>OZ005652.1:307675597-310527243 GCA_963930645.1 Salticus scenicus
AAAACGGTTTGGACAAATCTTGCAATTTAACTGACTTCCCGACTAGCTAGACATTTGAAACTTTCAGAAAAGCTCAGAACACGTTTACAATGCGTTTTTTTAATATTTTTGGCCAACTGTTTCCGATACCTGCTGCCTTCGGCAGCGTTACCAGTACAAATCTTGCAATCGATTTTTAACTAACTTCCCGACTAGCTAGACATTTAAAACTTCCAGAAAAGCTCAGAACACGGTGACAATGCATTTTTTAAATATTTTTAGCCAATTGCTTCGTGTCACTGCTGCCTTTAGCAGCGTTTATATGATTCAACAGAAAATCTATTTAACTAACTTCCCGTTCCCGACTAGTTAGAGATTTGAAACTTCCGGAATAGTTCAGAAACACGGTGAAAATGCATTTTTTAACACTTTTATCCAATTGTTTCGGATCCGAAGTCCCCCCCCCCAAGGCACAACTTTGACATGAGTCCCCCCCCAAGGCACATGAGTCCCCCCCAAGGTACAACTTTGACATGAGTCCCCCCCAAGGCATAACTTTGACATGAGTCCCCCCAAGGTGCAACTTTGAAATAAGGCCCCCCAAGGCCCAACTTTGACATAAGTCCCCCCAAGGCACAACTTTGACATGAGTCGTCCCCCCCCCCCCCCCCCAAGGATTTTAAAATGAGTCCCCTCAAGGCACAATTTTATTTATTTATTTATTTATTTTTTTTTACGTATGCATGCATTTTTTTAAAATATTTTTAGCCAACTGTTTCGGGTCCAGTGACAATATTTTTTAACATTATGTATATTTCTAAAAGTGTATAAGGAAGTCATGTGGTGCCCACATCAGATTTTTTTAAATTTGGTCAACCCCATCGGCGATGGTTGCACAAATATTAATTCAAAATTGAAAAAACTGTCCTCGGAAATATTTTATAAAATTTTTCTTTTATAACTTAGATGAATAACTTCATTTATTTCTCGTCTTTTAATATTGTAGGTAATTTCTAAAGGCTGTTGATTTTAAATGGAGAAATTTTGCTTGCCTCTGAAAGGGTTAAGAACGCATCCTGTGATAATAAATAACAGGGATGAAAGAATTCCGCTTTTTCTGCCACCAGTATTTTTTGTACAAAAATTTTATTTATTAATATACGATTTGGATTCATTTACATTAAAAATTTTTTTAAAAAAAAAGCATATAATATGAAAATACATAGTAAAAGGAGAATACACACTACCTGTATGAGTGTTTGAACACTTTGGATGTTACACAATTATTTGTTTGTGTGAATTAAGACTGACTGACGGATGGTTGGGTTTTACGTCGCACTAATGCTGCGCAGATGGGCAATTGGCGACGGTCTGGGACACACCCCTACAGGTGGTCCGGAAACATGCCATTACAATTTTGATCCTCCTCGTAAAGGATGGCTCTCCTGCTTCGGTGACCCCCAGAGGTATAGTTTTTTATAGGAACATGGAGGACATTGCGGCCACGACATATTTTACGTGCACCGGCCACCATTAGTGTACACGACGGTCTTTGGCCGGCTCGAGTACCGAACCCGCAGTCTTCCAATTACGAGGCCGGCGCTCTACCCACTGGGCTACCACGGCCCGACTATACTAGGGTTCCACCCCGTATCAACACAATTTTTGGAAAAAAAAAAAAATCATGGGGAAATTCAAAAGATCTAACCCGACATGGAATCGAACCCGAAACCTTGAGTCTTCCAGCACTGAGAGCAGTGATTTAGGTTCTAAATAACAGTTGTGATTTTAATTTCTCTTTATAGGGAAAAATACAAATTTCTATCTTTATTTGTAAAGTAGGCTGTTGCATTTATTGATTTTGAAGGTATTTAAATTTGATAAAGAAATTAGTAGAATTTATAAGATCTCATAGCAAGAACGAAAAAAAAAAAGAAAGAAGGAAGAAGAAAATTTAAAAAAGTAAGAGAGTAACATATTCTATCATTTTTAATTTTTAAATAATATGTAAAATTTCATTGAAAAGGTAGAAAAAAAAATACATGTGAAAATGATTTTACATTTCAAATGAATAAAAAAGACGGATAAGTCGATGAGCAGAATCCGGCACCCCCTCTTCTAATTTAATAACCTACGTTTCTATTTTACCATGTTTTTATTAACTTCGATTTTTGTTTGTTTGTTTGTTCTGTAATAAGCCGTGGAGTACTATTCCGGAAAAAAACATCTGTCACAGTGGTATATAGAATCCTATTATTGTGACTTTTGTGGTTGGAGTAACAATTTTCTTTCATTAATTTATTTATTTACTTATTTTTTTAACATGTTTTTATTAATTTCGACTCTTGTTTGTTTGTCCGGTACAAATCTTGCAATCTATTTTTAACTAACTTCCCTACTAGCTAGACATTTGAAACTTTCACAGTAGCTCAGAACCCAGTGACAACACAATACTTCGAAGTCAGATTTTCGAATAGTTTTCTTTTAATTAATTAAAATATGAAAATAATAAGCTCTTAATAGCAATAAAATAGCCATTAAAATATTAGCTATAATTTAATTTTTGCCAAAAAAAAATTTACGAGTTCATTTTCTTTCGCCATAAAAAATAAATACTTTTAATTCAACGTGAACGTTAAAAAATTATAAAAAGTTAAATTATGCATCTCGCAAAAATTGATGTCATTATCACTTTAAAAAATTTATCACATTGATAAGTGCTAATGTAGTTCACGATGCCAATATACGTTGTTCTAAAAGGAGTAATATATTTTTTTTAAAACCAACATTTTCATTTTTTTTTTTTTCACTATTATTATTATTTTACTGAACTGAGTCCGCGTGCTTAAATAATGCTTAAATGTTATTTTTTATCATCGCGTATTTTATTAATGATTCATCAGAAAGTTTAAAAACATGGTATATAAAAAGTTTTTTTTTAATCTTATAATTATTAAATCCTTTTATCTGAATCACATGCTACACTAAAGGAAATGTTCTTTAAAGATTATATTAAAAAGTAAATTTTTTTCCCTCTCTAATAAAGAGTAAATGTTTAATGTTAGTTCATAGATAAACATAACATCTCCAATGTTTATTTATAAAGCAAACTGTTTTGTTATTTTATGGAATTTTCGAGCTATTTAAATATAATAAATAAATTAGATTGATTTATAATTTAATAATAGTACTAATAGAAAAATAAATTAATTAAAATACGTATAACATCATTTTAAATTTATAGGAAATATTATAAGTGTCATTTAAAATATAGAAAAATATCACCAAACATTTTAATAAAATTTCTAAATAATCTGAAATAAAACTATGAAAAATCTATATATATAAAAATGAATGTTTGTCTGTATGTTATTTATAAAATCGTAAACGGCTTGACCGATTTTGATCATTCTTTTTTTGTTTTTTTCCTTATAGGTCAGGGATGGTTTAGGAAAAAAAAAATTGAAAAATCTTTAAAATTAATTAAAATATGAAAATAATAAACTTATTGACTTATATTGACTTAATATAAGCCATTTAAATTTTTAATTGTTGCCAAAAAAAGTTTACGAGATATATTTATTTATTGTTTTCAGCATAAAATGAAATATGCTTTCATGCGAAAAATAAGAAATTACTAAATGTTAAATTGGTCGATGAGAAAATGACGCATTATAATTTTAAAATAAAATAGTAATATTAGAAATCTAACATATTTCTTCTGAATTTTATTTCACAGCATTTTTTTTATATACCTCAACTTCAGTTTTTTTTTTTTTTTTTTTTTTTTTTTAATATGGCGGATGAAACACACTTGGCATAAAAGTTAATTCAGCATTGTGGTAAAGGTATTTTCTTATTGATAATTCTTGACAATTTTTTATAATTTTGATGCTGAAGTAGATCTGACATTTTTCGACAAGGAAAAGATAGAAAGAAATACGCAAGCGAAGTGATGACGTCACTGGCCGTTCGTGGATGCAAGAAAAATATTTCCTATGTTAAACAGCCCATTGGATTTTTTGTAAAAAATTATTAAAAATCGAGGAAAATATTTCCCGATTTTAATCCGCATATTTAGGTACAGATATGTATTAGTTATCATGTCCATGCATTAGATTAAGTTATTTTTGTTGTAAAATTGACAAAATTTGAATTTTTAATTTAAAAACTCTAGAAAAAAAAAATGCAAACTTCCATATTCGATTGAAAACACAAACATTTAATTTCAAAGGATGATATTAACACAATAAATATCCAACTAATATACTGATTAAAAGGGAAATGATAAATATTCTATCATAATTTGAAGTCAAATTTGTTTTCAAATGTCTAAATAAAGTATCTGATATAAGATACTAATATGTTGTAGCGGAATAGATTTGATATCGGTCCTCCTTGGTAGAAAAATAAAATATCGCCAAATTATTTGGCGAACATAATTTAATTCCTTTCAAAAATCATGGTTATTTTAACAACTTATTTTAAGACAGTAATGAATAATATGAAACAATATTTCGTACAATGCATATTACGAAAATATACATCTGGCATGTATATTTTCGTATTACGTTTTTGATCACCAAATACAATAAGCGCCAAGAACGACAGAGTTTTGAAATTTAAAATTAAAATTTTGTCAATTTGACAGCAAAATAACTCAATCTAACACATGCACATGATAACTAATACATATGTGTACCCAAATATGGGGATTAAAATCGGGAAATAATTTTCTTCAATTTTTAATCATTTTTTACAAAAAATCCAATGGGCGATTGACATAGGAAATCATTTTCTTGCATCCACGGACGGTCAGTGACGTCACACTTCGCTTGCGTATAGGAACAATAATCGCATAAATTATATTTTGGTCTAAAACGGCAACAAATATTGAAAAGTCGCCAAGGGCATTAAGGCTGTACCATGATCAAGTTTACATACTAATTTATTTATTTTTCTATATACCAACTACTATTAACTAAGCATGAAGTATATACAACCACAAAATAATAATTGTCTCATGCGATAGAAGTTGCCGATCATAGCATATTGTAATATTATATGTGGCTTGAAATTGCTGTCATTCTATGGTTGATTGATTAAATCAAATAAATATAGGAAATAACTTGAGAGCAAATATTATGTACATCACATATAATGTTTCATATGTAACTGGGATTCAGATATAAAAGAGCTACTTCAAATTTTTCGATACTGTCCGTATCGAAACTGTTATGTATGATAAGCAACCAAATGGAAGCCCACGGGTAAGCCATTGTCGCAGGCAATAGGGACAGGCACCGGAGATTGCAAGGACGAACAAGGTGCTGCCTAAGGCAGCGGGAACCCAAAGCAAGCTTTTGACCGATTTCAGTTTTTTTTTTTTTTTTTTTTTTCCATAAAGCATATAGAAAAGAGTTTTCCAGCGAAGCGGGCAAAGCCGTCCAAAATTGTTTAAGAACTAAAATATCATTCAACAATTTGCCGGGAAATGAAAAAAAAAAAAAAAAAAAAATCATTTATTTGTAAAAAAAAAAAAAAAAAAATTAAAAATTTGAAACTCATAAATATTATATGAATTTCACCACATAGTTAAAATTTTAATTAACCAGTCACCAAATTATTATTAGAACCAGATTAATATTGTGCAATAGTGAACTAAAATCATACAAAGAAAGGTATCGAAATAAAATTCATAATTGACGACCCAGTTTTTATACTTCCACAACGCAGTACTGTTTTAGTACAGAATCCCTATGGACGAATTTTAAATTTTTATCGCCATGTTGGCGATAACTTTTTATTTATTTATTTTGGCATTTTATTTTGGCTTTCAATGAGTTACAAATTTTTTTGAGTGTACTTTATCAGACTCTGTTTTGCACAGCACCACAATGATAAGGTTTCATTTCATAACATATTATGATCAAACCGTCAGTTCCCACACATACACATCAAAATTTCCACGTGAACGAAGTCGCGGGTAACGCTTCGCTTGTGAAAAATAAATGCAGGAAATACTTATATTTAAATTAATTACTAAGCTAAAAATTCTATAATAATAAATAATATTAAGGATATCTCTTTGGATTCTAAATGAGCAATGTTTTTAGTGTAAATTTCCACAGAATCGCTCAAGTTCCTAATTTATTTGTGAAGAAGTCTGCTGTTATAGAATTTCAAGATGTTTACGAAGGATAAACTGATTTAGATTTTAATAATAATAATAATAAGAATAAAACTCTGTGGGGAAAATTAAAATGATAATGATGATAATAATAATAACAACAACACACACACTTATATATGCACAAATATAATATGCTTTAAACTTCAAAGAATCTAAATTAAAATAAAATGTACTAAAAATAAAGTGTCAAAATAATAAAGTACAATTTTTGGAATTTTTGTTGTAATTTTTTTTTATTGAATCTTATACGAATTTTGCTTTAATATATATAATTCTTTTTTTTTTTTCTCTCTCTTTTAAAAAGTATAAATTACATAATTTTAAAATCATGTTACAAATAAAACTGCATGTTACAGTTTTCATTTTAATACTCTAAAAATTGAAATGGAAATAAAATATCAAAATAGTTTTAGTGCTTACCTTGATGATCTTTAACTTGAATAAAAAATCTGCCTTATAAAAAATTATCACATACGTAATCGGTCTTTCTTGGAGAACTTTTGAAAGAAGCTTGAATAAGAATAGCAAAAAAAAAAAAAAAAAAATGAACAGAAAACTCAATGATTGAGAATACTTTCAACTGACCACCGTTTGCCCTTCCTTCTTTTTTCCCTTGAATGTTGTATGTTGTAAATCACTGTCTTATCAAGAGTGCGGGAGGCGGCTGATTGTAAATTTTAGTCATTATTACAGAAAAACAACATTTTCCCAATACTCAGGCGAATGTGATCACTATTGCCTAGTGGCATCCCATCTTCCGGGTGTATTGTTGGAATAACTTCAAAGCAAAATTCACAAAGATATCTGCCCCTGACCCCTCAATTATCCCAGCGGGTGGGGGTTTAGAACCGAAATGTTTCAATGCCTTGGAACGGGGCAGCGCCGGCGGTGCCCGTTTTCTATATTGCGACACTCAGCAGGTATCTATAAATGGTCACTTCACGGATAGATTGTTTATATTCATTTAAAAGTTTCAGGGAATCGAGACGTATTAGGTCCCAAAGAAAACAAATCGAATAAAAAGATAACATTTCTTTCAATTTTCAGGCAGTTGTCAATTGGGATCCTCTACCAGGATAGGATAAGAATAACAACATTTTTCGCAGGGTTAATATGATAAGGAGAATTTTAAAATGTTGAAAAACATTTAACCTTATTTATAATTTATAACATTCAAAAGCTATCATTAAGAAAAAAAGAAAGAAAGAAAAGGAAGAGGGAATTTTTATACATATGTACAGTTTTTCTTTATTTTATTTCTTATAACTTAAATTGGGGGAAATTGGTGCTTTTGTTAGTTTAAAAACATTTTACATTTTTAATGTTTTTCTTGAACCATTTTCCAAATTAATTAAAACTGTAGCATAAAATAAAAATACCGAAAGATGCTTCTGTAACGAAGCATACTAAGGAAGTAATGAACCTATTTACATACATTATGCACATACAAGTTAAAAAAAGCTTTAATATGAGTGCTTTGAATATATAAACTCAATAATGCATTCAAGAAATTACTCATGGAACAGTCGTATTACTTTCAACAAGAGCAGAAATCATACCTATAACATTCTTATAAATTTTAGCTCAATCGAATAAAACGCTATCGTGTTCACTCACACACATACTCACATACATACAACACTTTAAAAATTAGGAAAATTTGATTCAGAACTCAAAACATGCACGAAAATATCCTAGTCGAAATTTGTCATGATTACAATATTTTACTTGCACTGTTTGTTCCGAAAACAAACAAACAAAAAACCGTATAACATAAGATTACAGAAAACAAAAAACAGTATAACATATGCATATCTTAAAACAAATAAAAATAACACATGCATTTAAAATTTTTTATGACGCACAAATACTCCATTCAGAAATCTATTTTTATTTCATAAATTTGATTATTTAAAAAAATAAAAATAAAATAAAGACGGATATGTTCATATGGTGTTTAACAAAATCATTTGTAGTAAGATAAAGCGCAACATTGAAAATATAAAACATTGTTGATCTGCATTTTCTTTTGAATACATAATTACTTTATGTCCTATGGTCTGGAGAAAGTAAGGACTAAGAAAATTAATTTTTAATTAATTTTTCTCTACTTTCTAGAGTAATGAAATCAACATCATTTTCCAGATGCGCAAATGCATTTTTTCCCTTTTATTTTAATTATTTATTTATTTTGAAAATAGTTGGATTAACATTTATGTTCCGTTGACAGGGTCACACAAAAAGAATCGGATACATTATGGGATATAAACGAAAGTTGATACAAACAATCTTTAGCAGTACTAACCATTTTTAATACTTACCTATATTGTTTCATAATTATTTACACTTTCAGTCTCTGTGTGTGGCCTTCTGTCAGTCTGCAATAACGTATTTCTGTTGACAAGTAATTGTCAGTCTCCTAAGAGAGCCCTAATTTTGTGAACTGGTTTTTTCCAGGGCGGCCCGGACCATAAATTAAAAAATAAATAAATAAACGAGACGGATCGGTCCCAGGCTGAAATTTTAATTTTAATTTTGACTCGGAACTTATAAGGAAAGCTTTCTGCGCATGCACACCTCTAAAGAAGTGTGCAAATGCCCCTCCTTGCCTACGCCCTGAAATGTATATATGCAAAATATGCACTTTAAGGGCACAAAATGTTTTTTGGTTGTGTTTCATTTTCTAGAATTCTTGTTTCATCAATTAAAAAGACAGCGTCCGGTTCAGTTGTGCTGTGACACTATTGTATGAAGCCCAGTGGCAGAAAGTTTTGTAGCTGTCTGCGACAGGCTTTTAAAATTTCATAATCTGTCTGCAAAATTTGCATGTAATCAGGGGAGAAAATGGCTTACACTCAAAAAGCCTGAAAGCTGATGAGGAAAGCGGTGATCTCGTGCAACAATACACAAATACAATTTTACTACAGAACAATATAGTATAAACAATTGTGTGTGTATTCATTCAATTCATCTCATTCAATTAAATATTTTATAGCAATGTTTGAAGCAACACAATATAAATAATTATAAATAATAAAAGTTTTAATTTTGATACAGAAATTTTTATAAGTGAATTGTTATCCGAAAGTTGCGGACAAATTTTTTTATCGGTGCAGACAAAAACTGTCCACAAGCAGTTTTTCTGTGTCCGTGACTATGTCGCCGTGTTTCTGCCACTGGGGTATGAAGAACACAAATTTCACCGAATCGCTTTCCACTAAAAGCACAGAAAACTTTTACAAAACTAAGAAAGTCAAGCTGCAACCACCAAGATAATATCCTCCCGGTCTATGTGAATAGAGAGAATTTAAAGAGAAAAAGAAGACTTTTAAAAATGTTATTGGTTTCATTTCTGGAACTTGAGTTGAAATTGAGGAGGGGGGGGGGGGGTGTACATAATATTTTATTTACAAATTCACCTTTCAAAAAAAAAAAAAAAAAAAAAAAAATCCTTTTTTTTTTTTTAAAGTTTTTATCGAAAGTCTAAGCATACGCTAGGACGGGCACACTTTTTTCCAGGTCGGGCACTGCCCGTACTGGCCCCCATCTAGCTACGGGCCTGTTCCGTTAGTGCAAATCCAGTGATCGTTCTTGATTAAGACAGCTTCTATTTTAAGCTTCCATGTATAAAAATTAGTTTTTGACAACTTTTTTATATTTAATATTTGCGACATATTTAATTAGCTATAATAGCTTTGTTATGAAAATAGAATCAAAAGACAGGTCACATGTAACTTTCGATTTCAGCCCTTAGGCTTAACAGTCGCACTTTCGTTTTAAGTGAATGTTTAGTTCATTTTTTAAAAGTCTGCAATAAGATGAGTGTCTCTGAGCCCATAACCATTGTTGGCTTAAATGGGACCACAGAGTAAAGCAGAGTCATTTTAACATTCACAAATAACATTTAATAAAAAGGAAAAGAATAATTACATATTGATGGCATTTCTTGCCGCACGCTTAGAACAGCTTTCTCGTAGATACACACTTACACACTCTGAGAAATGATGGAGCTCTCTCTTCTGTTTGTTACATAATACAGGCTACGTCACATCTGACATCATAATAAACAGGTGTGCTAGTTAGCTTAGATATGAGGAAACATACATTGGCCCACAGCTATGATCTATGGGCTCATTTTCTTTGAAGTGCTATAATGTAAAATTAAACATTGGAGAAAAATACTCAAGCCCCCTTATTATAATTTTTACTTTTGTTTATTTAACGACTTGTCTTACTTGCATTTATTTATACAACTATTAATTACTTAATATTAGGAAAGTCGAGTGGAGTCACTCCAGATTTTTATTACATAGTTTCAAAATCAAATACATTGGCCACTTCATGTCAGAACTTAAGTTCAATAGAATAAAAATTCACAAATAGAATAAACTTTGAACTGCTATTAAACCAGTATGAGTAAATGAATGAGAAAATTATATCAAATTAATTATGAATTGATTTTTCTACAATATATGTCTGAATTAATCATTTTGTATTAATTATTATTTTATAACTTCTTCTTTCTACTGTATGTAGTGATAATCAAATTTTTATTTTTAACTAGGCTTTGGGCAAAACTGGTAAAATAACAAAAATTTATTCAGATGGTGATTTGAGGGTTACTGTTGATGGTCAAACATGGACGTTCAATCCATTATGTGTAACATCAGTTCCTGGAACAGCTACTGAAATGAACAATACAATGACAGCAAATCAAAGAGAAGAACACACTCGTATGTTTGTATTTCAATGAAATTGTGTATATTTTAAGTTGCAATATTCAATATAAATTCCTATTTAAATAATTAACTATCATGATATATATAATAACTTAATAAATGTGATATCAGAATATTCATTTTATCATGTTTAAACTAGTTATCAATTTTTGATAAAATTTCAAAATAAATTTATTAGATTGAAAAGTAGAAGTATAATTAAGTATTTATTTTTTCAGATCCTTTATTAGGCCACTTGCTTGCAGAACCACATCAGTTAGATGCAGGTAGTTCTGATCAGCTGGTAAGAGAAGCAGCTCAAGGCCGAACTGATGTTGTTAGAGATCTTCTGCAGAAATTTCCTGATAAAGTAAGACATTCTGAAATTCCTTTAATAAATTTATGCTTCAAAAAGCATTTTATGAAAGAAAACTTAACTTTTTACTTTCTCTTATCCTTACAGTAGAGAAAGTATTGTTTTAGAGTCAAATTTTCGAAAGAGAGTTTTTGTTATTTACATGTTCTGAGGTCCCCTGAATACGAAAATCATGTTTTTAGCGAATGGTCTGTGTGTGTGTGTGTCTGTTATCAGCATATCTCAAGAACAAACAGTAGCAGAAATTCCAAACTCGGTATTCTAAATGTATATCATATAGGGATGCTACACTTAGCTTTTTGTTGAGATGAAGCAAATGGTTTGTGTACAGGGACACTCAAAAGTATTCAAATACATTACGTCTATGGGGGAAATTGCAGGTAAGTAGAGTTTAACACCTATAGACTGCACTAAACCAAATGAAACGAATATATATTTTTTTTAATAGAGATAGTCAACTGGGAAAAAAAAATTGTGTATGTAGGGGCCTCGCCTCCCCCCCTTGGGGGGGGAATTCCGCCTTGAGGGGAGTAAATTTTCATGATGGGTATCTTTCAAAAGAGCTTGCCGATACCTTTAAAATGAATGGTTGAACCATCGATCTGCGATAATTTAAAATAAAGTTATCAATTTTTTTAAACGTAATGTGGAGAACAAATTCAATTTTTTTTGGATATTTAGTGTTATACTACTCTTAATAACTTAAAAACAAATAATTTTAAGAGATCCAAATGTTGTATTTTGAAGTTAATATAAGTTTGTTGCTAGAAAAGTTTGACGAAGATTGATAAGTTTCAATGAATGTTGCGTGTGAAAATTGTCTGTATAATTTTAAGAAAACTTTTAATTTTAATAGCAGAATTAAATTCTATATAAATATAGGTGCATTAATGAAACAGCGGGTTGAGGGGGCGGTAGCCCTCCTCACACAGAGCTAATTATCATATAAAACTCTTCTGAAGCCTAATTTGAATTGTTTAACAAAGGTTTACATGAGTACTTGTTATCTTACCTCTTAATCTCCAACCTGTATTTATAGTATTAAATTTCAAGGTGAGAGAAAGTCGTGTGAGTAACATACCAGATTATTTTCATTATTGTTGAAAATAATTTTTTCTTTCTTTCTTTTTTTAATTCAAAATTTTATTGGGAAGGTTACTTGGTAAAATGTTATTTTCTGTCAAAATTGAAGTATTTTGAAGACATAAATTGAATCACTAGTTTGAAGAAGTGATTAAGTCCAAATTCAGGATTTTCAGAAAAAGGACAAAAAAAAAAATAATTTAGTAGAATCAGAAGAGGAAATTTGTTGCACATAGAATGTGGATTTTTTGTGGTTTTAATCATTTCTTTGTACTGTTGGGGTGCATAAATTTGATTTTGTATTTATTTATTTTTCTTATTTTATGTTTTGCGACTCCAAAATTGCAATCACATTGGAAAAACCAATCTCATGATTATTCTTGATGCTTGTTTTTACTTTAAATAAATGGTTTTTGTTCCCGTCTTTTGCCTGGCATGTATGTTGATCAGGGCTCACAACTGGACTATAAAGTCTATAAAAGTCTATATTTTCAAAAATTAGTCTATAAAGTCTTTATTTTTAAGAACTTCCATATTAAAAAAATATTTTCCCAGCTGATACGCATATAAAATTGAAGGAAATATGCATATAAAATTTTCTGGTGTCATTTTTTTATCTCCCCTCTTTTATATGACTTCACTTATTATTTCCAGCACTATTATCAATTAAATTGGTATTATTTTGGTAACTTGTAATGAATATATTACTAATGTATATCCTTCTCGTATATTAAACAAGTCAATCATTGGACTTGTTTTTATATATGGATACATATATATGTATGCATATAGTGGCTCTAATGATTTCGATGAAAATTTGGGATTAGGGGATTTTTAGGTTAAAAAAACGATTGGGCTTATCCTTATCTTCAAGAAAATTCACATTCACTGTTAACGCTTTATTGGCCAGTTGCAACAACAGCAGAAATTTGGCTTACTTGGAAATGGACAGGGGTGCAGAAAATGTTCAGACCTCTGAAATTTCCCCAAAAATAACGCACCAACCTATTATCTGAAAGTTTTTTTTTTTTTTTTTTTTTTTTTTTGGGGGGGGGGGGGGGAGGGGTAACAGGTATTTAAAGGGAATACACTTGTAAAAGAAGAATACAGCTGTTAATTTGTAGTTTAATATTCGAAAATTTGTTTTTTCAGTAATTTTTTCTTACTTCCGTTTTCATTTTTATTTTATTCTAAGATAATAATTATTCAAAATTTCCCCAGACAGCCAGAATTTCCCCCGAACATCGTTCGCACGTTCGGACATATTCTGCACCCCTGGAAATGGATATAACAATTTTGATGAAAGTTTGGGGTTATGTGTTTTTAGAGAACTAAATCGATTGGACATATCCTTATCTTTAGGGAAATTTGCACTCATTACTAACCCATCAGCTGCTTCTTTAAAATTATGACAGAATTTAGGTTTACAAGGAAACGAATATGACGATTTTAATAAAAACTTAGGTTTAAGAGTTTTTGAGATGTCAAATCTATCTGACTTTACCTCATCTTCATGGAAATTAGCCTTCAATGTTAACTCCTTTCTGTCCATTGCAAAATATGGCAGAAACGTGGTTTCCTCAGAAACAAACAACTTTAATAAAAACATAGGAATAAGTTTTTTTTTTTTTTTTTTTTTTTTAATGAGGAACTTATCTGACATATCCTTGTCTCGAGTAAAGTTAGCGTTCATTGCTGTGTTGACCCTTACTTCACCATAGCAAAATATGACTGGAATTTGGTTTCCTTAGAAATTGCTTGAACGATTTTGATAATTATTTAAAGTTTAGGGGTTTTTTATGTGACAATTCAAACTGAATTTTCTTCCTCATCAGGAAAATTAACATTTGCAGTTGGCCTTCACTCCGCCTGTTGCAAAATTACAACAGAAAGTTTCTAAATATATTTAATGTTAGTCTATTATAAGTCTCTAAATTTCCAGTTTTAGTCTATAAAGTCTATATATTTGAGGTAAAATCTTGTGAGGCCTGGTTGATGCAAAGTGAATTAAAAAATAAATAAATAAATAAAATAAAAACTCAATTTTTAATTTTTGGCACTTGTTGCCTTCTTCAAACTTATGAGTCAATTGAATACAATTAGTTTCAACAATAGACAGAATAATTAAGAAAATTAATTTAAATTTGCGCACACACACACACACACACACACATATATATTTCATATTTTATTAACCATTATCTTTGAATAATTTAATTTGTTTAAAAATACATTTTAATCTCTAATTATAATATTAAAAATTAGTATTGTTTTATTATATAGACTACTTTAAACTGAAAAGACAATTTCAAATTTCTGCGTAAACGTATTTCAGTTATATTATTTTTCATTCGTTTATAGGTTGATCAGAAAAGTTCTGGTAAAACTGCTTTACAAGTTGCAAGTCATCAAGGACATTTAGAAATAGTCAGGTTATTATTAGCTGCTGGCAGCAGTCTGGAAGTCCAAGATGATGATGGTGATACAGCTCTTCATTATTCAGCATTTGGGTAATTATTAAAGTTATTTATTGTATTTCTTTCATCGTTTACTTCTGGTAAATAATTTATTCTAATGTCTAACTTGGGTGAAAAATTTACTTTAGCAGAAGTTTATAATTAATTTTTTTGAAATCAAAAGTTTATAATGTATACTGCTCATGCTTCAACATCCAGGGTTATTGATTAAATTTAAGTTTATTTCTATCGCCATTGATGGCCTTTACTTTCTTTCTTATGATAATTAACCCCTTAACTGGTTTGCCCATACAGCATACGGGCATTACTTCAGTAACAGTTTGTATTAACTGGCACTGGTGTTTCTCCAAAGTATTTCTTTGGAATAATTTTCGACAAAGTTACATGGCAATTCAAAGTTTAAATAACATGAATATTAGCATGCAATAATAGTGGTGTGAGCTGAAATATGAAGTTTAAAAAAGAAGAACCAGTTAAGGGGCTAAAAAATAGACTTGAATTAAATAAGATATGTTTGTTATAAAAGTATTTTGTTTTTTGGCCTCTAAATTTAAATAAGATGGTTCTTAAGTTTTTTTTTTTTTTTTTTTTTTTTTTTAAATAAAATTATGAAAGCGTGATATTTTTTCAAGTCACTTTGGGTAATTTTTTTAAAGTTTATGAGTTTTCAATTTTCGAACTTCTAATCCATGTTAGATGATAAACATATGTTTTTTTGATTGGAGTATAGAAAAGCTTATTAAAAAAAAAAAAAAAAAAAAAAAAAAAAATGAATTTTTAGCTGATTTTTACAAAAATTAAAATTTTGCTAAAAATAGTAAGTATGAGTTCATAGCAGAGTCACTAAATTCAGTTGAAAACTAGAGATTTTATAGAAAATTAATAATTAAGTTTAAGTGAGCCATGCACCATGCATTTATTTTTATTAAAAGAAAGAAAGAAAAAAAGTTTTTTTTTTTCTCCAATCTAATTAAAAATTTAAATTGGAGTTTTCAAATTTAAGTGAATAATTGCATTTTTTACATCTTCAGTCCCCCCCCCCCCTCACTAAGAGTTTAATATGCAAATCAAACAACCATAAAAATTAAGTAGCTTTCAAAAACTAAATTTTATTAATATATATGTGTGTGTGTTTGTGTTTGGAGAGGGGTAAAAGCTTTTTACTCATTTTTTTTTTTTTTTTTTTTTTTTTTTTAATCAAAATATTCAGAATCTAAATTTTCATCAGAAATGCATATGGAATTGCTAAAGTTCTTATTATTTAATATGTTTTAAAATTTAATTTTGAGCACTCTGATAGGAGCAGAGTAAGCAACTAAGAAATGAATGTAATGCTGTATATGAACAGTTAGAAAAAATTGAGGAAATTTTTATATGACATATTTTTGGAAGAGATTCTCACAGTCCCACACTATAATGTAAATTTTCTTTATATTATGTGCTAGTGTCAAGTTAAAATATTTCTAGCAATGCATCTAAACATTTGATCAATTTTTGATCATTAGAAAAGAAAAAAAAAACAGAACTCAAAATTCTTTCCAGGATTGCCACACTACTTGGAGAACCTGGAATTGACAGGGAATTTGAAAATTAACCATAAAAGTCAGGGAATTTCCTACGATGATTGCCAAAAAACAATTTTTCTGCCAATGTAGGGTCATTTTTCCTGTGTTTTTCTGACCTTCTGCCATTTTTTTTTTTTTTTAAACATGACCTCATAAAAAGACCCCATGAAGGGCAACCTCTCCTTAGGTAAAAGTAATATGTAACTTTTGTGTTTTAAAATGGTACCGTAATTATTTTGCCCTCAATACAGCCAATGCTTAATATACAGTTAGACTGGAATTTTCTTAGAACGTACCTTGAAAAGTCAGGGAATTTCATTCTCCTGTTTGAGTGGCAAGCCTGTCTTTTTCAAGTTAAACAATGAAACATTTAAGTTTAAAGAAATGAATAGAGAAGGAAAATACTTTCAAGAGAAAAGAAAGCAATTTTAAAATTCTTAATTTATCATAATGTTTTTTTTTAAAAAAAAAAAAGCTTTTGTGATTTATATGTACACAAGCGAATTTTGTTCACTTCACTGGTTACTATTTCTTGAACAAAATCCTTTATAAATGTAATGTTTCAAAAGTTATAAACTTTGAAATGAAATTCCATTGAACTCTGTCCAATTCTCGGTCTGGATTGCTGCTGTCCTCAACAACATCTTCCCTGCCTACAATAAATATGCTGACTTCAGATCCCCACTATCTACGGCAGTGCCCTTGTGGCTGTATGTGCACAATCAAAAACAAATTTACACTTAAAACTCAGTTTGTGTCCCACTGCAGAAATGTCTTTTTCACTCACTCATATCCCCACTACCTGCAGCAGACCAGCCCCTTACACAGGAGTGCTTTGTGCACATAATTTGCTCACAAATTTTGGTAAGTGAGACAAATTCATTGTTAAAAGAAGACATTATTATGATACAGAGGGTAGCAAGGATAGTACAGTGGTGGACATAATTATAAGACACCTATCTAATTTGACAAATAGTGAAAGAAAAGATTCAGAACTTAAAAATGTTTTATCAGATATGTCAAAAACATAAATTTATACTGTTATCATACAAAATTGTTTTACAGAAATGATATTTTTATAGAGTTTAATTAAAAAAAATTAAAAATATCATGGACAAAATTATAAGACAACCTTAACATTTTAATTAAAACACCTGCTTTTTTTTTTTCGAAAATAATGTGCAATATGCAAATTTTCTGCATGCTGTTATGACGCCAGCAGTTAACTAAAGCAGACGATAACCGACTTCATGCATTTACAGACATGCCACGAGGTACAGAATTAAAAGAAAGTGAAATTCGTGAAATTTGGAGATTAAATGGAACTGGTGCTTCAATTAATAATATTTCAAAAGTTATTAAACGCTTTAGATGTGCAATTAGAAATGTTTTGAAAAGAGGAATTAATGGATCGGTGATTAAAAGATCTGGACGTACTCCTTGCTTATCCTCAAGAGACAGACGCCATGTGCTTTCGCTCGTTTGTCTGAATAAGATGACCACTACAGGCATTAAAAACGCTTTGAAACTGAATTGTTCAAGGAGAATCATTCGCAGGGTGTTGCATAATGCTTCCTATGTGAAATATAAAAAATTGAAGAAAAAACCATTGCTTTTAAGACGGCACAAAATGGAGCGTCTAAACTTCGCTAAACAAACTATGGCCTGAACCTCCAAATGGTATTCTGTGTTATTTTCTGATGAAAGAAAGTTTAACATGGATGGTCGTGACGGGTTTCAATATTATTGGCATGATTTACGGAAGTCTCCTGATGTACTAATGAGCCGCCAAATAGGTGGAGGCTCAGTAATGGTTTGGGCTGGTTTTTTGGCTCAAGGGAAAACGAATATTGTTTTTGTGCATTCAAGAATAAATTCTGAAAAGTATAAGAATCTTCTTAAAGAACAACTAATCATATACGGTGAACTTTGTGGCAAAAACTACACTTTCAGGCACAATAATGCGCCGATTTATGCATCACAGGAAACAAAAAAGTGGCTTTCAGAGCAAAGTATCAATGTTCTCCCGTGGCCTTCTCGCCCCCCAGACTTAAATCCCATCAAAAACTTGTGGGGGATCTTAGCTCGTGCAGTTTACTGAAATAAAAGGCAGTTTATATGTGTCAAAGACCTAAAAAATGCTATGAAATGTGCTTGGGAAGAACTGTCTTGCGATATTTTGTTAGAATTGATAGATTTGATGCCGAATCGCATCTTTCATGTTATAAAAAGCAATGGCGGCTGCACCAAATATTGACTAACTACGTTAGAAAATTTTCTTTTAGACCATTAGTGTCTGCTAATTATGTTGACCACTGTATTTGGTAAAAACGGTTGGTGTCTTATAATTTTGTCCATTATGTTTTAAGTTTTTTCATTAAATTGTATGAAAATATCATTATTATAAAATAATTATGTATGATAACAGAATAAATTTATGTTTTTGACATATTTGATAAAACATTTTTAAGCTCTGAATCTTTTCTTTCACTATTTGTCAAATTAGATGGGTGTCTTATAATTATTTCCACCACTGTATTTGTTCTGACTTTTCCTGAAATTCTTAAAAACTTAAAAAACGTCCTGAAATGTCCTTAAATATGATAAGTTGTCCTAAAATTCCTGAAAATTTGAGCTATTATGCTATTGCTATGTATTAACAATTAAACTACCCAAATCTAGTGATCAAAATAGAAAATCTCTGCAGCATTACACTTTGCTGAGATCACTAGATAAATAACAAATTTAAAATTTTGTAAGCAGCTTTAATGCTGCATAATTGCACTCATGCTTTTTTTTTTATTGCATGATGTAGGTTTAGGCTATATATATATATATATTTTGTACGAAATGACTGATACGATTCTTTTGCAATTTATGGTACTTGCTTATAAAATTTATTACTTTTTAGACCAGTTTTTTTGGTGCATTTTACTATCATTGCATTGATAGGTGATGTTTACTTTTTGGTGCACTTAATAGTGAAAGGGGCGGCTGCAAAAAATGGACTTGATAAGGTATGAAGCTGATTTTTTTTCTATAGATAGAATTCATTGTTACAATGAAAATCTGATAGGGTTGCCTGGTCAAAGCCGTCAAGTTTAAGAGAAACAACCTCACTTCCGGTCACAATTTAAACGATTTTCGAACCCCGAAAGGTATGAAGATGAAACTGGTGCTAAAATGTAGAGATTAATATGCTCTTTAAAATGGCATAGGGTTGCCTCGTCAAAACCGTCAAGTTTCAGAGGTTGCCTTGATAATAGGGGTGAAATTTAAACGATTTTCGAACCCCAAAAGGTATGAAGATGAAACCGGTGCTAAAATGTAGAGATTAATATGCTCTTTAAAATGGCATAGGGTTGCCTGGTCAAAGCCGTCAAGAAACAGCGGTTGCCACGTAAATAGGGGAAGTATTTTACGATTTATTTACCCAAGTAAAAAGTGATTTACCCAACTGTAAAGATGAAGCCAGTGCTAAAATATAGTTATTAATATGTTCTTTAAAATGACATAAGGTTGCCTGGTTAAAACCGTCAAGACCCGGAGGTTGCCTCGAAAATAGGTCAAATCTGTCAAGTAAAGCAGTCAACCACAAAAAAAAAAAAAAAAAATAGGCAAGTTTTGAAGATTTCTTAACGAAGTGTAAAAAAATACGAATAGCATTAACAAAGAAAATGAATAAGGATGAAATTATATGAATATTTGAAAGGTGTAGCTGGTTCCAGAATGTACAGCGTAGGAGTTATTTTAAAATGGCATATGTTTGCCTGGTAAAATTCGTAAAGAAATAGCGGTCAGTCTCCAAAAAGCTAACGAATATTAAAGGTGTTTAACACAAAGTGAAACACACATGAAGACTATTTAAAAAAGGTTAAACACGAAATGATTAATATTTAAAAGATGAAATTGCGAGCTAAATGTAGAACATACAACACTTTTCAATTTACTTACGATTGCACTTCAAACCTGTCAAGGTATAGCGGTCAGCTTAGAAAAGGAAGCGAATTTCAGTATTCGTTTATTTTATTTGTTTAATGATATAAGAGATTTTAAAGCATAAAGAAAATTAAATTATTATGCGTGACCATTCTTTGTCTAATCTGTATAAAACTAATTTCAGCTCACGAGCTCGTTTTTTCCCCATTTTTTAATACTTAAAATATTCAAATTGTGTCAAAGTATTGAGAAGATAAATTCCCTGAAGAAATGTATGCGGCTGCTTTGTAGAATTTTATACGAAAATTTTGGGTTGTGCCGATTTTGTTATATTGAAAATTTGTCAATTTTAGAAAATTTTCTCAATTATTTTTTTATATCTAATTAAAAATAATCAATAATACCTTCTGCAAATTAATTATGGGTACAAATAAAGCGAAAAACATTTTTAAAAAATTGATAAATTTTTCGCGTTTCTTAATATCCATGAATTAATTTATTTAATTGAAATTTGTGAATCTTGCTGCAAATCTGAAATAAGAGTTTTTTTTTTTCATTTCATTTAATTATTTATTTTGTATACTAACAGAATTTTTTATTATGAGTTTCTTGGGCATTATTATCTTCATTTCTGTTAACTTTTGCGGGCGTATTTTCTTATCTGTATCCGCATGCTACATTTTTAATTTTTACTATTAATTCGTTGTTTTTATGGGAAATTTTAGAACAGTTTCATTACAGTTTATTTATTTATTTTTTCTTTTTTAAATACATTTTATATTTTTCTTCACATTGTATAAAAAACCCTTCAAAATTAGTTTTTTTTTTTTTTCTCCGAGGCAACCACTATTTCTCGAGATTTTCACCTGGCAACCCAATGATACTCTAAAGAGAATATTATTCTCTATATTTTATAAACGGTTTTATTTTTAAATATGTTAGGGTAAGAAAACCGCTAAAACTTGCCCCCCCCCCCTCCCCACGCACACACTTTTCGTGACAACCTCTTTTCTTGGCGGTTTTGACCAGGCAACCCTATGCCATTTTAAAGAGCATATTATTCTCTACATTTTAGCACCGGCTTCATCTTTACACTTGGGTAAATCATTTTTTACTTGGGTAAATAAATCGTAAAATACGCCCCCCCTTTTTCGTGGCAACCGCTGTTTCTTGACGGCTTTGACCAGGCAACCCTATGCCATTTTAAAAAGTATATTATTTTCATCATTTTAGCACCGGTTTCATCTTTACACTTGTGGGGTTCGAAAAGCGTTTAATTTTGACCCCTATTTTCGAGGCAACCTTCGGGTCTTGACGGTTTTGACCAGGCAACCTTATGCCATTTTAAAGAGCATATTAATCTCTACATTTTAGCACCGGTTTCATCTTTACACTTGAGTAAATCACTTTTTACTTGGGTAAATAAATCGTAAAATACGTCCACTATTTTCGTGGCAACCTCTGTTTCTTGACGGCTTTGACCATGCAACCTTATGCCATTTTAAAGAGCATATTAATCTCTACATTTTAGCACCGGTTTTATCTTCATACCTTTTGGGGTTCGAAAGTCATTTAAATTTGACCCCTATTTCCGAGGCAACCTCTGAAACTTGACGGCTTTGACCAGGCAAACCTATGCCATTTTAAAGAGCATATTAATCTCTACATTTTAGCACCGGTTTCATCTTCATACTTTTTGGGGTTCGAAAATCGTTTAAATTTGACCCCTATTATCGAGGCAACCTCTGAAACTTGACGGTTTTGACCAGGCAACCCTATGCCATTTTAAAGAGCATATTAATCTCTACATTTTAGCACCGGTTTCATCTTCATACCTTTGGGGGTTCGAAAATCGTTTAAATTGTGACCGGAAGTGAGGTTGTTTCTCTTAAACTTGACGGCTTTGACCAGGCAACCCTATCAGATTTTCATTGTAACAATGAATTCTATCTATAGAAAAAAAATCAGCTTCATACCTTATCAAGTCCATTTTTTGCAGCCGCCGCTTGGACTATAATATGAATGAATGAACGAACAAGGTCTCTTAATTTTAGAACTGAGCAAAAAAGTTGCCAGATTCTCCAGAAATAAACATTTTGTTTTCTTATTTAATTGTTTCCAATGTAATGTATCTCATAAATTATGATCTCTTCACCCCATTTAAAAAAAGGGAATATTTTAAAAATTGGTCTCTAAGTTGAAATTGCAAAGAAGATGTGTTGTTTGATAATTGAAAAAACATGAGTCTAAGAAAGTTTTTAAAATGATTACTATAAATGAAATCATGTTTTAGTGACATTTCAGTTTCTCTAATTAAAGTTACTTTTAAATTCTAAAATAGTATGCCAAATATTTCATTATTATGCCATTTTTAATTTTCTTGTATAAGTTAAATATAAATTTATACTAGTTATCTTTTTGTTTATCCATGCCTTTCTACTACATATCTTAATCATAAGTAAAATTTTGAGTTATTAAAAAGCAGTATGGTATAAACACTTTCAAAAGTTAGATTTTTTTTTTTTTTCTGTTTAAGTAAACTAATTCTTATTGGCCATGCATAGTAGATTCCAGGTGTTTTGCTTATTAGGTAGACTAGTGATTTTGTCCTGAAAATGTCCTGAAATTTTCAAAAATGCATGTCCTGAAATTTCACTTTATTCTAGTACTAGCAGCAGTTGGTGTAAGAAGTTTGTGACTGCACAGGGCACTCACTCAACACACAAATAAAAAGGTGCCAAATAACTAGTGCTGCACCGAGTAGCACTTTGGCCGAGTAGCCGAATACCGAGTACTCGGCCGAGTACCGAGTAGTTGTAAGAAAGAATAATTGATGCATATATGAAGAAATTTGCACATCTTAAAAGTAAAGAAAAAGGCTTTTGAACATAAAATTTAGTTAAATGGTAAACAGCATGCTTTCATGCAGAACTTTTGTAGTGTATATACATAATTGGGTTCATTGCTATATTTTGATACTTTCAGCATAGTGGATTACTGAAACCATAACTGATAACTTTATTCTTAACATCTTTTTTAGATGCGAAATTATCATCCTCAGATAATTCTTAGAGAATATAAAAGTTACTAGGCACCCCAGTGGCAGAGACACGGCGACATAGTCGTGGACACAGAAAAACGGCTTGCAGACAGTTTTTGTCTGCAACTTTCGAATAACAATTCACTTAAAAAAAAATTTCTGTATCAAAACTAAAAATAATACTTTTATTATTTATATTGTGTTGTGTCAAACATTGCTATAAAATATTTAATTGAACCCCCCCCCCCCCCCCCCACCTTTCCGGCTTTTTGAGTGTAAGCCATTTTCACCCCTCATTACACGCATATTTTGCAGACAGATTATGAAATTTTAAAAGCCTGTTGCAGACAGCTACAAAACTTTCTGCCACTGGGCTAGGCACTAAGGCTTAATTTAAGATACATGAAATTCACATATGAAAGGGGAACATTAAAATATTTTATAATTTCAAACATGATAAGCTTCATTAATCTTCAGATCGTAGAAATGTAAAATGACAGGTGGTTTTGGGCCATAATTTGCTAAACAACAGATCTGATTAAGAAAATAAGTTTTAAACCCAGTGGCAGAAAGTCTTGAAGCTGTCTGCGACAGGCTTTTAAAATTTCATAATCTGTCTGCAAAATTTGTGTGTAACCAGGGGTGAAAATGGCTTGCACTCAAAAAGCCTGAAAGCTGATGGGGACGGGGATGGGAGGAGGGGAGGTTTAACATCAGGGGTGATCTTGTGCAACAATACACAAATACAATTTTACTACAAAACGATATAGTATAAACAATTGTATTCATTCAATTCATCTCATTCAATTAAATATTTTATAGCAATGTTTGACACAACACAGTATAAATAATTACAAATAATACAAGTATTAATTTTAGTTTTGATACAGAAATTTTTATAAGTGAATTGTTATCCAAAAGTTGCAGACAAAAACTGTCCGCAAGCCGTTTTTCTGTGTCCGCGCCTATGTCGCCGTGTTTCTGCCACTGGGGTTTTAAATAACGTTTTAGTGTATTTACCTTTTTTATATATAATGTAAAATGCCATAAAAGTCTTTACTTGGTCAAATGCCCCCTCCTCTTTTCACATTATTATTTATTTTTTATTTATTTATTTATTTTTTGTTCTTAAAATACTAAATAAACGCACCTTTTGCTCAATGGTAGACTGTATCCGAATAGGTGATAGTTTTTTATGTTATTTTATAGTATAAAATTCAAAATCAATCTTTTCTTACCTATTTGAAAGTGTCTTACTTTTATTTTCCCAAATGTATAACGAAAATTTTGTGTTAATATTACATAGAGGTTCTTTTTTTTTCTAAAATATTTTATTTTTGTCTGATTTATAGGTACAATTTCATGTACTAAGTGTTTATAAAATAATGCATACTATTACATTCATACAAGATAGTTATAATTAAAAGCTCATATCATGAATCATCGCTATACTAAGTTTGGTAACAGCCCGTTTTAACTGCAGAAAGCTGTTATAGCAAAAATTTTAATTATAATGACTCTGTATTTTTATTTTCATATTTTTTTAGTTTAGTTATAAAATAAATATCTCTTATTAACACATTTCTTTCAATAATGCATAAAAATAGTGAAATTCCCACAACTACTCGGTATTGGCCGAATACATAGCCTAAATTTGGCCGAGTACCGAGTACTCGGCAAATAGGCCGAGTGCCGAGTATATACCAAGTACTCAGTACAGCTCTACAAATAACGAATATTTTCTAGGATATTTTTATTTACTTTCTTTTTTTTTTTTCCTTTCAGCTATGCTAAATGTTTGCTTACTAATGTTAACTAAAGTCTTCTATCTCATTTTCCTCCGCAAAGAGAAGACGAAACTGAAATAACCATTATACTACTCCCCCCCAACTCCGAATTCCTTATCTTCCTTTCTTTCTTTCGAAACACTCATAAATTTTCTCTTTGACAGTTATATGATCTCTTCCGAGTATCTCACACTCATCCCGAGATGACCCAAGGCGTTTTAATGAGATGACCATAGAAGAGATGGTGTAAAATACCCCAAAAGCATCCTTCCCCCATCGATTAAATACCCCCTCTGCTTTTCAACTGAAATTTGCTTGTTCTTAAAATACCGAATAATAATATACCCTCTTCCGTTCAGCAAAGGACTCTATCCAAATAAGAGACAGATTTTACGTTATTTATTTCTTTTTTTAAGATTCGCCTTTGTAAATATGAGCATTTATAATAAATCGGACACTGTGATTTTTTTAAAAATAAAAAACGCAAGTTTCTTAAAATAGTAGAAAATTTAAAAACAACATTTTGGGTATCGGAAAAAAGAATTTCCCGAATTTTTCCAGTTATTTGAATGATGGTTAACAAAGAATTAATTGCTTTTTTTTTTTTTTCATCACTGCAATAAAAAAGAAAAAAAAACTGTTTTAAATCATTTTTTAAGGACAGTTAATTTTAGCAGGAAAATACATTTTAATTTATATATTTTTGCCAACCAATTCAATTTTTGGATGAATTTGTGTGACGATAGCATATTAAACAATGGAGATATATGCATTTATTTTAAAACTCAAAAAAAAAAAAAAAAATCAACGTGTTTTTTATTTATAATATACAAACTTTTTAACGAAAATTATTCCCACTTTCATATAAGTTGGAAACACACTTTTAAAACAATATGCAGACATGCCAAGTCTCCTGCTTTTGGCAGGAGTCTCCTGCTTTTTGCTTGTTTTTCTATGCTCCTGCTTTTCCACTCATTTCTCCTGCTTTTCTGATGTAATTTTTATTTATCCCTCTTAGCATAATTTATGCTTAAAATTTGTGGGATTGGGTAAAAAATTTTTGAAAGAAAATTGAAGTTTATCTTGCCCTGCAATTTATCAAGTTCAGTTTGAATGTGAATTACTATACAATACTTTGAAACTAATTTTTGCTAAGAATAAATTTTTAACTTTCATTTTTGCATAATGAAAAATCTTATCAAGATTTTTTTTTTTTTTTTTTTTTTTTTTTAAATACTATAACTATTGAAAACTTAAAGTATTCAAATTTCATTAGAATATAGCTGATATTTTCATTTGTTTATTACCTTTTCTTTTACAAAGACAACTAAGATTCTTATTGTTTTATATTAGGAGCAGAATGATCAAATCTGTCTATTACTATTTTGACTTAAATTTTAAATAACTGTATGTCTGAGGTTTTTTTTTTTAAATTGTTTTACGGCAAGAAACATATTATTCATTTAATTTTAATACCTCCTAGCTTATAAAGCTTTACTTAAAATTAAATTTGCATTATTTTACTCATTTTTCTTTCAAACTTTCTTGTTGGAAAAAGTTTCGTGATTTCTGTTAAAAAATCTCCTGCTTTTTTGTCATTAGAAGTTGGCATCTCTGAATATGCTACAATCAGAATACAAATATCTTAAATATCTTACGAAATATGTGCATTTTTATGAAAAATGTTTAAACTGCGCATGTGTGAAAGATAAATTTTTTTTAATTGCATAGGTTGAAAGCTATTGGGCAACTTTTGTTAAAAGTGCATTTGAATAGAGTAAAAATTAAGCAAATTTTCTGAAAAAGAACGAGCTAGATTTTACGCATTTTCCAAGAGTTGAAATTTCCTAAGGGTTTTTTCACATGCTGCATAATTAATTTGAAGATCCAATTATTTCAGCCACAAATATGCTGATTTTTTTTTTTTTTTTTTTTTTTAAGTTTTAAAATAACTGCTTATATCTCTGTTATTTAATATGCTATCGTCACACAAACTCATCCACAAATTGAACTTAACATATCCTAAAGTTACAGTTCATTTCGTTCACTTAACACAGGGTGATCAGAAAGATTATTGATTTTGCTCAATTTGTTACCAGCCCCCTAAATGTTACCTTAAACCAATTTTCACAGAAAAACATGAGGAAGACCCAGTTGTTTAAATTCTCAATATTTTAAAACATTTCATCGAGAGAGAAGTTTTTAAATTGGAAAAAACTAATCGTTTACAAATCTTGCTAAACTTTTGAGCAGGAGTGTATATACAGGGTGTTTCAGTGAACCGTTTCAGAACTCTTAAGAGGGTAGGGTACATCCTGACAACTCGAAATCATATAGCAATTTGGGGTCGGAAATGCTTTCCTGAAGCGGTGTTGTACACAGAAGCACCATAAAGAAAAGAGACCGTAAGTGAGAAATCGTTTTAATAATACATGAAAAGAAGTAAAAGGTACATGGATTAAAGTAAGTGTTCGAAGTTTCTTCCATGGGCTACAATGCACGCCTCACATCTCCGACGCATGGACATCCGAACATTCTGGAATACTCCAGGCATATTTCGAATTTCTCCGGCAGTTTCTGTGTACAACACCACTTCAGGAAAGCATTTCCGACCCCACATTGCTATATGATTTCGAGTTGTCAGGATGTACCCTACCCCTCCTAGAAGTTCTGAAACGGTTCACTGAAACACCCTGTATATATATATATATATTATATTAAATTATTAAACACATATATATAATTGTTTTTTTAATTACATTGCTTGTTTATTTACAACGGTTTCTATACTTAGCTTTCTTTTAATTCTTACTAAATATTTCTATTAAAAAAATTATTTTATATTTTTAGCAATCAACCTGTTGTAATGGACTTGCTTCTTAAAAAAGGAGCTGATATTGACACAGTTAATAAGGCCAGATGTAGTCCATTACATGTTGCTGTGAATAAACAACATTTAGATTGTGTTAAAGTTTTACTGAAACATCACTGTAATGTAAATATTCAAGTGAGTACATTTTACAGTTGGCATTATAAATATTTTTAACATTATTATACCATTTTTTTTATTATTTGTTTTTTTTTTTAATCAACCTGTATACTTCAAAATAAAATTCATTATTTAAAATATTTAAAAATTTGTGTACTAATGTTTGAAGTTTTATATAGTAAATATTTCAAATGAATAATTGTTACTAGGATTCATATGGTGATACAGCATTGCATGATGCTATTAGCAAAGAAAATTTAGAAATTTTGGATCTTCTTATCAACATTCCAGAAATAGACTTCACTTTAAAGAATAAACGTGGTTTTAATGTTTTGCATCACGCTGCCTTAAAAGGAAATAACTTGTAAGTGTAATTCTGTTTTTATGTTTTTCGTAACTTATTTTCACTTTTAAAATTTGTTGTTTGCTTTCTTTCTAATTCAAATATTTATAAAATGTATTTGTTTTATTCGATTAAGAGATGCAGATGCTACAGTTATTTATTTATTATTATTATTATTATTATTATTTTTGTAAATTTCTTTCTTAGAGTTTTAAAAATTTGTATATATGTGCATTGAAGTAAAACAATATTATGCATATTAAAATTGCTCAAACCTATTTAAATAATTAATATATATATATATATATATATATATATATATCTGTGTTTAACAGTCACATGATTCTGTTACTGACTACTACACATAGTACTACAATCATTTTAAATACATGTTAATTTTATGTTTTCTGACTACACTAACTAATCACATACCTACTAATGTTTCTGTATTACCAAATGAGAAACTAACAAAGAAATGACACCTGAAAGAAAATTAATATGATCAGATTGGAGAAAATGCATAGAGTTTTTTTTTTTTTTTTTAAGAAACTAACTTGTGAGACTTACAAGGAGAGGTCACGACATGGGAAAATTTAGATCAGGACAAAATTGCGCAGGATTGTAGTATACTATGAAGGTAACAACATATTAAAGCAGTAGCACCCATTAGCTGCAGAATTTCAAGAAAAAAGCGTTTAAAGCTTCTGTAATCTTTAAATACAAGTTATTTCACAAGTGAGTCAGTGCTCCAGTGGCGTGAGTGGTAGAGCACGAGGTTGCCACCCAGACGAACTGGGTTCGATGCTACCTATGGGACTTTTTTTTTTCTCTTCTTTAAATTTTTATGTAATCTAAACTTTTTACAGTGCACTTAATAGTGTAATTAGGACTATAAATGATCAATGTGGCGACTGTCATTCATGAGAATGGCCCTCAGATGTTCCACATTGGAACTTCTCATAAACAGGCATGAGAATTTTCTGCGGATCCGCGATTTTCCACTTTTTTGTGATTTTTGTTTATTTTGTGGTTTTTTGTTTTGTTAAAATCAAACGCCAATAATGATCAGTGTTCAAACGCTCCAAGAAAAACTATAGATTCTCAATCTGTTTTCATCCAAAATAGAAATGTCAATATTCATTTTAAGCATGCTTTATCAGATTCTATAACAAATAAAAGAACAGAATTATTCAATATTTCTCACTCATGTAATTTTTTTTTCCTCTTCCCCCCCCCTCTTGTATTGTTTTCCCCATGCACGTTTTTTCATTTGAAAATAATTTTATGAACATGCATGTTTCCTCTTTTTTCAATTTTCTGCACTCTCATGCCTGCATAAAAAAAAAGTTTTAGTATTTACAAAATAGTATCATTTGAGAAAGCTAATCTGTTTAAAATGGGAGAAGATACTGCCAATACAGTGCGATTTGTTGGTGAAAAACATAACTAATATATATATATATATATATATATATATATATATATATATATATATATATACGTGCAGTGCGTTAAGAAATTATAAGACCACAAGCGTATTGGTGCCTTTCTGAAGAAGAGAGTATAATATGCAAATTTTTAATTGCATATTTAAAATTGATTGGGAAACACATCCTATACTAATTCCAACTTTTAAAATTAAATTTCATTAAAACTTATTCATTTTTCTAAAAATTAAAGATTGTGACTGTTAAGAAACCATAAGACCACCTGAGAAAATTAGCATATTATACATGACGTCAAACTCAATACAAAGCGCATGCGTCAGTATTTCGTAGAAGCATTACCTAAGAAGCAAAGGCTTAGGTTTTGAATGTGTTATCTACTATTAATTTGACGATGCCTCGAGGTAAAGAATTATCGGAGTGTGAAGTGAGAAAAATTTTATTTTATAAAGGTTCTGGTAAATCTGAAAGAGATATTGCGAGGTTAATGAACCGTTCTAAAAATGCCATTCACAATGCTGTAATTAGAAAAGATTATTCAAACAAAATAAAACAATCTGGTAGAAAAAAATTTTGACAGCACATGATAATAGACAAATTTTTCGACTGTCAACTAGAAAACGTCTTTCAACTCATGAAATTTCAAAATGTTTCAGCAAGAAAACTTCACATGTAACAGTCTGGAAGAGTCTTAAATTAAATATTAATACAAAGTCTATGAAATTGAAGAAAAAACCAAAGTTATTGAAATGCCATTGAGAAGAAAGATTAAAATGGTCTAAAAATGTCATGGAACAGGGTCCCCATGGTCCTTGAAAGTCCTTAAGAAGTACTTGAATTTCATTTTCTTTTTCAAGGGCCCTTGAAAGTACTTCAATTTCATGCAAAGTCCTTGAAAATCCTTGAATTTTCCACTCCAACAGACAGGCTTAGCGCGAACTCTGTCAAGGCTAAACTATCTCCATCTCCACATGCACACGCTGTTGTCTAATGTAATGATTTTGTCATAAAATTCATACTTCATTGTCTTGCTTTTACATATAGTTTCAACTTATTTGTCTTTTTTACCAATTTTACTTGTTTGTTGGACTGGTCATAAATTTTGAACAGAAATTGACCAGACCAATACTCAAACCTAAAAACTTTGGAATAATCATAATCATCCCAATTCCAAATCCTGAACTAATCATTTTTCAACTCTTGTAAAAGTTAATTTGGTCAATCATCAAATAATGTATTATGAAAACAGTCAAAGTTATTCTAATTATTTAAAAAAAAAATACTAATGAAAGTAGTTACTAAAGTTTTGTGCATATGCATATGATTTCTGCATAATGTTTTCTGTGATTTTCTCCTACAGTCCTTGAAAAGTACTTGAAAAGTCCTTGAATTTTTTTCTTTTTTAAAAGTGGGAACCCTGTGGAATGATGAATGGAAACAAATTATATTTTCTGATGAAAAGAAATTTAACCTTGATGGTCCCGATGGTTACAAACACTATTTGGCATGACTTGAGGAAGGAACCAAAAGAATGCTTCAGTCGACAAATGGGTGGAGGATCAGTAAAGATTTGGGGAGCTTTCAGTTATGAGGGGTTGTGTGATTTACAGCAGATTTCGGGTCATATGAAGTCTACACAGTATCAGTCTATGCTATATGATCCCGTTTGGACCTTTATTAGGTGGTGCTAACTGGATGTTTCAACAGGACAATGCTGCTTGTCATACATCTAAATCCACACAGAAGTGGTTTAAAAAAGAAAAAATTAATGTTTTGCCATGGCCAAGTCGAAGTCCAGACTTGAACCCCATGGAAAACCTATGGGGTATATTATTTCTCAATGTTTATGCTAATAATAAACAATTTTCATCTGCCAAGGAACTGGAAGTAGCCATTGTAAAAGAATGGTACAATATTTCTACAACTGAATTTAATCACCTGGTTACTTCAATGAAAAACAGAGTGTTTGAAGTCATCAGGAAAAATGGAGGACCAATGTCATATTAATTTTTTATGCTATTTTGTTTTTTGACAAGTGGTCTTATATATTATTAACAGGTTATTTTTCACTTATTTCTAATACAGTACCCGCCGCTTATTAAAATCACATTTGTTCTGAGCAATAGTGATTTTATTAAGCGGCTGATTTTTATATCCGGCGAACGTTCCTGCACTGAAGAAAAAGGTATTATTTACCTGAATTTGGAAAGAAATTTCAAAAAGGTACAAAATAATGGAACTAATAAACAATATTAATTAATTTTTAACACATAATTAAAAAAAAAAAAAAAAAAAAAAAAAAAAAAAACTTGAGAATCAAATCAAATTTTTAACTTATTACCACACTTTGAAGAATACATTGCTTGAAATTATTACGAAGACAAGTAATGGGACGTGTTTAATTGGTGTAAATGTAAAATTTACTGTTGTAAATGTAAAATTTTCGACAAAAATAGATAACGGAGGGATTGCTGTATTTTCTTTTTTTTTTTTTAAATAAAAAATTACAGCGTAAATAAAAATTTGTTTAGTGTGCATAAATGACATTTTTGCTGCTAAGAGATTTTTTTGAGTTTATTAACTGGTGATGCTGATTTTATTAAGCGGCGGTTTTAATATTAGTTTGCATTGATTTGATTCCGGTCCTGGCAATTTGATCATATTAAGCGGCTGATTTTATTAACCAGTGATTTTATTAAGCAGCTTTTACTGTATATATTTTAATTAAACATTTATTGCATTATACCAAGTTATTGCAAACTAATAAAAAAAAATAAATATATATATATATATACAGCAATATGTTATTTTATGTATTTAAATTATGATTAGAATTTTTATTTTTTCTTATAATTTACAAAATTAAAGTGGTCTTATAATTTCTTAACGGAGTGTATATATATATATATATATATATATATATATATATATATATATATAATAAAGATGATCTATTAAGCATAGTAGAAGCCAAGCAACAGATACAAGATCACTGAAACACCAATGATCATTAAGATTAAAAAAAAAAAAATTATCAGTGGATGAAATACACTAATGTAAAGAAACCAGATCTATTAATTAACAGTTTGCAAAACAAATGAATCAATAAAGTAACACAACAAACCTTTACTTAAAACCATAAACTTATCAAAATTAATGAAAAAACAACCCAAGAAACACAAGATAGGAAGAAGAAGGCAGGCAGCAACACTCACCCAGCCTGCCACGACCAGAACAGGAACCATATGGATTTAAAAAAGTAAAATTTCAAAGCAGATGAACAACAATGAAACCACGAAGCAACAATGAAATTCACCGATTGATCACCTTGTGTTTTACAGTATAATTAGAACATTAAATATAGTTGACAACTCAAAAAGGAAGAAACTGAAATTTTATTGGAAAAAGAAAGTTTGCATAGTAATACAAAGCAAATGCAACAAGCCTTCTACTTTTTTTTTTTTTAAATTTAATTTCACAAACCCACCCAACCATCCAGCCTTACAACACCACCCCACCTCCGTAATCAAACATCTGCCCACCCAACCGCCACCTTTTTTATTGTCTTTTATTATTTTATAATTTTTTTGTTGATATACACAAAAGTGTACACAGCTTTTTTTTTTTTTTTTTGTACTGGGATATAAAATAGAAAATACAAAGCTTTTAGGAAAACCCATTTTAGCAGTGGCTGTGATCAGTTTATTAATATTCTTGTTTTTAAACTTTGCAGAGCATAAATTATTAATTCGAAATAAATGGTTAATGATGATGTTTCTAAATACCGAAAGATGCAGACATGAATTAAAATGTGTAAATAAGTTTACTTTAAAACTAAAATCTTGCCATTTGTCATAGATATCTGTGTAAATTTTATTACCATCGATGATTATTTTGAGATCTAAAAAGTTAATTGATTGATTAGTTAGAGTATTTTGAGTTAGCTTTAAATTAGGTGGATAATTGAAGGAAAAGCCATTTTGTGAGTGCTTGTTGAGATAAAATACAATAATATCATTGATGTAACGATAAAATCGAACATCATCATTGCAAATTTGCTCTTCATAATAATAAAGATAGAGATCTGCCAAAATCCTGGAGCTACAACCTCCTTGTGGGATGCCTAATTGTTGCAAATAGATATCGTTGTTGTGGAAGATACAGTTATTATGGATAACAAAGATAAGAAGTGTTTTAAATTTTTCTGCTTTAAAATTGTGAGGAAGATTAATTTGAGCTTTATATTCTTAAAAAAGACTGTAAATGATATTACTAAGATCTGATAACTCAATATTATTGAAAAGATCATGAAAGTCAAAAGTCATAATATTGTCTATTGAATCGAGCAATTTGATGTATTAAATTAATTGAAAGCTATTTTTAAGACAGTGTAAATTATCAACTTTGCAAGTACAATTGTAAATTTGTTTTAGAATATCCAGTAGAGCTTTATTAGCATTGTTGTTATAGGTGTTACACCCAACAGTGAAAGTGCGAAATTTAATTGGAGATTTGTGAAACTTAGGTATGAGAACTATATAAGGATAATTAAAGTTATTGAAGGGAAGTTGAAGTAGTTTATAGTAATTATGTATTTTTCGGTTATTAATAATAAGGTTATTATTAGTTAAACTGAAGATGTTACTATTATTGATTGAAGAGTTTAAAATAGAGAGATAGTAGGATTTACAAATAATGGCATAATTATTAGGTGATTTGTCAACATAAGTGATCACAAAGTCATCCTGTAGTGATTTGATTGAGTTAAGAAGTACAGATTTTTTAAATAACACCAGATTTGAAGAATTGATAAATAATGCATTTTTGATTTTTTGTAACACTAAAACTTTCCATTGAGTGAAGTAGGCAATAGGTTTATTATGAGTAATAGATATTTTATAAATAAATAAATCTAGGTCATAAGAAAACTGTTGAAAGATTTGTGGAATGCTAGTTTTAATTGGAAGTCTAAATTTGGTGCCAAATTTCATGAATTTTTTTAATTGATAATTATCAATAATATTGAGATTACCCGTGATAATGTGTCCATGGTCTCTGTCAATAAATTTTGAGAAAGAAGGATCATTGCATTTACAGGTTACAGTGTTAGTAAAAGAGGTAGACTTAGATACAGAATTATAATTGAATATCTTTCTGCCAAGAGGAAGAGGATATTTGAAGGTACAAGATAGATTTAAATATTTAATCGGAAACGAACATTCTTTGTCATTAATGATAGACGTAATGTTAATACTGTTCAATATTTGATTTGTAAAATTCACAATTAATTGAGTATTTGTTTTAAATTTGTTGGGCTTTTTATTAATTTTTAAATTAAATTGTTTGGTTTTGTACATTATAATATCATAAAAAATGTCTGACAAATGTTTATTATAGGATTGGCTTTGAAAGACATTCAGAAAGTTTACTAAGTATTTCTTTTTAATTGCAAAAATAAATTTTCTAATAATGAACCAGTTATAGTTAGATAAGTAATTAGTCTGTAGATCTGAAATGAGTTTAATAATGGCACTTTTAGAAAAGATTAAATCTGTTTTTTGACTACCTCATTTAGTTCTAGAAGTTTTATTGTTAATTTTGTGATTGAGTTGTGCATAAATAGTCGAATAATCATGTAGAGGGTTGATGTTATATATATATAATAATAATGAGTATTATACTTAGTAAAAGCCAAGCAACGGATACAATATCACTGAAAACACATAGACCAATAAGAATGCATATTTTTTAAGTAGGAGAAGCTCAGAAAAGTGAAAAAAAAATTCGTCAAGTGAGACCTTTTTCACCCTTGAGCACAATGTACGATTTCGTTCACTAGTGGCTATAATAGCAAATCACTAGTGGGCCCCCTATCATACATGAAATTAATTGAAGTGAAATTTAAAATGGAATAAACTATTAAATACAAATTATCAAAGAATCTGACAGAAAACAACTTTAATAAACAAACAATACTCACAAGATGATATATTTGGAGTCACATAGATTTAAAAAAAAGTATATTAATTCAGGGGTTTATATGTAGATGGAGTAAAAACAAGCAAAATTGAAGGTTTAGGGGTTCATAGCTGATAAAGAACAATGAAACTATATAGCAATATGGATATTTATTTTGTGTGTAAGAGTATTATTACTAATTTTAAGCATAGTTGACAGCTCAAATGAAGAAATTGAATATTTAAAGGAAAACGAAAAATGTTCATACAAAAGGAAAAGAATTCTTTATTATAATTTTAGGGCCTGTAAATGTTATAATAATTTTTGAATGATTTTTTAAATGCTATAATAGAGGTCATTTTATATTCTTAAGTTGTTATTGGCTTGGATTTTATTTATTACTAGTATATAACCCCATCAAAAATGACGGAATGTGAAATCAATTAAGGTAGTGAATCAACGAAGCTTTTGCCTGCTTTGCTGGCCACTATATTTAAAGGAAATTATAGCATAATAAAATATGCTGGAGTGTTAAAATATAGATATTAAATTATGTTTCTAAATATTCATCTTCATGGATGCAAATCCTTGCGTTGATTTAAAAAGTTAAATGTATACACATATAACCAGGAACTTAATAAGGGGTCGCTAGGCAACATGTGAATGTCTTGATCCAAACAGAAAATCATAATTAAAAAAGGAGCAGGCTTACCGGAGATTGAAGACAGACACAGAAAATTAGTTGATTAAACAAAGATTCTTTAATACGCTCCGTAAGTGGGGAGATGGCATGTTCATCTGTGTAGCTGTGTCCTTCTGCTTTGGAAATGCCGGTAGACACAATCCGACTTAATCGGGAGAATAAATTGCCAATAAAATTAAGAGTCAAATTTAAATAAGGCTTGAGTTTTAGATTAAAAATATTTCGCTATTAATTTTAAGACAGTAGCTATTTATTTTAAAATTAATCATTATGGTGAAGTGGATCCATTGCATGACTTGTGCGATGGCCCACACAGAGCAGGAGCGCTGGGACTCCCGTATTACGTAGTAGGGCTTTGAAGATGAAGTGTGCAATGAAAATTGCGCTTTTTCCGCAAAACGGTGAGAGTGAAAAATGTTGCAGCTCTGAGCGACCAATCAGGAGTGAACAGCCATGAGAGAGCAGTGGTGACAAACGAATGACGTCACGGCTGCCGTGTGCTCTAAGGAGGAAGTAAGGGGGAACGTAATTGAAGAACCGATGGAGAAAAATCGCGATGTGCCGATGGAAAGCCAAAATACGGCGAAAAGAATGGAGGGGAGAATAAAGTATTAAATGATTTAGATAAGATTGAGCGAATATTTTATTGTATAGCCAAAATATTAATTTAGAATATGTCATGCATCATGACATATACTCTTTTCTATATCGCTTTATAAACAAACAAAAAAAAAAAATTAAAAAAATCATGAAATTGCTCAAAAGCTCTCTTCATGTACCTGCTGCCGTCGGCAGCGACAGACTCATTCGCAGACGCAGGGCGCCTGTGACAATAGCTTACCAGTGGGCTTCCATTTGGGTGCTTATCAGATGACAGTTTCGAAACAGACAGTATTGAAAAAATTGAAGTAGCAATTTTATATTTAAATCTCAGTTATGTATAACAACACTATACGTGGCATACATAATATTTTCTTTCACGTTATTTTCTATATTTATTTGATTTATTTGATTAACTATAAAATGACAACAATTTCACGACAAATATAATATTACAATATGCTATGATCGGCTACATCTATTGTATGAGACAATTAATTTTTTTGTAGTTATAATAATAGTTGAGTAGTTAATATTAGTTGGTATATAGAAAAATAAATAAATAAATAATTAAATATGTAAATCTGATCATAGTACAGCCTTAATATAGCTCCCCTTGTCGACTTTTGAATTTTTATCGCCATTTTAGACAAAAATACATAATTTATGCGATTATTTTTTCTGTTTCTTTCTTCTCTTTTCTTTTTCCTTTCCTTTCCTTTCTTTTCTGTTTTTTAATATTTTATAATTTATTTATATTTTTGATGCGCTAACTTTGCTTAAAGTGGCTTTCTCAAAAGTAGAGTCCTTGGCGAAAAATGTACTATTTATTTCAGCATTGAAATTTTAAAATATTACCCAGGATTACCAATGAATTAGCTTTCATGCCATGTGCGATTTATCTGTGCCAAAAGCATAATATTAAAAAAAAACAAAAAAGAAAAAGGAAAAGAAAAAAAAAATCTAAAATTGAAGTATATTAAAAAAGGTTATGGTTGTTTTTTTTACTCCATTTTCATATTTCCATTTTTTCATATGCATGAGCAAATTTAATATGTTATAATTTTTTTTTTTTTCTTTTTTTTCACGTGAAAGCATATTTCATTTTATGCTTTAAAAAAAAAACAAAAAAAAATACTGGTAAATTGTTTTTGGCAACGATTATAAGTTTAAATGTCCAATTTTAAAGTTATTACCATACCAGGTTATTAGTTTCATATTTTAATTAATTTTAAAAAATCTAGTCAAAACTTCGTTACAAATAAGGTACCAAATGAAAGAGGCGATTTTTCTGAATCCGTCGGACTAAACAGCTTATCGATCGGACAATTAGATTTTTTTAAATTAACTAAAGTATGAAAATTAGGTCGCAACTTGCTATATAGATGAGTATGAACCGAAATCATCACCTCTCTTGCAAATTATATAAATAGATTTTATTTTTTATTTAAAGGTAGCTTAAAAAAATTGCGTAGTTAAAAAAAAAAATTGCATTTTGTAGTTGGGTGATGTTGGGCAAAAAGTGCTCCAATTGCATATGCTTTCACTTTTTGTTCCAAAACGCATTTATTTTAATGTTTCTAATCTACACAAAGCTCACAAAGCTGTTTAAAGGCTTTCATTTTATGCATTTTTTAACTACAGTCTAAGTAAAATTGTGCTTGCACAAATAAAGTTGTTCCAATTCTTTTTTAATTCCTGCATAATACCTGCCATGAATCAAAACTTACAGGGGAAGTTATGAATTCTTAGCAATCTATAATTTTGAATTAGGATTTATATATATTTTTAGCAAGGTTTTTGTTAAATTAAAATTATTTTTTTATATATGCATATTTTTGTGTAGCAAAACAATTTCAATGTGATTTTGCTGTTTATGTTTTTTGCTTAAAAAATTCGTAATTAAAAATATTTATTGCAATATGTTATTCTTGTTACTTACTAGTGCTACTGAAAGATTAATAAGTAAATCAAGACAAATTGTTGATGGAAAAAAAGATGATGGTTTTGCTGCTCTTCATCTTTCAGCTTTAAATGGCCATTTTCATGTTGCTGAAACTCTTCTGATGCAGGTATTTGCATGAATGTATTTGAAATTTTGAATTTGTATAAACCCATAAATTTTTTACTCTGTAGGTGTCAGTTTCACTCTGTGTATATATCAAATAAATAGTAATAGCTTTCATCTGTAAGAGATGATTAATTATCTGACGATTTAAAATTCTATTTTTTGTTTTCGAAACTATTAATCTTGCCTCTACATAATTACTTTCACTGTTAATGAAATGAATATTATAAATGTTATTTAAAGAATAATTAGTTAAAGGAAATATTTGAGTTTCTAAAGTTATTTTGAAATACTTTAAGCATTTATTTGTTGTATTATTACAAATAAGAATCCTTATGTAATATTTAAAAAAGAATTAATACTTTATCAACTTTACTTTATTTATTATATTTTATTTTATTTGGTGCTCTAGAGTTTTCTAAGTGAATTTTGATGAGAAGTCAAAGTTAAAATTAATGGATACGATCAAATATTTTTCCGTGAAAAAATAATGTATCAAAATAAACTTCTAAAATAAATCAAATAAATAAGATTTCTAAACCAGATTCATTACTTAATTAAATTTTAGGTTAGTGGTAGTACATTAGAGTATGATCTAATTAAACAACTTGAGCTGAAAAAATAAAAAGGAACGAACTTACCAATTTGGCAGAGAAGACATAAACTTTTTCAATTCACATTCTTTATTTTATAACTAACACATCACTGATACACAACAAAAAACATCTAACACTGGCCAGCGGAGTATACTAATAAAATAAGTAAATCATTAGATCTTTTACATAATTTTCATTTCATTTACTGTTTTCACATTAGTAATCTTATTTTTTGAATTCCATTAGGTATTTAATAAAACGTGAAATTTGCTACTAGTTTGACAAGTCTATTAGACAAATGTAAGGATTGTTTAAATATCAGTCTAAATGTCCTTTTCTTACTCTTTATAATTATTAATTTTGGCGGCTGCTATTATGTAAGTCGATTGCTACCCATTAAAGGGGCGATACCGGTATATGATGAATTTTGTCTTACCGTAATTCCGCGCACATAGTCCGCACCATCGTATAGTCCGCAGGAGAAAAATATAACCCCAAGAAAACAGCAAGTAAAACACTATTATGTAGTTTTATATGAAAATATTAAAGCATTCCCGCTATTAAAATAAATAGTATAAAGAAAAGAAGTACTTGTTATTAATAAACCATATTTTAAAAATTATACATTAAAAGAAACCTTTAAAGTTGATGTTTATATTTTCTATCGGAATTCCCAGTTGAATGGTTGAGTCATTGAGTGAGTTTTACTTTCCTACTAGAAATGCACTATGGCTGATTGATTCAGCACAAGGAGATATATTTTTTTGAAGATTATCTCAAAGTTTGTCATTGGGATTGCTCAGCAGTAAAACTTTGACGATATTTTGCGAACATAATTTTAAAAATAACAGTACAGGAATATTCAGCAACGTGCTATCCTAATAGTAATCTTTTGCTTTATGCTCCATGGTTCGCTACCGATATGATGTTTTCTTTGTGTCTTATTCTTTTGTTTTTGTTTATATTTGATCGTCAGAATCGGTAGTTCGTAGTATTCGCATGTTTAATTCTGATTTTGAGGATTTGAACTGTGAATAACTAGCAGATAATCCGCACCACCGTATAATCCGCGGGTGAAAAATTTGCCTTTTAAACACACATAGTCCGCGGGCTATACGCACGAAATTACAGTTATTCGATAAATCAAATCAAATTTTCCTTTTCTGACAAATTATGAAAAGGAGTATTGCTCTTTGGTCAGCATGGTGGATTATCTCCAATAAATTGCGAAAACAGATTCGCTCTTGATGATATTAGCACTGTACATTATAACTTTTCTATATCATCCTTGTTAAAATAGTACTTATAAACGATGATGAGATTATTTCTAGATGATAACCATCAGCAAATTCTCAATGCTATAGATGGGGGTGATTTGTTTCATTTTCCAGTAAAGTCCAGCGATACTTGCTCCTTACGTTCAGATGTTCTTGATAGCATACGTTTTGGTCACTTGCCTTAATTAAATCAATTAGGAATCTTACCCCCTAATCCAGGACAGGGATAAGATGTTGATTTATTAAAGCAATATCAAAAGTAGAAAATTATCTTGGCAGCACTATTAGCATCTCTGTAGTTCACTTCAGGAAAAAAGCAACAGCGAGAAAAAATAAAATGCCAAGGTGGTTTTGCGGCTTCGGCAACCACGGCAGCGAATGCTGGGCCTTTGCAAACCACGTTCACTACCTCCTAGCTGCTCTCTGGAACTCATCAAACAGACTCTTTTCGCTCTCAAATTTTGAAACAACGCGCCGTCCTCAGCCAATCAGAGTCTGCACCCACTAATCAAACCTACCGGAAGATGAATGCACCGTCACTTCCGACGAACATTCCAGATTGCTCCAGAAGATATTCCCCAGCTACATCTCCCCTTTGCCACGTGGGAAGAACGAAAAAATGCAAAGAAAATGGCTGACTGAAAAAATCGACAAAAAATACTAGCGCGCATATTTAAATCCGTCAATTTTGCTGTAATAAAACTTTCAAGGTGCAAAGCTTAATTCTTGACATATTTTAATGAGGGAGGTACCATTTTAAAGCTTATCACTTGTAGATTAATCCTGTATCAACGAAATTTCCAAAATACTTATCGATGAAATTTTATTTTCATAATTAACTGGGAGGAAAACACAGCAAAATGGTAAAAATTAATGAACGTTACTTTTCGTTAAATAGTATAATTAGTTCCACATCATACTATAGGTATGGGGAACTTAGGTAATCGTGAAAATTTTTGACCTTGTTTTTTTACTTTTTTACACGTTTTCAGGTGTGAGGACTGTCAGTAGGGTGTCTGTTAGTGTGTTAGTCCAATAGTTTGTTAGTCTGTTTACATGATATCTCATGAACAAATGACCGCAGAGAGGTCAGACCAGTTTAAAAATATTACTTTCGATACTGGCAAGAACCCTATTTATTTACAACATTCGAATTAAAAAACTTCGTAAGTTATTAGAAATTTGTGATTTTCTTAACATGGGAGAATAGGACAAAATTTCACTTAAACGTGCATGAAATGTAAGCTTTTTACTGTAAAAATGTCAGACCAGTTATAAAATATCAGTTTTGATGCCGGAATGAACATCAGTAACTATAAATATGCTACTTTGAAAATTTCACAAGTTATTGGAAATTTACGAATTTCTTAACATGGCAGTATTGGGCAAAATTTCACATAAACGTCAATTTTGAGAGAGATTTTCATCGTAAAGATGTCAGACTACTTTGAAATATTATTTAGGATACTGGCATGAATATCACTGACTATGAATTTTCCAATATGAAAATTTCATAAGTTATTAGAAATTTACGAATTTCTTAACATGGCAGAATAGGTCAAAATTTCACACAAGCATCAATCTTGAGGGATATTTTCATCGTAAAGGTGTCAGACCACTTTTGAAATATTATTTAGGATACTGACATGAATACCATAAAATATAAATTTTCTAATTGAAGAAATTCATAAGTTATTTGGAATTTACGATCCTCTTTAAATGGCAGAAGAATACAAAATTGAGCATAAACGGCCATTTTCAGGATCATAAATATATCAGACAACTTCAAAATAACATTTATGATACTTGTATGAACATGACTGATTACAAATATTCTAATAGGAAAATTTTGTAAGCTATTCGTTATTTAAGATTTTATCAACATAACAAAATTGAAAATTTTCCATGTATATATGCATTTTGAGGATTGTTGCATTGGAAATAGTAGCATGAAAACTAAACTACAAAATATACCCTAATAAAATAAATTAATAGATTAGAATAAGATAAATATATCGAAGTGAATGGTGGATAGCCTATTAGGCGGGGATTTCATTCTGTCACTTTGTCAAGCGTTTTTTCAAATTCATTTCTCTTAACATGTTAACTATGTTAAGAGAATGTCCTGTTCTAGAAATTTATGAATACTATATATATATGATGGGGAACTGAGCAGAGTCCGCCTATGCCAACTAGTTTACTTTTTAGATGATCGTAGCTTTATGTTAACTGTTTTAGTTAGTCTGAAAATTAGTTTTATTAATGTAATTGATGTTTTTAAATATCTAAATTATTAAATTAGATTTTAATTAAGTCTGATTAAACTGTATGTTACTTATTTTCTGTAAAACTGTTTGTTTAAATGTTGTTTATAGTTATTTTAATTTCGGTAAGGATGTTTTTTGGATATTTACAATTTACATTTAAGTAGTGATGTTTTTGGCTACTTTAATTTAAAAAAAAGGAATGTTACGAAAAAGTAAAGTGTAGCACCTTATATAATGTATTATGTACTTATAATGCTTTTTATTATACTTAATGATTATTAAAGCAGTTAATAATTATATATATATTTTTTTTCCTGTAAACTAGCCATCTTTTAATCATATTTCACATAACTTTTATTAATATTCATGAATTATTTTAATTTAATATTTTTCATTTATAAAATCTATAAATTTATATTCTTCTGATAATTTGAAGGATAAAAATTTGTGTAAATTTCAAGTTCTTACAAATATTTTTTTAAATATACCCTCTATAACCAAAAAAAAAAAAAAAATTTTGTAAGCTATTCGTTATTTAAGATTTTATCAACATAACAAAATTGAAAATTTTCCATGTATATATGCATTTTGAGGATTGTTGCATTGGAAATAGTAGCATGAAAACTAAACTACAAAATATACCCTAATAAAATAAATTAATAGATTAGAATAAGATAAATATATCGAAGTGAATGGTGGATAGCCTATTAGGCGGGGATTTCATTCTGTCACTTTGTCAAGCGTTTTTTCAAATTCATTTCTCTTAACATGTTAACTATGTTAAGAGAATGTCCTGTTCTAGAAATTTATGAATACTATATATATATGATGGGGAACTGAGCAGAGTCCGCCTATGCCAACTAGTTTACTTTTTAGATGATCGTAGCTTTATGTTAACTGTTTTAGTTAGTCTGAAAATTAGTTTTATTAATGTAATTGATGTTTTTAAATATCTAAATTATTAAATTAGATTTTAATTAAGTCTGATTAAACTGTATGTTACTTATTTTCTGTAAAACTGTTTGTTTAAATGTTGTTTATAGTTATTTTAATTTCGGTAAGGATGTTTTTTGGATATTTACAATTTACATTTAAGTAGTGATGTTTTTGGCTACTTTAATTTAAAAAAAAGGAATGTTACGAAAAAGTAAAGTGTAGCACCTTATATAATGTATTATGTACTTATAATGCTTTTTATTATACTTAATGATTATTAAAGCAGTTAATAATTATATATATATATTTTCCTGTAAACTAGCCATCTTTTAATCATATTTCACATAACTTTTATTAATATTCATGAATTATTTTAATTTAATATTTTTCATTTATAAAATCTATAAATTTATATTCTTCTGATAATTTGAAGGATAAAAATTTGTGTAAATTTCAAGTTCTTACAAATATTTTTTTAAATATACCCTCTATAACCAAAAAAAAAAAAAAAATTTTGTAAGCTATTCGTTATTTAAGATTTTATCAACATAACAAAATTGAAAATTTTCCATGTATATATGCATTTTGAGGATTGTTGCATTGGAAATAGTAGCATGAAAACTAAACTACAAAATTTACCCTAATAAAGTAAATTAATAGATTAGAATAAGATAAATATATTGAAGTGAACGGTGGATAGCCTATAAGGCGGGGATTTCATTCTGTCACTTTGTCAAGCGTTTTTTCAAATTCATTTCTCTTAACATGTTAACTATGTTAAGAGAATGTCCTGTTCTAGAAATTTATGAATACTATATATATATGATGGGGAACTGAGCAGAGTCCGCCTATGCCAACTAGTTTACTTTTTAGATGATCGTAGCTTTATGTTAACTGTTTTAGTTAGTCTGAAAATTAGTTTTATTAATGTAATTGATGTTTTTAAATATCTAAATTATTAAATTAGATTTTAATTAAGTCTGATTAAACTGTATGTTACTTATTTTCTGTAAAACTGTTTGTTTAAATGTTGTTTATAGTTATTTTAATTTCGGTAAGGATGTTTTTTGGATATTTACAATTTACATTTAAGTAGTGATGTTTTTGGCTACTTTAATTTAAAAAAAAGGAATGTTACGAAAAAGTAAAGTGTAGCACCTTATATAATGTATTATGTACTTATAATGCTTTTTATTATACTTAATGATTATTAAAGCAGTTAATAATTATATATATATTTTTTTTCCTGTAAACTAGCCATCTTTTAATCATATTTCACATAACTTTTATTAATATTCATGAATTATTTTAATTTAATATTTTTCATTTATAAAATCTATAAATTTATATTCTTCTGATAATTTGAAGGATAAAAATTTGTGTAAATTTCAAGTTCTTACAAATATTTTTTTAAATATACCCTCTATAACCAAAAAAAAAAAAATTTTTTGTAAGCTATTCGTTATTTAAGATTTTATCAACATAACAAAATTGAAAATTTTCCATGTATATATGCATTTTGAGGATTGTTGCATTGGAAATAGTAGCATGAAAACTAAACTACAAAATATACCCTAATAAAATAAATTAATAGATTAGAATAAGATAAATATATCGAAGTGAATGGTGGATAGCCTATTAGGCGGGGATTTCATTCTGTCACTTTGTCAAGCGTTTTTTCAAATTCATTTCTCTTAACATGTTAACTATGTTAAGAGAATGTCCTGTTCTAGAAATTTATGAATACTATATATATATGATGGGGAACTGAGCAGAGTCCGCCTATGCCAACTAGTTTACTTTTTAGATGATCGTAGCTTTATGTTAACTGTTTTAGTTAGTCTGAAAATTAGTTTTATTAATGTAATTGATGTTTTTAAATATCTAAATTATTAAATTAGATTTTAATTAAGTCTGATTAAACTGTATGTTACTTATTTTCTGTAAAACTGTTTGTTTAAATGTTGTTTATAGTTATTTTAATTTCGGTAAGGATGTTTTTTGGATATTTACAATTTACATTTAAGTAGTGATGTTTTTGGCTACTTTAATTTAAAAAAAAGGAATGTTACGAAAAAGTAAAGTGTAGCACCTTATATAATGTATTATGTACTTATAATGCTTTTTATTATACTTAATGATTATTAAAGCAGTTAATAATTATATATATATATTTTCCTGTAAACTAGCCATCTTTTAATCATATTTCACATAACTTTTATTAATATTCATGAATTATTTTAATTTAATATTTTTCATTTATAAAATCTATAAATTTATATTCTTCTGATAATTTGAAGGATAAAAATTTGTGTAAATTTCAAGTTCTTACAAATATTTTTTTAAATATACCCTCTATAACCAAAAAAAAAAAAAAAATTTTGTAAGCTATTCGTTATTTAAGATTTTATCAACATAACAAAATTGAAAATTTTCCATGTATATATGCATTTTGAGGATTGTTGCATTGGAAATAGTAGCATGAAAACTAAACTACAAAATTTACCCTAATAAAGTAAATTAATAGATTAGAATAAGATAAATATATCGAAGTGAACGGTGGATAGCCTATAAGGCGGGGATTTCATTCTGACACTGTGTCAAACGTTTGGTCAAATTCATTTCTCTTAAGATGATTACAATATGTCTTGCACTAGAAAATTATGAGAAGATATATATGATGGGGAACTGAGCAGAGTCCACTTATGCCAACTTGTGTATTTATTTATTTACTAAGATTCCAATAACATTTTTGTTAAAATAAATAAATAAATAAGCGTTGTACCTACTCTGATTACACTTTTATTATTTCGTTTTTCAGTCAAGCAATGACAACAGTTTATACTCTGTTTATACTTTTAAATCATTGCTAGGTTTAAATAACGCTTGCAAAAATTATAAAGATGGAACATTTAAAAATATTTTTTTTTCTATAAAATGATATAATCAGACAAATAAGGAATGAAATGGGTCCGTTAAAATATTGCCCATATAAAAGTAATATTTTTTAACCTCACGCATATTTTTCTTTTTATGAAATTGGAAATTGTAATTATTTAAAAAAAAAAAATTATTACTTCTTGAAGAATTTTATAGATGAAATCCATGTTTTCCATGCCAATTATCACAGCGGTAGATGGTGAGAAACTTTTCAGGGTAAAAAAAAAATTGTTCTGACGCCTGTGGAAGATAAAGAAGAACCCATCAAGAAAAAAAAAGTATATATATATATATATCAATAGAATCGCGACTTACAAGCTATGGCGTTCTGTTATCAATCAAGCCCTACCTACACAATTACAATAAATCATTTTAATTCATCTTTAAAAGGACAAAAAATAATAAGCGTTGCCAGAGGGTTCCATAGTAAAGTTGTACCCCCACTATCTTGCGAATGATTAAAAAAAAAAAAAAAAAAAAAAAACAAGTCTATTAAGCTAACTGAAATTAAAATTTATAAAATAAATAATTAAAAATAAATAAGTATACTCTATAACAAAAAAAAAAAAAAAAAAAAAAAGTGACGCAGCAAGAAGGAGTAATGCAAACTGGACAAAAAATTGACATACATACAGGTTTTGATGGACTCAAGCACCAATTCATCATTATCGTCGATCCTACGTGCAACTGGTACTTCAGTTGCTTCAAATGCCCTTAATAGGCGGCTCAGTGGGGTTGAGCTCAGTCGCTGGATCTCTCTTCCACTGAGAACGTTTCGAGCATCATAAAAAGGATCTTACAACTAGCTCGGGATTTTACCAATCTAACGCAACAATTGGACAGAATTCGGCACGATACTTCACAGAAGCACATCTCCCAACTCTATCAATTAATACCAAGCCGAATAACCGCGTACATAAGGGCCAGAAGTTGACCAACGCGTTATTGACTTGTTTGTGAGGCCCTTTCTCTTCATTAAATCATTCAAATTTTCTGAAACTGTAATCAGTTATTTTTCTCCACATATACATCACATCTACCAAATTTTTGTCCCATTCGGACCCCCCCCCCCCCATCTACCAATTTTTGTCCCCACTTCTTCTTGGTGCGTCGTTTTATTTATTTATTTTTTTATTTATTTATTTATTTATTTTTATTTATTTATTTATTTTTTTTTTGTTATAGAGTGTAAATAAATAAAGGTATTAGGACGTTAGTTTTATCAGAAATCTTTTATGATGCAGACTTACAAAATTTCATTTATTTCCTTTGGTGTTAATATATATATATATATATGTATGAAATTTTTTTTTCTTTTGTGCGTGTGTATCAACATTGTTTTTCTTTTTAAAGTTTAAAAATTAAATTGAATTTTTACGTAATCGTATAATTGTATCTTTTGAAACAATTATAATATTGAACTAAAAGTTACAGCGTTAGATAAATTTTGTCAACAATTTTCGTAGAGATAGGTTGAACGGTGTATTTTGTATAGCGAACTAAAACATGATATACATTTTATCAAAATAAAATCGTGGTGCAAAGCATTTTTTTAGAGTGGTCGTTCTTGAGACTGGGAGGTCTTTTGCTTAATATTATTTTGTGACATATAGAAACAAAATATCTCAATCATGGTGCTGCAGTTTCAAATAATTTTAAAATATCTTAAAATATTTTTCATTTTTTTTATTAGTTTACAACAATTCAAATATTTCTGACTGATTCAAAAGTTTATTTTCATTTCTACATGCTAGAAATTTTTACATAATTTTAATTTACTTGTCAATAAGCCTGCGTTTCAAAAATACTTTTTTTTTTTTTTTATAAATACTAACTTATTATTTTCTTACATTAAATGTTTAAGGAAGTTTGAATAAGTGAGTTGAAAACTGTTTCTAATGTATTTCTCAAACTATTTTTAATAACATAACAGAAAAGTATGCGAGATACAAATTTGTATAAAATTTTTCTGGTTGAAATGGTTTGAATCTATTTATGCGTGGTTATCAGGTTTAAAAAAAATCATATTGATTGAAATATTAGAGCATTTTTCAAAATATTATTTACAGGAAAATATCGACATGTACTCGATTCCTGGAACTGAAACGACTTACTTTAATAAATGTACTATTTTAAATGTTTTTAAACATTGTCTATATTATTTATAAAGATATACCATCAAATTTATCACTTGAACATTTAAATAAGTATTATTTAAATTAAACTTGATAAATATTTAAAAATGCCTGATAAAGATTAGATAAAAAGATTTTTATTTTATATATCACGTTTTTAAATTTTCTGTTGAATCATATAAACGCTTCCGCTGGCATCGATAACCCGAAACAATAGTCTAAAAGTATTTAAAAAATGCATTGTCTTTGTGTTCTCAGCTATTCTAATATTTTCAAATGTGTAGTTAATCGGGAAGTTAGTTAAATAAATTTTCTGCTGAATCATATAAACGTTACCGAAGGCAGCGGAGATCCGAAACAATTACCTAAAAGTGTTAAATAATACATTGCCATCATATTCTGAGTTTTTTTTTTTTTTTAAGTTTCAAATGTCTAGCTAGTCGGAACATTAGTTAAATATTGATTGCAAGATTTGTACTGGACAAACAAACAAACAAACAAGAAACCAATTTAATGAAAACATGGTAATATCAAATCTCGAATACTTAAGTGTTTTTAATTTTCCAGTAAAAGCAATAATTCTGAAAAACAAAGTGCTGTCAAAATGTGCTTTTAATAGATGGTATTTTTATGTGATGAAAATTTAAAAATGATAATGCGCTATTATAACATATTTCCAGTTAATACCGCAGGCACTTAAAATTGATAGTGCACATTTATTTAGATTTTGTAATATTATTTGAAAACCTTTATTTCATTTTTTATTTTATTTTTTAATAAGGTAAAATTGCTTTACAAATGGTATAAAGTCTTTATTTTACGTATGCGTTGGTGTCAATAAGGTTACATAATACATCTCGAAGTTTTATGAGTAAAGCAAACTTTTGACTACAGGAATTGCAGGAATTAAACATCTTTTAGCATACTTAATAGTACTTCATTTCATATTTATTTAATGATTCATATAAATATGAAATGATATTTGACATTTATTTTCATATTTGATACTAAGCAACTATACACACTCATATTTATAAAATACATTTTTCTGTAGTTCCACATCTGGTCTGACCAAAAAATTAAGTTTCATTCATGACTGGTTATTTGAAGACAAAAATTGATTTATTTCGCAATTGAAAACGAACGTTTAATAATATTGGTCTGGCACTGGTAATATTTTTAATACAGAATTTGAGACAGACAGAGCAAAAACACTGTCATTAATTCTAATTTTTCTTTATCAATTTGTGCAGTTATTTCAAAGCAAAAGACGAAAAATTAACAAATATATCTGCATCTATCCCTCAATTATTTCAGCAAGGGTTTAAGCATGCACCTTGCAACTTATGTTAACCGTCTTCATCCCTATTGACCAAATCAAAAAAATTTCAAAGGGTCTGAAAATTTTTGAACACAAAGGAAATCCTAAAAGGAGGGCAGAGTAATTTCAAATAAAGATCACCACCAAAAAGGAAGAAATCATTGACCAACCTTTGTTAGCTCTCGATATTAGGGCAAATTTCGCTCCAAATTGGCATTCAAAGCAAACTGCTTTGTAAATGTACTATGTGTAATGTAGTTTTGTGTTGCAATAAAAAATAAATTGCTTTCACCAATACCGTCAATCTTACATAAACTGTGAATAGAATTAAAAAAAAATTACACTTTCAAAATTTTTCTAAAGTCCTGATCGTATTTTGTCCCTTATGTTCCGGTGATATTTGAAAGTATTATTTCATTTAATTGCCATACATTACTATAATAAAGTAATAATGAAAATTAAACAAAATGTATTTGAAATAGAGTTTATGTAATTTACAGCGTGATAAATAAAAGATAAAAAATTTCAATTAATGTCTCAAAAAAAAAAAAGTTAAATTAAACACGTGTCATTTGTTAAATATAACAAAAACACTTTAAACACACGTGAATTTAAATTTTTATTTAAAAGATGTTAAATATATATATATATATATATATATATATCCAAAGCTTTTCGCTTTAATAGTAAAGCATCATCAAGGATTTTGAAATCCTTCATGATGCTTTACTATTAAAGCGAAAAGCTTTGGATAATTTTTTTTTCACATCTTTTAAATAAAAATGGGGCGATATCCCATATAAATATGCATTTTGACATTTTGAGCATTGTTGCATTGGAAATAGTAGCATGAAAACGAAACTACGAAATTGATCCTAATAAAATAAATTAATAGATTAGAATAAGATAAATATATCGAAGTGAATGGTGGATAGCCTATTAGGCGGGGATTTCATTCTGTCACTTTGTCAAGCGTTTTTTCAAATTCATTTCTCTTAACACGTTAACTATGTTAAGAGAATGTCCTGTTCTAGAAATTTATGAATACTATATATATATGATGGGAAACTGAGCAGAGTCCGCCTATGCCAACTAGTTTACTTTTTAGATGATCATAGCTTTATGTTAACTGTTTTAGTTAGTCTGAAAATTAGTTTTATTAATGTAATTGATGTTTTAAATATCTAAATTATTAAATTAGATTTTAATTAAGTCTGATTAAACTGTATGTTACTTATTTTCTGTAAAACTGTTTGTTTAAATGTTGTTTATAGTTATTTTAATTTCGGTAAGGATGTTTTTTGGATATTTACAATTTACATTTAAGTAGTGATGTTTTTGGCTACTTTAATTTAAAAAAAAGGAATGTTACGAAAAAGTAAAGTGTAGCACCTTATATAATGTATTATGTACTTATAATGCTTTTTATTATACTTAATGATTATTAAAGCAGTTAATAATTATATATATATTTTTTCCTGTAAACTAGCCATCTTTTAATCATATTTCACATAACTTTTATTAATATTCATGAATTATTTTAATTTAATATTTTTCATTTATAAAATGTATAAATTTATATTCTTCTGATAATTTGAAGGATAAAAATTTGTGTAAATTTCAAGTTCTTACAAATATTTTTTTAAATATACCCTCTATAACCAAAAAAAAAAAAAAAAAAAGACTGGGCCTTCTGGGCCACTTCTGGCCCTTATGTAAACAGTTATTCGGCTTGGTATTACTTGACAGAGTTCGCAGATATGCTCCTGTGAAGTATCGGGCCAAATTCTGTCCAATTGATGCGTTACATTGGCAAAATCCTGAGCTGGTTGTAGGACTCTTTTTATGATTCTTCAAACGTCCTCAGTGGAAGAGAGATCCGGGGACTGAGCTCAACCCCTTTTCACTGAGCCGCCTATTAAGGGTTTTTGAAGTCACTGAAGTACCAGTTGCACGTAGGATCAACGATAATGATGAACTGGAGCTTTGGGTACTGCTTTGACGTCTGACTGATTCTCACTTTCTGTCCTATCTTTAGGCAGATCGCTTTCTTCCTTACGCTGTGATCGGCCATGGTTCACCCATTCCTGTAAATATCATCGAATAGTAGTACCGCTCCTATCCAATTGCCAAAAAATTCGCAGATTACCAACCAGATTCTTTGAGCCCAATTACACACCACACTCAAATGCTGACATCTGTGCATGTTGTTTGTGCACCTATATGCAAGGCATAGTTACTCTCTTTCTGAATAGACGGAATAAAATTCTCGAAGCATTTATGACCTGGAATCAAAATTTCTCATTTTTAATATTCTGCCAATTGTGCAATTAAGATGCGCTGCAGCATCTCATGCTCATTCGAGCTCATTGCAGCCAAACTTTAAAATTTTGCATTTTCCATCAAAACCTGTATGTGTGTCAATTTGTGTCTAGTTTTCATTACTCCTTCTTGGTGGTTTTTTTTTTTTTTTTTGTTATAGAGTATGTTTACATTCACATTGATTTAATGAAAAGCTGTTAATTTGACCCCCCAGTAACATTAACTGTTATATTTAGGGTCATTGTGAAATTGATGTTCGAAATAACAGAAAACAAACTCCATTACTGCTAGCGGTAAGTCAGTGTCATTGTTCTCTGGTTGAACTGCTAGTATCTCTTGGAGCTGACATTAATGTTGAAGATGAAGATGGTGATACAGGTTTACATCTTGCTGTTATGAGGCAAACAAATAAAAATGATGTCAGCTTAACTGATGCACCAGCAATATCTAATGTAAGTGCTCTCTCTCTCTCTCTCTCTCTCTCTCTCTCTCTATATATATATATATATATATATATATATATATATATATATATATATATATCACATTTTTAAATTGTAATAATTAATGTCAATAAAATACCCTTTATACATAAATTTGTATGACAAGTGTTTATCCATTTATTGGATTCACTATGCAAATATGTTTTAATAACTAAAAACTACAGTAGAACTTGGATAATCCAAAGTTGAAGGGACCAGAGAAAAACTCGAAATATCCAAAAATTCGAATTACATATACTATTTTGTCAAAAAGAAGAGATAAATTTAAAATATAAACTCTATGATCAAAGATTTAACATATATCTTTATATCTAAGAATATTGCATCATTAAGCCCCTCCCATTAAATCAATATTTTTTTAAGAGCTTAATTATTCAACACGTTTTTTAAATAGTCACTTATTTTTGATTGCTTCTTTAAGTATAATCTTTGTGTCATAGCATATGACTTCAACCCACCAATTGATACAAAAACAGAATCTCCTACAATAGACATGACTTTCATTTTAAAAAAAACCCTCGAAGTTCATGTATATGGACCATACCTTGTAATGCACTGTAGGAAATACTCTTGTATTTCCTTATCCTTCTTTTGAAAGACTGTTAAAAAAATAATAATGCACTTTAGCTGAGAAAAATCTCGGGAACGAATTTTACTGTAATATTTTAAAGGTAATCGTATGAAAAATTCAAATTATCCAAAATCGAATGTGAATTATCCATGATTTTTTAACATTATTTTAATACAAAATTCAAGGGACCGGCTAAAAAATTTGAATTATCCAGAATTTCGAATTAAACAAGTTCGAATTATTCAAGTTTCACTGTACTAGCAAACTTTGCCTGCATCACTGGTTAATTTATTTAAACAAGTTAATATATACAGTACAACATCGAAAATCCTTGGTGATTCTGGAGTTTTGAAAATTCTGGATAATAGAATATGTGTAGTGGTGTCTATTGGAATTGTTAGAAATAAAAACGCCTATTCAAATAAATGTACAAATTTGTATTGTTAAAAGCTTCAAACATAAGTCAGTAATATGATTGTATGATTGTACTTGCTGTTAAAAATATTTTAATAGGATTTGTAAGGTTCTTTTTTTTTTTTTTTTTTCCCCAAATTACTATTTATGCCACACTTTATTATTTAATTGTTAATCAGTAGTTAAGAAATAGCTTTTTTTTTTTTTTTTTTTTTTTTAAATCACTTACTACTCATTATAATATTTTTATTTATTTCTTTTCTCCAAATAGATCATAAGCAAAAATCAAAATCAAAATGGTGGATGGTAAACAAGTATTTTGTTATTTAGAGAAGAAGAATAAACAAAAAAGGTCTATACTATTGCATGGATAAATCATTATTTTGTTTTACTCTTAGAGTTAAAATCCAGTTGTATATTACTTTAAAAATAGAAAAGTAACAAGTATTAAAATTGATTTTTGGAATTAAAAATCTATAATAATAAAAGAAGATGTCTGTCTGTCTGTCTGAGCATCTATACGTTCAGCCCCTACTGAACGCAGAAGTATAAAATTTGACATACGGGTGCCTAGAAGCCTTCCTGAGGGGATACTGAAAACAGAATTTAAATTTTTAATTAGTTGCGGAGATATTAATTAAAATGTAGACCTATGTCTAATCAAAAAGCGATCTCAATGACTGAGAATTCACTGCGATTGCATAAAAATAGATATTTTAATGGAGTTAAAAGCAGAAAAAATGGAAAATAAATTAGAAATATTAGTCCGATCGTTATGAATTTTGTACCAAATGAAAGGGGAATTTTTTCCGAATCTAAGAGTATAAGCGGCTTATCGATACATCAATTAGATTTTTTAAAATTAACTAAAGTATGAAATTTAGTTGGAAACAGGCAGACGACTGTCTGTGATGAAAAAGGAAATTTTTGTAATCAATTAAAATATCACGTGTTTTATAGTGGGGGGGGGGAAATGCAATTTTCAAACTTTTTCTAATTTTCATTTACCTTACATTTAAATGAATATTCGGCTTAGACAGCATATTATAAAGCTACTGTTCAATTTTAATAAAAATATATGAATTAATAAAAAAATAAAAAAATGACATATTTATTGGAAAAAGATTAAGTTTTCTTTTTTATTTTGCAGTATTTTAAATTTAGATATGCCATTGAAATTTCGTAGTATTTGGTTTTAATGCCCGATAATTCGATTGTGAATATTTTTGAAAGAGTACAATTATTAGGGAGGGCTTGAGGGAGGGGGGAAAGAGGAAAAAAAAAGAGTTACAGCGTTTGAAATTGGTTGGCATATTTAAATTTTAGGGCAAGGTAAATCGATTGTGGATATTTTCGAGGGTAAAATTATTAAATTTCTACCGCCAGATGGCGCTGTAATATTTTAAAATTTCAATATTTCAAATTCTAATTATGATTAAATTATTTTTAATACATCATTCGAAAGATATTTTAAAGTTCTTTTATATTATCGAAAATGGAATTCGAGATTTTACCCGTTTTAAGGTTTCCTGTTTAGGTTTTCTTTTGTATCTCAGCTACTAATTAAAATATTTTCATAAGTAATACATCATATGAAAGGTTTGTTGATTTGGAATTGAACAGTAGATTACAGAAATTTCTACTGCCAGATGGTGCTGTAATATTTTAAAATTTAAATATTTTAAATTCTAATGAGCAAGGAAGGTGTTGTATGTTCTAAATCGGCGCCACCGAGCGGGACTTTGCTAAAGTCAGAAATTTGAAAAATCATAACATGGTGAGTGAACAGGCTGTTTCAGATATTGAAAGTGGAAGAGGACGCCGCAAGCTACCAAGCGGGAATTTCTGCGATTAAAATTTTCAATAAAGCTATTTTCACTATATGTCAGTACTGTTGTAAGATCTGAAACGGGAAAAAGGCGGCGCAGGCACCACCGAGCAGGAGTTTCATAAAGTCGGATTTTTCAAGGATCGTGAACCAGCTGGTCGCCGAAGGCGGCTAGTAAATAAAATAATAATTCCACTTTAGAAAGGAATAAATGAAGCTTCTTTCAAATTGAAAGTAGCTGATGGAAATAAATTAATTTTAAATTACTGTTGTTTGTGTCTGGGTGTCTCCAAGAAAAATTAATCATTGTTTTATACATATTCTGCCTCTCCCCTCCTTTGTTTTTGTTATAAATTTCAGAGGAATTGGGGTTGTCTTATAGATAGGGTTGTTATTTTGTCCACTTTTTTGTGAAAAGTTTGGGACACTGGACGAAACTGGAGAAAAACTGGACAAAACTGGAAAAAACACACGAAACTGGACAAAATAAAATCTATTGAACTGCAGATGTTCAATGCATAAAATTATTCTGTTAAAGCAATAAATTATACTTTTAACTTTGAATTAGCAATTTTAGCAATAGAAATATTTTATTAAAAATTAATAATTTGATTAATGAAAAGTGTAATTTCATTTTAATCACTATTAATAAAAAAAATCATAAAGGAAATGCTAATTACATTAGTTATATATAGTTTGCAAATGTAACAAAGTAAATCTGTTGTGGACTATTATTACATTATCATGAAATAAATAAATGGATTTGACTCAGAACAGAACAATCACTATTTACATAACATTAAAAATGCCAATGTAAAGAATTAAGTGCAGACTTCAGTTTTGGTAGTGTAAATTGTACCGTCATCAGTGCAGAAATGATGACAAGGCAATTTTTTTTATTAGTACAGACAAAGAGTGTCCAAAAGTTGCTGACTAATTTTCTTATTAGTGCAGACAAAAACTGTCTGCAAGCCGTTTTTCTTTGTCCACGACTATGTCGCCTTGTCACAGTGTTTCTGCCAATGGGCCCAATATGGGGTCATTCTGACCCCATTTTGAAGTTGAAATTTAGTTAAGCCCGCCTCATTCAAAAAGTGTGCTAATTCGCCAGCGATAGCAAACGTAACTAGTTGAATGTTGCAACTTCTAAACGATACAAAAAAGCACGGTGCTGGGGATTTTTGCCAAACGTGCCAAGCAGCACCTGAAAGCAATTTTTCTGCAGCAACGCCTTGATCTTGGGAAAGTGAGGATTAAATAAATAAAAGAGAAAATAAAACAGCTTTTTGATTGTTTTTTCCCAAATAGTATATTATTTAATAGAACATAATACATCCAAATTCTTTTGGATGTCCGCGTGATCCCGTTTGGTCCGTGATTGAAGAACCAAAGAGGGAATTTTTGCAGAGCCGCTGAAAGGCCAACCTATGGAGTAATAATTGGGAAAGCATTAAACAGGGTTCCCATGGGTCAGGAAGAACAGGGAAAACCTGAAAAAAAATAGGGAATTTGAAATTACTGAATAAAGTCAGGGAAATATTACATCAGGAAAAATTGTAAATATTGCTCAAAAACCTGGTAAAATGATGATAGAGACCTGGAAAATGCTTTTTGAGCATTCAGTTTATATCGCAAGTCACGTTATTATATTTCCTTTTATTTCGCAAGTCACGTTACTATGTTTCCTTTTATTTCGTGAGCTATGTTCTGTTTCATACCGTGAGCTATTTTTTTTTTGTTGTGAACCAAATTTTGTGACTGGAATTTTCTAAAAATAGTGCTGGAAAACCTGGAAAAGTCAGGGAATTTTATTTTTGAAACAGAATGGTAACCCTTATTAAATTATTAATTAATTTAGATTAGATGGGAGATTATTCAAATGATTTTGCCAAACTTGAAGACAAACGATGTCATGCTTCATGACAAAGTTGAATAAATAATGCCTGTTGACCTTTCAGTGTTAAGATACTATGTTATTTTTGTTATTATTTTTACTTATAGTTGATTTAACTTGATATTTTACTGAACAATAGGACTGGGTGATGTATCAATCTGTCGAATAATATTGATCTAACACCTGTATCGCTAAATCAATTTAAGCATACTCTGATACTTGATAATATTGATTTTACATCTCTATCTTTCAATCAGTTTTAGATTATGCTGATATCTGATGTATAATAAATACTTCATTGATTCTGGAGGTAATGTTAGTGCATACATCATATCGAAAGTGTTACTTATGTGAAAGAGGGCATCAATTTAGTTTGATTTCTGATGTTCTGGACTGATTGTGAAGGGCTGTCTAGAATTTTGATATTGTTTGTGAGATTGCAGCATAGTTGTGACTCTTGATATTCTGATTTTTGAAGTAGGAATGAATCTTATCAGGTCATGACTTATTTTGATAAAACTTTTCATCAAAATAAAATGCTTTTGAAAAAATTATATTGAATTTAAACATACTATATAATTACTTTAGCTTGTTAAAAACGAAGCATAATTTCAATAAATTTAATAAGTTACCTTATCTTTGCTTCATTCTTTGTGTGAGCAGCTTTCGGCTCGGGGCCCCGAACCTTCCTCAGACGTTGCTCGAGTGGCAAGTGGTCGCTTCTCTTGATCTTCCTCTTCACCTGTAATTAGGCGGCGCCACTGTGTGTCTATTCCGATTCTTGATTCATGGTCATTAATCGAATTGCGCTCTTTAATGATTTCTACGGTTTCGCGATAATAGGCATAGGTGGAGTTTTCATAGTTTGCTAATTTTTTAACGTCATTGAATTGGATATTAATTTCGTTTTCGCGGTAACTTTTTGATAGCGCGGTGGTGTTTCTGTCGTATTTTAAATTGTTCTGGTGCTCTTTAATTCGTGTACTTATTTTTCTTTTTGTTACTCCTACATAACAACCTGTTTCGCCATTATTGTGTTTAAGGGGGATTTTGTAAATTCCGGCAGTTTCCATGGGGGATATATTATCTTTATCGTTCCTTATCATTTGAAAAACATTCTGATTCGGCTTAATTGGGATCCCAATTAAGCCGAATCAGAATGTTTTTAAAGAAATCATTAAAGAAATACCGTAGAAATCATTAAAGAGCGCAATTCGATTAATGACCATGAATCAAGAATCGGAATAGACACACAGTGGTGCCGCCTAATTACAGGTGAAGAGGAAGATCAAGAGAAGCGACCACTTGCCACTCGAGCAACGTCTGAGGAAGGTTCGGGGCCCCGAGCCGAAAGCTGCTCACACAAAGAATGAAGCATGTTACATTATAAAGAAAGAAATTTTATCTTAGTTTTTTTGGGATTTTGAATAGATAAAATAAATAAAGTACATAAATAAAATTGACCGTTAATAATAATAATTATAATAATTAAGGGTTGGCCGAACGTATAGTGGTTTTAGCTAAATACATTGTGCCGCGGCTCATAAATCTCTTTTAAATTACCGAAACTAAAAAATTGAATTAAATCAAAATAAAATTTAATCGAAAAAAAATGAAGTACATATAGAAATAACTTACCCCATGAAGAACACAAATAATTTGAAAGATCTGAAAGGTAATAAATTAGTAATCCAAATGAATGCACAAAATAAAACGGAATTTTCTATCCAAATACACATTTATTATTCACTTTTCATAACTCTTCCGGTACCGGCTTACACTATCTATCATTAACCAGAAATCTGGTGTTTATATTTTTTATCATTCAGCATCTCTCAGGATACTGTTTTGCCGTTATCATTTACTACATTTCTATGAATCGAAGATCGATTGTTAGATCTTAATATTTTGAGCAGATTATTTGAAGTAACCATTCACATATGTTGTTCATAGTTATATAGTCATTATATTGTTCACAGTACCTGAAACACATTTCTAATTTTGAAAAGGCACAACACACGGTCTGTACAGGTGAGTAATTTCATATTTTAGATCCACTCATACCTATAGAGCAATCGGTCGAGACTTGGCTTCTTTTATTAGGCCTGCTCTATCGGCCCTTGGGATGTGAGGATGCTTCCATAGATACTAAGTTTAATCTATCTCAGAAGCTGATGACACCACAAAGATTAGGAAACTGCAGGATAAGACACATTTTACGGAATCCAGGATACTCGTAAGATTATAAATGCAGTGATCAATCATCGCTGCGGATCTTATAGAAGGACTCTCTTAGGATTTCAGTTTCGCCGATCATCTCCGCTATTAGGCCTAATTGTAGATCGGGAGTCCCGGCGTGTGATGTGATATCAGCTGTTTCTAGCACAAAGTTCCATTTTAACACAGGATTTATCCACTAAGTCATATCATAGGACTATTATCATAAAAATGCATGGAGATTCCTTTCTTAGAGACAAATAATATTACAAATTAGCCTAGCCGCGACACCAATCGCTCGTAACGGCTATAAGGGGTGCCGCGGCCGGCGATCGAACTTCTTGCTTCCCCGGACGCTTACATTCAAGAGAATGAGTCAGGGGAAAAGAAAAACATCATCCAATTTCGCGCTCGCCCCGAGTAGCCAATCAGCTTGCACGAAAGGGACGCTGTGAACCTTCCGGAGTATTCTAGAACATTTCCTCCCCTTTTGAAAGTGCGGGAAAGTCGAGACTCTTAAGCAAACATGGCTGACCGCTGAATTTAAGAATACAGTCAAATAAAAAAAGGTATTTTTGGACTTATGATTTTTTGAAGGGAAACAATTAAATTTTAAGCTATTTCTATGCGCGATGGCTCTAATTAAAGGAAATAAAATAAGCTATCTTATGAAATTAAAGTTGCAAGGAAATAAAATTTAGAAAAGTATTTAAAATTGAAAAAATCGGAAATTTAGAAAAATATCTGAAAATGCCAAAACGGAATGAAATGAATTTTGAAAAAAACGGACTTTTAAACATTTTAAATAGAGAAAAATAATTAAATAAAAGAAACTGAAATATTTTCCGGAGGATTTAATAAAAAATAACAAATTTCAAAAGTGTTAAAATTTTCAATTTTAACAAAGCAAAGATAAGATAACTTATTAAATTTATTAATACTATATAATGTTATATGTATTAAAATAAAAACATTCCTAAAATATTAATATAACTTTTTTATTAACGGTATATTGATAAATTGCATTATAAAGCCGATTTGGCAATGTAAAGTTTTCAACATCGCCCAGTCCTACTGAATCCTAATCCTTGTCTTGAGATGTTTTTTAGCTTTTATATATTTTTAAAAATGTATTATTTTTGCAATTTTTTTAAAACTTTTTCTGTTTTATATTGTAATTTTAGATAATGACTCACATTACAAGTCAGGGCATGGAAAAAAATTATGGCTTAGCTATTGCCTGCTATTTAGCTCAAGAAGGAGCCGATTTAAATCACAGGAATCGCAAGGGCAAAACTCCTCTTGAGCTTGTTCAGAATTCTGCTGTGATTGAATTACTACAGCATTATTCAGAAATAAAAAAGTAATTGATTTAATCATTTATTTATGAACTATAATTATTTCTTTATTTGCTATTTATATTTCACTAATTTATAACTTTCAGTATAAATATTTCAAAGTAAAACATTTTCTGTTAATGTATAAGCTAAAAAATTTTCAAAATGATTTATATATGTGTAATTTGTATATTTGTTTTATATACAGTGGAACCCCGTTTTACATGGGGTGCGTGAAGAAAAACAATAAAAGTGGGAAAACGATGGATGCAGGTTAAAGTCAAAACACAAATAAAACAATGTTTATTAAATAATACACGCAATATATATACTACTAATTTGTTACTCTCCAAACTGTCAAAAAAATAAAGTTGTAGAACATTAAGTGATATTAATTTTTTAAAATGAGTAATTTTATGTTGGATTTTTTGTTCATTTTATAAATTAGACGAGGATTTTCCAGATTTAACACATTTACTGGTCCTTTTCTGTAATTTCATGTGCATATAAAAAAATTCGTGCATTTTCCAATGCTGTAATTACAACAGACACGCTTGGCATAGGCTCAGCCTCAGGAATGTAGAAAAATGTAGTAGCTGGCCATACTGGATGCATCCATTCTCCTCTTTATACGAAATAGAACAACTTATTCTCCAAGCAACAACACACAATCCATATTCAGTATTGATTGATAACACATATACATCAGATTTGAATGCTTAACTTGTAGTCCGCTTGCAAATCTTCGTCAGATAAAGACAGATAGCACATGACAGAATTACAATACGAAGAAATGGAAAGACACCTAGAGCCAGCGTGGGAATCGAACCCGCTCTCCTTTGCTCGAAGGCGATTAGCAGTGTGGTGACATAACCACTCAGCCACCTCCATATTCTGTAATCCATAGACACATGTGACAATATCTGCACAATCCCTGTTCTTCACCTAAAGCAGCATAAGGTTAAGTAGTTGAGGTTGGTTGGATTTTGCATGCTACAATATAGGTAAAAGGCAACGGTCTGGAACTTACCTTTGAGGAGAGTCCAGAGACATGCTATCATAATTTTGATCCTCCGTGGAGGAGGAAAAGAGTTATATTTAAATAAAAGAAGTAATTCTAGTTTGAATGCCATATGGAATCACTTGATTTTCAATTTCATTTTGGTCAGAAGAAAAGTTTTACAATGATGAATGCATGAAAATGACTTTTTGAAGAACAATATATGTGGGTTCCGTTAACATTATTTAAATACAGTTTGTGCAGGGACCATAGAAATAAAACAATCAATGCAAGAAAACGATGGATGCGGGAACGATAGATCGGGGTTTCACTGTATTTGTTTTTTCCTTTCTAGGTGTTTGAAACTTATTTTTGAAAGTGATAAAATATTTTCAAATTAAGTTTTTTTTTTTTTTTTTAAAAGGATGCTTCACCTAATTTGACCGGCAGTATAATCCCATGATATTCTATGGAGAAAAGTTTTTATAAATTACACATTACCTCCCCCCCCAAGTTCTGTTTTCATACTCAGAAAATGCACAATTGTTGAAAGTATTTCTCATTTTCCAAAAATTTGGAATTTTAATTATTTATTTTTTTTTTTTTTTTGAAGGTGTAAAGTGAAGAAAAATGCTGTTAGTTATTTTTCATATTTATACATTTAAAACTAAATATTAAAAATAAGAATAATTAATTTTTAGAAAATGAAAAAGTTAACGATTATGAATTTTCTGAATGTGAACATGAAATAAAAAAAAAATACATTAGATAATAAGTAATTTATAAAGCAAATTTCTTCATAGAATAACATAGTGTTTGACTGCCGGTGAAATTAAGTGAAGTATCCCCTTAACGAAAAATAGTTCTATAATTTTCTTTGTCTCTTCAGTTTCTAGAAAATTAATTTTTTATGTGAAAAACTAATAATATCTGCAAAATTTATTAATTAATAATGTTTTCTTTTTATGCTTTTATTATATACAAGCATCTCATTCCTCTTAAAATTCTAAGCCATTTTCTATAATAATTTAAAATTATAGCTAAAATTCATTATAAATTCTTAATTATATGTATATTTATTTATTTTATTCTCTTTTGTAATGGAAATTTGGATTATATATATATATATATATATATATGTATATATATTGGGATCATTGTGATGGCTTTGTTATTAAAGATGTGAATATTGAGAAATATTCGACTAGCACAATTCTATGTAGTCTTTTGTTGACATGATACAATCTGGCTTTAAAAGAATTCTCTGAGCTGAAATGTTTTTCTAAAATTCGCATCCTGTTTGGCTGTCTCAGTACCTGATTACAAAAGTACCAAAAAAGGAGAGAAAAAAAAAAAGCTGACAAATAAAATCTTGCACTTTGTTTTTATAGCCCTTAATTACTAATCAATTTCAAAATCTCACATGCAATATGTATATTTATATATGTATTACTCAGTAAGTTTTAAAATACAGTCGAATCTCATTAACGTGAATTACTTTTAACATGAACTGTTTTCACAATCCTCGTCAAAATGAAGATTAGTTTAATTATATGAAGATTAGTTACTGATAGCATAAACTACTGATACCATGAACAAATTTTTTATCCCCCTTGAGATTCACATTAATGAGGTTTGACTGTATATGTGTATTTATATACATTTAAGCAAAATGTAAGGAAGTACATAATTTCCAATAATGAGGATGTAAAGTTTTTAATATATATATATGTATATATAAATACAGTGGTGGACATAATTATAAGACACCTATCTAATTTGACAAATAGTGAAAGAAAAGATTCAGAGCTTAAAAATGTTTTATCAAATACGTCAAAAGCATAAATTTATTCTGTTATCACACGTAATTGTTTTACAGAAATGATATTTTTATAGAGTTTAATACAAAAAATTAAAAATACCATGGACAAAATTATAAGACACCCTAACATTTTAATTATAACATCTGCATTTTTTCAAAAATAATGTGCAATATGCAAATTTTCTGCACGCTATAATGATGTCAGCAGTTAACTAAAGCAGACAATAACCGACTTCATACATTTAGAAACATGCCATGAGGTACAGAATTAAAAGAAAGTGAAATTCGCAAAATTTGGAGATTAAATGGAACTGGAGCTCCAATTAATAATATTTCAAAAGTTATTAAACGCTCTAGATGTGCAATTAGAAATGTTTTGAATAGAGGAATTAATGGATCGGTGATTAAAAGATCTGGACGTACTCGTTGCTTGTCCTTGAGAGACAGATGCCATGTGCTTTTCCTCGCTACTCAGAATAAGATGACTACTACAGGCATTAAAAATGCTTTGAAACTGAATTGTTCAAGGAGAACCATTCGCAGGGTGTTGCATAATGCCTCCTGTGTGAAATATAAAAAATTGAAGAAAAAACCACCGATTCTAAGCCGGCACAAAATGGAGCGTCTAAGTTTTGCTAAACAAACTATGGCCTGGACCTCCAAATGGTACTCTGTGTTATTTTCTGATGAAAAAAAAATTTAACCTGGATGGTCCTGACGGGTTTCAATATTATTGGCATGATTTACGGAAGTCTCCTCATGTACTAATGAGCCGCGAAATGGGTGGAGGCTCAGTAATGGTTTGGGCTGGTTTTTCGGCTCAAGGGAAAACGTATATTGTTTTTGTGCATTCAAGAATGAATTCTGAAAAGTATAAGAATCTTCTTAAAGATCAACTAGCCATATATGGTGAACTTCTTTGTGGCGAAAACTACACTTTCCAGCACAATAACGCGCCGATTTATGCATCACATGAAACAAAAAAAGTGGCTTTCAGAGCAAAGTATCAATGTTCTCCTGTGGCCTTCTCGCTCCCCAGACTTAAATCCCATCGAAAACTTGTGGGGGATCTTAGCTCGTGCGGTTTACCGAAATGGGAGGCAGTTTATATGTGTCGAAGACCTAAAGAATGCTATGAAATGTGCTTGGGAGGAACTGTCTTGCGATATTTTGTTAAAATTTATAGATTCGATGCCAAGTCGCATCTTTCATGTTATAAAAAACATGGCGGCTCCACCAAATATTGAATAACCATATTAGAGGATTTTCTTTTATACCATTAGTGTCTGCTAATTATGTTACCACTGTATTTGGAAAAAACGGTTGGTGTCTTATAATTTTGTCCATTATGTTTTTAAGTTTTTTCACTAAATTGTATGAAAATATCATTATTATAAAATAATTATATATGATAACAGAATAAATTTATGTTTTTGACGTATTTGATAAAACATTTTTAAGCACTGAATCTTTTCTTTCACTATTTGTCAAATTAGATGGGTGTCTTATAATTATGTCCACCACTTTGTATACAGTACAACATCTTAAATCTGGACTTCTAAAAATCAGAATTATCCAAAATTGAGACATTGAAATTTTTTATTTTATCTTTGTTTTCTAAAATGACGATAAATTTCTAAAAATTTGGCACTTAATGGGTTAAAGTATAGTGTAATGTGTCAAAATCAGTACTCTTCTGTTCTGAAATTTAAATTCCTGAAAAGTTGCATAGTTCTGCAGGTTGCTTATTAAAATTGTGAACGTATAATAACTAGACTTGTATGATTTTTATCTTAACAAAAAATTTTCATGCGAAAAAGAATTTAGCAGCTGGAGACAATAAAAAGGATACCTTCTAAAACCTAGGCGAGCAGCCTTTTGTCTGCTCTAGGTGCTAAGTTCTCTGTGTCCTTAGAAAAATATGTAAGTGCATTTGAATGTGATCTATTTCATAGCAATTTTCAAGTTTCATCATTAGTTCTTCTGTAAGTGCATTTAGGAGGTCTACTCAGTTTCTTTTTTTTTTCTTTTTTTTTTTTTTTTTTACAACAGGTTATATTATTTCTTTTAGACAGTAATTTTAGTATTATTGCCAATTTTTATCCATTACATTCAATGAATGGACAATCATTTTTGTTAATATTTAAAGTATATGAAGATGAAAGCTTATCATTTTACCTGTCTTGCATTTACACTCCGGATTATTAGATTTTATCAAAAATTGGTAAACTTTTATTAATCAGGACAAAATTTAGTTAACAGATATTTTTGCGTTCTATTGGATAATTGATTGAAAAGATATTAAATAAAAACCCCATTTTAATTTTAAAATTATTTTTTTAAAAATGCCAAAAATAAATAAATTATACCCCCCTCCCCCCCCAAAAAAAAAAAAAAAATGTTTAAACACTTTTTTTTTTTAAATACTTAAAATAAAATTGAGAAATATCGTGCTAAAGAAATGGAACAACTTCAGTATAGAACCCCTTTTCAAAATTTGAAATTTGCTATCAAAGCTCATTTGCTGGACGTTTCTCTCCAAAATCTTTACTTGGAAATTTTGATAGACATTTTAATCTTTCACCAAAAATGACAACGAAAAATTAAAAACTGCAGAAGAGCTCCTACGTTAAAGCTATACCAAAGAAATTTTAAGAAGTGAATATAGTAACCAGTGCTTGGGAATGAAACACAGTTACTTCATGCCTTGTATGAAAGAATAGATATAGGTCTTATCATACTAAATTAAATTCTGTTTTCTGCAGAATTTAATATCTGTTACTTAAAAAATAGGCTTAAGGCTGTACATCAGTCAGATAGCTCCCTTCCTTCCTTCCCATGTTTTCCAATGGGATTTTCGTTGCTTCGTTTTATAAAAAATATCTTATTAAAAAATGAAGTTTTTTTGAATTCTGCTTTTTGACTATTACTCTTTGAATGGGTCCTCTTTTAGCTTAGTGAACAATTTTTCGAAAAAAAAAAAAAAAAAAAAATTAAATATTTTACTTAGAGATCCAAACTTCAAGTCCATAATCTACTTACTGAAATAAAACAATTAAATTGATTTTATCGAAAAATTGCTCACTAAGCTAAAAAGTGACCTGTTCAAAGAGTAATATTGAAAAAACAGAATTCGGAAAACTTCATTTTTGAATGAGGTATTTTTATAAAACGAAGCAACAAAAATCCCATTGAATAACATGGGAAGGGAGAAACAAAGCTATCTGACTGATGTACAGCCTTACGGTTTTTATATTATTATTTTAGGAGATTCACTTTTGTGAAAAAATATATTGATCAGTGAAACTGCTTAACCATTTCTTTGTAGGTCCAAATGTTGTTTTTATGTAGTTTTTCACAACTAATTGATGAAATATGTTGTTTTACCATTGTGAATTTTTTTTTTTTTTTTTTTTCTCCTTTAAATATGTGAATAGAAATGAAGTACTCCTCTCTTCTCATTCTAAATTTTGTATGTATAAATTAGACATTTCTGTTTGTATTTATGAGAATGTTTTATTTATGTTATTAAAATACAATTTTTACCTTTTTTGCATGTTAAACTTTTACTGCATTTAACTCATTTCGATATATGTTTTATAAATAGCTTTGATGTTATTAACTTTTTATATTATTTTTGCTGATATTTTTTTTGTCTGTTTATATAGAGCTCAGGCACAATCCCTTCCTTTATCTGGTGAAAGTAGTGAAATGCCTCAGTCAGAACCTAAAACACCAGAATTGGAATGTGTTATATGTTCAGAAGTTCCAGGTATTGTTACATTTGAGCCTTGTGGACACAGAGTTACTTGTGAAGAATGTTGTCTAAGAATGAAAAAATGTATTATATGCTCAGAAATTATTTTAAAGAAAACTAGTTCAGGTATGCTGTCAATTTTTCTTTATATATTTTTTTACTGACAGGCTTCTCTTGCTTTGCTGGTCACTATACTTAAATGAATATAATAATAATAAAATAATCACTATTTTCCCTTTATTTAAAAAAAAAAAAAAAAAAAAAAACACATTGAAAATCCTCACTGCTTTTAGCAGAGTCTCCATATTCCTGTTGCTTCAGTCAACCAACGTCTTATCCTTGGACTTCAGTTTGGGTGTTTATTGGATGACTGTTTCAAAACGGACAATGCCGAAAAACCTATGTATCTCTTTCGTATTTAATTGTGATTATATTGAACAACACTATACATAGTATTTACTATCATCTTATTGTCTATATTTTATTTGATTTACCCGGTCGACTATAAAATGACAGCAATTCCTCTCCAAATATAGTACTACAATATGTTCTGAAGTTTAATTTGATATCAGAAAAGAAATCTGAGAATTAATATTTTTTAGTTTCAAGATTATTTGATTTGATTAACATACCTAGTAGTGCATAAGTTCTCATACAATTATAAAGGAATTAAAATAAAAAACTTAGTAATTGAATTTAAAACTAAATCTTCTTAAAGTTTTATTTTACCATTAAATTATTGCACCTTTTGACTTCACACAGACTGACCAATCATCTATCGAGATACACACTACTTCCAGGGAAATTTCCATCACTGCTTTCCTTAAAGAATATTTAAAACTTTTCAAACTGGGATTTCCTTTTGGGCACATCTTTGCCTCCAACACTGACCACAATTTATAGTCAAGCGGATTCAAATCCAGACTGCTGGAAGGCCAATCTTCGGCTTCTATGAAGTCTGGCACATTCTCTTTTAATCACCGCTGGATCGTCTTCACTTAAAATTAACATCATGATTTATCTATTCATCAGTTATTTATTTCATCACATTTATTTAAAGAAAATATATGGAAATGTTTATGAGATCTTTATTTTATCAATAATCCTTAAAAGTGAATCATTGACATGTTTTTGTAATCAAAGAATTTATTTTTCAGAAGGTAATTAAATTTCCTAGTTTGTTTTATTTTATAACACATCATTTTCAAATGATTTGTTGCCTCTTGGGCTCATCAAGAGTAATTTATTTTTCAAGGTCTCAGATTGTTGATTCATTTCTGTAAATATAAAGCTAATTTAAAAAGCCATCCGGGCTCAAATATTAGTTAAAGTGTTACAGGGATCTGTCCAGAGGCAAATCTGGGTCTGTTAAAGGACCCTTCACAAAATTCTATATCTTAAAAAAGGACCCTTCACAAAGTTTTTTTATCCTTAAAAGGACCCTTCACAAAATTTTTCTCCTTTAAAACAGACCTTTGATAAATCTCTTTCATTTTCAAAACTAATCTTCAATGTAATGAACAGACTGCCTGAATAATCGTGTGTGTTTTGTTGTATTTTCCCAAAAAGCTGATATTCAATTTCTAATTTATAAAGGGCTTCTATGCATATATGTGAGTTTAGTTCTGTAAAAGTGAACTATCATTCTCTAAAATGAAACCTTAATTGTATTTTATTTTGCAAAATTACATTTTTCACAATTTCACAAAAAGAGGACCCTAGCCAAAAAGTTCGGAAGAACTTTTATTTTCATACTAAATTTAGATTCACAAAATTATGTGTAGAATTTTTCACAATTTCACAAAAACAGGACCCTGTGTGAAAAGTCTGGACAGACCCCTGTGTTAGTTAAGAAAACCATCCTGTTTTTTTTTTTTTTTTTTTTTTATGTTTCTTAAAGTGTGGCATCCACCCAGGTTTACCATAAATCTTCATGTATTTGAAGTTTGTTTTATTTTGTGGACCGCCCTGGTCACCTGTAGAGATAGCCACCCAGGCTTTTGTAATTTCATCATTGTTCTAAGATTTGTTTTAAGTGGACCGTCCTGGTCATATATAACGAGTTAAAATACTCCTGAGAAAAGGTACCCCAGCTTCATATATTATTTTGTGTGAAGAGGCCAGTAGAGCCAAAATTATGTTATAACGGAAAGTGCTATTTTTTTCTGTGTTACATTTTCATCTGTGTCTTCGTGTGTCTTTATGAGTGAGTGTAAATAAAATATTGTTGTGCGTTAATCAACAGTGATTTTTCTATGTCTGTGATATCATAATTTTTCAACTGATGCACGTTATTAAACGCTACTGTTACATGGAACTTGGTATTACTGGGGATAGTATAAGAAATTGAAGGATAATAAAATTTCGGAATTTAGGTTTTGGAAAATACAAGTTAATGAAACTGAGAGAATGATCTCTGAAAAGTCACTAAATATCAAAAATACTATATTTAGAGCTAATGTGCATAATGAATTTAAATCCCCTCGTAATAAATTTTAAACAAAATTAGATTTAAAGAGTGCCATGATCGTTATGAACCTTTAACTATAGTGGAAGTACAATTAAAATAAAGCTCGAGTGATTCAACCTGAAATTAAAATATATCTTGAATGAAAAAATAAAATACATAAAAAAGGGACAAGAGAAAACTTGACTTACCAAACATCTGTTTTATTGAGTTGAAAGGAACATGTGTTAATCCAAATCACTAAAGGAGTGGTACCACTTTTTAAAAAACAATTACTAAAACTTATACAAAACGTATATCACATGTATAATCTTGATTAAAACTAAAACACCTTTCAGAATATGTGAAATTACACTAAGTTGAAGGCCGCTAGTGTTCAGTTTGTGGAATGTTCATTATTAAAAAGAAAACGAACGAAAGACCTTTCAGTCATATCAAATACAGTCACCACATACGTTGATTCATTGATAGCCATCTTAGCAGCTGGTATCAAGATGTAGTTATTTCCAAACACTGCTGTATCATAGTAGAACCATCTTAGATAAAAAAAAGAGAGCTATGGGCGAGTCATCCGCAAAACAATTCATAAAGGAAGAGTCTCTTCAATATAGAAGTAATTAGAAGATCGTGTAAGATGTAGTAGAACCCCACATTCGTCAACATGTGATATGTGGTTAGCCACCTAAGCTACTGGTATCTAAATGTGGTAGTTTCCATAAAATGTAGTATCAATTGTAGAACCATCTTTCATATATGAATGCTATAGGCAATTCGTCAGCAAAGCAATTCTTGAAGGAAGAGTCTCTTGAATATAGAACTGATTGAGATCGTGCAAGATGTTTCCCTTTTAACAGTGTTTCCTTCACGGCACATTTATCAGAACCTAGCCGGCTCGGACATTTTCACATTTCTTGAAAAAGTTAGGTATGTTCCTGATCCGTTGGTAACATATATAAAAGCAAAATCTATTAAAGATTATTCCTATGATCTTGAAAAGAAAAAAAGCTTACGTGCCGAGCCTGGGCTCGGGAGAGACTCCCGGCCGCAGCCTCGCGACACCACCTCACCGTACAAGCCCTCCTGCTGTTCTGCCGCGAAAGCTATCGGAAATTCGCGCTCTCTTCCAATGCAGCCAATGAGCGTGTACGAAAAAGACGCCAGTAACATTCCGGAGTATTCTAGAACATTTCTTCCCCCTCTGAAAGCGCGGGAAAATCGAGAATCTTAAGCAAACATGGCTGACCGCTGAATTTAAGAATACAGTCAAATAAAAAAGGTATTTTTGGACTTATGATTTTTTGAAGGAAAAACAATTAAATTTTAAGCTATAAATCGGGACACTGATTGCTGACAAGATAATTTAGGGTTTTTCTGATTTTATACATTTTAATTTTAATTTTGCACTTTTAGTAATTTCTCTACTATTATTTTCTTAGTGATTTATGCATAGAATATCGATTACGATATTATATTAATACGGAATTTGTGTATTTGTTTTTATTTTATTTTATTTTTGAAAAAGGCAAATTTTCAAGTAAAAACGGAAATGTTTTAAATAAATAGATCGCGATCGATTTTGATAGAAATTTTCGCGGAGTATAAAATAAATTTCGAAAGAGAAAGCTTTTTAAATAAAAGGCAACTGAAAACCTATAATTTTAAATAAAATAGTGTTGAATTATTTGAAACTTAAGAATAAAGTAGTGTTATGTTTTTTAAAACATAACAGCTACCAAGGGAAGTTTCTAGAACTGATTAGATTATGACACTACAGCACCGATCATTGTCCTGTTGAAAAGTCCAGTTGTGTATATTGAACAAGTTTACATTGAGGAGCTTCACTATTTTTTCTAAGATAGTGTCTTGATAAACTTTTGCTGTGGTTTTCACTCCTTTCTCGCAAAAATGAATCTCTGTGACTCCTTTATAGCTGATACCCCACCAAACCATTATGGAAGCAGGACGACAAGTTCTTTGTACAATATTTTTTTTTTCTCTTTAGCTTCTTGAGTAGTCATATACAATCATTCTAGCAGTTAAAAGATTCTTCAACATCAAAAATTTTCTCGTCGGTAAGCAAAATTCTTCTGTGGTCGTTATGAGCGTATTGTTGCAACAGTACTTTTGTTTTTAGGTACCTCTGGTGCTTCATTTGTAAGAAAATAGCCAGTTATTCTTCGATAACCCAGTCTAAGGTCATCGTTAATTATGCAACACATTGTTCTTTTTGACACATTCATCTGTTTAGCAAGAAGAGTCTTCTTTTGGCAAGGATTACAATGATTTCTCGCCCTTACTCATTGATGAGAGCTAGTGTTCCCACTGAACGTGGACGATCAATTCTAGTACAATCTACAATGCTGTTGGTCTCAGAAAATCACATAATTTTTCGATAATTGAATAGCCTTTTGATGTCTAAATGTTTGAACCTTAAAAATCTCTGACGGCCTCTTCTTTTTTCGATGCTGAAAAATAACTGCTGCATGCTTCTGTTCAATGTTCTTTCTACAGTGTTCTTTCTCTGACTGATTTATAACAAAATACGTGAAGGACTTTGAAATGTTCTGAAAAGTGTTGCAGACTATCTCCAATAATGAAATTTAAAATACTGTTTCATCATCTGCTGTGTTTGTATCACAGCAGACTATCTCAAATTTTTGTATTGGAACTTTATAGCACAACTAAGTATTTAAATATTTAATATTCATTTATTTATATAATTTTATTTATGAAACCGCATTTTATTTTTTAATTAAACTTTTACATCATCTTAGCATTTTGAAAAGTTGATTAATAATATATATATATACAGTCGAACTTCGTTAACCCGAACACATTTATACATTTAATGTGAATTACTTTTAACATGAAATGTTTCAACTTTTAGTGTGAATTTGCTGAAAATTTGCTTTTAAGGTGAAATTTCATTTAAGATGAATTTTTTCAAACGTCCCCTAGAGAAATTCTCATAGTTAGCATGAGCAAAAAATTTTCTAAAAGGGTTAAAGGTACCCTTTTCCATACAAACAATTAAATATATTTTTACAACATAGAAATCACTGGTCCTGTCTAAACAGTATTAAAATCAAAATAGAATTTCTCTTAATTTATTACCAATCCTGACTATCCTTTTAGTCACCACAGAAAAGCAGAGTTTCTAATTTTTATAATTTATTCTGGAACATTGTTAATTCTACTTTTATTTCATACCAATATTTTTGTAGACTAATTTTCTCCTAACTATTATCTAACTTGGTGAACTATGAAAAAAAAATATTTATTATGAAAACTAACACTAAAAGAAGTTGGGTACTAACAGCAATTTGGAATAAATTATAAAATTTGGCAACTCAAGAAAAGAACATTTGCTGTACATCTTTTAAATTAATTAAAATGAATATTATTACAATATAAAATTAAAAATACAACTATGTATAGGAAAATTTGATAAGCAGATCTACCTTCAGAGTTAAAAAAAACAAGGTAAGATTTCATAATTAAGTAGCTTTTAATAATAGTAATGTATTATAGAAAAACAGCTTAATTTACAGATATATCCTATCTCAGTGCTTAGAAGGCATTTCTTGAGAATGAAATTATCTTCATAAGCTGACATGATAGCTCATTCCAATACACATGTAATTTTCCATTCATCTTCGTAAATTCCTGTTGAGCAGGGTTGGGTTTTAGCCGTCAAAAACTAGTTTTTGACGTGACATAGGTTTAAACCAGGTTTTAACCGGTTTAAACCGTCAAAAACCCCCAATACATTTTAAATACGCTAAAAGTAAAAAAAGAAGGCTGTTAATAATAGCAAGCTCCAGCATTGTTTTTGTTTAATTATAATGTTCCTTAATTTTAGTATACATTGAATTATATTAAATTCAATTCTATTAATTTATATACTTTTCTTTGTTTATGACTTAATTTTCAATTTTTTACGCGTAATTTCTTTCTGGTGTGGATTTTTTGCATATTTGGTTAACAAGCTTATTTATTTATTTTTAATAAACAAATATGCAGCATTAATTTATTTTTATATTTGGAGCAAATTCAGAACAATATAATGTAAAATAAGAATAAAATTTATTTTATAAATGGGAAAAGAATGAAGTACTGGTATAAAAAGATTAAAATATAAATAATTTAATCTTTTTATACAAATTTTTGTCTTGACTAATAATCATTTCTTACTGGTATAAATTTATCTTACTTAAGGAGTATCTCTTGAAATTAAGGACAAATGAATAATTCACCATATCACTAAAAAAGAAATAATTGCTTACCTTTCCAAATGATGAAATGAGTCTTGTTTTGTGTTTAAATCAAATTATGGAAACTTCAAAACATACAAATTTTGAAATTTGTACTTTTAATAATTACAGCATACATTTACTTATTTATTTATATTATTAATATTCTGGTTCAAAAGAACCACGTAACATACGGTAACACATCACTAATTTTGAGCATTTTTCCAAACCTAATCTATTTCTTATTTTGGAATGTATATGTCCAAAGTTTGAAAACATTCTTTCAATGGAGGCGAAACTGGCTGGACAAGAATGAAGAACAATCACCATTTTTACAAATTCAAAAAATGGACTATCCTTTTCTGTAATTCCATTAAGAATTCCTTTCCACCAAGTCACTGGATTAGTTAGTCTACCACTTTCACTAAAATACGATGCAGGAAATGGTAAATCACATGCTTCAAATGCAATTAAGAAAGGAAGACAATTAGGAAATTTTTCTGTTGCCCATAAACGAGCAGACTCAATTTGTACACTGTTTAATCCATCTCCTTGATATTTGGGATGAAGAAGATATGCTAAGAAATGAAAAGGTTCTAAAGATTGCAACATTCTTTTTTCCACAGTTTCAATGTGTGGCTGCAGAGATCCTTCCTTCATGAGACCAAGCCAAGCTGAACACGCATCAGCTAAAGTTGCACTATCCCGTTGAAGAACGTCTAGACAAACACTAATCGGTTTAAGTTGCATCAAGATATCTTTACATTGCTTATAAAGATTATAATTGTTGATCAGATTAGCAATATCTTTTTCAATTTTATCTTCGTGATCTTCAACTATTTTTTGATAAAATGGTCTGTTTCTCAAAAACGTATTGATGCATACAAGCTGGCTGTTCCATCTTGTATCGCATTGTAATTGAGGCTTTATAGATTCTGGATACTCCTGAAGCCATCCTGCAGGTAAGTGATGATTCCGAAAGTACTTTTGAACTTTTATTACAGGTTTTATAATGGCATCTGGTGTAAGATCTTGGCCTAATAAATTTAGCCAGTGAGATGAGCAACCATAAAAAAAAAGATCTTTGGTACTCTCTTCCAATTGAAGTAATTTTCTTGTTTTTTCCATCACTTTTGCATTATCGGTCACAAGAGCTTTTACATCACAACCAAATTTGATTTTGGCTTTATTGATTGCATTTTCAATGATTTCCTTATGATATTCAGCATTTTTTACATTTGTGCCACTGTCAACAGCATCAAGAAAGACAGTTTTACCTGAGACATGCTAACTGGATGCAATGACTGGGTCATTATGGATGTTACTCCATCCATCTTCAATTAATGTAACATTTTTTCCTTCAAGACTTTTCTTTGTTTCTTCTTCTACTTCAGCAACAACCTCATCAAGAAGTGTACCAGCTAAAGCTTTTCTACTAGGAACACGATAGCCTGGTCGCAATGCAGAGACTAAGTCTTGGAAAGTTGTATGTTCCACAACATTGAATGTAATATTGTTGGCATAAAAAAATTTTGCCACTAACAAATCCAATTTTTGAGCTGAAGAACCACTTGTTTTTACAACGAAAGAATCCAATTTGAATTTTTTGGCTTGGGTTTCAGGTACTACTAGGTCTGATTCTGATCCAGACACATAATTAATGTCAGGATCTGAGTCTCAGTTTTTCAAACACTGAGATAAATGGTTTTTCATCCTTTCAATATGATTGGAACGTACATTTCCACAGTATTTGCATTTTGCACATACCTTTTGATCTCTTTCAACTTTATGGAAATGCTGCCAAACAGGATCAATTGGCCTTCCACCACGATTCATTTTTAAATTTGGAAATCAGGTGCTCCTAAAACACACACTATTTACAGCAGACTTAAATTTCAACTGTCCTGTCCTAAAATCATTCAGCTCATCAATTAATAAGCTATCTGTTATCTAAGTATATCTAAGCTATCTAAACTTAATAAATAATACTGAGGGGAAACAAATCTTCTTACAAGGAATCTTGAATGGACCAATCAACTTAAAGCAGGTGTTGTAAAACAACCAATCACTGAGTAGGTGGGAGAAATGGGAGATTGGAGTGGAAAGGAAACATTATGACACAAAAACTTTAAAATGAAATAACTTTTGATCTAATATTCAGATTGTAAAAATAAAAACAGATTTGGAATCCTTGCAGCAAAATGCATAAATAGACACCAAATATTAAAGCATTTCGCTAAGAAATAAAAAAGATATTAAAAATACATCAAATTAAGCAAGGTAATTAGTTAAAATTTGAACTAAAACTTAATAAATTTGATGAATTTTTATGAAATTGCAAAAATGGAAGTTAATTAAAAGGAAAATAAATCAAAATTTTAATAATTAAATAAAAATTAAATAAATTAGAAAAATACCAATTTTTAAGAACAATTTGAGAAAATGAGAACAGAAACTTAATAAATTTAATTAATTCTTATGAATCACAAAACAGAAGTTAATTTAAGGGAAAATAAAATATAATTTTAATAATTACTCAAAATTTGATCAATTAAGAAAATGTTAAAGTTTGAGAATACATAAAACAAAACAATTTTCTACCATTCCAAAACCAAAATTGAGAACAACTGATCTAACAAAAATGTCATAACAGTTGTGATTAAATAAACTTATACCTGTACACTTCTCTACACCTGACACCTTTTTCTTGGAACAGATAAAGAGTAGAAGAGATAAACCAGTTCTATTTCTTTTCCCTTCCCTTTCTTAAGCCACCCTATTAACAAGAATACAGGGACGAAATTAAGAAAAGCTGTTTTAGTGTCAATATTTCTTGGTACCGGTAGGAAAGCATCTTTGAATATGCCCTATTCTGGGGAAAGTACATACCTTCATTAGATTTCAATTGTGATGGATTACTTTCTGCATCTATCCATAAAAAAGTTTAAAAATCTAAATTTATTTCTGCAAAATATTAGATTAAACCTACACAATTTTAATTACTACAAATATAATTAAGGATTTATTAACTGTACATCATTGCTGAAACTAATGAAAAGTATGCATTCACAATAAAATGATTGATTAAATAAGTGTTTGACAATTTCTATTAAAAAAATTGTCACATTATAGTCTATTATCAGTTCACGTTCGCAATTCTTGAGATACATTCTACAAATAGAATGTATCTCAAGAACGCACTGGTAGGGCAAAGGAAATGATGGGTTTTATGTTTTATGACTTAATAAAACCCCTCCTACAGCATCAGAAAACAGAAACCCATGTTTGTACGCTTAAAAAACAATTCTTATGAATTAAATCACTCTCAGGCATAGATTCTGGCTGTGCTACAGCAAGAATATATTTTATTGTTGTAGTTTATACTCAGTAGTTTTAATGCATTTATGCTGCTTTATTTAAGATTTATTAATTAAAGTCTATCCAATTCTGCTAAATCATTTCTTTGATAATTTTTTATTACAAATTAGGTTTTTGACACTTTTTGACGTTTTTGACAGAGAGGTTTTTTACAAGCCGGTTTAAACCATGGTTAAAACCGTCGCATGTCAAAAACCTGCCAACCCTGCTGTTGAGATACATGAAACCATTGTAAAATTGAGTGCCAAATTTTAGCAATTTTTGAGTTAAAATATATATGTATTAAATGATAATGAATTATTAAACATAGTAAAAGCCAAGCAACAGATACAAGATCAGTGAAACCACTTAGACCAATAAGAGTGAAGATTTTAAAAAGAGAGAAGTAACTATTATGCATGATTAACAAGAATACTGCTTTAATGATTTAAAAAAATAGAAATAACTTGTATTCTTAATAAATTTTAGATTAGCCAAAAAGGAAATAAAAATTGCCAGTAACAATGGAGTAGAAACAGCATTAATTAAGTAGATGGATGAACCACAAAATCAGAATTTTCTTATAATTTTATTTTTAAGGAAAAGCACAATTATACTTTTGCTAAAATTTAAATACCTTATACAAAACTTTTCCATTTTGTTTGACTGATTAATTTCGAACACTCCGTGTTCATCCTCAGAGTCGAAACACTAAACGCCGTCGTTCTTCTGCTGATGTTTACTTTGTCGGTGTATCCCGTCATACCCACCGCATGGCAACAGCTACTAGAAGAATACGAAGTGAAGCGAAAAGGCAACCACGGGATACACCGACAAAGTAAACATCAGCAGAAGAACGACGGCGTTTAGTGTTTCGACTCTGAGGATGAACACAGAGTGTTCGAAATTAATCTGTCAAACAAAATGGAAAAGTTTTGTATAAGGTATTTAAATTTTAGCAAAAGTCAGAATTTTCTTATTTCAATAGCAATTATAGTGAAGAAAATGCACAATTTTCCTTTGATGCTTTGGACATCAAAGATTTTTATGTTCTATTGAAATGAAAACTTGATGTGAAAAAGCTGAAGCAAAATGAGGCAACAAAAGATTTTACAACAAGCAAATTGGAATTCATTTTAAAGAAATATGCTCCAGCATATATCTTCAATACCATTAAAATTGCTTTATTTTAGAAAGCACATCTTTTGAGAACTTTAAACAGAAAAGGTACTAAGTTTTCTGATAGAATGTATAGCAAAGAATCGTTAACCCCTTTGGTTGATATTAATATGATCAAGACAGTCGTCATCAGAAAAACTGTAAATCTCAAGTGTTTTAAAGGAATAGAAGCATTACCAGTGATATGATTCTAATAAAAATATGTGAATCATCGCAGATTTCTTCAGTAGGTGGATCTAGCAAAGGAACAACAAATTTGAAAGAATAGAGCAAAATACAGATAAATTTGATCTTAGATAACTTTAATGCTCATTCTGAAAATTCAGAATTTAAAGCATTTCAGTTAAAATGTTTATCAAAAACGATAATCACAAAATTACAACAATGTGATTAAAATATAAAAAGCTTATTAAAAGATAAATCTCTTTTCCCAAGTAATTTCTTGCTTTGATAAAGATGTGCAGGGTTGCCAACTGCTCCGATTTCTGCGGAGTTTCTCCGAAAAAATTTAAAAACTCCGCAATTCCGCAAAGTAATGTTTATGCTCCGCAAATTCAGTCTTGACCACCTAACTAAATATTTTTTATTAAATATATAAAACTGAATAGTGGCAGACACCGAAAAAAAAAAAAGAAAAAAAACTATTTTTCTTTTTTCTTTCTTTTTTTTTTTTTTTTTTTGAAGAACCACACACTTCATCGTACAATACTCATAAATAAATAGTAAAGAAAAAAAAAGAAAGAAAGAAAACATTCTAGTGCTAGGCATTGCGTAATCGAAATATTACTGACTCAGAACGGGAACAAGTATTTGTTTACATTAGCTAAGAGTGTGTTTAATTAAAACCACAAGCTGAAAGGGGGGAAGAAAGAAACCGAATGCTATGATTATGTGGTGTCTTGATTTTCATTTAAACTATATCAATGTTTCAGTTATCTTAATGCTTAATAGGTCGTTAAAAAAATTGTTTATTGTAATTATTTATCGATAAAAATAATGGTTTCAAAGCTACTGAACTTTAAGGCCGATTGACAACACTTTATTTAAGATTTATTTGAAATAATTATGCATTTATTTTATCATTCACTTAAAGCATTAATGATTTATTATTATATCTTCATTTGTATCTGGGAAAAAAAAATAAGTAAACAAATTATGACCAATAATCTGCAAAATTCTAAAGTTTACAAAACATATGGTCCCAAGCTATGCAGATTAGAGGGAGTTGACTCAGAGATGAGATCATTTACACATTTATATGAATATCGGAGATTTCGTTTTTAGATTTTTATGTGATAGTATAATAATTATTTTGACATTCATGAAAATTGTTGGAAATTTAATTTTTTTTCCCCCTTCGTGCTTTCTTTTTTTTTCTTTTTTTCTTTTTTCTTTTTAATGTAACTGAATAATCTACTTTCATATATTGTCTTTATTTATGTATGAAAAATATGCCATTATGCAAAAAACAAATTACTTTTGGGTTTTAAGCTTATATTCAGACTTAATAGCATTTCCCATTCTTATCTCCCTTCACTGTTTTGCTAAATATATTTGATTATCAATAAATATTTCTTAATTTCATATTATTATTGTTAATTTATGTTTGTTAGTGGTTTATTTCTTTTATTTCTTTCTTTCTTTTTTTTTTTTTTTTTTTTTTTAAATGTATTTTTAAAATTGCTCCTCAAAGTAGCCAAAATGCTCCTCAAAATTTCTCTGAACACTCCTCAAACTGTTTTTGAAAAGTTGGCAACCCTGGATGTGTAATTCCATTAATACTTGTATATGGATTCATTAAATGTACTTCAGTTTGCTAGGAAAGAAGTATCCTTCGCTACTATTGTAGTGCTGACTCTAGGCTATTTTGTCAGGATGCTTCTCCCAACAGGCCTTTCAAACCCATTTTAACACTCGGCAGCCCTTTTTAAAAACATTTTAGTACCAAGTGGCCTTTTCTAGCATTTTAAATGTTCAGGGACATGTAACCTTCTAGCAGTAGTTTTACAGTATTCCTGGAAGAACAAATGCATATAGCCTACACCAGGGCCCGAAATTTCAACTTAGATTACACTCGCCACAAAATATTATTAATTTATGCTACTTTTTATGTATAAGGTGACCAGAATTTTTTATTGGAAAAAGAGGAGAAATAATTCAATGTCTTATTTTATAAGTGTTAGAATTACAAATTCTAACACTTTTGAATTTAGTTATTTTTTTATCAAATCCTCCGGAAAATATTTTCGTTACTTTCATTTTATTTATTTTCTCAAATTAAAATTTTAAAATTTGCATTTTTCAATAAATAGAAAAATTTAAGAATCTACAGTGAAGCGTTTTGTTTGTAAACAAAACGATCGATGTTTTTCGATTGTAAACAAACGCCTTAGCCAATAACAAAATTCAATTTTATTCATTATTCAAATCATTTCAAAATCTTTTTAGATCGTCTGCAGATAATTTAAAACTAATTTTAATAATTTTCCTAACGTTCATCTTTCATTAATTAAAATCAGTGACGTCATTTCCATTTACGATTTTCAAATTCTCCTTCTAGAACAATCTATGCAGTCCGCAGCGAATATATCGCTACGCCGATTCAAAGAGTGCCGTTCCTCTAGGAAAATATGTTTTTTCAATAATTAATACTCATTCCATAGAAATAGCCCAATATAGAATATTCATTTCTCAAAATTAAATTTATTTATTCCAGTTTTATTATTTTCATTAAGCAGACGATCCAGACAAAATAAGTCATTTTCGAACTATTTACCGCGCGCATCAATTTAAATGTGCATGGTCTCGTGGTCGCGGGAAATTGAAAGAGTGTCCTCTCTCTCTTGGATGTAAACGGCCAGCGGAGTTACACGTCCTTTTCGCCGGTCCGCGGCATCTATCCGATGTCGCGGACAGGCTTATTTTAAAACTACTCCAAATGATGTTATATGTGTAAATGTTTGAAATCCCATGAAAAAAAATAACTTATGATGTCTCCATGGAATGCAACTTCGTGAAGGATTATCTTAGTAGCCGATATTGTTCCACAACTTAGTGGTGATCCAGTCCCGTTACTAGGCTTAATCCTAAGCTTGTCAACGAGAATCCGATACCGGCATTTCTCAAGATATGAAATCAAGTTCAACAGGCGTACTTCATTTTAGTGAATAAATTTCATTTCGAATTGGCAATAACGGATTACTGAAATTCTGTAGTAGTGAGCTCTGATTTATTCCCTAATGGCGTATGTAAGATCACTGGATTAATTCACTCTACGAACGTATGCCAGACTTCGACGCCGTTATCAACGAATGGTTGCAAGAAGTCGATATAAAATGGCTACCATCAATAATAAAGCCAAATTCGTAAATGATAAGTGAACAATATAGTGACAAATTAATAAAATAAATTGGACATTGCAATGTTAGAATTACAAATTCTAACACTTTTGAATTTAGTTATTTTTTTATCAAATCCTCCGGAAAATATTTTCGTTACTTTCATTTTATTTATTTTCTCCAATTAAAATTTTAAAATTTGCATTTTTCAATAAATAGAAAAATTTAAGAATCTACAGTGAAGCGTTTTGTTTGTAAACAAAACGATCGATGTTTTTGGATTGTAAACCTTAGCCAATAACAAAATTCAATTTTATTCATTATTCAAATCATTTCAAAATCTTTTTAGATCTTCTGCAGATAATTTAAAACTAATTTTAATAATTTTCCTAACGTTCATCTTTCATTAATTAAAATCAGTGACGTCACTTCCATTTACGATTTTCAAATTCTCCTTCTAGAACAATCTATGCAGTCCGCAGCGAATATATCGCTACGCCGATTCAAAGAGTGCCGTTCCTCTAGGAAAATATGTTTTTTCAATAATTAATACTCATTCCATAGAAATAGCCCAATATAGAATATTCATTTCTCAAAATTAAATTTATTTATTCCAGTTTTATTATTTTCATTAAGCAGACGATCCAGACAAAATAAGTCATTTTCGAACTATTTACCGCGCGCATCAATTTAAATGTGCATGGTCTCGTGGTCGCGGGAAATTGAAAGAGCGTCCTCTCTCTCTTGGATGTAAACGGCCAGCGGAGTTACACGTCCTTTTCGCCGGTCCGTGGCATGATGTCGCGGACAGGCTTATTTTAAAACTACTTCAAATGATGTTATATGTGTAAATGTTTGAAATCCCATGAAAAAAAATAACTTATGATGTCTCCATGGAATGCAACTTCGTGAAGGATTATCTTAGTAGCCGATATTGTTCCACAACTTAGCGGTGATCCAGTCCCGTTACTGGGCTTAATTCTAAGCTTGTCAACGAGGATCCGATACCGGCATTTCTCAAGATATGAAATCAAGTTCAACAGGCGTACTTCATTTTAGTGAATAAATTTCATTTCGAATTGGCAATAACGGATTACTGAAATTCTGTAGTAGTGAGCTCTGATTTATTCCCTAATGGCGTATGTAAGATCACTGGATTAATTCACTCTACGAACGTATGCCAGACTTCGACGCCGTTATCAACGAATGGTTGCAAGAAGTCGATATAAAATGTTATGACTTCGGAAATATGGCTACCATCAATAATAAAGCCAAATTCGCAAATGATAAGTGAACAATATAGTGACAAATTAATAAAATAAATTGGACATTGCCAAACGCACGAACTAATATATGTCCCTAGAGTAGTATCCAATTCTATAAATAATATGATAAGTATTTTCAAGGGCCACAAAGGCCGATTTCAATGTATAAACACATGATTTAAAATCAATCAAAATATTTGTTGCTGTAAGATCAAACAGTAACGGCGCCGCTACTTAAGATATATTAATGTTTAATACTGCAGTGATTTGATCTATGAGTGATAAAATAAAGAAAATCGGTTTTCAAGTAAAAAAATTGGTGTTTTTATTTATTGTTTTAAATAGTGCCATTTTGGATATCATGTTTTTACTTTTCAGCTACCTATCTTCTGTTTGGGGTGAGTTAATAATAATTTTCATTTTCCTATTTTACTTTGTTTTAATGGAAATTATCTTTTACTTAAATTTTAATAACATCATTATTTTATTTATTTAATTTAAATTATTATTATTGATTTCAATTTAAAAGATTTGAGTTTAGGGAGTGTTAATGAGCAGCGGCACTAAATAACGCATGTAAATATAGTTAAACCACTATACCTAAATTAACACATTCGGCCATTTATCATTATCTTACTAACTTTATAATTTCCAAAATTCAAAAATCCAAACCCCCCAAATTTTCTATCCTAACAATAAGAAAATAGAAGACATTCAATTTTGAAGAAAATGTCATTTTAGAGGACACAAAATTGAATGAAAATCGTTAAAAAACCGATTCAAAGCTATTTTACACAAGTGGTGGAAACATTTTTATCTCAAATGATGAATTTGGATCAGTATACCTTAATTTAAATTAATAATATACGGATATGAGAGGAAAAATCCCTAATTTATATAGGTGTCACTGGACAATATAGATTTTTTTTTTTTTTATTATTAATTTTTTTCTATAAACAAAAACTTTTTTTTTTTCCATGTAGTACTTTTACGCAATTGCATAAAAAAAATTAGTAGACATCTTTTTTTATTAAAATCATAATCATAAAAGAAAAAATTAAATTGGCAAATGAAAAAATAAAATTAATATTCGGTAGATGAAACAATTTGTTTTAACGAAGCATTCTTTATCAACATTTTATAAAAGTTCTCACAAGTATAACCTATATTAGTCTTAGTAGTTAATAAGTTTTTAAAGTAGGCATATAAAGGGGATTTTTTTCACATGTCTACATTTTGTTCATTGAAGAAAACAAGTTTTTGCCAGGAGGACATAAAATGAATTCAACTAACTTTTGCATATTTTTATGAGGTGGTGGTAGTGTTATCATTAAGACCAATTGTCTGCACTAGGGCTCTAGGCCTGAGTAGGAGAGTCTTTCTAAGAGGTCCTTGCCCAAATTTACTCTAGTTTCGAAGGAAACCACAGAAAAGTCGTAACGACAAAGCCAACGAGCGCGACTGGGTATCGAACCCAGCACCTCACGTATACCAGCTTTGAGGACAGAACTTCTCGGTCACTTTTGGACCTATTTTTATGAGGAATGTTATTCATGCAAAAGTGAGAACACACGTCAACCCACTGTGTATCAACCAGAGCATCACCACCTTAATGCAGGGATGAGATTTTTTCAGCTTTTTTGCACAATTAGCTATTCAGCTTTTTTTTTTTTTTTTTCCAGTTTTTTTAGTTCCCCATCATAATAGGTATGGGGAACTTAGGTAATCGTGAATACACACACACACACACATGCAACACACTGACCAATTGCCAAAAAACACTTTTTCGGACTCAGGGACCTTAAAACGTGTAAATCAGGTGAAAACCCGATATCGAATTTTCAGACCAAATACAATACTTCCATTACCTACGGTAGTAGGGTAATGGAAGTAAAAATAGGTCAGAGGAGGGAAAACATAAAAAAGGCAGAAAACATGAAAAACATAATATCAGCCTTACACTCCAAAATTTTCTGAAATGCATTTTCATGGTTGATGAATAAATTTCTAAATTAAAAAAATAAAATTTCGTGGTCTATTGGAGTTGTGCCATGAATATTAATGTCAATTGATACAGCTGTGTTTACAGACTCGGTGACTTTGCCAACGAATGTTATGCCTTGCTGGTAATCAGCCAGGGTAGCTCGATGGTTTGAGCATCCGCGCGTAAAGCAGAAGGCCTGGGTTCGATTCCCGGCTCTGGTATTTTTCACATAGTTGGTATAAAATATCAGCCTTCCACTCCAAAATTTTCTGAAATAAAAAAGGAAGTCCTGTAACTTTTTTTCGTTTAAGAGGGCAGAGCATTGAAAAAGAAGACTGTCCTCTTAAAAAGAGGATGTCTGGTCACCTTACCTAAGATTAGCCTGATTTTGTGTTTTTAAATTGATAATTTTTTTATTTTTTTTGGTATCACCGCATACTGTAAGAATTCTATCTACATTTAGACTGAAATTTTACTCGCCACAGTAAAATCTCCATTCACCAATGGCGAGCTGGCGGGCGGAAATTTCGTGCCTTGGCCTACATATATACACATAAAATTAGTAATTTACTTTTATCTTGTATAAAAATCATAACATAAAGGATCTCAAAATATGCAAATAATGTCCTTTTTATTTAATTCCTCCTAGTGGCTCTTTTATTCTAGAGTCAGCATTATATTAAAAATAATTTCTGGAAAGCTGGAATTTGTTTTTCCCCCCAAGGAAATTTTATTTTTAAGTGTACACTAAAACAGAACAGAGAATAACTTTCCGATTCTTTAGAAGTACAAGCATGTAAATTTCCAAAATATGTTACTTTTTAGGTATATGTTTTATAGGAAACAAAAAATAACATCAAATTTTCTTAACCATCTGACTGCTGCTGATGGATGTATCCAATCACTGAGCTGTTTATTTTTTTACAATATACTTATTATTCAAAATTATATGTTTATGAATTTTCAGCTTATTTTTCAAGTTTGAAGGTCATTAATAATAGGCATAAAGATGATAATATGTACACACTTAAATGTTTAATTTCATTTTGAAACAAACAGTATTTTAGTACATTGAAAAAGCATACAGTGAAAACATTACAATTTTGCCCTTTTCAAAAGTAGTCATAGGGTTAAAACAACCTATATGTGTGATTCAAACAGTTGCCAATTACCTTCTGTGTAGCTATATTATGATGTTAAACCAATTAATTTCTTTCTGGATAATGAAATGTTTAATGAAATTAAATGTAAATAATACACTAATTTAGTTGATGATTTGTACAAAAATCATCAGAAACAGAGAAAAGGTAATAGAACACACTTTAAATTGAATGAAATCGACATCAAATGAAATTTTTAACTGTCTGAAAGCCTAAGATTGTTTGTGATGCAGTCAGAAATTTCTAGGGCACCATTTCATGTTGCAAATTAAATTCGAATATATAATATGTGGAAAAGACGTTGGGGGGGGGGGGGGGGCATATAACAGATTTTTTTAAGATGTAATTTTTACTTTCTCTTACAGAGAAAGTATTGTTCTTGGGTCAAATTTCCGAATGCATGTTTTTGTTATATTTACATGTTCTGAGGTCCCCTGAATACGAAAATCATGTTTTTAGCAAATGGCCTGTGTGTATGTCTGTGTGTCTGTCTGTATGTCTGTGTGTCATCAGCATATCTCAAAGACAAATTATGGCAGAAAGTTCAAACTTGGTATTCTAAATGTGTATCATATAGGGATGCTACTGTAAGCTTTTTGTTAAGATCAAGCAAATGGTTCGTGTACAGGGACAATCAAGAGAATTCTAATACATTACGTCTATGGGGGAAATTGCAGGTAAGTAGAGTTTAACGTCTATAGACTGCACTAAAACAAATGAAACGAATATATATATATTTTGTAATAGAGATAGTCAACTGGGAAAAAAATTTTGTGTATGTAGGAGCCTCGCCTCCCCCCCTGGTGGGGGAAGTCCCCCCTCGAGGGGAGTAAATTTTCATGATGGGTATTTTTCAAAAGAGCTTGCCAATACCTTTAAAATGAATGGTTGAACCATCGATCTGCAATAATTTAAAACAAAGTTATCGATTTTTTTTAATATTGAGAATAAAATGGACTTTTTTTTTATATTTGGTGTTATACTGCTTCTCTAATATGGAAATTGTCTGCATTATCATAAAAGATAATTTTTTAAAATAATAATTTTAATAAATTATTTTTAAAAACAATTATTTTTTAATAACCGAATTAAGTTCTATATAAATGTAGTGCATTAATGAAACGGGGGGTTGAGGGGGGCGGTAGCCCCCTCACACAGAACTAATTATCATATAAAACTCTCCCGAAGCCTAATTTGAATTGTTTAACATAGGTTTACATAACATCGTTATCTTACCTTTTAATCTCCAACCTGTATTTATAGTATTAAATTTCAGGGTAAGAGAAAGTCGTGTGAGTGACACACCAGATTATTTATTTTTATCAAACAGAAATAAATTTAATTATTATTATTTAATAATATTAGATTATTTTTATGTTTGTTATTAATATTTTCAGATTGAACAGAACTAATTACTCATAATGTAATTTTAAACAAATAGTTGGGGTAGAGGGTTTGTTTTGATGTATTTGGTATGTATGTATTTTACTCAGTATTTCTAACAGATTAAATTCTGAGTTACTGATAACGTGGATGAAATTTTAATTCCCCTTGAGATTCACATTAATGAGGTTCTACTGTATGTATATATATTTTTAATTATCAGAAGAATAATCAGATGAGTTTGCTAAATTAATTTTAAAATAATTCATTGGTGAAAGGGATGTTCTGCAATTTTAATGCATTATGATGTTAAAGGTGCAATAAATAAAAAATTAAATAAATAAATAAAATAAAATAAAATTGAAAAAATTAAAAAAAGAAAAAAGTCCATAGGAAGAGTCCATGAGGTGCACTCCTTGATGGTTTGAGCTACCCACATGCTGAGTTTTTTTTATAGCTCTGCGATCATCAGCCTGGGTTCTAATGCACACAGATACCTCTTTTTATTTATATTGACAGATCATATAATATAATTCAATAAGCAAATTACTGCATGCTTTATACTACAGTAATAAATGATGTTGATCTATTTCACCTTGATTTTATACAGTTTGTATTTTGAATAAATTCAATGAATGAAATAATAAACCATCAGCAATTTATTATAAATTTTTGTCATACAGTTAAAAAACATGAAGTAACTAATTAATAAAAACCTCCTATAAATTTGTTATTTTTTTTTTTTTTTTATGTTGTACAAAGTTTGTATGAGCTCTTTTGTTTTGGATGTTTAAAAAATTGGTCCCCCCCCCCCCGCCATGAAAGATAAAAATTTAACAATATTTTGTTTATTTGCTAAAATGTACTCTTAAAACAGATAAGGATATTTTGTTTCAAAAGTGAGCTTTATTGTAATCTATTTTTTTCCTCTTCCAGATGGTCGTGTTTTGTCTTCTAAAGGCCGTCAGGCTAGTGTTGAAAGGCTGCGCTATTTAGAAAGCAAAATACAAGAAATAGAGGAAGCACATAGCTGCTCCATTTGTATGGAGAGGCGTAGAAATGTTGCATTTATGTGTGGACATGGTGCATGTGTTACATGTGCTCAAACTCTTAAGACATGCCACATGTGTCGAAAGCCAATAACTAAAAAAATAAATCTTTATTAATTAGCATTTGGTTTTCATTTAAACATCAAATTTAAGTAGATGCATTTGTTAATACTGGAGCTGGATCGAGGTAGTTAAAATTATATTTCTTTGTACAGTTTTAAAATACAAGGTGAAGCACAAATTGTAAAATTTAAACAGAAAAGAAAAACTATACATAGTAATTTTATTTATACTTTAATGTGTGCTTTTGTTTGTCCATGTACATATTTTTGTATTTACTTTATAAAAAAAATTGTTAGAAAGAGCTTTATAGATAGTTTCATATTTCTATGTATAGTGTTATTCATTTTCATTAATATTTTATGTATTCCCAACAGATTTCTATATTATAAGCATATATTATTTCTTCTTTGTTGTGAGTATTCATGCATAGGTAAAGTTTTAAGCTTGCTGTTAATATATTATAAATAATTCCTCAAGTTAGCATTTTTAGTAATTTATGGCTTGAACAATTTCATTAGTTAATTTTTATTTGAAAGATATATTGCTCAATTCAGAGTTTAAATATTTGAAATTTATTCTTAAAATTACTCTTTTGATGTATAAAATAAATTTATGTGTATGTGATCATCAATTAATGTTGTTTTCAGTGCATTGCAAAATACTGGGAAGGGTTTAAAAAAAAAAAGATGAACAAGAAAATATATGAATATTCAAATAGTACTGTGAAATAAATGTGGATTCCTACCACCCATGTTTCTATTAAAATTTACCGTTTGAGGTAAATTTCTGCAGATTTATTTATTTAATATTGTATGTTTCTTAAATTCTTTAAATTATTTCGATCCAGTTCCACATCATGGTCATTACTCTAACAGATATTTTGTTATTAGTGTTATGTAATTAAGGTATAAAAAACTTATTATTTAACAAATTTTAACTATAAGAATTTTTTTAACAATTGTCTAAGAATTGGTTTCAAAATATTCATAATGTACTACATATCCTATATTGTTGCCTATTTTGTTTGATGAAATGTATTTTCATTAAATGAACTTTGATCTTCATTGAATGTTAAACATCCTACAGATTTTTACATTTTTCTCTTATAACATTTTAGTCGGTTGTTCTCATCAACAAAATTTCTGGAAAATTTAATGCTTTGTAGTTTAGAAATAAACTGGCTGACTTAAAATTTCTTCAACTTATTTTTGTATTATAATCTAGCCAACTGCAACTGTAATAATTTCAACAAAACAGTTGACATTTACATTTTAAAGTAGTAGTTGTGAGTTATAGTATTATCAGGGAGGAGAGGATTTTTATTTGAATGGAGTTCCACTGTATTAAAAGGTTTGTAAACAATAGTATGTCATGTGTTCAAATTCATGTATTTTTGAAATTATTTACCTAAAAAATAGGATCATATTAATATGATCGTATTGATATATGCAACTCTTGGGATATTTATAGTAAGTATTCCTTGTCAATGTGGAACCATCATATATTGGTTTAAAAAAAAAAATATATATATATATTTCGTCTTAAAGAACACATCGGTTATATTCAGAAACAGGAAATAAACAAACTGGCTACTGCTAGGCATTATTGGGGAAATAACCTTACTTTTAACTTTAATTCAGCTAAAATAATATGTCGGCTTAAACACTTAAATGAACTTGATTTTCTAGAAGCTTTCCTTATCTACAAAAATCATAAATGTCAGTAATTGTGATTTTGCTCTCGGACTATTGGAAATACAACATAAAATCCATACATTTTTGATTTTTATGTAGCTTTCTCTTTCCCAGTTTTCTACTCTCTAACATCTCCACTTTCTTAAATTCCTATTGTTTGCTATTCAGTTTCTAAAATTCACTTCCTTATCTATATATAAGCGCAGTAATCAAGGTTGTTTGTGTTTCAGGTTTTTTATTTTATTTCCTATCTGTAATTATGAATTGTAACTTTGGTTATAATTATTTGCTAAATTTTACTAGAAAAATATCAATAATATCACTGCTAAAAAATTCTAGTAGTGAAATCCAGGGACTTCTAAATAATTCACCATATCTTTTTGCACTTATGATGGTACGCTTATGCTACTGAAATTGCAGTTTGCTTTTAATTCATATATATATATATATATATATAATATATATATTCTGTATATTGGAAAGCTTATTCATTGCCTATTTTATAATTGCAACGACTTCTTAAAATAGGAAATTATTTAACAGTTTTAAATTGCTACAGATTTAAACTTTGAATGGTCGAGAAGGTAAAATTAGTAATTAAAAGAAGCAGTCTCTTTAAATTCAATATACTTATCTTTTACATCTAGGTATGTAACATGCAGTAAAAATAATGGAAAAGCTACATTTCTAGAAAAAGAATTCTTTTGAGTTGAGTAAATTTCATACTGTAGAGTGGATTGAAAAAAAAAAAAACTGGAAGTTACCTTGTTGTAAATAGGTCAATAGTTTTAGATTGATTCTATGAAAATTTTTATTTATTTATTCATTTATTTTTTTAAATATCATCTTCAATTTGCACACAAGGCCTTAATATTGTAATATCTAGATTTTTTTTTTTTTTTTTTTTTTTTTTTTTAATTCCACAATGTATATTTGAACAAAAAATTTTTGCTAATGTCAATTTTTAAAAAATAATATAAATCTTTCTTTGGAAATAAGTGACAGAAAAAAAAAAAAAAAAAAAATCTCAAAATTTAAGCTCCATGCACAAGCTGAAAATATTAAATCAGTAACACGAAAAAATGGTACATTTAGAACCTTTCTCAAGTCTATTTTTATTATTAACACTTTTCCACATTGATTTTATCAGTGGAAAAGATACAGAAAAATCGCAAAATTCGTATAGATTTTAAAATTTAAGCCACTTTGTGCTGATTAAATATGATTATGTATAATAATAATAATAATAATAATAAAAATAAAAAGCTTTGCAGAAAATTTTTTTGGGTTAAGTCACAATTATTGACAAGTACTCATTTTCGATTAGGCAAGGTGTTTTTTTTTTTTTTTCTTTTTTAAATCTACTTTATTTCACACAGTCACTCCAGTGTTAAAAAAAAAAAAAAAAATCTTAGTCATTCTCTTGTTATTACCATAGCTTACAAGTGTTTCAGTCTGGAAACAAAAGAATAATTTGATTTAAATATAATAGCTTTTCCCTATATTTCAACAATTGCCCTTCTTGCAAGTTATAGTGGATTAATATCCATTCTATATGATTGATAATAAGGGGAATCAGTTCAAATATGTCCCCCCCCCTGCCTTCTTTCTTTTTAATTATTAAGATAACAATTTTTATTAAATTATCTGTAAACATAAAAATAACATGACACGAAGCTATTAAAGTTATGTCATTGTCATCAACTAATGTTAAGGTTAATTATAATCTTATGAATAATTTAATATTTTTAATTAGTAAATTAAGGGGTATTTTCTGTATGAAACTTGCAGTTGGTTAGATTAAAGTTGTAGCTATGTAAATTTAGCCATAATGCTCACTGTGAGGCTAATGAATGTGATAAAAATATTTTGAAAATATATTTTGACGTAAAAAATAAAATCCATTTTAAATCTTCCACTATTATGTAATTTTTGTCTTATTTTGCTGATATAAATTTTTTAACTTTAAAGGTGTATGTCTATTATAAATACTTTATGAGAATTTGCACAGATTATATTTTATTAGTATCATATTAAATAGCTATTTTTACGTACAGTAAAACTTCAAAAATTCAGAATTTAGAAATTTGATACAATAATAATAAATAAATAAATAAAAATGTATGTATGAAAATTACAATTCTTTTGTTTTCACTATTTGGTTAATTGAAATAGTTTCATATCGTTTAAAAGAAATATTCAAAGCAGGTTTTTTCCCCCATTTTTTATTTAGATGAAGATTTATTAAATTTCAACAGTTTGAAATTTTTGCAATTCTTGAATAAAATGTTAGATGTTGATTATTTATCATTTTTGGCGTTGAATGTTTTTAATAACTAATGTTTAAAATGATTCTTTATCAAATACAGTTGTTTAGAGACAGAAAAATCAAATTTTTTCAAAGTTGAAAATTTCTCAAATTCAGTATATTTATGGTGACTGTTTACAATTTCTCAGTCTGTGGCTGTCAAATCTCATGTTATTCTATGGAAAAATTTGTTAGCAAAATTACTCATTACTTAATGTTTTTTTTTTTTTTTTTTAATTCCATTTTTAGATTCATAAAATTCACAATCATTAAATTTGTTTGTGTTTTCCAAAAATTGTTTTATTTATTTATTTTTTCATTTTTCAGCTATAAAGTAGGAAAAATGCATTTAGTTCATTTTTCATATTTTTTTATCTCTAAAATATAATAATAAAAATTTAAAAAATCAATATGTGCAAATTTAATGACTGAATTTTCTGAATGGGAAAATGGAATTAAGAAAAATACATTTAGTAATGAGTAATTTCTGTTAATAAATTTCCTTATTAAATAAATGTTCTTTAGTTGCTGTTGACAATAAGTAGAGTGTTCCATTTATAAATCATTTATATAAATTTTAAATAAAAACCAAACTAATTAGAATTTTATTCTAAATTTAAAACATTTCTGTTTCTATAATTAAAATTTCATAGTTGTTATTGTATTACTTAAAAATTATACCTCAATTATATATATATAATAGATCATCATGTATATAATGATCTATTAAGCATAGTAAAAGACAAGCAACAGATACAAGATCACTGAAACACCAATGACCAATAAGATTAAAAATTTCTTTATGTAGGAGAAGTTCAGAAAAATGAAAAAAAAATTTCATCAGGGGATGAAATACACATATTTAAAGAAACCAGATTTATTATTTAACAGCCTGCAAAACAAACAAATCAATAAACTAACACAACAAATCTTAACTTAAAAACATAAATTATATCGAAATTTATGAAAAAATAATTTTAGAAGCTTAAGAAAGGAAGGAAGAAGGCAGACGGCAAGACTTGTGACCTTCCTGTGGGGTTAAACTAGTTTCACGCCGGCAACACTCCCCCAGCCTGCCAAGACCAGAATAGGAGTCATATGGATTTAAAAAAGCAAAATTTCAAAGCAGATGAATAATAATGAAACTACGAAGCAACAATGAAATTTATTGACTGATTACAATGTGTTTAATAGTATGATTAGAATTTTAAGAATAGTTGACAACTCAAAAAAGAAGAAACTGAAATTTTAATGGAAAAAAGAAAGTTTGCATAGTTTTTTTTTTTTTTTTTTTTTTTTTTTTGGTAGTGTTTATCACTAGAATATTAATTGGATTTGAATCTTTATTTTACTAAAGCATCAATATTTTCAGATTTTTATTTTATGTATCACCTTTCACTAAATTTTAACTGTCTTTTAACTTATATATTGCCATTCACTAAACCCCCCCCCCCCCCTTAAAAAAAAAAAAAAAAAACTATAAGAAAATTTATTTAAAACTTTTGAACTTTATGGATATTAAAAAATTGGTGAATGCTGCTTAAAATAATAAGTCTTTCATATTACTCCCAATGCGATGAATGTATACAGATAATAGATACTTAAGAGAAACTATCGGGTGTTGGACTGATAATTTAATTACTTGTACGAAATTGTACTGTATTAAATTTATCAGAAGGGGTTGGGGGGGGGGGGGCTAGTAATCCATTTTAAAAGCTAAATGTTTCTTATGAATTTTTATTTCATATAAATGTTATTATTAACTACTCATTACCCTGAATTATTAATTTATATATTGGATATAGTGTACATATATATGTTAGAAAATTAAACTGGATATGAAGACAAAATGAAGAAATCTCAACATACATCAGTCCAAAATAGCAATAAGTGTAAAATAAAACTTTTTAAGTGTAATGTTACTCTGAAACAGAAGTTAAAATGACTTTATTGGGAAGACTAAGAGAAAAAAGGTAGCAAATGTAATACTAAACATCAAATTTTAGTATAACTGGTATTTCATTATGTTATAAATAATGTTTGATGTAGAGAAAGAAAGGAATGAAATATTCACAGTAGTTTATAAATTATATGCATCGGTTGTGGGAAAACTTTTAAATCTCAAAGTACCAGATTTAAAACTTTTGATCTGCTGTTTTAATTCCTGGATTTATGAAGCTTTGCTGTATAGTTTTTATGCTAATGTTATTTTTATTCTTTAAATTTTTAGTAATTATATTTGCGTTAAACTAAGGTATGCAGAGTATATTCCTTTCCGACCCAAAACATTACATTCTTCTGGTTTTGAAAACTAAAAAAAAAAAAAAAAAATAAAAAATAAATATATATATACATGGACTATCACCGACATTTGTTGATTGAAAATTATACTTTACTGCACTTTCTGCTAATTAGCTTGATCGTTCATTTCTTGATTTTATTACACATGACTGTTCCAGATGCAAAAATTAAGTGATGTCATGGATGTCTAACCCGCATGATCGTATGGCCTGGGTCGGAAAGGGTTAAATGCATTTCTTAAATTATAAAACTAAGATATTTTATTTCAATACTTATTGTATTTATGAAAAATTTAGTGTTAAGTTTTGTATATTATATTCAGTTTAGAAAATTAGTAAAGATATTTATTTATTATATAAATATTGCTTGCTCACTTACAGTAATTAAATGATTATTTTATATATATCTATCTATTTATTTCTTGTATTTAGGGGGAATAAATTAATCAGAATTTAAAACAATAGGGTTTTAAGGAGGCGTAAGCCTGTACATCAATCTGATTCACAATTTTTACTTCTTCATGTAATTCTCTGAGATTTTTTATTATTTTGCATTTTAAAGATATCTCATTAAAAAATGGGATTTTTAAATTATGTTTCTTGAATTCAACTTTTTGAACACGTCATCTTTTATCTTAGTTATAATTAGTACACACACACTTTATATATATATATATATATATTTATATAAGGAAAATACTATTAGTGTTTTGAAATATGTGTTAAATATAATCACAGTCTAGGCTTTCTATTTAAATATTTAGGACATAGAATAAAAACATAGGACTTAATTCTGATGATAACTTCCCTTTGTCTACAATTGCTTCTTACTCGAAGCTAACACACTGGTAACACATTTTCTTTGACTTTCTACATGATTGCTCTTTTCATTAAAATACTACCTTGGCTCATTTATTATTAACGTCTGCTTCTTATTATTACATCCATACAAATTTTTCCCCATCTATTTTATTTTTTCTTGTTCCACTTGAGAGCTGTGATCACACAATCCATGCTCTTGGTGAAAATCCATAAAGTACACCATGGATAACAATTTACTGTTTACTTCTAATCCAATCTCCTTCGTGAAATATCAATTTTTAATTTTCAGTTCTTCTCAAGTTCCATTCCCACATACATTTATTTATTTATTTTTATGTAAACTTAGAGCTCTAATTTCCAATCTTGAAAAGAAATATTTAAGTTATTTTCTTGATTTTTAATTTATTAAATTATTTAAATTTAAGGACTAAATATATATTTAGCATATAAAAATACCTTAAAAATATCCTTAAACATGGAGACAGCATATTAATTTCAACCACCATCGTGGCCATCTTCAGTGCTGAAACACAATCTAAACGTTTCTTCTATTTTCCCGGCGTTGTTTTGTTGTTGCTGCGATATCTTCGCTTCTCTTCATTTTCCCTCATGAGCTGTTGCCATTCTGGTGGAACTAGATAGTGTTCTCGGTCATTAACAGTTAATGGGTTATTGATAATTTCTATGGCCTCCCTTTTTAAGGCGTAATTGTAAGAGTTATACGGAGCTATTTTTTTTAATGTTTATGGTATTAGTATTAATTGGGTTATTGTTATGGGTAGTGGAAAAGGCGGTGGAGGATTTACCATATTTTAAATCGGCACGGTGCTCTTTTTCGCGTTCATTAATTCTTCTTTTGGTCATTCCAATGTAGTTCGCTTTATTGCCGTTAGTATGTTCGAATTCAATTTTATAAATACTGGCGGTGGAGTTTTGGGTGATAATATCTTTTTCGTTACAGATGTGCTGGAAAATATTTTTGTTGGGTTTAATTGGGATACAATAATATCAATATCCCAATTAAACCCAACAAAAATATTTTCCAGCACATCCGTAACGAAAAAGATATTATCACCCAAAACTCCACCGCCGGTATTTATAAAATTGAATTCGAACATACTAATGGCAATAAAGCGAACTACATTGGAATGACCAAAAGAAGAATTAATGAACGCGAAAAAGAGCACCGTGCCGATTTAAAATATGGTAAATCCTCCACCGCCTTTTCCACTACCCATAACAATAACCCAATTAATACTAATACCATAAACATTAAAAAAATAGCTCCGTATAACTCTTACAATTACGCCTTAAAAAGGGAGGCCATAGAAATTATCAATAACCCATTAACTGTTAATGACCGAGAACACTATCTAGTTCCACCAGAATGGCAACAGCTCATGAGGGAAAATGAAGAGAAGCGAAGATATCGCAGCAACAACAAAACAACGCCGGGAAATTAGAAGAAACGTTTAGATTGTGTTTCAGCACTGAAGATGGCCACGATGGTGGTTGAAATTAATATGCTGTCTCCATGTTTAAGGATATTTTTAAGGTATTTTTATATGCTAAATAGTTATTTTCTTGTTTTAAATTTCTTGCTAAAATAAAAGGCGACTAGTTCAAGGAATAGAATTTGAAAAACAGAATTCAGAAAACTCAATTTTTCAATGAGATATCCTTAAAATAAAAGTGAAAATCCTATAGGATTAAATGGTGTAATAGTAAACTAATAATGTAACTTGAACTAATTTTTATGTTTTTCTCTCTTAGAAATTTTTACTGTTTCTCTTTTCCTCCCTTATTCCCCCCCCCCCCCTCCTTTTTTTTTTCCGGATTTTTTATTTTAATTATTAACATATGTAAAAAATATAAAAAATAACTTAGAATCCAAATGTCTTTAAACTGTATTTATTTAAATTAATACTATGAAAGAATAAGAATATCTGACTGTTAAAGCCTTGTTATATTTTTAAGATTTGTGTGAAATTTAATTTTATTAATTAAGAAGCAAGATTGATATGTTTTTAAGCTCTTATTGAACTCAATTTGTAAAATGGTGCTATTTCTGATGTCAGTTGATTCTCTATTAGTGATAAGTATTTGTATGTGTGTCTTTATAAATAGCTAAGCACATTAGAAAGTTATTCCTGCATCTTTCTACTATGGATTGCAACCTCAGTACTTTTTAAATATTTGGACTAGTCTTCTATGGTTAATTTTCATATAATCTGTATAAGCAAAAGTATATTTATTTATTTATTTAATTTTCTTTCCAACATGTTAGTAAAAATTGTGTTTAAAACTTTCTTTCATCATACCTTATTATCTAACTTATAATTTTTTAATATGGAGAAAAAAGTAAAAACACAGTAATACTTTTAGTTTTGTTACATTTTTATTATTTATTGTTCCTCTTTATGTAATGAAGAAACAAAATATTTATTTATTAAACAGTTTCTATGTTTCAATGAAAATTGTTTTATTTATATTTATAAATAATGTGTGCTTCAGAATTGAGTAAAAATAATATCTATCTAGGGACCCTGGTACCATAAATTGACTTTAATTCTATAAATTTGTTTATGCATAACTTTTTTACCTTTGTTGCAGCTTTACTTTTCTTTTGCAATAATGCTTATATGATTTGTTGTAGGACAACTAAGATCCCACAAATAAACTTGTATTTGTTTTAAAAAAACTTCTCAGGTATCAAACATAAAGATTATGTTTAAATATGTGAAATACAGGTGAAGAACAGAATAAAACAATAGAATAACTTTGATTCAAAATCTGAAGATGAAAGATCTCAATCTGGAGCTTGAAAAGAGAAACTGTTAGTGTTTTCCTACTAGGGATCCTATGAAAGAGATTTTTCTCATGTTACAATGCTTATTATTTTCATGCATTGTCCCTACATACTCTGTATAATTATGTCTTATTATTATTAAACATACATTGTTATACTATTTTACTTTCAAAATAAAAATTTTTATTCCCACTGCTAGAGTGGTCATCTTGACAAATGTTTGAAGTGCCCTGAGTTAATACACTCTGTATTTTGATTTGCCAAATATATTTATTGTTAAACCACTATCTGTTGCTAGAAGTATTGATTGTTTCATTATTTATAACTGAATGTTAATTTACCTTGCAGAAAACAAAATATAACTATTATATGAATATTATTAGAATTAAAAAAATTAAAACATTTTAATTCTGCAACAGTGTCAGGCAAAGAAATAAATCAAAAATAAATATCTAGTTTCCCAAGAATATTTGATGTTATCAAAGCTTTATTATTACTTATACTAAGTTGTTGCAAGTTTTATCTGTAATGAAAAGTTAGGTTTTTATTACTAAACATGACATTTGCTTTTTTGAATAAGGAAATTAAATTAAAATAATTTTAAATGCTGTGATGTAAATTTTAAATATAATAAACATGTGAAAATAAATACAGATACAGTGAAACCTATCCAAGTTGAAAACATGTGATTCTAAAAAGTATTTGTTTAATATGAATTTTTAGTTTTACGACTAGGGTTTATTTATGTTTTTAAAACATTAATTATATTAATCACTTCAATAAAAAAAAAAAAAAAAAAAAAAAAAAAAATCAGCGCTTAGACATAGAATATATTTTTAAAAATTATGAAGAAAAGTAAGCAGTTTATTAAGATCAAGGAAGCTCCAAAACTTGTCTTTATTAATTTTTGCTTGGTGCAAAATGATTGTTACTTTTTCTACCAATCATCAATGATAATCACAGGATCTGAAAATCCTAAATTAGTATTATCTTATTAAAGAAAGACTTAGTCTTTAGCACCAGAGTATTTTGATTGCAGTCATGCAGCTCCTATTGCTGTAGGTATTGGGTATAAATTTGGTCTACTATTTTTCTATTCATTAAAAGAAAAACACAATTTTTTTTTTTTTTTATAAAATACATATCACTTTCTTAATGGTGGCAACCAAAACTGAATTAACATAGTTTTTCATATCTGTCTTATGTACAAAGTTTTTTGTCACATAATGTAAAAATATATCTGTTGTACAAAATATGAAATAGAATGACATAGTAGCATTACCTATTGAGAGATATTCATCAGAATTAATAAGAGTGGTTTCTCTTAATATTTTAAAAATAAGTTTTTATTATTATTATTATTACATGTGATGCAGTATGCTATGCTGTTATGCAAATATTAAAAATTGAGACATAATGTTTGGCATTATACATCAAAATTTAATGCACATCCATTTTTATTAGAAGTCAAGTCCAACTAAATACGAATGTGGAATTCTGTGAACAGATATCTTCTAATTACCGTTTTCACAAAATTTATACATATTGGCAGATTTTCTTTTCTTCTTCTTATTATTATTATTATTCTCTTTATGTAATCAAATTGTATTCTGGTAACTTTATTCATCAAAAGCTGAAAGTAATAAATTATCTTGAATAGAATTGTTCTTCTTATGCTCATAGAAGATAGTTTAAAAGAACAAAATAAAATAAAATGTAGAGTGAAAAAAAATTCTTATCTGCCAATTATATTATTGTTGTGAATATATTTTAATGTAACTTTCATTTATTTAAAGGGAAAATAAAGTAATATGTAATCTGCTAAATTCTGCATTTGTTATTCATATTGTAGCATGTTTCAATGTATTAAAGAAGGAAATTTTGTGACCTTACATGAAGATTTTTAATATGTGTGATTTAGTGTAAAGAGTTCAGTTGGCAAAAAACAGTGTACTAGGTAAAGAGGGTCATGGCTTTGATTCTTTGGTTACCAGTAAGTTAAAAAAAAAAAAAAAAAAAAAGGCTAATTTAAGACAGGCCATAAAATCTTGAAAGTAGCCCCCCCCCCTCCCCCCCCCCCTTTTTCCAAAAACGTAGCGCCGCTGACCTTGAAGACTTGAAGATCGAAAGTAGGTTTGGATAAACAGTGAAAGATAGCTTTACTGGCACTCTGTGTATGCGCCAGGTATTAGGATAGATAGAAAGTATGGTGGGGTTATATTAAAGAAAATGGAATAATTTCACTTTCGGCAAAAAAAGGGAGGCTTACATTCGAGGGAGAGGTTACTTTTGGGATTTTAAGTAAATTATGGATGTGTCCAACTAGGGGCGTTATAAGACTTACTTGCAAGAGGTTAAGGTGACTCTTGGGGGATGAGGGGGAAAGGGGAAGCTTTCTAGTATTTTTTAGTATTCAAAAAGGAAAATTTACTTAATTTCAAAATATCTGGAGTGGTCTTAAACCCCAGTTGTTCTCCCCCCCCCCTCCCCCTCTCCTTCCTGTACTGTTGTATCTAACTAATAGAAGTTTGACAATGTTGATCCTATAGTTGCATTAAAAAAAAAAAAAAAAAAAAAAAAAAAGACTTTTGCAGGTGTTCAACATGGAGGTTTCACCGTATGTGTATTTTAAATATGTATTGTTTATCCTTAAATTAAGAATTATGAGCTCATTAGCATTCAAAATATAAATGCTTGCAATAATAAAATAACTATTTATTTATTTAAGCTGGTTAGGATTTTTTAAAAATAAAATTTAAAGTATAGGAATGTAAATCTATATATAGACAACAGAAACATAAATTTTCTAAGAATCAATTTTTTTAAAAGTTTATCGATCTATTGATATCTTATTTAGTTATTTTCCGGATGCACTTGATAATGTTAGCAGCTATATTACAAGTCATATAGACATTTTTAATGTCCCTTTAAACATGATTGTGATGTAAAAAAAAGTACATATATATTGTATTAAGTTCTTTTTAATTCAGTCATTTGTGTTTTTAAATGTCCCATTTACTGTGTTTGGAATTATCCTAAGTTAATGCATGACATATTCTATGTGTTTTTTCTCTCCATTTTACATGGTTAGTGAAGTTAATGGTACCATATTTAAAAACTGAGGTGTACTTGGTTTAATTGAATTGATTGTTAATTGAAGAGTAACACTTTCAGCTGTGTCTTAATATTAATTTCTATTTTCTGGAAATTTTACACAACTTAAGTCTTCTTTGACTCGTTCAGAATAAGTTATTTCTATAACATTAATGAAAACTGTAAATATGGTTTTGTTAGTGCTTTTGTAATCGAAGCATATCATTAAATACAATGTACTATTTATTGATTGTAAATTTTCATAATATATTACTTTTGTGACTAAAATATTAATGTATATATAAATATGTGTAAGTGTATATTTCTTCAGTGTGTCATTTTATGTGGTACAAAATTCTTTGTTTTTTAATTAACTTAAAACATTTGAAGCTCATACTGACTTGAATATATGTGCTGAATGAGTTATTTAAGAGATGAATTTTTGAAAAGAATGCATGTATGTGTTAAAAAATTCTTGCTTTTTAGTTTTTTAAAAATATGTCTTATATTCGCCAAATGACAAAAATTTCATTTATTTTCCTTTATTGAATGAATTATCCTGACACTGAATGATTTCTCCATTTATTTGAATGAAATGAGGGTATTTTCGTGTTTTTGATAAAACCAATTATCCTTCACAGTTTTATATTTAATAAAAAAAATTTCAAATGAAGTGTTGTTTTTATTATTTCCTTAATAAATATTTGTGAATCTGTTAAAACTCTAGAAGATATAATTATATGTTTAAATAATAAACATATAATTCTTATAATTTTCCCATTTTCAATTTATTTTTTGTATTGTAATTTTCGGGAGATAAGCTGCGGCTTATAATTGTTTAAAAGTTTAAAATCGGCAACTGCAGCCTATCTCTTGGAGAAAAAATATGGAAAATTTTTTCCTTCCAAAAATATTTTTATTAGCGATCTTTATCAAAAGAAAAATATATTTCTGAATCAGAAAGAAAAACATGTTATTTTACTTGTTTATTTATTTATTTATTTTCTGTGCTTTTAGTTTTCAACCAGAAGTTTGCTTGATTTTGTACAATAGTATCAAGAGTTCAAGTTCAGTGATCGATTTTCATGGCCATTTTGATAGTGTCCATAACATTAATTCATCAGCTGATATTTTATTCTTTTAAGTAATAATTTTTTTAATACACATCCACATCGTAAAAATTTTTAATCTTTTTAATTTCAAAAGTACAGAATGTGTAAAAACTAAACAATTTTCTATTAAAACTTTTCTTATTTGTTTTGTGAAATTTTCTAGTTTATAATTTTATCTTTTTACATATAAATTTTTTTTAGAAGAGGTAAAAACAACAAGCATCTCAAAATCTTAGAAAACATGTCAATAATTCTGATAATCATTAATAATGATGAATTAAAACATTAAAAAAGGGGGAGGGGATTAGCTGAAAATGTTGTTGAAATGTTAGATAAAGCTTATTATCTAGCTTATTATCAAGTTTTATCTAATATTTAAAAATAAATCACATAATTAAAAATAGTAAGAAAAATAAACATTGTTGGGGAAAATTAATACGATTGAAAATCTCCGTTTTTTCAACTTTGTACTTCATAAGATTTTAACATTTTATTAATGCATTAGTAATGAAAGAAAAGAGAAATTAAATGCTCAAAGAAAATACATCGATATTTACGATATCAATGCAAAGAATTGTTTAATATAGATTATTCATGATATAGGCCACAGCTTATATGGCGATGTGTCTTATCTGATGAAAGTTAACTTAATTTTGCCAATTGTCCGTTGGTGCGGCTTATCTCCCAAAAATTACGGTATATAAATTCTTATATACATTAATATAATCTTTTTGTATATAAATTTTATTTCTTATCTGAACTTCAGCTGTAAATTTTACCAAAGAGACAAATCATATTATTATGACCACTGTCTACTTCAAGCAGCATCAGAGTATTGCCAATAAAATATTGACCCATAGCTGTAGAGGTGGGATGGGTTTAAAAGCAGATTATATTGGAACTGATCCTTCTTTGCTGTGATATGTAAAACAATTGATTTATCTGACTTGTGGAAAGGGAAGATCATGGGCTTTCATGCCAAAGATAGCAATATTTTGAAATTTATTAATTGTTCTTATTGTTAAAGTGTACCATGCCTAGAATAACTGCATCATTGAAAATAAATACTGTGTAAAACTGTGACAAACACCCTGCAACCATCGCTGGAAGGATACAATGGTGAAGTGTTAAGATTTAAGGAATGTTTTCATGTTGTTGCTTAGAATATTTTATAACTATAATAATAGGTATGATTAATGATTTGAGTAAGTATCCATTGTTGATCAAGTAAGAGTGCCTTCGCAATTTCTTTCCCCCCCCTTAAATTACCTTTGTTCCTCCATCCTTTCGGCTAGTACGTTCCCATGTATAATCACCTTTTGTGGCTCCCCTCCCCATTTCCATCTTCTCAAATTGTTTTATTTTCTCTATTTTCTCAGCTGGGTCTGCTCCTATTTCAAAATTCCAACACCATGGTGCATACTCTGAGCACTCCTGTTGTGCATTCTTGAAGGTGTGGTTGTGCTGGCCAAGCACAGTGTCCAAAGGAAAAAAAAAACTGAAAAGCGAAATCTCAAAGTCCTATCTATTAGGGTGGATCGAAAAACGCGTTTTTTCTGCAATTCAATTCTAATAGCGCGGAAAACTTGCGCATAGGCGTCATTATAAATGAAAAAATATTTAAAAAATTTTTGTTCAAAATTTGAAATCGCGCAGAAGGCCTAAAGTTACAAAAAAAGTCAAAATACCGGTAAATTTAAAAAAAATGCAAAAATTACAAAAAAATACATTTTTTGTTCTAATAGTGAAAAAAATGTTTTTAAGAGTGTCCTTAATGCATACAAAATATAATTAGACCCATTCTTGTTTTACTGAATTCGCGCAAAAGGCCTAAAGTTGCGGGTTGTATCGTAAAAAAACGATATTTCATGATTTTCGACGATTTTTAAACATGTGCCAAAACCCATAAAAGTTTTATTTTTAATTTGTAATAGTGTAAAAACCATTCAAAATAGTTTTCCCAATCCAGAAATAATACTTTCAGACCTGTTATTCCTTAACTGTATTCGCGCAAAAGGTCTAAATTATAGTATAAGTTAAGTTATAGAGTCCCGTAAAAACACCGTTTTCCATATCTGATGAGTATTTATTTAACACATTAAGGTTTGTAATAAGACTCTAACAAATGATTTACAAAAAATGTATTAGCCAAACATATCATATTGCAGCTCTCAGCTCATTTCAACATTTAATCTGTGCTGAAATGACCCAGGACTCACTGCGAGGACGTGGCTGCAAGGCGAGTCCCACCTCCACACTACCCAACCAACCAACCAACCAGGTGAATTTTATTTACAATATTTACAGTAACTATTTGCTTTGTACAATGCATATATGTTCGTTTTAGGCAAAAGGTTATTTACATAGAAGCCCCTTTGAATTAAACGTGGGCATCAGCTGTCCTGATTTTAAAGTAGCTCTAATATAACCATCTCGATTTTCATGCCCGCACACTTTTTCTGCTGCTTCTGTAACCAGTTTTACACACCTCTCAACTGACTGGGTGTGGCATGGGAATTTGAGGTTGTTAAACTCTGGTAGCGCTTTGTCTTTCAATAAAGAAGCAATGTATTCAGTTGGCATCTTGGACCGTAGTGGCGGCGGTGTTAACTTGCATATGACCAATCAATTAGTTCGGTATAGTCGTTTGCACTAAAATTTATTGAAGGTATTTTGAAGTCTCTTACATAACCTTCAACTGATGGCTCATTTCTGGATTTAAGGATCCTCCTGTAGCCAAGTTCTCTAATGTGTGGTCTCTTATCCATTATCATAGCCAACATCATATTTTCAGGGTGGCAGAAGAATGCGTTCCTTTGAATTACTGGATCAATGATTTGCTTGATATTGTCCGGTAGATGCGTTGTTTTAACTACCTTCAAAATATGCTTCGGTCCATCTTTCACAGTGTAGTTTTTTTTTTTATATCAAACCAAACAGGTGCATATGACTACAGGAGGATCCTTAAATCCAGAAATGAGCCATCAGCTGAAGGTTATGTAAGAGACTTCAAAATAACTTCAATAAATTTTAGTGCAAACGACTATACCGAACTAATTGATTGGTCAATCTGCAAGTTAACACCGCCGCCACTACTGTCCAAGATGCCAACTGAATACATTGCTTCTTTATTGAAAGACAAAGCGCTACCAGAGTTTAACTACATCAAATTCCCATGCCACACCCAGTCAGTTGAGAGGTGTGTAAAACTGGTTACAGAAGCAGCAGAAAAAGTGTGCGGGCATGAAAATCGAGATGGTTATATAAGAGCTACTTGAAAATCAAGGCAGCTGATGCCCACATTTAATTCAAAGTCAGAATTCAAAGGGGCTTCTATGTAAATAACCTTTTGCCTACAACGAACATATATGCATTGTACAAAGTAAATAGTTACTGTAAATATTGTAAATAAAATTCACCCTGGTTGGTTAGTTGGGTAGGGTGGAGGTGGGACTCGCCTTGCAGCCATGTCCTCGCAGTGAGTCCTGGGTCATTTCAGCACAGATTAAATGTTGAAATGAGCTGAGAGCTGCAATATGATATGTTTGGCTAATACATTTTTTGTAAATCATTTGTTAGAGTCTTATTACAAACCTTAATGTGTTAAATAAACACTCATCAGATATGGAAAACAGCGTACGGGACTCTATAACTTAACTTATACTATAATTTAGACCTTTTGCGCGAATACGGTTAAGGAATAACAGGTCTGAAAGTATTATTTCTGGATTGGGAAAACTATTTTGAATGGTTTTTACTCTATTACAAATTAAAAATAAAACTTTTATGGGTTTTGGCACATGTTTAAAAATCGTCGAAAATCATGAAATATCGTTTTTTTACGATACAACCCGCAACTTTAGGCCTTTTGTGCGAATTCAGTAAAACAAGAATGGGTCTAATTATATTTTGTATGCATTAAGGACACTCTTAAAAACACTTTTTTCACTATTAGAACAAAAAATGTATTTTTTTGTATTTTTTGCATTTTTTTTTTTATTTACCGGTATTTTGACTTTTTTGGTAGCTTTAGGCCTTCTTCGCGATTTCAAATTTTAAACAAAAATTTTTTAAATATTTTTTCATTTATAATGACGCCTATGCGCAAGTTTTCCGCGCTATTAGAATTGAATTGCAGAAAAAAACGCGTTTTTCGATCCACCCTACTATCTATGAAGTAGAAGTCTACATAAGTCTTATCCTAGCTCCTCTAGACACAGCTCATTTCTATTTGATACTCTAGCAGCTCATAGAGTAGTTGTTGCCATGCGGTGATCTGGCATTTTTCACCCCTTTGGACAGTATCAAATCCATCAAACTTGGCCTAATCCAGGTAGGTAGGTGCCGTCCAGAGGTTTCCAAGTTTCCATTATGTATACCCATACATATTGACTGTATTTTCAAAGAGAGTTGGAATCAGCAGGATAATACAAGGTGACAGTATATTCAGAATTGTCTGCGATTTATTTGAGGAACACTTGCTGCTCTAAGTGCAGAATTTATCTAGTTTTGTGTGTGTGACAAAAGGCAGTCACTCTGGAAATTAGAGGACTGCCTTGCATATTTAATTTTTGTCCACTAGTAAAAGTGAGTTGAAAATATTTTTTTTTTCTCTTCTGTTTTTGGTTGATTTCTTTAGAAATTGACCTATTGCAATCACTTTTTTCAACCAAGTTTATTAATGAACTTTATCTAAGTGGCAGATATTGTCAGCAAAATTGCTGTAATTGTTTTGCAGAGTATTGTGAGCCTAAGGAGCGTGAGAACAAAGTTTATAAAAACAAACAACTTTATTAGTATATCAAAAATTAACATTATGTAAAGATTTAACAACAACAAGTAATTAATATTTCAAACATTAACAATGGCAAAAAAAGTTCTCAGGCATGTGAAAAAATGTCAAACTAAAATATAATCACAACCAGCACAGACTATGCATTAAACTTAACTATTGTATAGCCTCAAACGATGTTAACAAATAGCATGCCAACAACATTAAACTTCGACGACGTTAACAGGTCAACAAATTGTCATTTGAAAAAATTGTATCACTCATTAAATTTAAATACATCGACGATAAAATATAAAGTTAAAAAAACTTTGATTTATCAACGATTTAAACACTAGTAATTTAAATGATTATCTAAACTAAATTAAGTGCAACACTTACTGAGAAAAACGTTCTAATACCGGAAACATACACTGCCGAGAACCAAATCAAAGCAGGGGTACATGAACCAACATTGTATTCTTGAAAAAATAAAGAAACTTCCAGGCAATCCAGCTTGTAAACCTTTTAGTACTATTTGAGAAAATTTAAATGTAGGTGAAAGGTGTGGACTTATAAAGTTAACATAATTCAATTTGCTGAAAGACGATATATGTTTAAACAATTCATAACTTAAATAAAAATGTACAACTTAAAATGTAAACATAAATCAAGCAGGAAAAGAAAATCTGAGATAAAAGTGCAAGTGTTCACACAGCTACCAGTCCTTATATACTCCCAGAAGGATTGTGACAAGTAGTCATTGGCTGAGCTTATCAGTTCTTCATTCCCGTCAGCAGAGACGATCGATACACCATCTGTTGAAACAAACTGTGTCTGCATCAGTTCGTCAAAAATATCAGCGATGCATGCATCGAAAAAGTAAACATTCTGTGATGGAAATAGTTTGCAAAGATAAATTTTAATAAGGATATTTCACCCTTTCTAAATAAAACGTAAGTGTTGCACTTTAATAATAAGTTACTTTATGACACTTAAATAAAATATAAACATCTGAATTAAACATGAATATTTAATTTACTTACAAATATAAACATCCAAAAACGGATTTTAATTTTAGTGATACCATTTAATGTAAAATTAAGTATTGTGTTACAAGTCTGTTTGATTAATTTAGAAAAACAACAACATGGAAACATTAACTTTCCAACAGATATCTTAACCCTTTAATGTTCATGACATATTATCTTCTAAAAATTGCTAAACTAATTTAAAAAATGGTTATTGTATACATAGCTGATCATAAATATTTTAAAAGAACAAATTAGCATTTTTTATTTTCTAGAAATTTTTCATTTGAAACACTTATATGTTAACCTGATTCAATTCAAATAATAATCACTTTAATAAATAAATAATTTTTATAGGTAAATACTAGAAATCGTAAAAACTTGCAACAGTTGTTTCAGGTCAAAATATATAATAGCATGGCCCTTTATCAGGTGAAAAAAACTAGGCCCAAGCATACTATCAAAGCAATAAGGTACACTTACTGAGAAATTTAAAGTGACTTCTGCATTTGGCTTTTAAACATTAAAGGGTTAAATTAAACGAGGCCACTTGAAATCAGGCTATCACTGAGAAATTTAACATCATGATAACTTCCAAAGTAATACTCCAAATCGAAACAAATTTGGACAGTGAATTTATCTTTTAAATATCTTGAATGAGTTTGTTAACCAAGTTCCTGTGCCATTTTGTTTTCAAGTGGAGGCCACTTGAAAATTTCAAGTTCACATTGTAAAAAGCACATTTAAGACCGTATTTGCTTTAATTTTGATGTATATAGACCATAAGGGTCACAACAAGTTTATTAATGAACTTTATCTATAAATTTTAAGAAAGTGAGAATGTTTTTAACTACTAAGTGAGACAACTTGAAATCAGGCTACCACTTGGAAATTTAACATCACGATAACTTCTGAAGTAATACTCCAAATCGAACCAAATTTAGACAGTGAATTTATCATATAAATATTTTGGATGAGTTTGTTACAGTAGCGGCTCGTGAGATTCCTTTACAGGGGGGCTGCATAGCTGCATGTCTATGTAAGATTTGAGAAAAAAGCGAAAATGATTTTCTAAATAATCTGTTTTAATCGGGGGCTCCGGGTTTTATATGCGCAGACTGAGCAAGAAGCAGCGCAATACAGGATGCAGCATAGATTTAAAATTTTATATTATTGGACATTCATTTAAAAAAAAAAGAAAAAAAAGAAAAATCTGGAGGTTTTATTTTGTTAACTTTATTATGATAATCAATTTTCCCCCAACAAAATATTTTTCATCTGCATGCTATTATTTTCTCCAAGATGGCACGAAGTATACATACATGATTGTAAATCAAATTTTGCTCATTAAAAAGATACACACAATGATTTATATAAAAATAATAATAAATAGTTTGATTACATACTTATGTAGATCTGTACAGTTCTTTGATAATAACTGCAAATAATTCGAATCTATAGTCCATAATGATAAAGAATTTCTTTTTGTGTCTCTGTACAAAAATGTATAAGTCCTGTACTCATCAAAACTATACAAATTGCTTGACGATTACCTATAACCTACCTACCAATTTTTAGTTCAATTGGATAAAACATTTAGGCGCAATCGCAGTTCATAAATTTAAGTCCATTAATCAAAATGATAAGGAATTTTTTTTTGTGTCCTTGTAACAGAACTATATGTCTCACATCCATCAAATTCTATACAGCTCGTTTGATGGTGACCTTTCACAAACCTACCAGCTTTCAGTTCAATCGAACCAAGCATTTAGATGTTATGATATTCACTCAAATATATACACTTACTCACACCATACATATAACACTGTAAAAATAGCAAAAATGAGCTCAGAAGACCTCAAAACATTATAGTAATGTAATGCTCGTATCTTAAAAGTGCAATTATAATAATGCGTTTCATTAATTTATTTAGAACATCCTTTGAAATATTAATTAAAAGAGTTAACATTGACGTAAAATCTTGCACATCACATAGATTATGAAATGCTTGTCTAACATTACGAACATTTTATTGTTATTATTTTTTTTTAATGCGAACTTTACACACATGGTACAGTAAACTAAAATTTCATTTAAATATGAAACCTTAGTATAATTAAAAATGAATTTCCAAAATTTGCTGCACATCTTCTGTATTGCCGTGCGTTAAAAAAAAAAAAAAAAATCTACAAATGTTAAAACACTATTTTCTTTAGATATATTTAAAAAGGCTTGAATAGTATGTATCAGTTTAATTTGATTTGAAATATTATCCAAGCCAGCAGTGCATTCTGGATGTTTTGTGTGTCCTTGTAAAAGAAGTATATAGAAAAAGTAGCGCGGTCAATATAAAGAACGGATATTAAAATGCTTAAATTTCCGAGCATATTTCTGAAAGTTCTCACTCAAATAGAAAGAGCGATGAAACGAAGTTATCCAACTTCGTTGTATGAAAATGTCAGAAATTAAAAATTTAGTAATCTCGTGTTTTTAAGAAAGGTTCGACTGCTAATATTTCTCATCAAAATGGAAAAAACATTAGTGACTGAAATACAAGTGAAAAAAATAAATAAAAAAATAATTATAATAATAACCTTATCAACAAAGCGATTTAACACTTGATAAATTTTAAATATGTTTAAGGCAAAATTTATATAAAAATTGAGATTCTGTCTATTCAATGTTTCTGCCATTGGCAAAGCAAGAAACCGAAAAACCGTGCGAAATTTCCATGTAATATAAAATAAAAATCTATTTGAAAAATAAATAAAAATGACTTCTATTTTCTCATATAATCCTGAATAACCTTCATGCTAAATTTTTTTTTGACACTCATACATAAATAATCATCAAACACAGCGATTACCGCATTAAAAACTGTGAAGAAAAAACGTAGATTACAAAGGGAAATTGTTCTTTTCCAGCATTACCAAAATCCCTAATTAGATCGGAGCTGCATAGGATGCAGCTCTAACCAAATGATCGAAACTGGTAGGGAAAACGAGTAGGGGCGGTTGTAACTGTTCTTTCCGTAAAGAAATCCCTCTTTTCGGGAGCTGCATGAATGAGCAGTCCCTTTACGAATTTTCGAGGTGCTATTACGTTTAAAAATGGCTAACTTTTCTCAGCTTTTTAATAATTTTTCATGACAACGAAGTAATCTGCTTTTCTATATGCATAATACTATGCAATATAATAATATTTATTTTCAAAATATTTTGAAAGTTGATAAAATAATTTTTTCGAATATTTCTGGGGGGGCTGCAGCTCTGCAGCTCCTGCCACGAGCCGCCACTGGTTTGTTAACCCAGTTGCTCTGCCATTTTGTTTTCAAGTTGAAACCATTTGAAAATTTCAAGTTCACATTGTAAAAAGCAGTGTTGGGCATAATTGATTAAAAAGTAATTGAATTACAATTATAATTATTTTACTGTCAATCAATTAACAAGTAATTGATTACAAATAAATTGAATAAGTAATTTAATTTATTTGCAATCAATTACTTGTTAATTGATTGACAGTAAAATAATTATAATTGTAATTTAATTGTAATTCAATTACTTTTTAATCAATTATGCCCAACACTGGTAAAAAGCATATTCCGAATTTGATTAAATTTTAATTTATACATAGACCATATAAGGGTCACAACCAAGTTTATTAATGAATTTTATCCTCAATTTTTAACAAAGTGCGAATGTTATAAACTAAGCGATACCACTTTAAATCAAATTACCACTTGAAAATCTATAATCATGATAACTTTTTAAATTCTGATTCAGTTTGAACCAAAGTTGGACAGTGAACTTATATAAATATCTTGGATGAGTTTACTGAGCAATTTGTTTCAACATTTTCTTTCCAAGTTGCAGCCACTTGAAAATAGGCCATTGCGATAACTTTTTAAATACTAAACTGATTCAGACAAAAGTTGGATAATGAACTTAAAGTTCAAATATCTTGAGTAAGTTCACTTGGGTAACTTGCTTCGCCATTTTATTTCCAAGTAGCGGCCACTTAAAAATTTGTCATAACTTTTGTAATATTGAATCAATATGTATCAAATTTGGGTAGTGAATTTATCATTCTAATATCTCGGATAAGTTCGATAGGCATCTCACTCTGATTTTTTGGTTTCCACTTGAAATCACAGTGCCACTTGAAAATTTCTTATCACGATAATTTTTGCAATACTGAATTAGTTTGAACTAAAGTTGAATAGTGAACTTATCATACAAATATCTTGAATGATTTCGCTGGCTATGTTGCTCTGCCATTTTGTATAAATTGCAGCCACTTAGACTGCCATTTGAAAATTTGTCATCATAACTTTTAAAATACTACACTGAATACTACACTACACTGATTCGAACCAAAGTTGGATAGTAAACTTATGCTTAAAATATCTTGGATGAATTTGCTGGGCAACTTGCTCCGTCATATTGTTACCAAGTGGTGGCCATTTGAAAATTCGTCGTTACGATAACTTTTGAAATACTTAATCAATTCAAAGTTGAAAAATGAGTTTATCATTCAAATGTCTTTGATTTAGGTGTGCAAGTTTCTCCCCAATATGGTTTTCAAGTTACGGCCACTTGAATTCTGCCACTTTGGAATTTTTTATCGCAATAACTTTTGAAATACTGAATTTATTCGAACCAAAGTTAGACATTGGACTTATCTTACAAATATCTTGCATTAGTTCACTGAGCAATTTTCTCTGTCATTTTTATCGAAGTGGTGGCCATTTAATTTTTCAACACGATAACTTTTGAAATTCTGAATTAATTCAAACTAAATTTCTACAGTAGACTTATCTTACAAATGCATTTGATATACTTGTTTGCCAACTTTACCCGCCATCTTGTTTCCAAATGCTGGCCACTTGAAACTTACAAATTCACTTGAAAAGGTGTTTATGAACTGATTTGCTTAAAACTTCATATGTACATAGATCACATCAATATTTCTACCAATTCCATTAATAATTTGTAGCCGTCATTTTTTTTCAAAATGGTGGCTACTTGATAAGAAAGAAGAAATCAACCTACCCTTCTGAATGTACCAGAAGGACTCTTTTTTTTTTTTTTTTTTTTTTTTCTCAATAAAATAGAAATAGAGAAAATTAAAAACTTAACAACAAATCTAAATATAAGATAACCAATAAAGTTCTTGCCGTTTTTGCTTTCCCACTGGATGAAGTAAGATTACTTATGCAAAGAGTATATCACGTGGTTGAGAAACCGTTCGGTCGAGAGTAGGAATACCCATCATTATAAAAACAGGTCCACCACTCATTTTCATCATTCTTAACTTGTACAGTAGTAAAGACAGAAGTATCCAAGGATCTCATTCGATGTTGTTTGCTTTATTACTTCAAAGTGGGCTTATCAGCAGCTGCACCAAGTCATTGAATATGTCAAGCATTTGGAGATAATGCTGTGAATGAACGTACTGCAAGGTATTGGTTTCAAAAATTCAGGTCGGGAGATTTGTCCCTCTGATGAACCTTACAGTGGATGACCACAAGCCTTGAATGACGAAGCCCTGCAGGTAGTCATTGAGGAAGGCAGTAGTCTAACGAGTGGTGAACTTGCAAGACAGTTTAACGTTTCTGATGAAACAGACTTCATCTGCACCACTTAGGTAAGACATACAAGCTGAGTAGATGGGTTCTGCACACGCTGTTGGAAGTCCACAAGAGAGAACGAGTGGCAGCTTGCATGTCGTTGCTTTCTCGCCACTGTACTGCATCCATATTCAATCAAGTGCTTACCAGTGACAAAAAATGGGTTCTGTATAACACTCCCAAGTGTTCCAAACATTGGTTGTCACCTCATGATAGTGTCCCTTACAGCACAAGACCACTCATGCAAGATTATGCTTTGTGTTTGGTGGACAGATTGTCAAGTGGTTCACTATAAGCTGCTACCAATGAGCCAAATGATCACTGTGGACCTGTACTCGCAGCAATTGCAATGTGTGCAACAGAAGGAGCCAGCACTGGTGAATCGCAAAGGTGTACTCTTCCTTCATGACAATGCCAAACTGCATGCTGTGCGGGTGGTCAGGGATACCATACAACGACTTGGTTGAGAGACTTTGTGCCATCCTCTTTACTCACCTGAACTTGTGCCATCCGATTACCACCTCTTCCACTCTCTGGATAATCGTCTTTGGAGAAAATCCTTCACTAATCAAGCAGACTTGCATCAAGCACTCACATACTTCTTTGTGTCCAAACCCCCTGAGTTTTTTACCGCAAGGGGATTGTACAGCTGGAGACACGTTGGCAGAAGATGCTGGATGCCAAGGGCGATCACTTCAAGGACTAACAATAGGCTATACTTTCTGTAAATCATTTTCATTTTAGCCAATAAAAACTTATTGGTTACCTTGTAAAATGTTTCCTGCTTTTTATTATTTAGATAAAAGAATAGCTGTTTAAAATAATGAGTATCTATATGTATATAAATGACTAAGAGATTTCCTTGGACTCTGTGTGTAGACGCACCAAGTATAAGATCACATGCTGAACAAAAAGTAAAAGAAAAAAAATTGTTAAATGAATTTAATGTTTTGATTTTTATATAAAAATATGATCACATACTATCTTTAAAAGAGTGTAAAAATTAAGAGTTTATGTGATGCATGTGGCATCTGTATAAAATGTTTATAAGAAATAGATTAAAGAAATGAACTGTAGATTAAAGAAATAGAATAAAGAAAATGTTTATCAGAGAATGTAAGATTTTCATTCATGTGATAGAATCATTGGTAGGAAAGGCAATTCTATGTCCAAAGAGTGTTGATGTGAATAGAATCAACGAGGAGGTCATCAACATCACAAAATGCCAATTATGTTTTGTTTATTTCTGTTTGTCGATCTTTTTAGTGATAAGATCTACAGTACCTTCATTGATTTCATGAATTTAAAAAAGGTTTCGTTAACAAACTTTGATCTATTGGCACGCAAACAGCATCGGGCTGAGTTTTGTACATTTTGAATTTTGAGTTTGATTTTGAAATTTTTCCTGCATTCGGAATTTGGTTTGTTCACAAACCGGGGCTTTTCTAGTAGCAAAATGATATTCTAAAACTGTTTCATGTACTTGTGGAACAATTTATTTTTAAAATAGATATTTGAAATTAATTATTTAAGTGGTAAATGTTTTGACTGTGTTTATAACTTTGGGCTGGCTGTCTGCCCTTTAAGTTCTGTAAATATTCATGGAATTCCTTGAAACTGATATGTTATTCAAATACATATGGGCTGTTCTGTGTTAAAAGTGGGATAAATACCACTACTAGTTTGTGTGCAGTAATATCCAAAAGAATTTCAAAGCATTGCATTCTTTCTTCTTTGAGAGGTATTTCTATAAACCAAACCTAATTTCTAAAAACCTATCTGCCTATGTGAAATCTTGCTATTAATTTTTAGTCCACTTCTGTTAAATAGGAGTTTTTAGAATATTTAAAAAAAAAAAATGTGTTTTTAATTTGATTTAAATGTATGTAGCATTATTTAATTGTTTTTTAAACAGCAACAGATTGTTTTTTCGATCCAGGTTCATCTTTAGAGGCCTTTTCTATTCTTTTTAACTTTTTTTTTAAATATTTTTTTTTTATAACACTTAAATGATTAAATTTTTGATACTGCAGTTCTTAAATATTATTTATCGTTTCATTCAATAAAGCATGGGATATTTTTTTAATTCAATGATTATTCTGAATTGTCACAAATGATTCGGCAGTTTCCTTACATTATTAAGTGCCAGAGAAGCACAATAAAACAAAATACGCAATAAGAATGTGTGTTAGCCCTAAAGAAATCACTTTTTTTTTTATGCTGGCGAAATCTAGGATTGCAGTATTACAGATGAATGTTTCATTCAGTACATTTTGTATAAGAAAAAAGAAATACTGCTTTTAAGTTTATGAAAAAAGGAGGATTTCAGGTATAATTAGGTCAAAAATACTGACTTTACTGACTAAATTCCCAAAATACTGACATTTACTGATTTTATTAACCATTTTTCACCCCTGATGACATTGAGGATTTTTCCAGTTTTTAATTATCCAGCGCCAAGTCGTCTTTCAATATAATATTTAAGAGTAATTAGGAATTCAGTTAGTCTTTCTGTCTGTTCATTGCATGATCATATAGAAGAATTTAAGGTTAAAGTGAAAAGTGTTTTAATAATCTATGCAGACCTTTTTTTTTTATTTAATGATCGTCTATGAAAATAAAACCTTTTTTTATTTAAGCAATTAATGGCAGTTTAATCCAGATTTTATCAGTCCTTAGCAATACTGTCGTTATTCACCAAAGATAAAAAATAGCAATTGTTGAAATGTTTTTTTAATCACTTCTTTTTACTTTCCGAACACTATAGTGAGGAAAGTATTGTAATCATGTCAAAAATCCGAATTTGAAATTTTGATGTTTCTATACGTTTCGAGGCCCCCTGAGTCCGTTTTCACTATTTTTACGATGATGCATGTGTGTGTATGTAATAAATGTGTGTATGTATGTGTGTGTGTATGTCTGTGAGTGAACACACTAGCGTCTAAACGCTTTGTTCGAATAAGCTGAAAGTTGGTACGTATATTGTAAGTCACCATAGTACGAACCCTATTGATTTTGGTGAATCTAGCACTTATAGTTTTTTTACAGGGGCACAAAGAAAAATTCTTTATCATTATGGCCTAGGGAGCCAAATTTTTAAAAGTGTGATAGCATCTAAATGCCTTATTAATCTGAGCAAAAAATTTGTACACATGTTATAGGTCACAGTTGCACCAACTGAATAGATTTTGGTGAATTTAGCATTTAATTTTTTTTACAGGGGCACAAAGAAAAATTCTTTATCATTATGGCCTATGGGACCAAATTTTTAAAAGTGTGATAGCATCTAAACGCCTTATTCAATTGAACTGAAAATTTATATGAATATTTTAATCACTGTTGCACTAACTATAAGCATTTTGGTGAATCTAGCATTTATAGGTTTTTACAGGGACACAACGAAAAATTCTTTATCATTATGGGCTCAAAGTTCAGTAGCGTTAAATAAAACATTGTATGGAGAAGAATATGGAGAAAAATACTCAAACACTCTATTATGGTTTTCTCTCTTTTGTTTGTTTAACAACTCCTCTTTCTTTACACTTTATCAACAAAACTGTTAATTACTCAATGTTCGGAAAGTCGAGTGGAGTCACTCCAGATTTTTTAAATTTGATTCCCACATGATGAGTGGTAACTTAATGCATAGACCCCTTACATTATGGAGGTTTTTCATTTTTGTGCTTTGTCAAGATTAATAAATATTATTTTTGTATACTTTTTTATCCACTTTATTATGTATCGTGAGAAGATAAGGGATATATCTGGTTTCACCATTGTAGTTGTGCTGGTATTTTTCATGGCATGACTTTGTTGATATTTGCAAGTTTCTAAATACAGGGATGATAATTTTCAGCTTTTTTGTACATTTAGCTTTACAGCTTTTTTTATCTTTCTGATGTGCATTTATTCTTTTTTTCGTACATTATAAATTAAAATAAATATTTATTACTCTAATATAATAGATTTTGTCATCAAAATTCTAGTATTTTATTTCAACGTCTTGCCTTCGTGTACAGTTTCAGCTTTTTTGTATTTTTGCTAATCTTATCCCTGTAAATAGAAAAATATTATCCTTTACTAATAAACCTATTTTTCTATGCATCTTCAAAGTGACCTCTCATAGCAGTAAAAAAAAAAAAAAAAAATGCACTGGAAGAATAATATGGAAAAGTAACAAGTAAAAAGCTTTGTATAAATACCATAACTTGCAAAAAATGCGCAACAATTGTTTCAGACTGAAATAATACCATGACCCTTTGCCAGGCAAAAAAAAGAAAAGAAAAAGTAGGCCATTTTCTTGAATTTATATTATGTATAAACAGGAAATTTTATTTAAATATTTAAGTATAAGAAAGATATTAAAAAAAACTATAGGAATGTAAATGGGAGAAAGATAAAAAAAAAATAATGTTAAATTAAAAAAAATCAAAACAGTGACTGACCAGCAGGGTAAAGCAGTAGATGATGTAGAGATATCTTCATTACAAATATCCCATCAGTGCTCATTTATTATTTCTAAATTTCAAACACCTCCTAGAGTTAATGAGCTCAGGAAATTCAGATTTTAGTCCTCAGTTTGGAGGAAATCGCATTGAAAATTCAGAAAAATTTTATTGTAAAAATCTGAAAAAATTAAAGTTTTCTTGTTTATCGCAGTTCATATGGTCTCTAATAATTTTGCAAAAATTGTAGCAGAAAAGTACTAAGATTGTGTGTTATTTGAAAGGAAACAAAAGATAAAAAATATTAATATCAGGCTAAACCAATTCTGTACTGTGAGCAGCAGATAAGTCTGTTTACATAAAGCATTGCTAATATTTTCTTTAAAATAATCAGGAAAACAATTTTTTTTTTTCTTTTAATATAAAATATCTATAAAAATTACTCCTAATATCTATAAAAATTACTCCTAACAGAAACTGATAATCATCAAAAGTTTGGAGTATTTAAAATATCTATTGCAAAACAAAAAACTAATGAGTTATTGGCTTTTGCTATAAGCTCTCGGGTAATGAGCTACTTGAAGAAAACAAAATTGCAAATTGGATGATTGGTTCTGAGGAAGCCCATCTATATGAAATCGCAGACACTGAAATAATTTCTAATGCTACCAACCCATCCCAAAGTGATTCTGACTTAGATATTACAGAATCGATCAAAGAAAAATATCTCATGAAGAAGGATTTAAGATAGGGGAGAACCACATCAATTTTCTTATAAAAAATCTTTTATTTCTAAAGAAGAAATTTCATTTTTACACAATTTGCAAGCTAAAATTTCTGAAAACAAATATAAAAACTTAAAACAAACTACTATAAAATTCGCGTTTAGTAAAATTATATATAATTACTAGCAGACCCGGCCACGCGTTGCTGTGACTAAGTTATACGTTGAATTATACGGCTGTAAACTATTTAGTACAGTCAAATTATTATTTACGAACAAAGACGAAAACGTTGTAGCCGATGTAAAAACCCACAGGGTTGAGATTTGAAACTTAGGTCAAAATTTGGAAGCGATTGATAAAAATTTTCGTAGTGTTGATATTAAGCACAAATTAATTTTATTGTAGGGTCCTATAAATTTTAATGGAGAAGTGATATATATTATTTCTAATGCTACTTTGGATAAAATTGCTAAAATGACTAATATATAAATTAAATTCTATTAAAATTCTATTAAAATAAAAGTATAAAAGAAACAGACGATTTTAAAATCAATTTTTATGGAGGAGTGAAATATAATATATGCTATAATGGATAATTTTACTATAAAATGACCTCATCATTTTAAATATTTTAAAGAGGGCAACAGCTGTAGTTATAAAAAGGAAAACAATAAGGCTAAACCAGAAAAATAAGTAAATTTGATAAATATTTTAAAACTTTAAAATTGGAAATCTTATGAAATATTGGACATTTAAAGTAAATACATGTATCATTTTAAATAGAAAAAGATTTTGGAAAAGTTTAGTGTATTTTAACGAAGTGATGAGAAGTTTTTGAGTATGTTAAAATTTTAATAGTAAATTCAAGTTAATAAAGATGGGAAACATTTAGGATTAAGATAAGAATAATTATAAGATTAAAAAAAAAAAAAAAAACTTTTTATGTACCATGCTTTTAAATTTTAATATACTAATAATATACTAATTAAAAGGAAAATGATAAATATTCTATCATAGTTTGAAGTCAAATTTGTTTTCAAATGTCTAAATAAAATATCTGATGTAAGATACTAATATTTTGCAGCGGAATAGATTTCATTTCTGTCATCCTTGGCGAAAAAAAAAAGAATATCGCCAAATTATCTGGCGAAAATATTTAATTCCTTTCAAAAATCATGGTTATTTTAACAACTTATATTAAAAGAGTAATGAATAATATGAAATAATATTTCGTACAATACATATTACATGTCATACATACGTACAATGAATAATACATATTACATTTCGTACAATGTATACATCTGGCATGTATATTTTCGTGTTACGCTTTTGATCGCCAAATAATAATAATAATAATAATAAAAGCCAAGGGCGACAGAGTTTTGAAATTTAAAATTAAAATTTTGTCAATTTGACAGCAAAATAATTCAATCTGACACCCGCGATAACTAATACATATCTATACCCAAATATAAGGATTAAAATCGGGAAATAAATTTCCTTGATTTTTAATAATTTCTTACAAAAAATCCAGTGGGCAATTAACATAGGAAATCTCTTTCTTGGCTGCACAGACGGTCAGTGAGTCACACTTCGCTTGCGTATAGAACTCATAGATATAGTATAGCATATATAGAATAGAGTGATCATTGGGGAGAAAAAAGTTATTCCTTTTCATTTGGGAAAAGACGACGTTTTTACCAAAATACGGCCGTCTTTCCCCGAGTGAATACACACGGGAATACATACTAATATTTTAGCAAATAAAATTTATGAATAATTTATTTGCTAAAGGGGAATGGAAGACTCCAGATACAGTTTCAAATTCATATTTCTTTCTTTCTTTCTTCTTTTTTTTTTTTTTCAATACCACTTAATGGCTGTTTCCAAAGCTTTTATTTATTTTTTTTTTTTTCGGCATCAAAAATCTTTGTACAATAACATGGGGATGAGAGATCTATATATATTACTATATCTATGATAGAACTACATTAGCACTTTATCAATGTGTATAAAATCTTTAAATTGATTATGACGTCAATTTTCGTGAGATGCATAATTTAACTTTTTATAATTTTTTAACGTTCACGTTTGATTAAATGTATTTATTTTTATGTCGAAAGAAAATGAACTCGTATTTTTTTTTTTTTTTTTTTTTGCAACAATTAAATTAATGGAACTCACAGATATTTTGGAGCAACTTTAATAAAGGTCTATAATTAACAAATAATTGCAATAAAACAATATTGTGACAATAAATTGAGATAAAAACTATCCTATCTCTCAAGTTGGACCAAACTGCACACAGTGTGCAAAATTTCATTAAAATCGGTTCCTTAGTTTAGGAGTTTACCCCGGACAAACATCGTGACACGTAATTTATATATATATACAGATTATAATTATCATTTTTGCACTTAAAATGCATTTTCTTTTGTGTTTTTAAAATAAAAATGCATATATTTTATTGCTGTATTTTTTGAGTATGCTTAAATTATTTATCTTCATATAATTGATAATCTTGATTAATATTGAAGAAATATTTTATTATGAAATTAATTAGAAATCATTCCATTTTAATGTTTGTCTATGCATTAATAATAACTCATTTTGTATATGCAAAAGAAAAATGTAAACCAAGACAATGACCTATAATCTGCACAACCTTTGGACAAAACTTTTGCGGATTAGAGGGAGGTGACTGTATATAAAGTAATAAAAATATGAATTTTTTTCTGTAAAGGAGTTAGGGTGGGGAAAAAAAAATCATCATTTGTAAAGAATTGTAATAATGTTGTAAAAAAGATCGATTTAATGTTTGTATTCAAGAAAGTGCCAACATAATTTAATTCTCAGAAATTTGATTTGTGGATGTGAGTGTTATTTTTCTGACAACAAAAGTTACTGAATTTAATTTATCAGTTTTTAAAACTTTATTATAGAATGAAAAGCAATTGAATTAGGGATACTTGTCTCAATGTGTAACACTGCCTTTAACTTTGATGTTTGTGGTAGGCAGTTCATCTTTGCATGGATTTGACAAGACACAGGTGGTACCATGTGCATCAGAACACAGGAAATTGTGTGAAAACATGTACTAAGGACAGAAAAATTTTTCGAGGGAGGTTCAGACTTTAAGTGTAGTATATGTTTAATCTAGGAAAGAACAAATTGATTTTTTATTGTGGGTTGGGATTGGGTTAAGCTATTTTTTTTAGAGGATAAGGGGGTTGTCTGGGTTATGTATATTGTCCTTTTATTTATTATTATTTTCAGTGGGTTCAATCTAGTTTTTAACTTGTTGAATCGATTTGATAGCATGTCAAAAAAAAATTCAGTAAGCAGAAATTTGTTTGATAGAAACACAATCAATAGCATAATTGATATAAGCATGCTAAATATAACTAACTGTATACATATTCAAATTATTGTGGAAAAGTAAACTTTTGTATCGGACACTCCGAATATCGGAAGGAACAATTTGAAAAAAGAAAATTAATGCATTTTTTTTTTAATTGATGGCATACAACAGTACAATATTTCATCAGAGGCCTAGATTGCAAAGGTGTATATATATATATATATATATTTTTTTTTTCTTTTATTCTTCTGAATTATTAATTTTCTTTTCTTTTTCTTTCTTTAGATTTAGTCTAGTTTAGGGTTGACAATGAACATCTCTTTTGTGAGTTCACGTCAAATTTCAAAATTGACTTCAATCAAATTAGCTATTGGGTTTCAGAAATAATAAATTTAAAGCCACTTCAATGAATACATTTTATGCAAATGAGCAAGATAATACCTAATATTAAAACATTAATGACTAGTCATTATGAATTTAACCCCCCCCCCCCCCAGATAGTTGTCAATAATGTCCTGGCTACATTCACCATTGAGAGAGGATATTAGATATACTAGGGGGTCCCATTTCAATTCATGTGACCAATCTCCAGACAAAAATACTATTCTTCACCAGTCTAAAGAGTTCCTTTATGGTAGGAAGGATCCTTTACCTTGTGTGGTTAACGGCATTTAAATTTATCTCATTTTACAAATGATGGTTTGAAATCTTTATAGTTTAAGACATTAACTGTAGAGAGTCATAATATCTACTTGAATATAAAGTGAAAGTTCTTTGGAATTTAAAAGTGATTATTACTCGTGTACTGCACCTTATAGGTATAAATTAATTGCTGAAATTGAACTTTTCTAATTTTATGAGAATCAGTATTAATAAAACAAAAACACAGATAATTCTTGTTTAACCCTGCTCGCTCCGCTCACCAACCCCCAGTGTTCGCTTGCTTCACTTAATAATATCCCTGTTCACTTTTTAAATGAAAAATTATACAGAAATAAAAGAAAAAAATCTAGTAATTATAATCTAAAGCCTTTTTCCAAATACTTATATTTTTTTTTTCTGTTGCCCACACTTTTTAGGTGATGAATTTTTGTCTTGCCATAATTAGAAATATGAAATGTGTTTCAGAAATGTCTAATTCTGTAATGTTAAAAAATTATTAGTGCGAAATTACAAGATTTATAAATGAGTTTGATTTTGATTCTATTTGGAACAAATTGCGTGTTGGTCCACAACTCTATTTGGCGATTTTCTTTTGGTGATAACGGCGAAATGCGATTTTCGAAAGTGGTTGCCATGGATTCCAAACGTAAACAAAGTGAAAACGCGTTTTTCAAAATGCGTTTGTTTTGTAATGTACATAAATAAATTAAACCTATTTTTAATATTAATAAAATAAATATTTAAAATTAAGGAACTAATATAGTGTTGGTCCACAAGTGCATTTGGCTGTTTTTATTTGGTGATTATGGCGAATTGCCATTTTCGCAAATGGTTGCCATGGATTCCAAGCGTAAACAAAAGCAAAACGCGTTTTTCAAAATGGTGTCATTATTAATGTACAAAATTAATTAAGCTTATTTTTAATTATTTATGCTGTTATCGTTTAAAATGGCGCCAAATAAAATTAGCTAAATCCTGTTGTGAACCAACACTATACTTGTACCTAAAATTTCCAAACCTAAATTCAGTAACTTTTTAAAAAACTTGTTATAATACAGATTTAGATATCAAAATTATTACCAAATTAAATGCTAACCTATAATGGATAATGGAAAATTACGATCATTATTCGCGAAAGAACATGTAATAAATTGATAAGCAGCATAAGAAATTTCCATAAGAAATATTTTTCTTAACAGCATTCTAATGGTATTCTAAATCTATATCATATATTGATGGTACACTAACCTTTTCATTGAGAACAAACAAATGTTTCATATACAGGACATCCAAGAGAATTCAAATACATTACACCTATGGTCGAAATTTTTGGTACAATTTAACATCTATAGACAGCACTATACAAAATGAAATGAACATATATTTTTACTTCCTTATACAAAGTATAAGGAAGTATAGTAATCCCGATTTGCGAAATGGATTTTGTATTTCACATTGCTCGAAAACGAATGATCGCTGAATGTTGCCAATTTATACGTGTGACTGTCATGATGTCTAGTTGTACACCTGCAAGTGTCATCTTAACACGAGCTCTCGTTTTAGAGATATAAGCGACTTTACACGATTTTTCGTGACGTCTGTATGTATGTGTGTCTGTGTGTGTGTGTGTGTGTGTGTGTGTGTAAGTCGCATAACTCAAAAACGGTTGGTCGTAGAAAGTTGCAAATTGGTACATAGGTTTGTTATAACATCTAGTTGTGCACCTCCCTTTTTGGACTTTGTATGATTTTTCGTTTTGGAGATATTTAGGAAAATTAGGTTCATAGTGACCAAAAATACATAGGTTTTGGCCATAATGTATCAAAAAACGGTAATAACTCAAAAACGGTTTGGAGAAATCATGCAATTTAACTGACTTCCCGACTAGCTAGGCATTTGAAACTTTCAGAAAAGCTCAAAACACGTTGACAATGCATTTTTTAAATATTTTTAGCCAACTGTTTCCGATACCTACTGCCCTCAGCAGCGTTTATGTGATTCAACAGAAAATTTATTTAACTAACTTCACGACTAGCTAGACATTTGAAACTTTCAGAGTAGATCAGAACACGGTGAAAATGCATTTTTTAAATACTTTTAGCTAACTGTTAAGGGTCCCTGCTGTCTTCGGCAGCGTTACCAGTACAAATCTTGCATCACCTTTTAACTAACTTTCAGAAAAGCTCAGAACACGGTGATAATTCATTTTTAGGACTGAGGGCCTATTAGTCTCAGACAGCGATTTTTGCGTTGTCGTTTTCGATAGTTGGACATTTGTCGAAATCATTTGTCGATGGACATTTATCGAAATCTAAAATTTATCGAAAATATAATTGAATAATTTGAAAGCGATGTTATAATTGGGAAGAAAAAAAACTAATAGTCCTCCGTCCTAAACTAAATTCTGCTTTTGCCAGAATTTCATCAAAATCTTTTCAAAATGACATTGACATGAGTCCCCCCAAGGGACAACTATGACATGAGTCCCCCCAAGGCACAACTTTGACATGAGTCCTCCCCAGGCCCAACTTTGACATGAGACCCCCAAAGCCCAACTTTGACATGAGTCCCCCCCAAGGCATAACTTTGACATGAGTCCCCCCAAGGCGCAACTTTGACATGAGTCCCCTCCCCAAGGCACAACTTTGACATGAGTCCCCCCCAAAGCACATGAGTCCGCCCAAGGCCCAACTTTGACATGAGTTCCCCCAGGCCCAACTTTGACATGAGTTCCCCCAGGCCCAACTTTGACATGAGTCCCCCCAATGCCCAACTTTGACATGAGTCCCCCCAAGGTACAACTTTGACATGAGTCCCCCCAAGGCACAACTTTGACATGAGTCCCCCCCCCAAGGCACAACTTTGACATGAGTCCCCCCCCCCAAGACACAACTTTAAAATGAGTCCCCTCAAGGCACTTTTTTTTTTTTTTTTTTTTTTTTTTTAATATTTTTAGCCAACTGTTTCGGGTCCAGTGACAATGTTTTTTAACATTATGTATATTTCTAAAAGTGTATAAGGAAGTCATGTGGTGCCCACATCAGATTTTTTGCATGCATAAACGCATGTTTCATGTAGAATGTGGTATGAAAATCGTTAACCATTTGTTTACAGGGCTACCCAAAAGAACTAGAATACAATGGAACTATACCTGAAAATTGCAGGAAAACTGCACAGAAATGAAAATTAATTCCTCATGCCCGTACGGTAAATGAATTATTTTTTAAGTTAAATTTTCAGTTTTTGTTTTTTATTGTTATGCATTTTAAGGCGCCCTGAATACTAAAGTCAAGTATTTAATGGTTTATGTACGTCTATTATCAACGTAACTTAATAATAATAATAATTACAGGCAATTCAACTGCTGCGTTTTGAAGTTTATATGAGGTTGCTACTCAAAAAGTTTGATCAAGATTGATAAGTTTCAAGGAATGGTGCATGTGAAGGTTGTCTGAATAATTTGGACTGCACTTTTAAATTTAATAAGAGAGCTTATATAAATGTGGGATATTATATATTTTATATAAATGTACTATATTCAAATGGTGGGTTGAGGGGTGGGGTAACCCCTCCCCCCATACACTCACAGGATTTTTTGTGAAATAAGACTATTCTGAAACCTAGTTTGATTTATTTTATTTTATTTTTTATGATAAAATTTCTGTATTTCATTGTCGATTTCACATAGAAAAAACACACACTGTAAAAAATATATCGTATTTGCTGCCAGAAATTCTCTGTAATTTGAGAAAATACGTCCTTACAACGTAATTTTTTCGTAAATTACGCGTATTTTCTCAAATTACAGAGAATTTCTGGCAGCAAATAGGACATATTTTTTTTCAGTGCACAATCGTTAAATTAATACTTTTTTTTTTTTTTTTTTTTTTTTTTTAAGAAATTATTTATTTTTTTTTATTTTTATTTAATTTTTGAGTTTAAAAAAGCAAAAAATTAACTAAGTGCATTTTTCACCTTTTGTAGCTAGAAAATAAAATATAAATAATTACAAGATAAAAAGATCTTTTTATATACCATGTTTTTAAATTTTCTGTTCAATCATATAAACGCTACCGAAGGCCGCGGAAACCCCGAGCAATTGGATAAATTTTTAAAAAAATTCATTGCTCTCGTGTTTTGAGCTATTATAAAAGTTTCAAATGTCTAGCGAGTCGGGAAGTTAGTGAAAAATCGATTGCAAGCTTTGTACTGGTAACGCTGCCGAAGGCAGCAGGAACCCGAAACATTTGGTTAAAAATATTTTTAAAATGCATTTTCACCGTATTCTGAACTATTCTGAAAGTTTCAAATGTCTAGCTAGTCAGGAAGTTAGTTAAATAAATTTTCTGTTGAATCATATAAACGCTGCTGAAGGCAGTAGGGACCTGAAACAGTTGACTAAAAGTATAAAAAAAATGTATTGTCACTGTATTCTGAGCTATCCCGAAAGTTTCAAATGTCTAGCTAGTCGAGAAGTTAGGGAAAAATCGATTGCAATCTTGGTACTGATAACGCTGCCGAAGGCAGCAGGAACCGAAACAATTGGCTAAAGGTATTAAAAAAATGCATTTTAACCGTATTCTGAACTATTCTGAAAGTTTCAAATGTCTAGCTAGTCGGGAAGTTTGTTAAATAAATTTTCGTTCGAATCATATAAACGCTGCCGAAGGCAGTAGGGACCTGAAACAGTTGACTAAAAGTATAAAAAAAAATGTATTGTCACTGTATTCTGAGCTACCCTGAAAGTTTCAAATGTCTAGCTAGTCGAGAAGTTAGTAAAAAATCGATTACAAGCTTTGTACTGGTAACGCTGCCGAAGGCAGCAGGAACCCGGAGTAGTTGGTTAAAAATATTTACAAAATGCATTTTCACCGTGTTCAGAACTATTCTGAAAGTTTCCAATGTCTAGCTAGCCGGGAAGTTAGTTAAATAAATTTTCTGTTGAATCATATAAACGCTGCCGAAGGCAGTGGGGACCTGAAACAGTTGACTAAAAGTATTAAAAAAATGTATTGTCACCGTGTTTTGAGCTATCCTGAAAGTTTCAAATGTCTAGCTAGTCGGAAAGTTAGGAAAAAATCGATTGCAATGCTTGTACTGATAACGCTGCCGAAGGCAGCGGGAACCCGAAACAGTTAGCTAAAGGTATTAAAAATATGCATTTTAACCTTATTTTGAACTATTCTGAAAGTTTCAAATGTCTAGCTAGTCGGGAAGTTAGTTAAATAAATTTTCTGCCGAATCATATAAACGCTGTCGAAGGCAGCGGAACCTGAAGCAGTTAACTAAAATTATTAGAAAAATGTATTGTCACCGTGTTGTGAGCTGTCCTGAAAATTTCAAATATCTAGCTAGTCGGGAAGTTAGTTAAAAGTCGATTGCAAGATTTGTCCCTGACAAACACACAAACACACAAGAATCGAAGTTAATAAAAACATGGTAAAATCAATGAAACAACTGGCAATTAAACGGTTGTGAATTTTCTGAATGTGTAAACGGATTTAAAAAAAAAAAAAAGTATTTGGTTACGTGCCGATTCCAACGTGCCAATTCCGGACGTAGTCAAAGTCCCTCTTTGTAAGGGATTAAAGTGTTGAAAAATTCCCATTTGCGCGACCAGAAATTGCAGGACCGGGCGTGCAGGTGATTTCGTCCTTTTTGACTTGATAATCTGAGAACGCCCGTAACTCTGTTCCGCTGCAATCCCTACCACAAACGTAAAAACAAACAGAAAAAAATCACTGGACACCCCTACCTCGCTGTGCATGAATCTGAGAGCGCCCGTAACTCAATTCCGTGGCAATCACTACCACGGACGTAAAAAACAAAAAAACATCACTGAACACCCCTACCTCGCTGTGCATGAATCGGAGAGCGCACGTAACTCGGTTCTACGGCAATCCTTACCACGTACGTAAAAACAAAAAAATACAAAAAAAAAAAAAAAAACATCACTGAACACCCCTACCTAGCTGTGCATGAATCTGAGAACGCCCGTAACTCGGTTCCACGGCAATCATTACCACGCACGTAAAAAAAAAAAAAAAAAAAAAAAAAAAAAAAAAATATCACTGGACACCCTACCCCGCTGTGCAGAGAATCTGAGAACGCCCGTAACTCGGTTCCGCGGCAGTCCTTACCACCACGTCAAAACCAAAAAACGTCACTGGACACCCCTACCTCACTGTGCATGAATCTGAAAACGCTGGTAACTCGTTTTCGCAGCAATCAGTATCACGCACGTATGTACGCTTCGCGCACATAAAAACAAACAAACAACAACAGAAAAAAAAAAAAAAAAAATCACTGGACACCTCTACTTTGCTGTGTATGCATCTGAGAACGCATGTAACACGTACTGTTCTTGTATTTTTACTTTATTCGTGCAAATGGGAATTTTTCAAATTACTTAAAACTAGTAAATTTATTGCCAAAATTCAACTTGGCTACATTTCCGGTCAATAGACTTTAGGGAGTGGGCCAAGTATAAAATAATCCTTTTAAGAAAAATTCCTTCAACACTTTAATCCCTTACAAAGAGGGACTTCGACTATGTCCGGAATTGGCACGTCGGAATCGGCACGCCACCGGTTTATCCTACATTGGTTAGATCAAACGTACGTCTTAAATTCCGTTTAAAAGAACAGATCAGTTATATTCGGAATGAAGAAACTAACAAATCGGATGTTTCTGAATATTGCTGGGATGCGAACTACTGCAATTCAGCATGGAAAAAAATGGAGGAAAAGTCAAAAGTTCAAGAAAAGAACCATGAAAGAAAAAGCATAGTTACAAGTTACAACTTTGATTCGGCTAAAATAATCTGAAAGCCTAAATCTACAGATGGGCTCGATTTCTTAAAATTTTTATACGTTTATAAAAATCTTAAAAAAAAAAAAAAAAAAAAAAAAAATCTGAGGTATTCCTCCTTTTAAGTTTTCGAAGTTTTACATACAATGCATGCTTTAAGTTTTCTACAGGTTTCCCAGCATATTTTTCTCAATTTTCTATTGGCTAATCTCTTCAACACTATTGGCTTACACTCTTTAGAATTCAGTCTTCCTCCCATATATAAGAGCCCGTATCCTTTGACTTTTTTGCACTGATGACAGTATGCTCAATGCTACTGTAACATTAGCCTGCCTTTTCACTATTTTGGTGTTCTATACGTAGAAAAAATTTTCTTTAAGTGTACCACCATTGCTGAGAGGTTCTGCTCTTGAAGCTGATAGACGAGAGGTGCCAGTTTCGAACCTAGGTCACGCTTGTCGGTCCAGCCTTTCGGAGATTTTCGTGTTTTTTTTCGAAATGTGCATGAATATGGGCTGAAGTCCCTTAAATGGAGCCTCCTGAAGGCCTAGCGCAAACAATTGGCATTAATCCAGGTTTTTCATTAGAGGTAAAAACTGAATGAGAATTTCTCACCCTTACTCAGAAACAAAGTGAGATTGCAAAAAAGAATGTGAGAACAGAAAAGTAACAATAAAAAAAAAAAAATCTGAATTAATAATAATTTCTAATGATATCTAATTTTACCACTAATTAGTGTAATTTGAGTTTAATCGGATTTAATTGCTTAAATATGTCGGTATTTTTCATTGCCAGGCAGCTATTGAATTGCAAATTGATGAAACTTATTATTTTATAATTGAAGAAACTTATTATTTTATAATTGATGAAACTTACTTCGATACAAGATTATTTACCTAATTCCGGTTTTTCTAGTGTTTCATTGTAGAAGCATAATATATTTTTGCAGCTGATTACTAAAATACGTAATTTTCTTATCCAAGTTTTTTGGAAACTTTTTTATATCATTCAGCTCTTCTATGAAGAGTCACTTTAAATTTGCCGATTTTTATGAATGACTTGTTTATGGACCAAAAATTTTAATGAAAGCTTTAGAATAGTGCGTGAGTTTCTCACAATGTTAAGCAAGAGGCCTTCCGAACAGTGTCAGGTATGACCGCTCCAAAATATTATTTTAGACTGATTTTATCTTGATAAAATGGATGACATGTTATATCAGGTTGTAATTCGCTATACAAAATACACCGTTTAACCAATCGCTATTAAAAAAAAAAAAAAAAAAAAAAAAATAGTACTTTTATTAGTCAGGACGAAATCTACTTAATGCTGTAATTTTGAATTCAATCTGATAATTGGTTCAAAAGTTGTTAATTAAAACCCCCCCATTTTTGGACCAAAAATTTTAGTAAATTGTCCCCGGAAGAGTGCGCAAATTTCTCGCAATGTAAAAAAAATTATGCGAGAAAATAAAACGACATGTGAGATTCTTGCGATCTCTCGCCTTAATGGAAACCTTGGATTAATCCCTGCATCACAATACACCATATTTTATTTTATTCTTCAACTAATATTGAAATATAATTTTTCCTTAGTTTTTCTTTCGTTTATTTACTGATTTATTCATTGTTTCAAATTTTTTATAACGTCTGATAACTGCTAGTGTTCGGAAAGTAGAGTGAAGTTATTTTTCGATTTTTATTTCGTTTTACTTTTCAAGTACAAAGTATGAAGCGTACTTTTGTTTAATATAGTGCATAGTCTTGTTTGCACTCATCTTTAAAAATCGCAAATTATCAGTTGATGGAACAGTTATTTCTTATCAAAGTAAAAGATAAGATTTTCAATAGAAGCATTTGAATCGCTTTTTGATACTTCAGATGGAATATCGTACACATATACATATTTTTTAAAGTGGAGAATTGGAGAACTCTTGCTATGGAAATAAATGTACTTCTCATTCTCGCCGTTACTTTCTCTGCGGTTTTTGCTGATGGTAAGACATTTTATATGACGTTCAAATGTAAATATAAGACGTGCTTTATATCTTTTAAATATATTGAAATTCAATATTTATGAGCAAAAATTTAACATTCTTATATTATATAACTCTAGTAGTAAAAGATGTATGTAAAAGTAAAAGTAAGAAAACTTTACTAAGATTCAATTTAGCGTAATTATTTAATATTTAAGCATAAATGTTTCTAAAAATAAAGTGTTTGCGTGTGTGGGATGTTCAGAAAAAAAAAAAAAAAAAAAAAAAAAAAAAAACTCGGCACGTACAGTTCTGTTTTTTAGGACGGAGGACTATTATTTTAAATCTGGAGTTTTTGTGCAACACCAAAGTAAATTAGAGATATCAGTCCTATCGTTACAAATTCGGTACTAAATGAAAGGGGCGATTTTTCTGAATCCAGGGCTGCAAACAGTTGTTTGATACTACAATTAGATTTTTTAAAATTAACTAAAGAATAAAATTTAGGTGGCAACACTTTATTTTAATTCATTTCAGTCATTTTTAAAAGTACGTGGCTCGTTACAAATTCGGTACCAAATGAAAGGGGCGATTTTTCTGAATCCAGGGGTGCAAACAGTTTTTCGACACGACAATTATATTTTTTAAAATTAACTATAGTTTGAAATTTAAGACTTCATTTTAATTCATTTCAATCATTTTAAAAAGTACGTGGTCCAGTTTTACGATCAAACATGAGATATAAAAGAAAATTAAAAAATAAAAATTTTACAGATTGAAATTTCTTCCTTACTAAACTAAATTCTGTCTTTGATTTTAATTTTATTTATTTTTTAATTTTTTGTAAGATAGAAGACATGTCAAATTAAACTGAAAAGTATTTTACTTTCGAGATGGTTAAACAATTTTCGAATTTTTATGTCTGACTAAAAAATCTACATTAATGAACATGTTTGTATTAAAAAATTTTTACTCTGTTTTGTTTGTTTAGCTTGTATTTAAATAAAATATTAAACTATTTTTTTTTTTTTTTTATGAATGAACACTAATAAGCACATATTTTCTAATGAAAACTAATCAATAAATTTTTACTAAAAACATATTTCGTTATATTAGGAATATATTAAAGACTACCAAATTCTATTTTAAAAAGCATTAAATTAAATATAAATTTTTCGCAAATATTTATTTATCCAACTGTAACTTTTTTTTTTTTTTTCATTATTAACAATAGTTAAATAGACCTTGAAATATTACAGCATTACTTTTTTCTTTTTTAATTGCAATTTCTTTTACTTATTAAGAAAAAACTTATCGGGCACGAACGCACTTATCGGGCAAATGAGTGAAATTGAGTTGTCGGGCAACTGAGTGTCGGAAAATCGTATGCTTTTGAATAGGGTCCCCAAGATCCTAGCACCACCACTAATGATCTTTCAGAAAATGTCATCAAAGATACAGCTCTCTCTGAACTAATTTAACAAACATGTTGCTATGACATGGTAGGCACACCAAAATTAAATGTTTACATATACATAATTTTTGTAGAAATATAGAGTGTAGCATTTATTTCATTGACACTCGAATATATTAAAAATTTCAAGTAAATGTGACTAAAAGGGAAAAATATTTTTTAAGTATAACGCTTAAAAAAAAAAAAAAAAAAAAAAAAATGAGTTAGACAGTTATTCAGGAGCAGGACTAGCTTTCGTGTGAAATATTCATGTAATATATATAGACTAGCTGGCTTCGCCCGCTAGCGGGTCAGTATTTTCAAATGAATCACTAAAATTAATGAATCACTAACAGTAATTTTTAGTGTTAAGAAAAGAAAAAAAAAAAAATCATTTCTGATTGGGTAAAAAGTCGGCCCGGGTCCCCACTGCCTTCGGCAGCGCAGTCCCGTGCGCGCTGCGCGCGCACAACTTAAGGGCACAACTTAAACGCACAACGCGCTGCGCGCGTATACCTTCCCTGACCTTTCGTGCCCCCTAAAAAAATCATTTCGTTTCGGGTAAAAACCCGCACCGGGTCCCCACTTCCTTCGGCAGCGCAGACCCATGCGCGCGCACGTGTGAAGGTATACGTGCGCTGCTCGCACATATTCCTCCTGAAGTCATATTTTTATTCTTAAGAAAAGAAAATTTAAAAAATCATTTCTCATCGGGTACAAAGTCGGACCGGGTCCCCACTGTCTTCGGCAGCGCAGTCACGTGCGCGCTGCGCACGCACAAGTTCACGGATACACGCGCTGCGCTCGCGTATTCCTTCCCTGACCCTTCGTGCCCCCTAAAAAAAAAGTCATTTCTGATCGGTTAAAAACTCACACCGGGTCCCCACTGCCTTCGGCAGCGCAAACCCATGCGCGCTGCGCGCATATACTCCTTCTCAAATCAAATTTTTATTCTTAAGAAAAGAAAATGAAAAAAATCATTTCTCATCGGTTAAAAAATCGGACCTGGTCCCCACTGCCTTCGGCCGCGCAGTCCCGTGCGCGCACAAGTTAGGGGATACGCGCGCGGTGCACGCCTATCTCTTCCCCACCCTTTCAGCCCTTCCTAATTAACCTACGTATACCAATTTTGGATGGTCTAACTCAATTAGCTGAGATGCAAAGGAAAACGTAATCAGGACACCTCAAAACGTGTAAATCTGGTGAAAACTTTCGATAATTTAAAAGAACTTTAAAATATCTTTCGAATGATGTATTAAAAATAATTTAATCATAATTAGAAATTGAAATTTGAAAATATTACAGCGCCATCTGTCGGTAGAAATTTCTGTATTCCACTGTTCCATTCCAATTCAAAAACGCTTTCTAATGATGTATTACTTATGAAATTATTTTAATTAGTAGCTGAGATACAAAGAAAACTAATTCAGGACACCTCAAAACGTGTAAATCTGGTGAAAACTTTCGATAATATAAAAGAACTTTAAAATATCTTTCGAATGATGTATTAAAAAAAATTTAATCATAATTAGAAATTGAAATATTGAAATTTGAAAATAATACAGCACAATAAAAGAACACTGATTCAGGAGACCTCAAAACGTGTAAATCTGTTGAAAACTTTGAATTATGTAAAACAACTTTAAAATATTTTTCGTATGATGTATAAAAAATAAATTAATCGTAATTAGAAATTGAAATACGCGTATTAAAATATTGCAAAAATGTCCGGCGTGTAAAGATAAAATTTAATTTGCAATTAAAATGTAAATCTTTTGTTTATTGACCAAAATCGATGAAATTTGAAATGCAAGTTTGTTTTGTGGTGTAAATATTATATACTAAATAAAATATGTAAAATTTGAAAAATTGAAGAAAATAGAAAATTGTAATTTTTAATCGCACTACGAAACACGTGACTTTATTGTGACCAGATGTGTTTCCGTTGAAGACTGCTGTAGACGAAAAGTCTGCAAAGCTAAGATTCTTGTGATTTGTTGCCAATATTTTTTTTATAGTTTAGTTAATTTTAAAAAATCTAATTGTCCGATCGATAAGCCGTTTAAACCATCGGTTTAAGAAAAAAAAAACCTTTCCAATGGTATCTTGTTTGTAACAATACGACTGATATTTCTAATTTATTTTCCACCTTTTCCGTAAAAATGTCGCTTTTTAAGCATTTAATCATGAATTCTGGGTCATTTTTCGTTAGACAATGGTCGACATTTTAATTAATATCTCCGCTAATTAGGGTCGCATCGTTTAGCAAATTAGATAACCCAGATCTGCGATAAATTGTCTGTCCATCGGTACCTGTTCGAAGTCCGTGCGACCTTTAGCGGCGGAGCTTTAGCTGCGTCAAGCCGTTTCTCACAGACAGACACACACACACACACACACACGCGTACAGATTTTAATAATATAGGAGATATAAGATATATATATTTAACAAAAAGTAATACGTTTTGTTTTACAACAGGCCTTTTAAATTTTCGTATTCCTATTACATTTAAAAAAATATATATATTTTATGCTATGTGTTTTTTTGAGGTTTTTTTTTTTTTTTTTTTTTTTTTTTTTTTCACGGCTATTTTTATTGAGATGTAATTTCAAACAGTTACCAATAAAAATAAAATGCTCACAACTTTTAATTTTATTTATTTATTTATTTAATTTTACATAAAAATAATAATTTATTTACACATGAATAAAATAATAATAATAATAATAATAATGAAAAGTTTTCTGATAAAACTGACGTTATAATAGCTCTAAATTATCAAATATACTTGTTGGTTGTATTAATATCTGTATATATATATATCTATATCTATCTATCTATCTATCTATATGTATATATATGTGTGTGTGTGTGTGACGCATTAATTACTTAATGAAAGAGAGATGACAGACGCAGCACACAATGACGACTAGGCATTCTTTCAGGAAACATCTTTATTGCTTCATCATTTCAGAGTCGGAACAGAGCAAGGCGAATGGAGTCTGAATACGACGCTCTGCCGATCCGCGAGCGGAGATTCAAGCGGCGCCCGGGCCCCGGGCCGCCGAATCCGTTGGGGAGGCTTGTCGGACTTACGTAATTTCAGAGGGAAGTTGCAGCGTTGAGTTATTTAACAAGTCAAATTCGTGGCAAGAAGTGTCCGTTTGTTTAATGTTTGGGCTTTTATACCTAATTTTCTGAGCTGGTGATTGGTTCATTAGATCGTCTGGACTCTCAAAAGGAATTTCTGGGATTAATTAATATGCAGCTCAATGCAGCGACACTTGCAAGTTGCACTAGCGTTAGCGAATTTCGATTTATAATTTCGTCCTTTTTCTGATTTCTGAGTTATAAAGTCTTCTGCTAGAAAACAAACTTTAAAGGGGCAATTACGTATTATTCGCGATTTTCACACTTTTAAATTATTAAAAAAGCCATTTATTTTTATCCCTTTCATATATATATGTATATATATACGAAAAGGATAAATATATACTATAAGGGATAAATATATTCTCTCTCTATATATATATATATACACACACACACCTTTTTAAGTATTTTATTTTGATTTATTTACAATTTCAATTAATCAAATATTCTGACTTCCCCCTCCCACTCTTGATTTTTTTTTTTTTGGTCTACAAATGAATGTGAACGTATGTTTGTTTAAAATTAATTATAACTTATTTAAAATTAATCGTGTTTCTAATCAACATAATCAAGCTGAAATAAATAAATCTGATCTGAGGATAATGCCTTATTTTCTTAATCCTTTATTAAGTCATCGGATGTGACATCTATATTCCAAATGAAATATTCTGGTCACTCACATGACTTTCTCTTACCCTGCATTTCAATACCACAAAGAAAGATTAAAAGTAAAAAAAATTATGTAAACGTACATTAAATACAATTGAAAATAATTTTAAAAACAGTTTCATTAGGTATACATTTCTGTGCGAGGGTCCCCAATTGGGTGTAGTACGTACATTCATAAAAATTTAAAGCTGATGTGTTTAAATTAAAAAATTTTCCAAAACTTTTAGACAAATTGTATCCCCACCCCACCTCCAAACTTACAAATCTTGGTCAAAAATTTTGAAATATCAATCTCGTATGATATTCAAAACAGCCAATATGATATTCCTGCAATTATTTTTCTTTACATTATACAGATAACAGGCATATACAAAAATAAGCCGCTAAAAATTTTATTTTCTGATTCAGTGGACGTCAAAGCACGTATTTATAGCAAAAAATAAAAAAATTGGACTTCAAATTAGTACTTTGGTAATCATAGGATTTCTGCAGCAGTGTTCATGATTTAAGTAAATCACTTCTATTAATTACATTTAATTGAGAAAAGTGATTCATTTAATTTTGTGTAGGCCTGTATATTATCTATAAATTATGTATATACATCGCATAATATGCTTAGATTTAGAACAGTATGGAAAATACATAACACAACTTTAAATGCAATTTAGCAATTACAAAGTATAGTACTAATTTCAAACCCGAATAATCTACTACGTCAGAAACGCCAAAAGAAATATATAGAAAATCATAATTTTAAATTATGTTAATTTTAATTTTAAAGAAAATCATAATTTTAAATTTAATTCAGCTAAAATAATTTGCAGACCTAAATCCACTCATGAACTCGATTTCTTTGAAGCTTTTCATATTTATAAAAATTTTAAAAACCTTGTAAATTGTAATTTCGCTGTTCCCTATTTGTCTGATTGTTGGAAATTTTACATTCAGTCCACATTTTCTTAAATTTTCTACTGTTTACACAGCTAAAATTCCTACATTCTTATTGGCCACACACTCCATCTTTCCCGTAATCCTATTGGTTGAACTAAATTCGGTCCCTCTCCTATATATACGAGCACTTCTCCAGATTCAGAATTCTTTTTGCACTGAAGACGGTACGCTTAAGGCTACCGAAACAGCTGTATGCATCGCAAATATTTTTCTTTTGGCGTTTCTGACGTAGTAGATTATTCGGGTTTGAATATTCCAACGCCAAGTCTCCTGTTATTATATAGTACTAATTTATCTGATTTTTTTTTTTTTTTTTTTTTGTGTGTGGCCCTGTAAACGAATTTATTTTCCTATCATATCCTATACTAAACACGCTTTTATGTATATAGAAAACGTATTATTAGTTTTATTTTGTTTAGTGCAGCTTACAGATGTTAATCTGTACCTACCAGAAATTTCCCCCATACACGTAATATATTTAAATTCTCTCGGATGTAACTTGTACACAAATTATTTGCTTGATTTTAACGAAAAATTTAACGTTGCATCCCTATATGATACAGATTTAGAATACTAAGTTCAGATTTCCTGCTGCCACTTATTCTTAAAATATGTTGATAACAGACGCACAGACCAACCGCTAAAAAAAAATCTGATTTTCTGATTCAGGAGATTTCAAAACGTGTAAATACATCAAAATCTCAGTTTCGAAAATATGGCACAAAACAATACTTTATCTGCCATTATATGGATAAGCGAAAGTAAAAAGTTTAAACAACATCTGATATTTGTAAAATATATTTTTTCAATGAATTACACACATTTTGAGATGAGATATCACTCGTTGTGATATCTCAGAATACGGTATGTATTTTTTGGCAACAAGTTAGGAAGTTATTGCGATCTGTGTGAGCCCAGCATATAGTGAATGAATTAACAATTGATATTCTTGATTTTTTTTTTGAAGCGAAAACATCGTTAGGCGCATTGAGCACTTTTTGGGCGAACAAAAATCATGGAACTCGCGTCATCGTCACCGAACGCTTTCCATGAGCTATATGTATACTGTGTATATATGTACACAGATATACTTCCGTGCGTTATTAGTATACATTATATATATACAAAGAGTATATCTCTACATATATATCCATATATGTAGTGCACGGCGCGGCATGCCTCATATACATATATATATATATATATATATATATACATATATATGTATAAAATGTATACTAATACGAGTAGTATACTGGCTACTTACTGGCATCTGACTCTTTCTAGTTCTATACTCTATGTATGTATGTACTTTTTCCACAGTATATACATAGTTCAGAAAGTACGAGCACGTGTTTTTATACAGACTGTTATATTCTTCTTTTTTGCTTTCAATATAAATTTTCAAATAAATAATAAAAAAAAGAAAATTATTTTAGTCATATTACAATATTTTTACCTAATATAAGGCTTAGTTCATTTAATTTGGGTAGCTACAAATATTGTGCCGAATCATATAATACAGATCATAAACACTTCTTTACAAACCAAAAATAATTCGAAAATAATAATCTAATAGCTCGACGATACAATTGACAAGTTACTTATTTTTCACTTCTATCGGCAGTCCCCAAAGACTGCTTAATTTTTTTTCTCTCTTTTTTTTTTTTTTTTTTTTTTTTTTTTTTTTAAAGACTTTAAAATTTTCAGTTTCCCTGTATTCTTTACATGCATTTTTTAAAAGTTCTTTGAGTCTGAATTTAACTATGATTTTTGTTTCTAGTAAGTGTAATACAGGGTGATTAAAATCAATTTGATGGTACTCAGAAGTCATAGCTCCAGCTATTTTTAATACGAATAAAATTTTAAGTGTGCGTTATGTAGATTATAGGGTAGAGGATTACGTTAAAAAAAAAAAAAAAAAAAAAAAAAAGTCCAATAAATATTATTTTGCGTGCAAAACATATGCAAATGAATAAGATGTAAAGAAATTTTTCTATAGAAGCTATTCTTATCGTGAGAACAAATCATTTGCCCTCAATGATCATGATCCTGGATAAGAAAAGGCGAGCATTAGTTATGTTTATAATAGAACTCATTTGCATCTGCATTAGAGAGCAAACGTCGTCTGTTGCGTTACAGCATCAAGCACAACAACCGTCAACAATGCAAAATGTTGACAAAGTTTAAAACATTTTTTTTCCCTTTTTTTTTTCTTTTCTTTTCGACGTTTACTTCGGCCTTATGATCTAAAATTTTCATTTAAAGTTTCATTCTGTTTCATCAGTAGAACCGGAATTATTTGTGACTAAATATCGTCAGTTTAATTTTAGTCACCCTGCTTGAGAGAATAGCAGTAACTTAAAAAATAAAATAAAATTGTATTTTAGGGGCTAAACCTGTCTTTGAAAAGGATTTAGAAAGTATAACAGCAAGAGAGAACTCTTACCTGGAAATTCCTTGCGTTGCAGAAGGTGATTTACCGATCACTTACGAATGGTATACTGAGGTAATATACACACACACACGCACAATTTTCTGTCTTAACAGCCATCAAAGCAATTAAAAAACGAAAAATAATATTGATCTTGAATACAATTTTACCTGAATAATAGTAATAATAAAGAGAGAGAGAGAGAGACTGCATAATAATTAAACATACACATATAAATGAATTTTTAAGTACTTTTCAAGCAGACAGCTAAAATTGAGAGTTAATACACTGTTATTAATTAAAATATCACTACAGCAACAATAACATAAAATATATGAGCATTAAATTGAAATTATACAGATTAATATTCATAACTTTAAATATTTTAATTTATAAAGTTGTTAATTTTTTTTAAAAAGTAGAAAATAGAAAAATAAAGAGGCAAACTTACAAATTACAGTTAAAAAAAAAAAAAAAAGTTTATATATATGTATATAAGACTAAACTAGGAGAGATTGTGCACATAAAGGATTAGAGAGAAGGAATAGAGTACGAGAGCTGTTACTCCAGGTCGTTGTACACAACACAGTAATTGTGGATTTGAATGTGCATGTTGATTGTTTCGATTGTCCAAGGTAAAACGTGGTTGTTTTGTCTTGTTTTTAAAAATAAATGCTTGAATACTTGAATGATTGAATGCTTTAAAAATAAATGCTTGTTTTATATTACTTCCTAGGAATTTCTATAAAACGGCAGCAGTACAAAATATTCTTAAATTAAACGATTTTTCATAAGTTACTAACCTAGATTAACGATAAGAATACCAGTAGTTTTTTATAAAAGCGAATAATTATTGAATAAAAGGATTTCTCCTACCGAAATAGGAGAGTTTAAAAGAGTTTGCACATTGATTTCTTTAAATTCTATAGTAGAAGATATTATGCAGCTTATTTATAAGGACAAGACAATGAGGGTTAGTTTGTTGAATATCTGGAACTGCACCAGGAGTCAACTTCGACAAGTGAATGGACTAGTTTAACCCATTCGAGACGACGTACCTTTTTCGAAACTGTACCCTGAATCTAAAATTGGACATTAATCAGGAGCGGCAACGATCGACGAAAGCCACACTTCTGGTGGTATTTACGTCTTGAGTGCCAATGCTAGCCTATGGGAAAATTATCACAAATTATTTAATATTATTGTATACCTGTTTATTTTGTAATATTTTCAAGTATGGTGCTCAAATTTTGTGATATCACCCTTCTTAGTTTTTCAAATTAACGTAAAAGTTTTTAAAATTAAAACGAGAAGATTTCACACTAAGTGAAATTTAGGTTTTCTGTTTTGAACATTTTTGCGTGGTAGATTTTGAAAAAATAACTTTAATGCATAATAAATGATGGGCAGATTCTGGTTTTAAAAGTGGGCAGTACCAGCCGAGCGATCATTGGATACACAGCGGGCTACCGATCTTTTTGTCTCAGAACTACATTCCACACACGGTGCACAATCCGTCTCGAATGGGTTAACTTCTGTAAAGTGACAGCACGTTGGACGAAAACTACACCATTTACAAAAGTAAATGTAATGATTGTGAACAATGACATATTAGGTCAGCAAACAAGAAACCATTCAAACTGAAAAGGGACTGTACTAATTTTAAGTAAAACGTATAGCTAATAAGTAAACGTAATTTTTTATTATCTGGGTTTATTTTTTCTTTATATATATATTTTAATTATTAAATAAAAATAGTCACTCCCAATACAAAAAAAAAAAAAAAAAAAAAATTACAAAAACCTTACAACAACGTCATTTGACCCTTTGAGGATAAAGTAAATTTTCTCATTAAAAACCAAGAACCACCAGAATTCCCCAACAATATTAGAAGAGAAGAAAAAAAAAATGTAGATATTCCTCTAAGTTATAAAAGAAAAATTCTTTTTAAAAATTTCCGGGGCCAGTTTTTGCAATTGGGAATTAAAATTTGCGTTTGTACTGTGTAAACGGCGCCCCTGAAAGAGTTAAGTGCAATTATTATTTTTAACAATTTAAAATTAGTTATAATTAAACGCAATCTCTCTTACCTATGTGCTCAATCACCCCCTACCCTGTAAGGAGAGATCGGGCAAGATTGTTCCCCAGTTTAATTACATCCGTTGCTTTAAATTATAACATAAAAACAAAATATATTGTTAAAAATTTGGTGTTAATTTGAACCAAACTCGGTATTGAAGTAGCTGCAACCACCACTTGGTTTAACCTTTCATCATAATTTGGTAATTTTAGGTTGAACCAAATTTTGATATTATTGTATATTCAATACAGTGTTCGGAGTGTATGTCATATGTAATCATCATTCTAAGGAATGAAGCTGCTTTCACTAACCCAGCATTTATTACATATATTTACATAGAGGCATATCAGCCTGCTCAAGGGTATTACATACACTGATACATTCTGAAACTCGCGCATAGTTCAGTTCTCTCGCTGATCACGTGATATCGTTACCTAGGCAACTGTTCAGTGCCTGATTTAAGGCAGGGCATTTGGGGCATGTGCCCTGGGCCTTCACACTGAGGGGGCCTCCAAGAAATTTCATCATACAATAAAAAAAAAAAATAGTTAAAGTGAAAAATTTCCAAATTTTGCTATAATTATAATGATTGTTGTTTTTTCGTCAATGGATAGAGGTATTACTGCGCTGTTTTATAAATCGGCGGTATGATCTTTTGAGGAAACTGTCAGCTCATTGAAAAAAATTGCAATATTTTCACAAAATGCAAATACAACTACATACTACCGATACTGCATTCCAAACTCTTACTAAAGCTAACTAAATCCGAGGCACGCACCGCAGTGCAGATACATGGGCGCGATGTACGTTGATCCGATAGACAAGCATCGCATCTAGTTAAGCCTTACTCTTACCAATAAAATGGAAAGTGTAGATAATTTTTAGACTCGTGAATCATAAATATACAGTTTGTTTTGATTGTTGTAATATTAAAATACGAGGAAAAGGAGCCCATTGGACATGAGTGTCCTGGGCCTCCAAATGAGTATATCGGTTCCTGCAACTGTTCTGTTTGCTACGGACTCGTAACGCAATCGTGTATCTTATTGGGATATCACACCCCTTCCCTCGTAGTTCAAAGGAGAGACTTGCTTCCTTTGACGTGTACTACGTCTTACTAGTGGAGTAAGGCTCCTATATATACGAGCTGGTGCATCAGACATTTTGTTGCCTTAGGGCTGCCACGTGTATAGTGTAACCACGTTACCTACGCCTAGCAGTGAGGACGAGTAGAAAATCTTGGAGGGTTTCCAAGTTGACCAACAGGTTTGAATTTAGTAAGCATCCAGTCATTCGGTATTTCCTTATCGCTTATTTTCTCTCAACGAAAAGCTTGTCTCCCCTATTTTACTAGTGGACCCGTTGAATCCGCACTTGCGCAGAAGCTTCCATGGCCGCAAGAAATGTAGTTAAAGAGTACCCAGCATTTTCCGTAGATAAACAAACGGCAGCCAATATTTCTATCAACTTGTATTACTTTGGAGTTACTTTTTTAATCATTTTTCATAATTTTAGCTCGGTAAATTATCATATGGGAGATTGTTTAGTGATAAATTGCTATAATCACTCAAGAAAATAATATAGAATGTTCAGATTTCCATAAGATAATTTAGGAAGAATAAAATAGTATAACTTTTATTTTCTTAAGTTTTTCTTTGTGTTTTTCACATGTTCAAATGTAAAAATACAAAAAAATGTGCTATTTTAATCATAATATTTATGTTAATAACCATAAATTAATAAAAGAAGATCCTTTATTACTGTGCGTTTCAGTTGTGCCGACATTTTCTGGGGTCGCCAAAGTTGTTTTGTTTTCGTGTCGTAATTACATTTATTTTAAGTTTCGTTTTTTTTTTAAATGAATGGTATGTGTAAAAATAGCAGAAAAAGTAAGTAAGTAAATAAAGATTTTTCCACTTTTAAACAGTAAGCACTTTTTTTCTTTTCAAAAGATATGATTTGTGTTTGAAACAGACAGAAACAGTCCTAACAACACATCTTATCCCCAATACATCCCCACAATATCCTGAGGACGAAAAACATACCAAGAATGTACTGTGTATAAATGTGTTGTTAGGGATATTACTTGTTGTTTATTGCTCTTGACCGTCTTAACCGATTGTAGCTTCAGATCAAGATTTCTTAAAATCGCTAGTGAAGCGATAAGCGCATAGCGTCCACTGAAGTTTTCATTGGAAAAAAGAATAATAAGAATAATAAATACATAAGTCTTATAATATATTTATCAAAGAATATCTAATGAGGTAAATATTCTTTGGTATTTACAACGTAAAAATTGTTTTTTATGGGAAACAAGCTATCGCCAAGAAAGCGATAAGTAGCGAAAAAAGTTAACTCAACGAAATATCACGTGATACATGTTGGACAGGTTTTCTTCCGTAGCAAAAAATAGGGATGCTCACATTATTTAGCACACATTATTTATACTTACACCGTTATTTTTTAACAAATACTTTCCTCCTATAATAGACAGATAATTCTCATTAAAAATTATTTTAAAAGAATTCTGGTGTCTAATAACGGTGAGTAAATTGGATTGTTTTACACCGTTCATTTTTTATAAAAAATATTTCCTCGTCAAAGCGTGGAATTTCTATGACATGAAGTAAAAAATAATTGTAAAAATATTCCGGTGAGAGCGGAGATAATGTGTGCTTCCCCCTTAATCAGGTTCTGCTCCCTCTACTAGTATATCTGCTGGATGGTCTCTATTTGTTACTAGGGACCCTATATAGAGAGAGACTGGACATTGACCGAAAGTCGACCATTTTAGTGCCAATTCGGAGCGATCCCCGTAGAACGTAATGCTTTTTTCTTCGCGATTGACGCTTTACTATACAACATAAATGAAAGGAAATTGTGCTAAATTTGTGCAGAAAGTAATGCAGAATATAAATATGTAATTTTTTTCGTCTCAAAGAAAAAGAATTTGAAGAAAAACGAATTTTGTTTTAACCTTCGACATGGTTACTTTTTCAATTTCTATCTTTAAACAGGGGAATTTTTTGTTGTATATTTCTATATTAAGCAAAATACGTTGATTGTGAAAACAATTCTACCTTAGTGAAAGTAATTCTACCTTATTTTTTCTGACGACATACATTCTATGTATAAAAAGTTAGAAAATTTTTAACAAAAATATGGTAATTTTAGTTTTTGTCAAGTAATTCATGAATAAATGTAAAAATACGGCAGAAGAACAGAAATTATTTTTTATTATTTTATAAAAATATTTACGTAATATTTTTACAAGCTAAAAATACATATTTTATTTATTTCAATTATGCATTATTAATAATAATGACTTAGTTAAATATTAAAAATAAAAAATTTATTAATAATAATTTGTAAAAATATTAACTAATATCTTTAGAAATTAAAAAATGTTTTATTTATTTTATTTACATTTGCTTATTTCATTGATTTTTTTTAAGTTTTTTAAATATTATGTAAATAAAAATAATTACTTATTTAAATATTATTTATAAAATTTATTATGACAATTATCATTTAAAAGAAATTTATATTTCATATGTTAGCAAATAATATACACCTTATTTTCTTTAATTCTTCACCTTCTTTAAAAATAAAAAAATATTTTTTTATATAGTTATTTTAAATATGTATTTAAAAATATATCAGAAAATACATTGAGATCTAACATATTAAATATATTGCACAACAGAACTTAAAAACTAATAGCTAGCAAATAAATAATGTTTATTAGCTCATATGTTAGGAAATAAATACGTAAAGCAGCATGCAATAAGGGAATTCAAAGTATTTAAAGCCTGATATAAAATAAATAATTATGCATTTTTATCTTTTAAAAGTATTCCAAAATTAAAGCAATTTATCTCCCAATAAAGTAAAAATGTAATAAATAAGTTATTTTTCGATTATGACGTAAAATAATCAAAATTTCTTCTCAGCGTAATGATAAGCACAATGGAGCAACTGGCACTAAAATGGAGAATTTCGTCAAAAAGCCGGCACGCCAATGTCCAGTCTCTATCGAGGGTCCCTATTTGTTACGGACTCGTAGCGCCATCTTGTATCTTATTGGGATATCACAGATATAAAGTTTTAAATAAAAAAATAAGAATTCGTGATAATGTGTTATTTGAAAGTGAGTCCTTGGTCTAAAATATCTCAAAGGTATTTACAATGGTTTGAACAAGGTAAGGGGGTAGCGCCGAAGTTAATTTGATACTTATCTCTAGTTGCAGTGTCATGGCATTTCTTCCACGTGAGTACAGAATAGCTTCAGTTTTGCCAATATTGAGAGCTATTCACCATTTGCTGAACCATCTAACAAGAATTTTAAGGTGACGGGAGATAGCCGAAGTAGCGTAATGCCTGTTAATGCTAGATGCAAAAATAGCCAATGAGGTATCAGGGTAGCGGGACATATCAGTAATATAAAGGTTGAAAAGTTTAGGGCTAATTTGAGAGCCTTGAGGAACGTCAAAAAGGGCAAAAAAGTTCTGTGAAAGATTGTCTTTCACCTTCACGTGGAAGTTTCTATCGAGTAGGTAGCTTTGAATTAATTTAATAAGGGGAGGAGGAAGTTATAATTAATAAGTTTAAAAATTAAGCCAGTAGTCCAAACTTTGTCAAACGCTTTTTCGATGTCAAGGAAGACTGCAGCGGTATATTGCTTCTTAATTTTGCCGGTGGTAATGTGCTCAACAAGTCTGTAGACCTGATGAGGGGTGGAAAGGCCACTACAGAAACCAAACTGTTCAGGGATAATAATATTATTTTCTAAAATGTGAGAGTCAATTTGCTGAGAAAGAAAGCTTCGAAGAGTTTACTTAAAGTATTTAAAAGGGAGATTGGACAGTAACTCGAAGCCCTATCAGGAGGTGTGGCGCTTTTTAGAATAGGAGCAATAACTGCAGTTTTCTAGTAAAAGGGAAAATAATTATATTTAAAAATGTTATTAAATAAATGGATAATTTTTGAAATATAAGGTAAGGGTAAATTCTTGAGAGCGTCGTTAGTGATACCGCTGATGCCGGGGGCTTTCTTATTTTTAAGTTTTTTTAATTTCACGAATGACATCAGCGTGGGAAATCGAGATGTCAGAAGGAGGAATAGGGTAATTCAAGAATCTGTTAACAGTGGTATAGACTTCACTCTCGGTTTCATCACTATCAGTAGGATTCCCCTGGACTGCGTTTCAAGGTTCATGGGAATGACGTCTGCCTTTTCTTCATTGGTGTACGCATAGGTTTGGGTGTTTGGAATAAGGATTGGAGGCAGGGATTCGAATGAGCTCTTGAATCTCCTGGCAGCTTTCCAGATGGAGTTATCCTCTGGGGAGAGTGATTCAAGGAATTCACTCCAGCTTTCATTATATTTTCTGTACAGATAATTTTTAAGGTACTGCTGAGCTCTAGTGAGAATGATTTTGTCCTGAATCCTATGCATACACTGCCAAAATTTCCTAGCCCTATTTTTATTAGTGGTTAAAATGCAGACATGAGGGTCTAATTTGAAAATTTCATTAACAGGTTTGGAAGTAGTAGCATAATCAATAGCACTTTTAAGTTCAGTAGTGATGATGTTGATCAGGAGATCAATGTCATTAGTGCTATTGACAGAGGGAAGAATAGGGGCGATGTCATTAATGAAGTCACGGAATTGAGTCCAGCTGGTGCGGAATATGGTTTTAGGAGGGATGAGGGGGAAGACGAATTTGGATATTAACTTTAATAGGATTATAATCTGAACTCAATTAGTCTAAAAAAAGTAATATTTCTATCAAAGTTAAAACAGTTATAAAGGGTGAAATTGATAGTGCTACTACTTAGGGCAGAGTGATGAATAGGGGAGTCTGAAAATGGATGTCCGCATAATCGAAGCGAAGAATTTGGTCATGAATCGCCTTACCATAAGCATTGGTAACAAAACAGTTCCAGGAAGGGTGATGGGCGTTAAAATCACCAAGGAGAGTGGTGTTGACATCATACTTAAGAAGAGTTAGAATATCAGAAGTGACGTCATTCGCGCTCTCGTTACAAGGAACATAAACCGAGAAAAAAGTCAATGGGGGGAGCCTGGTACCATGAGAGTAATTCCAGTACCGTTGACAACGTTTAGAGTTGGATTTGACAACTGATGGAAATTTAGATTAATACCGATTTTTTAATACCGATAGCAGTACCCCGAATAGCCCGAGGGCTATTGGTGTTCTCAAAATGATTTCTAAGTATAGTATAATTTGGAAATTTAAGGTTTATACCTGGTCGTAATTTAGTTTCCTGGAGAAGAAAAATGGCAAGAACGTGCTCTTGTAGGAATTCCTGGAATTCCAGGATTTTTTCCTGAATACCATTACAATTCCAAGTAACACAGGACAAGCAACCTCACGCAGCCATTATGGGGCTGAAAAGGCTTGGGAAATTACATTAAATTTGGAAATCATATCTGGACAATTTTTAAGATCAGTAAGAACTTGTTTATACTTATTAAGCAATTGGTCGAAGCTATTTGCGTTAAATGTTGGGCTATTTCTTCTAAGATATTAGAAAAATCAGCTAACGGTTGGAATTATTATTTGAGGGTTGAAGGGTGGGGTTCGGGGTAATAGGTTGTGGGATGGAATTTTGAGGAGGATTTAGTGTGATGGCGAAAGAGATATTAGGGTTGATTGGAATAGAGGTAAAGGCGGGATTATGTTTCTTGACTGCACTGAGGAATTTAGAGCAGCCCCTGTGTCTGGCTGTATGCGTGCCTTTGCAATTACAGCATTTTACGTGTTCGATATTTTCCCCCCCAGTGCAGTTTCGGGTTTCATGGTCGCCAGCACATTTAACAGATCTAGCTTGCATCTTACAATTTCGGGATGAATGATGAAAGTACTGGCAGTTAGAACACTGCACAGTACGGGAGGGGCGCAAATAATCTTCGATCAGAATTACATAATAAATTGTCCAAATCGAACATTTTTCGGCTCTCCGGGCCGTCCTCAAGGTGAATTTGGATGAGGGGCATAGGAAGTATCGTTTTGAAGCTTATTAACTGATTCACTTTTAAGGCTTTAAAGCCTTTTTCAATAAGGGCATTAAGTATTTCTTGCTTATCGATTGTAGCGTCTAGCCCTCTAATTACGACCTGGAGAGGCATGGATACCTCATCTGGGAAGAGAAAATGTTGTATCTTATTGGCATTTAATTTGGCCACTAGGATTTTGTAATCGGTTTCTGAATTGGGATACAATCTGGTAAATTTGCCAGCCGGTGTTGCTCGGTTGGTTAGTTGGGTTTTACGTCACACTAGTGCTGCTCAGATGGGCAATCCGGTGTTGCTCGGAATTGACATTCATCTCAGAATAAATTTTTAGGGTTGCCGGCATGTTAACATTAGACAAAATAGTTATGAATCTTGTTTTAGGCATATTTAAAGAGGTGAGATTTTCCACCTAGGGAGGTTTCTTTAAGTGGGGCAAATTTATTAGAAGTATTTGGATAACAAGCATACGGGCTATTTTAAGTTGGGAGATAAATTCATTAGAAGAAACATAGTTTAGTGAGCAGCAAAAACAAATAAAGTCGATTGTAAATATAAATACTGGTGTGACCAAAATTATAAAATGAAAGAAGAAAATATGTAAATAAATAAAGTTAAAAAATTAAACAAAAATTAAAAAAATAACAAAACTAAACGAAAACCGAAGTTATGTGAGTAATTTCCAATCATCAGACAAGACCGGAGTGAAAGAAATATAATTAACAAGATTTTTCGAATTTTTTGCCGAAACGTCAGTGGAGGCCCTCTGTTGAGACTTAAAACGATGTTTTGGGTTGTGTCTGTTTTTCTTTCTTTCTGCCTGTCTGTGTGTTTGTCACGCGATAGCGACGTCACAAAACCCGCTATTGACTTGAAATTTGGTACACATGCTCATGCTTCCCACGAAATTAGCTGTATAGTTTTGGGTGTGCATTCCATTTGTAGTTCGTGTACAGGGACACGCCAAAGTTCTTTTAATCATTATGGCGTATGGGAAGAATTTGTATGTCACGCAATAGCGGCCGCAAAAATCATGCTATTGACTTGCAATTTGGTACACATATTCATGAGCCCAACGAAATTAGCTGTATAGTTTTAGGTGTGTATTACATTTGTAGTTCGTGTACAGGGACACGCCAAAGTTTTTCTTATCATTACGGCCTATGGGAAGAATCTGTATGTACCGCGATAGCCACCGCAAAAATCAAGCTATTGACTTCCAATTTTTGAGGAAACGTCAGTGGAGGCCCTCTGTTGAGACTCAAAAAAATTTTGGGTTCCGTCTGTCTGTCTGTCGTGCGATAGCGGCCGCAAAAATCGCGCTATTGACTCGAAATTTGGTACACATGTTCATGATCCCCACGAAATTAGCTGCAGAGTTTTGGGTGTGCATTCCATTTGTAGTTCGTGTACAGAGACACCCCAAAGTTTCTTTTTTTTTTTTTTATCATTACGGCCTATTGGAAGAATTTGTATGTACCGCGATAGCGGCCGCAAAAGTCACGCTATTGACTTACAATTTGGTACAAATATTTATAAACCACACAGAAATTTAAAACCCGAATAAACTACTACGTCAGAAACGCCAAAGAAAAATATTGGAAATGCATACAGATGTTTCGGTAGCCTAAAGCGTACCGTCTTAAGTGCAAAAAGGATCCTTTTCCTTCCTTTTTGCTCTGAAGACGGTACGCTTTAGGCTACCGAAACAGCTGTATGCATTTCCAATATTTTTCTTTGGCGTTTCTGACGTAGTAGTTTATTCGGGTTTTAATATTCCAACGCCAAGTCTCCTGTTATCACACAGAAATTTGCTGTATAGTTTTGGATGTGTATTCCATTTGTAGTTCGTGTACAGGGACGCACAAAATTTTTTCTTATCATTACGGCCTATGGACAGAATTTGTATGTACCGTAATAGCGGCTGCAATAATTCTCCGATCGTCTTGCAAATTAACACACACATTCAAGCTCGGTATAGAAATAGCTGTATAATTTTTTATGTCTATACTTTTTATGGATTGTGTACAGGGACACGCCAAAATACTTAAAATTACGGCGTATGGGGTGAATTTCGTTTAAACGCATTTTAACGTCATTACTTTGCAATCAAGAAAATGAAACAAGCGTACGTGAGTAAGATGCTTAAACTTATTTTGTTTAAAGAAAATATGTGCTATTAAGCTTTCTAATTAATGTGCAAGACCTTACAAAAGTGTTCTGACAATGTCACGTAGTCATTCAAACGATGTTAAATTTGGAACAATTATTAATTTTAAACGCAAAATAAGCTGAATAGTTTTTACTGGTGTATACAATGGTTATGGTTCGTTTACAGAGACACACAAAGGAATTTCGTAACATTAGAGCCTATGGACAAATTTTTAGTTAAGCACGCACTTTAATGCGTTTATGCTGCATTGAACTTAATAGAATTAACATACATTATAAAGATGCTTAAAATTATGTTTACTCTTAAAAAAGGGTATGTATAGACTAAGTAATTTATGGAACCACACAAAATAATTCCGAGGAAGTACTGTAATCATCCAAATGATGTCAAATTAGTATGAAAAATTAATGAGTTATAATTAATTAGGTGTATTCTATTATTGACATTTATAATAACTGTGGCTACTTTTCCGGGATACGTAAAAGAATTTCGGTATTTCTTAAAAGTGTATTCTAACATCGTTAGACTCCATTAAATATAATGAAATTTTATTAGAATTTTAAAAGCATGTTTTTCTGTCGAAAATTGTGGGCATAGAATTGGTAATTAGTTTACAGGGTTACGCAAAATATTTCCAATATGCTATTTAATTTTTTTTACAGGAAATTTTGTACTTGTGAAATTTGGTATTTATGAATTTTAGGGAAATAATACAAGACCGTCGTTTATAAAGAATACATATATATGATATACAGATAGGAACAAAGAGAGATACAGCGGGGGGTTGAGGGGGCGGCAGCACCCCCCCTCAGGAATATATCTGATTATGGTAACAAGTCGATCGAATCAATATATACTATTATATAATAAGAAATATATAAAAATGACCTATTGAATAATATCTGATCCAAAAAGGATGTTGAGGCTCATGGTATCCACTAGTAAATATGCAGATCCACTGGTAAATATGTAAATACCTTCATGGATATCCAAATGGGAAGAGGAAATAAGGAGAAGAAATTATGTTAGTTTTGGAAAAATCAAAACAATGACCACGATCCCAGCAGTGTGAAGCAATAGAATATTTGGAAATCTTATTCGTTACGAACATTCCGACGGTGCTCATTTATTCTATACTTCAGACGCCTCCTAGTTTGACCAAGGTAACCTAAATTACACGACGTACAGAATATTAAATAAGCACCAGAAATGTTTTCAGTAGGAATGGGATCTTCAAGAGAAGATAATTTAATTTTGTTGACGTTTTTGTAAATGACTTTTAAACCAAACGGTGAAAGAATTTTAGAGATTTTAAAAGAAAGTGATGAATGAAAAGGTAAAACAACTGGGATGATACCATGAGTCCTACAACGAACACTTCGAAAAGCTTACGACGTGAGAACTTTACGATGTCGAATTTGGAAGATCTCACCAAAATGTTTACGACAATCACTTTTGGCCCTACAATGAACTGATCGGAAGCCGTGAGCGGAATCCAAATTGCGAGTTTCAGCTTCTAATACTAACTGACCAATCACAGTGAGTAAATGGTCGAAAGTGAATACGCTAAAATATTGTCAGCCATTTTTTAATAAAAACTAGTGATTTAAAGAGCAAAAAAGATGCACATAAGTTATTCTTTTTTGAAAAGAACTTTCAAAATTGTCATTTTGTTTTTGTGTGAACACCATATATATTTAATCATTTGTTTTAAAGATATTTGATTAGGAAGTTTACGAGTGACGATAGGTCTGTTGCTTTTATCTTAAAACGATAAAACAAAAATATCCCTAAAATTGAAGACTAAAGAATAACTTCCTGAAAATAATCAATTTTGACATCCTCAGAGCTATAAATTCTAAATTAAATCATGTGAATTCATTGCTCATAATAAAAAAATAGCAAAAATGCTAATTTAAGGACTGTGTAATAAATAACTTAAGAAGGGTTTTGTACGCCAGGCAATGGCTTGGACGTAGTTTCAGACCGACAGTTCAGTCCCCGTTAAGTCCTTTTTCGGATTTTTTTTTTTTTGTATAAATCAACAAAAAAGTTGATTTATACCAAAGTTTCATTTTAGTTTCATTTTATTTTTTAACATGAAATGAAATGTGCTTTCGCGCGAAAAAAAAAAAAAAACTAAATGCTAAATTGGTAAATGAGAAAATAACGTTTTTATAACTTTAAAATAAAATAATAATAATACAAATCTAGCATGTTTCTTCTGAAATTTATTTCATAGCATTTTTTATATACCTCAATTTTTAGATTTTTTTTTTTTTTTTTTTTTTTTTTTTTTTTTTAGCACGGATGAATCACACTTGGCATAAAAGCCAATTCAGCATTTCATTGAAATTATATACTTATTGATAATTCTGGACAACATTTTTAATTTTGATGTTGAAGTTAGGTCGGACATTTTTCGCCAAGGACAGCCTCTTAAAGCCAAGTAGCGTATCAAAAATATAACTAAATTATAAAATATTGAAAAAAAGATAGAAAAGAAAAGATAGAAAGAAATAGGAACAAATATAGGAAATAACTTGAAAGCAAATGTTACGTACATCACGTATAATGTTGTTCATATGTAACTGGGATTCAAATATAAAAGGGCTACTTCAAACTTTTCGATACTGTCCGTATCCAAACTGTCATATATGATAAGCACCCAAATGGAAGCCCACGTGTAAGCCATTATCGCAGGCAATAGGGACAGGCACCGGAGATTGCGAGGACGAACAATTCGCTGCCGAAGGCCACGGGAACCAAAAGCGAGCTTTTGAGCGATTTCAATATTTTCTTTTTCTCATAAAGCTATATAGAAAAGAGTTTCCTTTAAATGTAGCAGGCATGAGAATCTTCCGCGATTTTCCGCTTTTATGAGATTTCCGTTAATTCCGCGTTTTTTTTTCTTCTTTTTCTTTTTGTTTGTTTAAATAAAACTTCAATAACGATCAGTGTTCAAACGCTTCACGAAAGACTTTAAATTCTCAATCTTTCTCCATCCAAATTATAAATGCCAATATTCATTTTAAACATGCTTTATCAGATTCTATAACATATAAAAGAACAGAATTATTCAATATTTCTCACTCATGTAATTTTTTTTGTCCTGCTCCGTCCCCCCTCCCTTTTTTTTTCTCTCTCTAACCATTGCCGATCAAGCATTCTGTGGGAAGCCTTTTATATTTGAATATTTATCCATCCGCAACAAAAATGCCAATATTAATTTTAAACTTACTTTATGATATTCTAAAACCCATAAAGAAGTAGAACTGTGTTTAGTATTTCTCACTCATGAACTACTCCCCCCCCCCTTTCCCCTTTTCCACCACCAATCAATGATTAAATGTTGATTGTTAGCTGTATTTTTTTTTTTTCCCCCACACGTGTTTTATTGTGTTGAAGTACATTATTCTTTTAGTTTAATTTGTCACTTTTAAAATATTTTCTATAGTTTTTCCCTGTGCGCATTATTTTTCATTTGAAATTAATTTTATGAACATGCGTGTTTCCTCTTTTTTTAATTTTCTGCACTCTTATGCCTGAATGTAGTGACCAGCGAAGCGGGCAAAGCCTGCTAGTAAAATTTAAATGGCTAATTTACCAGAAATTAGAAGGTTTTTTTTTTTTTTTTTCACGTTTTAATTAATTGAAAAAAAAAAAAAAAAAAAAAAACTAATCGAAAATCAGGAGAGGTCATTACGAACCTCCATGCAAATGTGTGTAGCTCTGCGATCTGCCTTTTTCCTTAAAAGCTCTGGATATACATACACAATGGCACACACAGACAAACATCTTATTTTATTTTATGTATAGATAGATAGATGAACCTCTATAAAATTAAACATAAGATATAAAGATATAAGTTTTTTTTTCTGGTTATTTAATTAGTAATAATAATAATAATAATAATAATAATAATAAAATATTATACACGGGTTTTAATATGACTATTTAAGGAGCATTTTTGACTTATCTTTTCAGGATGAGAATAAAGTCCCTGAAAATTCTAATTTATCTGTTTATGTGTCTAACCGTGGAAAAGAATCAGTACTCATTATATCCACAGTGAAGACCAGTGATGCGGGAACGTATACATGTTTAGCCAGTAATACTTACGGATTATCCAGCAAAGTATTTGAATTGAAAGTCGTAAAGGAAAAGGGTAATTAATATTAAACATTTTTTTAAATAATAATAATAATAAAAAATTGCTACTAAATTATAATTTTAAATATTGATTTATTTTATTTCATAAATATTGTCAGTCATAACGATAAATTTACAGAATGTTGAATATGGGTCACTCAAAAAAACAAAACAAAAAAAAAACGCACATTTCATGTTTCAAAAATGATATTTTGAAATTTATATAAACAAGCTAAAATTAGTTAGGGAAAAAAAGTTAATAATAATAATCTGGTGTGTCACTCACACGACTTTCTCTTACCCTGAAATTTAATACTATAAATACAGGGTGGAGATTAAGAGGTAAGATAACGAGTACTGTTACGTAAACCTATGTTAAACAATTCAAATTAGGAACCCCCAGTTTCATTACTGCACCTACATTTATATAGAATTTAATTCAGTTATTAAAAAATAATTCTGTTTTTAAAAAATAATTCATTAAAATTATTACTTAAAGATATTATCTTTTATGATAATGCAGACGATTTCCATATTAGAAAAGTAGTGTAACACTAAATATCCAAAAAAAGTCCATTTTACTATCAATATAAAAAAAAAAAAAAAGTTACGATTTTTTTTTTAAGTTTTTTTTTTTTTTTTTTTTTTTTTTCGTTAAAAGTAAAAAAAAAATCTATAACTTTGTTTTAAATTATTTTTTAATCCATATTAGAGCAGTAGTATGACATTATATATATATATATATATATATAAAAGTTGAATTTATTCTCAATATTACATTTAAAAAAAAAATGCAAAAAATCGATAACTTTATTTTAAATTATCGCAGATCGATGGTTCAACCATTCGTTTTAAAGGTACTGACGAGCTCTTTTGAAAGATACCCATCATGAAAATTTACTCCCCTCGAGAGGGGACTTCCCCCCCAGGGTGGGGGGCGAGACTCCTACATACACAAAAATTTTTTCCCAGTTGACTATCTCTATTACAAAAAATATATATTCGTTTCATTTGGTTTAGTGCAGTCTATAGATGTTAAACTCTACTTACCTGCAATTTCCCCATAGACGTAATGTATTTTAATACTTTTGAGTGTCCCTGTACACGAATCATTTGCTTCATCTCAACGAAAAGCTTACTGTAGCATCCCTATATGATACACATTGAGTTTGGAATTCCTGCTACCATTTGTTCTTGAGATATGCTGATAACAGACAGACAGACAGACAGACAGACAGACCACTCGCTAAAAACACGATTTTCGTATTCAGGGACTTCAGAAAATGTAAATAAAACAAAAACTCACGTTCGAAAATTTGACCCTAAAACAATACTTTCTCGACCCTATGAGTAAGAGAAAGTAAAAAAAAAAAAAAAAAAAAGGGGGGGGGATGGTAAATTTCTTCTACTTTGTTACACATCTGCATGTTACATTAATGTATATAAATTTACTCACACGTTCACAGTGTTTGTCATAATAATGATTGATGCACTCGAAGAGTACAGTGGTCTATTTACACGAGGGCTCCTTCATGTTTACCGTATTCACGACTTTTTGGTGAGAAACGCACAATTCTCGTTTTGTGAGGAACTCTTTTATTAGTGTTCGCGATATTAATGATATATGGGCATGAAAAACAGCGGGTCCCCGTTTCAGTAAGTGTTCCTTTATAGTGTATTCATAATCGGAGCAAGAAAAAAAAAAAAATCATTTATTTTAGGTTTTTGGTTCGGTAAAAAGGTATAATTTTCAAAAATTTGTGTTATAGAATTTATAAATGACCTTGAGTCACTTGGAGCTTGGTACTTCTCTTCCTCCCCCTCTCGCCTTAACCCGGCTTTGTCCATGGGCAGAGCCGGAACCTATTTTTATAGTGCACCTGAAACCTATTTTTATAGTGCACCTGAAACCTATTTTTATAGTGCACTATGAAAATAGGTTTTAGAAGATATCAAAATTTGTTTTGCATCTTTTATTTTGAAGCTCTCAGATCAACAGACAATAAAAATTTAATTTTGGTTTTCAAAGTGAGTCATCCATTGAATCTGAGGTTCCAGGTTCGAGACTCATATGCGCGTGTGCGGTAATCCATTATTAATTTTTGTACTAGATATTCGATAGTGTTTAGGTGCAGATGGTTTAAAAAGAAAAAAAAAATCTTCTTTTCGCAATCCTTTCTGTGTGTAGCTCATTCTTCAAATTCGCTAAGATTTTATCAAAATAGTTGGTAGAGGACAGAAAAGAAGGGTATACGTCCCCCCCCCCCCCAGCCTCCTTCCACTTTTTAGTAAGCTCCAGGGGTCATTTCTTTTCGGAGTAGAATGGTCTCGGAATGATGCAACTCGCATTTCTAAACGGACTCTTTTATTACTCTGTGAGATCATGTAAACATTTAAACAACATTTCCCCCGAAGTATATTAGCGTATTTTTGTTTATATGTTTTAGTTTATGAGTACGGCAAAGAATTGAATTTTCATCCATTTTCTATTATCCGATTGAGCTGAAATTGTGCATATATGTATAACTCCGATGGGAATACATGCTAAAGTAATAACAGACTTAGAGGTGGAGGTTTAGGACCCTGGACCTCCAACTCCAGTTCAAAATTGTTTTTCGGATTTTAATCTAGTACTTCCTATCAGCCGTCTGAGCTGATGTTTTACATACGTGTATATTATCCTCAACTTCTGAATTAGAGTTTTTATTAGATTTTGAAATAAAATGGTGTAGTTAATTATTATTATTACTTTAATTTATGTCTCATTTAATTTCAGATACAACAAATAACATAGGGTCATTTGTCAGTGCTGGGGTGGTGAATGTTACTGCAACAAGTGTCAAATTTGATATTAATGTGACTGGAACTGTAGAAGATATAGAAGTATTATATCGTGAAAATAGAAGTGAAATCGACATTCATGAAAAATTTAAATATGGTAAGTTTAATATTCATAACATTTTTTTAAAAATAATCTGTTATATGCATTAAAAAAAAAAAAAAAAAAAAAAAAAAAAAGAAGAAAAAAGGAAGGAAGAATTACAAACATATATACACGCATACACATACACACATGGTTGTATTCTCCAACAATTTGGAATCGGAATTTCGTTCGAAATGCGGAAATTTCGTACGTCATTTCGAAAAAATGGAGTTCTTGAGACAAAATATGGAAAAAGAAACTCCATATGAACTTAGTAGCGAAATATTCCGATCTAATTCTGAGCGAAATGAATTACCGCTCTTTTTCTCATTCCGAGTATGGAAGAATACCGCCCATATATAAGAATATATAATAAAATCCCATTACAATGAATTTTAGGGGACAATAGATTAAATTCGTTAATATGAAATTTCAACATGGTGGCTTTAAAACTTAAATTTTTTTACACACTGAATGAAATCACATTAAGTTTAGACGAATATTAAATCTTTGTTAATGTGCAAATATGCCAATAAAGAATAAATACACTGGTTATCAAAATTAAAGGATAATGAGAAAAAATGTGCTCACTAAATTAACGTTGCAACCAATTAAATGCCCAATGCTGCAATTATTTATGTTAATTTAAATACATCATTTGAACACAAAATCGCACTTCTGCGCATACTTTAGCGCATGAAATATGTAAATTCGATGATTGACAATATAGTGCGCAATGGACGTATGTTGGAATTAAGGTCTATAATGATGTTTAAAGTGAATGTAATTTCTGTGAGTGATCAGTATTCATTAGTTATGGCTCAAGTGGTGAATAATTGGTAGAATGTAGAGAGGTCATATAAAATTGAGGGTCGTCCAAGATTTGAATAGTGTCATTGTCATAGCAAAAGTTTGGAACCTGAGCTAGAAAGCCTGTTCAAGGGCGATCAAGAGGAAAAACTGGATCTGAGGATTGTTTGCCACTTTTATAATCACCGTATTTTATTTTGAGTAAATTGATCCCTTGAGCATGAAAATTTGCCCGATTCCTTGAAATATTGTGCACCTCCATACTATAATGTACGGAAAAAATGTCATTGTTTTAAGCATATATATAGAATACGCATCCGCCTCATTATCTGTCCGCGAGATGAGCTAGCTTCCCCAGCTAAATTATCACGTGATGCGGACCTGCAGAGAGAGACGAGAATGAATATTATGTGATTTTTCCTTAGGAAAGAAAGTAGTTTTGAGTTTTTTTTAATTTCTGTATTGTACACATACTTTTCATTTAAGCCTTTAGATTTACGCATCGTTGGAAAGGTAAAATGTCATAGATTAATTATAAAAAAGTTTCTTTTGTGAAAAACCATTTTTAAGGGGAGAATTTTTTGTTTGATTCTCACACAAATAAGTGCTTTCTTATAGAAGAATCTCCTTCAAGTCTATGTCACGTGACATACGGTGCTGACCCCAAAGGATGAAGGTATCAGATTACACCCTCATGTTGAAGACATTCACTATAATGGGAAGTCCTATTGGTGGCGTAGTCTATCTATATAAGGTCTATGGTTTTAAGAGTGTGATTTTCATTAAGTCTGTCACATTTTCGTCCTCATTCTAGCTTTTTTCAACTGCTCGAGATAAAGTGAACTTGATTCATCAGAGAAAACCAGTTCAGCCTAATAATTAACTGATAATATTTTTAAATTTTCGGTCGACTAAAGTAAAGTTTGGTCGACTTTTTCTAATTCTTTTTCTTAATAATAGCATTTTTCACAGATCTTCTGTTCTTTAACTTGCTTTGTTTAATTGTTCCTGCATTGTTTTTTAAAAAAGTAATTTACTATACACTTTTTAAAAAAAATCTTTTATAAGTTCTGAACATGATACAAATAGATTTTTTAAACATTTGCTTTTTAACTTGCGGTTACACCGGACTCGATGCTAAAGTGTATGTGGAGGACAACATAATAAAATCTGTTCGAAAATTTGCTTTTTAAACGATAAAATTGGCGGTTGTAGAAGGTAAAAAGTAAAATATCCAAGTGCGGCTTTTTTTTTTTTTTTTTTTAATTTGGTCGCTTAGTGTATACATATATATATATTTTCTCATTCAAAGCGTTTTACTGACAAAATCTTTATGGCGCATGCGCAGGCGGTTTTTACCCACAATTCAAAAACTAATCAAAATTTTGAAAATTTCTATAGATATAATTTTAAGTTGGGTGAAGACCTAAATTCCCACCAAGTGCCGTTGAATTCCATACTGCGGTTCTCGCGTGATACCCGGACGAAAAAAGCGACATACAGACACGATGACACACACACACAGGCAAAATTTTCTGAAGTCATTTTCGGTTTTCATGGTGTGTGAAATGTGAAGATATCGCAAAATTTTTTGATTCTGACAAATTTACAGACAAAAGTTTGATTTTATTAATATAGATAATTATGTGTATCAAAAAAAAAAAAAAAAAAAAAAAAAAAAAAAAAAACATTTTCAATTGGGACGGCAATATTTTTTAATGCAAATATTCCGAACTCATTGAGTTTATTTATTTTATAGAGAACTTAATTTTTATATATAATTTAATCTTGATCTTGTTTATTTTATATATAACTTAATAACTGAAAAATAATTGTTTATAGTATCCGCTGCTACTACAGTTACCTTAATTCTTTCTTTCTATTTATTTATTTTAGGCGAGAATTATGAAATAAAAAACCTTATTCCAGCGGGACGTTACAGTTTCAAGTTTAGGACAGTTCCATCTAAAAATGGACAATGGTCATCTCTTCATGAAGTTATCCTTTTGCCTGATAAACCTGAAGTGATATTTCGAACAATCGATCCTACAACAGGAACTGTCCGAGTTGAATGGCTTTTCAAATTCGATGACAAAATGCGATATACAATCGACAGACATGAAATAACTTATTTTACGGTAAATTGTTATACATTTTATTTATGATTATTCCATCATAGTGATGCAATCTCTACGGCGATAATAACCTTAATATAAATAAAAGTTATGTATGTGGGTTGGGTACGTACGTGGCTATGTCTTACATCTCCACCCAATGTGGTAGCGTCACAAACAGCTAAGAATGAAAAATCTAAGGAATTAGGCAGGAATAAAGCAAAGTCATTAAATAGCTTTTTCTCGTTTAATTTGAAAAATATGTACACTATTTTACATTCCAAAAATATATAGTAATTCATAATAGGCACCATGCCTGATTAAACTCAGCAAAGCAATTGAACGTAAAGTTCATATCCGGCTCTCTGCCTTCCCAGGTCTATAAGATCAATCTCCTTTCTGCTCTCTTGCTCGTCTCCCTGTCTCTTTCTGGACTTGAGAGAGGGGGTCAACCTTCTGATGCATTTCAGGGCCTCATAGGTTCACAGGTTTCCAAACCACACCTAGAAACTCGTGTCGGCCAGTCGCTTGCCTGCAAGATAGGCGCCGCTATTTCGCCTCCTCCCTGATGAGAGCGGTAGACATCTGGAGCATCAAAGGACAGCGTGAAATTGGGAGTCAGTGGAGTCGGTAGCACTCTAAGACCAGGCTAGACTCAATCCTTTCTATAGTGCAGACATCCTGTCTCTGTTGTCGATCAAGTCCGTGAGATCCCGATACAAGATTCCGTGAAGAAAGGGGGGGGGTCTTCGCACTAAACCTTTGGGCCGATTTGAACCAAACTTGACACAGTTACTGCATATGATGACCCTAATTGAAATACTGTGGGCGTTTCAAACTTTTAACGCATGCGCAGCGGGAGTGGTCGGGGTAAATTCTCTTGGAAACCAAATTTTTGTATGATTTCTTCAGTATTATTGTAGGTAGAAATTTCAAATTTGATATGTAGGTTAAAGTATATATATTCTCCTGAGTTAGACGGTCATAAAAATTCGAAATTAAAAAATGGTAAAATGCAGGGCCCGACTTAGATTACTTGGAGCCCCGGGGCAAGCTTATTCTGGGGGGCCCTCTTGCAGTGGCATAAGAGGTCTTTAGGTTGCAATATTTCTGCTTATGCCTGTTGGGGGGCCCCTTCCAGAAGGGGGCCCAGGGCAACTGCCCCGTATGCCCTGGCGTTAATCAGGGTCTGGTAAAATGATTAAGAAAAGTTCTAAAATTACGCTTTCTACAAAATTTTATGCTTACGATTTAAAAATTTTACAATAAATATATCAAAATTACTTAGTGTCACAATATATATAAATTAATATATATATATATAACGTGTTAGAAGGACGTCCCTTTCCAAAAACTTCTCAAATGAACTACTATCGTCTTTGAAAGTGCCGTCATCAGAGAAAAATGCTACACTTTACTACGATTGTGTGAGGCTTTTATTTACTACCGATAGAATCAATAGTAAAAAGTAGTAATCTTAACACCAAATTATAATGCAGTTAGCAGTTCTCGTTCTTCAAACTGGGAAAAAAATTGAAACAAAACGAATTAATTTGATCTGTTGGCAAAAAGTATTCATTCTGAGTTTTGATAAACATCAAGCTTTGTCCAAATTGGTTGAAAAATTCTGTTGGAAACCACCGCGATTTTCCACATGTGAAGAACGGGTAAAAATACTAACACCCCTTCTTACCCCCTTAACACGTTGAGCGCCACGCAAATTCTTAAAATCCATTAAAATTCGATAATGATTCCTTCTGTAATAAATAAAAATTAAGCAAATTTTTAATAAATTTTCAATCATTAAATGTTGTATTTTTAGTTTTATATCCGTCACTGGTTGACGCGACTTTATATCATATTTGACACAGTCAGCCACCGATAGCTAACATGGCGCTCAACGTTTTAATTTTTTATTGGTACTGCTTTTACTTTCGGGATAAAACTTTCACTGAAATGTTTGAAGTATAACATGTTCTGCACACTCCTAAAGTTTCAAGATTTTCCTTCAGTACTTAGAGATATATGACAAAATCTCTAGAATCTAGAATGGCTGACATGGCGCTCAACGTGTTAAGTGTTGAATTTAGGAAGATTTTTATATATTTTAACTTAACTATTATGTCTACAGATTAGGAGTCTCAACATCCTATTTGAATCACACATTATTCAACAGGTCATTTTTATTTATTCCGTATTATATAATATATATGTTACCGTTAAAGTGTATAATTCAGTTATTTCATAGAATAACTAGGTATTTCATGAAATAACTAGACAAGTCAGTTAAAGTATATAATAGATAAAAAAAATTCATACTTTACCTAATTATTCTATGAAATAAGTAGTTATTCTATGAAATAACTAATGACAGACCGTTAAAGTGTAAATTAAACAAATTTTAAGTTATTTTATAAATTAATTGATCATAAATTGAAGAGCTTGTTTCCAAATGGCGTTAAGTCATTTTTTTCAGTTCTTGAAAAAACGCGATTTTGTTCTGTAAGATTTATTATTGAATTTAAGGAAGAGCTAATTTTTCCCAGTAATCTATGGATGATAATAACACTAAATTACTTGTTTAAAAAAATCCTGATAGTATAGTTATTTAAAAATAAAAAAAGAAAGAAATGACTTAACTCCTTTTGGAACAAAACTATGACTTACGCCCTTTTGGCACAAATAAATAACGAAATGAAATGACTTACTTCCATTTGAAAGTAATCCAAGTATTTTTTTTTCATGTAAATACAAATAAATTTTAGCTATACAATCTTGGAAGGTAGTTAGTTATTACAAATCTTCATTTACAAATTCTATTTCGCCATCTTTAACATTATTTTCCTTTGTGTTAGAGTTAGCAGTATCGTTGAAAGATTATTCATAAAAAAAAGAACATTCGTGCAATTTCTTAATTGCCAAAGCGTTAAGTAATTTTAAAACATCTGTTTTTCTTTGCTTGTTCATATTGTTTTTTGTTTTTATTTCAGAAGGGGAGCACGGGAGAATTTTTGTCCCTCGTTTCAGGATGTTTTGGTGGCAAAACGAACCACAATACGTTGTCTTGATTCCCACATCCCGCTTCGTAATTTCCAGTACTTTGGCCTCTGAAATCAAGAAACTTTGTTTGCTTTTCAGACGACTATGAGAAAAAATTTTCCAATCTAAAATATTCCGCTACTTCTTATACTCGAAAAGATTTCCAACCTTAGAGAAATTTTCAAAATATTCATTAGAAAGTAAAATTGCATCCTTTTTCTTTAAAATAGTCTCCACTCCTCCGAATGTTCTATCTGCTGGTAAGTAGGAGTGACCACGCACTGGTAAAGAGTATGTGAAGGTGAGGTCCTTTTGAGCAGCCACTGCTGAAAGCATTCCTAACATGGCATAATTTTTATTTGTGTGGTAATTTTTGATTTTGCATCAGGTCAAAACATACTATAATTTCATCTTCTTCTATAAGCTTTTCCCCTAAAAGTGAAAAAAAAAAATTTTGTTCCGATGCTTATGAATGAAAAGTTCGATTAACTGGGTCTTTTCTTTTTTCTGTACATTTTTCTGAATTCATTTGTATTTTTTTCTTAATACAGAAGGAACAAATGTCTTTTTTCGGGGTTCCAAAACCGAGATTAAAATCTTTTACAAACACATTATAATAAAGGTTATAAATATTATACATTCCTCTTTATATTTTTCTGTGGGAAAGAAAAAAAACTGTCTTAATGTGACAATCTATACAACATCATTTTCCCCCTTAATTTTGACTTATTACCCAAGGCCAGATAAACCACATGATTTCAAGGCTCGCTACAATTGGTTAAACTCGACTTAATCCTTTTTGGCACAAAACTTACTTGTGACTTAATTCTTTTTGGAAAAAAACACGGATTTCACTTTCTGTTTTCATTATGACTAAACGTCGTTTTGAACTTCTACTTATTGAAAATATATTGTTAGACGTGTGCTGCGGCCTTTTGCATAGAAAAGTCAATTTTTGAAATTTTTGACTTAACGCCTTTTGGAAACAAGCTCTTCAATTCATGTACGCAAAGCGTACAGACGTTCGCAATACTGGCTGCTGCAGTACAGAATTGTGCATATGTTTCAGATTCATGCATTTTGAGATACGGGTATCCAGTGATGTTTTTTTTTCATGTACGCAAAGCGTACAGACGTGCGCAATACTGGCTGCTGCAGTACAGAATTGTGCATATGTTTCAGATTCATGCATTTTGAGATAAGGGTATCCCGTGATGTTTTTTTTTTTTTCATGTACTCAAAGGGCACAGACGTGTGGAATACTGGCTGCTGCAGTACAAAATTGTGCATATGTTTCAGATTCATGCATTTTGAGATAGGGGTATCCAGTGATTTTTTTTTTTTTTTGGTTTCCATGTACGCAAAGCGTTCATGACGTTCGCAATACTGGCTGCTGCAGTACAAAATTGTGCATATGTTTCAGATTCATGCATTTTGAGATAGGGGTATACAGTGATTTTTTTTCATGTACGCAAAGCGTACAGACGTGAGTAATACTGCCTGCTGCAGTACAAAATTGTTCATATGTTTCAGATTCATGCATTTTAAGATAGGGGTATCCATTGATTTTCTTTTTTTTTTTCTTTGGTTTTCATGTACGCAAAGCGTACAGACGTGCGTGATACTGGCTGCTACAGTACAAAAATTTCCTTAAAATGCATGAAATTAAAAAATATGCACAATTTTGCAGTGCAGAAGCCAGCATTGCGAACGTCTGTACGCTTTGCGTACATGAAAACAAAAAAAAAAAACCATCACTGGATACCCCTATCTCAAAATGGATGAATCTGAAACATATACACAATTTTGTACTGCAGCAGCCAGTATTACGAACGTCTGTACGCTTTGCGTACATGAAAAAAAAATCACTGGATTGGATACCCCTATCTCAAAATTCATGAATCTGAAACATATGCACAATTTTGTACTGCAGCAGCCAGTATTGCGAACGTCTGTACGCTTTGCGTACATGAAAAATAAATCACTGGGTACTCCTATCTCAAAGTGCATGTGTCTGAAAAATATGCAAAATTTTGTGCTGCAGCACTGCTAAAATAACCGGTAAATGGGGTAAATATTGAATAATTAATCACGTTCCCCAAAATTTAGCGGGGATTATACATAATCATTTCATACTTTAACGATCAAGTAATCGTTATTCTAAAGAATACCTAGTTAAATCGTAGAATTCAATAATTTTATATACTTTAACTGGCTTGTCTAGTTATTTCATGAAATACCTAGTTATTCTATGAAATAACGGATTTCATACTTTAACGGTAACATATATATTGATTCGATTTACTTATTGTACACCAAATAAGCTCTGCTTACATGTTTTGTACTCCAAGAAGAACGAATTTCAACGCTCTCTTGTGGCATTATGCAATGCGCAATCATACTGCATTTCTAATCATTTGCATATCTGCCTGGCACCTTCTTGCCAAGTTTCGTTACGGTCCAACAATTGCTTCATGGTGCGCGAATTTTTATGGCAATAAGTGTATATAAGCTAACTCATTCTAAAAGTCTTGTCCAGTATCGTAAACATTTAAAAAGATATGTGGGAAAAAATAAAATATTTAAGGAACATTTACAAATATCTGTGGGTGACAGTTATACTAAATTACATAACTGCCAATATTTATGCAAAATTTATTAATTTTAGAAATCTTGCAAAATTTTTTGTGTTGTAATGTGTACTAGTATCGCCCTGTGGTCGAAACTCGACCATTTTTTTTTTTTTTGCAAAGCGAGGCAAAGCAAAGTTATTTATTGCCTTGTCCTAAACGGAATGCAATTGCAACACAGCTGCGGCAATTGTCGAAAACCGAAAATCTAAAACTTTTCTGAATCTTATATTTTCTACTTATATATGCAGAGGAAAGAATTATAAATCCACTTTTTAAAAAATAAAAATAAATAGTCAATTTCACTTAATTAAAATGCAAGGAAATCTCAAAACGTGTAAATTCATCGAAAACCGGAAATCAAAAGTTTTTATGTATCTTCTACTTGCTTCTTCTACCCACAAAAGCTAGCAATAAAGACACTTTTTTAAAAAATAAGTAGCCAATTTCAGGTAATTGAAACGTAAAGAAACCTCAAAACATGTAAATTCAACAAAAAACGGAAATCGGAATTTTTTCCGCATCGTCTACTTATACATGCAGCAGTTAATAACAAATCCATTTTCCTTTTATTTAGTACTAGCCGCCTTCGGCGACCAGCTGGTTCGCGATCCCTAAAAAATCCGACTTTACGAAACTCCCGCTCGGTGGCGCCTGCGGCGCCGTTTTCCCGTTTCAGGTCTAATAACAGCTTATTGATATATCGTGAAAATAGCTTATTGAAATCGCAGTAAATTCCCGCTCGGTAGCGCCTTCGGCGCCCTCTTCCCTTTTCAATATCTGAAACAGCCTGCTCACCATGTTATGATCTTTCAAATTTCTGACTTTAGCTAAGTCACGCTCTGTGGCGCCTGCGGCGCCTTATCCCCGTTTTAGAACTTACACCTCGCTCATTAGAATTTGAAATATCGAAATTTTAAAATATCTGGCGGTATAAATTTCTTTAATATATTGTTCAATTCCAAATCAACAAAGCTTTCAAATGATGTATTACTTACAGTACTGTGCAAATTAATTGGGACAAACATATTTTTTAAGAAAATTGTTCCTTTCTCGGGGATTTTCTGCCTCAAACCGGTTTCAACTGCATTTTCTTACAATGTGCGACTGCCCTTGACTAATCTAAACCAGTTTGACCACGTGATCATGACATGTCGAAAATTTTACCCTTCAGTTGCGCTTTAGTTGCTGTAAGAAGTGGTCGATTGTGTGAATTGTCTGCTTCTGACGTGTATTTAAAAAATGGATATCACTCCTAGGAAAAGGACTAGAGCTGTTACTCTTAGTCAGCATACTTCTATGACTGTGAGGGATATTGCTGCAGCAGTTGGAGTTGGAAAATCCAGTGTTTCTAGGATTATAAATCAGTAAAAGAATTTTGGGACAGTGTCTCCAAAACGGAAGGGTAAATGTGGATGCAAACGCAAGACCACACCTCGAACAGACAAATTTCTTGTACGAAATAGTAAAATGCATCCTCACAAAACAAGTACAGATCTTCAGAGAGAATTATTAGCTACTGGTGTGAGTGTGGATTCATCGACAATTCGACGAAGGCTTGTTGAATCTGGGCGATTTGCAAGAACACCAATCAAAAAACAGTTATTAACACCTGCAATGAAGAGAAAACTTTTGGACTGGGCCAGGAAATATGAATCCTGGACTGCACAAGACTGGAAGAAGGTTGTATTCAGCCACGAAACGCATTTTATTGTGCAAGGGTTTCGACCGAGATTTGTCTCGCGAAGTGATGGAGAACTTATCAGGGAACAACATCTCATTCAAACAGTTAAGCACCCTCAGAAACAGATGTTTTGGGGGGTATTTTACTTCTGGAGGACCTGGCAGCTTAGTACCAGTTGAAGGGATGATGAACTCTAAAAAATACATTTCTATAATAGAGAGAAAAATTGTGCCTATGATGCAAGCGTTCGCTGGTGGTGTTGGTATCTTTCAACAAGATCTTGCTCCATGCCATACTTCTAAGCTAACAAAGAATTTTTTTCAAGAACAGAAATTACTGGTTTTGGATTGGCCTGGTAATTCTCCTGATGTAAATCCCATCGAAAATTTGTGGAGCATTGTAAAGAGACGTGTGAGTAAAATGGACTGCTCAACAAAGAAAACAATAATTGAGAATGTTATAAAAGTTTGGTTTGGTGATAACGAGATCAAAAATTTATGTTCTAATTTAGTGGAATCTATGCCAAACCATGTACAGGATCTCATTCAAGCTAGAGGAGGACATATTTCGTATTAAATTGCTATACCGGGCATGTAAGTCAACTTATACCAATTAAACAACATTTGTGTAAATTTTTGAGCTTGTCCCAATTAATTTGCACAGTACTGTATGAAATTATTTTAATTAGTAGCTGAGATACAAAAGAAAACCTAATCAGGACACCTTAAAGCGTGTAAATCAGGTAAAATCTCGAATTCCACTTTCGATTTGATACTATAAAAGTATTTCAAAATGTCTTTCGAATGAAGTATTAAAAATAATTTAATCATAATTAGAATTTGAAATACACGTATTAGAATATTAGAATAAAATTTTATTTGCAATCAAATGTAAATTAAAATGTATTTTTTTTCTTTTATTCTGCGAAATTTCTTTCAGTAATCCCCGAAACTTGCATAATTCCGGGCTATATAACGTTAAAATCCTTAGTACGGTATGTGAGCAGAAATTCGAATTCGAAACTCTGCAAAATATTAAAGAATAAAGGTGTTCTGGGTATTCCGTTGTTTTCTCCTAAACTCCCGTTCCTTTTCTACATCTTTGCCCCTTCGCTCTCCCACCCCTCCTTTCCGCCGATAATAATAATTTTACACACGAAAATATTCGCATTCGATTTACCTTGCCTTAAAATCTAAATATACCAACCAATTTCAAACGCAGTAACTCTTTTTTTTTAAATTGTTGCCCCTTTTCCCCCTTCCTCAAGCCCCCCCCCCTAATAATCGTACTCTTTCAAAAATATTCACAATCGAATTATCGGGCATTAAAACCAAATACTACGAAATTTCAACAGTATATCTCAATTTAAAATACTGCAAAGTATAAAAGAAAACTTAATCTTTTTCCAATAAATACGTCATTTTTTTATTTATTCATATATTTTCATGAAAATTGAACAGTAGCTTTATAATATGCTGTCTAGGCCAAATATTAATTCAAATGTAACGTGAATGAAAATTTGAAAAAGGTTGAAAATTGCAATTTTTATCCCCACTATGAAGCACGTGATATCTTAATTGGTTACATTCATTTCCTTTTTTATCGCAGACCGTTGTCTCCATGAGTTTTGTTTCCGATCGAGACAGCTTAGAAAATCGTCTGCTGATAGAAAGTTTCTTTTTCTCGGTCATTTTTCCATCGACATGGGTCGACATTTTAATTAATATCTCCGCAACTAATTAAAATTTTTAAATTCTGTTTTCACTATCAACTCGGGAAGGCTTCTGAGCACACGTATGTCAAATTTTATACTTCTGCGTTCAGTAGGGGCTGAACGTATAGATGCTCAGACAGAGAGACAGACAGACAGACAGACATCTTCTTTTATTATTATAGATATTAGTTGAATATTTATTGTTTAAATATCACCCTTTGAAATGAAATGTTTATGTTTACATTCGAAACTGGAAGTTTGCCTTTTTTTTTTTTTTTTTTTTTCTGGAGTTTTGTGATTTTAAATTAAAATTTTATCAATTTTACAGAAAAAATAACTCAATCAAACACATGTAGACAGCAACTTATATATAACTATTCCCAAATATCGGAATTAAAAGCGGCAGATAATTTCCGTTATTTTTTAATAATTTTTTACAAAAAATCCAATGGACGATTAACATAGAAAATCTTTTTCATGGCTCCATGGACAGACAATGACGTCATCACTTCACTTGCGTATAGTGATGCTACATTATACAAATTACTGTGTCTATGGTTTTATTTGAGCTTTATAAAATTGCCAGATTTAGCAACTTTCTACTTTTAGGTATTTTTTAATGTAAAGGAATACGTGTATAAAAGGAAAAATGGGGGAAAATGCATAAAAAATAAATGTATTTTTAAATACCTTCTTGACATTGTAAGAAAATAATATTTGCATTCGCACCTTCCGGCTAACCATACCTTTCGAATGATACCCTTTTCAACCCTCTACTCCCATAATTAATATGTTAAAAAGGGACTACAAATTTTATGCTTGCCTATTAATATATAGACAATAAAATTTATTACAATATACATGATGCACTTATCTTCATTTATATATATATATATATATTATATGCATATATCTAAAGTATTAAAATACGTCTTTATATATTCGCGTCTTTATATATTCAAGTGTAATTACTCATTGTTTTTTTTTATGAAAACAGCTATTTAGGAATGCCCCCTTAAGAAAAAATAAATTTTATTTAATAAAAAATTTAAAAAATAGTTGTATTTTACGTATGTCTTACCGAATTTTTACGGTACTTGCCGGGAATTTAAGTATGAGTTAGCTTAAATAGTTAGCTATCAAATTTTACAAAAGAGTATTGTTTTTTTAATCGTTCGCATATATCCAGTTAAATCAATTTTTACACAAGTGCCCATATTTCAGAAGATATTTAAAATACATTTATCCCTATTGCTGTACATATATTTTCCAAAGTGTGCGTTAATATATCAAAAAATGAAATATATTTCGTAAAAAAAAAAAAACAGTCGCACTTCGGGAGTGCCGATAGAAGTGAAAACGTGAACAATTACATGTATATTTCTTGAATCGTCAGGAAATATTTTATTGTGTAGGAAATACTTTTAAATGAAGTGTTTTTTTATTCACTAATATAAACTACTACTACAAAAATTATATTACAGTTTTATTTAATGCGCTAACTGCAATAGAGACAGTGTCCGGAGATGAGAGAAGTCGTGTAGAGCCGCACCAGATTGTAAAAACGTGAGAAAAATGGCGGCTTTGGCCTTTCTCACGGTTTTGTGAGGTCTAACTGCAACGTTTCCGGCTGCAATCTTTAAGAGACAGTGCCCGGAGATGAGAGAAGTCGTGTAGAGCCGCACCAAATTTTAAAACAATATTCAATATATAATTATTAACACTTCACATTAGCAAGCTAATTGTATGATACATTATTTATATCATACAAGGATGGAAAGCGTTTGCTGACGATGACGCGAATTCAATGATTTTTGTTCACCCAAAAGTTTTCACTTCAAATGGAAAGCGTTAGCTGACGATGACGGGAGTTCAATGATTTTTGATCATCCAAAAGGGCTCAACGCGCCTAAAGAAGTTTTCACATCAAAAATTCAGCATGTTATATATATATATATATATATATATTAAAAAAAAAAAAAAAAAGGGTTTTTTTTTTTTTTTAAACGTTTGATAACTTTTTTGTTTAATATGCTATTGCTACACAAACACATAAAAAGTTATATAACATCTATATTATTTGCTATGGTTACAAGCCATTTCACTCTCTTGATAATACAAGTTTTATAAACACATTTTATTTATTTATTTATTGTTATTGTTATTATTAATATTATTATTATATCACAGAAAAAGATGAGGATCCTGTTCTTTACATATCCAAAGTTTAAGAGCATTTTATTAAGAAGGGAATTTATAAATTTGAAAAAATGAATTCATTTGCAAAGCTTGGATAAAAGGCAAGTTCGAGCTTTTCTGAATTTATTATTATGTAGATTAATTAGTACATCACTCGAATCACTTTTGAAAAAGGGCCTTGAAGGAATCCGTACTTTGCAGAAACGAGGTTTCAACATAAACGTTGGTGTTACGTTTCTTTTTATTTAACATGCTGTTTTTTGTAACAAGTGCAATAATACTATTAAAAAATTTTCAATGACTGAATAATCCTGCTCCCCCCCCCCCTCCCCCCCCCCCACACACACTTTTTTTTTCGTTTCGTTAAAAACATTATTAAAATAATTCCACGACCCAATAATACGTGCAGAGACTATGTCAACCGATATTTTCTTATTTGAAATGCATATGTGCCATTGCTTCTATATATTGAAAAGACGTTGTCATGTACTACATTATATGTACTGGAGATTAAGAACAGATGTAACATAACTGAATACAAGATGGAGGACTGCAAGATAGATGAATGTACATATGTAGGATAAATATAAGTACATAAGATCAGAGCCTGATTAAGGCCTGTTGAGGCCCAAGGCCCAGAATAATTTTGGTGCCCCCCCCCCCCCCCGAACAAACTAAAGCAATTTTCTCAAAACAAATTCCTAATTTGTGGAGCAAGTTTGAATGCTGGTGACAAAGTAAAAGCAACGCTTTCATAAAAAATTAACTTTAACCTTTTTTTTTTTTTTTTTAATGTTTACTCTTTTCTGAGACTGGTTAAATTCCCTTGCATAGAAATGTCATTTTTTACAAGATGTTCTTTATAATACTTTGTACATCTTTAAACCTAACCTGCCTCATTCATACCATATAAAATTAGCGGGATGTAAACATTAACACATGACTAAATACCATTGAAAATATAAAAACATTTTCGATCAAAACAAAGTTTTTTAATATCACTGTTAAAAAAAATTCAACTTTGCTGCCAGAAATTCTCTGAAAATACAGAAAAATACATTTTGTCAACATAATTTTTCCGTAATTTGCGACTTTTTTCTCAAATTACAGAGAATTTCTTGCAGCAAAGTTGCATATTTTAACAGTGTATATATGTGAAAATTTTCATTGAATCTTTCTCTAGATTTTTTGGCTTGCTGTATCCAAAGTTACACCCTTGTGCAAATTAATTGAAACAAACTACTTTTTTCGTGAATTTTAAATCCATTCCTATTATTCTTTTATAATCATACTAAAATGTGTTAAAATATGGGTGGGGTGAATAAATCCTTTCCCTAGAAACAATTTTCACCAAATAGAGGGGCTCGTCGAGCGCATAAGCAGAAACTTCTGTAGATGAAAGCTCCATCTATGATCACATCAGTTGAGAGTCCACTGTCTTTAGAGATGGATGTGACGCCGCGAAAGCTTGCAAAGATTGTTATTCTCTCCAAACATACTCTAAAGACTTATAAAGAGATTTCGAAGATAGTTGGCATTAGTATTGCAACTGTGAGCTGTATCATAAAACAAAATAAAGAATCAGGATCCATATCTCCAAAGCGGAGAGTAAAATTTAACCGAAAAAAGAAAACAACTCCAAGAAATGACTCTTTTCCACTTATACAAAGTAAAAAAATACCCTCAAAAGACTAGTGTTGCACTTAATAGAAATTTAAAAGAGCATGGAATAAATATTAGCTCATCTACTGTTTGGAGGCGACTTCTTGCAGCCGGTCGGCAAGCCTATCAGTCTATGAAGAAACAGCTTCTGACATAACCAATGAAGAAAAAGTCGTACTTGTGGGCGTTAAATATAAGAATTCGACATTCAAAAATTGGAGAAAAGTGCTATTTAGCGACGAAAGCCATTTTTTTGTCTAAGGCCAGCGAACTCAACACGTGCAGACATCGCCCGGCGAAAGAATTCGGGATTGACACATCAACCAATTTGATAATCTCCCTCAAAAGAAGATGTTTTGGGGTTGTTTCGGTTACAGTGGGATTAGTTCTTTGTAGCCTGTTGACGGTATGATGAGTTCTGAGAAATAAATTACTATTTTGCTTAAAAAAGTTGTTCCAGAATTGAAGAAACGATACCCTAATAGAACGGGGATTTTTCAGCAGGATTTTGGCCAGTGCCATACGTCCAAAATGGTGAAGAAATTCATGTCTGAGAACCAAATTGAGACACTGGAATGGACTGGGAACTCTCCTAATATCAACCCAATGGAGAATTTCTGGGCTATATGCAAGAATCGCCTATTAAATATGGACTGTACAATTATGGAAAAGCTAATCACAGCGCTAATTCATGTGTGGTACATGGACACAAATATTATAAACGATTGTAAAAAACTGATAGAATCCATGCCAAATCATGTCCAAATGTTAATAAAGAGTCTTGGGGACCATATTATGTACTAAAAACTTTTAATTTTGTATAAATTTAAATAAAATAGCATTTTTTCTTAGTTTTAACAATTTTTCGAGTTTGTTTCAATTAATTTGTACAAGGGTGTACATATTTCAACGAATCGCTACGAAACTGGTACAATTATCAATCATGAGAAAAACTAGCTAATGCTCATGTTAGAACTACGTAGTAGGAAATTGGCAATAGTTTGGGATCCACCTTTATCACTGTAAAAAATATGTTCTATTTGCTGCCAGAAATTCTCTGTAATTTGAGAAAATACGCGTAATTTACAAAAAAATTACGTTGTCAGAACGTATTTTTTGTAATTACAGAAAATTTCTGGCAGCAAATAAGACAGATTTTTTACAGTGTAGGTGTGATCCGGAAACATGACATACAATTTCGACCATCCATGGAGAAGAATGTATTCCAACAAAAGATTATTATCATCAACTAAATTTCAGCTAAATTTTAAGGAAAGCTTTGACAAAAATAGCATTTAAAAAATTATTTTGTTGCCCCTAGATATAGGTGCCCTAGGCTGAGGCCTAGTGGGCCTGTGTGATAATCAGGCCCTGCATAAGATGTCTGTCATTAATCCATTAACGCCCAGCGTCCTCATTTGAGGACAGCTAATAAAACAAGCACGTATATTTTTTTGTGCTTTCTTGGAATGACTTATGCTTTTTAATGACAGTTTATAGCATCACTCTAAATGATCCCTCAAAGTTTTATGTGCCTACTATAACAATAATTACGTAAATTTGGATAGTTCTTTTATGATTTTTCATTTATCGCATATATATATATATATATGTATATATATATATATTGTGCAGATATTTCAACTTAGATGAAGTTGAATAATAATATATACTAGCAAACCCGTGCGAAATATTCGCATTTTATTTCTTTTCTTATTTACCTTTAAAATTTGAAACTCATAAATGTTATACCAATTTCACCACCTAATTAAAATTTTAATTTACCAGAAGCCAAATTATTAATAAAACCAAATTAATATTGTACAATAGTGAAAACAAAATCACTCAAAGAAAGGTTTCCAAATAAAATTCATGGATCACGACCCAATTTCCATACTTCCACCGGCAGTACAATTTCAATATAGGACTCCCACGACGCCTTTTAAATTTTTGTCGTCATGTTGGCGATGACTTTTTATTAAATTTTGTATGTATATATATACATACATATATATATATATATATATATATATATATTAATAAATAATTAAATAAAATGAAATAATTCCTATTTTGATTAATTTTTTTTTTTAATGATTGTGTTTTTTAGTCAATTTATGACACAAAAGTTCATATTCTGTATATATCTCTAAATTATTGCTAGGTTTAAAATGACGCTTGCAAAGATTCTGAAGAAACAACTGTTAAAAATACATTTTTTTCTTAAAATAATCTCATCAGACAAATGTCGTCATTTTTTCTTTTTAGTCCATTGAGCTAAATCTGCGTGCTTAAATATTGTTCTTGTATTTTTTATCCTCGCGTATCGTATCGTTCCGACAAAAAATAATTGTAACTGGTCCATGTTAGAGAAATATTGTATAGATTATAATACTTTATTTCCGAGGTCTTTGTAAGCAAATAATATAGCAGATTAATATGTTATCTCGAAGGTTTTTCGCTAAAACACTAAATGTCCTCATTTGACGATAGGCTTTAAATTTAAAACTATCAGATAAATTGTTTAAATTTGATATTTTTACTGTTAGTTGTCTATATTAATTTAAAATTGAAATTTAATAAAATTAAACATAATTTATACGTCTCATTAATACATTAAAACAAATGTAACATTTAAAATGAGATAATGAATGCAAAAATTTTAAAACTTTAAAAATACATTTTAATTAAAATCATTAAAATACACGACAGACGTTTCGGCTAGAACACTAGCCTTCCTCAGTGTCAAACAAACAAGCACAACATTTACAAAAATATTCATAACACATCATAACAAGATTATATATTCAGGAGGAATAGCTTTAGCCTCGTTGAAGGCAGAATGTTGCATTTTAGTAAAAGCGCCCTCTAGAAAAATACGGGATTCATATAAATTTGCATTAGAGGCTAGAATTTTAAAGTTGTCAAAATCAGGAATATGATCACTGTTGAGGGAATGGATTACGAGTTTGACACTGAGGAGGGCTAGTGTTCTAGCAGAAACGTCTGTCGTGTATTTTGATGTTTTTAATTAAAATGTACTTTTAAAGTTTTAGTATTCCTTATCTCATTTTAAATGTTACATTGGTTTTAGAATTGAAATATTCATCAAAATATATTTTGCAAAATTAATTCGGGCATTAACGAGTTAAGATGGGTAATTTAAGAGGTAAAGGCGCGAATATATGATGTTTAAAAATCTGTATTAAAATTGTATGTATCTGAGATAAATGCATTTCAGTATTGAAATAAAGAATATTAAAGTATGGAATTTTTTTTTTTATAATTATAAGACATTTATCGAATTAATTTTTATAATTCTTAAACTAGATCTGTAAAAAAGCTGTTTCTTTTTAATTAAATTTTTATTATTCCACTTTTAGCGTCGAAAGTATATTTTAATTCATCGACTTTTATTTGACATAGATACAGTACGGCACGTCATTTTTTTTTTTTTTTTTTTTTTTTTTTTTTTATCGTGTTCTTTTTAAACATTATTTCGTTTTTAATTGCTGTTTTTTGATGTTCATTTTTCCATTTCAAAAATTTATCCTTTTTGGAATAATTACTTGTATATTTTATAGTTTCTATACAGGTGCAAAGGAAAAGAAGATAACAATTTATGCAGGTGCAATATATATATATATTAGTTTTATATTGTATACTTGAGTATTTCTTTCTTTTATGCAGGTACAAAATGTAAGAGGGATTAGTTGGGATCCAAGTAAGTGTGCCATAACAATTCAAATACCCGAATGTACTTCTTCTTCATATGCCATCACTGGTCTGGGTCGAAATGTCTACTATGAAATTCAACTGAGGGCGCACACAGCTTCAGGATATGGAGAACCTTACAAGCAGAAAATTTTTATGCCAAATGGATTCTAAGCAATTTATTAATCATTATTGCTGCACTGTATACGATAACTGTAAGGATTTGGAAAACATATGAAAAATATTTTGTATTATTTATTATATATATGACTTTCATGCAAATAAAGAATAAATACATTCAACCAATTTAAGTTCGTTTTTTCCCCTAATACAGCAAAATTTTCTTTTTCTTTCCTTTCTTCTCTTTTTTTCATGTTTCTTAGCAAAATTAAACTAATAAATTTGAAAATAAGGATCTAAACATCAATTGTATAATTTTTTTTTCTATTAACTTATCTATAATGCAAAGAAAAATAAGGTTTCTTAATTCTATCACCATACCAAGATATAACATGGCTTTTCTTTTATAAATAACCATAAAAAAATGTAAAAAAAAATCCCTAGAAATTTTTGTCATTGACTTACTTTTTTTAGTGACCAGCTGGTTAAAAAAAAAAGGGGGGGGATTTGTTTTGGGATGGGATACTATTTAAAATTCGCGTTATATGAACAATGAAGAAAGAAAGAAAATCCAAACCTCACTATCGTTTCGAAAACTATACTCCAAACTGCTTTAGATGATAAGCAGAAATATAGAATATTCGTTCTTACACACGCAGACATTTTGCAATACATGTATGTTTACGCATTTTAATCTATACATATGTACATATGAAATGATGAAAAAATATTAGAATAATTGTGAATTTTAAATATTTTGTTTTCATTATTAGGTGTACAAATTAATTCGGTCCGTTTTTTAGCAATAAAAAAAGTATTTATTATTAAACCAAAACAAAAAATACATTATTCAAAGTATTGTCCATTATTTTCTACTATTTTTTCCCATCTCTCCGGCAATCGTCTGATTCCATCTCGATAAAACAACTCTCATCTCTTTCGCTCATCCATGTTTCGAGCCATTTTTGTATTTCTTCGTAAGAAGTGAACCGCTGACCGGTCAGATCATTCTGCATTCGTCGGAACAACCAGTAGTCGGAAGGGGCGATGTCCGGAGAATACGGCGGGTGCGGTAGGACGTCCCACTTTCTTTTTTGTCTGTAAATCAGCTGCTCGCAAGTGCATAATCGCCTTTCAACGTCTCTGGGTTTCAGTTCATAAGGAACCCATGTTCCTTCTTTTTGGATCATTCCCATCGTTTTTAGTCTCACCGATATTGCTTGCTGAGTCACTTCCCGTTGTTCTGCAAGCTGTTCTTGTGTTTGAGTCGGATCTTCATTCAGTAATTCCTCTAATTCGTTATCTTCAAATTTTTTCGGTTGTCCAGAGCGACGCCTGTCATCAACGCTAAAATCTCCCTCTTTAAATCGTCGAAACCATTTCCTGCATTTTTTGTCAGTCGGAGCACTATCGCCGTATACTTCTACGAGCGTTCGATGCGCTTCGGCGGCACTTTTCTTCCAATGAAAGAAAAAAATCAACACTTCCCGCAAATGCTGTTTATTGACTTCAAAACCTGACATGTTTAATGCAATGCTGATCAGGCTATTTCAAGCAAGCGAAAGAGTTGTACACTGAAGATTCTTAACAAATATATAACCTCTCTAAAACCACCGAAAACAGCTGTCATAGCCTAGCATTTGTGGCAGCTAGCGCCATCTTTCTAAAACGGACCGAATTAATTTGTACACCTAATATTATTATTATTATTTTATGCATCTTGCACGGTACTGTTTTTTTATAATGTAAAAACCTTTGTATTGTAATGGAATGTAAACTTTCTGACTATTAAACATAAACTTCAGACTCTAATACTTGAAAAAAAAAAAAAAAAAAACTGTATAATTAAATAATTTTAAATTATAAGTATATTGCAGGGGAAAAAAAATAGTGAATCCGATCCGATTTCAGAAATTCTGACGTGTTTTCAAAATACATGTGAAAAGGTGGTGAACCCTGTTTAACTAAATCTTAGTGTAATATTTATTTTGCTTCACTGTGTATTTCGCTAAGGCGAGGCTTGCTTTTAAGTTTAATGCTAAGCATATACATCGTATCACAGTAATTTCTCTTCAAAAAAATTTAATTAACATACTTTGACACAAATACTGATAATCGAAGAATAATTTCATAAAAAAATTTTGTTCAGATTCTATCATTGTAAAAATTTATCAGGAAAAATGTATCAAAACACTTTTGCTTTCAGTTGGTATAAAATTTTAATTAGATTAATTATATATCCAATAAATAAGAAAAAACGAAAGAAAAAACACAATGATAGCAAGTAAAAAGAAAAATAAGTAACACAGAATGAAACACAGAGAATTGCGATAAAAAACTTTATTTTGAAAAAAATAATTGTTTTTAAAAATATTTACAAAACATAATATTGTTAGTTTTATTCGGGAAAAGCGGCTTTTAGAAGTAAATTTCCACAAATTAAACTTTTTTCAAACCAATAAACGCATAAATTTTAGCTTAGATTTAAATGGTGTTTTCAGTTTAAGATCGTCAAATCTTATGTCAAATAAAACCTACTATTTTTAATTAAAGGAAAAAAATATATAAATGAAGAAAAGCAACCAAACAATGTTTTCTATACCCAATATTAACTTTTGTATTAATTTAAAATATGAGGAAGTAAAAATTTAAGTTTACGTATATCAATTTATTTTAATGAAATAATATTTTGCTTAAGGGAAAAAAAAAAAAAAACTAATTTTAACCCCCACCCCCCTTTTTTTTTCTTATTTTATTTATTTTTACATTTTCCTGTCAATACTGGATTCATTTATGAATTATATTCTTCTCCATATTTCTTTTTATTCAGTATGCTTGTTTTAAATTTGAGTATATTTTAAATGCAACTTTCAAGCTATTTTCGTTGTCATTAGTTGTTCTTATTTACTTCTTTAATATGCAGGCTGATTCGCTACCAGACCGACAAATTTGCAGGGGGTTTTAGGGGTACAGAGACGACTCGGAATTACATAGGTATGCAGGGTCGCAAATGCCGTAGTTACAAGCTGTGGTGCAAAAAAGCAGAGAAAAAGAACAGAAACAGTAACCCATTAATGGGACAGAAAACATTTTATTGAAAGGTTGTACTACAACAGGTGTTCAAAATTACGACCAGAAGTCGCCAGGCAGGCGCTGAACAGAACGGAAAGTCGCGTGAACACTGATCCCTCTAGAAGTCGTCCTTTGTCTGTCAGGCCTGCCTGACGACTTCTGGTCGTAATTTTGAACACCTGTTGCAGTACAACCTTTCAATAAAATGTTTTCTGTCCCATTAATGTGTTGCTGTTTCTTTTCTTTTTCTCTGCTTCTTTGCACCATAGCTCACAACTACGGCATTTGCGACCCTGCATTCCTATGTGATTCCGAGTCGTTTATGTACCCCCTACACCCCCTGCAAGTTTGTCAGTTTGGCAGCGAATCACCCTGTAGATAATTTGGAAAATTGTTACACATTGAATTTCATTATTTGTAAAATATAAAACTGCACTTGGAACGATAAAACACGCACATGATAATTTGTAAATTAATGCAAAACACTTTTGGAAGAGAGTAATTTGCAGTGATATTAAACATATGGATGTTTCATTAATATTCTTATTTAGTAAAATGACTTTTACTTTGCCTATTTACAAAATTTTATTTTAAAATAACTTTTATTATTCATTGCAGTGTTTTAAATACAATTAGATTCTATTGTAGAGACTAAAGTACATAAGTATTTTAATTCCACAGTTAATTATACAGCTGTTTAGCTGTAATTGTGTAATTGCTAGGATAATAATAAAAAAGACTTCGTTATAATTTTTTTTTTTTTTTTTTTTTAAATCTTCGAATTTCTTATTTGCAATATCATTAATCAATAGATATATTCATTTACTACTATATGAAAAAGCTAAACAATTATTTCAGCAGGCGCATAAATATTTGAAGATACATATAAATTTCACCGGTTCCAAAAAAGTTCATAAACAAACCAATTGTTATAAAACATACTAAATTGTCTTTTTATTATAATACGAAACACGATATTGCTATGAGACAAAAACATAAAATAATAGATTAAAAACATCTCACATACATTAAGTCTTCTTTGAAAACAAATATCAAAATTCACGAATTCTCTTTAGTCGACGTGTCCTCATGTCTACATATGATTATGACTACATCAAAATCCTTCCTGCTCAATGCCTATCGATCTGAGGCGACACAGAAGCATATCATTACTCTATGCTTTATGTGCAGGAATATTTTTAAGTGTGAAGTCTCTTGATAAACATTTGCTTTCCAGTCAATGTAGTTTGGAAGCAAATCGAAAAGAATAATTACCCGATTTTAAATAATGCCTCTATGGTAACTGTGGACTCATCATTGGTTTTCAACACTGTTGCTCAGAATATTTTTTAAAATATCTAATGGTATGTACACAACTTTATAGCTTGCCTCCTCCTCCTCTGTATCTTCATCGTCATCATACTCTGAATCTTCAGAATTATCACTTGCTTCAGATGTTTCTGACTGTTTTGCACTATTTTGTGTCAGCTTTGCGTATGTTGTTCCAGGAGTTACAATGTTTGTCGATTTTTGACCATAATTTTGGGCTGATTGGGAATTTGATTTAATATCAGAATTAGATGTAGAAAAAGCAACGTAAGTTGGAGAAGATTGGTAATTTGAAGAACTATACTGTTGAGGTGTTGAAGAATAGGAAGACTGAGATTGAATAGAACTAATTTGCTTCGGTGAAGAGGAAGAATATACTAATTGTCCATTTTCAGCAGTTGAACTGCTCTGCGGAAGTTGATTTTCACTAGATTGACTTGTCTGACTGTCAGAGACGCTTGGTAGAAAACTGTAACCTTTTTCTAAATTTTGGGTACTAATATAAGTAGCTTGGTTAGCTTGGTTTGAAGAAGGTAAATAAGAGGATTGATCATTTGAATAGGCTTCGTAAGCTTGAATTCCAACTGCAGAAGGAGAATTACTAGAGCTGCTTTCATCTTGCTGAGATGTTACAAATATCGTAGGGAAGGAAGAGCCGCTGAAAGCGTTCTGATTACTGGGCAAAACTGCGTAAGATTGATCTACAGCTGAAAGAGCAGCTTCATTCTGTTGATTATTTTGTGTTGATGTTATGTAGCCTGTTTGACCTTGGTTGAAGAGTGAAGCATATGTTACAGGTAGATCTTGTGCAGTTTGATATTGAAAATATGCAAGAGGATCAGACAACTGATTGACACTAGTTTGTGTATTTTGAGTGGAAAAGGAATTTGTTTGAGGTACTTCAGACGATGCATAACTAGTTGATGATGACTGAGCATTATTAGGAAAACTAATTTGGTTCCCTTGTGTATTTAAATTATAGTTTTGTAGGTTTGGTTGATTTTGATTAATATGCGAGGCCTGTAGATTATGTGAATTCAGGGTATAATCTGCTCCACTCGATTGTTGTTGCTGCTGATCTTGCTGCTGTTGTGATGATAAGGAATTCTTAGGTAATGTTTGTGTTTCATAGGATGAAGCAACTTGGGAAGTATGAGTTGACTGCTGCTGTGCAGTTATCGGTGCATAGCTTTGCTGATTATTTTGTTGCGTTTGACTATTGAAATTATTTAATAATACTACATTATTTTGATTTGTAGGAGTACGTACATTATTTCCACTGCTTTGTTGGAAAAATTGGGCTTGGTTTCCTAAATACTGAGCTGTGTTTTGTGGGTCAGTTCCATGAGAATTCTGAGCATTTGTCCGAAGTGTAGAAGCTGGTAAGTACTGATTTTGTGAGGATGAAGTCGTATGCGTTTGTTGATCTTGTTGTTGATTGGGTTGAGAATTTATTTGTGATTGTTGTGGAAGTTGCTGCAAATTTGAAACATATCCATTATTATTATGATTTGCCAGGTTATTGGGCAAAAGTTGAGCATAATTCAATTGCACAGTTTGAATGTTTGGCACTTGATGTTGAAACACGACACCATTATTTAACTTGTGATTAGACAATAGCGATTTTTGAGGCGTATGACTTTCGTGATTTTTATGATTTGCTTGATTTTGGAACGCAAATCCTACAGATGGAGTCTGAGTTGGTAAAATTACTGGCTGATTTTGTTGTTGAGAAAGAATTGTGGCACCGAGATGAGTTGCAAAATTAACGAAATTGGCCACATTCTGTTTATGATTAGAAATAGTTTGTTGAGATTGGGAATTTTGCTGTTGAAATGTTGGATTTCTTTGTTGTTTCATGAACTGCACTTGATGTGTTTGTTGAGATTGTTCGAATGACTGCTGAGGAGATTTTTGAGGTTGGTTTAGTTGAGCGTTACCTATTCCACGATTTTTTAGGAAAGTGGATTGGGAATTCCTTAAATGACTGTTTAACTGTGAAGCTGTTAGTTTCGGTGGCTTAGATACCTTCTTTTGCTGAGGTGGAGAAGGTAAGGGAATTGCAACTGGGGAATTTGCCGTCGACTTTGCTGATGTGGCCCCTCTATTTTTATTGTTTCTGGGATTGTTCTGTGGAGGTCCATTCTGATTAGCATTACCGACATAATGATACGTTGCATGCTTCGGCTTTGGCAGTGCTTGCCCATCTGGTAAAAGGACAATGGGGATTGAAATATATGATCTATCTCTTGCTGCCGAGGCAACTAATGGAGTACGGACATTTCGGAAATTTGTATTCCGAAATCTTGGATTTTGTGGACGATGCTGTGCTGCTGTCAGCGTCAGTATTAGCAAAAATATTGACAAGACCTAAAATAAAATAAAAAAGAAATATTATCAATGTGAATGTTAAACTTATATTTGCTTATATTATGTACTTTTATTTTCGATCAAAATGAGTTATGATAATAATTTAACCTGTAGAATAAAAATAATTTGATGAATAATGAAAACAAAATAAATTCATAATCTGTATAAAAAAGTACTTTCATCCAATCACTAATTTATCAATGTACAGTCACCCCAAAAAAAAACGCCACCCCCCACCTAATTTCGCCGTAAATTATCGTAGAAACATTTGACTGGTACCGATCGATTTGTAATAACGTCTAGTTTATAACGGTATAGTTAAATTTTGTCTAAGGGGTCGTCTACATATTAAAACTGGCATTAATTTCATTTTTTTCAATGGCAACCCCTATTTTTGACTTCATATTCAGATTTCTGAGATCAAGGCGGTTCGAAAAACATACCTATTTATATACCTTAAATCAATTTTAAATAGAGTTACACGTGAAAATGTATTAGGGGCCCGTCTATACATTTAGAAAATATAAATCACGATCTACCACCCAGTACATATTATATATTAAGTTTCACACCGGAAAAATTTTTCAGAAATGTTAATTATAAAATAAAAAAAATGACTAATCCACAGAACTTTCTGAGTTAGTTTATGAATTAAAAGATTTTTATTGGTTTCTATTGATTAAACATCAGATAGTTCACTTCATACGAAGAAAATTAAATAGCTTGAATGGATATGAAAATATCTATCAAAAGAAAAGAAAAAAAAAAAAAAAAAAAAGATGAATGGCTTTAAATTTGTTTGAAAATTCAAAATTATTTTAACTCAAGCTGCCGTATAATTGTCTGAAACGGCGGCACTCAACCTGGTTCCCACGGCCGTTTCACAGTGACATTGGGAGTTTGTTCTGATACTGCAGTACTTTCATTTTCTTTAATTGACTTTTTTAAAATATTAAAACAGATTTTTTTATTTTTATTTATTTATTTTTTTTATTAATTATTATTATTTTTTTTTTCATGACATTATTAAAAACTTTTACATAAATCTCCACGATATTCTTTTGCTTTTATATTTTATAATGTGTAACAAATTAATATGTAAAATAATAAATCCTACTACTTAATGGGATGTTCTAAAATTCTACACTTTAACACAGATACCGAAGTGGACGGTGGGTGTAGAAAGGCTGACTACCCTTAATCTAAATCTTCACTTGAAAAGGTCAAAATGTTACATAACTCTTTTTTTTTTTTTTTAAGGAAAAAAGAAGAAGATAAGGAGGAGAAAGAAAGACCAAAACGAATATAAAGCATATTAAACGTTAATACCCTTTAAACACTGGAAAACGGCGGGGTTTTGTATTGTGTGTCATCTGGGAGCTGTAGAGTGCCATAAAATTACTTTATGTAATAAAACTTTTCATTTAAAGGGTATTTAAAGCAGCATTATATTTAATACATAGACTATTCAGAAAAAAAATACCATTCATCTGGTTCATGAAAAATAAAGAACATTTTCTGGCATTGCTCTATGTATATACATTCTTGTCAACCTATCCCGGAAGATTACTGGTCCCGCCCCTTTCCATACATTTTTTTCACATCAGTCTTTTTAGAGCCGTGTCAGCCATCGGTGGCTGACACTGATCTTTCCATTTAGGGTAAGTCAGCCGGCAGTGTAAAATATGATATAAAACTACAGAACTTACATAGTTTTAAGTAATTACTGACAATTTATTTAAAATTTACTTCATGTTTTTTTTTTTTTTTTCTTTTAATAGGATTTTTATAGGATTATATCGTTAAGGCCTAATGGGGTTTATGGAAACTCGATAAACATAACACGCTTCTAAGCAGCACGTGTGGCCTGAATGGGATTTCCATAAGAATTCGCGTGTCGCTCAATGAGTTAATCGTAAATGTATTTGAAGTTAATTACTCTAAAAATTAAATTGTGTGCACACAGGGGCGGGAACTAACAATGTTACGGGTTAGGTTGGCAAGTATGCATATATATTTTGCTTGATTTATAAAAATTTATAACACATTTTCTTCTTTTTTTTCAGTATTTTGTGTTTATATCTCTCATTAAAAATAAATACAATATTCATATATAAACATTTCCATACAGTAATGTATATAAACATATTGATTAAAGAAGATTTGTTGATATTATATAATTATTCTTCTATCTGTATAGTATATTAACACAAATATATTTTGTAAATTTCGCAGCATCGAAAAACAGCAACATAGCTTCCATATCAAGGCTTAATGTAAATAGCCACGCCTTTTCACAAATTTTCTAAAACTTTATAATATAAAGCAAAATAATTTTGCATATTTGTAATTAAATCATTTAAGTTTTGTCTTCAATAATCGATGTAGTAAATACCATTGTGATTTAAGCATACCAGCGTCACATATAGAGTAAAATAGGAATATGCGAATTTTCTTTTTTTTTAAATAGTGTTTCAGCGAATCAGAGGCGGGGGCTTCTTTTCTTTTGAAATTCTTTCACAATCCCTCGCCTACATTGTGATAACTTTACAAAAATATGCCAATTTGTATAATAAACATCGAAATATTGCTTAGGAAACAATAAAAATAACATAAAGGTAAATTAAAATAGTTTTCCGTCAAATTATATACAAACATTTACTTATAGAGGATACAGATTATAACAAGTGACGGCCCCCTAACAGGAATAAAAAGTGAAATATCACTGTAACTCAAAAAATAATGCTAGGAACGAGCTGTAAATTTGGAAACCTATGTTTTTGATGATGCCCGTTCTATTCGTGCAAAAATTAACATAGGTCATAATTCATAATTTTTTCAAATATGAATTTATTAATAATTTTCATAATTCAAAAAATGTTTTTTTAGCAAAATTTTGCATGGAATATGTTTGGGTTACTTCATTCTAACGAATAAAAAAAACTGAATTTAAATATCATAATTATTTCGGAAGATATGATTTAATGTTTGTCACTTTCATTTAACATTAGCACCCCCAAACTTTGACAGCTTATAACTCTATGAAAAATTGAGCGAAATATATAAACTATACCATTTTCCGTGATGATTTGATCCGAAGAATTCAAATAAATTATAAAAAATGGGGGTTACCATTGAAAAAAATGAAGTTGATGTCAGTTTTAATATGTAGACGACCCCCTAAGTAAAATCTAACTATAACATTTTAAACTAGACGTTATTACAAACTGATTGGTACCAGTCGCATGCTTCTACGATAATTTACAGCAAAATTAAGTGGGGGGTGGCGTTTTTTTTTTGGGTGACTGTACAGAAAAATCTACTAGCGCCAATGACTCAATACTTACACAGAGAATAGAACAAATAGTATAAGTGCATGCTAAAATATGATTTTTAGAAATTCGGCCTTTTTGCCTAGAAGGAGAAAGTAGAAAAAAGTTTCACATCCGGTCACTTAACTCTGCCCCCAATCACCGTAGATCTTCAAAAATAAGCAGTGAAGATAATAACTGCACCAAAATCTGGGTTCCTTGATTTTCGAAATTCAAATTTTAAGGTGAGAATACCGAAAGAAATCGATTTTCAGGTATGGCATTATTCACTTACTTCAGTTTAAGGTCAGAGACATTTTATTTTATCAGATATAATTACTCTTTATTATTTTGTAGTTACATAATGAAATATAGTTTATATATAATCGCGATTTTAATATGGAACTATCGCTTTGATTTTTTTCGATGCCGGTAAGCTACGATTTTCTGTTGATATCTTTCGCAAAGCGATGTGGTAGTTAGATTTTTTATTTTCTCTTACCATATATGGTAAAGTTTCATTTTGGGGTGAAATTTTGAAATTGAGACTTAACTGTGTTTATATGTTTTGAGGTTTCCTAAACCCAAAAGCTTATTTGTGGTTGGTTTGTGTAATTCTCTCTGTATATTTATTTATACTTTTTCTGCTGCGAAAATATGAAGCTACACATCCTTTTTCTCTTTCTCTCTGTATAATATATTTTATTTCTCTAAATTTTTATGTATTTAATTTTTTTTTAAATATAAACTAATATATTCTTCAGTTTTCACGATTTGACATTTTTTCCTTTACGCATATCATGGTAATAAATGCGAATCGACTCCTTCACAGTATATGAAATAGAGCAAACAATAAATAAATATACAAAAGTAACATAAATTGTAGGATAATTTAGCAAAATTGGTAAGTGCGATTATTTAGTTGAGATCTTTCTCCATGAATTTTATTTCTGTATTCCAGTGAGAGAAAATATTATCAAATATAATTTGCTTAAAAATAATACTTATTTTCTTTATTGCTAAGAACTAGAAATTGAAAATAATTCTAGATATCTAAAAAATAATTTTTAACACGCAATTATATCCAAAAAGTAATACGCATAGCAAGTTTTAAAAACCGAGTTTACACCATTCCATTTATGTATACAATTTCCAGTTGATTTTACCCCTTTAAAATAAAATTATTTAAATATTTTCTTAAGATGGGTCTATACATTAAAAAAATACATGGATTAAAAAACTAAAAAACAAGCTTTTATTTCAAAATAAACTGAAAACTCCAGTTCAGCGGATATGGAAAATATACATGTATGCAAAATTTCAGCTGAATTGGTTGATAAAAAGTGAGATAACATCCGAAAACGAATTCGAATCGCAGTTACAAGGTCAGGTCTTGAAGCCCCGCATAAGCATCTATTGTCGTAGAATTATGCATGTATACAAAATTTCATCTCAATCGTATATGATGGGAAGTGAGTTAAAATTCGGAATAAAATGTTTAACAAGAGTTGGGAGCGCAGGATTTTCAAACCCTCCTCCAAATCAGTTTCATCCTAAATTGAGCATGTGTTGTCTTCGGAGTTATACATGCATAAACAGTTTCAGTTTAATCGGATAACAGGAAGTGAGTGGAAATTCAAATTTTAGATTTGAAACGCACGAATAAATAACATGCACCAAGCTAAATAAAAGCGTGTAATAATTACTCGCATATCCATTTTCAAATTTTAAACATCCCTTTTTTTTAGAAAAATCGCATTAAAAATTTTTTCCCCGATATCTATATCTATATATTTAACCTATTATATAGAACAACTTCGTTCTTAAAAAAAGCTACATACCATATTTTAAGACAATTGTTTTAATACTTATCCAGTAGTAATAATGAAAATAGGGATTTAAACGTTACTGTTTTTTGAATTTTATCTTTAAATTAATTGAAATTTTATGTATCCGTCCTTAGAGAAAGAAGTAATTAACAAACTGATTTGAAGATTTTAGAAACAGTAGAAAATCCTGATAAAACGTTCTTTTTTGAGAAATATATATTACATAGTCTGTCCAGAAAGTAATAAGACTGATTACGTAAAGTTCGTTTATTTGAAGATAATTTTACAGACACTTAATATTTTTCAAAACAGCCTTTTCCTGCCTTACTACACCGTTGCTAACGGCTCTGCCACCATTGATGCCCGCCTTGGAAGTCTTTAAGTGGAATGCTGTTCAGAACGCACGTTACATTCCTCTGCTCTGCAAGTTCTTCAGATTGTCAAAACGATTAAAAACAATCTCAAAACAACTTCTTAAGCTGGATTTTAATCAAGGAAATAGAAACAAAATTCAGCAAGGACAGATCGGGGCTGTACGGTGGTTGGGACAACGTTGCGATGTGTTATTTTGCTGGGAACTGAGTCAGGATCTTGACAAAAAATTTTCGCATTTGAAGTTCCTCCGTGACGATTTAATGCAAAATCGATTTTGTAAAGTTCCAACGTCTCCGCAATCTGTCCGCCATTACCACAAATTATAGCTTGTAACTCGAGTTACCACTAAATAAAGCTTAAGTCGGCGATTCATCGGCGGCTGAGGTAAAACATCTTCACCAATAACGCTTTATTCACCAATAGCATCGTCAGCATCGCAACTAAAACTTCATATATGCGCAGATTAGAGGCAAAATAAGAAAGAAGCCGCGTTAATCGTAAAACCGTGCAATTTAATGGGACTCTGATTTGGATATTTCTCGTTACGCGACCGTGCAGCGCCCTGTATCCACGAAAAATGTAACTGTATATTTTTTTCTTAACTGAAAAAAAATTCCCCTTCACAAGAATAAGTTTTTCCAAACCGAGTTCAATTTTACCAAATCCTTCGAATTTTATGAATTTTTTAAATGTCTATAGACTTATGAGACACCTGGTATATATAGTATATATGTGCGAGTATGTCTGTCATTATCCTTCCCGTAGCATATGCGCTGAAATGTCACATACCCTCAGTTTTTTTTTCAACCTCTCTCCTTTTTTACTTTTTTCTATATATATAAGTTTTCGACGGATTTACACTTTTTGAGATGTTCTAAACGGAATTTGACCATTTTTAGAAAATGTCTGTGTTTCTCTCTCTGTGTGTGTATCAAGAAATTTGTGGACGCTCTATCGCTCTATTTCACAAACCAATGGACGTTTTGAGACGTCCTGAACTGAATTTGACTATTTTTAGAAAATGTCTGTGTTTATCTCCGTGTGGGTGTATCAACGTTGTATCTCACAAATTAATGAACGAAAACTAATCAAACTTGATATTTAGTTAAACCTGATTTCAATTGCTTTAATTACATTAGAGATCAATCGCTCAACAGGTGACTCTGTCATTCCATTTTTTTCATAATTTTTAATGTTAGTATAGGACAAAATTTCGTATAAATGCACATAGTGATAATTATTTTTAATTTTTGAATGTGAATTTATATATATATATATATAATAGTAATAGCCCAATGACGTGTAAATTTTTAATATACGTATCTTTCAAAAGAACTCGTTAATGTCTTTAAAACGAATGGTTAAACAATAGAACTGTGATAATTTAAAACAAATTTATCAACTTTTTTCATTTTAACAAAAAAAAAAAAAAAAAAAAAAAAAAATATATATATATATATACATACAAAATTGACCTTTTTTTTTTTTTTTTTTTTTTTTTTTTTTTGACATTTACTGTTATGCTCCTCTGAGATGAAAATCATCATGGAAAAACAATTTTAATAAATAATTAACACTGCGTGAATTTGTATAGAAAAAAATAGAAGAAAGTTTTGAGGCGGTCAAATCAGCTAGATTTTGTAATAACGTGCAATAAGTGTCTTTAGTTTTATTGTAAATCGTTCTAATTGTTTAGGAAAGAAGAGAGGTATGAAATGTACGAAAAATTGCCGTTAACTGTTACGTTCTTCAGTAATATTTATAAATAACAATTTTTTGTAATACGTTTATACAACTCAATAAAATAAATAAAACATTATAAAAAGAGTGGTGGATAAAGTTACGGACAACGGCAACTCTGCGTATAATCACAATCAGTTTTACTCTATATTAAAATATTTCGAATATTTATGACTTGCAAATATTTACTACAGCACATATTATATATAACCTGGGATATTTTTCTAATTAATTAACAAGGAAAATAAAAGTCTTAAATAATAAATTTGTACAACAAGTAGTAAATCATGAATGATAAAATGTTTTCTTCTATTTCTGCATAACATTTATTTATAAAAAAAAAAAAAAAAATGGAAATAAATTTTTTATACACTAGAAAGTCTTTTTTGAACCTTTAAAAAATATGATATTGTTAAACATTTACATTTAAAATTAATTACAAAATTTTAAAAAATACGAACAAATGATTCAGTTGTTAATTTTCACTCTAAAATTCGGTAATGAAGATAAAAACTACTTAAGGGATATTGTATCAAACTCCCAAAACTTTTCTCTTAGAACTTAATACTAATTTACCTTCATTAAAGGCTTATGACCAAATGTGTACCTCTCTATATGGTCACATTTTATGTTTTCTTTCATTTGAACTGGCCGTTTTGTACACTATATCTGATCTCCATGTGAGTAAAAATAGTGTGTGTTTAGCGAAAAGAAGCGAATTCATAATTCTGAATATGCACACTTCGGAGAAAAAGTACAAACTTCGAAAACTGAATTTTGTTTCACTATTTTTACCTTGCTATTTTTTAATTGAAATACTATAATATTTCTTGTAAGATACACTTACTTGTTTGAAATAAATAAAATTAATATGAATAATTACAAGATAAAAAGAACTTTTTATATACCACGTTTTTAAATTTTCTGTTGAATCATATAAACTTGAAACTTCTATGTATTAATAAATACTTAAAAAAATTTTTTTTTGCTGAATTATCCCATCAACTTGAAAGAAAATAATCAAATGCGTAATAAAGAGAACAATTATAAGAAATTTTCAAACATTTATTAATTGAATAAAATTATTAAAAGAATGCATTGTGATCGTGTTCTGAGCTATTCTAAAAGTTTCAAATGTCTAGCTAGTCGGGAAGTTAGTTAAAAATAATTACTAGATTAATTGCAAGATTTGTAATGAACAAACAAACAAGAAAGCGAGTCTGGATAAACAAACAAGAAAGCGAGTTAATAAAATCATGGTAAAATGTACTTGTTTTTAACTTTCAAGTGATTAGTTATGAATTCAAATGATTAGTTACAGAGTTACATTGAATTAGGTTATGTTATCTAGAGTGAATTTCAAATAAACATGTACAAATTACACTATACTGCCAAAAAAAAAAAAAAAAAAAAAAAAAAAAAAAATCGACCTCTGATACCATTCCTGCTAATTTTTATGTAAAATGACCTCCTGAATCCAAATATGACTCCATTTTGCCCCATCACTCACTGTTTTCTCGGGACGTCACCTCCTCCCCCAATTTTTATCACTCTTCGGTAATTTTATGGCCATAAATTTGATTTGGAGAATGGAAAATAATTATTTTAACTCTTAAATATATATAAATATATATATACATTAAGAGACACACATAAACACACACACACACACACACACACAAAAAAAAAAAAAAAAAAAAAAAAAAAAAGCCGCACTTGGATATTTTTCATTTTTCTTCCTGTAATCGCAAATTTTATTGTTTCAAAAGTAAATTTTTGAACAGATTTTATTACATTGTGTTCCGCGTGCAATTTAGGATTGAGCCAAGTGTTAAAAACAAGATGCAACTGTTCGGAAAATTTGTATTTCAAAAATGGGAAGAATAAGGCAATTAACGATACCACAAAAAAATATTAATTTTAGAGCGAAAATCAAAAAAAAAAAAAAAAAAAAAAATTTAATACGTGGTATGTAAAAATTTTTAAATGTTAACAAAATATTAGTGATCTGGTTTTTAGCAAGATATAATATTTTTTGACTGTTTAAACTGTACATTTGTCCTTAAGCGGCCACGTTACTCATCCAGTCGAGATGACCGCAAGTTAAAAAGCCAGTGCTTAAAAAATCAGTTTGTATTACATTTAGAACATAGCAGGGATTTAGAAAAAGTGCTTAGTAACATAATTTATCTAAATATAGTGAAATAACAATTAAACAAAGCAGGTTTAATTGCCAGAAAATCTGAAAAAAATTCATTCTTAACGAAAAGAATTTGAAAACCAGGACATTAAAGGGTTAAAAAAAAATAAAAAATGATCAATTAATTATTGGGCTGAAGTTGTTCTCTCTGATGAGTTAAGTTTAACTTATTTCGAACTGAAAGAAACAAGCAGATTTGATCACGAAAACGTGACTGACTTAGTGAAAATCGCACTTTTAAAACAATGACATATTCCCCGTACATTACGGTACGAAAATGCATAATTTTTCGGTGAGTATGGCAAATTTTCATGTTCAAGGGATCAATTTACCCGAAATAAAACTTGGCCACTAAAAAATTGATACCTGACCGACTACTTTTGGGTTTTCAGACTTTTCCATAATCAGCATTTCAAGATGATAAAGCACCTTGTTATATGGCACTTGTGATACATTTATTTGGTTCAAGTTGTTAAAATTACTTATCCATTCTCATGAGCATCTATAATTTTGTAAGTTATCATAACTTTTTTTTACTTAAAATTAATTCTCACAAAGAATATCATAGGATTTCTTCTTTATTAGATCTGAAAATTGTCCTAATCTCAATCCGCTCAGAAATGTTTAGTCTATAAAAAAGGGTGGGGATTAGAAATTTGTAGCCTACAACTTTGAAAGAACTAGCAAAAAATATTTATGATATTTAGCACAGTGAAATTTCTGAGTTTCATGTTAAAAAACTGCAAAATACTATGCAATTGCAAATTAAAGCAGTAATTCCATATAAAGGCAGAATTATCCAATCCAGAATACATATTTTTATTAAATAATTGTTTAGACCTAACAAACAAATAGTTTTATTTCATACATTAACATAGCACTTGTTTATTTCATATAATAAATCATGATAGAATACAAAGTATATATGTAATATATTACGTTTAAAAAGAAGATTTTATGTGGATTTTTATTAAATGCTTCGTAGAGTGTAATAAAACGAATTATTAAATCGAAAATGTACATAGGTATCATGTTATGACTTCCGTATTATACAAACGTAACAGTTTTATTCGTTGCAATTATTAGTTTTTAAATTATTACAAACCCAAAAGGTATAAGTCAATTTTTCTGCAGTGCAGCTTTTTTTTTTTTTTTTTTTTTTTTTTTGTCGCTTAGTGTGTATACATATATATATATATATATATATATAATGTATAAAATAAGTGATAATTATAATTAATTAATAAAAATATAATAAATGTAACTTATAATTTCAGTGGCAAATGGCAAATCCCCCCCCCCTCCCCAAAAAAAAAAAAAAAAAAAAAAAATCTTCCCCTTGCTGCAAATGTTCATGTTATAGAATTTTCCCCCTCTTTAAGCCCTCAGAAGATATTTAACAGATAAAATATTTCGTTTCTCTACTATAATTTATAGCCATAAAATTACCGAAAAGTGGTAAAAATAGGGGGCGTCCCCCCCCCCTTATAAAAAAACGGTGGTGATAGGGCAAAATGGCCGTCATATTCGAATTGAGGAGGCCATTTTACATAAGTATTTGCGAAAATGGTGTGGGAGCAATTTTAATACCAAGCAGTGTTATTGCTACAAAGCTATATAGACAAATGATATATAAATTTAAGTAGTTAAACAACCATAATTTATAAAATGTGTTGCCTAAATTAATTGTTTAAAAGACCTACATTAAAAAGCCACCTCTCTAAACAGTGAGTTTTTTTTTCTCTCTAATTTTCTAATTAATTAGTTAAAAAAATAGCTTTTAAAATTAAAATAATCTGGTGTGTCATTCACAACACTTTCTCTTACCCTTATTTCAATGCTATGAAGACGGAATGCAGATTAAGAGGTAAGATAACAAAAAAAATAGGTTTAGCAGCAGCTTTATTTGGCATACAATTCCATATGAAGGGAGAAGGGAGTACCACCCCCTCAACCCACCGTTTAGATATCATATGTATATTTATAAAGAATAAAAAGCTGTTATTAAATTTAAAAGTTAATATCAAACTAGCAGGCTTTGCTCGCTTCGCTGGTCATTATATTGAAATGAATTCTCAAAATACTACATCATAATAATAATAAAAATAATCATTGAAATCAGTCAAAATTTAAGTTAAAGTTCTCGCTACCTTCGGTAGCGGTTTTCCAACACTCCACACTTCGAGTCTGGAGTAACAATGCCTTCGGTAGCGCCTTGTCTGCATTTTACTCCCCCTCCCTCGCGGGTAAATGGAAAGATTTGCAAAATCACATCAAAGTGCATATTACGTACACTTAATAAACACCCACACACCAAAATTCGCCATTCTGATTCTAAGGTAATTTGGAGCAGATTTAAGCTTGAAAACGTATTTTTTGCCCCGCCCACCCCAAAGGAGGGGGGGAGTGATTTCACAAAATCTCTTTCATGTTGCATGCACATGCATAACCGACACATTAAAAAATCGAGATCCTGAGATTATTTAAAGCAGAGTTATGTTTCAAAACATGTTTTTTAGCTCCCCCTTCCCGTATTTTTTTAGCCCCGTTCTTAATGGAAAGAAGGGGGAGAGAATTTCGCAAAATCGCTTTATATTATGAATTAGATACATGTAACTAACCCACACTACACATAAAAAATGTCCTTCCTAAGATAATTTACTGCAGAGTTACGCATGCGTACATGTTTTTTGCCCCACTCGCCCCTAAGGGACGATAGGGTGGAATTTCACAAAATCACTTTTTAGTGTGTGTTGAATATGCATAAGCAGACCACACATCAAAAATTGTCATTCTAGGATAATATGGAACAGAGTTACGCATGGAATCATGCTTTTTACCCCCCCCCCTCCCGCGCCTTCAACCTTCAAGGGGGGGGGATAGTATGGAATTTCATATAATTCCTTTGTAGTTTGTGTGTGTTGAGTACGCGTAACCAATCGACATATCAAAATATCGATTTCCTGACGTAATTTGGAGCAGAGTTACTCTATAAAACGTGTTTTTGTACCCCCACTCCCCCTCTTAAAGGGGGGAAAGGGGAATTTCACAAAATCCCTTTACAGTGCATGTTTAGAACGAATAAACAACCCACACGTAAAAATTAATCTTACTGAGATAATTTGAAGCAAAGTTGTGTGCTTGATAAAATGTTTTTGCCCCCTACCCCCAGGGGTGAGATAGGACGGGATTTTACAAAATTCCTTTGTAGTATGTGTCTTGAAAGCGCATAATCAACAGACATATAAACAAAATCGTTATCCTGAGGTAATTTAGAGCACATTGATTCTTACGAGCGTGTTTTTGCCCCCCCCCCCTTGTACTTAAGGGGGATGGGGAGAAATTTTGCAAAATTTCTTTATAATGCGTGTTAGGAACGTTTAATCAACCCACACATAAAAATTAATCTTACTGAGATAATTTGAAGCAAAGTTATGCTTAAAAAGTGTTTATTCTCTGCCTTCCCAAGGGGGGAAAGGGAGGGACTTTCGTAAAATCCCGTTACAATGGGTGTTGGACACACGTAAATAAGCCACACACTAAAATTTGTGATCTCAGCTCCTATAAATTTTCCCGGACGAATTTATAGTCATGTTTTTTGCCCCCCTCGCCCCCAAGGTGCAGTAGGGTGGAATTTCACAAAATCACTTTGTAGTGTATGTTCAATACGCATAAGCAGTCCACACATCAAAAATTGCCATTCTAAGATAATTTTGAGCAGAGTTTACGTATGGAAACATGTTTTTTAGCCCCAACCCCCAATCCTCAAAGGGGAGGGATAACACGGAATTTCAAATAATCCCTTTGTAGTTTGTGTGTGTTGAGTACGCATAACCAATCGACATATCAAAAAATCGCTTTCCTGAGAAAATTTGGAGCAGAGTTACTCTTTAAAACGTGTTTTTGCCCCCCCCCCCAGCCCCACCCTTAAAAGGGGGAAAGAGGGAATTTCACAAAATCCCTTGTGTTGGGAACGCATAACCAGCCCAAGCATAAAAAAATCGCCTAAGATAGTTCAGAGCAGAGATGCGCATGGAAAAATGATTTTGCCCCCCCCCCTCCCTGAGGAGGATAAGATGGAATTATACAAAATCCCTTTGTAGTGTGTGTCTTGAGCACGCATAACCAATCTACATATCAAAAAATCGCTATCCTGAAGTAATTTGGAGCACAATTACTCTTATAAGCGTGTTTTTGCCCCCCCCCACCCTTAAAGGGGAGGGGGAATAAAAAATACACACATAAAAATTAATCTTACTGAGATAATTTGAAGCAAAGTTATGATTGGAAACGTGTTTATTCTCCCCTCCCTCCCCCCACCTCCAAGGGGAGAAAGGGGGACTTTCGCAAAATTCCGTTACAATGGGTGTTGTACACACGTAAATAAGCCACACACTAAAATTTATGACCTTAGCTCCTATAGATTTCCACGGATGAATTTAGTGCTAAAAGGGGGGTCGAATTTGCCCCCTCGTGACTCCCCTCCCCGAATCGAAAAAAATCGAAAATGAGTTTCTAGAATATCTTCAAGATGATGCTTGGCGTTTTTTTTTTTTTTTTTTTTAATATATATCTTTGACTTATTACTGGTAGAATTTTACTCGAAAATCCGTACTTTGCTAAATTTGCCTCCGAAAATCTTTTTTATCCCTTCCCCCCTTAAAAATCCAAAATTCCAAAATCGCAGAAAATGATTTTTTTTGTATTCAAGTCTAGTTTCCCCATCTGCAATTTCTTCATCGTGAAGTAATTTGGAGCCGAGTTATGCTTATAAAGGTGTTTTTGCCTTCTGCCCCCCGGGGAGGGAGAACGGGAGGTATTTCGCAAAATCCCGCAGCACTCGTGCTTACTTTGTTCGCCTGATGAAGGGTCGTGTGTTTTTTCGACCCGAAACAATTGTTGCGAGTTTATTGCATTTTATGGTGTTTATTCAAAGTTTGTAAGTAATAACTTTCACTCGCACTTCTCCTTGAAATTTACCAAACTTGATCATACTTTTCAAATGGCAGCCTCATACGAACTTCAAAAGGCAAAAATTTTGAATTACCAGCAGTTAATAGTTTTTAAGTTAGCTGATAACAGGCATTCTACTGTATGGGTATGGGAAATAAATTTTCATTCCTGATAGTTTTCCGGCACTTGGTAAAATGCAGTGAAGAATTTTGATCGATTACATTTAAAATTAAATGATGCTTTCACTTAATTATTGGTAGCCCTGTATGTGTATGTCATCTATAAACCATGTACACTCCGAATTGTATACATAAATTTAGTCCGATATTTAAAAGACATAGCATAACCAGAAATATACTTTCAGCAATATCGAAATATAGTTCAAATATATCCCAATTTTTTGGGTGGCCCTATAAACTAATGGTACATAATTTTCATATCATATCCTATACTTTTGTGCATATGCAGCAAAATACTTTTGCGCATATAAAAAATATTTGTTCTTTTTAATTTTTTAGGGCAGTCTTTAGATGTTAAACTGTACCTACCAAAAATTTCGCTCATAGACGTAATGTATCTGAATTCTCTCTGATGTCCCTGCACACGAATCATCCCTTGTGCTCAACGAAAAGTTTTAGTGTAGCATCCCTATATGATGCAGACTTAGAATACTGAGTTTAAATTTCTTGTGAATATTTATTTTTGGATATGCTGATAACAGACACAAAAACCAACCACTAAAATTCTGTTTTTCGGATTCAGGAAACCTCAGTACGTGTAAATATAACGTAAATTCGATGTCAAAAATTTGGCTCCAAAGTAAAATTTTGTCTAGACGAAGTTGCCAATTGACTACATGAAGGTTCTGAGCCTAGGTAGAATAATCGTTATGTAGGACTTTTTGAGAGATCCTATCCCGTATTCATGCGCATTTTGGTGAAAACAACTGAAAATTCAGAGCGACTACGGTGTCGGACGTGACGTGGGATCGAACCCGGATCTGCTTTTTTTCCAGCTTTGAAAACAGAACTTTTCGGCTACTGATGCATCAAAATACTAATGAATGATTTATTTATTATCTTTCATTTGGAAATTGAAGAACGAAGGAAAGATCTATTAAAGTTTTAATTAAAGAAATAATAAATAAGATTTTCTCTATATAATCGTCATTAAGTTAAGTATATCAAATATTTTTATATCTAATTTTCTATTTTTCTAATTAATTAATAAGAAAATTTTTTTCTCAATCATTATATGTATAATATTTGTATTTATATCAGAAAAGAAAAATATTTGTAATATCCAAGATTATTTTTCGACCTTTAAAAATATATCATTTAAATATAACTCTTAAAGTTAATGGCAAAGTATTCAGAAACATCGATGAAATATTCATTAGTTGACTTTCGTTCTGAAATTCGATAACGAAGACAAGGGCCTTTAAACTTTTTAACATAATCAGAAAGAAACCAAAAACGAAGTTAATAAAATAAGATCATCCCGAACAATCAACGCTGACTTAAGTGGATCAATCTATAAACACAATAAGTATCGCGAATAAATTTTGTTTTTTAGGTCCCAAATGAAATGCAAATGGTCTACCTGTCCCATAGACCTACATCCTGAGGTCCAAAATACTGAAAGTTTTGTTTGATGGCGATTAATTCATTTTCCTCTAAGCTACCGCCCAACGATACTCACACTAATTCTAGTAGCTGCTATTTGGGTTGCTTCCCCAAGCTCTGTTTCCATAAAAAGAAAAAAAAAAGTGACAAGTGCTTTGCTGTTTTATCTACCTATTTTATAATCTATCGATGATATAGTTCTACCCTTTGGAAAGTTAAGAAACCTTTAGCCATTGACCTTAGTTCTACTTGTTGCAGTGGCTATGATCGCTAAACTTCCGGGTGATATACCCTTGTAGTTTATGTTGAAAATTTTCCTCAAAAAGTTGGTCACGTTTCGCCCAACTATAATAATAATTAAAGTAGTTGTAGGTTACCTGATATAAATCAACATGTTCAAATTTATGCAATTCATTTCAAACTAAATAATAAATTGCCTAGGTAACATGTAAAGAAAGATAAAATACTAAACAATCTGTAAATTTTACGCACGGAGACCTTTTAAGGTTTTATGTAGAAGTTTTTTACTCTACATTTTTAGTACAAAATCAAAAAGGTGAAAATTAGTGCGTGAGAAATAGACGGTTCATTGTAAAAGTGGTGTAACTCCATATTTTTCAATTATGTATATTTTTGCTTAATTGTATCATATTTAGGCACATCTTTCATTATAAAAGTGAAGAAACTCCAATAATTGCATTAAAATCATATAAATGGCATAACTTGTTTTTTTCCAGAAAACTAAAACTTCTAAATATTCATCATAAAAATGAAGTTTCTAAGTTACTTGAAATTATTTTTCTTGTAATTTACAAATTCTTATAACTCTGATTTGTATTAAACACTGAAAATCGACTAAACACTTACTAAATCAACTATTTTTCTTACACATAAACTTGCAAAAAAGCTTATTATTTCAAAATCCATTTACAAGGAGATAATTTACTTTTACATGAATGACCTAAATAATCATAGTAATAAGATATACTTCTGTGTATGTAACATAAAAATTTTTACATTTTAAGAAAATAATAGCTATCCAATTTGAAGCAAACCATACTTTGAGCCAGCCGGAAATAGAATTTCAGTGTTTAGTTTTTCACTTCAGAAGCTTCCCTAAAAATGCACTCTAATTTGAATTAAAAAAAAAAAAGAGGGAAGAGTTTACAAAATAAACCTACATATGCTTTAAATTATCCTTGTTTATCTTAAATTTCTAGTGATATGTTAGACGAATCAACCGGGTTCGTGAAGTAGGACTGGTAGGGCACTGCTTTCTGGATCCCCAGGTCTTGGGTTCGAAACCCAGTGTGGGCATGGATGTTTGTGGTGTCCTATGTATTCAAAATATTGTTCTGTGTAATATGGAACAAATGTGCAATGTAAAAGGAATCAATCGAGACAAAAGCCATTGTAACTATAGCTCAACTGTAAGTGTAGCTCATAGCTGTCAAATGAAGAAAGAAAAGAATGAAAGAGACGAATCAAATTTAACCCTTTACCGATCCAATTAAATTTCACTCCTCTGGTCAGTGTTGTCAAATATAGGGATTTTTTTAATTCATTATCCACCACTAAATTTTAACTATAACGGTTGCCTAATCCCTTCGAAGGTTAATCGTCCATTGTGTATATCAAATATCACATTTCAAAATTATTGGTAATAGTTGAATAAAAGAATTTCTAACTTTGGCAACACTATTCAGAGCGCTCTAGAGCGTTAGGACCAGCAAAGGGTTAAATGAACTCAAATTGAAGTTTAAGCAATATTTTCTTGATTTTAAAATTTGGTTTGTATATTAGACAATTTAAAACATTTCTCTCATGATTCATTCAAATTCCAAACTTCTTAAATGCCTAATTTTAATGGTTATTATTGCAGCAGCTAATAGCATTCGTTTAAAACACAGGAAATATCAGACTTAACTTTAAACGAATGGAACGAAGTCCTGAGAATATGCTTGAATTGAATGTTTTGGTAATTTTAAGAAAACATTATACAACAAATTAATTTACAGTCTTTTTTTCTGGTACGTTAATTTACATGAGTCCAGAGTTAATCATCTTTATTGCAGTAATATGCCTCATTTGGTGGCCGAATAGTTAGCACTCTGACTTTCAGTTTTCGGGTTCAAATCTCGGTTCGTGTGTAATGTTCGAATTGATTCGAAATCCATTTTAAACCGTATGTCAGTGTCTAATGAACCTTAATGAGCAAAAAATGACCACAAAGAAGCAATCCAAAACTTTAATATTTAGTACAAAGTAACATTTTGAAGTATGGTTTTATTTATAATTTTCGTGTTAAATTTAACACAATTAATGTAACTGTATAATTTTACTCAATGTATTATTTGAATGATTTGATTAAATTTAGAGAAATGAAATAAATAAATTCGTCTTTCACAGAATTTAATTTAATAGCAGAGACTTAGAGGTTGTCAAATTATGATAAACCATTTTGCCTATTCTTAGATTCACAGAAATTGGCCAAAGCAATTTGCCTTCTATAATACTTTTTCTCCGTTGAAAAGCTACAGTAGTTAATATAGGGCCAACAAAGGGTTAAATGAATTATTATATGTATATATATATATATATATATATATATATATATATATATACATATGAATTATTATATTATTTATGTATATCTATTTATATGTATATATATATACATATAAATAGAATGATTTAATATCATTATAATACTCAGCAATCAAAAGATAAATGAAAATACCAACAATGCAAAATTAAAAGAGAATGTAGTTCATTTTAAACGTTTTTACAGATTTTTTATAATTTAATTACAATACCAATTAATAGTTAAATTATTTTAAATTGCATGTATATGGATTTCTATGCAGTAGAAGTCGTCTAATCTTAAAATTTCTTTGAAATGGTCTAAATTCTTTGACAGTAGAACTCTTCAAAGTTTTACATTTACAAATTTGAAAACATAATTTTTTTTTTTTTTTTTTTTTTTTACTTTTCGAACATACATATGTAAGGGAAGTATTGTAATCATACCAAAAATCCGACTTTGAGATTTTACAGTTTCTACACGTCATGAGGTCCCCTGAATTCATTTTTATTATTTTTACGACGATGTATGTGTGTGAGTGAACATGGTAGCGCTAAAACGCTTTGTTCTAAAAAGCTGAAAGTTCGTACGTATGTTATAGGTCACCATAGCACGAACCCTATTGTTTTTGGTGAATCTAGGACTTTTTTTTTAACAGGGACACAAAGAAAAATTCTTTATTAAACTGAGAAAAAAAAATATACCGCTTTCATGTAGAATGAATAAGTGGTCATTTTCTAAATCCCTTAACTAGAAATATAGATTTCCGAGCTATGCGCACGCTAAGGCACGCCAATAAATTGAATAGACGATATGGTCGAGAATTTCTAATCCATACATTTATAAATGGGGAAACAATATTCTGAATATTCTGAATCTTTTGTATTGAGAGAAATTCTCGCTTGATTTTCTAGAATTGGGTAATAATCAATGGTTATAGTTGCTGAAACCCGCCTTTTGTATTCTCAGTTATTTGCAGAGATTTTTAAATAACTTTGTCTTCGGGAATATAGGCAAATGCTCTAGAATTCTAATGGGGGTTCTAGAACTCGCTTTCAAAGAGAATTAGAAATCATAAGGATGATATGGAATTTTTTTTTTCTAGAACCACAATTTAGATTCTAGATGTCAGTTACATTTTTTTTTGTCAGTGCATTATGGCCTATGAACATAAATTCTTTAAAATACAATAGCATATAAACGCCTTATTGAATTCAACTGAAAAGTTATACACATGTTATAAGTCACTGTCGTACGAACTGCATAGATTTTGGTGAATTTACTCGTAGTTATTTTACAGGGACACGAAGAAGAATTCTTTATCATTATGGTCTATGGGTTCCAAATTATATAAAGTGCGATAGCGTCTAAACGGCTTATTGAACTGAGCTGACACTTTATACACATATTAAAAGTCACAGTCACACAAACTGTATAGATTTTGGTAAATATAGCTCTTATAGTTTTTTTTTTTTTTTTTTTTTTTACAGAGTCAGTCGTTTTGAGATAAAGTATCCCGAAAAAAAAAAAAAAAAAAAAAAAATGAGTGCCTATTTGTGGATTGGTCAGTATCCTAGCTTCTTAGTGTGAATGAATATTACCTGAAGAATAAAAAATCTTTATAATGCGGTATCCATTTTAAAATATCATTTATGATATTGGTTTGAAAATTATTAATTGTCAACAGTCTACTTAAGAACTTCATAAGTTATTCGAAATTATTTTAAGATTTTCATAGCATGTTGCGGCATCGCGCCACAACATGAACGTAAGGAACCTCAATATCTCATCTTCACACTAACTATGAATCATCGCTTTATTTATGAAATTTATGAGGACAAATATGTGATGGGGAACTGAGCGAAGTCCACTATCAAGGTTAATATTTCTGTACTGATAGGTATAAAGGATTTAAGTCCAAAAATGTCGATTTTGAGTTAAGTACATAGTCAGACTCAGAAAAAAATTCTCTATCGATTGGTATAAACGATTTAATTCTATGTCATTTAGTCTTTGAGAAAATCCATTGGTAAAAAAAGGACCAATTTAGAAATTTACCATTTATGTATGGTATAAAATATTTAATTCAATTTTTTCCGTTATTAAATGAAGGTTGACAACCACTGAATGGTATAAAGGGTAAAAATCAACGAAATACCTTTTCCCTAATCCATTCTTCTGATTTGTTTTTAGCTAGTTAAACTTTATTTTTCGTCTCCTGAAAAATCAAGAATATGGACTTAAATCCTTTATACTTATCACTACAGATTTAGCAGGAGAAAACATATCACAAGGTTATTGAGTACCTTACTCACGTTTCTAGAAACTTCAAAATGATAAATGATCATCGCATTTGTTAAAAGACTTTCAGCTTTCCACCTTTCAAGCATACGCCAATCAACATCAGAAATGCCATCGGTCATTTCTGTCGTAACGCTCCCATTCTTATGCAAATATATCACCGACTAAGACTAACACAGTGGCTCAGTAGGATAGCACTATGACGAAAGCTATCCGCAACAAAAACAAAATATAATCTTCAAGTTTTCTATCGATTATTGTGTAAGAATTGCTTAAAGCGTTTTGAGCTTTTCGTGATGTATATCACTAGATTAAAACATTAGCAATAAAATATCCACTTTAAAGGGGCTTGGCACCTTTGACGTGGTACCACTGAAGGTTTCACATAAAAGCTTATACTTCCATTTAATGTTTATAAATTGAACAGTAAATATTTATAAACTAGCAGGCTTTGCCCGCTTCGCTGGACATTAAACTTAAATGAGTTGTCAAAATCCCATATCTTTATTAATAGCCTAAGTTCTCGCTGTGATTGGTAGAGGTTTTCTCGCTCGCAACGTGAGGAGTCTGGGTCCCCACTGCCTCCGGAGGCAAATTACCCACTTTTTACTTCCCCTTCCTCAGCGGGTGAGTTCGAAGTTTTGCAAAATTCCACTAATGTACATAATGCGTACACTTAATCGATATTCACACACCAAAGTTCGCCATTCTAAGATAATTCAAAGCGAATTCAAATGGAAAAACATGTTTTTACACATGTTTATTGCCCTCCAACTCCGAGAAGGGGGGGGGGGGATTTCGAATTTCGTGAAATCCAGTTACAATAAGTGCCGGATGCATACAAACAATTTACACACCGAATTTCATGACCACAGAAGTCTTTAATAGAAAATATTATAAATAAATAAATACAAAAAGCACAGCTTTAGTATGGGACCCCTTTGGTGATTTTAAATACTTCAAGCCATTTTTGCGATGAACTGAATTGGCTATCTCAATTGTACAATTAAAGATTTTGGCGAGAAACGTCTTAGCTACTTCGGTGCCAAATTTCAAATTTTGCCAAAGGGATCCGATACTAAAGCTTTTCCATACACTAAATAAATAAAATAAAAACTCTTTTCTGATATTTACAAAATAAAAATAAAAAATCTTAATAAAATCCAGATTATAACCACTTACAATTAAGGGGAGAACATAAAAAAAACCTCATAAGGTACATAATAACAACGAAAAATTTTGTTTTACTGCAGGAAAGAAAAGTACTGCTTAATTAAATAAAAATATTAAACTAATACCAAATATCTCTATGAAAATATTTATCCACATACAAATTCCTGATTAAAAAAAAAAAAAAAAATCATCAACTTTTGTCGGTTTTTTTCTCTCTAATTTTTATTATTATTCACGTGAAATTAAAAATATTTCATTTTATTTCTGGAAAATAAAAATATATATAAATGCGTATATATATAAATATAAAACCTTCTACCGAATCTGGGTTGAAAACGAAAAAGTGTAAAATAAATTAGAAATATCAGACCTATATTTATAAATTTTATACCAAATGAAAGGGGCGATTTTTCTGAATCCAGGGGTGCCAACAGGTTTTCGATGCGACAATTAGATTTTCAAAAAATAACTAAAGTAGGAAATTTAAGTGGCAACGGAAAAACGTAAAAAGTGAAAAATAAATTAGAAATATCAGACCTATCGTTACAAAGTCAGTACCAAATGAAAGGGGTGATTTTTCTAAATCCTGGGGTGTAAACAGTTTTTCGATACGACAATTAGATTTTTTAAAATTAACTAAAGTATGGAATTTAGATAGCAACACTTCATTTCAATATTTTCATAATTTATAGTGCGAATCACGCGAATAAAAAAGTCTTTAACTTAAAAATTTATTTTTATTCCATTCAAAGCGTTTTAGTGAAAAAATATTTATGGCGCATGCGCAGGCGTTTTTTACCCACAATCTAAACACTAATCATAATTTTGAAAGTTTCTATAGATATAATTTTAAGTTGGGTGAAGTCCTAAGTTTCTGCCAAGCGCCGTTGAATTCCGTCCAGCTGTTCTCTAGTGATGCCCGCCCGGACAAATGTGTTTTAGTCTTTTACCCCCCCCCCCCTCAGGGGGGAACGGGGGGGGAATTTCTGAAAAGTTGATAGATATAATTTTAAGTTGGGTGAAGTCCTAAGTTTCTGCCAAGCGCCGTTGAATTCCATCCAGCCGTTCTCAAGTGATGCCCGGACAAAAAAAGCGACATACAGACACGATGACACACACACACACACAGGCAAAATTTTCTGAAGTCATTTTCGGCTTTTATGGGGTGTGAAACGTGAAGATATCGCAAAATTTTTCGATTCCGACAAATTTACAGACAAAAATATGATTTTATTAATATAGATTGAACAGTGAGTTAAATAAAATGTATATTCATACAAGAATTCTTTTAATTTTTATCTTTTACAGATTTGAAATCTTTAAACTGAGTTTTTTCAGCTTGCATTTTTTCATGAATTTTTCATGATATTCAAAATGCTAAAACTTCTACAGACATTTAAGAAAAAATTTCCTCCCCCCCCCCCCTAATATTTAATAGAATTTACTTAAAAGAATTAGGGACAGATTTTGCAATACCTTAAAAAAAAAAAATAATAATAATAATAAATAAAAATAAAAATATATATACATATATTTTTTTTGTAAATTTTTACACAGACATGCACTTATTATTATTATTACTATTTTTCAAAAACTAATTTACGAATTTCAAAATCCATCCCTGATTCGTAGGTTCTACTAAACATCCAACCTATATAGTTATAGTGTATATTGTTGTGAATTTGTAAATAACAGTAGTTACCTTTATGTAATTTCATTTTAAAAGGCCTTGTCAGGTTATAAAATGTGAATTTTCTGCATTTCTGGCTTGTTTTGGTATTAAAATAGCTCGTTTTCCTTTAACAAACTGTTATAAAGGTTCACCAGGGCAGATAATGACCTTGACGACGAATTTGGCAATTTTATTGCTCCATGGTGATTGTTTGCGACTTTGGCGAGAAAATTCTTATTATCGATACATTGATTATCTAAGCTCTAAATCGAATATTGCACGAGATACTGAAAATTCTCGAATTGTATGAATCTATATAAAGGGATTTCACCCCAGCCGTTGTAATCAATTTTACGCCAAGACATTGCGGTATAAAGAGCTTTGTTTGACTAGGCCTCTGCCGTTGATTACAGCTATGTAGTGCGTTATGCTTGTTGTACTGTTTATACTGGGATTTTTGTGTTGTCAGCTATTATTTAAGCTATGTTTTCTGGTTAAACCGAAACTGATACTTGTTTGACAGACCTGTAATCTTCTGGAATGTTCTGTAAATAAACTTATACGCCTCTCCAACACCTGTCATTCATTCACGGACAATTCACGAACCCCGAGTACGCAAAAATTTGTGTACATATAGTATGGAAATTGCCTTTAGTGCGCTTACTCAAAAGCTTCAAATATTTTTCGTTTCTGGCAAAATACCAAGATATTGAAATTAGAACTACTGTAGCAGAAAATCCATATAAAGCAACAAAAACAATAGTGAAATTATAATTTCATTATATATATATAACATTATTTTGTAAAAAAAAAATACCATGAAAGGTTAAAAAAAATCTGATGGCATATAGAAATTTGGTATTTGAAAATTTGCTGAAATTGGTAATTTGAAGGGGAAAAAAATGTATATATATATATGTATATGCTAATTATATGTTTAAAAAATTATATGCTAATTATATATTTTAAAAAATTATATGCTAATTATATGTTATGCTTATGACACTGTTTATGCTGTGATTTTTTATATTGTCAGCTATTATAGAAGCTGCATTTTCTGATAAAAACGAAGTTGATACTTGTTTGACAGACTTGTAAGAAAGAGTTTTCTTTTTCTTTTCCTTTATTTTTTCTTTTATTTTGGAAGGTACGGAATTTAAATAGTTTTAGTTATGTCTTTGAAGGATTTTATTTTTGTGTGATAGATTGATATTCATAAAAACTATTCGAGATATTCCGAAAACACAGGTTTCTGAAACTCGGAAGAATTCATGATAGCCGGTATCTAAATTTATTCTACATGAACTTAAAATAAATGACTACGCAAAATTACAAATTAAATAGAAAATAAAATACAACAATAAAAAATCTCGTTTGTAACAACCACACGACTTCCATTACGTACTATTAGACATATTGTAAACTGTTTTTGGGGACAGGTCAGTTTTATGTCTCCTGACCAGACCTAACATGAAAATCCATAGAAACGCATTCTAAGAAACGTACTCGCAAGATCTATACTTGACCTAATTATACAGGACGTCTATCAATTTCACTGAAGTAACCATCTAATATATATACGAAAGGACATCTAAAAGATAATTTATTTAGCAACTTCAAAGAAATTCTCTAGAACTGTTTTTGAGATATGGAATTACGGTCCCACTTTTTGGTTTTATCATTTTCACCAAAAGTTGACAAAATTACCTGTGCACCAGAGCTGTCGTTATTTTGAAGTTCCGGCTTTCAATCTTTATTCGTTTTGGAGATATGGTAATCAGAAGATCCTCACACACATACACACACACTAACCAATTTCCAAAAAGCACATTTTTGGACTGAGGAGACCTTAAAACATGTAAACCAGGTGAAAACTCGATGTGGAGATTTTTGACAAAGAACAGTACTTCCATCTCTATGATTTTGTCAAAATCACGTAATTTTCACTAATTTGATGTAATTAACATCATAGTCTGAATATATATATATATATATATACAGTATGTCCATAAAAGAATGTCCCAGTTATAAATTTTAATAGATCAACTATAAGCGTTGTAGAGTGTTGATTCAAGGTCACAATTAAAGAGTAACTCAAACAGTTTTGGATAAGCGAAAGCGCGAGTACTGTTGTTTTCTCACTTGCAGCGCTACATACGCAAAATGGCGACTTCTGAGCGTAAAGCGTTTTGTGCTCCTTGACCTTGTTTGGTTCTGCAATTTGCTAAAAGTCAGTTTGTAATTTAATTTCAGTTCAACGTGCGTTTCGTTTAAAGCTTAAATGTGATCCCCCATGTGGCAAAAACATCCGCCGATGATATAGGCAATTCGAAACGACAAGATGTGTTTGTAAAGGAAGAAGCACGGGACGACCAAAATGTGGGAAGACTTGGACTATAGGTTGCATGTGTGCCGTATAACTAAAGGTGCACATATTGAACATTTGTAAGAAAAACTAGGTTAGTTTACCTTCAATCTGATGCATGATCTGTTGTAAATAGTCTGAATTAAACTATTATAATATACCATTGAAACTGGGAAATTCTTTGACGGACACCCAGTATATTTATAGCGCGTGTAAGTTTTTCTCTTTGAAATCGGTTATAAAATATTGATTTTAATTTGATCTCAAAGAGAAGAATTTGGTGAGTCACTCACACATACTTTCTCTCACCCTACAGTCGGTAACAAAAGTGTCCGAACACTAGCAAAAATTCCTATGTAAAAAAAGTACACTTCATACGGTTTTGTTAAATAAATCCTTATCGAATCCTGTACTTAGTCAGTGTAAGAACATGATTCGATAAGGATTTATTTAACAAAACCGTATGAAGTGTACTTTTTTTTACATAGGAATTTTTGGTAGTTTTCGGACACTTTTGTTACCGACTGTACATTAATATGGATGTAAGGTGAAAGCTTAAGGTGAAAGATAAATGATATATTGTGCTTGAACTGAACATTTCCGACTATAGTCAAAAATAGTTGAAAGTAGTTTTATGAACAGTTTTCTTCGACATAAATTTCTGTGTTGGGGGAAGAGGGGATACTGCCTCCACGTTTAAATATTGTAGCTATATTCATTAAACATTTAAAACTGTTATTGAATTAAGAAAGTATTTAAATTATTTAGAGATTTGCTACATAGACAACGCCTCGAAACCTATGTGCCCATGATTTTAATATGTACCAGCCGAATATTATTTATATAGTATACCACCGAAAGAAAGAAAAAAAAAAAAAACTGAAATGCACTTTTAGACTTTTCTAACTGTTACATAGTCAAATTCTTTTGTTCTGTCCTGTAAACGGAAGATGAATACTTTCCAACCCATGATCTATGTGAACCATGCTTTTCTACATATAAAAACTATACATTCAGTTCTTTCTGTTTATGCAGTCTAAAAATATTTCTCCCATAGACGGAATACATTTGAAATCTCTTGGATGCTCCTGTACATCAACAATTTGTCTGATCAATAAAATTTTCACGTAGCATCCCATAAGATTTAGGATGCTTTCGTCGCACTTCCTTTTAATTTTTGTTTTTAAGTTCTGCTTATAACAGACTTACAGACACACACATAGACAGATACACACACAGACCAATTGTTAAAATCCCGATTTTCGTATTCGGGGGACCTTAAAATGTGTAAAATGTAGCAAAACTCAATTTTGAAAATTTGACTCAAAAACAACATTTTTATATGTGGATAACAGGAAAGCAGGGGGGAAAAGTGAGAGAGAGAGTGAGAAGAAAGGAAAAAGAAGTAATAAAAAAGAAAAAAATTCTCTCCATATCGTCTATAAAACTGAAGACGTAGAAAAATTAGAATTGGAATAAATAACACTAATAAACTACTTTTGATTTATTTTTCTTTACGTCTTAAGGAATACTGCTATATTATAATTTTTTTTTAAGAATATTAAAACATGTTTTGTGAAGAGATAAATTAAAAATAGTGTCTTAATACTAATGGTATTTTGGGTAACACAAATGGTGTGCTATTAAATCATAACAATTATAAAGAAAAATTGTAATGGTCATTGTTCACAATATTTTTTCTACCAATTTACACTTTGATAAATATTTTGATATTAGAAATACATACATTAAACAGATTTTTTCATAACATAAATGCATCCAGGATGATTTTATTTTCTCATATCATGTAATAGTAAAGAAAGTATTGTTTATAGGACAAATTTTTGAAATTAAGTTTTAGCTACATTTACTCGTTTTGAGGCCTCCTGAATCTTAAGATCAGATTTTTAGCGGTTGGTTTGTGTTCAACATAAATCAAGGAAAAATATTATCAGAAGTGCAATTCCGGTGTTTTAAATCTGTATCATATAGAGATGCTACTTGACACTTTTATTGTAATCGGGCGATTGGTCCGTGTACAGGGACATCCAAGAGATAACAAATACATTACGTCTATGGAAGGAAGTTTTCGTAGGTACAGTTTTCATACCGTAGGTACAGTAGATTCATATCTTTAGACTGCATAAATAATATGAACAATTTTATATACATATATATAAGCAAGTTTCTCATAGAATGTGATATGAAAAATATTCACTATTCTACAGGACCACACAAAACGATGCGGATATATTAAGACTAGCTTAAGAATATTAAAACAGGTAATTGCAGGTATACGAGGAAATTGTTGGAAATGCAGTTTAAATACGGTTATTTGCTTTCCTGCTGTACTAAATTTAAATACATTATGTTGTGATGTAGAAATCACATATATTTTTTAGAGCTTTATATTCAATTTTAATCTTTAACATCTGGAAAATTCTTTCTTCCTTTACAAAATTTCGTGATTTTTTAATCTGGCTGGAAGTTGAGGAATCTTTTTCAATCTATCTTGCTAATACGAACTAAAAATGTAATATCGAAAAATCTTTCCGTTATTAGGGCATCTTCCCTTCTTATTTTATGCAGCAATTTCAATAAAAACTTTGTACACATTTTTATGTCAATCTTCATTGATTTGTTAAAGTTGCTTTTTTAATACCTCTGGGTAAAACCTTGTGCATTTAATAAAAGGAATATAAATCAGATGTCTAGCGGCGACCATCGGAAGAAAAAGGAAACTTTTCACTTATACGGAAGAAGTATTATCCGAACTATCTAATGGAAAACTTCTCAATATATCTGAAAACTTCTCACGATATTTTGTAATCTAAATCTTCTCGACATATGTTGTGTTTATATAATTCATAGACAATATATAGGTTGACCCAAAACTAAATGAATACATTTCTGTGTGTTTAATGTAATTGATGGAAATTCTACGAAATCCAAGAAAACTGATTAGGAATAATAATTACTTTCTCATACCCATATGGTGCACAAAGTATTACTTGAATTCCAATTTTCAACGCTAATTTTTTGCGAAAATTACGCGTTCTACCTTGAATACAAAAACCAAGTTTTTAGCTGTTGACCCGTGTGTCTGTCTGTTATTAACATAACTTAGCAATAAAAAAATGTCGGTAGTTTTAATTCGGTATTTTGAACATCGAATGAGGTTTCCACTTAAAAAATTTAACCAAAATTGGTACGTTTCAAGAAGTGGCTTGAGGGAAAACTGTCTCAGTAATTGGGAATAAACTTTTTAATTTAGCACCAGCCTTTTTTTTTTTTTTTTTTTTTTTTTTTCTATTTTCTATTTTCTATTCTCCCCCCCTCCCCCTCTCCCCCCCCCCCTATCTCTCTCTCTCTCTTTTTAAGTAAATGTAGGTACTATGTTCAAGCCATAGATTTAGTAATAATATAGAAAGATTAATCATTGAGAAGAAAAATGTGATTCATTTTCATTTGGGGAAAGGCGGCCATGTTGCCTACTAATAGCCGTCTTTCTCCGAGTGAATACACACGAATAATTTAGCAAATAAAATTTATGAATAATTTATATACTAAAGGTGAATAAAAAATTCCAAATGCAATTTCAAATTCATTTTTCTTTTTTTCGTTTTCTAATACCTTTTAATAGCTGATGCCAAAACCTTTTTTCGATATCAAAAATTTTTGCTCGATAACATGGGGATGACAGATCTATAGGAATTACTATATCTATGGTTCACAAACAGGAATATAAGGAGACAGTATCTCCCCTAACGCAGAACTGTTTTAATTGTATGTTCATATACAGTACTTGTTAATTTACATTTTAATCAGTGTCTGTCTTTATATTATTTAAATGCAGGGTATTAGAATATCATGTGAATGCCACATCAAATTACTTTTCTTTAAGTCAAGAAATGCAAATTACTTTTTAAAGAAACTCATTTAATTTGTTCTATTTCTATATATTATCAAATTAAGAAAAGAAAAGAAAATTTAATTGAAGGATTTATATTAGAAATTACTTTTCTTTCTTTCTTTCTTTTTTTTTTTTTTTTAAATATAAAACCACTCATTAGTTGCAAAAGATTCATTGAAATATTTTATACTAATTTGATTTGCTTATTTTTTAACCTAAATCCTAAATATTTTATAAATAAATTAATTAATCTATTAATTTATTAAAATCCATAAACGTTTCAATCGTATTTTATCGTATTGCATAGTCAAAGTAAATAGCTGGTGTGACTAAATTTTAAAATACATATTGTTTTTTCGCCCTAGAAAATTAGATTAATATCTTTAGTATACTCAGTATCATACTTGCACTATGCATAGTATTAATTTTATGAATCACCGAACAAAAATGTTGAATATAATATCACTAAACAAATATGTTTAATATAAAAAATAACCTAACACAATATAAAAATAAAAATAAATGAACAAATAAAAATATATGAAATAGCAAATAATTCTTCAGGCATTAAAGTTTTGTTCCAAAACTGATCATTAAATTGAACTAAATGTCTATGCTATCATATTTGAAATCTTATAAGACCCTGTTCTGCGGCAAATAGAATCCGGAACTTCAAAGAAATCTCCCCAAGCTATACTATGGCCTCGTTATAGTAGAAGATTTTTTTTTCTTTCTTTCTGTCTTTGCGACTTTACATGCAAAGTTTTGACGGTAGAGATATTGTTTTTCTGTATTCCATTCCATTTTAAAATGACAAACGGGACAAACAAGTAAGTAAAACATTCGTAATAAAAACTGTATAGCATTATATAGCAAGCAAGGTAGATTATAAAGATTTTTATTGGCATAAAAAATGTATTTTTTTTCAAAGTACGCGTATTGAAAAAGCTTTTAGTTTTATTAAAATATCAGTTTCCTAATTTTTCAGTACATATTCTGTAAGAAATTTCTATTTAAAAATTGAAGTGCTTAAATTGAATTTGTGGCACATATGTAATTGAAAAACATATTATATTTTTCATACATATATATATAATATATATATATATATATATATATATTTAATTCAAACAGTTGATAGTGTTTAAAAATACACAATTCTATAAATGAAAAAAAAAAAAAAAAAAAAAAAAAAATTCATTCCTTTTAAAACACTAAATAGAGTTATAGTGAGATATTTTATAATAATTAGTTCAACTTTCTTTTCAGTGGCAGCTCGTGCACCGAAAATAGCTGAAGAGGCACACTGCATTTTACACTGTATTCATTTATAGAATATGAATTTGCATTTAAATAAGTATTTATAGTTAATTTTAGTTAAGACCATGCTTAATAAAAATTATGCATTAAAAATACTTCAACACTAATTTTGAGCTCTTCACCTATTTTCGGTTCATGAGCCGCCACTGTTTCTTTTATTCCTTCAAGTTCTCATTAATTGAATGACGCCCAGTACTACAGAAGAAATAAAATAAAACCAACCTGTAATGATAATGAGGACAGATAAAACTATATTTGTTTGGCGAGCTATCATTATAAACCAGGTTAAAAACAATATTCATTGATATACAAAGAAAAATAAATTATTAACGATATGTAAATACAAGAATATAAATTTACCTTTTATTCTATTTATAAGAAAGTATTGAATGCGAGGGATTTTCAACTTCCGATTTTTGATGGATTTATGCGATGTCTAATGCACAGATTGTTTGCCAACTGATGTAAAAATTTCAAAAAATTTTGTGGCTTTGGTAACTCAAGAACAAATGCAGGAAATTTCCTTAAATTGTATACATAAACTAGAGGGCTCTACACCTGCGGCCAACTGACCTAACAGGGTTTGTCAGCTCTGCTGGTTACACTATTTAAATGAATAATAATAATAATAAAAAAAAAAAAATTGAATAATTCAACAAATATATTTCGATTGGTGGCTATGTCCAGCAGTTCAAAATCAAGGCCAAATCACGGTATATACAGCTGTTAATGAAATGTAAATGACATTTAATTATTTGCATTTGATTATATTGATTAGAAGCACTGGTTAATTTAAAATAAACTAAATATTCATTCACATTAGTTTGAAAACAATAAAATCAAGTAAAATAAAACATATGATATCTTTTTATTAGTTGAAATTACCATTTAACTAATAAATAAATGAAAAATTTAAACCTCTTTATAACGTTAGTTTCATCGGAAATTTTTAATGATACGTGTCTAACTTTTCTCTCTCTCTTTCTTTTTTAATTATTATTCGCATGTACGATTATTATTATTATTATTATTATTATTATTATTATTTTCATGTAAAAAAATAAAATAAAATAAAAAGTTGTATGCATTTTATTTTTGGTGGCATCTTCTCAAAACAAAGAAAAGTGTCATGAAAAAACGCAAAAATCGGATTAAAAATAAAACATAAAAAAAAAAAAAATCAAAATGAATATAAAAATTTGTCAAAATCAAAATATTGTTACATATTTCCTACTACAATTAGCTGATGTATATCTTAGCAAAATTTGATACGGTTTCCATAAATAGTTTTTGAGTCTATAAAACTTTTATAACTGTCATGTTTTACCTTATTTCAACATTAAATATCACCTAAAATAATGCTTTGACATATAAGAGGTTTATTTCATCATGTTTGCCACACACTTTTGTATAAAACGGCAAAATTTCATGTTTTTATTTGAAACAATTTTTATGCTACACTAATCTACCAATAAGTATTTGGATATTTTCGAATTTAGACATTTTGTCAAATATCTATAGAAAAATTATTTAGGAATTATTTTGAAACTTTCGGAGTATAAAGGACCTGTTATACCTCACATATTTAGCAAAAAAAATCCTAAAAAGGAAAAGGACCAGTAAAAAATTAAACAAAGATTAAAATGTTTTCGATCCCCCTGTAAACAGTAATACTTAAAATGCGTTTTTTGCTGTAGCACGTAAGTATGAGAATACTTCTAATTATTTGTATAAATTCTTATGAAGCTGCCACGTATATTCATGGCGATATAACGGTATCTTAAAGAATTGTATATAAAATTACCACTTTTTTAATTATAACATGTAGGGTATACACCTAGTGCAAAGCCATTTTTAGGAAGCTTGACGTTCTTCATCATACATAGCATATTGCAATCAGAACACAAAAATTTCTAATATTTCACGAAATATAAGCCTTTTTAGTAAATAATGTTTAACAATGCATGCACAAGCTCTTAAAAAACTTCATTTGCATAATTTAATAACAAAAAGCAATGAGCTACTTATATGAAAACTCCAAACAAATATCGTGTAAATAAATAAATAAATAAATAAATATATATATATATATATATATATATATGAGAGTTAGAGTAAACAAAATGTTACTTCCTTACAAAAGAAAAGGAAGATGATAGGGGTTTTCGTAAATATTTATTTACAATCAGCGAACATTGTATTATCATTGATTGAATCAAGATAAAAATGTGACTAAAACCCCTTATTGTTTAGCTTTTATTTTGAGAGAACTGAAATTTTGTTCATTCTATCTCTCATAACTTTTTGAATTTACACAATATTTATTTGGGAATTTCATATAAGTAGCTTAATAATTTTGGCTATTAAATTATGCAAATGAAATTTTTTAAAAGCTTGCGCATGCGTTGTTAAAAATTATTTAGTAAAAATGCTCATATTGCTTAAGGTATTTAACATTTTTACATTCTGATTGCAACATGCTGTGTTTAATACAGTGTGCGAAGTTCCCTAAAAATGACTTTGCACAGGGTTTAATACCCTACGTGTTATGATTTAAACAATTCCAATTTTTTAAAGAAACCGTTATATCTTTATAAACATATGTGGTAGCCTCATAACAATTTATACGCATAATTAGAAGAATCCTCCTAATCACATGCTACAGCGAAAACGCATTTCGAGCATCAATTTTTACAGGGTTATCCAAAACCTTTTGATTTTTGGGTTTTGTCTTGCTTTCAGTCTTGCTTTGGCCACCAAGGATGTGCTTGCAACTAAAGAAGAAATGCCAAGCCCTTTCGAAACCAGTAGTATTTTCATTAGTTTCATGGTGGGTGAAGAAGTTTTTAGTTTGAATTTTTATTTTATTTTAGTTTTTTACTGGTCCCCTTTTCCTCATCAGTACAAAACTTTTTCTGAAATACATGAGGTATAACATGTTCTTTATACTCCCAAATTTTCAAGAATTTTCTAGATGTTTGACAAAACGTCTAAATTCTAAAGTCTAATAAATAAAAACAAAACGTCTGACAAAGTGTCCAAATACTTATTGGTAGATAGTGTATAAACCAAGAAAGCAGAAAAGACAAAATAAATTATAAAACGACAGCAGTAGTTTTTTTTTTTTTTTTTTTTTTTTTTCGGAGAGGCTAGAGATAGAATTTGATGATAATAAGATTTTGCATGTATTGCTCAACAGGTGGGTAATGTTATGTTATACTTTTTGTGGTTTGGATTTTAGCTGTATATTAACAATAGAATCTCTTGTATGGTGATTATTACATGTCTGATGGTAAGCATGACAATTTATAATAATTCAGTTTTGATGAGAATACCATTACAAGAGATGGTGTTGCTCTATGCTTTCTGTGAAGCTGTTTTCAAATTCTATTAAATAGAAGTAATTCCATTGAAATATATAAGGAATGCATACGGCCGTTCTATTGAAATATAACTGTCGTTAGCACAGCACTAGTGCAATATAAAATCCAACCAACCAACTATGTATTGAAATGTATCAAAATGATACAGTGAAAATTTATAAATATTATAATAAATGATGAAAGGTAATTACTTTCAACAATTAGTTACATTGTACAGCACACACATTTTGAGTCTCTGAACACATATACACATACAAATATTACTTTCTTTCTTTTATTTTTGTTTCTCATCATACTACAGGTATGCGAACTTAAATAATCGTGAAAATATTCGACCTCAGCTTCTTGAGGTTTAAGGTGTAAGGAATCTGAAAATCACAAAATTGGTATGTTGTCCGTCTGTAGGTTATGAGTATGCTAGTCTGTTAGTCTGTATACACAATATCTCAAGAACAAATGATCGAAAAGATGTCGGGTCTAGTTTTAAAATATCACTTATGACACTGGTAAGAACTTTATTAATTTGCAACATTTTAATTTTAAAACTTCGTAAGTTATTCGAAATTTACGAATTTCTTAACATTGCAGAATAGGGCAGAATTTCGCTTAAACGTGCATTAAAAAGAATATTATTACTGTAAATATGTCAGACCAGCTTTAAATTATAAGCTATGATAATAGCAGGAGACTTGGCGTTGGAATATTAAAACAGGAATAAACTACTACGTCAGAAACGCCAAAGAAAAATTATTGAGGTGCATACAGCTGTTTCGGTAGCCTAAAGCGTACCGTCATCAGTGCAAAAAGTTCTTTTTGCACTGATGACGGTACGCTTTAGGCTACCGAAACAGCTGTATGGACGTAGTAGTTTATTCCTGTTTTATAAGCTATGATGCTTGCATGAACATAGTTAACTATGAAAATCCAACTGTGAAAACTTTGTAAGTTATTTGAAATTTACGAATTTCTTAATATGGTAGAACAGGGCAGAATTTCACAAAAACATTCATTTTGAGGAATATTTTTATCGTAAAGATGTCAGACCACTTTTAAAATATAATTTAGAATACTGATATAAACATCATTAACTATGAATTTTCCAATTAAAAAAATTGGTAAGTTATTCGATATTTACGATTTTTAAGATGGAATGAATAAGGCAAAATTTCGAATGAACGTCGATTTTGAAGGATATTTTCATCTTAAAGATTTCAGACCACTTTAAATATCCTTTAGGATACTGGCTTGAAGATAATCAACCATGAATATTGTAATTGGAAAATTTCGTAAGTTATTCGAAATTTAAGATTTTCTTAACGTAGTAGAATAGAGCAATATTTCATAGAAGCTTACATTATTGGTATCATTGCATTGGAAATATACTTCCGCTCAAAAGTTTAGCAAGATTTGCAAACGATCAGTTTTTTTTTTTTTTTTTCAATTTAAAAACTTATTTCTCATAGAAATGTTTTAAAAGATTAGTTATTTAAAGAACTAGGTCTACCTCATGTTTTTCAGTGAAGATTAGTTTAAGACAAAGTTTAGGGGGTCGGTAACAAATTGAGCAAAATCAATAATGTTTGTGATCACTCTGTATCATTAATTGAACAAAATGATCTGAAACTTTAGGATATGTTAATATAGACCCAGTATAACTTACGAATGATGAATTTATGTGGATGAATTTATGTGACGACAGCATGTTAAATAACGGAGATATAAGCATTTGTTTTGAAACACACACACAAAAAAAATCAGCATGTTTTTTATTTATAATATACAGAGTTTTAAACGAACATTATTTCCACTTTCAGATAAATTGAAAAAACATTTTTGAAACAATATACTGCAATCGGAATACAGATAGCTTAAATATCTCATAAAATGTCAACATTTTTATGAAAAACGTTTTCACTGTGAGTGCGTGAAGATAGAATTTTTACTTTCTCTAACTCATAGGATCGAGAAAGTATTGTTTTAGGGTCAAATTTTCGAAAGTGAGTTTTTGTTATATTCACATGTTCTGAGGTACCCTGAATACGAAAATCACGTTTTTAGCGAATGGTCTGTGTGTGTGTGTCTGACTGTCTGTCTGTGTCTGTTATCAGCATATCTCAAGAACAAATTGTAGCAGAAATTCCAAACTCGGTATTCTAAATGCATATCATATAGGGATGCTATACCAAGCTTTTCGTTGAGATGAAGTAAATGGTTCGTGTACAGGGACACTCAAAAGTATTCAAATACATTATGTCTATGGGGGAAATTGAAATTGCAGATAAGTAGAGTTTAACATCTATAGACTGCAGTAAACCAAATGAAATGAACATATATTTTTTTGTAATAGAGATAGTCAACTGTGAAAATTTTTTTGTGTATGTAGGAGCCTCGCCTACCCCCTGGGGGGGAAGCCCCCCCCTCCTCGAGGAGAGTAAATTTTCATGATGGGTATCTTTCGAAAGAGCTCGCCAATACCTTTAAAACGAATGGTTGAACCATCGATCTGCGATAATTTAAAATAAAGTTATCGATTTTTTTCATTTTTAACAAAAAAAAAAAAAAAAATTTAAATGTAATATTGAGAACAAATTCAACTGTTTTTGTATTTTAGTGTTATACTACTTTTAGAGTAACTTAAAAACGAATAATTGTAGGAGATCCAAATGTTGTATTGTGAAGTTAACATAGGTTTGTTACTGGAAAAGTTTGATCAAGATGTTTCAATGAATGTTGCGTGTGAAAATTGTCTGTATAATTTTAAGTGAACTTTTAATTTTAATAACGTAATTAAATTCTATATAAATGTAGGTGCATTAACGAAACAAGGGGTTGAGGGGGCGGTAGCCCCCTCACACAGAATTAATTATCATATAAAACTCTTCCGAAGCCTAATTTGAATTGTTTAACATAGGTTTACATAACAGTACTCGTTATCTTATCTCTTAATCTCCAACCTGTATTTATAGTATTAAATTTCAGAGTAAGAGAAAGTCGTGCTAGTAACATACCAGATTATTTTTAGTACACAGGGTGCAAGCTAGTTATATTGGACAACTTTTATCAAAAATTTTTTTGAATAAAATAAAAATTAAGCATATTGTCGGCAAATGAACGAGCAAGATTATATGTATTTTTCCAGAATTGAAATTTCATAAAGGGTTTTTCACATGCTGCTTAATTAATTTGAAAATCCAATTATTTCAACCACGCTCAAACTGTAATTTTTTGTGAAAAACCCTTTATAAGCTTTTAACTCTAACATAATTTTGTTTATTTACTAAGATTTTTAAGATCATAAGGGGTTTTGGGAGCATAAAGAGTTGGGAGTTTCTTTGTGAGTATAAAGAAAATGTTATATCTTATATATTTCGGCAAAGTTTTGTCCTGAAAAGGAAATGGGGACCAGAAAAAAATAAAAATAAATAAACAAAGTTCGAACTGTTTTCAATCACTCTGTAAAAAGTAATGGTTGAATTGTGCTTTGACAGTAGCAATTATTATGAGGATTATAAGGATTCTTGTAACTATCTGAATAAATCTTTATGAGGCTACCACATAATATTCATGGAGATATAACGGTTTCTTTAAAAAATTACAAAAATATTTCCCCTTTTTAATTATAACACGTAGGGTATTAGACCCAGTGCAAAGCTATTTTTAGGAAATTTGGAATACTTCACTAGACACAGCATACTTCAAAAATGTTAAATATCTTACGAAATATGAGCATTTTTACAAAATAATTTTTAACTACACATGCACAAGCTTTAAAAAATTCCATTGGCATAATTTAATAGCTAAGAGCATTAATTTTTATTTGGATTCAGTGAATGCCCAATGGTAATACAGTGTTCGCTGATTGTAAATAGATATTGATGAAACCCTCTGTCATCATCTATTTTTTATATTTTGAGAGGAACTGAAATTCTGTGCATTCTATAATTCATAACTTTTTGAATTTACACGGTACTTGTTTGGGGTTTTCATATAAGTAGCTCAATACTTTTGGCTATTAAATTATGCAAATGGAGATCTTTTTAAAAGCTTACGCATACGTAATGAAAAATTATTTAGTAAGAAGGCTCATATGTCGTACGATATTTAACATTTTTGCATTGTGATATCAGCATGCTGTGTCTAATGTAGCGCGCCAAGTTTCCTAAGATTGGATTTGCACTGGGTATAAAACCATACATGTTATAATTTAAAAAGGTGTTTTTATTTTTCACTTTTTTAAGGAAACCGTTATATTTCCATGAATATATGCGGTAGCATCATAAGAATTTATAGAGATAATTAGAAGAATCTTTATAATCACTTGCTACAACTAAAACGCATGTCAAGCAATACTTTTTACAGGGTAATCCAAAACATTTTGATTTTTCTTTAATTTTTTACTGGTTCCCTTTTCCTCTTCAGGACAAAACTTTTGCTGAAATATATGAGCTATAACATGTTTTTTGCACTCCCAATGTTTCAAGATGATTCTTCAAGAATTTTCTAGATATTTGACAAAATGTCTAAATTCGAAAGGGTCCAAATATTTATTGCTAGATAGAGTATAAACCAAGAAAACGGAAAAGGCACAATAAATTGACAAACGGCAGCGGTAGTTTCCATTTCTTTTTTCTCTTTTTTTTATATTATAGAGAGATAGAATTTGATGCAAATTGATGATAATAAGATTTCGCATGTATTGCTCACCAAGTGGGTGAGCAATACATGCTCACCCACTATGCAATGTTATGTTATACTTTTCGTGGTTTGCATTTTAGCTGTATTTTAACAATACAATCCCTTGTATGGTGATTGCATGTTTGATGGTAACCAAGATAATTTATAATAATTCAGTTTTAATCAGAATGGCACTACAGTAGATGGTGTTGTGCTATGTTTTCTGTGAAGTTGTTTTCAGATTCTATTAAATAGAAGTAATTCCATTGAAATATATAAGGAATGCATACGGCCGTTTTGTTGAAATGTAACTGCTCATAGCGCAGCATTAGTAATTTTTTACTGGTCCCCTTTTCCTCTTCAAGACAAAATTTTAGCCGAAATATATGAGGAATAATGTGTTTCTGATACTCTCAAAATTTCAAGAAAATTCCTCAAGAAATTTTTCTAGATATTTAACAAAATGTCTAAATTCGAAAGTGTCCAAATACTTTTTGATAGATAGTGTATTGTGGCAGCTCTACCTCGAGAACTAATGTACAAGATTTCATTTTGACAAAAATTAGTGCCTATCAAAATTTGATGCAAATTTCTCATTAGGTGGCGCTGTTATATTGTGATTTTTTTCTATTTAAGGAAAGGCTCTCTTTCTAAGATTCTATTATGTATAATTAACCGAAACTTGATATGTAAAAGGCCATTATGAAAAGTTATGCTATTCAATTTGGGTGCATGTGTTTCAGTAGGTTGCGCTGCTATGCTGCAATTTTTCCCGTGATCATGAAAGCTGTATCTCAAATTCTATTGTTTATAATTGCATAAAATTGGTATGTAAGAAAGCCGTTATCAAACACTATTTTGGTTGAATTTCCTTGCATATCGACCGATTGGTAACGCTGCCACGCTGAAGTTTATACCATGTCTAAATTTCGACTTCTATGGTGTTTCGGAGTACATGTAATTAATTGTCTTTGTATCCAGTAGATGGCGCTACTAGCGTGCATATAAAAGAGAGAGTATGTTTTTTCATCGGCAATCGCCCGAGAGAGTAAATAGATCATAGATTTAGTAATATATACAGATCTATCATCCCATGTTATCGTGCAAAGATTTTTGATGCCGAAATAAAAGCTTTGGAATCAGCCATTAAGTGGTACTGAAAAGAAAAAAAAAAAAAGAAAAATGAATTTGAAACTGTACCTGGAGTTTTTCATTCACCTTTAGTAAATAAATTATTCATAAATTTTATCTGCTAAAATATTCGTGTGTATTCTCGTGTGTATTCCCTCGGGAAAAGACGATCATATTTTGATAAAATTGCCGTTTTTACCCAAGTGAAAAGGAATCACCTTTTTCTCCCCAATGATCAATCTATATGTTATTACTATATCTATGAAATAAATAAAACGTCTGTGAAGTAAAGCCGTGTGTGCTTGTGTTATTTCAACCAACTTCAAACTGAAAAACAGAGCTTATTAATCGAATTATAGCAAAATGTGTTGTGAGGAAAATTATCTAAGTATATTCTTCTAATAAGGAAAGAAAAACCAGCAATACAGTCCATGTGGTATATAAATGCAACAAGCTTGATATGTGAATCATTATGAAAACAAATGCTGACTAAATTTGGGTGTATATTCATTCGACAGGCAGCCCTGCTATTACACTTTCTATGATTTTTTCACGTGGTTACATCTCAGCATCTGTTGATTAAAATTGCCCCGAAATCCATCTGTAAAATTTGTGGCTTGGGGACAAAATCTCGCGGAAGAAAATATCGTGAGGACGAAATATCGCCGACGTAAATGAATACAAAGCAAAAATGAGTTGGTAATTATTAGTAATGTTGTATAAAATTTCATGACAACACATACCTTAGTCAGAGCACTGACATTCTGACAAACCTACAACATTTTTTTTTTTTTTTTTTAATTTTACTTAAAATAGTTTAAAGACTATATTTATTAACTTTTGTCAAGATTAGTCATAATGAATTCAATCGTGCTTATCAATTTTAAAATTTTTAATTTAAGTTTGTGAATAGTGTTCAGCTTTAATGTCAGCAGTGATGTACACGATTTTAAAAATGTATTTTGAATAGTGAAAAACAAAAGATAAAATAACTTAAAAATAAACATACCTAAAATAATGAAATTAAACTCTATGATTTAATTAATTAATTATTTATTTGTTTTAATTAATTAATTAATATTTATAAGGTCATGTGGCCCCCGCCAGAGATCACCACGCGACACAAAATCAAATTTTCAAATAGATCATACTATTTTTTTTACGCGATATTTTGTTCGGCGAGATTTCGTCCCGCGATATTATGTCCGGATCCCAAAATTTGTATTGTAGAAAGCTATGATTAAATTTTGTGCTTGTTAAACTGTATGTGATGTTGTTATATATAGAATGATATAGAACAGGGGTGGCCAGCCCGCGGGCCGCATGCGGCCCACCGCGTAGTTTATTGCGGCCCGCGAGGAGACTAACGATATTTAAAGTTTAACAACTTTGGTTAACGGATCAAAAATTAATAAATATGTTCTGACTTTTCGAAGTGAAAATACTTTTCAAAGATTATAGTAACGAACTGTGTTTTCAAAGAACTGTGGTAATGAAATATTATTAGATCCATTTTTCATTTAATTTATTATAGTTTTAATATATAGTCAGAAAATTTTCACGATTCTATTGTTAATTTATGAATGAATATGTTTAAATTAATATATTCTGCTCCAAATTTTCACCCTGCCCTTCTCTGAAAAAAAAGTATATAAATACATTAATCATATACTCACAAACATATATGCACATATGCATATGAACGGTCATAAAATAGTAATAATAATAATTTCCTTCCCCGACCAGCAGCTGATGCCTAACAATTGGTAATAACATCCAGTTTTAAATTCAATTGCTAAATTTTGTTTAGGGTGTCATCTACATATTACAACTTGCACAAACTTCTTCTTCTTCTTCTTTTTTTTTCGAATAGTAACACCCATTTTTGACTACATATTCAAATTTTTGAGGTTAAGGCAGTTCGGAAAAAGATATAGTTTATATTCCTTATATTAAGTTTTCATAAAGTTACAACCAAAAATTGATCAGTGGTAAATCTTTATATTTTAGAAAATTAAATTAAGATATCACAGAGAAAAGTATTATATCCATTCAGATAATTACCGGAAAAGAAGTATAACAATTTTAAATATAAAATAAAGTAAAGTAATGCTAATTAAGAAATGATGTGCACGTTTAAACTTATTTGAATAACTATTTTAAATCATGCGTAAGCAAAGTAATATATGACACAAATGATAACAAGTGACAGCCCCCTAAGATCAATAAAAATTGAAATATCACAATAATTCGAAAACTAATGTTTGGAATGAAATGTAAATTTTGAAACCCATATTTTTTTATGATGCCCATTCTATTCGAGCAAAAATTAATGTATGCCATAACTCATAATTTTTTAAAAATATAAATATTAATAATTTTCATAATAAAAAAAAAAAAAAATAATAATCAAAAATATGCATGGAATATATTTTAACTTACTTCATTCTAACGTTTAAAAAATAAGTAAATAAATAAATAAATAATAATAATGTATTAATTTTTTAGGTAGATATGAATTAATGTTTATTACATCCATTTAACATTAGCATCTCCATATTTTAACAAATTGTAACTCTGTGAAAAACTGAGAGAAACATATAAACTATACCATTTTTTGGGCTGATTTGATCCAAATAATCGAAAAAACTTGTCGAAGGTTGCCTTTGAAAAAAATGAAATTGATGCTAGTTTTAATATGTAAACACCCCTTAAGAAAAATTTAGTGTTCTAAACTAGGCCTTTTTGTTAATCGATCGGCACCAGACGCATGTCTCTACACTAATTTACGGCGAAATTAGTCGGGAAATGAGGAGGGGGGGGGGGCTTTTTTATGACTGCACATACGGTGCGGCCCGAATGAATAAAATGGATTTCCAGTGCGGCCCACCAAGTGTTTTGGGTTGGACAGGCCTGATATAGAAGAAAGTATTGTGATGGCAATAACGTACTCTCTTTCTTGTTTATATATTTATTTATTCTCAAAATTGAATATGCAATGGTGAGAAAATTTGCCTTTACACCTCCACCTTTTACACCTACTTTTATTTTCTCTTAACCATGTAATGGTAGAGAAAGAATTGTTTTGGGGTCAAATTTTTGAAAATGAACTGTTACTATTTGAGAAACTTTAAGTTTAAGGTTCCCTGCATATGTATATATAAACAGGTTTTTAGCGATTAGTCTGTGTGTATGTGTGTCTGTACGTCTGTATGTTATTTGAAGCAGTTTTAACTCAAGAAATAATGCGCAGAATGTTATATAAATTTATATGTTGTAGTAACTTAACATAAATTAGTTCCTAAAAATTTTTAATGCATTTCGTGACGCTGCTATCCCGTTTTTATTTTTTTTTATTTTTTAGTATAGCAGTGTGGGATAAAATTCCTTATAAATGTGCACAATGAGAATTATTTCTGAGGATTTATTGTGGAATTAAAAATATGTATATATATAATAACAATTGTCAACTAGTGAAATTTGTTTTGTGTGTATATAGGAGCACCACTTTCTTCAGGATTATAAATTTTCAATAATAAGTATATAAAACGGGGAAAAAAAAAATCGTCAATACCTTTGAAAGGAATGGTTGAATCATAGATCTGAAATAATTTAAAACAAAATTATCGCCTTTTTTCATTAAAAAAAAAGAAAAAAGATTTTTGGAACAAAATTGACATTTTGTGCTCCATTTCTCCGAGATGAAAATCTTCTAATTTCACTATGGAAAATAATTTTAATAAATAATTCAGATTGCGTAAATTTGTGTAGGAAAATATAAAAGAAAGTTCTGTGATGGTCACAACATAGTATAATTACATGATATTCTTTTTAAGAAATGTTTGAGTAAGAAGTATTAATCGATTGAAAAATAGTTTAATAGGGATTTTTTAATACTAAAGCAGCATTTTCTCGCTATTACGTATTTAAAATCTGAAAGTAATAATAATTTAAAAAAATTCGTATTTTCGGTCCTACTTATCGCACACGAAATCATTATCAATCTTCCACCAATCTATTTAAACAAAGAAAAATCTTTGTCCGTGCTTGTGTGCTTTGGAGCTCAGGTCATCGATCGCAGAGCTAGAAAACTTGGCATCTGGGATAGATTGTACCATGCAAGGAGTACGCCTCATTGAAATTTTTTTCAATTTTCAAAAATGATTTTTTAAATTAGTTTTTTTTTCTCCTTTGAGTTTTCTGTTTTACTTTCTTAAATTTTATTCAAACTACAGGGTTTATTCAGTTTTATTTATTTGTTTATTTTTCATTTTGACCGTTTGCGTTTCTTAGCAATGGTTACTGGTTACTGTACTATTTATTTTCCATTATTTCGCATTCAGTCACGTGACTAAATATAGTTTGTACATAGTTGCGTTTTTTATAGGAAAGCAATGCCTCGATTATCAATCCCGGTACGTTTTGAATGAGAAAAAAAATTTTTCAATCTGGCATTTTTTTTTTCTAAGCGAAGTGGTCGTTAGATTTTTTAAATTTAAATATTATGGCATGTTTTTTTTTTTTTTTTTTTTTTTTTTTCAACCGTTGTCTTTTTAAAACAGTTGTTTATGTGGAAACATGCAAATTATTTTGAAAGTGAAATGGTTATTACTTTTAATTTATTGGAATCAAACTGTAATATAGTAGAATGGATTATTATTATTATTATGTTTTTTTTTTTCTTTTTTTTTTTTTTTTTTTAATTTGATTAAAATTTATAGCAATTAAGTTTATGTGTATTTTTCATGATATAATCAATAAAATTATAATCAATAATAGCATAATTATAGATTTATTTTACTTATAATTTAATTATAACAGAGGAAACTGTTTCGAGGGCTAGAAATGCTATATCCCACTACTAGGTCTCAATAATACATAGTGCCCAAACTAAAATGTTCATTAGATGCTGAAATACAACCATTTGTAAAAGGGTAGTTATTCAATATAGCAGCGCCACCTGCTTAGTAGTAGGGAGCCGGATCCGACATAATACGTGCTCGCCAGACGCAGCCGAAGACTGCAGGGACCTAAAGCAAAGTTCTGAACGATTTCATTGTAATTCCCATTAATTTTTATTTATAAAATAGTATAAAAAATAATTATTTTATTTTATTTTATTTATTATTTTATAATGTTTGAAACGGACAAAACCTTCTAGTAGCAAATATAATAATTTAAAAATGATCAACAAGAAGTAATTTGGAATTTATGAAAGAAACCAATGCTACATTTTCTCTAAATGCACGATAAGCAGAGAATTTAAGCCAACAACTAAAGTTTAAATAAACTGACTTAAATAAGTTTTAAAATATGTATTAATTCAGTATTTTCATAAAATTTATAATAATAATCTATTAGTTATTTTGTTTAGATTAATTGATAATGTCTTACGTTATTGAATCACCGTTTGCCGCAAAATTTCATCGAACCTTTTTTCTGGGTCTTGTACCACTTATATTCTAAGTTTTATTTCTGTTCTATAACGTAAAAGAAAGAAAACAAAAAAGATTCGTTTTACAAAACGAAATGAAAATATATGCTGTCTGACAATAGGTAATTGAATCATGTTGAGTGAATAATCTTGTCGGCTCTTTGAAATACGATCGTAGTATGTAGATTAGATAAGAACCCAATGTTATAATTGGGTATGCTGAACTACATTTTGTTTAAAAAGACATTTACAACCAGGATGAGAAAATAATCTCAGGTTTTACTTCTGTAATAAATTTCCACGTAATTATAGAACTAATTGTTAAAAGAGAATTAAACGATTAAAATTAAGCATCATCGCAACTACCACATGCAATGAATATTACGGTAGCTGGTACATTAGTAAGGTTTGAAACCAACAACAATGCATTCATTAAATATGGAAAAAAAGAAATTCTGCATAACTATTAACACATTTTCCCAAAGGACTACTTGAAGCACACGAAGTTCTTTTATTCATAACATTTGTAAAATGCTATTGAAATTGACCTCCATTTTTGATAAGTAGAAGAACCTTATACAGAAACTAATGAGACCACTGTTTTTTTTTTTTTTTCTTTTTAAGTTGCTATCCGCAAAAGAATGTAAATAATAGCATGTAAACATTAATTAAGTCTAAAATACCAAGACACGAAAGGTAAAGTTATGAACCTGATTACACTTTGTTTCGTATAGTGGAGATTTCAATTATTTCTAAGCTACAATGCATGTTTCAAGAAGTAGGTAGTATTGCATGTCATTCTGTATGAAAATTAAAACAGATTTTTTTTTTCAACTAAAAGTTTGTTTTAAAAAGTCTTTCACCTTTTTATTATCAAATTAATAAACGATATTATAAAGTTAATGTAACAGGTTAGTATTTAACATATTTTTTAACTGCAACATTTTATAACAAAAAAGTTGGATTTTTCTAATAAAGGAATAAAAGAACCTTATGAAATATTACAATCAAAATAAACCAATATGATGTGGCCATCACATAACTTTCTTCTACATCATTATATATAACAGAAAAACCTACTAATTAATCTGCCCAAAGAGTTAATCGAAATAGCCTTCCGCAAATAAGAATTTACAAATGAACTTTGGTGTAATTTTAAACAATGATGCTAAGACATAACAATCGGAAAAATAGCAAATATTGAATAATAACAGAATTATTTGTCGGCTCATATACACGTAAATTGAATTAGCAAGATTTTTCATAATATATACATCATATATGAAATTTGAGGTATTTATAAATAGTAAAAGTTAAAATATAGCATTTCTGTAAAGGCAGAAAACTGTAGCATAGCAGTATCATCTGTCGGCAGATATAAACTCAAATTAAATTAACATAGTTTATCCAAATGTCCATCTAAAATGTAAACTTTGGTGCATTTATACGCTATAGAATCTGAGATATAAACTTTCCATAAACAAGGAAAATCGCAGCATTGCAAAGCCACTTGTCAGCCAATATAAAAACAAATTGAAAATGCATAGTTTATTATAATGGATCCTTCACATATCAAGTTTTGCGTCATTATACAATATAGAAGCTTAGGCATAGTCTTCCTGTAAGTGAGAGGAAAATGCAGCATAGCAGAAAAACCTGTCGGGTGAAATATGCCAAAAATTATTCAGCACCATTTGCGTCAAGATCTAACCAAATGAAGTTTTGTAAATTTTTGCTCATTGATTCCTGAGATTCAGATCTCCCAAAACTTTGGTACTATACTAGCATACAGACAGATATTTTCTAAAAACGATCAAATTGCGTTCAAGACATCTTAAAACGTGTAAATCCATCTAAAACCGGAAACTCAAAATTTTCATGATCAAATACTTTCTTCTAATATATGTTGAAGAAAGAAAAAAAGAGCATAATTAAAGAATTTAAAGAAACTTTTGTTTTCATATAATCTAACAAGAACCAAATTTTCGGCTTGATTGAAAAATCTGAATTAAGGTGAAATTTCAGATAACGTTTCAAACTACAAAATTTTAACTTCTTCCCTAGTTTTGCTTGTGACTTGAGGAATGGATAGTAATCAAAGATAATTATTTTACTAGTTTTCTCCCATTTTCCAAATAAAGGTTTAAAAACATTTTTGTATACATTAATTAATTTTCTTCTTCTTCTTCTTCTTTATTATTATTATTATTATTATTATTATTATTATTAATAGAATTCTGACTTAACAGAAAAATGATAGAAGCTAGACTTTTGTTTACGATTTAAGAATGACTATTTTGTTTATTCTTTACAGAATAAAATAAAATATTAAAAGGTTTTTTTTTTTTTTTTTTTTTTTTTTTAATATAACTAAATATAAGATGTAAAGTTGTAATTATTTTAGCTTGAAAGCAATATATATATATGTGTGTGTGTATGTGTGTGAACGTGTATATTAAGTGAAAAAGTTATTTGCTTAAGTTATATAACACATTAAAGGAATAAACAACTTTTGTATAATTTAAAAACCACTTAATAATAAGTTCAAGAAAACATATACAATCATTTTAATTATTAGAACATTGTGCAGCCTTTATAATAATAATAATAATAATAATAATAATAATAATAATAATAATAAAATGATACAAATATTAAAACTTATAGAAAATTACCAAAAAGAACAAGAGAGAAGAATCAAAATCAATGTTATCAGACAGTAGATCGAAAAAGATCGAAATATCAGAATGAAACAAAGTTTCTATAATTTATAATTTCTTTATAATTATTTATAAATAAATAATGTCTTTCACAGTCCATAATTGAATTAAATTCGTCATGTATCTTATCACAAATTATAATAATGTTATAATGGAAGATACGTCCAAATAATTTTTCAAAATCAAACCTGTTAACCGAATATATCTTAGAACTGTTAGTATTACTATAATCTAAAACTGGACTATTGTTATTGATTCTAAAACTATTTTCATGTTTATAAATATTATTGAACACTCTACTTAACAAATTGAAAAACTTTTTGTAAATAACGTACGACGAATAACATATCTAAATTTAAATTTAATTTTATTTTTGTTTATGAAATCTAGTTTTAATAAATAAAAAAGCTATTTTTAATTAGAAATTTTAAAATTTAATTTTTTATTAAAAGCACTTAAACGATTTTTAATTACAGAAAGAAAAGTTTCACTTTTTAAAAAGTATTTTTATTTAAGTATTCATCTAAAAGAAGATTAGAAGAAAGAAGGAAATTTCTTCATAAAATTTCCTACATATAATACCAAAATTGTTATCTCCTTTGAAGGTTTTTTATAAATGGAAAGTGGAAATGATTAAATCGTTTAAAAGTAAATGTTTATTTTATTTTAATTAATTTAAAAAGAGCGATTAAAAAAAAAAAAAATTCTGGTTTATTGAATAGCATTCAGGATTTAAAAAAGAATTTTATAATTTCCATAGTAAGTAAAGCAGATAATAATTTTGCTTGTAAGAAATTTTATGAAGAACTTTTCTGTGCCATGCACTTCTTCTTCTTCTTTATTTTTTTTTTTCTGTTATGTGCTAAGTTTAAGTGCATCGTTTCGTACGTATAGTTTATAGATACAGAGTTACTCAAGATTAGTTTCAGAAGTTTCAGAAGGTGGTTTGGGCGGTAATTTTTTGAATAATTTAAAATAAATTTCAAAATTCAACTTAAGCATAAAATGTTTTACGAATACAGCTTCAATATTCAAATGCGTATTGAGGAGGCTGAAGCCCCTCACATAGAATATTTTGTCAAATTAAACTATTTTAAAGCTATTTTGAATTATTTTTAAAAATGCACTCAAAATGTTCATGTGTATAGTACCTAATATCTTACATCTTATAATGTGAGACAAGAGAAAGCAATGGAAGTATATATAGCACACCAAATTATTTATACACTATCTACCAATAAGTATTTGGACACTTCCGAATTTACACATTTCGTCAAATATCTAGAAAAGTTCTTTAGCAATCATCTTGGAACTTTGGTAGTGTAAAGAACATGTTATACCTCATATTTGTTAGCAATAGTTGTGTCCTGTAAAGGAAAAGGGGATCCGTAAAAAATTAAACAAAAATCAAAATGTTTTGGATCACCATGTAAAAGGTAATGCTTTAAATGCATTTTGACTGTAGCATGTGATTATGAAGATTTTTCTCATTATCGGTACAAAATTTTATGAAGCTACTATATATATTCATGGAGATGTAACGGTTTCTTTAAAAAATTGCAAAAACAATTTCCACTTTTTAAATTGTAACACGTTATATACAGTTTTCACAGCTATGTTATTATTATGTTATATTATCACAGTTATGAATAGAATTTCACGTCTCTCTAAATAAAAGCTAGACTATAAGGGGTTTTACTCACATTTTTATTTTGATTCAATCAGTGCCCAATGGTAATACAGTGTTTTTGCTGATTGTAAATAAATATTGATAAAACCCTCCTAACATCTTTCTTTTCTTGAGAAGAACTTAAATTCTGCTCATTCTATCTCTCGTAACGTTTTGAATTTACATGATATTTGTTTGGGGTTTTCATATAAGTCGCTCAATATCTTTGGCTATTAAATTATGCAAATGAAATTTTTGTAAAGCTTGCGCATGCGTAGTTAAAAATTATTTAGTAAAAGTGCTCGTATTTCGTAAGATATTTAACATTTTTGAAGTCTGATTGCTGTATACTGTGTCTAATGTAGTATGCCATATTTCCTAAAAGTCGCTTTGCACTGGGTTCAATACCCTACGTGTTATAATTAAAAAGGGGAATTTTTTTTTGCAATTTTTTAAAGAAACCGTTATATCTCCATGAATATATGTGGTAGCCTCATAAAATTTTATACAAATAATGAGAAAAATCTTCATAATCATATGCTACACCCAAAATGCATTACCTTTCACAGGGTGATCCAAATCATTTTGATTTTTGTTTAATTTTTTACTGGTCCCCTTTTCCTATTCAGGACACAACTTTTGCTTAAATACATGAGGTATAACATGTTTTTTACACTACTAAAGTTTAAAGATGATTCCTAAAACCTTTTCTAGATATTTAATAAAACGTCTAAATTCGAAAGTGTCCAAATACTTACTGGTAGATAGTGTATGCAGTTTGATATTTCAAAACGACAATCATGCGACGATTTCTACCCTTATCTCTTTCCCTTACATAATTGTATACATTCTTAAGAAGTATATATGCTTATCGATGTTCAATTGTACGGCATAAGTATCATACGTCCTCTTTAGACATCTTTTTTTTTCGCACACAAAATTAAGATAAGAAAGAGAAGTGTTTAAAGATATGTTTTCCTTTTTAAATCGTTGATATGCACAGCATAAAGCTTTTTCTCCAAAAAATGAAAATAAAATAATGTAATATTTAAATAATTTTGATAAACCACATTAAAAACATATAAATTAATAACATTTTGTGGTATCAAATATCCCCATGCTGATGCAGTAATAATTTACTTAACAATATTGTTCACACGAGTGTAATTCTACAGAAATTTTTAATAAGTTAATGGTATATAAAAATATATTTTCCTACGTGGAAAAGAATGTTTTTTTTTTTTTTTTTTTTTTTTTAACATTAGAATTTATTGTTGATATCGTATATACATTTAAAAAATAAGAATAATAGTCTGGTGTGGCCCTCACACGAATTTCTCTTACACTGCATTTCAATACAGCAAAGGCAGATTGCAGATTAAGGGGCAAAATAACAAGTACTGTATATAAACTTGTTTTAAAAAAAATTCAAATTAGGTTTATTAACAATTTTATTTAGGCAGCCCCCATCATACAGAAATATACTGTATGAGGGGGCTGACACCCCTTTAATCCCCGTTTCAATATATTATCTTCATTTATATAGAATTCAGAGCTGTTATTAAATTTAAAAGTTTATTCTAAATTATACAGACAACTTTCACCCACAGCACTCTTATAAACTTATGAATTTTAATAAAAATTAAGTATCAACCTCATATGAACTTCACAATACAACCTTTGAATTGCCTACAATTATTTGTTTTTTAAATCACGCTTATAAAAGGCATTAATAAAGACCAACCGTTAGAAACTTGACTTAAGTATTCAGGAGACTTCAAAACGTTTAATTGTACAAAAAACAAACGCTGAAAATTTAACTTAAAAAAAATTACTTTATTTACTGTATGGGTATGAGGAATTAATTTTCTTTCCTGAGCAGTTTTACTGCAATTTCTAAGTACAGTCCCACTATATTCTAAATTTTTTGATTACCCTGTAAACGAATGACGAATGATATCCATACCACATTCTTCAAAAAACATGCTTTTATACGTATAAAAGATATATTTTCTAATTTTGACCGTCTTATATACTGTAAGAGAACCTGAATATGTTTTGATCACTGTTTAGTTGCACTTTGACATAAACTGTTCTTTATTATGTTTTGATGCATATTGCTCAACAGATAGCAGTGTCGTGTCCCCCCTCCCCCTTTTTTTTATTTATTCATAAATTCTAATGAACTAGCATAGGATAAAATTTCATATAATTTTCACAATGATAATTACTTTTAACCAATCACTGTGAAATAAACAAAAGTATTTATGATAATAAAAACCAACCAGCATGTAATTTTTGTATAGGTAGGAACCTCTCCCCCCACCCTGTCGTCCGGGGAATTTAAAATTTCAATATCGGTATTTTTCAAAAAAAACTCGTCAATATTTTTAAGGCAAGAGGTTGAGCCATGTGTCTGTGCTACACTATTTATCAGAAAAATTCGTTAGGAATTATCCTGAAACTTTGGGAGTATAAGAAACATGTTATACCTCATACATTTCAGCAAAAGTTTTGTTCTAAACAGGAAAAGGGGAACCAGTAAAAAATTAAGCAAAAATCAAAATGTTTTGGGTCAGCCTGTAAAAAGTAACGCTTAAAAAGCGTTTTGGCTGTAGCATGTGGTTATGAGGAATCTTCTAATTATCTGTACAAATTTTTATGAGGCTACTACATATATTCATGGAGATATAACAGTTTCTTTAAAAAACTTAAAAAAGAAAAAAAAAAGCCACTTTTTTAATTATAACATTATAACACATAAGGTATTAGACCCAGTGCAAAGACATTTTTAGAAAATTTTGCATGCAACATTAGACACAGTATTCTGCAATCAGATTGCAAAAATGTTAAATATCTTACTAAGTATGAGCATTTTTACTAAGTATTTTTTAACTAACTTTTAAAATTTTTCATTTGCATAATTAAATAGCCAAAAGCATGGAGTTACTTATATGAAAACCACAAACAAATATCATGTAAATTCTAAAAATTATGAGAAATAGAATGACAGAATTTCTGTTCCTTTCAATATAAAACTAAACTAAAAAGGTTTAACTCACATTTTTATTTTGATTCAATGAACGGTAATAAAGTGTTCGCTAATTGTAGATAAATATTGATTCTCCTACTTCCCCTCCCATCATCTTCCTTTCCTTTTTCTTTTCTTTTTTTCTTTTTTTTTGAGAGGGACTGGAATTTTGTTCATTCTATCACTCATACCTTTTTGTATATTTACCCGAGATTTGTTTGGGATTTTCGTAAAAGTAACCCAATACAAACTTTTGGTTATTAAATTATGCAAATGAAGATTTTTTAAAAGCTTGCGCATGGTTAATTAAAAATTATTTAATAAAAATGCTCATATTTTACAAGATATTTATCATTTTTGCATTCTGATTATAGTATGCTGTGTCTAATGTAGTATGACAAGTTTTTTTTTTTTTTTTTTTTTTTTTTTTTTTTAATGACTTTGCACTTGTTTTAATACCGTACGTGTTATAATTAAAAAGGGTGACCATTTTTTTTTTTTTTTTTGCCAATATTATTTAAGCAAATATTTTATATATAAGAATTTTAACATTGTATGTCAAACACTGAGAATAGGGTGAATAGGGTGCTTATTACTGGTAAAATGAAAAACTAGCAGTGTCAAACACTGGAGCATAGGGGCCAATTACTGGTAAAATGAAAAACTGGAAGTGTCAATTACAGGAACATTGAATAGGTGTAAAATAAAAATTCATTAAAAATATGTATATATATATTATCAGATATATATATATATTAACATATATGTGATTCTGAAAGTCTTTCATGCAATATATATATCAACTTAAGATTTCCAAAAAAAGTTTCTGATGACTAAAACATTAAAAACATCAGAAATTGCTCTAAAAGTGTCAATCACTGGAGTACTTACCCTAAATATCATAAAAATAAAAAACAAATATTGTAAACAATAATTATAAATTTACCGTATCATTTATATTTATATCAATATAAGATTGGCGACCTTTGATGATTATTCATTGGCATACGGATAACACATAAGTACCTGTTTTAAGAGTTAATTAATGTTATTTATATATGAAAAATAAGTTATTGAGCTTAATTATCAAAATTTACTGTATTAAAATATCATTAAAATGATATTATTTTATTAAATGTTGGCAAATTTTACATTTTTTTAGTTTTTAGTAACAGATCAACTATATATTTTTAAGATATTCTCTTTTATTTGAAAGAAAGATAACACATAATTTTAAATAACTCTGAAAAAAGTTGCACATTGTAAATAAGATAAACTTTCTTGATAAAAACTAACTTCCAGGTAGAGCAGAAGGTTTAAATCCACCAGAAAACCTTCTGGTTCAACCTATTTAGAGCAAAAGAATGATCAGACAGGAACTCGCAAGACAAGGGGATTTAGACTGTTGTTGTTTTTCGTGTATAATTAGTAGTAAAATGCAGATTTGAAAGTACAAATTTAGATACGAATTTCTTGAAAAATATGCATAATCAATCTGTTTTAAGAAACTTGGTATTCATATTTGATTTATTAAAAAAAAAAAAAAAAAAAAAAAAGAGCTACTCAATGAAAATAATCTGGCGTGTCTCTCACACGACTTTCTCTTACCCTGAAAATTTAACACTAAAAGTACAGATTGGATATTAAGGGTTAAGATAACAAGTACTGTTATGTAAACCTATGTTAAAACAATTCAAATCAGGCTTCGGAACAGCTTTATTTGACAATTAATTCTATGTGAGGGGGGGGGGGGCTACCGCCCCCTCAACCCCCCGTTTCATTAATGTATCTGCATTTATAGAGAAATCAAATCTGTTATTAAGTTCAACAATTTATTAAAAAATTTTCAGACAACTTTCACACGCATCATTCCTTGAAACTTATCAATCTTGAACAAACTTTTCTAGCAACAAACGCATTAACTTCAAAATACATCGATTGGATCGCCTGAAATTATTTGTTTTTAATTTACTCTAACAGACGAGGTCAAAGATCAAACTATAAAACTTGATTTCACTATTCAAGAAGCCTCAAAACGTCTAAATATACAAAAAACCAAGCAATGAATATTTAGCTTTAAAAAAATACATTATTTATCATTTGGCTATGAGGACTTTATTTCAATTCCTGAGCAGCTTTCCTAAATATTATAGTAAAGCACTTCCACTTACAAATAAAAAATAATGTTATGGCTTAAATATTGGCAGCCCTATTTATATTATGAAACTTATGTACACATCACATGGTGCAAATAAACATAATCCTATATTAATAGCACATAGCACAACCTAAAGTACACTTCTGTCAATTTTCAAGTATTGTCGCATTATAATCTAGTTCTTTTGTATAGCCCTCTAAACGAACAGTGGGTGATTTCTATAGCATATTCTACATGAAACATTTTTTTTACGTATACAAAAAGTATATATTCGTTTCATTTGGTTTAGTGCAGTGTATTGATGTTAAACTCGACTTACCTGCAACATCCCCCATAGACGTAATGTATTTGAATTCTCTTGGGTGTCCCTGTACACGAACCATTTGCTTGATCTCAACGAAAAGTTTAGTGTAGCATCCGTATATGATAAACATTTAGAATACCAAGTTTGAACCATCTGCTATAATTTGTTTTTGAGATATGTTGATAAAAGACAGACACACACACAGATACTCAAACCAACCACTAAAAACATGATTTTTGGATTCACAGGACCTCAAAACGTGTAAATATAACAAAAATTCAATTTCAAAAATTTGACCCAAAAACGATACTTTCTCTACCGTATGGGTAAGAGAAAGTAATTACTTTAAAAATATAGCTGCGTTTAAGCTTTCATCAAACATTTATTCAATTAGTTACCAATACTTTAGGGGAATAAGCAATCAAAATTAGAGAGTAAAAAAAAAAAAAAAAAAAAAAAAAACTTTTGGTTGATATTAGAAATTTTCGCAGTTTCTAGAAGTATTCTTTAACTTTCCAGTTTAAATTTTACATACTTTCAGCTGTTATTTGTAAAATGAAAAAAATATTTATTTTATACATGTGTTGGCGAAAAACCGTTTAAGAGAAATTTTTAATTTGTATATACAAACTATTCACAGAAGGCAAAACTTTACAATCGGACTTATGCATCTAAATTTTCAACAAGTATTTTTATAAATTTCTTTAATCAGTTATGTAATAGTTTTCTAGAATTCTAATTTTTTTGTACAAGCAAGGATTTTTATATTCACAAATGTAAAAGCTATTTTGCAGCATGAGAAAAGGAAAAGTAAATAGGAGTATATACTATCTTAAAATTTAAGAATGAAAATAATTCAACTTGAGTGAATTTTCACTCGTCTGACTAGAAGAAACGCGCCCTCTCATCTTGAGTTAAATTCATGAAATTGAATGAGTTAACATAATGCTCTAAAACTTGAGTTATTTATTGAACTTGAGTTATTTAATTATTTTATTAATGATTTTAATACAAATGATTTTAATAAACTGGATCACTTTACAATGGCGTTGATCGTTGCGCTTGTGTGGTAATGAAAAAATGCGTTGTAACGAGAGCGTTATTGCTACTTACAAGTAGTTGAATGACCAGAAGTAACTCAAGTATAGATAAATATCTGTAACTCAAATTCGCTTAAATAAAAAATTACTAATTAGCTCAAAGAATGGATTTTTAACTCGTGTCAAAAAAAAAAAAAAAAAAAAAAAAACCCTGTAACTTGACTTTGCTAATTAACTCACTTGTTTTAAGAGAATAGATACACTAAAGAAGCATTATTGTGCTTTACCAAATTAGCCAGTTTTAACTTAAAATTATAAAAGGGATAACGAATTTCAATTTAGTGGATTATGAAGGTGAATAGAAAATAACAAATAACGGTGAATAAATGCTTTAGTATATGTGAGAAAAATCAGTTATTTTTTAGTTTGAAATTATAAAAGTGATAACGAAGTTTTATTTTAATGGATTACAGAAGCGAATTTGAAATTACAGATGATGGTTCAATATCGGGCATGTTAAAGTCAGCCAGTTGTTATTTTAAAGTTATAAGAGTGATAATTATTTCAATTTTAAGGGTATAGGTAGTCACACGACATGCAATTTTTATTTCCAAAATAATTATTAATAGTGTTTGATAAGCATTTTTATGACTTTTTTAATCCTTTATATATATATATATTATTTAAAAGGTACAGAAAAAAACCCAGAAATGATAATATGAAATAAATAACTACATGAAGAAAGAGTTTCATGTATAAGACGGCTAGTTGATGTACAAATAATTTTGTAACAAATATATATATATGTATTGTATTTTAATTTGGTTTACGAGAAATAATAAATCACAAACGCTGATTAATACTAATGCTCAGCGACTACATCAACACACTTTACCAATTAAAATCAAATTTTAAATCAAATTTATAGAAATTTTATTATAATAATAACGCTTATCAAATGCTCTGACTTACTAGTATATTATTCAGTTTTAATTAAAAGCTATAACAATGATCATCCGTTCTATTTTTAAGAAATAAATTATTTAATTACACTGCTAACGGATAAATTTTAGTAAAATTTTTAACATTACTAAATTACTAAATTTTTAATTAAACGTTGTAAAATTACAATTGATTTAATTTATGAGCAATGAACAATAATACAACATGGATGCTTCCTTTACGAAAATGGCATGTTGTAATGTTATAAATATATTAATGCAAATAAATTCATTAATTTTCATTTAAAAGTAATGAAAATGATAATAGATTTCCTTTTCGTGAAGATAAATTTTATACTATAACAGGGATTAAAACGGAAAATTTTATAAAATTCGTGAATAATAAATGATTTTAATAAAATATTAAACCAATAAAACTTTAATAATTATAAATTATAACAAATATTATCTGATTTAAATTTTAAAAAGCAGGCTTTTCATATAACAAGTTAAAACAAACTTCATTTTCGAAATTGAAAGTTATTCCTCCAAAATAAGAAAGTAAAATGTGAATGAAAAAGTGCCTACTTCCATGCTGTACATCCAGCCGTGTGTTGCTCTGACAGGTATCTAATAATCACTGGTCTAACTTTCGGATGCACAACCCTTTCAAATACTGACAAGAATCTCTAATCGTAATTCACGGTCAAGATACCAGTTTAAATATCACGGTCATTCGGAAGGCTGTTTTACTGCCAATAAAACGCTGTATACCTACTGACCTTTATTCGGACAGGATAAGTTTTCCTCTTGCTGAAAAGAATGGGTTCTTCTCTTGTATCATCCCGAAAATTCATCCTTTACAGAGAGAAAAAGTAAAGAGTTACTTAATGATAAAAAAAAAAAAAAAAGAGAGAGAGATAGAAGAAGAAGAAGAAAGAAAAGTCGCTATATAGTTATAAGAAAGAGATATTGGCGATTTCTTCTTTCTCCGAATTTGCTTCTGGTTATGAGTTATGATATTCCGATGGATTATTATGATATTCTTTTGTATTTAATGTTTTGGTTTTCGTTGAGGATAAAATTTTTTTGGTGTTATTGTAAATATTTCACTTGGTACCAATCCTTTTTAACACGCTTTTATTAGCTTCACCTGTATGTATGTTTGTAACCGCTCTGGGAGCAAGCAAAAAATCTGTATTGTAAAAAAAGACTTTCCCTACGTGAACGCTGTGGCTGTGAGGTAAAGCTCCGGACTACGAACCTAAAGGTCTAACGTTCGAGCCCAGTCAAGGGAGATTTTTTAAAAATGGTTTTTGTTTAATTCTAAATTATTTATTTAACATGCTTTTATTAACTTGATAGTATGTAACTATTAATGTATGTAACGGAATCTTGCAATTCAATTTTTGGCCACTTCTGTTCGTTCGACTGACCTGAAATTTTGCACACGACTTTATCATCGATGACAATACTATATACAAGTGTTTCCAGGCTCCTATCTCCTCAGTGGTAGGTTCTAGGGACAAATAAAAAAACCCCATAAGTATAAAACTCTGTCTTATGTGGCACAGGATTTAGCCGTATTAGCATAACGTCGATTGGCAACAATTAATCAATTGTTATTTTCTTTTATTAAAGATTTAAAAGTGTGCAAATATGCAAAGATTTAAAAGTGTGAAAGTCGTGTGTCATTCACACGACTTTCTCCAACCCTACATTTTGTAATACTATAAAGGTAGATATTTTGTGTTTTTAGTTCGCATTTCAATAAAAGCGTGTTCTTTAATTTTTTAAAAGTATGATTTTATTATAAATATATTTTTTGCTTCCACAACATACAAGTTTGGGTTGATTTAGCTTGGATTGATCGCGATGAGTATGTTATGCACCACATCTCTTTTTTATCACTATTTCTCCTCAACAATTAATCGAAAAGGATGATTGGAAAAGGAGAATTGGGGAAATAAATGTAAAAATATCTTTCAAAATCGGCAATAATAGTACATCCCACCCACCACGAGCATTTAATTCTGCTCTCTAATTAGATGCATTTGAATTGATTTGTCGTTATGGCACATTACCGCAGTTATAATTGACAAAATGTAATTTTTAAGATATTTACTGGATTATTTGTGTTTTTGTATGAAGAAAATAGTAAAGCAATTGAGGTTTCAGATTAAAAAAAGAAAAAAAAAAAAAAAAAAAGCCAGAATATGAATAATATTATATCGATCATGATTTTTCTGAAATTAAATCGGATTTTGAAAGCAAATGTTTCTTATCCAAATGATAACAGATGTTTCATAAGTGGGAATATTATGCAACAAAATGCAATAAGAAGATATTCCACCTTAATGTTAGAATTTTAGCTTCGAAACTCATTTGAAATGTGGAAAAATATGTGTTGTAAAATAGGTCGCTTTTTCTTTTAAAAGCTTGGAGCCCTCTTATATTTTCTGAAAAGAATTAATGCAATGAATTAATAAATATACATATGGAATATTGCAAAATATTAAAGACCAGCTGAATGCGGAGTTAAAAGTGACGAAAAAAAATAAATAAATTTGTTTGAGAAAAAAATTTGCAAGGCATTGCAAATAGCGTTTGATCTGTTAAAAAAGAGATAAAATAATAAATTTATAAATAATCTCTAATTACATTGTTTTCTCCTCCTTTCATCTTTGAGAGAAATTGAAAGTTATATATATATATATATATATATTAACGATTTTATGAAAAGAAAGTCTGATGAAAGTGAGTTTTATGTTCAAACTGAGTCGTTCAAGCGTGAAAAGAATGACTGAGTTTCTTCTCCTTTATTTATTTTTTTTTTATAGCATTTATAGCTATAAAAAGATCAAGGGAAAGTTACCTTCTTGATTTCATTCCTAAAAACTAAAAGCTGTAAATGATGTCACGGTGTGATTTCCTTTTTCGCAAAATATTTTAAAATTAGTTTTAAAATGTTTGAAACTTGACATGTTACTTAGGAAGTATATGGGAAATTTTATTAAGCTATTTCATGCGTAACTGATTAAATAATCCAACAAGTTGTTTGAAAACTATGTTAAATATTAAAAAGAGACTTGGCGCTCGGTAGATAAATCAAAAAGAATGACTTCCAGTAGGAAACCCCCAAAAATTAAATTTAAAATGTAGGGAACGGTTTCGATAGCATTAAGTATACCATCAGCAGTGCATAAAATACAGAAAAGTTATATGTGTGAAAGGAACCAGATTCTACAAACTATTTATCAACCAGTACATTTAAAACTCTAGAATCACTTCAATTCTATTGGTTGATAAACCGTACATAGAATGCGGTTACCGTCGCACACATAAGGAAAAATATCGTTTCTGTCTTTTATGAACTGATGATGCTCAAATATACCAAAACAGCTGACAATATTTTCAATTTTAATTTGAAGTTTTATACGTAAGAGGTGTAAAATTACATTAAAACATTACATTGGAGTAAAATAGACCGATAACACGTATTATGCATGTTTATAAAATGTAAAAGAAAATATAATTTAACTTTTAAGTAACAATTATAATTTTTAAATACTTTTTAAATGCTACTTTATTTATTTTCACTTTTTCTTACCCATATATATGGTAGAGAAAGCATTGCCTTTGGATAAAATTTCTGAAATAGTGTTTTTGTTATTTTGCACGTTTTAAGGTGCCCTGAATCCGAAAATCATGTTGTTTATCTGTGTGTGTTGTCAATGTATCCCAAATATATCTACTAGCAGGATGTCCAAACTCGTTATTCTAAATGTGTATCATATAAGGATGCTACACTAAGTTTTCGTTGAGATCAAGCAAATGCTTCGTGTACAGGGACATTCAACAGAAGTAAAAAAAAGAAGGAAAAAATACGGTAATGGGCAAAAGTTTTGGTAGGTAAAATTTACATCTATAGGCTGCACTCAGCAAATGGTATGAGCATACATTTTTTATACGCATAAAAGCATGATTGGTGTAAAGTACATTATGGAACCCATTAACCGTTCACTTACAGGGCTACCTAAAAGAACAGGAATATAGTGGGAACTGGAATACATTGAAATTACTGGATACACATTTCATGTTATGCTATGTGTTTTTAAAATAAAACTTTATTTAAGTACACAATGTGGTGTGCATATAATTCGCAGAAAATATATAGATCTAACAATAAATAAGCGTAAACAAGCTGTTTTATTGAATGTAATTAGTGGAATGATTTACTATATTTCAACCTAGTCCAATAAAACTGCTCAGGAATGAAAATTAATTACTCACATCCATACGTTTAATAAAGCATAAATTAAGTACTAACATAATTAATTATTAATTAATGGTAGTTAATTAATTTAACTAACTACTAACATAAAGTTTCTGTTAATTTATTTTAGATATAATATATAAAATATTCGTCTTTTACTCATATTAGAAAATTATTTATCATCACAACTTGAATCCAGGATAATTTTTTATGAATATTTATTTTCTTTTTTTACTTTCTCGCACCTCATATATTTTATTGTAATCAGACAAATGGGTCGTCTACAGGGAAGTACAAACTTATTCAACTACATTACGTCTATAAGCAACATTTCTTGTCGATACACTTTGATATCTTTAGACAGCAATACACAAAATAAAACACAGAAATATTTTTTGAATAAACAAAAAACATATTTCACCAAGATTAAGTATGGAAAAGTACACATTCTTTAGTCACAGGGCCACCCAAAATAATTTCGATATGTTCGACGTATGAATGGAGATGCCTTCAAAACCATTTTAAGTTGCGATATAATTTTCTTTTTATTTTATTTTCTTTCTTTCTTTCTTTTTCTTTCTTTTTTCTTTTTAATAGTGCAGCAGGACTATTGCTTTGAATCAGACATTTTGCATTGCCATCATTTGCTTAGTTTCACCTTGAATGAATCTGGATGCTCGCCAACAACTATAATATGAATTATTTATAAATTATATTTGTATTAAAAACACTTTAAACACACGTAAAATTAAATTTTATTTAAAAGATGTTAAAAAAATTTATCCGAAGCTTTCCGCCTTAATAGTAAAACATCATCAGGGATTTTTATTATTCGTTTTCAATGAGCAGTTTTTAATTTTTTTTTTCACAGTCAACAGTTAAGTCTTTTAATAACGTGAATATCATTAAAGTCAATTTGAAGTCCGGTAAAGACATTACTTCTGAAGTCATTTTCATTAACTGAAGCTTTTTGTAGACAATCGGATTCAAAGTTATGGCCTAAACTATTTTTCACACGCCCTTTTTTCCAGTTAAATAAAAATAAATAAATAAATAAATTCCAATTTGATTCATTTTATTTATTTTCTTTTTGTAGCTTAAAAAAGGAATATCATATCTTAATAACATAAATTTCTTAAAAAAAAAAAAAAAAAAAGAAGAAGAAGAAGAAGAAGCAGAAGAAGAAGATACAAACATTTGAGTGTTTATTTAGATTAATATAGCAACCATTGCTAAAGAAGGCAACTTTATAATTTAAAAAGAAGGTTGAAACTATTTCCAAAACGTATCAATATCAACATAAGAAGTTTGCAATATACAAAATAGTACTATCGTACTAAATTAAATTCTGTCTCTGACAGATATCTTTTATCTTTTTTTTAATCTTTTTTTTTTTTTTTAATAATTACGTCAGGACTATTGCTTACAGTCAGACATTTCCTGTCGTCAACATTTGCTGTGTTCCGCCTTAAGTATTTCTGCTCTTTCGCTATACGAAACTACACTCTTCAACCTAGCGCTACGAAAATTGGTACATTTTTTAATCAAGACAAAATACATATGACGCCATGTTTTTCAGTTTAACCGGATATTTGGTTCAAAAGATATTAAATAAAAACCCCATTTTAACTTTAAAATTATTAAAAAGGAAAAAAAAAAATTCTGAAAAAATATAAATGCACGTTTACTTTTTGTTTTTTATAATAAAAGAAAATAAATTTATTTGCACATCAGTAATAAGTACATTTCTTTTTATGTAGATACAAAGTAAACGCGTAAAAATTTCCTTTTATTGAAAGTGAGGAACAAGACAATTACTGCATATAATTATAAAAACATTTACACATTTAAAAATTGATTGTTATTTATTGGATGGAGAAGCAGTGTAATGATTAGGTTAACAAAAGTCTCTATTTCTGCGAAAAAAAAAAAAAAAAAAAAAATATTCAAACAGTTCAAAAACTAGATTAAAAAATATCTGGAGTAACTCCACTCGACTTTCCGAAAAATAAGCAATTAACGGTTGTTATAAAATAAAGTAAGAGAAATCGTTAAATAAACAAAAGAGAAAATTATAATTGGGTTTTCAGTATTTCGATCCAAATATTATGTTGTTTAATGGAACGTAATGTATTCACATATATTTGTGTGTCCCAGTAAAAGAACTATAAATGATAAGCTCACCATATAAAGTATTTATCTGCTATTTTTTATGTTTTAAATAATTTAGATTTATTAACGTGAATATAAAAATGTTTGAGCCCTTAGACCAAAATGTATAAACTTCTATTCTGTATAACGGTAAAAATATTAAAAGAAAATAAAGGAAAAAAAACTACAAGTCACATACTTATGTGAATATGCATTGTTCTTGCGATATTAACCTATAACGTGCCTAGAAATTATATCTGAACCGAATGTAGAGTTTAAACGCTAGCACACTTCAAAACGTTCGAGTCTATAGTCTCTAATGATAAAGATTTTCCTTTTGTATCCCTGTAAGAGAACTAGGTTTACCAAAATATATACAGTTCGCATGACGGTGACCTATAACATGTATTTAAATTTAAAGCTCGATCGAATAAGTCATTTAGACGCTATCGAACTTTTAGTAATTTCATCCCATAGCCGTAATGATAAAAAATTTTCTTTGTATCCCTGAAAAAAAAAACTGTAAGTGCTAGATTTATCAAAATCTATGTAGTTCGGCCTACAGTAACTTACAATATACGTATGAACTTTCAGCTCATTCAAACAAAGCGTTTAGATGTTATCATGTTAACTCACACACATACATACATCACCGTAAAAAATAGCAAAAATGAGCTATGATGACCTCAGAACGTATGGATACAACAAAATCTCAAAGTCAAAATTTTGTCTTTACTACAATACTTTCCTTATACATGTATGTTCCTAAAGCAAAAATTTTGTTTTTGACAAAAAATATCGAACTATACGCCTATTTTGGAAGACTTAAGTAATTTTCAATTTGTCTACATTTTTTTTTTTTTTTTCGTAAATATGTGACCATAGTGACAAATTTCAATAAAAAAAAAAAAAAACAGTTTTTCGTGATCCCTCCTACTCCTTTAAGGGAACTTGGCATTTTGACATTTTCATGTCTGAAGGTTTCAAATAAAAGCTTTATAAGTTGCACTATATTAGTTTTTCGCAATAAAGTATATATTTAGGCAACAATTACGATGGGTCCTGATGCAGATTTGAGATATTTAAATTGCGTTTTCTCAGTTTGCATTTTTTCCTGAATTTAGGATCTTCAAAATGCTAAAACGTCGACATATGCTTAAGAAAAGACTTTATATATATATATATATATATATATATATATATATATATATATATATAATTTGAAGAATTTAATTCCTTTGCAACACTCAGCAAATGAAAGATAGATGAAAATACCAACATATGAAATTTTAAATGAGATGTATTTCGAATAAAATTATTGTCACGATGATAATTTAATTTGATTTCACTGATTAGTAAAAACATGTTAAAGTACTTATGCAGAGGAGAAATGGCATAAACATAACACATAAGCCTAATGATGAGATAATTTGCAAAAACCATTAAGCCAATAGAAACTTTCATCAACTAATAGAAATGGAAAGAGATAAATTAACCAAAAGGATCCGATAAAAGAAAAGAAAATTCATGAAATGAAAAATAGAATTTTAAATGCTGAAAACCAGAAATGTTCACCCTTCAGGAAACGTGCACTTCTGTCAGCATAAAGCAAGATTTCGGAAAGCTTTATAGCTAATTCAAGCAATATACAACTCAAGTATCTATCTTGCAACAAAACAAAATAAAAAAAGGAAATTAGATTAAACAGTAACACAAACCAAAATTGAAACATGGAATAAGTATTTTTAATAAGTCCACATGTAAACGATTCCATACAGAGATAGTAGAAATAAACAGGTTGCCAAAACGAACATTAGTGAAAATAAAAGATTAAAAGTAAAAAAACGATTAATCGATCTAGGTGCTACTGAAATGAAATAAATGAATGCATTAAGTGATAGTTATTAATCTTTAAAATTTAAAAGCTAATATCAATATTAAAAAGGTGATATTTAAAAGGGTTATTTAATTTTTGACGTTAATCTTTTCTAATTTCCAGTTTATATTTAACGTTCAACGTAACGTGAGCAAGCGCCATCTTACGTGAAAAAAAAGTGATTTACTATTAAGTAATTACAGAAAATGTACGATTTAACTTACAATTTTTACTTATATATATATATATATTCCTTTCTTAATTCTTTTACGTAGGTTCTATTAAATTTTCAAAAAAAAAAAAAAAAAAAGTCTTTTCTTGAATACCTGTAGAATTTTAAGTATTTTGAAGATCATGAATTCATGAAAAAAAAAATGCAAACTGAGAAAACGCAATTCAAAGATTTCAAACCTGTAAAAAATAAATGAAAAATCATAAGAATTGTTGCCTGATTATTTATACATTTTATTGAAAAAACTAATATTTTCTATTTATAAATATGAAATGGAAAAAAAAACTTTTATATGAAACCTTCAGTGGTGCCAAGTTAAAAGTGCTTATTCCCCTTAAATGGCTAACTTTAAAACGTCTAACAGAAGATTGAGAATTTTAGATAAGTTAAAAAAAATCGTAAGAATTGTTGCCTGATTATGTATACATTTTATTGAAAAAAACTAATATTTTCTATTTATAAATATGAAATGAAAAAAAAAAAAAAAAAAAAAACTTTTATATGAAACCTTCAGTGGTGACAAGTTAAAAGTGCTTCTTCCCCTTAAATGACTAACTTTAAAACGTCTAACAGAAGATTGAGAATTTTAGAGTAAGTAAAATAATTTACGTTTAATTTTGCTTTCGAATTAGATACGGAAATTCCGATTTATATCTTAAACATATGACAAAGAAACATATTTAAAAAAGAAAAGTGTAATTGCACAATAAATGAAGCCGACAGTGTAAGAAATAATTCTACAAATAATAAAAATCTTTAAATAAAGCTTACAAGCAACTTTTCTTTGAATATTGAATCAAATTTTTCAATCGTGATAATATTTATGCGTGACGACCTCCGTTTAGTATCTCTGTTTTGCCTGCTCGGAATTGTACTATACCTCAATTTTATTCCTTAATGATTATATTGTTAACAAGGTGTAATTCATCTTGCCATAGACTATATAACTTTATGGTAATCTTCAAAAATGATTGCATTTTAAAGCTTTAATAATATACAATCTCTTATACTCTTATTTCTAGCCGCGTGATTTTAGGATATTGATTCAACGATCTTAATAACCTGTTCTAGAATTTTTCTGAGCAGCTTTTCGTGTTATAATTCTTTTGATTGCTAGTGTAATAACCATGTCCCATCGTTTAAAGCATGTCAATACGGATTGTTGATAGCTTCAATAATTGATAGGATCAAATCGATAAATCTCTTTTATGAATACTTTGTTTCAGAGATTAAATTCATAGACAGATTGCTAAACTTTGTATGTTGATACAAAAACTAATGCAAATTTCTTCTAAAGAAAAAAATAAATAAATAAAAAATCCCTAATGTAATTTTTTTTCCTTTTGAGAATTGATTGTAACACTACAATAAAGTTAAAATTCCATATTTTAAATTAAATTGGAAAATCTATTTTCTAACATTTCAAGTAGGCTAACTAATGGTAAAATATTGAATTTCCCAGTAATCAACTCTGCAACCAATAAAACACAATTGTATGCATACACACACACACACACACACACACACACACACACACACACACACACACACACACACACATATATATATATATATATCTGTACCCCGGAAGTAAAAGACACCCTGTTCATTTTATGAAAAGAGTTAGCACCATAAAGGCGCAATGTTCTTGATGTGCGATTTTTGCTTTATATAGACGCATTAATCATTACGCCCAGTTACAATAAAGGCGATAGGACAGTAGAAAATAAAATCATGATGTCTATTTTCTTTATTCATTATAAATGTCATTAATTAATTTCATTAATACGTATATATAATATTATATATACGTAGGGGAGACCCGTGTACCTAGGGCCATCATCTACCTAGGGCCACCCCACTTTATTTGAATAATATTTAATTTTAAGTTTTAATACTCAATTGGGCGAGTAACAACACCAATTGCTACTTTTACAACTACTTTGGAATTTTTAAGGAGAAAGTTTTGACAAGTTACATGTAGAAAACGAATTTACATGGTTTGAAGTAAAATTTTGCAGCTCATCTCTTTTGCTATTTTACAAAGGCAAGTCAAATATTTTTCTTTCATTTCTAGTGTACAATTTTGCTTGTTATATTGAGTAATAAATGAGATATTTAATTAGTCCTCTCTGCACGTGGATTTTTTAGTGGAAGGCATTTTGAATGAAGTTACCAAACTTGTACCTAGGGCCACATAGCTGCCTTATACCTACGGCCAGTCTGTTTGGACCTTTTAACACTTTCGCGACCGCATGTTTTTGTCTTTTTGACAGTAAGGTCCGCCTGTGGGCGTTTTTCTCATAAGTTGCAATTTTTCGAAACAAAATTTTCCGTATTCGCATTTATATTACAAATGGATATGCATTGTAATCATACTCTCTGTAATCAAAGTATTTGCATTCATAGTATACTGATTATACAAATATGAATATTGTGTATATTTTTTACGCTGTAAAAAAAAACCTATTACCAGCTGCAATCTGTGATTTATTTTATCCAATCACAGAGAATTTCTTGCAAGAAATTCTCTGTGATTGGTTAAAATAAATCCCAGATTGCAGCTGGTAATAGTTTTTTTTTTTTTTACAGTGTAAAACAAATAACATACAAATTGCAAATGAAACGCCCACTTGTAGAGTTTCATATTTTCAAATGACGTGAATCTACGTCAACTGTCGCGAAAGTGTTAAGAAACACAGTACAGCCTCTAGTAATTGGATGCTGGCAAACCCTGGTAAACCAATCATTATATATGACGTTGCTGAAAATGTTGGCAAGTCCTATACGTCGGCTTTTACTCCTGTAAGCATTCTATCAGGCCTTCGTGTATTCGGCATATGACCAATGAATCAAGACGCATTCACTGAGGATGAATATTTAAAGTTCAAATATGACTGAAAGACAAGATCCCACCAAGAATTAAAAAAAAAAAAAAGATTTTCCAAGAAGAAAGTGAACTGACAAAGATAGAACTATATGTCTCTGTTTCGTGTCCTGTTTAAATTTCGAAACTTTCAACATCTAACATCTTTTCGTGTGTCATGCTTTAACAGGTACGAACCTAAGTAAAACTTTTACCTAAAGCAAAACCTCCCACATCAAAGAAAAGATGTGACCGAAAACCAGAGAGATCTAGAAATCCCAGAGACACTCCAGAAAAAAAAAAAAAAAAAAAAAAAAAAAAAAAAAAACATTCTGTTGGAATATCCCAAAGGAAAAAAAAAAAAAAAAGTGACTTGTTGGCATAGGTGGACTCTGCTCAGTTCCCCATCCTATTTATGTTCTCATAAATTTCTAGTGCGAGACATTTTATAATCATGTTAAAAGAAATGAATTTAACCAAAGCTTGATACAGTGACAGAACGAAATCCCCGCCTAATAGGCTATCCACCGTTCACTTCGATATATTTATCTCATTCTAATCTATTAATTTACTTTATCAGGGTCAATTCCGTTGTTTAGTTTTCATTCTACTATTTCCAATGCAATAATCCTCAAAATTCATATTCATATGAAAAATTTACAATTTCGCTATGTTGATAAAACCGTAAATTACGAATAATTTACGAAATTTTCCTATTAGAATATGTGTATTCAATCATGTTCAAACAAATATCATAAAAATGTTGAAGTTGTCTAATGTATTTATGATCCTCAAAATGGAAGTTTATGCTCAATTTTGCCTTATTCAGACATGTTAAGTAAATCGTAAATTCCAAATAACTTACGAATTTTTACTTTCTCTTACCCATAAGGTAGAGAAAGTATTCTTTTTGGGTCAAATTTTCGAATGCGAGATTTTGTTATATTTACACGTTTTGAGGTTCCCTGAATACGAAAATCATGTTTTTAGCAAATGGTCTGTGTGTATGTCTGTGTGTGTGTGTGTCTGTGTGTGTCTGTGTGTGTGTGTGTGTGTGTGTGTGTGTATCTGTGTGTGTGTCTGTGTGTGTGTGTATCTGTGTGTGTGTCTGTGTGTGTGTGTGTCTGTGTGTGTGTCTGTGTGTCTGTTATCAGCATATTTCAAAAACAAATTATCGCAGAAAGTTCAAACTTGGTATTCTAAATGTGTATCATATAGGGATGCTACAGAAAGCTTTTCGTTAAGATCAAGAAAATAGTTCGTGTACAGTTCGTGTCAAGAGAATTCTAATACATTACGTCTATGGGGGAAATTGCAGGTAAGTAGAGTTTAACGTCTATAGACTACACTAAACCAAATGAAACGAATATATATTTTTTGTAATAGAGATAGTTAACCGGGGAAAATTTTTTTGTGTATGTAGGAGCCTCGCCTCCCCCCCTGGCGGGGAAGTCCCCCCTCGAGGGGAGTAAATTTTCATGATGGGTATCTTTCAAAAGAGCTCGCCAATACCTTTAAAACGAATGGTTGAACCATCGATATGCGATAATTTAAAACAAAGTTATCGATTTTTTTTACTTTTAACGAAAAAAAAACTTAGAAAAAAAAATCGTACTTTTTTTTTTTTTTTTTTTTTTTTTAATATTGAGAATAAAATGGGCCTTTTTTAGATATTTGGTGTTATAATACTTCTCTAATATGGAAATCGTCTACATTATCATAAAAGATATTTTTTTTTAAATTATAATATTAATAAATTATTTTTTTAAAACAGAATTATTTTTTAATAACCGAATTAAATTCTATATAAATGTAGGTGCATTAATGAAATGGGGGGTTGAGGGGGGCGGTAGCCCCCCTCACACAGAACTAATTATTATATAAAACTCTTCAGAAGCCTAATATGAATTGTTTAACGCAGGTTTACATAACAGTACTCGTTATCTTACCTTTTAATCTGCAACCTGTATTTATAGTATTAAATTTCAGGGTAAGAGAAAGTCGTGTGGGTGACACACCAGATTATTTAAATTGGAAAAATCATAGTCTATGATATTCATGCCAGTATGCTAAATAATATTTCGAAAGTGGTTTGACATCTTTACGATGAAAATATCCCTCAAGATTGACGTTTATGTGAAATTCTTCTCTATTGTGCCATGTTAAGAAATTCGTAAATTTCCAATAACTTACCAAATTTTTTATATTGGAAAATTCATAGTCATTAATATTCATGCCAGTGTCCTAAATAATATTTCAAAAGTAGTCTGACATCTTTACGATGAAAATATCTCTCAGAATTGAGGTTTATGTGAAATTTTGCCCTATATTGCCATGTTAAGAAATTCGTAACTTTTCCAATAACTTGTGAAATTTTCAAAGTAGCATATTTATAGTTACTGATGTTCATTCCGGCATCAAAACTGATATTTTAAAACTGGTCTGACATTTTTACAGTAAAAAGTTTCCATTTAATGCACGTTTAAGTGAATTTTTGTCCTATTCTCCCATGTTAAGAAAATCGTAAATTTCTAATAACTTACGAAGTTTTTTATTTCGAATGTTGCAAATGAATAGGGTTCTTGCCAGTGTCAAAAGTAATATTTTAAAACTGATCTGACCTCTCTGCGACAATTTGTTCTTGAGATATCGTGCACACAGACTAACAAAGTATAACGGACTAACACACTAACACACTAACACACTAACAGACACCCTACAAATTTCGTCATTTTCGGATTCCTCAAACCTGAAAACGTGTAAAAAAGTCAAAAAACCGAGGTCGAAAATTTTCACGATTACCTAAGTTCCCTATACCTATAGTATGATGGGAACTTAAAAAAAAAAAAGTGAAAAATTTCGTGTTTCAAATTAAGGCAACAACAAATCTTATACTATTAAGTGAGAAATATTTGTATATATATTTCACTGTTCTCGAAAACGGTAGCTCGGACAGTCACGAGATTTAACACAAAGGTGCCCCCCGAAGGATCATTGTGCACATCGAAGACAGAATTTTGAATTTCTATTTAGTTTTCTTTTAATTAATAAAAATATGAAAATAAAAATCTGGAGTGACTCCACTCGACTTTCCGAACATTGAGTAATTAACAGTTTTGTAGATAAAGTAAAGAAAGAGTAGTTGTTAAACAAACAAAAGAGAGAAAACCATAATAGAGTGTTTGAGTATTTTTCTCCATCTATTACACGTTGTTTTATTTAACGCTACTGAACTTTGAGCCCATAGATCATAACGATAAAGAAATTTTCGTTGTGTCCCTGTAAAAACCTATAAATGCTAGATTCACCAAAATGCTTATAGTTAGTGCAACAGTGATTTATAATACTCATATAAATTTTCAGCTGAATTCAATAAGGCGTTTAGATGCTATCGTACTTTTAAATATTTAGTCCCATAGGCCATAATGATAAAGAATTTTTCTTTGTGTCCCTGTAAAAAAACTGTAAGTGCTAGATTCACCAAAATCTATACAGTTAGTTCAACTGTGATCTATAACATGTGTACAAATTTTTTGCTCGGATTAATAAGGCGTTTAGACGCTATCACATTTTTAAAAATTTGGCCCCATAGGCATAATGATAAAGAATGTTTCTTTGTGTCCCTGTAAAAAAAAACTATAAGTGCTAGATTCTCCAAAATCTATACAAATTGAGTATTTGTGATCTATAATATGTGTATAAAATTTTTGCTCAATTGAATAAGGCGTTTAGATGCTATCGCACTTTTAATATTTTGCTCCCATAGGCCATAATGATAAAGAATTTTTCTTTGTGTCCCTGTAAAAAAACTATAAGTGCTAGATTCACCAAAATCTATAGGGTTCGTACTATGGTGACTTACAATATGCGTACCAACTTTCAGGTTAATCGAACAAAGCGTTTAGACGCTAGCGTGTTCACTCACAGACATACACACATACACACACACATACATACATCATCGTAAAAATAGTGAAAACGGACTCAGGGGACCTCAAAACGTATAGAAACATCAAAATCTCGAATTCGGATTTTTGACATGATTACAATACTTTCCTCACTATCCGCGATTGTAATGAAATGCTCGCCCTCTGGTGGGCTAAGGGGAAATTACAATAAACATGCTTTAATTCGAATTCTATCAAGCCGCCATTGCTAGCCGATGTTTAGTTTCGCATATATTTATTGAATAAAAATGAATAAATCTGGTAAAAAAGATAACACATACTGTTGTGTGCTCCAGTGTAACTCCAAAGGACCAAGAAATCCAGAATTAAGCTTCCATTTATTTCCAAATGACAAATTTAAAATTTCAGTTTCTTCGGCTAATGGAAGTAAAGAATTAATCAGATGATTTGATTTGAAACTAATATTTGTTCAACTTCAGTTAAAAATCTACTTCCGATCGAACTTTGAATAAACTGAAATATTTTTTTCCAAAAGCAATCAATTTTCCATGATGTAATGGCGGAGAAATTATAGTACGAATATTAAGTAGAATAACAAAAAGAACAAAAATAGATACACGTGGGCTGTAATATTTACTAACAACAAGAGCTGAAAAAGCGCCATCTATCGATCATTACAAACGCGGATAGTGTTCGGAAAGTAAAAAAAAAATACGAGTTTATTTTTTTTTTTTCCAACAGGAAAATAAATACATTTATCTAAACATGAACAATACTACACACTACTGATCGCAGAGCTTCCAAATTTGACATATAGGTACCTGGGACCCTGCAGGTGTGCACCTCATCGAGATTTTTTCGAATTTCGAATTTGAATTTTTTAAATTAATGTTTGTTCGATTTTAAACATTGGCTTTTATGTTTCATTTTTCATGAATTTATTCTTCGATTGTAATCGTCTGCATATCTTAGCAACGGCTATATTATGCAATTTATTTTTTATTTAATACATTTATTTGAGGGCGAATCTTTTTTCTCTTTTTAATTTATTATATTTATTGGAAATAAAATGGTAATGCCGTAGAAAAAATTAAATATATTAAATTTAAAATTTAAAAACGTATTTATAAAAGTTATGTTTATGTATAATTTTTGTAGTATAACAAAAATTATTTTTCATTTGTTAATTTAATTTCTTTAAAAGTTTTTTTTTTTTTCTAATTTATAGTATTTGTCAGGAAATAATGGTAGTATATAGTAGAAAGGATTAAACTGATTGGAATTTATTTGTTTTTTATGTATTTAATTCCTTCTGAAAGAAAATCTACTTTTTTATTTTATTTCATTACATTGGTCGGAATCAAACTGTAATACGTGTAAATAGCATGAGCAATAAAATACTTGGTTCAAAAACTAAAATATTTAATAGACGCTGAGATACAGTTATCTTTAAAATCATAGTTCTTAAATAATGGCAGACCCACCTATCGTCAATAAATACCCATATTGAAATACATAGGAAAGAGATTTCTGCAGGCAGTGGGAACCTGCTCCCGATACAGTGCGGGCAGAGAAAGAGCTGCCGTAGTCAGCGAGTACCCGTTGCGAGGTCTAGAGCGATTCCAATGTAATTATTTTAGTTTTTATTTATAATGTGATGTGAAAAATAAATAATGATCCAATTCTTTTGGAGATTCATTTAAATATAGTGGCCAGCGAAGCGGGCGTAGCCTGCTAGTAATTATTATATGATAAATAAATATATTACTTGATATTGTTTCTTTTATAAAATACAGGTTTATATGCTTATTTTCTATTCATTACGAAGTGAAATCTAGATTTGAGAGAATGGCCCTAGGTACAATGAGGTCTGGCCCCAGGTACAATGAGGGTGTTGTACCTAAGGCCACGAGAGAAGTTTTTTTAAAAACCTTCTATTTGTCGGAATTTAATATTTTAGATATTTATATTAATCCCAATTGGAAGTAATTAGTCTTAACGATATGTACGTATCAGTTTGATAATTTTAAACAGGTCAAGGGCTCTGTTTTTGGGCATTGAAAAAAAGCGGCTCTAGGTACTCGGGTCTCCCCTATATATATATAACACGTGTTTTGATTTACGTCATTAATTCTGGTGAAAATTTGCCTGTTATAATTTCAGGATGTAATATGTCTTAATTTCTTTTGTTTAATTCCTGGTAAATTTTGGAGGCAGGACTCAGTTATCTTTTGGCCTTTTGCGCAATATTGCCTATCAAAAACAGAAATCTTGCACTTCTTTGCTCAATGCTGATTGGGGATAACTCCTAAAGACGTCCTACGGCATTTTGAGCTATTTTATTTATTGTTCATTCCATTATTTGTGATTTGGTCCAAAATTTTAGCTAATCTCACCTTTTTTTATTCATTTTGTTAAAGTAAGCTCGATTTGTAACTTTTTAATACAATGAATTATTAGTTTCTTCTTTTCCACTACATCACCTCGAAAAATCTTTATTTTACAGTTGGCAGCAAAATTATTGAAGCGCTAACAATAATTTCTATTTAAAACATGTGCTCCTAATACTATTTTGTTCAGTAAATATTTGTCGAGTCATGATCTTAGTCTTAAGAAAGTAAGTTGATGATAAAAATTAGCGATTAAGATAAAAAAATAATACGTGATAAATGTGGATGTATACTTCAATCATTTTGCTGCCGACTGCATATGTTTCCAACATGTTTTGTAATCTTAAATGTGTTAAACTTAGATAAATGATATTATTATTATTCAAATAAATTAAAATTATTAAAACTATTCAAGTTAACTCGTTACCAAATTGGCCTTTGTGATTTTTTTGTTTTGAATTATTCAACTGTTTAATTTTTGTTCTCATTCTTTTTATTATTCTCATGAAAAATTATATATATACAATAATATATTACTAGCATTTTTGTATAACATTGAAAGTTCTATTTATCAACGTTGCCGAGTCTGCAAATACTCATAGAAATTAAGATAAGTGTACGAAAATGTACAATATCCGATTGTGTGATCGACTCACGGGCTGAGGGGGCATTGCTCAGGGGCCTTTGACTTGGTGGATCGGAAATTTCCTTTTTGTTTCAAACAAATTTAATTGGAATCACATAAAAATGTTCTATCATTGAAGTTTTACTTCTAAAATCAAACTGAAAAATATTGCAAAAAACATATTTTACTCAAATGTACACTTTTGTGTGAAATAGTAGAGAAATTTAAGGCTTTCATCAAAGAGTGATAAAAACTATAGAAATAATCTAGTGTGTCACTCACACGACTTTCTCTTACCCTGAAATTTAATACTATAAAAACAGGTTGGAGATTAAGAGGTAAGATAAAGAGTACTGTTATGTAAACCTATGTTAAACGATTCAAATTAGACTTTGGAAGAGTTTTATATGATAATTAGTTCTGTGTGAGGGGGGGGGGGGGGGGGGCTGCCGCCCACCTCAACCCCCCGTTTCATTAATGCACCTACATTTATACAGAACTTAATTCTGTTATTAAAATTCAAAGTTTATTTAAAATTATACAGACAGTTTTCACACGCAACATTCCTTGAAACTTATCATTCTTGATCAAACTTTTCCAGCAGCAAACGTATATTAACTTCGAAATATAACATTTGGATATCCTAAAATTATTCGTTTTTAAGTCACTCTAAGAGACATAGACAAAGATAAAACGTTAAAAAACTTCACTACGGTAATCAGGAAGCCTCAAAACATGTAAACATACAAAAAACAAGCGATGAATATTTAGCTTAAAACATACATTTTTTACCATACCTCTATGAGGAATTTATTTCAATTCCCGAACAGCTTTTCTGGAAATGGTAATATATTATTAGTAAAGCACATCCACTAACAACAAAAAATAATGTTATCGCTTAAATATTTGCAGCCCTGTGTATCTTTCCAAGATTATATACAGACCACATTGTGCATCTAAATATAACCTTATAGTAATCATACATGGCTCAGCCTGAAATATACTTCCAACAATTTGCAACGACTGTCGCACTTTTATCTTAGTTATTTTGTGTATCCCAGTAAACGAACAGTCAATGATTTCCCTACCCTATTCTAGATGAGACATGTTTTTATGCATATAAAAAATATATATTCGTTTCATTTGGTTTAGTGCAATCTACAGATGCTAAACTCTACTTACCTGCAATTTCCCCCATAGACGTAATGTATTTAAATAGTTTTGAGTGTCCCTGTACACGAACCATCTGCTTCATCTCAAAGAAAAGCTTAGTGTAGCATCCCTATATGATACACATTTAGAATACCGAGTTTGGAATTTCTGCTACTATTTGTTCTTGAGATATGCTGATAACACACACACAGACAGACGAGACAGACACACAGACACACACACAGACCATTTGCTAAAAACATAATTTTCGTATTCAGGGGACCCCAGAAGATGTAAATATAACAAAAACTCACTTTCGAAAATTTGACCCTAAAACAATACTTATCGGTAAGAGAAAGTAAAAATGCTTTTTCAAGTATGCTAAGAAGCGTCCTTCCAAACTGACTTATACTACGCTCATGCAATGTATTTTAATGCGTCAAAAGTATTTTTTTCTGTCGCCATAGTAGAGCATGAATAACGGCTCCAAATACATCTTGGGCATTTAGACCCAGTCTTGGATTGACCAGGCTCTTAAAACTTTGGGTTTATATTATAAATTTCCCACTTAGGACAAAAATAAAGATGCAAACTACCCCTTAAAATAACAAATCTCTTGGAGATAGTATAATACTTTTTCTACCTATAAGGTAGAGAAAGTATTGTTTTGGGGTCAAATTTTCGAAATTGAGTTTTTGTTATATTTACATGTTTTAAGGTGCCGTGAATCCACAAATCGTGTTTTTAGCGTTTGATCCGTGTGTGTGTGAGTCTGTCTGTTATCATAATATCTCAAAAACAAATTATAGAAGAAAGTCCAAACTTGGTATTCTAAATGTGTATTTCATAGGGATGCTACACTAAACTTTCCGTTGAGATTAAGCAAATGGTTTGTGTACAGGGACACCCAAGAGAATTCAAATACATTACGCCTATGAAGGGAAATAGTAAGTAGGGGTAAACATCTATAGACTGTACTAAACCAAATGAAACGAATATATATTTTTTATATGCGTAAAAGCATTTTTCATGTAGAATATGGTATAGAAATAATTCACTGTTCGTTTACAAAAGAACTAGATTACAGTGCGACAATACTTGAAAATTGATGGAAGTGTGCTTAAGGTTGTGCCGTGTGTAATTAATATAGGATTATATTTATGTGCACCATGATATGTGTACATAACTTTAAGAAGATATATAGGGCTGCTAATATTTAAGCTATAACATTCTTTTTTATTGTTAGTGGAAGTACTTTACTGCAATATTTTACCATGTCCAGTAAAGCTGCTCAGGAATTAAAATTAATTCCTCACAGCTATAAAGTAAATGATGTATTTTCTTAAGCTAAGTATTCATCTCTTGATTTTTTTCTATATTTACACGTTTTGAGGTGTTCTGAATACCGAAGTCAAGTTTTTAACGTTTGATCTTTGAGTCTGTTAGAGTAAATTAAAGATAAATAATTTCAGGCGATTCAATTGATGTTTTTTGAAGTTAATAAATTTGTTACTAGAAACGTTTGTTCGACATTGAAAAATTTTAAGGAATGTTGCATGTAAAAGTTGTCTTAATAATTTTAAATGAACTTTTGAATTTAATAACTGATTTGAATTCTATTTAAATGTTGGTACAATAATGAAAAGAAGAGGGGTGAGGGGGCGGTTACAAATTATACAAATTAGTCAAATAATACTGTTTCGAAGCCTAATTTGAATTGTTTTAATATAGGTTTTACATAACAGTACTCGTTATCTTACCCTTTAATCTCAATCTGTTTTTATATTATTAAACTTCAGGGTAAGAAAAAGTCGTGCGAGTGACACACCAGATAATTAATATTATTTTTAGCATATTTTCTCATTATTTGTTTGCTTGCAAATTTAGAAAAAATAAACTAAATCTAGCAATTCGTTGCTACATTAATCTGAAGGTAGATTTATTCCTTTAAGTTGACACTGGAAGCCATAAACCTTTCTTCTATAAATCTGAAATATTTGGATTTTCTTTGATGGAAAAAATTATAATGGGAACCTTGCTGTTTTGTTTTTCATTTAAGGAATAAAATATTGTTAATACGATAGTTTCTTGAAATTTCATCTGGCATTTCATAGGATGTATTTTAAAACAGGAGAAAAAAGTTCTTTATTTTTTTCCTTTATGTGTTATAAATTAACTTTTGCAACATATTTATTCTGACTTCAGTAAATTCCACAGGGAACATTGTTTTTACTTTCTCTTACCCATAAGGTAGAGAAAGTATCGATTTTGGGTCAAATTTTCGAAAGTGAGATTTTGTTACCTTTACACGTTTTGAGGCCCCTGAATCAGAAAATCACGTTTTTAGCGGTTGATCTGTCTGTTATCAGCATATCCAAAGAACAAATAATAGCAGAAAGTCTAAACTTGGTATTCTAAATGTATATCATGTATGCTACTCTAACTTTTCGTTGAGATCAAGCGAATGGTCCGTGTACAGGGACACCCAAAAGAATCCAAATACATTACGTCTATGCGGAAAATTGCAGGTAAGTAAACTTTAACACTAAAACAAATGAAAAGTACACATGTATATTATATGAGTAAAAACATTTTTCATGTAGAATATGGTATGGAAATCATTCACCTTTCATTTACAGGGGTACACGGTAGAATTTGATTACAGTGTGACAATACTTAAAACTTGATTGAAGTGTATTTCATGTTGGACTGTGTGTAATTAATATAGGATTATATGTATGTGCACCATGTGATGTGTACATAAACTTCAGAAGATAAACAGAGCTGCCAATATTTAAACCATAACATTCTTTTTTATTACTGGTGGTAGTGTTTCACTATAATATTTTATGATGTCCAGGAAAGCAGCTCAGGAATTGAAATTAATTTCTGATAGCCATATGGTAAATAATGTATTTTTTAAAGCTAAATATTCATATATATATATATATATTTTTTTTTTTTTTTTTTTTTTTTTTTGTAAAGATACACGTTTTAAGGCTTCCTGAATACCGAAGTCAAATTTTTAACGTTTGATCTTTTTCTATGCCTATTAGAGTAAATTAAATATAAATAATTTCAGGCGATCCAAATGTTGTATTTTAAAGTTAATACGTTTGTTACTAAGGAATTTGATCAAGATTGAAAGGTTCAAGGAATGTTGCGTGTTAAAGTTGCCTGAATAATTTTAAACGAACTTTTGAAATTAATAGCAGGTTTGAATTCTATATAAATATAGGTACAATAATGAAAAGAGGGGTTCTTGGGGGCGGTAGCCCCTTTCACATAGTTTTATTTGTCAAATAAAGCTGTTCCGAAGCCTAATTTGAATTGTTTTAATATAGGTTTACATAACAGTACTTGTTATCGTACCCCTTAATCTCCAATCTGTATTCATAATATTAAATTTTAGGGTAAGAGAAAGTCGTGAGAGTGACACACCAGATTACTTATTTAGGAAAATCGTTTAGAAAATTAAAAACTTCGACAGAGGTTTCTAAAATTGTAGGCGTTGTAGCATTATATAGTTTTTACTTTCTGTTACCCATATATAGAGTAGAGAAAGTATTGATTTTGGGTCAAATTTTCGAAAGTGAGTTTTTGTTGCAGCTACATGTTTTGAGGTTCCCTGAATCCGAAAATCATATTTTTAGCGGTTGGTCTGTGTTTCTGTCTGTCTTTAGCATATCTCAAGAACAAATAACAGCAAAAAGTCCAAACTAGGTATTCTATATATATCATATAGGGATCCTATACTAAACTTTTCGTAGAGATCATGCAAATGGTTCGTGTACAGGACCACCTTAGATAGTTTAAATACATTACGTCTATGGGAGAAATTGCCAGTAAGTACACTTTAAAATCTATATGCTGCGTTAAACAAGGCGGAATGAACAATTAGTTCCCCATCATACTATAGGTATGGAGAACTTAAGTAATCGGAAAATTTTCGACCTCGGTTTTTTGACTTTTTTACACGTTTTCAGGTGTGAGGAATCCGAAAATGACAAAATTTGTATGGTGTCTGTTAGTCCGTTAGTCCGTTAGTTTGTTAGTCTGTGTACACGATATCGCAAGAAAAAATTGTCGCAGAGAGGTCAGATCAGTTTTAAAATATTACTTTCGACACTGGCAAGAACCCTATTCATTTGCAACATTCGAACTTAAAAACTTCGTAAGTTATTAGAAATTTACGATCTTCTTAACATGGGAGAATAGGATAAAAATTCTTAAACGTGCATTAAATGGAAACTTTTTACTGTAAAAATGTTAGACCAGTTTTAAAATATAAGTTTTGATGCCGGAATGAACATCAGTAACTATAAATATGCTACTTTGAAAATTTCGCAAGTTATTGGAAATTTACGAATTTCTTAACATGGCAGTATAGGGCAAAATTTCACATAAACGTCAATCTTGAGGGATATTTTCATCGTAAAGGTGTCAAACCACTTTCGAAATATTATTTAGGATACTGGCATGAATATCATAGACTATGATATTTCCAATTTAAAAAATTCGTAAGTTATTTGGAATTTACGATTTACTTAACATGTCAGAATAAGGCAAAATTGAGCATAAACTTCTATTTTGAGGATCATAAATACATTAGACAACTTCAAAATTACATTTATGATATTTTTTTGAACACGATTGAATACAAATATTCTAATAGGAAAATTTCGTAAATTATTCGTAAATTATTCGTAATTTACGATTTTATCAACTTAGCGAAATTGTAAATTTTTCATATAAATATGAATTTTGAGGATTATTGCATTGGAAATAGTGACATGAAAATAGTAGCATAGTAGCATGAAAACTAAACAACGGAATTGACCCTGATAAAATAAATTAATATATTAGAATAAGATAAATATATCGAAGTGAAAGGTGGATAGCCTATTAGGCGGGGATTTCGTTCTGTCACTGTATCAAGCTTTGGTCAAATTCATTTTTTTAAACATGATTATAATATGTCTCGCACTATAAATTTATGAGAACATAAATATGGTGGGGAACTGAGCAGAGTCCACCTATGCCAACTAGTTTTAGTTCCCCATCATACTATAGGTATGGGGAACTTAGGTAATCGTGAAAATTTTCGACCTTGGTTTTTTGACTTTTCTACACGTTTTCAGGTGTGAGGAATCCGAAAATGACAAAATTTCTATGGTGTCTGTCTGTAGGGTGTCTGTTAGTCTGTTAGTCTGTTAGTGAGTCAGTCCGTTAGTTTGTTAGTCTGTGTACACGATATCTCAAGAACAAATTGTCGCAGAGAGGTCAGATCAGTTTTAAAATATTACTTTCGACACTGGCAAGAACCCTATTCATTTGCAACATTCGAATTTAAAAACTTCGTAAGTTATTAGAAATTTACGGTTTTCTTAACATGGGAGAATAGGACAAAAATTGACTTAAACGTGCATTAAATGAAAACTTTTTACTGTAAAAATGTCAGACCAGTTTTAAAATATCAGTTTTGATGCCGAAATGAACATCAGTAACTATAAATATGCTACTTTGAAAATTTCGCAAGTTACTGGAAATTTACGAATTTCTTAACATGGCAATATAGGGCAAAATTTCACATAAACGTCGATCTTGAGGGATATTTTCATCGTAAAGATGTCAGACTACTTATGAAATATTATTTAGGACACTGGTATGAATATTAATGACTATGAATTTTCCAATATAAAGATTTCGTAAGTTATTGGAAATTTACGAATTTCTTAACATGTCGTGGTTTCCTCCGAAACTCGCGTAAATACGGGCTAGGACCCCTTAGAAAGACCCCCACGGAGGGCATTCCCCCCCTTGGCCTAGGACACATCAGGAGTCAATCGGCCTTAAATCCTACAACCAACCAACCAACCTTAACATGTCAGAATAGAGCAAAATTTCACATAAACGTCAATCTTGAGGGATATTTTCATCGTAAAGATGTCAAACCACTTTCGAAATATTACTTAGGTTATTGGCATGAATATCATAGACTATGATTTTTCCAATTTAAAAAAATTCGAAAGTTATTTGGAATTTACGATTTACTTAACATGTCAGAATAAGGCAAAATTGAGCATAAACTTCCATTTTGAGGATCCTAAATACATTAGACAACTTTAAAATTAAGTTTTTAATATTTGTTTGAACATGATTGAATACAAATATTCTACTAGGAAATTTTCGTAAATTATTCGTAATTTACGATTTTATCAACATACCGAAATTGTAAATTTTTCATATAAATATGAATTTTGAGGTTTATTGCATTGGAAATAGTATCATGAAAACTAAACAACAGAATTGACCCTGATAAAATAAATTAATAAATTAGAATAAGATAATTATATCCAAGTGAACGGTGGATAGCCTATTAGGCGGGGATTTCATTCTGTCACTGTATCAAGCTTTGGTCAAATTCATTTCTTTTAAGATGATTATAATATGTCTCGCACTAGAAATTTCTCAGAACATAAATATGATGGGGAACTGAGCAGAGTCCACCTATGCCAACTAGTTTTATATATATAAAAGCATGTTTTGTGTAGATTGTGATATGGAAATCATTCATCATTCGTTTACATAGCTACCCAAAAATTTGGATATATTGGGGGCTGTATATGGAAATAGCTAGAATTCTAATTCATTTTTTGTTGGATATTTTTTTTTTCATGTAAGACTAAATTTCAGAATACAATATTTTTCAAAGTGCATATTGTTTATAGGTAATATACAGGGGTATCCAAAATTTCAGTCAAACGTTCTTTTCTATTGAATGCAATTGATCCAAGTGCTTTGTTACATTTTACAATGTCGACAAACAGTGCTCAGAAAGGACAATTCACTTTTCATACCCATACTGATTTTTGTATTATATCACGTTTTGAGGTCCCTGATTACGAAAGTCGAACTTTTACCGGTTGATCTGTATTTATATCTGTCCTCAGTATAACTTATAAACAAATAAAAGCAGGAAACTCAAATTTGGTATTTTGAACTTCGTATTAGTTTACCACTTAAAATATTGATCAAGGCACGTTTGAAGGCAAATTATGAACAGCATTGATTTTTTTTTTTTTTTTTTAAATAAATGTCGGCACTACAATTAAACGGGATTTGAGGGGGGGCAGCAGCCGCTATCACACAGAGTATATATCAAATAAAACTGTTTCTAAACCTATTTTAGATTATTTTAAAAGTGCATTGAACTTTATTATCTTACGGTATTGGTCTTAAGACTTAATATGCAATCTATCATTATAATATTGAAATTAATATGCAATCTATCATTATAATATTGAAATACAAGGTAGGAGAAAGTTGTGTGTGTGACACATCAGATTATTTCAAACAAAAACAACCGTATAGATAGGAAACATAATTTTATTTATTGAGAATCAACTTAAAGTCAACACATCCATTTTAAATGACATTCATTTTAGATTGGTTATCATTTTAAAAATCTTTAATGTCGAAGATAATTAATCTTCCACATCATCTTGAAACAGAAAATAAATATTTTTCTTAAACTCTGTCAAACTTAATCTTTCTTCTTTATCTTTTTTCACTTGTGACTCTCTCTTACTCATCTGTGACAGAGAATGTATTGTTTTGGGGTCAAGTTTTAAAACTGAGTTTTATGATATATTAAGGTACTCTGATTCCGAAAATTAGGTCTAGCGGTTTGTCTGTGTGTATTTTATCAACATATCTCAAGGATAATTGAAAGGGTGAGTCGCTGAACATTTTTAGAGACATTTTTGAAAAAAAAAAAAAAAAAAAATGAGAGAGATTTCTGGGAAGAATAACGTACTATGGGCTCTTTTATATATTAAACATTTATCGGTACTTCAAAGTCTTTTAAGAACACAGTTGTCAACACAGAAAATTTTTATGTACTTGATTTTTAGCTAATCCATTATCTCTTAACACTGTTGATGTTCTCAAATTTAATAAATTGTCATATAACATATTTTCAATATGAGCATTTTTTAAACGAACTCGTGAAATCTTTAAAACGAATGGGTGAACCATTATATTTGTGAAATTTTAAAATAAAGTTATCAATTTTTTCTTGGAAGATATTTTGTTTTTAATTATGGTAGGGAAAAAAATCTCATAAAAATTATCTTATTAACCTTACTTTTAAAGAGAAAGCCTGTAACGCGAATATTTTTGAGTGGTCCTGTAAGCTGTAAACCAACCATGAATGCTAATAATCTCATATTGCATAGAAACATGCTATTGTGCATCTAATAATGAACGTTAATTTTGAGACATTTAGTACAGTAAAAATATACTAAAACATGACTAAAAACACGTTTTATAGACCGTAATGAATCTCAATTCTTTTGTGAACTTATGATTACTAATTAATTCACATACTCTGCTATGAGTTTCGATGAACAATTAAATTCCAAGCATGCAATAATAAGCCTGAATAACAAACTTTTCAAATTTGTTGGAAAACTTTGAAAATTCAAAATAAAAAACCGAAGGGGAAAATTTTTAATTAACTTTTTAAACTCAATTTTTGATTAAATCTAGGATACAGACGTTTATATATATTATGAATGTACTAGCAGGCTTTGCCCGCGTCGCTGGTTACTACCCCCAGTAGCACATAACGTTGTTGTAACGCTTTTACAACTAATTTTTCACTGTTCAGACTTATTTTTAACGCTATAACAACGTTATGTGCTACCTGGGACATTTAAATGAATTTTCTAAATTCTATACCACTATTGATAAAATCCCACAAAATCAAAAGTAAAAAAAAAAAAAAAAAATAACTAAGAAGAAGAATCAAATTATTTGAAACCTAAGTTAAAATTTCCGCTGCGTTCGATAGTAGTTTTCCTGCTTGCAGTATGAGGATTCCGGGTCCCCACTGCCTTCGACAACAACTTATCCGCTTTTTACTCTCCCCACCCCCCGCGAGTAAGTGAAAAGTTTTGCGAACTCCCACCAAAGTGCATATTGCATACATTTAATCAACACTCACACACCAAAATTCGCTTTTCTAAAGTAATTTGAAACAGATTTAAGCTTAAAACAGTGCTTTTTGTTCCGTTCGCAATAAGGATGGAATGGTTTCGAAAAACCCTTTTATAGTACCCTTTTATACACATAACCAACCGGTATATTAAAAAAATCGCCTTCCTGAGGTAATTTGGAGCAGAGTTATATTTGAAAAAGTGTTATTGCCCCTCGCTCTTAAATGGTGAGAAGGGGAAAATGGAATTTCACAAACTCTTTATACTGCGTGTTGGATTTGTATAACCGATCTGCACATCAAGAATTGCTTTTCTAAGATAATTTGGTGCAGTAATAAGTTTGGAAACGTATTTTTTTTTTTTTTTTTTTTTTTTTGCTGTGCCTTACTGACTCCAAAGAAGAAAAAAAAAAGGGGGGGGGGGAATTTCATAAAATCCTGTTGGAATAGGTTTCGGATACGCGTAAACAATTTATGCGCCAAAATTTGCAATCTCAGCCTCCATAGATTTCTCAGAGCAAATTTATCGCAAGAACGGAGATCTTAAATCTGCCTCCTTATATCCCCCCCCTACCACCACCAAAAATAAATAAATAAAATAAAATAAAATTGTGTAGGTGCTCCAGTGATTGGCATGCTCCAGTAATTGACATCTATCCCGCAATAATTAATAAATAAGAAAAATTATAAAATCATATATTTTACATATAAGAATTTTAACATTTTATGTCAAACACTGGAGCATAGGGTGCTAATAACTGGTAAAATGAATAACTAGCAGTGTCAAATACTGAAACATAGGGGGGCCAATTACTGATAAAATGAAAAACTGGCAGTGTCAGTTACTGGAACATTGAGTGGGTGTCAAATAAAAATTCATAAAAAAAAAAATAATTGTTATCAACATATACGTGGTTCTGGATGTCTTTCATGCCATATGTACTAACTTAAGATTTCTAAAAATATTTTCTGATGACTAGAACATTAAAAACATAGATTGCTCTAAAAGTGTCAATCACTGGTGCACCTACCCTAAATAAATATATAAATTAAATAAATTAAAAACAAATATCCTAAAGAAGACGTATGGCTGTTTTCAGTATCTTTGTGCTGCTATTTTGGTAGAGTTCTACTCAAAAGTTACGAATTTGCGAAATTTCCTCGGAAAATCGATTTCCCCCTCCCTCCTCTTAAAAAACGAAAATTCCAAAATAGCATAAAATTATATTTTTGTACTCAAGTCTGATCTCTCCATGTGCAATTTCTTCACTATGAAGTAATTTGGAGCCAAATTATGCTTACAAACGTGTTTTTGCCTCCTACTCTCTTAAGGGAAAGGGGTAGTCGTAAAATCCCGTTAGTACAGATGTCGGATGCATACAAAAAATACTAAGCACCAAAATTAATGACTGCAGCTCCCATAGATTTCCCAGGACAAATGTAGCGCTAAAAGATGCGAGGTCTCGAATTTGCTCCCTCATAACAACGCCCCCTTTCCCTCAAAAAAATAAAAAATCACAAAAACAAAAAGGAAAAAAGAAGGATTTTTGGTAATATCCTAAAGAAGGCGCATGGCTATTTTCAACATCTTTATATCATTTTTGGTGCAGTTCGACTCAAAACTACGGAACTTGCGAAAACCTCCCCCCGATAATAGATTTCTCCCTCTTCCATCCTTAAAAATCATAAATTCTAAAATCACAGTTTTTTTTAAAACTTAAATTTAGTCTTTCCACGTGCAATTTCTTTATCGCGAAATAATTTGGAACCAAGTTATGCTTACAAACGTGTGTTTGCCTCCGATAATTTTGCATTTATCCCCGATAATTTTGCAAAAGTTGATAGATAATATTTTAAGTTGGGTACAGACCTAAATTCCTGCCATGTGTCTTTGAATTCCGTCCAATTATCCTCATGTGATACTCGGACAAAAATAGCGTTACAGACGTATAGACACAACGACATATACACATATGCACATATAAATACACAGAAAATTTTCTGAAGTTCACGATGTATTAAATGTGAAAATACCGCAAAGTTTTCTGATTCTGAAAATTTTCTGACTAAAGTCTGATTTTATTAATACAGATTGTCTATATACACATATTACTTTTATGTTTAATACGTTTCATTTAATAAGTAATACATACATATATTTTATGATTGCAATTTTCTTTTTTTTTTTTTTTCACCTTATTACATATTTACAATTCCAGTTATTATTTTTATAACTATTTCTTGACAACATATAAATACATTTCTGGAAGAATAATCATCGTACAGTAAATGACCTTAACAAATTTTTGTGCTATTTATTTATATTTTTACTCTTAACTTATAAAGAATTTATTATTGAGAAGTGACAATTACATTTTCTTTTCTTTTTCTTTTTTTTTTTTTTTCTTTTTTTTTTTTTTTTTTTTTTTTTTATCTGATTCAATGGGAAATAAATAAATGCAAAACTATCAAAATTCAAAAATATATTTTCTTCTGAAATAAATAAATAAAGGCTATATTAAAAAAAAAAAAAAAAAAAAAAAAAAGAAGCTATTTAAATAAGTACGAAAACAAGAAATAAACAAGTCTCTTGATGCCAAAAACAATAGTAACTAGTGGATCTGCAGATCAGGAGCCTCAACGTCCTATTTGCATCAGACATTTTTCAATAGGTCATTTTTATTTATTTCTTATTATATAATAGTATATATTGATTCGATCGACTTATTACCACAATCAGATACATTCCTGAGGGGGCTGCCGCCCCCCTCAACCCCCCGCTGTATCTCTCTTTCTATACCTATTTGTATATCATATAAAGTGTTACGGAATTGTAAATAATTGCATTTATTTTTGTATAAATTTTTTCAAAGATGCTTAGTAAGTCGATAAAATGCTAATTTTGTGCATTTCTAGTCGTTCTAGCGTTAAAATAGCCTAATTTTCCTTTAAAAACGAATTGAAAAGCTCCAATAAGGGAAGAAATGGATTTGGCGCCAAATTTGGCGACTGTTTCCCTCCTTGGCGATTTTTTTGGCGACCTTGGCGAGAAAGTCCTTATTAGGGATATACCAAATATGGAAGCTCTAATCTCATTGGCTGATGAGATACGATAATTTTCCAGAACATTCTGTGTTCGATAGAATAGTATAAAAGTAGCATTTTTTTAGCCAAGGCTTCCAATCTCAGATCTGTGTCGGTTTCGTCAAATGCTTGCTTTGCTTTGAGCCTCTTTGAATGAGACTTGCTTTATGTGTTATTGCTAAACAGTTTGTACTGTTGTTTTGCTGTTAACGGCTGTTGTTTAAGCTATGTTTACTGGTTGAATTGAAGCTGATACTTGGTTTATAGACCTGTATTCTTCTGGAACTTTCTGTGAATAAATCACTGAATTTTTGCAAGTTTCGCCTTTCATTCTCGGACAACTTACGAACCCCCAAGTACGCAACAATATGCATTCTTATTAAACGACGGTCTTGTATTATTTCCCGGAAATTCATAAATACCGAATTTCACACAAAAAAAAAAAAAAATGACATAGCATATCGGAAATATTTTGCGTAACCTTTAAACTAATTATCAATTCTATGCCCACAATTTTCAACATGAAAACAGGCTTTTAAAATTCTAATAAAATTTCATTATATTTGATGGGGTGTAACTATGTTAAAATACACTTTTAAGAAATACCGACTACACACCATAAAAGTACGAAATTCCTTTATGTATCCCGGAAAAGTAGCCACAGTCATTATAAACGCCAATAATAAGAATAAATCTAATTAATTATAACTCATTAATCTTTCAAACTAATTTGACATCATTTGGATGATTACAGTACATACTCGGAATTATTTTGTGTGGTCCCATAAATTATTTAGTCAATACATAACCGTTTTTTAGAGTAAACATGATTTTAAGCATCTTTATAATGTATGTTAACTTTATTAAGTTCAATTCAGCATAAACGCATTAAAGTGCGCGCTTAAATAAAAAATTCGTCCATAGGCTCTAATGTTACGAAATTCTTTCGTGTGTCTTTGTAAACGAACCATAAACATTGTATACACCAGTTAAAACTATTCAGCTTATTTTGCGTTTAAAATTAATAATTGTTCTAAATTTAACATCGTTTGGATGACTAAGTGACATTGTCAGAACACTTTTGTAAGGTCCTGTACATTAATTAGAAAGCTTAAGAGCACATATTTTCTTCAAGCAACATAAGTTTAAGCATCTTACTCACGTACTCTAGTTTCATTTTCTTCATTGCAAAGTAATGATATTAAAATGCATTTAAACGAAATTCACCCCATACGCCGTAATGTTAAGAATTTTGGCGTGTCCCTGTACACAGTTTATAAAAAATATAGCAATGAAAATTATACAACTACTTATATGGAAAGCTGGAATGTGTGCGCCAATTTGCAAGTCAATCGAAGGATTTTTGCGGCCGCTATTGCGGTACATACAAATTCTTCCCATAAGCCGTAAGGATAAGAAAAATTTTGGCGTGTCCCTGTACACGAACAACAAAGGGAATACACACCTAACACTATACAGCTAATTCCGTTGGGCTCGTGAATATGTGTACCAAATTGCAAGTCTATAGCGTTATTTTTGGGGCTGCTATCGCGGTACATACAAATTCTTTCCATAGGCCGTAATGATAAAAAAAACTTTGGCGTGTCCCTGTACACGAACTACAAATGGAATGCACACCCAAAACTATACAGCTAATTTCGTGGGGATCATGAACATGTGTACAAAGTTTCAAGTCAATAGCGTGGTTTTTCCGGCCGCTATCGCACGACAGACAGACAGACAGACGGACGGACCGACGGAACCCAAAATCCTTTTGAGTCTCAACAGAGGGCCTCCACTGACGTTTCGGCAAAAATTGAAGTCAATAGCTTGATTTTTGCGGCGGCTATTGCAGTACATACAGATTCTTCCCATAGACCGTAATGATAGAAAATCTTTGGCATGTCCCTGTACACGAACTACAAATGGAATACATACCTAAAACTATACAGCTGATTCCGTTGGGCTTATGAACATGTGTACCAAAATGCAAGTCAAAAGCGTGATTTTTGTGGCTGCTATCGCGGTACATACAATTTCCTCCCATAGGCCGTAATAATAAGAAAAACTTTGCCATGTCCCTGTACACGAATTACAAATGGAATACACACCCAAAACTATACAGCTGATTTCGTGGGGCACATGAACACGTGTACCAAATTGCAAGTCAATAGTGTGATTTTTGTGGCCGCTATCGCGATACATACAAATTCCTCCCATAGGCCGTAATGATAAGAAAAACTTTGGCGTGTCCCTGTATACGAACTACAAATGGAGTACATACCAAAAACTATACAGCTGATTTCGTGGGGCACATGAACACGTGTACCAAATTGCAAGTCAATAGTGTGATTTTTGTGGCCGCTATCGCGATACATACAAATTCCTCCCATAGGCCGTAATGATAAGAAAAACTTTGGCTTGTCCCTGTACACGAATTACAAATGGAATACACACCCAAAACTATACAGCTGATTTCGTGGGGCTCATGAACACGTGTACCAAATTTCAAGTCAATAGCGCTATTTTTGCGGCCGCTATCGCGCGACAAACAGACAGACAGACAGACAGACACAGCCCAAAACCGTTTTGAGTCTCAACAGAGGGCCTCCACTGACGTTTCGGCAATAATAATAAGAAGAAGAAAATGATTGATGATTGATGATTTGGATAATAGATTAAGACAGTATTCTTTTGATCGAGTGACAATGTTTCAGGTGTGTAGGAGACCTTTGTAAGCTTCTGATGTGGCCATCATAACTTCATGTAGAAATATGTTTAACAAGTATTGCGAGAAAAAAGTAGGATTTTCTATTTAGTTGGTCGGCTTGTTTTTTAGTTTTACATATTGTACGGCCCACCGAGTCACACAAACAAATTATTCTAGCTTCATGAAAATTAACATGCAAATGAATGATGTTTGGTTATTTATTCATAACATACTGCTTTTCTTAAATTTCTAGCTTTATTTTTGTTAACTTTTTACATGTATTTTAACTTATTGCTGAAATCTTAGAGTTGTTGGACAATGGTAGGAGTTTTATTTGATTTCATGTATCACTATCTCGGAAACAACTCATTATGTGTAACGCTGCTACTATATTTGACTTTGATAAAAATATAGCAGATTTTTGGGGAATTTTTAAAGTTATTTTTCTTGATCTATTAACTTTTTCAATATCTTTTGCTGTTAATAATGCTTCATTTCCATTTGTTATAATTTATTGCTACTTTTCCAATTCAAGTTTTTAATCCCTTCGTTTTTCATCAATATGATGTTCAATCATTATCTGTATTTTACATTCATTGTATTATATGTATATAATATATGAAGCAAACATCTTGTATTACCGTAGACTTATGAAATCATTGCAAATAAATTTAAAATAAAATCAACTTTATTTTATTTACTTTGATGTATGTCATAATATTAAAACGAACAATATATTGTTTTAATATGTAGTGAACAGACCAGTAATTAACCATTTAATGGAAATTCCTTTAAAGTTTTAACTCATTTTCTAGTCATTGAAAACATTTTACAAAATTTTTCTAAGTTCTTACATATATATAAAGATTAATAATTGAGAATCATTCCTTTGTTATACTTTCTATATTTTATGCATGCTACCTATAATAACAGTTTTAAAAGGACATTTTGGTAGTAATAGACTGCTTACAGTAGGTAACAAAAGTATCCGAACACTAGCAAAAATTCCTATATAAAAAAAGTAGAGTTAATACTGCTTTGTTAAATAAATCCTTGTCGAATCATGTTCTTAGACTGACTAAGACCATGATTCGACAAGGATTTATTTAACAAAAACTCTACTTTTTTAACATAGGAATTTTTGCTAGTGTTCGGATACTTTTGTTACCGACTGTATATCCAGTCATGTTAGTAATTCGCCATTTCAATTTTTCAGTTTAAACCTTGCTTAAATTAAAAACTGTTGGTAAAAATATGTAATTAAATTATATTTTAATGTAAATATATGGGATAATTTATTTATGTCGTATTAATCAACAATATCTATTTACTATCAACACCATACATGCAGAAATATAATTCCTCCTTGGACGATTTTGCCCAAAAATAACACCTCCTCCATTCTAAACCACTTAAATTATCAACCCAAACACATAAACAATGTTGAATACTAGAAACGTGTGCAAGCTCAAAAATCGTGAGCTGTTTCCACATTTAATAATTAACCACAGTTATTGATTTTTTTTTCCATATTTAAAGTAAGTTAATATTGAAATGCAGATAAAAATAGCTTATAATAATTTTGTTTTAAAAAAGGAATCAAGAAAACTAAGCGAAATTCATTAATAATTGGGTCGTTTACTAGCACTGATAATGTTTGAAGTGCCTAGTAGTTGACCATCCCTTCACGCAAATAAAAATAGTTAATTTATTAATATATATATATATATTTAAAATAAATATCAATGACATATTTACTTCAATAAATAAATTTTTGGAATCATACTCATAGCTCGATCGATCGAACCAAAATTTTAGTACCTACTGGAAATTGTAACAGACATTTTTATCATATTTTAGTTATATGTTCTACAAATTAGATTCAGAACGTTTCACTTATTAATTCTTGTTTTTTTAGATTTTTGTGCGTAAGTGGTCAATCACTGGCCTATAATCAGTTACTAACAAAACACTGTAAATCTACATATTCCATATTATGATGTATTCTGTATCGTTTAACCTAAATAAATAAACATTTAAATAATAATAAGTAAGCACTGATAATGTTTAAGGTGCCTAGTAGTTGACCATCCCTTCACGCAGATAAAAATAGTTAATTTATTAATAAAATATATATTTATTTACTTAAAATAAATATAAATGACATATTTACTTCAATAAATACATGTCTGGAATCATACTCATAGCTCGATCGATCCAACCAAAATTTTAATACCTACTGAAAATTGTAACAGACGTTTTTATCACATGTTAATTATAGGTTCTACAAATTAGATTCAGAACATTTCACTCATTAATTCTTGTTTTTTAGATTTTTGTGTGTAAGTGGTCAATCACTGGCCTATAATCAGTTACTAACAAAACACTGTAAATCTACATATTCCATATTATGATGTATTCTGTATCGTTTAACCTAAATAAATAAGCATTTAAATAATAATAAATAAGCACTGATAATGTTTAAGGTGCCTAGTAGTTGACCATCCCTTCACGCAGATAAAAATAGTTAATTTATTAATAAAATACATATTTATTTACTTAAAATAAATATAAATGACATATTTACTTCAATAAATACATTTTTGGAATCCTATACTCATAGCTCGATCGATTGAACCAAAATTTTAATACCTACTGAAAATTGTAACAGACGTTTTTATCACATGTTAATTATAGGTTCTACAAATTAGATTCAGAACGTTTCACTCTTTAATTCTTGTTTTTTAGATTTTTGTGCGTAAGGGGTCAATCACTGGCCTATAATCAGTAACTAACAAAACACTGTAAATCTACATATTCCATATTATGATCTGTTGTGTATCGTTTAACCTAAATAAATAAGCATTTTTATAATGTTCTGATCATTATTTTAATTATTTGAGTAACATCTGAAAAAGTCGATTTCAAAGAGTCTTCTAAAATGGAAATCTATTAACTTGTGGTAATTAATATTACAATTAGTATTTAAAAATTATCATAAAAACTCCCTATAGAAAATTTTTAATTATAATCATACTGCTCTCATATCAAATGTATTTGAGGATAATACAAAAGTATTACTAGGATTTATTATTATTATTATTATTATTTATGCGTAAGAACATTTAAGACTGAATTATAAGTAATTTGTTTGGGAAGGCAAAATTCATATTTCATTTGAAGAAAATTAATTGCATAATTCCTATAATAAAGTTATGAGAATTAATTATAATAACAAAGTATTTATATTTGCAAATAAGTAATACAGTAAAATCTGCTAAGTTGACCACTTTTAGATGTTGTCACCTGTCTAAGTTGATGTCTTTTAGAGTGCATTGAATATAGCTATATAAATTACAATAAGAAAAACCTTTATACCTGAGGAAGATAACCTGACCACCTGTCTATGTTGAATGTTGACCACTGAAAACGTTAATCTTAGAACAAATCAGTAAAATCGCTATATGAAATCCTCCTGCTAATTGACCATTATTCTTTTCGAGGATGAGCAGTTTGAATTATTGTCTAATTTCCATCTAATTTTGGTATTAATTTGGTAAATATGTTAATTATTTGTATAAATGTATCCTTTGGAGCAATTTTAATAATCTTATTATTAGACTTAAAACCAGATTGACATAGGCATTATAGTTATTATGGCCTTCTCTTCTTCTTAACTATCTTCCATTGACCATTGTCCTTTCTTTCACTGAGATCAAAGAGTTACTACTTATTAAACATTAGCTTCAAATATGGTTTAATCCTTTAAAGTTCACTTATTTCCTACAGAAAACATTTAGCATTGTTTATGCATCAATTTTGCAATATCCCCTCCCCCTTGTTTTGGTCTAGGGTAATCTATCAATAATTAACCACAGGCCAGTTATTGATCACTTAAGCATAAAAATCTATAAAGCAAGAATAAATTACGAAAATTTCTTAATCTAATTGATAGAATATATAACATCTCATAAAATGTTCTGTTACAATTTCCAAAACCCACTGATGTTTTTATTCTCAGTTAACACAGCATAATTACAGAGTTGACCACAAAGCTTAAAGAAAATAGATGTCAGTATTAGACAGGTGTTACGAGATTTTTTATTCAATCATAAAACATCAAGCCGAATTTTATTCCAAAAGTGTATTTATTGAGGTATGAAGGTCATTTATATTTGTTTTAAATAAATGTATTTTTGCTAATAAACTAATTATATTTTATTGAAGTTAAGAGATGGTTATTTAATAGGTATCTAAAATACAGAGGGTTTTCACACATTTTTGTAACGATTTTGCAAAGATGTATATATATAAGCAAATATAAGAATTCTATTTTGTGATATGTTCAGACTGATAGACCTTTTGTTAAACTGTCATATATTAAATCTTGATTTCATAGATAGCAGAGTATTTATTACAACATCAAGGTTGATATTGTTCCACTCCTCTTCCAAAACTTCCTATAGTCCATCCAATGTTTTGGGATGCTGCTTTTAAAGAGCTTGTTTTAAAAGCCCAAATGTACAATAATCCATAAGAGACACGTCAGGGGACTTTTATGAGATGCATATAAAGCGAATAGCTTCAATTCCGGTTTCATTTTTCATATTTTCAAAAAAACAGAGCAGTGAATTTAAGAGGTATAACTTGTAACCTTATCCTGATGGAATTCAACACATTGAAGATTGTTTGGGTTAGGTTATGGAAATTATTCTTTGAAAATAGGTGTTTTTTCTAGTTTCCTTATTTTAATTTTTCCGTTTAAGTGAATTTAGTAATAACCATAAAATCTTTAGAAAAACTTTCCTTGTTTTCTTTTCCTTTTCGCCAGTAAATCAATCTTTTCCTATTGAAAGCAGATAATAATAGCCAAGCTTCATCAATATTGACTACATATTTCCATTTTTCACTCATCAAATAGTTTTCATACAACAATCTGCTTATAGTCTTACGCCGAGAAACATGTTTCGGTATTGAGTGATGGACATCATTTTTTTTTTTTTTTGTTATTGTTGTTAAGATTAGCTTTAAATAAGTTTTTATGATATTATTCACAGTTTCTACAGATATATATAAAGATTTCACGGTCGATTTTTTTTTTTTTAAGCATGAGATACGACTTTAGATTTAATAGGAGGTGTACGAATCTTTGCTGGGTATGAATTTTTCCCTTTTTTTCCAGTCAAAAGCAATTTTGACGTTTATTTACTTGTTTATTAGTTATGTCCTTTATTTTATGTGTAGAAATATTAAAACCCTGCTTTTCACATTCTTTTTTTATAACTGAATAAGAGTATTTCTCTTCGGAAAGCTAAAAAATACCCCTTCAATCCATTGTTTATTTTACAGCGACATTTTAAAACAAAAAATATTTTTAACGCTGCAGAAGACAGTTAAATCCTATTACAATTTGATGTTAGTCTCATTTTACCATGTTTTTATTAACTTCGATTCTTGTGTGTTTGTGGGTTTGTTTGTGGGTTTGTCAGGGACAAATCTTGCAATCGATTTTTAACTAACTTCCCAACTAGCTAGATATTTGAAATTTTCAGGACAGCTCACAACACGGTGACAATACATTTTTCTAATAATTTTAGTCAACTATTTCAAGTCCCGCTGCCTTCGGCAGCGCTTATATGATTCGGCAGAAAATTTATTTAACTAACTTCCCGACTAGCTAGACATTTGAAACTTTCAGAGTAGTTCAGAACAGGGTGAAAATGCATTTTCTTAAAACCTTTTGCCAACTGTTTCGGGTTCCCGCTGCCTTCGGCAGCGTTATCAGTACAAAGCTTGCAATCGATTTTTCACTAACTTTCCGACTAGCTAGACATTTGAAATTTTCAGGACAGCTCACAACACGGTGACAATACATTTTTCTAATAATTTTAGTCAACTATTTCAAGTCCCGCTGCCTTCGGCAGCGCTTATATGATTCGACAGAAAATTTATTTAACTAACTTCCCGACTAGCCAGACATTTAAAATTTTCAGAATAGTTCAGAACACGGTGAAAATGCATTTTTTAAATACCTATAGCCAACTGTTTCGAGTTTCTGCTGCCTTCGGCAGCGTTATCAGTATAAAGTTTGCAATCGATCTTTCACTAACTTTCCGACTAGCTAGACATTTGAAACTTCTAGGACAGCTCACAACACGATGACAATACATTTTTCTAATAATTTTAGTCAACTATTTCAGGTCCCGCTGCCTTCAGCAGCGCTTATATAATTCGACAGAACATTTATTTAACTAACTTCCCGACTAGCTAGACATTTAAAATTTTCAGAATAGTCCAGAACACGGTGAAAATGCTTTTTTTTTAATACCTTTAGCCAACTGTTTCGGGTTCCTGCTGCCTTCGGCAGCGTTACCAGTACAAAGCTTGCAATCGATTTTTCACTAACTTCCCGACTAGCTAGATATTTGAAACTTTCAGGATAGCTCAGAACACGGTGGCAATATATTTTTTTTAATACTTTTAGTCAACTGTTTCAGGTCGCTACTGCCTTCGGCAGCGTTCGTATGATTCAACAGAAAATTCATTTAACTAACTTCCCGAGTAGCTAGACATTTGAAACTTTCGGAACAGTTCAGAATACGGTGAAAATGCTTTTTAAAAATATTTTTATCCAATTGCTTCGGGACCCTGCTGCCTTCGGCAGCGTTTCCAGTACAAAGCATGCAATCAACTTTTAACTAACTTCCCGGCTAGATAGCCATTTGAAACTATTATAATAGCTCAAAAGACGATAGCAAGGAATTTTTTTAATACTTTTATCCAATTTCTGGGGTTCCGGCTGCCTTCAGTAGCGTTTATATGATTCAACAGAAAATTTAAAAAACATGGTTTATAAAAAAAATTTTTATCTTATAATTATTTATTTTAAATTTTAAATTTAAATCCAAGGAGAAAGTCAAAATCGTTACAAAAATGTGTGAACACCCCCTGTATTATCAGTGCTAATAAATGACCAAATTGGTTAATTGCTAAATTTAGGTCTTTTCAGTAATGGATCAATGTAATTTATTTTTAAATGCGTGAAAATCTCATGTAAATTTTCGCAGAGGATTTAACAGCTTGCTGAGGTTTCTAGCTTTCGACTTCATAGTGTGTTCAAATTCCATAATTTAAATATTTTGGGTAGGAGGTGGAGTCATTTTTGGACAAAATCGTTAGGGAAGAATGAATGGATGAGTGCGTTTAATGTCGCCCTAGAACTACGGAATAGGCAATTAGCGACAGTTTGGGTTTCACGCCTAATGGGCTGCAAGAAAAGTGTTGATTAACAAGTCAACTGGTATTAATTATTAGTGCATAGTGATATTTTTTGTATTTATTTTTAAAATAATTGAAATATATATTTTTACTGATAGCTTTTAATTTAAGCAAATTTTTTAAGTTTTAAAGTGGAAATTGAAATGATCAATTACTAACATGACTATGGTCATTTGCTGGGTGTAAATGATAAATTACTAATAAAATATCATTTTGAACATAAATTGTAGGAAAGAAAAAAAAAGTATTTCTCAGTTAGAAAAATTCCAAACATGTTGTCAAGCATTATATTAGAAAATGAGATAAAGCAGCATTACTCCGAAACTTAACAAATAATGTTTCTGAGGAAAAATAAAATGCAAAAGTCAGTTTAAATTTCTTAGTAGTCACAAATGCAGTTTTTAGTTGCAGTTTTAATGATAAACTCGTGACTAATTTTTTCACCTGGTGAAGGGCCGTGACATAATATTGACCTGAAACAGCTGTTGAGAGTTTTTTGCAGTTTGTAGGGTTTACTTACAACGTTACTTATCTATTAAATTAATTATTATTTGAATGTATGAAGTGAACATGTTCAAACCGAAAATTTCTTAAAAATAAAACACTGCTATTTTTTAATAAAAAAGCACCACAAAACTGGCGTTGTAAAAAATATTACTTACAAACTTTGAATAAACACCATAAAATGCAATAAACTCGCAACAATTGTTTCGGGTCGAAAAAACACACGACCCTTCATCAGGCGAATAAAGTAAGCACGAGTGCTTACTTTATTCGCCTGATGAAGGGTCATGTGTTTTTTCGACCCGAAACAATTGTTGCGAGTTTATTGTATTTTATGGTGTTTATTCAAAGTTTGTAAGTAATACTGCTATTTTTTTTTTTTTTTTTTTTTTTTTTTTTATGATTAGCTAAGTGTCTAAAAGCCATTTTTGAAATTAGTTTAGCAATTTTTAAAAGAAAACATGTAGTGAATATTAAAGGGTCAAAGGAAAGGAAAGAAAGAAATAACAGAAAACTGTAAATGGAATATTGCATAATTATGCAAAATATTCTCCGTAAAATATTAAGAGGACAAAGTATTTCACCTAATAAACTTGACGAGTTGCCATTATTGCATATAAATCTTTTCCATTGCATTCAAAGCAATGAATACATTTAAGTTATCTTGCTTTCTTCTATGCAAAACTAATGCCTATGGTGTCAAAAGCTATGGTGGCATTCGTTATAAATACCTAAATCTACATTATGTTTTTGGTAATATAATGTAAAAAATGAGAATTCATATTTAGATTTCATTTCATACTGTTAGAGCTGCTGTATTCAAGCAGAAGTTTAATCTTCAACTCATATATTACTAAAGAAATTTCCATTTTATATTTTTTATTTTCTGTTGCAACGATATTATTCATCTGAATGAAACGTGAAATTGTGCGAAAAAATTTAAGTAGAGGAGTCTGTGATTACAGCTGATCTTTAGCATCTTTTGAACTTCCTCTTAACCTCAGCATGTTGTTCATTTATTTCATGCTGCTTAAAAAATCATATCCTTCCTCGATGTGTCCAATTTTCGATTTTTTCCGGAGAAGAAAGATTTTTTATTAAGCAGTTTTCTTTTCTTGTGAAATTTCATATGCATGTGATTGTCGATTACATATTATTATTTTTTATTTTATTTTTTATGAATGAGGTTTGCAATGTAATATTTTAAGCCGTAAGCTCATTTGTATTTCCCGAGAAAACTATTTTTTATTTCTTTAACATTCAGTTATGACATGTTCTATTTGAAACTTTTGTAGCTTTCATTAATTACGATATTTAAAATCTGTTATTGAAAGAATACTTAATTCTAGTTAAAGTTATTTTCTTGTATTTAATATTCATAGTTATAGCTATGTTTTCTATATGTTGTATTGTAAATTTTTAGATATATTTTGAATAAAAACTACACCATATGTTTCATTTGTCAATTCATTTAGAAAACGCACAGTATTTAAACCTAAAATAGGTAGTAGATAATGAATTCTTAATTTCGTAAAAGATCTGTAATCTAATAAAAAACAACAAACAGCTCTTAATGCAATATCTAACATATATTTTGCATGTTCCTCATTATTTAATACTGGTAACAATGATTTCTCGTAGATTAAGTACAAACAAATTGATTAAAGTACATAGTATTAAAGAAATGCCCCGAGACAGAAATCTAAAATTAATAAATGAAAAATTTTGTGAAAAAAAAATTAAATTGCAAAGAGCTGGCAATGACTATTTCAGACCAAAATAACACCGCGCCCCTTCGTCAAGCAAACAAAGTAGGCTCGAGTGAAGCAAACAAAATGGCAGCGTACAAGAACAAAGTACATAGTAAGTAACCCGACAAAATAAACAAAATTGAAAATTAATATAAGTACTAGTGTGAAAGAATTACACACACGAGAAAGGGGAGGGGGGTAGGAAGAAAAGAAAAGAAAGAAAAAAATATATATAAATAAAAAGAAGCGACTATAGAAAAACAGATTAATATGGTGTTTCACCATTTTTTTTCTCTTTATCTTATGGCACATTTGAAAATTAACTTTACGCGTCACACTTACATTATACTAGAAAATAAAAATAAAGAAATAAATAACACATTATTATTTTTCTTTGCTATAAAATGTGTATTACGACTATGATTAAAGATACATACTACGGTGTAGATTAATAAAAAAGAAAAAAAAAAGAAAAGAAAGAAAGAAAGAAAAGAAAAGAAAAGAAAAAAGTAATATTGAGCGGCATTTCTCGAATTTACGCCCATTTAGTAGTTATCATGCGTTCAATCAACTTGAAATCATTGAATAAGACAGTAAATATTTAAAAAGGATGAGTTTAATAAGGTGTTTAAATATTTCGCTTCAAGTTCAAATATTTGCTCCATGAACGGTGATGCATCCAAATTTTTTTTATGCGTCCTTTTAAAAGAACATAAATTTTAAGCAAGCAATTTCCAATAACGATCATTCTGCAGCGAAATTGCAAAACATACATCAGTTTTAGTCTTTTTTAAATGAGCAATGGACTTCATATGATAAGTCCCAATAGGATGTGAGATGTGTGTAAATTATTATATATTTCCCTGTAAAAGAACTATAATTTAATATGCTCATAATTTCCCATTGTGATTATCAAAGCAATGTAACATATATCATATGATATTTATGTTTCAAATAATTTAACATTTTTAAAATTAATTCCAACTACTTAGAATCCACAGGCTGCAATGTATTCGAATTCTGTTTTGTATCCCTGGAAATAATAATAACAATAATAATAACAACACTATAAACAATAAAGCTAATTTCGTGTAACGCATAAATAACATCAAATTTCTAGTAAATCATATTATTTTTGTAACCAATATCGTGGTATATATATATAGGCAGACATACAGCAAAAACTTTTGGAATCTCAACCGGAAAGCATTCCCGGCATTTCAGCAAACACTAAATTTTAGAGTGGGACGTTAGCAATGTATGCTTTTCATTTTAGTAAAGAAAAAACAATCTCCCATGAAAATGTTCCATTGAACTCGATCTAGTTTTCTGAACATCGAATAAAGAATCTGTCCATAATCTATTTAAGCCTTAGGCGCTGGGAAACCTAATATTCACAAGGAAATACAAGCTTCCAATCGGACGGAACTTCGGAAATACATAAGTTACGAAGAATCCTTCTAAAAAAAATGGGGTCATCAAAATCATTAAGGTCCCAAAAGGGTTCTTGCCCATCTTAAGGACGACTTGCACTGCAGCTGCCATTTGCCATTCGAGGTTATGCTGACCTTGACAGTGAAGAGAAAACGACGCAAATTGAAATCACTAGATTATGGAGGGGTAATAATGATTGTAATTTGTTTAATTAGTAGTTTCTTTTAATGCTCCGTGACTTGAATAAAAGCGATGCAGTTGTCGATATCAGAATATCAGGTTCAGGTGTAACTGTCTTTTATTCAATGGCTGTCTGAAAAGGGAGAAAAATTATCTGAAGAATATTGTTGACGCAGGAAAATACGAGAAAGAATCTTTAGTTAACAGCTTATAAAATGGTGAAATGGTTGTAGAGATAATTCAGTTACCACTATGAGTATGGTAAATAATGCATATTTAACTACAAGAAGGAAAATAGTCAATTATTGGGTTGTTCGGAATGTAAATTCGTTTTCTCAGCAGAGGACTTAATTGCATGTTTTTCACACTATCTTCACAATTAAGATTCATTACCATTATATATTGTGACAGCTGATATAGCAAGGCTTGCTTGTGAAAAAGTTCGTTTTATTCTGCTCAAAAGGTTTTGATGGGTGCCCTATCAAATAAAGAAAATCGGAAGCGACATTTTCAGCATATTTTGTTTTTTCTATCAAAAAGGCGAAAATACTGTTCAAACAAGGAAAAAAGTATACGATGTGTATACAGAAAATTTATTTAAAGAATGCCCGTGTCAAAACTGGTTTATTAAATTTTGTTCCGGCAATTTTGACGTTGAAGATGCATTATGTTCTGGAAAACCCGTTTATGCTAATGAAGACAAAATAAAGTATTGATTTATGAAAACTGCCAAATAATAACTCGTGAGATCGCTAAGAAACCGATCAAAGTGGAGAATATGTGAATCAATAAAATATTTATACAATATAAGAAAATCGTCTTTCATTTTCAAAGGAAAAAACGAAATTATTTTCCGAACAACCCAATATAATAAAATCCAAATTACAGGTTCTGACCGAACACAGATCAGATAACTAAATATTTCGTATAATTAAAATAAATAAATAAATAAATAAAAACGAAGAAGAAGGAAAATTCATTAATGTGTATAATTTTTAAGTTTAGATTAGAAAATCTATTTTCGAAAACATAAAATATCTTATTTCCTAAATCAGAAAGTATAAATAAAAGTTTAATATAAAAAATCACATTTATTTGATACTCATATAAATTCTAAGAGACTAGAAATAACAGATTTTTTAATACAAATAAATTTTAATATTTATTTAAAAGAAATCATTCGAAACACCGATTTAATTTTAACAGTAAATTTTTTTTTAAGTATTAGTTTTCATTCTCACGATTACAAAGACTGAATAAATATTCAATGCTCAATCTTCTTCAACATAAAAAATTTATCTAAAACAACAAACGACAGATAGTAACAATTATAATTGAATGATAAAATTCACTGGGTTTGCATCCTCTGACGATACAAAATATTTTTTTACATCTTCAAGAATATAGAATGAACAGAGAACAGCTGTACAGAAGCCCATGAGCTATGCAATTAAAGCTTCTAATGCTCGTCAGCCAGAATTATCCGTAAATCTAGCAAAATCGACTGATATTTGAGAACTAGTAAAAATCGAGACAATATACATTAAAATATACAATTAAAATATTAAAATACACACAACATAAATTTAAACGTTTCGAGTCCTATTTTAGGCTCCTCATCAGTAAAAAACATCAAAAGTAAACGCTGAGATGAACAATAGATTCCCTCTACGAAAGTACAGCGTATTCGGCAGGGACTGCGCATGCCTCATTAAGAGGTGAAAAATAAGGGCTGGTATTCGAAACAGCATTTTTAATGTAATTAAAATATAATATAATTGTACGAGACGTAATGATTTTTAAATATTTTAAAATTACTAACTTCATAAAAGAAAGATATTATAGATAAATATAACTACATACAAATAATATCAGTATTTTTTATAAAGCAATAAAATTTAAAAAATCCGTTTATAGCGCTAGCATTTTCCCAACAATGTTAAATAGTTAGAGTTGTGAAGTTTTCGTGAAATTATGCAAAGTTTTGAATTTAATAGTAATCATTTCACCGTTCTTGTTATCTATTCCGATGGACACTTTTATTTCTTTATTCAGTTCTGCATGCCCTAGAGATTCTCAAATTGATTTTCATCTTTTTCTTTGCGATGATAAGGCCACTGTATGAAATAATTTATATTTGTCTCAACTGTATGCGGAGAGTAGTTTTGGCGACAAGCCGAAATTGGTTATTTCAGTACTTCGATGGAATTAGCTTGTATTGGTATATTAGGAATTTCAAGTAACCCCAAAGAGAACAAGCCATTGTGGTTTAGTCGGAAGAGTAGAGGATCTCTTCGTTTTTCAAGAGGCGGCGATTTTAAAACAAGGTAGCGGATCAAGCTGATTAATAAATCTGGTTAAGAATGTGATATAAGGTATGCGTATAAAGAGAGCCAAGGAAATCGGTTGATAAATAGGTTTACTTTTTTTCAATGTGTGTTTGAAGTTTTTAAATGATTGCCATTTTAAAACAAAATAGAGCGTCTAATTTATTTATAAACTTGGTTGAGACATTGACATACCCATGCATACACCGAGTTTCAAGAAAATTGAGTTATAAATACATTTTCTATATAAGTTTAAAATTTTCAAACTATCGCCAATATGATAAAAGAAGCCTCCACTTGAATGAACTGGGCATCAAGTTTGCCACTGAATTCATTCACGATTTTTCTAAAATAAGTCGATTGTCTAATTTTGGTACGAATTTCGAAATTCATCTAATGACAAATTCTCCATTATATATAGAAAGATATGTATATAAACTAAGTGATTGCAATAAACCTAAAAAAAAATTTGGTGACAGATCTGGAGAGAAATGTAGATATAATAAAAAGATTTGTCCTTAAAAGACCTTTCGAATAAGCTAATTAAAGACAACCTGCAAATTTAAAATTTCGAAGTTGGCCTCATAAAGACTTTAAGCCCCAACCCCATATTTTTAACTTGACACGTTATTAAATTAACTGAAAACTTTATTCACAATTTTAAAAAAATCTGACATGTTCCCAAGATACCTGAAAAAGAGATGAAGGGCGGGTTGAATTTAACGGAAAGTTTCATAAGTTATAACCTCCTTAAAAATAATTTTACAACAAAACTTTATCTTAAAACTGTTTGTCTTGAGAAAACCTTGAAAACGAGCTAAAATCAAAAAACAAAAACAAAAGACACAAAAGCTACTTAAAATTTCAAACTTGTTTCCTCGAAGTGATTTCCCTATAACCCAGCCCCATTTTCTAAAAATCAAACGAGATCCTTCTAGAGTTGATTGTACACGATTTTTACACATTTCAGAAATTCCAACGCGTTCTCAAGATGCAAGGGATAGGGTGAGATGTTTGGTAGATATTCTATACCGATGCAATACCTTGAATACTAGTATTAATATTTATAATTGTATTAATAAACTTCTCTTTTTTTTTGTTGTTAGCATTTAAAAAAATAAATTTAGAAATTTCGGTGCAAACAATGTTCTTAGTAAATAATCTGTCATTAAAAAGAAAGAAAATAACTTTCCAGTATTTTTATTCACGTTACGATGCATATCTACAAGAGCTTCTCTATTTCTTTGATTCTAAACTTGACTTATAAAACTTCTTCTGGACATTTCGATAGCAAAGAACACTGTAAATATCGAAACAATATGTCATCAGATTGAAAAAAATAAAACATACTCACTTCTGTTGTCAAAAGAAAAATGATAAAACAATGTTAGAACAAAGCAAAGAGTGATTCTCCTATGCAATCTTATGTTTGAGGTATAAAGAAAGAAAAATAAATAAATAGGGAAAAAAAAATCCAGAAAATAAGCTAAATCACGAGCTATTCTACTGCATTTTAAAAAATTGCACAAACAGATTTAACATTTTTTCTTTCTATATGAATAAAAATAATTAAAAAAAAAAAAAAAAAGTCTAGAAAATGAAAAGAGTATAAAAATAAAGTATTTTTGTCTACCTTCTTGGTATCATTTGAATTTTTTTTTTCCTGCAATTCACATTAACCATACCTTATGTACGATACAACTTTTAATCGCCTCCTCTTAATGAAAATAAGATAAAAATGTACTACAAATTTCATCGTTTGTGTATTAATACATAGATATTATGCTTATTTTAAGCTTATTAATTATGCTTAAATAATAATAAGGAAAAAAGGGTTAGGCTATGTTATCAATATTAAATTATCCATATACAACCAGAGACAAGCAAATAACTTCGATATGCGTGAAACCATAATTTAATTCCATATTTCAACTTTTATTATTTAGTTGAATAAGACTGAAATTTCCGGCTTTATTTTCATGATTTTTTTTTTTTTAATAGAATTATCTGACATTTTATATCGGTGCGTATATACGGTACACTTTATATTTTTTGCGAGGAAAAATTTTTGTACCTGTAATAATTTTTTTTTTATTTATGAAACGTTTCTCACCGAAAACGATGAAATATTTTGCGTATTTTTAGCTTTGGGCCACTTTCTAATTAATGTATTTAAAAATAAATAAAAATGTTAGGACTTGTTACCATTAATATTAAAGCGTATGTGCAAAACTAGAGAGAATCACATAACACCCAATCTGAGTTAAGTCTTAATTTAATTACATGCTTCAACTTTTATTATTTAATCGAACCAGGATGGAATTTCAGGCCAAGTTGAATTCTAGTTCTTCCAATTGCATTCAAAACTATAATTCTTAACGACATATTAAAGGACATGAACATTTAAAAGTATATTCTTCATTTAAGTGTTAGAATCACTTCTATATTCATAGCCAGTTCAATTAGCTATAACTCATCCTCGAAATCTGCCGCTTGAAGTCACATTCTTATTCTGCTATTTCAATTCGATTCAAAAAACAAGAGCACAACTTGCATTCCTTCTCTTTCATCAAAGAATTGAGATCATTCGTATAGAGATTTACGGCGTATTTGAATTCTCTCTTCTGTAAACCAAAGTCAATAAACTGAATTAAGAAAAAAAGCCTTACTGGGCTAATGATGACTTTTGTATAAACAGGATAACAGTTTTTCTTTCTTTTTGGATAACTATCTTTAAAGATGTAGAAAGAGAAAAGGATATTAAATACGGATTAATTCTATTTGAATCCATAGCTAGCCTAAGGTGGATCATTTAATTACTAAATGGATGATAAATTTCCCTAATAGCTTTCCGTAATTGGAAACTTAATTAGCATGGCATATAAATGTGAAAAATTTTCATATTCAAAATATAAGGAAATATAACTTTGCTTAGACGATTAAACACAGAATTATAATAGTAATATATTTCTGAGTGATAGGAAAATATAATTAGCGAATTCAGATAAAAATCTTCAAACTAGAATAAATCAAAAGAACAGTATACATCCCCTCTTGATATCCATTTTCAGTCACAAGGTGGACCGATTTTAATTTTTTTCTACAAAAATATAATTTTTTCCTATTCCTTAAAAAACGGCCTGAATCCTCATTACACAAAAGAAAAACACAGAAAACTTCATACAGTTATCACAGTAAAAGATACACACCAGAACACATTAATTATCATTACATACAAGGCGTTTAATACTAGCCATTTTTTAAGACAGGCCTTCTTACTAATTTGCGGTTTCCTTTAATTGCTCTGTACCATATTCACTCTTAGTATATACAATTGTATAATTCTATGTTTATATACACAGGATCTAGACGACCGAGTTCCCTCGGACTCCTTGTAGAAATCTTTTGCAGTGTAAAATACAGAAATTTGTTTCCAGAAATGTATTTAGGATTCGTTTGCCGCGAGTAGAACGCGAGTAAATAGTGACCGCTATCCTGCAGACAGGGAAAATTTAAATCGAATTGTGATTCAAAACCCCTTAATCCTAAATTTTTATCAAAATAATTTGAACAATTTCCTAGAAAACCAAGTTTCTGTTATATTTTGCACCAGGCGAAGCCCAAGTTACCAGTGATTGCTAATTTTCATGAAGAAAAAGGTGAATCAGATCGGTTTTTTATTAAAAAAAAAAAAAAAAAAAAAAAAAAACGTAAAACTACCTTTCGTTTCCTCAAAATTATCCCACAGTTTCCATGAAAACCAAGTTTCTGCCTTATTTTTTCATGGGCGAAGTGAATGTTAACAATAAATGTTAATTGTCTTGAAAATAAGAATAGATCAGATGGATTTCTTATCTCAAAGAACTTAAAAGTAATTTTTTTACAAAATCGTTAGAGCCATTTCTAGAAAACCAAATTTCCGCCGCATTTTTTAACGGAAGGAGTAAAGATTAACAACTGGTGTTAAGAGGACTTAGCATCACTTAAGGTTTCATATAAAAGCTTACATTTTCATATAATATTTATAAATTGAACTATCTACAGTAAAATATATATTCAGTCTACAATTCTTATGGTTCTTGATAAATTTTTTGCCGATTTGAAATGTTTGAATTACGTTTTCTCAGTTTGCATTTTTTCATGAATTCATGATCTTTAAAATGCTTAAACTTCTACAGATATTCAAGAAAAGACTTATTTATTATTATTATTATTATTATTATTTTAAGTTTAATAGAACCCACTTAAAAGAATTATAGATGCACTTTGAAATTTATTAATTAGTGTTTGAAAAAAAAAAAAAAAATTAAAAAATGCATGTCTGAAATTTTTTTTCACAAAACATGATTTTTGTTATATTTTTATTTTTTATATTTTTTCTTTTAAAGATATTGTAAAATCCATCCCTAATTCTTTTAAATTGGTTCTATTAAACATTAAAAAAAAAAAAAAAAAAATAAAAATAAGCTTTTTCTTAAATATCTGTAGAAGTTTTAGCCTTTTGAAGATACTGAATTATTGAAAAAAAAAAAATCTGGAGTGACTCCACTCGACTTTCCGAACATTGAGTAATTAACAGTTTTGTAGATAAAGTAAAGAAAGAGGAGTTGTTAAACAAACGAAAGAGATAAAACCATAATAAAGTGTTTGAGTATTTTTCTCCATATATTACACGATGTTTTATTTAACGCTACTGAACTTTGAGCCCATAGATCATAATGATAAAGAATTTTCGTTGTGTCCCTGTAAAAAACCTATAAATGCTAGATTCACCAAAATGCTTATAGTTAGCGCAACAGTGATTTATAATATTCATATAAATTTTCAGCTCAATTGAATCAGGCGTTTAGATGCTATCGCACTTTTAACTAGTATGTTGTGGCCACCACATGACTTTCTTCTATATTTTCTTATACAAATTCACTCAGTAAAAATAATTTATTAGAATTGTTATTTAAAAAAATTATCTTCCATGATAATGCAGATGATTTCCATATTAGAGAAGTAGTACAACACTAAATATCCAAAAAAAAAGTCAATTTTATTGTCAATATTACATAATGTATATATATATATATATATATATATACATATATATATATGTGTGTGTAATAAAGATGATCTATTAAGCACAGTAAAAGCCAAGCAACAGATACAGGATCACTGAATATATATATTGTTAAAAATGAAAAAAAGTCGATAACTTCATTTTTAATTATCGCAGATCTGTGGTTCAGCCATTCGTTTTAAAGGTACTGGCGAGCTCTTTTGAAAGATACCCATCATGAAAATTTACTCCCCTCGAGGGGGGAAGGCGAGGCTCCTACATATACAAAATTTTTTCCCAGTTGACTATCTCTATTATAAATAATTCTGGTAATTTTCATAATGATTATTAAAAAATAATTCTCTTTTTGCACAATTATACAAAATTTTGTACTATACCACCATGTTAAAAATTTAGAAAAAGCGGGATGGCAACGCAACCTGTAAGACAATTTTTACCAAACGTTGATAGGCACTAATTTATGTCAAGGTGCAACTACATACCAATTTGTATGAAATTCTGTGAAGTAGTTCCTGAGATACAGTTGCCTCAAAAGTTTGTCACACACACACACAGAGACTGACAGACAAACAGACAGACATTTTCTAAAAATGGTCAAATCGTGTTCTACAGCTCTCAAAACGTGTAAATCCATCAAAAACCCGAGGTCGAAAATTTTTACGAATCCAATACTTTCTTCTATTGAATATAGAAGAAATTTGGTAAGTAAAAATTTGGTCCCACAGGCCATAATGATAAAGAATTTTTCTTTGTGTCCCTGTAAAAAAACTGTAAGTGCTAAATTCACCAAAATCTATACAGTTCGTGCAACTGTGATCTATAACATGTGTACAAATTTTTTGTTCAGATTAAATAAGCGTTTAGACGCCATCGCACTTTTAAAAAATTGGCCCCATATAATGATAAAGAATTTTTCTTTGTACCCCTGTAAAAAAACTGTAAGTGCCAGACTCTCCAAACTCTATACAGATTAAGTAACTGTGACTTATAATATGTGTATAAATGTTTTGCTCAATTGAATAAGGCGTTTAGATGCTATCGCACTTTTAAGATTTTGGTCCCATAGACCATAATGATAAAGAATTTTTCTTTGTGTCCCTGTAAAAAAACTGTAAGTGCTAGATTCACCAAAATCTATAGGGTTCGTACTATGGTGACTTACAATATAGCACCAACTTTCAGCTTGTTCGAACAAAGCGTTTGGACGCTAGCGTGTTCACTCACAGACATACACACACACACACATACACACACACACACACACACACACATACATACATCATCGTAAAAATAGTGAAAACGGACTCAGGGGAACTCGAAACGTATAGAAACATCAAAATTTCGAATTCGGATTTTTGACATGATTGATTACAATACTTTCCTCACTATAGTGTTCGGAAAGTGAAAATACAAACTGAGAAAAGGCAATTCAAAGATTTCAAATCTGTAAAAAATCTATCAAAAACCATATGAATTGTCTCCTTGATTATATACATACATTTTAACAAACCTAATACAGTTCAATTTAAAAATATTAAATGGAAATATAAACTTTTATAAGAAACCTTCAGTGATGGTGCAAAGTCCCCTTAATTGTCCTGAAAATGAGGATAAATCAAGCGGAATTGTCGTCTAAAAAAATCCTTAAGCCTACACAAATGCAATTGTTAAACCCGTTTCAGAGAAAACCATATGACAAGTTTCTGCCATGTTTAGCCACTGGCGATATATGGAGTAACTGTTAATATAAAATAAGAATTAATGAAAGTTCTGAAAATAAGGATAATTTAGGTCGAATTGTCATCTCTAAAATCCCTGAAATTTGAATATTTATGAAAACTATTCGAACAATTTCTAAGAAAACCAAGTTTCTTTAATATTTTTCAACAGGAGGAGAGAGGGTTAGCAGCAAACATTAATTTGCCTGAAGATGAAGATAAGTCAGATGTGTTTGCTTCCTCAAAAACCCTTTTTTATGAAAATTATTAAAGCTATTTTCGAAAAAAAAAAAAAAAACAAGTTTATGCCATATACTGCGACAGGCGAAGGAGTGGTTAACTTTAAACACTAATTTTCCGGAAAATGAGTATAAATCAGATGAGTTTTTCTTCTCAAGAAACCCTTAATCATAAGCTTTCATAAAATCGCTAAATCTATTCCCATGTAATCCAAATTTCTGCCATATTTTTCAATCGGCAGAGTGAAGGTTAACAGCGAAAACAAATTCTTCAGAAGTTGAATATAAGTCAGGTTGGTTTTTCATCCCAAATCTCTTAACCTCAAACTTTTATCAAGATCGTCAAAGCCGTTTCATAGAAACCCAAGGCAAATCGAAGCTCACACCACTCTCTCATCCTTACTTTCTTTTAACATTGTTTTCCCTACTATTTTATTCTTTGGAAATTTAAAAAAATTTTAAATATTGCATTGATTTTTTCTATTTCGTGCTATTTTTTATTATCTATTTTCTTTATTTCATTTTTCTCCCTAATCGACTTTCTGTATCGCTGTAAACATATTCCCATCCAAATTATACCTCTGGAGGTCACCGAAGTGGAGTAGCCATTACCTCCGTGGAGGGTCAAAATTGTGATGGCATGTCTCCGGACTATCCTTAGGGGTGCATCCAGGCCGTCGCCAATTACCCACTGCGCAGTACTAGTACGGCGTTAAATCCAACCAACCAACCGTCGCTGTAAACATACTCAAAAAATTTTTACTGGTCGGAACTTCCATGACACCCTCCTCCATTCACACACACTTCATGGGTTCGTGACCTTTGGTTATTAATGTAATGTTACCACACCCAAGCATCATAGCACAAATTCATTATCAAATCTTTTAAAGATTTTAAACTATGAACATTCCCTTAGGTCGAAATGTCATCCTAAAACATTCTACTTAATTTTCCCATTATTTATAAAATGAGACCATACCTATCATTTTCCAGTTTTAAATTATCTGGGTACATTTTATAAAACAAGGCTTTTGCCTGTATTTTTTGGATTTTGTAAAGCGTGACTCTTCTTAACACCTTAAATGTTTTGAATAACCTTTTCAGAAAAATTCTTACAATTTTCTTATTCTGAATAAACTCTATTCTTACTCTTCCTTCTTTTTGCGTCATTTTGCTCCGTCCTCCTTTTACCTTTATTCAAAAAAAAAAAAAAAAATAAAAAAAAATAATAATAATAACTTTTTCTTTACGACTGTAATCTTCTTTTCATATTTTTACTTTTGAAAAGAATGTTCGAGCACTTCTTCACCGAGAAAAACTGTGAATAATAGCACCTCTTCAAAACTGCATGCATGTTTATGTAGTTCATCATTTCTCCTTATTACTTTTATAGTAATTAGATGATGTCATGACCTTTTTATAAAGTTTCTAAACATTACTGAGTGCGCAAAAACCTTTAAGAATATTTTTCGCCTGCTTTTATTATGATTGGCTGATTTCTTGGACTATGAATACAAAAAATCCTTCTTCCTTAATTTTATTAAATTTTGCCTTAAATATATCTTATTTAATTTCTTGTCTTAATCTTGCACATTATCAAACTTTTGATATTATTCAGCTTAGCGATAAACCCTTTGGAAAAAATATAATCAGGGTTTCAAGATACAATGCTAAAAGTGTTTAGAACTTTAAGACTCCTAACCTTTTCAGTGCCAACCAAAAATATCCTGCCTACGCAAAGAATGCCAGGCCAATTTGCTAAGGTTTGTGGGAAAGAAAAAAAAAAAAACTCATAAGAAACAAAATAAGAATAATATTTACAAATTTTAAAAAGGAGCATATTACGAAATGTATGGAAAATAGTGTGAATATACCAGTAATTGACCATTTAGTAGAAATTTCACAAAATTCTATCTATTTTATAACATAATACACGACAACCTTTTAAATTTTTCTAGGTGCTAATTAATATATAAGAATTAATAACTGATAAACATTTCTTTGTTCTCTTTGTTTATTGTTAACATATACATCAGACTTGTATTGTCTTCTTTAGTGCAAATTATGTTATTTACTATAATAGTTTCAAAATGAGTTTTTGCCAGAAATTGTTCTTTCAATTTAATGCTTAAAAAATACTTAAGCTAAGAGTTATTGGTAAAAATATATGCGTTTCAATTATATTTCATGTAAATATATAAAATATATTAATTGCCGAAACGTCAGTGGAGGCCCTACATTGAGACTCAAAACGGTTTTGGGCTGTGTCTGTCTGTCGCGCGATAGCGGCCGCACAAATAGCGCTATTGACTTGAAATTTGGTACACATGTTCATGAGCCCCACGAAATCAGCTGTATAGTTTTCGGTATGTATTCCATTTGTAGTTCGTATACAGGGACACGCCAAAGTTTTTCTTATCATTACGGCCTATGGGAGGAATTTGTATGTATCGCGATAGCGGCCGCAAAAATAGCGCTATTGACTTGAAATTTAGTATACATGTTCAGGAGACCCACGAAATCACCTGTATAGTTTTGGTATGTATTCCATTTGTAGTTCGTATACAGGGACACTCCAAAGTTTTTCTTATCATTACGGCCAATGGGAGGAATTTGTATGTATCGCGGTAGCGGCCGCAAAAATCACGCTATTGACTTGAAATTTGGTACAGATGTTCATGAGCCCCGCGAAATCAGCTGTATAGTTTTTGGTATGTATTCCATTTGCAATTCGTATACAGGGACACGCCAGAGTTTTTCTTATCATTACGGCCTATGGGAGGAACTTGTATGTATCGCGATAGCGGCCACAAAAATCACGCTATTGACTTGCAATTTGGTACACATGCTCATGAGCCCAACGGAATCAGCTGTATAGTTTTAGGTGTGTATTCCATTTGTAGTTCATGTACAGGGACACGCCAAAGATTTTCTATCATTACGGCCTATGGAAAGAATCAGTATGTACCGCGATAGCCACCGCAAAAATCAAGCTATTGACTTCCAATTTTTGCCGAACCGTCAATGGAGGCCCTCTGTTGAGACACAAAAGGATTTTGGGTTCCGTCTGTCCGTCCGTCTGTCTGTCTGTCGTGCGATAGAGGCCGCAAAAATCACGCTATTGACTTGAAATTTTGTACACATGTTTATGATCCCCACGAAATTAGCTGTATAGTTTTGGGTGTGCATTCCATTTGTAGTTCGTGTACAGGGACACGCCAAAGTTTTTTTTATCATTACGGCCTATGGGAAGAATTTGTATGTACCGCGATAGCGGCCCCAAAAATAACGCTATTGACTTGCAATTTTGTACACATATTCATGAGCCCAACGGAATTAGCTGTATTGTGTTAGGTGTGTATTCCATTTGTTGTTCGTGTACAGGGACACGCCAAAATTTTTCTTATCCTTACGGCCTATGGGAAGAATTTGTATGTACGCAATAGCGGCCGCAAAAATCCTTCGATTGACTTGCAAATTGGCGCACACGTTCCAGCTTTGCCTATAAGTAGCTGTATAATTTTTATTGCTATATTTTTTATAAACTGTGTACAGGGACACGCCAAAATTCTTAACATTACGGCGCATGGGGTGAATTTCGTTTAAACGCATTTTAATATCATTACTTTGCAATGAAGAAAATGAAACTAGAGTACGTGAGTAAGATGCTTAAACTTATGTTGTTTGAAGAAAATATGTGCTCTTAAGCTTTCTAATTAATGTACAGGACCTTACAAAAGTGTTCTGACAATGTCACTTAGTCATCCAAACGATGTTAAATTTGGAATAATTATTAATTTTAAACGCAAAATAAGCTGAATAGTTTTTACTGGTGTATACAATGTTTATGGTTCGTTTACAAAGACACACGAAAGAATTTCGTAACATTGGAGCCTATGTACAAATTTTTAATTTAAGCGCGCACTTTAATGCGTTTATGATGAATTGAACTTAATAAAGTTAACATACATTATAAAGATGCTTAAAATCATGTTTTCTAAGGTTATGTATAGACTAAATAATTTATGGGATCACACAAAATAATTCCGAGTATGTACTGTAATCATCCAAATGATGTCAAATTAGTTTGAAAAAGTAATTAGTCATAATTAATTAGGTTTATTCTTATTATTTGCCTTTATAATGACTGTGGCTACTTTTCCGAGATACATAAAGGAATTTTGTACTATTACGGTCTATAGTCGGTATTTCTTAAAAGTGTATTTTAACATGGTTACACCCCATCAAATATAATGAAATTTTATTAGAATTTTAAAAGCATGTTTTCCTGTTGAAAATTGTGGGCATAGAATTGATAATTAGTTTAAAGGTTACGCAAAATATTTCCGATATGCTATGTAATTTTTTTTTTGTATGAAATTTGGTATTTATGAATTTCAGGGAAATAATACAAGACCGTCGTTTATTAAGAATACATATTGTTGCGTACTTAGGGGTTCGTAAGTTGTCCGAGAATGAAAGGCGAAATTTGCTAAAATTCAGTGATTTATTCACAAAAAGTTTCAGAAAAATACAGGTCTATAAACCAAGTACCAGCTTCAATTCAACCAGTAAACATAGCTTAAACAACAGCCGTTAACAGCAAAACAACAGTACACACTGTTTAGCAATAACACATAAAGCAAGTCTCATTCAAAGTGGCTCAAAGCAAAGCAAGCATTTGACGAAACTGACACAGATCTGAGGCTGACCGCCTTGGCGAAAATAATGCTCCTTTTATACTATTCTATCGTACACAGACTGTTCTGGAAAATTATAGTATCTCATCAGCCAATGAGATTAGAGCTTCCATATTTGGTATATCCATAATAAGGATTTTCTCGCCAAGGTCGCCAAAAAAATCGCCAAGAAGGGAAACAGTCGCCAAATTTGGCGCCAAATCCATTTCTTCCCTTATATGGTGCTTTTTAATGCGTTTTTAAAGTAAAATTAGGCTATTTTAACGCTAAAACGACTAGAAATGCACAAAATTGGCATTTTATCGACTTACTAAGCCTCTCTGAAAAAATTTATACAAAAATAAATGCAATTTTTACAATTCCGTAACACTTTATATGATATACAAATAGGTATACAAAGAGAGATATACTGCGGGGGGAGCCCCCCTCATGAATGTATCTTATTATGGCAATAAGTCGATCGAATCAATATATACTAGTATTATACAATAAGGAATAAATAAAAATGGCATATTGAAAAATGTCTGATGCAAATAGGACGTTGAGGCTCCTGATCTGCAGATCCACTAGTGTATATTAATAATCAACACAAATCAACTCATTAATTAAAATCTTCCATTCAGGACCTAGGCGTGAATCCCAGACCATTGCCAATTGCTTATTGCGTAACTCTAGTGCGACGTGAAACCACTCATCCATCCATCCTTCCCTGCAGTAAATTAATTCCTCCTTCAACGATTTTGTCCAAAATGACTCTATCTCCTTTCTAAACCACTTAAATTATCGGACCCAACACTGTTTCAGCGTACCGGAGTACTAAACCGACATAATGCCCACTACTGGGCGCTGGAAAATCCCTCGTGGGGACTATCCACAAAACACCAAGTGCGCTGGTCCATTAATGTGTGGGGCGGTATCTGGAAGGATCGCTTACTGGGAACTGTGTTCTGCGTACCTCCAACTATTGCAGGATACCATAAACGACTTTTTGGATGATATTCCCCTGTCCGCATTACGGGACATGCGATTCCAACATGACGGTGCTCCTGCACACCAGCCAGCTGGAGTTCGAAGCTTTCTAAAAGATTGCTTTGGACAACAAATTATTGTGTATGGTAGTAGTATTGAATGGCCTCTACGATCGCCGGACCTGACTCCGATGGTTTTCTTCCTGTGGGGTTACATAAAAGATCAGGTTTATGCAACTCCACATACAAGTCTGCTGGATCTACGTCATCGTATTACAGATGCTTTCAATAGTGTAACACCTTCCATGCTGAGAAATGTGCATGCAGAATTACTCACACGAATACAAACGTGTATTGTGAGCAATGGCGAACTTTTCGAATATTTTAATTTAATAAAATTAAACATAATTTATACGTCTCATTAATATATTAAAACCAATGTAACTTTTAAAATGAAATAAAAATACAAAAATTTTTTAGACAATAAAAACACAAGACAGACGTTTCGGCTAGAACACTAGCCCTCCTCAGTGTCAAACATACAAGTACAAACAACATTTACAAAAATTCATAATACATCATAACAAGATTAAATACTCAGGGGAAAATTTTAGCTTCTAATATAAATATCTATGAATCCCGTATTTTTCTAGAGGGCGCTTTTACCAAAATGCAACATTCTGCCTTGAACGAGGCTAAAGCTATTCCCCCTGAGTATTTAATCTTGTTATGATGTATTATGAATTTTTGTAAATGTTGTTTGTACTTGTATGTTTGACACTGAGGAGGGCTAGTGTTCTAGCCGAAACGTCTGTCTTGTGTTTTTAATGTTTTTAATTAAAATATATTTTTAATGTTTTAAAAATTTTTGTATTTTTATCTCATTTTAAAAGTTACATTGGTTTTTCGAATATTCTCAACATTAACTTTTTATCACTATGAGACTTAGAGTTTAGTTTACCTATTTTGTTTTTGTGTGTGATGTTATCAAAATGTATTGATGTAAGTACGTAGTATTTATTCATTAAATTGTGCATATTTCTTTTTCCTCTGGCTATTCCTTTCAAATATTTACACAAAATGGTGTGCATCGATTTTGGATATTTTTTGGGTATACGGGAGCCAATTTATCTTATCCGTGTAAACCAAATATCGTTTCGTACTAATTAATTGATGCTCTAAAACTTTCTAATTGGAAATTTTGCTCTATCTCTTTTCGTTTTCGATTTGCAATGGCAAACTTCCAAATTTCGCCACTAGGGGCTCTGCTGTCGTTTGCATTAGGTCGGGCAAAGTCGCTTTACCTCACTTGCGTGGCTGTAGCACTCTCCGTTCGCAAGTATTTTCAGGTTAAAGGGACTTTCCTAAGCACCCTGTATATATATATTTGAAAGAAATACCCTGATGGAAAAAAAAAAAAAAAAATCCCAACACCAAGAAAAAATTATTGTACAGTAATGAAATTTCAGCAATACATTTGTCTAGGTAACATATTTAATTGATTAAAGTTTCAAGATCACAGGTAGAGCCATTGGCGAGAAGAGCCATTTCAAATGTGAAATGTTGGTACATTAGTAACCGGTGTAACCGCCAGAATTTTGAATACAAGCATGCAAACGTGCATGTATTGTGTCGTACAGGTGTCGGATATCAATTTGTGGGATGGAGCTCCATGCCTGTTGCACTTGGGCGGTCAATGCAGGGACGGTTAATGCTGGTTGTGGATGACGCTGGAGTTGTCGTCCAATATGTCCCATACGTGCTCGATTGGAGAAAGATCTGGTGATCTAGCAGGCCAAGGCAACATGTCAACACTCTGTAGAGCATGTTGGGTTACAACAGCGGTATGAGGGCGAGCGTTATCCTGTTGGAAAACACCTTCTTGAATGCTGTTCATGAATGGCAGCACAACAGGTTGTATCACTAGACTGATGTACAAATTTGCAGTCAGGGTGCGTGGGATAACCACGAGAGTGCTCCTGCTGTCATACGAAATTGCTCCCCAAACCATAACTCCAGTAGTAGGCCCTGTGTGTCTAGGCCGCAGACAGGTCGCTAGCAGGCGTTCACCTGGCCTCCTTCTAACCAACACACGGCTATCACTGCGACCAAGGCAGAACCGGCTTTCATCAGAAAACACAACAGATCTCCACTCCGTCCTCCAATGAGCTCTAGCTTGACACCACTCACGTCGCAAACGGCAGTGGTTTGGAGTCAGTGGAATGCACGCTACAGGGCGTCTGGCTCGGAGCTGTCCTTGAAGTAACCGATTTGTAACAGCTCGTTGTGTCACTGTGGTGCCAACTGCAGCTCGAATTTCAGCTGCAGACGCAGTACGATTAGCCACAGCCATACGCCGAACACGGCGGTCTTCCCTCTCAGTAGTGCCACGTGGCCGCCCGGAACCCGGTCTTCTTGAGGCAGTACCTTCCCTTGACCACTGCTGCCAACACTCATGCACATTGGATACATTCCTGCCAAGTCTTTCTGCAATATCGCGGAAAGAAAACCCACCTTCTCGTAGCCCTTCTACACGACCTCGTTCAAATTCAGTGAGCTGTTGATAATGGCTTCTTCGTCTTCTTAGAGGCATCCTTGACTAACATTAACCCACTACGTCAAATCTCAACTGTAAATAACGATCACGAACCTTACAGCGCTTAGTTAAAGCAAACCTCATTTGCATGTTCATAGTGTCGCTACTAGCGCCTTACTTATGCGCGTAGCTCGAAATTTGAATCGACGTCATCTTTCAGATGTATAAACACGCCTACCAAATTTCATTTATCTAGCACAGCTCCTTCCTGGTGTTGGGATTTTTTTTTCCATCAGTGTATAAATGATCTACATACTACAATAAATAAAATTTTGGAATCAAATTGAGCTTGATGCTTTTAAGATTGAATTAAACACTTCATAACACCTGGTTAATAATAATAGTGACGCACTTTAAGTATTATAGAAAACTTTGTTATCGTTACATGTTAACATCGAATCCAAATATCAGTTTCTAAGCTTTTTAAACAATTTTAGAATTGTTTCAGGTTAATATCAAATCAAAACACCACTTTCTATTGAAATTGTGATAGAGTAGTATTTTATTAGATGTTAGTTGTGTATTCTATCGATCAGATTCAGGATTTTAACACATTATTTTTTTGTTTTTTCGATTTTTATGCTTAAGTGGTCAATAGACGATTAGAATGAAGCAGAGCTTTCAATGTTAGTGGGGAAAATTTGTGCTATGATTGGCTATATTCCAACTGTTTCTGGGTTAAGTCAAGGCTCCTATAGGTTAAATGAAATAAAACTGTCATCAAAACGTCGAATGATGTCAAAAAGGCATGTCGTTCATTACTGGCAGCAGAGTCTAATATACACTAATAAGCGACGGAAAAAAAAAAAAAAAAAAAAAAAAGCCGCACTGCAGAAAAATTGACTTATACCTTTTTCATTTGTAATAACTTCGAAACTAATGGTTGAAACAAATAAAACTGTCATGTTTGCAGAATATCAAAGAGATGAAATGATACATACGGACATTTTTGATTTAATAATTCACTTTATTACATTCTACGAAGTAATTATTAAAAATCTACATAAAACATTCTTTTTGAACGTAATATAATAAACATATACTTTGTACTGTATTATGATTTATTATATGATATAAACAAGTTATATTTTAATATATGAAATAAGACAATTTGTTTGTTAGATCTAAGCAATTTTTAATAAAAATATGTATTCTGCATTGAGTTATTCCCCCTTTATATGGAATTACTGCTTTGCGCAATGGCATAGTATTATGCAGTGTTTAATATAAATATCAAAAATTTCTCTGTGCCAAATATCATAAATAATTTTTTCTAGTCCTTGCAGAGTTGTAGGCTGCAATTTTTTAATCCTCACCCCTTTTTCACACTTTTTTATAGACTAAACATTTTCGAGCGGATTGAGATTAGGGCTATTTCCAAGTCTGATGAAAAAGAAATTCTACTATATTTTTTGTGGGATTTAACTTAAAGTTAAAAGGATATGATTGCTTACAAAATTATAAGTGCTCATGGTATAGGATAGGTAGTTTGAACAATTTGAATCGAATAAACGCATCACAGACGCCCTTTAGTATGGTGCAATATTATCTTGAAATTCTATTTGCAGGATAGTCTGAGATACCCTCAAAATAGTCGGTCAGGCGCCGTTTTTATAATGGCCGCGTTTTATTTCGAGTTAATTGATCCCTTGAGCATAAAAATTTGCCCGACTCATTGAAAAGTTATGCACCTCCGTACCATAACGTACGGAGAATGTGTCACTGTTTTATGAATGCAATTTTCAATAATTCGGTCACATTTTTATCATCTTACTAGTTTATTTTATCAGCCCAAAATAAAATAAACTTGACTCATCAGAGAAAACCAGTTCGGCCTAATAATTAACTGATAATTTTTTTAAATGTTTGGTCAACTGAAGTCTTGTTTTTTTTAATTCTTTTTCTTAGTAATGACTTTTCTTTTTTGTAGATCTTCTGGTTTTTAACATACTTTGTTTAAATGTTCCCGCACTGTTTTTAAAGAAATTACTTTGCACTTTTTTTTTAAATATTTTCTAAGTCATGAGCATGTACAAATCGTTTTTTTTTAAACTTTTGTTTCTTAACTTGCCATCATCTCGCTTGGATGGGCATCATGGCCGCCTAAAGACACATTTTCCATTTAAACAGCCAAAAATTTTATATGTTCCTAAAAATCATCTCAGGAATATTTCGTTAACATTTAATTAATTTGCCATCTCACATATTTACATATTTTTTGACTTTCATTCTAAAATTAATACTTTTTGTGTCATCGTTAAATGCCTTATACTTGACATTTTTGAAATACTTTCTAAAATTATAATTTTCCTGACAGTTGCATTTTATTTTTAACACTGGGCTCAATCCTAAAGTGTACGTGGAGGGCGACGTAATAAAATCTGTTCGAAAATTTGCTTTTTAAATGATAAAATTGGTGGTTGCAAAAAGGGAAAAGGAAAATATCCAAGTGCGGCTTTTTTTCTGTCGCTTAGTGTACCTCTGAAGTTAGCGGAAGCTCGGTAAATCTACGGTTTAATCTACGAAAAATTTTCCAAGTTCTATATATTCAGATAAGAAACTTATTTATGACGTCAATTTTATTTCCCGAAGTTACTTAGTAGAATTTAAATTTAGCATCCTTTCCCACCTATGTATTATTGTATGGAAATATTGCAGGCTATATTTATTAATTAATTGGCTATAATGATCAATAATACCAATAATAACAGTTTAAATAATTTGGCAAACGTTTTCATCGAATAAATAAGAGTAAGCATTAATGCAGCAACATTTTCTGCTCTCACATTGCACTCATACTTAATTTTTATTATTATTATTTTTTTTTAACTGAATGAAGGTTTGAGCTAAATGATTCAAAGTGGAAACATTTGTTGAGATAGTGCTTTATTATAGTATTGACTTTAAAGTTATTATTCATCAACTTCATTCCACATCAGTTTGTAGTATTTTTTATTGCGTATATTTACCAGCATCTAAATTTCCAGTTGTTAGTTGTGAAATAAAATTTCCCGATATAGTGTATATTTTCTCTTGTTAAAGGCGAATTCTCCTCCTTCCCCCAAATATTTTTCTTTCAGTGGTCTTATTTTTCAGTCATTTTGGAGCTCCTCTTAAATTTCAGAGAGGAAGCTCTTGCCTACCGACCGTCTTGGGATCAGACCCTGACTGGCAGATCGTACTAAATCAACGTCAATTGTACTTCAATAGTTCCATAATTCTGAAGGACTTGGTGAACATAAAATCCTCCTATTAAACAAAACTATTAAATTTTCGTTTTCTAAAAATTATTATCTTGAAGGAAAAAAGGAGGCAAATAAATTAAGCTTCTCAGTACTCAAGCTACATGCATATATATATATACACACACTCATGTATGTAAACATTGCAACACCATGAAGAGATTATGCAAATTGGACCAAACTTACAGGAGATGTAAAGTGAGGTAAGGCATGCAAATGATTAGAATTACAAAGCGATCGAGAACTGACTCCTTATCAGTCGCTTCTTCTAGATATATAAAGGACTCGAAAGGCTCGTTGAAATCTGTTTATCGTCCTCTGTCTGCGGTAAACGTTTCATTGGTGGTCAATATGCCTCGTCAAAAGTAGAGGGTGCCATACCAACAACTAACGAAGTTCGTACGATGCCGCATCGTTGGTATGCGAGAGGGGGGATTTTCGTATCGAGAAATCGCAGCCCGCACAATGCCACAACAGTGATGCGTGTTTGGAAGAAATGGACAGAGGAGAATCAAACAAGCCGAAAACCTGACAGTGAGGCACGCAATAGAACAACGGCACGAGACAACAGACACCTCATCCGCAGGGCTGTGACGGACCGTACAGCGTCCTCTCGTGTGTTAGTACAACGTTGGAGCACGGCCACGGTTCGTCGCCTTTGCTGCAGCATGAACTACGTGCAAGGGTTCCTCTACGCAGGATTTCCCTCTCACTGAATCACAGACGCCTCCGATTTCAATGGGCTCAGCAACACAGCACGTGGCATACCCAGTGGCAACAAATTGTTTTCTCCGATGAATCTCGCTACAATCTGGAGTATAATTATGGAAGAGTATGCGTCAGACGTTACAGAGGGGAATGTCTGCTCCCACAGTGTGTTATCCAGCGTCATACTGCTCAAACGCCTATCATCATGGTGTGGGGAGCTATTGGGTATAATTGTCGATCCCGCCTAGTGCATATTGCGTGCTACCTCAACAGTGATCGCTACATAAGGGAAATTTTGGAACCAGAGGTCCTTTTCATTCTTCGACGCATTCCGGATGCTGTATTTCAGCAGGATAAAATGCAGTGCATATGTTTCTCAGAGTTCGCAAGTCTTCTTCAGTGCACAGCAGGTTTCGCTTCTTCCATGGCCTGTTTATTCCTCGGATATGTCTGCCATGAAGCATGTCTGGGATTTCATTGGTCGGCGACTCGTTCGTACAACTTGTGGCTGTGGGACGCACAGTAAGATTGAACTTTGGCGTCAAGTCGAAGCCGTAGGGGATGCCATTCCCCATGAATACATTCAGAACCTGTGTGATTCAATGTCACGACGTGTACAGGCTCTCATCGCTCAGCGTGGCGGACACACAAAGTACTGATTTCAGACGTTCTTTTTTTTCTTTCTTTCTTTCTTTTTTTTCTTTCTTTCTTTCTTTTTTTTTTTTCTTATACATTTGATCGTTTATTTGTACCACTATCAGTAATACGTGGAATAAATTTCATTAATTTCTGACAATTCTTTCATGGTGTTGCAATTTTCACAAACATGAGTGTTTATATAAGTACGTTGTACGAACAAACCATAAGCTACAAAATTTAGACAATTTTTGAATTAAAAAAAAAAAAAGGAAATAAGAAATGAAAAAAAAAAAAATATATATATATATGAAGTTAATTTTAGCCAATCTATAAGAGTATAATATTTCTCTAACTTGGACCGACCAGTTACGATTAAATTTTGTCGAAACGATACGATAGTGATGTAATTAATTAAATACACGAGGATAAAAAATAATATTTTAAATGGACAATATTTAAGCATGCGGACTCAACTCAGTGATCTAATTAAAAAAAAAAAAAAAGACGGCATTTGTTTGATGAGATTATTTGGATTATTTTAAAAATGTATTTTTGAAAGAGTTGCATCTTCGGAGTCTTTACAAGCGTCATTTTAAATGTAGCAATACTTTAACAATATATGCAGAATATGAATTATTACCATAAGTTGGCTAAAAAATGCAATCATAAAAAGTATAATCAAAATAGGAATTAGTTTTTTTTTTTTTTTTTTTTTCAAAATTAAATAAATAAAAAGTCATCGCCAACATGGCGATAAATGCTTAAAAGTTTTTTTGTTTTGAAACCTTTCTTTGAATGATTTTGGTTTCACTATTGCACAATATTAATTTGTTTCTAATAATAATATGGCTTCTGGTAAATTAAAATTTTAATTAGGGTGTGAAATTGGCATGATATTTATGAGTTTAAAATTTGTAAAAATAAATAAGTAAAGAAATAAAGTGCGGAAATTTCTCACGGGTTTGCTTCTAATTGTAAAAAATGCGAAGCTTAATTCGTGAGTTATTGCATATTTATTAGTTTATAATGAATTATATAAATTAAAGATAACAGAAATTTCGGGTCATAAAAGTGGTTAAGAGGAAAATAAAAAATTAAACACAAAACATGTTGTAGCGTTAAAACCTTACACACACAAAAAAAAAAAAAAAAAAAAAAATGCAGTTAGCTATTGTAACGGTTATCATGAATTATGCCACTTTTAATTAACATGTTTTTTTATCCATTTAGTTTCGAAAAACAAATAAAACACAATAAACATTAAATAGATTACTGGCACATTTTAGAAGGTGAACGTGTTGCTCATACAAAAGAAGAGTAATTCGATTCTATATTATTTTTAATTCACATCAATATCTTTTCAGTAATGGAATTTGTTTTACTAACCAGGCTTATGTTTTAAATAACTTTTGGCCTGTTATTTAAAAATGATACATCACCTTCGCTTTGTTTTAAAATGAGCTGAATGGAGTAGCAAATGACAGGTCACGATGTTCACTGTTCACGAAAATTATCCAAGGTGAATTACTGATCTGAACTGGCAGTTTTAGTAGATAAATACTTCTTTGGAAATATTTGAGATTTTTTTTTTTTTTATTGATGAAAACTAGCTTGATATTCAGTAGTGATCTGCTTTCTTTTGAAACTTAAGAAAAGGTCAAAGGTGTGTTACTCTAAAATAAAAAGCACTGAATGTATTTGTGCAGCAATGACTATTTGTACTATTTATTTTTGTATCAGAATTTGATCCGCATTATTATATATACGGCAGGTCTGCTATAATTTTACGGAAAATAGGAATGAGAGAATCGATCTTTATGTTTTATTAGCTGCATTATTTTAGCGGCAGCATAGCTTAACGGTCACCCTTTTTAAGAGTAGAAAACTTCTCTATTCATTTACGACTTTCATCGGTGAACAAAAAGTATTGTATTTTATTAGAAAAACTAAATAATGTTTACGCGCTAATTGATTATAGGTAGCTTTTAGATTTATTCTGGGACAATATTTTTTTTTTTTTCTTTTTTTGACAGACCAACGCATAGAGTCTTGGGAAAAGCCACAAATCAATTTTCCTTGCCTTTCAACTAAACGCTCATGTTCGAATAACTGTTCAGACATTAATGTTCTTAGAGGTTCTACAAATAGTTCTACACCGTCAATTCGATCTGATGACAAAACATTTTAACCCAAAACCAATTCAAACTTGATCCCGACATGAAATCTGAAATGAAAGAAATTTAGGGACATAATTATATTCGTCCATATAAAAGTTATATACTGCCATATATCTAATAAAAATCGTATATTTTATGAAACTAAACTTACATACAATCGAATATGCTGTTTAAAAAACCTCTGCTATATTACAGAAAATTCTAGGCGGTAAATTTGCCAGAAAATATCCGTAAGCTATTAAAAAAAAAAAAAAACCTTGACAAAAAATTTTTAGAAACATAGAACAATACAGGAAGTACATTTGTACAAAACAGACTTTTTCTGTGTACAGTACTCCGTAAAAAAATTCGTCAGTTCGACAAACCGATGGAACCGAATTTGACCGAATAACAGACGACGATGTTAGCACGACGATGTTAGCTGGCAACCACAAAAACACAGTCTGTATTGTTGCTCATTACTTCCCAATCCTACTTTGATATGAAGTTCTCCATGTGCAAAGTAGAAAAAATATTTAACCACTAGATATAATCTCTATCAATGGTTAAAGATTTTATCTGGTTACAGGAAAAACTTTTTTTTTTTTTTTTTTTGATAGATTGAGGTATAATTTTACACAAAATTTCGAAAATTTTAAAAAATAGTTTTTTTTTTTTTTTACTTTCTTCTTCTTCTTCTTCTTCTTCTTTTTTTTTTTTTTCTTACAATGTATACAGTTTTTCATATCTAAAACAAAAAATATGTATTGTCACATATAAATTAGATATAACCCATTGCTTTCGAGTCAGCTTCAAGTCAAGCGCCCTATAGCGTCCTTAAAATTACGTTACAGGGCTACTGCGATTTCAGAAGTTTCAAGCTAAAGTTTATTGGAGGGCGGAGTGGCGATGTGGTGTATTCTCCGATGAGAGTCCTTTCTGACTAGGTGCTAGTATTTGTCGTATGTTGGGCAAGAGGATACGAAGTGAGTGGTTGGAGCAAAGTTGTCTTCAGCGTAGACACACTGGACCTTCTCCAGGTGTTATGGTCTGCGGGGCAATTTCCTATGACAGTAGGAATACTCTCATCCTTATCTCAAGCACCTTGACTCCAAATGTATACGAGAGACTGGTTATTGAACTGGTTGTGCTAGTATTCATTAGCAGTATTAAAGGGGATATTTTCTAAGTGCCTAACGCTCTTGTTACCCAAAATGCTGTACAATGTGTCAGCTTGCTACCTTAGACTGCGAGAAAACTCCATCTTTCTCCTTTCGAGCACGTATTGGACATGATTGGACGATAAATCCAGCTTCATCTATAACTAGCAATAACCGCCATTATTTGACTGATCAAGTGCAACAATCATGGAACGCCATACCACAAAATGACATGCAGCACTTATACGACAGAATGCATGCACGTTTACCTACTTCCATTCAAAATCGGACTGATTACAATGGTTTTTAACGTATCACTATTTCACATTTAAAACGACATTTCTTGCGCATATTTCAACCTGTAACCTTGAAACTATAATAAACAAATATGTTACCTAAAAGAATGCTTTGCCTAAATTTCATTTTTCTAAATTAATTTCTTCTGGATGTTAGAATTTTTTTCCACCAGTGTACTACAACTAATTTTTAACGGAAATTTTTAGTAAAAATTTTTTCTCTTTACAGAGAAAGTGAAAAAATAAGGGCAGTTCATTCACTTCCAGTGCGGCCATTTTTAACGACAAATTTGGCGAGTGGGCGACCAAATTTGTTGAAAAATGGTAGTTTAGGGTTCCCGAAGTCTCGAAGCTCTCCGACCCACGGGAACATAGATCTCCAGCTTTTCATGGGATTCTCGATGGAATCAGCGCCAAGCCCCATCACCAAAAGTTATAAGTAGAAGTGAGTTGATTTCTGCGAAAGAGTATGTAGTCACTGCGATTCAGAGTTATTCAGAGACCTATTCTGAATGATTGCACTTTAAGGATTGAGCTCTAAGCGACTGGACATTTTTCGTGAAATAGCGAAAATTGCTGCTCTAGAGTATTTGATGTTATTTGCTTCACTCCTGTGGAACAAGTGACTATTTTTTGGACTGTTCCAGGACATTCATCGAATAGTGACTTTTACTGTACGAGTAATAGCTTCAAATGTTTCCATAATATTCGAAGAATTAACACTACTATTGGACTGTTTTCAAGAATAATCGTTTTAATAATAGTTTTGTTGTACAGATTCGAATTTCCAAAAATGTTTGATATTGCCAAGGAGGTCCCATACTAAAGCTCTGACGAAAATAGTCGCCAGTCGAAATATATTTATTTAAACGTTTCAATTAGTCAATTAAAAAGAAATCATTTAAATATAGTGCCCAGCAAAGCGGGCAAAGCCTGCTATTATGTCATTAAAAAAACTAATAGAGGCAAAATAAATTTTATAAGACAATGTCATTTTGTTGCTGTCACCTTCTACTCTCGATTCCATTCAGGTCACATGTTATTAATATTGTAAAGCAATTTATCAAAAGAACAGTATTACTAGATTCACCAGTTTAATCCGATTTCCTAAGTTTCTTATGTTTCAAAAAATCACCCGTCAAAATCACCCAATAAATATAATTTTTTTGATCGAAAAAATAACTGTGTCAAGTTAAAGTTACAGTTATTTGAGAAAGTAAAAGAGTTCAAGTTGAAGAATGACCTTTCACTTCAGATAGTATATCTAGTGAATTTATGAGCGAAACAGTTAATCTGGTCAAAATAAATACAGGAACTTAACTCAACTTCCTTTTGCTAATCTTTTGTTTTTAGTAAACCAAAGGGAAATCGATGTAGGCCAAGTGCATCATGACGGACTCCAAAAGGTTACCGAGTTACTGCCAGCGGCTAACTAAAAATTATTTTCATTATGCTAGCAGTAACTTTGGAAACGTAATATCTGAAAAGATCTAAACTAAACTAGACACGTCAGTAATGGTAATTGTCAGTATGAGCAAATCACGACTTTAGGTTTTTAACTTCGATGAAACCAATCGTGACGTATAAATATGAGACTTAAAAAAAAAAGACGTCACGAATTTCATAAATTTCAAGTAGTTTGAGTAGATGAAGAGGTTTCTGTTTTGTTTAATTACATAGTGAAGAATACTTTAATAACTATTATTCAATGAGTTAGAAAAAAATAAACATTAAAAAAATGTATTAAGCTTGTAGATATGCTGATGACATGTACTTTTAAGGGGATGACGGACATGATAAATCATTTTTGTAAATTATTGACTAAGAGTTATGAAAATTTGCATGCATATGCAATAAACTATTATTATCTTAAGTATGCTAAAACTTCTTTAAAACCATTTAAATAAAAAAAAAAAAAAAAAAGAAAAAGAAAAAATGAAAATTTAAGTTTTTTGAAAAATTTTAAAGTGCTCATTTTTAAATATTTTTCATTTATTTACTAGCAGGCTACGCCCGCTTCGCTGGTCAGTAAATTTAAATAAATTTTCAAAAGAATTGAATAACTATTTATTTTTTATACCACTTTGTAACGTAATTAAAAATTCCTTTAAGGTCCAAAAGTCAAAATAACATATTACAAATTAAATTAAATAAAATATTTCTTCCATTTTGCACTCGTTTTGCAACAATGCTCTGTGGTCTTATGTGAATGATTCTCAAGAATGAATCAACAATCGTTTACAAATTTAATGATTTATGCATTGGAAATAAGTATGCTGTAATTTAAAAATTGCAGCTCTTAGAACTTTAAAACTGGTATTTTTTTTTTTTTTTTTTTAATTATTTATTATTCTTTAATATTAGACTGTTTTTTTGCTTAATGTTAGACTCTTATTTTAAGATAAAAGCAATCGAATGATATCGCGTTGCGAAACTTTGCAGCGTAATATCTTTAAATTTAATAACTTGATGTATATAGTGTCCTCACAAAAAAATGAACATATTTTAGAGCTCTTTTAAAAAAGTGTAACATCTATGCATTATCTTTTTTTAAAAATCATCAATTTGTACTAAAAAAAAAATGGCCTTCCTTCATCAAAAGCATTTTAATGATATCACGTTGTGAAACTTTGCAGCGTAATATCTTTAAATTTAATAACTTGATGTACATAGTGTCGTCACAAAAAATGAACAGTTTTTAGAGCTCTTTCAAAAAAGTATAACTTCTATGTAGTATCTTTTTAAAAAGTTCATAAGTTTTTACTAGAAAAAAATGGCCGACTTTCATCACCAAAGTAGTTAAATCTAGACCAATCAAAAATAGGAGTGGTCCACCCGGATGTGTTCCGCCGACAAACCCTTTGCTTTAATTATATCGATTTATTTATTTATCACTAGTTTACATTATTACAGTTTAATAATATTTCTGAAACGTATTTGGGTGTTACTTTGTGGATTCATTGATAAATTAATTTGTTATAAGCTTTTCTTTAACGTTCAATTAAAATTTGATGCGCCTATTTAGTATTAAAAGAGGATAACATGATTAATTAACTTACCAATGAATCTAAAAAATAATACCTAAATTTCACTCTCTTAATCATAAAAGCCTAAGTTTACCGAAACTAACGCTCGAAACGGAAATCATTGCTACAAAAATGTATTGAAACAATAAAAAATATAATAATAAATTTTTATTCTTGGTTTGGAGGAATGAATAAAATAAAGAAGGATTATTTAGTAGAAAAAAAATTATTAGCGATTTGGCAGATTTCTTTCTCAACCACCGCTATAAACTGCCAAATTATGATCAAAAGACTTAGCTAAATTAGAAGAAAATGTAAAAATATAAATATTTATTTAAAAAAAAAAAAGTAAAAGTGTTATATTAATATAATTAAAAATATTTAAATGATAATAAATTCATAACGAAAATATTTTTCTGTTATCAGATCGAATTTAGGGAAACTTTTAAAAAGGTAACAAATTTGCGGTATTTAGGTATTATCTGTTCGACTAATAAACTAGATATGATTTTGACTAATTTGCACAGAATTTAATTTTCATAAATAGTTAAATTTAAATTATATTTCATGACTCAAATTCCATTACTTTGATTTAAAAAAAAAAAAAAAAAAAAAAAAAAAAAGTAAAAAGAAAAAAAGTAAAAAATCACAAAATTTAAACAATCGATTTTTTATTATTGGTTATTTATCACGGCAATTGGTTAATGTGGCAAGTTTGAAAATAGGTTTATTTGGAAATGCCGACCGCTAGATGGGCGAAGACTCATTAGTATTTAGAATATATTGCTAAACTAATATAATATGTAAGATGATTGATAAAATTAAAAATTAGTAGGAAGCCTTTTAAAAATTTTTAATTTTACTGTTTTCGAGAAATTTTAATGTGCTTAATGTTGACCAAAAATCGCTAACAAATTTTGAACTTTAATATGAAATTAGTTACATTACGACAAGAATACAATTTATACACATAAAAAAAAAAATTCTTAATTTTGTTCATAGCGTTGTGCCTTAAAACAGTAAGACAAGCAATAAAAACGGAAAGAAAGCAATTAATGAGGATTTATTTCGTAAAGTTTACTGCAATGTTTCAGTGTGTGTTCCCTTTATAACTCGAACCACATTCAAACAGTAAACCAAATTAATCTACTTGTGTTATCAGTGATTGTAGAAAAGACTGGGTTATAGGTATTATTCTTGTCTTCAATACCTCAATGTCAGACAGAAGGGACGCATACATTTTGTGTTTCACATAATCTCACAAGAAACAATAACGAGGGGTTAGATCTAGGATTCAAGATGTCTATAACAAAACTACAAGAAACATTGTATAAACAAAACATTGGGACAAGTAGCACTATCTCTGGAAAATTTTGGAACTATTTTTCATTTATTTATTTATTTACTTAAACCAAACTATTCAGCATAAAAAGCATTCCAGTGTAAACCGCGCTCTCGTATGTCATATCTTGATTTTATATTTAAGTTTAAAATGTGTTAGGGACTTTTGGCTTACCCTGTATATTTAAAAATTTGACATAACGATAACTTCAGAAATACTTCAATCTCCTGAAAATTTCAAAAGCGTCTTCACAAACTAGATTCATATGAAACACGGTATATATATACATAGTCCATATTAAGGTCTGAACCAAGTTTATTAATCAACTCTATTCACTTTTTTTTTCTTTTTTTTTTCAAAGTTACGCCCATTTTAAGTTTTAAATCCCATATCAAGGTCTCAATTAAGTTAACTTGATGATCATGCCCGCCATGTTGTTCAAAATGGCGGTCATTTGTAAATAAACCTACTCTTTCAACACAGGCGGAAAGACTTGTTAAATTTCTTTCCCCTTACTTAATGAAAATGCACCCCTCTGCTGAGATAAATTATGTGTTGAATTTTATCTGAATTTTATCTGACTTACAATTTCTTTTTTAAATAACTAGATTATTAAAAAGTTGAATAATCAAGCTACAATCGCGTTCTAAGTAAGGAAGTATATTAAAAAAATATATTATGGCCTATTTAGAGTGAAATATGACACCGCTGAAACATTACATCTTTTTTATACCACTTACTTTCATCTGATTGGAAAAGGTGATAGTAGAAACGTCCCCAAGATGTTAGTAAATATTTGGATTCACTGTTGAGATGGCACGATTGACATATCAAGTTCCTATGCATAGGCTTTTATATCTTCTTCAATCCAGATGTTCTGTTTTGAAACTGTTCTACAGTCTTTAAACTTTCTTTACCCACATTAGACCACTTTTATTTGAAATCACTTAATCATAGGGTTGAAGTAAAATCTTCATAGAATTTTTATTATATCCTTCTCTCTCACTCTTTGTCACATCCTTATCCTGTAAGTTTTTACAAAGCATATTATCTTACAGTTCGTAATTGAGTTTTCTAAATCTGAATGGCTTTCCAGATTGGAAATAACAGCGTCTTATTCGTACTGGATTGTTTATTTTTATCTACAGCGGTGAAAAAAATATTAAGGCCAAGCCAAAAACAGTCATCATTTTCGACACTGCTTATTGGAATTTTACACAAATTTGAACATAATATAGAAAATAATAGTTCATATTTAATTATATATGTAAAAAATTACAAAAAGAGAACATCCATCCAGATTACATCCAAGAGAATTCAAACGCCTTACGTCTATGGGCGAAATTTTTGGTAGGTACAGTTTAACAAAAATGGGTGTGCAAAACAAAATGAAATGAACATATATTTTTTATAAGCATAAAATCATACTTTGTGTGGAATATATAGAATATATTATGAAAAACATTCATTATTCGTCTACAGGGCTGCCCAAAAAGAACTAGAATATAGTGAAACATTTTGAAGTTCCTGGAAGGGCTTTTCAGTTTGTGCTTTGTGTTATTAATATAGGACTATATTTAAGCACACAATGTGATGTGTGCATAATTCATAGAAGACATATAGTACCACCATTAACTAGGCGAAAACATTCTTTTTTCTATTTAATGTAATTGGTGAAAGTGCTTTACATTATTATATGATTTTCTGGAAAACTGCTCAAAAAATAGAATTGATTCTTCATAACCATACGGTAAATAAAGTAAATTTTAAGTTAATTTTTCAGAGCTTTTTGTATACTTACGAGTCCTGAGTTTACCTGAATACTACAGTCAAGTTTTTAACGGTTGATCTTTGTGTACGTCTGCTACCAGCGCAGTTTAAAATCATACAATTTTAGGCAATTCAAATATTGTATTTTAAAGTTCAGATGAGGTTGATATCTGAATAGTTTGATCGAAATTGATAAATTTAAAATAGAATGCAGGTGTAAGTTGTCTGAATAATTTGGACTAAACTTTTAATTTTAATAATAGTCTTGAAATTTATATAAATGTAGTACTATATTCAAACGGGGTTAAAAGGGTGAAAGATCCTCTGATCAATATTATTTACCAAATAAAATTGTTTCTAAACCTAGTTTGAATTCTTTTTAACGTAGGTTTATAGACATACTTGTTATCTTACCTTCTAATCTACAATCTATCTTTTTTTTTTTTTTTTTTTTTTTTTTTTTTTAACTAAGCGAAGAAAGGCAGCTCACCGCTATGCAGCAATTTTGAGCTGCTGAAATGCAAAGTAAAATAAAGCCGTATGAATATTATACATGAGTATTTTTCTTAGACTTTGCGAAGTTTTGGTAAAAAAAATTATTCCAGTGATATCTTTATCAACAGAATGCACAGAAAATGTCGAGTATACTTACAAGTTCCTCTTTTTGTAATAAATTTCACTCTCTTTTGTTAATAAAGTTCATCAAAAAGCACTGAATCTTTTCTCCTTATATAATGCTTTTGTATAGAGAATATATATATATATATTTGGTTGACGGGAAAGTTACAGTCGGTAACAAAAGTGTCCAAACACTAGCAAAATTTCCTACATAAAAAAGTACACTTCATACGATTTTGTTAAATAAAGCCTTGTCGAATTGTGTATTTAGACTGACTAAGAACAGGATTCGATAAGGCTTTATTTAACAAAATCGTATGAAGTGTACTTTTTTTACATAGGAATTTTTGCTAGTGTTCGTACACTTTTTTTACCGACTGTATATCTTGTATTACTACCTATAGGTAATTTTACCTGTCAGGTCAAGACAAGAAGGTAGAATGTGTCATTTGGTATGAGTTCCAGAAAGAAGGCAACGCATCGGTTTCTTGTGAAAATTGGATAACACGTTGGGAAGTAAAGTAGTAAATGTTCGGACCTGCCAAAGGTCGTTTGTCAAATTTAGTTCCGGAGATTTCAGTCACAAAGAAGATCGTCGATCTGGCTGGCCAGCCACTTTCAATAATGACATTTTGTGGTCCATGTTGGAAAATAACTCCCATCTGACCACTAGAGCAATATAAAAAAAATCCAGCATCGACACTTCGACTGCTGAAAATCACGCCAAACATCTTGGATTTGTCTTTATTAGGCAGAGACTTTGAGTTCCACGTTCCACATTCCACATAATTTGAGTGAAAGACATTTATCGGATCGCGTGAGAATGTGTTCATCTGTCCTTGTTTGGAGCCATTTTTGGACAAGTGCATTACAGGATATGTAAAATGTATCATTTACGAGAGTATAAAGAGAAAAAATGTGTACTGCAAACCTGGAGAATCTGCCACAGTTATTGCAAAATCAGATCTTCATCAATGGAAGGGGGTGCTCTTTTTTGGTCTGGGACAGAAGAGGTCCAGTGTACTAAGAGCTACTTAAACAGGGGTAAATCAACAAAATGAACACCTATTGTAAGCAGTTTGATAAACTGAATACACTTATTAAAGAAAAGCGACCAGTATTAGCGAACAGAAAAGGAATTTTATTCCATCAAGATAATGCAAAAACCTACACTGCAATGGTGACGCATCAAATATTGAATAAGTTTGAATGAGAAATTCTTAGTCACCCACCATATTCACCTGACACAGCTCCATCGGATAATTATCTATTCGGATCGCTTAAAAAATCTAATTCTTCTGTAGCTAATGACAGTTGCTGAATATCTTGAGTCCAAAGATGAGAATTTCTATGTTAGGCGGATCAACAAGCTGCCTGAAAGATATTACATATATTATCGATTAAATATTGATAAAAGTCATTAAAACTGATTCAATTTTTTTACTAGAAGACTTTCCCGTCAACCTAATATATATATTCGATTACAAACTTCTTTAAAAAACATATATACGTATAACAATTTTATCACAAAACACAAATTTATCAAAAACTTACGAGCTGGAATAAACTGGTTTATGAAATAGGATAATGAATTAATGCTTATAGAGACGCTTATACAGAGCAGTTCATCATCCTTTTGATGTAATGTAGATGAGCATATTCAGGCTCAGAATACTAATTACGTTTTCTTTAATTTGGCGCCAGAACAGGAGGTGGAAAATATGTATAGCATCTTGTTTTCATTCGATTTCTCATAGACAAACGATTCTAGATGAAGGCGTAACGCTCCAGAATCTCTATCGCTTGTTCTGCATCTCGATGAGCAAAATATTTTGGAGAAAAAAAAAAAAAAAGAATTTAAAAGAATAAATCATTTGCGAGTAGACCTACTTTTCACACTTTTTTCAAAGGTTTGTGTTTAGATGATGGATAATCTGTCTAAGGTAACTGATGAAAGTATAACATTTAAAAATATTTTCAAGCTGTTTAAAACGTGCAGTGGAGGCTATAATTATTTCTTCACCAATTTATGCTAGCTTTTATATATTAGAATAACAACAGAGTATTTGTTTAAAATTATAGACTATAAATTTTTCGATATTTTGATTGTTTTTGTTATCAATAATTTAACAAACTAATTTGTTTTACGTGACTAGCATTTTATTTGGTATGAATTTCATTATAATTGATAGTATTTTAGTTTAGACTTTTTTTTTTTTTTGTGCAAAGAAAAAACTTTCGAACATTTTATATGACTCGGAATACACCTTACCAAAATAATAATAATCAAAAAATAATTAAATAACTAAACTTAAAATTTTTGCCGTTTGTCCTGTTATAATTTTAGGGAATATATTACATCCTTGAAATCATATTTGAGCACATTGATAAAAATATCTTAAATATTACCCTTAAAAAAAAAAAAAAAATCTTGAGTGACTCCATTTGACTTTTCAAACATTGAGTAATTTTATGGTTCTGTAGATAAAGTAAAGTAAGAGGAGTCGTTAAATGAACAAAAGAGAGAAAATTATAATAGGGAGTTTGAGTATTTTTCTTTATATAGTACATGATGATTTAACGCTATTTTACCAAACACGTAGATCATAATAATAAAGAATATTTTGTTGTGTCTCTGTAAAAACCTACAAATGCGAGATTCACCAAAATGTTTCTAGTAAGTGCAACAGTGAGTTAGATTATTTATATAATTTTCAGCTCCATCGGATAAGGCATTTATATCGTACTTTAAAGTTTGACCCCATATGCCACAATGATAAAGAAATTTGCATTTTGGAAAAAGTACCATAAGTGCTAGATTCTCTAAAGTTCATAACATTCGTGAGACGGTGACGTACAACATGTATATAAATTATCAGTTCATTTGAATAAGGCGTTTAGTCGCTGTCGCACTTTAAATAATTTGAGCCTTATTGGTCTTAATGATGAACAATTTTTATTTGTGTCCCTGTAAAACTCGTTAAGTGCTAAGGTCACCAAAATCTATATATAGGATATAGTTTGTGTGATGGTGGCCTATAACTCGTATATAAATTTTCCACTCCAACGGATAAGGCATTTAGATGCTATCACACTTTAAATAATTTTACCCCATAGGCCATAATGATACAGAATTATTTGTTGTGTCCCTGTAAAAACACTAGAAGTGCTAGATTCACCAAAATTTATGCAGTTCATGCAACTATTACCTATATGTGTATAAATTGTTTGCTTAATAAGGCGTTTAGACGCTATCGCATTTTTTAAAATTTGGTCCCATAGGCAATAATGATAAAGAATTTTTCTTCGTGTCCCTGTAAAAAAAACTATAAGCGCTAGATTCTCCAAAACCTATACAGTTTGAGTATGTGATCTATAGTATGTGTATAAATTTTTTGCTCAATTGAATAAGGCGTTTAGATGGTATTGCACTTTTAAGATTTTGTCCTATAGACCATAATGATAAAGAATTTTTCTTTGTGTCCCTGTAAAAAAACTATAAGTGCTAGATTCATCAAAATCAATAGGGCTCATGCTACGGTAACTTGCAACATGCGTACCAACTTACAGCTCATTCGAGAAAAGCGTTTAGACGCTAGCGTGTTCATTCACACACATACACACATATACATATACACACACATACATACATCATCGTAAAAATAGTGAAAACGGACTCAGAGGATCTCAAAACATATAGAAACACCAAAATCTCTATTTCGGATTTTTGACATGATTACAATACTTTCCTTACATAGGCATGTTCGGAAAGTAAAAAAAACATTCATTTCTTTGCGTTTATATATTTTTAAACATCATCTCAAACTCAAATTTAGCGAAAATAAATGATTTATTTTTACAAATAATATTTTTATTTCTGATAGTAATTAAGGAAAGAGTCCGGTGTTTCTATCCAACACATCGGAATGGAGCGCTAGCCCGATTCTGATTGAGAACGCCTAACTCGTATTCAAGCAAGTTTTAAAGAAAACCACAGAAAACTCAAAATAGCTATGCTGGTGAGTGTGATTTAAAGTCAAACCTCGTACCTCCCGTCTACCGTCTTAGAAAGTAGAACAGTTCGGTCATTGGAGGAAGTTGGGAGGGGGGGGGGCAGGGTTTCGCAGAAAAAGGATTTTTTAGTGTTTGAATAAATTTGATAAAACGATCACAATCCTTTTTATACCTTATTGCAATATAAGATGTAAAAGTCAATTGTAATTTTTTTTCTTTCTGAATGGGCATATTTCTCATATTTTCGTTGTATACGTTCATAGTGATTTAACATATTAAAAAAAAAAAAAAATACTTCTATGAAAAGAATTTATTTCAGCAAAATATTATATGAAATGCTTGTTTTATTTCTTGCATAACTTAAAATAATTTAATTAACAATTCGTTATTGAAAATAATGTACAAGAAAAAATCAAAACCAATGACAACATATTTCTCAAGGAAAAAAAAAAAAAAAAAAAAAAAACTTTACTAATAGAGCAATTTATTTTTACTGTGAAAATGCTAACTTTTAACCAGGTCATATTTTCTTGAAAATAAATTGTGAAAAATGCGTTTAACGTTACTGTGTATTTTATTGCTAAAATCTCCAACTAAAATGTGCAATAAAGTTTTGCTAAATAAATGTGTATGCATCATTATATATATGTATTGATATAATTAAAAAATAAAAATAAATCAATAGAGAAAAGTGAAAATGTATATAAACAATTTGTATTTCATTTTAATAAAAATGACACTTTTTCTTAAAATATTATTTAAAAGAAGTTCCTAAAAATGGTTATCTTTTTCTAGCGAAATTCAACGTTCTGTTTAGCTTAATTTTATTACTTGTCACCGGTATAGCTTGAATATCATTTTAATACTACGAACAATAAAAGGCTGTGTGTTTAAACAATGTTAATGAGACAATATGAATTAGTTATATTTTTCTGATTACAACATATGGTGAAACAGTCAATTCACTGTATATCATTTTCGTTTCATAAAAAGAATAAGTCACTGAAAAGTGATGTAAGAATTCAGAAATATGATTGGATGATTATGGAGTTGTATGTACCCAACTTTTTATATAAAAAGAGGCACGCAAATGATTGAATACTACTGTGTGTTTATTTGAGTTTAAGAAAGTGATCTATCCATTATTCTTATTTTAACATTTAGTTTTTTTCTGCTTATCAGAGATGATTTACTTACACAGCATCGTTATAGGTAATGTATATTATTCTTTTAGTTGAGTTTTTTAAAATACAGAATTAACTCCCTAGTATGTGAATGATACTTATTGTTTACAAATTAGTAATATTTACATTATATTTAAAAGTTTCATTTCTGAATATATCTTAGAAACTGATTTATTTATTTATTTATGTAAATAACACATACATGTGCATATTTCTTCAAATATGTTATCACGATAAAAACGTCCCAGATCAACCTTCTCCAGAAAAAAACTGTACTGTATATTTAAAAAGTCTTTTTTCCAAAAACAAATTTCCCGAGAATATATATATCTGTATATATATATAAATTACGTGTCACGATGTTTGTCCGGGGTAAACTCCTAAACTAAGGAACCGATTTTAATGAAATTTTGCACACTGTGTGCAGTTTGGTTCAACTTGAGAGATAGGATAGTTTTTATCTCAATTTATTGTCACAATATTGTTTTATTGCAATTATTTGTTAATTATAGACCTTTATTAAAGTTGCTCCAAAATACCTGTGAGTTCCATTAATTTAATTGTTGCCAAAAAAAAAAAAAAAAAAAAAAAAAAAAAAAAAAAAATACGAGTTCATTTTCTTTCGATATAAAAATAAATACATTTAATCAAACGTGAACGTTAAAAAATTATAAAAAGTTAAATTATGCATCTCACGAAAATTGACGTCATAATCAATTTAAAGATTTTATACACATTGATAAAGTGCTAATGTAGTTCTATCATAGATATAGTAATATATATAGATCTCTCATACCCATGTTATCGTACAAAGATTTTTGATGCCGAAAAAAATAAAATAAAATAAAAGCTTTGGAAACAGCCATTAAGTGGTATTGAAAAAAAAAAAAAAAAAAAAGAAAAGAAAAGAAAAGAAAGAAAGAAATATGAATTTGAAACTGTATCTGGAGTCTTCCATTCCCCTTTAGCAAATAAATTATTCATAAATTTTATTTGCTAAAATATTAGTATGTATTCCTGTGTGTATTCACTCGGGGAAAGACGGCCATATTTTGGTAAAAACGTCGTCTTTTCCCAAATGAAAAGGAATAACTTTTTTCTCCCCAATGATCACTCTGTTCTATATATGCTATACTATATCTATGAGTTCTATACGCAAGCGAAGTGTGACTCACTGACCGTCTGTGCAGCCAAGAAAAAGATTTCCTATGTTAATTGCCCACTGGATTTTTTGTAAGAAATTATTAAAAATCGAGGAAATTTATTTCCCGATTTTAATTCTTATATTTGGGTATAGATATGTATTAGTTATCGCGGGTGTTAGATTGAATTATTTTGCTGTCAAATTGACAAAATTTTAATTTTAAATTTCAAAACCCTGTCGCCCTTTGCTTTTATTATTATTATTATTATTATTTGGCGATCAAAAGCGTAACACGAAAATATACATGCCAGATGTATGCATTGTACGAAATGTAATATGTATTATTCATTGTACGTATGTATGACATGTAATATGCATTGTACGAAATATTGTTTCATATTATTCATTACTCTTTTAATATAAGTTGTTAAAATAACCATGATTTTTGAAAGGAATTAAATATTTTCGCCAGATAATTTGGCGATATTCTTTTTTTTTTCGCCAAGGATGACAGAAATGAAATCTATTCCGCTGCAAAATATTAGTATCTTACATCAGATATTTTATTTAGACATTTGAAAACAAATTTGACTTCAAACTATGATAGAATATTTATCATTTTCCTTTTAATTAGTATATTATTAGTATATTAAAATTTAAAAGCATGGTATATAAAAAAGTTTTTTTTTTTTTTTTTTTTTTTTTTTTTATCTTATAATTATTCTTATCTTAATCCTCAATGTTTCCCATCTTTATTAACTTGAATTTACTAATAAAATTTTAACATACTCAAAAACTTCTCATCACTTCGTTAAAATACACTAAACTTTTCCAAAATCTTTTTCTATTTAAAATGATACATGTATTTACTTTAAATGTCCAATATTTCATAAGATTTCCAATTTTAAAGTTTTAAAATATTTATCAAATTTACTTATTTTTCTGGTTTAGCCTTATTGTTTTCCTTTTTATAACTACAGCTGTTGCCCTCTTTAAAATATTTAAAATGATGAGGTCATTTTACAGTAAAATTATCCATTATAGCATATATTATATTTCACTCCTCCATAAAAATTGATTTTAAAATCGTCTGTTTCTTTTATACTTTTATTTTAATAGAATTTTAATGGAATTTAATTTATATATTAGTCATTTTAGCAATTTTATCCAAAGTAGCATTAGAAATAATATATATCATTTCTCCATTAAAATTTATAGGACCCTACAATAAAATTAATTTGTGCTTAATATCAACACTACGAAAATTTTTATCAATCGCTTCCAAATTTTGACCTAAGTTTCAAATCTCAACCCTGTGGGTTTTTACATCGGCTACAACGTTTTCGTCTTTGTTCGTAAATAATAATTTGACTGTACTAAATAGTTTACAGCCGTATAATTCAACGTATAACTTAGTCACAGCAACGCGTGGCCGGGTCTGCTAGTATATATATATATATATTTACGAGAATTTTTTTTTAACGTCAAAAATATCAGCAATATGCATCACTACTTAAAATTGAAAAGATGTAATTGACTATTATAGATAAATAATGATAATGCTGATCCCACTTTGTTTTTGAGACTGTTGAGAAAGACATTTATTTAACATTATTATTATTATCATTATTATTATTATTATTATTATTACTATTTGTTAATTTAATCTTCTTTTATTATTTATTTAACATTATTTTTACCTATTTTTGAAGCTTTGTGCTTGGCAGCGTCCCTTACAATCTCATCTTCAACCAGCCTTGATGAGTCTGAAACCATACATATAAAGCCATCTCCTCGCTCTTATTCCATGCAAATACGGGAATTCCATGAATGTGTTTCCTGCCGTAAGTAATCGTGAATTTATTTTGTAATTACTATTAGATCTAAAAAAAAATTTAAGTAAAAAATCATTTTTTAAAGTTAGAAGCTTTTTATTGTGAAGCCCTAAAAAGCATAAAATAAAATTTATTCTGGCAAAGACATGCTACAAAGAAATGAAAGTTTCAACACTAAGAAAATTTTAGAGAAAAATATAGGTACTTTCCTTTTGCAAGAGATGCAATTTTTTTAATGTTCAAAATATTTTAAAAAGCTTTCGAGACCAATATTCTTAGTTATTAGTTTTTCTATAATCATTCGTTAGGTCAGAAATTTCAAATGTCTCGAAAGCTTTTTAAAATATTTTGAACATTAAAAAATTTTCATCTCTTGCAAAAGGAAAGTACCTATATTTTTCTCTAAAATTTTCTTAGTGTTGAAACTTTCATTTCTTTGTAGCATGTCTTTGCCATAATAAATTTTATTTTATGCTTTTTAGGGCTTCACAATAAAAAGCTTCTAACTTTAAAAAATGATTTTTTACTTAAATTTTATTTTGTGATTTTTAGTTACCAAAAAAGAAAAAGCTTCCTAAAAAAAAACTAATTAAAATTTCTTGGGATATTTTGTAGACAACGGAAGATTTTCTTTTATCAATTGACTTTTTTTTTTTTTTTTAATCGATTATTTATCTGCAAAAAAGTACTATATCGTCTTTCGAGGACCGAATCCAGGACCATCGCGTTATCAGCATGACGCTCTAACCAAAAGTCTAAGAACTGTCAAGAAAGCTCATAGAACATTCTAGAAAAATCAAAAATTACTTATACAAAAGAAATATTGTTCTCGAATACTTTTTAAAATATTTGGAATATTTAAAAATTTTCATGTTTTGCAAAAGTGAAATATCTATATTTTTCTTTAAAATTTTCTTGTTGTTGAAACTTTATGATTTTATAGCATGTCTCTGCAAGGATAAATTTTTATTTTAGGCTTTTTAGGGCTCCATAATAATAAAAAACTTTCAGTGTTATTTATATTTATTTATTTATTTTTATTTTTATTTTTCCTGAAATTTTTATTTCGTGCGTTTAGTAACTCAAGAAAAAGCTTCTTTAAAAAACTATCAAAATTCCTTAGAACACTGTGTAGATAATGAAAGATTTGCTTTTATCAATTGGCATCGTTTCTATTAATTATCGGCAAAAAAGTAACACATCGGCTTGCGAGGATCGAACCCACAAGCATCGCGTTAGCATCATGACGCTCTATTCAAATGCACTAACGAGCGACGAAAAAGGCTGTTTTAATTTACATTAAAGTGGAGGCGCCTTCTTTTTAAGTATGACACAAAGACACGGTGATAAAAATTCAATTTGAATAAAAATCTTATAAAAGAATAATATATATACATATTTAACTTTTATTTTGTGCCTTTAAGTATCTAAGAAAAAGTTTCTTAAAAAAAAAAAAAAAAACTTTTCAAAAATTCTTACAATACTGTGTAGACAATGAAAAATTTCCTTTTATCAATTGACATATTTTCTATTAATTATCTGCAAAATTTAACACATCGATCCTTCGGGCATGGAACTCAGCACCATCGCATTAGCAACTTGATGCTCTAACCAACTGCTCCAACAAGCAACTATAAGGTCTGCTGACATTTACTTTAAAGTTGAGGTGCCTTATTTATTAGCGTGACATGAAGACACGATAGCGAAATCCAATTTCAATAAAAAGCTTCAAAAAAATCATATATTTATTTATTTATTTTTATTTAAATATTTATTTTGTGCTTTTTAGTAGTTAGATAAAAAGCTATTTAAAAAACTCTTCAAAAATTATTAGGGTACTGTGTACACAACGAAATATTTCCTTTTATCAACTGACACCTTTTCTATTAATTATTTGAAAAATTAACATGATGCTCTAACCAACTGAGTCATTAAGAGATAGAGATACAATGAATTGCTTACATTTTTTTTTTTTTTTTTTTTTTTAAGTGGAAGTGTCTTACTTTTTAGCGTGACAGAAAACACGATGACAAATTCAGCTTCATGTAATAAAAATCAGTTAAAATTGGTGAAAATATCTTACCTGAAAAATGGAGGTTTAACACTTTCAAGTCTAAACTACTTCAACCGCATATCTCCTCCTGGACTCAGGGTTTTTTTTTTTTATATATATTAAATACCTCCAAAAATTACCATGTCAGACTTTCGAGTATCGAACTCATAACCAACCGTTATCAACATGATGCTCTAACCAACGGAGCTAACGAGGAATGCAATGCGTTGCTTATATTTACTTTAAAGGGAATGTACTTTATTTTTTGGCGTGTCATGAAGTCACGATGAGAAATTCCAATTTTAATAAAAAGCTTCGAAAAAACTTATTTATTTATTTATTTTTACTTACATTTTTATTTTATGCTTTTTGTAACTAGATAAAAAGCCGTTTAAAAATCCCTTGAGAAATTATTAGGATACTGTGTACACAACGAAATATTTTCTTTTATCAATTGGCACTTTTTCTATTAATTATTTGCACCCGGCGAGGATCGAACACACGACTCTCGCGTTATCAACATGACGCTGTAACCAGCTGATCCATTAACAGATACAATGAGTTGCTTACATTTTTTTTTTTTTTTTTTTAAATATATATAAAATGGAAGCGTCTTGGTTTTTTAACGTGAGAAAAAGCCTATGACAAATCCAGTTTCGTATAATAGTAATATATACATATATATAAAGCTTTTAAAAATATTTTTTTATCTATTTTTTGCTTAAAACATTTTATTTTGTGATTTTTTAATATCTAAAATGTTTTGTGTTTTCCAATATCTTAAAAAAAAAAATGCTTCTTAAAAAAACTTAGTATGTAAGCAACGAAAAATTTTCTTGTATCAATTGACACTTTTTCTACAAATAATCTGCTGAAATTTACACGCTGGACCTTCCGAGGACCGAACTCACGACCACCGCGCTACTAACGGAACGCTCTTACCAACTGAGCCACAGAACGACATACGAAATAGCTTATATTTACTTTAAAATGAAGGCGTCTTGTTTACTAGCGTGACACGAAGACACGATGACCAAGTCAATTTCAATTAAAAACCTTCTAATATTCGCCTGCCATTCGCCATGTGGCGACTAAACGAAACGTAGAGGCGTCTGAAAAAATTAAACAATTAGCCACTTATTCTTTTTTCTCTCCTGCGACCATTATAAAAATATTGAAAATACTGGAGTTACGAGTACGAAGTTTTTATAGAGAAGATAAAAGGATACATCAAAAGTGGTGTTGACATAACAATATCTAAACCAAAGTCAAATTCATTTTTGTGACTAAATTTTACGTTGCCTTTACATCATTGAGTGGCTTTAGAACATCGTCAGTCACTATCTAAATAAGTTCGTGTGTCTAATATTAATAGATTTAATCTTTAAACATTTCATAATCACCAATTTCAGGACACTCATTAATTGAATATGGCATTCCAGTAACATATGATATATTTTTACAGAGGGTTAAACCTCTTTCCTGGTTCAAAATTTGCTGTTGCAGTAAAAGTAAATTTACAGTTGAATTGTAAACAAAAGGCATTATATTTTCTTCAACTAAGGTCAACCTTGGTGATAAATTTCACGAGAAATAATAGATTAGGGTTGTTAAAATTTCGAAGTTTCATTTTAATAGAAGCCGAATTCTGGAATTTTTCATCGTATTCTAACACAATTGGCCAGAATTTTCACCGAATTGTAACCAAGAGTATAAAAGGAAGAAGATTTACTCCCGGGAAATCCGTTGTGTTTAGACAGTTGTACTGAGACAGTTGTACTTCAAGTTGTACATATCTTCCTGAATCTACAAAATTTCTACTCTGCAATGTATTTAATTCTGTTTACTTGTCTTTCATGATACAAGTATTTGTTTGTTGGACTGTTTCAAAAATTAGTAAAAAAAGTTACTGAATATCAAGTTGTGGTACATGAAAAAGTTTTTATTGGACTGTTTACGAGAATATTTATTAAATAAAATGAATTTATCGAACAGAACCTGCTTCTTTCTTTACTTTTCTCATACAAGAAAGGTCTACATTTTCGAAACAATATTCCATTCATAATAGGGTAAAAAGAACGGGAAAAGAAATTATGTAACTACATATAATATGTTTTGCTTTCAAATCTTTCAAAATTCTTTTTTTTTTTTTTTTTTTTTTTGTAATAATGTATATTTTTCCAGCAATATAGAATTATATATTTGCAATGCTTAAAAAGTTAATACAAATGACTCTCTTTTATTCTTTTAGATGAAAACAGCCAGGCTAGAAAGAATTATGATGCATGTCTTCAGAAACTGTCTGAAAAGGTCAGTGTGTATATATATATATATTCTGATATTGTTGTTTTTAGATATACGATGCACTCTATCATTATTCGACTTAGAACGAAAAGAAAAATTAAAAGTGGCTTGATATTTTTAAACACGTGTAACTAGAATCAACGTGTAATTATTATTTTGATTTCATTTTATTTACTTATATACATATATATGCATATAAACATGTCTTACAGCTGATACTACTTTATTAAAATATTTTTCTATTCTTTTCAAGTACCCTAATTTAACACTTTTAGAAGAAACTGACCTTTTTCTTTCATTAACAAACCTTCTCCGACTCTATGTATTCTTTTATTTCTTCCTCGCATTTAACTCTGTGCCACTATTTTTCTTCAAAATGTCCTTTTTTTTTTTTTTTTTTTTTTTTTTTTATGTTCTAAATCATAAATAAAATTTTATTTTATTTTACTCTGTACGTTGTTGCAGCTTTGGTGCTACTATATCTAAAAGTTTGTTCACGTTAAATAGTTATCAACATGCGGAAAATTATAAATTTATCGGTATTTTCTATTTCAGAATCGAAATATAATCAAATCATGCTGCAAATTTACTTTTGGAAATGAATTCTGCGATAAAGGAGCTGCTGGAAATATTGATTATACAACTATCTGTCAGAATCCGAAAAAAGCTCTTGAGGTAAGATTTAAAACTGTGAAAGTACATTTTTTAAAAAATCGATTAAAAAATAAATAAATAAATAATAATAATAATAAAAGTTATATATTTACATTGTACGCAATACAATTATTACGTTCAATTAATATTGAACAGATAAACAAAACTTCTACATATTACAACTACAGCTTTGTCTCAGGTTTCATGTATATAGAAAAGATAAGTTTAAAACATTACTTTTCGCGTATTTACTTAGCTGACACACATGAATGTATTTATAAACCAGAAAGATTATGACAGCATTTTGTAAGATGTAAAATGCAGTTGTTTACTTACAATTTTCAATATTTTAAAAGCTCTTTTTTTTTCCCTCTTTAAATAGTGGATATTTTTAAATATTGGGAATTTTTTTATTAAAAAGCGAAAAAACATTTAATTATTTTTTATTTATTTAAAAAGTATGTTAAAAAAAATTCGATAAATATTTGTAAATACATAATTTTTAGATTTTTACGGGTATATATATATATATATATATATATATATATATATATATATATATTTTAAGTCCAAAAGTTTCTTGATTTACGCTTAAATCCAGTACGAAAATTGATTTAAAATTTCATCATTATTATTATTATTATATACTAGCAAAAATAAAAGATTATCTTTTTTTTTTTTTTAGTTTTGCATTATAAACAGATTTCAGTGAAAAATAGGGAGCCGAATAATTTTTACTGTATCACGTATGAAATTTTCTGTACAAATTTAAGGCTAAATCCGTTTAAATAAACTGACGAATTCCAAGATTTATGCATATAAACTGATAATGAATATGAACATTTTACTGTAATTTTTAAATAGCAAAAATTTATTTCAATGAAAGAGCAAAAAAAAAAAAAAAAATTAAATTAAACCCAAAAAGAGATTTTTAGTTGGAAGAATATTTTTAAATAATAATATTTTACTAATGGCAGATATATTTTTAAGGTATAGATGGAAAAATGGTATAGTGAACTATATTTCAAGCTTATAATTCAAAAATTAAATTGGAAATGAACTATAAATATAAAGAAAAAATTAACAAATAAGTTAATTTAAATCAATTCGCTATTGTTTTAAAAGTAATTCAGTTTTTCTCTGTTTCATTTTCTTAAACATTGTTTTCAAGTTTTTTTTTTTTTTTTAAATAATTAACTTTTTCAATTTAGTATTTTTAACTTATTTTCTCGACATATTTTACAAATAATATTCTTCTTCACAGGTTGGAAGATGTTTCTGGAAAAAAACAGATCACAAGGTAAGAATTTTATTTGAAGCTTGAAGAATGACTATAACTATAATGACGCCAACGAATTACATTATTTAATTAATTTTATTCAGTAACAGTTCTGGTCTTAGCCTTTATGTATGTTGATAAGTTGTATGCATTAAGTTCTATTTCCTAAAAATAGTGCAAGTTATCAAATTGTTGGCTTTCGGATCAAAAATAAAATTTTATCCTGCTGAAGCACGTACAAGATTATTGCACAGCAGTTTAAATAATAATTACTTTCCGATTGTCATAAATTACACAAGCCTGCGAAATCATACTTTTATTTATTTATTTATTTATTTATTTTGCTCTGCGTTGGGTGTCTCTAATGTGTTTTGATTCGCTGAATTCAGAAATGATTGCCTTTTCTTCGTATCATGTAAGAATTTTTCATGGAGTAAGGAGGAAGATCGCGAAAACGCCACACAGAGGGCGTAATAAATTCGAAATTATTTATATATAAAGTACATTAAAATAGGCTATCATTAGCTTTCAAATATTTTTTTTTCTCTTTTTTGCCTAGAAAATCCCATTAGAGATTTTTCATTTGCGCACGGCTTGATGGCCTTAAGGGGGGATTCTGTATGCAGCATTCAACAATAATCTGCTTACATGTTAACTATTCGTCGTCCCTGATACCCCTGTACATTTCTTTGACGTCTGGATGAAATAGCTATCTTTGTTCTTCACTCACATCACCTAGATTTTCCGGGAAGTACCTCAGAAAAAGTAGAACTTTAAGCTCACAAATCCCATTTTTTGTGAAAACTGTACGTGATTGAAATTTTTAAACAGTTTTATCTTTAATCAGCATCCGAAAATACACCAGAAAAACACATCATCTTGCAGAAAAAAATTTCATCGCAGGCCTGCGTTATTGAAAACCTTTTGTACAGCCCAGTGATATATATATGAACCTAATGATACAAAATAAAATTGAAAATGTATAACGTAGTTGTAACTCTCTTTTAACAATCACGTTCGATAGAAGATGCTGTATTCCAGTTTTTTATTCCCCTGAAAAAGGTCGTGTTCAATTATTTTGACCCAGAACAATTGTTGCGAATTTGTATTTAATTTATTTTGTTTACATACAAAGCTTTTATTCATTATCTTTCAACATGTATATATTCAACATATATATGGTGTATTATATTTCAGTCCTGTTAATGATTTCTTTCCCATTTCTTTCCATATTATACTGTCTAAAAACGCATAACGTAATTGAAAATACTCTTACGAATATTGCCTCCCAAAGACTACAATTTATCCTATTTTGGGGGGTACTAATGTAAAAGAATAATTATTATCGTGCTCATCGATTTTTTTTTATCTCTGACTTTGTCAGGATGCACCTCAAAAATGTACATAAATTTACTAATATTTAGTTAATTTAGTATAATGCCATTAAAATGTACTTCGAAAAGTTACCACATATATTGATTTATCCCATTTCTCTTGTATAGTGTAATTGATACATGAATATTAATTAAATCATAGTTAAATGGTTGTAATGAACTTGATTAATATACATAAATTTCATGGGAATCAAAGAATATTTATGTGAATTGGTATTCAAAGACAGAAGAGTGAAATGTTAGAAGCAATTTATTTTTTCTTAGGAAGTATTAAAAGTAAAATCAAAGAATCATAATTTTACAAAGAATTCAAATATTATTTAGTTTAACATTTTTAGGAAGATGCTCACTTTAATAATTTTTTTTTTTTTTTTTTTTTTTTTTTGATATATTGCATGTCTGTATGATTTGAGACTAATTTCTTAGTTTCGTATCTATGTTTTCGACATTAATCAGAGAGTTAAAAAGTATTCTAAAACAAATATTTGTAAAATATAGAGTGTTCAAAAACCTCGATTTTGACCTTAATTGTTTAAATATTTATTTTAGACATACATAAAAAATTACAAATGTGTGTAAAAAGGGAACAGTATTATGTCATCAATCAAAAATTCCAGATTAAAATTCAAGAATTAGAAATTTTTATATGCAAACAATTGATTTAATTTCAAGAATTAGAAATTTTTATATACAAACAATCAATACAAACTTTTTATACGGCCCCAATAATAATGATAATAAAAGAATCCATTTAATAAAATAGGCTTTACACTTTCATATAGATACAAAATCTTCCATTAATAAATCAGAAAATAAAATGTAACTGTATTTATCCATTTATATTATAATTGTTGTTACTTCTAGTTTGTGTATGACCATTGAAAAGCAATTTTTCAGTATGCTTACTTCCATCTGTGAATTTATGTGGAGGCATTTAAAAGGAGTTTAAATTAATTTTTTCGCCTTGTGATATCTCAGGAGTTTTTATAATATAATTTTGCTCATTCCATTTTAGTGTATGTAACACTTTTACTTTTTCAAATATTTCTTTATATGGGGAAGTTTGAAAGTTTAAAACTTGTAATTTATCATACCTCAAATGACATTTTAATATTTTAAGGTATCAATAGTTTATGATTTTTGAACAATATAAAAGTTTTAGATTTTGAAAGCATTACAAAGTTTGAGCCCGAAAAATGACTGCTTCTTCTACTTTAAAGATCTTTCTTTCTTTTTTCCGAATTTGTTCCCTTTTTTTTCCCTTGAAAAACAAAAACTTATGCTTAAATTTGCTTAACTACCGCGTCTACATTTTACAATTGTTTATACAGAATTTGTAAAACGAAAAAATCTTTAAATAACCCAATATATCCAATTTTAAGAGAGTTTTTGTGGAAACTTCGAGTTAGAGAGAATTTTCCTTACTGAAATCAATATTGTGAAAATATTATTTATCGAATTGCCGAGAGTCGAATTATCGAGATTGTACTATCTATATATATTTACTAATATTTTTTCCAGTATGCACGTGTACAGTTACATCCGCATTTTTAACAGTTCTTTTGTCTTTTAATTTTTATAAAATCTTTCTTTTATTCAATTTATTTAATTTTTTGATTATTTATTTTTTCAGGACTCAGATGATATTCAGCAATATAGGGTAAGTGTACATTTTATGCTTATTCATTTAATTTGTTATTTCTTTATTCGTAACAAATTTAATATGAATGAAACAAAATTCTATAATGTTCATAATAGTAATTTCTATAAATATTGGTTTTAACCATAAGCACCATAATTAAAGAAAAAAAGACTTGTTTAAAATATCTTAACTAATTTGTATAGCTATTTAAAATGTAATAAATCAAAGGCGTTTCTTAATCATCAGTAAAATTTCTAAACAAAAATGACAATATATCAATTTCCCTAATAGTTGTTCAACTTGTTACTTCCTAATGAATATAAGTTCAGTTTTATTTACCGAGGTGTTATTGTAGAATATAAATTTGACAGATGTAAAATTCTTTGCGCATTTAAATATATATATATGTAAGGTAAATTGGGGGAAGATGCCATGCCATATATATAAGGATATTTTGCTTAGTACAGCCAAAAATTGAAAAGATATGATAATGAAAAAAATACACCAGGCTCTTTAATGTTTAATTAATTATGTGTGTTTATTAATTCCTTTCCCAGTCTGTGTGATGTATACAATTGACAAATTTAATATTAAACAAACTCGTGAAACTGTGGCATCTTCCCCCGTATATACGGGAAAGATGCCACTAGTTATGAAGTAAGATGCAACGCCACAATAAATAAGAAAAATAAGACAAACATTGAAAAATTACCTGTGAATTATGAATAACTATGTAGAAACAAACAAATTTTTAAACTGAAATAAATTTTCGGAAATATACTTTGCCAAAACTAATAAGGATACAAGTTTGAATGTTAGCTTGCACGACATTTAATTTAATGCAAATGATCACCATTGCAATTTTTGTGCTATCATTTCTTGCATTTGATGTGCAAGACTAGTGGAGGCAATGACTTTTCTGTGCTGATGGAGGCAACAGCTGGTGACAGTTGATTGTCTTTATCCCTGGTGGTGGAAGCAACTACTGGTGTAGGCCTATTGTCATATGCGCCGTTTGTGAAAGCAACATCTGTATCATTACTGGAACTAACACAGATAACGCATGATCTGGGATTGATTGTGGGTTATAAAGACAAATCCCAGTAGCTGAAATCCCAGAAGTTCCATTTCCTACTCATTATAGAAAACAAGAACGAAAACTCAGGCGGTTCGCATAGATTACTAACACTTTCCAACTGTGCGTACTCGTTACATAGTTTAGCAATTAAGGTACTTTGCACACGGACAGACAGAAGGAGAGAAAGACAGATTAGAAAACAAACTGAATTCATAATTACTCTTATACATCGTTAGAAAATGTTAAAAACTCTTTAACACAAACAAACAGAAATGTAATTCAAGCAATTTTCGATTGTAACCCTTAATGTCTCTGAATATTTTTGTGCAGCCTTGTATACCATACTGCTAATCATGCTACATTCTTATGAAAGTTTGTTAAAATAATATTATAAAAATGATAATTATCATAATACTACAATTATAATTATTAATTCCATTTATATTTCATATTATTATATACAGTATATAAAATACAACATAAAATTTAAATGTCATTTAATTTATTTCTGAACCATGTTGCGTCTTCCCCCAAGTATGGGGTAAAGATGCCACACACGCTTATTTTCGTATTGCTGCAAGGTTAAGGTCGCTTCTGCTTACCTTATATGGGTAATAGAATAAGGAACTGACTTACATTGCTGATATCTCATTTAAAATAAAACATCTGTCTATGAACTTTAAATTTACGCAACCGAATATTATAAGGGCTTTACTCACAAGGTTAAATGTTCACGAGATCCAGAATATGGGCGATAAAAGGCGATAAATTAAGATAAGTTCATAATCCACACGTGCACTGGAACTTCTCACACATGCTGGTCAGTATTACCATCTGTTAACACATAAAAGTGCTAAGATCAAACTTGCATCTTCCCCCGAATTACCTTAATATATAAATTAAAATTATTCGAATTCCGAAGTTACTAAACCTTTTATTTTTATTTTTATTTTTATTTTTCTTCTTCTTCTATCTTTTATTATTATTATTATTATTATTATTTCTATTCTTATTAGAGGTATTAAATACTAATACTATAAAAATTACTAAACCTTTTTTTTTTTTTTTTTTCTATCTTATTTTTTGATTATTTCTATTCTCATGAGAGGTATTAAAGACCGATATTCAAAAGTAGTTAATCTCCATCCAACACTTTTTTAAAACTAGTAAATGATGAAATTAACGCCACAAATTCGTGCTTTATTAGTGTCATAAAGATTTTATTATGGAAAAAAAAAATTATACGTGAGCAAGAAACTAAGCAATGCTTAAAATATTTAACTCGAAAATTTTACCTGTGAATAAGTGTTCCTTTTCATTTAAATATGTCCACGCATAATAGGGTACAGTAATTTTTTAGTTAATTTACTTTTGCTGGTAAAAAATTCCAAAAATGCCTAGACATCGTTTAAGATATTCATCTAACTTTTATATAAGCTGATTTCAGAAGAAATCAGAATAGCTCAACGTTTGTTACGGCATTATTAGTTTGTTCTTATTACCTTAAACAATCATTAAATAGCTATGATGAATGATTCGAATAATTATCCTATTGAGTGAGATGATAAATGATGATAAATTTCTTGATTAGTTTCTTTATTTAGTAAAGAAATCACTTCACTGTTCTTCTTTATTAAAATTTCCTGCAGCTACTAACTAATTATTCAATTGATCAAAGCGAATCTAAGCCACAGAAGATTCTGTAATGTGTTTCATTAAAAAGATTATACAATTATATTAATATAAAAAAAGAGCTCAATCGTAAGTTTTCTATTTTACCTGATAAATTTTCTTTCTCCCTCTCTCTTAAAAACGACAAAAAAAGAAGAAAAAAAGAAAAACGAGATTGAGTTTAGCAATTATTTATGTGTACATATCATCATCATATTTACGAAAATATGTCACATTGTAAAAACACTCAAAGATTTATCATTATGGCTGTCATGCACAATGATTTCTGACAAAAAAAAAAAAAAAAAAACCTGAACTTTCCTTTCTCAAGTTTCAGCTAAAACTGGATGGAATTACTATACAGGGTTCATAAAATTCGATTTGCAAGACTACAGGGTTTATGTGTGAAAAACATTCCCTGAGTTTTCCAGACAATTTTCAAGAAAACATTAGTGACATATTACAAGAAACGTTCCTCTAGAGAGGAGAAAATACATCTACTTTCACTGTATGATGTCATGTTACTATCGATAATGATAAAAATTCAGGTAGAAATCATTGTTTACATGAGTATTTTCATAATACTTAATCATTTGAATGCTGATATAAAGCTAAACAAGAAAAATATAAATAGAGAGAAAAGAAATATTGGATTTTTCAGGTTTTATAATTGATTTTCCCTGACTTTTAATAAAAATTTTTATTTTCCCTGACTTTTTTTTTTTTTAACAAAATCCAAATTCCCTGAGTATTCCATGTTTTCCCTGATGAGTATGAACCCTGAGTAAGTACAAACGAGAAACTGCTGTGCTTGAAATATCTCTTGAAATGCGTATGGGGATCAGAAAAAAAAAATTTCCAAAATTTATTTGAATTAAAATGTTTTCATACACAAGCGTGGCAATTCCAAAATCCTGGGAAGAACTCAAGCAGTTTCACTTCAAAGTAGTTCAAACATATTTTTAAAAAGTCAATTAATATTTACTCATTATTAATATTATTTACAAAAATTCCTATATATATGAACACTTTTTAAACAATATTTTCATTTGGCATTAAAAGAAAATTTCGCGTTTTCTAACAAGGAGGTGAGCCCACTTTGAGCCCTTCGCTTTTCTACTCTTATATTGGTATATTTTATTATACTTACCTCTTATTTCGTAACTCCTGTTTGAAGCATAATATGTACATTTACATAGTGTCTGTGATTAAACAGGAAAAAAAAATGACATGTACGAGTAGTATGTTTATACACTGATGGAAAAAAAAAATCCCAGCACCAGGAAGGAGCTGTGCTAGATAAACGAAATTTGGTAGGCGTGTTTATACATCTGAAAGATGACGTCGATTCAAATTTCGAGCTACGCGCATAAGTGTGGCGCTAGTAGCGACACTATGAACATGCAAATGAGGTTTGCTTTAAATAAGCGCTGTAAGGTTCGTGATCGTTATTTACAGTTGAGATTTGACGTAGTGGGTTAATTTTAGTCAAGGATGCCTCTAAGAAGACGAAGAAGCCATTATCAACAGCTCACTGAGTTTGAACGAGGTCGTGTAGTAGGGCTACGAGAAGGTGGGTTTTCTTTCCGCGATATTGCAGAAAGACTTGGCAGGAATGTATCCACTGTGCATGAGTGTTGGCAGCAGTGGTCAAGGAAAGGTACTGCCTCAAGAAGACCGGGTTCCGGGCGGCCACGTGGCACTACTGAGAGGGAAGACCGCCGTATTCGGCGTATGGCTGTGGCTAATCGTAGTGCGTCTGCAGCTGATATTCGAGCTGCAGTTGGCACAACAGTGACAGAACACAACCAACCCGGGCAGCCTACCTTTCGGCTTAAGGCTATGAGCGTAACTCACCCGGGCAGCAGACGGCTATCTGACTATCCAGCGAGCCCACGGACAGGGGCACGGGCCCGGGAAAAGTCCGCGGGAAGGGAGGACCCACAAATCTCGCATTGAGCAACTAGCTGCTCTCCGGCGGGTGTGCTAGGCTGGGTGCCAGGAAAATCCACTTGAGCCTATTAGAGGAACAAGGCCTGGCGGTAAAGAGTAGGTGACAGATTACAAGTAGAGCCACCTTGGCGCCTCGTTGGCACCACAGTGACACAATGAACTGTTACAAATCGGTTACTTCAAGGACAGCTCCGAGCCAGACGCCCTGTAGCGTGCATTCCACTGACTCAAAACCACTGCCGTTTGCGACGTGAGTGGTGTCAAGCTAGAGCTCACTGGAGGACGGAGTGGAGATTTGTTGTGTTTTCTGATGAAAACCGGTTCTGCCTTAGTCGCAGTGATAGCCGTGTGTTGGTTAGAAGAAGGCCAGGTGAACGCCTGCTAGAGACCTATCTGCGGAACAGTTTAGAGATACAACCTGTTGTGCTGCCATTCATGAACAGCATTCAAGGGGGTGTTTTCCAACAGGATAACGCTCGCCCTCATACCGCTGTTGTAACCCAACATGCTCTACAGAGTGTCGACATGTTGCCTTGGCCTGCTAGATCACCAGATCATTCTCCAATCGAGCACGTATGGGACATCATTGGACGACAACTCCAGCGTCATCCACAACAGCATTAACCGTCCCTGCATTGACCGCCCAAGTGCAACTGGCATGGAACTCCATCCCACAAACTGATATCCGACACCTGTACGACACAATGCATGCACGTTTGCATGCTTGCATTCAAAATTCTGGCGGTTACACCGGTTGCTAATGTACCAACATTTCACATTTGAAATGGCTCTACCTGTGATCTTGAAACTTTAATCAATTAAATATGTTACCTAGACAAATGTATTGCTGAAATTTCATTACTGTACAATAATTTTTTCTTGGTGTTGGGATTTTTTTTTCCATCAGTGTATAAAAATGATTCAATGTTACATTCATGACGTAATAGTACATTATTTTTGCGACAGATCGGAGATTAAAAATTTTACTATGAATACAGATTATTGTGTGATGAAAATACAATCATTCAATATACTATTCTTTGCAGTAATGAGACTTTTCATAAAAATCTATAAAACATAGGGGAGTTTTGCACCAAGAACATCTGAAAAATTTGAAGTTGGTACACATTTCCCACATTAAGGATTTTTTGTAAGGGAATGAAATAAGGGTTTTAAAATAAAAAACTACATGTTAAACGAATTCAATTTTTTGAAAATTAAGGTCAGGGATATAAAAAAAAGAAAGTTTTTTCTACAATTTCTCTCGAAGTCCTTACGTTTTATTATATAATCCTGCTCAGGGTTTAGTTTCTAACAAAAAAAGTATAGGAACATTGATGTTCCTTTTAACTTAAGTTCGTGCGTATCTTTCGTTTTATGAATCTTTCACAGTATTTTCAAAATTTTGATTCCCAGTTTTTGAAGTTGTAAATCAAATCTTATAAAAATCAGCAGGGCACGGTGTCATTTTTTTATTTGAAGTTTCTTCTTAACTTGATCATTTTCTTCTTTGGAAACAAACTTGTTTATATTCTACTGTTTAATTTTTTTCTGTCTTTATTTGATGTTTAATTTAATACACATCACTAGAATAGCACTACGGTTGCAATTTGATGATCGGTAAAAGATTAAAGCACTGCCTGTATTTAATTGTGGTTAGTTCAAACATTTCTGTCCCTTGTTGCTGATTGAGAGAGAAAACCACTTCTGCGAGGCAGATAGAGGAAAATTTCAGTCAGATTACATTGCAATATGTAGGCATTTTTAATAAGAAAAAAATAGTAAGGATTCTAGGGAAGAAAAATGACGATTTAGGGCTTTGCTTTTCAGAAAAGATATACTAGTGGGCTACGGCACGTAGTATTAAGGTTGTATGGTAATCAGATTTCCCCTTTCACCCTTTCCATGTAATCTTAAGGGGTTTTTGTTGCTTCGTATTATAAAGATATCTCGTGCAAAATGAAGTTTTTGGAATTCTTTTTTCTGAATATTACTCCTAAAATCTCAAGCAACATTAAAAAAAAAAAAAAAAAAGTTTAAATAAATATATATATATATATATTGTAGATTTAAAATTAAATGCTTAAGTTTGCTTGTTGAAATAAAATGTTTAAAATTGCAGATGTAGGCATTTTTAATAAGGAAAAAAAATAGTAAGGATTCTAAGGAAGAAAAATGACGATTTAGGGCTTTGCTTTCCAGAAATGATATATTAGTGGATAGTCAGATTTTCCCCTTTCACCCTTCCCATGTAATCTTAAGGGATTTTTGTTGCTTCGTATTATAAAGCTATCTCGTGCAAAATGAAGTTTTTGGGATTCTTTTTTCTGAATATTACTCCTTATATCTCAAAAAATATTTAAAAAAAAAAAGTTTAAATATTTCTTTTCGAGATTTAAAATTAGATGCTTAAGTTTGCTTATTGAAATGAAATATTGAAATTTATTTCTTAATAGAAATGATAAGATAAAAGGAAACATGTTCAAAGAGTAAAATTATAAACAAAAAACGAATACGAAAACTTTTATTTTTGAATGAGATATCATTTTGTTACGAAGTAACAAAAGTCTCACTGTATTACATGCGAAGGAAGAAAGACGAAATCTGACTGCTGTGCAGCCTTAATGAGCTCCCACTCGTTCCAGATAATGTGAAAAAGTTCACTTAAATAATAACACGGGAACTAAATTGTTGAGTTACCATGAGCTTCCAATTCTATGCAAATTAAACCCTGGTTCTAATAACCGTCGCCTCGCTTATAAAATCGATTTATTTATTTATTTATTTTTTTAGTATACTCTTAATTCCTGACACTCTGAAAAATAATTATTGGAAGAGCGAATGAAATACGTACACTACGTATTATGCTTTAATGTAACAACACTTATAAAGAAAAGTGTCAACAAAAACAAGAAAAATTCACATACACTCCATTTCACTTTTTATTCACTTGTATATATATATATATATATATATATATATATATATATATATATATATATATATATATATATATATATATATATATATATATATATTAACTGTTTGTAATTTTTAAATATATAGTTCATTATACCCAATGAAAGATAGAAAATAATAAAAAGTAATTTTATTTTATTTTATTCATTTTTATTTATTTATTTATTTTATTTTATTTTTTCAGGAATGCAAAAGAGAGATCTTGGCTAATTATTGCACAACTAGTTCAGAGTAAAATGATTTGAACTGAACAACAGGTGCTGCTAACCATATTCGGCTTGGAATGAATTGTTGTAAAAATTCACTTTTGTATACGTGTTTAATATTAGAAGTAGTATAATAAAAATACTCTCCAAAATGATCTGAAGTGATTTTTTTTCTATCTGTTACATGCTCAAAATTAAAAATATTCGTGATATTTTCTGAAATTCACACTTTTAATTGGTAAATACGCAAATCCTCTTTTCATATTTCATAAAAGAAGATAAATTGAATATTATAGATTGATTGATTAGTTTGCCAGATAATGCACAAGAACATGGTGTAGAAGTAAGTTTACCATGCCTAAATGCATTTATTGAATGAATACGGGTTGTGACCCCTGCGAAAGATTCCCAAAGAGGGCATCCCACTCATTGGTCTCTTGTGATGACAACTGACATTAACCCACAACACTAACACTTAACTGTCTTATCAAATTAGCAACGCTTTCAATTTTTCCGGAAAAACTATATTCTGTTTAATGGCTCTATATAAATGAAAATGTCTCATGGTTATCAATCATTTTGTAGTCACGAAAGCAAGCCTTTACCTTTATTTTTTCTTGAATTTAGACCATCAGAAACTATTAGAAGCATAATTATTAGATTTGATACTGATAGTCTGTCTGGCGTATTTGATAAAATGATAGCCGATTTCCCCTTGACCTTACGTAGATTACCATTAACAGTTAACAATTATGTAAATGTAATGATCAAAAATGATGTTCAGCAAATGTAATGCATTGCAAATTTGTGTAATTACAAAAAAGTGATTGACTCAGTTATAGAGTTGAAAAATTTCACTCTCTATTAGCTTCTCATTATGTAAAACTAAGCATTTAACATATTATTTTATTTATTTATTTTATTTTATTTTATTTTATTTTATTTTATTTATTTATTTATTTTATTTTATTTTATTTTATTTTATTTTATTTATTTATTTATTTTGCAAGAAATTTTCAAAAGAGAAAAAAGTGATATTTTTTATTTCTGTCCGAATCAGCCACAGTTTTTTTTTTTTTTTTTTTTTTTTTTTTTACTTTATAGAATATTTCTCGCATTAGCAGTTTTTTTAGCTAACTCTTGCATACACTGACGCACTTTTTTCTGTGAAAAGATATATGCGTTACAAACTTTTAATTGACAGACTTCTAGAAAGAACGAAAGAAAAAAAAAAAAAAAAAGGAGTGTGTTTACTTTTACTTAAAATATTCGCAGTGTAAAACCTCTCACCGTTAAACTGTTTAGCATTTTAGCAACGGTTTAAAATCTACTCAACTATTGTTGTAAAAATTACAAAATTAATTTTTCAGACTGAACCCATGTCCTAACAATTATAATTATAAAATAGCCTCTCTATACCCACACAAGAAAACAAATAATCTGGTGTGTCACTCACACCACTTTTTCTTACCATGAAATTTAATACTATAAATACAGTTTGGAGATTAAGATGTAAGATAACGAGTACTGTCATGTAAACCTATGTTAAACAATTCAAATTTAGCTTCGGAAGAGTTTTATATGATAATTAGTTCTGTGTGAGGGGGGCTACAGCCCCCCTCAACTCCCTTTCATTAATGCACCTACATTTATATAGAATTTAATTCTGTTATTAACATTAAAAGTTTACTTAAAATCATACAGCCAATTTTCACACGCAACATTCCTTGAAACTTATCAATCTTGATCAAACTTTTCCAGCAACAAACGTACATTAACCTCAAAATACAACATTTGCATCTCCTAAAATTATTCGTTTTTAAGTCATTCTAAGAGACACAGACAAAGATCAAACGTTAAAAAACTTGACTACGGTAATCAGGAAGTCTCAAAACGTGTAAATATACAAAAAAACAAGCGATGAATATTTAGCTTAAAACATACATTATTTACCATATCTCTATGAGGAATTTATTTCAATTCCCAAACAGCGGTAAAATATTAGTAAAGCATATCGACTAACAACAAATAACTAACGCGTTGTGGCCACCACATGACTTTCTTCTATATTTTCCTATATAAATTCACTCAGTAAAAATAATTTTTTAAATTATTATTTAAAAAAATTATCTTCCATGATAATGCAGACGATTTCCATATTAGAGGAGTAGTATAACACTAAATATCCAAAAAAAGTTGAATTTATTCTCAATATTACATTAAAACAAAAAGAAAAAAAATGTTAAAAGTGAAAAAAATCGATAACTTTATTTTAAATTATCGCAGATCGATGCTCCAACCATTCGTTTTAAAGGTATTGGCGAGCTCTTTTGAAAGATACCCATCAAGAAAATGTACTCCCCTTGAGGGGGGGACTTCCTCCCTAGGGGGGGGGAGGCGAGGCTGCTACATACACAATTTTTTTTCCCAGTTGACTATCTCTATTACAAAAAATATATATTCGTTTCATTTAGTTTAGTGCAGTCTATAGATGTTAAACTCTACTTACCTGCAATTTCCCCCATAAACGTAATGTATTAGAATTCTCTTGATTGTCCCTGTACACGAACCATTTGCTTCATCTCAACGAAAAGCTTTCTGTAGCATCCCTATATGATACACATTTAGAATACCGAGTTTGGAATTTCTGCTACTAATTGTTCTTGATATATGCTGATAACAGACAGGCACACAGACACACAGACAGACAGACAGTCAGACACACACAGAGACCATTCGCTAAAAACGTGATCCTTTTCTTTAATCACAAGAACGTCAAGGAAAGGCAAAGAGCAATCCTGTTCAACCTCAAAAGTGAATTGAATGCATGGGTCAATCGAATTGACCAAAGAAAGTAAATTGGATTGTGATTAAAGAAAAGTTCTTGTGATTAAAGAAAAGGATTGTTTCTCAACTACTGTCTTTAGAAAACCATTCTCAGTCTCTTTGCCGTCGCATGCTCTCTCTAACCACGCCCCTCAACAAAAAATGTCTGCTTTTTACACTTATGTTTATCGTGCCTTACACATTTGTTCTGGTCCGTCTAATCTTTCGAAAGAAATCAATTATTTAAAATCTCTTGCTCTCTCTCGTGGTTATAACCCGTCTATTATCGATAAAGCTCTATATAAATTTAAGAATCCTAAACGTTCTGCTCCCAAATTAAACGATCACAGTCTCATCCCAGTTGTTTTACCTTTTTATTCTTCACTCTCTTTTAAAATCTCCAAAATTCTTTCACCGTTTGGTTTCAAAGTCATTTACAAACCCGTCAATAAAATTAAATTATCTTCTCTTAACCCGTTAGTAGTCGCTATCGACAGCGCCACCTATTACAGATTGCGAACTTTTTATTTAACTGTCACCAATAATTTTAAGAAGTGATGTGATCGGCATTAAATCGATTTTATTCGCGTTTTATGTATATCAAATGTCACTTCTAAAATTTTTTGGTGGCTATTGTATAAAAAAATCTGGAAAAACTGAAGGATGGGCGGCAAATCGACCAACTAGCGACTACTAACGGGTTAAGGATCCCATTCCCACCGAAAACCGTTCTGGAATTTATTTAATTCCGTGTTCGTCCTGAAACTTAGGTTATATTGGTCAAACTAGGAGGCGTTTGAAATACAGAATAAATGAGCACCGTCGGAATGTTCGTAATGAAGAGATTACCAAATCTTCTATTGCTTCCCACTGCTGGTCTCAAGGTCATCGTTTTGATTTTTCCAAAACTAACATAATTTCATCTCCTGTCTGTTCCTCCCATTTCGATATTCATGAAGCATTTTACATATTTAAAAATTCGAAAAATCTTGTTAATGATATTTCTTCCACTCCATTCTTCTCTGATGCTTGGAAATTACTCACGTAACTTAGATTTTCGTTTAATTTTGATATCTTTAGATTGTTATATGGTTAATCTCACTGATTTATTTATTTTCTTGTTTTCTTGTACAATTCTACTCACACCAGTTGTCATGTTTACTTTCTACCTTATAAAGTTTTTCTTTTCATTTTAAACGATTTTGTGCGTTGACGCTTTGACTGCAGCACTCGTGCTTACTTTATTCGCCTGATGAAGGGTTGTGTGTTTTTTCGACCCGAAACAATTGTTGCGAGTTTATTGCATTTTATGGTGTTTATTCAAAGTTTGTAAGTAATATTTTTTTACAACGCCAGTTTTGTGGTGCTTTTATATTAAAATTAATATTAACCTTATTAATTTTCCTTTGGTAACCAATTAATGCATTTAAAAATATATCTAAAATCTGGTTAAATTGTAAATTAATTGAAAACTGTTGTCGTTTTTGAAACCCTTACTCTTAGGCTTTTCATGTGCCTTTTCCGGTTTTTTGATTTTTCACAATATCTTCGTAAACTCATCTGTACATCGGGCCTTTCTAAATTATAAAATTTCGGTGTTCTTTATTTTATTTTTTATTTTTTAGATATTGTGGATAAAAGATCCCCCCCCCACACACACACATACATTGTACACGCACCAACCAAATTTTTGACCGAATACGATTCTACAATTACCTAGAGTAGTCGGATAGTAGAAGTAAAGATTACGACTGAAATTTACAGTCATTTGCAAAAGTTTAAGACCAGTAACCGATTTTTAGTATTTTAACACATTGCATAATTTGCGCAGACTATTGCGTCATCTCATGTGCTGATTGCATCAGACGCATTCTACTGCTATAAATAAAGTTGGCCGGCACGTTTGCTCATTGGATTTTGTAGTAGACAGTGTTGTTGTTTAATTATTGTAATGGATAAAAAACACTTCACTTACTGTTACAAAAGGTCAGAAATACTGACCCTGCATAAAATTGAATTTTCTGAACGTCAAATAAATTCGAAGGTGAGCAAGACAACTGTACATCAAGCCATTAGTAAATTTAAAATTTCAGAAAAATTTGTGGACCTTAAGAGAAGCGGTCGCCCTAGAAAAACGAGTGCACGTAATGTGATCATGTGATAAGAAGGATGGTCGTACGAGATCCAAGAATCTCCTGCAATACGATTAGACAATCTCTGGCTACAAAAGGCACCAACGTCAGTTTCAGCACTATTTCAAGACGTTTGGTCGAAGATTTTGGTTTATCATTCCATAAAACCAAAAAATCCCACAAAACCATGCAAGGAAACCTCGACTTACTCCAAGTATGGAAAAAGAAACGGCCGACTTTCACCAGATAATATCAGATTTGAACAGTACAGCAGTGGAGTAGGGTCTTATTTTCGGATGAGTCAAGTGTGCAGCAATTTTCTTCACGCGCTACAAGTGTTCGCCGCCCAAGGGGAAAAAGATATGATGAGAGATATACGATTCAGACTGTGAAGCATCCTCCAAGCCAAATGATATGTGGGGCAATATATGTGTCCGGTACTGCTAGTCTGTATTTTGTGCCATCTAAAACCACCGCTATGAACGGAAAGCGGTACCTTAATTTGTTACGTGAGAAGTTGAAGCTTCACATGTGTGTTCAGAACCAGGTAACAGCCCAGATTTGAATCCAATGGAGAATCTGTGGTGTATTGGGAAAAATAAAGTCGCAGAAAAGCAACCATTCTCTGCTACGGCACTTGTTGAAGCAATCAAGCATGTCTGGTGCACAGACATTTCTAAAGCTTACTGCAAGTCTCTCTATTGCATGCCTAACAGGTTTCCACAAGTTATTAAAAACAAAGGAGGTCCTACAAAACACTGACTTTAATTACAGTAAATCCCCATGTACAGTCTATTTTGTTCCTTTATATGTAAAATATGTGTGTTATTTTCGCGGAATTCCATTAAATCTGATTTTTCTACTCTTAAACTTTTTCAAATGACTGTATCAAGTTAAAAAAAATTGTCGCTCATCAAAATAAGGATATCATCGTTAGGTAACATTTAATATCACAAATATTCATATAAAAAATTATTTTGATAACTTAGCTAATCTTGTTGCAGTTTTAACGCTGAATTTAAAAATCCCTATAAATATAGTATCATGTAACAATTTCTAACCAAATTTAGCTTGGAATTATTATCTGCTTACTGTTACCATAATCACCAATTAATCGGAAAAATATTATCTAAATAGTAATTTTTGTCAGACAATAGTGTTTAATTTAAAATGCTTCACGGCGAGATTAATAGAACTTCTTTTTCAATAATTCAATATTAACACACTACATATCTATACAAAACATTTCAATCAACACCTTGTCCAATAAAACAAGTTAAATTCAAATAAATTTTTAGATCCCTGGAGAATTCTTTAACTTTCAATTAAATAATTTTGCCCAGAATTACGTGATAAATTTCCCTGTTTTTCATTCATAATTTCTATGATAAACACGATTCTTAATGTTACATTCTCTTACCCATAAGGTGCTAAAGAAAGCATTGTTTTTGGGTCAAATTTTCAAAAGCGAGTTTTTGTTATATTTTCACCTTCTGAGGTCCCCTGAATCCGAAAATCATGTTTTTAGCGGTTAGTCTTTGTGTGTGTCTGTATGCCTGTCTGTTATCAGTATATCTCAAGAACAAATGGTAGCAGAAAGTCCAAACTTGGTATAAAGTGTATCATATAGGGATGCTACACTAAACTTTTCATTGAGATCAAGCAAATGGTTCGTGTACAGGGACGACATCCAAGAGAATTCAGATACATTGCGTCAATGGGGGAAATTGCAGGTAAGTAGAGTTTGACATCTATAGACTGCACAAAACCAAATGAAACGAATATATATATTTTATATGCGTAAAAACATGTTTCATGTAGATTATGGTATAAAAATCATTCACTGTTTGTTTACGGGGCTACACAAAAGAACTAGACTATAATGCGACAGTACTTGAAAATTCATGGAAGTGTATTTCAGGTTGTGCCGTGTGTTATTAATATAGGATTATATTTATACGTACCATGTGATGGGTACACAACTTTCAGAAGATATACAGGGCTGCCAATATTTAAGCCATAACATTCTTTTTTATATGTTAGTGTAAGTGCTTTACTATAATATGCTATATCATATAATATTTTACCATGTCCAGGAAAGCTGCGAAATTGTAATCAATTCCTTAAAGCTATATGGTAAATAATGTATTTTGTTTATGCCAAATATTCATCGATTGGTTTCTTGTATATTTACACGGTTTGAGGCTTCCTGAATATTGAAGTCAAATTTTATAGTTTGATCTTTGCCTGTGTCTGTCAGAGTGCATTAAAAACAAATAATTTTACGCGATCCAAATGATGTATTTTGAAGGGAATACGTTTGTTACTGGAAAAGTTTGTTCAAGATTGATAAGTTTCAAGGAATGATGCGTTTGAAAGTTGTCTGAATAATTTTAAATGAAATTTTGAACTTAATATCAGATTTGATTTCTCTATAAATGTAGGTACAATAATGAAACGGGGGGGGGGGTAGGGAGGCGGTAGTCCCCTCACATCGAAATATTTGTCAAACCAAGCTGTTCCGAAGCCTATGTTGAATTGTTTTAACATAGGTTTACATAACAGTACTCGTAATCTTAACCCTTAATCTCCAATCCGTACTTATAGTATTAAATTTCAGGGTAAGAGAAAGTCGTGCGAGTGACACATCAGATTATTTATTATTTTACAGTGTAATTTTTTTATTTATTTATATCAATTTCAATTCAATATTAAATTAAATTTCAAATGTACCTGGAGTACTTCTCAACTTCGAAATAAAAAAACTTCACTATATGTATAATGAATTAAAGTTCCTTATTATAGAGGCGTTATTATTTTTAATAATGGTACCACTTTTAATATATCCAGCCGACATGTAGTTATATAAGCTTGTTAAACTCGAATGAATTTTTTTCGTGCTTATCTAAAGTATTTTTCTTCATTCTTTCCTGTAAGGATATTTCACCATGCTCATTTGTATTACAAGTTTCCAAAATATAAATTTTACGCTTAGTTATATAGCGTATAAAAGAAAACTATAGCTGAGCGTAAATGAAATCTGCTATGTCCCTTGAGCATTATCCATTTCGTCCAAGCATCCGCTTATATTTATTTATTTTATTTACTTTTCTTATCGGCACTCCAGGCTTGTATAGGAAATTAAGACAGTATAGGAATCCTGTATTAAATCATCACTCAAAATCGCTGAAATATTAACCCACTTAGCAATATGATTTTCTTCGAAAAGCGAAATACATGTGAAAGGAATAGTTATTAGGAATTTTTCTCTGAACTGATAAAGATGCCTTCAGTTGGTTTTTTCCTTTCATCAAAGAGAAGTAAACAAGAAAAGAACTTGAAGCAGAATGCCTTCAAATATAGGTTACTAATTACTGACCTTCAATTTCGTCAATACAATATTGACGCCTAATTTCCATGTAAAAGTGTCTGTAATCCTTAAATGAGTGGCTTGGCAAGAATACCAATTGCGGTCTTCATGAAAAATGATGTTAAGTTATTAAATGATTAGTTGTTATGGACTACATAAGTCGGATTTCTGGCAAACCCTGTTTTAAATGCAATAATTTGGATTATTTCAATGATCAACAAAAATAAAGTTATGATCTTATTGCATTTATTAAAAGCACAAGTCTACATATAAAATTTTAATTTGATATTTTTGGCTGATCTTTATGTTTTTTGGTATGCTGAAACCGAAACTGAAGTGAGATTTTCTCTCTCACGTATAGATTATTGTCGATACGCGGTGTCTACTGACATACACTCCGCGACAAAAAGATGGGTATAAAGGGTTTTTTCTTTGATTTTTCTTAAAATAACATTATCTAAATTGTGCTTATCATTTATTGTTATCATAAAATAACACTGTTCCCGGACTAATTTTTGTTTTAAGACTCATTTAGAAAAATTTTAAGATTAAAAATTTTCTAATTTAAGACTACACACCGTGACAAAAAGATAGGAACAAAGAGTTTGTTTTTTTAAATTTTTGAATATGATTATTTTGATTATGAATATTTTGAATATGATTCAAATATTTAATATGTTTTTGATATGATAATATTTTGATATGATAATAAATGATCAGCACAATTTAGATAATGTTATTTTATGAAAAATTTAAAAAAACCCACTGTTGCTATCTTTTTGTTGCGGTGTGTAGTCTTAAATTAGAAAAAATTTAATCTTAAAACTTTTCTAAATTAGTCTTAAAACAAAAATTAGACCGGGAATAGTGTTATTTTATGATATTAATAAATGATAAGCACAATTTAGATAATGTTATTTTATGAAAAATCAAAGAAAAAACCCTTTGTACCTATCTTTTTGATGTAATTTCTTTTGGTGTAATTTCTTCATTTTCAGTAGTTTCTAGTATGTTTTCATGATTAATTATAATTAATCACGGAAACATACTATATTGGTGGAAGAGTCATAGAAGAAATTGTGTGGGTAGACACCCGTATTGACAAAAAGCTATACGTGATAGAGAAAACTGGCTTCATTCACTGTTTCAGCACACTATAAAACATATGTATCAGCTAAAAGTTCACATCAAAATATCAAATAAAATTTTGCAAACTTTTTTTTTTTTTTTTTTTTTTTGTAGATCTGTGCAATTTGGGGGAAGGCTGCATTAAAAAAAGTAATACTAAAAGCCTGAGTTTCACAAAACTAACGCTTAAAACTGACATCATTGCTAAAAAATGTATTAAAATTAAACAATATATATATATATTCTTGGTTTAAATGAATGAATAAAATAACGGAAGAAGTATGATTTAGCAGAAAAATATAACGTCGCAATTGCAACATTGTGTTGAGAAAAAGTTAATTTTACCCGAGATTTGAAATAAATAAAATAAATCTAAAAGATAATTTTCTTAATAATAAAATTGCAGGTTTCCCGAAACTAACACTGACACTGATTTCATATCTAAAAAAATGCATTGGAATAAAGAAAGTAATATTCTATCCATGGTTTCCATACGTGCATTTTAACTGAATTAAATAATGAAAAGGGTTATTTCAACAGAAAACTACATCACAATTGCAACAATGTATTGAGGTTTAAAAAAATATCCATGGTTTGTATGGTTTTAAAAGATTCGTTCATTTATACTCAATAAATAAAGCAAACAAGTTCTATTTTTAGAATAAACTCTTTTCGCTATACTATGCGGAATTTTGATACGTCCAGTGAAAAATAATGATAATAAATTAACTATGTAGAACTCAACTACGTTACGAAAAATTAACACTATAAATAAATAACTAGACACATGAAAAGTACAAAACTTTGAATAAACACTCGTGCCTACTTTGTTCGCCTAACGAATGGTCGTGTCTTCTTTCGACCCGAAACAATTGTTGCGAGTTCTTGCATTTTATGGTGTATATTCAAAGTTTCGTTACTTTTTTTACTTTTAAACGCCAGTTGTGTATTGCTTTTTTTTTTTTTTTTTTTTTTTAACTAGACACGTGGTTATAAAATTTGAATTAAAAGATCAAGATGTTATTTTTAATTTCTTGAAGAAGTTTTGGACTTCAAAACATATGAATATCATGATGTAAATGATGAAGCCATTTGTTTCAAATATCATGTAAGGCAAGTTTTAGTAATTTGAACTGACAAGTGAAAATAAATTTGGAGATAGACGTGTAAAATTCGGTACAGGCCGACCAGTAATATAAAAAGAGTAAAAATAAATTTAAAAAGCTTATTTTATTTTTCTTATACAATTATATTCATTATATATTTTTTTTTTCTTCAGAAAAACACCATATTAAAGAAAAAACTTCTAGGATAACTTTATAGGAAACATTGATTGAATAAATACTTTGATTAAAAATAAAATATGCACTGTTCTTTCTAATAACAGTAGCCAAAAGTTAGTACCTATCCGTTAGTCGCATTTACACTCCTGCTCAAAAGTTTTGCAAGATTTGCAAACGATCAGTTTTTTTTTTTTTTTTTTCAATTGAAAAACCTATCTCTCTATGAAATGTTTTCAAACATTGGATATTTAAAGAACTGGGGCTTTCTCATGTTTTTCAGTAAAGACTGGTTTAAGACAATATTTAGAGGGCCTGTAACAAATTGAACACAAATCAATAATGTTTGTGATCACTCTTTATTAACTGAACGAAATGAACTGTAACTTTAGGATATGTTAATATAGATCCAGCTCAATTTGTAAATGAATTTGTGTGACTATAGCATATTAAATAACGGAGATATAAGCATTTATTTTAAAACTCTAAAAAAAAAAAAAAACATGTTTTTTATTTGTAATATACAGAGTTTTTAACGAAAATTATTCCCAGTTTCAGGTAAGTTGAAACACTCTTTTAAAACAATATGCTGCAATTGGAATACAAATATCTTAAATATCTCATGAAATATGAGCAGTTTTATTATTTTTTATTAAAAAAAAAAAAAAAAAGAAAAAAAAAAGTTTTCACTGCTCATGTGCGAAAGATAGCAGAATTTTTATTACATAGGTTGAAAGCTAGATTTATTGGGCAACTTTTGTTAAAAGCGTATTTGAATAGAGTAAAAATTAAGCAAATTATGTGAAAAAGAACGAGCTAGATTTTACGCATTTTCCAAGAGTTGAAATTTCTTAAGAGGTTTTTCACATGCTACGTAATTAATTTAAAGATCCAATTATTTAAAGCACGCTCCAAATGTACTTTTTTGTGAAAAAAAAAACTCTTATAAGTTTGTAACTCTAACATATTTTCGTTTATTTACTAAGATTTGTGACATGGTAAAGGGTTTTCACAAAAAAGAGCTTTTGTGAAATGAATAAAATAATTGGATCTTTAAATTAATTACGCGGTATGTGAAAAATCCCTTAAGAAATTTCAACTCTTGGAAAATATTTAAAATCTAGCTCGTTCTTTTTCGGATAATTTGCTTAATTTTTACTCTATTCAAATGCACTTTTGATAAAAGTTACCCAATATATAGAGCTTTCAACCTATGCAATATTTTTTTTTTAATCTTTCGCACATGCGCAGGGACCGTTTTTCATAAAAATGTTTATATTTCATAAGATATTTAAGATATTTGTATTCCGATTGCAATATATTGTTTTCAAAGTGTTTTTCCAATTTATCTGGAAGTGGGAATAATTTTCATTAAAAATTCTGCATATTATAAATAAAAAACATGCTGATTTTTTTTATATAAATTTTTATATATCCGTTATTTAATATGCTTTTTCACACAAATTCATCTACAAATTAAACTGGGTCTGTATTAACATATCCTAAATTTGGGATCCGGACGCATACATACAATCTTTACCTGAATTTGGTCACGGGCGAATTTCAGTACTCCTGATTCGCTGTTTCATTTACAGTCGGCTCTGACGTCATGCTTTACATACAGAGAAACATTCTGTAGTAGCGATATTTCCCCCCTTATCTTTCGGTAAAATATCTTTCTTTTCAAAAACAAATCTGCTATCTCCATTTTCTAATATTCTCGATTCTATGTTTATATGATATTTTTCTAATTTTTTTTTTTTTTTTTTTTGTACTTGTTAAATAAATATATACCACATTACTCGAGTTTAAATATCCAAGTAATTTTTATTTTTAATGTGTTTTAAATCATGAACAATTGTGTGCTAGACCATGGATCCCTGCGATTCAATAGCGGCTGTTCAGACGCGAACTTGAACAATAGAAACACCGTACAAGGCATAGTTACCCTCCTCTACGCTTGGTGCGCTAGTTACGCGTCTCGTAGTTGCTATATGTACTTACTTGCACACAAAGCTTATTGACAATTTAACGAATTATTTTTTATTACAACTGTCTTGTAATGCACAAAGCTGTTTGTTATACAAGCAGAATGTTTTAAGAAGATTATTTGTAGATAAATAATTATTTATTTCTACATTTATTCCAGAAAGTTCAGCTATTTAAAACTTTTCTACTAAAAATGTTTTAACAAATTTAATATATATATATAAGATATTGTATTTTTTTTTTTTTTTTAGACATAAAAATTTCTTTGAAATAAGCCTAATAATAATAATAATAAAAGGGAACTGTATATAAGGAATATTTAATAATTATGCTTGAAAAAACAAATTCATATTCGAAATCATTTTAAGTATTTATTACATTAGTATCTGAAATATTTTTTATTTTATTTTATTTTATTTTTTAATAATATCTACATTTTGTACGCACATTAAAAATTTTCTTTATGTAATTTTTTTAAATTTTTTAAAAATAATTATCTTAGATATTTTTATTATACATATGCAGTGAAAATCACTAATAATAATTATATTGACATTTCTTGAAAATAATAATAATAATAATAATAATAATAATAATAAATTAAAAATTTTTTTGGGGAAAAGTTTTGAAGCTTCCTGCTAATTAATTCTTAATAATTTTGCCTTATCTTTTTGCTCCATTTGAGGCCGAAAGGTTCTGTTCTCTAAGCTGGTAGAAGGGAGATGCCGGGTTCAAAAGCCATGTTGCGATCGTTGATCCAGCCATTCTGATTTATTCGCGATCTTTTCCAGTACTTGCATAAATACGGGATAGAAAAAAATTTATATTTATATTATATCTACTAGTTAAAATAGTTTTTTTTTTTTTTTTTTTTTTTTTAATTTTGCTTTTTGATTACTGTTTTACACATACACACATATATATAATCATTATACATCTGCAATGAAATATAGTAATCAGGTAAAATATTTAAATGCTATTGTATTCACTCAGACACATACACATATCTTTATAAAAACAATAAAAACAGAAAAATGAATTTAGGAAGCCACAATACGTATAAATATACCAAAAACCTACAGTGATTTTTTCGTTCTTTCTTTCTTTTTTCCTTTCTTTCTTTTCTCTTTCTTTCTTTTTCTTTTTTTTTTTTTTTTTTTTCATGGGTACAATATTTCCCTTACATAGTATATGTTTGGAAATTAAAAATGAATTCAGGAGATCTTAAAACGTACAGATTAATGCCAAATTCTCATAGTTAGATTTTCTTTATAATTAAAAACATTTTCTAACATGGTTTTACATAACTTTTTTAACTTCTCAACATATACTAGAATGATAAATCTTTATTTGGGAATAACAATCCTAAAATAGTACACAAATGAAAAAGTCAAATTATGGACACTATAATAATTTTTACTTTTCGTACATACATATTTGAGGAAAATATTGTAATCACGTCAAAAATCCGACATTGAAATTTTAATGCTTCTACATGTTTTGAGGTCCCCTAAATTCAGTCACATTATATTTTTATTTATTTATTTATTTTTTTTTTTCATAGTCTCAGAATTATAAAAAATCTGTTGGCATTACAATGAAACAATATTACGTATATTAAAATTTTACTAGGACTATTTAAATAAAATTTAAAATTTTTAATATTTTAAAATTTTTTCCTACTAACAAATTTTTCTTTACTTTCTTCGGTTTTAAAGTATTGCAATTTAAATTTATGTGGTTATGTGGCTTAAGGCTGATTAATACAATGATTAATATAATTTTTATTTAGATAGTTTTCAAGAAATTTTCATATACTTATGCAAATTTTCATAACTGTAATGCAGTAAATAACAAACATATACATTTAAAACATTTACTATCACCATAAAATTGTGTGAGATCTTTCAAGATTCTCATATTTTGACACGATTTTAAAAAAATTCCCTTGCCTTTACAGAAAAATACTAAAATGCACTCTGTTTCATCATTAAATATATATATATATAGTTTAAATATATATATAGTTTTAATTCGTTTATTACTAAGGAATGGTTCTAAAAAATTATTATTAGGCATTAGTATTTCAAATCATCATTAAAGAGCGCGAATATCACGATGAATAAACGATCTTTTTATTGTATTTTTTATGATGAAAACATTTTGACAAACATGTATAATTCTACATGCATTGATATAATTATTATGCCCATTCAAAAAAATTTTCGACATTTTAATAAGATTCCAGCGTGAACTGCAAATGCATATATAAAATGTTATTCTTATGACCGGACCTTTAAATTAGCGATGAAGAAACGATTTTTTTAATTATATTTTTTGTGGTGAAACATTCTACATGCCCTGATATTAATTATTATGCATATTCAAAAAAAAATTTCGGCATTTTAATGAGTTTACAGCGTTAATTACAAATGCTTCTGTATAATGTTATTCCTATGGCTAGACCTTTAAATCAGGTGAAACCGAGACTTGTAAACAGCGCCAATTGCTGGGTAGCGGTAAAATATGTAAGTTCTTGTTGTACGCTCTTTTCGCCTTGTCTGGACAGCCGTTATTGAATCGCAGGGAGCCATCGTTAGACATAATTATCTAATTATTTAAAAGCATTTAAAAATATGTAGTGGCGCCATCTGTTTCTTTATAGAATACCTATTTTATATTTGCATTTTAAATTATATTTCCTTCTGTTAACTTAATTAGGCATAAATTCGTATATATTTTTTATTTTTAAAATAAGATTCTTTAAAACGTAAAAATATTATGAATAACAGTAGAATAAAAAAATTATTTTACCTGTAACACAATTAAGTTATCCCAAAAGGTTTATTTAAAAATATGTATGGTGTAATGGATATGAATGTAAGAAACGCGCTATATCATTGTTCAAGTAATTATTTACTTAATTATAAATTTTCTCTTGAGATGTATTTAATTACGACATAGTTCATTTATTACTATATTTCTCATGATGGAGTATGGTAAAATGGTGAGAAAACCTGTTTGCTGTTTGAAAGAAATAGTCCTCTCTTTGCCTCTCGCAGTGTTTATTTATTTATTTTATTTTATTTTAAATTATTTTAAAAAAGAAAGAAAGAAAAATTATTTAAGATCCATATGTTTTTATTAAACATTATTAAAATACTACTAATTAAATGTCTCAAAATAAATTAGCATTCAATCCTCTCCTCCCCACCCCTCATAAAAAAACAAATAAATAGTGTAAATAAATAGTGTAAATTATTAAAATGGTGTTGAAAGATATCAAAAAATTTTACCTTTAAATTGAAATAAACACATCCCTGGTTATTCAGTTTTTTTTTTTTTTTTTTTTTTTTTTTAATCAAAATATCTTTGTTCAATAGTTTTTCAAGAAGGATTTTTAGATTGTTTTAATTTGCTAAATTTGTCAAATTTATTATTTTCCAAATATATACTATGCTTTGTAATCATGCAAAATTCGACTGTGAGATTTTGGCGCTACTTTCTGAGGCCTACTGAATTCGCTATTTTTAACAATATGCATTTATGTGCGTACGAGTGAACATGTTAGCATGCAAACACCTTACCAAATTAAGTTAAAGGTTGGTAGGTATGTTATAAGGTCATCGTCGCATTACCTGTATAGATTACGACGAGTATATGATTGTATTCTTTTACAGAAATACAAAGAAAAATCTTTATAATTATGCTATGTAGATTCAAATTATTTGAAATGCGTTAACATTAAACTTCATAATCGATTAAAGAAAATTTGAATAGGCATGTTACAAGTCATCGATGCATGAATTATATAAATTTTCATGAATGCAGAATATATATGCTGTGATTTTCAGTCACATTTAAATTGAATTACAATAAGTGTTATGTGTGTGTTTTTGCTATTATCATGTATCTATTAACTGCTAAATTTTATAACGTTATTAAATTCAATAAATAGACAATAAGACTTCTTCACACACCATAAATTTTAAGCCAGCACAACCGGTTTCGAAAGGACGTAGCCTTCCTTCATCAGGTGCAAAAAAACACGTGCTACTGCCTTGGAGGCAAAAGCAAGACTGAAAGCAGGGCAAAACCCAAAGGGGGAGGAGCAACACAAACAACCAATAGGAAGCATCATGCAGGACCAATCAGAGAGGAACACACATGCACACACAAAAACAAAAGAAGGGAGGGAAGGAATAAACAATTTATTTTATTTTATTTTTTAATGATTTATTTATTTTTTTTATGTATTTTTTTTTTTAAATTAATATTATACTAATAAGTAAATTCAATAAAATTTATTTATTTATTATTATTATTTTTATTTATTTATTTATTTAGAATTATTTAATTATAACTATTATTATGTTATAAACATAATGAAGGAAATTATTTAATTGAATTAAACAAATTTTTCCAGGCTGTAGACAGCAAAGTGGAATCAGATTTTTCATTGATAATTTTATCACGATTAAGGTAAATAGCTAAATTTTCCAAAAAATCCAGTTCGGAAACGCGTTTGGCATGAAAGATAATTTTGGCACTCTTTATTGCCAAACTAAACTATTGCAACTTAATTGCTAAACTCTTTATTGCTCTACTTTTCTTTTATTATAAAATAGATAAATCATTAAAAAATAAAATTAAATTAATTGTTTATTCCTTCCCTCCCTCCTTTTGTTTTTGTGTGTGCATGTGTGTTCCTCTCTGATTGGTCCTGCATGATGCTTCCTATTGGTTGTTTGTGCTGCTCCTCCCCCTCTGGGTTTTGCCCTGCTTTCAGTCTTGCTTTTGCCTCCAAGGCAGTAGTACGTGTCTTTTTGCACCTGATGAAGGAAGGATACGTCCTTTCGAAACCGGTTGTGCTGGCTTAAAATTTATGGTGTGTGAAGAAGTCTTATTGTCTATTTATCGTTTGTACACCAGTTTTGCATTTAGTTTTGGTTATTAAATTCTTCATATTATATATATATGTGTGTGCGTGTATTACAGAATTGTAAAATATCGTTCTTAAACGCTGCTGTTTATGAACTCATTTATGTAATATCTTTCTGATAATATTGGTTTATTATGAGAAACAATATGCTTAATATTTATATTTCTTTTACAGGAAAGTGTGAAATAGTTTACATATATCACATCCTATTGGAACTAATTATATTAAGTTCATTGAATTACTTAAAAGAGTAAAACTGATATACGTTTGAAAATTTTACTGAAGAATGATTGTTACTGAAAACTGCTTGCTTGATATTGTTATTCTTCTAATGGGACACACCAAAAAATTAGGATACATTACCTTCCACTTTCCAAATATCTTAATTTCCCGCAGGAGAAATATTCAAATTTTGGTATTTTACTAGATTAATTAATGTTTTTTTTTTTTTTTCTTATATATGCTTTTTAAAATTTAGAATATAAAAACTTACAATAAGCTAGAATAAAATTACAAATAGTAATACTTACGAGTAAATAAATTTTTCTCCAGAAGGATTTGATGATCCTGAGTTCCATTTAGTATTAGTTAATTTACCGAATTCTTTAACACATACATTGTAGTCTTCTAAATTTTTAATACTGCTGCGTATCGTAATGATATTCGCCGAAATTGATTCCACTTCATTAGAAAACGAAAATGGCAGATTTGTTTCCGAAAAGACGGACATTTCGTTTTAATTATATAAAAACTTATAACAAGTACAATTCAGCATATGGGACTGACGTCAGAGCCGACTGTAAAGGAAACAGCGAATCAGGAGTATGTACTGAAATTCACCCGTGATCAATTTCAGATTAAGATTGTATATATGCGATCCGGTATCCGGACATAATATCGCGGAACAAAATATCGCATCAAAATAATTGTATGATCCATTTGAAAATTTGTATTTGTGTCATGTGTGATCTCTGGTGGGGACCACAGGGTCTTATACAGATAAATTAATTGATTAAAATAAATAAATATATAAATAAATATATCATAGAATTGAATTTCATTGTTTTATCTATATTTAATTTTAAATTATTTTATGATTTGCTTTTCACCATTCAAAATACATTTTAAAAATATTGTACATCACTGTTGACATCAAAGCTGAACACTGTTCACAAACCTGAATTAAGAATTTTAAAATAGATTTACACGTTTGAATTCATTACGGCTAATCGTGACAAAGTTTATAAATATAGTCTTTAAAGTCTTTTAAGCAAAATTTATAACAATTTTTGTGGTGGGTTGAGGATATGGAATCTAAGGAGACTAAGGATGAAATATGATGCAACATTATTAGTAATTACCAACTCCTTTTTGCTTTAAATTCATCTATGTAGGCGATATTTTGTCCTCGCGAGATTTTGTCCCTAACCCCCTAAAGTTACAGCTCATTTCGTTCACTTAACGATACAAGGTGATCACAAACATTATTGATTTTGCTCAATTTGTTACCGGCCCCTAAATGTTGTCTTAAACCAACCTTCACTGAAAAACTTGAGGTAGACCAAGTCCTTTAAATACACAACGTTTGAAAATAGTTCATCGAGAGATAAGTTTTTAAACTGAAACATAATGATTGCAAATCTTGCTAAACTTTTGAGCAGAAGTGTATATATATTAATTTTGATTTAAAATTATTTATAATTTAATAAAGATTTGTTTTAGATGTTCTTTGAATGAATAATTGCCTTCTTAAAAATAAAATTACAGTAACCAGAATTTAAACATAATCTCAAAGTTCTATAAATTATATTTATTCAGTTATTCTTCATGTATTGTCATATATAACAAAAAATTCCTTTTGTTTAGATTCAAATCTTCAGTGGATGCATTGTATCTCAGAGGAATTGTCAGCTGTCGATTACATCAGACTATCAAACCTCAATAGAGCCGATTTTTTTTTTTTTTTTTTTAATATATGGTTGGTAAAATATGCCCTTGTTGAACTATCTGTGATGAATATGAAGCCATTTCAATTACGACATAGCAAATAGGAAGTTCTAATTTTATTTTCTTTTAGCACATGTGATTTTGTTATTTAGTCGACATTTAGAGAAACACTACAACGTGATCCACCATATGATATTTTTATAATCTGGCGGTATGCCACAAATTTTGCAGCGGCATTTATAGACGATAAATAAATAATATATTCAATCAAAACAGTAAATAATCTGGTGTGCCACTCACACGGCTTTCTCTTACCCTGAAATTTAATACTATAAATACATGTTGGATATTAAGAGGTAACATAACGAGTACTGTTCTGTAAACCTACATAATTTACCATATCTCTATGAGGAATTCATTTCAATTCCCGAACAGCTTTCCTGGAAATGATAAAATATTATTAGTAAAGCACATCCACTAACAACAAAAAAGAATGTTATCGCTTAAATATTGGCAGCCATGTATATCTTTCGAAGATTACATACAAACCACATCGTGCACCTAAATATAATCCTATATTAATAATACATGGTCTAGTCTTAAATACACTTCCGCCAATTTGCAACTATTGTCGCACTTTTATCTAGTTCTTTTGTGTAGCCCTGTAAACGAACAGTGAATGATTTCCCTACCATATTCTACATACGACATGTTTTTACGCATATAAAAAATATATATTCGTTTCATTTGGTTTAGTACAGTGTACCGATGTTAAACTCTACTAATCAGCACTTTCCCCCATAGACGTATTGTATTTGAATTCTCTTGGGCGTCCCTGTACACGAACCCTTTGCTTCATCCCAACGAAAAGCTTGGTGTAGCATCCTTATATCATACGCATTTAGAATACCAAGTTTAGACTTTCTGCTACTATTTGTTCTTGAGCTATGCTGATAACACACACACAGACAGACATACAGACCATTCGCTAAAAGCATAATGTTCGTATTCAGGGGGCCTCAAAACGTGTAAATATAACAAAAACTCACGTCGAAAATTTGACCCTAAAACAATACTTCCTCTACTTTATGCGTAAGAGAAAGTAAAAAAAGAAAATGAAAAAATAATAATTGATGTGTAAAGTATATATGTCCTTCTTTACGTTTAAAATCCATCCCAGTCAATTAAATAAAATATAAATTTATCAAATTTACAAGTAATTCTTTTATCCATAGGCGATAAGAAAATCGGTGAAAATTTATTTTAATCAAAATACACATCCAGTAATTGGCACTTACTTTATTACTGTTTATAAAAATAATAGAGTGTTACTTAAATTGTATTAGTACGTAAAATATTAAGAGTTGGGTAGTATTTATGACACAAAAAACATAAATCCACAAAGATACCATTAATTATGTATTAACACCTAATGAATAAAGAGTATAATATGCTAAACTGCTTCTATATAACAAATACTTCAAGCTATCTTTACGAGAATATTGGTTCTTAGTAAAAGAACATATAAAACGGTAATTACCATTTTGTTTATTTACAGTAGCATTACAATATGAAGGCGGAAGATGCTTCGCCCACCATTTTGTTCCTTGTTTGCATATTCTACTTCTTTAAACCATAACAATCTATTCTATAACAGTCTACATATGAGACAACTAGCTGGTCTTATTCCATAGAGGCGAAATATTTCCTCTCTATGATCTGCTCCCCCTAGTGGTCAATATTTCTATATTTATTACTCCTTGTCTGTTTAGCTTTCAGGGCAATATCATTTAACTTGCTAAAAAGCTTTTTTTTTTAAATAATGGCATTATCTTGTACATTGTTATGTTTTAAAACTGAAGAACCTCCAAGAAATTAAAGCAATATAAACACATGAATACATTTTGAGACTCTTTTTGTTTAACAGAATTGTAATAGAGATTTTGCACGTTTTCTGATTTTATTCTTATATGATAGAAAATGAAAAGGTAAGAAAAAAAAAAATACATACATTTTCTTTATTTGAAATCTAATTTCGGATTTATAACAATTTTGACATTGCACTATTTACTCTATCGAGAAAACGCAGTATAATGTATCATGACGTCACTCTTTATGACAACAAACAAAAAACGGAAGTAATCGTTATTTACATTCGATTTCGTGCTTTGCTTTGTTTCTTGAATCAGTGAAATAGGTTTTGTATTTTATAATAATGTCGGATATTAAAAAATCGTAGTTATAAATATTGCATTTTACCACTCTGCACTAATACAACCGCTAATTCTTCTCAAATTCTTTAGCGTTTCACAGGATCCTATTAAACGAAAACATTCGACAACCGCCATGAAAAGAAAACAATTGAAAATAATGATAATGGAAAATGGTGATAATGATATTAAAAGATTATAAGATGGAAAAGAAATGTTCAGAAATCAGATAAACGATTGATAATTACGTAAATTAAAACGAATTGCTGCTTGCTAACTAGGCTAACAAAATGTAAACATTGAAGCATCATAAAGTGTGATGTCAGGCAGCGTTTTGAAGTCACATGATTTTTGGTTAATTTTAAAGTTATTTCTAAAATTAATGAGAACATTTTTGCATTTTTAATAAACTTTTTAAAATTTATGGGCCTAAAACTACCAGAAAAATAGGATTCATATTTGAATTTATGACTTAAGAAAATCAAATAAGTTATTTATTAACCGGAAAAGATTTAAATTGCATCAGTTAAGGATATTTATTCGACAAACAAGGAAATAAATCTATAATTAATTATTTGAGCTTTCAACAGCGTTGTTAAAGGATAATACATAAATTGTTTTCTTTCAATAAGTCTTTATTATAATATTAAATGAAAGTTTGCATTTAAATGAATTGAAAGAACTCATATTAATAAAAGTGAGCTTCTCTTTTTATTTCGAATAATTCAAGTAACTTAATTGAGAATCAGATTTAAATTAAATTTATTTATTTAAAAAGATTAATTATTTAAACTGATAATTTGATACTATAAATTTAGAATAGAATTATATGTATTTAAATAATGTGTGAGTAACTTCCTTACAAGTTCATTTTTCGTTCTGAATATCATTATTGAACTTTAAAATATATTAAACATCTGTTATTCCTTATTACATCCTGCGTAAATAAAATCGGAAAAACATGTAGATTAAACAAAAATTAAAATAATTAAAAAAAATAAAATAAAATAAAAAATAAAAGTACTACTCTTTTACAATTCTGAAAATATTGCATTCTCTAAAAACCCAAATCAGAACACAATATTTCAGTGTTCTTATAGAAAATATTTTAAGTAAATTGGAATCTGATTATTTAATGTAGTTCCGCACTTTTAAACACTTATAAAAAATAAACAGAATCTTCTAAGTATCGAGAAGTTTTATTTCTTATAATAGCTTTAAGTAGGAACTTCTCATTTTTAAGATATTTTTTTCTCATTTAATTATTTATTTCAAACTTTACATTACTTTACATACAAACGATAAATTTTCTAGAACAGAATATTCTAGAATTTGAAAAGTTTAGAAATTGCATATCATTAACTGAATAATTAACATAAACATAATTAGCTTAATGACTTACTGAATAAATGAAAAATAAGCAATTTAGATAAAAACTACTTTCAAACAATTTCTCTTGACGGGGATCGAACCTACAATCTCTGGTTTGGTAGTCGAATGCTTTATCTCTGAGCCACGGTGTTCACTACCGATGTAGCTTCCGTTACAATATTACAAGAGTTAATATGAAATAAATAATGAAAAACAAAATTTTAAAAATTAGAAATTCCTACTCGAAGCTATTATAAGAAGTGAAACTTCTCAAAAACGAGACGATCCTGCTTATTTTTGAAAAAATTCTGCTCTTTTCTGAAAAATGTGTTTTAGCAGTGTACATTATTCAAGGGATTGATGAATCAAATTAAAAGCATTTATCGTAACGCCTTTCATGAAATTAAATTATTAGTAATTATACTTCTTTTTACTAATATACCCATTTTTGAGAAAGCAACGGCTCCCACGTTTTTGTGAAAAAAATCTTTGCAAGAAGGATGGATGGATGGTTGGGTTTTACGTCGCACTAGTGCTGCGCAGATGGGCGAATGGCGACGGTCTGGGGCACACCCCTAGAGGTGGTCCTCTTTTTAGAAAGATATTAGAAGATTCATCTTCTCATTTTTAAGTAATTCATTTTTTATAGTGCGATTTTAATTGCTGTAAAATATTAACATCCTTCAGTTGACGGTTCAAAATAACTTATTTATTACTCTTTTATAATGCAAACTAAATTAAACTGCCATGCAAGCGTACGGAATTCGTTAAATTCTAAACTTGCAATTGCTTTTGGGTTATTTTAAGGCTCATTTTAATAGGTTCTTTACGCAAAATTGACCCTTCTTCTTACTTAAAGTAAATGAGTTAGGTCATGAACCTCTCTTCATTTACCCTTATAAGGATATTCAGCGTTTTATCATGTGTCCGTCATTTTTTTACAGGACACCATTCATCTCAGAAGATTGTATTAGAATATGTATACAAATAACCTTATTTGGAAAATCTCTAGTAGATAAATAAAAAAAATAAAATATTCATTTATTTATTTTTTCCCCCTTTGATATATCGGTGTCAATTTCGATACAGCTGGCTATAGTTAAAAATTTTCACTTTAAAGCATCCTGCTGAGCTAACAGATGAAATTTTTAATGTTTTAGATTGATAATAATGTGCAAATGAAAAACAGTTCTTAAATTAAAAATAAAGAAAAAAGATAGAGATGAACGAAAATGAAACTCTATTTTTAAAAATAAATTGAACGATGTGTGCTTGTACACATATAAAATAGCTATGTTAAATTTATAATAAAAAGTACAAAAAGCAATTCACATAAAAGCACAAAAAAGAATGATATTTAAATAATTCTAAATTAATTTCTTTTAACTAAAAAAAATATAAATAAATAAATAAATAAGAAGAAAAATAGTATGTACATTATTGCATTTACAAAAGAGCTTTTTTTTAAATTAGAAACCAAAATTAAGTTTATCAATAGAATGTATTTATCTGTAAAAATTATCTCTAAAACTTATTATACTTTAGCTTTTGTTTTGAGAGAAACTGAAATTCTATTCATTTTATCCCTCATAAATTTTTGAATATACATGATACAGTACCCGCCGCTTTATAAAATCACTGGTTAATAAAGTCAGCCGCTTAATCTGATCAAATTGTTGAATCCGGAATCAAACTAATACAAACCGCCGCTTAATAAAATCAGCATCGCCGGTTAATAAACTCAAAAGAAAATCTTTTCAACAGTAAAAATGATCATGTATGTAAGCTAAACAATGAATTATATTTTCTCACCGAATTTTTGACAACAAAAAAAGACACAAAACATAGCAATCCATCACATTATTACTCTTTGTAAAAAATTTTACGCATTTAAAAAAAAAAAAAAAAAACCACGCTCCATCATGTATTGTAGTTATGAATTCAAGGAATGAATTCGTCAAATGATTGGCCAATGAGTATTTTTTCTCTCTTTAAATATTCAAACAGAGTTTCTAGTTCTTATTTTGAAGCAACTTAGCTGCAAGATATCCAAGTGGAAACTTTTTATTTTGAGGGTAAAGCGTAAAATTTTGGTAAAGTATAGATCGTTTTCTTGAAAGGAAGGCGACATCGAAGCTTGAAATTTCTCAATTTGCTTCATGTAAACATAAGAATAAAGATGATATTAGTGCATAAATTGTACCAAACAGAAGAGTGAACCGCAAGCGAAAATGAATAGGAAAAGCAAAAGTCATCAATGCAGCACTTCTAGATAGGTACAAGAATACCAAGTCAAAGAAAATTTCCATCTTTTACGTAACTTTGTCCTTAAAATCTGAAAATTTTACATGAATGATAAGTAACAAAAATTCCATTCCTACGGATAGCTAGTCGATAGATGGAAAGGTGAAGAAGAATTTATTTCCATATTTAGGTAATGAATAACTCTTTTATTGAGTTCGGGCATGTTCGCCGGACATAAAAATCAGCCGCTTAATAAAATCATTTTGATGAAATCAAACGTGATTTTATAAAGCGGCGGCTACTGTATTTGTTTGAGGCTTTCATATAAGTATCTCAATACCTCTGGATATTAAATTATGCAAATGATTTTTTTTTTCAAAGTTTCTCCATGCGTAGTTAAAAATTATTTAGTAAAAATGTTCATATATCGTAAAATATTTAACATTTTTGCATTTTCATTGCATTATGTTGTGTCTAATGAAGTTCAGCAAATTTCCTAAAAATGTAATAAAATTAAACATAATTTATACGTCTCATTAATATATTAAAACCAATGTAACATTTAAAATGAGATAATGAATACAAAAATTTTAAAACTTTAAAAATACATTTTAATTAAAAACATTAAAATACACGACAGACCTTTCGGCTAACACAATAGCCCTCCTCAGTGTCAAACGTACAAGCACAACATTTACAAAAAAATTCATAACACATCATAACAAGATTATATATTCAGAAGGAATAGTCTTCGCCTCGTTCGAGGCAGAATGTTGCATTTTAGTCAAAGCGCCCTCTAGAAAAATACGGAATTCATGAAACATTCAATATCTCTACTAGCTTTAAACCTCAACTCCGTATTAGTAACTTTCTCTCAAACTTTAAAGCCGCTGCCCCCCCCCCCCTTAAACATCTTGGTGTAATCTATTGTATCCCCTGTAAAAATTGTGATTCTACATATATCGGTGAAACTGGCAGAACAGGTGAAATTAGATTAAAGGAACATAAACGCTCATATAAAACAGGTGATTTGAGATCGAAACTCGTAATCCATTCCCTCAATAGTGATCCTATTCCTGATTTTGACAACTTTAAAATTCTAGCCTCTAATGTAAATTTATATGAATCCCGTATTTTTCTAGAGGGCGCTGTTACAAAAATGCAACATTCTGCCTTGAACGAGGCTAAAGCTATTCCCCCTGAATATATAATCTTGTTATGATGTGTTATGAATTTTTTTGTAAATGTTGTGTTTGTTTGTTTGACACTGAGGAGGGCAAGTGTTCTAGCTGAAACGTCTGTCGTGTATTTTAATGTTTTTAAATAAAATGTATTTTTAAAGTTTTAAAATTTTTGTATTCATTATCTCATTTTAAATGTTACATTGGTTTTTCCTAAAAATAGCTTTGCACTGGGTTTAATACTCTACGTGTTATAATTAAAAAAGTCGTAATTTTAGTTGCAATTTCTTAAAGAAACCGTTATATTTCCATGCATTATGTGGTAGCTTCATAAGAATTTATACAGATAATTAGAAGTATCCTCATGCTCACAGCCAAAATGCACTTCAAGCATCATTTTTGAAGGGTGATCCAAAATATTTTATTTTTATTTATTTATTTATTTATTTATTTTTAACAGTAGTAATAGTAATGGTAGTAGAATGAAGTTTTTAAAAAATCACGTAGATATTAATCATATGCATATTTCTATCACATTCCGAGAAAATGATTGGTTTTTAGTTAACTCGATAAAAAGTTTGTAATTAAAAAATTAGAGATTTAAAAGTAAAAGCATACTTATATACAAATAATAATAATAATAATGAATAAATAAATAAAAATGCTTGCATTAAAATGCCATTTAGAATAATTTTTATTGCTAAATTCATACTAGTCAATAATATGAAATGAAGTTCAGTTTAAATTTACAGCTTTTCTACTTTTTCTTCTTCTTCTTTTTTTTAAACGTATAAAGAGGTTATTGATAACTTCGTTAAGTATGCAATAAGGGCTTACATTACTTTTAGATAAAAGCATTGCGGGCTTCTTTACACTATTTCCTCGTTCGTGTAACTATAAATCTATCTTATTTATGTACGAAAAAGTAATTGCTTGAACACAACACACTATTGCAACAGGTGGCAAGTTAGTTCAGTACAGAAGTGCTACGAATACAAGTATGTGACAAAAATTTTAATTTGGAATAATATAATGGACTTTTTGTTTTTTATAAAATTCATCGTAAATAATATACTAGCTACAAAAACAATGTAAAAGCTTTAGCTAATTGTAAATATAACTTATTTCTACAATTTTTGTATTCAGTTAAAAAAAAATCTTTTAATTATTATTCTTTGAGATAGTTATATATTATGTATACATATATGTGTGTGTGTGTGTGTGTGTGTGCACGCTTGTGTGTACATTTCAACAAAATTGTACATTCAAATTTTACAGGTTCATGTCAAATTTGCCTTCAAATTATGGGGAAGCCTTGATAAGGCCACCACTCTGTGCCATAGAAAGATGGCCCTTTAGAAAGGTTGACTTATAATATAGATCATTCAAAAATTCAAGCAACAAATTCGGTAACCTAAATAGTTTTCATTATTTAAATTTACATTATTTAATTTATTTATAATGTCTGAGTAAGTACTGAGTAAGTCTGAGACGGAGTATAATGGGTATTATTTAATTTTGGTTATGTAATGTATGTCATTCTGAAAGTGATAGTTCGGGAATGATATTCAGTCAATATTTTTACTCTGAAGGGCCGTAAAAATTACGTTGAATAAATTCAAGAACAGATACCGCAATCCAGATTCTTTGAACTCCAGAGGACTGAAAGGAAAACATCAAAAACAGAGTAATGAATAGAGAGACATCAGTATGACCAAAGCTAAATGCAAAACTGGTGCACAAACGATAAATAGACAATAAGACTTCTTCACACACCATAAATTTTAAGCCAGCACAACCGGTTTCGAAAGGACGTAGCCTTCCTTCATCAGATGCAAAAAAACACGAGCTACTGCCTTGGAGGCAAAAGCAAGACTGTCTTGCTTTTGCCTCCAAGGCAGTAGCACGTGTTTTTTTTTTTTTTTTTTGCACCTGATGAAGGAAGGCTATGTCCTTTCGAAACCGGTTGTGCTGGCTTAAAATTTATGGTGTGTGAAGAAGTCTTATTGTCTATTTAGACATCAGTATGGTTGTATTTTAAATCCCTTTATTTATCTGCAGATAGTGGATGATAGTTATATAGAGGATAGGACGGTGCCTTACAGTGCCATAAAACAATTCTCTTCACATGCTTACAGTTCGAGATTTCCGGAGCGAATCCAATAGATTTTTCCAATTTCTAACGAAGAGTAGCATTTTGGCAACAAATTTTTACGCCACAAGAACATATAAAACGGAACCACTTTTTAAGATACGTTATACTCTAATCAAGCTAATAATTTTGAATACACAGAGCAAGATTGCCACGTATGATAACCCTTAAATTTCACCAAACTTTCGAAATGAGAAATGAGAAACCACAACGGACAGACACATAAATTATAGCTATAATTTAATTCTGTTCAAGGATAATTTTGTCTAACTGAATAGAATTACATTAAAAATTAGACTATGATTTAGGAGGAACATAAATGGAAGAAGCTGTGTGTTATTCTTTATAAGACGAAATGATATCATGAGATTTTGCTTGCAGAGTGATTTTCTTTTACATTTATTTTTTTATTGATTTTATTGATGGAGAAAAAATTCGTCGGTTATTAAAGATTAATACTGAATACATGAGTGAATTATTATATAAAGCGTTAAAATAGCTTTGAATTAAAATTAAATAGAAATTTTTAAATACATATGTATTTCTACATCACAGTCATAGTGTAATGAATTAGGTTAAATGTATAAATTTTTTGGTCAATTTGTTCAAAACTTTTACTTTCTATAAAAGAATTTCTATTTTAAATTTAACAACAGATATAACATTCTATTTCTTTTTAAAATGCTTGATTATTTTTTATAGGCTTAAAAAACTTTTTGAAAACTGACATTTAATTTAGTTTATTAACAGAATTTATTCATCATTCAGTAAGATGAAGTTCTGAAGAACAGATTTTTAAAATCATATGAGGAATATTTAAAATGTTTAATTTAAAAAGAATATTTTTCTATGGTGGGGGAAAATGGGTATTACTTAGGCTTAGCAGTTTATTCTAATTGGTTCAAATTGTGATAGTCAAAACTAGCTATGAAAGTCAAAACTAGCTATAAAATAACCATTCTTTGTTTACCCCTAATTACATCCCATGCATTACAAGCTCTGGATGTTGTGTTTTTATCCCAGTAAAGCGCTTATGGAGAATAATTTGTAATACGTTGCATAGAAAGAATTATTTACAGAGAGAGCCAAAAACTAGTACATTTCTTCTCCATCTTAAACGACTTTCAGTAAATTTGAAGAGTAAATGTATATATTAAAATATATATATATATATAAAAGAAGCATGACTTTATTCCCTTAACAAATAAGCTATTAAAAACAGGGTCACTGTAACAGAGAAAATGATAGGCATAAGGTCATAACTGTAGACAATGTAACAGAATTTTTATTCAGAGCTATAATTAGAAATCATGCTACACAGGCGTTTAATTCATATTCTTCTATTTCAATCATCTCACTACCTCAGTCACAAAAAATTTAAATTTAAAATGCCACGTGGTATATGAAAACAAATACAACGTAAAGCTAAAACTAGTATGTTGTGGCCACCACAAGACTTTCTTCTATATTTTCCTATACAAATTCACTCAGTAGCAATATTTAAAAAAAAAAAAAAAAAAAAAAAAGCGATATTTTTTCAAAGATTTTTTTCGTTAAAAGTAAAAAAAATCGATAACTTTGGTTTGAATTATCACATATTTATAGTTCAACCATTCGTTTTAAAGGTATTGACGAGACTTTTCGAACGATACCCATCTTGAAAATTTACCCCCCCCCCTGGGGGTTCTTCCCTTCAGGGGGGGGGGGGGGGAGAAGCGATGGCCCCACATGCACAATTTTTTTTCCTAATTAACTACTACTATTATCAATAATTCATATTAATTTTACAATCACAGGTTAAGAATAACTCTTATTATGTACATTTATACGAAATTTTGTCCTATACTGACATGTTAAAAATTTAGAAAAAATACGATCACAGCACTACCTGTTGAGCGATTGATCCCCAAATCTAATCAGCACCAGTTTATGTCAGGGGCCAACTAAATACCAAGTTTGGTTAAATTTCGAAAAAAAAAAAAAAAAATTACGATTTTTTTTTTCTAAGTTTTTTTTCGTTAAAAGTAAAAAAAATCGATAACTTTGTTTTAAATTATCACAGATTTATAGTTCAACCATTCATTTTAAAGGTATTGACGAGACCTTTCGAAAGATACCCATCTTGAAAATTTACTTCCCTCGAGAGGGGACTTCCCCCCCCAGGGGGGGTGGCGAGGCTCCTACACATACAAAAAAATTTTCCCAGTTGACTATCTCTATTATAAATCATTCTTGTAAATTTCATAATGATTACTAAAAAATAATTCTTTTTATGCACATTTATACAAAATTTTGTCCTATATCACCATGTTAAAAATTTAAAAAAATCTGGAGTGACTCCACTCGACTTTCCGAACATTGAGTAATTAACAGTTTTGTAGATAAAGTAAAGAAAGAGGAGTTGTTAAACAAACAAAAGAGAGAAAACCATAATAGAGTGTTTGAGTATTTTTCTCCATCTATTACACGATGTTTTATTTAACGCTACTGAACTTTGAGCCCATAGATCATAATGATAAAGAATTTTTCGTTGTGTCCCTGTAAAAACCTATAAATGCTAAATTCACCAAAATGCTTATAGTTAGTGCAACAGTGATTTATAATGCTCATATAAATTTTCAGCTCAATTCAATAAGGTGTTTAGATGCTATCGTACTTTTAAAAATTTAGTCCCATAGGCCATAATGATAAAGAATTTTTCTTTGTGTCCCTGTAAAAAAACTGTAAGTGCTAGATTCACCAAAGTCTATACAGTTAGTTCAACTGTGATCTATAACATGTGTACAAATTTTTTGCTCAGATTAATAAGGCGTTTAGACGCTATCACACTTTTAAAAATTTGGCCCCATAGGCATAATGATAAAAAAATTTTCTTTGTGTCCCTGTAAAAAAACTATAAGTGCTAGATTCTCCAAAATCTATACAGATTGAGTATTTGTGACCTATAATATGTGTATAAATTTTTTGCTCAATTGAATAAGGCGTTTAGATGCTATTGCACTTTTAAGATTTTGCTCCCATAGGCCATAATGATAAAGAATTTTTCTTTGTGTCCCTGTAAAAAAACTATAAGTGCTAGATTCACCAAAATCTATAGGGTTCGTACTATGGTGACTTACAATATGCGTACCAACTTTCAGGTTAATCGAACCAAGCGTTTAGACGCTAGCGTGTTCACTCACAGACATACACACATACACACATACACACATACACACATACACACACACATACATACATCATCGTAAAAATAGTGAAAACGGACTCAGGGGACTTCAAAACGTATAGAAACATCAAAATCTCGAATTCGGATTTTTGACATGATTACAATACTTTCCTCACTATAGTGTTCGGAAAGTAAAAAGCAGAATGGCAACACAACCTGTAAGACAATTTTTACCAAAAGTTGATAGGCACTAATTTATGTCAAGGTGCAACTACATACCAATTTATATGAAATTCTGTGCAGAAGTTCCTGAGATACAGTTGCCACAAAATTTTGTCACACACACACACACACACACACACATACTGTCCTACCAGCCCTCCCGAGTAACTTTACATTTTACCGCGTTTCGAGTTCTTATCGAAATTTTACACATATCATCTAAATTTTATTATTTTATGTTCGAATACGTATTTTATGCATATAAACACCAAAAAAGTTTCCTTTGACAAAAAACTGTGTTTTTTATTAATTTAAAATTGCGTGTGCACATTTCTATCTTTCCGAGTAAATTGAGGTTACTCGTTTTGAAATTTTACACAGTCCTTCCGAGTAATTTAATCTCGAACTCAGATATTATGTGTGGTTACTCGATTATTCAATACATTGCTCAGCAAAGTGTATAATTTAATTGACGCATTTGAGACATAATTGTAAATCTTTGAAATATATTTTCTTTAAAGGCAAATAAAGAAGTCATATAGATAAGCTAATCTCTCTATAAGTATCTTTTACAATTAATTAAAGTAAGAAAAAATTTATATTTGGTTTATATATACGTATGTGATTATATATGTATTGTTTTATAGTAAATACTTTGCGAGTATTTGGAATGTCTAGAAGACAAATGAAATAAAAGAGGTATTTCACTCAATTTTACCAATTAACTACTGAACTGATTTCTGACGAACTTGGTATAAATGTATTTTAAATGAGATGAAATTCCATTTGCTAAGTTATGTCTTTCAGGACATAGGGTAATGGATTGTTCTTAAATGTTTTTACAGATTTAACTATTGAACTTGTTTCAAAAATACTTAGGTGGTCTTACAAGTGACTGAAAGTTTTTGCTGTCGAAGCTGGTATACGAGAAGTGTCGGGTTCGATTACCAGATCCCATTCGTCGACTTTATTACAGTAAAAGCAAGAAAGTAAAATCAGTATTACTCATAAATTATGAAAATCTTTCTATTATTTATAATAGTCGCGGTAAAAATTAAGCATATTATTTGAACAATTTAATTTAATTTTATGTGTTTGCATGTGTATTTCATTCTTGTACACTCCGTTTAATACTTTATTAAGACATTATATTACTATTTATATTATAATACTATATATATATATATTTATATTGTATTAATAATTATATTATGCAATATTTATATTTATCTTAATAACTTGACACTAAATTACGTATACTTGAAACTATTGACTATAGCTATAAGACTATTCCATTTTATAATGGAAAGAAGTAAAAGTAAAATTATTCATCACTCTTAAATTTTGAAATATTTCTTTTTTCTTTCCTCCTCTTCTTCTTCTTCTTTTTTTTTTTTTTTTTTTTTTTGTGTGTGTGTGTGTGTGTGTAATTTATGTCAGCTCTAATTTAAAGACATATTTTTAAACGAAAACATAATGCATTCTAATTAACTAAAATCGAATACTTATTTATTTATTTATTTATTTATTTAATTTTAAGTTTTTATTATTATGCATTATTATTATGCATGTTTTTATTTTCTGCATGTTTTATTTTCTGCATATATAAGAAGAAAGTATAAAATTTTGAAACATTTTTGATTTCCGGCTTTCGATGAATTTACACGTTTTGAGACTTCCTTGCATTTCAATTAACTGAAATTTACTACTTATTTTCAAAAAAGGGAATTTTAGCTTTTTCATGTATTATAAGAAAGTAGAAAATACAGAAAAAATTTCGATTTGTGGTTTTCGATGAATTTACACGTTTTGAGATTTCCTTGCATTTCAATTAACTTAAATTCACTACTTATTTTTAAAAACTGGACTTTTTATTCGATCCTCTGCATATATTACAAGAAAGTATAAGAATAAGTAAAATTTTAGATTTTCTGTTTCCGATAAAGTTACACGTTTTGAGATTTCCCGAACTCAGTTCGACTGCTTTAGAGAATATCTGTCTTTTTTAATTTAAACACTGTGCTTTACGAACCAATGAAAATAATTTAACAGAATTTGATATTGGTTGGACCTTGGTTTGACATGGTGCCGATTAACTTTGGGCTATATCACCCAACAAAGTGTGCTTCCATCTGCGATTTCCTCTCATTTCTGGAAAAGCTCAACATCTACAGCGTACCAAACTTAGAGAAATATATTAAGTAAAACTCTGCTGATTCAATTTGAGTGGATATCGACAAAGAATTGTCGCAGCTATGTTGCAGATTAACTCCGATTACAAGGCAATAACTTTGCTTTGTCTTGATTTGCAAAAAAAGCGGTCGAGTTTTGAACACTGGGCGATACTAGTAAATAATATTAACACAAGATTATGCGAAATTTTGCCCTATTATTTCATGTTAAGAAAGTCGTAAATTTCTAATAACTTGCGATATTTTCAAATTCGAGCGTTAAAATTAAATAGAGTTCTCGCTACTATCATAAGTAATAAACTGATCCTGAGTGATAATTATAATGAGATAATTTTACACAGACTAACAAAGTAACACACAAACTTAATAAAAAAGCATCACAAAACTGGCGTTGTAAAAAATATTACTTACAAACTTTGAATAAACACCATAAAATGCAATAAACTCGCAACAATTGTTTCGGGTCGAAAAAACACACGACCCTTCATCAGGCGAATAAAGTAAGCACGAGTGCTGCAGTCAAAGCGGCAACGCACAATTGTTGCGAGTTTATTGCATTTTATGGTGTTTATTCAAAGTTTGTAAGTAATAACACACAAACTGACACCCCTAATGACGGACTTCATATCGATTTTGTGATTTTCGAATTTCTAACACTTCAAAGCCTGTAAAACCGTCAAAAACTGCGACAGAAATTTTTTTCGAATACCTAAGTTCCCCATACCTATAGTATGATGTGAACTAACAATATACAGTAACAGTGAATGAGCTTTTATTTAAATTAAAAGACGCAACTTTATATTTTAAGGCAAAAAATCAGTTTTTGTTTAGGCTTTTTGTACATTTAAGTGAAAATATGACTATTATATTATATCATATTAAAGTTACGAAAAAAAGAACAAAATTAAAATTCTGTCACAAAAAAATTTAAGAATTCTTTTTTCAAAATTAAATTTTATTTAAAGAATTTAATTTTGTAAAATGAATTCAATTTTTATTTATTTATTTACTTATTATTATTTTACCTTTTTAATTGTACTACAATTTTTTTATCCGTTTTATACCATGAATGAAATGTTATTTCCTTTTTCTCAATAAATTGTTGCAGTTGTGAGAGAAAGAAAACGAAAACAGCTTACATTTAGCTTATTTTGTCTGGAAGAAATACTTCTCGTCTCTATTAAAATAATAATAATAATAAAAATATTTTTTTTTTTTTTTTTTTTTTTTTTAATAAAAAGTGTTTTATTTACCCTGAAACATATCTAAATTTTGTAATAATTGTTTTATTTTTAAGAAAGGAGAACGCAAATGCTTTGTTTTATTGATAATTGTCGACTCCACTCCAACACAAAAAGAAATAGTCAATTGCGTTTCTCTGTATACCACCCTGCAACAGATAAACAAAGTTATCACTGCCCGCGACACGAGACACATGGGCACACAAAGGAGTAGATAATTCTTCAAGGAGGACAGCTTCCTGTCAATTTCCCCCATTCCTTTTGGAAAGTATCGCCCTATTCCTGGCCGCTGTGCGTCTTTGAAAACCCATCGATCTCTTTGAGCGTGTAGCGTAATGATTATTAAATGAACCTGATCCCCTGAACATTTACATCTGGTTCTCTGGTGCACTTTACAAATAGAAAGCTATTATCCATAGAACAGTACATATGGAATTCCTCAGAACCTTTTGTAACATTATACACTGTAATTTAGAATTATATCTTGGAAGCATTCAGTTTTCGAATCAGAAGGGTAGATTCCCAGAGACCACCCCGACCCCTCTCAAGGGTTGTGATTGCTTTTGTTGAAGCTGTCAGGGAAAAGAGCGATAAAGTCTAGCTATGGCAGTCTGCACTCCTCATTGAAACTCATTGAAACCTTTGGACAGCCCCTGCCCGCCTGTCCAGCATGTTCCCTCTTTCGTTCAAGGTTCAAGATAAACTGCTATCGGAGAATTATAGAGGGTGAAAGTGAAGAAGATAATATTTTTACAATCCTTATATAAGATTTATTGAAAGATAGAAAAAGAGCAGAATTTCTAACGCATTTAAAATTGTAAATTTTGTTTTCTCCATAATTATTTACAAGTTTATAAAAATTAAATAAATAAACTAATTAATTAAATAATTCATAAATAAATTCATAAATATTAGAATCGCCCGGTGGTTGAATCTTTATTACTTTTTTAAAGTAAGCATTGAAATAAAAAATATAAAAATTCAAAATTTAAGTATAAAAAATGTTCTTAGAAATTACACTATCCATCAAAATAAATAAAAAATGAAATGAATGAATAAACAAATAAAATTAAAATTAATAAATATAAGTAAATATCATCATCTTTTTACTTTCCGAACACTATAGTGAGGAAAGTATTGTAATCATGTCAAAAATCCGAAATTCAGATTTTGATGTTTCTATACGTTTCGAGGTCCTCTGAGTCCGTTTTCACTATTTTTACGATGATGTATGTATGTGTGTATATATGTGTGTATGTATGTGTGTATATATATGTGTGTGTGTATGTATGTGTGTCTGTGAGTGAACACGCTAGCATCTAAACACTTTGTTGCTGAAAGTTGGTACATATATTGCAAGTCACCAAAGTACGAACCCTATTGATTTTGGTGAATCTAGCACTTATAGTTTTTTTTACAGGGACACCAGGAAAAATTCTTTATCATTAAGGCCTATTGGGCCAAATTTTTAAAAGTGCGATAGCGTCTAAACGTCTTATTAATCTGAGCAAAAAATTTGTACACATGTTATAGGTCATAGTTGCACGATTTGTTTAGATTTTGGTGAATTTAGCACTTACAATTTTTTTACAGGGTCACAAAGAAAAATTCTTTATCATTATGGCCTATGGGGCCAAATTTTAAAAAGTGTGATAGCGTCTAAACACCCCTAATCAAATATTTCTGCAATCTGCATAAAGAAAATCAAGATAAAATGGCAATTATTTGTAGAAAAAGAGCAGAATTTCTAACGCATTTAAAATTGTAAATATTGTTTTCTCCAGAATTAACTTTTATAAGTTTATAAAAAGTCTGATGAGAATCGGGATCCCGATGGAAAAGTTTAACGGCAAACAACGAAGTTAGTAAAGGTTTTTAATGTATTAATTTAGTAATTTCACTTCGTTTTTTAATTAATATAGTTTAATGTTAGGTAAATAAGTTAATTAAGTAAATAAACTAATTAATTAAATAAATAATTAGAACATTGAATTCAAATGTGGAAAAAATGTTTATTGATTTATTATCTTTAAATATGAACAGATATTACAATTTTTTAAATAAATTTAAAAATAATACATCAGTTAATGCAACTAAATTATGTTGTTTAAGAAAATATGATAAACTGTCATTAATTCATTATAGAACTTTAAAAAATAAAAGGATCGAAGGAAAATTTTATAGTAAAAAATAGAACAAACCTCTTACCGATTTTAATGAAACTTTGTATAATCATGTACAATTTGTGAGAAAATTACAGTAAGTGTCAAACATACTTGGAGGAGGGGGGGGGGGACAGAGGAAAATATATTAAATTTTTAAATTACCATTTTAGCAATTTTAATAATATATTACCACTTAATTTTTATGAAGATTACAATGAGTGTATTATATACCTGGAGGGGCACAGGGGAGGGGGGGGGGTAGATGGAAATAAAAAATATTTTCATTTAAAACACCCTATTATAGATTTAAGCAAAAACTTTGTATAATAACATACAATTTGTGAAAAAAATCACAATAAGTATCAGACATACTTGGGGGTGGGGGTGGAGTTAAAGAGAGGGGGGAGACAGAGGAAAATAAAATATTTTTTAATATCACCATTTTACCGATTTTACCTAATTTCTCCTTGTAAAATTGATGCTTAACATCAACGAGAGTGGAAGTGTTCTATTTCTACGTAGGGCGGGGGAGGACAAAAGAGACAGATTAAAAGAAGAAAATTCATTTTTGATTAACTTTTTTACAGATTTAAATCATATATCGAATTTTTGCATAACTCACTATAATTATTCATTAATAGTAATCGATACACACAAAATATAAATAAACAATAAAACAAACGATAATAAGTGTTGTTTAAAAAGATTATTTTATTTTCCATCTGTCCCCCTACCCCCCCCCCCCCCAACTTTAGTTAACTTTCACTATAATTTTAATAAAATGAAAGTGATAGTCGTACAAAGTTTCATATAAATAGGTAGCATGGTGATATAAAAACAAACATTTTCTTCACTCTGTCCCCCCCCCCCTCCTTAGCAAATCGTCCAGATATGTGTACACTCACTGCGATTGCAATTTTTCATAAGCAGAAAGTTGCATAGATACAAAGTTTTTTTTTAATCGACAATGCGGTTGTTTAAGGAATAATATATTTTACTTCTATCTGCGTCCCCCTTGCCCCCCCCCCCCCCACAAATATATAATGCACTCATTTTGAGATCTTCATAAAAAGCAAGTGGTAGCTATAGAATATGTCTTTAAAATCGGTAAAATGGAGATATAAAAAATATTTTATTTTCCTCTGTCCTCCCCCCCCTTCGTCTTTAACCCCCCCCCCCCCCCTATCCATAAGTATGTCTAACCTTACTGTGATTTTTTTCACAAATTGTACGTTATTATGCAAAGTTTTTGTTTAGATCGATGATAGTGTAGTTTAAAGAAGAATACATTTTATTTCCATTGGTCCCCCTTCCCCCCCCCAGGTATATAATACACTCATTGTAATATTCATGAAAATTAAGTGGTAGTTATAGAATATATCATTAAAATCTCTAACATGGTGATATAAAGAGTCTTTATGGGAGTGAGCTATTTTCAAAACTATAACCATATTATTTAATATTTTAGAGAATATAACATTTTACATGCTGAAAAAATCATTAGTGAATCAATCATTTGTGAAGTTATAAAATGTTTCATAACTTCTATCGGCAAAAAAAAAAAAAAAAAAAAAAAAGCTAGATTCATTGTAGTAGTTCAGTCCATAAAACAACTCCTCTAGCGTATTTTGTCAAAGTTTCATAAGATTTATATAATAACTTTTGGAGTTATGATGTTTTGTGAAAAAGCAAAATGTTAAAAATCTCATTCTCAGAAAAAGCAAAAAACGTAATTAAAAACCAGATTTTACCTATTAAATAAAAAATAATTTTAATAACTTTCCTGATTTATTTCAAAGTTTTTTATTTCTTCTTATTATTTTTAAATTCATTTTATATTCAGTAACAAATTTTGATGCTTATACTGAGTAAAACTTTTATGAAAACAAACATTTCCGGTCACTTCTGGTTTCAAAAAGTTGCGAGTGACTAATATTTAGATGCCTGTAACTCAAATTCTAAGCAAGATAGAAACAAAATTCAAACTGATTTAGAAAGTTTAAATGTCAGGCTTTAATACTAAACCAAAAATAAAAAATCTTAGTTTTGACTGAAAATTGCATTTTAAAGGTAGGCAGGCGCCTTAAAAAGTATGTAGGAAAGAATTTAAAACTGAAGCTGTAGGAGATTTGTCCACAATAAAACATTAATAGACTATTACTTTTTTCCCCCAGATATTTTCGAGTGTGTAAAATTATTACCTCGCTTTATCTTAAAAATATATAGAGAGTATTATACAATGCTATAATTAACTGAAAAATTCCATAATAAAAAGTATAGACAAAAAAAAAAAAAAAAAAAAAAAAGTAATTTTCCTTCTTTCTTTTTTACAAGTAACTATGTATAACCAAAAAAAAAAAAAAAAAAAAAATCGACAAATAATGACAAAAAATTAATAGTTTCTAAGTGGTCGTATATTAAAGCAGTAGAGCAAATGGTCTGGATATTACAAATTTCTTTCTATTATGGAAAAGAAATTATACTGATTTTTAGCATAATATTTCATTTTAAGAAATGGGGTACTAATTGTTATGAATTTCAATTTAACATTGAATATGGGAATTTCTGTAACTTTTTTTTTTTTTTTTTTTTTTTTTTTTTTTTAATCTTTTGTTATAGACTATTAACACGTTGAGCGCCACGCAAATTCTTAAAATCCATTAAAATTCCATAATGATACCTCCTGTAATACATGAACATTAAGCAAATTTTAATAATTTTTCAATCATTAAATGTTATATTTTTAGTCTTATATCCTATTTTATATGCGCACCGATGGTTGACGCGGCTTTATATCATATTTGACACTGTCTGCCACCGATGGCTGACAGGGCGCTCAATGTTTTAATTTTTACTGCTTTTACTTTAGCGGTAAAACTTTCACTGAAATGTTTGAAGTATAACAGGTTCTGCACACTCCTAAAGTTTCAAGATGATTCCTTCAGTACTTAAAGATATATGACAAAATGTCTAGTATCTAGAATGACTGACATGGCGCTCAACATGTTAATATCGGTTTTCAATAAAAAGCAAAGCAGCGAATAGGCGGGCAGAGCTTTGCAGTGGTTCATAAGTAAAGCGAGTAGAGTGGAGTCGAATCATCATTCATTAGGTCAATTATATGTCTTCTGAGTGCAATTCTCTTCAAAAAGTGCACATAATACTTGTATAATGTGTAATAGGAGTCGTGTGGTTGTTCTTTTTTTAACGCATTAGCGCCCAGTATCCTCATTTGAGGACAGCTAATAAAATGACACGTATATTTTTTGTGGTTTCTTGGAATGATTTCTGCTTTTTAGTGACAGTTTATAGCGTCACTCTAAATGATCCCTGAAAGTTTTATGTGCCTACTATTAATTATTATTTCATAATGTGGATAGTCATTTTAAGATTTTTCATTCGTCGCACATACATTTGCTTTTTGCGCAGGTATACTAACTTAAATCAAGTTGAATAATAATATATATTATAATACTTTACTTTTGAAATCTTCGTCAACATATAACAGGATATTAATCTGTTATCTCAAAGTTTTTCTATCTCGAAGTTTTCTCGCTAGAACACTAAACGTCAATAAATGAGGATAGCCTTGAAATTTAAAACTATCAGAAGAATTGTTTAAGTTAATATATTTTTCTGTCAGTTGTGTATATTAATTTAGAAGTGAAATAATCAGCTAATAATATTTTACAAAATTAATTTGGGCGTTAACGGGTTAATTACCCAAGATTACTATGAGCTCTTGATGCTCAATTAGCTTTCGTGCTAAGTATACTATTCTCAGAAATATTTTTTTTTTATGTTTTCTTTCATTATTCATATAAAAAAATATTTCATGTTTAAAAAGAAAAGATTGGTAAATTGTTTTTGGCGCTAAATGTAAACTAATATTTAAATGACTAACTTTTAAAACTATTATAATATTATTTTCTTATTTTAATTAAATAAAAATAATAATAATAAGGAACATTTCAAAAATGGGGCTTCGAGATGCACTAAGACACCTCAAGCGAATTCTTGTTGAATCTCTTGACTGTACGAGTACCAACCTTACGCTTCGTTGTCCACAGACACACCGACACGCACAAACATTGGTTTTATATAAATAAAATATATTTATATTAAATTCCCTTTAAAATTCCTTCTTTTATAAGTTTACGTTTTTTGTAACCAAAAAAATATTAAAATTAGAAAAATAATTTTATTAACTTTTTAATACATTTAAGTTAATATATAACTGTTCAAATAAATTTAAAACACCAAACTAACTTATTTAAGTTAACTACTTATCTAATCGGCTTCTGTGGGTTTCTGTGGTGAATTATTTTCAACTGTTTGGTTTCCGTTCTCATTCTTTTCATTATTGTCATTAAAAATTATATATATTTGTGTGTGTGTGTGGGGCGGGGGGATTTATTATTATTATTATTATTATTATTTTTTTTTTTTTTTTTTACCTAAATTGTAAAATTATTTTTTTTTCTTTTACTAGACAGTTGTTCTGCGTAATACTGCTCAAATAAAGTGAGATATATGTAATATTTAATTCCGTAGTTTAAGTAATTTTAAAAGATTTTTTTCCGTGCAATTATTTACCAATTCATTCACTGTATTCAATAAAAAACAGCAAATTATCAGCTTCTTTATCAATCTTTTTTCCCTGTTCTAGAAAATCCCATGGCTCTCCTCTTTGAGGGACCATCTTTAACAAAATTACTCAAATGCAAAAAAGGTAACCCTACTCCGTACCAAGGGGAGATGAAGATAGTGATTGATGATCATTTTCCCCCACGGTGTTGTGTGGGATATAATCAATGAGAAGAACATAAAAGGATTTTTTTTTTTTTTTTTTTTTTTTTTTTGCCTGTGTTAAATTAATTAAAGAAAGAAAGATATTTTTGACAGTATTTTAATTGTTTAGACAAAAAGAGATAATTTTGTAATTAACATTTAGCGGAATAAATTATTATGTGCATAAAACAGAAATAAAGAGTGTGTTATAAAAGAAAGTATAAAGAAACACCATTTCGCAGTTTTAAAAGTTACCGAACGATATCTTAATCAAATTCGTCACAATCTTTAAATATTACATTTTAATAGCAAACCCTTCCGTAAATAATATATAATAAATTGAACATCTATGTCCTTCATTTCGAAAATATTCTGTACATCTTCCGATGCATTTATATGGACCTGAATTTCAGCTTCAGTGCTGCTTAAACTAAAATCCAACTCAATGTATGCAAATATAAACCAAAAAACCGAAATACATGGCAGTTTTTTCAAATCGAAATATTTAAACATAACGTTTTATCATTGGAAAAAAATAAGTTTGAGTGTGCCATGAAAGCAACAACAATGCGTGCGTTGCTGCTTTCATGCTGCTCTCGTCGCTGCCCTTTTCTCCCGATAAAGAGTCGTACTGATATCTTATTCTATATCTTTCTGTACAGGAGTTATTCAATGCTTTTATTGCAAAATTATCTAATTAATACAAATTAGGTTTTCCTTATGAACATGTTTATAAATAAATATACTCTTCACTAGTGAAAACGGCAACTTTAAATGAGTGATAAATAAATATTTTACATAATGTGAATTCTTCGGTTAATACTGTAAATATTTAAATTTATTTTGTCTTTTTTTTTTTTTTTTTTTCCCTACCTTTCGGCAAAGAATATAAAATTTATTTACATGCTTTTTTAACCAATTCTTCTAATTTTCTTATTGGTTATTTCAGAAAGCTGATATCATGGAATGGATAACGGAAAAATGTGTAACGGAAAACCAGGTAATTTGCGAATTGCTAGTTGCGAATCCTATATTAAAAATGCCCAACATTTGTTATAGAGTAAAACTATGATTCGAGATTAATTCGTCTTTGATATTGATATCATATTTGATTGTCAGATAAAAAGTTATTATTTTGAGGTAGTAAATAGAGCAATTTTGTCCCTTTCTCACCCTTGTACTCAGGAAAACTAGTTAGTATAGGTTCATTCTGTTCAGTTCCCCATCATAGTATATAAGTTCTCACAAAGTTCTAATACGTGACATACTATATTCGTGTTAAGCGAAATGAATTTGACCATTCGCTCAGCATAGTGACAGACTAAAATGACCCACCAAATAGGCTACTCACCGTTCAGTTCGATACATTTAACTTTTTCTAATCTATTAATTTATTTTTGTGGATCATTTTCGTAGTTTAGTTTTCTTGCAATCGCATACTATTTCCAATGACAATCCACAAAATGCAAGTTTATGTAGAATACCGCTCAATTTTGCTATATTGATAAAATCTTAAATTTAAAATAATTAAGAAATTTTCAAATTAAAATATTTGCGATCGATGATGTTCAAGCCAGTATCACAAATGATATTTTTAAAGAGGTCGGAAATCTTTATGATGAAACTAACCCTTTAACCAGCTGGGATAGGTTGACTCTGCTCAGTTCCCCATCATCTGTATGTTTTCATAAATTTCTAGTACAGAACATATTATATTCAATGTTAAGAGAAATTAATTTGACCAAACGATTGATCATTTTTAGAAAATTAGAAAATGCTCATCTGTCTGTGATAAAAAAAAAAAAAAAAAAAATTGTGCCAGCTCCAACTCAAAAACTTATACACAGAATTTTTTAGATTTAAATGTATCTTGACATAAATTAGTGCTTATCAACTTTTGGTGCAAATCATTCAACAGGGGGCGTTGTTGTATTGCGATTTTTCCTTTTTTAAGAAAGATTATATCTCAGCCTCTATTAAGTATAACTGTATAAAACCAGACATGTTTTATGCAAGAATCTTCGAATACATTTAACATGGCTTGGAAATAAAGATACTGATTGGGTTTTGAAAATTAAATATAAAAAGGGAAATAGAGGTGTGAAAAAGGTATTGAAAACAATTACTAGTGTTAAAGTGATATACTACAACACTGTACTACAAATGATATAATCTAGATTATATTCCTCAGCTGCAAATCTGTCTGTCAGAAATATTGCGGTTATCATACATTGGTGAAGCTTTGTACAGCATTGTATTAAAATTGCAAAGTCTTATTGTGCATTGCATTACCTGCATTGCATGGAAATGTTGAGAAAAATTATGAAAATAAATAAATAAGGTAAGACTTCATAATTTAATAGATCAATTGTCTGTAGACGTTTTGTACACAGACAGATAGCAAAGCTCTATATGATCGCAATTACATTAATTATGCAAATAAAGTACTGCATGCATGTAAAAATTAATGCATAGTGTGTTCAGAATTCTGGCGCATACATATTATCATAAAATGTGCATACTGTAATATTTTCTGAGATAAGACTAGATGTTTAACGGAAAAAATTGCATTATAAAGCAAAGTTTATCAGATAATATATGCACATAAAATAATTTTGCGTGTAATAATAATAATAATAATAATAATAACAATCTTAGTTTCACAAAAGCATAAAAAAGCTTAATTTCACAAAAGATAAAATGTATCAACACTTAAAAAAATATATAATCTCTTATTTAACAAGAAAGAAAAATCATGCAGTACGCATTGATTAGTAACACTTTCCAACTGTACGCAATTTTTGTATCGAATAACTATTAATATTCTTTGCCTACGTTATCACACAGCAGACAGAAGAAGTGAAAAACATACAGATAGACTAATTGGTTTTAAAATCACTTTTAGGCATTTTGGAAAGTGTTAAAAAAGCTTAGCACAAAAGAAAATGCAGCCGTTAGATTATAATTACAGCTTTTAAACTCTCTGAATATTTTACTGTAGCCCTGTAAATCTGAAAGTTAATCATATCATATTCTATACAAAACAATATTTTAGAATATTAATAATACATGTCAATGTTTTTAAGACTTTTATAGTAGAAAGTTTTTATATATAACTTTTAAAAAATTCCGTCCTAAAACGTAATACATTGGCTTTTTTTTTTATTGTTGTTGTTGTAGTCCCTGTAAAGAAACTAGTTGTACAGGACCTATTAATGACTTTAAATAGGGAATATTCCATAGGGAACATGAGTGTATCATTTTAAGAAAAATTCTCAAAATATTCGCGAATGAAAGGAGCCGGAGACAAACAGATAGAAAGGTAGACAATCGCACAGACAGATGCACAAATTGAAATCTTATTCCCACTAAAATTATAAGAAAATGTTAAAACGCTCATGTAAACAAAAGTTCAATTCCAGCAAATTTTTATTAATACCTCTTAATGTAACTGTTTATTTTTATGTAGCACTGTAAATCTAATGCTAACCATACTATATTACATAGAAGACACACTCTTTTGTGCATACGAATAATATATTTCAATTGCATTGAGCTTTGTGGAAGATAAAATTATTAAACTTTGGTTTATAAAAATAACTCTCATACAACACAATGCTTTGGAGTACTTTCAAGTGCCCCTGTACACAAACCAGTTAGAAATGTACTCTACTTTACATAGGAAACATCCGATAGGGAATTGAATAACATTTTAAAATTTCATTAAAGTTTCTATACATTAAATGTATTAAAATATGATTTATAGAAACTCCTCTCATAGAACACAATGATTTCGAATACTTTTGGGTGTCCCTGTACACAAACCAGAAGTGGTATCCATTCCATTTTCAATAGGGGACATCCGATAGTGAACTGCAATAAAATATATCGGTTTAAAGAAATTCCATAAATATTTACGGTAATTAGAGCGCAGAAAAACAGACAGAGAGATAGACAGACGGACAGAAGAACAATCAGACATATACACAAATTGAAATTATATTCACACTAAAAAAATGATAGAAAGTGTCAAAAACGCTTAATGTAAATGAAAGTACACTTCTAGCAATTTTTTATTAATAGCTCTTAATATAACTGAATATTTTTGTGTCTTGTGTCACCCTATAAATCTAATGGTAACCATGCTATATTCCATGCAAAGCATTCTTTTGTGCATATAAATCACATATTTCAATTTCCTAAAACTTCGTGGAAAGTAAAGTTATTAGAATTTGATTTATAAAAATATCTCACAAAGAACACAATGCTTTGGAGTACTTTTGAGTGTCCCTGTACATAAAATAGTGGTGGTATGTAATCTATTTTATATAGTGAAAATAGAAGATTTTCATCGAATAGTGAACTTGAATAATTTCAATTTCATGAAGATATTGTACAGTAAAGGTATGAAAATATGGTTTATAGAAATACCTCTCATGGAACACAATTCTTTGAAATACTTTCGGGTGCCCCTGTACACAAACCAGTAGAGGTATAACCTGCATTTTCAATAGGAAACATCTGGTAGGGAACTTGAATAACATATATCAGTTTCAAAAAATTCCATAAATATTTACGGAAGTTAGAGTGAGGGCAGACAGACTGAGGGACAGACGGACAGATACACAAATTGATATCATATTCACACTTTTAAAAAATGTTAGGAAATTTTAAACACGCTTAATGCAAACGAAAGTAGAATTCTAGCAAATTATTAATAATAGCTCTTAATATAACAGAATATTTTTGTGTCACCCTGTAAGTCTAATGCTAATCATGCTATATTCTATGTAAATCATTCTTTTGTGCATATAAATAACATATTTCAATTTCCTAAAACTTCGTGGAAAGTAAAGTTATTAAAATTTGATTTATAGAAATATCTCTCATTGAACGCAATGCTTTAGAATATTTTTGAGTATCCTTGTATATAAAACAAAGTTGGTATTTAATCCATTTTATACAGGAAAAATCCAATAGTGAACTTGAATAACATATTTCAATTTCATTAAGATATGTTTACAGTAAAGTTATGAAAATATGATTTATAGAAATACCTCTCATAGAACACAATGATCCCTGTACACAAACCAGTAGAGGTATAAACTCCATTTTCAATAGGGAGCATCCGATAGTGAACTTGAATAACATATATAATATAAATATTTACGAGAGTTAGAGCGCGGACAGACAGACAGACAAACCCATGACATAAACACTTTTCAACCTTGTTGGAAAGTGTTAATAAAAATTGAGTAAATGACACTATTTTCCAAGACAAATATGTTAAAATCTCAGTTTCACAAAGTTCTTAGATTTATATGTGAAAATCTTAATTTCACAAAAGATAAAATTTATTAATACTAATAAAAATAAAATAAAATAAAATAAATAATAATAATAATAAACTTTTTTTTTATTTTTTATTTTTATTTTTTTTATTAAAGGATATTATTTACAAACAAACATGTACAAATTATGACAAATACGTTTACTAATTATAATTAAAATATATCAACACAAGTATAAAATCAAAATAAATTCAACTTCTACTTGTCTCACAGAAATTCATGTGGAAGGCGAAAAAATTCTCCGTCACGTTAGCATGCGCGACTTATAAAGAGGCTATTAGCCTCTTCCTAATCGATGTAAACATACCGATTCTTATGTCACGTCGAAGCTAATAAAATTTCCAACATATTTATGAATTTTTAAATGTATATATTTTAACGCAGATATATATATATATATATATATATATATATAACAGGAAAATTGTTTAAAACAAAAAAAAAAAAAAAAGAAATTCTGATATTTAAAAAAAATTATTGACTTAACTATTGATTCTAGAAAAATACTGTAAATACAAAAACTGAAGAAATTATTTTTTGGGAAAAAAAAAGAGTGAGTCGTTAATGCTTTTAGAAATCTCTGCCCAAAAAGTAAAAATAGTCTCCATTCTACCACGCCCCGTTTACTATTCTTTTTTCTCTTTTTTTAAATGTTAATATTATGGTTTCTTTTAAATAATTATTGAGATCTCTCAACTATTGAATATGTAAATAAAGGAATAAATAAGAACTTAATATTCTTCTTTAAGACCGAAAAGGACTCTAAAATCTGTGAATGATTCTAATATTTAGCCACTTAGAAGAATAAATTTTTATCTGACGGTGAAATAATATATCATCAATATCAAAGATTAAATAACTTCGAATCATAGTTTTACTCTACAGCATAATTGTTGACATTTTTTGTGTATAATTCGCAAGTAGCAATTCGGAAATTACCCATTCTTCCTTTAACGATTTTTTTGTTACTCATTTTTCCGAGAGGGGTCTTTTTAAGGGGTCCTATCCCATCTTTACTCAAGTTTGACAGAAAACCACGGAAAACTCCGAATAGCTAGGTCGACGAGCTCAACCTAGAATCGAACCGAGGACCTCACGTCTACTAGCTTTGTGCGTAGAACCGCTCGGCCGCTGGTGGACCAAACGGAGGTTGGGGAAAAACAACCTGGTTGCATCTGTATAACCCCCCCCCCCCCCCCAAATCACCCTATAGCCTTGTTGCGTCGCTAAACTGAAATAAACTTTGACTTCATCTGCATGAACAGGTGCGTCATTATTCAATCGCTTAGTAAATATTAACATTTTTATGTTAACTCATAATTTAATTAAACATTTACAATTAATTTAACTTAAATATCTGCTATAATTTTCAAATTAAATTTAAATTTGTTTCAAATTTTAATACCTATTAAAATTTAAAATTCAAATATCTGTTAATTTTTCATTTTAATTTGTTTCAAATTAAAATATTTATTAAAATAATAATTAAAAAGAATATATATATATATATATATATATATATATATATATATTATTATTATTATTATTATTATTATTTATTAAAATCAAATTAAAATATTTATTAAAATACATATTTATTTAAAATCGAATATATATTTTAATCTTAAAATTTCATAAAAGTAACTTTTACGTCTGATTTATCAAATTGGGTATTTGAGATACTATTTCATTTATAAAACTATCATTCATAGTTATCATTTATATGATTAATCAAGTAAAATGTTAAAATTACATAAATATGATATATTTATATGGGTAATACAGTAATTAAATTATTTTTAAAGGGAGTTGTTGTGAATTTCCACTCTCTCTCTCTTAGGTTTCACTTCCGTCGGAGAGTAATTAAAAAACTTAGGTCGCACTATCCAATTTGTCTGAGATTTTAAGTCACACTGACGAAAATAAAATGTTTTGAGTCATATTGAAAGAATAAAAGGTGAATTATACTCATTCTGACGGCTACAAAAGCATTAACTCAAATTAATTTGTAAATATTAAACAATGTACGAAATAATCATTAAAAATTTGTGTTAATAAAAAAAAAAAAATAAATAAATAAAAAATAACCCCCCCCCCCTTTTTTTTTTTGACAACTCTTCTGTGAGTAAATTATTCTTAAAACAATGTAAACTAGTATGTTGTAACAATTACAAAACTTTTTCCCGGGAACATTCTATATTCTATCTACACCAGTTGCTGTTTAACATGCACACAGGGCCGGTGACAGGAATTACGGGCCCCTGGGCAAACGAAACTAAGCTCCCCCCCCCCCTCATACACATAACCACTTCTTAAATTTTAATCGAAAAATGGTTTAAATTTTTGGGTACTACGGTATTTCAAATATCTCCAATAAAATACAGTGATACAATAGGTAGTACATCATCGAACTATACATTTATACAATGAAATTTGATTAAATATGAAGGCTGACAAAAACGTACAATTGCTTTGCATTTCATTCTCAATATATTTAATTTACAAAGGAAGACTTGTGATCAATCAGTGATTGATATATGCCTTACCTATTGTACTTTAAAGTTAAATATAAAATTTTAAAACAAAGATATCATGTTTGAAATATAAATGTAATATATTTGAAAAAATGGTAATTTCATCTAAAAATTTCTTTTAAAAATTCTGCATTTCTTTTTGACAACCTTGAATTTTATTTATTTAATAAGCTATCCCCTGAAAATTTGTTTGGTCTGTAATTCAATATTTTAAAAATTAACTTTTGAATTAAGTGAACATTAATAATTACCGAGTGGGCTGAGTAGATTCATAAAAGTATATACTATTGGCATCAAAATTATTCTAGCGCTAGCAACAATTCCTATATGGAAAAAGTACACTTAATACTGTTTTATTAAATAAATCCTTGTCAAATTATGTTCTTAGACTGCCTAAAAACATGACTCGACAAGGATTTATTTAATAAAACACTACTAAGTATACGTTTTCATAAAGGAATTATTGCTAGCGCTCGAATAATTTTGCTGCCTACAGTAACGCTGAAAGTTTTCTGATAAATTCTTTTCTGTATTTATTTATTTATTTTTTTTTTTAAAGCTTTATTTTCTGTGATTAACAAGATTTAAAATAGTAATTTTTTAAACAAGCAAAAGTAAAGGCATAATCACTTAGGCTTTTATTATAAGTTTTTATTATTGTTATTAAATATACATATTAAAAATTAGATAAAAAAAGAAGCAAAAAAAAAAAAAAACAAACAAACAATATATATATATATATAGGTATATAAAAAATTATGTTTTTTGTATTTTTTAAGCAGTGAGTAGTTCCTTTAAGTGAGTAAATTTTGCAGTAAAAAGATGACTTATAAGCCTAAGAAAAATGATATATTATCAGAATGTTTTTGTCGAGTATAGATTCCAGCCTTTTTGAATACGATTTTAGAAAACTGAAAAATAACTTTTTTATTTGTATTGTGCTTGAGGAGATTATGTATAATAACCTATATAGTTCCAAAGATTTTTCGTCGTTGAAATGATGCTATGGTTTGGAGACTATTCATGTATCTTCAGAATACACATGTATACCGAAAGTTTAAAAAATATTGTATGCACACACACATATATATAAGAAAAAAAAAAATATATATATATATATATATATATATATATATAAATACATATATATATATATATATAAATATAAATATATATATATACATATATATATATATATATATATATATATATATATATATATATATATATATATATATATATATATATATATAAATGGAAAGCATTGATAATTTCATCATTTATAATTTTCTTTTTTTCACTTATCAAAATAATGTAAAAAATAATGTTTGGCGTGGCGTTTGCGTTTGTTAACCATGTTCCAAAATGAGAATTTTGGTAATTATATAGTTTTTACCCCCATCCCCTTGGACAGCGGCCAATAGACATTGCACAGATTAGATTGGGGGCACTGCTTGCGAGATAAGCAAAGCACCAAATGAGATGCAGACCCCCCATCTATTTCTTTTTTAGATGAATACTCACTATGGTGGCTAACGATGAGCAGTGATTACTCTTTCAAGTTTCTATGTGTGAAAATGTTTCCCATGTCACTTAAACAAGTAACAAGACGGATTCATCCTTTCACTTGACCAAACATTTTTAGCAGAAACGCAACTCACAACACCTTTTGATCTGTGTAAAAGATAAAAAGAGTTTATTGATTGTACTCCCGTTTCTGCTTCGGAGTTGGCATAATGAATGACTGACATGAACCTTCAGTCATTGTATTTGATTTTAGGAATGAATTGGTTGAAACTTTGAATAGATACAACACAGTAAATGAAAACTTTCTTTAATTAAAATTTTTGCTTCTTGAAAAAAGAAAAAGGGGAAAGCAGTAAAGAATAATTTAAAATGTACTCAGGGTTGCTTCGGTACCAGGAAAACCTGGAAAACTCAGGGAATTTGAAAATCTATTAAAAAACAGGGAAAACTCAGAGGATTTCAAAATTTATTGCAAAAACAGGGAATTTAAAAATTTTATGGAAGAACATTGAAATTTTTTTTCATAATCAAATATTTTTTTTTAAATATAGTTCTTTATAATGAATCAACTATTTTTTTTTCTTTTCAAGTTAATAAAATTAATTTGCCCTAAATATGTTCAACTGACTTGTAAATATGCCAGATTCTAAAGCTGCATGATTGCGTGTCATCTATTTTATTTCTAATACAGACAGGGAAAACTCAGGGAATTTTTTCTCATGATTTGTGTAGCAACCCTATATCAACAATATTTTAATTAGATCATTTTCTGAAATTTAAGAGGTTAAAGAAATGACATTCATGCGAATTTTGGAAAAAACCACAGGAAAACCTGAACGTCTAGGCCGACGAAACTGATCTAGGTTTGAAACCGACATATCCTCTCTGCCAGCTTCTTATAAAGAAGAACATCTCAGCTACTGACTGGAGCCATATATTTTTTTTATTAATTTATTGTGCAAGTTTTACAAATGATTTACTTTTGATTTCAAAGTATAATACATAAAAATTTATGAAAACTAAAAAGATTTTTGATGATTATTATTTTCTACACAACTCAGAGAATCATGATTGTTAAACTAAACATATATTTAATTACTTGTGCTTGCAAAAAAATAATACTAGAACTAGATAATGAAACACTATTTAGAAGTATGAATAATTATAAACAGGTACCTTTTGACTTTTTTTAAAAAATCTGATTGAAAGAATTAAATGATGATATATTCATTTTTCAAACACAACAATATATGTTAATATTTGTGTACTTAGCTACTTTTATTACGATTGATGAATATTTAAAAGTAAAAAAAGAAGAAAAAATTACTTTCGTTTTGGTTTTATAAGAATTTTCATTTGTTAGAAAAATATATTTTTTATATTCATATATCGACATTCGAATATAGCGGAGAAAAAAAAAAAAACTGAGAGGAGGGATATTCAAAGTATATTTTATAATTGAATTTTTTTTTTTTTTTCAAATGCATGTTACTGATATATAATATCTTTTTTTTTTTTTTTTTTTTTCGGAAAACTTGTTTTGCATTAGATTAAATGAAAAATCCTCCCATCCTGTGCAATATTTTCTCCTATTGCTCCAGATTATATATTTATCTGATAATTTTATTTCTCAATTAAATAAAAAAAAATTTTCAAGTGAAATTTTGTCTAAAAATAAAATCATATTTTCTATAAATTCTAGTCATACTGTTAATTAAACTCTAGTGAATTTCTATTACATATTATTAATGTCTTGTCATATTGCGTGGGTGTAAAAAAAAAATAGTCACTGTATATTTCACGATCCTTTACATTTTCCTCTAAAATTTTGTGAATGAAATTCAGTGTTTTATTTTTATTTTTTACTTGCGATTTTTACTTCATACTTTCTCAACAATTTTGCCTTTTCAGTATATCTTTATCTTGCATTGCTTCTACTATGCAACTTTTTATCAATATCTGGCCAGTTGTAGTTTTTATGCACTCATTTGGTCTCTCTCATCCCAATTAGAAGCCCGCCAGCGGCCGAGCGGTTCTGCGCTCACAGCTGGTAGACATGAGGTGCCGGGTTCGATCCTAGGTGGCACTCATCGACCTATCCGTTTGGAATCTTTCGTGGTTTCCTACGAAACTTGTGTAAATACGGGCTAGGGCACCTTAGAAAGACCTCCACAGAAGGCATTTCCCTTCAGACCTTGGACCCTAGTGCAGTCAATCGGCCTTATTCCCAAACACCAAAAACGCCATTCCAATTAGAAATTTCTTTGAATATATCAGGTTGGACACGAGTTGACTTGAAACTTTCGAAGGAAGTCAGGCACATACGAAATATTTTTCCTATTCTACTCTAAATTCTTTGGCTTCCCATACCGATTTCTTTAAAAGTATTTTTTTTTTTTTTTTTTTGATTGATTGATTGCGAAATTTTACTATCAACAGTTTACTCACTCAATTCTGAATAGTTGATACTAATGGTTTTCCAAATGCGAAATAAAAGGAAATGAGGCTTTCTCATCATCTCGCATTTATTTGTCTATGAACCCTTACTGCATCTACTTCCAGAGGCAGCACATACCCCCCCCTCCCCCCCCCCAAAAAAAAAAAAAAAAAAAAAAGTGTTTGAAAGGACTTTTCAAAAAAAAAAAAAAAAAAAAAAAAAAAGAGAGAGAGAGAGAGAGAGATAATGCATCAGATAAAAATAATTTCGCTCCCCTATCCCCTGTCCGAAGTCCCGTCGCATCGCGAGCCCATTATTGCAGCTAGTATTTAGGACTGCTAAGCGGTTCTTATCTAAATTTTCTGCTCCTTTTGTCATGTTTTTAGAATTGTGGAAAGTACACACTTTTTAAGAAAAAAAAAAGTGAAAATTCACATTTCAAAATTTAGATTTTTGTCACTTCTGTTCCGCCCCCCCCCCATCTCCCGGGCCCCTGGGCCCCCCCTCCCCCCTGTCACCGGCCCTGCATGCACAAAAGTTTAATCTTATCCTCTCTGAATAAAGATTTTACACACTGGAGTAGAGCCCTGCACGGGTCGGGTTTTATCCGACCTGAAATCGACGGATGAATTTTATATCAACCCGAAACCCGACAAAAACTTTTTCATCAACCCGAAAACTGACCCGAAACCGACAAAATGTTTTTCATCAACCCGAAAACCGACCCGAACCCGCTGTATTTAGACCCGAACCTGAATCGAAACCCGAAAACTACATGAAAATTACTTATTCATCTAAAAATCATACAAAACATTTTTTAATTACAAAATAAGGTAAATTTTTATTGTCATACAGTTGGTAAATTATTTTAAAAAGTATTTGAAATGTAATTATTAATTGTTTAATTTAAAAATTAAAAAATCAGAAAAATAGATCAATAATAATTTTTAACCATTTATGTGAGTTGTGAACTTCAAGAGTTAACTGGTAGGTTGTGGCCACCACAAAACTTTCTTCTAAACTTTCCTATATTTTACTAAGTTCAAATAATTTATTAAAAGCATTATTTTTTTAAAATTATCTAACAGGATGAATGCAAACGATTTTCAATTCAGAGACAACTAACACTAAATATCCAAAGTAAGACAGTTTTATTGCCTATAAATAGCATTTTAAAAAGTACGTTTTTATAATGGTTATCTCACATATGAGGTTTCGTACAGTTCTATGCCATAGAAGTTGAAATTTAGCCTTCCCATTATCGACGGATATTAATAGATAATGTGCTTAAACAGATATATTTTCCATTTCATTTATGTTTATATGTGTTTACATAATTAAGCAATTTTTAAAATCAAATTTTTGGTGTTATAAAACTAAGTTTGTACATGTTATTTTAATAAACGAGGGATACACCGAATTCCATTGGAATAATTTATTTTATAACTATTACACCAAGGAAATTAAAATATTAAAATAATAATAATAATAAATTTTGACATACGTTCTTTAATTTTAAATTTCCAAATTTTAGCATATAAACATTTAAATTTGAATTAAAACAACAGAAATGATATTTAATATTGCTCATTTGAAAATTAATATAAATGAAAATCTTTATTATACATATTTTACCAAATCTTTATTTCTTTTTAATTATATTCACATACATAAGTGTATTTTAAAATCAAATATATAATGGAATAAATCAAGCTTTGTATATTTTTACATTTTTTCAAAAAGTATTATGATATATTCAAAATTCCATTAAGATCATACAACTTAAAAATTTTGTGCAAAGAGTATTAATATTTAAAAAATAATTATTGATAATTTTTAGATATACATTCATTCACTCTTTCTAAATTTCCAAACTGTGACTTATAAAAATTTAAATATGAATCTAAATTCAGTCTTTAAAACTAACAAAAAATGTTCTTAAAATTCTCTATTTTTGGCTATCTACCATATTTGAAAATGTTCAGCATGCATATTTTTCAACATTTTTATACATGAATTTGACAGGTTATTTTCTGGAATGTAGATACAACTCTTTAGTAAATGTTGATTTGTAAATTTTGAAAACAATTTCGAGTTATAAATACAAGATGTTCGAATTAATATTTCAAATTAGTCTGTATTGGGCAAAATTAAAATCGTTCAATTTATAGGTAATATCAAATAAGTTTGAAGTAATATTTGCCAAAAGAATAATGAATTTTTGACATGCATACATTCAGTACATTTAAATTTCCAATTTTTAACATATGAAGATCGAAATTTGAATGTTAAATTTATATTTTAAGAACAATAAAAATTTATATTTAAAATTATCCCCTATTTGCAAAGCACAACAATACATATTTTATGAAATTTTTATTGATGGCTCTCGAAGATAACTTTATAAAGCTTAAATACATCATTTGAGTTATTATAATTGTTTTGTAAACATTTAAAGTAAAGAATTTGAAGTCATAAATATAAGATATTTAAAAAATATTTCAGATTAATATATAAGAAAATTTTCATTCAATTTTCATTCAATTTAAAATTACATAGGCCGAAAATAAAAAAATTAAAACAATATTTTAAAAAATCTGTTTCAGATAAATTTATAATTCTTAAACAAATTCACGCAGTACAAACTACTTATCAAAGTTAATTTCCACAATGAATGGAGACACCTTTCATAATAGAATTTCGAAAACAAATTCTTTTATGTTCTACATTCGAGATTCTAAGAAGTGTTTCTTTCTTTCTTTCTTTCTTTTTTTCTTTTTTTTCTTTCTTTTTTAATTTAAAAGGAAAAAAAATCTCGATAACTTTGTTTGAAATCATGGAAGATCCATGGTTCAACTATTAGTTTTAAAGGTATTAATAAGTTCTTTAAAAAAATATTTATATTGAAAGTTTACAACATTCGGAAGGATTTTCTACCAAGATGCTCGTATATGTTTCAATTTTTCTTATAAGTATTTCGACCCACCAGCGGCCGAGTGGTTCTACGCTCAAAGCTGGTAGACGTGAGGTGCCAGGTTTAATCCAAGGGCGCACCCGTCGGCCTAGCTGTTCGGAAAATTCCGTGGTTTTCTGCGAAATTGCGTAAATACGTGCTAGGAACCCTCAGAAAGGCCGCTCACGGAGGGCATTCGACTCAGACCTAGGACCCTAGTGCAATCCCCAGAACCCAACCCAACCTATAAGTATTTCTTTTTATTTTACGATGATTCGTTAAAAGTAATTATAATTGTGCTCATTTATGCAAAATTTTCTCCTATATTTCCATATTAATAATCATCATAAAGCGTTATGGTATCGCCACCTGTTGGCGATTTTCACCAAAAGTTGAAGGACATATAAATCAAGGAGCAACTTAAACTTTTATGAAATTATTCTGTTCATTAGTTTCTGAGACACAGATACCACAAAATTTTGTCACACACACACACACACACACATATATATATATATATATTTATTGACATTTCGTAAAAATGATCAAATCGTGTTTGTACCTTTCAAAATCTTTACGAATCTAAGATGTTTTTCTGTTGAATTCAAAAGAAAGAGAAAAATAAATAAAAATGAACAAAAATTTGAAAATTAAAATCTTTTAACAAGTGGCGTTGCCATTCCTCTTTTCATAATTTTTAATGTGCCCGAAAAGAATAAAGTTCGTATAAACGAGAATAACTTTTAATAAATTATTGTAAAATTAAGAAAGAATTATTAATAACAGTAGCAGCCAACCTTGAGTGGGCAGGTGTGTAAATTTTCAATATAGATATCTTTTAAAAGAACTCGTTAATACCTTTAAAATGAATGGTTGAGTAACGAGCTGGGATAATTAAAAACAATTTTTTTTTTTTTTCATTTGAAGGAAGTGTCTTTCGTGGGAGTCATTTTATGGGGTGCTAGGCCTTATATTGAAACAAGTTTCGGTGAATACAAGAACTCCGAAAAGATAGGTTGACCTGTGTCACCTAGGATCGAACCCGGCACTTAATGTCTTTAAGAGCAGAACCTTTCGACCACTGGTGGGAGATTTTCTGAATTTTTAAAGAATTTTTACGTAATTTCTATCATTTCTAAAGAAATATTTAATTTTTTTAGAAATATTACAAAATTTAAAAGAAATGAATTGACGCTTTTTAAAACCTCTGTTTGACACCTTTTTTTTTAAATCTATTATTTACAGTTGCTAATTTTCTGGAGGATATACCATGTAATTCATCCTTTCTTGTCTTCGTATAATTATTCAAAAGAATGTTACACGTTGTTTCTATACATTCATTAATTAACTGAGTTTAGTGATATACCATAATTATATACAAATTTTAATCCTTCAAATTTTAATCCGCCATCCATTAGTTTTTCTCTAGACAATTCACATAATAGAAAACGTTGATTTTCAAATTTCAAAAAATGTTCCTCATATTCTGCAGTAATACAATGTAAATGAAAATTAACTCAATTGATGTATATTAAATGGTGGAATCTAAAAATTCATTCATGAAAAATGTAATTTAAATGAATGTGAGATGAGGACAAACATTGTTTGTTACACGCATTCCAAGCAGAAGATAAGATAGTAAAACATAGTAAAGTAAACGGACCCGATGGACATCAGTTTCTTACAGATAAGGGACCCCCGGCCGCGGACCCCGGGTTTACTTCAGGCTTGATAGTAGATCTTTATACCCTTCCATCCCCGTCTTCTCTTTCTTGGAAACACTCCTATAGATTTTCTCTTTGACAGTTATACGATATTTTCCAATTATCTCTACTCTTCCCCAACCCAGATGACCGTCAACCTGTTCTTTCATGGTTTAACTTGAATCTTCATAGAAGAGAGTACATTTTCAAATTTGTATATTATAAAATACCGCAACGTCTCCCTTAGTTAAACGCCCACTCTGCATTTCACCTGAATTTTGTTTATTCTGAAAATACCGAATATGCACCCAGGGCCAGATTATGGCACGGGCACACGGGGCACTGGCACAGGGCCTCCAAATTTAGGGGGCCTCATTTCCAAAAATTGAAAAGAAATAGTACAAATTTCTTCATTATATGTGTATTAAAAACAAAAATTGATTACATTTTTCTTTCTATATTTTATTAGAGAGCTTAAACAAGTATCAAATTTTGTGACTCATTTCCTACACATTGGCTGATCAATATGCTACAGTTTTTCATTTGTCTTGAACATAAAGCTAATGATTTTGTTATAGGTTGCTAAAAAAAATGAGGAAATAGAAAGTATAATTGAAGGAAAAAATTAAAAAACGTGCTATTTTTATTCATTTATTTTTGATTTTGAGAATGGCTCTTTCTGGCAAGCTCTTTAGAGCAGGGTAAGGGGGCCTCCGAATAGCATCAGTGCCCCGGGTCTTCAAAAGGCATAGTCGGGCTCTGTATGCACCGAAATTTCTCATTCTTTCTTTTCTTTCTTTCTTTTTTTTTTTTTTTAAGAATCGACTTTGATCAGTTTCATAATAAATCGCATCACTATGATTATTTAAAAATGGGAAACATAAGCTTCCTGAAGTGGTGGAAAATTTTTTTAAACAATTTTTTGGAACTGGAAAAAAGGAATTTCGCAAATTTTTCCCATTTAGATGTATTTATTAATATATACAAACATACATGCACACACACATAGATAGATAGATAGATAGAGAGATTCTCTGTAGCTTATTCCACTTTAAATTTCACTTCAGTAATTTTCATGTACGATAGGAGGCCCACCAGTGATTTGCTAACATTGGCGCTCAAGAGTGAAAAAGGTCTCCCTGACGAATTTTTTTTTTGGATCCCGGAAAAAAGGGCACTTTCGCAATACGCAACTCGCAAAATAATAAATAACAAATAATGAATTTAAAGAATGGCTTTCAAATTACAATTTTCGAAATTTCAATTGATTTGGTACAAGCATTCATTTAGTGTACACCTGGGGTAAGGCCGTATGGAAGGGGGGGGGGGGGGTAAGAGCAGATCGAAAGAAAATAATTGTTTTTAAACCACCTCATTACCGATTTTAATGAACCATGAAAACTTTGTATAATCATGTACAATTTGTGAAAAAATTACAGTAAGTGTCAGCCATAATTGAGGGTGGGTGGGGGGAAGGGGCAGAGAAAAATAACATGATTTTTTTACATTATCATTGTACCTATTATAATGATATATTCTATAATTATCACTTACTTATTATCAAGATCACAATGAGTGTTATATATACCTGGGGGGGGGGGGGGGGAGAGGTGATTGCAGATGAAAATAAAAAATATTTTTTTTAACTACAATAGTATCGATTTAAATAAAAATTTTGTGTATATACCACTTACTGTATAAAAAAAAAATTAAAGAGAGTGTTACACATATTTGGGGGGTTCCTAAGGGAGCAGGGGAAGAGTAGGAAAAGTGGTTGATTTTATATCGTTAAGTTACCTATTTATATGGAACTTTGTAAGACTATCACTTGCTTTTTATTAATATTACAATGAAACTTACCTGAAACTTATTTTTTGGTACTTACGAATTAACTGCATGTTAGAGTGATTTATTTTTATTATGCTATTAATTCAAGATATATATTTTAATATTTGTATTAATGCGTGTGTATGTATAAATATTATAAAAGTGATCCTATGAAATATATTGCATTTTCTTATATATTCACAATTCACATTTCTGTTCATAAATAACCAGATTTCGAGGTGCAATGGACTTGAACTGCTATGAGCTCATATTTAAGAAATTGATGTTTTTAAAAACTTCTTGCTTGCTCCATTTTGAAGAATATAATAAATAAAAGCATAATTTAGATATAAATTGCATTTTGATAACGATTTTTTTTTTTTTTTTTTTTATGAAATAAATGTGAAATTTTTTTTTCCTTTTAGCGTTTCGCCAAAATCACAATTATTGTTATGTTTTAATGTAAATACACAGTAAACAGTTTAAAATGTGTTTATTTGAGGTGAATATCATGATTCTTCTGTGCATTCCAGTAGGAATCAGCATAATAAGGTGCTTTTCATAAAAAGTTTTAAGAAATTCGGTTTCAGATTTCGAGGTACGATGTCGCACGAACGCTAAAACTGCTATCAGCTCATATTTAAAAAAAAATTGATGTGTTTAAAAACTCGATTCAGTAATTCTGATCTAATCATGATGACAAGTTTTTAGATGCATACACAGATAGATGATATAGGTACATTCAATTAGGACGTTTTCTAAGAAATCAACCTAAAATTAACAGTACTCTATTTAGTATAAAAAATAGCGTAAGACATAAGTATATAAATTCATATAGTTTTAATCATTTCACAAGATCTTTATGGAGGAACCAATTTATCATTGTTTAATATGCCTTTTATAATAGTATTCATTTCAAATTTCCCGATTCAAACATCTACCTCCAGTGATAAATGACTTATATGATTTGGAAAGTCATAAAATAGCTAAATAGTTGATATCTGATTTATATACGATGCCATTTTTTAAATGAAAGGATATGAAGTATAGTGCGACCACGTTTCCTACGACTAGCAGTGAGGCCGAGTCCAAAAGTTTAGAGGGATGCAAAATTGGCCGAGAGATAGTTATTTGGCAAACATCCAGTCATTCGGTGTTCCCGTACCGCTTGTTTTTTCTCAGTCACCCCTATTTTAACACTGGACTCGTTCAATCCGCACTTGCGCAGAGGCTTCCATGGTTGCAAGAAATGTGGTTAAAGAATATATAGGCATTATTATAAAAATGATTATTATTTTGCTCATAATAATCCCACTGTTTTTTACTAGATGATCTATATCTTGAGGTATTGTATCTGTTAAAGTGGAGTATCTACGCTAAGAACCTTCCTGTGTAGAATGCCCTTCATAGGCTCTTTCTAAGAGGTCTTAACACGCATTTAGATGAGTTTAGTAAAAAACCACAGAATACTTCTAACGGTTAGGCTTCCTAACAAGATCTGGGTTTGATCCTTGCACCTCCCGTCTACCACAGCATTGAGAGTAGAACCTTTCAGCCATTTGGGAATGTGGAAAGCGTGACATATCATGAAGTAGAACTGATTTTATTTTTATAATAAATTCTTCGTAATAAGTTCATTATAAAAATTGCCACGTGTTACTTTGAAATAAAACCACCAAGTCCCTCTCCTTTAAGTAAACTGATTTTCTTAAAATTATTTCTCCCGCATATGGAAAAAAAAATAAAAATAAATAAATAATCATAAGGTTGCATAGATTATAAACAGGTATCAATTGTATTTACTCTTAACACCATTAAAATTTCAATTATTTTATCCTCTTAACGGCATTTATTTGTTTATTTATTTTATTTATTTATTATTTTTCTTTTTTTTTAAGGAAAAACTTTAAAATATATCTTTAAAGCCTTACTTATAAACAAAAAACAATAGAATAAAATGGTTTTGTATAACCCTGTATATTGTCTAAAAATAGGAAAGGTAGAAAAATATACTTTATCTGTAACCATGGTGAAAGCATCTTAATAGATTAGAAATGTTTCGTAAATCTCTATATATAAAACAGTTGTGCTATTTAAAACATTTTTAAAGGTGAATATGTTATAATAACGAGATATTTATTATTTAAAATATTTATTAACGGATATTTCATAGTTTCAAGCCATTATGCACTTATTTTCAGAAAAGAGAGTGAAAAGAGAGACAGATATATCCACAGACGAATCGAAGATTATAATAATTTTTTTAACTTTGTCAGAAAGTTTTGGAAAAAAAAAAATAATAATAATAACTTCTTTCCACAAACTTTTCTTACATTCCCTAATATATGTCAGTGTTTTATGTTACATTTTAATTGAATCATTAATGATATTTCTTCCTTACTCAATAGAAAACATGCTTTTGTGCATAAGAATTATATATATGTTAGCTCTATGTTTTGATAACACTTTATGTTTTGTATACTGCAAATGTATATAATAAAGTATGCTGTTTAGAAATATATCTCACTGCACACAATTCTTTTACATTATTTTGGGTGTCCCTACATATGAACCGGTGTTTTAACATGACATACTGAACTTGAATAACATATGAGGAGCAAACATTCAAACCGTGTTTTCTCCTTCGAATGCAATTTTTCAGAAAACACAAAAAACTGATAAATTAAAAAATAACCCTTCTTAGACCCTAATTATCATTTGTTTAGTTGTATTATTGGTTACTAGGAAGATCTGTAGGCCTACTTTACCTAATAAACTTAGAGTTAATTAGAAAAATGTATTTGAAATTTGGAGAAAGCATGTTTTGACCGAAACACAGAGGAGAAAACATGTTTTGAATGTTTCCAATGTGGAAAAAGCATGCTTTGACCGAAACACAGAGGAGAAAACATGTTTCGAATGTTTCCAATGTGGACAAAACATTTTTTGAATGAAAAAGTATGTAGCTCGAATATTTATGAAATAACATTCTTAATGTAATTAACAGAACAGATTTTGTTATGTAATTATAAAGTTAAATTAAATATTTGCGCGTGAAAAATCATCCTGCAAATTCTAGGGAAGAACTAAAATTTTTAAGCCAATTTGAAATTTAAATTTTTAAACCAGTATCTTCACTTAAGCAATTTCATGCTTCCTCTGTTTCTTCATATTCTACATGAAAGTTATTAGTAATGATATCTTTATACCATTTAAAAACAGGCTGATTTTTTCACCCTTCACCATACATCAATTGTGAAAGTTTGTCTATGTCATTCTGATGCCTTTAAGTTTGAGATGAATTCTCTTACCTTTTTTTTTTTATTATTTATTATTAATTCTTAAGTGGCTTTTTCTATCCCCTGCTCTCTTTTTCCTCAATAGATTCACCAGCATGTACCTTAGTAACAATATTGGCTAGCATTGTACGACCTATTTTAGTTATAGCCATGAAATTGTTTTTACACACAGGAATTCTCCTACCACTGCTACTAGTAATAAAATAAGAAGCAGAAAATGCATGATCTAAGCCAGATAATTGCGATTTTTTTACTTTCTTCTATATGTAATATAGAGAAAGTATTGGATTCGCGAAAATTTTCGAAGTCCATTTTTTGATGGATTTACATGTTTTGGGATATGGAGAACACGAATTAATAGTTTTTAAAAAATGTCTGTCTGTCTGTCTGTCTGTCTGTCTGTCTGTATCATTTTTTTGTGGACGCTGTATCTCACGAACCAGTGAATGAAACTTAACCAAACTTGGTATTTAGTTGCACCCTGACATAAACTGGTGCTGATTAGATTTTGGGATCAATCGCTCAATAGGTGGCGTTGTGATCGCATTTTATGCAAATTTTTAACATGGCAGCATAGGACAAAATTCCGTATAAATGGGCATAAAGAGAGTTATTTTACACTTGTGATTGTAAAATTAATAGGATTTATTGATAATAGTAGTAGTTAGCTAGGAAAAAAATTTTGTGCATGGGGGGGCATCGGTTCCCCCCCTGGGGGGGTAAATCCCCCCCCGGGGAAGTAAATTTTCAAGATGGGTATCTTTCGAAAGGTCTCGTTGATAATAGTAGTAGTTAACTTGGAAAAAATTTTTGTGCATGTGGGGGCATCGGTTGCCCCCCCACCGGGGGGGGAAGTTCCCACCCGGGGGGGCAAAATTTCAAGATGGGTATCTTTCGAAAGATCTCGTCAATACCTTTAAAACGAATGGTTGAACGATAAATCTGTGATAATTTAAACCAAAGTTATCGATTTTTTTTACTTTTAACAAAAAAAAACTTAGAAAAATATCGCAATTTTTTTTTTTTTTTTTTTTAACGAAATTTAACCAAACTTGGTATTTAGTTGGTCCCCGACATAAACTGGTGCTGATTATGTTTGGGGATCAATAGCTCAACAGGTGGCGCTGTGATAGCATTTTATCTAAATTTTTAACATGGCAGCATAGGACAAAAATTCGTATAAATGTGCATAATTAGAGTTGTTTTAAACTTGTGATTGTAAAATTAATATGAATTATTGATAATAGTAGTATGTAACTAGGAAAAAAATTTTCTGCATGGGGGGGCATCGCTTCCCCCCCCTAGGGGAAAAATACCCCCCCAGGGGGGGTAAATTTTCACATTGGGTATCTTTCGAAAGATCAGGTTGATAATAGTAGTAGTTAACTAGGAAAAAATTTTTGTGCATGTGGGGGCATCGGTTGCCCCCCCACCGGGAGGGGGAAGTTCCCACCCGGGGGGGCAAAATTTCAAGATGGGTATCTTTCGAAAGATCTCGTCAATACCTTTAAAACGAATGGTTGAACGATAAATCTGTGATAATTTAAACCAAAGTTATCGATTTTTTTTAGTTTTAACAAAACTAAACTTAGAAAAAAAATCGCATTTTTTTTTTTTTTTTTTTTTTTTTTAACGAAATTTAACCAAACTTGGTATTTAGTTGGTCCCCGACATAAACTGGAGCTGATTATGTTTGGGGATCAATAGCTCAACAGGTGGCGCTGTGATAGCATTTTATCTAAATTTTTAACATGGCAGCATAGGACAAAAATTCGTATAAATGTGCATAATTAGAGTTGTTTTAAACTTGTGATTGTAAAATTAATATGAATTATTGATAATAGTAGTATGTAACTAGGAAAAAAAATTTCTGCATGGGGGGGCATCGCTTCCCCCCCTGGGGGGGGAAGTACCCCCCCGGGGGGGATAAATTTTCAAGATGGGTATCTTTCGAAAGGTCTCGTCAATACCTTTAAAACGAATGGTTGAACTATAAATCTGTGATAATTTAAAACAAAGTTATCGATTTTTTTCACTTTTAACAAAAAAAAAAAAAAAAAAAAAAAAAAAAAAACTTTGAAAAAAAAAATCGTACTTTTTTTTTTTTTTTTTTTAATATTGTTACTGATTGAATATGTATAGGTAAATATAGAAGAAAGTCTTGTGGTGGCCACAACATACTAGTTTTTTTTTTGTGGGGGGGGGGGGTTGAGTTATTAGGTCTACGTCGAGTTACATTTTTTGTAACAACCAATGAGGCTATAATAGAATCTTGTCGCTGTTTGTCCGGAATTTCGTAAAGTCTATCCCGAAACTTCTTAACGTCATTAGGTTTAACATCAGTGCATGAAAAAGTATTTATTAAAAGAATGTTTGCATGGAGCATAAATGTTGTTATCTAAAGGTGCTGAATATCGTTTCTTTTTCGCTTCTTTTCTTTTTCAACCAATTCTCTGTATTTTTCTAGTTCCATAATTAGTGTCTAATACACCACTATTAATTCTTCCATTGGAAAAATAAATAAATAATAATAATAATAAAGTACACTCCTCTAAAATGAAGAAAACAAGATAGAACTAACGAAAAAACAAACATAAAAAGCTGGTACATGTACGAGTCACGCGACCAGAAAGAGCAGTACTGACTGGTTGGCTGGAGAAATCACAGTTTGACTGAAAACAGGCTCTGGAGGAAACACTGTTTGATTGAAACCCTAACTTTCTAAGAGCATTTATAATGTGATAAAAATTATTTTGGTTTAAAATAATAGTATAATTTTGTACTATTTAATGTTGAGTTCACAGAAAAATCACTAACTCATTTTTTTTTATTTTTGGAGAAAACACGGTTTGAATGTTTGCTCCTCATATGTCAATTTCGAGGAGTTTTAACACTATTTATGTAATTAAAATTTCCTTTATAGAATAATCTCTCATACTGCACAATACTTTCAAATATTTTTTGGATGTTCCTTGTATATGAACCATTCCTATTTATTAATATCACTTTCATTAGGGAATGTGCCATAGTGAACTTGAAAAACATATATCTGTTTCAAGAAAGTCTAATAGTATTTTACTGGAGTCAGAAAATAGGGCAAATAGATAAACCGAAATCATAAACAGCTTATAATTTTGTTGAAAAGTATTAAAAGAAAGGAGAGAGTTTCACTCGATATTTTAGCATCTAGATTACAATACTTTTCATGCATGTAAGGGAAATTTTTATATAAAAAAAAATATCTTTAGATAGTAAATAAGCTCAGACACTATTTCTAAATCTTTGCCATAAAAATCATGTAACTTTTCAAATTTCGACATGATAAAACTTTATTTATATATTATAATTATTTATTTTACATTTTTAATTTATAAATAATATGCGTATATTTTATACCATGTTAATCTGATTATGTAAAACTGAAATAAATATATATGAAATGAAAGAAGACGTTTATCGATTATTATTACAGTATAAATGAATTTCCTATTATCAAATGTAATTGAAAATGGCATAGTTAAGCCTCAATTTCCTGATAAACAAAAATAACACTGCACTTAAAAAAAAAAAAAAATTTCGAGCCTTGGTATAATTTCTGCTGATTCTTATGTAAAATGACCTCCTGAATCCGAATATGAAACCCATTTTGCCCAATCACCCAATCGTTTGGTAATTTTATGGCCATCAGTTTGATTTGCAGGATAGAAAAAAATTATTTTAACACTTAAAAACAAAACGCATAATGCATACTAAATAATAATAATATATTAATAAAATATAACAAATGTAATTTATAATTTCAGTGGCAAATCCCCCCCCCCCCCCACTAAATTTTCCGTTACTACAAATGTCCACGAGGAGGGTGATGAGGCAAAAAGGACGCGAAAAAGGAGGGTGATGGGCAAAATGGGCTTCATATTCGGATTCAGGAGATCATTTTACATATGAATTTACAGAAATGGTATTGAGGCCGATTTTCATGCAGAACAGTGTAATTTCTTGGAAGATTTAAAATTACACAGGTCGACATGTAAAATTTTGATTTTATAATTTTGGTTGATCTTTATGTTTTTCGGTGTGCTGAAACCAAAAATGAAGCCAGTTTTTCTCTATCAAGTATAGATTTTTGTTAATACAGGGTGCCTTCCTATACAATTTCATCCATTACTCTTCCCCCAATATAATTATATGGTAGCTTTTAGAATGTGTTTCCATGATTAATTAATCTTGGATGCCTATAGTTGTAATTGTGAAGCACTAGTGCGACTTAAAACCATACCAACCAACCAACAGCCTATTGTTATGATAGTATACGTAAAATATTGTATTGGTAAACACGTATTGACAAAAATCTACACGTGTTAGAAAAATATGGGCTGCATTTTCGGTTTCAGTACATCAAAAACCATAAAGATCAGCTAAAATCATCAAATTAAATTTTGTCAACTTCATTTTTGTAGACCTGTGTTATCAATAGAATCATAATCAAAATTATTTTTAAATTGTGCTAAATTTTATTTTCATCCAAGTACACATTTTCAATACGTTTTCACTTTTAAAAATATCTGAATAAAATTAACATTTAACATGTAAAATTTAGTTACATTTTAAATTATTTTATTTTTGAAATAATTTATTTTGACAATAAAATAAATGATTTCAAATCCTTTGTTCTGTATAAGTTTATAATTATTTGTATTAGAATTGTGTCAGGATTTTTCTTTTCTTTTTTTTCTATATTAATTCAAATGCCTTTTTCGTTTATTTTATTTTATTTTATTTAAGCTAAGCAAGATATAAATAAATAAATAAATAAATAAATAAATACATCGCAAAAGAAAGAAAGAAAAACGAAAATTATTTTTTAAATAAAATTTTTTTTTTAAACAGAACTAAAGCAAGAGAACGATGGTCGGACAACAGAATTCTTGAATTATCTAGAGAATTCAAGAAAATGAGGGTCGCATAACTGTGTTTCTACTATAAACAGGGTGGTTACAGGTCCGCCTTCTTTACCCTGATTCTCCCGATAATTTTTACTTAATTAATGGTGCAAACATACAGTAAAAAATTCCGAAAGAAAAATATTGGTTGAAGAATCGGAAGGGGGGGAGGGATGTGGTCTGCGACCACTCTGATAAATACAAAACTGTTTTTTTTTTTTTTTTTGGATATAAATTATTAAATGATATGTGATTTATTCAAGCAATAATCACCATGAATTTTATAATATTCGAAATTTTGCTTTCTACTGGATATTTTAATGATCATTCTTGAATAGAAAATTGGAAACACCATATTGAACTTGCACAATAATTTCAACTCATGCACAGAGGCACAGAAGCAGATAAACATCTCAGTTGTTAGTATATCTCTATGAAAAAAGATAATAAATATATGTACTCTGTGCAAAGTATTTTTGGAACACACACAAATAAAAGTGGCAATAGGTCTTGTTTTTATGATAATTATGTAGAAATTAGTCATGTGATATTATGTAGAAATTAGTTATGTGATAATTATGTAGAAATTGATTATTTAAAATCTCTTTCTCTTTCTCGATGCTATCTTCCTTCCATGGAGGATCAAAATTCTGATGGCATGTCTCTGGACCACCTCTAGGGGTGAGCCCCAGACCGTCGCCAATTGTCCAATGCGCAGCACTAGTGCGATATAAAACCCAACCAACCAACCAATGAACTTCTCAAGGCTATAATTCTTCTATCATCGATAAAGTTCTTTATAAATTCAAAACGTCTAAGCGTTCTGCTTCTAAATTGGATGATTACAGTCTTATTCCTGTAATTTTCCTTTCTATTCTTCAATTGTCCATCTGCGCAGCACTAGTGCGACGTAAAACCCAACCAACCAACCAACCTTTCTATTATTCCCTTTTTTTTTTAAACTTTTAAAATTCTTTTACAGTTCGGATTTAAAGTCATTTATAAACCCATCATCAAAATTAAATTTTCTTTTGTCGAAGATCTCATTCCTACTGAAAATCAATTTGGCGTTCATTTCATTTGATGTTCTTCGTGTAATTTAGGTTATATTGGTCAAAATAGGAGGCGTTTGAAATTTAGAATAAATGAGCCCCGTCGGAATGTTCGTAATGAAAAGATTTCCAAGTCTTCCATTATTTCCTACTGCTGCGTTGCTCTCATGGTCATTTTTTTCTTTTTTTTAAACTTTTCTAAAACTAACAATTTTTCTCCTCATCTTCTCTTACCCTTTGGATTTCTACGAAGCTTTTAACATATTTAAAAATTCGAAAACTCTTATTAATGATATTTCTTCCACTTCTTTCCTGTCGGATGCTAGGAAATTACTTATATAATTTTCGTTTGGTTTTTATTTCTTTTTATAATATATATATATACATATTTTAGATTTGTTATATTTTATTTTTTCTCTTTCCCTTTTATAATTCTTGTCACATTGGTATTTAAAGTGACTTTAGGTTTTATTTGTTTTAACTCATCAATCAAATCGATTTTGTGCATTGCTGCTTTGTACTGTAATACTTATGCCTACTTCCTCCGTCTGACAAAAAGTTTTTCTTCGAATGTTTTCTTTAAACCCGACCGAAACAATTGTTGCGAGTTTTTTGCATTTTATGGTGTTTATTAAAAGCTTTTTACTTACAGTATAAAACTTAAAAAAAAAAAAAAAAAAAAAAGCTGTTATTTGTGGAAGTGTGGACAACTTTTGAACATGACAGATTGATTTGAAAATATTTTGAATGCCATTATCTTTGCAGGGGGGCCAGGGCCCCCTCGGGCTCCTCCTGGGTGCGCCAGTGCATGGGATTTTAAAATAGTGCGATAGTTTTTACGCCGAAAATAATACATATGTGCTCCAAATTTTTCTCACATGTCAAAAAATCCAAAATTTTGTACAAGTTACTAAATTTCAAATTTAAATGTTAAAAAGAAATAAAATTCCTGCTATTACCATAGGTGATATTTCAAAACTAGCTCAATCTAACATCATTTGTCCAATAGACAATCTGTAAAAAAACTAACAAACGAGCGAATTAACAAACTGATGGTATAACAAATTAACAAAATGACCACCCTACAGACGACATGACAATATTTTTGTTTCGTATTTTTCACACAACAAAAAGCGTAAAAGCATTAAAAAAAAAAAAAAATCCACGAAATTTTAAAAGATCATCTTTTTACAAAAGACGTCTCACCGCAACTACACCACTAGAAAAAAAAATATGTTCCTAATTGCGATGGTAACTATCGCAAAATCTCAGTTGATATAAAAATGGACTTACAAAGTAATACTCTCTTCATAATAGATATCTATATTGTAAAAAAAAGACTTTCACTACGTGAACACTGTGGTGTTGAGGTAGGAAGGAAAAACATGTTCACAAAGACATTCAGATTTTAAATTAAAAAAAAGAAAAGAAAAGAAAAAGGAAAGAAATAATAGAAAAAGAAAAAGAAACAATGCAAAAGAAATTCCAGTTATATAAGCTTTGAAAATCGTCTTTCTTTTATTACAAATTTCCTTTCATTAGAAATGTTAAAAACGTAGAAAATAGACTCATATACAGAAAAATGCAAAGGACTTTGTCCATCCTGTAGATTCGCGGATGAAAGAAAATGCCTTTAGGCTCTATCACTGCTCACAGGGAGGAAAACAAAATAAGGGATACGCCCTCTTTCCTTCTATCATGAAAAACGGCAGTTTTTCTAGTGACGCAAGCGCAAAAACAAACGAACGCCACGACACTCAGCGGAAACGGAAAAACGAACGAAACTGCGACACTTATATATACACGAATTTAAAGATCAAAGTAACCGCTGAAAGCCGACACTTAATATCTCAGGAAATATGGGAGGTTATGTTCTGATATTTTCAAAATAGACTTTCACCTTCTGTCCGATCCTACCCTGAAATCCCTACATTTCTGCGTGCAATATATTTCGAGATATGAATTGGCTCATTTAAGTTGTAAATGGACGGCGTATGTAAGGGACAAATTTTTCTCGAATATGGCTCGAGCGAATTTAGTTTAATTGATATATGATATTAATCGCTTTTATCTGATGTGCCTGACATCTCCCTTTTCCCTAGGAAAACTCTTGTTTTTTTTATAACTCAGTTTAAAAATCGAACTATTTTTTACTCCGAAAATACCGTGATGCGGCAGTTTCGCGGACGAATACAGTCTTCCCTTCCATCTGAAATACGGAATATCAAATAATCGTTTTGGCTCCATCTATCGGGGAGCGTCAAAAATAAACACAAAAAATAAAATAAAAAATATTTTTCTTTTTTTAATATATATATATTAAATGAGTTATTTATTTAGGTACTTGTATTTTATATGACATTTGTTTATCAAAAATATTCTTTGTATTTACATTGTTTTCATGCTGATACGTTGTTAACTTTCAAAATTGGTTCTATTTTAAAAGGTGATTGCAACAACAAAAAATGTTTCCTTTATTTTCATAAAAATGACAAATAATATGATAATCATATGCAAATATTTGTAATTTTTTCAAAATTAGGTGATAAATCACTTAAACTACGGATTGAAAAAATTCTTAAAACAGAATTTGAAAATAATTAATTTGCTCATTAAGTTTCTAGTATATATATAATATATAAATTACAAAATGTTAAGCTATAATAAAATTTTGAATAGATTAAGATTTTTTTTAAATTAAATTCATAACAAACTATACTACTTAAATATTTACCAGTATAAAATTTTCACTTTTTAAAGATTTTTCTATTATTATTTATTTTTCTCTTTTAAATCAAATCTATACCTAAAACATTATAATAAGAAATAAATATAAATAAGAAATTTTTGTCATTTTTAAAATGTACTATATTATGCCTTTGTAATGTTGCATGTGTCCATCTTTTTTATCACTTTTTATAAAATTTTGAAATTTTATTTAGTTTGTTATTTTGTTCGAGTGTGACCTATAAAACAACACTTTTAATACAGTGTTATTACCATGCTTCTTTACTTTTGCGTTTTGATCATTAACCCCTAAAAAGTAATGATATCAATACAAAAAACCCTTAACGGGTTAAAAGTTTGTGACGCAGCATTGTACTTTATGGCTATAAGAATTAGAAATACGGGCCTTAAAAATAATGATATCAAATTTTCAGTGACGCTTTGATATTAATTAAATTATACATAGATTTTCTTATTTGAATTTGCTTTTTCCTTTTATTTATATTTACAATGTAAACGTTATTTTCAACATAAAATAATATATAGCATTTACTCATTGATACCTTTCCATTCACATCTCTTATACTATGAAAGCATGTGTTTTAAAAGAAATTATATGAAATTCCAGTAACGCAGTGGTGTTACATTAAGTGATTTGTTTTTAAATTTCTCTGCAATTATTTTGTTTTGCATATTAAAGTATATGTGCACATTGAAATATTGCTTTTAATTTTCAAATACGCTGTCAAATATATCACTTTCATTAAGCTTATATTATGTACTGAAATATATTTATTTCAATGAATTATTCTATCTTTTGCGTCACGCCATCCAAAACTGTAAGTAAAATATATGGAAATGTTTACTTTGTGTCATTTCATCCAAATAAATTGAAAATGCATGCAAATAAATATTGTTATAACTGAACCATTTTCAATTTCAGTGTATAAATTCGTTTATTATTTATCCTCTATTTTTTGTAAGTTCACGTGCTGAACAACATGTCAAAGAAAAAAAGAGTTAAATGAATTTAATGCTTTTAATTTTTATGTAAAATATGAGCGCGTGCTATCTTCAAAATTTGTTAAAATGTAAAGATTATGTGATGCGCGTGGCATCCACAGTTTTGTTTTTTTTTTAATTCAAGAAATAGAATAGAATAAAGTTAGCAACGATGTTAGTTGCATTTTTTCATATAGTTTGAGTTCTTAATTTTAGTGAACTACTTTTTACCGTAGGAATAATTTTCTTATGTTTAATGTTATAGGGAATTATTATATGAGCATAAAAGATGCTACTTTAATAATTTTAAAGTGTAAATAAGTAGTCTTGGCGTCCGCCTTTATACAGTTTAATTTAGTAAGAGAAAAGCTAGGAATTTGCGGTGCTTATTCCGTTGCTTTACATAAAAATATTGGCGTCCGCGACAGGACCGTTCAAGTGAAGTAAAATTATTTTGATTATATTAAGATTAAAAAGATGTTTAAAACCGTTAAAGGGTTTAAAAAAGAAGATTTGAAGTGGGTAGCCGAAGAGATTGGAGAGACTTTGCCTTCGACGTTCACAATAGCAAGCTTAAAGGAGCTGATTTTAAATAGTAAAGAGTATGAAAAGGATCCCGAATTTGTTCAGGATATCTTAGAAAATGCTATAGCGGAAAGAAAATTGAAAGAAGAAAAACAAGCTTTGAAAGAAGAAAAGCAAGCTTTGAAAGAAGAAAAACAAGAACAAGCTCTGAAAGAAGAAAAACAAGCTGAAAAAGAAAAAGAACTTGAGAAGTTAAAGCTAGAAAAAGAAGCTGAGGCATTAAAGCTGGAAAAAGAAGCAGAACTGGAGAAAGAGAAATTAAGATTGAACCATGATTTAGAATTGGCGAGAATACAATCATCTGGGCAAATTCAAACTGATGCTATTTTAAGTAATTATGAAAATAGTACTATGAGACGAAAATTTACTTTACCTAAGCTGGAATTCAGGAAATTTGGCGGAGAAATTAAGGATTGGTTGCCTTTTTGGAGCCAATTTGAACAAATCGATAAAGATGATGAAATTGCCCCAGAGGACAAGTTCCAGTATTTAGTACAAGCAACAATCGCTGGTTCACGCGCAAGAGAAGTTGTTGAAAGTTTCCCGCCAACTGGCGCCAATTATTCAAAGGCAGTGGAAAGTTTAAAGGCTCGTTTTGGCAGGGAAGATATTCTAGTAGAAGTGTATGTACGAGAGTTATTGAAATTGATAATATCTGTGCAAACAAAAGGTAGATTTGCATTAACTTCATTATATGATAAGCTTGAGTCATATTTACGGGCGCTAGAAACATTAGGTGTTACCACTGATAAATACGCCTCCATTCTATACCCTATGGTTGAGTCTTGTTTCCCAGCAGACTTTTTGAAGGCCTGGAATCGCTCGAATCTCTCTTCTTCTAATACGGATGCTAAAGGAAGGTTGAATAATCTGATGTATTTTTTGAAAACGGAAGTAGAAGGTGAAGAGAGAATATCTTTAGCTGTAGCGGGCTTCGGTTTGACAAAGCGTGAAGATAATAGATATTCTAAAAGGAAAAACGGTGCAAGTGCAGACTATATGCGAAATAAGTTATCGACAGCTGCAGGTTTATTGACAACGTCTTCTACTTTAGATTTCAAAAGGGTATGCATTTTTTGCCAAGGCAAGCATTTGAGCTCGGAATGCTTTTCAGCTCGAAAATTGAGTTTATCTGAGATACAAAAGATTATAAAGGATAAGAATTGCTGCTTCGCTTGTTTGTTACCTAATCATACAGCTAAAAAATGTCGAGCAGTTTTAAGATGCATTATCTGTTCTAAGAAGCATGTGCCTTTGATGTGCGATTTGCGTGATTCTCAAGGTAAAACTGCACAAGAAAAGGTTGAAGAAAATTCAGTCAGTAGCGAAGTAAACATGGCAAATTTTAATAAGCAAAGTGCTAAAGTATTCCTTCAAACCTTAAAAGTGAAACTCATCTCCGAAAACAAGCAAAAAACAGTTCGTTTATTGTTAGATTCAGCATCCCAAAAATCTTATATTTTGAAAAGTATAGCAGAAGAGATGAATTATACTCCCATTCGTCAAGAAAAAATGATGCATTCATTGTTTGGCGGAGTTACAACAAAGGAATGCCAACATAATTGTTATAGAATAAAGGTTAAGGATATGAAGGAGAAGTTCACCTGTAATTTTGAAGTGATGGATCAAATTACTATATGTGAAAACATTCAACCGGTCACTAATGGTCCGTGGATTAAAGAGTTGAAAGAATATGGAATCGAATTATCTGATGTAAGTCATTGCCGTGAAGTTATCGAAATATTGATTGGGGCTGATATTATGGGAAAGATGTTAACTGGCAAAAGAAAAGTATTGACATCTGGTCTTGTTGCCATAGAAACATACCTTGGTTGGACATTGATGGGCAAAGCGCCTCACACCGAGGTCTCAACAGATAATTTAGCAATGATGGTGACGTCTTTGTTCGTAAATGAAGCTGATATCTCAAACTTATGGAGATTGGACTTGATCGGAATAACAGATACTATAGAAAAGAAATCTAAAAATGAGATTGACCGTCAAACAAAGGAACATTTCTTAGAGACAGTAAAAATTAACAAGGATGGTCGTTACGAAATTTGTCTTCCTTGGGCTGACGACACATCTGCATTACCAGATAACTTGAGTTTGGCTGTAAGACGTTTGGAAAGTACAACTTCTAAGTTATTATCTAAGAACATGTACGGAAAATATGAAAATATATTTATGGACTGGTTGAATGAGGGGATCATAGAAGAAGTTCCTGCTACCAAAGTGAACTCTTATGGTAATTATTTACCTCATCACCCAGTTATTAAAGAGACCAGTACTACAACACCTATCCGTCCGGTTTTCGACGCTTCAGCAAAGTTGACTAACCATCCATCTTTAAATCAGTGTCTGCAGTGTGGCCCAAATTTGATTGAGCTTATCCCAGATATTCTTCTACGTTTCAGAGAAAGAAAATTTGGTGTAACCGCTGATATTAGAAAAGCGTTTCTTCAAATTAGCATTTGTGAAAAGGATAGAGATTTCCTACGATTTCTATGGTGGAAAGATCTAAAAGAGAAGAAACTTAAAGTATTCAGGCATGCACGAGTCGTTTTCGGTGTAAAGTGTAGCCCTTTTCTTTTATCATCAGTAATTGAATATCACATCAAAAATAGTGCAAGTTTTGAGGAAAATTTCAAGCAAAGGCTTTTGCATAGTTTCTATGTAGACAATGTCGCCACTAGTGTGCACAGTGAAGAAGATCTGAAGAAATTTATCTCGGACTCAAAGAAAATAATGGCAAATGCTGGTTTCGATTTAAGGCAGTGGGAATACACTGGTGATCACGCTGAAACATCGAACCAGAAGGAAACTCAAGTATTGGGTCTGATTTGGGATAAGGTTTCCGATACATTAAAAGTCAACATGAAATGGCTAAGCGATTTCAACACAGAAAGGATTACCAAGCGAAGTATGTTATCAGCAGTTCATAAAATTTTCGATCCTTTTGGTTTTACTGCTCCGGTGATGCTTTATCCTAAATTGATGTTACAGAAAGCTTGGAAATTAGGAATTAATTGGGATGACGAAATAACTGGTGAATTACAAAAAGAATTCCTATTATGGTTCCAAGAACTTAAATATTTAAACGATGTTAAGATACCAAGACATATCCAGATCACTCCAGAAAACTTACATGCATGCACAATTCATACTTTCGTTGATGGAAGTAAAGATGCTTACGCAGCAGTAGTATTCTTGAGGATAGAAAAGGAAGATCAAGGGGAAATAATTCTGCTTGCTGCCAAGTCCCGAGTTGCGCCTTTAAAAACTACGACTGTACCAAGGATGGAGCTATTAGCAGCTACTATTGGCGCTCGTTTGGCGAAAACTGTTGTGGATGCTTTGGGTTGGCAGGAAATGAAGAGATATTACTGGAGCGATTCCTCAACAGTGCTTGCTTGGATATCAAGAAATGAGAGCTGGTCTGTGTTTGTCCGAAATCGGGTTCAAGAGAGTCAGAAATTAAGCAGTCCTTCATCATGGAAACATATACCAAGTGAGAAGAATCCAGCAGACTTGCCGTCTAGAGGCTGTAAGGCTAAGCAATTAGCTTTAATCAGATGGTGGGAGGGCCCACATTGGATGAAAGATTCAGCAGAATTTAGAAACCACATGAACACTTCCGATGAAGATTGGAATGAAGAAGAAATTCAGAAAGAAAGGTCAAAGTCTACTTGTATGTTGACGAAACCTGAATTTCCATCCAACAATAACTGGTATTACCGCTACTTTTCAAGTTATGAAAAAATCATACGTTTAGTTGCTTGGATTCTTCGCTTTAAGCATAATTGTTTAAATCCTGATAAGAAGAGTAAAGGCGAATTGACGGCTACTGAATTTCGGGAAGCTGAGATAAAAACTCTACGTATGGTTCAAAAAGAATCTTTCTCTTCGGAAAGTGATGAAAGATTGAAGACATTACAAACCTGTAAGGATGAGCAAGATGTCATTCGTTTGAAAACTAAAATAACTTACAGGAAAGATAGTGAAGATTTTCTCCATCCCATAATTCTCCCTTCAAGGCATGAAGTTGTTAAGCGACTTATTTTTTATATTCATGTAAAGAACTGTCATGCGGGGTTACAAATCCTCTTAAATTTGCTTAGAGAAAGGTATTGGATCCTCAACGGAAGAAAGAGTGTAAAGCTTGTGTTAGCCAGCTGTGTGATTTGTAAAAGGTTTAATTCAAGGGCTTTATGGACATCTAGTGCTCCTCTACCTGAAAACCGAGTAAAAGATTCTGCCGTATTTCAAGTTACAGGCATAGATATGGCTGGTCCTTTGTATCTTAAGAACGATAAGAAGAGTTGGATTTTGATTTTCACATGTGCTATATATAGAGCTGTTCATCTAGAGCTAGTGACCTCTGCTTCCACAGATGCATTTTTGATGGGTTTGAGAAGATTTGTGGCTCGCAGAGGAAGATGCTCTGTTATCTACTGTGATAACGGAACAAATTTTGTTGGCGCAGCTAATTTATTGAGAAGCTTAGATTGGCAATGTATACAAAAATATGGGTCTGTCAACTCCATAGACTGGAAGTTTAACCCGCCAACGGCGGCGTGGTGGGGTGGCTTCTGGGAGAGGCTGATTAGGGTAATAAAAGATCTTCTTAAAAGAGTCTTAGGACGCGCCTGTCTTACGTACGAAGAAATGACAACTCTTTTAGCTGATGTTGAAAGTGTAGTGAATTCAAGGCCTCTAACATACCTTTCTGAAGATGCGACTGTAAAGCCTATCTCCCCATCTATGTTTCTTCAAGATGTTCACGAAATTCAGCTTCCAGATGTTGATGCAGTTGAACAAAATTCTCTATCAAAGAGGCTCAGATACAGGCAGTCCCTACTCAGAGCTTTGAGAGATCGATTCAGATCCGAATATTTGGGTGCTCTCATACAGCGAGCAAATAGAAAACAGCCAGAAAAGGGTATCGCTGTCGGAGATATTGTATTAATTGGATCTGACAACAAGAAACGAATCCACTGGCCACTAGGCCGTATCACAGAACTTATTCCTGGCAAAGATAAGAAAGTTCGACTTGTAAAGGTTCAAACTTCGCAACATGAACTTTTACGACCTATTCAAAGATTATATCCTTTAGAAGTAACATCATCAAATAATAGTTCAAAACTGAAAGAAGCATACCATTCAAAGGAAACCTCTGCTCAAACTGTTAAACCCGTTGTAACTTCAGAAGAGGAACCAGTCAGATATAGCAAAGCGGGAAGGAGAATTAAAGTCCCTGAAAGACTAATGTATTGAGAACTACACCTGCAACATTTGGTTTTGATTATAACCTATAATCAAAAGGTGGGAGGATGTTATAACTGAACCATTTTCAATTTCAGTGTATAAATTCGTTTATTATTTATCCTCTATTTTTTGTAAGTTCACGTGCTGAACAACATGTCAAAGAAAAAAAGAGTTAAATGAATTTAATGCTTTTAATTTTTATGTAAAATATGAGCGCGTGCTATCTTCAAAATTTGTTAAAATGTAAAGATTATGTGATGCGCGTGGCATCCACAGTTTTGTTTTTTTTTTAATTCAAGAAATAGAATAGAATAAAGTTAGCAACGATGTTAGTTGCATTTTTTCATATAGTTTGAGTTCTTAATTTTAGTGAACTACTTTTTACCGTAGGAATAATTTTCTTATGTTTAATGTTATAGGGAATTATTATATGAGCATAAAAGATGCTACTTTAATAATTTTAAAGTGTAAATAAGTAGTCTTGGCGTCCGCCTTTATACAGTTTAATTTAGTAAGAGAAAAGCTAGGAATTTGCGGTGCTTATTCCGTTGCTTTACAAATATCGTGATGCAAAGAAAAAAACTGTGAAATTTTTTTCAGTTTTGGATGGCGTGACGCAAAAGATAGAATAATTCATTGAAATAAATATATTTCAGTACATAATATAAGCTTAATGAAAGTGATATATTTGACAGCGTATTTGAAAATTAAAAGCAATATTTCAATGTGCACATATACTTTAATATGCAAAACAAAATAATTGCAGAGAAATTTAAAAACAAATCACTTAATGTAACACCACTGCGTTACTGGAATTTCATATAATTTCTTTTAAAACACATGCTTTCATAGTATAAGAGATGTGAATGGAAAGGTATCAATGAGTAAATGCTATATATTATTTTATGTTGAAAATAACGTTTACATTGTAAATATAAATAAAAGGAAAAAGCAAATTCAAATAAGAAAATCTATGTATAATTTAATTAATATCAAAGCGTCACTGAAAATTTGATATCATTATTTTTAAGGCCCGTATTTCTAATTCTTATAGCCATAAAGTACAATGCTGCGTCACAAACTTTTAACCCGTTAAGGGTTTTTTGTATTGATAAATACTTCAACCAACTCAAGGGGGTCTCTTTGCCTTACCGGTCCGGTCCCATTCAAGGTGACAGCAGACGAGAACAAGAGAAGGCTTCGGCATTCTATTAGAGCCCTCGATTCATCATTGCGATAAATATTGTCAGCTGAAAATAGTAATTTGGGTGATACAACGGCGAAACATCAACACAGACACACACACAAAATGAATGAATATATCAAATAAAATAAAAATAAATTAAGGATATTCAATTTTTGTAATATATAGTCGGCAATAAAATAATTGAAGCCCACATCCATATTTTTCATTGTATGTAGTTTGATCGCTAATTTTTATCATAAACTTAGTTTTTTATAAACGGTATAAGACTAAGATCATGACTCGACAAATATTTATTTAAAAAAAGAAAAGAAAGAAAAAGGCGCCCATCTTTTATGTAGGAATTATTGTTAGTGCTTCAATAATCTTACTGACGACTGTATTTTTGTTTTTGAATGTTATATTAAAATAGAATCTGCATTTAAACAGCTTTCAAAGAAGAGTCCTTTGATTATGAAAGAAATGAATGACCTTAATATATTATATATATATTTAAAATGTAAATTAAGATTTTTTTTTTTTTTCAATAAAATGAAATTAAACAGGAATTACTTAAATTTATCTACTAAATGCATTGAAATAGCATATCGATAGTCACTGAAATCATTTTAATGCGATACAATAATATATTTCTGCTTATCACAAAAACATAATTTAGCTTATGTATTTAATATAAAGCAAAAAATTTATATATTTATCTATATTTTTGCTACAAATAGTAATTTTTAATAATGCAGACTTACAACTTAGATATTAGTCATAAGGATAAAATATTTTTTATTTATTTTTTTAGCTAAGCAATTTTGTTTACGACTTGCCTTAAAAACTATATTCTTCAATTAAACAGTCTGTAAAATTCTTAAAGTCTTCTAACAATTTTTTTCTATAAAATAGAATCACATTCCATAAAACATGGCAGCAATGCTTATATTATTCCATCGACAAAAAGAGTTGTGATTTAATTATATGTTCACGATATCTAATTCTTCCTTTCCTTTGAAATGTTTGTCGATAAGTAATTAATATGTACTGGCAAATTAATGTGCCACTAAGTAATTAACCCATTTTAATTCATATAGCATGGCTTTCGTCCATAATGTTACTTTAAACGTGTGTACTGATGTATTACTTAATGATGCAGTACTAGCTGAAATAAAAAGTAAAGTAATATACTGTTCTTAATCTATTCGTATAGTTATGTATAATACAAAAAATCATTCTTTTTGAAGTCGTCTTCCATCTTCTGTCCCACCAGGAAGCTGAGAGATTCTGCTCTGAAAGCTGGTAGACGGAAAGTGACGGGTTGCTTTGGTCGGCCTAGCCTTTTGGAACTTTTCGTAGTTGTCTGCGAAAACACATATCTATAGACTAGAACCCCTTAGAAGGATCCCTCCCTACGGTAGGCACTCCACCTTGTCTCAGTTCCATAATGAAGACATTTGGCCTTAATTCTAATACACCTTCCACCTTCTTTAGACCGTAAATATATATATATATATATATATACATATACATATATTGAAAACGTTTTCAAAATTGCATTTTTTATTCATCTTTCTGTATGCAAAATTCTGCATTTTCTGTTATTTTTGGTGCGCCCTTGTTTGGCAATTTCTAATATATATACATATATATATATATATAATTATTATTATTATTATTTACTTTACTAGAGGCTTAGACACCTCACTAGTTATTTCTCTCTCATATTCGAAATAAATAAAAATAATAACAGTTATTTTAACGCTGGTATTTGTAGTAATTTCAGTGGTATGGTTCAATGGTTCACAGTATTTTATATAGAAATGAAAAAAGAACTCAATGCAATTAAATTAATAATCATACTTAAACTCGTCCGACTATTGATTTAATTTTATTATTTAAACATTAAAAATATAAAGATTCCCATATAAATTATATCAATCTAAAATTATTTATTTGCTTAAATAAGCATCGAATAATTCTCTGAGTGTTTCATGAGATGGCATCAATGGTAAGGCATTTTTCAAATTTTTTGAGCGATATCAATTTTTAAAAATATTCAGATTTCCATTAACTTTTAAAAAAAAAATTATTATTATTAAATCACATCATCGATTTTTAACATTAAAAACTCTTTATAACTCAAAAAAATTTCGCGAAAATTTCCCCATTATTATTATTATTTTCTTTTTCTTTTCTTTTCTTTCTTTCTTTCTTTCTTTCTTTTTTTTTTTTTTTGGATTGCAGCACCAGTACACAAAGCTTTTCACAAAAGATTATAAAATTTGCTTGAAATTATTAAAAGTTATGATTTTTCTGGTTGTTTTAATTATTTTTTCCAACTTTTTATGACCGCACAGGAAGATGAATACAGTGCAAATAACATTGAGATTCGTCATTCATGTGCGAATTTGTTTACTTTCCGAATGCAAACAAGCGTTGCCGCAGGCAGTGGAAAATTCCTAAACAGGCGTAACAAACAAAATATTTTTAATTAGCCATTTAAATATTTGGTTTAAATTTAGCTGTTGCCAAAAAAGTTTTCTGGTTCCTTTTTTTTTTTTTTACACCTTATTTTCATATGATTAACAAAAAATTATAAAAAATTAGGTTTGCTTATGCACATAAAAAAAATGATGTTATTGTGACGTTAAAATTTAAATAATAATAATTAAAATGCTTTTAGACTAGCAAACCCATGCGAAAATTTTCAGTTTATTTATTTATTTATTTTTTTTCCCTTAACCTTTAAAATTTCAAACGTATAAGTCTTATCCAATTTCACCATTCAATTAAAATTTTAATTCGCCAGAGCCAAATTATTATTAGTTTTTATGGGATGAAATGCTAACGATGCTTAAACTAAATCATTCAAAGAAAAGTTTCAAAATAAAATTCATGTTTGATGACTTAGTTTTCATATTTTCCCTGGCAAGACAGCTTTAATAAAGGACACCAATGGTGAATTTAAAATTTTTACCTCCATGTTGGCGAGATCCCTTTTATTTTAATAAAAATTAAAAAGTCACCAAGTGGAGCTATAATAATGGTACCATGATGCCGTTAGAAATTTATTATTATCATTTATATAAACGAACCGCTATTAACTAATCATAAAGTTCTAAAACGGGGATTAGTAGGGACAGGCGCCACCCAGCGGAATTTTGCTATAGTCAGAATTTTCAAAGATCATAACACGTTGAGTGAACAGACTGTTTCAGATATTGAAAGGGTAAGAAGGCGCACCACAGAGCGGGAGTTTCGTAAAGTTGTTTTTTCAAAGATCGCGAACTAACTTCGATGAGGGCGGCCAGTATATAGGGAATGAATTAGATATCTTTCATTTTTGTATTTCCTTTTTTCATGTAGTTTTTATGAAATTATAATAGTTACATTTTCTTCAATTAGAGATGATAAATTGCGAATTTAATGTTAATTTTATTCGTATAAACACATTTTTAGAAAGGGGTAAACAAATCAAATAACCGTTGTTATTTATTTTGTTACTATTAAAGCATAAAGTAAGTTTGAAGTTACATTAAATTAAATAAAAAATTCAAAGCTAAATTTTCTAATTTTTCAATAATGAACTATAAAAGTCTTTACAGAAAAATTTAATTTAGAGCAATTTTATTATTTTATTTTCCAATTTAGTTCTTTGTTAAATTATGACATTCCTCTTTCTCTTTAATTAGACGTAGCTATAGCATATTCAAAGTTAATTTTAAATTCATAAACAAATGTATAAAAACACATAAACAAGCCGAGTAACTATGGTTACTCGCCTTGTTACATATTAGAGCAGCCACTGATAATCAAAACGGAAAGTAGAGAAAGTACAGAACGAGTAACTATGGTTACTCGTTTTGTTACTGTTAAAGCAAACATTGTTACTCGAAACGGAAAGTACATAAATGACACGACCTCTTATGTATATATATATATATATATATATATATATATATATATATAGGGAATGAATTAGCTATCTTCACTTTTGTATTTCCTTTCTTCATTTAGTTTTTTTGTAAAATTATAATAGTCACATTTTTTTTTTTTTTTTTTTTTTTTTTTTTTTTTAATTAGAGATGACCATTGCAAATTTAATGTTAATTTTAAATGTATAAACACATTTTTAGAAATGGGTAAACAAATCATGTAACTATTGTTATTCAGTTTGTTTCTATTAAAGCATAAGTTAAGTTGAACTTATATTAAATTAAATAAAAAATTCAAAGCTAAATTTTCTAATTTTTCAATAATGAACTATGAAAGTCTTTACAGAAAAATTTAATTTAGAGCAATTTTATTATTTTATTTTCCCATTTAGTTCTTTGTTAAATTATGACATTCCTCTTTCTCATTAATTAGACATAGCTATAGCATATTCAAAGTTAATTTTAAATTCATAAACAAATGTGTAAAAACACATAAACAAACCGAGTAACTATGGTTACTCGCTTTGTTACATATTAGAGCAGCCACTGTTAATCAAAACGGAAAGTAGAGAAAGTACAGAACGAGTAACTATGGTTACTCGTTTTGTTACTGTTAAAGCAAACATTGTTACTCGAAACGGAAAGTAGATAAATGACACGACCTCTTATGTATGTATATATATATATATATTTATATAGGGAATGAATTAGCTATCTTCACTTTTGTATTTCCTTTCTTCATTTAGTTTTTTGTAAAATTATAATAGTCACATTTTTTTTTTTTTTTTTTTTATAAATTAGAGATGACCATTGCAAATTTAATGTTAATTTTAAATGTATAAACACATTTTTAGAAATGGGTAAACAAATCATGTAACTATTGTTATTCAGTTTGTTTCTATTAAAGCATAAGTTAAGTTGAACTTAAATTAAATTAAATAAAAAATTCAAAGCTAAATTTTCTAATTTTTCAATAATGAACTATGAAAGTCTTTACAGAAAAATTTAATTTAGAGCAATTTTATTATTTTATTTTCCCATTTAGTTCTTTGTTAAATTATGACATTCCTCTTTCTCTTTAATTAGACATAGCTATAGCATATTCAAAGTTAATTTTAAATTCATAAACAAATGTGTAAAAACACATAAACAAACCGAGTAACTATGGTTACTCGCTTTGTTACATATTAGAGCAGCCACTGTTAATCAAAACGGAAAGTAGAGAAAGTACAGAACGAGTAACTATGGTTACTCGTTTTGTTACTGTTAAAGCAAACATTGTTACTCGAAACGGAAAGTAGATAAATGACACGACCTCTTATGTATGTATATATATATATATTTATATAGGGAATGAATTAGCTATCTTCACTTTTGTATTTCCTTTCTTCATTTAGTTTTTTGTAAAATTATAATAGTCACATTTTTTTTTTTTTTTTTTTTTTTTTTAATTAGAGATGACCATTGCAAATTTAATGTTAATTTTAAATGTATAAACACATTTTTAGAAATGGGTAAACAAATCATGTAACTATTGTTATTCAGTTTGTTTCTATTAAAGCATAAGTTAAGTTGAACTTAAATTAAATTAAATAAAAAATTCAAAGCTAAATTTTCTAATTTTTCAATAATGAACTATAAAAGTCTTTACAGAAAAATTTAATTTAGAGCAATTTTATTATTTTATTTTCCCATTTAGTTCTTTGTTAAATTATGACATTCCTCTTTCTCTTTAATTAGACATAGCTATAGCATATTCAAAGTTAATTTTAAATTCATAAACAAATGTGTAAAAACACATAAACAAACCGAGTAACTATGGTTCCTCGCTTTGTTACATATTAGAGCAGCCACTGTTAATCAAAACGGAAAGTAGAGAAAGTACAGAACGAGTAACTATGGTTACTCGTTTTGTTACTGTTGAAGCAAACATTGTTACTCGAAACGGAAAGTAGATAAATGACACGACCTCTTATGTATATATATATATATATATATATTTATATAGGGAATGAATTAGCTATCTTCACTTTTGTATTTCCTTTCTTCATTTAGTTTTTTGTAAAATTATAATAGTCACATTTTTTTTTTTTTTTTTTTTTTTTTAAATTAGAGATGACCATTGCAAATTTAATTTTAATTTTAAATGTATAAACACATTTTTAGAAATGGGTAAACAAATCATGTAACTATTGTTATTCAGTTTGTTTCTGTTAAAGCATAAGTTAAGTTGAACTTAAATTAAATTAAATAAAAAATTCAAAGCTAAATTTTCTATTTTTTCAATAATGAACTATAAAAGTCTTTACAGAAAAATTTAATTTAGAGCAATTTTATTATTTTATTTTCCCATTTAGTTCTTTGTTAAATTATGACATTCCTCTTTCTCTTTAATTAGACATAGCTATAGCATATTCAAAGTTAATTTTAAATTCATAAACAAATGTATAAAAACACATAAACAAACCGAGTAACTGTGGTTACTCGCTTTGTTACTATTAGAGCAGCCACTGTTAATCAAAACGGAAAGTAGAGAAAGTACAAAACGAGTAACTATGGTTACTCGTTTTGTTACTGTTAAAGCAATCATTGTTACTCCAAACGGAAAGTAGATACATGACACGACATTCTTAATATATATATATATATATATATATATATATATATATATATATATATACACGCATATATAAAGAATAAATTAGATATCTTTCATTCTCTTATTTCCTTTAGTTTTTTTTTTTTTTTTTTTTTTTTTTTTTTTTTTAAATTATAATAGTTACATTTTCTTTAATTAGAGATGACCATTGCAAATTTAAAGTTAATTTTAAAAGTATAAACACATTTTAAAAAGGGGGTAAACAAATCAAGTAATTATTGCTATTCATTTTGTTACTATTAAAGCATAAGATCAGTTTGAAGTTAAATTAAATTAAATAAAAAAACATCAAAGCTAAATTTTCTAATTGTTTCATTAATCAACTAAAAGACTTCACAGAAAAATTTAATTTGGAGAAATTTTATTTATTTATTAATTTTTTCCATTTAGTTGTTTGTTAAATTATAACATTCATCTTTTCTTTAAATATATATATATATATATATATATATATATATATATATATATATATTGTGAATAAATCACATATATTTGCGCTTTGTGTTTTCTTTTTTCCATTAACATATTTGTCAAATTACAGCAATGAGAAATTTAAATTTCACATTTAATATTACTTTGAAATGCACATACTAGGCGAGTCGTAGGAAAACCTGACAATAACTGTAATGTCCCAACCCACCTCCCGCTTGGTCGATGTCTTTTTCTTGTCAATTTTTCATTTTATTCTTCTGGTTTAGTTTTTTTTTTTCTTTTTTTTTTTTTTTCCCACGCACTTAAAATTGTGAGTTTTTTTCGTTTTCATCCCATGCTTTTTCGATGGATTTTTAGCCTTTTTCCCCTGTGTTTTACATTTTAAAGTGTGTTGGAAATTAGAAGCACATATCGAAATAAAAAATAATATATCATCGTATACTTACATAAAGCATTAAACAAAGAATTTTTTTTCTTTAAACGATTAAATTTTATGCTATACTTTAATAATTAATTAATTACTTATTTTTTAACCTTTTAATAATTATTTGTCTGGCATATTTGAAATAAACATAAAAGGTTCAATTATGTTCAGTTTATGCAATACTTTTTTATTTTCTCTGTGTTAATATTTCCAGACCCGAAATTAAAATGAGTTTGGTGCCTTTAAATTGATAATAATTCTTCGATTTGTCTAAATATTTATTTCATTTTATTATATTATTTCATATATAAAATATTTCAATTTTTCATTTAATTGATGCACTTTTCAAAAATATTCCAGATCATAGATATAGTAATTTATATAAATCTATAATCTCCATGTTTTAAGCCAGATATTTTTTATTCCATCGGTAAATTCTTGCAACAGCCATTGTAATTGAAAGTCGGAATTGAAAACTTGAGTGACTTAAAACTCAGTATTAGGATAAAATTATAATAATTTTTGTTATACGTGTTGTTGTTTTTGTACGTACCGAAGTTGCACGTGTCTTTTAATTGTTCCAATAAATTCGTTAAAGTAAGTGATATACCTTTTCATACGTAAATTATATTCGACATATCGCTGTATGTCTAGTTTATTTCACTAATCTATGAAAAATATAATGTTTTAATCAGCTGCCTCGTTATTATTAAGATGTAAATACTGTTATTATATTTAATGGATAATTATTATTATTTTTTTAATTTAATATTTTATATAAGTAAGTGATATGGAATTTTCATACTTCATTTAAATAAAAATAGGAGTGGCGCAACTAAAGTACGCTAGCTAAAAAATAAATAAATAAAAAAGTTTAATTTAAAAGAAAGGTGTAATGAAACTTGACAAAATCTACATATCTTACACTATTTTATATAAAGAATAATAAATATAAAAACACTATTACGTGAATTATTAGTAGAAAAATTATTAATAAATTTTATTTGCTAAAACATCCGTGTGTTTTCAAATGCTATGAAAACTCTCTCTAATACACGCGCAATTATACTTCTCACTCTCATAGCCTCCTACTGAGGAATCACATTTTCTTCCGCGACGATTAACCTATACCTTACTACAATATCTATGCTCCAGGCAGCTAAAAATAGCTTAATTAGCTTATCTAGCACATCTGAGTAACAGAAATAATAAAGATACTTAGGTTGCCGTAACGAGAATTTTGCCGCATAACCGAGTAACAATCAGGAAGCAGTCTGGGTTCGAGATTGCATTTTCACACACCGTCAGATGGCGCTGTATATTTATGAAATCTTATACGATACACAATGTGTATTGATGATTGCCTAATAAATCATTTTCGAGTAACTTAAAAAAAAGTGGTGTATAGTACAAATAACAGCGTCAGGAAGGTCATGGCATGCTTAAACGCTTCGAGTAACCGGGAAAAGTTACTCACAACGTCAGAGGTTACTCGCTATGTTGGTGTGTAAACAAGTTTAGTTACGCGGAAGGGCTGGTAGGTAAACGCACACACACACACACACACACACACACAGACAGACATTTTCTAAAAATGGTCAAATCGTGTTCTACAGCTCTCAAAACGTGTAAATCCATCAAAAACCCGAGGTCGAAAATTTTTACGAATCCAATACTTTCTTCTATTGAATATAGAAGAAAGTAAAAATTATGGCTGAAGTTTGTCTAGCAAAATGACTTCTAAACGAAAAATGTCATTACACATTAAGAAAAAAATGTTTTGTCTTCAAATAGGAATGAAGAGAATTCACAGAATAATAAAATATATTTACATCAAAACAGAATTCTACAAAAGTTGCTTCCAGATCATGCTCCAGAAAAACTTTCACATATTTATTTTTCTCCAAATGAAAATAAATGATGAAGGCAAAACTGTGCTAATTCTACACATTTTATTCCGCCAGACCCTATAGCTTTCAAACAATCATTAATATTTGAAGCCACTGATTCGAAACTGCGTGAGATCATAGAACATACAGTGAAAGACAGTTATTATTATTATTATTATATAAGGAGATTATTATTACTCAGCCCTTTCCCCCTTGAAGGAGGGGGCGGGGCAGAAAAGCGCAGATCTTCAAAAATTTGCAGAGAAGCTTTTAGGTGATACACTAAAAAAGTAGTTTCCCTATTTTCGAAATTCGAATTATAAGGTTCAAAAGCTAACACAAATCAATTTTTAAAAATGACGTAATTCATTTGCTTTAGTTTGAATAAGTTGTCCGAGACATTTTATTTTTCGAATTAAAATTAATTTACATTGTTATAGTCGCATGATTAAATATTGTTTATGTATAATCACAATTTTAATTTGGAAATATCACTTCGATTCTTTTGATACCGATACGTTTCGATTAAGAAAAATTTCTCAGTCTGCTCATTTTCTAAGTGATGTCAGTTAGGTTTTTTTTTTTTTTTTTTTTTCTTTTTTAATTTAGTAAAACTGGGTATTTCCCTTCATTAATTAAAAAATAATAATAATAATACACTTTTTAAATTTTTATACGACCTCTATATGAAAATTTGGTCAATTAACGAGTTTTTATTTTCTATTCAACAAAACCAATATAAAAAAACCGCGTTACATGCATCTTTAAAAGCAGCTGAATTATGATAGAGGAAATGAACTGAGTTATGCTACTTTCCCTTATCACTTAAAAGAATATTTTTAAGATGAAAACAGGGACTATACGCAAAATAATAATGGGTATTTTTTCTAAAATCAAAATATGGTGGTATGTGTAGGAAAAAAAACTGCAAATGCGTTTTGCAAGCTGCGGGATTTATGCAGCCCTCAATTTCATTTTATGGGGTCTCGTAGTACAGCATGTATTATATAATAACTAACTTTTTAACTTGTTTTTAGTTCATCCCTTTAGATCAGTGAGATATATTTTATACCACCTAATTTTAATTCCCAACGGCAAAAATTAATCCCGTAAATATTTAATAAAATTTTACCCTTTTTAACTAAGTCGAAAAAATTTATTTATTTATTTATTTATTTTTCTAATCTTGCTCTTAAATTCTAATGGCTCTTGATTTTAAATACTCTTCAGAGGGTCAATGAACTTTAACGTTTTTAAAAATTATGCAATGGTATTATGCAAATTTTTGTAAGTAATGAATTATTTTCTTCTAAATTTTGAATTTTGTCTTCTTATAATTTAGATTCCATTTATATTTCTCTCTTATTCAATGGATTTAGTTTGTTATAGTCAAATCGAGAATTATATCTGTAATTCTTTTTAGATTTGTGCTTACAGTAACAGAAATTTATCTATATTTTCATACATAAATTTAACTAATAGCATTGATTATTATTATGCTTTCAATTGTTTTTACGAATTTTGTTTTTATTTTCTGTCCCAACGACATCTTTTCCATGTAGGATCAAAATTGTGATGTCATATCTCCAGACCATCCTTAGGGGCGAGTTCCAAACCGTCATGAATTGCCCATATCGCAGCACAAGCTCGACGTAAAATCGAATCAACCAACCAATCTAATAGCTCTTTTCAAATGGTGATAGGGGAGAGTGGGGTTGAATGGAACAATAGCTAGATTTTTATGATTTGCAAGCACCAGAAACTTGACATTTTTTCTGATACATGGCAGCACTGCTATCATTCATCAAGTGTAGTTTCAGAATTGTGCTATCCATAGAAGGGCAGAAAAAAATTAAAGTGTCTTTTTCAGCTGGCAAAGTAAGTTTTTGCTGATTTAGTTAAGTAGTAGTTAAGACATTAACTATTCGCTTAAAGTTAATATAACTCTTGTATGGTGAAAAGGTATAATCTTTTATTGTGTTTAGGATATTCAAGAAGAATATTGAGAATTGTTCATTAAGTCTATTTCCTGTTTTATATGATCATGTGACGGTTGGGATGAATGGGACAGTTTAAATGTGGGTGAATGGCCCACTCCCCACTATGTACTAATTTAAAATTTTACACAAGAATTATATTAAAACGCAAATTAGCCATATCGATTATCAGGATTCTTAATTTTGTGGTCTTAGAAAAAAAAATTGAAATTAATTGTTCTGATTTTTGTTTATAATAATTATGATTAAAAAAGTTATAAGTTAGAATATTCAATGCAACTTAAATCAGCAATTTAAAAATAAATAAATAAACTAATAATAATTTGATTAAAATCACAATTTCAATCAAGCTATCCTGGTGATTATTAATGTAATACGGATTAGAATGCTGATTTTTCCGATCAGTCGGAAACAAAAATTTATCAATGATTTATCTCTTTCTAGTGTCTTATTTATTTATTTTTAGATTAGGTCTTATTATATAAAATTACCAAAACCTAGAGCACTAGCAACTGTGTGAACCAAAGGACTTATGCTTTTTGATGTTAATTTGAGTCAATACATCAGTTTATGTTAATTTCAGTAAATTCATAGTGTGTAATAAAATCACATAAACCAATTTAACTTTAAAAATTTATTTACTTTCTGTTTTATTTTATTTTCTTTGTTAATTCCAATCCTGTCCCATTCATCCCCATAGGTGGAGATGAATGGGACAATGCACATGCATGTAAAAAAAAAATATTATTAATTAAAAATGATAACTTTTTATTAAAGTTAGTATGTTTATATGTAACTGATTACTGAAGTGTGCTTATGAGCCATGTTACAAAATTCTGAATTATGTATGGCCAACGTTATCAATAAAAACATGAAAAATGTCCCATTCATCCCCACTCTCCCCTATAACGTTCGATTTTTCATTCCTACTTGTGATACATTTGGAAGTATATTCATATATATGTGTGTGTGTCAAAGTACGTTATAACTGGACATTTTTATTTGTTTTATGAGTTTCGAAGCATAATATTCTAGCGAATATTATGGGACTCTTTCATATCTTTATTAAAGTTATTACATTATATATCTATCTATCTATTTATATATTAAAACTATTACTGGATATTTTTATTTTAGTTATTTATTCTTTTTTGTTTCTTGCAGATTATGGTGACATTTCATCATTTTTTTTCTGTCATTCTTCAATTTTCTAACAATATATATTGTTTCGGAAATTTGTCAACTTGCATAAACAAAGTAATTATATTTTAACTTGAAAAACTTCTTCACACACCATAATATTAATGGAAGCACTAGGCCACGTCCTTTCGAAACCGGTAGTGCTTCCATTAATTTTATGGTGTGAGAAGAAGTTTTTCAAGTTTAAATATAGTCAACAAATTCTAGTCGAAATTCAACAAATTCCTGAATGCACATAATTCAGCGTAACTTCTCGGATTTGTACAACAAAACTCTGATTTCAAGGAACATTCTCGGAAGAATCCAATAGTAGCGTCCAAGTTCGTTCAACATATATTCTGGACGCAGTCCAATAAAGCTGTCGCTCGTATCATAAAAGTCCAATTCATCGAATGTTCCAGGAAGAAGTCCGAGAAAACAGTCACTTGTTTCACAAGAATAAAGCAAACAGAGTCAAATACTCCACAGAGTAGAAATTTCGTTGATCCACAACAAGGTTCAATTGCCTGGGACACAGTCTCAAAAGTGGAATCGCTCTAAATAACGCTGACTCGCAGAAATCAACTAGCTTTACACCTTTTAGCGACGGAAGTTTTCGGTTGTTTTGCACTATAACCGCATATTAAGTTCTTGATCTCGGCTCTTGTTCAACGTAGAGCCTCGAAACTTCAGGAGCCCAAAACTATGTGGTCTTTAAGGAAGAACTCACTCGAAATGAATAGACTGCCTCTTTATTTTCACTTTGACTGTAAACTATTTTCACTGCAACGGCACAATTAATACAGAGGAAAAGGTTTAACCCGTTGCAACTGCAACAATCTATATATATTTGAAATTTTCTTCTTTCTATTTCGTTTTTGAAACACAAATGGGGAACAAACATTCAACCATGTTTTCCCCTTCGGATAATTTTTTTCAGAAAACACAAAACACTATTAAACTAAAAAATAACTAAACCTAATTATTGTTTGTTTAGTTGTATTACTAGTATTAGAGAGACATGTAGACATACTATATTACGTTAAGTTTAAAAAAAAAATCACTAACTCTTTTATTTATTTATTTTATTTATTTATTTTATTTTATTTTATTTTATTTATTTATTTATATTTTTTTTGTGTGTGTGTATAAAAACACGGTTTGAATGTTTGCTCCTCAAATATCAATACAAGACACATAATTAAATGAAAATATAAATGACGATTTCTCTCCATCAACTACTGAGAGCCTTTTACATAGTAACATAACTTTCTAACTTTTGTGGCAAACATTCCGAAATTGTAATTTCATGTATCAATTTGACAACTAATCAACTTTTGACTTGTGATTTATTTCTTTCAATGTAAAGGGTGTATTTAAATTGCATTTTGCTTCCCACCAGTTGCATAAGGAAGTAAATATTCATCAATTTTCAGATGTCGTAGATCACACTGAAAAAGATTTATGGATGTATTCCAAAATCCTTAAAAGAAGTTGAAGGTTTATTATCAAAAAAAAAAAAAAATGTGTTCGCATAAATTTGTTAAAAAAAGTCAGGTATAAATTAAAAATATCAACAAGTAATACATTGTATATGCAAATTTGCCTGTACATATGCAAATTTGCCTGTTTGCATTTTTCAGCGATGTTGCACTATTAACTCCAAACTTACTTAAAAGAGTCTTATACAATTATAAAAAAGGTTTAACTACACTACTAATTTTAAATTTTAAGGTTCATTTGGGATATAACAAATAAGAAGATATGAAATGTCGTCATTTATTTAAAATAAGAAGGCCGTTGTTTTGTTTTCAAAAGGATAGAGCAGAGCTGTAGTTTGATGATAGAAAGGGCGTTTTTGTGTTGCTGAATCGCAATCAAGGTGTTTTTTGCAATTACGCCTTGATTGCGTTTTTTCAAAGGACTTTCACAATGCTACATATGGATACTTTTTTTCTGGAATAGACATTGTTACACTTTCCTTTCTCTTTTGAAATAAGTGAAAAATAGAATCGAAACTTCATTCTTAACAAAGAAATATTAAGATAATGTACAATCGAAAGATCTTTGATTGAAAAAAATATATATCCACAGCCATTATCGTAAAGATTTTGCACGTTTATTACATTTGGTGTTCGTTCACCTTTAGTCATTGATAAGATTCGTAATAGCATATGGGTAATTAACTACCGAAATGTATTATTTTGTTTCTTCGTGTTTCCTTATTGCTAACTGAAAAACTCTATTAGGGAAAAGTTTTTATTACTAGTTATACCATAGGCCTATTTCTTGCAATTTATAATTTTATGTCTTCTTCAATTTTAGAGACCATATGGAAACATCTTTATTTTGTTTTCTTTACTATCAAATTAAAATAAGTAATTTAAAATCGATTAAAAAAAAAAAAAAAAAGGGCGATAATTTTCAACGAGTTTTAATGATTATTTCCTGCGCAAAAGCATCAAATTACGAGGAGGGGGGGGGGAATTACGTTATTTTGAACGAAAACATAAGGAATATTTAGGTATGGATTTTTTGTTCTTTACACCCACGATAAATCGTAAATTTTTAATCATTAATTAAAAAACATAATAATAATAATAATAATTGAGACATAAACTTTTTTGACCTCCTTCCTCTTACTCAGTCTCTATAGTAAACTACCCCTTTTTATAGACCATATGAAATAAATTTGGATTTCTTCCAACATATGTATTTTAGTTTTTCCCGGACCTTTAAAAGATTTATATATGGATCATTGCAGCGCTAAATTAAAATATTTCAAACAGATATTTAGACTTTTATTATTATTTCTTTCTCTTACCTAGACATGAGATGGTCTGCTCTCGAAGCTGGTAGATAAGAGGTACCAGTATGGAACTCATGTCCCGCACATTGGCCTAGTCGTTCGGAACAGTCCGAGGTTTTCTTAGAAACTCACGTAAATGTAAGTTAGAATACCTTAGAAAGACTATCCCCTCCTCCAAGAAGAGCATTTGCCCCCAGGTCTTAGGTCTCTTGGTTATGCTTCTATTACACGGGGAAATTTTTCACACAACTTTTGAGCCATTTTCTTGGACAGTTGTCCTTAACCCCAACACCACATCCTCTTCCTAAACATGGTAGAGAAAGTATTGATTTTGGATGAAATTTTCGTAACTGAGTTTTTGCAATAATTAATTTTGAGTTCGAAAATGTGGTTTGGTCTGTGCTTCTGTCTCTGTGTGTCTGTTGACATTATAACTCAAAGATGAGTATTAGGAAGAAGTCATAATTCGGTATTATAAATCTGCATCGCATGTATATATTATTTAAAATTATTAAGATTGGAGAAACGGCTCGTATATAGGGGCGTACAGAAGAATTCAAATGCATTACGTTTCGTCTACACTGTAAAAAAAAAAAAAAAATCCCGTAAGATTACGGGGAAAGCCCGGCAGCAGAGATTCCAGACAAAACCATTGGTTTTACGGGTAAAATGTTTTTTTACAGGCATGTAACGTAATTTAAGGTTATTATATACTTAATTTACGGTCTAAGCGTTTCTTTTTACGGGTTTTATCTGGAATCTCTGCTGTCGGACTTTTCCCGTAACCTTACGGGATTCTTTTTTTTTTACAGTGTAGGTGCGGAATATCTCGTTGGTGCATTTTAACATATTTACACTGCACTAAACATAATTAAAGTAACGTATATTTTTTATAGATAAATAAAGCCCTATTTCTCATAGAATATGGTATGAAAAGCATTTATTATTCATTTACAGGGCCACAGGAAAGAATTTGTACATGTAAGTTGGTAATTGCTCGAATAGCATTCGAAATTATATAACGCACTGTTCTTGCAATGGTAAATTAAGTACATTGCGTGTCGCATGTACAATTCATAGTCAATATACAGGGCCACTTAAATCAGTCGAATAAATTTCAAAGCGCAGTCTGGGCGAAATTCTTCTGAATAATTAGGAATAAGTGTTGAGTCTCCCTAATAACGGAAATTGACGTGTCATCAAATTTATCAATGGGTGACTGAAATTAACTCATAAGCATTATAGAAAACTATTTGTTTAAAGCAGCAAAATTTGTTTTTTTCTCCTACAACACTATCTATTTCCTACATTGAGGCGGCTGCCTTTTGAAAATCGAACTCAGCTACCGGTATCTGTTTCAGTAAAATTCCAAAATCCAGAAAGGTTAAAAGTTTTTTCCGATTCAATTAGCTTTCTAAAGAATAATAACGTTTTCATGTAAAGTACAAAAAATTACAAAATATTATAAAAGCAATTATTTTTACTAGAACTTTTATTTTTTTTTTTATTTTTTCAATGAAATATTTTTTATAATTTTCAGCATTTTTTTTTTTTTTTTTTTTTTACTTTCTCTTACCCATAGGGTCGAGAAAGTATTGATTTAGGGTCAAATTTGCGAACGTGAGTTTTTGTTATATTTACATGTTCTGAGGTCCCCTGAATGGGTCTGTCTGTGTGTTTGTTATCAGCAAGAACAAATAGTAGCAGAAATTCCAAACCCAGTATTCTAAATGTGTATTATATAGGGATGCTACACTAAGCTTTTCGTTGAGATGAAGCAAATGGTTCATGTACAGGGACACTCAGAAGTATTCAAATACATTACGTCTATGGGGGAAATTACAGGTAAGTAGAGTTTAACATCTATTGACTGCAATAAACAAAATGAAACGAATATATATTTTTTGTAATAGAGATAGGCAACTGGGAAAAAAAACTGTGTATGTAGGAGCTTCGTCTCCCCCCCCCCGAGGGGGACGTCCCCCTCGAGGGGAGTAAATTTTCATGATGGGTATCTTTCAAAGGAGCTCGCTTTTTTTTTTTTTTTTTTAATATTGAGAATAAAATGAACTGTTTTTGGATGTTTGGTGTTATACTACTTCTCTAATATGGAAATCGTCTGCATTATCATAAAAGATAATTTTTTTTAATAATAATTTTAATAAATTATTATTTAAAAACAGAATTATTTTTTAATAACCGAATTAAATTCTATATAAATGTAGGTGCATTAATGAAACGGGGTGTTGAGGGGGGCTGTAGCCCCCCTCACACAGAACTAATTATCATATAAAACTCTCCCGAAGCCTAATTTGAATTGTTTAACATAGGTTTTCATAACAGTACTCGTTATCTTACCTCTTAATCTCCAACCTGTATTTATAGTATTAAATTTCATGATAAGAGAAAGTCGTGTGAGTGACACACCACATTATTTAAATAATAATTTTAATAAATTATTTTTTCTGAGTGAATTTGTATAGGAAAATATAGAAGATTTTGAATGATTATTTGAATGTGATCGGAATTCTTTTGCGTGGTCTTATAAATAAATTATTGTCTATACATACCTTCTTCTACAGAAAACATGCCTTTAACAATCTTAAAAATGTATGTTAATTCCAATATGTTTAATGCATCATAAACGCGTTAAAATGCGCTTAAATAAAACTATGTATACACCAGTAAAAACTATACAACTTATCCTATGTAGCTGATGAATAATTGTTCAAAATTTGGCATGATTTGAATGATTACGTAACATTGTAGGAATATTTTTGTAAGGTCCTGTTTATTTATATTTAAATACAAGCACACTTTTTTTTTTTTTTTTTTCTTTCACGGAAACCATGCTTTTAAGCATCTCAGTAATAAGAAATACTTTAGTGTGCCCCTCTTCATGAACCATAACAATATAGTCACCGACAATTATACTTATATTTCTGTATGGCGCATAAACATGTGTGCCAATTTTCAAGTCAGTCGGGTGATTTCTGCGGACTGACTTAAGGGGAAAAAAAAAAAAAAAATCAAATATTTAAAATATTTATTATAAAAAAGATATTTTTTTTTTTTTTTAATTCTAAATTTTCAATCTATTTTTATAGTTTAATAATATGTTCTAAATATATCTATATGTATGTTAACCTTGCGGATCGATCAATTAGTTAATTACTTTTTAAATATTTTATGTTTGAATGCTAAAAATTTACATTAATTTTAGCATTCAAACATAAAAGTATTTTTTAATTTTTTTTTAGTTAACTTATCAAAGAATCCATAAAATAATACCCAAATACAAAATAATACCCAATAACAAGAGTTATAAATTATTACAGGTTTTATTTAGTTACATTTTTTATTTATTGATTTTAAAATACCGATTCTTCGATGCATTTTCTAATTACAGTACCTATGCTCAGAATATTTTTTTAAATTATATATAAAATCGACGAAAAAATTAAATAATAATAATAATTAGCAAAGAACATTTAAAAAATTAAACTTTTTAATTCTATCTTTTTAATTTTAAATAGTTTTCGAGAAAATTTAATATATATTTAATATTGTTGTGTAGTCAAACCTCGTTAAAGTGAACACTGTTAAAGTGAATTACTTTTAACATGAGCTGTTTCTACAATCCCTGTCAAAATGAAGAATAGTTTGTTAATGAAGATTAGTTACTGATAGCATTAACTACTGATAACATAAACAATTTTTTTAATCCCCCTTGAGATTCACGTTAACGAGGTTCGGCTGTATTTCAATACATACGCATGCAAAGTTTATAATTCTAAGACAATAATTTGCAAAATAAATAATTAAACAAATAAGTATAACGTCCATCATCTCTTTAACAACCTAAACCCTTAATTAGAATTAATCGTGATATGTCGGGACACGGATAACACCAACTTTCATTGCATTCTCCATACCATTTCTCTTTCCTGTAAGTAAAAGAAAATTTTTGTCGAATTCCTTCGTGCATGAGTAAGAGTGGAAAATTACAAATTTCTTGTTGATATTTATTTATTTATTTTATTTTATTAGAATAAATGAAGTTGCTATTTAAAATATAGGCTTGCAAAATTTATGAATTTATAAATAAGACAGGCTGTGATTAGACAATAGTCAATTTCAGTTTTTAAAAGTTTTGAGTAATCAGTTATTCCTTTAGTAAGTATTATTTCCATAGAAAGATAAAGTTAGAGATTTAGATGAAAAGTAATTAAAACCTTTAAAAAAATAATAACTTTTAAAGATAAATATATATTAAAAATGGTAAGTTTATAAAAAACTGAGCATTTTCTTGTTACTATTCCATATTAATGACACAGGTATGAAAAGGGGAAGAAAAAAAAAAAAAAACACTGATTGAATTTTTTTTTTTTTTTTTTTTTCAAAATTTTTTATACTACTTAGGATACTACATTCAAAAATTACCCTATTTTCTGCCTAACTCATTTTTTTTTTTTTTTTTTTTTTTTTTAATAATAGAGGTTTACAATTAAACACACACACACACATATATATATATAACATTACATTATTACATTAAACTAAAGGTATTCTTTATCAGGATCAAACACACGTTTCCTTCGTGATATATTTAACATTATATATATATATACATTTTTTTTTTTTTTCTGTGCAATCATTACTTTTTTCTTCTTTTTATAATGCCCCTTCAAACACATTTTAGCTTTAACTTCTCCGTCACTCCCATTCCCCATTTTGTATTAGTTTTTCAATTAACTCTTATCAACATTGTTTTAAGGAAACGATTTTTATAATTAATACTATCATATCACACCTCACTGTTTGAGAAAAAAGTTTTGAGATCGTGATGAAAATGTTTTACTTTCAATTTTAATGTGTAAAAATCTATTAGAAACTCTAAAGGGATTACATGCCATTTTTTGATTACAGGTCTGTGTTATTTTAAACAGACCCACGTAAAAAAAATTCAGCAAAAATATTTAAAAAGTAATCTTCAGAAAACCTGCAGGTATTTCAGATTTTCTGAAGTAAACCTGTATAGAACCTTTAAAAAGAACCTGAATATTTACTGAAGGAAACCTGATGTTTTTATTTTTCTTTATATATCTACGGGAACCTTTAAAATATTTGCAAAATGCCTGAAATACCTGCAGTGTTTTAGTTGATTTTCTACCGAGGATAGACAGCAAATAAAATCCCTTTTATGCGAAGTAGAACAATCGCAAGATCAATCACACCTTATTATATGCATATACACATCGTAGTCCATATTACTTCTTTCTCTTTGAAAAAAAGATCTTCCCAGTCAATTATGAACCCAGTTATTTGAAATATAATGATTTCATAGAAATAAAAAATAATGATATAATAACAATAAACAAAACCTTTAACACTCAGAATATAATTCAATAAACAAGATTTCTCTTTTATTGAAATGAAATGAGAGCAATACACTTGAAATGATTGGTTGTTAAATTAGATTCTATTGTTGTTCGTGGTCTAAAAACAATTTGTATCTTAAAAAATTTATCTTCATTAGCATTAACAGAAAAATGCTTTTTGAGGTAAGAAATATTCAGAAAAGAAACAATCAAAATACAATTAGCAGACTAGATAATATCTAAACGATTTTGTAAGCATTTAAATAACAATGTCAGAACATTATCTAACAATGAACTCTAATGTATCTCAAAATCTTCACGTAATTTTACCCATCATTTGCAATTTAAGTATATAATAGTCAATTTCTAGATAAAGGTTGCAAAACGAGATGAATGGAATAGCCACAGAATAAAATTTTATTTTTTATAAAAATTACAATTCAGCTTATATCAAATTACAGATGCATTCATTCACTTAGAAAATGTGAATGATCATCAAGTGTACACACAGCGAAATCACAATTTACAAGGTTTTTAAAATTTTTATAAATATGAAAAGCTTCAAAGAAATCGAGTTCATGAATGGATTTAGGTCTGCAAATTATTTTAACTGACCTAAAGCAAAATAGCAAATTATTTTAGCTCATATTTATAAAAATTTTAAAAACCTTGTAAATTGTGATTTCGCTGTTCCCTATTTGTCTGATTGTTGGAAATTTTACATTCAGTCCACATTTCCTTAATTTTTCTACTGTTTACACAGCTACACATTCCTTAATTCCTATTGGCCACACTCCACACCTCTTCCGTAATCCTACTGGTTGAACTAAATCCGGTCCCTCTCCTATATATACGAGCACTTCTTCAGATTCAGAATTCTTTTTGCACTGAAGACGGTACGCTTTAGGCTACCGAAACAGCTGTATGCACCTCAATAATTTTTCTTTGGCGTTTCTGACGTAGTAGTTTATTCCTGTTTTAAAATTTCTTATATGTTCTTTCGCGAATAATGATCGCGATTTTCCATTATCCATTATAGGTCAGCATTTAATTTGGTGATAATTTTGTTATCTAAATCTGTATTATAACATGTTTTTTAAAAAGTTACTGAATTTAGGTTAGGAAATTTGATTTTCAAAATAGCATTTTATTATGAATCGGATCATTTATTCTTTTCTTAGATTATCATCCTTGTGGGCAACATTTCTTTTTGCCTTTAAAGAATATTTATCTCTTTTTATTAAGCTTTTTTTTTATAAAAATAAATAAATAAGACATTTAATATTCAGTATTCTATTCTATTTTTGCCATTTTACTTAACGAAAGATAGGCCTATTTTCAGAAAAGAAGGTGAATGTATTAGAATTTTATTTTAAGTCAGTTGTTTAGAGAGATAGAAATGTTTTTGGAATTTTCGAAACAATGTGGGGTACAAGTATAGTGTTGGTCCACAACTAAATTTAGCGATTTTTCTTTGGCGCCGTTTTGAACGATAACGACATATATAATTAAAAATAAGCTTAATTAATTTTGTACGTTAATAATAACGCCAATTTGAAAAACGCGTTTTGCTTTTGTTTACGCTCTGAACCCATGGCAAAACCATTTACAAAAATGGCATTTCGCCATAATCACTAAAGAAAAATCGCCAAATGCACTTGTGGACCAACACTATATTAGTTCCCGGAAAGTATATATGTATATTTATGCATACTGATTATCCTTGTTATTTTTTCATGAAAAAAAAAGGAAAGTTAATATTAAATATTTATTTTATTAATATTAAAAATAGGCTTATTTTATTTATGTACATTACAAAACAGACGCATTTTGAAAAACGCGTTTTCACTTTGTTTACGTTTAGAATCCATGGCAACCACTTTCGAAAATCGCATTTCGCCGTAATCACCAAAAGAAAATCGCCAAATAGAGTTGAGGATCAACACGCAAGTTGTTCCAAATGGAGTCAAAATCAAACTAATTTATAAAAATTGCAATCTCGCACTGATAATTTTTTAATATTACAGAATTAGACATTTCTGGGACACATTTAATATTTCTAAGACAAAAATTCATCAACTAAAAAGTGTACAGTCGGTAACAAAAGTGTCCGAACACTAGCAAAAATTCCTATGTAAAAAAAGTACACTTCCTACGGTTTTGTTAAATAAATCCTTATCGAATCCTGTTCTTACACTGTCTGAGAACAGGATTTAACAAGGATTTATTTAACAAAGCCGCATGAAGTGTACCTTTTTTACATAGGAATTTTTGCTAGTGTTCGGACACTTTTGTTACCGACTGTACGCAACAGAAAAACGTATAAGTATTTGAAAGAAGTACAGGATTTAGATAAAAGTACTAATTTTTTTTTTCTTTTTTTTCTTTCATTTTTTTCTTTTTTTCATTTTTTTTTTTTTTTTTTTTTTTTAACAAGCAATTACACCAAAAAATTCATCGCCAAATACTGACAAAAATTTAAAAGTTGCCAAGGGGGTCATATATAATGAAGTTGTAACACAAAATGATCTAAATAAAATAAATTTCTTTCTATTCGTAAAAAAAAAAAAAAAAAAAAAAAAAAAAAAAAGCATAATTTTTCATTTAAAAAGAAAAAAAAGAAAAATGTGGATTTTGCCTCGTGTTATACACTATTAATATTCATATTCAGTGAAAAACCTCACAAGGATATTAATAAGTGAAACGAACGGGGCAAAGCCCCCAGTATAAAAAAAAAAAAAAATCAGGTGTAATTGAGCCAACGTTTTGATACTCTAAAGATTTAGTGGTGTTAAAAAATAAAATTGTAGTATTCGTCTGGGCATCCTTGCCCCCGCGTTGTACAGGAGTCTACTGTACATCCAACAGCTGAAAACGATGACAAAAGTTTTTTGAAAGTTCGAATATACAGTCGGTAACAAAAGTGTCCGAACACTAGCAAAAATTCCTATGTAAAAAAGGTACACTTCATGCGGCTTTGTTAAATAAATCCTTGTTAAATCCTGTTCTCAGACAGTGTAAGAACAGGATTCGATAAGGATTTATTTAACAAAACCGTAGGAAGTGTACTTTTTTTACATAGGAATTTTTGCTAGTGTTCGGACACTTTTGTTACCGACTGTACATGTTAAAATAACATGTAACTATGACTATCCTACATTATTAAACAAGTTTCATATTTATTTGTATTGGCGTTCTCGAAAATGACTCTCACGATTTTCACGAAATTTGCATCGTATGCTAATTCGAGCACGAAAATACGATTTAGACAGGTTTCGACTTCGCAAAAATCATTTTCGTCGTTCAAACGAACGCTCGTCTGTCTTTCGGAGAAATAACTTCCGTAAATATGGTTGTTGCACTTTCTCTATTGAAAATAGTACATAGACAGACGATTTACATTTCTTCTGTAATGATGCTTACAATATGACGGATTAAGAAGTGACTGAAAGATTACTCAAATTCCACAAGTTAATGTATTTTATTAAAATGCACAACATGATCCATGTATTTTCAATTGAAAACCTGTCAACTTATCAAAGATATTGATTTTAAAACTATAATGACATCAATTTTACCAGACGTTTTTCGCCCTTGAAAATTATGTTTAAAAAAATATTATTCATGACATGCGCAAAAAGAAATATTTTTAAGATTAAAAAAAAAAAAAAAAAGAACATGTAGACAATTTATTTTTATTCACATCAGCATGGTATAACATTGCAGAGCTTTTAGCCGTTCCTTGGTTGCTTACCACTTTTTTTATACAGCAGTCTTAATATTATTCAATCGAAGAAAACACTGCAAATGATTATTGAAGTTTACTGTATAAAGTGGTATACAATTAAGGAACCAGTAAAAACTCAGTATATTAGTATAGGAAATATTGTTTAATTTTAAAGCTATTACCGTTCTGATTCAACTATGCAACATTTCATAGCATAGAATATTATTTTAACATAGTTCGAGCAAGAGAAAACGAACTATCTAACAAGGAAACATTCAAAAGGTGTCGTCTTCAAAAAATATATGTGATTCGACTCTTTATAAAGCACCAGAAAGTGTAAAAAGTATCGGCTGAAATGAATTACAGCGACCACAAAAAATTATCAAAATTAAGCATATTTGGCGATTTTACACTGTTAGGCGATTTATTTTGAGTAGTTGGCGGAGAAGGAAAACACGGTTCTCTTCGTACACAACAATCTCGGTGCTAGCGAACTTATCGCCTAACAGCGCTAAATCGCCAAAAATGCTTATTTTGATAATTTTTTGTGGTCGCTGCAATTTATTTCAGCCGATAATTTTTTCACTTTCAGTTGTTTTATGAAGAGTAAAATCACATATATTTTTTTCAATGTTTTTTGAAGACGACACCTTTTGAATGATTCCTTGTTTCAACTTCTGTTTTGGTATACTGCTCAAACGTCCCCATTTTCTGGGGACAAATGTGGACTTCCCTTTTTTTCGAAGGCTTTTTTCTAAGTTTTAAAAATTTGTAGAAAGTAAATTATTAATGAGTAATACTTTATTTTTAGTCTTTATTTATTAGGAATGAAAAAATACATCCATAATAGGATAATTGTAGAAATTTTTAACACTTCTCTATTATTTGATCTGGTCAGCCTAGTTTTGGTTAGTTTAAACTAAAGAGCCTTCAAGGAGAGAAGTATCAGTAGCGATCTCTGATTGGTTGGACAACTATTTAAACTATTATACAAATTTTAAAATGTCGTTAACGGATTTAAAACGTTTTTCTCACAATTATAACTGCAGTAAAGAATCATTACCAAAAAACAACGTAATGTATAAATTTTATTTTGTTGATATTTAATTAATGGATGTCTGAGATTTTTTTTAACAAATTCCTGTTTGGTAAAATAATAATAAGAGGAATAAGAATAATTATCTACTTAGCGCAAACGCTGTAGCACTCATTCAACATCTCTCTTTATATAAAGGCTCTGTAGTTTAAACAAGCTCAGAACTAAAAATACTATTATAGAGCGGAAACAGTTTCATAAAACATGTCTTATGTATGTATCCGAACCTTGAAAACGAATTAAATGTGTGTGTGGGTCTCTTTTTATAATATCGACAAAAAAGTCAACAAGTGATGTTCGATCTCCCGAGTAGTACTCACTAACAAAAAAGTATTAATGTTGTGTTTATATTCGAATATTATATATTTCATTTTCCCTTTTGAAGTAGTAATCGATCATGGTCATTACAGTGGAACAATAAACTGAATAAAAATAATAAATAAATAAATTCATCGATCTATCAATGATCATTTATAAATTTATTTTAATAGAATTGAATAATGAATAATGACAAATTGCTTAATAACATAAAATTTTTTAATTTAAATTAATAATATTAAAAGAAAAAGAAATGTGCAATGGAAGGATATCCAAATGTAGTCAAACGTATATCTGAATGAATGAGTTCTTCCTCTCATTCAAAAAAAAAAAAAAAAAAGTGTGTGTGTGTGTGTGGGGGGGGGGGGGGGGTTGCAAAACAATGACATAAATTAACAAGAAGATTAAGCGTTATTTTTAACGCCACATACATAATTAATATATATATATTGGTATTTTGACAATCTTTGTGATAGTAACTTCCTTATATTTCAGAAATGCTTAAAAACAAGCCATTGAACTTAACTGTAACATTTTTTTATGAGAATGTACGTATGAAAGTGCGGAGAGATTGGTGGATATAAACGCTAAACTTAAAATAAATAAATAAATCGCTATATGTTCAAACTTTTAAAAATTACTCTATTTATATACTCCTATTGATTTTTTTTTTTTTTTTTTTTTTTTTTTCATTTACAAAATTTATTATTAACGTTATATATCAGGCAAATTAACAACACAGTTTTTTTTTAAGCCTTTATATTTATACTATTCTATTTTAAAGAAAAATTTATTCCAATGTACTAAATTCTATACGAATATTCTCAAGATGAAAACAAAGAGATCGAAATAAAGTCTAATGAATGCAAACTCTGTAAGCAAAACACCACATATTGTAAAAACACACAATAATTACACTGCTCTATATAAAAATCGGCCCCAATACCATTTTTGAAAATTATTATGTAAAACGACCTCCTGAATCCAAATATGAAAGACATTTTGTCCTATTACCCACCGTTTTGGGGGACGCTCCCCTATTTTTATCATTTTACGATAATTTTATGACTATAAGTTTTATTTGTAGGGAGGGAAAGGATTATTTTAACCATTAAATATCTTCTGGGAGGTCTACAGAAGTGAAAAATTCTAAAACATGAATATTTGCAGCAAGAGGAAAATTTAGGGGGATATTTGTCACTGAAATTAAGAATTGCATTTATTATATTTCATTAATCAATTATTAGAACTATTTATTATGTATTATACATATTTTTTTAAGTGTTAAAACAACTCTTTTCCATTTTCCAGATAAATTCGTGGCCATAAAATTACCGAACAGTGACAAAAATTGGGGGAGAGGTGTAGTGCCACGAGAAAACAGTGGGTGATTGGGCAAAATGGGGGGTCATATTCGGATTCAGGAAGTCATTCTTACATTAGAAATAGCAAGAATGGTATCAGGGCTCGATTTTTTTTTTTTTTTCCTTTTGGAAGCACAGTGTTATTGTACATGAAAATAATTAAGCGTGAACTTTTATCAGACGTAGAAAAAGTAAGCTGTTCTTATATACCATTCATGCTCAACTTTTTTTCCACTTGAAGAAGGGTCCCACTTCATTCTTCTAGCCCAAAACAATTGTTGCGTGAGTATTTTTATAATGTAAGGTGCTTGCTTACAAAGTTTGCATTCATCCTCATTCAGTACGATTACCTCAATATACTATTCTGTAAATCGAGTTTGCAGGGTGAAATTTCTTAATTATTTCAAGCATTTCTAGAATGTCAAGAAATTACTATATCAATAGTTATTGAAAGTTAAAAACAAATATTTTATTAGTGTTATTTTTAATGTATGCGAGTTTTTCAGAGGAACAAATCTGCGTAACCTCTGATCACAAGTGAGAGTATCTTCACTGGAACACTCATTGTAGTATCAGTAATATTCACATTAATCACACATCAAAATAAGTCCTAGTCATTCACTTGAACTTTTACTTGTTTTGGAGGTGTGTTAGTCTCTCTCCCTATATAACCACAGAAACTTCTTGCCATCACTTTAATTTCTTTCCTGAAATGAGAAAAATAATGAAAAGTGGTATACTATTCTAAATATTTAATCGTTAAAAGATTTTTAAGTTGTATTAACAAAGTTATATACACTATTCCACGTTTGTATGGAAATGTTTCAAGTAAAAATTCCCGAAAAACATTGGGGATAAGAAGAAATGTGTTGCTACTGAATTTTAAAAATTTAAACTCATCGTTCGCACTTAGACTTCGAATGGGCAAATAAACCATGGTGAATTAAACTTTTTTAGGTTCATTTTCTGTTAAGTAGGGTAGGTGCTCTAGTGATTGGCATGCTCCAGTAATTGACATCTATCCAGAAATAATTAATAAATAAGAAAAATAATAAAATCATATATTTTACATATAAGAATTTAAACATTTTATGTCAAACACTGGAGCATAGGGTGCTAATAACTGGTAAAATGAATAACTAGCAGTGTCAAACACTGGAACACAGGGTCAATTACTGATAGAAAGAAAAACTGGCAGTGTCAATTACTCGAACATTTAGTGAGTGTCAAATAAAAATTCACACACATAAAAAAAAAAAAAAATGTTATCAAATGTATATATTTTAACATATATGTGGTTCTGAATGTCTTTCATGCCATATGTACTAACTTAAGATTTCTAAAAATATTTTCTGATGACTAGAACATAAAAAACATCAAAGATTGCTCTAAAAGTGTCAATCACTGGTGCACTTACCCTATATAGAAACTAGACGTACTTTGTCTTTGTAATAAATTAATTTCAAACTTACGCTAAATTTAAAAACATGAATTAACAGTAAAAATGATTATGAATTTTACTTTAATTAAGAGTAAAATTTATAATATTTTCATAAAATAAACATAACATTAACATTTTGATTATAATTAAATTGTATTAGTTTTTAAAGTTTGTGAAATATTTAAATGTGTGAAATCGATGAATTTATCAAAACTGTCCAGCATTTTTCAAAAATAAATGAAATTATCACTGATAAACTGAAAAAGAAAAAAAAAATCTGCGACTCAATAATTTGTGGATTTAGTAAAAATAGTTCTATGTCATCCTTATAAAGTCTAGTACTCTTTGCTAGCGAGTTCTAGACGACCGTATTAAATTTCTACAGCGTTTTCCTATATTATCGCTGTCAAACATATTTAAAAAATCTCTACAGATAAATGTGAACACAAGAGGCGAGTTTTTATGTTCCTAATAATTCCTTCTATAATTCTTAGTTTATGATTCAACTTCAGAAATCAAAGCGATAATTTCTAGCAATACAAAGGATTCAAAATATAATACATCGTTTCACCATCTAGGAACGTGTATAAACAAGAAATTCTCGATCATTTCGTCAATTCAGTTTATTTGTATATCTCATACGAATAACTCGGAAATCTTTATTTCTGGTTTAGAGATTCAGAAAATGACTACTTATTCGTTCTAGAACATCTCTTTTCCCATCCGTATAGACACATATATTGGATAGCGTTATTAGAAAAGTTCGCAAAAATTGCGAAATAATTTTTACTAAAGGTCCCGTAAATAATATCTCAGTCTCTTTAACGTTCTAAAAAGTGATATTTTTCTCCATAACTTAAATAAAAAAGAAATATATATATATAATCTTATATATACATTACTATGACAGGGTTTGAAAAATTACAGCTCTATCAATTTTCACGACTTTTCTCAGATAAGAGAAAGAGAGATTGATAATGTTTTTAACACTTTCAAGGGCGGTAATTTTAATTCGCAACAGCAAAAACTAGTTCCGGAAATTTTTAACAAACTTTTGAGTTTTTTTTTTTTTTTTTTTTTTTTTTTTTTAAGACTATAAATTTTGGTGGCATTTTATTTTAAACTAGCAAGCTATGCCCGCTCGCTGGTCACTATGTTTGACTGATTTCTTTTTAATTGAATAACTGAAACATTTAAATAAATGTATTTCGATTCACGATTATTTTCATCACAGCTTTAGTATGGGACCTTCTTGGCGACTTCAAATAAACTTTTGAACTTCTCGAATCTGTAAAACAAAACTATTGTTAAAACGAATATTCTCGAAAACCGTCCAGCAATATTGTTAATTCTTCGAATATTCTGGAAACAGTTGAAGCTGTTACTCGTACAGCAAAATGTTCGATGCAATCGATGAATGTTCTGGAACAGTCCAACAAACAGTCACTTGTTCCTCAAGACTAAAGCAAATAACATCAAATACTCCAGAATAGAAATCTTCGCTAGCTGACCAAAAATGTTCAGTCGCTTAGAGTTCAATCTCTTAAAGAACAATCACTCAGAATAAGTCTCTGAATAACTCTGAATCGCAGTGACTACATACTCTCTCGTAGAAATCAACTTTATCCTATATTATAACTTTCGGTGATGGGGCTTGGCGATGATTCCATAGAAAATCCCATGAAAAGCTCGAGATCTATGCTCTCGTGTGTCGGAAAGCTTCGAAACTTCAGGAACGCTAAACTACCATTTTTCACCAAATTTGGTCGTTCACTCGCCAAGTTTGTCACCAAGGCTTTTCCCACTGAAAGGGAATAGACTGCCCTTTTATTTTCACTGTAAAATTACTTTCATTGCAACAGTACAATTCATGCAGGGGAAAGACTTAATCCCTTGTAACAATATGCTATGAGCACTATTTCTTCCGTACTTTAGACAACTAATGATTTTATGGTTATATATATTTTCCATTAAATATATTTTTATTTTTTTATTTAAATATTAATTTGAATGAATCAAATATTTCTGTCCAACAACGTGCAAGTGTTGTCACACACAGCAGCTCATTTATTTGTATGACAAATTGTCGTAGTGATTGGTACATAAAAAATAAATCATGCTATAAAACATTATTATATCTCTCCCTTGGCAGCTTTTAAACTTCTGTCGCCATATAAGCGATGGAAATTCTTTTTTCTTTATATATATATATATTATTATAGAAAGGAAAACCCTATTTTGCTAATACTTTTATCGGAAATCTTTGCGATAATTTATAAGAATCCTTCATATTCTGTTTATAGTTTTGGATTTATGTTTAAAATAGTGCTTGCTGAAATACTTTTTCTATTTTTTGTATTTATTTTTTTTTTCTATAAAATTATTTACTCAGATAAAAATAGTTCATTTATGTGACTACTATTTCCGTTTAATCCCCCCCCCCTTTTTGTAATACTTTATAATTTATTTATATTTTTGATGCGCTACTTAGATTAAAATGGTTGTTGCTAAATTAAACTTCTTGGCGAAAAACGTTCCGTGTACTTCAACGCTAAGATTAAAAAAATCGCCCAGGAGGATCTATAAATAAAACTGATAAAATAAATTTATGGTTCATAGAGTTAAGGGTCACTAGGCAGTCGAATGTAACGTCATTGGCAGTTTTTTTTTTTTTTTTAATAACAACTTGACAGTAACAATATAAAAAAACAGTAGTTAAAAGGAAAAAAATTTTTTAGAACAACATATATTAGCATGAGAAACTGTTTTAGCACTTTATCAATGTGTATAAAAATTTTAAAGGGATAATGACATCAATTTTTGTGAGACGCATAATTTAATTTTTTATTTTTCACGTTTAAGTAAATGTATATATTTTCCTGTCAAAAAAGAAAGAATTCGTATTTTTTTTTTTTTTTTTTTTTTTTTGTTAACAATTAAATTATGGATGAAATTTAAATGACTAATTTTAAAGCTATTATGAGGTCATTATTTTCACATTTTAATTAATTTAAAGAAAACTAATCAAAAATTCGAAAGGCGGGCTTCGAAGTGCACTAGGACCTCTTGGGGTGTAGCTTCGTGTCGAATGACGTAAGTGTCCGAGCTACCGTCATTGCGCTACGCTCTCTGCAGACACACACACACAGATAGACATTGGCTTTTATATACATAAAGATGAGCGAAATTACCTTGCCATCAAAAGATTAACACTTTCCAACAAAACTGAAAAGTGCTCATAATTTCGGTTAATCAGTCTATACATGGCCGTCTCATTTTGTAAACATACTCAGAATGCCATGAAATCATATATGCCATTATGTTTACAATAAAAGGGGGAGGGGGGAGGTATTTTTTTAAATTATACATATAATGTACAGGGAGTCAACAAAAGAATTCGAATATATTATAATCTAAGAGAGAAATTTGTTTTATGCACATGTAGTACATACTTTAAAACTGCACAAAACCTATCGAAATGAACATACATTATTTAGTTTTATAAATATATGTTTCCTATAAAATATAATATGATTATCATTAACAATTTATATACAGAACGAAATAAAAATTCACTACGGGATATAGATAGACATTGCTGAAGGTGCATTTTCAGATGTGGTATACTTTTTTACCATTTTCCCTCGGAATTATTGTTTATGAAATCTACACGACTATTTTATCTTTCTATCTTTCTGTTCATCTTCTTGTTTGTCTGTAAGCACAATTATTTCCGTAAATGATTCAAGAGACTACCTCGAAACTGATATTCCTGTTGGCTCATCATAACATATTTATGGTTGAAAAATGTATAACCAGAACTGCTATTTTTTTCATTTTTTTTTTTTTTTTTTTTTTTTTTGTTGTTGTTGTTGCTGTTGTTGTTGTTTATTAACAAATATAAAACTAGCTTTGAAAAAAAAAAAAAAAAAAAAAATCCTATCTCGAATTTATTTAAACATTAATTTTCTATAAAATATGTAATATTTTGTTTAAAGAAGTCTAGTTCGCAAATTATAAAAAGACAGAGTAGGGCTGATTTTGCATTTAGTTAATATTATTTTTCTTTAAAATCTCTATTTTTCAATCAAATCTAGAGATATTTTCACTGTGAATACAACTATTTTTAACATTTTTTTTTTTTTTTTTCAAAAGCAATAAAAAAAGCTTTTTTTTTAAAAAAAGCTTTTTTTTTATAATAACAGTAATAAAATACAAGACATCCTCTAATATGTGTTAAAAGATCGATAGTTGGCAAACGTTAAAATGTCAAAGCAAAGTTGTCTGAAAAAAAAAAAAAAAAAAAAAAAAGTTTTAATTATTTTTTAAGTATCTCTATAAAATCGTTATTTGTTAAACGAATTTGGAGATTCTTGAACCATGAAGTCGTAATCACTAAACCAATTTTTAACTATCGTCCCATCGGTTTAAAATTCATGTTAAAAAAAAAATACACTAAGAAATGAATAAATTAAAAAAAAAATTAATCTTGTTTGCTGTTGTATTTAATTATTATTTTTTTGTTGTTGTTGTTATTAAAAACTAATGATAAGCCGTATTTTGACTTTTTTTGCCGAAAATTAATCCATCTTATTTTACCTTTCAAAAATTTATTAAATTCTTTTTTTATTTTTTGTCAGAATTAATTGAATTAAAGATAATTAATACTAAAAAAATCGGATTTATAAAACTTTTTTTTTTTGTTCAATTAAAAAAAAAAAAAAAAAGAAAATTAAAGGGGACTAATGTGCAAGTTGTACCTGACGAGACTAAAGTGAAAGTTATACCTCAAGGGACTAATGTGAAAGTTGTACCTCACGGGACTAATGTGCAAGTTGCACCGAACGAACAAACTATTTCTTTCAACGAAAATGCCTACTAACCCTGGACGATAGGTCTAATATATCCTATCATATTATATATCGTATTTATCGTAATATAACTCAATACTTATTTCGCTTCCTTCTTCCACTCGTTTTAATACGCATTTTTTATATGCATGAGCAGCCCCCGAAAAACAAAAACATTAAATCATTAAATTCATTTTTTTACATATTTTTATTTCATATTATTTCACGTGCACTTTTTATTTCCTAATTCAAAATTATTAAAAAAAAACTTTTTCGATATCGCTTGTAACGATACTAATTATTATTAATTTTCTTTTCTTTTTCTTTCAATAATAATAATAATAATAATAAAAAGATTTTGATGAAATTCTGGCAAAAGCAGAATTTAGTTTAGGACGGAGGACTTAGTTTTTTTTTTTTTTTTCCTTTTTTAAAATTATAACATCGTTTTCAAATTATTCAATTATATTTTCGATAAATTTTAGATTTCGACAACTGTCCAACTATCGAAATCGATAACGCAAAAATCCCAGATTGACACTAATAGTCCCTCAGTCCTAAAAAAAGTCAAAGCAAATTAAGCATGAAAAATGACATTTAAATTACTTTTAAAAATCTGTCAAGCAGATTTTTATAAAAATACAGCTAAGAACATAAAATATAAACGATATAACAGATAAGTACAGTCAGAAAGTGAAAATCTATATGAATGACAGATAATGTAAGTAGATTTCATTTTTTTTATTTTATTTCCCTCGTTTAATTACTTCCCAGAAACTTTAAAACAAGGGATGCTATTTATAGTAATAGATGACTTCTTGTATAATACTCATTATATTATACACGACTGCCTTTAGCAGAAATGTGTTCTTAATTGGTTTACACACTTGTCTTCTGCAACTGTGTAAAAAGAAAAAAAGTCCTTAGTCTTTCTGTCAAGTTCGAACAAGGTAGATTTCTATTTCCTTGAAAGCAACCCATAATGGCTTTCCTTCCCGCAAAGTTATATGATAGCCCCAACATATTTATGTCAATAGCTACAAGCGCTATATTATTAAGGGATATTGTATAAATGATTGAAGGAAAGAAGCGTTTAAAAAATTCAAAGTAATTCAACTGTCCTTAAAGTAAGTATTATTACATAAGCTTATATAATGAACTAAGTTAAAATGGTCTGGAACATTATGATTTACAATGAATAGAACAATATTTTATGTGTGCTTTTGCGGGTTAAAAAAAAAATGTTTTAAAAAGGTCACAGATCAATGTCCTTGAAAAGAAATTCATACATTGAATCGTGTTTCCATCGTTAACCTGAAAGTATACCTCATTTATTTATTTATTTATTTCTATGTATTTTTTTTATGCTACTGTGTTTTCTCTTGTTGTAATTTAAATTCTTTTTTTTTTTTTTTTTTTTTTTTTTTTTTTTCCGAACACTATAGTGAGGAAAGTATTGTAATCATGTCAAAAATCCGAATTTGACATTTTGATGTTTCCATACGTTTCGAGGTCCCCTGAGTCCGTTTCCACTATTTTTACGATGATGTATGTATGTGTGTGTGTATGTATGTGAGTGAACACGCTAGCGTCTAAACGCTTTGTTCGAATAAGCTGAAAGTTGGTACGTATATTGTAAGTCACCATAGTACGAACCCTATAGATTTTGGTGAATCTACCACTTATAGTTTTTTTTACAGGGACACCAGGAAAAATTATTTATCATTATGGCCTATGGGGCCAAATTTTTAAAAGTGCAATAGCGTCTAAACGCTTTATTAATCTGAGCAAAACATTTGTACACATGTTATAAGTCACAGTTGCACCAATTGTATAGATTTTGGTGAATTTAGCACTTACAGTTTTTTTACAGGGACACAAAGAAAAATTCTTTATCATTATGGCCTATGGGACCAAATTTTTAAAAGTGCGATAGTATCTAAACGCCGTATTCAATTGAGCTGAAAATTTATATGAATATTATAGATCACTGTTGCACTAAATATAAGCATTTTGGTGAATCTAGAATTTATAGGTTTTTACAGGGACACAACGAAAAATTCTTTATCATTATGATCATGGGCTCAAAGTTCAGTAGCGTTAAATAAAACATCGTGTAATATATGGAGAAAAATACTCAAACACGCAATTATGGTTTTATCTCTTTCGTTTGTTTAACAACTCCTCTTTCTTTAGTTTATCTACAAAACTGTTAATTACTCAATGTTCGGAAAGTCGAGTGGAGTCACTCCAGATTTTTTTAAAGTAGCTACTATAAATAAAAAATTTCTCTAAACAAAGATGACTTTTAATTTAGAAAAAAGACGTACTGCCTTTTCAAAATTTTATTTTTACCATGGTAAATTACGCTATTGGTCATAGTTAATAATTTATCATTTTCATTCGCAAATTTATAAATGTAATACAGTCGAACCTCGTTAACGCGAAACTCAAGGGGAATAAAAAACTTTTTCATGTTATCAGTAATTCATGCTATCAGTAACTCAGAAACTAATCTTCATTTTGACGGGGATTGTGGAAACAGTTCATGTTTAAAGAAATTCGCACTAAGCGTGTTCACGTTAACGAGGTTCGACTTCGACTATATTTTATTATATTTTTATTTTCCCTTATCCCTGTGTGATAGAAAAAATATTCTTTCGGGGTCACGTTTCGAACGAGATTTTGCTATATTTGCATGTTTTGAGTTCCTCTGAATCTAAAAATCAGATTTATAGTGGTTGGTCTGTTTGAGTTTACGTGCAAGTTTTTTATCATCAGGACTGGATTGTTGCACAAGCATCCGAGGCACGAAAATTTATATACCGATTTTTTACTTTCTTCTATATGTAATATAGAGAAAGTATTGGATTCGTGAAAATTTTAGAACTCCGGTTTTCGATGAATTTACACGTTTTGGGATGTCCTGAACACGATTTTATAGGGTTTTTTTTTTAGAAAATGTCGGTCTGTCTGTGTGTGTGTATCACGAATTTTGTGGACGCTGTATCTCACGAAGAAATGAACGAAATTTAACCAAACTTGGTATTTAGTTGGACGCTGACATAAACTGGTGCTGATTAGATTTGGGGACATTGGCTCAACAGCTGGTGCTGTAATCGCATTTTTTCTAAATTTTTAACATGGCAGTATAGGACAAAATTTTGTATAAATGTACATAATGAGAGTTATTTTTAACTTGTGCTTGTAAAATTAATATGAATTATCGATAATAGTAGCAGTTAACTAGAAAAAAAATATTGTGCATGTGGGGGCATCGCTTCCCCCCTGGGGGTAAAGTACAAGAGATGGGTATCTTTCGAAAGGTCTCGTCAATACCTTTAAAACGAATGGTTGAATTATAGATCTGTGATAATTTAAAACAAAGTTATCGATTTTTTTTTTTTTTTCTTTTAATATTGTGAATAAAATGGACCTTTTTTTTTGTGTGTGTTATATTACTTCTCTAATATGGAAATCGTCTGCATTATCATGGAAGATAAATTTTTTTTAATAATAATTTTAATAAATTATTTTTACTGAGTGAATTTGTATAGGAAAATATGGATTAAAGTCATGTGGTGGCCACAATATTCTAGTTTTTTAATGATATTTATATATACAAGAAATATACGTATTCTCTAATAATCAGCATTCCCTTTTTATTAACATAAATTTCCGCAGCAGATCAATCATTTGTCATGGGAAGCTGATTATTGTCTGTGCCTAGTTTACGCATAGTTTAGAATAGAAACAATTTATAACAGTTTCTTAAGAATAACTATTTCGTTTCAATCTTATTCAAATCAATAAAATCTGACAAACTTTATTGATTTTTATTATTATTATTATTATTTCAAGGTTTATCTTGCTTTTACATGAATTCAAACATCATTTAATATAACTAATATTCTAAAAGGTTCTTATAGGGTAGGTGCTCCAGTGATTGGCATGCTCCAGTAATTGACATTTATCCCGAAATATTTAATAAATAATAAAAATAATAAAATCATATATTTTACATATAAGAATTTTAACATTTTATGCCAAACACTGGAGCATAGGGTGATAATAACTGGTAAAATGAATAACTAGCAGTGTCTAACACTGGAACATAGGGTGCCAATTACTGATAAAATGAAAAACTGGCAGTGTCAATTACTGGAACATTGAGTGGGTGTTAAATAAAAATTCATTAAAAAAATAATTGTTATCAAATGTATATATTTTAACATATATGTGGTTATGAATGTCTTTCATACCATATGTACGAACTTAAGATTTCTAAAAATATTTTCTCATGTTTAGAACATTAAAAACATCACAGATTGCTCTAAAAGTGTCAATAACTGGTGTACTTACCCTATTAGCGATATAATAAATACATAATTTTTATATTCTAAAATGTTATTTAATTTTGAAACAATCATTAGGTTTTATTAATTTTTATTTAAAACCATTTTTCTGGTATTTTTTATATTTTTTTATATGACAGTAATTAATCTATTAAAAATTAATTATAACCCTCATTATAAATTTCTGTGTAAGGAGGGAAAGGAGGTGGGGGGGGGGGGCACAGAAATTGAATTATGCCCCGGGTGCAAAAGTATCTATAAATCAGGCCTTGTTTATCAGCATAACTCAAGAACAAAACAAAAAGTCCTAACTCGCTATTCTTAATTTGTATCGTATTCAACGCTACTTAAAACTTTTGATTTATCGAATATAATTGAGATTATCGGACGTTCGTGTATAGTGATCACAAAAGTAGTAATATGCCTTTGATAATTTCTGATAGGTACAGGTACAGGATCATGATTCCTGGTAGGTACAGTTTAACACTTTTAGATTGCACCGTATGTAATGAAATCGGCTTATATGCACAAAAGCATATTTTACGTAGAATTTGGTATGAAAAGTATTTATCTTTCATTTTGAGTGCAGAACAAAAGTGTCCTGACATATTAGTGTTATGTTTGGAAATGACTCAAAGTGCCAATCAAGTTGTGTTAATTTTATTTTTCTTTTGCTATGCCAAAAATTCCAAGTAAATTTCTGATTTTAAAACAATGTGGTTTTGTGAGCTGTTATTAGGTGAGTAACTCAAAAAAAAGCTTTCTTCTTCTCAAATTGTAAATGGTTTCAAACAGTCTTACACAAGCCGAACTATACACAATCTGCTAACAAAAAATCCAAAAGCAAAATATAGTAAAATGAAGCGTCAACTACCTTTATGTAAGAGACATGAAATGGCTCGTCTAGAGTTACGAAAACAATTAATCTCGGAGGGCTGGATAGTTTTAGATACTACTGGTATGATCTTCTGCGCTAACCATTCCCCGCGAAACGTCAATTTGGTGGTGGCACTATGATAATTCGATACAGTTTCTCTCTTAACGGAACAATACCAATTGCATATTTCAAAACAAATTCGGAAGCCTATCAAGATATCCTAGAAGAATTTTTTTTTTTTCCAGAAGCATCTCTGATAACATCTTGAAAGTAAATATTTCACCCACTCAATGAACCCATTTTCAGTTCAAGCTCCACAAAATCCCGGATCTTAACTAATCATGTCCAACTATTTGAGTGGCTATCAAGAAGCCCTGACATGAACCCATCAAAACATTTATGAGGCATTCTGGTGCGTAACGTTTATGGAAGTGGTAAAACTTACAACATCCAAGATACGTTTAAAATGGCTTTGAAAACAGGTAGAAAAACATCTGAAAATTCATTTTGAAAATTTTTTCAATCTCTATAACCTCGAGAATGATAAAAGCAGGGTAGGAGAAAATCGGGAGAGTGACACACCATAATATTTACATACATTTAAATCTTTAATTAAAATAATTTAGAATTAAAAAAAAACCATTTTTAAAAAATTTACCCTGACTGGGCTCGAACGCTAGACCTTTAGGTTCGTAGCGCGGCGCTCTATCTCACATTCCACGGCGTTCATGTAGGGAAAGTCTTTTTTTACAATATAGATTTTTTGTTTGCTCCCAGAGCGGTTACAAACATACAAACATACATACAAACAAACATACATACAGGTGAAGCTAATATAATATTATAGTTTTAAAAAATTAGAGAACACGCTTTTATAGAAATGTGAACTAAAAGAGCACAAAATATCTATCTTAGTATTAAAATGCAGGGTAAGAGAAAATCGTGTGAGTGACACACCATAATATTTACATACATTTAAATCTTTAATTAAAATAACTTAGAATTAAACAAAAACCATTTTTAAAAAATCTTCCCTGACTGGGATCGAACACTGGACCTTTAGGTTCGTAGCGCGGAGCCTTACCTCAACGCCACATCGTTCACGTAGGCAAAGTATTTTTTTACAATATAAATTTTTTGTTTGCTCCCAGAGTAGTTACAAACATACATACATACATACAGGTGAAGCTAATAAAAGCGTGTTAAAAATAAAATAAAATAGAAAATAGTTTAAATTTTTGTAATATTTTTATAGATAATATTTTAAATTGCTATTTGTTGCATTGTGCAACTTACAAATTTGATTGCATATTTCAGTTTGCATAAATTTTTAATATGCATTTGTAAGAATAATGCAGTTTTTTTTTTTTTTTTTTTTTTCTTTCTTTTTAAGCCTTAACGTTTATTCAAGCTTTGTATGCATTAGTTGGTTTATGGTTTAACACGTTTTTGTGGAAATTAGAAATGAAATCGGATTTTGGCACCTTAAAAAGAATTTTCTTTGATCTAATATTCATTCTTTCTAACAATTTTCTTCGAACTTGATATTTCAATCTTTTTTCAGATGTACTTCCTTAGGTATTAGTTGGTTATTACAGGAAAATTATAGGCGCCCTTTTTAGGTAGATCAGTTTTAAATCGTGAAAGGGGGAGTCTCCAGAAAGGCTCTATCGACTTTCTAGACAGTCTTATTTATTACACTCTTATCACTCTTATTCCTCTTGACGACTTTCTTTACACTCTTTTACATATCTTTACACTCGAACATTTTTACATATCGAACATTCGTTTTACAACGTATGTATTTGTTGATTTCTACAAGAAAATTAGTAGGTGTGCTCATTACTTGGATCATATTTATATCTTCGGACCACAGCACCTCGGAAAAGAATTTATAGTATAACTAACTAGTAAGTAATGAAACTCATGTAGTTTTTACACTTCGCACACTTAACATAAATAATGTAATTTGTTCATTTTCCCCATTTTTAGCTCATATATGTGTGTGTGTGTGTGTGTGTGTGTGTTAAAAATTTCAAAAATCGGTTTTTCGAAAACAAGAATTAAGTTAGTAGTTGCAAATTTTCTGAATGTAGAAACAGAATCAAACTAACTAACTAACAAACAAAGAACATTGGTTAGTGAGTTACTGTTACTCTATAAATAAATTTCTCCTTAAAATAACATGGAATTTGGTTGTCACCGAGGATACGTATTGCGTCTTCTTTAGCAATTTCGTTCTATACATATTTATCAAAGCGTTAAATAAAGAATAAAATAAGATAAATAAAAAGGCCAAATAAATCAATTGTATAATTTTGAAGTTTCGTCATTATTAACTTGGAATTTAAAGTATATAACAACTTTCCTAAATAACAACTTTCCTAAAGAAATATCTATAATAAACTGTCAAGTATCTGAATTCTTCAGTAAGCCTCTGCAGACAATACAGTTGTGCTACTTATACCATTTTCATTTAAAGAAATACTGTGGTGGAATTCGGAAACATCTTTCAATTTTGTGGGATAGTATCATCTCGATTCAAATGCTGTACATCATTTCCGTTACTTAAAGAAATATATACCAATGTATTTTAACACACGCATACACAATGCATATTAACATTAACAAGCATGTATCATGCATAACTTCGCTTACCTAGCGCTCCATCAGTGGTCGAGAAGTTCTGCTCTTGAAGCTAATAGGTGGGAATGACAGGTTCGATCCCAGATTGCGTTGATTAAACTAGCCGAGTTTTCTCAAAAACTAGCATAAATACGGGCTAGGATCCATTAGAAAGCCCTTCTCCTCGTAAAATGGAGGAATCTACCCATGCGGCAACGGTAGAATCCCCGTAGGGATGGCATGACATGCCTATGTCAATTATATAAGCAATTGGCATTAATTCACAACACTAAAGTCTTCTATTTAGCTGAGTTTGGTTTCATTGGAACTAATGATAGATTCAAACTAATGCAAGGTCTTTAAAAAAAGCTTTGTAATTTGTATATAAAATTACATTGTCTTAACATAACTTACGCAAAATAGTTCGTAAATTCAAGTAAGAAAAAAATCTGGTTTTATATTTTTTAGTTACTTAATTTGCTATACAAGAAATCAGAATGGTAATTAAAAGACTCTAATACAGGGTTAAAAGTACACACCAGCATCAGAAATGCAGAAATTTAGAATGACTCCCACGAAAAGCACTCTACTCAAGCCTAGGATCCACGTGCACATTCTATCGGCCGTAATCCAAAACACTAGTACCAACACATAGAAATATGGAAATAAATACAGTCATATTACAGATGAAAAGTACTCTACGAGGGATGACTGAAAAGTTTTCGGCCTAACTGTAAAATATTTGTCTTAGCCGAATTTTATTCCTACTGTTGTATGCAATACATATCTTTACAAGGTTCCTAACCAAATTTCACACTGATCCCAATTAGGTTGATTTTTTTAGAAATCGACCTATTGCAATCACTTCGTTTATCTATATATACTATATACTATATATATATATATATATATATATATATATATAATAAAAATTTTGTCATCACGATAACTCCCAAAATAATACACCAAATCGAACCAGATTTGGACAGTGAACTGATCTTATAAATATCTTGGATGAGTTCATTAACCAAGTTGCTCCGACTTTTTGTTTTCAAGTGGCAGCCACTTGAAAATTTCAAACCCACAATGTAACAAGCAGATTTAAAGCAAGATTTGCTTGAATTTTGATGTAAATACAGGCCACATAAAGGTCTCAATAAAGTTTATTAATGAAGTTTATCCGCCATTTTTTATAAAGTGGCAGATATTTTAAGCTAAGCGGGGCCACTTGAAATCAAGCTACTACTTGAAAATTTAAAATCACTATAACTTCCGAAATAATACTCCAAATCGAACCAAATTTGGACAGTATCTTAACTTATTTTATAAATATCTTAGATGAGTTTGTTAACCGAGTTGCTCCGCCATTTTGTTTTCAAATAGAGACTACTTGAACATTTCAAATTCAAATTGTAAAAAGCGTATTCCGAATTTTTTTGAATTTTGATATATACATATTAAAACCCAAATAAACTACTACGTCAGAAACGCCAAAGAAAAACATTGGCGTTTCTGACGTAGTAGTTTATTCGGGTTTTAATATTCCAACGCCAAGTCTCCTGTTATTATTTGATATATACATAGTTTATACAAGTGTCTCAAAGAACTTTATTAATGAACTATATCCGCCATTTTTAATAAAGTGGCGGATATCTTAAGTGAAGCGGGACCACTTGAAATCAGGCTACGACTTGAAAATTTAAAACCATGATAACTTCCGTAATAATACTCTAAATCGAACCAAATTTGGACACAGAACTATTTTGTATCACGTTGCTTCGCCATTTTGTTTTCAAGTGGAGCCCACTTGAAAATTTCAAATTCACATTGTAAAAAGCGTATTTTGAATTTGTTTGAATTTTGATGTATACATAGATCATATAAGGGTCTCAAGCAAGTTTATCTTTACAGCCATTGTTTGGAAAGTACCGGATATTTTATACTAAGCAGGCTACTTGAAATCAGGCTCCCACTTGAAAATTTAAAACCACGATAACTTCTGAAATAATACTCCAAATCGAACCAAATTTGGACAGTAATATTATCATATAATTATCTTGAATGTGTTCACTGGGCAACTTGTCCCGACATCTTATTTCTAAGTTGCAGCCACTTGAAAATATGCCATCATGGTAACTTTCAAAATACTAAACTGATTCAAATAGAAGTTCGATAGTGAACTTATGGTTCAAATATCTAGGATAAGTTCACTTGGTGACTTGATCCGCAATTTTATTTCCAAGTGGCGGCCACTTGAAAATTTGTCATTATGGTAACTTTAGTAATACGGAATCAATTCGCATCAAATTTGGGTAGTGGATTTATCATTCAAATATCTCAGATAAGTTCGCTGGGCATCACACTACGCTTTTTTTTCCCCAAGTGGTACCACCTGAAAATTTCTTATGACGATAATTTTTGAAACACTTATTTAATTTAAACTTGGACAATGAACTTATCATACAAATATATTGGATGATTTCGCTGGGCAAGTTGTTCCGCCATTTTGTTTCCAAGTCGCAGCCACTCATACTGCCACTTGAAAATTTACCATAATGATAACTTTTGAAACACGGAACTGATTTGAACCACAGTTGGACAATGAACCTATGCTTCAAATATCTTGGATGTGTTTACTGGTCAACTTGTCCCACTGTATTGTTTCCAAGTGGCGGCCACTTGAAAATTTGTTATCACGGTAACTTTTGAAATACTTAATCAATTCAAATCAAAGTTGGAAAATGGATTTATCATTCAAACAACAAATATCTAGAAATTTCATGTAACTCGTGAACCAATCTAGTTATTGCGTCCATCTTTGGTATATCGATAATAATTATTTTCTCCCCAAAAAAGTCGCCATGGGGGAAAAGTCGCCAAATTTGTCGCCAAATCCATTACCTGCCTTATTGGATCTTTTTAATGCTTTTTTAAGGAAAAATTGTGCTATGTTAATGCTAAAACAAACTAGAAATGCAGAAAACTAACATTTCATCATTCACACAACTAACATTTCATTCTCTTTGAAAGAATTTCTACAAAAAAAAAAAAAAAAATTCAAATTTGCAACGATATTTTAGATGAGCAACTTTCTCTGCCATTTTGATCCAAGTGGCAGCCACTTAATTTTTCAACACGATGACTTTTAAGATTTTGAATTAATTCGAACTATATGTGTACAGTAGATTTATCTTACGAATGCATTTGATATATTTGTCAACTTAACCCACCATTTTGTTTCAAAGCGCCGTCCACTTGAAAATTTAGTATTCTCATAAAAAGGTATTTATGAACCGATTTGCTTAAAACTCCATATGTGCATAGCCTACATCAATATTTCTACCAAGTCCATTAATAATTTGTAGCCGCCATTTTAAAACAAAATGACGGCTACTTGATAAGAAAAAAGAAATCAACCTACCCTTCCGAATAAGCCGGAAAGACTTGTTTTTTTCTTTCAATTACTGAAGAATGAATGCGAAAAGATTAGCAATTTTTCAAAAATGGATAAAGCAAACGAGTTCTGATTCAATACCTTCTAAAAAAGGAATGAAAACACTGTAAAAAGTGGGTGAAAAAACACAGAAGTGGAAAAAGTGATTCACGTTAAAAAGTGAGTGGCAGAATTTAAGAGGCATGGCTTCCTGCGATCCTATATAGATCCTCTTAGATTGCAGGAAGCTATGTAAGAGAGGAAGTATCTTGGTCCAAGATGCCCCTGCAGTGGAAGGCCAGCAAAGAGGAAAACCTTCCCTCTGTAAAAATTTCCTCTGATAAATTTTTTTCCCCTAAGATTCATATGGAGGGCACCTCAAAACACTTAATTATGCAGATTTATTGGGAGGATATATGAAAATGCGTATATTTTAATAATAAATAGCTGCAAAGATTCCAAGATAAAGAATGATCTATGTATATTTTTAAATGCATTCATTAATGTATGCCCAAATTCACTACAATGATCAACTGGATAATTTTGGGTTGGGTTGTGGGGAATAAAATCGATTGATTACATTGGGGTCCTAAGCCTTATAGGTGGATTGCCTTCGGTGGGGATCTTTCTAAGGGGTCCTAGACCGTATTTACACGAGTTTCGGAGAAAACAACGTAAAGCTCTGAACGATTAGGTGGACGGGCGCGATCTGGGAACGAAACTGGCATTTTTCGTCTATCAGCTTTGAGCGCAGAACCGCTCGGCCACTGGCGGGACTTAGATCATTTTGGTTATTCTAGTTATCTCTTCACTCTCTGCTTCTGTCGAACACGCTTTTAATACCCAAAATCAAACTAGAAATAAATATCGAAACAGATAAATGGCAAGAACTTGAGCAGCAACTTCTGTAATTCTGATGAAAATTCAAATTAAAAATATTTTGACTTTGAGGAAGCAATAAAGCATCCTAACGAGAGAGTCGTTCGATTTGCGTATTCATAACTCTTGAAAGAAAAAAAAAAATCTGCAAACTTTTAGAAATAGTTTTACTCAAATTTTAAAAATACCATTATTATTTTTTGTTAGAGTTGAAGAATGCTACTTCTCCTCCCCTCCCCCCTTTTAATGTAAAATGGTAAAGAATTGCAAAATGGGCATAAAGTTTTTTTATTCTTTCGCAAACAGAGAAACAAGTCCTTGGTGCTGCCATCTATTGGCAATATCGATAACTTTAAACTGTTGTTGTTTTTCTAAGGCTTTTTTTTTTTTTTTCCCGTAAGAAAACATTTTTTGCTACAGTTTAAAGCATTATTAAAAAATTTAAAGTAATTTAATTTAACTACATACTTAATTACTTATAATTAAAACACATAATTATTAATACCTTACACCTATTCTTATTTCTAATACATAATTTCGTAATTTTTATAGTGTCGCCATCTGTTAGTTTATCTCATAAATATATGATTTTTTTTTTTTTTTTTTTAAACAAATACAGTTTTATATTTTAACTCGTTGACGCAATTTTTATCCTATGCCTAGGACCCTAGTACTATGAATTGCTCTAAATCCCAACACCAACTCCAACATCTGCAATTTATATCCACATGTAAAACGGCCAAAAAAATATGACCCATCCACCCCCTAAAAAATCTATTATGATCTACCGGTAGGCGGTATTAAATCTTTTACTACTAAACTAATCGTTTATTTAAAAAATTACTTGATAAATATTAAATTAAAATTTGGCATGTTTCGTTAGCTTGAGTTTATATACATTTGATAGCAATAAAATTTTCTGGAATAAATAATTGACAAAGAAAGGGAAATTCTTGGCTCTGTGTTGATGTTTGGGATTAAGCCAACTGTGTACACATGGGTCCTAACCTAACCCTAAGCCTGGGTGGGATGACCTCCATGAGAGTCTTTCTATGGGAACTGAGCATTTCTTAGTTTGAAAAAATATTTAAAAACTGATTTGAAGATAAAAGCTTAAAATGTAAAATTATGTTTTTTTTTTTTTTTTTTTTTTTTTTAAATAATCCTTTATTTATTTATATTTGATTTTTATATAAATACATATATTTATTTATTAGTATTAATACAAGCTTATAACAGAAACCAGTGGTTTTCTTTCTTTGGTTCTGCACTTAAAAAATAAATAAATAAATAAATAAAAATACCGTTTTCAAATTTACGATAATTATGTATCATTTATGTTCCTGTTAGTCATGCATTTTGTTGTTTTTACTTCACATACTTAAGCTTACATAGCTAGTAATTTAAAAAAAAGTTATTTACCCGCAATTATCTTGCAACATGCGACAGTTATTAATGTAAAGTTTTCCATCTGATCCACACACAGGGTCATAGATGGGAAGACAAATTTCAGGACACTTTGGCGTATAAGCACATGCTTCCATATCTACTTGTACAATGCCAGATCTGAAAAAAAAAAAAAAAAAAAAAAAAAAAAAAAAAATTAAATTTAAAAAAGATATTTACAAAAGTTTGAAAATACTAAAACAATATTACATTATCATAAAAATTAATATGATTGCATAACAACGGCAGTACATAATGGTTGGTTAATTGTTACAATGAACCCTTCCACGTAGAAGGGTTCAATGCTTAAACACTAATGACTATAGTGTAGCTACGTTTCCTAAAACTAGCAGTAAAGATGAGCCCAAAAAGTTGGAGGGGTGCCAACTTGACCGACAGGTTGGGATTTAGAAAACATCCAGTAATTCTGCGCTTTGTGTTATCGCTTATTTTCTCTGAATCAAATGACTTTCGCCCCTATTTTAACACTGGACTCGTTAAATCAGCACCTGCGCAGAAGCTTCCATGGTTTCATAAATCGTGGTCTAAGAGTACCCGTGGCGTCTAGACTTTGAGAAGTGGTCCAGATAAGAACAAACAATTCACACATTCCTGCCTTTGTGTCATTCGCCAATGAGGCCTCGTTTACCAAAGAAAACATATTCCGTAGAAAAAAATTTACTTCCTCATTATTAAAATTCCATTTTAAAGAAATCTCAGAGTGAACAGAAAACGTGTAAGCTGAGAGCAGTCTGGCCCTCGTAAATACCAGGAGACATTTTCCGTATGGGTATGGGTAGGTACCTCTAATGATCGACTGCTTAGCCTGTACTTGTTACCAGATCTAAATCGTTTATAGTACCGTGTGTTCCTGAGAAAGTGCTTCCAGGTTTAGTGCAGCTTGCTCCTCTCTTCTCTGTGCATTGCATTAACAGACATACAGTCCATGCATATTGAATGCTACTTTTTATCCCTGTTTGACCACATATCCCACCCGATAGGTTGGACAAGTGGCGGCCTAGTGGTTTGCCGATGTGCTCATCAGATCTAAACCCACTATACTTCTTCTTGTGAGGACACATTAAAGCATCGGTATACGATGGTCTGTGGATAGTGCGGAAGATCTTGTAACAAGAATCATTGTTGCGGCAAACAGAATAAATACGACACCAGGAATCTTTGAGAGAGTACTCTAATTATTCATTTGCCGGAATGAATTGTGGAATGTCACACTTGGTCACATTTGAATCATTGTTGCGGCAAACAGAATAAACACGACACCAGGAATCTTTGAGAGAGTACTCTAATTATTCATTTGCCGGAATGAATTGTGGAATGTCACACTTGGTCACATTTGAATCATTGTTGCGGCAAACAGAATAAACACGACACCAGGAATCTTTGAGAGAGTACTCTAATTATTCATTTGCCGGAATGAATTGTGGAATGTCACACTTGGTCACATTTGAATCATTGTTGCGGCAAACAGAATAAACACGACACCAGGAATCTTTGAGAGAGTACTCTAATTATTCATTTGCCGGAATGAATTGTGGAATGTCACACTTGGTCACATTTGAATCATTGTTGCGGCAAACAGAATAAACACGACACCAGGAATCTTTGAGAGAGTACTCTAATTATTCATTTGTCGGAATGAATTGTGGAATGTCACACTTGGTCACATTTGAATCATTGTTGCGGCAAACAGAATAAACACGACACCAGGAATCTTTGAGAGAGTACTCTAATTATTCATTTGCCGGAATGAATTGTGGAATGTCACACTTGGTCACTACTTTGATCATATGCTTTGAATCTCTTTCTCATGTTAATAAATGGTTTTGTGCAACTTAAGATTTCTCTACCTTTTAGCTGCTTACAATTCAATTTGGACATCTCAACTTACGCTTTTCTGCTACTTAGAGTAAAATGTGTAGCCTTACATTCTACTGTTTGTCTTGATGAGTACATTCACCCCTCTCATTTTTTTATTTATTTTATTTTATTTTATTTTATTTTTATTTTTTTTTAAACACGTTGTAACGTGTTTGTGATTCTTGTACAGGGGCACATAAAAAAATTCTAATGCATTTTGGTCTACAGACGGCATCTCTTTTAGGTGCATTTGATCAAAGTTACATCATATTCAACAAAATGAACTTAACAAACATTATTAATATGCTTAAAAGCTTAATTTTTGTAGAGAATGGTTGGCATAGAATTAATAATTAATTTACACGACAACGCAAAAGAATTCTAATAGGTAAAGCATTATACATGGTAACTTACTGAATGTTTGTTTTTGTTTTTTTTGGGGGGTGGGGGGCATGTTATACACATTTTGGGTTTAAAAAATGTTCAGTTGGGTTTGGGGAAGGAGGGGAGAATTCCAAACTCCTGGGAAATTTATCTCATCATGAAACAAGTTATGGGCATATATATATTCGTAATTAAACTTTTAGAAATGCGTATTGTAACCTTCAGGCTCTTGGTCTGTACGACCATTAGTTAAGCTAAAATTTTGAAAGTGCTTAAATGGAAGATCCTCAAAGCCACAATTTAGTCAGCGCATTCTATGTTGAAATGAAATGATGTATATGTTGGAATAATTACCAAAACAACTAAGAGACAAATTATTTCCTTTCCTATTTCAAACAAATAAAACTAACTTACTTGCAAGTTCGTTTTTTCATAAAGCATTCATTGTAGTATATGACGCCATCACTTCCACATACTGGTTTGTATTCCTCTTGGCACTCCTCAGGGCAATCCGTCATATCTTTTGATTCTGAAAATAATATTCACATATGACATTAATAATTGGTCAATACTAAAATGTTCTGTTTATATATATGCATATATATATACGAAGGGAGGCTGTAAAATTCACGGCTTTGTCCCCTTCGAGTAGAAATAAAAGAATAAATTTGGTGGCGAATGAAAGTTAAATATCTTGATATGTAATTGTACAAATATCAAGTCATTCTCATGTAATTCTACAAATATCAAGTCATTCTCACAATATATATATTTTTTTTTATTTGTGCTAAAATATTTGAACAATAATCAGAAGAATAAACGAGTTGAAGCATCCAAAGCCACTTTGGCCCATTTTGAAGCTTCACAGGATTTTTTGTCTAGGTTAGTGACAGAAGACGAAGCATGATTCTACATTTATGATACTGAAACAAAGGAATAATCAAAAGAATGGTGCCACAGGAGTTCTGCCCCTAAAAATTGGCCAAAAAAGTCATGGCAGCCGTTTTTGGGGACAAAGGTGGGATTCTGCTAGTGGACTTCTTACCTCAGGGCTCCAGTATAACTGTAAAGTATTATGCTGGCCTTCTAGACCAACTAAAATATGTAATTAAGAAGAAATGCTGGGAGAAGTTGACCAGAGAAATCCTATTTTTGCATGACAATGCACCAGCGTACACTTCCAACGTTGTTCGAGCTAAATTGAACACTACAATTGATTCTCCATCTTCCCTATTCATCTGAACTAGACCCTTCTGATTATTTCTTGTCTCCTAATTCGAGAAATACTTGAAGGGTCAACATTTCGAGGACATGATGTTGCTGAAAGTTGGTTTCATGAACAAATGCATTTTAATTTAATGGTCTACAAATGTTAGAACAACACTGTAAAAAGTGAATCAGTCACCAAGAAGGTTTAATAAATATCTAATTACATAACTCTGACTCTTTTCTTTCTGGGCAAACATAGGAATTTTTCAGCCTCTCCTTGTGAATCTCCATAGCAGTATTCAGCTTGCGCATAGTTTGTTAAACATGTATTAATAATAAATGTAACGTACACACACATTCTTAATTTCTTCAAATTTTAATTTCTGTATTAAAATCATTTAACAAAAAAAAAAAAAAAAAAAAAAAAAAAAAAAAAGATATGTTTTTGGGCTTGGATACTATCCGAAGTCTGCGATACACGAAAGATAAAAAAAAATAATAATAATAACACACGTTATTGGTCAGTCGACGATTCTAACTGGCAATCGTGACATCATCTATGATCTCTATTCGTTGATTTAATTTAAAAGCAGAAATCTAGAATATCGTTTCACACACACATACATTAATATGTATACATACACATTTTAATATTTATGTATACAGATACATGTATATTAGATACGACCATTTTAATATACATTGTAAGTATGAACATATTATAACTTCATAGTAAACACACACAAACATTTTTGGTTCTAAGAATATCTATGATTGAATGTTTCTGCATGAAATTTCCTTTTTTGACCCCCAAAGCTGGTAGATGGGAATCGCCAGGTTCGATCCGAGGTCGCACCCATCGACCTAGCCGTTCGAAGTTTCCCGTGGTTTTCTCCGAAACTCGCGTAAATATGCGCTAGGATCTCTAAGAACGACCCCCCCCCCCATGGAGGGCATTCCACCGATGGACCTAGGATCCTAGTATAGTCAATCGGTCTTTAGCTACATAACCAACCAACCTATTTATTTGTCCCCACAGATCGTAAGTTTCAATTTAAAGAATAAGAAATGTTCAGGGGCTTTTAAATTATCATACTCCCCCTCTCTCTCTCTCTCCTTTTTTTTTTTTTTTTAATCGTCTAATGACACAAAATGTGTATTTCAAATATGTAGTGAAAAATTATTGTTTTGATAACTCCTAATATTTAATATATATGTAATATTAACATTAAGATTAATTATATCCTCTTTTTTAATAATTATTTTTAAGTTTAATACTTTTAATGGTTAATAAAACAAGACTATGCTTTTGTTTTTATTATTATCGGGTAAAATTGCTTCTTCTTCTTTTTTTTTTTTTTTTTTTTACAAAGTGTCTCTCTCTCTCTCTCTCTCTCTCTCTCCTTTTTTTTTTTTTTTTTTTTTTCTTTTTTCTTTTTGACAATTATTTTTTCTTTTCCATTCTTTTATTATTATTATTATTAATTAGTTTAATTTATTAGGATATTTTAACATGCACTAAACAGATTAAGTTAGTTAAAAAAATTTTTAAAAGAATCTCTAAAATACTGGAGATTAATACAGAAGATTAATAACTTATACAATTTGATTTATAAATTCTTAAAATTACTAATACAGATGTTAATAAGCAATGTTATTAGTCTCTACTCTAAAATAAACTAAATGTGCGATATTTGAAGACTAGAGAGAAAGTATGAGATCATTATTGTATACTTCAAACAATAACTTGGTTTAGTGTACTATTTATTTATTTATTTATTTATTTTTAATAGAACAAAAAAACGTCTGCTCTGCTCCCCATCATGTATTTGTTTACATAAATCTCTACGACAAAGCATATTATATTCATGCTAAAAAAAAATGAATTTAACCGATTGCTCGACACACTGATAGACTGAAATGCCCCACGAAATAATCTATCCGCAATTCAGTTCCATATAGTTACCTTATCCTAATTTGTTGATTCATTTTATTGAGTTCAATTTCATATTTTAATTTCCTGCAATTTCATACTATTTCCAATGCAATGATCCCCATTATTCAAGTTCACATGAAATATTGCTCTATTCTGGTTAAGAAAGTCTTAAATTTCGGATAACTTACAAAATTTTCATATTAGAATAGTCATAGCCAATGATATTCAAGCCAGTATCATAAATGATATTTTAAATCTGGTCTGACATCTTTACGATGATAATATCCCTCAAAATGAACGTTTATTCGAAATTTTGCCCTATTCTGCCATATTAAGAAATTCATAAATTTCAAATAACTTACGAAGTTTTCAAAGTTGAATTTTCATAATTAAAGATGATCATAACCAGCATAATAGATGATATTTTAAAGCTGGTCTGATATCTTTACAGTAAAAATATCCTTTTTAATGCACTTTTAATCGAAAATTTGCCCTATTCTTCCATGTTAAAAAATTCGTAAATTTCAAATAACTTATGAAGTTTTTAAATTACAATGGTGTAAATCAATACGGTATGTGCTAGTGTCATAAGTGATATTTTCAAACTGATCCAACCTCTAGGCGATCATTTGTTTTTGAGATATCGTGTACACGGACTGACAAACTAACACACTAACAGATGCCCTACAGAAGAACTCCGTACCGATTTTGTAATTTTCGGATTCCTCACACCTCAAAACGTATGAAAAAGCCATAAAACCAAGTCGAAAATTTTCAGTATTACGATTAATATTATCTAAGTTCCGGATACCTATACTATGATATAGAACTAATATTTCCTTTTTTTAAATCCATAAATTCTTTGTTTTTCGTTTAGTAATTTTTGTTTATATGTAATGATAGTAGTGGATACCTCTATTGTTGTACTAGTTTTTCTTTAAGAATTTAATTGCAACAATTTTATTTGGCCATATAAAAATTCTCATTTAGATATTTTGAAATCTTTCTTGAACGCTGAATAATTGGATATATAAATACATTTATTAAAAGCGAAATTTAAAACCCTGTAAGCGTTTGAACCGGATTTTTGTAACTCAAATAGACACCTTTGAAATGGTTTGAGACTAATTTGCGTAAAGCAAGAAATCACTCTCCAAATCGTACGAGACGTAAAATTGTAACTTAAAATCATGAAGCTAGAGTAGTCAATAAGATTATTTTTACTTTCTTCTATATTCAGTAGAAGAAGTATTGGATTCGTAAAAATTTTCGACCGCGGGTTTTTAATGGATTTACACGTTTTGAGAGCTGCAGAACAAGATTTAACCATTTTTAGAAAATGTCTGTCTGTCTGTGTGTGACAAAATTTTGTGGCAACTGTATCTCAGGAACTACTGTACAGAATTTCATACAAATTGGTAAGTAGTTGCACCTTGACATAAATTAGTGTCTATCAACTTTTAGTAAAAATTGTCTTACAGGCTGCGTTGCCATCCCGCTTTTTCTAAATTTTTAACATGGTGGTATAGGACAAAATTTTGTATAAATGTGCATAAAGAGAATTACTTTTTAATAATCATTATGAAATTTACCAGAATTATTTATAATAGAGATAGTCAACTGGGAAAAAAATTTTGTATGTGCAGGAGCCTCGCTTCCCCCTGGGGGGAAGTCAACCCTCGAGGGGAGTAAATTTTCATGATTGGTATCTTTCAAAAAAGCTCGCCAGTACCTTTAAAATTAATGGTTGAACCATAGATCTGCGATAATTGAAAATGAAGTTATCGATTTTTTTCATTTTTAACATTTTTTTTTTTTTTTTAATGTAATATTGACGATAAAATTCGCTTTTTTTAGATATTTAGTGTTATACTACTTCTCTAATATGGAAATCGTCTGCATTATCATGGAGATAATTTGTTTAAATAATAATTTTAATAAATTATTTTTACTGAGCGAATTTGTATAGGAAAATATAGAAGAAAGTCATGTGGTGGCCACAACATACTAGTTTTAGACAATAAAATTATATTTTAAGTAGAAATGTCATTTTTGTGGCTACACGCTCAGAGGGTTAAAATAACATTAAAGAAAGAATGATCAGTTAAACAGAAACAAACTAATTAAAGTTTCTTGTATTAAAAAAATGATGGTAATAATTTAAAAATGCTTATAAAATAGCTCTAAGTATTTTATTTTAAAATATTACCTTAAAATTTTTAAGAACATAAATGTCAAGTAAAATCTAAACTATTTGTGGAGAACGAAAGAAAAAAATTGTTTTAACTATTTATATATAAATTACATTCGCACACAAATATATGAATATTTTTACAAGCCTGGCCACATGGGTTCCTGTATGTAACTTTTATGGGAGGTCAAAGTTGCAGTAAAAATGCTTTTATGAAACATGAAACTCAGGGTCAACATTTAAGTCTCCGCTTTCACATTATAATATGTTTTCTTCTCGGCTGTCATTTTGAATATGAATTTTCATCTTACGTATGACCTTGCTCTGAAAAGTAAAAGGCATTTGATTAAATTCCGTAAAAAGATGTCCTTGAAATTTGGTGGATATACATCTGAGAGGGATATGGAATTAACTAAATGATTTTCCATTTGATTAGAATGATTGCTTAGTAAATTATGTAATGCTTTCTTTTATACAATAATACCTCTATATGGTTTTGCATTTATTTTCGATATTTAGATCATTTTAAATTTCTATTATTTACTGAATAATGATGATGATGATGATAATAATTATAATAATACTATAATAAAACCTCGATTTCTGAATACAAAGAGAGAAAATAATAAACATTTTCATTTGTTATTGTTAAAAATTCTAAATGTATTTTAAAAAGTAATTTTTTTTAATGTAACTGGAATAAAGCAAATGGGTTATTATGTCTATTATATATATATACGTACATAATACATGCATACGAAAAAAATTTCAAATATTTCACAAGAATAAAAAAATTGAAATCACACGAAGAAATACTAGGTTTAGTTAAACTAGTATGTTGTGGCCACCATAAGACTTTCTTCTATATTTTCCTAAACAGAATCAGTACAAATATTTTTTTAAACTATTACTCATTAAAATTATCTATTAAGATGATTCCAGACGATTTTCATCTTAGAGAACACTAACACTAAATATTTAAAAAAAGACAGTTTTATTCTCTATAATTAATATTTAAAAAAATGTGTTTTCATAATGGTTATCTCACATTTCAAGTTTCGTACAGTTATACCTCATAGAAGTTGAGATTATTGTCTTCCCGTTCTCGAGGAAATATGGAGTATAGCAGTGCCGTCTATTGATTGACATGCATCCAAATTGAATAAGCATAACGTCTCATAATGGTCTTCTCACATACCAAGTTTTGTTTGATAATACGCAATAGAACCTGAGATATAGCTTTCCCTTAAATTGCTGTTATCGCTGTATAGCAGCGCCGCCTGTTGAGAGATTGATATCAAAAGTTTACAGGCACTATATATGTCAATTTGCATCTACATATAAAATTACATGCAATTTTATACACTAGTTCCTGAGATATAACCTTCCCTTAAATTGTAGAAATCGCTGTACAGCAGTGCCACCTGTTGAGCAATCGATATCAAAACTTAATAGGCACTCATGAGGGTCAAGATGCATTTACATATAAATTTATGCACAAATTTATGCAGCAGTTTCTGAGACAAAGCCTTCCTCAAAATTTTGTAAATCGTTGCGTAGCATCACCGCCTGTTGAGCAACTGACACTAAAAGTTGATAGGCACTAATTTAGGTCAAGGTGGATCTACAGATAAATTTAAATGCAATTCCCTGCAGTAGTTCCTGAGATACAGTCGCCACAAAATTTTTGCCTCTCTCTCTCTCTCTCACACACACACACACTGACAGACAGACATTTTCTAAAAATGGTCATTTCGTGTTCTGGACCTTTCAAAACTTGTAAATCCATCGAAACCGGAAGTTGAAAATTTTTACGAATCGAATACTTTTTACTTTCTTCTATATGTATATATAGATAAAGTATTGGATTTGTGAAAATTTTCGAACTCCAGTTTTCGATGGATATGGATTTACACGTTTTGGGATGTCCTGAACACGATTTGACTTTTTTAAGAAAATGTCTGTATGTCTGTCTGTGTATGTATCACAAATTTTGTGGGCACGGTATCCCACGAACCAATGAATGAAATTTAACAAACTTTTTATTTAGTTGGCCCCTGACATAAACTGGTGCTGATTAGGTCTGGGGATCAATCTCTCAACAGGTGGGGCTGTAATCGCATTTTTTCTAAATTTTTAACATGGCAGTATAGGACAAAATTTCGTATAAATGTACATAATGAGAGTTATTTTAATCGTGTGATTGTAAAATTAATATGAATTATTGATAATAGTAGTAGTTAACTAGGAAAGAAATTTCGTGCATGTGGTGGCATCGCTTCTCCCCCCTGGGGGAGTAAATTTTCAACATGGGTATCTTTCAAAAGATCTCGTCAATACCTTTAAAACGAATGGTTGAACTATAGATCTGTGATAATTTAAAACAAAGTTATCGATTTTTTTTACTTTTAACGAAAAAAAATTAGAAGGAAAAACTCATTTTCTCTGATAATTGCAAATAATAATAATAATAATAATAATAATAATAATAATAACTTTCTTTCAGCATTTAGTGATATAATTCTGTCAGATAAAAATCGTCTGCATTTATAATGGAAAATAATTTGATAATTTAATAAATAATTTGTATTGAATAAATTTTGTGTAAAACTATATAGAAGAAAGTCATGTGGGGACCACATCATACTAGTTTCTTTTGTATATAGAAGAAAGTAAAAAGATTAACAAAATCCGAGAATGAAAGCATACATTAAAACAATACTTCTTCAGAGGCGTTTACTGAATAATGTATTGAAATAATAGGTGAATTTCTGCATATCTGTAAACCTAAAGCCAAATAAATTTACAGATATCAATGCCCAGTTCACCTAAACTAGACGTAACCAATGAAACATGATGAAAGCAAGATAAATTTAATAGCAGAGATTAAATGGAGGGTAAAGGGAAATTAGAACTAGTATGTTGTGGCCGCCACATGACTTTCTTCTAAATTTTCCTATACAAATTCACTCAGTAAAAATAATTTATTAAAATTATTATTTAAAAAAATTATCTTCTATGACAATGCAGAAGATTTCCATATTAGAGAAGTAGTATAACAATAAATATCCAAAAAAAAGTCAATTTTATCCTCAATATTACATTATTATTATTATTTATTTTATTTTATTTTATTTATTTATTTATTTTATTTATTTATTTTTTATTTTTATTTATTTATTTTTTTTTTGCTAAAAATGAAAAAAAAAAAAAAATCGATAACTTTATTTTAAATTATCGTAGATCAATGGTCCATTCGTTTTAAAGGTATTGGCGAGCTCTTTTGAAAGATGCCCATCATGAAAATTTACTTCCCTCGAGGGGTTACTTCCCCCCAGGGGGAAGGCGAGGCTCCTACATACACATCCCCCCCCCCCAGTTGACTATCTCTATTACAAATAATTCTTTTAAATGTCATAATGATTACTAAAGAATAATTCTCTTTATGCACATTTATGCAAAATTTTGTCCTACACCACCATGTTAAAAATTTAGAAAAAGCGGGATGGCAATGCAAGCTGTTGGACAATTTTTACCAAAAGTTGATAGGCACTAATTTATGTCAATGTGTAACTACATACCAATTTGTATGAAATTCTGTGCAGTAGTACCCGAGATACAGTCGCCACAAAATTTTGTCACACACACAAGCACAGACAGATAGACATTTTCTAAAAAATGGTCAAATCGTGTTCTACAGCTCTCAAAACGTGTAAATCGATCAAAAACCCGAGGCCAAAATTTTTTATGAATCCAGTACTTTCTTCTGGTGAATATAGAAGAAAGTAAAAAAAAAAAACTTATTATCTTACATTGAAAAATAATAATAAAATGATAAATAAATAAATAAATAAAATAATACAAGATGAGCGTTAAGTTTAACTTCTTTCTAATTGAAAGCATAAGTTGAAGTATTTTTATAATTCGTAAAAATAAATAAATAAATAAAATAAAATAACTACTTAATTAATGAAGTGTTTATAAAAATAATAATTTATATTTTTATTACTAATTAGTGTAATGACAATCAAAGTTATAAGTTGTAAAGATGTTTACATCTTTCAATTTACTTAATAACAATATCAAATTCCTTGCCAAAATGAATTCCAATGTATTGTAACGTTAAAGTTGTTAGTAGCTAGTAGCTAGTGGAGGAGCTCCATCTATGTGTGAAATAAAAGAAAAAGCTCGTAATGCATAGATTATTATTATTATTATTACTTAATTTTATTCTTTTTAACACAATAGCGTACGTGCATTGACATTTTTTTTTTTTTTCAAGTTGCTGTTGTAGCTGAAAGTTTGTCATTATATCTGTCCGGATTTTTAGTTCGCCATACAAAGCTACACCATTCATTCAACCGATCGCTACAAAAATTGGTACACTTATTAATCATGACAAAATCTAGCTAACTCCATATATTTTAGTTTAATCGGAAAGTTGGTTCAAAAGATATTAAATTAAAACATCATTTTAAGTTTAATATTATTTAAAAGAATAAAAAAAAAAAAAAAAAGATGCCAAAAATAAATAAATAAATACATTCTTTTTATGTCGACAGAAAAATAAAGTAAAAACTTTTTTTCTTTGTAATAATTAAAATAGAATTGAGAAAAATCGTCCTAGAGAAATGGAATAGCTTCAGTATAGAACCTAGAACCCTTTGGAAAATTTTGAAATGCGGCACTGAAATAGCTCAGACATTTCTCGCCAAGATCTTTACTTACGCAATTGCGATAGCAATTTTAATTAAAAGCCAAAATAACAACAAGAATTTCAAAGCCACCACGGGGCGCCTATGCAACAGCTATACTAAAGGAATTTTAAGAAATTAATATAGTAACCGATGCTGGGGAATGAAACACAGTTACTGTATGTCTTTATATGGAAGAATATGTTAAAAAGTAAGTGCTGTCGTACTAAATAAAATTCTGTTTTGTGCAGACTAGTACTTAAAAAATAAAAATATTCTTAGTTTTTTTTTTTTTTTTTTTTTTTTTTTTACTTTATTTTTAAACTGTCTTTAGTGATTAACTGGTTCGTAACTTAGAAAATTTCTAAATCCTGACTACAGCAGACACCCTTCGCACGAAGCAGGACACTTTGGTCCCGCCGTTTTGGTCCCGCCACTTTGGTCCCGCCATTTTGGTCCTGCCGTTTTGGTCCCGAGGAAATTTTGGTCCCTGGCCATTTTGGTCCCGAGACATTTTGGTCCCACCAATTTTTTGCAATTTTTTAAATATGTATCAGTTTTTTAATATGATAACATATTTATTGATACGGGAAAATTCAAGTGCTCTTAGAATATCTTTAATTAAGGAATATCTTACACACAAATATATAAATTTTCGACATTACGATTGCTGCCTAGCTATTGAGATTCGGATAATTTTGTACTAATTTTTTTACGAACATTTTATTTATTTATTTTATGAAATTGCTCTTTTTTTAATTGATATTTTTTTCATTTGACTTCGATTTAACTTACTTCAATTGCAATTTGAATTTTAATTTACTATCAGTGACAACATTTTGTGATTTTAAAAGTATTGTTAACATTAACAACAGTAGATAAAATTTGAATTATTTTAAAAATAATAAAATACAGAAAAAGTTTGTTTAAAAAAAGGGAAAAAGAAAGAAAGAAAACCTTACGATATTAAATATAATTTGCTTTTAGTGGCAGAATGCTATTTCTTTCAAAGAATTAATTATTGGCCTTCTCCCATCATAGACTCGTCTTCATAAGCATAATCTTGGGATCATTTATGAAGTTCTTGAATTTATATATGAATTTATTCATAAATATATATATATATATATGTGTGTGTGTGTGTGTGTGTGTGTGTGAGAGAGAGAGAGAGAGAGAGATACGTTTCATTCGATTTGATTGTGAATTAATTTTTATCATTAATCTAAGAGGAATTTATTTCAAAATCTGTGTTACATTTATAATAATAATAATAATAAAACGCATGTTTGTTTGTCCGTGATACTTAATTACGTTAACCATGTATATATGTGTATAAATTACTTTTCATTTAATTACAATGGTTTTATTTTAAAAATGAAAAAATGTAAGTAGTCCAATATTTAATTAAATGTGCGCATTGCAAGCATAAATGTTCAGAAAATGTTGATGTAAAATTTTTTATCTTTTTAGTTTAATATTATGTTAAAAAAATAAATAAATAAATAAATAAATCTGTCTGATATGTCTCTATGACTGAAAGCAATGCCCGCATTGAAATCTCTGTAGCACATTGAGATTCGTTTCGCGCCTGTTTCTCCCACAGACAATAAAAAGGCATTTCACTCTTTTGTTTCAGCGCATTTGAAAAAAAAAAAGTGGGTGGGAGGGGCTTTTAATGGACATTTTCTTAAACGATATTGTAAGGGGTTATAATGGAATAAAAATGCTTTTCCAATTCTATGTGATATGTAACTATTTCCTGTGTTTGACAAATATATCCGGATTGACAGAGAAGAAAATGAGATAAGTTTAGCAGATCTGAACAAATTATTCCTGTGATCATTATTTAGGTTCCTCGCATCTTCTTTTATTATTAAACTCTAACATTTAGGAGATGCTTCGATAAAGCATTGATTTCCTACAAATTTTGTATTCGAGCACTCTAAATATTAATGTGATAATTAAGAGCCGCATTACAGTGTTTTAAATTAAAATCCTTGTATTTTATTTAAACTAAAATTTTGCAGACTTAGATAAATTAACAATGCTTAGATCTGTGCTAATAACTAATACCTTTATCATTCAAAATTTGATCCGAAAAAATAAATTTTCTGTTCCATGTGTCCTATAGTTACATCATTTTCAACAAAGGTTGTAGATATTCAACTCTCCAATTAAAAATATTCGTCTAAGTTCTGTTTTGCCCGAAGCTCCCTTATGTACGAGTATTTGCTGTCCTTTTTCCTCTATCGTACAAAGAAAAAATCTAAATCTCAAAATTTTAGACATTTTTTCAGTTTTATTTGTTACTACAACTTTCTGTTGCAAAATAATAATAACAATAATAATAATAATTTTCCTACCCCCAAGTTTTCAAGTCAAATGACAAAAATTCGAAATATGAGGAAGAATTTCGCTTTTTTCTGTAATACTTTGATTATTCCTGGTATCGGGACCAAAATGGCGGGACCAAAGTGGCGGGACCAAAACGGCAGGACCAAAACGGCGGGACCAAAATTTCCACGGGACCAAAGTGGCGGGACCAATTCGGCGGGACCAAAGTGGCGGGACCAAAACGGCGGGACCAAAGTGTCATGTACCCCCATTCGCATATGCCTGCGACGACCCTTTCACTCTGCAGATGCCAGTTACTACCAATTTTGTTTCCTGTCGAAAATAAGATTGTGCAAATAACGTTTGCTGGTGCCCTCAACTCGATCTTTGGCTGTATAGAGACAGCAGAGCTCACTAATTTATTTGCTATCTAAACTTTATTATTGCTTAAGTTTCAGTTATATATATCGTTTAAAAATTAATAAATGCCTATAAATTCTATTTTATTATCATTATTATTACTATTACTATTATTATTATTTTAATATGACGCTTAAATAAATGGGGAAAAAACGTTTCTTACGTCTGTTTTTATATATAAAAAATATATATATTGCTTCTTAACCCTAACGTCCTTTTTCACAGATTTGATAAAATTCTGAAATCAAATATGACTCCAGTTTTACAAAATGTTTGTTTTTAACGCTAATTTTTCACGTGTAAATAATTATTGTCTCTTCATTTTGATATTTTTCACAAATTTAAAAAACATAAAATAACTCAAAAACAAAATCGAAAATCAAGCTTCATACATGATCAAATCTTGTCAAAGATACACCTATATATAAATTTTAGTAAATCTAGTTCACCCCTTTCAAGACAAAAACGGTATATCAAAAATATACATAAGCAATTTATCATTACAAAAAGTTATTTTTGTAGCATTCAGAAAAATACCATTTACGAAGGAAAGATTTTTTTTTTTTTTTTTTTTTTTTATTTAAAGTAATAAAATAAGCGGCATACTCTAAAGCATTTACATTTTGAAAAATCCACGGAATTATTATTTCATCATAGAAAGGATATATGGTTGTTTACAAGCGATTGAATTTCTTTCGTGGAAAATTTTATTTCATATCAGCATATCTCACCTTCAAATAGACAACAATTAATAATAATAAAACTTTCAAACAATAATTAGATTTAAATGCATTCATAATCTATTGTTTTAAAATATTGTTAGTATTACATGATTTGAGAAAATAATAAATTAAGTATTTTTGTCTAAAAAATGGCTTCTTCAACTTTCTCGATGCTGTCCGTTTCGATACTAATTATTATTAATTTTCTTTTTCTTAAAAAAAAAAAAAGACTTTAATGAAATTCTGGCAGAAGTAGAATTTAGTTTAGTACGGTCTATTAGTCTCAATCTACGGATAAAACGTTGTTGCCAGTTTTAAGATGGTTGGACATTTATGGAAATCGAAAATTTATCGAAAATATAATTGAATTATTTAAAAGCGATGTTTTAATTAGAAAAAAAAAATAGTCTCCCGTACTAAACTAAATTCTGCTTTTGCCAAAATTTCATCAAAATCTTTTTTTTTTTTTTTTTTTTTTTTTTTTTTTTTTTGAAGAAAAAGAAAAGAAAAGTAATAATAATCAGTATCGAAAAAGTTGAAGAAGTCATTTTTTAGACAAAAAATACATAATTTATTTTAATTTTTAATTGTTGCCAAAAAAGTTTACAAGTTTATTTTAATTTTTTTTTTAATGACAAGAAATTCACGCGTAAATATTAAAATGGATATAAAACTTTATGAGAAATTAAAGTTGCAGGGTAAAATCGATGTCATTATAGCTCTAAAGGTTTTTCTTATTATTATTATTATTAAATTAATTTATTAATTATTTAGTAATTCCTTTCAAAAATCATTGTTATTTTAAAAACGAGCTAGTCAATAATATGAAACAATATTGCGTAGAATATACATGAATTACGAAAATATACCTCTGGCATGTATGTTTTCGTATTACGTTTTTAATCGCCAAATACACAAAAACACCAAGGACGAACAGATATCAAATCCAAATCTATGCCCATTTTGTTTATAGAGTTTTGAAATTTAAAATTAGAATTTTGTCAATTTGACAGCAAAATAACTTAATGTAACACATGAGCACGATGACTAATTTATAATTATACCCAAATATGTAGATTAAAATCGGGAAATAATTGTCCTCAATTTTTAATAATTTTTTACAAAAAACTTTTACTTGGCCCCCAACGACGGCCAGTGACGTTACACTTCGTTTGCGTATATCTTCTACATATATAAGAAGAAAGTTTAAGATTTGGAAAAACTTTTAATTTCCGGTTTTCGATGAATTTACGCATTTTGAGATTTCCTTGCATTTCAATTAATTGAAATTGACTACTTTTTTATTTTTTTTTATTTTTTTTCAAATTATAACATCGCTTTCAAATTATTCAATTACATTTTCCATTTCGATAAATGTCCAACCATCGTAGAACTGGCGACATCCGTAGATAGAGACTAATAGTCCTCCGTCCTAATAACTAAATTTTTTGCTATTAATTAAAAAAAAAAAAAAAAAAAAAAAAAAACTATTAATTTAAAAAAAATGATTTATTCAGAATATTTCTTTTAATTAAAAATTACCACGTGCAAGAAAATGCATATTTTATGTATGAGTTTTCATTACTTCCTATCACGTTTTGTCAGTGAATATTTTACCAGAAATGTTCATTTATTTCTTATCTTTTAACCTTGTACTCAAATTCTGGTGGCTCTTGATTTTAAACAAACGTAATTATATTGGTTCTGAAATGCATAAGCAATCTCCGCTCCAAATTACTTCACAGTGAAGAAATTGCACATGGGGAGACTAGATATGAGTACAAATAATACAATATCTGCAATTTTGGATTTTTGGATTTTTAAAGCGAGAAAAGGGAAAATCGATTTTTGGCTGGAAATTTCGCAAATTCCGTATTTTTGAGTAGAACTCTACCACAAATGGAACAAAGATGTTGAAAACAGCTATGCAACTTCCATAGGATATTTGCAAAAGATGTTTTCAATTTTATGTGATTTGCTTTTTTTTTTTTTGGGGGGGGGGGGGTGTTATAAAGGGCGAATTCGAGACACCCTTTTTAGCGCTAAATTTGTCCTGGGAAATTTATGAGAGCTGCTGTCACGAAGTTTGGTGCTTGGATTGTTTATATACATCCGATACCTAAAGGAACGGGATTTATCGAAATACCTCCTACAGGGGGACAGGAAGCAAAAAAACGTTTGTAAGCATAACTCGGTCCCAAATTACTTCACGGTGAAGAAATTGCACATGATGAGACTAGACTTCAGTATAAATAGAATATTATGTACGATTTTGGAATTCTTGATTCTTAAAGGAGAGAGGGAAAAATCGTTTTTCGGAGGGAAATTTTCAGAAATTCCGGATTTTTTAATAGAGCTCTACTAAAGATGTTACAAAGGTATTGAAAATAGCCATGTGTCTTCTTTAGAATATTTTCAAAAACACATTTTCGTTTTTTTTTTTTTTTTTTTTTGTGTGTGTGTGTGGGGGGGGGGGGGGTGTTACGAAGTAGCAAATTCAAGACCCCCTCTTTTTAGCGCTAAATTTGTCTTGGGAAATCTATGGGATCTGCGGTCGGTCACGAAATTTAGTACGCAAATTGTTTATATGTATCCGACACTTATTGCAACGGGATTTTGCGAAATTCGCCCCCTTACCCCCTTGCGGTAGGGGGGAGGGCAATAAACACGAGTAAAAACACGTTATCCTGTTTGAATTAGCCTTACATTATCTTAGAATGATGAATTTTGGTGTGTGGATGTTAATTAGATGTACGCATTATGTACTTTGGTGAGATTTCGCAAAACTTCTAACTTAGCCGCTGGGGAAGGGCGAAGTAAGAAGCGGGTAAGTTGCTGCCGAAGGCAGTGTGGACCCGGACTCCTCACGTTGCGAGCGGGAAAAAACTCTACGGAACACAGAGGAAACTTTAACTTAGGTTATTGATAATGATATGGAATTTCGATAACTCATTTAGGTATAGTGCTCAACGAAGCGGGCAAAGCCTGCTAGTATATATATATATATATATATATATATACTTTTGAACGGAGGGTGGTTTTGGGTTCTAGGGGGTCATGATCGGTGAAGATATGAAGAAATTGTTCAGAAGTCATGTCATGAGGACCATTGCAATAGGTAGATCTCCTATAAGGAGTCTACCTAATAATTAAAAATTAATTAAACATTTCACAGTACAATATTGAAGTACAGGCTAACAAATTGTAACTGAGCTACTGTGTATGGTTTTTGATTTTATAAAACTTTTTCTGACATTTTTTTTTTCTCTAGTCTAATTTAACATTAAATACCACCTAAAGTAATTTAGCGTCTGTAAACAGCTTATTTTGGCATTTTTATTGTTTATGTCTGTACAAAACTGCCAAAATTCACATTTTTATACGGAATAATTTCTGCCGTATAAGCCAGGAAAGAGAAAAAAACTACATATTAAAGAATTGAGTATTCTGTATACTTTTAGCTTTTTAATGTTGAAAAACTGTCAACGTTTTTCATACGTTAAGCACATCACTGCAGAACACGGCAAATATTTACTGATTTTTCACAGATGGTAGGAGCTTTTACTCAGTTTTTCAAATTTAATAAGCTACAAATATGTTATTAATGTATTAAGTTTTCAAATAGTTCAATAAATAAAAGTCGCATGGCGTTAAATCTGGAGTACGAACTGATCATGTTGTAACGAATGATCCAATGACTATTCAGTTTGGAATACAATGCATATATAAGACTTGCTTTAACCTCGTTGTGATGTAAGGCTCTATCCTGCATAGATGTTATACACATACTGGCCAATGAATTTGAAACCTTTAAATTGATATTTTATTGGACATGCTTTTCCAAGTTGGACCTCATTTTGCACGAATAACAGCCCGTATTCATGTAGACATCGATTGTACAAGCTTCTGGAGTGGATTTATGTTCAGAGAATACCATGCATTGACTACACTGACTTTAAGATTCTGTAAATTGGATGGAAAAGGAGATTGCTGACGGATGCGCCTTTCCAACATGTCACAAACATTTTCTAATGGATTAAGATCCGGGCTTTGTGGCATCCAGGGATCTGTTGGAAATCAGATTGATGTTCGCTAAATCAATCTCGAACGATTCTAGCACGATATATAGTTGCATTATCGATCATGAAGTAGCCGTTACCTTCGAAATAAAAATATAATATTGCAGGATATCATGCACTTGATCAACCGATATATCCAGGTATTGCATGGCTTTTTGATTATTCTCAAATGACACCAGGGGGTCACTTCCATATAAGCAGAACATTCCTCAAAGTTTTGTAATAATAGGATTTGCATACTTTCGCCGCCAGCGAGCATTTGTAGAAACTCTTACAGGTTTCTAATTCATTGGCCAGTGTCTGTAGTATCATGTCGAAAGAGGACCTCTTTGGTCGTGTCCGAACACTTACGTGGATGAACCACGTAATGCTTTTCATAGTATCAACTTTTTGGTAGAAGTTAAGGGCGATGTATCGAACCCTATTAATATTAACTAAACTTAATTAACTTTTTATCATTTTCGGGATATTTTTATCGGTAATGATTTTCCGTAGTCTGAAACGTATGTTAACCAAATCTAGTGCCATTAATCACAATAATTTTTTTTTTTTTTCGTAATCTATGATTGCAAGCATCTCCTCTTTAATAATAACAACCCCTATATTTCAGTTGATATAAACTGAGCGGGTCGGGTAAACTTGATCCGCACGAGACCTGCAACCCGACCTCTGACCCGTAATAAATTTATGTCATCTTTATGTTATTACATACAGAATTAAACTACACAAAATACACTCCTTCTCATATTTATAAGGACACTGTATATTTTGAAATAACTAATGTAAAAATAATTGTAAACAAGATTATACTAAGTGCACTTAATATATCTAGTATTCTAAAAACCAAAGCTGTTATAATTTTTTTTAATATGAAGCAAAATTAATAAAAAATAGTGCAAAATATTTTTTTTCTCTACGTTTTTTGATGTTCATAATTATAGGGACAATCAAGATTTTTTCGTTTTATTTAACTTACTAGCGGATAAATTACAGTTGACATGCGAATTTGTTAACTACTGGGCTACATTAATTCATATATAAGCCTCCAATTTTTCTTGGACGGACATTACTAATAATTCCTCGAAAAAAAGAGAATGCTCATGTAGTGAAGTATGATAAATGTGTTTTTTAAGTGGAGGGATAATTTCAATCCGTCGTATTTCTAATGAAATTCGAAGATCTGAAATTGCTGAAGGAAATGTGATCAAACGTTGAACTGCTAGTTCGACAGGAGAGAGGTCTGATGCAAAATCAGAGTCGTTTTACAGAGATCGAAGACTCATAATTCCTCTTACTGTTCTACTCAAAATGACTGCTGCTGAATTTGCTCGTACTTTTTAACGAAAGGTTGTGGTCCACATTTATGCATGTTTAAAATAATTAATAATATGTTAAAATAAATAAAAAACCTGTAATAATCAATAAGTTTTAACGGAGAAAAGAACGTCTGTGTGTTACAGTTGAATAAAGACAATATGAAATGGTAAAATGATGCATTTTTGGATGAAAAACATTTTATTCTTGATTAAACAAATGGTTTTAACAGTTACTGGAACGATTTGAGATAGAGAAAGACAGAGCAGATTTTTTTAAATGCAGATATGAATCGGGTATTTTAAAGGTGGATCTATGGTGCTCTGGGGAGCTGTTTCTACTGAAGTCAGAGTGAATTTAGTAATTTTTTCTATTATTATGAACATCAAGAGAATATCCGCAAATTTTAAACGTGAAATTCTCAGATTTTTGTTAGATTTTAGAGAGGGGTGGGGTATAATAATTTTTTTTTTTTCAACAAGACTTACATTTTTGCTCTACTTCTAGAGTAATAGAAAATAGTTTGAAGAAAGAAACCTCTGTATTATTGCCTTTCCCGTGGCCTAAAAGTTGAAAAAACCTTAACTTATCATATTAGAAAAGTGCATGCAAGTGGAAAGCAATTTTAAATAGTTTAAATGAATTCAGAATATCATTTATCCTGTATGAAATGGTATTGAAACCGAATATTAAAATTAATATATATATATATACCAGAGAGAATGTCTGACTGTTTCACCCTAAAAAGAGATCCCATAAAATATTAATTTAAGGAATAACTGAAAAAAAATTACTAAGATTCGAGCTATCCTTATAATTGTGAACACATAAAATATCATTTTTTTTTCCGTATTTAAAGTTTTTAAGTTAGAAAAACGATAAAACTTCTTAAATATCGTCTGTTAATGAAATTCAGATTGATAAAAAAATATATTTGTTTAAATAATAGCGTTCAGTGTTTAGTTAATATAGAAAAACGGGTGTCCTTATAATTATGAGAACCAGTGTACATTTTAGTTATATTATTGAGTAGGTCTTTCAGAGAATCAAATATGATATAAGAAATTATATGTGTCGAATTTTAAACAAAATTTCAGTGTATAAAGAAAAATCTCCAAAACTTGGGTTAATTAAATCGAAAGCATGAGAGATTTCGAACCTGGGTCCTACACCACCATTTCATTCTCCCACATTTTCAATTGACTTAAACACTGACATTTCATCGTTCGGATATCCCGGTATTATGAAGAGGTATTATTTCCCATAACTTTGTTCCTGTCATCTTTTATTGTCTTACAGTATTTAACTTTTATAACACGTGCTTTTAAATTTAATATTTGCTGACAACTGCAGTGCATTCAAAAAATTAGATTCATTTAAAAAAAAAAAAAAAAAAAAAAAAAAAATCATAAAAATATTCTTTGAAGAAAACATTTTGCGTGTAAATCCGAGAATAGACCTGTGGGTCAAAAATTAATACAAATCCGACCAGCACCCGGCCCGCAAAGGGCATAACCTGCCTGAGATGCAGGACTCTAATTGGAATCTGCACAAGTAAAAGATGAATAGGTAAATGGGAGTCATTAACCTTCCTAAGTATAGCTAAAAAATCTTAGTCATAGAATGGCTTTTATGCGATATCCATTTGATACTCTTCACATTCCGTCTGTTAAATATTAATTTGCTTCTAAACAATGCAGTGTTGCATTTCGTATCTATCGCCGCTGACGGTTTGATTATCATTAGATATTGCTGCAGAAAGCAAAACAAAATTTTCGGAAACACTAAATAATTGTTTCTGTAGTCTAAATGCATCTTTGGTTATAATTTTGTGTGTATACAATCGGTAACAAAAGTGTCCGAACACTAGCAAAAATTCCTATGTAAAAAAAGTACGCTTCATACGGTTTTGTTAAATAAATCCTTGTCGAATCCTGTTCTTAGTCAGTGTAAGAACATGATTCGATAAAGATTTATTTAACAAAACCGTATGAAGTGTACTTTTTTTACATAAGAATTTTTGCTAGTGTTCGGACACTTTTGTTACCGACTGTATATATATATATATATTCAGCTTTAAAGCTTAAAAATATGCATTTTGCCATCTTTGCATGTAAATCATGAAAAGACGTGCCAATCTATTATAAAAACAAATTATTTTCTTTTAACCTGACATTATAAAAAACTACTATGCAGATTTACAAAACACTGTGTTTTAACCTGCCAAAAATAAAATAAAATAATAAGTAAGTAAACACATATTTGTATTTTATTACAACTCCATATTAGGAAGATGTCGGTCTGGGGTCAAATGCAAAAATCTGAGTTTTGATATACTTATAGGTTTTGAGGTTCCCTGAATCCGAAAATCAGTTTTAGCAATTGGACCGTGTGTCTATCTATCTGTCTGTTATCAGAATAAATAAAAAACAGATGTCAGCAAGAAACCCATTATCGGAAGACTTATAAATTCAATATTTTAAATCTGCATTATATGAAGATATTACTTGAAATCTTTTACTGAGATCGAACAAATGATCTATATACAGAGACATACAAAAAAGTTCAAGTTTAATTACGTCTATGGGCAGACTGTCTCGTACATATCTTTCCACTAAACACAATCAAATTGGCATTTATTTTTAATAAGCGCAAAGGATGTTTCTTACAGATGAAAAACATTCATCGTTCGTTTGCAGGACCACACAAAATTATTCGAATATATTAAGGGCTATGGTAGGAAACTGCATTTGAAGTTGTGTTATAATGTAAAATCATGTTTATTTATTCATTTATTTTACCGAATTATTTTAGTTATTCCTATTTTTAGTAGAATTAAAATAGATTTTTCTGTGTCTTTTGGTTGGTTAGACTATTTTTACTCCGTGGTTGTTTTAGGTGAAAAGAAAAAAAAAAAAAAAAAAAAAAAGATAAATTTGTTTTAAATTATCACAGATCTATTGTTCAACCATTTGTTTTAAAGGTATCGTAAATTCTTTTGAAAAATACTCATATTGAAAATTTACTCCACGTGTGTGTGTGGGGGGGGGGGGGGAGGGGATTAGTATACTTCTCTCTTCCCGTGGTGAAAGAGATGCTCCTACATATACAAAGGTTTTAACCTAACTGACTATTACAATTAAAATAAAATAAAAAAAAATTCACAAAGGTTGATTGAAGATAATTTTCATTGTGTACATTTATAAGAAATTTGTCATGTATTGTCATATTAAAAATTACGAAAGAGAAAATGACAGCGTCACCTATTGGGCGATATGCACTAAAAGGTTACATACGCCAATTTATGTCAACAAATTTGTATCACGTAATCCTTTATATCACGTAGATGTAATTAAATATAACTTTTCATGAAACTTTGTGCTTTAGCTCTTGATGTAGAGCTGCCACGAAATTTTTGCCGCACACAAGCAAACATTTCCTAAAAATAGTCAAATCGTGTTCAGGATATTTAATAACGTGTGAATCCATCGAAATTCGAAGTTGAAAATTTTTACGAATCCGATACTTTCTTTTATTGAATATAAGAAAATAAAAATAGAAATAAAGATGAGTAATTAAAGATAAATAAATAAAGATGTATAAGTAAACAAATAATACTTACGTCTAACATTCTCATAGCATTTTCGAACTGGCAAAACATCAATTAGTTTCCTACAAGAAAGAAAATTTAAGATAAGTTACCCAAAATTGTATTTGACATTTTTGACTTTTTTCTCAGTAAAGCTGATGCATAATTAAATTAAAGTAGAGTCTTGATTATCTGATAGACGCTATCGCACTTTAAATAATTTTAGCCTATAGATCATAATGATAAATAATTTTCTTTGAGTCCCTGTAAAATTCTATACAGTTCGTGCGACGATGACCTATAACATGAATATAATTTTTTAGCTCATTCAAACAAAGCGTTTCGACGCTGTTGTGTTCATTCTCTCTCCCTCTCTCAAACACACACACATCATCGTAAAAATATCAAAAATCAACTCGACGTATAGATACATCAAAATATCAAAGTCGAATTTTTGTTATGATTACAATACTTTCTTTTTAATGTATCTTGGAAAGTAAAAATTCAAGGAAAAAAATCGAAAGATTACTGTAATTAAAATAGTCTTTATTTATCCCAATTTCAAGTTCGAATGCAAGCTTAATTTTGGTTGCTATAATACACATGTATACAAAAAAACAAAAAAACAAAAAAAACAAAAAAAGTATTGAAACTGGTACAAAAATTATCAAAAACAATGAAAGACATGGAAATACACATTTTTTTTTTTTTGTAGATATTAAATCCTTCTTAAAAAAATTATAGACTTTATAAATCTTTTTTTTTTTTTTTTTCCTCAGAGTTAATAAATTTTCCTTGCATATGCATTAAAATATGCATATAAAATATTTTTGAAAATTCTCAAAATTAATATATATATATATATATATTGAATTTTTAAAAAGCTCCCTGCCATTTACTAGCTTTTAATTTCCCACAACGATCTTTTAGTATTATAGATTTTATATTGTTAAATTATAATAATGTAAGCTTGGAGGAAGACATAAAAAACTAGTTAACATGAACCAATTTAAAACTTTTTAATTAAAACCTTTTAATTTTATTTTTATAGTTATAACAGTTTTCTTTCAATTCAGTTAATAGTGTTAAACTTCACGGCATATGTACGTAGGTTCTTATACTCATTTCACCTTAACTTGGCAGTACAAAGAAATATTTAGCAACTTCAAATATATATTGTATAAACAAAATTTCCTTATTTTTTGGAATTATTTATTTATTTTTAATCCTTTTCAGCAATTTTGTTTTTTCCAAAATAATTATAACAGTTTCTGACGTCATGATACCACAAGGAATGCTTCTCTTAATGCTGCCCATTTAAAGTGAAACAGAGTATAGAAAAGACACTCAAGAGGGAGGGGGGGGGGGGAGGATTGAACACCTAAGCAAAACAAATGGAGTAATTTTTTAAATTTTATTTCATCTAGGGAATATCAAAAACGCGCATTTTGTTACATTATGAATTTTTTGCTTTCCCTTACTCATGTAAGGCAGAGAAAATTAGGTAGAGAACAGCACAAAATTTCTGATGGAAAATTTACCTAGGTAAATTAATACCACGCATAATAGTAGGACAGCTGTCATAAAAATAAAAAGTTTGTTACATTAAACAAGTTCTGGTGGATGTGAATTTGCACATTTTAAATTAAATTAAAAGAAATTAGTTTTTAAAAGAATAGTTTGTATAGGCCAAATTTGAGAATAAAGGTAATCGTCGTCTAAAACTGAAAGTCATCATTCACAAATATATGAGATTATTTCTACAAAATAAATTGGAGTATATTATACGTGTGCGTGTGTCAAAAAAGATTCCCGGAAATTAATAGGAGAATAAAATTATACTTTTAAAAAATTAAAGAACACGCTTTTATTGAAGTGTGAACTAAAGAGCACAAAATATCTATCTTTATAGTATTAAAATGCAGGGTAAGATAAAATCGTGTGGGTAACACACTATAATATTCACAAACTTTTAAATATTTAAATAAAATAAGAAATATATTCACTTACTTATTTTTGGCATCAATTTGTTTATCCCTCTTAAATAATTTTAAAGTTAAAAAAAAAAAAAAAAAAAAAAAAAAAAAAAATGGGGTTTTTACTTAATACGTTGCCCCTGGAACCTGCCCCTGAAGGGATAGGCGCCTAGAAACACTTGTGTATATAGTATTGTCATCGATAATGAAGTCGTGTGCAAAATTTCAGGTCAATCGGACGACCAGGAGTAACCGAAAATTGACTTCCAAGATTCCGTTGCATACATTAATAGTTACATCATGACAAATGAATAAAAACGTGTTAAAAAGTCTAGAAATTACGTAATATTAACAGAATAAATAACATAATGAAGGAATGAGAAATAAATAATTTAGAATTAAACAAAAACCATTTTTTAAAAATCTCCTCTGACTGGGCTCGAACGTTAGACCTTTAGGCTCGTAGCCCGAAGCTTTACTTCACAGTCATAGCGTTCACGTAGAGTAAGTCTTTTTTTACAATATAGATTTTTTGTTTGCTCCCAGAGCGGTTACAAACACACATACAAACATACATACAGGTGAAGCTAATAAAAGCGTGTTAAAAATTGAAAACAAAAAAAATAAAACGATGCAGTATAATATGGTCGTCATCATCATCCTCATCATAGTCAAATCTATCTGCTACAAAGCCCTCTCGTTTCAGTCGTACTATTACAAAATGTACCACTTTTTGTAAGCAAATGTATGATATTTGAACACTTTTTTGCTGTTGTTGTTGTTGTTTGCGTGTTTCAAAAACATTGATCAATAATAATAATAATTAGAAACCTGCTAAAATAACAATAGAATAAAAGACAGTAATAGGTATAAGATAAATGATAGATGGATCATAAAACTTACCCACAATTCCTTTTCCTCATAACACAAATATTGTGGTATATTCTACCATCAGACCCGCAGACTGGATCATTGATATCAAGACAGCGGGATGGACACAGATAATGCCGGCCACGACATTTCTGCCATGGACCGGAAGTCAAATCGGAGTTTCTGAAACGGTGAAAACTGTGTTAACACAAGAATGGAAAATCATGTGATTCACATGCATTATGAAACACTTTCTAACTGTACTTAAACATTATATCATTTCATCATCAATGTGCTTTATCATTGTAGTTACATCTTAAAAAAAATAATAATTTGTTTTTATTAACGGAAGATATATATATATATATTTAATGTATTTCTACATTTACTTTTAAAGAGAAAGATTTATCTGAATATTTTTGTATGACTCTGTAAACCAATCATCAATGCTAATCATGCAACATTCGATAGGAAACACATTTTGGCGCATCTGAGTAATACATTTTAATTCCGTTATGTTTTGTGCAGTGTAAAAATATTACTTCTCTAAAACCGTAATGCACCTGAATTCTTTTGTGAGTTTCTTTTGAGGAAATAGTGGGGCTGTTTATATCGCTTTCAACAGAATACTTTCTACAAAGAAATTCAATAACATTTACTAGTTTCAAAACATTTTATAAATATTTTAAAAATATTACAATATATTTAAATATATTACAAATACGTAAATAAATAAGAGCTACAAAATATGAACCAAAATTCATAAATACTTTTCAACTTTGATGGGATAAATTAAAAACTTAAAATTTGTACTTAAAAATTTCCATTTAATTTAAAAATATATGTAATAACACTATGGTAACTTTTCTGATAGCCTGTTAAATTTAATGTTTGGTTTTATTACTTCCAATACCAGACAACCGTAGGTAATGGATGTATTGTATTCGGTCCAAAAATTCGACATCGAGTTTTCACCTGATTTACATGTTTTAAGGTCTCCTGAGTCCAAAAAAGTAGTTTTTGGTAATTGGTCAGTATCTGTGTGAGGAATCTTCTGACTATCATATCTCCGAAATTAATAAAGATAGAACTATACGAAACTTCAGAACTTAGATAGGTATGAACGATTTTCTTCAAAGTTGCTATATAAACACTCTATTATATTTCCTTTCGTATGAATTAGTTGTTAGTTCAAGAAAGTTGATAAGCGCACTGTAAAAATAGTTCAATTTTAAGTCTCGCAAGTGTGTTCCTTTAAAAACAGCTGCGCGAATTTTTTTCCAAACTCGCCATATCAACCCCCTTTTAGACATCCTTTTGTACGTAATTGTTGTTTTTCCGTCAACAATTACGTATGCCAAGTTTTAGTAAAAGTCGGTATCTCAAAAACGGTTCTTTTTTTTTTCTTTTTTTTTTTTTTCTTTTTTTATTGTTGCATAAACCCATTTCATATATCGTTCTTCATGTATTACGTGGTTATTACAGGAAATTTAACAGTCATTCTGATTCAGTAGGTCAGTTTTAGATCACGGAAATTGGTGTTTTAAAAAATGGCTCTATCGATTTTTTCCCCTTACTTTTTAACTGGCTATGTAAATCTGTTTTATAAGTTTTTATACGTGTATCAGCTTGCTCTTACAGGAAAATTTTTAGATGTCTACTTCGTTACGCCAATTTTATGCTTTTTGATCACATTATCTCTAAAAAGTGCATAGAATGCGTGTAATAGTGGGTAATGGAAATCGTGTAGTTATTTCACACCAGATTTTTTTTAATTATTATTTATTTATTTAATCCTGAAAATCAGTACACCAATTTTAGAACAATGAAATTTGCATTACTAACATAAACAATCACAATCTTTATAATTTGTGGTAAATTATGAAACCAGTAATCGTATAAACTCTCTTTATAAGAAAATGTGAAAAGATTTGTTCATTTCAGATATATCGGGATACACATTGACATTTTCATTTGAAACAACCTTGAAAAATTATTTCTAATATAACAACATTTGTGTTCGTATTAAGATCCAGAACGCACCCAAGAATAATCTATTTTTAACCTAACTTTTCTGCGAAATAAATTTATACATAATCAGCTCTTCAAAACAGGGTTGATTTAATGCCACCAAATTTTCTAATTTAGCCAATATAAGAAGCTTTCAAAAAATACTCTCGCTTCTTTCCATTCTTTCTTAAAGATATTATTTTTCCTCTGTCCTCTATACTTCTTTCTTTTTATATATATACTATTTTAAATAATCTATTTTCTTTTGGCATAGCATTTTTTGGTCTATTGGGAATACATGTGTAAAAGTCAAGCGTAACAATGCTCAATTTTTAGATATGCATTACTTTTTTTTTTCTCCTTGCCAGTTTAAATCACTAAACATTTAGTTTACACGACTTTTTTTAATGACATCTTTTGCATCATTACATTTAAATGTGGAGTCAAACGGCTCCAAAATTTCATCATAATCCTTTAATTAAATTTTTATGACTACGTGTCTATTTATTTATTTATACTGTTATTTTCTCATGATGTAGCTGAATTTCTACATTAGGGTGCAGTGAAAACTTATTAGGATTTTTATTTTTATTTTATTTATTAGGACGGAGGATTATTAATTTCAATCTGGATTTTTTATAGACCAGTTTTGTGTAACACCAAAATTAATTAGAAATATCAGTCCTATCCAAAATTTCATCATAATCCTTTAATTAAATTTTTATGACTATGTGTCTATTTATTTATTTATACTGTTATTTTCTCATGATGTAGCTGAGTTTCTACATTAGGGTGTAGTGAAAACTTAATAGTATTTTTATTTTCATTTTATTTATTAGGACGGATGATTATTAATTTCAATCTGGATTTTTTATAGACCAGTTTTGTGTAACACCAAAATTAATTAGAAATATCAATCCTATCCAAAGTTTCATCATAATCCTTTAATTAAATTTTTATGACTATGTGTCTATTTATTTATTTATACTGTTATTTTCTCATTATGTAGCTGAGTTTCTACATTAGGGTGTAGTGAAAACTTAATAGTATTTTTATTTTCATTTTATTTATTAGGACGGAGGACTATTAATTTCAATCTGGATTTTTTATAGACCAGTTTTGTGGAACACCAAAATTAATTAGAAATATCAGTCCTATCGTTACAACTTCAGTACCAAATGAAAGGGGCATTTTTTTTTTTTTTTTAACCAGGGTTGGAAACATTTTTTCGGTAATAATTGTTTTTTTTTTTTTAAATAACTAAAGTATGAAATTTAGATGATAACACTTCGTTTTAGTTCATTTCAGTCATTTTAAAAAGTACGTGACCCAATTTTACAATGAAAAAATAAGATAAAAAATAAATTAAAAAATAAAAGTAAAAAATAAAAAGTAAAAATTTTACAGATTGAAATTAATAGTCCTCCGTACTAAACTAAATTTTGCCTTTGACAAAATTTGTAATGTTTTTTCTTTTGATTTATTTATTTAATTAATTTTATTTTAATCACTTTTTTTTTATCTCAAAATACAGTAGGGTCCAAAAATTATGTTTTATATTGAATAAGAAAAATACAGAGTTTCAGAATTTTTGAAAGAGGGTCCACTTTTTCTTTGAAATATTAACAATTTTCAAACATTGGTTTTTTTATGCTTTGTATAACTCCACATAAATGTCTCCTCTTACATCTGATAGAAAAAAAGAAGAAGAAAAAATATGGTTTAAATTTTATTTTTGCAAAGTTTGAGTATTATCTAACAATATTTTGAGGGTCCACAGTTGCAAAAATAGTAATAATAATATCATAAAATTCGAAAAACTGTATATTTCAATTTTATTTTTAACGTATAATTAAATATCCCTTTTAATATCCACTAATGAACAGAAAAGGTAAAATTATATGTGTATAGGTGCGTATTTATTGCGGAGTTCCCGTAATATTTTTACCGCTATATTTCAACATTATTCTTTTATAATATTGAATTTCAATTAAATAGGACGAAGATTATTATTTGTAAATAGTGGTATAAAAATATTTAGTAAATTATAATAACTTTTAATCAATAAGCGTTATTAAGGCTAGTGCAAAATTTTAAACTTTCAGAAAATATCGCTTGGTTCCAATGCAACTAAAAAAATGGAGGGGGTGGGGGGGGGGATAACGTAATAATTAAATTGAGATGCCACTGAAAATGTTGCTCGCGCGCAGTGATGCCAGATTGGGGATTTTGTCCCCCTTTTGGGGATTTTTGAGGTTTCTCGGGACAATTTTGGGGACCAAATGTTTCTGGGGACTTTTTTGAGAATTCTAAAATTTTTGGGGACAAATCTGGGGAGTTCTTCAATTTTATGTCAATGTTGGCAACGTAATGATTTATCCCTACGACCAGGGATTTTCAATAGCTTTATTGTTATTTGGGGGTTTGTTTCAATAATTGCCTTCATTTGGGGAAAAATCTGAGCTTAAATCTACTTAAATCTACTTGATATATATATATATTTATTTAGATTTTTATTTTCCCTTTTTAGTAGAAATCAAGTTGGGGATTTTTTCGAAAAAAAAAAAATCCTGATTTGGGGAAATATGAAGACTTGTTTGGGGAAATAATTTTCGACCGTCTGGCATCACTGCTCGCGCGCACAACGTGTTTAGTTATTCTGTAAAGAAGTATTTATCTTGGATCGTGTCAAAAGTCGTTTTGTGTGTGTGAATCTTGTTCCTAGATTTTGGATGCCTTTTATCTCTGTGAGTGAATTTATTTAGAGGGTAACAGAAGATTTTGTTCCTGCTTTCATATTGTATTTCATCAGCATGAGTTTCAATATAGAAAAAAGAGTGACGTTGAAGTTGCGATTCTCGAAAAACGAAAGGAATTATGTGCTAATATATTACTGACATATAAAAAATTATGTAGTTTTATTTGTTCGTACCGAATGATTTACAGTCCAATATCAATTGGGATTTCGCTGACAGTGGAGCCCAATGTTATTGCAGAAAATTAGAAATAATTTGAAATCGCGTCTTAATTTCAAAGGTTCAAAAAACGAAAAAAAACTTCAAGTCATTAGATAATTTTGCAATAAATATCAAATAACTTTTTTAATTTTAGTTAAAAAACTATTTACCTTTCGTTGACCATTCTCGTTCACTTTCCCATCACCATCACCTATAAACCATTTCTTAAAGTTTTAAAAAACAAGTAAGAGTGTTAAACAAAATGCAAACATATTTAGCTGAAAATGTTTTTTAGCTGAACATAAAAAGTTATTTTATATATTCATTGCAAAATTATCTCATGACTTGAAGACTTGAAGAATTCTTTTCCTAAAAACAATTGGAATTGAGACACGATTTGAAATTATATCGAATTTGTCTGCAATAACAGCGGAAATTTCCGTTAGCAGTGGGTTCAATTAAACTTTTAATGGGTTTTAAATCATTCGGTACTAACAAATAGAGCTACATAATTTTTTTACATGTTGGTAATACCATATAATTCTTTTTGTTTTCCGAAAACCGAAACTCCAGCGTCATTCCTTGTTCTCTACTGAAACTCGTGTTGAAATTCAATATGAAAGCAGGAATAAAGTCTTACGTTACCCTCTAAATAAATTCGCTCGGAGATAAAAGGCATCCAGAATCTAGGAACAAGATTCCTATCCTACACACAAAACGACTTTTGATACGATCTTCTTCAATATGGCTTCCTGCGATTCAATAGATCGCAGGGAGCCATGTCTTCACTAACTAACTAAACATATTGAGCCCGCGGGCAACATCTTCAGTGGCATCTCGATTTCATTATCACGGAACTTTTTTTCCTCTTCGTGCTTTTCTTTTTGGCTGCATTGTAACTAAGAAACATTATCTGTGATAGCATTAAATTTTTGCACAACACACTTTATAAAATATTTTCATACCGCTATTTACAAATAATAATCTTCTTCCTATTTAATTGCAAATAAATATTACTAAGGAATATATAAATATATAGAAGATAATATATATAGAATAAAATAGATATAAATATATAGAAGATAATATATAAATATATAAAAGATTACGAGCACTTCATAATATTCATTCACCTATAAACATGTAATTTTACTTTTATTTATTTATTTATTTATTTAAATTTATGACATTTTTGGTGCAACTGTAGACCATCAAGATAATTCTAGATAATATTCAAACTTTGTATAGCCTTTAAATAACATTTAAACAAATGTCTTTTTTTTTTTTTTTTTTTTTTTTCCCGTATTAGATTGAAGGAAAAAAGTTTGTACATGAGTAATAAAAAATAAACATAAAAGTAATCAATTTTTAAAAGTTTTCGACATTTTGGTTCAAAAGTGGACTTGAAAAGATCTATTCTAAAAGTTCTGAAACTCGGTATTTTTCTTATTCAATATAAAATACGACTTTTGGTTGCTATTACATTTTCACAACTTAAAAATAGAAAGTTTCTTTTCATTGCCTCTTGTTCTACATATGAACTTAATTTATTATTATTATTATTTTCCCCTAATGTATTAAAATTCCTCATAGCAATGAAAAGAGTTCATTTTAAAAATATAAACAGTTTTGTTTTATTCAAACTTCGTTTTATGGATGAGTAAATTCTGGAAAATTATCTGGTTAGACAAGCTTTGTTTTCTACGATGGTAACAACTATATTGTACACTACACTGTAAAAAACAGTTTCTTAAAAATGAGTTAAATTGTCTCAAAATAGCCCCGAAACAATATATACTTAAATTTGAAAACCCATGTACTCATTTTTGAGTATATTGACATGTGAAACATGGGGATAATTGGATTCTTATTGGTCAACCCTATTTTTGAGCATGCCAATATATTCAATAATGAGTACATGGTTTCTCAAATTTAAGCATATATTGTTTCGGAGCTGTTTTGAGACAATTTAGCTCATTTTTAAGAAACCATTTTTAACAGTGTACACTGAAATAAATTTTTAAAATAAGATAATCACTGTAAATAAACCAATGAATTTTGTGCGTTTAATTTATTATTTGAATTAATGAACGAATCTTTCAAAACCATGCAAACCATGGACAAAATTTATTATTATTATTATTTTAATCTCAATACAATGGACCATATTCCCGATTTGGGTTCTAGGCTACAAGAATATCAGCTGGGTAGGGAAACAATCCTCAACTCTTGCAAATTTTTATCTTGCAATATTATTTATAAGAGTTACAGATTATATGAAATTGAAGTAAGAGTGATATAGTGATACCTTTGTTTTATTTTTAATCCAGTTTTAGTAATATACTTTAATATTAATCAACATGTGTAATATTAAAAGTTGCCGTGTGAACTGTGGCGATGTTAACAAATTTAAATGGATGTTCCATTTAATAAATTCCTTTATTAAAGTGATTGAAATTCTAATTATTTAAGCTTTGATGTCTATAGATATGTATGTGTGTATAAAATGTTCTTATTAATCTTTAATTAATTATATATATATGCGTGTGTGTGTGTGTATACATAAAATGTTCTGCAATTTTACGATATGGAATAGTCTTAACTTTATCATTCGATTCAGTTGTTTACATTTCTCTTTTGTTCTTGTTTGAACATTATTATTAAGTTTCACTGAAGAAATATTTAGAAAAATGCTATGCGTAACAATAAAATGGCATCTTGAATCTAATTTGTTTACAAAATATCGGCCATGTGTTCGGCGATTTTACCTACGGTGACGTCACAGGAATATTGTCCATTGGTTTCAATAGGAATTTTACTGATTCGTACTTCCTTGTAAGCTTGTTTAGAACACAGATATTTCTTCAGATCACTTTCAAATTCTAAAAATCATTCACACTTCAAGTGGATTCAAACTTATTTCGAATGACTTGCACATACCTCAGAATATGTCACTTTTTTTTTTTTTTTTTTTTTTTTTTTTTTTTTTTCAAAAATAATCTTTTTATGAAAGATAAGGCTCGAAAGTTCATATTTTTTTTCCTTAGAAAAGAGAATCACTTAGATACTTATAGGAACTGAAATGAAAAATTATGATTTTGGTGCATTAATATAGATAGTGTCGTCCTAAATATAAGTAAGAAAGTTTTACTTATTTACAAGCAATTTTCTCGTCCGATAAGCTATTGCACCAGCCAGGTAGTATCATCAAAGATAAAAGTTTTCTCGTAAAAGACAAGACAGTAAAGATTTTTTCAAGCGCTTGAGTAAAAGAAATTTCTAAAAAATTATCTTATCGATCAACCTGCAAACTAATGCACTAATATTTTTAGAATATAGCGATGAACTATTATAATGCAAAATTCAGGGGAAATTTTAAAATCTCATTAGCCTGGAACATTTTAAAAATCTAGAAAAATTAAAGTTTTCAATTTTAATAAATTTTTGTGAAATAAATTTTAAATTATCTAATATTAATACATTTCAACGCACCTATATGAAAACTCCAAACTCTCATAATTTTAAAGACTGATTTTCAACATGCACCATCCCTTTCAGGAAAAGAAAAATCCTTAAAGAGACTCTGTACTCCCAAAGCTGAAGCCGATGTTATTCTATAGGGAATTTTGCTCCCTTATATAACAACTCATTAACTAATACCCAATTTTAAATTCTGTTTTCACATTCAGAAAATTTACAACTGTTCAACAGATTTTCGATTTCTAAAAATTAATTTTCTTAATTTTTAAGATTTCATTTTTAAGCTAGAAAAAAATGCAAAATTTCTCATTGTGAAAATTCATACTTTAAAACTTCAAAGTAAAAAAAAAAAAAAAAAAAAAAGTATTTTTGCACCACAATTTACGTCACAATAAATTTAATTATTAGAATAATTTTATTTTAGTGTATATTTTGCTTTTTTTTAAATTATTTTTTACAAAATAAAGCTCTATCAGAAGTGATTTACTTTTATTCATATAACTGTATAATAGCAGGCTTTGACCGCTTCGCTGGGCACGACATTTAAATGATTTCTTTTTAATTGAATAATTGAAACATTTAAATGAATATATTTCGAATGGCGACTATTTTCGTCACAGCTTTAGCATGGGACCTCCTTGGCAATATAAACATTTTTTGAACTTCTCGAATCGGTACAACAAAACTATTATTAAAACGAATATTCTCGAAAACAGTCCAATAGCAGTGTTAATTCTTCGAATATTCTGGAAATATTTAATTAAAACGATTTGTAGGTATATTATATGTAGGTTTAATTATATTTAATTAAAACGAGTTTAAGTTTTTATTTAATACGAAATCTACATTTCACTTCGCTCATACTATACACATACTCACATGAATCGATTGATTGAATTGTGATAAATGTGCATGTAATGATGTTAGATATTGTAATAACTTTTTGATAAAAATTTTCATCAAATCGGTCCATATTGTTACAGCTTATTCAAAAATGACGTAATTTTCATGTGAAATTCGTTGCTATCAGAGATTCTCTCATAAATTGAAATATTTGCCGCATGAAATAAAATTTTCTACTGTTCGACATTCAGCGGAGGTTTTAAATAACAAGTAGCAAGTAGAAAGTACCAAGTAGCAAGTAGCAAGAAGCAAGTAGCGAAAATTTCGGTAATTATGTCTTTTACGTTATAATCGGAATTCACAGTCACCGTTCACAGCGCTCCATACCTGTTTCACTTATATACCACATCCTTACACACTTACAATACGTTAGTTATTTTTTTCTAGCAAAATATTCTCTAGAAATAATTTATATGATAAAACAACGTTTGTCAGGTCAGCTAGTCTATATATATAAAAGAGTACTTCCTGAGTGAGTGAGGGGGTGATTCATCATCGCCCAGACCAAACCCCTGGACCTAGAGGCATGAAATTTCGTGACAATGTTCTTTCTATGACGTAGGCATCCTCTAAGAAGCGATTTTGCAAAATTCGCCCCCAGTGGGGGTAGGGGGGGCAAAACCTGATTTCACAAAATCCTTCATATCTCAAACAAAAAAACGGATATCCGTAAATTTTTTTGCTTTAAAATATAGCTAATACAAATGTCTAAAAACTAATTTCTGGAATTTTCAAAATTCGGTCCCCAAGGGGGGCGGGGTGGCAAAACGTGATTTCACATGCGTAAAACGTGATTTCGCATAATCCTAAAAATCTCAAACAAAAAAACAGATATACGTGAAATTTTTGCCCTAAAATATAGCTAATGCAAATATCTAAAAACCAATTTCTGGAATTTTAGAAATTCAGCCCCCAGGTGGGGCAACAGGGGGGGGGGCTATGGGGCAAAAACAAATAGAAATACAGTTAGGGCGTTCAAAATTGATACAGATAGGTTTTAGAGGCCTGCAAGTCGAATGAGGATAGTTTCGATTGTGTAAAGTTATTAGGAGTGGCAGGAAGGGGGAGGGGAGAGGGGCGCAAAAAATAAAAATAGAGTTAGATCGTTCAAAATTGGTATACAGAGGTTTTCGATACCTACAAATCGATTGCGGATATTTTCGAATTTGTAAAATTATTAGGAGGGGCGGGAAGGGGGGGCTATGGGCAAAAACAAATAGAAATACAGTTAGGCCGTTCAAAATTGGTACAGATAGGTTTCAGAGGCCTGCAAGTCGAATGGGGATATTTTCGAAAGTGTAACGTTATTAGGAGGACCGGGAAAGGGGGAGGGGATAGGGGGGGGCAAAAAATAAAAACAGAGTTAGATCGTTCAAAATTGGTATATAGAGGTTTTCGATACTTACAAATCGATTGCGGATATCTTCGAATTTGTAAAATTATTAGGTGGGGCGGGAAGGGTGGGGGGGGCTACAGGCAAAAACAAATAGAAATACAGTTAGGCCGTTCAAAATTGGTACCGATAGGTTTTAGAGGCCTGCAAGTCGAATGGGGATATTTTCGAAAGTGTAAAGTTATTCGAAAGTGTAAAATTAGATCATTCAAAATTGGTACATAGAGGTTTCTAATACCTACAAATCGATTGCGGATATTTTCGGATTTTTAAAATTATTGGGAGGGGCGGGAAGGGGGGGAGCCGAGGGGCAAAAAAATAAAAATAGAGCTAGATCGTTCAAAACTGGTGCACAGAGGTTTTTGATACTTACAAATCGATTGCGGATATTTTCGAATTTGTAAAATTATTAGGATAGACGGGAGGAGGGGGGGGGGCGAAGGAGGAAAATAATAGAAATAAGAGTTAGAGCATTTTGGGAATTTTTTCCGAATACAGTGAGAACCCGGTGCGACATTTTTCCTAATCAGATTTTGTTTCTCTTTTTTTTTTTTTTTTTTCACGTGATAAAAATTAATGCAATTTTGAGAATTCAGTAATTATAGTGATTTATTTAAAAATAGGGACCAGCGAAGCGGGCGTTGCCTGCTAGTTAACTATAAACATGCGACTTTGAAAATTTCGCAGGGCAGAAAAATTCGTGTTCTCTTCTCCCTTTATCGGCCAATTGTATCATATAGCAGAAATTGGATTTACTCGGAAATGGATATAGCGATTATCAAAAAAATTTGTAGTTAAGTGTTTTTCGGGGTGCTTGGATTAACTTTCATCTTCAAAAAAAATTGCATTCGCTGTTAACCCTTTATTGGCCAATGGCAACAAATGGCAGAAAATGGGTTTACTCGGAAATGGTTATAGGGGTTTTGGTGAAAATTTGGAATTAAGTGCTTTTGGAGTTGCTTAAACAAATGGAATTGTCCTCATCGTCAGAAAATTCGTGTTCACAGTTAAACCTTTAAAGGCCAATTGCAACGTATGGCAGAAATTCGGTTTACACGGAAATGGAGAAGGCGATTTTGATGAACGTTTGGAGTTAGGGATTTCTGATGAGAAAAAACGATTGGATCTCATATTCAGATAAATTCGCGTTCACAGTTAACCCTTTATCGGTCAATTGCAAAACTCAGCAGAAATCGGGTTTACTCGGAAATGGATATAGCGATTTTTTTGAAAGTTCGGGGATTTAGTGTTTTCGGGGAGGTGCTAAAACGATTGGATTTACCCTCATCTTCAGAAAAATTCGCGTTCTCAGTTAACCCTTTATCGGCCAGTTTCAACATATAGCCGAAAATGGGTTTACTCGGAAATCGACATAGACATTTTGGATGAAAGTTTAGGGGTATATAAATGATTGGAAATATTTTCATCTTCAGAAACTTTCGCGTTCGCTGTTAAAACTTTAAAGGCCAATTGCAACGTATGGCAGAAATATGATTTACACGAAAGTGGCCATAGCGATTTTGATAAAAGTTTGGAGTTAGGGATTTTTGGTGAGAAAAAGCGATTGGAAATATCATGGCAGATAAAATTCATTTATAAACTTGGTTAAGACCCTTATATGGTCTATGCATACATCGCCACTTGAAAGCAAAATTGTGGAGCAACTTGGTTAACGAACTTATCATAAGATTTCGATTATATATATATATATATATATATATATATATAAATAATAGATATCGTAATAAGATTAAATCATAAAATTCAGCTATTAATAGAACTAAGACAATAACAGCACACTAAAATATAGAACTGAATTTAACACAGAGGAAAGAATTACACAAAAAGTTGCAATGTAGATTAAGAACCAATGAGTTAGGATAGTAACTTAAAATACTTACACCTACCCGAATGATAATAAAAATGACCATTAAGCTTATGAGAGTGAAAACGATTAATAAATAATAAATCACAGAAATATTTGGATTATATATATATATATATACAGAGAGAGAGAGAGAGAGAGAGAGAGAGAGAGATAAACGAAGTGATTGGAATATTTCGATTTCCAAAGAAATCAACCTAAAATGACAAATCTGGGTTTATGATTTGAAAAACGCATATAAAATGCCCCCAATGAACGCGGAAAATGTCGCATCTATAACTCTCAATTCATCCACCTGAAAAGCATTCATGTTAGTTTTATTATACCCAAGTTCATTCTTTATACCATCTATAAGTTGATTCTTCTCAAATATTGCATTTTAAGTTATGTCCTTTTTCTTGCCGATATGCGATATGTCAATTTTACTTTGATAGTTTTTAACAATAGTTAAAATGTGTGGAAACAAATACGTGATGGGGAACTGCGCGGAGTCCACCTATGCCAACTAGTTTGCTATTGTTAGCTTATTACTATTTTCAGATTTTTATTAATTAAAAGAAAACTAATCAAAAATTCGAAAATCTGACTTCCATGTGCACAATGACCCTTCGGGGGCACCTTTGTGTTAAATCACGTGACTGTCCGAGCTACCATTTTCGAGAACAGTAAAATATAAATATATATAGAAATATATAAATGTAGAATTATATAAATAAATGAATGAAATTAAAACCGAAAAAACACTGAGATCTTCATCAGGGAGGCCCCTCAGTGTAGGGGTGAAAGAGAAATTTCTGAAAGTACAGTAGCAATTAGCTAATAACTATCCTTAGCCCCCAACTTCTCACCAAACAGAAAAACACCAACAACTGAAGAGAAATCAAACATATATATACTGTATAAAAATACTAAAAGAGTTATAAAATTAAAAAAGTTACACAATTATATCAATTCATTTAAAAATATACAATACAATAAAGAATTATTGAAGGTAAACAAGAAAGTATAAAAGGAAATAAAATAAAATAAAACCCTTCTTCGGCCGACGGGGCTACTCGTCGGTATTTAAATATCGCCCTTGAATGAGGAAGTAAAACAAACCGAGATAGGAAAACTGGAAAAACACAGTTAAAAATTGGGACGGGTAACAGTTAATTTGCAAGGTTTTTTTAGGTCTTCAAGAGCAAATTTTAAATTATTTTCATTATTGCAAATTGTACGAATTCTTTTAAGCTGTGTGAACATAATATTTTTTAAAACTTTTCTACTGATATTTGAAAACCAATTAGTAAGACTATTTACTTTAAAATTAAAATCCTTTCTTTTATCGTATAATCCATTAAGCCATTTTTCTTCATTTCTCTTTATATTTAAATCTAGGAAAGAAATTTTATCAGTATCTGTACGGTTTAAAATTAATTCTTTAGGATATATTTTTCTAGAAATGTTTGCGAAACAATTACAGTTAAAAACGATTAAATCTTCAATATATCTGAAGAAAGTTATATTGATAAAAAAAAATTTCGAAAAAATATAAAAATAAATTTGCGAAAGCACTCGAAAAACTCGTTCCAATTGGAATCCCCCTCCGCTGTAAAAAGTAATCTTTCCCGTTAAACAAAACGTTTTCAAAAATACAGAACTTGATAAGATTAATCCAGTAATTTTTTTCACAATTTAAACTACCAAATTCATCATAAATGCTTTCAAAAACTTCTATTACCAAGTTGTGCGGAATACTGCCAAACAATTTTCAAAATCATAGGTATTTACGGAAGTAATGCTTTCTGAATAAATTTTAAAATATTCTATAACTTTCTTGTTATTGTTTATAATGTTACAATCATTAGCAGAATTTATCACTTTTAAGACCGAATTTAGATATTTAAATAAGATTTTACCGGCTTTATCATTATAGCTATTAGTACCACAGGTAACAAACGAAATTCAACTGGATTTTTATGAAATTTTTTATGAATTTGTTATGAAATTTTTATTATGAATTTGTTATGAAATTTTTATAAAAAGCCGGTAAAATGTTATTTAAATATCTAAATTCAGTCTTAAAAGTGATAAATTTTGCTAATGATTGTAACATTATAAACAATAACCAGAAAGCTATAGAATATTTCAAGATTTATTCAGAAAGCATTACTTCCGTAAATACCTATGATTTTGAAAATTTGTTTGGCAATATTCCGCACAACTTGGCAATAGAAGTTTTTGAGAGCATTTATGATGAATTTGGCAGTTACTTAAATTGTGAAAAAAATTACTAATCTTATCAGGTTCTGCATTTTTGAAAACGTTTTGTTTAACGGGAAAGATTACTTTTTACAGCGGAGGGAGATTCCAATGGGAACGAGTTTTTCGAGTGCTTTCGCAAATTTATTTTTATATTTTTTCGAAATTTTTTTTATAAATATTACTTTCTTCAGATATATTGATGATTTAATCGTTTTTAACTGTAATTGTTTCGAAAACATTTCTAGAAAAATATATCCTGAAGAATTAATTTTAAACCGTACAGATACTGATAAAATTTCTTTCCTAGATTTAAATATAAAGAGAAATGAACAAAAATGGCTTATTGGATTATACGATAAAAGAAAGGATTTTAATTTTATAGTAAATAGTCTTACTAATTGGTTTTCAAATATCAGTAGAAAAGTTTTAAAAAATATTATGTTCGCACAGCTTAAAAGAATTCGTACTATTTGCAATAATGAAAATGATTTAAAAATTGCTTTTGAAGACCTAAAAATTACCTTGCAAATTAACTGTTACCCGTCCCAATTTTTAACTGTATTTTTCCAGAGTTTTCCTATCTCGGTTTGTTCTACTTCCTCATTCAATTTAAGTATCGACGAGTAGCCCCATCGGCCGAAGAAGGGTTTTATTTTATTTCATTTTATACTTTCTTGTTTACCTTCAGTAATTCTTTATTGTATTGTATATTTTTAAATGAATTGATGTAATTTTGTAACTTTTGTAATTTTATAACTGTTTTAGTATTTTTATACATTACATTTTCTCTTCAGTTGTTGGTGGTTTTCTGTTTGGTGAGAAGTTGGGGGATAAGGATAGTTATTAGCTAATTGCTACTGTCCTTTCAGAAACTTCTCTTTCACCCCTACACTGAGGGGCCTCCTTGATAATGATCTCAGTGGTTTTTGGGGTTTAATTTCATTCATTTGTTTATATATTCCTACATTTATATATTTCTGCATTTAAGTTTTGCATTTCCTTTTGCTGCAATTTTGCGCACTGGTTTGTAATTCTCCTTTTGGTTTTTCTAGTCTTTAAACTTATATTTATATATAAATTCATTTCAATAGTTTTCTATATATATATATATATATATATACATACATACAGATGTTGCTCATTTAATAGTATAAGATGATAACTAACCTGTTATCTACATTCATTTAAAATTGCAAGATTTTTTTGAAATTTTTAATTATTTTTATTCTTAAATAGTTTTTATGAATCGCGGATTATTGCATATGTCATATATATTGTTTATAAGTTCATTTCACTTCAAAAATTCTTTAAAATAATGAAAATTTTACAATTACTCGGTATTGGTCGAGTACATTGTTACGATTTGGCTGAGTAAGCTGAGTACCGAGTAAATAGCTCTAATTTTTTCAAACAAATTTTAGCAAATATTTTTACTTACCCACAGTTTTCCTTCCGCATATGACACTCGCTTTCATAGACTTTCCCATCGCTTCCGCAAATGGGTTTATAAACAGAACAGTGCTGCGGACAGTTTTGGCCACCTCTTCTAGCTCTTTCATTCATATAACTTTCTTCGAGCTCAGGCTGGCCTTTCAGTTCATAAACTTTAAGCGTGCCGTCATCTTTATGTCCTTTTGAAACATATAACTCTGGAAAAAGAACATGTCTGCCAGCTTCAATGATTAACCCTTCCAAAAATCTCTGTTCTTGTGATGACTGAACAGGTATATAGTCCTTTAACAAACTTTCATCAATTTTATCATCTTCAAGCAACTGCGGGTTTGAATAGTAATATTCGTCTGTGTCCAATTGTCCTGCGAGAAAAAAAAAATATATTCAGCACATTAAACTGTATTTTTGTAGAATACGTTCTACATTTCATTACATGGTATCATGCTTACTTCGTAACTTCGTAAAGGGTTTTATGACACACGATAACTTTTCAAGCAATTTTTGAGCCGAAGTGTTAATCGCCTCAAAGTCCAGAGTAATAGGAGTTGAGAGAACGATTTTCTTTTTTCCTCGCTAGTCATAAAAAGATTGTTCCTATAAACAATTTCTCCTGTGATTAACTAATCAGAAGAAAGCTCTTCATACGTGTCAAGAAATGAACGATAAATACCTGCGTCTTTTTATGAGCTGAACGTCGTAAAAACTAGTCTTTTTCTTTTCGCGATCTTTGACAACATATCCAACTCTCTTTCGGATTTCAGCCTTAGAAATTACGAAAAAATAGTTGAAATGAAAGTTGCTCGAAAAGTTGTTGTATGTCAGAATGCCATAAGTGTCACAAAACCTATCGATCATTAAATGTTAAATAGCATTAAAATTATGGATTACGAGAAACGGCTTCTTCTAAATTGTCAGTGACATGACTTTTGAAATCTTTTATCGCGGTATTTAATCTGTACAAAACATATTCGTTATAACGCTGTGTTAATCCTGCGTGTTTTAAATAGACTGATGGTTTTCAAAAATTTATAACATGAAAATGGTTAAGGGAAATATATATACAGTTCCCGCCGCTTATTAAAATCACATTCGTTCTAAGCCAAAATGATTTTATAAAGCGGCTGATTTTTATATCCGAAGTTCCTGCACTTAAGGAAAATGTATTACTTCCCTGAATTTGGAAAGAAACTTCAAAAGGTGACAAATAATGGAATTAGTAAACAATATTAATTAATTTTTGATAGATAATTAATTAATTGTTTTTTCGAATGCATTCCAAGTTTCCATGCATTTTCGCTTGAGGAAAATCATCATTACTTTACCAAAAGTTCACGCTGTTCTTATAAATTTAAAATCTTTCCGTTTAAACCTCATGAATTATGTAATTTCAAAATAAGAACTAGAAATTACCTTTCAATAATTAGAAATTAAATATATATATATATATATATATATCATTCCAAACCAAATTTGTAACTTGTTACTGCACTTTAAAGAATACGTTCCTTGAAATTGTTACGGAGATAAGTTATGAGGCGTGTTTAATTTGTTACTGTGCTAGTGCAATTTGTAACTGTGTAAGTGTAAAATCTTCGACAATGAGTGATGACGGAGGGTTTGATGTGCTTTAATTTCTTTTCTATTAAAAAAAAAAAAAAAAAAAAAAAAGTTACAATGTAAAGAAAAAAAATTTTAGTGTGCATAAATGATATTTTTGACTGCTGAGGAGATAATTTTAAGTTTATTAACCGGCGATGCTGATTTTATTAAGCGGCGGCTTTAAAAGTAGTTTGTATTGATATGATTCCGGTCCTGGCCATTTGATTATATTAAGCGGCTGATTTTATTAACCAGTGAATTTATTAAGCGGCGGTTACTGTATATTGCATCTGCAAGGAGGACAGGCTATAAACGTTACTTCCTAGAGTACTTGGTTTTAATTTTTAAAAAATCTCGACAGATGGCAATGCAGATAGTAAACCCATGCATCAAAGAATAATAATTGAAAATCACATCACAATTTTTCGAAATATTTTAATGAAAGAAAATTATATTACAATATTTTCAAAATTTTCGCCATAAGCTGCGAATTTTGTTGATTTCCATGCAACAAAACTAAAAAGAATTGTAGAAACGGGACACTGGTCAGCAACCATATTTTTTCAATTTGTTATATACGATACCAAATACGATAAATAAAACTGTTTTGCCCAGATTTTTATCAAAAGAAAGATTTAGAAACTAATAAAAATATTTACGTTCTCCGGCAATCGAGTTGTTTTTGAAAAAACATCCGCTATTTTTTTGTTCAATGTCCAGTCTGTCTGTAGGTAGAAGTGAATGGAGAAAGTCTGCACATTAAACAAAAATGGCCGACGTTTGTTCAAAAATAACTCAATCGTCTTAAAATGTAATGTGTAATTTCATTAACATTTGACACTTTTATTTTAATTAAAATCTGGGAAAAATAATTTTATTTATATTCAGAGAGCCATTCAATCAATTTTCATAACGTAATGATATCGTAAATAACAGATTGAACGAAGATGGCGGATTTCTGGGCGGACTAATATCCACAAAAGGGATTTGCAGCGTCATTTGTCGAAATTTTTGTTAACTAAATACAGAATCTCTAAGAGAAAAAATTAGCCCTATCACAAGAATTCGCTGCAAGATTTATTTATTTATTTATTTATTATTATTATTATTATTTAAACCTTAACCGTCCTTCTCTTACAAATTTTTGAAAATCGTTAGTCTATTTTAGGACCCCTGTATGTGTTGAGAACACATTTAATGCATAGAATTAAACTATTCTATTTGTATAGTAGTAAATTACCTTTTTATGTCATATGAACTCATCAGTGTATTTTTGCAGCTTAAAATAAACAGCCCCGTCCAGATACAATACTATGCTTTTTTATTTCTTTTAATAAATTTACATTATTTCTTATAATTTTAAATATAGTTATCTTACAATTACTGTTTATTTTATTAGGTCGTATACAAAGCATTTAAATTAATAATTGGCATATTTAACGCGCATCTTCGAATAGGTATTTTCAGTTGCTATTCTGAAATACATTGGTGTGCAGTGAATACTACATGCTGAGAAGAATTTTTAAGATGATTAACTTTCGTTTAATTTTAAATAATGAATTTTTAAATAACGCAATAAGCGTGTGGGGAGCGTGTCTGAGGGGGAAAAATGGTATTGTTGTTTTCACTGTAAATTCTTTATACTATACTACTAAAACAATGGATTTTTCACTATGTATTTAAAGATGAACCTCATGACTATTATATGATCTTTCATACTTAAAGAAACAAGCTTAAAATCTATAATTATGCATATATTAATTATATGTTTTTGGGGGCACAAACAATTACAAAAATACGTTCACGACCATTATAGGGTTAAATATATATATATATATAAGAAAGAATAGTATCACAAAGAAAATATATGTAAGAAGAAAAAAATATAAGCAAGAATTAAGAAAATATAAGTAAGAATAATATCGCAATTAAAAGAAAATTTAAGTGTAAAAGAAAATAGATATTCAGTTCCCAATTCATATTTATATGGAGAAACAATTTAGAAAAGTTCAATGTTCAAAGAAAATATCAAAAATTAAATCAATTAAGGAAATAATACTTTTACATTTTTAGAATTACAGTCAAAATTACACTTTTACAGTCAAAAATTTAACTTTATAAGTAGTTTGAGCTTATAAGATTACAATCTTAAACTCAAGCCTTTGTCAAGCTCGTATAAAAAATTGCAATAAGCGGAAAAATATTTTTTTAGGAACCTATTTCTTTCAGACAAAATAGACCATATGAATTTTTTTTTCCCTTTAGCATCAAGTACATTGCAAAATTAAAAACTAGAATGTTTTGGCCGCCACATGGCTTTCTTCTATATTTTCCTATGCAAATTACTCAGTAAAAATAATTTATTAAAACCATTATTTAATAAAATTATCTTCCATGATAATGCTGTACGATTTCTATATTAGAGAAGTAGTATAACACTAAATATCCAAAAAAAAAGTTCATTTTATTCTCAATATTACTTTTTTTTTTTTTTTTTTTTTTTTTTTTTTGTTAAAAAAGGGGGGGGGGACGATAACTTTATTTTAAATTATTGCAGATCGATGGTTCAACCATTCATTTTAAAGGTATTTTCGAGTTATTTTGAAAGATACCCATCATGAAAATTTATTCCCCTTGACGACTTCCCCCGCAGACGGGCTGGTGATGCTCCTACATATACAATTTATTTATATTTTTTCCAGTTGACTATCTCCATTATAAATAATTCTTATAAATTTCATAATGATTATTAAAAAATAATTCTCTTTATGCACATTTATACAAAAATTCGCCCTATACCTCCATGTTAAAAATTTCGAAAAAGCGGGATGGCAACGCAACCTTTAAGACAATTTTTACCAAAAGTTGATACACACTAATTTATGTGAAGGTGTAACTTATACCAATTTGCATGAAATTCTGTGCAATAGTTCCTGAGATATACTTGCGACAAAATTTTGTCATACACAGATACACACACCGACGGACAGACAGACTATTATTTGCTATTAGATTCCACAGAACCGAACCCAGGCAGGAACCCTGAGGGCAGCCCTTTGTTTGAGGCAGTTCTGTGGAGCCAGTTCAACTGGGGTGATGGCTCCGCAGAACTGCCTCAAACAAAGGGCTGCCCTCAGGGTTCCTGCCTGGGTCCGGTTCTGTGGAATCTAATAGCAAATGACATCTTAACAATAATGAATACAGAAGGATATGACACATGTGCTTACGCTGATGACTTCTCGCTAATTCTCTCGGGAAGGGTCAGGACTGACCTCGAGAACCAAGCCAAGGGCGCACTTTCCCTCTTCAGTAATATTCTCAACGAACTCGACCTAACTTTATCTACCTCAAAAACACAAGCTCTGACCTTCGCGTTCCCCAAAGCTCTCAAACGGTCTCCTGTGATGAGGATCAACGGCGTCAGTGTTCGCCAAGTCCAAAACCTCAAAATCTTAGGTATAACCGTCGACAGGAGCCTCAACTGGACGGCTCATATAAACGACCTAAAACTGAAAACTATGTCCCACTATCATAACGCCACAAAAATGGTAGGAAAGAGGTGGGGAATCTCTACCTCTTTCCTCAAAATATGGTACTATTCCATCATAGACAAGATCTTGACATATGGCGCGGGCGTCTGGGGAGGTCACCTGTTGGCGGCAAACAAAACCAAACTCGACTCAGTACAAAGACCTTTCATCCTTCAAATCACCCGAGGTTATAAAACTATCTCCACTGACGCCCTGACCGTTGTCACAGGAATTCCTCATGCCCACCTACAACTTCAATACTGCTATCAAAAAACTAATATTCTTCAATTAAATAATACTCAGCTTGCAAACTCTCTTTTCCCTAATCTAAAAATACAATCCCTTACAAACAGCTGGAATATCCCTCCGGCAAAGGATGTTGCATCTTCTCTCACCAACTGTAACATTAATAGCTTTTCACCCCTAGCTCCTGTGGCGATCTTCACAGATGGCTCCAAGACTGAACACGGAGTAGCAGCTGCACTCTGTGTCCTTAACAACAATGAAACCATCTTCCAGTGGTCCTGCAGGCTCGAAAACCACAATTCAGTCTTTCAGGCGGAATTATTTGCCATCCTTAAGGCTGTCGAATGGGCTGAAGAAAATGCTGACTCTTACCCAAGTATTAACATCTTTAGCGACAGCCTTTCGGCCCTGCAAGCCATTGCCCGCTACAGGAGCAGGTACCCCATAGTATTGAAAATTAAACTTAAACTCTATAACCTAAAATCCATAATATCCCTGGCACACGTTTCTGTCCACAGGGGTGTCGTCGGGAACGAAATGGCAGATCATTTAGCAAAAACTGCCACAGAACATGCAACGATTGATTTTCACTTGCCCCCCCCCCTTCCTATGTAAAATCTAGACTCAAGGGCAAATTAAAACAAAATTGGCAATCCTAATGGGATAACTCCATCAAAGGCAGATATAACCTGATCCCAAATCCCACTTCAAACACTTGGACCCTTACTCCCCCTATCACGGCCTTTCTCACGGGTCATGGCCCATTTCAAGCATACCTTTATAGGTACCACCGACGACGCTCACCCCTGTGCCCTTGTGGTGAGGAAGGCACTGCTTCCCATTACTACTTCAACTGTCCTCTTACCTCCAGTTTTCACCTCCTCAAGACCAGCAAACTGGTTAGATAATATCATCACCAGACCCTCCCTAATTCAAAAACTAAATAAAATCTACTCACTTTTAGAAGATATTACTAATTTAACAGATTAACATCCAAGCTTCTTCCTACTGGCTCAGGTTGCAACCTACAATTGTGTTCATCCCAAGCCACTCAGTTCTGCAGCACGATTCCAAACTAGTAGAGCAACGTTACCAAATTAACCACTGTTGCCCTTTGTCGCGTGGGGTGAAAGCCCGGCAAAAATATGCAAATGTAAAAAAGACTTTCATCATTGCTCCTAAACCAACTCAAAGACTAAAACGAATGAACTGAAATACTTAATTATGGACTCAGCTAATGAAATCATAGTTTAAAATTCTCATTGCAAAGTCTTAAGAAAGCTTTATTCCTCCTTGTGCCCTCTGTCGCGTGGGGTTTAATCCCGGCACACCTGCTATAAATAAATTATCGCCCTCTGTCGGTTGAGGCTCAATGCCTGGCGAATTTTGTAAATGCTTGTTGAATTCTCAATAAACGTTCGGAGCAGTTCCCTCTGTCTCGGACACTTGTTGCCCGAGACACTGAAGCGCTCAACATCGCTCCAAGAGCGATGAGCGGGGACTGTCCCCCTGTTCAGACATTTTCTAAAAACGGTCAAATCGTGTTCTACAACTCTCAAAACGTGTAAATCTATAAAAAAAAAAAAAAAAACTCGAGATCGAAAATCTTTACGAATCCAATAATTTCTTCTATTGAATATAGAAAAAAGTAATAAAACTGAGAAAAAATGTCCGAATGAAATTTTAAGAAATTTATATAGCAACTATTTCTAAGGAACGCAAATTAATATTTTAAGGTGAAAAATCAGTTATTATTATTATTATTAAAAGATAACTATTTTATAAATTATATAGATTAATTACATCAAATGAGTGAAAATTGCGTTATTTGGCACAACTTAGCCATTAGATAATGACTAATTTTGCTGTTATGGTATTAATTTAGATATCCACTAACATAAGTTTTTCAGTTTTTTCCTTGACTTTTGAAAAAATGTCGGGCCATTTTTAATGGTGAAAGAGATCTTTCGCATTAAATTAAAACCTGTACAAAATGGATTTATAAGGACGAGAGGACTATTTTTCTCAGACAGTAAAAAAATGTCGTTATCATGAATACCTTGAATAAAGCAAGAAATTTTGCAACATACAGTTTAATAAAATAGGCCTCTCACTCAGAATTAAATTATATTTAACATCAAATTTTAATTTTCACATGTTTAAATTTCAATCGTAGTGTTATTATTTTTTTCTTTTATTTTTCCTTGTTATCATCGCAAATTAAATTTTACATTGTGCATGTTATGAGCATTCGTCAATTATTAATGTTAATTTAAATTGCTACAACGTATTAAGTCTTTTCCCCTGCAACGTTCATCTTGTGGCTGTGAAAGTAGTTTTACAGGCAAAGTGAAGAAAATGAAGTGGTTCATTCACTTTCAGTGTGGTCAGCCTTGGCGACAACTTTGGCGACTTGGCAACGAATATGGTGACTTGGCGACCAAATTTGGCGGAAAAATAGTTGTTTACTGTTTTAGAAGTTTTGAAGGTCTACATTGAATACCAGCGGAATCTAGAACTTCCCATGGGTTTCCGGATAGAATTACCTCCAAACCCCATCGCCAAAAGGTACAAATAAGAGTGAGCTGACTTCTGCAAGGTAGAGTGGAATCAATGCGAGTCGGTGTTGTTCAGTGTCTTATTCTGAGTGATTGCACTTTGAAGACTGGGTACAACCGACTGAACTTGTTCGCGAGCTAGTGAAAATTCCTGCTCTTGAGATTTGATGTTATTTACTTTTATTCCTCTAGAACAAGTCATTGTTTTCTCGGAATGTTCCAGAACAATCGTCGAATAGTGACTTTTGCAATACGAGTGACAGTTTCATTGGCTTGCTCCTAGAGTATTCAATAAAATAACAGTACTATTGAATTGTTTCGTGATTATTCGTTGTAATCACAGTTTTGTTGTACTGATTCGAGAAGTTTCGTTGACTAGTACCTGTCTGTTTCTTTACAACTACATTCTCCCACAAGAAAGTCGACAAGTTTTTCGTAACAATATATAATTACAAACATTTAAAGTAATCAAATTTTAATGATATAAATAATAAGAAGAAGAAGATATTAAAAGATAAGATTCAAAATATTCAAATAATTGAAGGTGTATAATAACCATATACTAAAAATTAATTTTCTCCTGTAATTTAAATGAACCACTGAGAATTAACTGTACCTTCAAGTTAAAAGAAATTAAAAATTATTGCTGTAAAATATATTTCCAAAATTGACAGAAGAAATATTTCTATAAAATACAATAAAAAACATCTTTGTGGAGGGGGGGGGGGAGAGAAAGAAAGAAAGAAAGAGACAAATACGTGAAACCAAATGTGCACTGTTACCAAATGTGCACTGAAGTATGAGTAATTTTGTAGATGTAATTTTTGAACTGAACTGCGAAAAAAAAAAATCTTTTTTTCGATTGAGAAATATTTCAGTCAAAACTATGAATTATAATATAGTTAAATTATTATTTCCTGCTGAGTAATTTTTTAAACTGATGAGTGGTGAAAATATGCTGAGATTTAGACTGATTCATAGCTAAAATACGAGAAATAAAAGAAAAGAAAACTAAAGTAAAACACATGAATACTACTATAACGTAATCATTCATTTGATATTTCAAAATCAGTCCTTCATATTTATTACTCACTCTTATTCATACGTTGTAGAAAAATAAATATTTTTATCAAAAATTTTCTAAATTCAGTTTTTTGCAATATTTATATATTTTGAGGTCCCCTGAACCCGAAAATTAGGTTTTTAGCGGTTGGCCTCTCTCTTTCTATGTGTGCTGTCAGTTTAACTGAAACACAAATATGAAGTCCATACTCGGTATTCTAAATCTATACCATATAAGGGCGTTATTTAAAGTGATTTATTAAAATCGTACCAAAGTTTCGTATACAAAGACATACAAAAAAGAATTCAAAAACACAACATGTATGTACGAAGTTTCGTATTCGTACATTTTAACATTTTTATACTGCTTTATACAAAAAGAAATTCTCATAGAATTTTTAGATGCACAAAATTACATTTCACATAGAGTATGGCATGAAAAATATTATCCTCCATTTACAGAGCCACGCAAATTATTTGATACATTATAGCTATATTTGCCTATATTTGGAAGCGCCTAGAAGTGCATTTCAAGTTATGTCATGTTTATTTTTTCTATCCTAAATTTAAGTACGCTTTCTGGTGCGTATATAACTTGCAGATAATATACAAGGCTACTCAAAATTAGTCGAATAAGTTTCAAAGAATGGGCAGCAATTCCAGGAATAATTTAAATAGTTTTTTAATTTAATAACAACCTTAAGAATGCACTAGTTTTATTTACTAAAAAGTGCAGTTTAAGACTTAAAAAGTTAAAAAATCAACAAATGTTTCAGTACCTCTCGTCATCTTTCTCAGGACTGATTTTAATTATCAACACAAAAACCTTCGACTTCTTATACGTTTCGTTTTTCATTTCAACGGCATCTACTGATACTCGGATAATTAAATCAGTCTTGAAAAATATTGCAAGGGGTATTAAAACATATGGTGATATTTTAACATTTTAAATTTTAAACTGCACTTTTTAGCAAATAAAACCAATGTATTCTTATGTTGGGTGCTTTTATTATATCTGTATAAAAAACCTCAAGTGTTTCGTGAATGTAGTAGTTTTAGTATTCAAAGGAGGGGGGGGGGGGGGGGGTAGCCCCCTCACACACCGAAGTGCATTTCAGATAAAACTGTTTCTAGAACAATTATTCAACTTTTATTTCAAGTAGATTGTAAATGTTCAAATACAGATATCTCATTTTATGCACCTTAAAGTTTGTTTAATAATATGTCTTTCAGTAATGTTGGGTAAGAGAGAATAGTTACGTAAACTAGGTACCCCACAAGATTAACAAGTATATTTTTATCTATGAAATGAAAATATTAATTTCATATTTAAAGTGCCTTAGGTGATAGATTTTAAACAGATTCTTTCAATTTTACATAAATAATGACTTCTTTCTCTTAAAAATTCACTCAAGATTTTTTTCTATATTATCTATAATAATTAATCAGCCTGCGATTGCCTAGTTCACGACTTTTACACATGTATTTCCAATTTTTTTTCCTTGTTGCTAGAAGAAACTACTAAATATTGGTTTTCATTATGTATTTTTAATGACACCTTTTATATCATATAGTATTTACACATTTTAGAGTCTAAGCGGCTCCAAAAAATAAAAAATAACATCATAATCTTTCAATTCTAGTTTTATAACCATCTATCTGTTTACACTGAAAATAAAACAGTCTAAAAGTAAGGCAAAAAAAAAATGTCTGAAAAAGTATTTAAGACACGAAATATCTTAATATACAGCTTAGACATAATATAGATATCTTTATTTAAGACACTTTTTGCATCTTAATAAACTGGTGATGGAAATGAACTTATATAAAATGTCTTAATATATAGTAATATGTCTTAAATTTAGACATTCAAGATGAACGTCTTATTTTAAAATATCTTAAAACAAAGGAATCATTCGCCATTTAAGAGAAGAAGTGTTATCTATTGATCATTATATTAAGATAAAGTTAAAATAATTATAAGATAAAAAAATTTTTATAAACCATGATTTTAAATTTTCTGTTGAATCATATAAACGCTACTGAAGGCAGCCGGAACCCCAGCAATTGGATAAAAGTATTAAAAAAATTCCTTGCTAGCGTCTTTTGAGCTATTATAAAAGTTTCAAATGGCTATCTAGCCGGGAAGTTAGTTAAAAGTTGATTGCAAGCTTTGTACTGGAAACGCTGCCGAAGGCAGCAGGGTCCCGAAGCAATTGGATAAAAATATTTTTAAAAAGCATTTTCACCGTATTCTGAACTATTCCGAAAGTTTCAAATATCTAGCTACTCGGGAAGTTAGTTAAATAAATTTTCTATTGAATCATATGAACGCTGCCGAAGGCAGTAGGGACCTGAGGCAGTTGACTAAAAGTATTTAAAAAAATGTATTGCCACCGTGTTCTGAGCTATCCTGAAAGTTTCAAATATCTAGCTAGTCGGGAAGTTAGAGAAAAATCGATTGCAAGCTTTGTACTGGTAACGCTGCCGAAGGCAGCAGGAACCCGAAACAGTTGGCTAAAGGTATTAAAAAAATGCATTTTCACCGTGTTCCGAACTATTCTGAAAATTTCAAATGTCTAGCTAGTCGGGGAGTTAGTTAAATAAATGTACTGTCGAATAATATAAGCGCTGCCGAAGGCCGCGGGACCTGAAATAGTTGACTAAAATTATTAGAAAAATGTATTGTTACCGTGTTGTGAGCTGTCCTGAAAGTTTCAAATGTCTAGCTAGTCGGAAAGTTAGTGAAAAATCGATTGCAAGCTTTGTACTGATAACGCTGCCGAAGGCAGCAGGAACCCGAAACAGTTGGCTAAAGGTATCAAGAAAATGCATTTTCACCGTGTTCTGAACTATTCTGAAAGTTTCATATGTCTAGCTAGTCGGGAAGTTAGTTAAATAAATTTTCTGTCGAATCATATAAGCGCTGCCGAAGGCATCGGGGCTTGAAATAGTTCACTAAAATTATTAGAAAAATGTATTGTCACCGTGTTGTGAGCTGTCCTGAAAATTTCAAATATCTAGCTAGTCGGGAAGTTAATTTAAAATCGATTGCAAGATTTCTCCCTGACAAACACACAAACAAACAAACACACAAACAAGAATCGAAGTTAATAAAAACATGGTAATAAAAATCACTGATAATAATAATTTATTTAATTAAAAGAATTTTTAACTTACCGGTGGAAAAAATTATTTTCTAAAATTGAAATTATAATGAAACCATCAAAGATTTAAATCTGTTTTGTTGAAAAAAACAAACAAAAAAAACCTGAAATTTTTCAGGAAATGATTTTATTTAAGAGATTTTTCTGAAAATCGTATTATTCAAGCATTTCGGACTGGAATTTTCACATATTTATACCTTTTAGAAATCGAACTCTATTAGGTTTATTCAATAAAATATATATTAAGACAACGATTTTTGTTTTTTATATATTTTTTACATATTTGAAATCCTTAAACTGCGTTTTCTCAGATTGCATTTTTTTTACGAATTCGTGATTTTCAAAATGCTAAATCTTATACAGATATTTAAGAAAATATTTATTTTATTTATTTATTTATTTTGCATGATAAATAGATAATACTTAAATGAATTGGGGGATGGATTTTGTAATACCTTTAAAGAAAAAATACTAAAAATAAGAATATAACTAAATTTTTTACATAGACATTTCATTTATTTATTTATTTTTTTTTTCTCAAAAACTAATAAATAAATTTTAAAATCCATCACCAACTTTTTTTAAGTAGGCTTGCTCTTTAAATATCCAAAAAATTATTAAGTTTTCATTAATTATCTGTAGAAGTTTTAGCATTTTGAAAACCACAAATTCATGAAAAAATGCAAACTGAGAAAACACAATTTAAAGATTTTAAATCTGTAAAAAATATATCAAAAAACATAAGAATTATTGCCTAAATATAGATTTTATTGAACAAACCTATCAAATACAGTTCAATTTATAAATATTAAACGGAAATATAAGCTATTCTATGAAACCTTCAGAAGTGCGAAGTCAAAGGTGCCATATCCACAACATAGAACTGCAGTATATTTTATTGAGTTTTGCTGTGTTCTGCAGTGGTTTGTTAAAGACACTAAATTCCGATACTAGCTTTCCGATTCTAAGTCCGCTACTAAGTCCACTCTCGAGTAATGGAAATCAGTCTTTTAAAATTTAGTAATGTTTTATTTATGCTTTAGAAAATTATAAAATCTATTTTTAACAGGAAAACAGAATCACACGCCATCTGCATTTATTTATTTGTTAAAAATGCTTTAAAATGCGGCGGTGTTTTTAAGCTTAACATGGCGGTATATTTAAGTCTAAAATAATGGCGGTGTTTAAGACACTTGCAATGTCTTGATTTCAGATGCATAAAGGTGTTTAAAAAAAAGACATTTCTTTTCTGCTTAAAATGTGACCATATAAGACACTTTTTTAACTGAATTTAAGACGTTTACATTTATAATGTATTTGTTTATTAATATTATTGATTTCTTGTGACGTAACTGAATTCTACATATTTAAATTATTATTTTATCATCACGTATAAAAATTCCGCATAGAAACTAAAATAGTTTATTCTAGAAATAGAAATTGTTTTGTGTTATTCAAACTTTGTTGTATAAATAAATAAATTCTGGAAAATATTAAGTTATTCAAGCTTTGTTTTCTTCAATGGTAATAACTGTAATTAAACATTATACTGGGATATATATATATATATATATATATATATATATTAATAAAGATATATCTGTAATAGAACAAATAAATTTTGTATGTTTAATTCACTATTTGAATCAATGGACGAATCTTCCAAAAAACGTGCAAGCCACGAATAAAACATTATTTATTTATTTATTTATTATCTCAATATATTTGTGGAATTGTGATGCACGTTTTTCTTTCAAATCATCCCATCTCAAATCATCACTTGATTTATTTGAAATGCACGCATAAAAACATGATTAAAATTTTATTTTCATTATTCCAATACGTCATTGTAGCGATGACGTAACTTTTCAACGTTATCAGCTTGAAACTTTGGTTTTTATTATTAAGGTGATAGAAAAAAAGGTATATTTATAAACTCAAAGTAAAAAATAAACACCTAAAATAATATTTTCACCATATGACTAAAAATGTAAAAATGATGGAAATGAATTTCGTCTTTATTTTCCATTTTGCTGTAACTTTATTTTATGAAATTAAATTTAGAAAATGTAACTTACTAATTGTTATAAATAGTTAAAGATGAAAAATTTAAAAAGTAAGTAATATAATAATATATTAGAAACATATTTCATTAAAATGAAACTTAAATAATTACAATATAAAAAGAACTTTTTATATACCACGTTTTTAAATTTTCTGTTGAATCATATAAACGTGACAATTCTATGTATAAATACTTAAAAAAAAAAAAAAAAAGAAAAAGAATTATCCCATCAACTTGAAAGAAAACGATCAAATGCGTAGTAACAAGAGCAATTATAAGAAAATTTCAAATAGTTATTAATTGAATAAAAGTATTAAAATAATGCATTGTCATCGTATTCTGAGCTATTCTAAAAGTTTCACGGAAAGTTGGTTAAAACTCGATTGCAAGATTTGTAATGGACAAACAAACAAGAAAGCGAGTTAATAAAAACGGGGGTAAAAAGAATCGCCTATTTTAAGTTTAAAACGTATTTCACGATACAAAATTCTTTCTTTTCTTTTTTGCTTAATAATAATCAAAACAGTGTTTTGTCTCTCTCTTTCTCAAAAGAAAAGGAGAGAGAAAGAGGTGGGGGATGAGAAAGAGAGAGAGAGGAGAAAAAGAAAAATTATGATTCCCTTTATTAAATATGCTTAAATTTATCTATCTATTTATTCATTTATTTATTCTTTCTATAAATTAAAAGTTTTCGACTGATATAATTCAAATGAACAACAGCAAAAAGATTTCCCAAAACAAAGCCTCGTTCGAAAAAGGAAAATGCTCTTTAAAGCAGCCGTTTGATGGACACAAATTTGCTTATCAGCAGGGATTTCTCTAAATCACCACTTTGTCAAGTATCTTCTTTAAATAATGCTTCTCCAATTCAAGGTTCTGTAATAGCTATGTAATTATTCTTTTTGTTTCCTCTATATTTCAACTTCCTTAAACATATCTTTTTTTTTTTTTTTTTTTTTTTTCTTTCATCTTATGGCATATACCGAGTAAAAAAGTATATATCTTTGCTCATTTTACGGAAATTGCTAGGTTGCTTTGAACATTTCCCATTATTTGGTTTTGTGATAACTATATGTGTGTGAATACATAATATTGTTTTCTGCCCATTCCCATTACAAATGCACTGTAATTTTTTCTGTTTAATCTTTAGTCAAGGGAAAACTTCAAGATTATATGCGGGAGCCTTGACTTTTTTTTTTTTTTTTACAGGAATATTCTGTGCAACACTCATTAAACAGTGAGGTCTAACAAAACAAAAGCTTTTTGTCTTCAAAGTATTTTGTTTTACACTTAATTCTCTTATCGATGGTGGTACACAAATCTGCTGCGCACACATCTTAATTTCAACAATTCATATGAAAATTTAGAATGCGAGTTAAAAAATATTGTAATGAATTTTCTATATATTTTATACAATACTCATTAAACAGTGAGGTCTGACAAAACAAAAGCTTCTTATCGTCAAAATATTTTGTTTTACACATGCACTTAATTCTCTTATCGATGGTGATACATAAATCTACTGCGTACACGTCTTCATTTCAGCAATGCATATGAAAATTTAAAATGTAATTAAATCATTTTGTAATGAATTTTCTATATGTTTTATGCAATACTCGTTAAACTGTGAGGTCTAACAAAACAAAAGCTTCTTATCATCAATATATATATATATATTATACATTTAGTTCTCATATCGATGATGGTACATAAGTCTGCAGCGCACGCTTCTTAATTTCAACAATTCATATGAAATTTTAAAATGTTAATTAAAATATTTTGTAATGAATTTTTCATGTGACCGAATATAAAAATAAGTCAGCTATAATATTACTATAATATTAATTTTTATTCTCATTTTGAATAATTTAAAAGAAAAAAAATCACCGAATTCTAAATTCTGATATAATATATTCTCTACATTGAGAAATTAAAAAAAAAAAAAAAAAAAGAAAGAAAGAAAGAAAAAGAAAACAAAAATGTGTGTAAAATGTAAATACAATTCAATTTTCTATTTCTCGAACCACCATAACGTATCCATTGCAGTTTAAAGCTGACTATTCCTAGCCGTTTTAATAAATTACATCCAATGAAATTTTTTCTACCACATAAAATTAACTGGTATGTGGTATCCAGCGCCACCTATCGAATAACATGCAGAAAACTTTACTCACTGTAGTTTCTCATAAAGACATATACATGCAGTTTTCTGAAAATTTAACCAATGCATGCTGAGTTATCACTATCTGAAAAAAATCGCAGAAAGTAAACAACAGATTCACTTGTCATCCAATATACACTAAAACTGAATAAGTGTAATTTTTCGCACTATCAGTTTCAAATACCAAGTTTATTACATTTATATATCATCGAAGCTGAGATATAATATTCTTGTAAATGGAATAGTGTAGCAACGCAACCTGTCGGCCAATATGCATACAAATTAAATCAATGTATCGATGCAATCATCGTGGAACTCATATATATATATAGTTTTGTGCACTTATTACTATTAGACGCTGAGATATAACTTTCCATTAAATGGGGAAAATTGTAGCACAGTAGCCCCACTTATTGGATGAAATATCATAAAAATCTAATCAACATTACCTTAAGTCATGGTGCTACTAAATGTGAAGTTCTGTTCAATTCCTTTTATTGGCTCGTGAAACATAATTTCCACAAAATTTTGATTACACATAGACTGACATTTTCAAATTAGTATGTCGTTTCCATCACAAAATTTTTCTCTATATTTTCCTATAGAAATACAGCAGTAGAAATTACTTATTTTTTTTTTTTCCATTATGAATGCAAACTATTTTCATCTCAAAAGGGTACTATTACGCGAAATAGCCAACGGAAGTGGTTTTTTACCGTGTAGATGATATCCTTCCCGTTCTCGGGGAAATTTGCAGTTTAGCAGCGTCACCTGTCGGACGATACGCACCCGAATTAGATCAGCATAATGTCACATAATGATGTTTTCACGTATCAAGTTTTTTCGATTATATGCAATAGAACCTGAGATATAGCCTTCCCTTAAATTGCGAAAATCATTGTATAGCAGCGCCTTTTCAACTATTAGCATCAAATGCTGATAAGCATTAATATATGCCAAGCTGCATCTACATATAAATTTATATGCAATTCTGAGAAGTAATTCTTGAGATATAGCCTTCCCTGAAACTGCGGAAATCGTTGTATAGCAGCGCCATCTGTTAAGCGATTAGCAGCAAAAGTTTATAAGCACCAATTTACGCCAAGATGCAACTACATATAAATTTATATGTAATTCTGTCAATAGTTCTTGAGATACAGTTAGAGCAAATTTTTTGTCATACACATACACAGACAGGCATTTTCTAAAAATGGTCAAATCGTGTTTTGTACCTCTCAAAATGTGTAAATCTATCGAAAACCGGAAGTCAAAAAATTTTACGAATCCAATACTTTCTACTATTTAATATAGAAGAAAGTAAAAATGGTTATATCGTATTCAGGATATCACTTGTTTATGCATCAAGAAACGGATGCCGAAAATTTTCAGAAATCCAATACTTTCTCATCTATATATATAAAAGAGTAAACTCACTGATTCACTCACTGACTCAACACGGTTGTGGCGATCCTATGGGAGATAGAGTCACAATTTTTGGTGAGCAGGTTGATTTTAGGACCCTGACGCTCACTAAGACGGGATTTTGCGAAATAGCCCCCCGTTCCCCCCCCCGGGGGGGCAGAAGGCAAAAATCACCTTTATAAGCATATCTCGGCTCCAAATTGCTTCACGGTGAAGAAATTGCAGCTGGGGAGACTAGACTTGAATACAAAAAAATCATTTTCTGCGATTTTGGAATTTTGGATTTTTAAGGGGGGTTGGGGGTAAAAATGAGATTTTCGGGGGTGCATAAGGCAAAAACACATTTATAAGTACAACTCCGCACCAAATTACTTCACACGGAAGAAATTGCAGATGGGGAGACTAGGCTTGAATACGAAAAAATTATTTTCTGCGATTTTGGAATTTTTGATTTTTAAAGGGGGAAGGGGGTGAAAATGATTTTCAGAGTTGCTGATGACAAAAACACCTTTATAAGCATAACTCGGCTCCAAAAATTGCTTCACGAGGAAGATATTGCAGATGGGGAGACTAGACTTGAATACAAAAAAATCATTTTCTGCGATTTTGGATTTTTGGATTTTTAAGGGGGAAAAAAGAGGTGAAAATGATTTTCGGAGGCGCAGGAGGCAAAAACACCTTTATAAGCATAACTCGGTCCCAAATTACTTCACGATGAAAAAATTGCAGATGGGGGGACTAGACTTAAGTACAAAAAGATCATTTTCTGCGATTTTGGAATTTTGGATTTTTAAGGGGGGGGGGGCTGAAAATGATTTTCGAAGGTGCAGAAGGCAAAAACCACCTTTATAAGCACAACTCGACTCTAAATTGCTTCACGATGAAGAAATTGCAGAGGGAAAGACTAGACTTGAAAACAAAAAAATCATTTTCTGCGATTTTGCAATTTTGGATTTTTAAGGGGGGAAGGGGGTATAAATGATTTTTGGAGGCGCATAAGGCAAAAACACATTTATAAGTATAACTCGGCTCCAAATTACTTCACAGTGAAGAAATTGCAGATGGGGAGACTAGACTTGAATACAAAAAATCATTTCCTGCGATTTTGGAATTTTGGATTTTTAATGGGAGAAGGGGGTATAAATGATTTTCGGAGGCAAATTTAGAAAAATACAGATTTTCGAGTAAAAGTAATAGCTCAAAGATGTAAAAAAAAAAAAAAAAAAAAAAAAAACCGCCAAGCTTCTTCTTGAAAATATTTCCAAAAACTCATTTTTTGATTAATTTTGGATTTTTTTTTTTTTTTTTTTTTGGGGGGGGGGGAATAAAATTAGTGTCAGATCGTTCACAATTGGTACATAGAGGTTTTCGATACTTACAAATCGATTGCGGATATTTTCGAATTTGTAAAATTATTAGAAGGGGTGGGAAGGGGGGCAGTATGGGGGGGGGGGGCTATGGGCAAAAATAAATAGAAATACAGTTAGGCCGTTCAAAATTGCTCCAGATAGGTTTTAAAGGCCGAGTCGAATGGGGCTATTTTCGAAAGTGTAAAGTTATTAGGAGGGGCGAGAACGGGGAGGGGAGAGGGGGGCAAAAAAATAAAAATAGAGTTAGATCGTCCAAAATTGGTATATAGAGGTTTTCGATCCTTACAAATCGATTGCGAATATTTTCAAATTTGTAAAATTATTAGGAGGGGCGGGAAGGGGGGGGGCAAAAACAAATAGAAATACATTTAGGCCGTTCAAAATTGGTACAGATAGGTTTTAGAGGCCAGCAAGTCGAATGGGGATATTTTCGAAAGTGTAAAGTTATTAGGAGGGCCGGGAAGGGGGGGGCGGAGGGGCAAAAAAATAGAATAGAGTTAGAGCATTCAAAATTGGTATATAGAGGTTTTCGATACCTACAAATCGATTGCGGATATTTTCGAATTTTTAAAATTATTAGGATAGACGGGAGGGGGGGCGAAGGGGGAAAATAATAGAAATAAGAGTTAGAGCATTTTGGGAATTTTTTCCGAAGGCAGTGAGATTCCGGTGCGACATTTTTCCTAATAAGATTTTTTTTTTTTTTTTCTGTTTTTTTCACGTGATAAAAATTAATGCAATTTTGAGAATTCAGTAATTATAGCGATGCATATAAAATTGGGACCAGCGAAGCGGGCGTTGCCTGCTAGTTGCATATAAAGAAAAATGTAGAAATAAATTTATATTTAAAATTTATATTTAATGATCATTGAAAATAATGCATATAATGATATAAAATATTGAATAAATGTAGTAAAAAAAATTATAAGACAGTATATTTAAATGATAATACATCTCATGAACAAGCATTTATATTTGAAGAAGTTTCACTGAATGCAAAATTTAAACTGCATCAATAATTTTCTTTCATATTATCTTGCGAAATGCCAGCTATTTTTATGTCTTGTACGTTTTTTGTTATGCGCTTTCGCAATGTGTCTTATATTGTAGCTTGTAATAAAATTCACTGGTAGTAGAAAAAAATATACCATATAAAATAATAAATTTTTACAGGACGTCCTAAAAAATTTGAGACGCTGTTTGATTCTTCATTTTTAGAAGTAAATGGGCAATATAAATTACAAAGAAAAAGAAAAAAGTATTAATGAAAATAAATAAATAAATAAATTTTTATACGAGCCCCATGTATAAATTTGGTCAATAAGTGTTTATTTTCTGTCCAACAAGACCATTAAAGGAAAAAAAAAAAAAACCCGCATAATTGAATCTTTAATAGCAACTAAGATATAGAAAACAAAAACAGAAAATTATACGGTTCGCTTAGGTCATTAATATTTTCAACTGCACATATACTTTGCTTCGTTTAACTTTCAATGCACTTTGTCTGTGTAATCACACGGCTCACTGTAAAAACAAATTTCTAAAATAGGTAAAAAATTGTAAGATATTTGGGCACAGCAATGTTCCAAATTGAAAAGTTCTGTCTATAACCCAAAATTTCAACCTAAATTGGATACGAGACCAGTTTTGGATAGAATTGTTTTGAAACTTATTTTTTGCAGTGTACATACGTACACACACGAAATGTGTACATTTTGTTTAGATCATCTAAAGAAGGTTAAATATTTTTATATAAGATGTGAGTGATGCAATATTTTCTACAAAGTCTTTATTTATTATAGACAAATAAAAAATAAGATAATGAACCATACATAACAAGTTTTTAAACTCAAAATAGATAGATTTTCTGACCCATTTTAGGTTATAAACAGAACTTTCCAATTTGGAACATTGCTTTACCCAAATATCTTACAAATTTTTACCTATTTTAGAATTTTTTTTTCTTTTTTTTTAACAGTGTATCTGAAATTACTTGACGACATTATGGAAATGCTATATTAAATTAAACCAGAAAAAATGTCCATAAAAAAATGCTTCAGAATTAAATCAAGACAGCATATTTTTTTATAAGCTACCTTATATATCAAGTTTGATTCATTTATACGCTATATAAAGCGAGATATAGCCTTCTTGTAAATGGGGGGAAATTGCAGCTTCGTAGCGCCACCTATTGGCTAATTTGCACCAAAATTGAATTAGCATAGTTTTTCATAACAGTAGTCTCACATTTTTAGTTTGGTACAATTATACTTTACACGAATTGTGATATAGACTTCTCATAAATGGGGAATATTGCTATATAGCAGCGCCACCTGTAGTGTAATATATGTCAGATATCTAATCAGCACCAATTTATATTAACGTCCAACCAAATATAACGTTTCAAGGAATTTTGAATATTTCTTTGCAAGATGCGACGTCCGAAAATATTTTGGTATCAGATACATATTTTCTTGAAGTGGTCAGATTTTGTTTGGGACTTAGGACATATATCGAACCGTTACACAAATCCATCGAAAATTTCAAATAAAAAATTTTCTCGAATTCAATACGTTTATTATTTAAAAAAAAGTAAAAATAATTTGTTTTATTATAAAATAAAATAAATTACAATTTTTTTTTCACACTAATTTCTTTCTTTCTTTTTTTTTTTTCTTAAATAAAATATTGCATTTAGATGCTCAAAATTACGTAAACTAAACAGTTGTTTTACCCGGAAAAAAAAGAACCTTTTTTTTTATTATTATTTATTTATTTTTATTTTTTTTATCTTTTTGTGTCTCAAAAAGTTATTTTACTTAATTTTTTACAAGTCTACATAACTATTAAATGTCGCTTTTGTACGCAAAAGATACCCCTAATAGTTACACATGTAGTTTGAGCTGCTTTTTATAAATAATATCGATCTAATAATCATATTTAAATTGCTACAATCAAGGAAAATGTTTACTTTTCTTAAACGGCCTTCTACCACGAAAATGCTTAACATCGACGAAAGTTTGCCCCTAAGTAAATAACAATGCACAAGATGAATCTCGGAAACATATTTTTTCCTGTAGAATAAAAGCAAATTTAACCTTCAAAACTAGTCCGAGAATATATTTATCATTTCTTTTACCGCACTGCTAATTAAATTTCTTTCATCTTAAGTAATCATGTGAATACTTTATTTGAAAACTGGGTTTGGTTATTCAAAGCTTTTAACTTTTCTGTTAATGATTTATATTTAACCAGTTTATTTGTTTTGAAAGGTAAAGCAAATTCTCAATTTAAATTTTAAATAATTTTTTAGTGTATAAAAATATAAAAAATAAAATAAAATAAATTAGATAAATTAGACATAATTAATTAATAATCTCTTAAATGAAAATGAATTATCAAAGTAATTTACATATCAATATGTAAACATACAATTTTTTATGCATTTTTTGCATATTTTTAATAAGAGTATGGGCTTAAAAGGTTATGGGCACTGCCTTGTAGGTCCGCAGGTTCGAATCCCGGTGCGGATATGCATATTTGTGGTGTCCAATGTATACTGATATCCTACATTGTTGCTATGAATTCCTGTATAATGTAATATATGGTTTATTATAGATGAAAAGTCATTATAACTAAAGGTCTCAAAGCTATCAAATGATTTTTCATTGTTGCTGTTGTTTGAAAGAAAAATTCCTCTCGAACTATGTGAATGCATTAATTGCAGTGTTGGGCATAATTGATTAAAAAGTAATTTAATTACAATTGAATAATATTAAATTACAATTATATATTTTTACTATCAATCAATTAACAAGTAAATGATTACAAATAAATTGAATTACTTATTCAATTTATTTGTAATCAATTACTTGTTAATCGATTGACAGTAAAATAATTATAATTGTAATTTAATTGTAATTCAATTACTTTTTTATCAATTATGCCCAACACTGGTTAATTGTCACTTCGAATCCTAGGGACTAACCTTTAGTTCGTAATATAACCTTTAGTTCGTAACGTGTACTATACAAATAATTAAAATTTATAAATGCTATAAAATTTTTATTGCTATATTATAAAATATATTTTATTAAATACATGTTTTAATTAACTTATTAAAAAAAAATAAATAAATAATAAAGCACGTAAGGCACTCAACTCACGCCTAGGAAATTCACGTAGTGAATTGGCCTTAACCCTACCGAAAACATCTCTTTTACATTTCTTTAAAAAATAAAAAATAAATAAAAAATAAAATAAACAGTCAAAATTAGTGCAGTTATTATATAATATCGTCATTCAAAATAATAAAAGGGCTACATATAATCATTTTTGTCGGGTGATGTTTAAAGATAAGGCTACTAAAAGTATTAAGATGCGTATTATATATTATTCCCAATCACATAAATAAGACATAGACAGTTTTATAAAGAGAAAAATCGTTAAAAGAAAAGGAAAAGGAAATATTACAAACTGTCTGTTTGTTCGTTAGGAGTGAATTTATGTTTTGCTGAATTAGGAGCAATGCATCATAACTCCTAAACAGAATAAACTCTATAACTGAAAATTGATGTGAAAAAAATATCTAAAAAGGAAAGAATATTTTATAATAATAAAAATTGTGTGACTTACGAATGTAGATTAAAATATCAATATTAAGTAAATACGCACAACTAAGGGTAAGAAAAAAAAAATGAAAGAAAGAAAGAAATTATAAACAGAAAAACTAAAATGCATTAAAAATACTAAATTTTTAGAGATAAAACGAATTTAAGTATTAATTACATTACACACAATAGTTTAAACATGAATTTTGTCCTTTTTTCACCATCCATACTATTATTATTTCAACTTCAATAAAAATTATTTTAAAAGCCGTAGGTATATTTTATGAAGATATTCAAAATCCTTCTAGTAGATAAAATGAAAAATAAATATATATGTTGGTTGCTATGTACAATATTCAGCGTCATAGAAAGGTTTTAATAATTTTTCGAAAAAAATATCACAAAACATGTTTTGCTAATTAAATTCAATAAAATAAGAAAATAAATGAAACATATGATAAAAATACTCCCTAAGATAAAAATCTATTCATAAAATTGGATATGATTGGTTTATATATTCTGAGATAAATAAAATTTCACAAATAATCATGTTCACAATGCAGCATGTGCATTGATACATTTGACTTAAATAATAATTTATTTTCATGGTTTATTTTTCCTCTGTAAATTCCTGTTATAAATAATTTTTTAAGTATCTTGAAAACAAAGCAAATTTAATTTACAAAACAAAGTAAAACAAAATTGTTTAATAATAATAATATCAAAAGAAAAAAACAAAATTTGAAAAATTGCTAGAAAGGGAATCAGTCATTATATATATATATATATATAGACAGAATATGAATATATATCTTGTATCTTTGAAAACTTCAAAAGAAATTATATACATTAAAAAAAAAAAAAAAAAAAAAAAAAAAAATCCATAAATATCATTAAAAAAAGAAAAGAAAAGAAAAATCTATTTTTCCGAAAATTGTACATATAAATAAACATGAAGAATCGAACTGTCCATCAAAATATAATCTTAAATCACTTACCTTTCACTAAATCCAGTCGAATGACGGAAAGAAGAAGCAGTGTTGCCGCTAGCATAGTTTTTCACGCCTCTGCTGTCAAACTGAAAGTGCGGGTGCTTCAAGTTCAGTGTCACCGACTCGCAGCGACTTCGGACTGTTTATTGGTCGGGTGGACTGGCACCCGTATCCAGCATTTAAATATACGACAAATAAATTCGCTTAACGCGCGTCGAATTGTTTACATAAGTTTTGCGGTTCGAAATATTTACTAATGCTAAACTGACATTGTTGCCATATTTAACCACAAAAAATGTCTTAAGTGTAAAAAGTTACTATAATTATAGTCTATTTAGCTATTTAATAAGAAAGCACCACAGAACTGGCGTTTTAAAATAATAAGTACAAAACTTTGAATAAACACCATAAAATGCAACAAACTCGCAACAATTGTTTCGGTTCGCCTGACGAAGGGTCGTGTATTTTTTCGACCCGAAATAATTGTTGCGAGTTTATTGCATTTTATGGTTTTTATTCAAAGCTTTGTACTTATTATTTAGCTATTTGAAGAAGCTGTAAATATTTTTACCAAATGTGGGATGAGAAGTTTTAGTTTTTCAGTAATGAAAGACTATATCTGTCAAAATAAATAAATTTCAATAGCATGGTTGTAACATGCATGATACACTCGTGTCTAAAATTATCTTTACACGCATAAATTCACGGATTTCTCAGAAACTGTAAACTATAATTTTATGATTTTTTCTGGAATGTTACATAATATTATGACATAAATACAAAGGAAAATTTTTAAGAGTACTGCATGTGATGTATAATTGAGGAGCAAACATTCAAACCGTGTTTTCTCCTTCGGATACAATTTTTCAGATAATACAAAAACTAAAAAATTAAAAAATAACTAAAATTAAAATCTAATTATGGTTAGTGTAGATGTATTATGTTGGAGAGAAATTGTTAATTTAAGACATTCTCCAAACTGTATCGTACATTGCGTTCTCTACATCGAAATTACACCCAAGTTCTTTAAATATTTTTAATGGGTCATAAAATTTATCTATTTATTAAGGAGATAATTTCAAATTAAACTAAGTTTTCCAAAGCAAATAATTCCTTAAATAATAGATAGACAAAGAATTTCGTTAATGATGTATTTTATTAAATATTTTGGTCTCTTATACAAAACTAATATTTTATTTAATTCAAGTTTATAATTTCATTCAAAACCACTTTAGGTAGCACTCAGACATGATTGAATAATAGAAAAAAAATGGGGATTGTTACAATCAAATATTTTCTCTTTTTTTAGAATATAAAATTTTGACTCACCCAGATGCGCATTATAGCAGTTAATCCAGCTTAGATGATTGTATGAACAATAGAGGGCATTAATTTTCGTAATTTGAAGGCACCTAGATTCCGGGATTTGAAGTCACATCTGGATCCAAGAAGAGGGATCGCCACTATATACTCCATCAGATAAATTATTCCCCTAGATGAATCATGGATGTTTTGGCAAATTCCTCTGGCTTCTCATGTCTTTAGTATTTATAATTAAATACTATTAAACGCAGCTGATGCGGGAGGAAGTAGGATTTGTATATTTTGAGAACCATCGGGAGAATCCATCACTATCTCGCCGAAAAAGTAATTGACCAAGGACCAGTTCTAGCACTTCTAAAAAAAAATTCTTCGAAAGTCGTGGGCTGGAGAGAGAGTGTGTGGGTGGCTTATAGTTCCCCTAGCCTGGAGTTTTTTTTCGGATCCTCCATTCAAGTTTTATGACTCCTATAAACTATCGCCTTTCCTTTTTTGTTCTATAATGTCAACTGGGCAGCCAGTTAGTCTAAGAGATCCCTATCGCATTTCTTTCCCTTCTCCTTCAATTTTACAAGCAGCACTTATAAAAATATCTTATTCTTATTTAAAAGCAAAAAAACTTTTTTTATCCAACTATTTACATACAGATTAATAATTACTTTCTATTTTTCTACCACAAAAAATATTTATACATAAATAGCTATATACTTAAATGAAAAATCATATATGTATCTATATACATATCTAAATGTGTAATTTTAATTACAACATATTACTAGATACTAAAAAAATATGTAGATATATTTAGGAAGATATGTAGACGTAATATTTTTGGGCTAAGTTTAAAGAAAAATCACTAACTCAATTTCGGTATTTTTGGAGAAAACACGATTTGATGTTTGCTCCTCATATTGTAGCATGAAACAATAAAAACGGTAACAAAATGTGGATCCTTCAAACATATTCATTGGATATTTCATTAAATGCCATTAGTTTGAATATGTAAAGTTAAATTTAGACACGAGTGTACTTTATAAAAAATCCTTCTGTTGTTCTTTATAGATTCTTTTCTTTTAGTTTTTTTTTAACACTCTTCAACTTTGTTAGAAAATGTGTAAGCAATCTTACAATAAAAACAAAAATAATGTATCTAATTAAAACTGGAAACATAATAATAATAATAATAATAATAATAATAAATTAACTCCAAAAACGTATTTGAATCTTTCTCAATGTTAGCTTTCATGTGTAGAGTTAATTCATGTATGTTGTTTTCAGACACGATAAAGACAAACTGTCTAAATATATCATGCGCTATCCGACAATATAGAAAATAATCCACAAAACATTTTCATTGTAAAAGAATATATATATATACAACAGTACATTGCCGGATCTAGAACTTAACTTTTGTGGGAAGCTAAGAATTTTCAAGGTGTTATTCCAGATCAAAGAAAAGTTTACAATCGTAATAGTCAGTTGTGAATGTCAATATTTTTTTTTATTTATTTATTTATTTATTTTATTTTTATTTTTTTGGGGGGGGGGGCGCTACAGCCCCCTAGCCCCCCCCCCCATCCTTAAATCCGCCACTGCAACAGTAAGAAGTGAAATAGTTTACTTTTAATTTGAGAAATGAATGAATTAACATGTCAATAAAATAACGAATTCATATATAAAATATATTTTCATAAAAAACAAACTCTCATCATGCAGCAAAAATATGTAGTTGTAAATCCGCAATTTAAAAATTTATCAACATGTGAGAATTAAGAACTCATGAGTCGAGATGAGGAGAAATTTCATACTTAGACCAAAGTTTATTGAATATTATTGGTAATGAAAGGTTAAACAAATTATAAGTTTAAAATGAAAGATAAATTTAGGGAAAATATTAAAATAATTCTTTAAAAGATATACAGTCGAACCTCGTTAACGTGAATCTCAAGAGGGATAAAAAATTTGTTCATGTTATCAGTAATTCATGCTATCAGTAACTAATTTTTATATAACTAAACTAATTTTCATTTTGACGGGGTTTGTGAAAACGGTTCATGTTAAAAGTAATTCATGTTATCAGTGTTCACGTTAGCGAGTTTCGACTGTATTACAGTAATAATATTTTATTTTAAAAGAATTCATGTTATTTATATGCATAATTTAAAATGAATTATATTTATATGCGTGCTTTTTCTTTAACAGTAAAGCCATAAAAGCATGTTTTCCTTCTTTATATTTTTCTTTCCTTAATTAAAAACAAAATAGACTTTAAGATGCCATCACAGAAGAAAAAAAATACAGTTGGAAAGTGTTTTATAATCGGTGCAAACTGCATGAAATTTATTTCTTGTTTTTATATTTAATTATTTAGTAATTAAGTAACTAATTTAATTATTTAGTAATAATAAAAGGCTAAGACACATAAATGATTTTTTATAGTTTATTTTTATTTATTTTTGCATTTATTTTTTTACGGTAAATAACAACTTACATAGGTCTGACTTTTTAAAAGTTTAGTACTAGTTAATATTTTGATCCATATTTTTTAACCATTACCTTTCTATAAATGACCGGATATTTTCGATTTCACGCATATTGTCAAATGTCTAGAAAATTTGTTGAGGAATTATCTTGAAATTTTGGGCGTATAAAGAACATGTTGTAGATATTTCAACAAAAACTTTGTTCTGAAAGTAAAAAGGGAACTAATAAAAAATTAAAGAAAAACCAAATGCTTTGGATCACCCTATAAAAAGTAATACTTTAAATGCATTCTGGCTGTAGCATGAGATTATGACGCTTCTTCTAATTATTTGTATTCACTTATATAAGACTGGCGCATACCACTTTTTTAACACTTTCGAAAAAAAGTAAAGTGTTTATGAATTCGGTTTGTCTGTCCGCGCTCTAACTCCCGTAAATAGGGTAAGTGCATCAGTGATTGACACTTTTAGAGCAATCTCTGATTTTTTTAATGTTCTAGTCATCAGAAAATATTTTTAGAAATCTTAATTAGTACATATGGTATGAAAGACATTCAGAACCACATATAGTATGTTAAAATATATACATTTAATAAAAAAAATTTTTAATGAATTTTTATTTGACGCCCACTCAATGTTCCAGTAATTGATACTGCCAGTTTTTCATTTTATCAGTAATTAACCCCCTGTGCTCCAGTGTTTGACATAAAATGTTAAAATTCTTATATGTAAAATATATGATTTTGTTATTTTTTTTATTTATTAATTATTTCAGGATAGATGTCAATTACTGGAGCATGCCAATCACTGGAGCACCTACCCTATATGGAATTTTATGAAACTGATATATGTTATTCAAGTTCACTATCGTATATTACCTATTGAAAATGGAGTAAATACCACCAGTGGCTCATGTACAGGAACGCCCGAAAGTATTTGTAAGTATGACAATGTTTCGTAATTAAAGCATTACGTTCTACGAGAGGTATTTCTATAAACCATATTTCAATAAATTTACAAGGCACAAATCTTAAAGAAATTAAAATAAGATATTCAAGTTCACTATCGGATGTTGCCTATTAGAAATGGAGTAAATATTACCACTGTATTGTGTGCAAGGACACCCGAAATAATTCCAAAACATTGCGTTCTATGGGAGGTATTTCTGGAAACAACATATAATAACTTTATACTTTGCACAAATGAAATTGAAATATGTTATTCATATGTACAAAAGAATTCTTTCTATAATATATGTTACAATTAGTATTAAGATTTACAGGGCTGCATAAAACTATTCAGATTTATTAAAGGCTATATACGGAAATAGCTGAAATTGCATTTTCATTTTTATTAAGCATTTTAACACTTTCTAAGAATGTTTAAGTGTGAATGCGATTAGAATTAGTTTATCTGTCTGCAAGTCTGCATCCAGAGTCCGTAAATATTTTCAGATTTTCTTCAAAATAATGTATTTTACTCAAGTTCACTAGGAATATTCCCTATTTAAAATAGTATTAATACGCCCTGTACAACTGGTTTGTATAAAAGAACACCTCCCAAACCTCCAACACCCCCCCCCCCCCCCAAAAAAAAAAAAAAAAAAAAAAAGTTGCATTTTATGATTTTTATAAATCACATTTTAGCTCCCCAAATATTAATGGAATTTCTTAAAACTTGTATATGTCATTCAAGTTCACTATCGTGTAAGCCTTATTGAAAATAGAGTAAATACCATTGCTGGTTTGTGTACAAGTACAAAAACACCCGAAAGTATTCCAAAGCATTGCGTTCTATCAGAGGTATTTCTATAAACAATTGTTTAAAAATATTACTTTGTATAAATCTTAATGAAACTGAAATATGTTATTCATATGAACAAAAGAATGCTTTCTGTGGTATATAACATGATTAGAATTAAAATTTACAGGACCACGCAAAAATATTCAGTTACATTAACAGCTATTATTGAAAATTTGCAGGAATTTCATTTTCATTTTCATTAAACGTTTTTAACACTTTCTAACAATTTTTAAGAGTCAATATGATTTAAATAAGTTTATATGTCTGTCTATCTGCCCGTCTGCCCGCCTTTAGTGTTCGTCTGTCTATCTGCCCGTCTGCCCGCCTTTAGTGTTCGTAAATATTTTCAGAATTTCTTCAAAATGTTATATGTTATTCAATTTCACTATGGGATGTTATCTATTTAAAATGGAATTAATAGACCCTGTACAGCTGGTTTGTGTACAGGGACACCCAAAAAAATGCCAATGTATTGCGTTTTTTTTTTATAAATCACGTTTAAATAACTTCTGATATACGCGAGACATTTTTATAAAGCATGTTTAAATAATTTCCTTCTGCAAAAATCATAATGAAATTGACATTTATTGTTAATATTCTAAAAAAATGTTTTATGTAGAATATGATACGTTTAGCCTTCAGATTTACAGGGCTACACTAAAATATACAGATGCATTAAGGCTGTATTTGGAAATTTTTGTAATTGCATTTCCTTTTGTGTTAAGCATTTTTAACACTTCTAAATCAAACTAACAATGTTTAAGTGTGATTATGAATTCAATTAGTGTATATATCTGCCTTTCTGTCTCTGTGTCTTTCCGTTGTGTGATCACATAGGCAAAGTAGACTGAAGGTTAAACGACGCCACGAGTACGTACAGTTGGAATGTAATAACCGATACGAACCACATGTTTTTTCGTTTTTGTTTGTTATAACATGCAGGGCAGGGCGCTAAATTAACAATGGTCCTTTGGTCGGGAACACAGAAGTACTCAACGAACGAGTAAAATACCGGGTGATCCGAAATTCACAGAAATATATATATATAGGGTGATCAGTTTAACAGATTACCCGTTGGTTTTTCCTATTACCCTTAAATATGACGGATGTGGATGTGGCAACTATTCTAACACTGAAATGTAATTATTTGAACCTTGTTTAAGTGTGGGAGACAATTTCCAACACTGTTGGACTGTTACAACTTTATTTGTGAGGTGAAACAGAAATGGAGACGCCCAATGTTTTTTAATCCTGTGATAATTTTATTTATGCAAAACAAAATGTATTCAAATTTTTTACATTATCATTCCTACATTACATTTACATTATCATTATCATTTCACAGGATTTTCCAGAGAAGTCCTGCAAACATCGATGAATTAAAATAGATCATAACTGAAGAAATCTCGTCAATAACACCAACAATGCTGCGAAGTGTGTCTAAAAACTTGGCTCGACGTGTTCATGCTTGCATTCAAAATGGTGGCGAATATTTTCAACACTTTCTGTAAGGAATGACAATGTAAAAAATTGAATTAAAATGTGTTTGTCAAAAATAAAATTATCACAGGATTAAATAACACTGTGCGTCTCCATTTCTGTTTTTCCTCACAAATAAAGTTGTAACAGTCCAACAGTGTTAGAAATTGTCTCCCACTCTTAAACAAGGTTCAAACAATTATACTTCAGTGTTAGAATAGTTGCCATATCCGTCATATTTAAGGGTAATAAGAAAAACCAAAGGGTACTCTTTTAAACTGATCACCCTGTATATATTGTTCAAAACGTTCTGACTGCAGCTCTATGCAGTTTTCACAAAAATGTACAGAAAAGTATGTTTTTTTTTTTTTTTTTTTTTGAATATATAAGAAAAAATATTATGACTGTTTTCTCCGGCATATCGGGCTGTATTCACAGAATCCTCTCACATTTTAAACAGATGAGCCTAATCAAATGACGCAATTTTGCGAATATTGAAGCTTTTTTTAGGAGAATTTTCAATGCGCAATGTCTGACGGTCATTCTAATGAATGATGGTCGTCACATTGAGCATTTAAAGTCTTAATTGCGTTTTTGAATGCACTGCGACACTATAAAAAAATAATTTTACAATGAAAGCGCTATCTGAGGAAAAAAAAAAAAAACTTTTGTGAAATCTTTTGTAAATCTTTTGTGACGTAAAAATAAATTCCGTGCTTTTCTGCGCATGTCAGTGAAAACTGCATAGTGCTACGGTCAATACCTTTTGAATGATATATTTTTTAAGTTTTCTGTGATTTTTGGATCACCCTGTATAAATTTTAGTGGTCCACAGAACCAGTGAAACTTTTCAGGTTTTTTTTTTTTTTTTTCTTTTTTTTTACCTTTTTTTAAATTTGCTTGTAAATTTGTAATAGTACGTTATAACAATAGAGTATGCGTCAATATCAGCTATTCTCTGTAATTTTTCGTTTAACTTTAACTTAAAAACTTTTTAGTTTTTCTTTTAATGCTAATATAATTAATATTTTATGATAAATATGATATATATAAGCTCGTAAAGCATAATTTTTAATAGATTTCCTTTGTATATTTTTATTACTTTACAAAAAATTATTATATTTGACATGTAAATTTATTTTGTTTTACAAATTTCTAAATATTTAAAATATATAATAGAATGGGTGGTCGGACCTGTGAAATCCTAAAACTGCTGGACCTGCGGACCAGTGACTTAATTGTCTGATTTTCTACCCCTCAAGGATATACCCCCCACCGCCACTTTAGAATGTGGAAAAAGAGGGGAAAAAAGGCCTAAAATCCCATAGGAATAGCATGGTAAGAAAAGCAGAAAAACTCACAATGTCAAGTGTGTTAAAAAAAAAAAAAAAAAATTCACACCGGAAGTAATAAGGGGACAAAGTTGACTAGAAAAATACATTGAACAGCGGGAACCGGGCGGGCTGGGGCATGGGTCCTATCGTCCAGGATTAACACGACTCGCCTAGTATAACTCTTAGGCGGTGGTGGGGGTGGGTGGGCGGGAACCACCGCCACTTTAGAATGTGGAAAAAGAGGGGAAAAAAGGCTAAAAATCCCATAGGAATAACCCAAAGCAATGCCATTGTTAGAAAACTTAACATACGACATTAGACATAATATACTGCTTTCAGAATATAAAAATATTAAATACTTAATGAAATCGAAGCCTTTTTGTTAAATAACTTTTAACAGCACATGCGCAAATTTTAACGAAATTTCGTTTGTATAATTTATTAGCTAAATGCACTGAACTACAAATATGAAAATCTCCACCGAATATCGTGAAAATTCAAAAAGTTGTCATTGTTAGAATGAACTGAAAATCTACATTTATCAATATCACACAATCAGCAGATTGGGGAGAAAATCATATATCTCGAAAATTTATTTTTCCAACCGAGTGAAAATAATGCCCAGGCCGGGAGTCGAACCCAGGATCTTTGTACAAGGTCAATGCTCTACCAATTGAGTTATCCAGGTCGACAACCTTAAAGGTTGCCTAAAGGTTGTCTGAGTGAGTAACGCCCACCAGTTTTCGGCCTGGATAGCTCAATTGGTAGAGAGTTGACCTTGTATATCAAAGATCCGGTGTTCGACTCCCGGTCCGGGCATTATTTTCACTCAGCTAGAAAAATAAATTTTCTAGGCATATGAACTGAAAATCTGTTCTAAAAAAAAAAAAACGAGGAAAATGATAGTATTTATTTATAATTAAAGAACACTATATTACCACTGCTGGAATCAAAATAGAACAATTTTTCTGGACATTTGACGAAACGACTGAAATCGGAAGTTTCCGGTCATTTTGGGAAAGGTAGTGTAAATCAAGAAACACTAATAAATCACTGAAATTCCAGAGAAATTTTTGTTAAGAGGAACGGAAGAATCTTTTGATAAGCCTTTCTAGTATTTATTCAAAAATCTAGTTAATTTACATCAAAAAGGGATGCTATAAATAGACATAAAGAGAATAATTCTAGGCTTAAAGGTAAGGGCATTTACAAAAATCCACTTAGTTGCTTCGAAGATTCCAGAAATTAATTATATCTTGCGGTGCCTTTAGGGGCAGCTTTTGTTGGCGGTGTTGCACGTGCAACTGCTTCAAATGAAAACGCACTTTTTCTCGAGTTACTTAAAAATTATACAAAAGCTGAATAAGTAAAACACTTTCTCGTCGTTCAGTTTCAAAGCAAAGAAATGAAAGGGAATTCAAATTACCTTAAAGGGAGGCGGGGTATATAAATTCCTCCAAAATAGTTTAATGCGCATCCGTTAATATTGTTTACAAGTGTGTGCGTGTGCAGGTGATCATGTATTATATAAATCAGTGGGTTGAAATGCATCAGTGTGTTCAGTTAGACTGCATAAGTATAATTAAACAAGAAAGAAAAATCATGGGGCTCGTATAGATTATAAAACACTTTCTAGCTCTATTTAACCATTTCATCGTTTAAACTTAAAATTTCCAATTTTGTTTTAAATATTAAAACAGCAAAATTGAACTGAAAATGCACTCTCAGCTATTTCCATTTATATTTTTAAATGCATCCAAATATTTTTGTGTTTTTCTGTTACTCTTTAAACCAATCATTAATGCGAATCATTCCATTTGACGATTAAGGTTTTTTTTTTTTTTTTTTTTTTTTTTTTTTTTTTTGTGTGTGTGTGTGTGTGCGTGTGTGTGTGTGCTGTACAAAGAAGTAAAATATGCTTTAAAGAAATACCTTTTATATACAGTACTTGTAATGTATTCGAATTATTTTGTTATTGCCTGCACACAAATTAGCAGTGCTATTTACGTCTTTTGTTCCAATTATAGAGAAAAAAAATTCCCAAAAGCTATACTTACAGTTATATTTTTAAAGAGAAAACATACAAGAGATTTCTTTTGTGCAGCTCCATTTTGTATGGTCTAAAAACTTATTTCGCCCTATATAATGTATACAAATTATATTAGAACGGTAAAAGAGAAAAAGAGATAAAAATAGAAACCCTCACAACACAACTAAAAATCTTCTTCGAACAAATTCTACGTATATCTCACAATGTAATGCGATATTTTGCGTCGTCCTGTAAAACAATTATTAATACTAATCATACGCCATTTTATAGCAAGCACGCTTATGTACATCTGGATAAGTATATTTTATGCAGTATACAAAACTATTAAAAATAGCTTTAAAAAATACTTTCTTATAGATCGTAATGTTTTGTAATTCTTTTGTAAGCCCCTACATGCAAACCACTGGCACTATTACCATTTCGAATAAGGACTATACTACGGTGAGCCTGAATAACATAAATCAGTTTCAAGACATTTTAAAAATATTTACAAAAATTCGAGCTTGCACAGAAGGACAAACAAACAAAAATTATAAATTATTTTCAAATTTGTTGGAAAGAGTCGAGAAAAAAGAAACTTCGAAAGGCAAACTTTGTGGTCTCATGCTAAATCTAAATCGTGCTAATCTACCTTAGCTACCAAATTTTTCATCCTGTTAATCAGTTCAACAACACATACACATATTATAAAATTAAAAAATATTCAACAGAAGCAAAAAGTAATATTAAGTACACACTACATATTATAACCACAGAACTTGTAATCGTCGGTGACATAGCAAAGCCTTTTTGTATAGAAAATAAAATAAATAAATAAAATAAAATAAAATAAAATAAATAGAGGGAGAAACAAATAAAAACTACAAAACACTAGCGGCAACTAAAAAATATATTATCGAACCTATTCCAAATTATGACATTATTCATAATATATTTCATTGTTTATCAAAAGAAAACATGTAGAATACAAATCTTTCAACTAGATTATTTATAAAAAATTTTTATCATCTAAAAATTATTTTTCATCTGATGAATAAATTCAAGTATTTTTCTTTTTGAAAAATCAAATGTCAGCAGGTAATCAGTCCAGCCTGTTTATGAATTTATATGTTAAAACACCATTTTAAAACTTACACATGATTTTTTTTTTTTTTTTTTCAATATTTTCTTTGTTTTAAAAAGCATACTTTTTCTAATATTTCTGTTCATGTCTTATTAAGTTCCTGTCAGTCCGTCAGTTTATACACCATTAAATATGTGTTGAATTATAAATTTATTACACATTCTTGTTATGTGCATACGTCATCACGTAATTCCAAATACATAAATCAATCCTAATAACTGATAATTTCTTTGAAAATATACATATACTCAACAGTATAATGTACTGCGATTTTCTTTTCTACAAAAATGAAAAAAAAAAAAAAAAAAAAAAAAATCCTGTATAGTTTTTTTATGCATTATATTTTTGGGACTTTTTAAAATTGAGTTTTTGTTCTATTTAATCGTTTGTAGATCCTCTGAGTTCGAAAAACTGATTTTTAGCGGTTATTATGTGTGTATGTCTGATTGCTTGTGATTCTGTTATGAGCATAATTCTGGAACAAATATTAGCAGGGGGTTCAAACTCAGTATTCTAAATCTGTATGATATGGGGATGCTGGTGTTGGTGTTGGTGCTCGGATTAAGACCGATTGTCTGTACTAGCAGCCTGGGCCTTACTGGAAATGCCCTCCGTGATGGTCTTTCTAAGAGGTTCTAACCCGTATTCAAGCTAGTTTTGGAGAAAACCAAGAAAAACTCCGAACGTCTAGGTCGACAAGCCATATGAGGAAGATACTTGAACCTTTTTCTTAAAATCAGACGAATGGTTTGTTTACAAGGGCGCACAAGAAAGTTCAAATACGTGCATGGGCGAATTTTCAGGTAGGTACAGTTTAACCTCCATAACATACATTAAACAAAACGAAATAAGTATATATTGTTTAAATGCATAAAAGCAGTTTTGTGTAGAATATGGTAAAGCAAATCTTTTACCATTCGTCTACAGATCCACGCAAAAAAAAAAAATATATATATATATATATATATATATATATATATATATATATATAATTTAAAAAAAAGAAAATAAAGAGGACTAATGTGCAAGTTGTACATGACGGGACTAAAGTGAAAGTTGTACCTCAAGGGACTAATTGAAAGTTGTACCTCACGGGACTAATGTGCAAGTTGCACCGAACGAACAAACTATTTCTTTCAACGAAAATGCCTACTAACCCTGGACGATAGGTCTAATATATCGTATCATATTATACATCGTATTTATCGTAATATAACTCAATACCTATTTCGCTTCCTTCTTCGACTCGTTTTAATACGCATTTTTTATATGCATGAGCAGCCCCCGAAAAACAAAAACACTAAATCATTAAATTCGTTTTTTTACTTATTTTTATTTCATATTATTTCACGTGCACTTTTTATTTCCTAATTCAAAATTATTAAAAAAAAACTTTTTCGATATTGCTTGTAACGATACTGATTATTATTAATTTTCTTTTCTTTTTCTTTCAATAATAATAATAATAATAAAAAGATTTTGATGAAATTCTGGCAAAAGCAGAATTTAGTTTAGGACGGAGGACTATTAGTTTTTTTTTTCTTCCCAATTATAACATCGCTTTCAAATTACTCAATTTTATTTTCGATAAATTTTAGATTTCGATAAATATCCAATTATCGAAAAATGATTTCGACAAATGTCCAACTATCGAAAACGAAAACGCAAAAATCCCAGATTGAGACTAATAGGCCCTCAGTCCTAAAAAAAAAAAAAAAAAAAAAAAAAAAATCGAATACATTAGGTTACACTTGATAATCATTCGGAAGTGGATTAAGTTGTGTTGTACATTTTTTTCTAACATAACGCCTATGGGCGAATTTTCAAGTAGGTACAGTTTAACACCTTAAGAATGCGCTAAGCAAGATAAAATTTACAAATATGTGCTTAGAAGAAAAATTCATATGGAATATGGTAGGAAAAATATTCATCCTTTGTTTACAGGGCCACACAAAACTATTGTGTTATATTAGTGTTTTGTTTGGAAGTGGCTAGGAGTACAGTTCAAGTTGTGCCATGGTTTATTTATTTATTTATTTTAGGAGGAATGTTAAATTTAAGTACACTAATTAAACAGAATTCCTTAAAGAACGTATAAAACTTAAAAGACTGTAATACAGATACTATTAAATTTAAAGAGATTATGTTAAATTTAAATACAGTTTGATGTGTACATAATTTACATATTAGATATAACATAGAGGACAACTTAAAGTCAATTATTTTTAAAAATAGTGTAAACGGCTAGTCTATGAATAATTTGATTTTATTATTATTATTATTGTTATTTAATAACAGCCTTAAATGTTTATGCATGTAACTACAATATTCAAACGGGGTGAAGCGGATTAAGGAAGGCAGTAAATCCCTTCACACAAAAATGTTAAAAAAAAAAAAAAACAAAAAAAAAACTGTTTCTGTTCCTAAATCAATTTACAACTGTTATTTAAAATACATTTTCAGTGTTCGAATAAAATCTCTTATCTACCATCTTAGACTGCAATTATATGTCTATAGTAACGTAAAATAAAAAAAAGTAATGGGAGTGTCACATCAGATTATTATTTATTTATTTATTGATTGATTTTAATACATCAAAGAATCCTTGAAAGCAACCTTCTTACTGTAAATTACATAAATATGCGTGTATGTGTGCGTGTGTGTCTAATTTCAACTTAAAAACAAAAACTATAAATTATGCAGTTCGCATAAATGATAAACACTTTTCAACTGTACGTATTCACTGTATCTTTCAACTTTCAATGTACACTGGTGTTCAAAATTTAAGCAACAACCTGTTTTCTCGTTTTCTTCTTTTCTGCATAATTTTTAAATAAATAAACAATAAACATATGAACATAAAATTTAGATGGCATGTTCGTTTTCATACCATTAATCGAATTTTATATAATTTTAGCATGAGTAATAATTTTTAAACTAATAATTATTTATACATATATATGTGTGTGTGTGTGTGTATTTATTTATTTATTTTTTATTTATTTTATTTTATTTTATTTATTTTATTTATTTATTTTTTGAAGGTATGCTTTGGAAGAAAAGGAAAAATTTCAACAGTTTTAGAAAAGAAAACTTAATGAAAAGTGGTGTTAAGGATGCAATACAGATAGATAAAGACGCACATGCCTTGAATTGTTACAATTTTTCTTTCTGTATTAACTTTTCTTTTATTTTTATAATCGACATTTTAAAAATATATATAATTAATAATTTGTAAACTATGAGCATCACCAGAATAACAAAAATGTCGATAAATAGTTTTATAATGAACATCTTATCCAATTTTCATGTTTGTATGTATATTTTTTAAAAAGTTATTTACATGCGAAAAAAAGAAGAAAAATGAAGAAACAGAAAAGTGAATACAGGTAAAAAGATCTGGTTTTAATCTAACACATGCTGGATGCATGTGCATCTCCACCTATCTGTAATGCATCCTTATGACCATTTTTCATTAAGTTTTCTTTTTTAAAATTGTTGAAATTCTTCATTTTTTCCAAAGCTTATTTTTGAGAAAAAATGAATATTTATTAGCTTAAAAATTATTACTTATGTTAAAGTTATATAAAATTCGGTTAATGATATGATAACAAACATGCCATCCAAATTTTATGTCCATGTGTTTATTTGTTTAAAAAATATGCGCAAAAGAAAAAAACGAGACAACAAGTTGTTGCTTAAATTTTCAACACCAGTGAATTTTAATAACAGGAGACTTGGCGTTGGAATATTAAAATCCGAATAAACTACTACGTTAGAAACGCCAAAGAAAAATATTGGAAATGCATACAGCTGTTTCGGTAACCTTTAGAGTACCGTCTTCAGTGCAAAAAGGATTCTGAAACTGGAGAAGTGCTCGTATATATAGGAGAGGGGTCAAATTTAGGTCAACCAATAGGATTACTCTCCCCACTTTTCCCGTTTCTATATATATATTTTTTATCCACCCCCCAAAAGTATTTTTTTAAACTTATGTAGATAAGCAGAAAATAATTTTATTTAATAATTTTATTCCTAGCTCCTGCCCTAATTCAAAAAATAACTCATCAACTGAATTGCGCTTCGAAAAAATCCTCTTCCTCCCCCCCCCCTCCCCCTCTGCTCTTCGGAAAAAGGGATTAGTCTCTTCCCACCTGTCAAGTTGATGCCTCGGGGAAAGGGGTGAATATATTTGTGCGCTTGGAACACGAGATACTGATGTATGTGAGCTTCAGCCACGATTCCTCTAGTGTGAGCTTTAGATACGTGAGCTTAGACCACGACACCAGAAAGACAGACACACAAATCAAACGCTAAAACCTGATTTTCGTATTTAGGTTATCTGTAAACGTGTAAATATACCAAATACTCCTTTTCGAAAATTCGACCCAAAAACAATACTTTCTGAACTATACCCAGGTAAGATAAATAAAAACAGATAAGTGAAAACAGATTTATTCAAACTATTCTAGATACAGTCATTTAGAATTATGAATATTTGATTTTTTGCCTATAAAGATGCAAAAAACATAAATTATTTTTTCGCCATGGGCAAAAATGGCGACAACAGGTAAACTTGCTTTTTAAATCTTTAGTTAGTGATCCAAAGAGACCACCACCATAACGTGAAGCAGCTGCCCCTTATATGACTAATGTTATGCCTTCTCGTGGTAATAACACGACATATCCAGTTAAGGACACTTCCAGAAAATATATCAAGAAAAATGTCCCGATTATTTGTGGTTATAAAAGCGTAAGAATTCAAGGTTGAATAAAACTTTAAGTGCATCTATGAACAGTTGTTGTAGTTAAAAAGAAATAAAGTATTTCTTTAATTGTCATTTTCGAGATAATGCAGAAAACGAATACCTAAAAACGATTTTTTTTTTTTTTTTTTTTAATGGCCAATTATGTCTAATAACTAATCATTTAAATGATCGATTATCTAATTTTTTATGTATTCAATTTTTTCGCTCAGAATTCGCTGTCTGGGCTGATTGATATACCCTCCAATTATGATTAATAATCTGAAAAGCAAGGACCAGAACACTAGCTCTATAAATTCATCGCCTTACTTGATCTCTTAAATTTTATTCGATAAAAACTATAATGTAAATTAATTTTTTTTTTTTTTTTTTTTTTTTTAGGACTGAGGGCCTATTAGTCTCAATCTGGGATTTTTGCGCTGTCGTTTTCGATAGTTGGGCATTTGTCGAAATCATTTTTCGATAGTTGGACATTTATCGAAATCTAAAATTTATCGAAAATATAATTGAATAATTTGAAAGCGATGTTATAATTGGGAAGAAAAAAAAAAAAAACTAATAGTCCTCCGTCCTAAACTAAATTCTGCTTTTGCCAGAATTTCATAAAAATATTTTTATTATTATTATTATTATTATTATTATTGAAAGAAAAAGAAAAGAAAATTAATAATAATCAGTATCGTTACAAGCGATATCGAAAAAGTTTTTTTTTTATAATTTTGAATTAGGCAATAAAAAGTGCGCGTGTAATAATATGAAATAAAAATAAGTAAAAAAATGAATTTAATGATTTAATGTTTTTGTTTTTCGGGGGCTGCTCATGCATAAAAAAAATGCGTATTAAAACGAGTCGAAGAAGGAAGCGAAATAAGTATTGAGTTATATTACGATAAATACGATGTATAATATGATACGATATATAATATGATACGATATATTAGACCTATCGTCCAGGGTTAGTAGGCATTTTCGTTGAAAGAAATAGTTTGTTCGTTCGGCGCAACTTGCACATTAGTCCCGTGAGGTACAACTTTCACGTTAGTCCCGTCAGGTACAACTTGCACATTAGTCCACTTTAATTTCCTTTTAGGTTGATTTCTTTAGAAATCGACCTATTGCAACCACTTCGTTTATCTATATCTATCTATCTCTCTATCTATCTATCTATTTATAATGAAAATGTTGTCATCACGATAACCCCCGAAATAATACTCGAAATCGAACCAAATTTGGACAGTGAACTGATCTTATAAATATCTTGGATGAGTTCGTTAACCAAGTTGCTCCGACTTTTTGTTTTCAAGTGGCAGCCACTTGAATATTTCTAACCCACATTGTAAAAAGCGTATTTAAAGCAAGATTTGATTGAATTTTTATGTAAATCTAGACTACATAAGGTTCTAAATGAACTTTATTAATGAAATTTAGCTGCCATTTTTAACAAAGTGGCGGATATCTTAAATTAAGTGGGGCCACTGGAAATCAGGCTACCACTTAAAAATTTAAAATGATGATAACTTCCGAAATAATACTCCAAATCGAACCAAATTTGGACAGCGTCTTAACTTGTGTTATGAATATCTTGGATGAGTTTCTTAACCAAGTTGCTCCACCATTTTGTTTTCAAGTGGAGACCACTTGAAATTTTCAAATTCAAATTGTAAAAAGCGTATTCCGAATTTGCTTAAATTTTGATGTATATATAGACTATATAAGTGTCTCAGTGAAGTTTATTAATGAACGTATCCGCCATTTTTAATAAAGTGGCGGATATCTTAAGTTAAGCAGGGCCATTTGAAATCAGGCTACCACTTGAAAATTTAAAATCCCGATAACTTCCGAAATAATACTCCAAATCGAACGAAATTTGGACAGTGTCTTAACTTGTGTTATGCACATATTGGATGAGTTTCTTAACCAAGTTGCTCCACCATTTTGTTTTCAAGTGGAGACCACTTGAAAATTTCAAATTCAAATTGTAAAAATCGTATTCCGAATTTGTTTGAATTTTGATGTATACTTAGACTATATATGTGTCTCAATGAAGTTTATTAATGAACTATGGATTTTCTCGCCAAAAGTCGCCAAAAAAGTCGCCAAGTGGAAAAGTCGCCAAATTTGGCGCCAAATCCATTACTTGCCATATTGGAGCTTTTTAATGCGTTTTTAAGGGAAAATTAGGCTATTTTGTTATTATTAAAATTAGGCAATCACTTCATTTATCTATCTATCTATCTATAATGAAAATTTTGTCATCACGATAACTCCCGAAATAATACTCTAAATAGAACCAAATTTGGACAGTGAACTGATCTTATAAATATCTTGGATGATTTCGTTAACCAAGTTGCTCCGACTTTTTGTTTTCAAGTGGCAGCCACTTGAATATTTCTAACCCACATTGTAAAAAGCATATTTAAAGCAAGATTTGCTTGAATTTTTATGTAAATCTAGACTACATAAGGTTCTAAATGAACTTTATTAAGGAAATTTATCTGCCATTTTTAACAAAGTGGCGGATATCTTAAGTTAAGTGGGGCCACTTGAAATCAGGCTACCACTTGAAAATTTAAAATGACGATAACTTCTGAAATAATACTCCAAATCGAACCAAATTTGGACAGCGTCTTAACTTGTGTTATGAATATCTTGGATGAGTTTCTGAACCAAATTGCTCCACCATTTTGTTTTCAAGTGGAGACCGTATCTGCCCTTTTTAATAAAGTGGCGGATATCTTAAGTTAAGCAGGGCCACTTGAAATCAGGCTACCACTTGAAAATTTAAAATCCCGATAACTTCCGAAATAATACTCCAAATCGAACGAAATTTGGACAGTGTCTTAACTTGTGTTATGCATATCTTGGATGAGTTTCTTAACCAAGTTGCTCCACCATTTTGTTTTCAAGTGGAGACCACTTGAAAATTTCAAATTCAAATTGTAAAAAGCTTATTCCGAATTTGTTTGAATTTTGATGTATGCTTAGACTATATAAGTGTCTCAATGAAGTTTATTAATGAACTATGGATTTTCTCGCCAACAGTTGCCAAAAAAGTCGCCAAGTGGAAAGTTGCCAAATTTGGTGCCAAATTCATTACTTGCCATATTGGAGCTTTTTAATGCGTTTTTAAGGGAAATTTAGGCTATTTTAACGTTAAAACAAAGTAGAAATGCAGAAAATTAACATTTAATCAACTTACTAAGCCTCTTTGAAAGAATTTCTACAAAAAAAAGAAAAAGAACTATTTTCAAATTTGCAACAATATCTTAGATTAATTAGTTCACTGAGCAACTTTCTCTGCTATTTTCATCCATGTGGCAGCCACTTAATTTTTCAACACGATGTTTTTTGAGATTCTGAATTAATTCTAACTATATTTGTACAGTAGTCTTATCTCACAAATACATTTAATATATTTGTCAACTTGGCTCACCATCTTGTTTCCAAGTGCCGGCCACTTGAAAATTTTAAATTCACATAAAAAGGTATTTATGAACCGATTTGCTTAAAACTCCACATGTAGATAGCCTACATCAATATTTCTACTAATTCGTTAAGAATTTGTAGCCGCCATTTTGAAACAAAATGACGGCTACTTGATAAGGAAAAAGAAATCAACCTACCCTTTCCGAATAAGCCGGAAGGACTTGTTTTATTTTATTTTTAAATTCAAATCGAAAATCTGGACGCAGGTTATGTAAGTTGCGTCCATCAGTAAACAGGGATGAAAGATCAGGGTGTAGAGATCAGGTATTGAAATAAAGACATATATTCTAAGCAATGGGTGAAATATATGACAGACACATAAGAAATGCACAGGAATTATTATGTAATTACAAACAATCAATTAATTTATGAAAAACTAATAAATATAGTTTACTTTCTTTACAGAAGGTTAAACTTGATAAAAATAGTATTTAAAGAATAATCGTGTAGAAAAACACTAAAACATACAACTTTTTTAGACATCAAAAGCACTAAAAACTTAGATATCAAATGTAATATTAAATTTGTTAATTATTATTATTATTATTATTTTAAATAAATTTTACGAATATTTTCAGACATATTATTTGAATTTTTCTTAGACAAATGTTATTTGCAAATCCAGAAAATTTAATGAGAATACATCGTACCAAACAATAAAAAAATCTACCTCAGTATTACACAAATAGCTTTAATATTCAAATAGTATGCTTTCCGTTAAAAAATATTGTGTTGAAAAATCTTTAGTGAAATCTTCTCAAGAAAAGGAACTAAAAAATACATTATCCGACGAACAAATATTCGTGCACTTAAAAATTAAATTAAAGAGAAAATATTCGAAACATAAACTAATGAAAAATTTAATGTGAAAATTTTGTCTTTAATAAAATTTATTTTAATTTTAAAAAACCATGAGATACTGCTTGCAAGAATACATTCTACTTTATGTTTTGTGTAATATGTGTATATATACATATATGTATATATATATTAAAAACCTTACATATTGAAAGCCATATTTAAAACTTTACTTTAAATAAATTATCAATTTTCATTTTTAGTTTTAGTCGATAGCTATGATATTAACTTTATGCTATTCCAGTTATCTAGATTTTGGTTCAAGTTTTTGTATTTTTTTTTTTTTTTTTTTAAGGACTGAGGGCCTATTAGTCTCAATCTGGGATTTTTGCGTTGTCGTTTTCGATAGTTGGACATTTGTCGAAATCTAAAATTTATCGAAAATATAATTGAATAATTTGAAAGCGATGTTATAATTGGGAAAAAAAAAAATAGTCCTCCGTCCTAAACTAAATTCTGCTTTTGCCAGAATTTCATCAAAATCTTTTTTTTTTATTATTATTATTATTGAAAGAAAAAGAAAAGAAAATTAATAATAATCAGTATCGTTACAAGCGATATCGAAAATGTTTTTTTTTAATAATTTTGAATTAGGAAATAAAAAGTGCGCGTGTAATAATATGAAATAAAAATAAGTAAAAAAATGAATTTAATGATTTAATGTTTTTGTTTTTCGGGGGCTGCTCATGCATATAAAAAATGCGTATTAAAACGAGTCGAAGAAGGAAACGAAATAAGTATTGAGTTATATTACGATAAATACGATATATATAATATGCTACGATATATTAGACCTATCGTCCAGGGTTAGTAGGCATTTTCGTTGAAAGAAATAGTTTGTTCGTTCGGTGCAATTTGCACATTAGTCCCGTGATGTACTACAGGGTGACAAGAAATAACTTGGACGAAGTTTTAAACGAAATATCTGTAACTACCACTAAAGTTATAAATTTATTTCATTGTCATTTATTATTAGTATTGGTCCTACAAAGCGACTAAACAGGTGTAAGTAAGTTAGTTGTGAGATAACCATTATGGTTAACAAACGATCTGCCATACTTGAATTACATAAGCAAGGAAAGAAACAATGTGAAATTGTTCAACTATTGAAAGTGCCTAAGCAGACGGTTTCATACACAATCAAAAGGTTTAAAGAACTCGGACATGATGGTGACAGACCTGGAAGAGGAAGAAAACGCACAGTTAACACATGAAGAAACCGAAAAGTTATCAAAAACCGAGTTCAACGAAATCCTAGGATTTCAATGAGAAAGGTTGCTAGAGAGATGAAGGTCAACAGAGAAACCGCACGTTTGATGGCAAGAGTAGAGCTTAGTCTTCGCCCTTACAAAATGAAAGAGGCTCAAAAGCTAACAGCAGAGAACAAACGCACAAGACTTCAAAGGTGTAAGGAACTGTTAAAGCGGGCCGCAGGTAATCGATGGCAAACATTTGTCTTCACAGATGAGAAACTGTTCTCGATTGAAGAAGCTCACAATAGCCATAATGATAGAGTTTGGTCAGCAGAAGCACCTGGACCTTCTTGCATTGTTGAACGACGTCAACAGTCCCAATCTGTAATGGTTTGGGGTGGGATATGTGCTAGTGGGAAAACACCACTTGTTTTTGGTGATCAAGGGATAAAGATTAATCAACAAACATATCGCAAACTCATTTTGGAAGATGTCATCTTACCTTGGTCGCAAAAGTTCTTTGGAAACAAAAGATGGACCTTCCAACAGGATTCCGCACTTGCACACAGAGCTAAAGGCACTCAAGACTGGTGCAAGACAAATTTTCCTGACTTCATTGGAGCTCAAGAATGGCCACCGTATTCCCCAGATTTGAACCCGGTGGATTATTCTGTTTGGTCCATCTTGGAGACAAGGGTGTGGGCTAAACCTCATAAAACTTTGGCATCCCTAAAGAAATCCTTATGCAAAGAATAGGATAAAATATCAGTAAGTGAGTTGCGGGCCATAGCCGAAAATTTTGTGAAACGTTTAAAGCTCTGTGTTAATGCTAAAGGTAGCCACTTTAAAAATTTGTAAATATGTTAGACAAAATAATGTATTCATATTTATTTTGAAGTTTGGTTGTAATATTTTCATTAGCATTAAAGTTATAATGTATCATGTGTGTCCAAGTTATTTCTTGTCACCCTGTACTTTCACATTAGTCCCTTGAGGTACAACTTTCACTTTAGTCCCGTCAGGTACAACTTGCACATTAGTCCCCTTTAATTTCCTTTTTTTTTTTTTATTACAATATTATTTTATAAAAGTAAAAAAATAATAATAATAACAGAAAACATGAAATTTTAGATTTGGATTTGATATATTATAATTATTACAATCTTTGTAAAATATTTCATTCACATACTATATTATAGAAATTTAATGAGCAAATTAATCAATTAATTATTATTATAATTATTTATTATTTTCCAAATTACTCTTACTGCCAGGTTTAAAATATCTTTTAAAATATCAAAAAATAACTTTTAAAATATCAAATAAACTGTAACCGTGGCATTTCTTAGCAACTGTATTTGTAGCAGTTCTCGAAAACTGTTTTCGTGGCAGAAGTTTTGCATTATCGTGATTAATTATAGTTGTTAAAAATTTCTAGTACGGTAGAGTACCGATTATCCGCGGTGCGAATTATCCGCGAGTGCAAGAGCCTCGAAAAACGATTTAAATTACTAACCTACAGAAAAATACAATAGGTTCTTCAGTGCGAAGGTCGAAAATTACCGACATGTTTACTGTGCATCGTAATTCTATAGACCTACTTGAAATTTTTTTGACGGTTTTAGGAGGAAATGGATTTTTTTACTTTAGAAATATGGATTATACTGTTCTATCACGTATTTTTTTTTTTTTTTTTTTTTTTTCATGTTTGCACCCCATTTTATTCTGTTTTTGGGGTTATCCGTGTTTACCACCCAATTTCGTGGATAATCGGTTCTCTACTGTATTTGAAAAAAAAAAAAAAGAAAAGAAAAAAAAAAAAAAAACTCTATTAATCACAATAATTGAACTTTGTGCAGATGGGGCCAGATCTTCTCGAATTATAACCGAGTTAGTGGATGCAATTTTTTTTTAACTCCCCTTTTACTTTAGATAAGCTAAAAATGCAAATAATATGAGTAAATGCTGTTTATAAATATATTTAAAATACAATGTATGTACAGGCGAAAAGAAAAGAAAAAAAAACGAAACATCCGATGTTATTTCATTATTAACTGACGCAAGAAAATCTAATATATATCATTCCACAAGAAATTAGGTGTACTTTTCGAAAATGACGTGACATTTTGAATTAGGGGTCATCTACATATTATAAAATGAACCCCAAATCTGATCTTTTTTTTTTTTTTTTTTTTCAATAGTAACACCATATTTTGACTTCATATTTCAATTTCTGAAAGCCTGGCAGTGCAGAAAAATATATACAGTTTGTGTAGTTTTTCTTTGGTATTTATAGAGTTATAACAGAAAAAGTGCCAGAGGATTACCTGTAAATTTAGAAAAGTAACATTAAAATTCTACAAGAAAAGAGACAAAAACATTGTTTCTCACCGGAAATATTTTATGAAAACAATAAATAAATAAATAATGTAATCATTTACAGATCTACATTAACCTTGATTTGCCTCATTTCTGATTAGTTCTTCTTAAATAAATTTAAATACATAACTAGATAGTGATATTAAATAACTTTATTTAATACATAGTAGGTATATTTAATTATATTATACTTAAAATTGGCCAAACAATGCTAATAGAAAATTGTGCAATATTTCAAATAAAAATGTACATGACAATACTGATCAGCAGTTAAAAATTAAATTAATTTTCTTTCAATTTAACCCTTTGCTAGACCTGATACACTAAAACGCTCTAAACAGTGTTGCCAAATTTAGGGATTATTTTACCCAACTGCCACTAATAATTCTGAGGAGTCACATTTGATATACATAATGGACGAATAACCTTCGAAGTGATTGATAAACCGTCACAGTTAAAATTTAGTGGTGGATATTGAACAAAAAAGTCATTAAACTTGGTAACACTGACCAGAGGAGTGAAATTAAATAAGACCGGCAAAGGGTAATTAAAAATCATTCATTTTATGTTATAAATGTGACATAATGTAAGAACTACAATTATATATACGTATATATATATATATATATATATATATATATATATACAATATATACATAATATTTAACAAAATTTATAATAATACTACAACAAACAATGCATAAATTTATTCAGATAAATTATTTTAAAGTAATGTTTTAACATTACTTGAAGTATACCTTAAACGTTTGTAATCATACTTAGTTTAACTCTATGAAATAGGAAACTGTACGATTTGTTTTATAATTTCTCGGAGAATACAGTTTCTTAAATAAAATATTTAATTTTTTTAAGATTAAAGAACACTTAAAATAATAATTTAAAAAATACGCAATACATAAACTAAATTAATGTTTTATTAACTCTTTAACGATCAAACATCGTGCATCGCATTCTAGTGGTTGTCAATAGATAATTAGTTTTTCTCAATTGACAATTTTTATGTCTATCTATTTTTCTATTTTAAATAGTAAGCTCCGCCTATTTGATTGGTTTTATGCACTAGTGTTTAAATAATTCAAATTTAAAAACTAATGCATCAAAAATCAGCTTAAAGATTTCAAAATCAGTAATCAATGCGATAAATACCACTGGCGAATATTATTGCCAACGTAAATTAAGGGTTTAAATATGAATATGCAAAATCAACTTTTCTTTTCTTTTTCTTTATTGTGTTCTTTTTCGATGAAAGGCGAGGCCTCTTTTCCTTACTGACCAAGAACTCTTGTTTGCTAACCATATTTGCCAACATCCTAATTCATATTCCGTAGTATTGTTTGTCCCGCTTTTTTTTTATTTTTTCCATTCCAGTATCGAATTGAAGAGAAGAGCACTGGGGAATCCCTGGACGACTATGAACTATGATCCGCATCTCCCCACACATAACATCTGCAAACTAAGGAACAGGTTCAATGATGGTTACATGCAAAGCTTTCCAGAGTAAGTGTATTCAGATTCACGCCAATGGAGTAATGGGTAGCGTAGTAGAGATGGGCATTATTTCACGTAACATAATAAGTAATATTATTATTGCATTGTAGCCTATTAGCACTGTAATATATTACAAAAAATATCCTATTAAAAAAAATAATATTTTCAACTTTATTTCTGCACGCGAAATAGACAAGAAATTTCTGGCGATAAAACTGATATAATACACCATTATACAAGTAAAAAGCTTGAATTATTTCTTTTATATAATTACTTTATTTTTTTTTATTTTTTTTTTTTTACAAAATGCAAAAACAATATTATGAACGCTGGCTACTACCGGAAATTCAAATCATACGAAAACTGATAGTCCAAATCGCGTCATACGGTAGGGAATTTACAGAGTAATGAATAAAACACCCATCTTTTCGCATCTAACTATACCCGCACCCCTCATGTTAGGTACAGCATCATACATAAACAGATAACGAAGTAAGGAGTAAAAGACTCGCATCAGACTTTCCGCGCAGATGTTCGAATCGATTCGTTAATTTACGTCTGAAAAAATAGGCCTGAAATCTCAGTAAGGAATACATACGATTTCATGCAACTCTGTTACTCGGTGATATTCTCAATCAGTAATTTCTTTCCATTTCCATATTCATAAAATTATCGTTAAAAAAATAATACAGCTGCAGCTGTATTATTTTTTTAACGATAATTTTGTAATGATAATATTTTCTAGAATGTATTACGGAATATTCCTTGTGAAATATATTAATCAAAATAATTTTAATAAGCAAGATAATTTTAACGTTTAGGACAAATAACATCATGCTGATATCAATTTATAAATGATTTTATTTGGTGTTGATTATTTTTTATGGGATAATAAAATCGTTTGAATAAAATACTTTGATACCACGGTTTAAAGAAATAGTGTTAATTTATGCAGCTAGCATGAGATAGGTAAGGGGTGATTATTAGACGTTGATTACTATTTCGTCATGAGGGTGAGGAATGGGATTACACTTGCTAGGTTTGGATTCGCTTGCGTATTGGAAACAGATGTTTCGGGAGTTTGATAATTGAAAGGAAGGAGTGTTTGTTTATATTTTAATTGCTTATAGCAGATGGAATTGAAAATGCGTAATGGCATACAGCATTTATTGTGGTTTTATTAAGAATATTGTTTAAGTTTAATTAAGAATAATTTGAGAAGAAAATTGAATATTTATTTATTTATTTTTACTGTTTAGCTTTTCTTCACTTTTTTTTTTTTTTTTTTTTTAAATCTGATTTTTTCTTGAGACTATTTTTTTAGATTTAAAATGAGTAAAGGTGTTAAGAATAGTTAATTGTGCTCTTATGTTAAAATTAATTGTCTGAGAAAATACATCATTTTATACAATTTTTGTAAGCAAAATCCATATTTTTAAACAAGTGTTTCTAATTTTAGAAAACCTATTCAAAGTGACTGTTTGCTAAGTACGAGTGAAAAACACAAATTTTCTTGTCAATCTGCAAAGTTCAAGTTCTTCGGAAAATCGAAAGAAACAGTTACTCGGTAGTTTAAAATTTGGGATGCCTTAAAGATGTTTCTTAAAAATTTGCTGTTATTATTTGTTTCTTAATTACATATATGGCTTATAATAGGAGAATTCTTTTTTTTTTTTTTTTTTTTTTTTTTTCCAGAAAACGGCTCTCGTGTACGTGTTTCTTGATATTATTTGAAATATTCTGTTTTCGTGTTTAAAGGAATTGGTTTAATGAACCTTAAGCTTACTCGATTGGGACAAACGTTTGTGTAAAATTTTGACTCTACCACTATTTCATATCAGCGGTTTTTTTTTTTTTTTTTTTAATTGAAGAAATTCTAGTGTTAAATAAAGTGAAGATTACTATTCGAAAGCATTGGGACTTAAAAACATGAACCGCATCCACTATGTAGGACACATGTATATATTGTATATCATCCAGAAAGGATTAGAAAAACAGCCATATGTAAACTAAAAAGTAATAGGTTATAAAAATAATATGTTGCAAAAACCTATTACCAAAGGAAGTATGAAACGAAGTAACCTATTACTGAAAAGTAACTATTTATCCCATCTCTATAGCGCAATTCGTAGTAGTTACGTCATGATTATGTCACGATTACGACACTAATCGATGACAAGGCCATCTGGTGCTGGCGGTAGATGAACTACTCAGGCTGAAACTGCGCATGCTCGAATAAAATTTGTTTACTAGCGAAAAGGTCCATATTTAAATTGAAATAGAATTGTGTCTGAACGAATTCACACGTAAACGCAAAAATTCATGTATTTTTAATATTCATATTTCGCATATTTTTCCGTATTTTAAGATAAGTAATATATTTTACAATTATTTTTTAAAAAGTACTTTTTGAATACTTCTTACAATTTATATATCTTAATCTCTTCAATTTTTCATTTATTACGGATCAAGAGAAAACCTGTGGAATTTTGAATTCGGTTGCTTTGATTTGTTATGATGAGATTAGAACAAGTTAGTGTATATTATATTTGTTAATCCCTGAATGTTATTTTATCATTCCTAAATGTTATTAGTTCCCCATTATATTATAGGTATGGGGAACTTAGGTAATCGTGAAAATTTTCGACCTAGGTTTTTTGACTTTTTTATACGTTATCAGGTGTGAGGAATCCGAAAATGACAAAATTTGTATGGTGTATTTACGATTTCCTTAACATGGGAGAATAGGACAAAATTTCACCTAAACGTGCATTAAATGGAAAGTCTTTACTGTAGAAATGTCGGACCAGTTTTAAAATATCAGTTTTGATGCCGGAATGAACATCAGTAACTATAAATATCCTACTTTGAAAATTTCGCAAGTTATTGGAAATTTACGAATTTCTTAACATGGCAGTATAGGGCAAAATTTCACATAAACGTCAAATTTGAGCGATATTTTCATCGTAAAGATGTCAGACTACTTTTGAAATATTATTTAGGACACTGGCATGAATATTAATGACTGTGAATTTTCCAATATAAAAATTTCGTAAGTTATTGGAAATTTACGAATTTCTGAACATGGCAAAATAGAGCAAAATTTCACATAAACGTCAATCTTGAGGGATATTTTCATCGTAAAGATGTCAAACCGCTTTCGAAATATTATTTAGGATATTGGCATGAATATCATAGACTGAGATTTTTCCAATTTAAAAATTTCGTAAGTTATTTGGAATTTACGATTTACTTAACATGTCAGAATAAGGCAAAATTGAGCATAATCTTCCATTTTGAAGATCATAAATACATTAGACAACTTCAAAATTACATTTATGATATTTGTTTGACCATGATTGAATACAAATATTCTAATAGGAAAATTTCGTAAATTAATCGTAATTTACGATTTTATCAACATGGCGAAATTGTAAATTTTTCATATAAATATGAATTTTGAGGTTTATTGCATTGGAAATAGTAGCAGGAAAACTAAACAACGGAATTGACCCTGATAAAATAAATTAATAGATTAGAGTAAGATAGATATATAGAAGTGAACGGTGGATAGCCTGTTAGGCGGGGATTTCATTCTGTCACTGTACCAAGCTTTGGTCAAATTCATTTCTTTTAACATGATTATAATATGTCTCGCACTAGAAATTTATGAGAGCATAAATATGATGGGGAACTGAGCAGAGTCCACCTATGCCAACTAGTTTTAGTTATAGAGTTGGTTATAAGGCGATTACAAATATATTTTGTTTAGATGATAAAATTTTTGCGAATGGTTTCTTCTGCGTCTGATTGATTTTATGGAACATGACACAATACATTTTTTAATAAAAGAAATAATGATACAGTCATCTTTTATAAGCAATTTCTTTTCCAAAATTTTAATTTCATTCATTTTACCAAAATTTTAATTTTGAAAATAGCGTACGTTAACATTTTCTTCATACATGATTTTTTTCGTATTTACAATACAATTTACAACATTAGAGGATCGATTTAAAAAAATATATTTTACACTAAGTAATTCTGGTTCTAAGTGAACACTGTAGATGTGATTATTTACTGGAAATTATTAGCGTACATTTGACTTTAAATACGAAATATATTAGAGGTTAGCTAATAATAAAGTGATTGTTTACTTGAGATTATTAGCCAACCCCAACATCTAACATATTTTGTATTTAAAGTCAAATGCACGCTAATAATTTCAAATATATAATCACATCTATAATGCTCATTTAGGGCTAGAATTAATTCTTGTTTTCATTAAATGCATAAGAGATAACATTTTTAAAGAGAGCACAAATAATAGGGGCGAGGTTTTCACAGCTTTTAATTGGGTACCGCAGCTGCTGCACGACGAGGAGCGCTAACGTCGAGTTTACTTTGCAACGTTTTTTAACATTACGTGAACGAGCTTAATCTGTAAAGCTTTGGTTCCACGCATAAACCTATTATGAAAGTGGACGGAGCATTCCATTATTAGGGAATTTAAGTAAAGGTGGCAAAGATGAAACCCGTGACTGCTGAAAAAAGGTTATCTTTTCTAGCATTTATCGCGTTATTGGCGATTTTTTGTTCTGAATATAAATATTATCATTATTATTACTATTATTAAAAGACTAGCACGCTACGCCCGCTTCGCTGGTCACTATTTTTAAATGAATCATTATAATTAATGAATTCTCAAAATTGCATTAATTTTTATCATGTGACACAAAAAAAGAAAAAAAAAACTCTGTTTGGGAAAAATGTCGCACCGGGTCCCCACTGCCTTCGGCAGCGTAGACCCGTGCGCGATGCACACGCACGAATGCATATATATGAGCGCTGCGCGCGCGTATTTCTTCATCACCCTTATGAATTCTGAAAATTCCATGTTATTACTCATAAACTTCTATTCTTAAGAAAAGGAATTTAAAAAAAAAAAAAAATCATTTCTGATCGGATAAAAACTCACACCGGGTCCCCTCTGCCTTCGTCAGCGTAGACCCGTGCGCGCGCAGTGCTCACGAATTCATATATACGCTCGCTGCGCGCGCGTATTCCTTCACCACCCTTCCTGTCCCTCCTTAATTTTACACTTTCGAAAATATCCTCATTCGACTCGTAGGCACCCAAAACCTATATATACCAATTTTGAACGGTCTAACTCAATTTCTAATTTTTTGGCCCCTTGAGGACATCTTAAAACATATAAATCAGGTGAAATCTCGAATAATTGCCATTAGCGCCTTATATTGGATAAATTTAATGTAGGTTGTTCGATAATATAAAAGTACTTTAAAATAACTTTCGAATGTAGCGCCATCTGATGTAGAAATTTCTGTAATCTACTGCTCAATTCCAAATCAACAAAGCTTTAAAATGATGTATTACTTATGAAATTATTTTAATTAGTAGCTGAGATACAAAAGAAAACCTAATCAGGAGACCTTAAAACGTGTAAATCTGGTGAAATCTCGAATTCCACTTTCGATAATATAAAAGCTCTTTAAAATATCTTTCGAATGATGCATTAAAAATAATTTAATCATATTCAGAATTCGAAATATTGAAATTTTAAAATATTACAGCCTGGCGGTAGAAAATTCTGTAATCTACTGTTCAAATCAACAAAGCTTTCAAATAATGTATTACGAAAAATTATTTTAATTAGTAGTTGAGATTAAAAAAAAAAAAAAAAACTAATCAGGACACCTTAAAACGTGTAAATCACGTGAAATCTCGAATTCTATTACTTACGGTAGTCGGTTAATGAAAGGTGACAAAAATTTGTGGCGTCTACTCTTGAAATTCAATTCAAATAAGTTTCAAAATGACATATTACTTTTGAAATTATGCTAATTAGAAGCTGAGATACAAAAATTATATAAACACTATTATAAAACGACTTATGCCTGACTTTTTCGTGCTTTTCTCCGAAACCTGCGTAATTCCGGGCTAAATACTGTTAAAAATCGAATTCGTTTTTAACAAGCTAAAGTAATGTTGATGTCGTATACCTGGACTTTTAATGAAGCAAAAATAAGGTAACTTATTGAATTTATTGAAATTAAGCTTCGTTTTTAACAAGCTAAAGTAATGTTGATGTCGTATACCTGGACTTTTAATGAAGCAAAAATAAGGTAACTTATTGAATTTATTGAAATTAAGCTTCGTTTTTAACAAGCTAAAGTTGATGTCGTATACCTGGACTTTTAATGAAGCAAAAATAAGGTAACTTATTGAATTCATTGAAATTAAGCTTCGTTTTTAACAAGCTAAAGTAATGTTGATGTCGTATACCTGGACTTTTAATGAAGCAAAAATAAGGTAACTTATTGAATTTATTGAAATTAAGCTTCGTTTTTAACAAGCTAAAGTAATGTTGATGTCGTATACCTGGACTTTAAATGAAGCAAAAATAAGGTAACTTATTGAATTTATTTCTAATTTATTTTCCACTTTTTCTAATTTTAACTCTGTTAAAATATCTTTTTTTATGCAATGGCGGTAAATTCTCAGTCATTGAGATCGCTTTTAGATTAGACATGAGTAGAGATTTTAATTAATATCTCCACAACAAATTAAAATTTTTAAATTCTGTTTTCAAGAGGAACTCGGAAAGGCTCCAGAGCATCAGTATGTCAATTCTTGTACTTCTGTGTTCAGTAGGGGCTGAACGTATAAAAGAACAGACGGACAGACAGACAGACAGACAAACAAACCTTTCCTTTTATTATTATAGATACAGCAAGCAAAACTTATGTAAAACACTACAGTTGCTGAAATTTATTTTTACCTTGTCATTAACACTTTCCAACAAAGTTCAAAAGTGTTTATAACTTCGATTTGTCTATACTCGCTACTCGCTTTAACTCTCATAAATAATCATGGACATTTTTGAAATCATATAAGGTATAATGTATTTAAACCATAGATATAGTAATAAGACATAGATTGATCATTGAAGGGGGGGGGATGATTCCGTTTTACTCGGAGAAAAAATCCACAATATGGCCGTCTTTCTCCGAGTGAATGTACACAGATAATTTAGAAAATAAAAATTTACTAGTTAATACCCGTCAAAATTTGACGAATGATGTGCAACTAAAATCTTTTCACGGCATAAAGTTGTTTGAATATTTTGCATTGCTCTTCTTAACCGATTTAAAACCCCTTGCTTTAACCAATTATCTTTTGGTTGGAGAGAGGAGGGATAAATTTCATGAAATTTCAATATACATATACAAAGTTTAAGTATACTTCATATATTAAAAATAAAATCCCAAGGTTTGCCATGACAATAAGTGCATTTTAAGTGTAAAATAATAGTTTTGATTCTGATTTTTCCTTCTCATATTTGTAAAACCACTTGGATATAATCCAAAATATTAATTCATTGTATTCTAAAAATAAACTGCAAATCGGAATACAGTTAAAATTTGTTTTACTGGAATAGTATTATAATACTTTATTCTATCAAAATAGTATATTTCAACAAAAGTATACTGTTAAAAATAAATAGATAAATAAGAATGAATTTAATACTTTAGCAAATTAATTTGCTCATTAAATTTTTAATAATAAACGATACAATATACATTTTTATTCGTATAATATATCAATATTTCAACGTTATTCTTTTAAAATTATTTTTACTGTAATATGGTATAAAAATGAAGAGATTATAATAATTAGAGTAGAAATAAATAAATAAAATAAAAAACCTGTTTGATTTTAAATATCTATCTCCATCTTTTCTAAACAAAGTTTTCAACTGATAAAATTTTACTTTTAAAGAACAATAAACTCTGTTAATTTTAAAAGATTTTTTTCTTTTTTTTCTTTTAACAAATGGAAAAAAAATACAGATGGCGCAACATCCTGCGTAAATGAATTTTCGTCGTAAAAACTATTTCTCACTCTGTGAAGCATACGATGATGACCGACCATAAATAAATGTAATCGATAACTATTCGCGAATTGCTTTGTTTTTAATATACTTCCTTGGGAAGTATGAATCAATGAATTAATCATGTGACTTATTTTTATGATTGAGTTTTAATTAGCGTCTGCCGCAGACAAATGAAATACGTATTAATGTTGTCTGCTCAGTCTTTATCATCGGTATTCGTAATGCACTGCGTAAAGAGAAAGGACTATTCCCTTCCGAATTGGTTCAAAATTTTCTCGCGCATGCTCATATCGTACGATTTTGGTCTTACAAAAATGGCTTTGTGTTTTAATATAATAGATGAATAATTTATGTACTAAAGGTGAATGAAAAACTACAGATACAATTTCAAATTCATTTTTCTTTTTCTTTCTTTTTTTTATATATTTATTAATTTTGTTAATATTTAAAGTTAAACTCTTTTTATATACTAAAACTAACGATTTTTATCTACGCCGCTGCTAACTATATTTAAAAGAATTTTGAAAATTCTATATTACTTACTAATATAAAATCTTAAAAAATATCAAACTTTAAAAAACGTATTCCATTAAAAATCAAACCAGTTTTTATTTCATAATAATAACAAAGTAACTGATTATAAAAATTATAATTTTTCATAATTTAGTCAAATATGATTTACTTTTATGATAACTTATCCATTTCTTTTTCACCCAGCCTGGCTGACGAGCATTTGCGTTCTCATGAAGAAGTCAAAAATTGGATCGATATGTAAATTGTTTCAAAAGATAAGCATTTTTTTTTTTTTTTTTTTAAGTGGGATTCGTATACTGCCAAAAATATGGGGAAATGATGAACAATATTTTTAATTGCAAATGTGTAACTAGATTTTTATAATAAAGCCTCAAATTTCGGAAAAAACAGCAGAAACAAAATTGTACACATATTTTCTTCTACAAATTCACACAGTATAAATTATTTGTTACAACTAACATTTATTAAAATTATTTTCCATGATGAATGTAGGCAATGTTTAAGTCAGAGTAGTGTAATATTAAATGTCAAGGAAAGCTAAATTTATGCCCAGTAGACGACATAGAAGGAAAGGACAGTGGGAGGAAACAATGCTCCTACATTTATTTATTTTTCCAATTGAATATTACTATTATAAATCTTTTAATTTCACAATTATTCGTTGAAAATAATTCTCATAGTGCACATTATACGGAATTTTATCTGATACTGTTACATTAAAAATTATCGAAAAATGATTTGTATGAAATTCTGTTCATTAATTCTTGAACTAGATCTACTACAAAAATTTTCTCTCACTCTGACACACACACAGATACTTTCTATAAATGACCAAACCTTGTTCTGTTTAAACTGGTCAAATCTTGCCCTCTCCAAACATTTAAACCCATCAAAGATCAGAGGACAAGAATTTGTACAAATCCAATATTTTTTACTTTCTCTTACCCAAAAGGTAGAGAAAGTATTGTTTTTGGGTCAAATTTTCAAAAGTGAGTTTTTGTTATATTTACACGTTTTGAAGTCTCCTGAATCCAAAAATCATGTTTTTAGCAGTTGGTCTGTCTGTGTGTGTGTCTGTTATCACTATTAGCATATCACAAGAACAAATAGTAGCAAAAATTCCAAACTCGGTATTCTAAATGTGTATCATATAGGGATGCTACAGTAAGCTTTTCGTTGAGATGAAGCAAATGGTTCTTGTACAGGGACACCCAAGAGAATTCAAATACATTACGTCTATGGGGGAAATTGCAGGTAAGTAAAGTTTAACATCTATAGACTGCACTAAACTAAATGAAACGAATATATATTTTTTTATATGCGTAAAAACATGTCTCATTTAGAATATGGTAGGAAAATCATTTACTGTTCGTTTACAGGGCCACACAAAAGAACTAGATAAAAGTGCGACAATAGTTGCAAATTGATGGAAGTGTATTTCAGGCTAGGCCGTGTGTTATTACTATAGGTTTACATTATGGTGCACCATTTGGTCAGTACATAATCTTCAAATGATATACAGGGCTGCAAATATTTAAGCGATAATATTCTTTTTTGTTGTTAGAGGATGTGCTTTACTATAATATTGTACCATTTCCAGGAAAGCTGTTCAGGAATTGAAATGAATTACTCATAGAGATATGGTAAATAATGTATGTTTTTCAGCTAAATATTCATCGTTTGTTTTTTGTATATTTACACATTTTGAGGTTTTCTGATTACCGAAGTCAAGTTTTTTAACTTTTGATCTTTGTGTCTCTTAGAGTAACTTAAAAACGAATAATTTTAGGAGATCCAAATGTTGTATTTTGAAGTTAATATAAGTTTGTTACTGGAAAAGTTCGATCAAGATTGAGAAGTTTCAAGGAATGTTGCGTGTAAAAGTTGTCTGAATAATTTTAAGTGAACTTTTAATTTTAATAACAGATTTAAATTCTATATAAATGTAGGTGCAGTAATAAAACGGGGGGGGGGGGGGGTTGAAGGAGGCTCACACAGATTTAATTATCATATAAAACTCTTCTGCAGCCTAATTTGAATTGTTTTAGCACAGGTTTATATAACAGAACTCGTTATCTTACCCCTTAATCTCCAACCTGTATTTATAGTATTAAATTTTAGGGTAAGAGAAAGTTGTGTGAGTGACACACCGGATTATTTATATTGTGTATAGAACAGTTACCACCAGTCTTCAAGAAAAATCTTGAAATTATATGCATTTTTTAATGTTTCATTAGAAATTATGTTATTAATTTTAATTTCAGGATTTTATTAATCACTCATACACTCACAACATTAGACATTAGAATTTTCTGGATAAGAGACAGGATAAATGAATAATAATAATAATTATTTATTTATTTATTTATTTATTTATTTTCTAATCAAAAAAATTTGAATTGTAAGTATAGTTATCACTTTGAATTTCTGATCTGCATTTTGCTAGGAATTGTTCTAAATTTATTAGAATATGCAAATTCTTCAAGTGTTTCAAATATATGTAAAAAATATAACTTTTCATTTGTTTTTAATAATATAACAATATAATACACATATTACAAAATTTAATAAATGTAGTTTTATATATGGAAATAACAATTTATTACTGTAGTTCAATCTTTCGTCTGAGTTTCTTATTATAAGAAAACGAAAAAAAGGTATTCACATTCTTTCTCCATAATTGTTTTGCCAGCAGAATCAACAACCTTCAAGGCCCGTTCTTATAATTATTTACGTTTTTCTTACAATAAAATAAAAATTTGTAATGTTTTATATTAAATAGGTGTATTTCATATCGATAAATTGGGTATTCAGTAATTCCTAATTTTTATTCTAGAAATATATTTACGTTTCTTAATCAATAATGTTAATGGTCCATGGGATTTTAAATTGTGAATCTGAATTATGAAATTAGTGGTCTGTAATGTCAAAACCGTGATGTGGTCCGTAATGTTGGCGACTGCTGATATAGAAGTAAAGAAAAAAAAATGGGTGTCTTTGGTGATGATTAACGCATTTATTTAGTGTTTTTCATTTTTGTTTCCTTGGTTATATAGTGTATCTATTTCTTCATCATGTGGCACCGTCCGTCAAGAAAACATCGGTCCACTCTGAAGACACCCAGGATATTGGATGAAATATATTGGTGTTAAATTGTGATCAGTGAATTAAATTATACTTATTTCATCCTTATAAATAAAGCGAGGTATGTCTGTGTGTGTGTGATCTGAAAGGCAGGCCACTGATCACAGAGCTACGAAACAGATGGGTAGCTTGGATCATGCAGGGGTGCAAGTGCAAGTCATTATGACAAATTTTCAAATTGAAATTTTTAAATTAATATTTTCCCGATTTTCTCTGTTGATTTTACTGCATTATTTTTTTAAATTTTATTCAAACTGCATGTTCTTTTTAGTGCTGCACCGTGTAGCACTTTCCCCGAGTAGCAGTAGCCGAGTACCGAATACCGAGTAGTTGAAAGAAAGAATAATTGATGTACATATGAAGAATTTTGCACATCTTGAAATTAAAATAAGGCCTTTTGAACACAAAATTAAGTAAAATGGCAAACAGCATGTTTTCATGAAACGTTTCAGAACTTTTGTAGTGTATATACACAATTAGGTTCATTGTTATATTTGATACACAGGGTCCACTTTACCATTAGGCGAACCTAAGCGGTCGCCTAGGGAAGCCGAAAAAGTAGGGCTACCAAAAAAATTAGAACACTGCCCAAAAACTTAGGGAAAAAAGAAAGAAAGAAATGGAAGAAAAAAGCGAAAATCATAAACCAATTTTTGATTTTTCTCTCTTTTTCAATTGTAAATTAAAAGTAATCTTCTTTAAAGATTTTAAATTTGTGTAAAAACACTATAAAGTACTACAGTATTGACTTTTAATAAATATATGCTTTATATTGTATTGTGATAATAAATGAAGACTAAATCTTTTTCGAATTAGGTGGAAAAGAGGAAGAAGGGGATTATGATATGAAATAAATTGTATTTGCAAACCAAACAATTTGGTTTTAGACCTAAGCACTCCACTCCCCATCAGATCTTAAGAATCACATAATTCATTCACGATACTTTTATTAAATCTGAAAAAGTAGGAATCCTTTTCTTACCATTACTAATGCCTTTGACACATGTTTCGCATGACAGCCTTATTTTTAAATTTATCAAATTTCAAATTCCAATTCCCATATCAGAAAGTTCTAAGTATCTAAATAAAAATACCTGAAAGTTTTAAATATTTTCGAAAAAATAGGCTTCATAAATAAGTCAGAAAATAGTTCAGGCTTCAGAAAATCTTAAGAATAAATTTAAAATGCACAAAATATATAAATTAAGATTAAAAAATAAATAAAAGTAAATGTAAATTGTATAAGGACGACTTTTTCTCGACTATAGTGTCTAGAAAATCAGTTTAAAGCGTTGACTTGGACAGTCTTTTCTGCAAAAGGCTTTACCTTTAAACAGAAAAAGTAAATATTACTTCAATTCATAACAACATTTCGAAGTTAGAATACCTAATTATGTCGAGCATTTATGAATGAAAAGGCTTCGTAATCATGTTTGGAAGTGATTAGTTTGGAAATTAATATTATAATCTTCCACACAAAACTTTATTTGATAAATCTATTCACCAATAAATGAATTTAAGAAAATTTTATTTAACATTTACAATAAGTAAAAAGTTCAAGCAAAAAAGGAAGGATGAAGCATTTTTTATACTTTCCTACAAAGTTTAAAAATATTAATGGAAGACTTGGCGTGGGATTATAAACAAGGCAAATAACAACATCTAGAACGCCAAAAATAAATAATAGGAAAGCAGACAGCTATTTCGGTAGCATTTAGCATATTCAGTGTATCCACTTCAGTGTCGCACTGAAGACGGTACGCTAAATGCTACCCAAACTAGATGTCTGCTTTCCTATTATTTATTTTTGGCGTTCTAGATATTGTTATTTGCCTTGTTTAAAGTTTTAAAATGTTTATGACTTCGATTTTTCTGCGAAGCCGTAGCCAAATATTCCCCTTCCCCCAAAATTTTGTGAATTTGTGGAAAATTTTTGAGTTATATATAATTTTTACTTTCTTCTATATTCAATAGAAGAGAGTGGATTTGTAAAAATTTTCGCCCTCGGGTTTTTGATGGATTTACATGTTTTGAGAGCTGTAGAACATGATTTGACCATTTTTAGAAAATGTCTGTCTGTTTGTCAGTCTGTATGTGTGACAAAATTTTGTGGCAACTGTATCTCAGGAACTACTGCACAGAATTTCATACAAATTGGTATGTAGTTGCACCTTGACATAAATTAGTGCCTATCAACTTTTGGTAAAAATTGTCTCACAGGTTGCGTTGCCATCACGCTTTTTCTATAGAACAAAATTTTGTATAAATGTGCATAAACAGAATTATTTTTTAGTAATCATTATGAAATTTACAAGAATTATTTATAATAGAGATAGTCAACTGGGAAAAATTTTTTGTATGTGTAGGAGTCTCGTCACCTCACCTGGGGGGGGGAGTCCCCCCCACGAGGGGAGTACATTTTCATGCTGGGTATCTTTCAAAAGAGCTTGCCAATACCTTTAAAACGAATGGTTGAACCATCGATCTGCGATAATTTAAAATAAAGTTATCGATTTTTTTTAATGTAATATTGACAATAAAATTGACTTTTTTTTTATATTTAGTGTTATACTACTTCTCTAATATGGAAATCGTCTGCATTATCATGGAAGATAATTTTTTTAAATAATAATTTTAATAAATTATTTTTAGTGAGTGAATTTGTATGGGAAAATGTAGAAGAAAGTCATGTGGTAGATACAACATACTAGTTTATTTAACACTCAATATTATGTACTAAAGCCTGAACCTTCTCTGAATTTTTTTTTCTGCCTATGACCTTGTTTGTCTGTGTGTCTGTCTGAACTTTAACTCTCGAAAATGTTCATAAAATTCTTTGCAACTGATATTTGTTATTCAAGTTTATTATGGGATGTTCACTGTTGAAAATGGGGTAAATACTTATACAGGACAGGGTTGTATACAGGGACACCCGAAAGAATTCCAAAGCATTGCATTCTACAGCAGTATTTCTAAAAACAACCATATTTTAATACCTTTACTTTACCCAAATCATAATGAAATTGACATTTATTATTCATATTCCTCATAAAGTGATTTTCTTTCTATAGAACTTAGTATGATTAGTATAAAGATTTACAATGCCATACAAAAATATTCAGATATGTTGAGGGTTAGAAATGAAAATTGCTGGAGTTGCATTTCTGTTATTTTTATTAAGCATTTTAAACACTTTCTAGCAATATTTAAGAGTGACTATGAATTCTATTACTCTACCTGTCTCTCATATCTGTCTGTCTATCCACACTCTAGCGTTCATAAATATTTTCCGAATTTCTTCAAATTGTTATATGTTATTTAAGTTCACTATGGAATGTTCTCTATTTAAAATAGTAGAAATACCACAAATGACTTGTGTACAGGGACACCCGAAAAAATAACAATGAATTTTTTTTTTATAAATCATATTTTAAAAACTTTGTTCAGCACAAATCATATTAAAATTTATTATTTATATAGTTAAAAAAAAAAAAAATCTATAGAATATAGTGTGTTTAGCTTTATGATTTACAAGGTCACACTAAAATATTCACATACATTAAGAACTACAACCGGAAATTCCTGGAACTGTATTTTCGTTTGTATTAAGGGTTTTCAACACATTCCAACAATAATTAACAATGATTATGAATTCAATTCTGTCTGTCTGTATTTTCATCAGTAGTGTGGTCGCACTGACAAAGTACGTTGAAAATTAAACGTTGCAACGAGTATGTACGGGAAATATTAATAGTGTATGTGAACCGCATGGGCACGGTGTTTTGTTCTTGTTTGAAAATTGAAAGGAATTCTTGTTACCATCTGAATATAATTATAGTACATAGAGTTTAAAATTATTACTTTTTTCTATATTCAATAGAAGAAAGTATTGGATTCGTAAAAACTTTCGACCTCGGGTTTTTGATGGATTTACACGTTTTAAGAGCTGTAGAACATGATTTGATTATTTTTAGAAAATGTCTGTCTATCTGTCTGTGCGTGTGTGTGATAAAATTTTGTGGCGACTGTATCTCAGGTACTACTGCACAGAATTTCATACACATTGGTATGTAGTTACACATTGACATAAATTAGTACCTGTCAACTTTTGATAAAAATTGTCCAACAGCTTGCATTGCCATTCCACTTTTTCTAAATTTTTAACATGGTGGTATAGGACAAAATTTTGTATAAATATGCATAAAGAGAATTACTTTTTAATAATCCTTATGAAATTAAAAAGAATTATTTGTAACAGAGATAGTCAACAGGGGAAAAAAAATTGTGTATGTAAGAGCCTCACCTCCCCCTGGGGGAGAAGTCCCCCCCCTCGAGGAGAGTAAATTTTCATGTTGGGTATCTTTCAAAAGAGCTCGCCAATATCTTTAAAACGAATGGTTGAACCATCGATCTGCGATGATTTAAAGTAAAGTTATCAATTTTTTTCATTTTTAACAAGATTTTTTTTTTTTTATGTAATATTAAGAATAAAATTGACTATTTTTTGGATATTTAGTTGTTATACTACTTCTCTAATATGGAAATCGTCTGCATTATCATGGAAGGTAATTTTTTTAAATAATAATTTTAATAAATTATTTTTACTGAGTAAATTTGTATAGGAAAGTATAGAAGAAAGTCATGTGGTGGCCACAACATACTAGTCATTTATTATGGGGAAGGATAAAAACTATATTTAAAACTAATTTTTAAAAAATAGTAGTAATGTTTCGTATTGTTAGAATTCACAGTTGAACTTTTTTTTGTGTGTGTGTGTGTTAAAAATGTTAAAAACTTGATAGATTCACTCTCCATTTTGTGGAGAGATGCCGCACTCTGATAGCATAAATAAAGAATGTGGTAATGAGGAGGGTAGGAGAAATGAGTGGCTTCCCATTTACTTTTTTTCTGGACATGAAAAATTTTTAATTCCATTGTAATTGTTTTTACTCAAATTATTTCTTATTATGGTTTAAATATACCCGGTCCAACTCAATTTTTATAAAAAGTTCGAATGTTATTTAAATTTACACTGACTTATATTATTAGAATAAATTGAGTTTTAATAACTTATAATCAAAAGGTCTTTTTTCTAGTGCAATTTCTTTTCTGTAGGAGAGGGGAGGGGGTGGGATCAGAGTCATACAAAATTTATCTGTGGTTACATGAAATCTATAAGCTGTCTTGGGTACTATCTGTTAGAGAGGACCATCAAAAATCTATTGCCTAGGGCCGTCAAAATTGTAAAGCGATCTCTGTGACTACTAAAAGTTTTACCTTTAATTAACAATTTCTTAAAATTGTTCAACAGTTTTCAGAGCATGTGTTTCTCAATTTTCTATTCAATCAGGTAAAAACTCGATATCAAATTTTCAAACCAAATACAATACTTCCATTACCTATGATAGTTGAGTAATGAAAGTAATAAAATTTTAAAAGTACCCTCTTCTTTGCTAGGCTTCATTCCTAGATAAACATTCAGTTATAGAAAATTAAGACACTGGACAACAACTAAAAATGATTATGATATATTTAATAAAAATACAACATAAAATATTTACAATAGAGGTATGAAACAGCAGGACAAAAAGCACATAACAGAAAAATCAATAATGAAACATGCTTTCAGGTAGCTTTTTTCTTTGCAATTTTCTCTTCTAAAATGGCTAAGTCTTTTTCAAGCTCAGCACATGCTCTTTCAATTTCATAATTTTTACTGACAAGACCTACCCAACTGTAAAGAAAATAAATTTTATAAATTAGTAGGGGAAAAATATAACATTATCATAAATTAGTAAATCTTTTTAGACAATCAAAAGAATTTTGCAGGAAAAACTAAAAATATTATGCATTTCTATATATTAATATATATATGCAATATAAGTAAAAGGTTTTCCACTTATTCTGCAGCAAATCCCCAAATAAAATAATATCAGGATTAATCGAATAGAGATAATATATATTATTTAATAGATCCATAAATGAAGTTTTGAGGTCATCTACATTTAAATTTTGAATTGTTATAAAATTACTATAGCAACACACGACACTCAAAATGTATTTATTCTATGTTAAAATTTATGCCCAGAAACCAAATTTAAAACCATTAGAATTATTAATAATAGAATTAAAATTATTCAGTATTGCTTTCTAATTCTAATTATTTTACATATTTTTGTTTATATTTCTTAGTGTAATAATTATAACACTGTGAAGTATTGTATGGGCATATTGTGCTAAAAGATACAAACAGGATTTTTTAAACTATTATTTTTATAATTATGTACCGAGATTGGACATATTATAAATTGTATTACTTTTAATCAAATTATTATTATTATTTTCCTATAATTTTGTCCATTCGTACTCCAGGAGAAAGCACTAATCTATTTTCATAGTATCTTGCTGATTCTCCATGTCCTATAATTTAATTACTTCTTTTCCTATTTATATAAATGTGTAACACAAATAAGGATTTGGTTGAATATATATATATATATATACATAAAAATTAAAGAATTAAAAATGCACACAATCCACTTTTGTTTTTTAAAAGTTTAATGATGAATTAAAATTAAAGCTCAAATAAAATATGCAAGTGATTAATTCTTACTTTTCTTAAAAACATAACAGGGTTCTCAGAGGGAAAAAATGGGTGAGAACTTCTCACACTTCCTCAAAAACAAAATGAGACTTCTGAAAATTAAGTGGGACCCCAAATAAAGTTTGAATAATAATAAAAGGTATTTTACATGGACAAACAAAATTCATATCTGGAATTAATCAGATATTTTAAATGGTTTTTGAATTTTGTGTGTTTTTTATAAGTAGGTGCAGAACAGAGATAAATTCCTTCGCATTTGGGTAGGTTTTTCTTCAATTAGAGATCTCGAAATGTGTTTATGAAGTGTTAGGTGCATTTTCATTTTTTAGAATGGCAGAAGTTTTTTTTAGCTATAATCCTTAAATAATCCTTAAATGGATTGGGGGGGGGGGAGACTAAGAAGTCTCATATACTTGAGAATATTGCGGCTCGGTTTGTTTGTCACATGTTTTTTTAAAATAGGACAAATATAAATCTAAAAAGAAACCATTAAAAATATTTTTAGTGTTTTTTTCTTTAATCAGTTACTGAAAAATGAAAAAAAATTAGCAAATTTCTAGCAATATTAAGATTCTTAAGTGAGAAAATGAAAAAATATGGGAGATTCTTGCAGTCTCGTGCTTAAACAGGAACTTTCATAAAATTCTTGAAATCTTATAAAATTATGCCTTCTGTTATGCTTTAATTAGTATAGCACTATTTTATTTTTAAATTATAGGTTTTTCAGGTTTTTCTTATTTAGAAAAACCTCATTTTATCCTCCTCGCTTGTTCTCACTTGAGATATTTTCCTTTGATTTCGATTTAACTTACTTTAATTGTAATCTGATTTTTAATTTACTATTAGTGACAAAATTTTGTAATTTTAAAAGTATTGTTAACAATAATAACAGTACCTTCTTATTAAAAAAGAATTACCATTTGAATATATTTATTAATAAAGTCTGAATTATTTTAAAAATAATAAAATGCAGAAAAATTTTGTTAAAAAAAGAGAGAGAAAGAAAACCTTAGGATATTAAATATAATTTGCTTTTAGTGACAAAATGCTATTTCTTTCAAAGAACTAATTATTGACTAGCTACCATCATAGACTCTTCTTCATAAGCATAAGCTTACAGGGGTGTTTGTGACTCACTGGTAAAACCCCTGAAAATTACAGTCTCAAATAAATAAAACCCCAGGATTATCAACTAATGATACTCAAATTTAGATCAGAAGCCCTTCATTTTTTTTTTTTTTTTTCATAATTTGTTCCTATATCACCTGGATGACAAATGAACAATCAAAGAAAACAAAAGATAACTTTATATAGAAAATATAAAGATGCAGGTGGATTAGGTTGAAAACACTGAAATCAGGGGTAGCCCCTGAACACAAACACCCATGAACTTATGATCATTTATGAAGTTTTTGAATTTATATAAGAATTTATTCATATATGTGTGTGTGTGTGAGAGAGAGAGAGAGAAAGAGATACGTTTCAATCGATTTGATTGAGATTTAATTTTTATCATTATCTAAGAGGAATTTATTTTAAAAGCTGTGTTATATTAATAATAATAATAAATTGCATGTCCGTGATATTTTATTATGTGAACCATGTATATATGTATATAAATTACTCTTTTTCAATTACAATGATTTTATTTTAAAAATGGAAAAATGTAAATAGTCCAATATTTAATCAACTGTGCACATTGCAAGCATCAAAATTTAGAAAATGTTGATGCACATTTTCTATCTCTTCAGTTTAATCTTATGTTTTTTTTTTTTTTAATAACTATATCTCTATGACTAAAAACAATGCTCACATTGAAATCTCTGTAGTACTTTGGGATTCATTTCACACCTGTTTCTCCCACAGAAAGTAAAAAGGAATTTCACTGTTTTGTCTCAACGCATTTGAAAAAAAAAAAGTGTGTGTGTGTGTGTTTTGTGGAGGGGGGGGGGGAGGAGAGCTTTTAATTGAAATTTTCTTAAACAACATTGTAAGGGATCATAAGGGAAGAAAAATGCTTTTTCAATTCTGTGTGATATATAACTATTTTCTGTGTTTGACAAATGCATCCGGACTGACAGAAAAGAAAATGACTGAAGTTTACCAGATCTGTACAAATTAAACCCCAAGATCATTATTTAGGTTCCTCATATCTTCTCTTATTATTAAAATCTAACATTTAGAGGATGCTTGGATAAAGCATCGATTTCCTATAAATTTTGTATTCGAACATTCTAAATTTGAATGTGATATTTAAGAGCCGCATTACAGTGTTTTATATTAAAAACCTTGTATTTTACTTAAACTGAAGTTTTCAAGACTTTGATAAATTAACATGCTGAGATCTTCACTGATAACTAATACCCTTTATCATTCAAAATTCAATCCGAAATAATAAATTTTCTGTTTCATGTGTCCTATAGTCACATAATTTTCAACAAAGATTGTAGATATTTAACCCTCCAATTGTAAACATTCGTCTAAGTTCTCTTTTACCTGAAGTTTCCTTATGTATTTGTTTTTCTTTTTTCCTCTATTGCACAAAAAATAAAATCTAAATCTCAAAATTTTAGTTTTTTTTTTTTTTTTTTTTAGTTTTATTTGTTACTACATTTTTCTGTTGCAAAATAATAATAATAATTTTGACTTTTCCTACCCTCGTGTTTTCAAGTCAAATGACAAGAATTCAAAATATGAAAAAAGAATTTTGCTTTTTTTCTGTAATACTTTGATTATTCCTGGTATCGGGACTGTGTGAGTGTTCTCACACATATGTCCTTTAAAAGCTTATTTATTTATTCAAATTTAATATATAACAAGAAGGAGGGATTAATAAAAAAATAAAAAAAACCTTTTAAATTTATCTAATTCAATTAATTAATTATAGAGAATTTCCCGTTTTATTTAGAAATCAAAATTTGTGTTCTTTGTCCTTTTTGGTTACAAACGCATTACTCTCATAAAAAAATAAAGCAATTTTTATATCGGGGTTTTTGAAAAGTAGTATGTTTATACATTTCCCCGAATGGATTAAATCAATTTAGCTATTATTATTTATTTTGAGAGGGTAATTTAAAATTTGTATCAGCCTACTTCTAGCACAAGTAGCTATTAATAAAATAATAACTGTCATTTCAATTTATATTTATTACGCTAATGTTTACATTAAATCAATTTAGCTATAATTATTTATTTTTGAGAGGGTAATTTAAAAAGCCGTTATCTACCTGTTTCTAGCTTATACAGCTATTAATAAAATAAAATAATCATTTCATTTCATGTTTATTACCCTTGAATGTTTACGTTAAAAACCTATTATTATTTCAAGCGGGTCATTATAATTCTAAAAATAGATATATAATGGATTTTTGACGACTCTGTGGCATCTACTAAACCTCCCGTTTTAAGCACGTTGAAGTCAAGGACAATTGGCGATGGTTTTCAATGTCAAATCGATTTAACGTTTGTAACGACTTTTTATATTCAAAATTTAGTATGAATATGTTAGAAGGACAAAGAAACAGTTTGGCATTCTTTTGGCTGGATTTCAACGATGCCAATCTTTGGGGTTGCAATTTAACTTCTAGGAAGCTGCGAGATTTAGTTAAGCTTTACTGTTGACGATACTTTATGAGTGGACTGTATCAATTTAATAATTACTATTCTGAAGTTATTACTTCACAAACATTTAATTAAAGTATTATTTACATATATACAATTTATAGATGACATATTATTAACGTATTCAAATATGTTGACACCATATTCAACTCTAACTATAAAAAAGGTGAACCATATCACCGAACAAGATAAACAAGAGAGATGTTACTCTTATAACGAAAAACAATACAACTACTCCGCTAAAGCGGGAATGCAAGTGAACAAGAGATGCGCGCCAAGGTTGCGCATATAGCCAAACTAAGGTCAGCGGCAACATTTACGATTTTGACGTTGTTAGAGTAAGACGTTTTGGCTGTTACGTTCCTCCTCTCCTCCCCGTCTCAATTTCCGTATGAGATTCTTCCTGTTCTCAACAACTGTTAATATGTAGTATTTTTGAAAATAACTGTTTTCAAGAACTGTCAATAAACACAAGTTGATTTATCTCTGCCTGCTTACTTTTTCTACAAAGGAGATTTTCTTTCAACAGCCTTTTTATGAACTTCTACACGGCCCGAACAGTCATGGATTTGGGATATTGCAGTGATGAAAATCTACAGTATAAATCATTGGTGCCTTCAGGTTCTCTCCGGACTTTGGTGACGCGGGGGAGAGGAAGGAAAGAAAGACATAGAACTTTGTAGTAACAGTTTTATTGCAGGAAAGGAATGGACAAGGAAAATATCATGCACAGGGAAAATATTGACTCTATAAATTTTTCTGGATGAATCTTCTCTTTTACCGTGCATTGAACTTTCATGTTGTTACAAAAAAATGCTTGCTTGAATGGATGACTGTTAGCGAAGCCCGAAAATATCACTACTCAGGAAATTTTTTTCGTGCTTGTGGCTTCAAAAAAAAAAAAAAAAAAAAAGGGATTTCTTGGAGTAGCATTGTGTTGATAGATTTCTTTTGATGCAACTAAGCGGCTGAGAGTGGGGCCTGAATATTTCGCTGGTCATCTGTGCTCAACTAAGCGGCCGAGAGTGGGGCCTGAATATAGAACTGGACAAGTGTTTTTGGTTCGTTTTTGTTGCCAAGGTAGCATGAGAATGATCTGAACAGGTTAATCAAGAGAGTTCTTTTTACTGTGGGACACATCCGGCTGTGTCTAATCGGCAACTTCGCGTGCTCGAATTTAATTTTTTTTTTTCTACTATTGCAGGAATGCATAAGGAACGGAAGAGAAAAGAAGGAAAATAGAGGAAAAATAAACCATTTTTTGAGCAGAATTATAAAATAATTTGACGAAAAATATATAAGATTAAATGATATTTTTTTTTACAGAGTATTTTTTTAACCAAGTTATATCCAGGAATTGGTAAGCCTAAATTTATCTTGTGTTTTTGCTATTGGAATGGAAGTTTTGTTTCATTAAATAAAATATATAATATACATTTTTTTATGGAAAATATTGGATATAAATGTTTCCTACTTTTGAGATTTTGCTTTACCTTATTTTCATTTTCATTTTATTTTTGATATTAAGTGTTTATGAATACAATTTTCAAGTAGCGGAAATATTTAATTTTGCATAATAAAGTATTTCATTTGATATAAATATATTTTTTTTTTTTTTTTTTTTTGTTTTTCATAATAATTGGTATTTTTCTTTGCTTATAAAGCTTAATGTGATTTATTTCTTTATTATTTTGAGATTTTTTTTTTTTAAATATACTTTTTGGTAAATTTCACATATTTCGTTGGGATATTCCATATGTATACTTTTTTTTGTCTTTCATGATGATAAATACTTTTATTTGCATATTGTGATTTTTTTTTTTTTTTTTTTAAGTGATTTATTACAATTACTATTGCAAATTTTTACAATTCCTTAAGATTTATTTTATATTTTTGGAATATTTTAAAATATATATATATATATATATATATTTTTTTTTTTTTTTTTGGTAATATTTTTTACATATTAGATGTTTGGGGTATTTTATCATATGCAGTTTCCGTAGGCATCAAAGGGAAAGATGCGTAATTTTTGTGCTCATTGATTTTAATACAATATATTTTTACTCAAGCATTTCTGAGATATATTAGTATTTAATTTGACCCAACATAAGTAATTAACATGGCCACTAAAAAGAACATTAATATTAATATTTTAAATTTTGATGGTGACTCATCCTTACTTGAGTTCTTCTTTGACCAGATTGAGTCTTATGCTAAATTAAACAGACTAAATTCAGAAGAGGCAGTGGCAATTTTAAAAGGAAAATTAACCAGCCCTGCATTAAAGTTCATGACTCAATCTCCTTTATTATATAAATCTACAGATTTAAAATTTATCAAGGATGAATTCAAAAATTTTTTTGCTCCAACGAGCAGTACTCAGGCTCTTATGGAATTTAACAATTTAATACTCTTGCCACAAGAATCTATTAGAAAATTTTCCCACAGATTAAACATTTTGGCAGAGGCAGTTTATTCTCAAATTAAAGATACTAATGCTTTAAATTCCATTAAATTTACTAAATTTATTTCAACCATTCCCTCAAATATTAGAGTTAAGATTCAAGAAGAGGGAATCTCTGAGTATCAAGAGGCGGTTAACCGAGCGCAAAAATTGCAGGACATTAATGCTAATGAAACCTTATTACAAATGAGTTTAAATAACCCAGTTATAAACACACTGTCTGAAAAGTTAGTCGAACTGACAGATAGGATGAACAATCTGTCCTTTGTTAATAAACATAGTGAGGTTGATCATACACACGAATCCCCAGTGCAAGATAGGCAAAGAAACAATAATAGGCAAAGTGAATTAAGACATAATTATAAAAGTAGAAATCAAAATTTCAGGGGTAATCAAAATTTCAGGGGTAATCAAAATAAGAACAGATATCATTCTTCTCCTATTTGCCAATTGTGCAATAAAAAAGGACATGTTGCTACTAGGTGTTTTAGATGGCAAAGAAATCAGACTAGGGGTAAAAATTATGACAGAAATAACTATAGTAAAAGGGGAAGTAATTTAAATGAGCGCAGAGATGTACTTTAGCTGATGCAAGTACATCTCAAGAATTGAATAGAGCGTCAGCACAAAATTTTTCTCTGGACAGTGCTTATGACTTTAATCTACCCAAATTATCTAGTGTTAGATTGGTTAATTCTACTGCGTCTCAGACACAACAAATCTTGAAAATTTCTGATTCTAAATCTACTGAAACAAATAGCGATAAAAGGGAGAACATTTTTAATGTTCATGTAAATTCTCTTAAGTTACCTCTTATTAAAATTTTGCTAGATAAACAAAAGGTAAACACACTTCTTGACACTGGTAGTTCTGTTAGTCTGTTAGCTGAAAGTACATTTAATAAATTAAAACATAGTTTGAAATATAGACATTTATCTTCCCATGTAACAATCAAAACAGTGAACTCGAATGTACAGTTTTCATCTTGTATACAAACCACTTTCAAAATTCAAAATCAATTTTTTTCACAAAAATTTTTCATCGTAGATATTCCTGAAGGTTCTGCATTTAGGGTTATTTTGGGTTATGATTTTATTCAACAATATCATGTAATATTAGATATGCAGAAGTCTCTGTTAAAAATAAAAGACCTGTGTATTCCCATAACAAACACATATAGCGACCATGAAGAAAATCTTAATATGCATACTCAATGTAAGAAACTATCAGTAAAAACGGGGCAAAAACTTATTTTACAACCCAAAGAGGAGTCTTCTATTACTGTTTATTGTCCCAAAGTTTCTTCGGGTGATTATTTATTTCAGAGTAAAAAGAGTTCTTCCAAATTAATTTTTTTGGATTCAATAGTTAATATTGATCATTCCCAGAAACAAAATTGCAATAGTAAATATGATAGAGTAAAATTTCAGTTATATGTTAAAAATAACACTAATAGAAGTATGCATGTAAACAAACATTCAAATATTGGTACAATTAGAGAAATCGAACAAATTATAGACTATGGTTCAAAACAAAATGATAATGTTGAAATTTCAGAGGATTCACAATTTATTAATTATATTCAACCTTCTAGTGATGTGTTAAAAATGAGAAAACAAGATTTAACATCCATGGACTTTGATGTTAAACATCTCAATGGGGCTCATGCAACAAAGTTAAAACAAATTTTATTAAGTAATTTCGCGGCATTTTCTAAAAATATGAAAACCCTTGGTCATACTGACAAAATTGTACCAGATTTAAAATTTTTAAGTGACTATCCAATTAAGACTTTGCCCTTTCCCATTCCTCAGGCTTTACAACAGGAAGCTAGAGATCAAATTAACCAATTGGTAGAGGCTGGGATTATTGAGCGAAACTGCTCAGAATGGGCTTGCCCAATTTTATTGGTAAAAAAAAAAACAAGATGGATCTGGTAAACAGAAATTTCGCCTCGCGTTAGATTTAAGAATGTTAAATTCTATTATTCAAGGTTCTTCTTATCCGTTACCTAAAATTCAAAATATAATAGCTGATTTATCTGTGTATAAATTTTTCACTTGTCTTGACTTCCAACAAGCATATCATCAAATTGATTTACCGGAACATTTACAAGATAAAATTACTTTCACATCAATGTTTGGCAGTTTCAAATTTAAAAGACTATGTTTTGGTCTTAAAAACGCGGCTTATCAGTACCAAGCACTTATGGATTCTTTAATTGATGAAATTAATATAGATGGAATTTACGCGTATCAGGATGATTTAATATTTGGTGCAAATGGTTTTGAAGAGACATGTGTTAAACTTGAAAGAGTTCTTAAGATTTTAATTAAATATAATTTAACCTTAGCTCCTAGTAAATGTACATTTCATAAGAGTGCAGTAAATTATTTGGGATTTCACATAGAGAATAATTCAATTTCTCCAATTGAGTCAAATATCATTAAAATAAACTCTTTCCCTACACCTACAACAAAAAGACAATTAAAACGCTTTATAGGAGTTGTAACCTTTTATAAGTCTCTTATTCATAATTTTTCTAAATTAATTCAACGACTTATTGAATTGACTAAACCGAAAACAAAATTTGTTTGGAATAAACATCATCAGGATATTTTTAAGAAATTTCAAGATATATTTTTAAATTCACCTATGGTAAGATTACCGAACTGGAACAAGACTTTCGTTCTCAACACTGATGCATCAAATATTTCTATTGCAGGAGTTTTGATGCAGAAATATGACAATCAATTATTACCTGTCGCCTTTTCTCTAAATCACTTAAACCGTCTGAAAAAAGATATCCGGCTATCAAACTTGAATTAATGGCCATTTATAAATCTGTAATTGCTTTCAAATATTACTTATACAATAGAAAGTTTATCATTTTGTCTGACAGTGCTCCTTTAAAAACATATAGAAAAACAAATAGTCCTGCTGATTTAACTACTAAATGGCTGTTAGAGTTGTCAGAATACTCATTTGAATTTGAACATATTCCTGGCCCTACAAATGTTTTAGCAGATTATTTATCAAGATCAGACTTCTCAAATAATCAACAAAATTTAAAAACAAATCCAGAATTAATATTCAGTTCTCAACCTCTTCCTATTGTACAAGATGACACACATTCAATTAATCAAATTTCCACTTCTACTCAGTCTGTACAACAAAATCAATTCAACAATTTTCTAGTTTCTGGTAATACTCAAAATAAAGATCCCCTTTTGGAAATTTCAAACAATACATTTATATCTGAGCAAAAGAATGATCCAAAATTGTCAGTTATTTACAGGCAAATTTTGAGAAAAGGTTTTTCAAAAAATAATGATAATTTTTTTATTCATCCAGATTCTAAAGTTTTAATGTACAAGAAACAAAATTTGCATAATAATACTTTTTCATATCTCATTGTTGTACCACATTCTTTAAAATCTAAAGTTTTAACCATTTCACACCTTTCTCACTTTGGGTTGACAAAAACATACGAATTTTTATCAAATAGATATTATTGGAAAGGTATGTACACAGACACTTTAAATTTTGTTGCTTCGTGTACTTTATGTTTACAAAATAAACATCATAACACACCACCAGCTCCTCTACAACCCACCTATACTCCAACACATCCAGGGCATACTATTAGTGTCGACTTGGTTGGTCCTTTTATAGATGGACATTCAGTTTTGACTGTGATTGACCATTTTTCGCGACACATTGAATTATTTCAATTAAAAGACACTTCTTCATCAAAAATAGTTAAATGTTTATTTAATTACATTACAACATTTGGTAGACCGTCAGTAATATTATCAGATCTAGGCAAACAGTTTACATCAACTATTTATAATATTTTCAATGATAAACTTGGCATAAAAATTTTACATTCATCTGTTGCTCACCCTCAAAGTAACTCTATTTCCGAGAGGGTAAATAAATCTATAAAGTACTCAATTAACACTTTCATTTCTGAGGGGTATTCTTTTGAAAATTCACTAGCTATACATAAATCACTTTATAATGGTTCAACACATTCATCCACATTGTTTTCACCTAACCTACTTCATTTTGGTAGGGAACTGTCTTTAATATTTGATACATTTGACCAATTTATAAATCAGCCATTTTTGGATAAAAATGTAGACATATATAAATTATTACACGACTTAGATAACATCTATAGCAAAGCATATTCTAACATTAAAGAAAATCAAGACAAAAGATATCATAATTTTCAAAAACGTGCAAAACTGAGGCCTGTTGCTGTTCATGATGTTGTATACTTGAAATCAATAGATAAATTTAAACCCAAGTATTCTGGGCCATTTATTGTTGTACAAAAACACTCGCCAGTTTCCTTTTCCATTAAGAGATTACATGCACCTGATAATAAAGCTTTCAGAGTCCATATTGATAGACTCCTTATTGCTCCTCCTCGACGTAATTATTTGTTTACTGAACCCAAATCCAATGTAACACATAATATTGGCAATAATTCTACACATTCTTATAACTTAAGAAATCGCAATTAATTTTTTTTCTCACAAAAAAAGTTTGATGAATATATTTTGCATCACAAATGCATTTTCCAATGGCCAATGGAATGTATTTGTTTGCTGTGCAGGAACTCGTCTTTATTTATTTTATTATTTTTATTTTTAGATGGCTGGTCCTGTGAGGGAGTTCCTCACATATCCTTTTATTTTACCAAATTTATTCAATTATAATTAAAGATCTATTTATTCACAATTAAAAAGTATTAACTTTTATAATCTTTTGTATTTAGGTCAAGCTTATTCCAATTTTAGTAAATTATGTTTTCAAAGTTAAAATACTTATCATTTTCTAATTTTGAGAACAAATTCAGTATTAAATACATTGATCTCTTTTTAGCTTAATGCAATATATATATGTAGGGATCTAAACACAATTTAATTTTATTATCCCTTAAAGTAATTATATTTTTATTTCCATTTCACTATGTTTCCCAATAAATCTAATTTATATTTATAGCTGTAAATGTATCCGTTATATCTTTTTATTATTTTATTTTATTTTATATACAGATAATCTATTTAACTGCAGCTATTAATGATCCATTATGTAGACATTATGTCGCAAGAATTTTCGCAATATTTCTTAATTACTTGCACCTGTCTTTTCCAACGGTATTCGTTGGCGAATGTATTTTATGCCAAAAAGGGTTGCCATATTTTTAACCGTCATTTCTTTTTAAAAAATTTTCCATTGAATTAACATTAACAACAAAGAAAGATGTATTGGCGCCCTTGGCTTCAAAATATAAAGATATTATCTCTATCTGGCAGTTAACAATTTGGCTGTGGGATTTGATTCCGGGACAGTTTGTTAATAATCGCCGTCTCTTAAAGATGTAATTTTTCTCAATTAAAATTCTCTCTCTCCTCCACCATCGTTTTATAACGAATTATTTCATGGATGTGAACCTGGATGTGTCCTCTTATGTCATTTTATATTTTTGAATAAATCCTCACGGCTAATTACAAATGGATTGGAATTGACATTTATTTTAAAATGACTATTTTTATTGACTTAGTTTTTAGAGGACAGTGGCTTTTATGCTACATAAATTTGGTGCTCATCGACCATAGAATTCGTTACGGTGGAGGAGAGGAATGTATAGATTTTTTTTCTCTCAACAAGCGAATTTCTTATTTTCGAAAATATATAAAATACATTTTTCTGCGGCAAGTACGTGTGAAAACTTTTTGACTATTGATATGACAAGAGTGTTGTTTTAAAGGAACTTTTCTATTTTTCGACGTTGGAGCAATCAGCCGTATTCGACAGATATATCTAAAAAACAGTGCTGCCATGACTCCTAAGATGATGTGAATTAACCTAATTTTTCCATGCCGCCGTCCTGCACGAGAACATACCGGCGGAGTTTAAGAATGTCATCGTATATCCTCGATGCTTATCTTCCAAGAGTGTGCGAATAGAATTTTTCACTTTCTTCCGTTCTCGATGATCATGTGCGGAGAAAAGAGCGTCTTATTTCTCGGTAATAGCATGTGGCCTTGACTAATATAGAGGTGGGTTCCTTATTATTGTTACCCTCTTGATATTTGGATGGATGAAAATTTGTTTTGATTTTCTCGACAGTCTGGAGTTCGTTGACTTTCTCGCCTATGTTTATCTCTTGAATGAGAGGATTTTAGAGGAAGGAATATTTTTCAAAAAGCCAAATTTTTTTAATTTTTTCGAAAATATATAAAATGTTTTATTTATGCGACAGATACATCTCAAGACTTTTTTTTTGCTAGATTGAAATAACTATTTTTAGTAAACAAGGTTATGAAAGATGGACTCTCTTATCATCGTGTTAAATACAAATATATCATTTATGAACTAATAATCTCTGATGAATCATCGGCTGTTTTTCTGTGATTCAATATGACAGCTGATCTCCAAAATAACCGACTTTTCAAGTGGTTCTCCCGTTCCAGTTGTCTGAGTCAGTTTTTTTTTTCATGTCAATCTTGTGCGTTGCGCCCCTCATAGTGGAAATTTCTTTTCTGAGAATTAAGGAAGAAATTCCCTGCTTTACTATACCAAGTTTTTGAACAGCTGTTTGAAGTGGAACTATGCGTGGAAGAAGAAGCATAGTAAAAATGTTTTCGGTGGTAATTCGTAGAACAGGTCTATGTTTAATTTGGAAGGATTTGCAGGTTATGGACATAGCGGAAACAGATAAGACATTTTTATTTTATATTTTTATAATTATTTTGCATTCATTTTATAATTTTAAATATTTTTTTCTCTAATTAAGGGAATGCACACATAGTTGCAAGTATTTAAAAGTGAGATATTTTCTTATAATAATTTTTAATTTTTGGGAGATATAATTTTTCAAAATAAATAAATATATATATATATATAAGCAATATCTGTGCATTCCTCCTTTGAAACTGTATATATAAAAGTGTTTATGGTCATATTTTACTATATATATTTTTCTTTTTGGATATTTTTTATTTCAATTTAAAAAAAAAAAATTATCCTTTACAATTTTTAATTTGTCTAGGGATATGCATGTATTTAATTTTAAAATTTTTGATTATATAGTATTTGGTATTTTTCATATACTCACATTTTTCATGACGATATTTGTGTATTTTTAAAAGAAGAATTTCAAATTTGAAAATATTTAATTTTTAATCTTTGATTATCTACTATTTCATGTTTGTCAGTCCGAATTTTTATAAAATAAATTTCATGTGTTTAGGGACTCATTATAATAGAGTCATAATTACTAAGTTTTTTGCCATATGGTAATTTTTGAATTTTAAAGATAACAATTATATAAAAAAAAAGGTGAAGAGAAATTTTTATTGTCTTTATGTATAATATATATACAAATTTACATATTATAATAATTTATCACATTTCAGTGTATTATTTTTGTTTTTCATATTCAAATATTTTAAGTTCAGATTCTTTTCTTATTTTGTGCTGAATTGATACATTAGTTCATAAAGTAGTACATAATATTGGTAAAAAAAAAAAAAAAAGAAAAGAAAAGAGTTATTTAAATTCCATTGGCAAAGGTAAACATTTATAAATTTATCATAGACATGTTTTATATTTTTTAATTAATCTGCTAAAAATATTCTTGTTATCATTGAGTAAGGTATTCATTCTCCTTATAAATTCTTAATTTTTAATACATGCACTTCGTTTTTTTTTGTTTGTCAAAATTTAATATACAATTTTTTTTTGTTGTCAAGTTATGTAATGTTTCCGGAAGAAGAATTTGTGCACTCTCTCAGGGTCCTTGGGTGCATGAGATTTTTTTTAGTGTTTTGCTGTTAATTATCTAAACAAATTACTTCGGCTGGACCGATATATTTTTTTAAAAGTTGAGGATGATGAGTAGCGAGACATTATTTTGTGGAACATTATATTTTTTTTGACAAATGTTTACAATCATTTAGTTCAGAATTTCCTTTTGATACATAAATTCGTTTTCATGAAACTTCTTTAATGTAATAATAACAGTAGATTAATTGGGATAACACTAAGACAGGGGTAAATAAATAATATTGAGAACCTTGTCACATTTTTCTATTGAAATTATGCAGAATATTGATTAAAATTTTTTTTGAGTTTTGATTTTTATATAATTTTTTATTTCCCAATGCATAAAAAAAAAAAGGAAAAGAAAGATTTAAAACTCATTTTTACATGATTGTTGACAAAAATTTTTTTCTTGAAATTATATAATTATAATACATTTACAACAAATGCATAAATTTGTGTTTTCACATTTAATTTCCTATTTATACACAACTTCGTAAAGATATACACACATATTCATTAAATGGTTTTGTTACATACAGTGCCAGTTTGAAAATTTACTGATGTTTGTTAAAAAAAAAAAAAAAAAAAAAGAATGATTTAACACAATTTTTAATAGACTATTTTTTTTTTTGAAGGTGATGGCATGTAGGTCTGACAATCTCAGCCTTGCCATATGGTCACTTTCAGTTATAATGCACGTAGGTGTACTTCACACACACATTTTCAACAAATAATTTTTTTTAATTCAAATGCAGTATTATTTTAAAACTTGCAACATTGATAACTAATTGCGAAGAGATATTATTACATGACACTTAATTTTTCTTGATTATGTAATTGTATGGAGTATATAATTCCATGGTGACATAATTTTCTCACACATACATTTTTCTTATTACACATTTTTACGCTTACATACTATTGTTTTACATTTTATTTTATTGCCAATTCTCACTTCTACATGTTATACAATATTTATTTTTCTAGTTTTTTTTATTTTCAAAATATATGAGATGTACACAAACATAAAATAGGAATTTTATATTCTCTATTATAACCATATCATGGAATTGATTCATCTTTTCACAAAATACAATGTTTTCAATTATTTTTTTTTCTATAAATATCTACACATATTTACAATTTTGTTTATTTATTTATTTTTTTTTTTTGAAATATTGCATGTAAAACTAGCTTATATGCTAGCCATGCATTTTGAAATATTTCTCAATTCATAAAATAACACACACACACACACACAATATTTTGGTCAAACATATTAATTTTAATTTTTATTTTCTTTTGGAAATATGTGCATATAAATCTAGCTTATGTGCTAGCCGTGCGTTTGGAAATATTTCTTCTATTTACAAGAATTACACACACATATGTTTTTTTTATACACATATACTGGTGTTTATTAGTTTGTATATAATAAACCTTAACTTTTGAATTAAAGGAAGTATATATATATATACACAATTTTTAATACAAATTCATACCTTTTAAACTTACGTAATTTGTGTACATGATGATTTCAAATATTGGAATTATATTATTAAATATAAAACATTAAGTTTTTTTTTCCTCTCATTGTAAATTTCATTACACATACATTTTTTTTATAAATATACAGAGTTATACACATGGTTATTTCAAATATTGGAATTATTTTATTGAATATAAAAACATTGAATTTTTCTCACTTACTCATTGTGAATTTCATTACACATGCATACCTTTCAAATATTTCAAATATTCGAATTTTTGTTACATATAAGGCATTAACATTTAATTTTTCTCACTTGCTCATTATAATTTGCCTACACATACAATTTTTAAACAGATATGAATGGACACATGGGCCATATTATGTTTTTCAAATTTTTCTCGCTATTGTGCATATGTATATAGATATTTTTTTTGTATTACAATACATTGTATATATTTTCTTATCACATAATTTTACTGATACATATATATAAGCAATATATATGTGTATAACACATGCTGTGTTATTTTTTTTATTTTTTGATTGCTATAGCTTGCATTTAAAAAATATATATAAAGTTTTTTTCTGATCAGAATATCTATGGCACTAGCTCATGGCTTTATAATTGCCCAATTTTATAATTGAGCTGAATTTTTGAAAGATCTTGTTTGAGCATTATGCATGTGATTGCATTTCTATATATAAAAAAAATATATTTTTTAAGTATTGCTCAATTGTTAAAAAAAAAAGGCCTGTCTACACACTGATGTAGAAATTTATTATTATGTCGACATTCATTTTTATTTTTCATTAATAAGTGCACTTTAAAAAAAATATAAAAAAATTAAGACAAAAAAAAACCTAGGTACCTTACAAAAATTAATATAAGAATAAATGACAAAGGGCAAAGAAATTTCATTATGGTTCAACTTTGTGGGGTTGAGTTTGTGATGCTGGTTTGCATATATTGCATGGAGTGTATATGTTCTTCACTAATATACCTTTATTTTCAGATTAATTACATGAAATGAAACAAAATAAAAGGATAGTGAATAAAATTTTGGGACCAAATGACTGGAAGACTAGGTATAATTTTAATTTATTGTTTATCTACTAAGCAGATAATAAAATTTTACAATTATAATGATTCATAGTTAAAGAAAAATATTTTATAACCTATTATAACACCCTTTGTATTCGATGTTAACTAAGAATACTCAGGTGTTGTTTTTGTTTTTTTTTCTTGTGAAATGATGGATTCTTATTTTCCAATGGCTGGCCACCAGGGGTGAATGGATATTTGTCGTTTCATAAACATTATAAGTTTTGATTTTTTTAATGTAAATATTATTCTTAAATTTTGTTTTGACAAGATATAGATAGCTAAAATTTTCTATTGATCTAATAAAAACTTTTTTTTAATTTTTTTTTAAAAAAAAGAAGGATATAATTTAATGAAATAAAAAGTATTAGTCACAATGCTAATATTATGGATATTTTTTTTCCTTTCCAATTATATATTTCGGACAATTAAATTTTGATCAATCTTATGTTATTAATATTAACTAATAATAATGGATTTTTAGGTTTTGTTAATCCAGGATAACATTTTATTTTTTTTTAGATAATAATGATAATAATTTTACACACTTTAACTATTTTCATGTTGTATATTGGGAACACTCAGTCAGATTTTTTTTTTTTTTTTTTTTTCTCTTTCATCAAGTTAGGAAATTTATTGCAGGAGTGTGATGTCACGGTCATACTCCTTGCAAATTTTTCAATAGTCACACTTTTTCTTCTTTTACACGAACACATTTTTTTCCTCAGAATGCTTGTGTGGCATAGTCATGCACACATAAAATCAAGCCTCTTTTGAGTCACACATTTTGCTCGGTATGCTATATTTGGCAGTGGCCTCACAAACCACTTGCTATTTTGGCTGTTTGCTGGGTTCACATTTTTCTTCCCCTATCTTGGTGAAATGGCATGAGTGGTGCTCAATTTTAATTACACTTTTTCTAAACTTATTTTTTTTAATTACATAAGATTCTATTGTTGACAACACATTTTTTTTTTTTTTCCTTTTCAAGAAGAAAATCATTTTTAATTTTACTATACACAAATTTTTTTTTTAATACCTCAAATTATTTCAATAGGTATATTTATATATTGTTTGACGAGAAAATAGAAATTGTTTGATTTAAACATGATTGACAATAAAAGATCATTTCATTGAAATGTATTCTATGAAACTAATTAATTTACTTTTCAGAAGAATTGTTTTACAATATATCAGCTGTAACAAGATCAAGAAATTATTTGTCAAGACATTCATTTTAAAATTTTTGTGTGAAGAATATATGTACACGCATGTATTTCATGACAGTATTTTGCATGTGATTGACAGTATTTGTATACTTTACACACATGATAATGGTTGTTTTGTATATTTTTGGATTATTGTTTTGTATTGTGGTGGAGAGAGCTTTTTTTTTTCATGGCAACCGGGAGAGATATGTGAGGGAGTTCCTCACATATCCTTTTATTTTACCAAATTTATTCAATTATAATTAAAGATCTATTTATTCACAATTAAAAAGTATTAACTTTTATAATCTTTTGTATTTAGGTCAAGCTTATTCCAATTTTAGTAAATTATGTTTTCAAAGTTAAAATACTTATCATTTTCTAATTTTGAGAACAAATTCAGTATTAAATACATTGATCTCTTTTTAGCTTAATGCAATATATATATGTAGGGATCTAAACACAATTTAATTTTATTATCCCTTAAAGTAATTATATTTTTATTTCCATTTCACTATGTTTCCCAATAAATCTAATTTATATTTATAGCTGTAAATGTACGTTGGAAACTTTCCGTTATATCTTTTTATTATTTTATTTTATTTTATATACAGATAATCTATTTAACTGCAGCTATTAATGATCCATTATGTAGACATTATGTCGCAAGAATTTTCGCAATATTTCTTAATTACTTGCACCTGTCTTTTCCAACGGTATTCGTTGGCGAATGTATTTTATGCCAAAAAGGGTTGCCATATTTTTAACCGTCATTTCTTTTTAAAAAATTTTCCATTGAATTAACATTAACAACAAAGAAAGATGTATTGGCGCCCTTGGCTTCAAAATATAAAGATATTATCTCTATCTGGCAGTTAACAATTTGGCTGTGGGATTTGATTCCGGGACAGTTTGATAATAATCGCCGTCTCTTAAAGATGTAATTTTTCTCAATTAAAAATCTCTCTCTCCTCCACCATTTTTAACGAATTCAACTTTACTGGATACGAACTTGGTTTGTCCTCATATGTCATTTTATATATTTCAATAAAATACTCACGGCTATTAAAAGGACTGGAATTGACTTTTATTTTAAAATGACTATTTCTATTGACTTAGTTTTTAGAGGACAGTGGCTTTTATGCTACAGGTCCACTGTTTTTTTATATTTTTCTTTTGATGTAAAGACTATTTCTTGCATTGCAGTGTTGTTGAATATATATAATATTTATAAATAAGATACAACTAAAAAAAAAAAAAAAAATGATTCTAATGATAACATAAATGCTTGTAGATCATATTTTGAATTTCTAAATTAGTAATAAGGTGTTATTTTTTTTATTTAATGTTTACTATATCTATTTTTATTGGGTGAAGGTTGAACAAAAGTAAGATACTTGAAATATATTTAATAGAGATATTTCATTGGAATATAGATTAAGTTCATAGGAAATTAATTATTAATGATAATAGTGTTAACAGTATACATACAGCTAAATTTTATAAGTTTCCAATTGATTTTTGGTGTACAACATGTGTTTGGTTTGTTCAATATCCAATCTAAATTTTTATTATTTTGGCACTCCCTCTCATCACTCAAAATTTTGTCAATTTGTTTTCTTTTACTTATTTATTACCCTATCCTAGATATATGTTGTCTCGTTCAAAATTTTCTCCCAGGAGAGCAACATTGGATATGTGATGAGAATCTATATTTTTGTTGACATTAATTTTTCAACATTTATGACACTTAATTAATCGGTTTCGTGAGGTGTCCTTACAGGGGTCTGTAGACTCTGCTGGGGGACGGAGGCCTGTGCCTAAAAGTGCAGGTCTTTCAACACGCCCTGTCCTGCTAGGATGTTAGCCTTAAGTTAACATCATTACACTTACATTTTTGTAAGGATTAAGGGAAGATTATTTTTTTTTTTTACTGCCAATGGCGTCCTTTTTAAAATCTTTCCTGTGTGGTATACATGAAAACTTTTCTGTTTCTTTACTTTTATTATTTTTTTTTTTGTACATAATTTTGTTTAACGTTGACCAATGTGTGTAACCAAGGTGTTAGACAAATAAATATTACAATAATATGCTGGAACCTTTAGTATTACAACAATATACCGGGTGATTCAAAATAGATGTTACAGCGATTATCTCGCAAACTAAAAAAGATAGAAATATACTTCCAATTACAAAATTGGTGCAAATTAAGAGTAGACTTCAGATATGGCATTTTTTTGTACAAGGGGCTGTATACATATTAAATACAAAATTTAATTTTTATACGGCCCCTCCTATCATATGACATATATTTAGAAAAATATTCTCCTCGTTCTAACAAGCAAAATAAAAAAATAATCATCTCTCTAAGTCAAAATCTCGCTGAGTTATTGCAATTTGAAAATTCTAGCATTTTTCGCCAAGTCTTAAGGGGTTGTATCAAAAAAAGAAATTGTAATTACTATAGCTTTTGTTAAAGGCACACGTTCATCAGCGTTTGGGAAAAAAAAATTACTCAGGGAAAGACGGCTATTTTAACCTGTAATGTCTCTCTTTCCTCTAATGAATACTCAAGAGAATGCTCATTAACACTTTCCAACAAGGTTGAAAAGTATTAATGACCGCGGTTTGTCTGTCTGTCGGTCCGTGTGTCTGTCTGTCCGTCCGTCCGTCTGTCTGTCTGTCAGCGCTCTAACTCCCATAAATATTTATGGAATTTCTTGAAACTGATATATGTTATTCAAGTTCCCTATCGGATGTTCCCTATTGAAAATGCAGTTTATACCTCTACTGGTTTGTGTACAGGGACCTTCGAAAGTATTTCAAAGCTTTGTGTTCTATGAGAGGCATTTCTATAAACTATATTTTCATACCCTTACATGTACACAAATCTTAATGAAATTGAAATATGTTATTCAAGTTCACCATCGGATGTTTCCTGTATAAGATGGAGTAAATACACCACGGATTCGTGTACAGGGACACACAAAAGTATTCCAAAGCATTGTGTTTTATGAGAAATATATCTATAAACTAAATATTAATAACTTTACTTTGCACGAAGATTTGTGAAATTGAAATATGTTATTTATAAGCACAAAACAAAATGCTTTGCATAGTATATAGCATGATTAGCATTAGGGGGGATACAGGGTGATACAAAAATATTCAGTTATATAAAGAGCTATTAATAAATATCTGCTAAAATTGTACTTTCGTTTACAATAAGTGTTTTTAACACTTTCTAACATTTTTTAACACATCCCAACATGGTTGAAATGTGTTAATGACTACGGTTTGTCTGTCTGTATGTCTGTCCGCGCTCTAACTCCCATTAATATTTGTTGAATTTCTTGAAACTGATATATGTTATTCAAGTTCATTATCGGATGTTCCCTATTGAAAATGGAGTTTATACCGTTACTGGTTTGTATGCAGAGACACCCGAAAGTACTTCAAAGCATTGCGTTCTATGAGAGGTATTTCTATAAAACATATTTCATACCCTTACTGTACACAAATTTTAATGAAATTGAAATATGTTATTTATGTTCACTATCGGATGTTTCCTGTATAAAATGGAGTAAATACCGCCACTGATTTGTGTACAGGGACACTCAAAAGTATTCCAAATCATTGCGTTCTATGAGAGATATTTTTATAAATCAAATTTTAATATCATTACTTTCCACTAAATTTTCGGAAATTGAAATATGTTATTTATATGCACAAAAGAATGCTTTACATAGAATATAGCATGATTAGCATTAGATTTACAGGGTGACACAAAAATATTCTGTTATATTAAGAGCTATTAATAAAAATTTGCTAGAATTCTACTTTCGTTTACATTAAGCGTTTTTAGCACATTCTTTCATTTTTTTAAATGTGAATATGATATCAATTTGTTTATCTGTCCGTCTGTCCGACTGTCTGACTGCCCACGCTCTAACTCCCGTAAATATTTATGGAATTTTTTGAAACTGATATATGTTATTCAAGTTCACTATCGGATGTCCCCTATTGAAAATGGAGTTTATACCTCTACTGGTTTATATACAGGGACACCCAAAAGCATTTTAAAGAATTGTGTTCTATGAGAGGTATTTCTATAAACCATACTTTCATACCTTTACTGTACAATATCTTCATGAAATTGAAATATGTTCTTCAATTTCACTATTAGATGTTTCCTATATAAAATAGATTGCATACCACCGTTAGTTTACATACAGGGACACTCAAAATTACTCCAAAGCATTACGTTCTTTGTGAGATATTTCTATAAATCAAATTTTAATAACTTTATTTTCCACGAACTTTTAGGAAATTGAAATATGTTATTTATATGCACAAAAGATTGCTTTGCATTGAATATAAAATGGTTATCATTAGATTTACAGGGTGACACAAAAATAATCAGTTATATTAAGAGCTATTGATAAAAAATTGCTAGAATATTACTTTTGTTTACATTAAGCGTTTTTGACACTTTCTATCATTTTTTTAGTGTGAATATTATTTCAATTTGTGTATCTGTCTGACTGTTCTTCTGTCCGTCTCTCTGTCTCTCTGTCTGTTTTCTGCGCTCTAATTCCCGTAAATATTTATTGAATTTCTTTAAACCGATGTATTTTATTCAAGTTCACTATCGGATGTTCCCTATTGAAAATGGAGTGAATACCTTTTCTGGTTTGTGTACAGGGACACCCAAAAGTATTTGAAAGCATTGTGTTCTATGAGAGGAGTGTCTATAAACAATATTTTAATACCTTTTATATATAGAAACTTTAATGAAATTTTAATGTGTTGTTCAATTCCCTATCGGATGTTTCCTATGTAAAATAGAGTACATTTCTAAATGGTTTGCGTACAGGGGCACTTGAAAGTATCCAAAGCATTGTGTTGTATGAGACTTATTTTTATAAACCAAATTTTAATAATTTTATTTTCCACAAAGCTTAATGCAATTGAAATACATTATGCACAAAAAGTGCCTTCTATGTAATATTGTATGGTTAGCATTAGATTTACAGGGACACACAAAAACAATCAGTTACATTAAGAGCTATTAATAAAAATTTGCCTGAATTGCACTTTTGTTTACATGAGCGTTTTAACACTTTCTAGTAATTTTAGTGGTAATATGATTTCAATTTGTGCATCTGTCTGTCCGATTGTCTGCCTTTCTATCTGTTTGTCTCCGGTTAATATCATCCGTGAATATTTTGAGAATTTTCAAAAAATTATACACTCATGTTCCCTATGGAATGTTCCCTATTTAAAATGTCATTGATAGGTCCTGTACAACTAGTTTGTTTGCAAGGACGACAACGACAACAATAAAAAAAAAAAGCAAATGTATTACGTTTTAGGACAGAATTTTTTAAAAGGTATATTTAAAAAACTTTCTACTATAAAAGTCATAAAAACATTGACATGTATTATTAATATTCTAAAATATTGTTTTGTATAGAATATGATATGATTAACTTTCAGATTTACAGGGCTACAGTAAAATATTCAGAGAGATTAAAAGCTGTAGTAATAATCTAACGGCTGCATTTTCTTTTGCGTTAAGCCTTTTTAACACTTTCCAAAATGCCTAAGAGTAATTTTAAAATCAATTAGTCTATCTGTATGTTTTTCAGTCCTTCTGTCTATTGTGTGATAACGTAGGCAAAGAATATTAAAATTTATTCGATACAACAATTGCGTACATATGAAAAGTGTTACTAATCAATGCGTACTGCATGATTTGTCTTTCTTGTTTTTAATTTAACAAATAAAATTTATGACTAATTTATGTACCAAAAGGGAATTTTCAAATTCAATTTTCTTTCTTTTCCTATGTACATTCTTGTATACACGGTGTAGAGAAAGAATTGTTTTTGAGTCAAATTTCCGAAAATTATCTTTTGTTATATTTCCACGTTTTCAGATTCTCTGAATTAAAAAATCATGTTTTTAGCGGTTGGTGTCTATCTCTCTATCTCTCTCTGCGTGTGTGTGTGTGTGTGTGTGTGTGTGTGTGTGTGTGTGTGTCTGTGTGTTATTAGAATATCTCAAGAACAAATAGTAGCAGAAAATCCAAATTCGATATTCTAAAGCCGTATCAAATTGCGGTGCTACTCTAAAGTATTCGTTGCGATCAGACAATTGTTTGTGCACAGGGTCATCCAAGAGAATTCAAATACATTACGTCTGTGAGCGAAATTTCTCACATGTAAAGTGTGACATCTATAGACTGCTCAAGACAAAATGAAAAAAAACATATTTTTATACGCATAAAAGGATGTTTTATGTAGATTGTGGTTTTGCAATCATTCATCATTCATTTACAGGGTTACCCAGAGTATTTTGTTATATTGGAGCTATACTTGGAAATTGCTAGAAGTGTATTTCATTTTGTGTTACTTGTTTTACATATAACACTAAATTTACGTACACAAAGTCATGTGTATATAGTTTATAGACACAAAATTAAGGTAAACCTTTATTATTATTATTATTATTATTAAATATAATTGGCGTAAGTGGTTTGCTGCATTTTGTTTTATTTCGAAGAACACTGCTGACACAGAACGGAAAATTAATTTCTGATACCCATACTGTAAACAAAGTAGTATTTGGAGAGCGATTTTTTCTGTATAATATCACGTTTTGAGGCTTTCTGAATACGAAAGATAAATTTTTAGTGGATGATCTGTATATATATGAATTATCAGCATAATTTAACAACAAATAATCTGGTGTGCTACTCACACGACCTTTTCTTACCCTGAAATTTAATACCATAAATACAGTTTGGAAATTAAGATGTAACATAAAGTGTATTGTTATGTGAACCTATGTTAAAATAATTCAAATTAGGCTTCGGAAGAGTTTTATATGATAACTAGTTCTTTGTGAGCTAAGATTTATGCAAAGTAATTAAAATTTCGTATATAGAAATATCTTCACATAGAACGCAATGCTTTGGAATACTTTCGGGTGTCCCTGTATACTAACCAGTGATGGTTTTTACTCCATTTCCTACAGAAAATATCCGATAGAAAATTTTATTAATGTATGCATAAATTAAAGGTATTAAAATATGGTTTATAAAAATACCTCTCATAGAACACAATGCATTGGATTACTTTCGGGTGTCCGTGTGCACAAGCTAGCGGAGGTATTCACTCCATTTTCAATAAGGAACATCCGATAGTGAACTCAAATAACATATATCAGTTTCTGGAAATTCTATGAATATTCACGGGAGTTAGAGCGCGGACACACAGAAAGATGGATAGACAGACAGACAAATCATAGTCATTAATACTTTTCAACCTTGCTGGAACTGTTAAAGAGCAGAAGTCATTAAATTTTTCAACCATGATGAAAAGTGGTAAAAATAAAACGCGAAAATTTCACACGGTTTCGCTAGAAATTTATTTTTTTTCCTCTCTTAACGTGTTTTGATTTGCAAGTGACCCCCGAAGAAATTTAACTATTAAATTTTTTAACAATATGAAACAAGAAAGAAAAATCATGCAGTACGCATTGATTAGTAACACTTTCCCACTATACGTAATTGTTGTATCGAATAAATTTTAATATTCTTTGCCTACATTATCACACAACAGACAGAAGGACTGAATAATATACAGATAGAGTAATTGATTTTAAAATTACTCTTTGGCATTTTGGAAAGTGTTAAAAAGGCTTAACGCAAAAGAAAATGCAGCCGTTAGATTATAATTACAGCTTTTGATCTCTCTGAATATTTCAGTGTAGCCCTGTAAATCAGAAAGTTAATCATATCATATTCTATACAAAACATTATTTTACAATATTAACAATACATTTTGATATATTTATGATTTTTACAGTAGAAAGATTTTTAAATATAACTTTCAAAAAATTCTCTCCTAAAACGTAATGCATTGCTTTTTTTTTTTTTTTTTTTTTTTTGTTGTTGTTGTCCCTGTAAACAAACTAGTTATACAGGACCTGTTAATGTCATTTTAAATGGGGAACATTCTATAGGGAAAATATTTATAAAAATAACACTCATAGAATACAATGCTTTCGAATGCTTTTGGGTGTCCCTGTACACAAACCAGAAGAGATATTCTCTTCATTTTCAATATGGAACATCCGATAGTGAACTTCAATAAAATATATCAGTTTCAAGAAATTCCATAAATATTTACAGGAGTTAGAGCGCGGGCAGACAGACAGACAGACAGAGGGACAGATAGATGGACAGATTGAAATCATATTCACACTTAAAAATGTTAGAAAGTGTTATAAACGCTTAATGTAAACGAAAGTACAGTTCTCGCATTTTTTTATTAATAGCTGTTAATATAAATGGATATTTTTGTGTCACCCTGTAAATCTAATGCTAATCATGCTATATTCTATGTAAAGCCTTTTTTTTGTGCATATAAATAACATATTTTAATTTTCTAAAACGTCGTGGAAAGTAAACTTATTAAAATTTGATTTATAGAAATATCTCTCATAGAACGCAATGCTTTGGAATACTTTTAAGTGTCCCTGTACATAAATCGGCGGTGGTATTTGCTCCATTTTATACAGGAAACAATTAATAGTGAGCTTGAATAACATATTTCAATTAAATTGAGATGTCTACAGTAAATGTATGAAAATATGGTTTATAGAAATACCTCTCATAGAACACAATGCTTTGAAGTACTTTCGGATGTCCCTGTACACAAACCAGAAGAGGTATAAACTCCATTTTCAATAGGGAACATCCGATAGAGAACTTGAATAACATATATCAGTTTCAAGAATATGACAAGAATATTCCATGAATATTTACGGGAGTTAGAGCTCAGATAGACAGACAGACGGACAGGCAGATACACAAAACTGAAATCATATTCTCACTTAAAAAATGTTAGAAAGTGTTAAAAACGCTTAACGTAAACGAAAGCACAATTCTAGAAATTTTTTATTAATAGCTCTTAATGTAACTGGATATTTTTGTGCCACCCTGTAAATCTAATGCTAATCATGCTACATTATGTGCAAAGCATTCTTTTGTACATATAAATAACATATTTCAATTTCCGAACACTTCGTGGAAAGTAAAGTTATTAAAATTTGATTTATAGAAATATCTCTCATAGAACGCAATGCTTTGGAATACTTTTGAGTGTCCCTGTACATAAACCGATGGTGGTATTTCTTCCATTTTATACAGGAAACATCCAATAGTGAACTTGAGTAACATATTTCAATTTCATTCAGATATGTCTACAGTAAAGGTATGAAAATATTGTTTATAGAAATACCTCTCATAGAACACAATGCTTTGAAATACTTTCGGGTATCCCTGTACACAAACCAGTAGAGGTATAAACTCCATTTGCAATAGGGAACGTCCGATAGTGAACTTGAATAACATATTTCAATTTTATTCAGATATGTCTACAGTAAAGGTATGAAAATATGGTTTATAGAAATACCTCTCATAGAACACAGTGCTTTGAAATACTTTCGAGTGTCCCTGTACTAGAGTCCTGCGCGGGTCGGGTTTTACCCGACCCGAACCCGACAGATGAATTTTAAATCAACCCGAAACCCGACCCGAACCCGACAAAGAAAATTTCATCAACCCGAAACCCGACCCGAACCCGACAAAAAAATTTTCATCAACCCGAAAACCGACCCGAACCCGCAACAGTGAATTTTTTGCGACCCGAACCCGACCCGAAACCCGACTTATCTAACCCGAACCCGACCCGAAACCCGAAAAATAAATCAACATTACTTATTCATCTAAAAATCATGCAAAACAACGTAAAATGATATAACATGATATAAAATAAAGTAAATTTTCATTGTTACACTATTGGTAAATTATAAAAAAAAAACTAGTATGTTGTGGTCACCACAAGACATTCTTCTACATTTTTCTGTCAAATTCACTAAGTGCGAATAATTTATTAAAACTATTACTAAAAAGTTTAACGTGATGAATGCAAATAATTTTCATCTTAGGGAAATCTAACACTAAATATCCAAAGAGAGACAGTTTTATCGTCTATAAATAACTTCTTAAACAATGCATTTTTATAATGGTTATCTCACATATCATGGTTTGTACAGTTATATGGCATAGAAGTTGAGACATAGCCATCCTGTTATCGATGAAATTTGCAGTATAACAACGCCACCTATTGGCCGACAAGCATTCAAACTGAGTCAGCATAATGTCTAATAATCTCGCCTTCTCACATATTAAGTTTTGTTTGATGAAACACAACAGAACACAAGATATAGCTTTCCTTGCAGTTGTAGAAATCGCTAAGTAGCAGCGCCATCTGTTGAGCGGTTTACACCAAAAGTTGACAGGCGCTAATATATATTAAATGGCACCTACATACAAATTTATATGAAATTATGTGCAGTAGTTCTTGAGATATTGCCTTTCCTTAAATTGCGGAAATCGCTGTGTAGCAGCGCCACCTGTTGGCTGATAGGCATTCAAATTGAATCAGCATAATATCTCATATTGGTCTTCTCACATATCAAGTTTTGTTGGATTATACGCAACAGAACCTGAGATATAGCCTCCTCTGAAATTGCAGAAATCGCTGTATAGCAGTGCCACCCGTCGAGCGGTTGACACCAAAAGTTGATAGAATCTAATACTTTCTTCTACTAAATATAGAAGAAAGGTTAAAAAAAAAAAAAAATCTTGTAAACTGCGAAATCTTTTCAATTTCCAGAATGCAAATGCGAGGTTATACTGTATTTCTATTTCTTTAATTTATATATTAACAACAGTCGAGAAAGATTTAAAGTACTTTTCTAATTTTCATACAATTTCTACAAAAGATACATATTAGTTCCGTTGAAGAAAAGAAAACAGATCCAGATACAAATACGGATCTATTTTTCAGATACGAATAGGGAGCTCCGGTACATGTCTGCCCACCAGCAGCCGAGCGGTTCTGCGCTCGAAGCTAAATACGGGCTAGGACCTCCTTACGAAGACTCAAACGGAGGGCAATCCCCTATAGGCCTAGGACACATCTGGAGTCAATCGGCCTTAAATCCTCCAACCAACCAACCGATACATGTCTAGTAAGTGCAGAATGCTTAAATTAGATACATAGTTGTAAACATGCCTATAAATTTATGTTTATAATTGTAAAAAATATTTTGAAAGGTGTTCTCAAGTCGACCCGACTTGTTGAAATCCAAACCCGACCCGAACCCGAACCCGACCCGCAAGAAATAAAATTCTGTCAACCCGACCCGAACCCGACCCGCACGAAAAAAAGATCAGTCAACCCGACCCGAACCCGACCCGCAAGAGAAAAATTTCTGTCAACCCGACCCGAACCCGACCCGCGGGTCGGGTCGGGTTCGGGTAAAATCGGGTTACCCGACCCGATGCAGGACTCTACCCTGTACACAAACTTGTAGAGGTATAAACTCCATTTTCAGTAGGGAACGTCCGATAGTGAACTTGAATAACATATATCAGTTTCAAGAAATTTCATATATATTTACGAGAGTTATAGCGCGGACAGACAGACGAACGGACAGACAGACAGACGGACAGACAGACAGACACAGACGGACAGACAGACAGACAAACCGAAGTCAAACACTTTTCAACCTTGTTGGAAAGTGTTAATAATGTAAATTTGCATTAAGTTCTTAAAACTGTTGATATCACGTGTTTGAATGATTTTAGTTGCTATTTTAAAAGAAAGGATCTTTTTTTAATTTTTCTCATCTAATAGATAACCCCCTAAAGTGGGCCCTTTGGCGTTGAAAAATAGATGCCAAAATTGAAAGAAAAGTGGTGTACGTCATTATTTTCAAATTGCAATAACTCAGCGAGATTTTGACTTAGAGAGATGATTTTTTTTTTTATTTTGCTTGTTAGAGCGAGGAGAATATTTTTCTAAATATAAGTCACATAATAGGAGGGGCCGTATAAAAATTAAATTTCGTATTTAATATGTATACAGCCCCTTGTACAAAAAAATGCCATATCTGAAATCTGCTCTTAATTTGCACTAATTTTGTAATTGGAAGTATGTTTCTATCTTTCTTAGTTTACGGGATAATCGCTGTAACATCTATTTTGAATCACCCGGTATATGCATATGTGTAATTTATATTATGTTTTCTCTATTTCACTATACATATTAGTGTGAAAATTTAGTATTTTGAATGTAAAAATCTAACGTTAGTAACTGTTACTGTGGCATTGTTTGCTGAGTATATCAAAAAGAGACATTTTCATAGAAAAACATTTCAGCTGAAATTTTTGTGGCATATAATAAAAAAGAACAATATGGAACTACAATTTGGACTATTTTATAGAAGCCACCTTATTGCGCATGTCATGACAAATTTTTTTTCTTAAAGTTTTTGGTTCTACTGATATTTTTGAAATATGTGTATTTTGTGTTTTTGAATTAGTGTTTATATTTCATATATATTTTACTTGTTTACTTTTAAGCATTCATATAATTTTACTTATAATGTAATATCATTTTTAATTGTACGTCTTTGGTAAGTGCTTTTGAATATTATTGTTTGTATATGCTTTTCTTTTCAGGAGGCGAGGAGGACTTTTTTTTTTTTTGCTAGTCGAAGGGGAGATATATGTGTGAGTGTTCTCACACATATGTCCTTTAAAAGCTTATTTATTTATTCAAATTTAATATATAACAAGAAGGAGGGATTAATAAAAAAATAAAAAAAAACTTTTAAATTTATCTAATTCAATTAATTAATTATAGAGAATTTCCCGTTTTATTTAGAAATCAAAATTTGTGTTCTTTGTCCTTTTTGGTTACAAACGCATTACTCTCATAAAAAAATAAAGCAATTTTTATATCGGGGTTTTTGAAAAGTAGTATGTTTATACATTTCCCCGAATGGATTAAATCAATTTAGCTATTATTATTTATTTTGAGAGGGTAATTTAAAATTTGTATCAGCCTACTTCTAGCACAAGTAGCTATTAATAAAATAATAACTGTCATTTCAATTTATATTTATTACGCTAGTGTTTACATTAAATCAATTTAGCTATAATTATTTATTTTTGAGAGGGTAATTTAAAAAGCCGTTATCTACCTGTTTCTAGCTTATACAGCTATTAATAAAATAAAATAATCATTTCATTTCATGTTTATTACCCTTGAATGTTTACGTTAAAAACCTATTATTATTTCAAGCGGGTCATTATAATTCTAAAAATAGATATATAATGGATTTTTGACGACTCTGTGGCATCTACTAAACCTCCCGTTTTAAGCACGTTGAAGTCAAGGACAATTGGCGATGGTTTTCAATGTCAAATCGATTTAACGTTTGTAACGACTTTTTATATTCAAAATTTAGTATGAATATGTTAGAAGGACAAAGAAACAGTTTGGCATTCTTTTGGCTGGATTTCAACGATGCCAATCTTTGGGGTTGCAATTTAACTTCTAGGAAGCTGCGAGATTTAGTTAAGCTTTACTGTTGACGATACTTTATGAGTGGACTGTATCAATTTAATAATTACTATTCTGAAGTTATTACTTCACAAACATTTAATTAAAGTATTATTTACATATATACAATTTATAGATGACGTATTATTAACGTATTCAAATATGTTGACACCATATTCAACTCTAACTATAAAAAAGGTGAACTATATCACCGAACAAGATAAACAAGAGAGATGTTACTCTTATAACGAAAAACAATACAACTACTCCGCTAAAGCGGGAATGCAAGTGAACAAGAGATGCGCGCCAAGGTTGCGCATATAGCCAAACTAAGGTCAGCGGCAACATTTACGATTTAGACGTTGTTAGAGTAAGACGTTTTGGCTGTTACGTTCCTCCTCTCCTCCCCGTCTCAATTTCCGTATGAGATTCTTCCTGTTCTCAACAACTGTTAATATGTAGTATTTTTGAAAATAACTGTTTTCAAGAACTGTCAATAAACACAAGTTGATTTATCTCTGCCTGCTTACTTTTTCTACAAAGGAGATTTTCTTTCAACAGCCTTTTTATGAACTTCTACACGGCCCGAACAGTCATGGATTTGGGATATTGCAGTGATGAAAATCTACAGTATAAATCATTGGTGCCTTCAGGTTCTCTCCGGACTTTGGTGACGCGGGGGAGAGGAAGGAAAGAAAGACATAGAACTTTGTAGTAACAGTTTTATTGCAGGAAAGGAATGGACAAGGAAAATATCATGCACAGGGAAAATATTGACTATAAATTTTTGTGGATGAATCTTCTCTTTTACCGTGCATTGAACTTTCTTGTTGTTACAAAAAAATGCTTGCTTGAATGGATGACTGTTAGCGAAGCCCGAAAATATCACTACTCAGGAAATTTTTTTCGTGCTTGTGGCTTCAAAAAAAAAAAAAAAAAAAAAAAAAGGGATTTCTTGGAGTATCATTGTGTTGATAGATTTCTTTTGATGCAACTAAGCGGCTGAGAGTGGGGCCTGAATATTTCGCTGGTCATCTGTGCTCAACTAAGCGGCCGAGAGTGGGGCCTGAATATAGAACTGGACAAGTGTTTTTGGTTCGTTTTTGTTGCCAAGGTAGCATGAGAATGATCTGAACAGGTTAAACAAGAGAGTTCTTTTTACTGTGGGACACATCCGGCTGTGTCTAATCGGCAACTTCGCGTGCTCGAATTTAAGTTTTTTTTTTCTACTATTGCAGGAATGCATAAGGAACGGAAGAGAAAAGAAGGAAAATAGAGGAAAAATAAACCATTTTTTGAGCAGAATTATAAAATAATTTGACGAAAAATATATAAGATTAAATGATATTTTTTTTTACAGGGTATTTTTTTAACCAAGTTATATCCAGGAATTGGTAAGCCTAAATTTATCTTGTGTTTTTGCTATTGGAATGGAAGTTTTGTTTCATTAAATAAAATATATAATATACATTTTTTTATGGAAAATATTGGATATAAATGTTTCCTACTTTTGAGATTTTGCTTTACCTTATTTTCATTTTCATTTTATTTTTGATATTAAGTGTTTATGAATACAATTTTCAAGTAGCGGAAATATTTAATTTTGCATAATAAAGTATTTCATTTGATATAAATATATATTTTTTTTTTTTTTTTTGTTTTTCATAATAATTGGTATTTTTCTTTGCTTATAAAGCTTAATGTGATTTATTTCTTTACTATTTTGAGATTTTTTTTTTTTAAATATACTTTTTGGTAAATTTCACATATTTCGTTGGGATATTCCATATGTATACTTTTTTTTGTCTTTCATGATGATAAATACTTTTATTTGCATATTGTGATTTTTTTTTTTTTTTAAAGTGATTTATTACAATTACTATTGCAAATTTTTACAATTCCTTAAGATTTATTTTATATTTTTGGAATATTTTAAAATATATATATATATATATATATATATATATATATTTTTTTTTTTGGTAATATTTTTTACATATTAGATGTTTGGGGTATTTTATCATATGCAGTTTCCGTAGGCATCAAAGGGAAAGATGCGTAATTTTTGTGCTCATTGATTTTAATACAATATATTTTTACTCAAGCATTTCTGAGATATATTAGTATTTAATTTGACCCAACATAAGTAATTAACATGGCCACTAAAAAGAACATTAATATTAATATTTTAAATTTTGATGGTGACTCATCCTTACTTGAGTTCTTCTTTGACCAGATTGAGTCTTATGCTAAATTAAACAGACTAAATTCAGAAGAGGCAGTGGCAATTTTAAAAGGAAAATTAACCAGCCCTGCATTAAAGTTCATGACTCAATCTCCTTTATTATATAAATCTACAGATTTAAAATTTATCAAGGATGAATTCAAAAATTTTTTTGCTCCAACGAGCAGTACTCAGGCTCTTATGGAATTTAACAATTTAATACTCTTGCCACAAGAATCTATTAGAAAATTTTCCCACAGATTAAACATTTTGGCAGAGGCAGTTTATTCTCAAATTAAAGATACTAATGCTTTAAATTCCATTAAATTTACTAAATTTATTTCAACCATTCCCTCAAATATTAGAGTTAAGATTCAAGAAGAGGGAATCTCTGAGTATCAAGAGGCGGTTAACCGAGCGCAAAAATTGCAGGACATTAATGCTAATGAAACCTTATTACAAATGAGTTTAAATAACCCAGTTATAAACACACTGTCTGAAAAGTTAGTCGAACTGACAGATAGGATGAACAATCTGTCCTTTGTTAATAAACATAGTGAGGTTGATCATACACACGAATCCCCAGTGCAAGATAGGCAAAGAAACAATAATAGTCAAAGTGAATTAAGACATAATTATAAAAGTAGAAATCAAAATTTCAGGGGTAATCAAAATTTCAGGGGTAATCAAAATAAGAACAGATATCATTCTTCTCCTATTTGCCAATTGTGCAATAAAAAAGGACATGTTGCTACTAGGTGTTTTAGATGGCAAAGAAATCAGACTAGGGGTAAAAATTATGACAGAAATAACTATAGTAAAAGGGGAAGTAATTTAAATGAGCGCAGAGATGTACTTTAGCTGATGCAAGTACATCTCAAGAATTGAATAGAGCGTCAGCACAAAATTTTTCTCTGGACAGTGCTTATGACTTTAATCTACCCAAATTATCTAGTGTTAGATTGGTTAATTCTACTGCGTCTCAGACACAACAAATCTTGAAAATTTCTGATTCTAAATCTACTGAAACAAATAGCGATAAAAGGGAGAACATTTTTAATGTTCATGTAAATTCTCTTAAGTTACCTCTTATTAAAATTTTGCTAGATAAACAAAAGGTAAACACACTTCTTGACACTGGTAGTTCTGTTAGTCTGTTAGCTGAAAGTACATTTAATAAATTAAAACATAGTTTGAAATATAGACATTTATCTTCCCATGTAACAATCAAAACAGTGAACTCGAATGTACAGTTTTCATCTTGTATACAAACCACTTTCAAAATTCAAAATCAATTTTTTTCACAAAAATTTTTCATCGTAGATATTCCTGAAGGTTCTGCATTTAGGGTTATTTTGGGTTATGATTTTATTCAACAATATCATGTAATATTAGATATGCAGAAGTCTCTGTTAAAAATAAAAGACCTGTGTATTCCCATAACAAACACATATAGCGACCATGAAGAAAATCTTAATATGCATACTCAATGTAAGAAACTATCAGTAAAAACGGGGCAAAAACTTATTTTACAACCCAAAGAGGAGTCTTCTATTACTGTTTATTGTCCCAAAGTTTCTTCGGGTGATTATTTATTTCAGAGTAAAAAGAGTTCTTCCAAATTAATTTTTTTGGATTCAATAGTTAATATTGATCATTCCCAGAAACAAAATTGCAATAGTAAATATGATAGAGTAAAATTTCAGTTATATGTTAAAAATAACACTAATAGAAGTATGCATGTAAACAAACATTCAAATATTGGTACAATTAGAGAAATCGAACAAATTATAGACTATGGTTCAAAACAAAATGATAATGTTGAAATTTCAGAGGATTCACAATTTATTAATTATATTCAACCTTCTAGTGATGTGTTAAAAATGAGAAAACAAGATTTAACACCCATGGATCCACTGTTTTTTTATATTTTTCTTTTGATGTAAAGACTATTTCTTGCATTGCAGTGTTGTTGAATATATATAATATTTATAAATAAGATACAACTAAAAAAAAAAAAATGATTCTAATGATAACATAAATGCTTGTAGATCATATTTTGAATTTCTAAATTAGTAATAAGGTGTTATTTTTTTTATTTAATGTTTACTATATCTATTTTTATTGGGTGAAGGTTGAACAAAAGTAAGATACTTGAAATATATTTAATAGAGATATTTCATTGGAATACAGATTAAGTTCATAGGAAATTAATTATTAATGATAATAGTGTTAACAGTATACATACAGCTAAATTTTATAAGTTTCCAATTGATTTTTGGTGTACAACATGTGTTTGGTTTGTTCAATATCCAATCTAAATTTTTATTATTTTGGCACTCCCTCTCATCACTCAAAATTTTGTCAATTTGTTTTCTTTTACTTATTTATTACCCTATCCTAGATATATGTTGTCTCGTTCAAAATTTTCTCCCAGGAGAGCAACATTGGATATGTGATGAGAATCTATATTTTTGTTGACATTAATTTTTCAACATTTATGACACTTAATTAATCGGTTTCGTGAGGTGTCCTTACAGGGGTCTGTAGACTCTGCTGGGGGACGGAGGCCTGTGCCTAAAAGTGCAGGTCTTTCAACACGCCCTGTCCTGCTAGGATGTTAGCCTTAAGTTAACATCATTACACTTACATTTTTGTAAGGATTAAGGGAAGATTATTTTTTTTTTTACTGCCAATGGCGTCCTTTTTAAAATCTTTCCTGTGTGGTATACATGAAAACTTTTCTGTTTCTTTACTTTTATTATTTTTTTTTTTTGTACATAATTTTGTTTAACGTTGACCAATGTGTGTAACCAAGGTGTTAGACAAATAAATATTACAATAATATGCTGGAACCTTTAGTATTACAACAATATATATGCATATGTGTAATTTATATTATGTTTTCTCTATTTCACTATACATATTAGTGTGAAAATTTAGTATTTTGAATGTAAAAATCTAACGTTAGTAACTGTTACTGTGGCATTGTTTGCTGAGTATATCAAAAAGAGACATTTTCATAGAAAAACATTTCAGCTGAAATTTTTGTGGCATATAATAAAAAAGAACAATATGGAACTACAATTTGGACTATTTTATAGAAGCCACCTTATTGCGCATGTCATGACAAATTTTTTTTCTTAAAGTTTTTGGTTCTACTGATATTTTTGAAATATGTGTATTTTGTGTTTTTGAATTAGTGTTTATATTTCATATATATTTTACTTGTTTACTTTTAAGCATTCATATAATTTTACTTATAATGTAATATCATTTTTAATTGTACGTCTTTGGTAAGTGCTTTTGAATATTATTGTTTGTATATGCTTTTCTTTTCAGGAGGCGAGGAGGACTTTTTTTTTTTTTGCTAGTCGAAGGGGAGATATATGTGTGAGTGTTCTCACACATATGTCCTTTAAAAGCTTATTTATTTATTCAAATTTAATATATAACAAGAAGGAGGGATTAATAAAAAAATAAAAAAAAACTTTTAAATTTATCTAATTCAATTAATTAATTATAGAGAATTTCCCGTTTTATTTAGAAATCAAAATTTGTGTTCTTTGTCCTTTTTGGTTACAAACGCATTACTCTCATAAAAAAATAAAGCAATTTTTATATCGGGGTTTTTGAAAAGTAGTATGTTTATACATTTCCCCGAATGGATTAAATCAATTTAGCTATTATTATTTATTTTGAGAGGGTAATTTAAAATTTGTATCAGCCTACTTCTAGCACAAGTAGCTATTAATAAAATAATAACTGTCATTTCAATTTATATTTATTACGCTAGTGTTTACATTAAATCAATTTAGCTATAATTATTTATTTTTGAGAGGGTAATTTAAAAAGCCGTTATCTACCTGTTTCTAGCTTATACAGCTATTAATAAAATAAAATAATCATTTCATTTCATGTTTATTACCCTTGAATGTTTACGTTAAAAACCTATTATTATTTCAAGCGGGTCATTATAATTCTAAAAATAGATATATAATGGATTTTTGACGACTCTGTGGCATCTACTAAACCTCCCGTTTTAAGCACGTTGAAGTCAAGGACGATTGGCGATGGTTTTCAATGTCAAATCGATTTAACGTTTGTAATAACTTTTTATATTCAAAATTTAGTATGAATATGTTAGAAGGACAAAGAAACAGTTTGGCATTCTTTTGGCTGGATTTCAACGATGCCAATCTTTGGGGTTGCAATTTAACTTCTAGGAAGCTGCGAGATTTAGTTAAGCTTTACGATTTTGACGTTGTTAGAGTAAGACGTTTTGGCTGTTACACGACCTCTCCTCCCCGTCTCAATTTCCGTATGAGATTCTTCCTGTTCTCAACGACTGTTAAAATGTAGTATTTTTGAAAATAACTGTTTTCAAGAACTGTCAATAAACACAAGTTGATTTATCTCTGCCTGCTTACTTTTTCTACAAAGGAGATTTTCTTTCAACAGCCTTTTTATGAACTTCTACACGGCCCGAATAGTCATGGATTTGGGATATTGCGGTGATGAAAATCTACAGTATAGGGATCAAAACAGCAGGACCAAAATTTGTTTGGGACCAAAGTGTCATGTGCCCTGTTGTGCTTTAACATACTTTGTAAAGAGTAGTTAGTAACTCAGCAGACATTTTTGTTAAGAAATGGTATATGGGATTTCTATGAGGACTTAATACAATCCTCATAACTTTAGGTTCCAAGTTTAACCTGTTAAATAATTCAAAAAAGTAAATTAAGTTTTTTTAATGTTCATTTTCCTACCTGGATTCTAAATCCCTCAATTTTTCACCAGCTGTGTTCTGGGCATTCTTCCTTTGCCAGTTTACTTCTAAAATCTTCTTCCTGTAAAAAATATTTTATAATAAAAAACTAAAACTATATTTAGTAGTAAGTATTTTATGTATGTAATATTGCAAGATTTGTTAAGAAAAATACAATTTAATTTTTAGTTTGAAAAATAAAATTATTTCAGTTAAACTTAATTACAATTATTGCTTGATAGAAATTAGAATATTATATAACAGTAACCTAAAAAACATATGAAAAATGCAATACATCGGGCTCAATGCACCATTATATGACACCAAATTTTGCGAATAAGCTAGGATTATAGAGATAAAATTAATAAACCAGCCTCATGATTGTCTGGTGTTCTGATTATTATAAAAACAGAGATATGTGCTTCAACCACTAATGAGACTAAATCATTTTTAACAAGCCTTGATTTCTTAACGGTACCAAAAATTACTGATTCAATGCCAGTGAAATATTTTGATGTTCCAAAAAACATTTCTGATCATATTAAATTAGTTGATCCAACTCTTTTAAAAATAATAATAATAATAATGTGAATTCATTGATTGGAGAAGAAATATTCTTTAATTATCATTAAACAATAAAACTAAGTTTAAACTGACATTATTTCACAAGAGACAGTTTTGGTTATGTTCTTAGTGGGGCAATTGATTGAAAACACTTAAAAAAAACAGTGATTGATTGTGGGTTTATTTTGCAGACAGATATAGAAAATTTAGAGGATATTGTAAAAAAGTCTCAGAAATCAGAAAATGTGTTAGATAAATCCAGTTCAAAAAATGTAGAATCAAAGTCTGAAAAGCAGTTCACAGAAATATATTGAGGCATATCAGGGTTCGTGAATTGTCTGTGAATGAATGACAGATCTTGCAGAAGCTTTAAGGTTTTTTTACAGAATATTCTAGAAGATTACAGTATCAACTTCAGTTTCACCTGAAAACACAGCTTAAATAACAGCTGACAACATAAAAATCACAGAATAAACTGTACCATAAGCATAAAACACAGCATATCGAGCAGCTGTAATTGATAGCAGAGGCTTGGTCAAGCAGAGTTCCTTATACCACAATGTCTTGGTGAAAACAGGCTGACTATGGGTGAGATGCAATCCCCTTATACAGCCCAGTACAATTCGAGAATTTTCAAATATCTCTACATTAATTTTTTGAATAAATAAGAACAGACAGACCATATACAGGAAATAAAAAAACAGTGAATTAAATCCATCGAAATATTTCAAGCTGCATTATTTAGAAACCAAAAGACTACTTTCAAAATGAAACTAGCATGAAAACTAAATACATATGAAAAATTTTTAAAAATGAGTACAAAAATACAATTTAAGATTTTAGTGTTTTTATATATTCCCTCCTCACAGACACATACATTCATATATAAACACACATCTCTAGTTTATACATGTTTTCCATAATTTACATTTTCAAATATAAAGACAATTAGCAATTTTAACCGTTTTATTTTTGCTTTTTTGTAAAGACACATCTATTTAAATGATTTTTTTTTTCCTTTTAAAAAGCATAGATACAAAAACTTTAAATAATCTACATAGCTGCCAACTTTGCAGCTTTAAAATTAGGAAGATTTCTACTTGAAAATAAGAAGGAAAAAGAAAGATTTACATTGCTAAATAGGATGCAAATAGCAAAAATTTCTAAAAATACTTATTTAAGGCAAATCAAATTTCAACGCTTATATTGACCAAACATTGGGTAAAATATATGCAAAATACTATGGAGAAAGATTAACAATAATGGAGGAAATTGTACATTAAAAGACATTTGATTGTCAACTGCAGTTGGAGATATCAAAAAGGGCAGGAGATAGAGGGAGGGAGTGGTACAACAATTACATGAGTGAGAGATATTGAAGAATTCTACCTTTTTATAGGTTCTAGAATCTAATAAAGCAACCTTAAAATAAATATTGAGATTTATACTGTGGATAAAGAAAGATTGAAATTCAAAAGGAGAGTATCACAACAAAAATTACATGAGTGAGAGATATTGAACAATTCTACCACTCTATAAGATTCTAGAATTTAATAAAGCAAGTTAAAATGAAAACTGAAATTCATGCTGCATATGGATAAAAATTAGAAATCATGAGGATTCTGTATGGCCTTTAATTAGTGATTGGGGCAAGAAAGAGTGTTCCAAAAAATTATATGTGTGAAAGATATTGAATAATTCTATTTCTTTTTTATAAGTTCTAAAACTAATAAAGTAAAAAAATTGACATTTATATTATGGATGGATAAAGATTAGAAATCACAATGTTTCTGGGGAAGTGGGGGGGGGGGGGTGCGTTTGATTGCTTATCATTAGCAATTCTACCTCTTTAAGTAAGTTTAAAAGGAACATTCTCAATTATGTTGCAAATGATGAGAGATTAGAAATCGCAAGGCTACTGGAGGTGTTTGGTTTCCGATCGCTAGTATGTGTATGGTAGAGGGGAGGCAAGAGTCAGAAAAAATTACTTGAATCAGAGATATTGAACAAATATTTAACACATTCTTAAATAACCAAAAATAATCTGGTGTAAGTACTCACATTATTTTCCATTACCTTCTTAGATATAAAAACAATTTTATATGGCATATACATTTATGTAAAAGTAGGCTAATGTGTCACTCAACCCCTCATTTGAATATTTTATTTACATTCAAAAAATGTTTAAGATTGTAAAAAAATGTATCTCAAATTATTCATCAAATTTTTACTCATACCATTTTTATAAAGTTATTTTATCTAGTCAAAATTTTCAAGTGCCATTCAAATATGACTTTTAAAATACTAAATTTGAACTTCCTTTACATATTTGTCGTATGTTGCACTGATAACAAACACACAGACTCACAATTGAAAACTTTATTTCCATATTCAGGGCATCTTTAACATGTAATTATAGCAAATATTTAAAGCATAAAAAATTGGACTCCAAAACAACGTCCATCAAATAATTAAGGAGTAATTACCATTTTTTAAGCAATTTCTCTAGGCATGGTTTAATTTGTTAAAGCACTTTCGGCATTATATCCATTGCAAAAGAATGCATTCACTTAATTTTTGTAACCCTATGAATTATCTGTAAATTGTATATGGACCATAAAATAACAACTGCTGTGCTTAACTTAAATTAAGCATAGTAAGAAAAACACAACAAAACTTAAAATATCCTTCGAGAACTTTCAGATATAGCCTCTAATAAATTTGAATTCTTTTGTGTAGCCTTTTAAGTGAATGATGAATGCTTTTTGTATGATACTGTGTATGAAACATGCTTTTGTGCTTATATGAAATATATGTTTATTTTATTTTGTTTAGCACAGTCTAAAGATATTAAAATGTACTAATAAGATATTTCGCCCATAGATATAACATATCTGAATACTTTTGGAATGTCCTTGGACATAAAGGGATTGTTCGATTTCAATAAAATGTTTCAAGTAACATCCCCATTTAATGCGTATTTTGAACTCCAAGTTTCAATTTTCTACTAATAATTGTTTGTGAGTTATACAACAGACTCACACACAAATGACATATTAAAAACCTGATTTTCCTAGATTCAGGGGACCTTAAAATGTGTAATTTTAAGAAAAACTCAATTTCAAAATTTAGTCCCAAAGCAATGCTTTCTTCTACCATACTATAAGTAAGAGAAAGTATTTAAAAAAAGAAAAAAAAAAAAAGAGGGCTGAAAGAATTTTATAAAAATACCTTAAATCTTGCAATTGTTTTTGGGCTTGATTAACCATCTGAGTTAAGACTGAATTGCATGATTTCCACATTTCACATCCATATATATTCATCAAGTCTAAATTACAGATTCTGTTAAAAACAAAAAAGAAAAATAATAATAATAATTAATAATCAATATCAAAATTAATATTGATTAATTTACAATACAGATAATAAAATAATACAAACGGATAATGCATGAATAAGTAAATTTTTAAAAAACATTAAGTATTAAAAAAATATTAAAAAACAACAGCTACAATAATTTGTGGAAAAACAGGTTAATAACAATAATTGTTTAAAATAAACGTAAATAAAAAAAATTAAAGTATTTTTAGACCACTTATTAAGATAAGGTATAGTATTTGAAACATTATAAACACTCAGTAACTTCTCACTGACAGATAATTCAGTTGAAAATCAAAAATACTTTCCCTTTTTTTTCTTTTTTTACCTGTTAACTGGGTATGACAAAATTTTTCGTCATACTAGGAAGACAACTCTAATGGACATAATGACATTTTTGTCATAGAAACTGAGGGAGAAGCTGAAAACCCGGAGGAGTTACTATTCCTAACAGACAAATGAAAGCTTACAAAATCACTAGAAAACAAGTAAATAAATAAATAAATATGTATATATTACTATTTTTTAATTCACTGGTTCTTGTGTGTTTGAAAGAATTTCTCTTAAAAAAGAAAAATTGTGGTCATTTCACTAAACTCCCTTTTTTTATTGAGATTACGGAAAAAGGTTGAAATATAGGAGATGAATTGCAAGTGTCATCTGCTAAATGTTATATCACTGTATATTCAATGTAATAAGTATATTCTTTCACACCAAAACCAACTAGACTCATTGTCAGGCATTTTGTAGATTACACATCATTCCATTCTTCATGAGTAAAAGAAACTAGGAGATGATAGTGTGATATTCAAAATGTTTGAGGAAAGAATTGAGGTTCTGCTGTATGGACTGTAGTGTTGCTCATTTATGTATGCTGCATCAGTGCTTGGCGTACAATTTTTTTTTATAAATGATTTCCTTATTATTCAATCAAAGATAACTACTGCAAACGATTACTAAATTTTTCTATTAAAAGAAAGTCTATTCAAAAAAGTGACTGTGCCAATCCCTAGTACCGCACTGCTTCAAGAAATATCATACTGCAAAATAACTATTAGGATTTAATTATTTATAATTTGAAAATATTAAATATCACAATATATATATATTACTTATTTTTTTTCCAAAATAAATGTAATTAATAAATTAAAAATAGAGAAATATTTTTTTCAACCCATAATCCTCAAACAGATAATTATATATTATAACAACCAATTCTAACACCATTTTTAATAATTGTTTAGTAATATTAAAATTTCTATAAAGAAATAATTGATTGTATAATTAATATAGCAATAAGTAGCTTTCTCATTATAATATAAAACATGAGGGGGGAAGGGGGGGGATCTTAACTCATATAGAATATAAAACAGAATAAAACATTAGAAAGTAAAATGACTGTGTTTAGTGTGTGAATACGAAAGCATCTATCGAGTTTATATTTAACATTATTCAGTAATACAAAAGGCAATAAAGATGCATTTTTTTTTTTTTTTTTTTTTTTTTTTTTAAATAAGGGATAGAAGAATTACATTTTTTTTTTTTTTTGGATTGGAACAGAAAGGATGCTAACTTTTTAGATGAGGAGCAAGAAAAGTGCTGTTTTTATGAAAAGGAAGGCAGGACACAGCATCCTCCAGAAACTGTCTTGTAGAAACTCTGACAACTATCTAAAATACAATACTTCAACATTCTACTGGTAACTATTTTTGAATTATATACAACACAGAGAAGCACAGCAGAAGAGCACAGCCATAACAATTATGTCCAATATGCAGTTTTTTTAAAGGACCATTCATGCTTCATATACCATAGACCATATTATGCTTCTCTTAATCTTGTAGCCACTGCTGTCAGATATATTTGTTCACTGATTTGTCTTCCCCCCCCCCCCCCCAAATAATACACTTTTAATTAAAAATTTTGGATTTTTAGTTTACTTTTAAATACGAAAGTCATATATTATAGTCATAAGGATTTATCTTCAAATGTATGCTTATATTTTTAACCTCAAGGTTGAATAACCATTATTTTAGTACATTTAAAAAATATACAATAAAAACAACATTGCAGTTTTACCCTTTTTAAAGGCAGTCAGAGGATTAACGGTATTTTTTTTTTTTTTTTAAAGGAAAAGAAAGAAAGGAAAAAAAAAGAAACACACTTTAATGGATACACTTTTGATGATTTTAAAAGACAGTTTCACAGATTTTTAAAATATAAAAAAAAAAAAAGATAAAGCAACTCTTCATATATCTAATAAAAATCATTTATAATTAATTAACAAAAAGAACTTACTTGCTTCTGTTAAATGGCTTGAGAGGCTCAGTTTGTGACTTTCAGTGTTGTTTTCTGTTCTAACCATTTTGTGCGATAAGCTGGTGCCACAAGCAGCTTAAACCAGTCATTGACTTGTTGTCATTAACTGAATTAGAATTTGATAATATTTCTTTAAACATGGAGTTTTAATTAAGCTTAAAGAAAATACACAACCTTTTTACTACTCCACGGCATGGCTGGAATGTTTTTGCTGGGGTCCTCCAGCTTTCTCAATGGCACTCTTGGTGCTGGAAGGTTTAGTTCTGCATTGTTTCACATGGTCACTGTCACTTAAAAGCATATGGGGCCATTGCTTGTCAAGCCCCACCACATCATTGCCATTACAGGAATTTGGAAAGCTGATAATTTTGATTGCTTCGTGATATGCAGCATATCTGTGGTTGTTGTAATTACCAGTTTTTTAAACCTTTCAAAATGGATGTTTATGTTTTCTTGTTTTTTTTTTTTTTTTTTTTTTTTTTTTGTTTTTAGATTAAAAACACTTTAAAACACATAAAATAAACTTTATTTAAAAGATTTTAAAACGTTATCTGAAGCTTTTCTCTTTGAAATACCAAAGCATCATCAGGGATTTTATCAGGCATTGGAAATTTATTTTATTCAGGCAGGCCGCACTGTATGTACGTATGTATGTGTTTATATATGTTTGCCAGTGTATGAATCATGTATGTATGTACATTTTTTGGGAGAAGAGAGGGTGAAAATTTAGAACAAAATACATTTATTAAATTTCCATTTATAAATTAACAATAGAACCATCAAAAATTGTATATTAATAACCATCATAAAAAAAAAATGAATAATAATTTAATTTTTTTTTTTTTTTTACAAAAGTGTGTTGTTTCTTTATTTAGTAACTGTTTAAAAGCATTTTTACTTCAAAATTTCAGAAAGGATTTATTAATTTAAGCAGTTTTCAATCTATAAATATCATTAATTTACTCGTGGGCCGCGAAGTACTACATGTTGGGTCATGGGTTGGCTACTCCTGTTCTATACCATATGATCCCAGTACAACAGTTAAAATAAAAAATATAGGGAGTAAATATAACATAAATGTACCAATAAAATCTAATTCTGACCAAGTCATTCGAAGTGAAGAAGATCCGGAGTTTCGTATGGAAACTGCAGTTTTTATAACATTCCAATAATAGATAAAAACCAGACTTAAAAATGTTACATTGGAACTAGGAAAAGAAAAATTAAAACCCACATTAAGAAACATCAAAATGATATTAAATTTGGAAAATCTACAACCGTGCTATCCAAAACCTACCTGAATGAAGATATAAGAATTAATTTCAATAATAGCTGAAAAACTGCAAATTTTAATAACCCTTTCTATGCTTTTAATAGAGAAACAGTCGAAATTTACAGCAATTCTAATTCAATTATTGGCAATGAGCCAATGTACAATGAGCCCAGTACAGAACAGTCAAAAGCCGAATCACTCAAGCCTGTCACTGAAGATGAGGGGGGACCCACTTGAAAGTGCTATGGTGATTAACAGAAGCAAGTAAGGTCTTTTTGTTAATTAATTGTAATTATGCTTCTGGAAATAACAAATTCCATTTAAAAATGATTTATTTAATAAAATATATGTAAGTACCTTGTTGCTTGATGTTCCAGCTGAGCCATGGAATTTTCTACACATTCTGTCCAAGCAGCTAAATCAGTCATTTTACCAGCTGCAGGTTGAGGCAATTCATACCTAAAATATTAATAAATTATTCTTATAAAGTAAAAAATTAAACATAATTTCAATGATATTATCAATGAATTGCCATTTTGCCATCTAATAAAAATGGCAATTGAACAAGAAAAGTAAGTAACTTTTCACATTGCATTTATAAAGCAGTGGCGGATTTAAGGGGGGAGCTAGGGGGCATAAGTCCCCCCCCCCCAAAAAAAAAAAAAAAAACACTGACATTCACAATTGAATATTGCAATTGTAAATTTTTTATTGGTCTAGAATAACACTTTGAAAAATCTTAGCCCCCCCCCCCCCCCAAAAAAAAAAAAAAAAAAAAAAAAAAGTCAAGTTCTGGATCCGCCACTGTTATAAAGTAATATCCATTTATGAAGTTTTACAACAATAATACTTTTATAAATGTATTTCAAATGTTTAAAGCCTAATTAAAATATTCTTAATTATATTTTTATCAATTTATATTTAAAAATGGTAGTTATTGAATGATCAACTAATATCAGAATGCATATAATTAGCCATAAATAGTTGGTTTTAAAGAATTGTCAAAGAAAAAGGAAAAAAAAAAAAAAAAAACATGTTTAACATACAAATTTCTAGAACCCCTTTTCCTTTAAGGTTGAAATGCAAAAGTATAAATAAGAATTATTATGATCAAATTAATAAACTTCCCAGGGCCAATATCAACTAAGAAAAAAGTCGAATTTTTTTAAGCCAAGCTAGTACTTTTCACTCCCCCCCCCATATTATTTTGATTTTTATGCAAGATAAGAAGAGGGTATCAAACTTCATAAAACAATCTGTTACATCATCAGAAAGTTACCACACATTTTGTTTGTTTCTTTTCTTTTTTTTTTTTTTCTTTTTTTTTTTCCTTTGCTTAATTTGAACATAGATAGATGCTGTAAGTCAAAATTCAGCACATAGATTAAAATATATTTTTCAAAAGATCAATCTTATTTTAAAGGTGAGAACAGATGAACAACAAGAGTAAAAGAACAAAAATAAAAACAAAAAGCCTTTCGTTCTTCCTTCACATATCTAAAAATTTTACTTTCCCCTACCTTAAAAAAACTAATAAAGATTGTGAAATTACAGGTTTTAGATCATAGTGATAGTTAAAAATACTAGTGATAAATTTCTAGGCTGCACATGAGTAATACACATTGAGCACAAGTGCCTTAGAATGGAAATGCATCACATTCTATAAGAACGACTGACACCGATGATAATGATGCATTGGCTCTAATTGAAAATAATATGTATACTCATCAAGAAATTAATTGCAAAAATTTTTGGAATCACCCATTTAAAAACAGAGAGGTGATTACATCAATTTGAAATGGTTATCAAAGTTGACATATGGCTGCTATAAGAATTAATGAAACAACATTTGATTGGCAAAACTAGAATTGAACTAGGGAATTGTTCTTTATGAACTGTTCATTGAACACCAAACCATTTGTTTAGAGAGATTCTGTTATTTACAGCTAAATAAATTAAGCATTTAACCAGAAGTAACCTTAAATAATCAACAGAAATGGACTTGTGTTCTACTAGACTAGTACAAGACTTCAGTATTGAGATTTAGTATCCGACATTGAGTTTCAGTTGCATATTGAGTCACCAACAAAAACTTTTTCAACATACCGTAAAATCCTGAAAGTATCCCCCCCCCCCCCTTTTTGAAAAGCAAAACAGATAAATTTCAGGTGGGGGGGGGGGGGGGGTTATAATCAAGATTGTTTAAAAAAATTATCAAAAAAAATGAAGAAAAGGGAGGGGAGGTTATATTCGATGGAGGGGGTACTTTTTACGGTACTTACTTAAAAGGAAATATTAGAGGCTATCATTTTTTACATTAAAGGTAAAAAAACCGACACTTTATGAAAAATTAGTTAAATTAGAAATAATATAAAAATATTAAAACTTAATTCAAACACACCATTAATAAAAACCACGAATTAAAGTTTTAAAAGAAAATTTATACATAAACATACTACCTTAAATATATACAAAACAAAAGAAGAATACAAAAATAAATTGGATAAATTTAATAGTCTTCTAAATAATTAAGAAAAACGAAGTTATACTAACACATAATAAATATAAAATAAACCTATCTTTACTTCGCAGTCGTTCTGAGATCTTTCAGCGCCGGGCACCCGGGCCTCTTCGGAGAATGTTAAACAAACAACCCGTTAAATTCACTTCATCTATCCCTTTCGATCGCGGGGCCGCAAATAAAATAAAAAACATCGCCAGTAAATACAATATAAACATTCCTATAAAACCAAACAAGAATATTTATCAATTAATCTGTAGTGACAAAGATCCCATCCCCCCACTCGAAACCGCAGGTATATATAAAATTCCGTATACAGATAAAAACAATAAACCCGGTTCCTACATTGGCGTCACCAAAAGAAAAATAAAAACCAGAGTTAAAGAACATAAACATGACATCAAAACTGGAAAATCCAACACAGCCTTAGCCAAAACATATAACGAAAACGATATCAAAATAGAATTCGATAAAACCATTAAACTATCCGATTACAATAACTATCAATACGCCATGTACCGCGAATCCATCGAAATATCCACCAATGACGACACATGTAACGAAAGCGGCGCAGTGGCCCCAAATAGGGCATGGAACCACCTGTTGAAAGATCAACAAGGAAGCAACCAGAGACCCAAGACTCCGTCACAGTGTTAACGTTCTCCGAAGAGGCCCGGGTGCCCGGCGCTGAAAGATCTCAGAACGACTGCGAAGTAAAGATAGGTTTATTTTGTATTTATTATGTGTTAATAGTCTTCATCGGAAAATCCAGCAAAATCATCTTCAGTATCTTCATCCTCCATGGTAATTAAATCCAAAACTTCGAAATCAAGTTCCTCCAGCGGAGCATGATACGCCCGAGAAAGATCAGAATGGAGTTTGCTCATTCTGCTCACCAAATTCGTTCATTTCAAACACATCTTTTTTTTTTATCCAATCTTTCAAGCATCTACGGTCGATTTGGAATTGATTCGCCGTTTTATGGAGTGAACCTCCATTTTCATCATGCCATCTTAATAAGTCTTAATTTTTTTTCGATGGTGTAGCTTTTTCGAGAAGACATTTTTGCACTGCTCATACAACGCACATGGTCAGAATACGCAGACAAGAGCGAGAAACATACGGCTTCCAAAACTCCAAAATCCAAGCAGGTAGGAGCAATTCAATTACGTGACACTTGCGGAGAGGCGCTGACCTTGAAGGTCGAAAACAGGTTTCAACGAAACAGTGAGCTAGATTTACTGGCACGCATGCAATGCCGACGTACCATAAGTCCGCCCGAAGATTGGATGGAGTTTTGTTGGATGGAGAAAAAAAAAGGGGAGGTTACTTTCAGGATAACGGAGACATTTCACTTTCAGCGAGAAAAGGGGGGAGGGTTATATTCAATGGGGGGGGGGGTTACTTTCGGGATTTTATGGTAGCTAGTATGTTTAAGCAATCCATAATACTTTCTGACCTTACACCTTCTAACTATCATCATTTAAATAGTTTCAAAACAGTGCAGATGAGAAAAGTTCTATTTTAATGGAACACTTGAAAAATCAATTATTAAATCAAAAACCTTAAACATCTATGAGTACAGGGCTTAAAATAGGACCAAAGAAATAAGGAAAAACATAAACAGAACATTGTATATTACAATAATTAAATGTTGTTTTCAATGAAAAATATTTTCCTTTAATTTTTGTCAAGAAAGATGGACAGAGTAAAACATGAAGCCAAAAGGAATTACTATATATATATTTTTTTTATCTGAAAACAAATTCCAAATTGACGTAAAAATCAACAAAAATGGAATTTTTTTAAATTCTTCCTAATAGACCTTTTCAGATTTAAACAGGCAAAAACGGGATAGATAAAAGAGAAATGATGCAGCGTTATTCAAAACCAATCAGGGAAAATTCTTCTACATACGAAAATGCCACCAGTGGCATTGCTATAAAAAGTGGTGACTTTCTGCAACATAAAGCTTACTCTGTGTTAGAATATGCAAAAACTGTTGTGGCATGTCATGCTCAATGCAATAACCATGCTACATGCAATGTGCTGTACATCTGCATAAGCACAACCAATTTTTAGTCTTTGTACGAATATTTCATGAAGCTATTTCCATTCTGATTTTGACTGGTGTCCATTCTGCTCTTTTTCTTTGCATAAGCAGCTTATATTTAAACTGCTCCACTCATCTTATGATGTTACAATGATGATGTGGTCCTTTACCATATTTGATCCAAAAATGTTTCATAACAAGGGCAACTATTAAACCTTTGCTTATTCTAACACATAAATAAGTTTTCTTCAGGGTAAAAGTTGCCACACAGCTCCTCTTAGAAATAGTTTCACCATGGCTCGATAAAAACTACTAAATTTCTACTTTCAGACTACATTTGCAATTGCTTGATAAATCCATTATATAAATTATATACTTCTAGTCTTTTTGTCCCTTTCATTTTTAATTACTTTGCACCAAAAAAATAATAATTACTTAGAAATAAGTAAATTCTTAGTGTATAGATTAGAACTATTCATTTTAAAAATTGAAATGGGATCAGACTGAATTAAATAGATCAAATTTCATTTGAATAGCACAAAAGTTTATTATATTGAACTCTAAAGGGCAAAATTAATGGTCGCCACCGGCCACATGGCGACTAAATAAAAAAAGATGGCGATTAAAAATTATGCATCGATTGCCATTAAAGTCGCCACTTTTGTGATTATTAAAAGTTTTTAAAAATCGAGCAACGATTAGCAATCGAAGCCTTGTGATTCCCAATCTTTCTCCATCCATGGCATAAATGTCAATGTTCATTTTAAACTTGCTTTATTATATTCTACAACCTATAAAGAAGTAGAATTGTTTAATATCTCTCACTCATATAATTTTTTGGACCCCCTTTCCATCCACGGCTCCACCTAACGATTGGTAATCACACAGCTTACAGAAAGCTTTATAATTTCTAATCTTTCTCCATTTGCTGCATAAATATAAAATATGTATTTTAAACTTGGTTTTTAGATTCTAGAATCTATAAAGAAGTAGAATTGTTTAATATATTTTACTCATAATTTTTGTTATTTCCCCCCCCCCCCCTTTCCTTCCCTCCTCCGCTAAGGATTGGCAATCCTTATATTTTCATCCACTGATGCCTTGTGATTTCCAATCTTTCTCTATCCATAACATAAATGTAAATATTCATTTTAAATTTGCTTAACTGGATTCTACAACCTATGAAAGGATAGAATTACTCTCATTCATGTATATTTTTTTACTCCTCTCCCTCTCCATTTTCAACTAGCAGTCAAAGGTCAGATGTCCTGCAAAGCACAATCTTTTTCTATTATTATTTTCTCCATGGTATTTAGTGTATATTTAACCCATTTAAGCTGTTTGGGAAATGTGTGCATCAAAATTTGATTTGGCTTAAATGTCTATTTTTCAAAAATTTTCGTTTTTGCTTTCTTTAGGGTAGAAATCTTCATTTTTCCTTTTTATTTTCCAGTAGAAATCTCCCTATTTTTAAAGCTGCAAATTTGGCAGCTAAGTAGGTTATTTTTAATTAAGCAGCTAAGTTTTTATACCTATTCTTTTTAAGAGGAAATACTTTAACTCTAGTGAAATAAAATCATTTAAAAAGGTGTGTTTTTAGGAATAAGGAAAAATAATAAAATTGCTAACTGTATTTACACATGACCATGTAAAAGTTATAGTGATGGTGATGAATCAGCTGATTCATTTACTAGAAAATATCGATATGAATTGTGAATGATAACAGGTTATTTCATTGAAATAAATTTGAAAAAAAAAAAAAAAAGTACTACTGAATTAATTAAAAAATAAAAACTTTTGCTGTTATTAATACAGCCTTAAACAGATTTTAATTTAGGATGTGCAATTTAGAATTTTTAAAAAGAGTGAGGTTACAAATTACAATTCCATTGTCCATGTGTTAATTTTATTATACCACAAAATGGTGACAAAGCTGTTTGCAATCTGAAAGAAATAGTCTCATCATGTAAAAAGTGGCCGCTAACTTAAAAAAGTGGCTACTAACAAAACTGGCAGTACCGGCCACTGGCCACTAATGAATTTTCCCAGTTTTGCCCTTTATTGAACTCCATAACAATAATGAAATAGAAATTTCAAAATAATAGTCTTCAAAATACAAATATTTCAAGTTTACCTTTTCATGCTCAGAACTTCCATTGGTAATCTAGCCTGTAATCTCTCAAATTCAGCCCTCATAACTTCAGTCTAAAAAGAACAAACATATAAGTAAAATGAATAGAAGTGCTTATAAAATTCAGGGGGGTGGGGGACAGGGCTCGAAAATTATATAGCCTGACATGCCCAGGGCATGTAAAAATTCAAACTGGGCATGTATTTTTTCCCTCTGGTATGCCCAGCTGGGCATGCAAATATTTAATCAAAAGAACTTTTCCAAAAATAAAGTGTGTTAAAATATAGTTTCTTGACTTTAACATTGACTTAAATTAAAATGAAATAAACAATGCCACTATAGGTATAATGTTGTAAAATTCTTTTCACTAGGTATGTAAATATTTTTTATTAATATGCATTTGAATAAGATACTTGAGCATGTAAAAGTTTAATTCGGGCATGTATCTTCCAGACTAACATGCCCGACAGGGCATGTAAATATCTTTGGATTTTTCAAGTCCTGGTGTGATCTTTGGATTTTTCAAGTCCTGGTGGGGGATACATTTTTATTAAAATTAATTGGATAATAAATGCTTGAGAATGTAGGAGGAGAGAAGGGAGGCATTGAAATTGACAGTAGTTTTATTAAGGCCCTCTTAAAAATGTTTCAAGCAGGGTTGGAAAAAAAAACTGGGTTTTATCAGGCTTTTTCTTGTTTCTGAGTGATTTTTTTTTTTTTTTTTTTTTTTTTATTAAATTTACGCTTTAAATATTTTAAAATTCTGGTTATGTATTTTTTATTAAAAAAAGAAAGAAAGAAAAGAATTTAAATAGCTATTTAGAGTTGCTTTAATAAATTTTTCATTTTCAATAGATTTTCATAAATTGTTTTAAATTATTGTTTTTCTATTAAATATTAGCATTTCACTGTTAAAGTTTTCAGATATTTTTTAAAACTTTAATTTTAGTTATAGTGTACATTTCTTGAGCCCAACAATTTTCTTTATATTGACAAACAACTGCGTTTTTTTTTTTTTTTTTACAAATTTTTCACATTGTATATTAATGAGATGATTATAAATTATTTTTCATTGGAATTTTTTCAAGATTTTGTTCTGCAGAACAATTTGAGCACCTGCAATATTTTTGAAAATCCTTAGTCCATATTAAAATAATGTGCATTTATATTTGCTTTACATTTGTATATTTGTTAGAAGTTAGATAAAAGTGAAATTTTAAATATGGATTTTGAAAAAACACAACTGGTTTTTTTGGGGGATCGGGCAAAATCTAGCCAAACCTATTAAGTGAATGTTCTCAAATATCCCCTGTCAGCAGTTCCTTAATTTAATCTATCATTTCCCCTTCATTTTTATCTATATCTGATTGTGGTATATCAATGAATTAAGTAAACAACTTTCTCATGACATTATAAACATTATTTCATAACAACTGCTGAAAATCAACATGAAGTAATAAAAACAGCACTCAAATCACAAAAATATTACATTTGCTGTATCCTTGGCTTTTGTATTACACATGCGATTCTTTTAAAAAGTGGTGTTAGGTTACCTTCTTTTATTAAAAATATTTGTGATTGTTAATATAAACAATTTAACTTACATTTTCGCTCTTTAAAACATAATATATTATTATATATATGTTACCGCTAAAGTGCAGAAATCAGTTAATCTGCAGATTAACTAGGTAATCTGCACATTAACTAGGGTGATCCGTTAAAGTGAGGAAAATTGTTTTATTTCTCAAATTACCTAGGTAATCTGCGAATTACCTAGATAATCTGCACATTACCTACTAGGCACTAGTTAAAGTGAAAATAAGATATCTGGTGTTGTAATTTTACAGCATGCTGCGTTGTATTTGTTTTTTCATTCGGAAAAAAATTAGTTTTCTTTTCTTTTTTATTTCTTTCTTAACTTATTTTAATCTGTATGTGTTTTAATTTTTATATCTTTTAAAGTTATATTTGTTTTACTTTTTTTTTATTTCATCTTTTTTATTCTGTCAATATAAGTTTGAAGATGTTATGCTTTTTTAATATGAAATATAACAGCTTTAATAGCTTTCAATAAATTCTATTTTATAAATGAATGTTAGAATTGTAATACAGTAACGATTTCTTTTCAAAATAAAAATATTTAACAATTTAAAATTAAAAAACTGCTTTAACATTTTTTAGAATGCATGAAAATTAAAATGACAGTTTTCAATGCTTTATTAAACTATATTTTGCAGCATACATAAATCTGCACAAGTTTGGCAAATATATTAATTTTACAAAAAAAAAAAAAAAAAAAAAAAAAAAAAAACCTTTATTAACACTTTTTATGTGATAAACTACAACGAAATTATCTGAAAAAAGCGAAAAAAAGAATATATATATATAATCATGATATATAAAATATGTACAGGAAACTTGAAACTGAAAGAAAAAAAAAATGTAATGAAATGATAAAAAATGTACAAAAATTTCATATTAAGTATTTATTAAATGCCATAATATTTTTCAAAGTTAATAATTAATATATCTTTTTTTTTTTTTTTTTCAGTAAGAAAAAGTAATTTAAATCAATTTTAAAATAAATTAGTTTTAAAAAGTTATGGTTTAATAGTTTTAGTTCGGAAGGAAATAATTACTGTAATGTAAATCTAATATTCATAATTCAAAATGGAGTTTCGCGAGAGACAGCTTTTAATTAAGATTACATTTCATTAATAAAATGCAGACCCTTATCAAACTTATATTGACAGAATTATAACAGATATAAATAAAATCAAAATTAAAACAATTATAACTTACTTGTTACTTTAAGTTTTGTGTTAGTCATAATAATAAATCTAATCATGGCTTCCATCCTCTACATTTTGCGTTTGCCGTTTGTCGGTTTATCATCATAATCATAGCGTAGCGGAAGTGCGGAAAGGAAGGGGTAAAAGTTTTAGTTATGTTTGAAGGTCATTCGCGTATCTGTATCACATGGCTGTTTGACGTCATAGTGTAGTGAATGTAAAAAAAACTAAGGCTCGAAACAAACACTTGAACTTTAACGATACTGAAACCGTTAATCTGCAGATTACCTAGTTAAAATGTAGAAAACTCTTTATTCCGCACTTTAACGGGTCATTTTAGTTTATCTGCAGATTTGCTAGGTAATCTGCAGATAAACGGATTTCGCGTTTTAACGGTAACATATATATGAGAAGCAAACATACAAACCATGTCTGCACTTACGGTTTAAAAAACAAATATATTTCAGACGCATTCGCGCCCATCTTCAGTGCGTTGTAGTGACTTTACTTCCTCTGTCCTGGTCCGCCTTCGTTTCTTGATCTTCGGATCTCTTCACTTCAGAATTGGTATTTTTCTTTATTAGTTGTTGCCACATGGGTGGAATTATGCTGTGCTCACGATCATTAATGGATAATTTGTTAGTAACTATTTCAATTGCTTCTCTTTTGAGGGCATAGTGGTGGTTATTATAGGGTGCTATTTTACGGGTATTAGCGGTATTAAAATTAATAGGGTTAGTTTTATGGGTGATGGAAAGGGCAGTAGAGGATCTATTGAATTTAATGTCTGCAAAGTGCTCTTTTTCGCGATCGTTGATGTAGCGTTTAGTCATGCCAATGTAACAGCCTCTTTTTTCATTTTCATACTTAAAGTTAATTTTGTAGATGCCTGAGGTGTTTTTTGGGTCAATTTGATCTTTCTCGTTACGGAGACATTGAAAAATGTTTTTATTGGGTTTTATAGGTATGTTAATATTAAGTTTTTTAGCTTCGTTCTTTATGTTTAGCGCGGCACTGTTACAAAAAGGTATAGAGGTAGTATAACGTGGTTTTGGATTTTGTGCTTTTTTGATAGAATTTAAAGTTTTTTAACGTTTTTTGTAAATTTTATCGATGAGATTTCCACTATATCCGGCGTTTTTCGCGATGACTTTAATGAATTTAATTTTGTTTTTTAATAGGGTTTTGTTAGAGCAAATGAGGATGGCACAGTTTATATGAGATCGGAGTGTGGCATGTTTATAAGAAAGGGGGTATTTTACATTTTATGTTGATAATTTCATTGCTAGCAGTAGGTTTCCTATACACGGTAGTACCGAAAGAATTGTTTAAATTTTTAATAACGCGAACATTGAGGAAATTTAAAGTGTTATTAGTTTCGGTTTCAATCGTGAATTTTATTTTATTGTCAAGGTTATTAAGATTTTCGAGAAGGATTTTCAAGAACCGAAACTAATAATACTTTAAATTTCCTCGATGTTTGCGTTATTAAAAATTAAAACAATTCTTTCGATACTACCGTGTATAGGAAACCTACTGCTAGCAACAAAATTATCAATGTAAAATGTAAAAAACCCCTTTCTTATAAACATGCCGTGCTCCGATCTTATATAAACCATGCCATCCTCATTTGCTCTAACAAAACCCTATTAAAAAATGAAATTAAATTCATTAAAGTCATCGCGAAAAACGCCGGATATAGTGGAAATCTCATCGATAAAATTTACAAAAAACGTTTAAAAACTTTAAATTCCATCAACAACGCACAAAATCCGAAACCACGTTATACTACCTCTATACCTTTTTCTAACGGTGTCGCACTAAACATAAAGAACGAAGCTAAAAAACTTAATATTAACATACCTATAAAACCCAATAAAAACATTTTTCAACGTCTCCGTAACAAGAAAGATCAAATTGACCCAAAAAACACCTGAAGCATCTACAAAATTAACTTTAAGTATGAAAATGAAAAAAGAGGCTGTTACATTGGCATGACTAAACGCTACATCAACGATTGCGAAAAAGAGCACTTTGCAGACATTAAATTCAATAGATCCTCTACTGCCCTTTCCATCACCCATAAAACTAACCCTATTAATTTTAATACCGCTAATACCCGTAAAATAGCACCCTATAATAACCACCACTATGCCCTCAAAAGAGAAGCAATTGAAATAGTTACTAACAAATTATCCATTAATGACCGTGAGCACAGCATAATTCCACCCATATGGCAACAACTAATAAAGAAAAATACCAATTCTGAAGTGAAGAGATCCGAAGATCAAGAAACGTAGGCGGACCAGGACAGAGGAAGTAAAGTCACTACAACACACTGAAGATGGGCGCGAGTGCGTCTGAAATATATTTGTTTTTTAAACCGTAAGTGCAGTTATAGAAAGGATATTTTTTAGTATATATTTTAAGTGAAATGTAATTCAATCCTTTTTCTAAAAAACTAAGTTAATGTATTCAAACCATGTTTTCTCCTTCCGATACATTTTTCAGAAAGCACAAAAAAATAATAAATTAAAAAATAACTAAATTTAAACCCCAATTATTGTTTGTTTAGATGTATTGCTAGTTACTTGGAAGATATGTAGACATACGTAGGAAGATATGTGGACATACTATTTTATGTAGAATTCAAACAAAAATCACTAGTTCTTTTTTTTTTTTTTTTTTTTTTTTTTTTTGAAAAACCATGGTTTGAATATTTGCTCTTCATGTATATATATCAGCAAAAGTCAGCAACAGTGCCTTTGAACATCACATTTCAAAAAGGAATACTTGCAAGACTCACATTAGAAAGAAATATTGAGTGGGAGTTCCCAACTCTAGCAAAAAAAAAAAAATAAATAAATAAGTGAGATTTTTTAAATTAAGTGAGTAATTACAATTTGTACATTTAGCAGAAGAAAGGGATTTTTTGCAAGAATTATAAATATGAAAATCATAAAATTGTAAAAATTAAGAAATTATTAAAATAGAAATGTAATATATCATCATCATCATTCTAATCAATTTCAGCATTTATCATATACGCGGCAGGATGAAAGTCTGCCCTAGGAGATTCCAATCAACTGTGTTTTCTGCAATTCTTCTCCATTCTGCTGTTCCAAACTTCACAATTTCACCTCTGCTCTCCAAGAACACTATGGTCTCTTCTTTGGACTTTTCTTGTCTCTTGGTATCCAAAATAGGACTTTGGCAGTCCATCCATCACTGCTTCTTCTGGCAAGGTGTTCAGCCCAACTCCATTTTAACTTTTTAATTTTATAAATGGCATTGGTAACTTTGGTTTGCTTCTTAATCCATGTGTTTTGATTTATATCTTTTTGGGTGAATCCTAACATGCATCTTTCCATGCTTCTCTGGATAAAAAATCTTTGTTACCTTTCTAAAGTTAAAATAATCAGAATAATATAATTCTTCCTCAGAAATGTAGATGGAATTACTTAAGTTCTTATCATCTAAGGTGTTTCAAAATGTAATCATAATTTAATTTGAGGCAATAATGTACAAGTAATTTTGCCATGTTAAAAATGAGTCAAAGACCTCTGCAAGATGCAGCTACCTACCAGCACGGCAGTGCTAGCAAGCTAACATTAGCAAATTATAATATTAGAGTTAATGGTTTCATCCAAGAGAAGGATGCCCCACCATACAAATGATAAAGCGCTGTGCATGTCACCATGTTCATAATTGGAAAAGTTGTTAAATGTTCATTCATTAAAATCTACAAATAATAAAGTCTATATTTTAGAAGAACAAAAAAGCTTAAACTATACAATGAGAACTCACCTCAAATGCATGTAAATTTAAAGATGGAAGGTGTTCTAAATAATTTTTAGTAGGCCTATATCGACGAGTCTCTTCTTCTACCATAGCAAATACCTGTAGAAGAAAATAAAACATTAGCCAACAAAGATTAGAGTTAGAAATGGCATGATTTTTAAACCAACTGATTTTGCATGTAAAGATGTACATACAATAAATTGTAAATATTTGAAACAATTGTTTTTGGGGTCAAATAACAGTATGATTCTTTGTCAAGTGAACAAAGTAACTACACTCATGCCTACTTTGTTTGCCTGGTGAAGGGTTGTGCTGTTATTTTGACCCGAAATAACTGTTGCAAGTTTTTTACAATTTATGATGTTTACACAAAACGTTTTTAATTTACTACTTTTCAACACATCTGGTATTAGATCATCATTTAATTTTATTGGGATTTTATATACACCACCAGTGAGTCTGATAAAATCCTGATAGTTAACACATAGTAATAAATATATATTAAAAAACACTTTAAAACACATATTAAAATTTATTAAAAAATATTTACAAAGCTTTTCGCCATAACGTTATGGCATCTTCGGGTAATTTTTTTTACACAAGCAAAGAGCAGATAACATTTTATATAACAAGGGAACTTGATATGTTTATAGTAAAAAAAAGATAGCGTGTACACAAGTAAATGATGAGTGTATGATGAGTCAAACAGTTGCATAAATTCAGGTTGGACTGATCATATTGTGTATACACTATCTTTTTTTTACTATAACTGTATCAAGTTCCCTTGTTATATAAAATGTTGTCTACTCTTTACTTGTGTAAAAAAAATTACCCGAAGATGCCATAACGTTGTGGTGTAAAGCTTTGTAAATAATTTTTAATATGTGTTTTAGAGTGTTTTTTAATATAGGTATATTTATTACTAAATTAATATGTGAATTCAATATGAATTTTAAACTTTTAGAAGTTTTAAATTTTAGTTAACACATAGTTTAATAGTAAAGGAGGAGCTGAGCTATTAAAGAATTATGTGTTAACGATCATGATTTTACCAGACCCACTGGTGGTGTATATAAAATCCCAACAAAATTAAATGATGATCTGTTCTACTACATTAGTCAAACCCATCACACTCTCAAGAAAAGAATTCAAGAACATATCCATAATTTTAAAAAAAGAAAAAAGCTCTGCTCTGGTTCATTTTGTTTATAATAACTCAGGAGCTACAAATGAGCTATGGTCAAATGCTGAAATAATTAATGTACCAAGACTTACTTCTACCCAGGGTTGGCAAGTTTCTTCCAAGGCGGAAAAAACCATGGAAAAAACCGTCCGGAAGAAATAGGTTTCTTCCAAGTGGAAGAAATGGAAGAAACTGTTTTTTCTTAAAAATTTAGCCTATAAATTGAATATTTGTAAGATACAATGGATGCATTGATTTTATAAACAACTTTAAGTAACTTTAAATATACCTATACAAATTTAATAACATATTTAGTTAATAATTATGAGTTTTTTTTAATCAAAATGAGCTAATGAGCCTCGGTATCTGATGATCACGTTTCAAAATACTCAAAATTCAGTAAAAAAATCAATTTCAATTTAAACAGTATAAAGTTTCATAATTTAAACAATTTTATTTCTTTAACTGGTAATAAATAATAATTTGGATCACTTGCTTATACTTTCTGATGAAACAGCTCTTAACGTAATCCAGTTAATTAAAATACCAGTATGCAATAATTACTTTTACTGTATTACAAAATGTCATCAAAAACTTTATTTTCCTTATAGTCACATACAGTACAGTCAACTCCCTTTAATCTGCAGATTTATAATCTGTAAATCCTTCTAATCCGTAATTGATTTTTTAATCTAAAAGAAATTTACAACTCATATTTAAAAAAAATTCACATTTCTCACATTTTTACTTTTGATTACCATGTTTTTATTAACTTCGATTCTTGTTTGTATGTTTGTTTGTTCGGTACAAATCTTGCAATCTATTTTTAACTAATTTCCCTACTAGCTAGACATTTGAAACTTTCACAGTAACTCAGAACCCGGTGACAACACAATACTTCGAAGTCAGATCTTCGAATAGTTTTCTTTTAATTAATTAAAATATGAAAATAAGCTCTTAATAGCAATAAAATAGCCATTAAAAAATTAGTTATAAATTAATTGTTGCCAAAAAAAATTTACGAGTTCATTTTCTTTCAACATAAAAATAAATACATTTAATTCTACGTGAATGTGAAAAAATTATAAAAAGTTAAATTATGCATTTCACAAAAATTGACATCATTATCAATTTAAAAAATTTATACATATTGTTAAGTGCTAATGTACAATGCTAATATACGTTGTTCTAAAAGGAGTAATATATTTTTTTTTAACCAACTTTTTTTTTCACTATTATTATTATTTCACTGAACTGATTCTGCATGCTTAAATATTGCTAAAATATTATTTTTTAGCCTCACATATTTTATTAATGACTTATCAGAAAATTTAAAAACATGGAAAATAAAAAGTTTTTTTTTTTTTTTTTTAATCTTATAATTATTTTTTTATCAGACTTTTAGCATAATCCTTACTTTGAAACACAAATGGGGAAAGGGGGGGGGGGGGGGGGGAATTAACCATTCTTATATTTATTATCCTGCAATTCATACAGACTAGCGCTGAAAATAAACCACTATTACATGAATGTTTAACAAAATTAATCAACAATGAATATTATTTCCAGACTTTCAAAAATATTTTGTTTCGTATTTTTTAGATATGTTTGTTTACATTTTGTAGGTACCTTTTATTTGAATATGCTTAAATTATTTACCATCATATATGAATGTGATAGATTAGTTTTATTAATATTAAAGAAATATTTATTCTAAAATTTATTAAAAATCCTCTCTCCATTTACATGTCTATTTAATTAATAATGACTGACTTTGTATCTGTAAAAGAAAACTGTAAACAAAGGCAATGATCTCTAATTTGCAAATTTCTATTATCTGCACAACCTCTGGACAAAACTTTTGAGAGTTAGAGGGAGTTGCCTGTAAAACAAATGAAAAGTTTTTTCGTAGTTCAATACTGCACTTTATTTTTCAACTTAAAATAGATAAATACAAACTATGGATTTTTTTTTTTTTTTTTTTTTTATCCTAGAGAGCTTGCAGGGCAGTTTAAAAGTAGGTATCTTACTTATTGATACAGTTCATTGGGTACCAGCTTTGAGTTTATACAAAAAATTGTATCCTTAAAAAAAAAAAAAAAAAAAAAAAAAAAAAAGTGCAAATATTATGGCTAAAAATTCAATAATTACTATCACTTGTACCTTGTGAACGTATAATAATATTATGAGATAGTATCTATGCAAAAAGTTCTAAAAATATTAGCATTGAAAAGTAAAAACCCATCACCTGTGTATATTTAGTGTTTGTTATCAAATAACTTATTTTTCTAAAGATATTTTTAATATCAATTGAATTATAGTTTAGATTTGGCATTATATTTATGCTTTGAGTTTATATAGTTCATAAATTTTAATTTTGAACATCTGTTTTGCCTTTTGGTTGGTTTCTTCCATTTCTTCCGGCTTCTTCCATTTCTTCCAGTTTCTTCCGGTTTTTTCCAGTTTCTTCCACTGTCCTGGAAGAAACTAGTTTCTTCCGGAAGAAACCCAACCCTGCTTCTACCTAAAGCCATTAATATTTTAAAATGCAAAAACACAATTAATCACAAAGATTCCACAAGTTTACATAAAATCTGACATTTAATGTGGAAATCCAAGCATTAATGTTCTTATCTTTTCATTAACAAGATGATTGCTACAGCTATTCTTTAAATGTATACTTAATGCAACCTTTCTCAGCCCATCCTAATCATGACACAAGACAAGTAATCTGCTACAACTATCCTCTTACCAACTGTTCTCATCCTCAGCTCAACCAAACCTATGAACTCAAGAAACAAGGTTCCTATAACTCCAACATCCCTTCTACTCTGCTCTTAACTACAAAATTTACGAAGTCTTCATTGTCAGCAACCTTCGACTGTGAATTCCTCTGGTGATGAGTAATGTTTTTAACTAGCTGTTAACAACTATAGCCGACACCTGTTGCATGATCTATAAATTGCTGGTCTACTATCATGTATCATTTGTAACTTGTACCTGAAGATGCCATATATTTATGATGAAAAGCTTTGTAAAATATGGTTTTAATAAATATATAATGTGTTTTTAAAGTGTTGTCTTGGTTTTTAATGCTCTTTTAATTATAATTATATGACACAGAGACATTTTAGTGAAATCTCAAGCTATGAGATTATATTTTTACTATGGAGAAAAGAATTTCACAAAATTATCATCTTTATAACTTTATTTCTAAAGGAAAAACCTTTGAAATATTGCTTTTTATGAACTTTGTTTAGAATCTGGAATTTGATTATTAAACTAATAAATAATAATTACACACTAATAAAAATAACCCTCATAATACTGAAAATTTACCTTCAGTAATTTCCTTTTATATCTGTTCATTATGTATCTATCTGAACACATTTGCGAGACTCTGTAAATCAATTAATTACACATATCATATTCTTTAAAAAATTATTTTGTGGATTTAAATAATGTACGTATTAATTTTATGTTATATGCAGTCTAAAGAAATCAAAATATACAATTTTTATTAAAATCACACAATCAACTGTGGAAGAAAATCATATTTATTGAAATTTTATTTTTCCGACTGAGTGAAAATAATGCCTGGACCGGGAGTCGAACTCCGGATCTTTGACTTACAAGGTCAAGGCTCTACCAATTGAGCTATCCAGGCCGACAAACCGGTCGGCATTACTCACTCAGACAACCTTTTGGCAGAAAACATCTGATCTATCATATAGATAGTTCGACAGAAATAAGCCGCAGGTAATGAAAAACACCATTAAACAATGGGAGAAAGAAATACAATTTTTATTAAAATCACACAATCAACTGTGGAAGAAAATCATATTTATGATTTTATATATAAATATGATTTTCTTCCACAGTTGACTGTGTGATTTTAATAAAAATTGTATTTCTTTCTCCCATTTATGATTTTATATATAAATATGATTGTTAAAAATAAAATATATTTTAAAGTACTAACACTCTGGTAAAATACACAGAAGGTTAAATGATTTAATGGAAAAATACAGATGAAAAATGTACAATTTATAAAAAGGCATGAATTTTCCTTTTTGCTTTGCAGATAATGTAGTGCAATTCCCCCTACACCAAGATAAAATTCAGGTTGAGTGATATGTATTTTATTCTTTTATTATTTATAAGAATATAAAGACTTGTAACTTTTTATTTTCTTTTAAACTTTATTTTGGAAATTTAATTAATTTGGATATATTTTTTAAATTAAATTAATGATAAAGTTATGAAAACCTTGAACTACTCTAGATTATATAAATTATGTCTTTCAAAATTAAAAAAATTAGTTTTCAATTATTTATTGCTTAAATCAACTTTCTGACACCTGAAAATAAAAATTTTCATAAGATATGAAATTTAACAGATGATACACTGATTTTGTGAAAAGAAAAATATATTGCATTAAATTTGTGTTTCTGTAATGATATCTTTCTATATATACATATATTTTCTCTTTTTAACAATTTCTTTATCAAATTTCATGGGATTTCGTCCTCTGTGCTTATAAACTTTTACTTTTCTGTGAGGTTGAAAGTTAAGTGAAAATTCATTTCAAGAAAGGCTGCTGATTGACAGAAAAAAGAGGGTTTATTCCTATAATGAATGAAGAAAGGGGATGGAAGAAAAGCAATTGTCAGTTATGGTGTCCGAGTCCCAGTGGCAGAAACATGGCGACATGGTCACAGACACAGAAAAAATGCTTGCAGACAATTTTTGTCTGCACTAATAAAAAAATTTGTCCACAACTTTCGGACACTCTTTGTCTGTACTAATAAAAAAAATTTCCCACAACTTTCGGGCAGTCTTTGTCTGCAGTCATAAAAAAATTGTCTGCAATTTACGGACATTTTTCGACCGCGACAATGCGCCACCAATGTATGACGTCTTAGACGCTCTCTGGTAGGAACTCTAGAGACCCCACCATATAGGTGCCTTGGTACAAACACACAAAACAGTGCTTAACAACGGCGACCTAGGGAACCTAGATCTCCCTTGATAAGTAAAGTTATGCGTATATTCTTTCTACTGTTACCTGTTACTGGGATTCTATGAGAACGTAGAAAAGTGCTAATTTCATTTAAAACTGCTCAAAAACTTCTCCTACACTTCAAAATTCACTTATAAAAATTTCTGTATCAAAACTAAAACTAATTTTAGAAATTTTAAAAATGTAAAGCTACAAAATTTAATTATATAAACAAAAAACCTTACTTCAGCTTTATTGATGTGACTCTTTCATTGGCGAAGTACTTTCAAATTAGGCCCCCCCCCCCTCATTGTCAACGCTGGTCACTCCATTCTGCGTATCTGTGAAGATTCTCTCCCGGTGTTTAACTTCTTCTCTCTCTTTCAGGAGATGGTGCCAGGTGGCATCTATACCTGTTATTGATTGGTCTAGGTTGCATGCATTGGGTTGGCTAATGATTTCTATTGTTTCTCGAAAAAGTGCACAATTGTAATTATTGTAGTTAGCAATTTTCTCGGTGTTTTCAAAATCTATTTCAATATTTTCATTTTTGTATGTTTGCGCTAACGCGGTGCCATATTTACCAAATTTAATGTCATTAATATGCTCTTTGATTCTTGTATTTATTTTTTAATGTTTGCTTGACATTCCAATCAAGCCGAACCCGAATATCTATCAAATCATCAGAAACGACAAAGATCAAATTCCCCCCCTCGAATCCGCTGGTATTTACGGAATCCCATTTAAATATCAAAACAATAGCGATGGTTGTTATATAGGAATGACTAAAAGAAAAATAAATACAAGAATCAAAGAGCATATTAATGACATTAAATTTGGTAAATACGGCACCGCATTAGCGCAAACATACAAAATTGAAATTATTGAAATAGATTTTGAAAACACCGAAAAAATTGCTAACTACAATAATTACAATTATGCACTTTTTCGAGAAACAATAGAAATCATTAGCCAACCCAATGCATGCAACCTAGACCAATCAATAACAGGTATAGATGCCACCTGGCGCCATCTCCTGAAAGAGAGAGAAGAAGTTAAACACTGGGAGAGAATCTTCACAGATACGCAGAATGGAGTGACCAGCGTTGACAATGAGGGGGGGTCCCCTAATTTTAAAGTACTTCGCCGATGAAAGAGTCACATCAATAAAGCTGAAGTAAGGTTTTTTGTTTATATAACTAAAACTAATATTTTTATTATTTATAATTATTTATATTGTGTTGTGTCAAACATTGCTATAAATATTTAATTGAATGAGTTCAACTTATTATTTTATAATTGTTTGTACTATATTGTTCTGTAGCAAAATGGAATTTTTGTATTGTTACACGAGATCACCACTGTTGTTAAGCAGCCCCCCCCCCCACCCACCCCAAGATTGCCGCTATCAGCTTTCAGGCTTTTTGAGTGTAAGTCATTTTCACCCCTGATTTCACGCAAATTTTGCAGACAGATTATGAACTTTTAAAAGCCTGTCGCAGACAGCTACAAAATTTTCTGCCTCTGGGGTTTGAGTAATGAATGACCACAGAGGAGATCCTGGGGGTTGGGGGTTGCTGGAAGTTTTTAATTTTCAGTAAATCGCCAAAGAAAGGAAGATTGTAACTGGATAAATGGATCATGATGTATCATTTATTACTTTCAAAAACATTTTCTAAATCATTAAAACCTTCACTTTAAGTTGAGTAGATGGATTTAACAGATATTATCAAATGCAATATGGATATTTTCTTTTAAATTCAATTTATTTTCAGTACTACAAATGAATATATAAAAGGAACCTTAGCCTTTGACAGTGTTCTCAAGTTTTGCCTGGAAAATATAGAGAGACTAAATTAAATACATGAAAAAACCTTTACTGAGACTGTGTTGTTTGACGTAAACTTTTCCATCGGGATCCCGATTCTCGCCAGACGGCCTCCTCTGTGTGTGACTTGGACTGTTGTGCTGGTCTTTGCCTTTCCACAAAGACCAACAGTCCAAGTCACACACAGAGGAGGCCGTCTGACGAGAATCGGGATCCTGATGAAAAAGTTTATGGCAAACAACGAAGTCAGTAAAGGTTTTTTCATGTATTTAATTTAGTAATTTACACTTCATTTTTAATTAATTTAATATAGTTTAATATAGAGAGAGAGTTGTTTTTTGAATTTTTGAAAACATGCGAGTTGTTGAAAGGTAATATGATTTGTGATAAATGTGGGATTGATACTGTTTTAAGAAAGAAAGGGAATATAATTGACGTTTGAACATTGAAGTGGTTTTGTCATCGATAGTTTATTGTTTGTATTATTATAGGTATGTATTACAGGTAGTTTTTCATGCAGATGCAAAGTCAGGGAAGTTAATTTTAAATATTTGCTTTATTAATATTAAAAATAAGCTTAATTTATTTCTGTGCATTTCAAAAAAGATGCCATTTTGAAAAGTACATTTTTGCCTTGTTTATGTTTAGAATTCATGGTAACAATTTCTGAAAATGGCATTTTGTCATGTCTTCTAAAGGAAAATCGCCAAAACGAGTTGTGGACCAATGACCCAGTTGTTCCAAATAATCCATTTCAGCTGCGTTTATTTATTTATTTTCAAGATAATCCGAGTACAACCTAGCATTATAGATTATACTGATAATACACTATATTTATGCTTTTTAAAAGAGAACAAATGCAAATTATGTACTACTCAGACCCATGCTGGACAAGAGGACAAAGAGACTTGTACATCTGCACATTTGATTAAGGTTAGATAAATAAACACAGGAAAAATCATAATGTCTTGAATACCAAACTAAATAATAAAATAGCAGGCAGCTGTTTCAGTAGCATTTAGCATACCATCATCAGTATCGTCATCATTTTGATGATTACACACTGGTGATGGTACGTTAAATGATACCAAAACAAGATTCCAACATTTTATACTTATTATTTACTTGATATTTACAAGAGATACATAAGTACTTAGATAATTCTACTTTAAAAAAAAAAAAAATTATTTATCTTGCATTAAGTTTTGCTAGCAAAAATATCGTTGGGGATTTAGTTTCTATTAGTAAATAATTAAAAATTTCATCAGCTGATCTGCTGAACTTTTCATGTGTTTGTTTGTATTTTTCAGACAACACAAAAGAAAATTAATTAAGTTACTTTTAAAATAATAATACAGTAGAACCTCAATCCATCGTTTTTCATGGGGTGTGTGAAAAAAAACAATGAAAGCGGGAAAACGATGAACATGGGTTAAAGTCAAAACACGAAGAAAGCAATATTTATGAATTATTACATGCAATGTATATGTAGTATACTACAAAAAAAACTAATTTGTTACTTTCCAAACTGTCAAAAAAAAAAAAAAAAAAAAATGAAAGTTTTAGATCATTCAGTGATATTTATTTTAAAAAATCAATAATTTTATGTTCATTTTATAAATTAAATAGAAAGTTTTCTTTAATTACATAATTGTTTTGGCTATTTTCTTTATTCTAATTTGGGCATAAGTTCGTGCATTTTAAAATGCCGTAATTATGTCAGATACAATTGGCACTGGCGTAAGCTCAACCTCATCAGTGTGAATAGTATTACCCCTTTTTTCTTCGCCATTATTTTCATTTTCGGAAATCGCATATTTTTTCTACGCTTTAGAATACCGCATATTGCAACGTCTTGAATGCAAATATTATCACTAAATGTCGCACCAGACACATCATCTGCTACACGCAATTACTCTTCATGTGCATTATCAGCTTCATTATCATTTTCTTGCCCTTCTGTTTGATATTTTTCTTTTTTTTCGCACGTAACCGCATTTTCTGGATTACTGAAGAGGTTAATTCTTGCCATGCTAAAATTACATAATGAATAGCCTACAGATAGTCCAGAGACATGGTATCACAATTTTGATTCTCCACAGAAAAGGGAAAAAAGAGTTATTTTACATTGAAAGAAGTAATTTCAGTTTGTGTGTCATATGGAACCGCTTGACCTTCAGGAAAAAATTTTCACAAGGTCAGAAGAAAATTTTTACAACGATGAATGCGGGAAAACGACTTTTTGAAGCACGATACATGCGGGTTTCGTAAACACTTAACATTATTTAAATGCAATTTGTGCAGGGACCATAAAAATAAAACGATCAGTGCGGGAAAAAGATGGATGGGTGAACGATAGATCGGGGTTTCACTGTACAGTGTACAACATTTATTAACTTACGGCGTCTCGAACACCAGGGTCGTCATAGCCCTGATCAATGTAAGGCAAAGCATCTACAACAACTTCACCAGCCATAATGGGGGAATTTCTAATTAAAAAAAACAGCAGTTAAAAGAATTTGAAAAATCGAAAAGCAAAGAAATTTAACTATATAAAAAATCAAAACAGTCGGTGAGTTGCAAATCAATAGTTGGTTTGATGGTTGGCAAAACAGTAAACACTGGCACTTTTGCTACAGCATTGTTATAAGTGACAACTGCTGGCAACATTCTCTTGAGCTCTAAAATGTATGGAGCGCATAGATACAGTAATAAGACATAGATTGACCATTGGGGGGAAAAAATTCCTTTTTACTCAGAGAAAAGTCCACAATTTTTCCGAGTGAGCTGAAGAACAAATGGAGGAAATTTCCTGACCGGTTTTGAAGTTCGTCTTACTTCGTATAGTTTTGTTTTCTGAGCGTTGTGCGGCAGAAAGCATTTGATACAATTGTATTTCAGTGTAAATTAATGCATTCTTATCGGCGGCGTTATATGAAACATATTTATGAATTTTATTCATGAAATATGAAAGAAAAAGATATAATTTATTCATTTTCAAGGCTATATAACTTTAAAAATGAATTTTATTAAGAAAAATTACGTATCCTTTGAGTACTGAAGCAATTAGAATTCCACATCTTGCTACTCCTTTTTTTTTTTTTTTTTTTTTTCCCTCCGTATTTATCGTTATTATTATTTTTTAAATGATCTTATTTTTATGAAAAGGCAGTATTTGTGAAACTGTTTAAACAATTCGCCATTAGTGCCTAATTATATACATTCTAATCATATATATTTTTGCCGCTAATTAATTATGTCAATTTTTCTGCAATAAATTGATAGAATTAGCAGTTTATTTCTTTCTTTTTTTTTTTTTTTTTTTTAATTTTGCGTACAAATTTTTGACTACTAGTTTTTGATGAGTTTATACATTTTTAGATTTCCTGAGCACGATTCGATAATTTTTAGAAAATGGCTGAATCAGTGTGACATAGATTTTGTTGCATCTCTTGATCAAGACTCAACGAACAAAATTTCATTAAAAGCTCCATTTATATACAACTTGAAATAAATTTATGTCTGTCAGCTTTTTTTTTTATATCACTGAACAGAGAACACTATCTTCCTGTTTTTATCGTAATGTTTATGACAGTATAAGACAAAGATTCGTGTAAATGAACAAAATGAGAAATATTTTTAAACAAATATTATAAAATAGAAGAAAAGTAGTATACTAGTATTTATAGCATTGGTCCTCCGCCCCTCACCCCCTACCCATGGCCGAACGATTCAATTCTCAAAGCTGGGTAGATAGGAAGTGCTGGGTTCGAACCCAATCATTCATACACTTACACTTAATTGTTCTGAGTTTCCGTGTTTTTCTCTGTTTATGCAATTACTACAGGGGTATAGTTTCTTTTACAAGTTATTTTCATGAATATTTCTAATTAGAATGTGTAAAAAATTGATAAATTTCCTACAATGAAAATTTTTTGATGAAAATTTATACACATATTGTTTTCCTGATTTTTATGCATAAAAAATATAAAAAGTTTCTGCATTTCTAACACAACAAGTGGGGAAAACTTTCGAATTACTTATATATTTCGATTTCCCTAAAACAGATTAAATTTAAGAATTCTTCTTCTTATTATTATTACAGTTATTATTTGTAATTGAAAAAAAAAAAAATAAATAAATAAAAGAAGAAGAGACACAATTTAAAAATTATCGGGTAACAAACTAATTTCTTAAATACTTCATTTGAGTTTAATGAAATATAAATTTAGTTGGGTTTGTTTCCTAAAATCTTAAGTCCAATTCTCTAATTGTTTCATAGTACATTCATAAACGAATTATGAATAAAAAAATTAAATGTTATTGATTCTCATTAAGAATGGAAAGGATATCTCAAGAACATAACAAAATAATATTAATAAATAATGACAGAAACTTACTGTTAGTGTTAGCACCACATTAATTACAATTAATTATTTTCTTCGTTTTCGAAATAAACATCGAAGATGCTCGAATTAGCGGGAAAGGGAAACGAAAAGGAAATCTATGCAGGAATTAAAGTTGAAGTTAATTTAAAGATCGAAGGCTAAATAATTAACAAAAGTTATAAAAATATTCATAATTTCAAAATTCCAAGTTTTGGGGAAATTTCAAAATTCCCAGGGGAAAAACCGGTTGTTTTGAAAGCCTTGCATCTCTAGTTGTGGGGTTTACGGCCGATTGATTGCTGTAAGGTCCTAGGCCTGTAGGTGGAGTGCCTTGAGTAGGGGACTTTCTAAGGGTTCTTAGCCCATATTTACTCCAGTTTTGGTGAAATGCACAAAAAACTGCGAACAGTTAGGTTGATGAATACGAGATCTGATCGAACCACGCACTTCCTGTCTATCAGCTTTGAGCGCAGATATAAGCAATGCAATTGTGACTCATAGATACTTTATATAGCAATATCTGAACAGGTAGTTAAAATGTTTTTGTAAGCATAATTTATTGAAATTTTTATAATGAATCTACCAGTGGCGTATTCTCTGGGTATGCTAGGCATGCGCCGCATACAGTGGCGGATCCAGAACTTGACTTTTGGGGGGGCTAAGATTTTTCAAAGTGCTATTCTAGACCAATAAAAAATTTACAATTGCAATATTCAATTGTGAATGTCAGTGTTTTGGGGGGGGGCTTCAGCCCCCTAGCCCCCCCCCCTTAAATCCGCCACTGGCCGCATACCCACTAAAAACTATCTAAACTTTAAACAGAATTTATTTAAAAATAAATTATTTGAACTAATTTTGTTAAACACTCGCTTCCATTTATACAGTATCAATGATTCAGTTTTGAAAAATTATAGTGAAAGGAAATTTCTTTTGTTACATTATTCCATTATTCCCGGATAAATCCGAGTGTCCCCCCCCCCTTACTATTGTCGTTACTTCCCTCTCGCTTTGTTTAGGAGACATCTGCTGACCAGTATTATCACGGAGATACCCCCCCCTCTCTTCTGCTGACCGGTTATTGCTTAGGTCATGCTGCCTTTCTAAAGCATGCCCTGATATAGGGATTTTTTGCTATTTGAGGGAATATTCAACGTCCCTCTAATTTTCACTCGTAGAAACTACAAGGGGAGTTCCGCTGTATAAACGACCCAAGGCATGCTACCCTAGGAGAGCATATTCTGGAGTTTGGGGGAATTTTTTAAAGCATAGGGATTTTGTTGCCTTCGGTAGAGATGTTCGCATAGAGGAGAGACTTTTCCGACTGATTGATAAATTAAAACTTATACTTTATTTTACAATAGTGAAAAAAAAAAAAAAAGAATTGATTTAAAAATGATGATTAAATTGCAAAATAAAATTTGGATAAATTTCCAAAAGTTGTTTTATGTGCCAGAAAAGTTGCTTTTTTTATGTATTTATTTATATATTATTATTATTATTTTAAATCTAAATAACTTATTCTAAGCGAAGACTTCCTCCAGAAATAAAAGTATGTACAAATATTGTTTATTCAATAATATGAATAAAGCAAAATGTCTTCTTCATGTGTGCCTGTATGCGCTATGAAGGTCAGGCCACTGACGCAGATTTACAAAAAATTAACAGATGCGTGCGTAGCTTTGATCGTGCAGGTGTGCATAGAATTTTTTCTTTCTTTCTTTTTACTTTCTTTTTCTTTTCTTTTTTTTCTTTTTTTTTTTTTTTTTGTGTGTGTGTATGTATGTGCTTATTTTCAAATCTGAATTTCTTAAATTAATTATTTTATTTGTTTATTTATTTATTTATTTTGGAATGTTCCGTTAATTTTTCTGCTTTTTTTTTTTCTTAAATTTTATTTAAATTGCGTGTTTTTTTTTTTTTTTTTTTTTTTTCAATCCATCTGCATTTTTTATAAAAGATCGCTATTCTATTTATTTTTCCTTCTTTCACATTAAGTCATGCGATCAAATAGTTTTTATATGATAAAATTTTAATACTGTTTCTTTTTTTTCTTTTTTTTTTTTTTTTATACACATAATAGTTGCGTTTTCAAAAATTGTTTATGTAAAGGCGTAATACCCTCTTTTGAAAAAGAATGTTTATTATTTTTAATGTATTGTTTCTATCGAAATCAAATGGTAATATTATAGAGAGAATTAAACTTATTAATTTTTTAACTTTATTAAAAATTGTAACAATTAACTTCTTGTGTACGAACTATCAGAGATCAGATAAGCACCTACATTGAAACGCTCGCTTAAGGCGCTGCTACTAGCAGTGGGGTCCCCAATCTGACATAGTGTGGTCGTGAAAGACACAGCAGAACGCAGCGAACACCTGAAGCCAAGTTTTCAGCGATTTCAGTGGATTTTTTCTTGCCTGTTCTCACTATTTGTTCTTTCTTTCTTTCTTTTTTTTTTTTTTGTCTCTTTTTTGTTTCTAAAGTGATATAAAAAATTGTGATTAAATTTCTTTGAAAATTCATTTAAATACAATGAAGCGACCAAATGGGCCTTCAATAAGTTAATATAAGAGTCCTTTAGATATATGATATATCTAAAATTACCAAGAAATTGGAGGCCCATCAGCGGCCGAACGGTTCTGCTCTCAAAGTTGGTATATGGGAAGTGTAGGGTTCCATGGTTTTCTCCGAAAGACGCGTAAAAAAGGCTAGGACCCCTTAGAAAGACCCACGACGGACGGCATTCCACCCATAGGCCTAGGACCCAAGTGTAGTTAATCGGACTTGAATTCTACCAACCAACCAACCAAGAAACTGGAAAAATGCAAGCTTAAATTTGATGAAATGATATCGTCTTGATCAGTAGTGTTCTTTCCATAGTTCGCTTCAGAGCATGCCCAGATTTAAATGTCACGGTACGCCACTGGAATCTACTAATATAAAGTATTTAAATGATAATATGATAATTTGTATGTGTTCAACATTTAAGCATATACAGATAATTATGTATCACTTTTGATACCATATTCTAAAGTAGGGTGACCAGAAGTCCTCATTTTCTGTGGATAGTCCTTATTTTTCAAGTGTTGTCCTCAGTTGCTTTCAAAAGTTCTCATATCCTCCTTTGTCCTCACTTTTGGACGTTTGTTCTCATTTTTCAGAAATTTCCTTCTTTACTTAAACTTTCAACATTAGAGATGCTGCTGACCTTATTAGTTTTGAATACTGATTCTAAAACTCAACACAACGTAAAAAAGTCACGATTTCTTGATTCATTCCATTCATTTTTAAACTCGGAGCCTCCGAGTTTTTAAATCATCTCCAGTACTATTACACAAAATATATTTTCTATTGGGAGATTTTAGTCTTTGCAACATTATGCTTTAAAATATTAAGATTAAAAAAAAAAAAAAAAAAAAAAACTGAACTTGCATAAAAGTAAAAATAAATAAATAAATAAATGAGGGGAGGGGGATATTTAAAAATTTAACATGAAGCTGAAAGCTATTTTATTACTAATTAGATTTTACAACTAACTAAATTTAAATAACATTTTAAATGGTAAACCATATTTTAGTAAGATTGAAAACTGTCCAAGTCAGGGATAGGAGCTGAACGCAGGTTACCTTGTTGACATTTCACGATTTTTTGCTCTCAATAGTACTACTGGATCTGGAAGGTACAACATAATAGCTCAGTTTGTAGAACATTAATGCTTTATACTAGAGATGGGCTTTATTTCACGTAACATATTAAGTAATATTATTATTGCATTGTAGCCTATTAGCACTGTAATATATTACAAAAAATACCCTATTAAAAAAATAATATTTTCAACTTTATCTCTGCACGCGAAATAGACAAGAAATTTCTGGCGATAAAACTGATATAATACACCATTATACAAATAAAAGGCTTGAATTATTTCTTTTATATAATTACTTTTTTATTTTATTTTATTTAATTTACAAAATACAAAAACAATATTACGAACGCTGGCTAAAGACTCGCATCAGAATTTCCGCGCAGATGTTCGAATCGATTCGTTACTTCACGTCTGAAAAAAATAGGTCTGAAATCTCAGTAAGGAATACAGACGATTTTATGCAATCTGTTACTCAGTGATATTCTGAATCAATAATATCTTTCCATTTCCAAGTTCATAAAATTATCGTTAAAAAAATAATACAGCTGCTATTATTTTTTTAACGATAATTTTGTAATGATATTTTCTAGAATGTATTACGGAATATTTGTGAAAAATATAATCAAAATAATTTTAATAAGCAAGATAATTTTAACGTTTAGGACAAATAACATCGTGCATCGTGCTCATATTAATTTAGAAATGATTTTATTTGGTATTGATTATTTTTCATGAGATAATAAAATCGTTTGAATAAAAAACTTTGATACCACGGTTTAACGAAATAGTGTTAATTTATGCAGCTAGCATGAGTAGGTAAGGGGTGATTATTAGATGTTGATTACTATTTCGTCATGAAGGTGAGGAATGACATTACACTTGCTAGGTTTCGATTCGCTTGCGTATTGGAAACAGATGTTTCGGAGTTTGATAATTAAAAGGAAGGAGTGTTTGTTTATATTTTAATTGCTTATAGCAGATGGAATTGAAAATGCGTAATGGCATACAGCATTTATTGTGGTTTTATTAAGAATAATTTGAGAAGAAAATTGAATATTTATTTATTTTTACTGTTTAGATTTTTTTTTTTTTCTTTAAATCTGATTTTTACTTGAGACTATTTTTTTTAGATTTAAAATGAGTAAAGGTGTTAAGAATAGTTAATTATGCTCTTATGTTAAAGTTAAGTGTCTGAGAAAATACATCATTTTATGCAATTTTTGTAAGCAAAATCTATATTTTTAACAAGTGTTTCTAATTTTAGAAAACATATTCAAAGTGACTGTTTGCTAAGTATGAGTGAAAAACACTAATTTTCTTGTCAATCTGGAAATTTCAAGTTGTTCGGAAAATCAAAAGAAACAGTCACTCAGTAGTTTAAAACTTGGGATGCCTTAAAGATGTTTCTTAAAAATTTGCTATTATTATTTACTTGTTTTTTAATTACATATATGGCTTATAATATGAGAATTCCTTTTTTTTTTTTTTTTTTTTTTTTTCAGAAAACGGCTCTCGTGTACGTGTTTCTTGATATTATTTAAAATATTCTGTTTTCGTGTTTAAAGGAATTGGTTTAATGAATCTTAAGCTTACTCGGTTGGGACAAACGTTTGTGTAAAATTTTGACTCTACCACTATTTCATATCAGCGTTTTTTTTTTTTTTTAATTGAAGAAATTCTAGTGTTAAATAAAGTGAAGATTACTATTTGAAAGCATTGAGACTTAAACAAGTCCTTCCGGCTTATTCGGAAGGGTAGGTTGATTTCTTTTTCCTTATCAAGTAGCCGTCATTTTGTTTCAAAATGGCGTCTACAAATTATTAACGAATTAGTAGAAATATTGATGTAGGCTACCTATATATGGAGTTTTAGGCAAATCGGTTCATAAATACCTTTTTATGTGAATTTAAAATTTTCAAGTGGCCGGCGCTTGGAAACAAGATGGTGGGCCAAGTTGACAAATATATCAAATGCATTTGTGAGATAAGACTACTGTACAAATATAGTTGGAATTAATTCAGAATCTCAAAAGTCATCGTGTTGAAAAATTAAGTGGCTGCCACTTGGATCAAAATGGCAGAGAAAGTTGCTCAGTGAACTAATTAATCTCAGATATTGTTGCAAATTGTAGAAATTCTTTCAAAGAGGCTTAGTAAGTTGATTAAATGTTATGTATTTCTAGTTTGTTTTAAAGTTAAAATAGCCTAATTTTTCCTTAAAAATGCATTAAAAAGCTCCAATATGTCAGGTAATGGATTTGGCGCCAAATTTGGCGAGTTTTACACTTGGCGACTTTTGACGAGAAAATCCATAGTTCATTAATAAACTTCATTGAGACACTCGTATAATCTATGTATGCACCAAAATTCAAACAAATTCGAAATAGGCTTTTTACAATTTGAATTTGAAAATATCAAGTGGTCTCCACTTGAAAACAAAATGGTGGATCAACTTGGTTAAGAAACTCATCCAAGATATCCATAACACAAGTTAAGTTGCTGTCCAAATTTGATTCGATTTGGAGTATTATTTCGTAAGTTATCATGATTTTAAATTTTCAAGTGGTAGCCTGATTTCAAGTGGCCCCACTTAAGATATCCGCCACTTTATTAAAAATGGCAGATAAATTTCATTAATAAAGTTCATTGAGACCCTTATGTAGTCTAGATTTACATAAAAATTCAAGCAATCTTGCTTTAAATACGCTTTTTACAATAAGGGTTAAAAATATTCAAGTGGCTACCACTTGAAAACAAAAAGTCGGAGCAACTTGGGTAACGAACTCATCCAAGAAACTCATCCAAGATATTCATAACACAAGTTAGGACATTGTCCAAATTTGGTTCGATTTGGAGTATTATTTCGAAGTTATCGGGATTTTAAATTTTCAAGTGGTAGCCTGATTTCAAGTGGCCCAGCTTAACTTAAGATATCTGCAACTTTATTAAAAATGGCGGATACGTTCATTAATAAACTTCATTGAGACACTTATATAGTCTATGTATACATCAAAATTCAAGCAAATCTTGCTTTAAATATGCTTTTTACAATGTCGGTTTGAAATTTTCAAGTGGCTGCCACTTGAAAACAAAAAGTCGGAGCAACTTGGTTAACGAACTCATCCAAGATATTTATAAGATCACTTCACTGTCCAAATTTGGTTCGATTTGGAGCATTATTTCGGGAGTTATCGTGATGACAATATTTTCATTATAGATAGATATATATATAGATAAACGAAGTGATTGCAATAGATCGATTTCTAAAGAAATCAACCTAAAACATGAACCGCATCGACTATGTAGGACACATGTATATATTGCATATCATCCAGAAAGGATTAGAAAGACATTAGCCATATGTAAATTAAAAAATAATAGGTTATAAAAATAATATGTTGCAAAAACCTATTACCAAAGGAAGTGTGGAACGAAGTAACCTATTACTGAAAAGTAACTATTTATCCCATCTCTACACTGTAAAAAAATAACTATTACCAGCTGCAGGAAACTCTCTGTGATTGGAGAAAATAATTATTTTCTCCAATCACAGAGAGTTTCGTGCAGCTGGTAATAGTTATTTTTTTACAGTGTACTTTAGACCGTCAGACTAGAGTTCAGTTCTTATTCCTAGCACGGATTAATAGAAGAGGATGCGAAAGAGGCTTCCAAATCTGGCTTTTTTTTTTTTATCTTACCACAACAGATGGCGCCACAGTCGAGGACCACCCTTTCCAAAAGCTCCCGTAATGATTTTTAATGGTAAAAAACGTCATTTAATTTAATTTTTTTATGGAAAGTTTAAACTTTAACAAAATCAAGTAGACATAAATAATGCTATATAAGGTCTTCCTAATAACATATATTTTTTTTTTTATAGCGGTGGGACTTTTCATTACTTTGTAAGAGGTTATACAAAATACGAGATCGTATTGATTAAAATCAGAATAAAAGATATTTAAAATTTTTCAGTACTGTACAAATAATCTGTGATACAAAGTAAAAAATGTCATTTATAAGGAATATTAAAAATTAAGGAAAGAAAGAAAAAATAAATAAATAGACGAAAATTATTAATAAAGAAAGAAAGAAAAGAAAATTATTAATAAATAATTAAATAAAATCTGTTGTACTTTTTCTATTTATTTTTCAAACTTTTAAGTTTAATAAGAATTATTTTGATTTATTTATAATACAGAAAGTTAACGAACTTATTAATTTTTTTAAGGTAATATAATATATATGTATTTAAATTTAAAAAAAAAAAAAAAAGTTATGATACTTTCTGTGACTTGAGGTATTTTAGAAATTGTATGGAGATACATTTAAATTTATTTTCGTTTTAAAAAATCACAGGGAAATTCATTTCTCTCTTCCTTCCCTCCTTTTACTGTATATATTCAATATTATGATTTTTTAAAACCATATGTCATTTTCTATTTTAAAACACGTCCATTTTTAAAGAATGTGCGTTTGTGTGTAAATATCGGACTGAGCTATCAAGTTTTTTAATGTTAAAAAATCAAAAAAGTATTTTAATTTACATATATCTAATTATTAAAAACCTCGCCAGCGGCCAAGTGATTCTGCGATTAAATTGTATTAGATGAAAAGTGCCGGGTTCGCTCGTCGACCTAGCTGCTCGAAGGTCTCCGCGGTTTTCTCCAAAACTCGCGTAAATACGAGCTATGACCCTAATCAAGATCAACATGGTGGGCACATCACCCAGGATCTGGACCCTCGTGCAGTCAATCGGCTTTAATCTTCACACCAGCAGGACCACCACCTTATTAAACAGTAGCCGAAAGCTTTTGCATGCGAAACTGGTAGACGGGAAGTGCCGGGCTTGATACCAGGTCGCGCTAGTCGATTTAATTGATCAGAGTTTTCCGTGATATTCGCCGAAACTCGCGTAAATACGGGCTAGAGCCCCTCAGAAAGACCCTGCGGAGGGCACACCACCCAGGTCTAGGACCCTCGTATAGTTAATCAGCCTAAACCTTCACACCAGCATCATCCCCACTTTATTAACTGTGGCCGAGAGGTTCTGCACTCAAATCTGATAGATGAAAAGTGCAAGGTTTGAATGCAGGTTACGATTGTCGAAGTCATTTGTATTTTTTGTGTTTTTTCTCCGAAAATTACATGAATATGGGCTAGGAAACTCTTCGACCCCGCCCCCCCCTCCCCCCCACGATGGGCATCTCCTGTTAGGAGCAAGAGCAAGTCCCAAGTGTAGATATTTGCCTTTAATTCAAACACCAACACTTTACTAAAAATTTATGTGTGATGTAGGAATTAAGGCCGACTGTCTGCACGATAAATCTGCTTAGGTCTTTCTAAAATATGCTTACGTCTTGAATGCCCTGGTATTCAAGCGATAAACTCCGAACGGCTAAGACGACGAGGATGTATTGGATTCTAATTTGGCACATCACGCCCATCCTAAAACGTGTAGAATAATGTATATGTATATTTACATATATATAATTGAAATTATGTTAGAGAAAAAAATGATAATGTGCATGATTGACGTAAATTAAAAAAAAAATTAAGCAGATAAATTTATATTTATTATTATTTCTTTTAAGAATCCCCCCACACTCTCTTTTTTTTTCGTTTTAGAGATTTGTCACATTAAACCATACATTATTATTATTTATTATTATTATTTAAAACCATATCAATCCTTAACGAATTTCCATTTGCATGTCTAAGTGATGAGTCAAATTTTTAATTCCATATTCGACTTCTAAAACTATAGAGATTTGAAAAGTACCATAAGCAGAAATCCTTCAACGAAATGGGCCCGCCAGCGGCCGACCTGTCAAAACGCGGGAACCGGGAGAAAGTCGATTACAGCGCCCTCAATATTTACTAAGAAATTGTCTTCCAGTTTCCGAGACCGCTTACCATTGGACTTTCGTATCCTCTTCTATTAATCAGTGATTCCTAGCCTAGGCTGACCATATGTCCTCGAATCTCGAGGACAATCCCCAAATCTCGAGGACAAAACTACCTTCGTCCCCCAAAAATTACAACACATTTGGGGACGCCAGTTATAAAGTTATTAATGTTTTATTATAGTAATTTATTATATGTTTAATAAATAAGCTGAAATAAGTTCTTTTATGTGCTTTATGCATAAAAATTACTAAAATTTTAAATTTAAGGTGATTTAATTATTTTTTTATTTTTCTGACCTCGAAATTCGAGGATGCCGCCATCTTTGTCCCCAAATTTAATGAAAAAATATGGTCACTCTATCCTAGCCTAGCCGGTTTCTATACAGCAATAATCTATAATATTAAAACACAAAGCCTTTTCTGTAAGACCAAAATCGTACGATCTGGGCATGCGTGAGAACATTTTGAACCAATCGGAACGGGAATATTCCTTTCTCTTTATGCAGTGCAATACGAATACCGATGATAAAGTTTGAGCAGACGACATTAATACATAACGATTTTGGTCTTACAGAAAAGGCTTTGTGTTTTAATATTATAGATTTCATATGTCTATGGCAGAAGCTAATGAAAACTCAAACATAAAAATAATTCACATGATTAATTCATTGATTCATACTTCCCAAGGAAGTATATTAAAAACAAAGCAATTCGCGAATACTTATGAGTTACATTTATCTATGATCGGTTATCATCGTATGCTTTTTCGACGAAAATTTCTATACACAGGATGTGGCGCCACCTGTATTTTTTTCCATTTCTTAAAAGAAGAAGAAAAAAAAGAATCTTTTAAAATTAACAATTTGTCAGAGTTTATTGTTCTTTAAAAGTTAACTTTTATCAGTTGAAAACTTTGTTTAGAAAAGATGGAAATAGATATTTAAAATCAAAGGAGGTTTTATTTATTTTTTTTATGTACATTTATTTTTTTTTTACTCTAATTATTATAATCTCTGATACTTTATTTTGATACCATATTACAGTAAAAATAATTTGAAAAGCACAACATAAAAATATCGATACTTTATACGAGTAAAAATTTACATTCTGTAGTTTATTATTAAAAATTTAATGTGCAAATTAATTTGCTAAAGTATTAAATTCATTCTTATTTATTTATTTATTTTTAACAGTATACTTTTGTTGAAATATACTATTTTGATAGAATAAAGTGTTATAATACTATTCCAGTAAAAATAAATTTTAACTGTATTCCGATTTGCAGTTTGTTTTTAGAATACAATGAATTAATATTTTGGATTATATCCAAGTGGTTTTACAAACATAGGAAGGAAAAATCAGAATCAAAACTATTATTTTACACTTAAAATGCACTTATTGTCTTGGCAAATTATAATTAATGATATATTTTACAAGTGAATGAAATCTTTTTCTTTCATGTATGTCTTCTATTAAAAAACTGTGGCCTTTATCGTTGGTTGATAGTAAGTTAATATAATTATAATCTGGTAGTAAATCTTTGTATTCATTCATTTTGCGTGAATGCTCATCATCCGTCAAATTTTGACGGGTATTAACTGGTAATTGTATTAAAACAGTTTATAAAAGTAGAAACAGAAGCGGATATAAAATAGTTTAGTACTTTCGTATCCACCGCATATCAGAAATTAATACTTTAATATTAACAGCATGTCATTATATTATACGAAGATAAGTATAAAAGTATAAATTTATCATACTGACGATTAATGGCTGCAAATGGGATTAATATAAGCTAATTTTGTGATATATTTTATGAAATTTTATATCCTCATTTTTTCATAGAAATGAGGACATTGCACAATTTGTCTTCATTTTGCATTAAAAATTTGGTCACCCTAATATATATATATAAGAAGAATAAAGAAATTAAAAATAGAAAAAAAAAATAAAAAATCCATTTATTCTCTATATTCTTACATCTAGGAGCATGAAAATTTCTAGCCAATTTTTTTAAAATAAGTACCTAAAATTATTTAAATTTTATAGAAAAGCAATTATTTCCATAAGCTTTCAATGCAAATCTGCAATACCGGCTAATCTTTGCGCCATCTACTGACCCGCTGATTAACTAAATTTCTGGTCCGTTTTCTATCTCGTTTTCTCTCCTCTATCTTCATTATCTATGGTTTACGCAGTTGCACCTTAACGCATGCGCAAATTAAAATGATTTATGGCAGATTCATGATTCATGTGTTGTTGGTTGGGTGATGTTCTGATTTGTGATATTTATTTACTTTTGCACTTCGGGTTAAAAAAAAAAAAAAAAAAAAAAAGCAAATCATCTATATTTAATTTGTACAATGTATGTTTTAAATGTAGGAAATACATTGAAAATGTTTTGATATTGTGGTTATGACCCATCGAATTTTCGGAGTAGGTTCGGGTGTCTTTATTATAATATCTTTATGGATTGGTGCTGTCCTTTTTGCAGTCATATTTTCTAAAGCAAAACGCCCTTTGTCGTATGTATAACTTAGTGAACTTTATTTATTTTTGTAAAAGTGTCTTTTTTCACGTATGGCTTTCAAAGTACCTTGAAAAATAAATAAGTAAACGAAGATACATATATACTGCACACACATAAACATTAATTATTTTTCATGTCTTATATTTTTAACTGTTGTTGAAAAACACTTTGTATGATTATCGACGCGCTTTGATTTTAGTTTCAAGTTAGATTTCAAGTTAAAATATGTCTTAAACAAAGTGTAGTGTGTGAATATTATGCCGATCTCTCAGTCAATCTAAGATTTTTCAGGATGTTTGAAATCAATAAAAGATTTACAATCTCAGTTTAAGTGCACATCTCATGGACACTGCGTTATTTAAATGTTGCAACATTTTATTTGTAAATGATAACTTATACGGATGAAATGGATAGTGATTTTGCCAGATATCAGGTATCTAGAGCTGTAGCTTTTGTATAACAAGACCAGGGCCAGATTATGACACGGGGCACTGGCCCAGGGACTCCAAATTTCGGGGGCCTCATTTCCAAAAGTTAGAAGTAATAGTACAAATTTTTTCATTATATGTGTATTAAAAACAAAAATTGATAAAATTTTTCTTTCTATATTTTATTAGAAAGCTTAAACATGTATTACATTTTGTGACAATTTCTTAAACATTAGCTGATCAATGTGCTTCAGTTTTTCATTTGTCTTGAATATAAAACTTTTGTTGTCCTTTTAACAAGCTCTTTAGAGCAGGGTGAGTGGGCCTTCAAATAGCATCAGTTTGAATTTTAAGTCTATTTCAAAAGAGAAACAGTTTTAAACTAAAAGAAAACTTATTATAAAATAATATAAATTAAATATAATTAATTAAAAATTAAATTAAAATATCGCTTTATTCATTCATATTCTTAATGTTTTGTTTGGTCTAAACTGAGGAATGAACTCTATTCATTCTATGCAGTATTTTATCACAATTTTGAATTTAAATAATTTTTTATTGTTTTGTTATTTTGCGTAAAATTAAAACTAGTAACAAAAGCAAAATATTTTAACAATTCCATGTATGATTTTTCTAGTACAAATAATTATGTATTTTTATATGTGTAAAGTAAAAAAAAAAAAAAAGTAATTAGGAAATCATTTTTTAAATTTTTGTTATTATTGATACTGACATATTTTGTTTATATTTCAAAACTTATTTAATAAAGGAATACAAAACAAAGTTATCACTGGCTGCATTCTACACTTACATGTCAGGAGTTGATCCAGGTTTTAATTTTTCAGGCTTCTTTTTGTGAAAAAAAAAATTGTGGGGGGGGGGGGGGGGAAAGTAACACCTTCTAATTTGTCATTCGTTCTAATGTTTATTATCAAGTTAATAGTGTTTCATTGAACCAAGTTATAGATAATTATGTCAAAAATAATTCTGAAACATGGAAAACTTTTATAAAAATATCATTTTTATAAAACAATCTTTTAAAGACAGTTTTTTTTAATGAATTTGAAGTTTGTGAGGGGCAACAAAAGAATCCCATTTTTTGCTTATATCAAGGTCAATATATTATATTTAATATTTATTGTTAAATTTTTAGAATTTTATGCAAATTGTTGCTTTTTTAAAATTATTGTTTCAAATGAAATAATCTGGTGTGTCATTCACACGACTTTCTCTTACCCTAAAATTTAATACTATAAATACAGATTGGAGGTTAAGAGGTTAGATAACCAGTACTGTTATGTAAACCTATGCTAAACAATTCAAATTAGGCTTTGGAAGAGTTTTATATGATAATTAGTTCTGTGTGAGGGGGGCTATTGCCCCCCCCCCTCAACCTCCTATTTGTGTTTCATTAATGCACCTACATTTATATAGAATTTAAATCTGTTATTAAAATTAAAAGTTCACTTAAAATTATGCAGACAATTTTCACATGCAACATTCCTTGAAACTTATCATTCTTGATTAAACTTTTCTAGCAACAAACTTATATTAATGTCAAAATTCAACATTTAGATCTTCTAAAATTATTCATTTCTAAGTCATTCTAAGAGACACAGACAAAGATCAAATGTTAAAAAACTTGACTATGGTAATCAGGAAGCCTCAAAACGTGTAAATGTACAAAAAACAAGCAACGAATGTTTAGCTTAAAAACATACATTGTTTACCATATCTCTATGAGGAATTTATTTCAATTCCCAAACAGCTTTCCTGGAAATGGTAAAATATTATTAGTAAAGCACATCTACTAACAACAAAAAAGAATGTTATTGCTTAAATATTTGCAGCCCTGTATATCTTTTGAAGATTATATACAGACCACATGGTGCATCTAAATACTATATAATCATACAGTAATCATACATGGCCCAGCCTTAAATTTTTAAATACACTTCCATCAATTTGCAACAATTGTCACACTTTTATCTAGTTCTTTTGTGTAGCCCTGTAAACAAACAATGAAATTTCCCTACCATATTCTACATGAAACATGTTTTTACGCATTCCTGATTGGTGATTATAGAAATTTTTTTAGATTGCCACTTTTTCAAATTAAGTCGCCATGTGGCGAGTGGCGACTGTGAGTCTTGACCTCTTTTTACACATAATATGTATATGTAACAAGAAAGACATCAATATTGTTAGTAGACTGTTGAAGAATTCTTAAATACAAGACACAAGTTTTTATTTTCTACTGAAATTTAGAAATAGCTTTCATTTTTATGGGCAAATATTTCTGCAAGTGACAATTTCTTTTCTGCGACAATGTTGCTGTGTCGCCTAAATTCTGCCACAGGGCCTCACAGCATGTAACTATAACAAAAACTCACTTTCAAAAATTTTATCCTAAAACAATACTTTCTCTACCTTATGGGTAAGAGAAAGTAAAAATGATTTGCAATTGTGTGTGTTCATTTATTCTCATCTTTCTTTTTTCAAAACTGTTCTGTTCAAAACAGGTATAGATATTGTAGATAGAAATGAAAGGAAAAGAATTTTTCTAACATTGACGTTGAAAAATAATTACATAATATCAAACTGGCATACTATATATCGCTAATATGATACACTGTATTGTGTAGATAGAGTTATATACATAATAATGTCAAGTAAAAAATAATAAATTATATTTTCTTATAAAGAAAGAATTATTTAAAATAATAAATTATTTTTTAAAAAGTGAAATATTTTATTGGATAAAATATATATATATATTAAGTGGATAAATCCAGGTTTTTTTGGGTATGTGGGCAGGTCCGAAACCCTGCGCTAATGAGATACTTTTAGCCACTTGGGCAACCTGGTGCCTAGGGTTTGTCGGACCTTGGAGATGATGCAATTATATGAACCATGTTGTACGAAATTGAGAAACAGCTTTACTATAAGGCACTCGTTGCTGTTGCTGATGTACTGCTTATAATATGAATCAATATTGCAAGTCGAATCATTAATTAATACTTCTAAATCACTGCAAAACATTAAAAATACATTTTAAGGAAATAAATGATTATTACACTCTTTAGGGCTTTTTTTGGAATTCACTAAAATAAATTAAGCTTATTTTAAAATAAATTAAAGAAACATTTAAAATTGTAGCAGTAAATTGAGCTACTTCACCATGCATTAATCCAAGACTGTTGCTAGAAGAAAATTTTCAGAGTTTCAAGCTTTACTCATAAATTAAGTGTTATAAATCAGGTTTGTCCAACCAAAAACAGTTGGTAGGCCACATTGGAAATTATTTTATTCTGGTGAGCAACACCATATGTATATATGTGCATGTATACCTACAGATGTCTTCAAAAATGATACTAAGTGTGTGGTAGACGAAGTAAATACTCCACTTTAAAGACATCAAACTTTTAATTTAATCTTGTAAAGGAACGGGGGTACTAAGATGTGGAGGAACCTCTATAACTCAATTGAATAGCAGTATAACTCATCAATTTAGACTATATAAAAAGTATATCTCTAAATCAAAAATTTTAACTCTACTCGACATTTCTAAGTTCAACCCGATATCTCACCCAAAGTATTGCCACCTGATCCTGGATCCAGCTAGTGACCTTCACTTTCTCAACCCAATATTTCTAACTCAACTCGACGCCATCACTTGAGACTACCTCCAACACTTAATTCAACTTTACTTTCCCAACTCAATACTTCTAACTCAACACTGTAACCTGAGACCACCTCCGACACTAAATCCAACTGGCGACCTTTACTTTCCCGACTCAACACTTCTCATACCTTGCAATGTATGTATTTTTTTCGGGGGAAAGCTGTGTGAAAACTTGGAGCAGAATACATTAATTTAAATTATTTTCATTCATAAATGAACAATAGAATCGTGAAAAAATTATGACTATAACATGATTATTTACAGCAGTGTGGTTCTTTAGCTACCATAATCGTTAAAAGGTATTTTCACTTTGAAAAATCAGAACGGAATTACTAATTTTTGAAGTGTTAACCAAATTTGCCAAACTTTAAATATTGCTAGTCACCATGAAGGCCGCAAAAAACTAAACAGTGGGCTGCATGTGGCTCGGGGGTCGCAGGTTGGCCACCCCTGTTATAAATGATATACTTATAATTCAAAAACTGTCTACAAAATTGCAAATTACAGCCTTGCATGAATCTAAAAATCTGTACAGCATCAATCATTACCACACGTGCATTAAATAAAAAAATAAATCACTGGATGCAGATATTTTGTCATCCATGAATCTGAAAATGCGTTAAATATGAAATTTGGAAAACGATCGCAGAACCACATTCTTTCAAAAAATCAAAAACATCTCTCTCCAGTATGATAAACACACAAGAGTGGTTAGCATGAAAACAAAAACAGTACCTGAGACATGAAAACAAACTTCCAATACAATAAGATTAACGGTAAAACATGTTGATACACCAAAACGTAGCACCATGTCATGAATTGGAAATGCTAAACCTATACTAAAACTTAGTGAAAAAATTTCGATGTGCTTAAATATTCCCCATGATCTCATACAACATTTATATAAGTACACACACATATTTAAAAAAAAAAAACTCTAAATGAGCACAATTATACATATAAAACAATTGAAAAAAATGTGCTGATTGAGTCAAGCCATGGTCAGGCAAAGCATCCCAATGAAACTGGGATGTATGCACATTGGAGTTTTGAGAAATAGTGAAGCTCTGTGCATCTCTTTTATTCTGTCCCGTCTCCTCTTGTCATCAGCCACCCCACAAGGGCCATGGCTCGTATGTCGATTTTTATGGTACTAGCATTCTAAAATGAAAAAATAGGTTGGGAATTTTCGAATGTAAAATGCAAAAGAGGTAAAACTTTACCATGATAAAGATGACGAAAATCTTATCAGGAAAAAGGAGGGTGGAATTTTATTGGGAAAGGGCACCATGGTTTCCTGCCCTGCTGGAGCTATCCCTGGTTGATAAGCACTAATTTATGTCAAAGTACCCAACTATATAAAATTTATGTGAAATTTTTTATATTACTTCTTAAGCTAGAGCTGCTGCAAAAATTTGGTCACCTACAGAAAAATATTTTCTAAAAATGGTCAACTTGTGTTATGTAGTACCTCTCAAAACGTGTAAATCTATCAAAGACTTGAAGTAAAAAAATTTTTACAAATCCCAGTACTTTCTTCCATTTAATGTAGAAGAAAGCAATAATTGAAAACAAATTTATATATTTGTTTTTGTATACTTTTTACTTATTTTATATTTTTGTATACTGTACAGGTATGAAATGCAATTTTAGATTATGTATTACAATTCTTTAATTAATAATAATAATAGGTATAATACTTTTCTAATGTATAAGTTAAAAAAAAAAAAGTCATTTAAACTTTAATAAAATACCTTTTAGTTCATTCCACTCAAGAGTTTTTGATTGGATGCTCGGTCTTCCTCAGTATGCAACTTTACTACTGAGTGCTGTTCTTTCCACTTCAAAACATAGCCGCTATTGCTTATCTAAACTCTGATTTGATTCCATTTTTCATGTCATTGCAGCTGCATGAATTTGTTAATATTTTGAAGGTTTCACGCATTACGGCCTATTACTAACAACCTCACACATTTATTTATTAATAATTGAATTTATTATTGATAATTTAACTTATTTTTCTAATTTATATTTTTAATTTTTTAATTATGCTGTTTTAAATAGCTACATCAGTAAGTTATATCATTTATAACTGATCATTTTAGTAAAAACATGATCTTTCTAAAAAGCATTTAGGAGTTTCCTGTTTCTGTCAACTTTAATATAGTATAATTGAAAAAGAATAAATGTTTTATAAAAATATTATTTGAAATCATATATTTTCTATAATTAATGCATATTCTTCAGTATTAATAATTTTATTTATTTTAGATTCCTTGGCTTTGGAAGTATCACACTTGCATTTGTCATTACAGTTATTCTCCTTTGTATACCAAGGAAATCTGAAGATTTGGAGCCTGAACCAGATTTATTACCTCCAGATTATTTATTTATTTGGAGATCAACTCTTCTTGTGTTTTTATTTCTATCATTAATTGCAGCTTTTGTGTTAATGATAGTTGAGCACTGGTCTGTTCCTGTTTTTGCCAAACCACTCAGGAAAGTTGTTGCAAGACAGACATTAGATCTTAGTGATTCTGTGGAATAAAGTTGTTTTTTAAATTTTGATAACTGTACATCCCTGGAAACAAAAAACATGGCTGATAAGTCTCCAAAAGTGGGAACGCGTGTTCAGATTGTTGGCAAGGATGTAAAAGGTAAAATAGCTTTTGTAGGCACTACTACCTTTTCTGCTGGTAAATGGTTTGGAGTTATATTAGATGAACCTAAAGGGAAAAACAATGGTTGTGTCCAAGGTAAAACTTATTTTACTTGTCCTGATAACTATGGCATATTTGTGCGACAAACACAACTTTTGGTTTTAGAGGATGAGAATGAGCCTAAAAGTAGATCATCTCCATCAACTGGTTCTGTAGAGAATATTTCTATCTCTAAAGAAAGTGAAAAACGCAGAAAATCATCTGCAAGCACGGGTATTCCAAAATTACCTACTGACAAAGGGGCAAAGGATGCAGCAAATATGGCTGAAGCACCATCAAAGCTTTCATCTGCTAGCTCTGTAAGAAGTACTCCTATTGAAGAGGATGCCTCCAGACAGTCTGCTGATGTTCTCAACATCAAAGCTGCTGCTAGCACACTTGAATTTAAAGGTCTACTTCTTCAGAAAGAACAAGAAATTGAAAACCTCAAAAGTGAGATAAAAGATTTAAATGAAAAACTTGAAACAATAAAAATTAAGCGTGCAGAAGATCAGTCTAAAATTAAAGAAGCTGAAAAAACAAAGATTCAAATTCAACAATTACTAGAATATAAAGCAAAAATAACTGAAGTTCAAGCAGATCTTCAGCGACAATTAACTCAAGCCAAAAAAGAAGCTAAGGAAGCAATTGAAGCCAAAGAGCAACATGCTGAGGAAATGTCTGGTTTGGAAGAAGCTATGGAACTGGCAACTTTGGACAAGGAAATGGCTGAAGAAAAATGTGAGACTCTTCAAGCGGAATTAGAACAAACAAAGGAAAAACTAGAGGAACTGCAAATTGATTACGAAATAATGAAGGCAGAAATGGCTGACAAAGGGACTGATGGAAGTGCTACTATGTATCAGGTTAAACAATTAGAACAACAGAATGAACGATTGAAAGAAGCTCTTGTAAAAATGAGAGATTTGTCTGCCCAAGAAAAACAGGAACAGCAAAGAACGCAGAAAGAACTTGATCAGCAAAAATCAGAAATCAGTGAGTTGAGTAGAGCCAAAGAAAAGCTTAGTCTTTTGGTAGATGATTATGAAAAGCAACTTGGTGAATTAAAAGAACAAGTAGATGCTGCTCTTGGGTCAGAAGAAATGATTGAACTTTTAACTGAGAGAAATTTAGCTTTGGAAGATAGGGTAAGAGAATTGCAAATTCTAGTTGATGACTTAGAACGTTTACAAGATGTAAATGACCAACTTCAGGAAACTGCTAAGGAAACTGAACTTGAATTACGGGAAGAGTTAGATATGTCTAATGCAAAAATAATGGAAGGTCAAAGAAAATTGGAGGCTATGCAAGAGGCAATTGCAGATTATGAACAGACAATTCAGAAATTTCGAGATCAAACTGAGCAGTTGCGAGAAACTAATCATGAACTTCAAATGCAGTTACAAAAAGAATCAGACAGAGTTGCTATGTCAAAACCTGTTGAATTCTTTGATTTCAAGGTTAAGTATGCCGAGACAAAAGCCTTTGCAAGAGCTGTAGAAATGGACTTAAGACGATTAGAAGTTCAAGAAGCTAATCATCATGTAAATTATTTGTGTGCATTCATGCCAGATCATTTCTTAAATCGTGGATCTGATCATGATGCTATTTTGATTCTTTTGTTAGTTCCTAGAATGATTACAAAAGCTGAAATCTTAGCATCACAAGTCAAAGAAAAATTTCCTGCACTAGAAAACATCTCTAAAGACATTGTTCTAAAAACTCATAAATTAGATCAATATTCATTTGCTAACCGTTTGTTGTATCAGCTATATTTCTTACAGTCTTTGTTACATCAATATGTCAGTGCGTTAAACAATTGCAGTGTTGAATTATTTATGAAAATCGGGACTTTATACATGGAAATGGCTGTTCAAGAAAAAGCTCTTGATTATTATATTGATCTATTAAGGAAAGATCAGTTAGATGAAAATGTCAATCTTGAAGCCCTATCAAAATCTGTTATGTACTTTTATAATCTTTACAGTGTTCATTTAGCTTCTGAAAAAATTGATTGCTCTGTTCTTATGGGAGATCATATGAAGCTTATTGGTGCAGCTTGTGAATCAATCCATACTGATATTTCATGTGTGAAAGTTTTGCTAGATAATGCTGGTCAAAGTAGTGAATTTGGATCTTTGTTAAAAGATGTTTGTACTTATTCAGATGATGTGCGACAATTTGTGAAGAAAATTCGTCGTCGTCTTCCTGCAGATAACAGTTCTACTATTTTGCAGTTTGAAAATGAAGTGCAAGAGCAATTAAATCAATGCCGAGAAAATATTGGTCAAGTTATGACTGCTGCTTTTTACTTAAGAAAAGCTGCTGTTCAACAGATGGCTATGTCTGGCGATGCTGTTCATGTGAACATGGAGAAATTAAAAGAACTGGCCCATGAATCTACTGATAAAGCATATGGTAAAGATGATAGTGGTCCCGAATGTATGCGCCAGTCAATGAATCTTGTGATGACTTACATGAATAAAATATCTAGTGCTATGCAGGAAGGTGAATATGAGGTTGAACGAAGTAATATTGAAAAAGAAAATCCCCCTATTTTTAAGAGAGCACAAGCTATTAAAGAAGAAGCTAGGGATCTTGAAAATCTGAAGTTTAAATTGGAATCTCGTGAAGGTGATATTTATGAATTAAAGAAAATGTTAAAAATAAAAAGTGATGAATTAAGTGAAATGCATGTGCGTAAAGAAATGGCAGAAAAGAAATTAGAAATAGCTATAAAAGATGCTGATGAAAGAGTTGACAGAATTCAGAGACAACTTGATGAAGCAAAAATGCTTTTGAAAAAGAAGGAAAAGGAATTTGAGGAAACTCTTGATCATTTGCAAGCTGATATCGATGCTTTGGAAACTGAACGAGGAGAATTGAAAGACAAAATAAAGTTAATTTCAAAGAAAGTGATTTTAGAAGGCTTATCAAAATCTACTAATATTTCAAGTTTAGTAGCATCACCTACTAGCCCTGTTGTACCTGGATCTACACCATCAAATGTTGTTATATCTAGAGACAGCTCATTGCTTTCGCAACAAGTACAAGATTTGCAGCTAACTCTTAAACATCTAAGAAATGAAAACTTAAGATTAAAAGCAGATCGCATGGCTAGACAGCTAGAAAATTTGCCTCCTTTAAAAGTTCCTTCGAAACCTACTGGATTGACAAGTACCACTGGCCTCAAAAATATGATTGATTTTGAAGAAACTGAGACTGTTGGGTTTGAAGATCTTATTGCATTATCAAGGAAATCTAAAGATCTTTTACAAAAAGCCCACCGACTTACTTGTCCTACTGTCGTTGATATAACTCGACGGAAACCAGGAACAGATCCTATTATAGAGAAGATGGCTGCTAAAACTCAACTTGTTGACTCTGCTATTAAACTTAAAACCTTACAAAATGAAGCTCAGAAGTTAAGAATTGAAATTGCAAATCTTCGAGCATCGCAGAAACAAGGTACACAAGTCAATGCTGATTTCTCATCATTTCCTATACCCAGTTTTACTAAAGCTTGCAATGAAGAAAAAGAATTAATTGCAAAAGTAACTTTTCCTAAACGTTGTAGTGCTGATGAAAAAGCAACTATTCCTCTCATGGTATCTATGAACGAACTAAATCAGTTGCATGCAAAAATTTTGTCATAGACTTTGCTGCGTGCCTTAAAACAAACATGTTTGTTTGCATTTGCAAGGTTGTAATTTTTGTTTTAGATTATGAAGAGGAGTAAATTACATTTTAGTTGTATTAATTTACAAACTAACATTGAGTAATAGCTGGTATTTTCTGTTTATCTTGAAATAAGGTTCAATACACACTTTAATAATTTCAGTGTTGTTCATGCAATATTTAATGTAAAAGATGTATTTTCTGCTAGTCGTACTATATGCAATCATCTTCATTGCTTTAGTAACAACATTTCATTAAATTTTTATGAATATTTTTTATTTCTGTATTAGTTTTTTTAGAATTTTAATATTGCATGAGAATTTGCTCCTTTTAATAATAAATTATGTTGGTTATAATTGTTTTTTACTATCTTTTGTATTTTATTTTAATCCTTTAAATGTGTTTTGTGCATTTTTATAAAATAAAAATTGACAAAAAATGTTAATGAAATTTTAATAAATATTTACAAGTAATTTTATAATAAATGAAAATTACAATAAATTGTGCTTTCTTATCACGTAATTTAATTATTTATTAATATGGGTCGGGATTTTGAATTTTAATGCTATATGTTATAGTAAAGCAAAAATATAAACTGTGTTATTTTATGAATTTTGTATTGCAAAAAGTATTTAAGTGTAAGTTGTATGCAAAATATCATCACAGAACTACTTTTTATCATTATTATTTTCTTTTTAATTATATTTTGGTAAATCAGCAAAATAATTTTTTACATATCTGTGATTTTCAGCATTTTTTTTTCTTTTTTATCATTTTAATATTGTTTTTTGGATTAATCATCTGAAAATAACATGAGTTCTTACTGTATTATTGTGTTATTTATTTAACAATTGTTGTTTCAAAATTTTTTGAGAATGGAATTCTTTTTCTTTTAAATTCATATACCCCCAATATTTTATTTTTGTTAAATATTTTATTTTATTTTTCTTTTGGATAAACATAAATGAATGTCTAAATTTTGCTACTATGCTGTCATCTAAATATAAGATCAAACCCAGAGTTCTCTCTAAGTTTAAAAAAGGGCAGGGTGATGGTACCTAGGAAAAATAGGGAAAGGTGGAAGTAATAAAACATCTTATTTATGGAGGTGTAAAAAGGCAACTCTCTCCCTCCCCTCACTCCAATGACAACAAAACAAAAATGCATTTTATTTTGTGAAAAACAGGTATCAATATTGCAAAAATTTTATGTTTATAAATGTAGTACTTTAGTAATTATAGCTGCCACTATAATTGACACCTTTGTTTATGTATTTATAAATAATTTTAGTTTATTTGTTACTGTTAGAGGTTGAAGGAAACAATTAGAGCACTATTTTTAATCAAGGAGGGGGCAAATAGAGCATATTTTTAGAGACAAGAAGGGTATGTTTTGGAGGGTAAAGAGGGTGCAATTTGTTCTTAAAAGAGCGTCTAGGGTGCTCAATGAATTTCAAGTGTTCTCTTTTTCAAAGGCTCTAGAGAGAACCCTGGTCAACTATAAGATTTGTATAAATATTATCTGATATGTAGTATAGAATGAATGCATAAAAAAATTATTTGTTTAATATTTGGCGCAATTATGAAATATAAAATAATAAAATTGAGAGTACAAAGTTTGTGTTTGCTAATGCTATTTATAAAAATTGTATTAAGTAAATTATGGAAGCACTAGTTTGTACAGTTCTGTAATTTCAAAAGCTGTTTATATATCTCTTCATTAGATAAAACAGTATGCAACAATTAAGAGTTATTCCTAATTTATTGTTTTAATGGAATATCTGTAATTTTGACTGAATGTGATTGTTTACAGTTAGCAATGTTATATAAAACATTATTCTTAATTTGAAGAAGAAAAGAAATAATAATGGACAAAGTCATAACAATAAGAATGTGATGTAATAATATATATGTTAAATATTTTATATTTTTAAAAGCTTTTATTATTATAGTGAACTGTAATTAAATATTTCTATGGAAAAATGTTATTTAATTGTAAGATGTCAAAATTCCAATGATGTTCTGTTCTATTCTTTCCATATGATTTATTCTGCCAATTTCAAAATACTTTATTTGATTTAAAAAAAAAAAAAAAAAAACACATCTCTGACTCCTAAAGTATTTGCATTTTCGGCTTCTCCTGATAAAAGAAACGAAAATATGATTACTTTCAAAATAAACTCATGTATTGTCCAAGTTTTAAGAAAATATGTATTACTTGATTTACATGCAATATCAATCTCACAATGAAATTGTTAATTCTTTTTTAATTTTTTAAACAAAAAAGATAATAATAATAATAATAATAAAGAAATTATTTGGCATAAAAAATAGTAAGGCTAATTGATATTTTAAAAAATTGAAAATGCATATGCATTACTTACCATTTATTAACTAGATATTTAAAAAAAAATTATAGTACACCAGCTGTTGAATGCTGTGTTTTAATTTGGAGAAAAATGTAGGGTGGCGATTTATAGTGTTTTCTATTAAATGTCTTTTTGTTATTTTAAAGTCTTTTTTTTTTTTTTTTTTTTTTTTTTTTTTCTCAACCCTTCCCACTATATTTGACATAATTTAGAATGTTTTTAATCAAAAGAGTTGTTTTATGTGTCTATGTAAAAGATTCAGTAAAATAATATGTTATATTTCAAAAGACTAAAGTCTTTTAATTTGTGATATTGTTTAGTCATTGAAACTTTTATATTTTGTTTACTACGTCTGATGCTAATTTATTTTTGAGATATTCATTTATTGTATTCATAGTTTAGCTGGCACTTTACAAAAAACAAGAAATTTTATGTACAAACATACATATTAATAATATTTAAATTTTTGATTACCACGTAGTAAAAAATTTTATTTGGATCTTATATGGAAACTCTTTTCAGTGGAAAATAATGATTTTATAACAAAATTTTTTCTTTTGTAAATTGTGTAATCACATGCTGTGCAAATTATAAATACAAAAATGCAGTAGGGAAAAAAAAAAAATGGTTTGCATATTTGTGAAATTAATAATATTAATATTCTGCTTGGCAATTTTTTTTTCCATTTCAACTTTACAAACACATAAGACAGGATAGAGACAAGGAACTAACTAAAAAGAGAAGGTAAGACATAAAATAACAAAATATAAAAAGAGAACAAGCTGAAAAGTATTGTTCACCTCAGGGTGGAGGGAGCACACATAAAAGAGTCCAAAATGCCATTGGCTCACCTAATCAATTCCAGTACGTTGCCTCACAGCACGACAAGTACTGGTCATACACATAAAACACCAATGTGTATCGACAGTTAACTCCAGGACTCCTGCAGACAGTACCTTTGAATCCCTCTTAGATATTATTCCCAACCTTAGAAGCAATTCAGCACATCTTGTGATCAGATGCCCCTCCAGTTCATAATTCAAGAGGTAACTTGTACAGTCGGGGAAAAAAAAAACGCAACACCCGCTGTAATTTCGTTATTAATTGATGCAGGAACATCTAATAGACATAATTCAACAGGAAATTAAAAGCACTTTCTGAATATGTTGTCAAATTTTGAATTAGGGCTCATCTACATATTGAAATGAGCGCCAACTTTGATTTTTTCAATAGCAACACCCAATTTTGACTTCATTTTTGAATTTCTGAGAGTCTGGCAGTGCGGAAAAGTATACTCTTTATATACTTTATCTTTAGTATTTATAGAGTTACAAACAAAAATGTGTTAGGGGGTTATCTGTAAATGTAGAAAAATAAAATTAAGATCCTATAACAAATGGACAAAATTTTAATGTTTCACACCGGAAATCTTTCAGGAAAAAAATAATTATAAAAATTAATAAAACGTTGCTTCTTTCCCAGTTTTTTAATTAACTTGAATTCAATTTTTAGATTTGTATACACTTCAGTACTTCTTTAGATAATTTTAGGTCTATTTAAATACATTACACTTGCGATTAGTCCATACAGCACCCTTTGAAAAAAGTGCAATATTTTTCAAGTAAAAGTGTCTATTATGGCTATACTGATCACCATTGAAGCTTAAACTTTCTTTCGCAGGTAGGTAACATAATATACCAAAGGAAATAATATAGATATATATATACAACATCGCATAAACTAAATCTTTTCGGATAAATTATTGTAAGGGTTCATGAAGTAAATATTAAACAATTTTAATCGCACTTACCAGTTTTGGGTCAGTTAAACTCTTTGAAACTGTACGATTGGTTTTATAATTTCAATGAAAATATAATTTCTTAATTAACCGTTTTGCGACTGCTGACGTAGATTCACGCCATTTGAAAATCTGTAACTGTGTGAGTGGGCGTTTCTTTCGTAATTTGTGTGTTACATATTTTTTAAGTGTGTACCCAGTGTTCATATTTTTGCAATAAAATATACTATGGATAGAAATATATTGATTAGAAATAATGTAATTATAAAGTATATCCATTTGTAATATAATTGTGAATACAGAAAATTTGTTCTGAAATATTGTTTTTTTTTTTAGATTATAACGCCCGTAGGCGGGTCTTACTGTCAAAAAGACAAAATCCTGCGGTCGCAAATAGTGTTAAAGTATATTTATAAAAGTTAAAATATGTTTTTAAAAATGTATAAAGTTAAAATATATTAATAAAATTTTAAAGACTAAAGTGTCCTTAAACTAATAACCCTCCCCCCTACAAAATAAATAAGTAAGTAAATAAATAAAATAAAATAAAGCAATATATGAAGCAAATGATTAAGCCTTTTTTAACTTTGACGGTATTTAAGAAACGATTTTACAAGTCTGTCTTGCATTCCAATTCCATTCGTTTTTTATATTAGACAATTTCACATTAAACCTATTTTTCTATTTAAAACAGTAAACCCCGCCTAATTAGTTAATTTTTTTTCTTCTAGTATTCGTTTAAAAGGTTCAAAATTTATCGCCAATTAATCGATGATGTAAATAACTCTTGTGCATATTTTTGTCCACATAAAATAAGGGGTTTAACAGGAATACTCAATGTCACATTTACTTTTCTTTTCTATATTGTTTTGTTTTGAAGAATGGTGAAGGCGGGGCTTGTCTTCTTTAGAAAACAGGAATTCTTGATGCTATGTCAAAAAATCATCATTTTTGTTTCATTTCTTTGCGTTTGACGTTGTTGGTATACAATTTGACCCGTAAATAAAAAATAAAAATATTTTGTTTAATTTTCTTTGTTATTTTTTAAGATTTGATTCGTTATCTCATGCAAAACTTTATAAGAGACGGCCCCCTAAACCCCTCCAAAAGAAAGATTTATTTATATCTCGAAAACTAATAACTGGAATGAGCTGCAGATTTGCACACCCATATTTTTCAGCATTAGGATTCATTTTATGTAAAAATTTATATAGGTCATAATTCATAATTTTTATGAATATGAATTTATTAATATTTTTCATAATTAAAAATATGTTTCAGAATCAAAAGTAATGATGGATTATGTTTGGGTTTCTTCACTGTATCTCGTAAAAAAAAAAATTATACCGATCAACTTATTTTTTGTGAAGATATTAATAAAAGTTTGAAATATGAATTTAACATTAGCACCTTGAAACTTTGAACGCTTATAACTCTGTGAAAAAATAAGTAAAATATACAACCAATATACTTTTTCGCGTTGTCGCGATCCCAGGAATTCAAATATAAAATAAAAATGGGGCATTACCATTGAAAAAATCAAAGTTGGTGCGCGTTTTAATATGTAGACGACCCCCATTCAAAATTTCAATTCATTTTCTGAAACTACTTACAATTCCCCGTCGAATGATACCTATTACATTTTTCTACATCGATTAGCAACGAAGTTACGTTGAGTGTTGCATTTTTTTTCCCCCGACTGTACTTCTGCAACAACCATGAGAGAACAGATTGTATTCAGGAGTGCACCACTGGAATATTTTGCCACTTTGTTTTGATGTACCTCCCGCAAATTAACTCCGTGTCCCACGACCTGAGCATCAATAACAATTGATACTCTGTTTTTGATAGCCACAAGATCAGGCTTGAGCACCCGCGAGCTTAGCCTGTAAATCGACTCAAGAGTGGCTTCGAACCCATGCTGATCAAGAGCACTCCTTAAATAGTTTACTATTTTATTGTGTATTTTTACTCTTGAACCATGGTTCCTAAAATCTGGTTGGGTGTCTCAAGAGCTGCACAACCAGCCCGACAGTTCTTGGCGAAATTTGGGCGGCCTCTTGAGGTTCTACATCTGGACGGTAAGGAGTTTATTAGGGCTTTAATGCATTGGGTATATTTCCGACCAGTCAACATTGATGTTCCATCGCCAACCCACTCATGGGCCTATGGCACTTTATTTTGTGCTCTTAGTGCCATGCCATCAGCGGCCTCACACAGGCGTGAGGCCCACATTCTTTGCTCACAGTGCGCTGAGGTGACAAATGCATCATTATATTTTAAATAATTGCACAGCCTAGAGGTCGGCAATTCAATGAAACTGGCCAGGCCACCAGCAGTCTGACCAGACGATGCTAATGAGCTATATACAGCTGAAACTTGTGATGGGCAGTTATGTACATATGCATTTTTGTATGAAAGTGACTTTTTAAAAACCTCTAGGCATGCTATTTTGATTCTGGAAATGATCCATCTTAACAATGAGACACCACTTTCCCTGTCTGACACTGTGGCATGAATGTATGCATTTGGAACATCATGTGCAGGGTTGGCTAGATTTTGCCCAACCCGAAAAAACCTGGGTGTGTTTTTTCAATAAAATCCACTTGAAAAAGCCCAAGTGGGTTTTTTCAAAATCATTGTTTAAAATTGTACTCTTGTCTAACTTACAATAAACATACAAATATAAAACATATTATATACATTATTAGAACACGAACAAAGAATTTTCGGAAATATTGAAAATGCTCAAACTGCTGTATAGAAAAAAATCCTGAAAAATTCACCACGAAAAAAAAAGAAAGTATAATTATCTTATTAAAACAGAATAAAAAATTATATTAAAAAAATAAAAGCAAGAAAAAACAGAGTTGTTTTTCAATATAAAGAAAATTGTTGGACTCGAGGAATGTAAAATATAAATAAAAAAAAAAAAAAAAAAAATCAGAAAACTTTAACAGTGCAATACTGTTGTTTAATGTCGAGGGACAATAATTAAAAATGTTTTATGAAAATGTATTGATTATGAAAAATTCAATAAAGCAACATGAAATAATTATTAAAATTCAATTTTTCGTTGTAAAGGGCAGATAAAAAGAATTTTAGAATATTTAAAGTATAATTATTTAATATTTAAAATTTCTTTATAACTTAGTCATAAAAAGACTTTAGAAATTTTAAAATTAAATTTTTAAAATTTCAGTTTTAATGAATAAATAAAAATTAAATTTTTTAAATTATCTTATTATGAATGATATATTTGATGTTTAAAAAAATGAAGAATGAAAATATTCCTGAAAACTCTGATAAAACCCTAAAATACTCTGAAAAAACCCTGATAAGCCTAAAAAATCGTGATTAAACCCAATAAAAACCCACTGGGCTGGTTTTTTTCCAACCCTGATCATGCGGGAGATCTAACTAACGTCTGAAATATCTTTTTACCAACATGTCTACCCTCCTGAGGTGGCCAACATTAGTTTTCCCCAGTACTGCTTTGATAGACACTTGGTAAGAGATGGCACCGGATGGCGAAAAGCTTCTGTTGAGGTTTGTACGGTGCCTTGGCTAGAATCTCCAGCTTCCCTTGTAGAGTCTCTACTAGGTCAACCTTGGTTTTGCCCTCACAGGTAAAAGAGACACCCAGATAGTTAAACTCTTCATTGATTTTAAGAGATTGCAAGGGTGTGTTGCTCGTATATCTAGTATTTTCAAGTTTCATCTTTTTCTCTTTACCTGAGGACATAATGCTAATGGTAAAGGATTTCAAAAAGTTAACCTACAGACAAAGGGTTAACACAGTCGTAAAGGTCCTGTTCAATAACTCCTGTAGCCCCTTCTTTGTCTCAGCAAACAAAAGAAGGTCGTCTGTAAAGGCAGCCGCAATGACCAATTGGCTACCAATGGGAATACAGATATTGTTTGGCAAGGCTCGAAGAAGAATGTTAGTCGCCATGTTAAAGAGCAAAGGGGAGAGTGGGTCTTCTTGTCTGACCTCAGCAGACAGATGGATGGGGTCAGAGCACCCGTTCGAGAACTGAAGGCAAGCATTCACTTGTGAATAAATATCTTTGATGAAACCTATAACAGAACCAGGTAAGTTGAAAGCCCCCAGAACTCTCATAAGTGCCTCGTGGGCGATCAAATTAAACGCCTTCTGAATGTTGATGGAAGCCACGAAAACCGACTGCATATCAAACCTCCTCCCTGAAAGAATTAAGACTGTTGTGTTCTCGAGACAACCATCGACTGGCTGAAAGCCCTTTTGACGTGTATCCCTCTCCACTCTACTTTGAAGGCATTTGCATAGAATTTTACTAAATGTCCTTGCTATATAGTTACTAATAATTATCGGTCTAAGTTCCCCAAGACCATCAGGAACAGGAATAGCTTTCTTTGGTATACATATGGTCCTGTCCTGGCAGCATTCTATGCTCCAGAGGCCACATCACAGAACGAGGTTGAAGATCTTAGTCAAACATTCCCAGTTTAACCTATTTAATACCCTAGGTGTAACCTTGTCCGGACCAGCAGCTGACGAGTTCTTGGGAAAACTCACCTTCATTTCATCGTAGGATATGGGGGCTATGATGTTGCTTATAGAAATAGTGGGCCCCTCATACCTCACTGCTGGTAATGGAGGAAGTGGGTTGGGAGGAGGTGTGAGCAGCTTGGTGCCAGAAGTCATAGGCAAATTCACGGGTGACCCGAAAGTGCCCTTGTTGACTTCTATTGGCACGGTATTTAATTTGAGCCTTAGCAAACTCTGTTCGCCTCTCGAGAGGACGACTACTCTTCATCTTCTGGTCCCAGACCCTTTGTTATTTTTATTCCCAGGCCTGGTCTGCGGAGGAGGAAATGTGATCTGCAAAATTGCTTCAATTTGAGCCAGAACAGTTGACTCAGATAACTGATTAATTTAGGCAATGACCTCGTCCAACTCAGAGAACATGCCGGTTGAGGGAGGACGACAAGCTAAGAACTCGATCAATCAACACCTCATTTCCGACAGTCTTCAGATATTCGAGGCTGCCAAGACAGGAGATCGCTGCTGGCCTTGCATCTGTGAGGTGCTCGCCATCGTTTCAGACAGATGCCCAGATGAATTGCTCTTTGATGACAAGCTACCTTGATCAGATGAGAGGCTATTAGTGAACTGTTCCACCATTATTTTATTAGCGGCTTGACACCGTTTGCCTTTGATTGCTTCTGTGGAACGATCAGGAAAGAGTGCTTGTAGCTCCTGATTTATGAACCTCACCCCCTTTTTGATCAGATGTGCCTCACTAATTGCCAGGCAACAAGTCTCTTCATCCATCCATCTAACTTTTTGCCGCTCAGTGAGTGTGGCGGCATTGGCAACCTCGGGGTGCTGAGATCTTTTATGCACCCCTAATCCTATCTTCAAGGTAAAGGAATGGCCACAAGAGAAACCTGATGACACATCACAGAGATTTATGCATGCACCGGAATTGGAAGGATCACCCGAAGCTTGGAGTGCCCGCTTAGTGCAGCTAGCGCTATTTTCAGGATTTAAACTTGGGCCAAGTTGATTAAAAGGCGACCGGGCTGGCAACTTTGAGGCCTTGCGGGTACACTACCACAGTTTTGTCTGAGTTGCGAAGAACTCAGTTACCGACGGGAACGATGGTACGCAAGGGTAGTACTTGACTTGGAGGTGAGAGGCTAGTATCCACAAATAGGAATGTATTGCACATCATACTCTCTGCAACATGCCCTCCTAAGCAGCACTAATCTGAGACGGGTCTCCTCCCCCACTTAAGGGATTGGTTCTGACCACGGGGCTGTTAGAGAGTCATAGTCACTCCTGCCAAAGAAGAATATAATTTTTTCTTTTTAAGTAATACAATTTCTTCTTTCTTCTTTTTTAAGAATATAATTTTTTCTTCTCCATTTGACACATCTTTTAGTCAAGAGGTACTTTCACAGTTGATAGATGGGAGATGCCATGTACAAACCCAGATTCTGCTCATAATGTTTTTTCCCCCCCCCCCCCTCTGAAACTTGAATAATTATGACCTTTAGAAAGACTCCTTTGGAGAGCATGCCATCAAGGCCTTTTTAATATACAATTGGCTTTAACGTCTTAATATTCTTTCTTCATTTGATTCATATGACGTCTGAATGGTTTACACTCTGGTCTTTACTCTCTAGTTCAAATCCTGATTCAGGTAGGGATCATTGAAGTTGTTTAGAATCCACTTTAAGTCTTGATCTACCGTAATTTCTGGTAGATACCCCGCAGGTTATATAATCCAGTTTTACACCAGAAATTTCAATTGACAAATAAATTTATATTTGTACAAGCTCTTCCTTCGAAAAAGCATAGATTTCTCTATTAAATAAAATTTCTGGTGGAGAAATGACAAATCTTACCTGCGGGTTATCTACCAGAAATTACGGTAATTAGCCCCATAGAATATAAAAAATTATCATAAAGCAGCAAAACAAATATTCTGCAATTGTTTTCTTTATATTACTGAAAACAATAAATTTCATGTGTGCAACTATTGCTTTTAGCTGGAATTAATAGATTTCTCTCTTTCAGTAAACTGAATTTTCTTATTTAAGATTGATTAGTTACCATAATGGCTTTCCATAAAGCACTTTCAGCCGTCTTCATGGCCATCCTCAGTATGCTGTAGCTTTGTTTACATTTTTTCCAGTTTTATGTCTGTTTTCGCTTTGTTACTTCTCTTCAGTTCATTTATCATGGGTTGCCAGTCTTGGGGAATAATACTATGTTCATGGTTGTTAGTTGCAAGGGGACAGGTTAGTATTTTTATTGCTTCACGTTTAAACGCGTAAGTGTGGGAGTTATAATTAGCGATTTTAATGGAGCAAAGTTAATGGAGTTAATTACTCCATGAAAGTGTTTTCTAAAAGTGCTTTAGAAACAGCTTTAGAAAAAAGCCATTATGGAAACTAAATCAATCTTAAATTTGAATTTAGTCTTTTTAAAACAATTTTAATGTGGATTTTCTTATTTTTTGAATGTGTAGAGATACAATGTTTTTGCATATTTATATCTTTGAGATTTGTAATTATAGCAGTATTGTCTTAAAAATATGTGCTAAGCAGAAAATTTTTTCATGTACTGGATTATATTTTTTGTAAATATAGTAAAAAGTTTTTTAGATATTACAATATCACAAACACAGACTATCAGAATATAAGAGAACTGAAATTATTTAATATTATTGTTTACACAGTATAAAAAATAATCAAAAACTGTTGATGAGATTGAAAATATTTTATTTTTTAATATGATAGAGCAGTGCTTTGAGAAATGATAAGCATATTATTACCTTTTGCTTTTAAGTATAACTTATGAACAGCAATCTTAACAACTGGATTGTATTGTATTGTATTTTTTTTTTTTTTTTTTTTTATTGTATAAACTCAAAATTTTTCACTTGAAAGAGTTTTCTTGTTAATTCTGTTCATCTGTGTCTTCCTGTCTTCTTTCCCATGCAAAGAAATCATTGCAAGGCACACTTTCTTTGCTCTCTGTTGATGTATTAAATATTTTATTTATTTATGCTTAAATCTGTGATGTATCTTGGAGGTATTTGAAAATAAACTCAAGGGAACAAAATAATGTTTGTGTCTCATAAATTTATTGACTTATGAAAAGTGTATGACAACATGAGGTTATATGATGTTTGATTATCCAAATTTACATATCTCTATTCCAGAGGTAAAGGATACCATGTCCATTTTGTGAAAAGAGCTAGTACCGTGTCCTTCATGTGCATTTTTTACTTCCTTATACAAAGTATAAGGAAGTATAGTAATCCCGATTTGCGAAATGGATTTTGTATTTCACATTGCTCGAAAACGAATGATCGCTGGATGTTGCCAATTTATACGTGTGACTGTCATGATGTCTAGTTGCACACCTGCAAGTGTCGTCTTAACACGAGCTCTCGTTTTAGAGATATAAGGGTTTTTACACGATTTTTCGTGACGTCTGTATGTGTGTGTGTGTGGGTATGTCGCATAACTCAAAAACGGTTGGACGTAGAAAGTTGCGAATTGGTACATAGGTTTGTTATAACATCTAGTTGTGCACCTCCCTTTTTGGACTTTCTATGATTTTCGGTTTTGGAGATATTTAGGAAAATTAGGTTCATAATGACAAAAATACATAGGTTTTGGCCATAATGTATCAAAAAACGGTAATAACTCAGAAACGGTTTAGACAAATCTTGCAATTTAACTGACTTCCCGACAAGCTAGACATTTGAAACTTTCAGAAAGGCTCAGAACACGTTGACAATGCATTTTTCAAATATTTTTAGCCAACTGTTTCCGATACCTGTTGCCTGCAGCAGCGTTTATGCGATTCAACAGAAAAATTATTTAACTAACTTCCCGACTAGCTAGACATTTGAAACTTTCAGACTAGATCAGAACACGGTGAAAATGCATTTTTTAATACTTTTAGCCAACTGTGTAGGGTTCCTGCTGCCTTCGGCAGCGTTACCAGTACAAATCTTGCAATCGATTTTTAACTAACTTCCCGACCAGCTAGACATTTAAAACTTCCCCAAGGCACAACTATGACATGAGTCCCCCCCCAAGGCACAACTTTGACATGAGTCCCTCCAAGGTACAACTTTGACATGAGTCCCCCAAGGCACAACTTTGACATGAGTCCCACCCAAGGTATACAACTTTGGCATTAGTTCCCCCAAGGTACAACTTTGACATGAGTCCCCCCAAGGCACAACTTTGACATGAGTCCCCCCCCCCCCCAAGGCACAACTTTGACATGAGTCCCCTCAAGGCACAATTTTATTTTTTTTATTTTTTATTTTTTTTTTTTTTTTTACGTATGCATGCATTTTTTAAAAATATTTTTAGCCAACTGTTTCGGGTCCAGTGACAATGTTTTTTAACATTATGTATATTTCTAAAAGTGTATAAGGAAGTCATGTGGTGCCCACATCAGATTTTTATATTTATATAGAGGCATTATGCACTTACGTCCAGTTACTGTAAAGGAGATAAGACAGTGAAAAATCCATGTCCATTTTCTTTATTCATGACAAATGTATTTTATTATAGCATATCAAAGATATGGTGGTAACTCTTTTCACAAAATGGACATGGTGTCTTTTATCTCCTGGGTACAGGTTTAAAGAGTTTGATATACATTTTTAAAAATTAAAAGGATTGATTTCATAAATTATTATATTAAATATACCTTATTAAAATCCTTAGAAAGTTTGAGCTAATATATTTTGGCATCCCAAACGAGGCCATCATCAGAGCTCAAAATGACAAAAACTACAGCTGGGCGGTGTGTTTACTTTTCTCCTCTTCTTCCTCCGTTTCTTCACTTATTAAAATCCTTAGAAAGTTTGAACTAATATATTTCGGCATCCCAAACATCCCATCATCAGAGCTCGAAATGACAAAAACTACTTAACACTAATTCCATTAATTATCAAAAAATAGCCCCTTATAACTCTCATCATTATGCCCTAAAAAGAGAAACCCTTGAAATCCTAACATCTAACAATTCTGTTAACGACATCGAACATAGTATAATTCCACCAGAATAGCAGCCCCAGTTTCAGCAAACAAAGCGAAGTGAAGAAGAGGAGAAAAGTAAACAAACCGCCCAGCTGTAGTTTTTGTCATTTCGAGCTCTGATGATGGCCCCGTTTGGGATGCCGATATATATTAGCTCAAACTTTCTAAGGATTTTAATAAGGCATATTTAATATAATAATTTATGAGTTTGATTAAATTTACGCTGAAAAATTTGTTCTTGCTAAGGTTATATAGTTAGGTCTTTACTATGTACTAAAGCAATGGTTATTTCAGCTAGAAATTAAAAGTATGACTATGTTTCTAAAGCTAAGCCTCATGACTATTATATATGTGATCTTCATACTTTGAAAATAAGCTAAGAATTTATAAATACGCACTTTTGAATTACAAGAGTATTGGGGGAAAAAAACAACTGCACTGTGAATGGAAAAAATCTATATCAGCTGCTTCGGGGATTCATTTGTTCTTTGCGTGGATTTATGCATGACTTTATTGCTACCTTCTTTATAAAAAGCTATAGCTTTTTGCAGTTAGTAATATTTTCTTTAAAAAAAAGAGAAGTTTCATACTTCAAGCAATTCATTTATTAAAAAAGAAAAAAAAAAAATGTTTTACTGAACATTACGTTATTGTCACGTGTTAAAATTTCTTTTACAAATTTAAATTAAAATGTATGAACCCAGATTGAGTCAATTTTCACCATTTTCTCTGAAATTAAGGTGGCATGCTCCGCCAAAAAAATGATGCACTTGAGAAATGCTGAATAATTGGCTTTGCTTTTTTTTTTTTACTTTTTTAAAAATTTATTTATTTTTTTAACATGTTATTCTGTAACATATTAAAAATTATAAATATACATGAAGCAATATGATTACTTTTTTTTTTTTTTTTTTTGACAAAAAATAATTTTCAAATGAAAAGAACAAATAGGTACTAGCTAGATATCACTACTATTTGAAAAATGGAAATGATATGTCAGAATTTCAAGCTGAAAAGTGACTTCATTTGACTTTTCCGAATTCTTTTGTGTGCACCTCTAAAAAAACTATAAATGCTAAGCTCTGAATATCAATCATATATCTTTTTTTCTATGCTGTAAACAATTTTTACATTACTAAAGTGAAATTTAAATAACTTGAACACATAGACTGCAACATATGACATTCTACATTCTGTCCCAATTAAAAAAAAAAAAAAAAACTACACTCATATAAATCTGTACGGTTCTTGTGATGATAACCTATAATGGGCTTTCAAAAGTAGAAAAAAAGTGCTTGTAGCATGACATTCTCCTGTCTTATAAACTCCTTGATTTCCTTTTCCTTCATGCACTCCTTCTAATTACCAATTTATGTCTTAATCAAATATATAAATCAGGTATTAGGCACTAGTGCATCTCAAACAATTCAAGTTTATAGTCCATAATGATAAAGATTTTTATTTATTTATTTTTTTTTTTTTTTTGTGTGTGTGTCCCTCTGAAAAAGTACTTTAAATTCTACATTCATCAAAATCTATACAAATCTTGCGATGGTGGCCTATTAATACATCTAACTTTCAGCTCATTCAAACAATGCATTTAGGTGTTGTCATGTTCACTCACATATATCTCCATAAAAATAGCAAAAATGTACTTAGGAGACTCCAAAATATATAGATATACTAAAATCTCAGAGTTGAATTTTTTCATGATTGCAGTAGGGGGCACTGGGGTGGAATGGGGAACCGGGGTAGAACGGGATACAGCATTTATTTCCAGCCAGTTGAGCTAGAGTAGCACGGCAAAGCTTCACGAATCTCAGTTGCATGCAGGGCATTGATTAGTAGCGCTTGTCTGATTGCTGAAATTAATTAAATCACTTTGGCAACTTTCAACTATAAATTGTGTGTCTTACTGTAATATTTGGAAATTTTCGAAGCAAGGTAAGTCTTCTTTCCGTATTTTGTTCCCAATTAACTTTTAATTCCATTAAATTAGTCACGTTTTTAAATACATTAAACCATGATGCAATGATCGAAACGTAAATGATTATTGGTAGTCACGTGACTTTTTTAAATTTTAACGAGCGGGGCAGAACGCAAAAGTGAAAGTTTCTGGCTAAAGAAGCAAAACAGAGTGCTGCCAAGAGAAAGCTAGTCGCTCAAGATAAGAAGATACGTTAAGGAAAAGGGCCTAAACCCAGAAAGCAGAGATCAAACAAACAGGATGAGGCCTTAGAGGACAGCTCTCTGAGGAAGATGAAGAGGCATCATGTTTGTATTGTGATGATCTGTATTCAATATCAAATGAGGGTTGGGTGTCATGCTTTAAATGCAAAAAGTGGGCACACAACTCATGTGTAGGTTTTGAAGAAGACAATGATGAATCAATATTCCCATGTGAATTTTGCAAGCCATAAGCAGTGTACAACTTAATATTTTGAACCTAAATTTGTGGAGAATAAACACTTTTTTTTATTCTTCAAAATAAGGAGGTTTTTTTTTTTTTTTTTTTTTTTTTTTTTGAACCAAACTGATCTTTATAAAAAAAAAAAAAAAACTCTTACCCTCTTTTGTCTGAGTCTTATATCACTCTGAATTGATTAAAGTTACTGGCCATAAAACCCCCCAAAAAAACTTTTTACTAGATTCAGTACTGATATGTGAACTTCGAAATACTTTAGATACAAAAAATTATCTATAATATTCCAAAAACCATTGTACCCCATTCTGCCCCGTGGAAGGGGCAGAATGGCGTTGATTGAGTTACCTTAATTTTTAAAAAATACATCTTAATTTTTTTTACAACTTTGTATACTACAGTTTATTTTAAAATGTATAAAGAAACTGTTTCTTAATATAGGATAAGGTTTTTTAGTTTCTTAGACCTAAAACCTTGCTTCAAACCTTAAGTACCCCATTCTGCCCCGGTGTCCCCTACTTTCTTAAAGAAAGACCAATCTTCTATAATGTGATTTACAATTAATGTATTTTAGCATTTGGTGCAGCATGATGAATTTTATAATAACCTTTTACGGGGTGCTTTGAAAAGACTTAATTTTGAAACAGTGATAGACAAGAAGATGAAAGAAGTGACATGTTGAATATTCAAATTTTAAATATTACATACAGTTTTCGAAATTAGTTACTAGATTCGCCAATAAAGAATGCAGCAACCTCAGTGCAATGTCCTCTAAAGAGTCAGTTACATTCTTTTTTGTAATATGAATCAAGTTATATTACAATATATTTGAAATGGCCACCATGAATAGTACTAACATAATACCAGCAGAGGGTGTAATTTAAAATCAGCTTTTGTCTCTACTGAAATGGATCCACATGCTTCCCTAATAAACTAAATGTTCAAGGTATTACAAAGTTTGAAAATTCTTACTGTAAACAGTATCCTTTAAAAGGTCTTAAGAGAACATCTATACTATTATTCAGTAGCATCTCGTACAACGCGCTCCCACAAAACGCGATTTCGTATAACGCGACGAAAAATCTGGGACTATTACTTATACAACGCGATACAGAGTCTCGTATAACGCGTAAAATAAAGGAAGCACGTGACGACATATTTTCAACTTTCAACCTGTTCAAGGAAGAATTGCTCCGTTATTATACCAACAACCGACGCTTTTGGTCTCATTGCGAAATGAAATCGTCTGCTCAATGTATGTCTCCTATAATGCGATTTTCTATTACGCGGAACGTATCCCCCGCGTTTTACAAGAGTCTACTGTATATATATATATTATTACTTTCAATTTCACATCGAAAATTTAAAAGTAATTCTCATTATGTACATTATTTATACGAAATTTTGTCCTATACTGCCACATTAAAAATGATGAAAAGAAATGAAATGACAGCACCACCTTTTGAGCGATTGATCCCCAAATGTAATCAGCACCAGATCAGGTCAAAGTCCAATTAAATACCTAGCTTGGTTAAGTTTCGTTCATTGGTTTATGAGATACAGCGTCTACAAATATTTTTATGTACACACACAGACAGACACACATTTTAAAAAATCTAGAGTGACTCCACTCGACTTTCCGAACATTAAGTAATTAACTGTTGTATAAATAAATTAAAGTAAGACAAGTCGTTAAATAACCAAAAGTAAAAATTGTAATAGGGTATTTGAGTATTTTTCTCCATTGTTTAATTTTACGCTATTGCACTGGAAATAATTTGAGCCCATAGATCATAATGGTAAAGAATGTTTCGTTGTGTCCCTGTAAAAGTCTGTGAGGGCTAGATTCGCCAAAATCTATACAATTTGTGCGATAGTAACCAATAACATGTATATAAAATTTAGCTCAATAGAATAAAGCGTTTAGATACTATCGAACTTTAAAATATTTGGGCCCATAGGTCATAATGATAAAAAATATTTCTTTGTCCCTGAAAAACACTATAACTGCTAGATTCACCAAAATCTATGCAAATTGTGCGACTTTGAATCATAATACGTGTATAAATTTTCAGCTTCGTCGAATGAGACGTTTAGACGCTATTGCACTTTAAAAAATTTGGGCCCATAGACCATAATGGTAAAGAATTTTTCTTTGTGTCCTTGTAAAAAAAACTATGAGTGCTAGATTCACCAAAATTTATACAGTTTGTGTTATGATGACTTATAACATGTGTATAAGTTTCCAGCTCAATTGAATGAAGCATTCAGGCACTATCGCAGTTTAAAGAATTTGGGTCCATAGGCTATAATGATAAAGAATTTGTTTTTGTGTCCCTGTGTAAAAAAAAAAAAAAAATAAATAAAACTATAAGTGCTAGATTTACTAAAATCAATAGGGTTCTTGCTATGGTGACTTACAACATACGTACAAACTTTCAGCTCATTTAAATAAAGTGTTTTTGCGCTATTATGTTCAATCACACACATACGCATACATTCATACATCATCGTAAAAATAGCAAAAATGAACTCCGGGGATCTGAAAACGTATAGAAACACCAAAATCTCGAAGTCTGATTTTTGACATGATTTCAATACTTTCCTTACATATGTATGTTCGGAAAGTGAAAAAGGTAAAATCTTGTTCAGGATATCGCAAAACGTGTAAATACATTCAAAATGGAATTAAAATAAAATCATGAATCCAATACTTTCTTCATATGTATACAGAAGAAAGTAAATAAATAAGATAAAAAACTTTTTATATTGTACCATGTTTTTAAATTTTCTGTTAAATCTTAGCTGTACACAAGCGAAGTGTGGCGTCACTGACCGTCCGTGGAGCCAAAGAAAAGATATCCTATGTTAATTATCCAATGGATTTTCCATAAAAAATTATTAAAAATTAAGGAAACTTATTTCCCGATTTTAATCCCCATATTTGGGTGTAATTATCAACTAGTTATCGTGCACAAGTGGAAGATTGAGTTATTTTGCTGTCAAATTTATAAAATTTTAATTTTAAATTTCAAAACTGTCGTCCTTGGCATTTTTTGTATTTGGCAATCAAACACTTAATACGAAAATATACATACCAGATGTATATTTTCGTAATATGTATTGTACGAAATATTGTTTCATATCATTGATTGTTCTCTTAATATACGTTGTTAAAAAAAAAACGTGATTTTTGAAAGGAATTAAATATATTCACCAGATAAGATGCCGATTTTTTTCCTTGAAAACAAATTTGACTTCAAATTATGGTAAAATATTTATCATTTTCCTTTTAATTAATGTATTAGTTGGCTATTTATTGTGTAAATATCACCCTTTGAAATGAAATGTTTATGTTTACATTCGAAAATGGAAGTTTGCCATTTTTTCCCCTACAGTTTTGAAATTTAAAATTTTATGAATTTTACAGCAAAAATAACCCAATCTAACACATGTAGACAGTAACTTATATATAACTATACTCAAATATGGGGATTTAAATCGGGAGATAATTTCTGTTAATTTTTAATATATTTTTTTTTTTTTTTCAAAAAATCCAATGGGCGATTAACATAGGAAATCTTTTTCTTGACCCCACGGACGGCCAGTGACGTCATCACTTCGCTTGCGTATAGAACTACATTAGCACTATATAAAAATTTTAAAGTGATAATGACATAAATTTTTGTGAGATGCATAATTTAACTTTTTACTATTTATTAACGTTCACGTTTAATTAAATGTATTTATTTTTATGTCAAAAGAAAATTAACTCGTATTTTTTTTTTTTTTTTTTTTTTTTTTGCAACAATTAAATGATAGCTAATATTTTAATGGCTATATTTTAAGCTATTAGGGGGTTATTATTTTCTTAATTAATTAAAAGAAAACTAATCAAAAATTCGAAAATCTGGCTTCGAAGTATTGTGTTGTCATCTGGTTCCGAGCTATTCTGAAAATTTCAAATGTCTAGCTAGTAGGGACGTTAGTTAAAAACCGATTGCAAGGTTTGTACCGGACAAACAAGAATAGAAAAACATTGTAATATCATCAATGCTCATTAGTCCAGGCAACGAAGGCCAAAATTTGACGAATAGAGGAAAAAAATCGTGTAGTTTTGAAATTTTACATACTCATAGACGAGAGGGTCCTGAACAACATACTAAAAGTCCCCGCCCGTGGGGGGTGAGCGGGGGGCAGGGGGGCATTTAAGGGGGGCAATTTTCAGTTTTTATTAAATATCTTAAAAACTATCGCATTTAGAGAAAAAATGTCAATTACAAAATTAATCTACGTAAAATTTCCTACAAAACTGTATATTACATTTTGTTTGTACGATCATTAGTTTAGAAGATATAGGGAGATGAAATAACACATTTTCTTGAAAAATTCTTTTTTGCAATAGTAAAATCAACTAAAGTGTGCAATTAAAAGGGTTCTTGTCAAATATTTTCTAATGTAAAAAACAAATATGTACATAGGGACTATGCAAGGATAATACAGCATGTTTTTGTAAGTTTTAAATAATTTTAAGGCTAGTAGGCGCAAGTGGCGGTTTGAGTAAAAATCTGGAAAGTCCAGTCAAAATAGGAAAAATAGAAAAAAAAAATCGGGTAGTTTTGAAGTTTTGCACACTCATAGCCGAGAGGGTCCTGAACAACATACTAAAAGTCCCCGCCCGTGGGGGGTGAGCGGGGGCAGGGGGGCGTTTAAGGGGGGCAATTTTCAGTTTTTATTACATATCTTAAAAACTGTCGCATTTAGAGAAAACATGTCAATTACAAAATTAATCTACGCAAAATGTCCTACAAAAATGTATTTTACATTTTGTTTGTACGATCATTAGTTTAGAAGATATAGGGAGATAAAATAACACATTTTCTTGAAAAATTCTTTTTTGCAATAGTAAAATCAACTAAAGTGTGCAATTAAAAGGGTTCTTGTCAAATATTTTCTAATGTAAAAAACAAATATATACATAGGGAATATGCAAGGATAATACAGCATGTTTTGTAAGTTTTAAATAATTTTAAGGCTAGCAGGCGCAAGTGGCGGTTTGAGTAAAAATCTAGATAACGAAGACCCAAAACCGATCAACATTAAAAAAAAAATCGTGTAGCTTAGAAAATGATCACAGTTATAAAGTTAAGTGCCTTGAATAACATACTAAAAGTCCCTAACCATGGGGGGGGAGGCATTTAAAGGCGGCACATTTCAGTTTTTATTAAGTATCTTGAAAACTATTGCATTTAGAGAAAAAAAATCTCAAAGCTATAAGATTTTTTTAAATGTTGATCGGTTTTGGGTCTTCGTTATCTGGATTTTTACCTAAACGCCACTTGCGCCTACTAACCTTAAAATTATTTAAAACGTACAAAACATGCTGTATTATCCTTACATATTCCCTATGCATATATTTGTTTTGTACATTAGAAAATATTTTATCAGAACCCTTTTAATTCCACAATTTAGTTGATTTTACTATTGCAAAAAAAAAAAAAAAAAAAAAAGAAATTTTCAAGAAAATGTGTTATTTCGTTCCCCTATATCTTCTAAACTATTGATCATACAAACAAAATAGAATATACAATTTTTTTTAGGAAATTTCACATAGATTAATTTTGCAATTGAGATTTTTTTCCCCTAAATGCGATAGTTTTCAAGATACTTAATAAAAATTGAAATGTGCCCCCTTTAAATGCCCCCCCCCCATTGTTAGGGACTTTTAGTATGTTATTCAGGGCACTTAACTTTATAACTGTGGTCAATTTCTAAGCTACACGATTTTTTTTTTTTTTTTTATGTTGATCGGTTTTGGGTCTTCGTTATCTAGATTTTTAACTCAAATCGCCACTTGCGCCTGCTAGCCTTAAAATTATTTAAAACTTACAAAACATGCTGTATTATCCTTGCATATTCCCTATGTATATATTTGTTTTTTACATTAGAAAATATTTGACAAGAACCCTTTTAATTGCACACTTTAGTTGATTTTACTATTGCAAAAAATAATTTTTCAAGAAAATGTGTTATTTCATTTCCCTATATATTCTAAACTAATGATCGTACAAACAAAATGTGATATACATTTTTGTAGGAAATTTTACGTAGATTAATTTTGTAATTGACATTTTTTCTCTAAAAGCGATAGTTTTTAAGATATTTAATAAAAACTGAAAATTTCCCCCCTTAAATGCCCCCCCTGCCCCCCGCTCACCCACCACGGGCGGGGACTTTTAGTGTGTTGTTTAGGACCCTCTCGGCTATGAGTGTACAAAACTTCAAAACTACACGATTTTTTTTTTTTTCTATTTTTCCTATTTTGACTGGACTTATCCAGATTTTTACTCAAACCGCCACTTGTGCCTACTAGCCTTAAAATTATTTAAAACTTACAAAACATGCTGTATTATCCTTGCATATTCCCTATGTATATATTTGTTTTTTACATTAGAAAATATTTGACAAGAACCCTTTTTATTGCACACTTTAGTTGATTTTACTATTGCAAAAAAGAATTTTGCAAGAAATTGTGTTATTTCATCTCCCTATATCTTCTAAACTAATGATCGTACAAACAAAATGTAATATACATTTTTGTAGGAAATTTTACGTAGATTAATTTTGTAATTGACATTTTTTTCTCTAAATGCGATAGTTTTTAAGATATTTAATAAAAACTGAAAATTTCCCCCCTTAAATGCCCCCCCTGCCCCCCGCTCACCCCCCACAGGTGGGGACTTTTAGTATGTTGTTCAGGACCCCCTCGGCTATGAGTATGCAAAATTTCAAAACTACACGATTTTTTTCTTCTATTTTTCCTATTTTGACTGGACTACATCAGTGCCTGACTCTGTCACGCTTTAGGCTTAAGAGATTTCCTTGGACTCTGCCTGTGTGTGAACGCAAGTTTTCATACTTTACTTAATTTTAAAAAATCTAATTATCAGATCGATAAACTGTTTAATGTGACAGATACAGAAAAATTGACACTTTCATTTGGTACCTTATTTGTAACGAATTTTTTTATCAGATTTTATAAAATTAATTAAAATAGGAAAATAGCAGCTTTAAAATAGACATTTAAATTTTTAATTGTTGCCAATTTTTATTTTATTTATTTTATTTATTTTTTTTTCAGCATAAAATAAAATATTCTTTCACGTGAAAAAAAATAAAAATAAATAAATAAATAAATAATAAAATAAAATAAATAAATATTAAATTTTGTCATGCATATGAAAAAATGACGTCTATAAAATAATAATAATAATTTTAAATTTTAAAGGTAACGAAGAGATAAATAAAGTGCGAAAATTTCGCACGGTCTTGCTAGCAAATGAATTATTTGAAGTGAGAAATAAATAAAATGAAATGATCATTTTTCAACGGGCGCCTTAGTCGCACTACAACTAACTAGTATATATATATGTAGCGATAAGGCCTAAATTTGGCAAATACAAATATACGAAATTCATATATTTTATTACTGTGCAAAAACCTAATACATTTAAAGGTAATAAGCGGAATTACTGAAGTAAGTTTTAACAGAACTAAAATATTAAGGTGCATTGAAAATTTATGCACAAATGCAGCAATTTTAATTTTAAATGTTAATACATTAAAAATATTATTTATTAAATGTAGTAAAATAAAGAATAACAGAAAATGCTATCGAAAGCCAAGAAAACCAACTTGACTTTCGATGACATTTTCTCTTCAGTTATTCATTATTTTAATATGTTAATAAATAATCATGTATATGTGTGTGTGACATGATGTAAAAGCATAAAATGCTTCATATTTTCTTATTTCAACGTATGTATGGTTTTCACGCTCACAATCTTAAAAATATTTTGAAGCAGTTTCAGTCATGTCAAACACATTGATATTTGTAGTATACATATATATCAGTCTTCATGTGTAGCATATACATGCTGAATAAAAATGATTGTATCTGTAGGGCAAACCAAAGTTGCATCCTGGCTGTACCATATGTTAATATAAACCCTGCGCAATTTTCTGATGCATTCATGTAAGAATAGTAGGTTAAATAAAAAATTTGTAAGCTTTAAAAAATAATAATAATAAATAATAATCAGCATAATTTTTTATACGTATAGTTAAAAAAAAAAAAAAAAAATGCAATTTTCAAATAAATTTAGGGGTTACGTTAGGTTTCGAAAGATAAAAAAATAATATATTTCTCTCTCTCTCTCTCTCTCTCTTTATATATATATATATGTATAATAAAAAATTAAACAAAATTTTGAGCATATGAAAGAGCAACATTTAAGCAATATTTTATGAAGTTTTCGTTAAAAATTTTGGAAAATTAGTCGGTGGGTTCTGGTCTCTTCCGAAAAGTGGTGGACATTATTTCTTAAAAGCTAATGCGCCGACCTCAATGAAAATTTGAACACTTCTTCAAAAAAAGAATTCACTAGTGTTTAAACGAAAGATTTTTAAAGAAAGTTGAAATTTGAATTTTTGGCAGAATTGTATGCAAAAACAATACATTTTTTGGTAAATTTCATCCCACGCATACCATTGTAGAATAAGTTGTAACAAAAAAAAAGAAAGAAAAATAGAAAAATCCTTCTTTCAAGCATTAGTGCATTCTATTTTGAAGAAGTGTTCAAAATTTCAATAAATTCTTCAAAATCTCAATAAAATTGGTGCATTAGCTTGTGAGAAATCATGTCCATCGCTTTTATGAAAGATCTCCGAAAAAAACAGGGGCTACCTGCTGAATTATAATTACAATATAATTATAATTATTTTATAATATTGAATTGTTATTATTATTATTATTATGCTATGTTTTCCCTGGCGATTAATATACCCTAAAAGTAAAATATAAATGAATACTAAAATGATAACTATTTTAAACGACTAAATTTATTTGATTAATTTAAATATAAACCTTGAAAAACAGATTTAGATATTTTAAGTCAGTAATTTTCAGCTTCTCATTTTCCTTGGAATTTCAATTTCGTACATGGCCCCCGTGTAGTCTGCAATAAATGCAGGGTGTTTCATTTTTTCTTGCAGTAACGAGTCGAGGATGTTGGTAGGCGACCCGAGAAGTTGTTTCAAAACTGTCATATACTCTTTTAAGCGGTGGCAGATCGAGTTCTGGTTGATGACCAGGAAAGCACTTGTGATCTGAAAGTATTCATGAATGATAAATAATTATACGGTCGTGCCTAACTAGGCAACTTTGTGTTTTAATTTTAAAGAAAGAAAAAATAATATATAGGGGAAAGTTGTCCAAAACGGGGACGCTAACATATCTCTGTCCGCAAAAGAAAATCTATAAATAAAGAAAATTCGGCAAAGCACTTCCTGATTAGAGCAAGTCTTAGACTATCAGATGGCAAAGTTATTTAAAAAAAAATATCATTAGTATAGGCAGAAAAAACATTTTTCTGAAAAATGTGCAAAGTCTCCGTTTTGGACAACCGGTTGGGTAAAATGGGGTACTCATAAGAAATAGCCTAAATTCAAGTCCTAATGCGAATTAGGACTTAATAAACCTCCTTATTAGAAAAACTTGGATTACAAAGAAAAAGTGAAGTTAATGCAAAATCAAAATGCAAATAAAGTATTTTGTTATCTTTTTCAACAGTTTCTCTAGCATGACACAAAAAATAATCAAACACAAAAGTCACATGTGGAATTGATATCGCTTTCTTCAACAATTGAATAGGCTTCATATGCCCAACCTCGACAGCTGCTACATTGAATCCACACCTCTTTGTCTTTCGAGTCAATGTAAAGTTCATTACAAAAAATACAAGCGTCCTCGCTATTCTGTTCTTCATCAGATGATAACATTGGATCTTGAATTTTTTTTTCTTCTCTTTTTTAGCTTTTGGATAGCTAGGATTAGGTTCGGTGGGTTTCTTGACTAATTTCCTTTTCTGTTTATTCTGCTTTGCATTTTTATCCTGTTCCACAGCTTCCAATTCTGCTTTGTAAGGTGATGAAATGAATATGACAATTTTACCTCTCCTCTTGTCATTCACTCTTTTTTGCAAACGTTCAGTTTCTTGTGGTAGATGCATTATTATTTTAGGCGAAGTGTTAAAAGCTAAACATTTCTGGGGTTCGACGTCCCCGTTTTGGACTACCGTCAATGTCCCCGTTTGAGCCGAGCCGACCATGACGTGAGCTAAAAACGTGGCGTCTCTTCGCACACGTGTCAGACAAAACTATAAAGCAATGTGTGAAAATGTATATTAAATCTAGACGAATCCATAACGTACTTACCAAAATCGAATGTTCAAAGGTCACTTGATAAGATACAATACAGTGTACGGCCACAATCGAAATGAAAATCGCAAAAATTTGAAAAATTTGTAGAAAATAACAGATCCGGTAAAATATGTCAACAACTAGATTCAAACTTGCTTATAGCCGAATTAGAATTATCGTAGACTATTATATTCAAAGAGGACAGCCCTAATCAATGAGAAACTGAACGTCCCCATTTGACCCGCCGTCCCCGTTTTAGACAACTCTCCCCTATATATAAACAAATATAAATTATAGTTATCGTAATAAAATTTAACCTTAATATTTAGCAATTAATAGATACAAAACAATACCAACACAACAAAAATAGAACTGATTGTAACATTTAGGTAAGACTGACACAAAAATGTTGCGATACAGAATAAGAGACAAAAACAATTTGAATTACTTACGCCGACATGAATAATAACAATAATGAAGGAAAAAAAAAAAAAAAAAAGGACCCTTAAACTTAATGACGGAGAAAGTAAATAAAGGACCATATATATATATATATATATATATATATATATATATATTGTTTTCTAAATAATAGATAGAATTTAATTTGGAATGACGGGACTCTTTTTTTTTTTTTTTTTTTAATTCATTTAATTTATTCTATTTCCCCCCCCCCCCGTATAAACACATGTGATGTTACATCCTTTAGCAACCGTTGCTGCATTAATTTCTTAAAATTTCTTTTATATGTTTTCTCTCAATTTTATTATAAGTTATTCATTGATTATCGCATCAATTATTAATGCATATATAATTGATGCGACAGAAGAAAAACAAAATCTCAGCTGGTCTAAATAATATTATTTATAGAACAATAAAATTTATAGATTTATGTAAAAGATTTAAGCTGCTATTCTGCATGCAACTAGCATAAATGAAATTTTTTTAAATAAAACAAATATTTATTCTAAATACTCTAGATATCTCGTTTTCTAAGTGTTCGATTATTTTTGTGAGCTACTGTATATTTAAATACAACATCTTATAATACATGCAACGCATTATCTTATTAGCAGTTATAATTTGCAGACTCTGTCACCAATAAATGTGGATGCATCATCTATCGTTAACGATAGCGTAACTGTCAACTTTTCTAATTTTAAAATCGGATTTATCACCACTATTCTTAAGACAGAATTTTGTATGTGTTTTTCCGACGATCAAATAAACTGAAAACTCTTATAAAATATCTGGAGTGACTCCACTCGACTTTCCGAACATTAAGTTATTAACGGTTATATAAATAAATTAAAGTAAAACAAGTCGCTAAATAAACAAAAGTGAAAAATATAACAGGGGGTTTGAGTATCTTTTTCCATTGTTTATTTTTACGCTGTTGTACTTGAAGTAATTTCAGTCCATAGACCATAACGATAAAGAATTTTTCGTCGTGTCCCTGTGAAAATCTATAAGGGATAGATTCACCAAAATCTATACAGTTCGTGTGACGCGACGCCGACGGTGACTTATAACATGAGTATAGCTCAGACGAATAAGGCGTTTAGGTGCTATTGCACTTTTAAAAAAAAATCGGGACCATAGGCTATAATGATAAAGAATTTTTCTTTGTGTCCCTGTAAAAAAACAAGTCCTAGATTCATCAAAACCAATAAAGTTTGGGCTATGGTGACCTATAACATACGTACCAATTTTCAGCTAATTGAACTCCGGGGACCTTAAAACGTATAGAAACACCAAAATCTTAAAGTTGGATTATTGACATGATTACAATACTTGAATGTTCGGAAAGTAAAAATTTCCGGTATGGAGTCTCGTTTAAAAACGGGAGAGTTGGCACCGATGCGATAACGAAATCCCATGTGATTCTAATCCTATGAGAAAACTGGGTATAAAAATTACTCATAACCTTTATTTTTTCCCCTCCCTTTTCGTTTCCACGTTTCTTTTCTTTTCTTTTTCTTTTTTTTATTGTCCTAGTTATGAAAATTTGCGCACATATGCATTGGAATATATTAGATATACAATATATTAAAATTGCTAGAGTATTGAAACTTAATGATCCGTGCTTGCTCTACTTTACGTTTTTGTTTTTTAAAAATTGATTAATTTTTTTTTTTTAGTACTTTCTTTTGATTCTATAATATGCGAGAATTGAACTAAGTGCAGTTTTCGCCTTGTATAGCCTAAAATCAATATTAAAAAATTCAATTTTTTGGAAAATAAGGACTCGATAATTGGCTGTGAATTTTCTGACTGCAGAAACAGAATTTAATATATATATATATAATTAAAAAGAATTTTTATTTTTTACTTTCTTTAAAACGTTAATAAACCAAAAAATATTGAGGAAAAAATATATATTTAAGAAGACTCTCTACAGTCGGTAACAAAAATGTCCGAACACTAGCGAAAATTCCTTTGTAAAAAAAGTGCACTTCATACGATTTTGTTAAATAAATCCTTGTCGAATCCTGTTCTTAGTCAGTGTAAGAAGATGATTCGATAAGGATTTGTTTAACAAAACCGTATGAAGTGTACTTTTTTTATATAGGAATTTTTGCTAGTGTTCGGACATTTTTGTTACCGACTGTACTTATGGTCCCCGTAAGCCAAAGTCAATGCTATTCTATGGAGAATTTTGCCCCATTATAACTCTTTTTCTAATACATATTTTTAAATTCCGTTTTCTTATTTAGAAAATTCACAACTATTAAACAATTTCTCGCTTTCTATAAAATGATTTTTTTTTTTTTTTTAATTTTTATTATTTATTTTGAGGTTGGAAAATGCAAATTTTTACAATGTGAAATTTTACGTTTTTAAGCTTAAAAATGAAATCTTAAAAATTAAAAAAATCACTTTTTAAAAAGCGATAAATTGTTTAATATTTGTGAATTTTCTGAATAAGAAAACAGAATTTAAAAATATGTATTAGTTAATGAGTTATAACGGGGCAAAATTCCCCATATAATAACATTGACTTCGGCTTTTGGATACGATAAGTATGGATGTATTCACCATTAACTTCCGTTTCAAAGCAAAAATTTGAAAAGCGTCTAAAGGCAGGGGACAGCTTTCCAGCAAAATTTGGCACACTGTTTCTGCCATCTAGCGTCGAAGATTTCATATAATCTTTGATTGGTTATTTTCAATTAAAAAATGGGAAAATAACTATACCGCTGCGCTAGATGGCAGAAACAACACGGCAAAATTTGCTGAAAATTTGCGCTCCGCCTTTATACGCTTTTCAAATTTTCATGTTCGACCGGAAGTTGAAGTTATTGGTGAATAACAGCTGTAGAGAGTCCCCTTAAACTTCAATGTGCAAAAAACTGTAGAATATATATATTTATATATATGCAAAAAGAATAATGCTGAAATAAAAAATGGAAAGTAGGCAAAATACTAAGGAAAGCAGCCAAAATAAATAAATAAATACACACACCAAACAAAAAAGAAAAAAAACAGGAGGGGGCATCATCATGGTAACCCTATTGTAAAGTCGGCATCAAAAGTATCCGAGCACTAGCAAAAATTCCTATATAAAAAAAAGTACACTTGAGACAATTTTGTTAAATAAATACTTGTCGAATCATGTTCTTAGACTGACTAAGGACAGGATTAGACAAGGATTTATTTAACGAAACTGTATTAAATGTACTTTTTTTACATAGGAATTTTTTCTAGTGCTCGGATACTTTTGCTGCCGACTGTAGGATAGAAACAGAATTATGTTTCAAGTGCTGCTAGTAAATACTAAAAAGGAGCATAGCCCTTTACAGCTTTTTAATGTAAGAGAAAGTAATAACCTCTCAGAAGTTAAGATTACAATAAGGAATCATGAAACATATAAAAGGGAAACTTACAAAACTATATAATATTTCTCTAACGTGGAACAGTTACGATAGTAACGCAAGGTGTTATCTGATTGGTCAACCCAGACCCAAAGCATAAATTCGGCTGCTAGAGACAGAACTATTATAAGAGCTTTGGCTAGAGATTTTGGTTACAAAATATTAATCAAATATACTTTAAATGCATATTTTCTTAAACAAATTAAAAATAATCTGGTGTGTCACTCACGCGACTTTCTCTTACCCTGCATTTTAACACTTTAAAGATAAACTTTAGATTAAGCTGTAAAACCAATAAGGTAAGATAACAGAGAGTTCAATCTAATTTAAAAATAATATAAGATAGATTTACGGACGGTTTTATTTGACATACAATTTTGTGTGAGGAAGGGGAGGATGGTAATGAGTATTAGGTAATGAGTATTATTATTAGGTAATGAGTATTATTATTATTATTATTACTTTTTTAATTTTCCGTAGAATAACATGGTATTGGGCTGTTGGTGACGATAGGTAATATGTCTTAAAAATCAATTGTATAAAAATGTTTAATGGCTTACTTCGTTGTAATATTTTTCTCTCAGTACTGTCACCATAGCGACACAAATATTCACTTTTGTAAGCATAGTCATACTGTTAGAAAAGAAAAGGATTTTTTTTTTTTTTAATTGTTATAATTAAAGCATTTTCATAATGATTAAAAAAAAAAAAAAATTATAACATCATCTTTACATCACTGTTTAGCTGTCGCCTCTCTTTTAAGAACTCAACATCCGATTGTTCTTCTATCCAGTTGTTAACTTTCACAGAAGGATGATATTGATTCTGAAATAAGAAAACGGTGTCTCTAATTTTTATTTATTTATTTATTTTAAAAGGTAATAGAAATTCCATTGTGTGATTATTAAAAAGAATTATCAGGAATAAACATTATGTAACAGATATTGACCAAGAGTTATTTTTAGAAGAATAACATTTAAAATTTCTCGAACAACAACGTAGTGTAACTCTCCACGCAATTTATAGGTTAAAAGGAATTTATAGGTTAAAGCAATTTATAGGTTATATTAGCAAAATTATAGGTTAAAAATAAAATAAAATAAATAAATAAAAGTTGAAAATGTAAAGTATTTTAAACAATCTATTGCAACAGCTATATTAAAAAAAATATATATATATATATATATATATATATACTTTTAAAAAACTAAATAACACGCTTTTATTGAAATGTGAACTAATAAAGGTTTTAGAAAACAATTACTTACTTTTAAATCTAAAAAAAAAAAAAAAAAAAAAAAAAAAAATCACAGATCAAATATATACACTGGTTCTCATAAATATAAGGACATCCATTTTTCTATATTAAATAAACACTGAACAATATTATTTAAACAAATATATTTTTTATTAATTTGAATTTCATTAATAGACTATATTTAAAATGTTTTATCGTTTTTCTATCTTAAAAAACTTTAAATACGGTCAAAAAGATGATTTTTCAGGTGTTCACAATTATAACGACAGCTCGAATCTTAGTAATTTTTTTTCAGTTTTTCTTTAAATTAATATTTTATGGGGGTCTCTTTTTAGGGTGAAACAGTCAGACATTCTCTCTGGTATATATATATACATTTTTTTTTTTTTTTTTTAATATTCAATTTCAATACTATTTCATAGAGCATAGATGATATTCTGAATACATTTAAACTATTTAAAATTGCTTTCCACTTGCATGCACTTTTCTAATATGATAAATTAAGGTTTTTTCAACTTTTAGGCCACGGGAAAGCCAATAATACAGATGTTTCTTTCTTCAAACTATTTCCTGTTGCTCTAGAAATAGAGCAAAAATGTAAGTCTTGTTGAAAAAAATATTATTACCCCCCAAAATCTAGCAAAAATCTGAGAATTCCACGTTTAAAATTTGCGGATATTCTCTTGATGTTCGTAATAATAGAAAAAATTACTAAATTAATTCTGTCTTCATTAGAAACAGCTCCCCAGAGCACCATAGATCCACCTTTAAAATTCATATCTGCCTTTAAACAATCTGCTCTGTATTTCACTGTCTTCAGATCGTGCCAGAAACTGTTAAAACAAAACCATTTATAAGTTAATCAAGAATAAAATGTTTTTCATCCGAAAATGCAACATTTTACCATTTAATATTGTCTTTATTCAACTTTAACACAGACGTTCTTTCCCCCATTAAAAGCTTATTGATTATTACAGGTTTTTATTCATTTTAACATATTATTAATTATTTTAATCATGCATAACTTTCAGCTGTACTTTCCAGTGGACACCCGCACATGTTGGTATTGAAGAGAACGAGGAAGCAGATAAGCTGGCGAAGGAAGCGAGGGACCTAAACTTGGAAATCTGCAGCACCGTAACTTTAGGTGACGCTAATGCAATTGCTATATACAGACTGAAAGAAATACACATCAAAAAGGAACATCAACTATGTGTTATCAATGCAGACAGGATGATTACCAAGACTATCTCCAGACTCAGAACCCAACACTTTGGTGGAATGACAATAAATACAGATGGCACCAGAACTTACAAATCATGTAGGAACTGCCTGGAGAAGGAACTCACTCCAGAACACATTTTCAACTGCCCGGCCATCATAAGAAGCTTACAGGCCTTTGACGAATTTCCCTTTCAGGGAAATCTCTATAGCGACAAAATTGTGGACATTGCCAAGGCCGTGATTTTGGCACATGGAATGATTTGAATTTGACTTCAATTGGACACGACACCAACCAACCAACCAACCAATCATGCATAAATGTGGACCCCAACCTTTCGTTAAAAATTACGAGCAAATTCAGCTGCAGTCATTATGAGTAGAACAGTACGAGGAATTATGAGTCTTCGATCTCTGTAAAACAACTATGATTTTGCATCAAATCTCTCTCCTATCGAAACAGCAGTTGAGCGTTTGATTACATTTCCTTCAGCAATTTTAGATCTTCGAATTTCATTAGAAATTCGGCGGATTGAAATTATCCTTTCACTTAAAAATACATTTATCATATTTCACTACATGAACGTTCTCTTTTTCGAGGAATTTTCAGTAATGTCCGTCCAAGAAAAATTGAAGGCTTATATATATGAATTAATCTAGCCCAGTAGTTAACAAATTCGTATGTCAACTGTAATTTATCCGCTAGTAAGTTAAATAAATCGAAATAAATCTTGATTGTCCCTATAATTATGAACATCTAAAACTTGGAGAAAAAAATATTTTGCATTATTTTTTATGAATTTTGTTTCATATTAAAAAAATTATAGCAGTTTTGGTTTTTAGAATACTAGATATATTAATTGCATTTAGTATAATCTTGTTCACAATTATTTTTACATTAGTTATTTCAAAACATAAAGTATCCTTATAAATAGGAGAAGGAGTGTAGTGTTTAGCACTCTGTGAATAATTGTTGCCACTCGACGTTATACAAATACGGCCAAATCCTGTGTTACATTCGATAAAGTTCTATATACAATATATAGATTTTTTGTTTGCCCCTGGAACCTGCCCCTGGTGGGATAGGTGCCTGGAAATACTTGTATACTGGCCGAAAATCGAATTACAAGTTTCCGTTACATTCATTAATAGTTACATCGTGTCAAGTTAATAAAAGCGTGTTAAAAAGGTGTATTTTACCATGTTTTTATTAACTTCGATTCTTGTGTGTTTGTGTGTTTGTCAGGGACAAATCTTGCAATCGATTTTTAACTAACTTCCCGACAAGCTAGATATTTGAAATTTTCAGGACAGCTCACAACACGGTGACAATACATTTTTCTAATAATTTTAGTCCACTGCTTCAAGTTCCGCTGCCTTCGGCAGCGTTTATATGATTCGGCACAAAATTTATTTAACTAACTTCCCGACTAGCTAGACATTTGAAACTTTCAGAATAGTTCAGAATAAGGTTAAAGTGCATATTTTTAATACCTTTAGCCAACTGTTTGAAGTTTCCGCTGCCTTCGGCAGCGTTATCAGTACAAAGATTGTAATCGATTTTTTCCTAACTTTCCGACTAGCTAGACATTTGAAACTTTCAGGATAGCTCAAAACACGGTGACAATACATTTTTTTAATACTTTTAGTCAACTGTTTCAGGTCCCCACTGCCTTCGGCAGCGTTTATATGATTCAACAGAAAATTTATTTAACTAACTTCCCGACTAGCTAGACATTGGAAACTTTCAGAATAGTTCAGAACATGGTGAAAATGCATTTTTTAAATATTGTTAACCAACTACTCCGGGTTCCTGCTGCCTTCGGCAGCGTTACCAGTACAAAGCTTGTAATCGATTTTTCACTAACTTCTCGACTAGCTAGACATTTGAAAACTTCAGGATAGCTCAGAATACAGTGACAATACATTTTTTTTATACTTTTAGTCAACTGATTCAGGGCCCTACTGCCTTCGGCAGCGTTTATATGATTCGAACGAAAATTTATTTAACAAACTTCCCGACTAGCTAGACATTTGAAACTTTCAGAATAGTTCAGAATACGGTTAAAATGCATTTTTTTAATACCTTTAGCCAAATGTTTCGGGTTCCTGCCGCCTTTGGCAGCGTTATCAGTACAAAGATTGCAATCGATTTTTTCCTAACTTTCCGACTAGCTAGACATTTGAAACTTTCAGGATAGCTCAAAACACGGTGACAATACATTTTTTTAATACTTTTAGTCAACTGTTTCAGGTCCCCACTGCCTTCGGCAGCGTTTATATGATTCAACAGAAAATTTATTTAACTAACTTCCTGACTAGCTAGACATTTGAAACTTTCAGAATAGTTCAGAATACGGTGAAAATGCATTTTTTAAATATTTGTAACCAAATGTTTCGGGTTCCTGCTACTTTCGGCAGCGTTACCAGTACAAAGCTTACAATAAATTTTTCACTAACTTCCCAACTAGCTAGACATTTGAAACTTTTATAATAGCTCAAAACACAAGAGCAATGAATTTTTTTTTAAAATTATACAATTGCTCTGGGTTCCCGCTGCCTTCGGTAGCGTTTATATGATTGAACAGAAAATTTAAAAACATGGTATATAAAAAGATCTTTTTATCTTGTAATTATTTATTTTTATTGTTAAATATTTTATTATTATTATTAAATATTTCAATTTAAATATTATTAAATATTTAAATAATTCTTAAATATTTTAATTTATTAATTATTATTAAATATTTTAATTTAAATCTTATGCATTAATTGTGCTTTATTTATTTGAAAGCTTTACGAATAGAAAAAAAGGTGTTTTATACAATTTAGTTTAAAATGACCTATAAACTGCAAATCCCCACATCCTTTAGACAAAAGGTGTATGAATTAGTGATCTTCTAAAGTATTTAATAACTTTAAAGCTATTATGACGTCAATTTTTCAGAAATTTTTCGCTCGTGTAAATTTAATTTTTCATAAAATTTTATTTCAGTTTTATCATTTACGTGTAATGTGAGCTCGAGTTCTGTTATTTGACAATTCGGCTTATTTACTCTGTTCAGTATTAATTGTGATAATTTTGCTGCATTATGAGGGGAAGTTTTGTTAGTACTTTTGTAATTTTTTTGAATAACATACGAAGTTATAACACATACTTTCAAATGACTTTGTTTGATTCTACGAATATAATAAAAATAACCGAGAATTATACCCCAATATTCAAGATCCAGGGACAACAATAGTAGTATTAATGTTAATAGTAATTATATTATTTAAATGCAGATTATGCTACGAACCATTATATTATATTATGAAGCTTCTAACTGTCGTTTTTTTTTTTTTTTTTTTTTCTTTTCTTTTGTCAGATCGATATTTTCAATGGCTTTAAACTTTTTTCGGAATACGCAGATCATTTTGCGAAAAACCGCGCGTAAATCGATTCATAAGTTTCCGAGACTATAGAGAACATACATACAGATATTGCGTTAAATATATGCGTTAGATGAAAAGAAATATAAAAGATAAAATGTTTATTCTGAAAACTAATTGTTTTCATAAGTATTTTTGAATTTTCAAAAAGTATTTTTTAGATCCTGGAAGCTTTGCATTATCACATGCAAAACATCAGAAGAAAAGAAAGGGGGAAAAAAAAGTGAGATATTGAGAGAAAGAATATTTAACAAGTCTGTTATGAAATAGACATTAGAAACACTTTTGCCAAAACGTTTGACCTTTTAATGAGTGTATGATTCACAGGCAAACGACTGATGATCTGCCAAAAAGAAAAAAAAATGGTCAGGAATTCCGACATTATAAAATAAATACTAAGTCACAGAACGTGAGAAGAATCATAAACAATAGCCTAATAACAATTTTCTACACTTCACTGCTTTCAAGGCATTTTCACTCTTTGTTACAACAGTCTGTTAATGCACTAAACCTTTTTTTTTTTTTTTCTCTCCCTTAAATAAACGTTAGGCATATTTCTAACGAGAGAGGGATGAATTTTAATGAATCTTTTTATACAGAAGTATTTGTTTGCTTTTTTAAATTTATTTTTATTGGCGTTAAATTAATTATGCTTCATGAGTTTCTTTTTATCTTGTACTGTGAAAATAACCTTCAAGTGTAAAGTAAAAAACATACCGTAACGTAACTGTTACATGTTTAACTATAAAATAGCATTAGAAGACGTTTAAAATATAATAACAGAGCTCTAGAGTTAAAATATTAAAAAAGAAAAAAAAGAAATTAAAAGATGCTATAAATATATTTTAAAAATATACACAATGGGTAAAAATGTTTACGTATGAACATATGCTGAAAAATTAAAATTTTATTTGTCACAGAAAATCCTTTTTGAAGAAAATGAAGATTAATAAACTAGTTAGTTGTGTGGCGACTAAGGCGCCCGTTGAAAAATGATCATTTCATTTTATTTATTTCTCACTTCAAATAATTCATTTGATAGCAAGCCCGTGCGAAATTTTCGAACTTTATTTATCTCTTCGTTACCTTTAAAATTTAAAATTATTATTATTATTTTATAGACGTCATTTTTTCATATGCATGAGCAAATTTAATATTATATATATATATATATATATTTTTTTTTTTTTCACGTGAAAGCATATTTTATTTTATGCTGAAAAAAAAAAAAAAAAAATGGCAATAATTAAAAATTTAAATATCTATTTTAAAGCTATGTCTATTTTCGTTAATTTTAAAAAACCTAATCAAAAATTTGCTACAAATAAGGCACCAAATGAAAGGGGAGATTTTTCTGAATCTGTCAGATTAAACAGCTTGGAGAGAATTAAAGACTATGATTTCTCAATTTTGACTTACGCAACACTTGCTCTGATAAAGCAGGCGCATGTGCAAAAAAGTACTATTTTTTTTTTCCTTCCTGAGTTAGAAATGGTTAGAAACGAGCTCTTGCGAGCTAGATTTGTAATTTTTATTCTTTTAATCATACTTTTGTTTTACATTAAATGTCGTGTCCGTAAAGCTACGAGTAGTTATCATTTATGGATTTATAGAGTCGTTTCTTTAGATAATGTTAGAATTCTTAGATTTAAGTAATAATGAAACTTAAAGATTTAATAACTATTAGATTTAGATTGTGACTTTCGATTTAGATTCCTAGACAGTTGATATGATTCTGAACCACACCGATGCCAGATGAATTTTAGTGCATCGGCCGGGTATAAATGTGATTGTTTTAAATATTAGAATGGAAAGATTTGAATTAGATTTTAGATCTCTAAAGATCAGATGATTTGGTGAGTATAGGGGAATGTTTCCGGTTGTGGGCACAGTTTTGATTTTGGCTTATAACTTTTGATAGAGTAGACATTATGCAAGCATATGAATACCAATGGAAAGCTATAACCCTTAGCTAACGTTTTATGAAGTAACTGTCTTGGTTCCGTCAACCAGAAAAAATTATTACCGATTTTGTGAAGTAGTAATTTTTGGCCAAAAATATTTTTGTACCCGGCTGTGAGCACACTTCAAAAATCCGCTAAAAATGGGGAAATAATAAGAAAAGCCACAATAAATACAGAAAACAACAAAATATATTCAATTTGTAAGGATTTAGGGGCCGAAATAATAACAGAAAATAGCATTCTCCAATTTTATTCGTCCTCAAATCAGAGTGCAATGCTTGCAAGTAAAATAATTTGCATGTACATTGACACACTTCAAATGCACCAGACATTCACACGCATTTTTTGAGAGCATTTTTTGCACTTGCATTTGATTGAGATGGCTCTTGTTAGGCATAGTGGCAGGTGCTTCAAACAGATGACACAGAAGTCGACATCATCAAATTGTTGAGACTCCAATTTTTAGCACGTTTGGCCAGCACTTTGAAAGGTGGAGTTGCCTTACTTTCTCCAGGCTTCTTCTCAGGGGTCAGTTGCTGCAAGGAAGTCCATATTCTCGGACAGTCGATTTTATGGATTTCTTATCCAAGTCATCCTAAATGGCTTTAACTAGCGCAATAAAATCAATTTCTTTTGGATCGGTTGACTTTTTCGGGGTTGGCATTGCTAAAAAAGCCTAAACACGCATAAAAGCACTAAGGAAATATGTTATTTTGACATAAACGACCACATTTGACAGGTTGTAAGTCAAACACACGTTTTAAATGAAAAAAATAAGTGTGCCCACAACCGGGAATGGCAGCCATTTTTACAATGGCAGAAAAGGCAATTTTTGGTCCCCATTTTGGCTAAATTCGATATTGCATCACAAAATATAAGGAATATACTGCATAACTATACCTTGCATTTACATTTTTGAATTAATCACTTCGAGTTCCACCTCCCAGAGGAGAAAGCGATGCCCCTACGAACACACACACACAAAAAAAAGAATATATATATATATATGTATATATCCAGTTGACTATCACTATAATAAATAATTCTTTTTAATTTCATAATTATTCTTAAAAAAATAATTCTCTTTATGCATATTTTTACGAAATTTCATCGTGTACTACGTCATGTTAAAAATTTATATATATATATATATAAATGGGATGGACAGGATTGGACCACCTGTTGGACGATTTTCACTAAAAAGTTGATAGGCACAAATTTATGTCAAGAAGAAAGTAATAAGTGGTATATAATACATACAGCAAGCTTCAAACAATAGACTGAATTATTATTCATCCATTCAATCAAAACATTCTTTACCTGTATTAAAGTGACCATTTTAGTAAAAAATAAACTTCGTGTTACCGATTTCATTGAATGAGCATTATTTTTTAAATAAAAGTATTTATTATAAGAATACATTAAAATACAAAAGTTTTGAGTAAGTCTGTTTTAAAATAACAGTAAAATTTTATATAAGCAAAAAATAGCATTGATGAACACAGAACGACATTTCTTTATCATTTTCCAAAAAGTTGAAATGTATGTATATCTATTATAAATTCGGTTCCTTTGTGCGTCCCCATTATCATTATTATTAATTAAGCTCACAATATATATATATATATATATATATATTTTTTTTTTGAAAGTAGTAATAAATAGCCCTGTATGTTTGTGCGTAAAAACTAAAAAAAAAAAAAAAAAGTATTACGGTCTATGCGAGATAAAAGGATATTTATATATTTTTATACAGCACAAAACATATGTCATATATTATTTAGATGCATGAAATTATTTTAACGTGTTTCCTCTAGAATGTCAATAAGCATAAATGATTGACTAACAGAGCTTCAAAAAATATTTAGTTGTATTGTGTGGGACGTAAGCTAAATTTCTCCAATGGGCATTTTCAGTTTTATGTGTTTTTTGAACTATATTCAACAAAGATGAAAAGTTGAAAATTAAATGAAGTAATACATAAATGCAGATGGGAAATGCCTTATAATCCATGCAAACTGCATAGTCTTTTCTCTTGCTTTAAGTTATACTTGAAAATCACTTTTATCTATCCACTTTTTTTTTTTAGATCGTAATCAAATGTTTCTTAAGAAAAATAAGTTTTAATACTGAAATCTAAATGAGTAAACATTATTTTTGTATGTTTAAAGCAAAAAATGTAAAGGATAAATTTTCTCATTGTTTTTTTATTTACTATTTTACACATGGCTGTAATTAACAAAAGAGAGAAGAAAATAAAAATTTCCTAGATCGTAGTATCACGTAAACAGATTCTCACCTTGCGTAAAAGCTTCGGCGAAACATTGGATTTCGCCCAAGTAACTACTTGGCTCCGGAACATGTTGTTTAAATAAGAGAGGGAAAAAAAAAGAAAAAATCGACATAGTCAAATTTATTCTTTTGTTCGCATAAACTGAAACTTTAATTCACTTAATTAAGTCATCAGAGAGGCTGATTTCAGTAAAGTAAAAATACAAAATATTAATAAAAAAGAAAAAAAAAAAAATCATGCTCTTTGCTTAGATTATGTGACATCTTCCAACTGTACTTACCCGTTACATCGTTTAACAGTCAACTTTTAAACTTTGTTGCAAAGTATCAAAAAACGCTTAATACGAATGAAAAGTCATTTTAGTCGATTTCCATTTATATTCCATAATGTATCTGAGTATATTAGTGTAGCCTTGTAAGCAAATCATTAAATCTTATCATACCGTACCATATTCTCTAAGTAACATGCTTTTATATATCTGAACGATGTATGCTTGTTTTTTTTATTTTTTTTCCCCGTATAAATGTTTTAAAGATATATCTCTCTCTTAGACCGGGTTGTATCTGTTTTCTTTTTTTGTAAATTTCGAATCACCATACACAAAAGAGTAGAGCTATTTGAACCCTTTTCTATAGAAAACATGCTGTAGTAAACCTAAATAACATATAATCAGTTTCAAGACATTTCAAAAACATTTACGAAAGTGAAAGAACACATAGACAGACGAAACAAATTGTTAAACACATTTCGAATTTGTTCAAAAGTATTAACAATATATATAAAATTTAAAATAATCTATTTAAAAAAAATTTCAAAAGCCAAATTCTTAATGTATCGTATCACATAAATCGTTTCGAAGTTAAAATAAAATTTAATTTGAAAAAAAAAGTAACTGTTTTGTTTATTAACCAAAATAATCTGGTGTTTCACTCACACGACTTTCTCTTACCCTGAAATTTAATACTGAAATTAAATACAGGTTGCAGATTAAGAGGTAAGATAACGAGAACTGTCATGTAAACCTATGCTAAACAATTCAAATTAGGCTTCAGAAGAGTTTTCTACGATAATTAGTTCTGTGTGAAGGGGGCTACCGCCACACTCAACCCCCAATTTCATTAATGCACCTACATTTATATGGAATTTAATTCGGTTATTAAAAAATAATTCTGTTTTTAAAAAATAATTTATTAAAATTATTATTTAAAAACATTATCTTTTATGATAATGCAGACGATTTCCATATTAGAGAATTAGTGTAACGCAAAATATAAACAAGTCCTTCCGGCTTATTCGGAAGGGTAGGTTGATTTCCTTATCAAGTAGCCGTCATTTTGCTTCAAAATGGCGGCTACAAATTATTAACAAATTAGTAGAAATATTGATGTAGGCTATCTACATATGGAGTTTTAAGCAAATCGGTTCATAAATACCTTTTTATGTAAATTTAAAAATTTCAAGTGGTCGGCGCTTGGAAACAAGATGGTGGGCCAAGTTGACAAATATATCAAATGCATTTGTGAGATAAGATTACTGTACAAATATAGTTGGAAATAATTCAGAATCTCGAAAGTCATCGTGTTGAAAAATTAAGTGGCTGCCACTTGGATCAAAATGGCAGAGAAAGTTGCTCAGTGAACTAATTAATCAATGATATTGTTGCAAATTTGAAAATAATTCTTTTTTTTTTTTTTTTTTTTTTTTTTTTTTGTAGAAATTCTTTCAAAGAGGCTTAGTAAGTGGATTAAATGTTAGTTTTCTGCATTTCTAGTTTGTTTTAACTTTAAAATAGCCTAATTTTCCCTTAAAAACTCATTAAAAAGCCCCAACATGGCAGGTAATGGATTTGGCGCCAAATTTGGCGAGTTTTCCACTTGGCGTCTTTTGGCGAGAAAACCCATAGTTCATTAATAAACTTCATTGAGACACTCATATAATCTATGTACGCATCAAAATTCAAACAAATTCGGAATACGCTTTTTACAATTTGAATTTGAAATTTTCAAGTGGTCTTCACTTGAAAACAAAATGATGGAGCAACTTGGTTAAGGGCCTGCTTCACTCACCGCAGCCGGAAGCCGTAGCTAATGTTATTTTATGGGAAATTTTTCTTTACAAATAACTTATTAACTAATACATATTTTTAAATTCTGTTTTCCCATTCTGAAAATTCCCAGCTGTTAAATTGACGGACCTTTTTTAAAAAATTATTTTTTTAATTTTTTATATTTTATTTTGAAGCTGCAAAATAAGAATTTTCAGTATGTGAAATTTTATCATTTTGCAATTTCAAAATAAAATATTAAAAATTAAAAAAATAATTTTTTTTAAAAAAGGTCCGTCAGTTTAACAGCTGGGAATTTTCAGAATGTGAAAACAGAATTTAAAAATATGTATTAGTTAATAAGTTATTTGTAAAGAAAATTTCCCCTAAAATAACATTGGCTCGGGCTTCCGGCGACGGTAAGCGAAGAGGGCCGTTAAGAAACTCATCCAAGATATTCATAACACAGTTAAGACACTGTCCAAATTTGGTTTGATTTGGAATATTATTTCGGAAGTTATCGTGATTTTAAATTTTCAAGTGGTAGCCTTATTTCAAGTGGCCCAGCTTAACTTAAGATATCCGCCACTTTATTAAAAATGGCGGATACGTTCATTAATAAACTTCATTGAGACACTTATATAGTCTATGTATACATCAAAATTCAAACAAATTCGGAATACGCTTTTTACAATTTGAATTTGAAATTTTCAAGTGGTCTCCACTTGAAAAACAAAATGGTGGAGCAACTTGGTTAAGAAACTCATCCAAGATATTCATAACACAAGTTAAGACGCTGTCCAAATTTGGTTCGATTTGGAGTATTATTTCGGAAGTTATCGTGATTTTAAATTTTCAAGTGGTAGCCTGATTTCAAGTGGCCCCACTTAACTTAAGATATCCGTCACTTTATTAAAAATGGCGGATAAACTTCATTAATAAACTTCATTGAGACCCTTATGTGGCCTGTATTTACATCAAAATTCAAGCAAATCTTGCTTTAAATATGCTTTTTATAATGTCGGTTTGAAATTTTCAAGTGGCTGCCACTTGAAAACAGAAAGTCGGAGCAACTTGGTTAACGAACTCGTCCAAGATATTTATAAGATCAGTTCACTGTCCAAATTTGATTCGATTTGGAGTATTATTTCGGGAGTTATCGTGATGACAAAATTTTCATTATATATATATATATATACACAGATAGATAGATAGATAAACGAAGTGATTGCAATAGGTCGATTTCTAAAGAAATCAACCTAAAAAAAAGTCCATGTTACTCTCAATACTTAAAAAAAAAAAAAAGAAAAAAATACGACTTTTTTTCGTTAAAAGTAAAAAAAAATCTAAAACTTTGTTTTAAATTATTACAGATTTATAGTTCAACCATTAGTTTTAAAGGTATTGGCGAGTTCTTTTGAATGATACCCATCATGAAAATTTACTCCCCTCGAGGGGGACTTCCCTCCCAGGGGGGGGGGGAGGCAAGGCTCCTACATACACAAAATTTTTTTCCCAGTTGACTATCTCTATTACAAAAAATATATATTCGTTTCATTTGGTTTAGTGCAGTCTATAGCTGTTAAACTCTACTTACCTGCAATTTCCCCCATAGACGTAATGTATTTGAATACTTTTGAGTGTCCCTGTACACAAACCATTTCCTTCATCTCAAGGAAAAGCTTACTGTAGCATCCCTATATGATACACATTTAGAATACCGAGTTTGAACTTTCTGTCAAAATTTATTTTTGAGATATGCTGATAACAGGCAGACACACACACAGACACAAACACAGGCACACAGACATACACACATACCATTTGCTAAAAACATGATTTTCGTATTCAGGGGAACTCAGAACATGAAAATATAACAAAATCTCACTTTCGAAAATTTGACCCAAAAACAATACTTTCTCTACCTTAACTGTAAGAGAAAGTAAAAAATCGATGAAATTTAAAATGCAAGTTGGTCTTGTGGGGTACAGGCTATATATTATATTTTTGTGCCCGTGAGAGAAAATTAAGAAAAAATTAAAACTGCAATTTTTAATCCCACTTCAAAAACATGTGACTTAAATGTGAAGCAAATTTTTTTTTTTTAATTTCCCTTAACGGTTTTCATACAATCTTCTACTGTTGCCACCTAAAATTCCTACTTTAGTTAATTTAAAAAAACCTAATTGTCCGATCGAAGCTGTTTAATACATCGGATTCACAAAAATTTTCCTTTTCGTTATGGTACCTTATTTGTAACGATACGACTGATATTTCTAATTTGTTTTCTAATTTTTCTAATTTATTTTCCCCATTTTAAATAAATGTACGTTTTTTTTTTCTGTCGGAAAAAAAAAAAAAAAAAAAAAAAAAAAACAAGAAAGAAATATCATGCAGTATGCATTGATTAGTAATACTTTCCAACTGTACGTAATTGTTGAATCGAATAACTTTTAATATTCTTTCCCTACGTTATCACACAACAGACAGAAGGACTGAAAAATATACAGATAGAATAATTGATTTTAAAATTACGCTTAATCATTTTGGAAAGTGTTAAAAAGGCTTAACGCAAAAGAAAGTGCAGCCATTAGATTATAATTACAGCATTTGATCTCTCTGAATATTTTAGTGTAGCCCAGTAAATCAGAAAGTTAATCATATCATATTCTGTACAAAACAATATTTTAGAATATAAATAATACATTTCAATATTATTATGATTTTTTTCAGTAGAAAGACTTTTAAACATAAAAATTCTTTTAAAAATTCTGTCCTAAAACGTAATGCTTTGGCATATTTTTTTTTTTTTTTTTTTTTTTTTTTTTTTGTCCCTGTAAACAAAATAGTTGTACAGGACCTATTAATGTCATTTTAAATGGGGAACATTCTATACGGAAAATATTTATAAAAATAACACTCATAGAACACAATGCTTTCGAATGCTTTTGGGTGTCCTTGTACACAAACCAGAAGAGATATTCACTCCATTTTCAATATGGAACATCCGATAGTGAACTTCAATAAAATATATCAGTTTCGAGAAATTCCATAAATATTTACAGTAGTTAGAGCGCGAGCAGACAGATAGACAGACAAATCGATAGATACACAAACTGAAATCATATTCACACTTAAAAATGTTAGAAAGTGTTAAAAACGCTTAATGTAAACCAAAGTACAATTCTAGCAATTTTTTGTTAATAACTCTTAATACAAATGGATATTTTTGTGTCACGCTGTAAACCTAATGCTAATCATGCTACATTCTATGCAAAGAATTTTTTTGTGCATTTAAATAACACATTTCAATTTCCTAAAACTTCGTGGAAAGTAAATTTATTAAAATTTGATTTATAGAAATATCTCTCATAGAACGTAATGCTTTGAAATACTTTTGAGTGTCCCTGTATATAAATCGGTGATGGTATTTTCTCCATTTTATACAGGAAACATCCAATAGGGAATTTGAATAATATATTTCAAATTCATTAAGATATGTCTACAGTAAAGGTATGAAAATATCGTTTATAGAAATACCTCTCATAGAACACAATGCTTTGAAATACTTTCGGGTGTCCCTGTAGACAAACCAGTAGAGGTATAAACTCAATTTTCAATAGGGAACATCCGATAGTGAACTTGAATAACATATATGAGTTTCAAGAAATTCCATAAATATTTACTGGAGTTAGAGCTCGGAGAGACAGACAGACAGACAGGCAGGCAGATACACAAAACTGAAATCATATTCACACTTAAAATATGTTAGAAAATGTTAAAAACGCTTAGCATAAACGAAAGTACAATTCTAGCAATTTTTTATTAATATCTCTTAATATAACTGAATATTTTTGTGCCACCCTGTAAATATAATGCTAATCATGCTATATTCTATGCAGAGCATTCTTTTGTGCATATAAATAACATATTTCAATTTCCTAAAACTTCGTGGAAAGTAAAGTTATTAAAATTTGATTTATATGAATATCTCTCATAGAACGCAATGCTTTGGAATACTTTTGAGTGTCCCGTGTATAATCCGATGGTGGTATTTCCTCCATTTTATACAGGAAACATCCAATAGTGAACTTGAACAGCATATTTCAATTTCATTAGGATATGTCTACAGTAAAGGTATGAAAATATGGTTTATAGAAATATCTCTCATAAAACACAATGCTTTGAAATACTTTCGGGTGTCCCTGTACACAAACCAGTAGAGGTATAAACTCCATTTTCAATAGGAAACGTCCGATAGTGAACTTGAATAACATATTTCAATTTCACTAGGATATGTCTACAGTAAAGGTATGAAAATATGGTTTATAGAAATATCTCTCATAGAACACAATGCTTTGAAATACTTTCGGGTGTCCCTGTACGCAAGCCAGTAGAGGTATAAACTCCATTTTCAATAGGGACCGTCCGATAGTGAATTTGAATAACATATATCAGTTTCAAGAAATTCCATAAATATCTACGGGAGTTAGAGCGCGGACAGACAGACAGAAAGACGGACAGGCAGACAGGCAGACAGACAGACAGACAAACCGAATTCATAAACACTTTTCAACCTTGTTGGAAAGTGTTAAAAAAGGCAACAATTAAATTATTGTGAGATTCACAAACATACCATAGTGAATGATAGTAAGTACATAAGATAAAACATTTGAATTTTTAGCAAACTGACCAGCATTTAAAGAGATAACGAACCGATGGTATAAAAGCAATGACAATATAATACTTTGTATATGTAAATAAAATGAAATAAAATAAATTAATCTATTATTAACCAGTGTTTTAAAATACAGAAAAAAATATTACTGTTTTATTATTAGTGCTAGAGGCCTATTTCAGTCGGTACAGTTGTCGAATTTTTATAATACACTCTTAATTAGTGCTAAGGGCCTATTTCAGTCGGTTTATTGAATGGGGATTTATTGAATGAAGTCCCCCCAAGGCACAACTTTGACATGAGTCCCCCCCAAGGTACCCCTATTTCAGTCGGTACAGCGTTGTCGAATTTTTATAATACACTCTTAATAGTGCTAAGGGCCTATTTCAGTCGGTTTATTGAATGGGGATTTATTGAATGAAGTCCCCCCCAGGCCCAACTTTGACATGAGTCCCCCCCCAGGCCCAACTTTGACATGAGTCCCCCCAAGGTACAACTTTGACATGAGTCCCCCCAAGGCCCAACTTTGACATGAGTCCCCCCCAAGGTACAACTTTGACATTAGTCCCCCCCCCCAAAACACACCTTTGACATGAGTCCCCCCCAAAGCCCATCTCCCACTCATTGGGAAAAAGAGAAAAAACGTTGTTTTGCGGCTTAAGACAGTTTGGACTTCCAACGTTATTTGTTACAATAGCTGCAGCTGAAACACATTGGTTTGATTTAATGAAAACTTTATCATGGAATTTAGATCGTCACGAATTAACTAAAGAAGAATTTGTCGATATTAACAAGTTTAGCAGTAGGCCTCTGGCACTAAATTAAAATCTGTCGATGTCAGATTTTCATGTTTTAAATAATGAAATAATGTCGTGTCTGTATAATTTTTATTATTATTATTATTATTATTTTTTTTTTTTTTTACAGAAAATAATCTAGTGTGGTACTCATACGATTTTCTCTTACCCTGAAATTTAAGACCATAAAGGCAGATTGGACATTAAGGACCCGTTTCACTCACCGTCACCGGAAGCGTAAATTAATGTTATTCTATCGGGAATATTCTTTACTTATAAATCATTAACTAATACATATTTTTAAATTCTGTTTTCACATTTCGAAAATTGCCAACTGTTAAATTGACGGAACTTTTTTAAAAATATATTTTTAAAAATTTTTTATATTTTATTTTGAAGCTGCAAAACGAATTTTCAATATGTGAAATTTTTCATTTTGCAGTTTCAAAATAAAATATTACAAATTAAAAAAAATACGTTTAAAAAAAAAAGGTGCGTCAATTTAACAGTTAGGAATTTTCAGAATGTGAAAACAAAATTTAAAAATGTCTATTAATTAATAAGCTATAAGTAAAGAAAATTTCCCATAGAATAACATTGGCTCGGGCTTCCCGCGACGGTAAGTGAACGAACACTGTTATATAAACCTACGTTAAAAAGAATTTAAAATAGGCTTTGAAAAAGCTACATTTGACAAATAAATCTATGTGAGCATCCCCGTTTTAATATTGTACTTACATTCAAAAAGAATTCAAGAAGTGTTATTAAATTTAAACGTTCATTTCAAATTATTCAGGCAACTTTCACCCGCGCCATTTCTTGAAACTTATCAATTTTGATAAAAGTTTTCAAGTAGCAGCCTTATATTAACTTCAAAATACAACATTTGAATTGCCTGAAATTATTTATTTTTACGTTATTCTGATAAAACTCATTGACAAAGATTAAACGTTAAAAACATGAATTCAATGGTCAAGGAACCACAAAACGTGTCAATATATAAAAAGAAACGCTGATTATTTAGTTTTAACAATATTTTATTTACCACATGGGTATGAGAAATTAAATTTAATTTCTAAGTAATTTTCCTGAACAGGGTAAAATATTATATTAAAGCACTTCGTTTTCGATTAACTATTGGCACCCTGGAACATCAAAAAAATATGTATAAACCACACTGTGCACTTAAATATAATCCTATATTAATAACATATAACACAGCCTGAAATGCACTTCCATGAATTCCCAAGTATTATCCCATTGCATTCTAGTTCTTTTGCGTAATTAAAAAAAAAAAAAAAAAAAACCTAATATGTTGTGGTCACCACAAGACTTTCATCTATATTTTCCTATACAAATTCACTCAGTAATAATATTTACAAAAAAAAAAAAAAAAAAAAAAAAAAAAGATTTTTTTTTTTCGAAGTTATTTTTGGTAAAAGTAAAAAAAAAATCGATAACTTTGTTTTAAATTATCACATATTTACAGTTCAACCATTCATTTTAAAGATATTGACGAGACCTTTCGAAAGATACCCATCTTGAAAATTTACCCCCCCCCCCTTCCCCGGGGGGGGGTACTTCCCCCCTAGGGGGGAAAGCAATGCCCCCACATGCACAGAAATTTTTTCCTAGTTAACTATTACTATTATCAATAACTCATTAATTTTACAATCACAGTTAAAAATAACTCTCATTATGTACATTTATACGAAATTTTGTCCTATACTGCCATGTTAAAAATTTAGAAAAAATGCGATCACAGCGCCACCTGTTGAGCTATTGATCCCCAAATCTAATCAGCACCAGTTTATGTCAGGGGCCAACTAAATACCAAGTTCGGTTAAATTTCGTAAAAAAAAAAAAAAAAAAAAAACACGATTTCCCCCCCCCCCCCCCCCCAAGTTTTTTTTTTCGTTAAAAGTAAAAAAAAAATCGATAACTTTGTTTTAAATTATCACATATTTATAGTTCAACCATTCGTTTTGAAGGTATTGACGAGACCTTTCGAAAGATACCCATCTTGAAAATTTACTCCCCTCGAGGGGGGACATCCCCAGGGGGGGATGGCGAGGTTTCTATATATACAAAAAAATTTCCCCGTTGACTATCCCTATTATAAATAATTCTTGTAAATTTCATAATGATTACTAAAATATAATTCTCTTTATGCACATTTATACAAAATTTTGTCCTATATCACCATGTTAAAAATTTAGAAAAACGGGTTGACAACGCAACTTGTAAGACAATTTTTACCAAAAGTTGATAGACACTAATTTATGTCAAGGTGTATACCAATTTGTATGAAATTCTGTGCAGTAGTTCCTGAGATACAGTTGCCACAAAATTTTGTCACACATACACACACACAGACAGACAGATAGACAGACAGACAGACATTTTCTTAAAATGGTCAAATCGTATTCTACAGCTCTCAAAACGTGTAAATTCATCAAAAACCTGAGGTCGAAAATTTTTACGAATCCAATACTTTCTTCTATTGAATGTAGAAGAAAGTAAAAAAAAAAAAAAAGAATGAATGAAAAAACACCTTGGAAAAACATAGTTTAAAATAATTATATTTGATTAAAATCGTTTTTTTTTTTAATATGTACACGTTTAAAGCTTTAAAAAGCACCTTCAGGAATTACGAGTACAATGGTTGTGAATTTTCTGAATGTGAAAACGGAATAAATAAATAAAATTAGGTAGCGAGTAATTGTAGAAGCAATTTCCCCCATAGAATAACATGGGCTTTGCTATCGACGAGGTTAGGTATTGTGTGTTCTTAAGCTATACATTGGTGTGTAAATTATTAAGCTCAACACTGAAATTACACTTTTCCTTACCCCCTGCCTTTATTTTTGCCCGTTTCAGTTTGTTTTGTGTAACCCTGTAAAGGAACGGTGAATGATTTCCATACCATATTCTACATGAAACATGCTTTTATGCCTATAAATATATATATATTCGTTTCATTTGGTTTAAAGCAGTCTATAGACGTTGAACTCTACTTATTTATAATTTTCCCCATAGATGTAATGTATTTGAATTCTCTTGGATGACCCTGTACATGAACCATTTGTTTAATCTGAACGAAAAGTTTAGTGTAGCATCTCTATATGATACAGATTAAGAACACCCAGTTTAGACTTCCTGCTGCTATTTGTTCTTTAGATATGCTGATAACATACACACACACAGACCAACCGCTAAAAACCTATTTCTGATTCAGGGGACCTCAAAACGTGTAAATATGACAAAAACTCAATTTCGTAAATTTGACCCAAAAACAATACTTTCTCTATCATATATATGGGTAAGAGACAGTAAAAATTTAATTTTTTGAGGCCATTTATTTAAGAAATGTTTTTAAAGAGATTGTGGTGAGAGTGGTGTGGGGCGACTTTTGCCGGACAATGTATTTTATTTAATAATCATCGCAGAAAGAACAAAACAATTATTAAATTCACTGTCTTGCAAAGATCTTTCCAGAAATATGCCTAAGATTCACATTTTCATTTGAAATTTCAAGATTAATCCCTTGCCAATCAAAAGGAGACATCGTCTAATTGGTTGAACACGAGTTTCGGCGTTTTTCAAAATTTCTCCGTATTCTAAGAAAATGTAAGTAGGATGTGACTTTTGGCGAACCTTGTATCTTCTTTAATAATCATTTCATGACATACCTACTTTTATGAATTTACTACCTTTAAATATTTGTCTTATTCATTGTCTTTGCAGAGGTATGTCACAAGATTCACCTTCCCATTTCAAACTTCAGTGTTGGGGTCCCCTTGCTCCAAATTTTTTTAACTAGAGAAGAGTTCACTCTCAAACTAGTTGAACACGACATTTTCCAAATTCCCAACGGATTTCCGAGATAAGTTGGAGTTGGAGGCATAAAGGGATTGTTTTATGAGAGCAAATTTCAATTTTCCTCTCAGACTATAATATGTGTCTTTTCAATTTCCGCTTCCAATAAAGAAATTCTACTCCAATTGAAGTCCATTAAAACGTCCAAAATGTTTGTCGATTTAATAAACTTATACGGGAAAATGAAACCCCTTAAGTACTAGCAATTACAGTAGTAAGGTAAATATAGCATTAAATGAATTAAAACAAAAAATAGAAAGGTATAAATGTTAATAAACATAAATCGGGGGGGAAAAAAACTAAACGTTAGACAGTAAAAAAAAAAAAAAAACAGTAAAGTTGATAACGTTTTACTTTTGTTTTCAGTCAATATGAATACACAGTGCCTATATTCATGAAAGTACACATTATTCAACTCTGAACAGACGGCATTGCGGCCTTTTCTTTAGATTTGTTGAGTAAAATGAATGAATAAATTTCGTTGCAGATAATGAATGAGCTGTTCAAAATTTAACCAATGAATTATAGAAGTGAAGAACATTTGTGATTATCTTGAGGATATGGAGACCTTAACAAAAGAATTTTGTTCACTGGAAATTAATAATTTTCTGAACAAAATTTTACTTTCTCTTACGCATAAAGTGGTAGAGAAAATATATGTTTTGGAGTCAAATTTTTACTTTCTTCTATATGTAATATAGAGAAAGTATTGGATTCGCGAAAATTTTCGACCTCCGTTTTTTGACGGATCTACACGTTTTGGGATGTCCTGAACACGAATTGATAGTTTTTAAAAAATGTCTGTCTGTGTGTCTGTCTGTCTGTCTGTCTGTGTGTCTGTATCATTTTTTTGTGGACGCTGTATCTCACGAACCAATGAATGAAATTTAACCAAACTTGGTATTTAGTTGCACCCTGACATGAACTGGTGCCCATTAGATTTGGGGATCAATAACTCAACAGGTGGCGCTGTGATCGCATTTTATAGGACAAAATTCCGTATAAATGGGCATAATGAGAGTTATTTTAAACTTGTGATTGTAAAATTAATATGAATTATTGATAATAGTAGTAGTTAACTAGGAAAAAAAATTTGTGCATGGGGGCGGCATCGGTTCCCCCCCTGGGGGGGAAGTACCCCCCCCCCCCCGGGGGGTTAAATTTTGAAGATGGGTATCATTCGAAAGATCTCGTCAATACCTTTAAAACGAATGGTTGAACCATAAATCTGTGATAATTTAAAGCAAAGTTATCGATTTTTTTTACTTTTAACAAAAAAAAAACTTAGAAAAAAAATCGTTTTTTTTTTTTTTTTTTTTTTTTTTTTTTTTTTTTAATATTGTTACTGATTGAATATGTATAGGAAAATATAGAAGAAAGTCTTGTGGTGGCCACAACATACTAGTTGAAATTGAATTTTTGCTGTATTTACACGTTTTGAAGTTCTATGAAGCCAAAAATCAGTTTTTTACGGTTGGTCTTCATGACCGTGTGTCTGTTATCAGCATATCTCAAGAATAAATATTAGCAGGAAGTCCAAACTCGGTATTCTAAATCTGTATCATATGTAAGTGCTAAACTGAACTTTTCATTGAGATTAAGCAAATGGTTCGTATAAAAGGACATCGAAGATAATTCAAATACATTACGTCTATGGGTAAAATTTCTGATAGGTACAGCTTAACACCTTTACACTGCACTAAGTAAAATTAAATGAATAATCTGGTGGGTCACTCACACGACTTCTCTTACCCTGAAATTTAATACTATAAATACAGGTTGGAGATTAGGAGGTAAGATAACGAGTACTGTTATGTAAACCTCTGTTAAACAATTCAAATTAGGCTTCGGAAGAGTTTCATATGATAATTAGTTCTGTGTGAGGGGGCTACCGTCCCCTTCAACCCCACGTTTCATTAATGTACCTACATTTATATAGAATTTAATTCGGTTATTAAAAAATTATTTATTAAAGTTAGTATTTAAACAAATTATCTTTTATGATAATGCAGACAATTTCCATATTAGAGAAGTAGTATAAAACTAAATGAAAAAAAAAAAAAAAAAAATGTTAAATTTATTATCAATATTGCATTTAAAAAAAAAAAAAAAAAAAAAAGGTTAAAAATGAAAAAAATCGATAACTTTATTTTAAATTATCGCAGATCGATGGTTCAACCATTCATTTTAAAGGTATTAATGAACTCTTTTAAAAGATACCCATCGTGAAAATTTACTCCCCTCGAGGGGGGACTTCCCCCCCAGGAGGGGAGGCGAGGCTCCTACATACACATTTTTTTTTTTCCCAGTTGACTATCTCTGTTACAAATATATATATATTCTTTTCATTTGGTTTAGTGCAATCTATAGATGTTAAACTCAACTTACCTGCAATTTCCCCCATAGACATAATGTATTTAAATACTTTTGAGCGTCAATGTACACGAGCCATTTGCTTCATCTCAACGAAAAGCTTAGTGTAGTATCCCTATATGATACACATTTAGAATACCGAGTTTGGAATTTCTGCTACTATTTGTTCTTGAGACATGCTGATAACAGACACACAGACCATTCGCTGAAAACATGATTTTCGTATTCAGGGCACCTCAGAACATGTAACTATAACAAAAACTCAAGTTCGAAAATTTGACCCTAAAACAATACTTTCTCAACCCTATGGGTAAGAGAAAGTAAAAAATACTTTTATATGTATAAAAGAATGTTTAGGATACGATACGAAATCGTTTACCATTTATTTAGAAGGTAACGCAAAATAGTTAGGATATATTAGGAGGATTACTTAGAAATCACTGAAAGCGGATTTAATGTTGTGCTATGTGTTTTTCACATTGTACTTAATTTAAGTACACTGTGTGCTGTGTATATAATTTATAGATAATATATAGGGTCACCCAAAACTGAGTGAATACATTCTTCTTTAATGAATGTAATTAATGGAGTGCTTTACTAAATTTTATCAATTTCACCTAAAAGTAGTGAGAAATGATAATTACATTATCATACCCTATAGTAAACAAAGTACTATAGTTTTGATTCTAAATTCCAACGTTGTTTCTTTTTTCTGTTATTACAGGTTTTGAGGTCCTCTGAATACGAAAATAAAGTTTTTAGCCATTGGTCTGTGTATATGTCTATTATCAACATAACTTAAAAACAAATAATTTTAGAAAATTAACATTGGGTATTTCGAAGATTGTATGACGTTACTACTTCAAACTTTTTGATCGCCCACCAGCGGCCGAGCGGTTCTGCGCTCAAAGCTGGTAGATGGGAGGTGCCGGGTTCGATCCCAGGTCGCGCTCATCGACCTAGCCGTTCGGAGTTTTCCGTGGTTTCCTCCGAAACTCGCGTAAATACGGGCTAGGACCCCTTAGAAAGACCCCCACGGAGGGCATTCCCCCTATAGGCCTAGGACACTTAAGGAGTCAATCGGCCTTAATCCTACAACCAACCAACCAATCAAACTTTTGATCAGAATCAAAGCTGTAGTCAGGGGAGGGTGGTTGGGAGCTCAACTCTTGAATTTTTCACGTTTTTTGAAATTTTTGAACCCCTTTCGAAATTTTTTTCTGGTTACAGTTTTGACCAAGGTTTGTAAAAAGTTCTGTGGATGAAATTTGTCTGAATAATAATAATAAAAAAAGCATTTAAATTTAATAATAGTCTTGAATTTAAACAACTGTTTTTAAAGTATGATTTTATAGAGTAGTTGTTATCTTTAATCTTTAATCTGTCTTTATAGTGTTCAAATGTAGGGTAAGAGAAAGTCGTGTGAGTGTCACACTAGATTGTTTCGTAGAAATATTTGTCGCGAAATACAGATTAAATATGTATAAATTAGAGAAAGCAGTATAATTTGACGTCTCTGGATACAAATAGTAAAATTTTCAACACTCTCTACATTTACATATTTTTTTTATTACTTTTTTACTTTCTTCTATATATTCAATAGAAGAAAGTGTTGGATTCGTAAATTTTATTGTTTTTTGCACTTAGAAGCGTGTGAAAATCCAAACAGAAAAACTATGCCCATTTTTTATATATACATATATATATATATATATATATACACACACTAAATTTATATAAAAAAAAAAAAAAAAATAATAATAACAATAATAATAATTTCCTATCGCATATCTAAAATTATTGCAGATCACATCTTAAAAATCATATTGAATCATATCTGTATACATTATAGTGGCAAGTGGCGTTTTATTTTATCGGTCATAAGTGAAAAATTATTTCCAATTATTTCCCATAGTTATCAATTTTTATTTGATAAACGTGCAAACATTTTTGTTTTTATCTAAACTAGTATCGCCCAGTGGTCGAAAATCTAGTGAATTCAAAGCAGAGTAATTGCTTTCTCGTAAACAGAATTAAATTGCAACACAGCTGCGCCAATTGTTTGTCGATATGCACACAAACTGAATCAGCAGAATTTTACTTATTATACTTCTCTAAGTTCGGTACACTGTTGTAGATGTTGATCTTTTCCTGGAATCAGAGGAAATCGCAATGTGGAAACGCCCCTTGTTGGGTGATATAGCCGAAAAGTTAATCGGCACCAATTCAAACGATGGTCCGACCATATATCAAGTTCGGTTAAATTAAGTCCATTGGTTCATAAAGTACAGTGTTCGGACTTAAAAAGACAGATGTTTTCTAAAAATGGTCGAATTGAATTCAGGAAATCTCAAAATGTGTAGCTTCATTGAAAACCGAAAATCTAATTTTTTTCCGAATCTTATACTTTCTTCTTATATATCCAAAGGATAGAATAATAAAACCACTTTTTTAAAAATAAGTAGTCAATTTCAATTTATTGAAATGCAAGGAAGTCTCAAAGCGTGTAAATTCATCAAAAACTCGTAATCAAAAGTTTTTCCAAATCTTATACTTTCTTCATATATATGTAGAAGATATGGTAATAAATCCATTTTTTTTAAAAATAAGTAATCAATTTCAGTTAATTGAAATATATTATGTTTTAGTTTAAAAATATGTCTTCAAATCAGAGCTGACGTAAATCAAAAAGAAAGAAAGAAAGAATATATATATATCTTAAATCAATTAGCGAAAAATTAGAACTTTTATAAATCAAATCCTTTTTTTATTTGCATTTATGTTCAATAGTATAAACTTTCTATTTACCACTCTTTCACTCAAATTTCTACCATTGTAATGTCTGTTGTCTCTTAGAAAGAAAAATCTGCAGTCGAGATATAGTTTTGCTACATCTATACAAATTATTGTGTCTATGGTTTTATTTGAATTTTAAGAAATTGCCAGATTTAACAACTTTCTACTTTAGGAATTTTTTAATACAAAAGAATACGTGTATAAAATGAAAAAAAAAAAAAAAAAAATGTATTTTTAACTACCTTCTTGACATCGCAAGAAAATAATTTTTGTATTCTGCAAATCTGGCTAATCATATCTTTCGAATGATACCTTTTTCAATCCTCTACTCCCATAATTAATATGTTAAAAGTGTACTACAAATTTCATGTTTGCCTATTAATATATAGATATATAAATCTAAATTGTATCTGTTCGGTTGGTTGGTTGGTTGGTTGAGTTTTACGTCGCACTAGTGCTGCGCAGATGGGCAATTAGCGACGGTTTGGGACACACTCCTAGAGGTGGTCCGGAGACATGCCATCTCAATTTTGATCCTCCACGGAAGGGATGGCTCTCCCGCTTCGGTGACCCCCAGAGGTATAATTTTTGATGGGAACATGGAGGACATTGCGGCCACGACAGATTTTACGTGCACCAGCCACCATTAGTGTACATGACGGTCTTTGGCCGGCTCGAGAACCGAACCCGCAATCTTTCAATTACGAGGCCGGCGCTCTACCGACTGGGCTACCGCGGCCCTGTATCTGTTCGGATTTTTAGTCTGGGTTATTAGACTTTAATTAGACAAAAACTTGTATACTTATTGATCAGGACAAAATCTAACTAATGGCGTATAGTTCAATTAGTCCAAAAGATATTAAATGAAAACCCCATTGTAGCTTTAAAGTCATTAAAAATAAAAATAATTAATACGATAAAAAAAAAGAAAAAAAAAAAAAACATGATGGATTTTTGTTTACTAATCTTTCGGTTTTAGGGAGTAAAAATCTTTAAGAAACAGTTAAAAAAAAAAAAAAAAAGGGAGGACTAATGTGCAAGTTGTACCTGACGGGACTAAAGTGAAAGTTGTACCTCAAGGGACTAATGTGAATGTTGTACCTCACGGGGCTAATGTGCAAGTTGCACCGAACGAACAAACTATTTCTTTCAACGAAAATGCCTACTAACCCTGGACGATAGGTCTAATATATCGTATCATATAATATATCGTATTTATCGTAATATAACTCAATACTTATTTCGCTTCCTTCTTCGACTCGTTTTAATACGCATTTTTTATATGCATGAGCAGCCCCCGAAAAACAAAAACATTAAATCATTAAATTCATTTTTTTACTTATTTTTATTTCATATTATTTCACGCGCACTTTTTATTTCCTAATTCAAAATTATTAAAAAAAACTTTTCCGATATCGCTTGTAACGATACTGATTATTATTAATTTTCTTTTCTTTTTCTTTCAATAATAATAATAATAATGATAATAAAAAGATTTTGATGAAATTGTGGCAAAAGCAGAATTTAGTTTAGGACGGAGGCCTATTAGTTTTTTTTTTTTTTTTCTTTTTTCAAATTATAACATCACTTTCAAATTATTCAATTATATTTTCGATAAATTTTAGATTTCGACAATTGTCCAACTATCGAAATCGACAACGCAAAAGTCCCAGATTGAGACTAATAGGCCCTCAGTCCTAAAAAAATAAATAAATAAGTAAATATATTATTTTTATGTCGAGGAAGGGGGGGGGGGACGCGCAAACATAAAAAAAAAAAAAAAAAGTTAATAATAAAAAAAAAATAAAATTGAGAAAATATCGTGCTTTTGGAACAGCTTCAGTATCGAACGATATATATTATGTATTATAATTATTATTTATAAGTGTTAAAAAAATAAAAGTGAAATTAATTTGCATGTATTTATTATGATTTCAGAAGGGTATGAAGTCCTTAATTAACTGAGAAGTTTATTGGAAAATATTTTCAATTAATATTTTTAAAATTATTAAAAATAAAGATTCTAAACTAATGATGGCAACTTCTAATAAATTAAGATAAATGGAAAAAGCTTAAATTTAATAAAAGAAATGGAAATTTCTGAAAGTAGACAAACTTCGTGATATAAATTTGAATATTAAAAATTTACTAAAACTATGAAAACTATATATCGAAAGATTCTGTCATTCATAAATCATTTAAAGATGAGTCAAAAATAAAACAATAAATAAGTATATGTACATTATGTCGAAAAAAAAAAAAAAAAAAAAAAATGAACATGCAAACATTTGAAAAAAAAAAAAAAAATTAAATAAAACTGAGAAAAATTATGCTAAAGAAATCGAAAAGCTTCAGCACAGAACAGTTTGACGAAATCTGAAATTTGGCATCGAAGTAGCTCGGACGTTTCTCGCCAAGATCTTTATTTACGCAATCGCGATGGCCATTTTAATTCATAACCAAAATGACAACAAAAATTTAAAAGACTCCAAGGGCTCTTATGCTAAAGCTATACCAAAGAAATTTTAAGAAATGAACATAGTAATCTATGCTAGGGAATGATACGCAATTACTGCATGCCTTTATAAGAAGGATAGATTAAAATAAGTCCTGCCGTACTAAATTAAATTCTGTTTTGTGCAGAATTTTATGTCTATTACTTAGAAAACATTTTTTTTTTCGAATCAAGAATAACATCTTCTCAAGTGATTACACTCGCTTACCCTACCCATATATGGTAGTGAAAGTACAGTTTTTGGGTCAAATTTTCAAAATTAAAATTGGTGCTATATTTACACATTTTGAGATTTTTTTTTTTTTTTTTTTTTTTTTTTACAACGAAAATATTTTTTTAGTTGTTGGTCTGTGTGTCTGTCTGTTTACATTGTTTGGTTCGCATGTAACTGACAGGTTACTTAAAATTATTCGAATAAGTTTCAGAGAGTGATGTTAGATGCAAATTTCTGAATAATTTAAAATAAATTTCAGTAATTATAACATCCATTTTTTTTTTTTAAATGACTATAGCTATAATAATCATAAGAGGGCTGAGGAGGAGGGAGGCGGTAGCTCCCGTCTCTCGTCACAATGAAATTTGTGTTAAATAAAACTGTTTCTAAATGTAATTTGAAATACAATAGTCTCCCATTATCCACGGCATTGAATTATATATTTTCCTAGATATTATTGTTTTCAATTATTATTTTTTATTTTTGTTTTTTATAAAATTTAATTTTAATACCTAATTGAATGTATATTTTTTTAATTATCTCATTTTTTCGAGTTTATTGTACCGTTTAAAATATAACAGAAATCTTCAAATGTCGCACTTCCTGTCAATGTAACGACGTTTCTTAATAATGTACGTAAGAAAAAACAGTGTGAGTGCCACACCAGATTATTTTTTAGATTTTAATTCTCGTTTTTGGGATGAACCTATGAAAGTGGTAGACCCATTTCATTGTTTGCTTTCAGTTATAGGTTTTCGAAAATTACTCATTTATTATTCTCAATAGTTACATTTTGAAGTTCCTCGAGCGAAGTTCGAACTTATTTTTGAGAGAATTCTTTAGAGAATAACCGTTTCTGCTTCCATTTCGATGATATTCCAAGCCACAGAAAAATCGTTATCTCGCCAGCCCACGCGAAAAACGAGTGAATGAACCGAGTAATATAGCTTTCAACTCTCAAAATGAATGCAAGTTTTAAACTACCTACGCATTCATATTTGATACTCAGCACGCGCTCGAGCCGACTTGATAAGAATGTCCGGTAAAGAAAAGAGAAGAAACAATAACCTTGCCTTCCCGATCGAATGAAACCGAAAACGATATAATTTGGAATGAAGACATATATAAACGCATATCTTTCGAAATAAATTAATAGGTAGCCAATAATCTTAAATATTTTAATATTATGTTTTTTTTTTGTTTTTTTTTTTTTTACTTTCTTCTTGTACTGTTGTTTCTTTCGCATATTTTGTAAGTCAGATAAATGAACTTGCGCCAGAAATTTCAATTACCATAAAAGTTTAGAAAACGTATGTATTTCTTCGTACACATTGTACTTTCTGTTAGATAAAATTTCTGGCGTAAAACTGATTTATCTGACTGGCGAATTATATGTAGGAAATTACGGTACATAGCAATGCATACAATACACGGTACATAGAAAGTATATTGAATTCGTGAAATTTTTTTTACCCCCGGTTGTCAATATGTTGAGCGGTTTTGTAAATTAACACGCTACTCTAAAAAAAAAAAATCATTTTTTGTCATTTCAAGAAAAAGGAGAGCCATTGAAAGGAGTGAGTTTTTAACCTTAGAAACTTCGTTCGAATTTCGTTTTAAAGCACGTGAAAAATCGTAAAGAAAAGTCATTAATGCTATTTTAATAGAACACATACTTTTTGAGAAAAATGAGTCAGCGTCAAGTTCATTATCAGAGAGGAGTTCAAGAAAGAATGTATAGCAGTATGCTTTACTAGAGTCCTCATCTTTTTACTTTGTGGTTAGATGGTTGGCCTTTTATTTTGGGAGAGTGCTGGATCCAGCAACAGCTATGCTAAATGCAGTGGAGCATCCAAAGGGAGGGAGGGGGTGGGGGGGGGGGTGATGGGGCTGTAGCGCTTCTCAAAATTTTGCAGCAGATTTAAAAAAATAAAAATTCCTTACTTTAGGTTTAAAAAATAAATAAATAAATAAATAAAAAAAATACGTGTGGCACTCGAGGACTGCCGCGGTAAAGCTATTGCATAGCATTTTTTATCAACTTATGCAATTATAATTATTTATTTATTTTATTTATGCTTTGATATTAATTCAAGTTTTTTCTTTGATATTAATTCAAGTTACACATTTTGAGCGTGGTGACCGATAAGAAAACAATTTTTTTTCTTTTATTGAATAAATGAGAATATATCCGCAATGAGAATATATCAAAAATATCCGCAATCGATTTGTAGGTATCGAAAACCTCGATGTACCAAATTTGAATGATCTAACTCTATTTTTTGTGAAAAGGTATTTTAATAGGTTTTTAAAGGCCTGCAAGTCGAATGGGGATATTCAAGTTTTTTCTTTGATATAATTTCAAGTTACACTTTTTGAGCGTGGTGACCGATAAGAAAACAAATTTTAATAGAGAAAAGGTATTTAATAGGTTTTAAAGGCCTGCAAGTCGAATGGGGATATTCAAGTTTTTTCTTTGATATTAATTCAAGTTACACTTTTTGAGCGTGGTGACCGATAAGAAAACAAATTTTAATAGAGAAAAGGTATTTAATAGGTTTTAAAGGCCTGCAAGTCGAATGGGGATATTCAAGTTTTTTCTTTGATATTAATGAATAAGATAAAAATAATAAGAAAACAAATTTTAATACAGAAAAGGTATTTTAATAGGTTTTAAAGGCCTGCAAGTCGAATGGGGATATTCAAGTTTTTTCTTTGATATTAATTCAAGTTACACTTTTTGAGCGTGGTGACCGATAAGAAAACAAATTTTAATAGAGAAAAGGTATTTAATAGGTTTTAAAGGTCTGCAAGTCGAATGGGGATATTCAAGTTTTTTCTTTGATATTAATTCAAGTTACACTTTTTGAGCGTGGTGACCGATATAAAACAAATTTTAATAGAGAAAAGGTATTTAATAGGTTTTAAAGGCCTACAAGTCGAATGTGGATATTCAAGGTTTTTCTTTGATATTAATGAATATGATAACAATAATGATAAGATAACAATAATGATAAGAAAACAAATTTTAATAGGAGAAAAGGTATTTTAATAGGTTTTAAAGGCCTACAAGTCGAATGGGGATATTCAATTTTTTTCATTGATATTAATTCAAGTTACACTTTTTGAGCGTGGTGACCGATAAGAAAACAAATTTTAATAGAGAAAAGGTATTTAATAGGTTTTAAAGGCCTGCAAGTCGAATGGGGATATTAAAGTTTTTTCTTTGATACTAATTCAAGTTACACTTTTTGAGCGTGGTGACCGATAAGAAAACAAATTTTAATAGAGAAAACGTATTTAATAGGTTTTAAAGGCCTGCAAGTCGAATGGGGATATTCAAGTTTTTTCTTTGATATTAATGAATAAGATAACAATAATGATAAGATAACAATAATGATAAGAAAACAAATTTTAATAGAGAAAAGGTATTTAATAGGTTTTAAAGGCCTGCAAGTCGAAAGGGGATATTAAAGTTTTTTCTTTGATACTAATTCAAGTTACACTTTTTGAGCGTGGTGACCGATAAGAAAACAAATTTTAATAGAGAAAACGTATTTAATAGGTTTTAAAGACCTGCAAGTCGAATGGGGATATTCAAGTTTTTTCTTTGATATTAATGAATAAGATAACAATAATGATAAGAAAACAAATTTTAATAGAGAAAAGGTATTTTAATAGGTTTTAAAGGCCTGCAAGTTGAATGGGGATATTCAAGTTTTTTCTTTGATATTAATTCAAGTTACACTTTTTGAGCGTGGTGACCGATAAGAAAACAAATTTTAATAGAGAAAAGGTATTTAATAGGTTTTAAAGGCCTGCAAGTCGAATGGGGATATTCAAGTTTTTTCTTTGATATTAATTCAAGTTACACTTTTTGAGCGTGGTGACCGATATAAAATAAATTTTAATAGAGAAAAGGTATGTAATAGGTTTTAAATGCCTGCAAGTCGAATGGAGATATTCAAGGTTTTTCTTTGATATTAATGAATAAGATAACAATAATGATAAGATAACAATAATGATAAGAAAACAAATTTTAATAGAGAAAAGGTATTTAATAGGTTTTAAAGGCCTGCAAGTCGAATGGAGATATTCAAGTTTTATCTGATCTACTTTATACACAAATTTTACGCGTACAGCTATTCACTGTTGTACATAGATGATAGATACCTATGCACCTATATACTTTCTCACAAACAGCTGCTTATGTATTCGTCCGATTTCGGGGAAACTCGTCTCGATCTGTGCGAGCTTCGTACAGCCGAAGTCTACCGAACTGTGTTACGTTTTTTTTTCGTTACGGAATTTTTCGTTTCGGTCGCCGCGCTCAAAGCCCGCGATAAAAGCTATACAATAGCTTAATAACAGTAATTTCTTTCTCTTTTTTTCTTTACTCTTTCCAACCTATATAAGTAATCCTTGCAAACGTGAGTCGTTGGTCCATCAAGAGATATATAGTTTTGGTGGGTCAAACGACATATTTTTTGTCCCCTTCACCAGTATTTTATGAGTTAGTTACGGTTAACTCACAACATAAAAATGCTGTATATGCGGCTCAAAGTTAACAACAATCTATCCACCCCACTGCATTTAAAACTGTTTATAACATAACGGGAAATTGTAATGAAAACAGCAGTTGTTTCAAAGCTGGCCCATACAAATTTTGCTTGTAAAGTTGTTTTGGAGTCAGATTTCTGAAAATGAAATTTTGCTATATTTACATGTTTTGAGGTCTCTTGAATTAATGGTACGCTTGAAAGTGAATCGAGGTATTTTTTAAATTTTGTCGTATACGTTTTTGCTGTGACAAATACTATCCATCAGGGCCTTCAAACTTGATATTGATTTTAAAGTAAGAAGGTTGAATTTTCCTCAGAGAAACAGATCAAATATACCAAAACGTGGTCCAGAAACTCATTAAAAGGCAACTACTTTTTTTTTTTTTTTTAAGCTATTGTATAGCTTTTATTGCGGGCTTTGAGCGCGGCGACCGAATCAGAAAATTCCGTAACGAAAAAAAAACCTAACACAGTTCGGCAGACTTCGGTAGACTTCGGCTGTACGAAGCTCGCACGAATCGAGACGAGCTGCTCCGAAATCGGACGAATACGTAAGCAGCTGTTTGTGAGAAAGTATATAGGTGTATAGGTATCTATCATTTATGTGCAACAGTGAATAGCTGTACGCGTACAATTTGTGTATAAAGTGTCTTTAATATGAATAAACAAAGTGCATTTATTTGTGTATAAAGTGTTTTTAATATGAATAAACAAAGTGCATTTATTAATGAAGAAAGTTATGAAAAAATAGTGAAAGAAAATGAGTGAGTACTCTATATACATACATTTTATTATTATCACAAATGCAGTATTTTTTAACACGCTTTTATTAGCTTCACCTGTATGTATGTATGTATGTATGTATGTTTGTTTGTTTGTTTGTTTGTAACTTCTCTGGGAGCAAACAAAAAAATTATATTGTGAAATAAAATCTTTTTGTAAAAAAATAGAACCGACTCCAAAAAGCAACTACTATTAAAAAAAAATTGTATGAAATGAAACTAAATTGCGCCAAAAAGTATAAAATAATTTCCTTCGCCAAACAACCTATAACACTACAATTAATCATAACTTTTGAAGTCGGCGCAAAATTAAATAAAATTTAATTAGTTTTTAAAGGTTTGTTTTTAGATCGGTAGCAACAAATGCTGTCGTCTCGAATGATCCATTTTCATGTTTCCTTTATTATTGTATTCACTGTATACAATTGGTCCATTGGTAGCATCTACACAGAACAGTGGACATTTTTCACAATGCAGAATTTATGTTTCTACGAAGTTAGAGTTTTCCTTGCAAATTTGGTATAACTTTGATAACTATCATCCTTGGTGGCTTTTGGATTTGGCGTTGAAAACGTATTGCAAAAATATACACGCAAGATGTATATTTTCATAATACATTTTGTACGAAGTATTGTTTCATATTCTTGATTACTCTCTTAATATACCTTATCAAATTAATCATGATATCCCAAAGAAATTAAATATGTTTGCCAGATAATTTTGCGATTTTTCTTTCACCAAGGACATCAGATACCAGCATCTTCGCCAACTTTTGCTGCTTACAAAATCTTATTTGTTTTCTTGAATCAAAATAGTTTTCGGCTGCGTTTTGCAGGTGACAATGTGAGATGTGTAGTTTGAATAGGATTCGATTTTTGTATTGAATAAAGGTATCAATTTTTATTTAATTTTGCGCCGACTTCAAAAGTTATGATTAATTGTAGTGTTATAGGTTGTTTGGCGAAGGAAATTATTTTATACTTTTTGGCGCAATTTAGTTTCATTTCATGCAATTTTTTGAAGTCGGTTAAAAAAAATACTTCCCCTTCGTGAACGATATGGCGTAGAGGTAAGGCGCCGCGCTACGAACCTAAAGGTCCAGTGTTCGATCCCCGTCAGGGGAAATTTTTTAAAAATGGTTTTTGTTAATTCTAAGTTATTTTAATTAAAGATTTAAATGTATGTAAATATTACGGTGTATCACTCACACGATTTTCTCTTACCCTGAATCTTAATACTAAGATAGATATTTTGTGCTTTTTAGTTCACATTTCTATAAAAGCGTGTTCTTTAATTTTTTAAAACTATAATATATATATATATATATATATATATATATATATATATTTAAGCTATTGCATAGCTTTTATCGCGGGCTTTGAGCGCGGCGACCGAATCAAGAAATTCCGTAACGAAAATAAACCTAACACAGTTCGGCAGACTTCGGCACGGTGTTTCTGTGCGTGCGACTAGACGTATGCGTGTAGACTAGCTGCTAACTGTTCATAACTGATTCTATCTCTTTTAGACACAATGCTAGTGAGACAGCGTGCTTTTTGGCCGCGTCCACGAATGAGTTCGAGCCCGCGACTAGTTGAACCTTAACGTGTATGTATATGGTACGACTGTACGAAGCTCGCACGGATCCAGACGAGCTGCTCCGAAATCGGACGAATACGTAAGCAGCTGTTTGTGAGAAATTATATAGGTGTATAGGTATCTATCATCTATGTACAACAGTGAATAGCTGTACGCGTAAAATTTGTGTATAAAGTGTTTTAAATATGAATAAACAAAGTGCATTTATTAAAATCCCCCCCAAGGCACAACTTTAACATGAGAGGCACAACTATGACATGTTCCCTCCCCAAGGCACAACTTTGACATGAGTCCCCCAAAAAGCACAACTTTGACATGAGTCTTCCCAAGGCACAACTTTGACATCAGTCCCCCCGAAGGCACAACATTGACATGAGTCCCCCCAGGCCCAACTTTGACATGAGTCCCCCCAAGGCACAACTTTGACATGAGTCCCCCCCCAAGGTACAACTTTGACACGAGTCCCCCCAAGGCACAACTTTGACATGAGTCCCCCCCAAGGCACAACTTTGACATGAGTCCCCCAAAAGGCACAACTTTGACATGAGTCCTCCCAAGGCACAACTTTGACATCAGTCCCCCCAAGGCACAACTTTGGCATGAGTCCCCCCAAGGCACAACTTTGGCATGAGTCCCCCCCACAAGGCACAACTTTGACATGAGTGCCCTCAAGGCACAACTTTGACATGAGTCCCCTCCCCCGGAACTTGAATTAATATCAAAGAAAAAAAAATACTGCATAAATAAAATAAATAAATAATTATAATTGCATAAGTTGATAAAAAATGCTATGCAATAGCTTTACCGCGGCAGTCCCCGAGTGCCACACGTTTTTTTTTTTTACCAATATAGGAATATTATTTTATCTTTAAATGACCGTTTCTTACATATAATTTACACCACTCTCTACTTTAAATACCATTACTAAAAGAAGCTTGCTGATTAAAATTTCATTTTTCTGGTATACTCTTTTTTATTGAATCAATTTTATTTAACAGCTGTTTGATTTGAATTCCTTTCAATGAGAAGTCATGAAAAGTTTATGCATATAGAACACAAAATGAGTTTGTGAATGTGTCGGAAAAACGACCTTTTTTAAGAGAATTTTTTTGACAAACTTTAATTAAATATTTTCATTGAAGAAGTTATTATTATTATTATTATTTTGGACAACATTCAGAGTATAGTGTAAACACGTTCCCCGCGCCTAAGATTGCGGGTGGTTTCAAAAGCTTGGGGATGCCAAATTGAACAACAGTTTGAAGTAATAGACAGGTTAGGCTGGTAAGCATCCAGTGATTCGACATTCTCTTATCGCTTATTTTCTCTTAACCACAAGGATTATCACCCTTACTGGATTCGTTGAGTTAGCACTTACGCAGAGGCTTCCATGGTCTCAAGAAGCATGGTTGAAGAATAACATGCATGATTTCTGTACATTATGAAACACATTATCGAACTTAACTCAGTCCTCCCCGAATTAAAATCCTAGATACGCTACTGGCAAGATGTGAATTCATTCTGAAAGAAAATCACCTGAAGTGACGTTTTGGTATCAAAGACTACTTCATTTGTCCGATACGTGAAATGTCATTTCGATACCAGGGAATTACAACTTTTGTGTGTTAACCCTTCGAGTGCTATGGACGCACATATGCGTCCAGCGAAAGTCATTAATATAGACTATAGACGCAAATACGCGCTTAACAGATGTTATCAGTATGGACTATGGACGCAAATACGCGCTTAGCAGATGTTATCAGTATGGACTATGGACGCAAATACGCACCCGGCAAAAATGATCAGTGTACCGTCAACGAGATCCATACTACGCGAAAAAGTATTCAGTCCCTGGCAATCGTCAGCGCCAACCGCGCGCAGTCCGTATGGACCGCATAGGCCGCGAGTATTCAGCACTCAAAGGGTTAAAAGTGCGTTGAACTGATATCCTTACCGACACCGAAATAGTTATCTATCTAATGCCAGATACTCAACACAACTTTGAGTGTCAGTGATATTTCCGATGCATAATCGACAAAATTGTATACGAGTTCTGACATCGCCATCACGGAATGAATATAAAAACGACACCTAACTGTTATCACCAATCTCTTATGATGGTTATAATTGTGGATTGAATTTTCGATGCATATAGATGTAAAGTGAGGGACCTTTTCGGTTCCGCAATGGAAGAGGTGATCTTTATCTTTCCCGATGATGATTAGCTGTATACAAATTAGTATGATTTTGTGCTCCTGCAAGTTGACGTTTTCTCAGCATAGAAGCAAGTTTATTTACAAAGTGGTGGCAATGAACAAAACCGAGCGAAAATAAAGTTACAAATTCAGAGCATTTTCATTCTTTAAATCTGGTGTTAAAAATTATCATATCTCTAATACTAGAATAAAATCATGTATTCATCATATTAGTGGTGCCTCATAAAACTATCAAGTGTCAAATACTTGCCTGAATACAACTATTTGATACTTCTATTGTATATAATATACTTTGTACTCTACAGCATGTGATATAATTTTTTTTATGTAAAGGTATCGGAATATTACCCTAAAATCGACATTTCTGATATCAGATCATAATGATTTAATTTTTATGTGTTTGTTGTATGTATATACTACGCCTACAGAAATTCACGCTTAAAAAATAGGTTGAAATATTCAGAATCACAACCGTATCGTTTCTCGAAATTGGAAATGAGCATCATGAGAATCCCAATAGAAAAAATATATGAGTCATTTTTAATTAATAAACTCACTTTTCTTGCTGCTTCTACCCACTGGTATCGTTCGTCACTGCTGTCGTAGACATAGTTTTGTCGAAGACGCATGTACTTGTCAAATAAGATTTGTTTTTGTCTTTCGAAATCCGTTATATAAGGTGAAGGCTCCATAATAATCTTCAATCGTTTTAAGAAATTTTTTCTTCTGAAAGAAAAAATATATTAATTAATAAAGGAAAAAAAGATTTTTAAAGTGGCAAGACACACCAATGGCTGATAGGTTTTCTTCTGAGTGCTGCTTGACAGATAATGTCATATTCAGATTCAGGTCATGCTCGTAGACCTTGCCTAGCTATTTGAAAGTTTCTGTGTATTTTTTTTTTTTCCGAAACTCAAATGAATACTTACACAAACTAAAATACCTTAAAAAGACCCCATGGAAGGCAAAACACTCTAGGCCTCTCGAGAAAAAAATCGATTGTACCACCCACCCACACTTAGAATAATAAATTTCGAGGACAATTAATTAATGGAAAAAGTATGTATGTTTGAAATGTCCAACATAGCTTTAGATGTAAAATCCGAAACTTTTCATTTTGCATGATAAAGAGTGAGCTCATCTTATAAATTATTGGAGGAACCTGAGCCCCATGGGCGGATATAACTCAATGCCTATGTCGTAAGGTATTCAATAAAACCAAGAGAATGGATTCTTTTTAACTGACGGTATATATATTTTTATTTGATTTTGGGTATTACTATTGGTTTACATGTGGTAGGGAATCATTAAAAAAGAAATTTAAATTAGTTGGCATAGGTGGACACTGCTCACTTCCCCATCATATGTATGTTCTCATAAATTTCTAGTACAGAACATATTCTATTCATGTTAAGAGAAATTAATTTGACCAAACGCTTGACACAGTAACAGTTACGAAATCCCCGTATAATAGGTTACCCACCGTACAGTTCGATATATTTTTCTTATTCTAATCTATTGATTTATTTTATTGGGGTCAGTTTCGTAGTTTAGTATTCATGTTACTATTTCCAATGCAACAATCTCCAAAATGCATATTTATATGGAATATCGTCTCATTTTGCTATATTAATAAAATCTTAAATTTCGAATAACTTACGAAATTTTCCTATTAGAATATTTGTGGTCAATCCTGTTGAAACAAGTATCATAAATGTTATTGTGAAGTTGTCTGATGTATTTAGGATCCTCAAAATGGGCGTTTATGCTCAATTTTGCCCTATTCTGCCATGTTAAGTAAATCGTAAATTCCAAATAACTTACGAAATTTTTAAATTAAAAAGTTCGTAGTCGGGTATGTTCATGCTAGTATCTTAAATGATATTTTAAAAGTGTTCTGACATCTTTACGATGAAAATATACCTCAAAGTGGACGTTTATGTGAAATTTTGCCCTATTCCACAATGTTAAGTAAATCGTAAATGTCCAGTGACTTACGAAACTTTTAAATTGGAAAAATCATAATTAAGGATCTTTATACTAGTATCTTATATAATATATTAAAAGTAATCTGATATCTTTACGATGAAAATATTCCTCAAAAAGGACATTATGCGAGATTTTGCTGTATTCTGCAATGTTAAGAAATTCGTAAATTTCGAATAATTTACGAAATTTTCAAAGTAGCATATTTCTGATTAATGTGCATCCCGGCATCAAAACTAATACTTAAAAGCTGTTCTTACATCTTTACAATAAAAATATTTCTTTTCATGCACGTTTAAGTGAAATTTTGCCCTATTCTCACATGTTAAGAAAATCGTAAATTTCGAATAACTACTGAAGTTTTTTAATTAGAATGTTGCGAATAAATAGAGTCCTTGCCAGTGTCATAACTAATACTTTAAAACTGGTCCGGCCTCTCTGCGATCATTTGTTCGTGAGATATCGTGTACAGACTAAAAACTAACTAACGGACTTACGGACTAACAAACTAACAGAAACCCTACAGACGGACACCATGCAAATTTTGCCATTTTCGGGATTCCTCACGTCTGAAAACGTGTAAAAAAGTGAAAAAACCGAGGTCGAAAATTTTCACGATTACCTAAGTTCCGCATACCTATAGTATGCTGTGGAACTAAAATTCATAACTATTGAATGAATTGAAAGAATTGAACGTGGTTTACGAATAAATGATTCTCGTGAAAGGAGATTTATTTATGTATGTATATATTTATTTTTTTAGAAAAGAAAAAATAATAATTAAGCTATTTGTCGATAGAGGGCGCTGAGCATGACCAGATCACACATTTTCATGAAAAACTGTACTTATTCGCTTGAAGATGTTTACAGGCTTATAAGTCCTATTCTCTGCGTTCGTCGTCACCACAAATTACCGTTTGCAAACGAGTTATAGCACTGCTAACTGCGGCTTCAGTCGAAGTTTCTTACCTGAGGGAAAACATCTTCACCAATAATGCTTTATCCACCAAGTCAGCATCGCAATTAAAATTTCATGTATGCACAAGTAGGAGGCAAAATCAGAAATAAGCTGTTCTAATCGCAAAATTGTGCAATTTATAGGACTTTCATTTGCATATTTTTCTTTCACATCCATGCGAAAAATTTCATTATTTTTCTAACTATCGTCGACAAAAAACTTAGCAATGTTTTTTTCTTTACCAAAAAAAAAAAAAAAAAAAAAAAAAAAAAAACTAGTATGATGTGGTCACCACATGACTTTCTTCCATATTTTCCTATACAAATTCACTCAGTAAAAATAATTCATTAAAATTATTATTTAGAAAAATTGTTTTCCATGATAATGCAGACGATTTCCATATTCGAGAAGTACCATAACGCTAAATATCCCAAAACAGTCAATTTTATTCTCAGTACTACAAAAAAGAAAAACTAGTTGGCATAGCTCTGCTCAGTTCCCCATCATATTTATGTTCTCATAAATTTTTAGTTTGAGAGATATAATCATGTTAAAAGAAATGAATTTGAGAAAAGCTTGATACAGTGACAGAATGAAAACCCCGCCTAATAGGCTATCCACCGTTCACTTCGATATATTTATCTTATTCTAATCTATTAATTTATTTTATCAGGGTCAATTCCGTTGATTAGTTTTCATGCTACTATTTCCAATGCAATAATCCTCAAAATTCATATTTATATGAAAAATTTACAATTTCGCCATGTTGGTAAAATCGTAAATTACGAATAATTTACGAAATTTTCCTATTAGAATATTTGTATTCAATCATGTTCAAACAAATATCATAAATATAATTTTGAAGTTGTCTAATGTATTTATGAGCCTCAAAATGAAAGTTTATGCTCAATTTTACCTTATTCTGGCTACGAATTTTTTTAAATTGGAAAAATCATAGTCTATGATATTCATGCCAGTATCCTAAATAATATTTCGAAAGTGGTTTGACATCTTTACGATGAAAATATCCCTCAAGATTGACGGTTTATGTGAAATTTTGCTCTATGCTGCCATGTTAAGAAATTCCTAAATTTCCAATAACTTACGAAATTTTTATATTGGAAAATTCATAGTCATTAATATTCATACCAGTGTCCTAAATAATATTTCAAAAGTAGTCTGACATCTTTACGATGAAAATATCTCTCAAACTTGACGTATTTGTGAAATTTTGCCCCTATACGGCCATGTTAAGAAATTCGTAAATTTCCAATAACTTGCGAAATTTTCAAAGTAGCATATTTATAGTTACTGATGTTCCTTCCGTCATCAAAACTGATATTTTAAAACTGGTCTGACATTTTTACAGTAAAAAGTTTCCATTTAATGCACGTTTAAGTGAATTTTTGTCCTATTCTCCCATGTTAAGAAAATCGTAAATTTCTAATAACTTACGAAGTTTTTAAATTCGAATGTTGCAAATAAATAGGGTTCTTGCCAGTGTCGAAAGTAATATTTTAAAACTGATCTGACCTCTCTGCGACAATTTGTTCTTGAGATATCGTGTACACAGACTAACAAACTAACGGACTTACACACTAACAGACTAAGAGACACCCTACAGACAGACACCATAGAAATTTTGTCATTTTCGGATTCCTCACACCTGAAAACGTGTAAAAAAGTAAAAAAACCGAGGTCGAAAATTTTCACGATTACCTAAGTTCCCCATACATATAGTATGATGGGGAACTAAAAAAATTCGATAACTTTATTTTAAATTATCACAGATCGATGGTTCAACCATTTGTTTTAAAGGTATTGGCAGGTATTGGCGAGCTCTTTTGAAAGATACCCACTATGAAAATTTACTTCCCCCCTATAGGAGAAGGCGAGGCTCCCACATACACATTTTTTTTTTTTTCCCAGCTGAATATTTCTACTACAAATAATCCTTTTAAATTCCATAATGATTATTAAAAATTAATTCCCTTTATGCACATTTATACAAAATTTTGTCCTATACCACCATGTTAAAAATTTAGAAAAAGCGGGATCGTGATGCAAGCTGCTGGACAATTTCGACCAAAAGTTGATAGGCACTAATTTATGTCAAAGTGTAACTAGATACCATTTTGTATGAAATTCTGTGCAGTAGTACATGAGATACAGTCGCCAGAAAATTTTGTCACACACACACAGACAGATAGACGTTTTCTAAAAATGGTCAAATCGTGTTCTACAGCTCTCAAAATGTGTAAATTCATCAAACGCCAGGTCGAAAATTTTTACAAATCTAATACTTTCTTCTATTAAATATACAGGAAAGTAAAAATCCTCCACGAGAATGATTATTTCACAAACTTCGTTCAATTCTATCAATTCATTCAATAGTTCTGAATTTTTAAAATGTCTACAAACTTATGTTACACCCTATATGTATGTAGTATATTATTTATATGTATGCTTAAAATAAATAGGTCCCTTAAGTTCCTTTTTTTTTTCAATTTTGGTCCCTAAAGTCCCTTTATTTTTGAGGGAGGTGTGCTAAATGCCCTGGTATTGTCTTGAGAAATACTGCTAGCAGCAAACTGCGTTTCCAGTTGTAAAAACAATAGTTTTGGCTTATTAGCCAGAAAGTTGGCGGTTTAACTGCCACTCGATTTATTTCTGCAGTTGGAGAATCGAAATTTAATTCAGTAGAAATTTTACCTTCTTTATCCATTTTAAGAAAAAATGCGAATAGTTAAATTTGAATTAATGCATTAACGTACTCCATTTCCGAAGACTTCAACAGCATTAGCATCAAAATTGACAGCTGCTACGCTCAATATCACGTCCAATGAGGTCACCAGATATAGGTAATACGTTTGGTACGTCGATTATCATGAAAGCTATTTATAAAAACTAGTATCGCCCAGTGGTCGAAACTCGACCTTTTTTTTTGCAAAGCGAGGTAAAGCAAAGTTATTGCCTTGTCCTAAACGGAATGCAATTGCAACACAGCTGCGGCAATTGTTTGCCGATATTCACTCTAACTGAATCAGCAGAGTTTTACTTAATATAACTATTTCTCTCTGTAGATGTTAGCCTTTCCTGAAATGAGAGAAAATCGCAACGTGAAAACGCCCCTTGTTGTGTGATACAGCCCAGAAGCTAATAGGTACCATGTCAAACCAAGGCCCAACCAAGTATCAAATTCTGTTAAATTAATTCGATTGGTTCATAAAGTACAGTGTTTGAACAAAAAAAAAAAAAAAAGATATTTTTCAAAAATGGTCGAATTGAGTTCGGGAAATTTCAAAACGTGTAACTTTATCGAAAACCGAAAATCTAAAACTTTTCTGAATCTTATATTTTTTACTTATATATGCAGAGGAAAGAATAATAAATATACTTTTTAAAAAATAAAAATAAGTAGTCAATTTCACTTAATTAAAATGCAAGGAAATCTTAAAACGTGTAAATTCATCGAAAACCGGAAATCAAAAGTTTTTATGTATCTTCTACTTGCTTCTTCTACCCACAAAAGCTAGCAATAAAGACACTTTTTTAAAAAATAAGTAGCCAATTTCAGTTAATTGAAACGTAAAGAAAGCTCAAAACATGTAAATTCAGCAAAAAACGGAAATCGGAATATTTTCCGTATCGTCTACTTATACATGCAGCAGTTAGTAACAAATCCATTTTCCTTTTATTTAGTATATTAGTTGAATATTTATTGTTTAAATATCACCCTTTGAAATGAAATGTTTATGTTTACATTCGAAACTGGAAGTTTGCCATTTTTTTCTGGAGTTTTGTGATTTTAAATTAAGATTTTATCAATTTTACAGAAAAAATAACTCAATCAAACACATGTAGACAGTAACTTATATATAACCCAAATATCGGAATTAAAATCGGCAGATAATTTCCGTTATTTTTTAATAATTAAAAAAAAAAAAATCCAAACGATTAACATAGAAAATCTTTTTAATGGCTCCATGGACAAACAGTGACGTCATCACTTGGCTTGCGTATAGTGATGCTACATTATACAAATTACTGTGTCTATGGTTTTATTTGAGCTTTATGAAATTGCCAGATTTAACAACTTTCTACTTTTAGGTATTTTTTAATGTAAAGGAATACGTGTATAAAAGGGAAAAATGGGGGAAAATGCATAAAAAATAAATGTATTTTTAAATATCTTCTTGACATCGCAAGAAAATAATATTTGTATTCGCACCTTCCGGCTAACCATACCTTTCGAATGATACCATTTTCAACCCTCTACTCCCATAATTAATATGTTAAAAAGGGACAACAAATTTTATGCTTGCCTATTAATATATAGATAATTTTATTTACACGCAATATAAGAACTAAAATATCTACAGAAGAATATATTTATAATTGCAGGTATGATGCTTAACTAACGGATTCAAGGAAAGAAAGTACTAATTAGAATAATATTCTATATAATATTTCTCTAACGTGGACCAGTTCTGATTATATTTTGTCAAAACCATACGATAGTGGTGTAATTAATAAAATACTCCAGGATAAAACATAATATTTTAAATGGACAACATTTAAGCATGCGGACTCTACTCAGTGATCTAATTAAAAAAAAAAAAAAAAAAAAAAAAGACGGCATTTGTTTGATGAATTATTATCATAAATTGACTAAAAACACAATCATAAAAAGTATAATCAAAAGAGGAATTATTATTATTATTATTATTATTATTTTCTTTACAAAAAATTGCGCCAAAATAAAAAAATAAAAAGTGATCGCCAACATGGCGACAAAAATTTAAAAGGCGTCATGGGTGTCCAGCACTAAAACTGGAAGAATGAAATCTGGGTCATCGATCATGGATTTTATTTTAAAACCTTTCTTTGAAAGATTTTGGTTTCACTCTTGCACAGTATTAATTTGGTTCTAATAATAATTTGGCTTTTTGTAAATTAAAATTTTAATTAGGCGGTAAAATTGGTATAATATTTATGAGTTTTAAATTTTAAAGGTAAATAAGAAAAGAAATAAAGTGCGGAAGTATCGCGCAGGTTTGCTAGTAAATTTTTAAAAGTTAATTTCACGAGTTGAGGAGTTTCTGTTCTTTCTCTGAAAAGAGATAATATGGCACCACAATCTCCTAGGGAACCTTGGGAACCTGAATAACATACATCAGTTTCAAGAAATTTCATGAATATTTGCGGGATTCAGAGAGCGTGCAGACAGATAAACCGACGTTATAAACACTTTTCAACTTCGCTGGAAAGTGTTAATTTAAGTTAGATACTTACTAAAAAATCCCCCCCCCCCACTCCTTTTTTTTTCAATTTGAAATTATACAAACTTTTGTAAATATTATAAAACTATTTTTATTTTTTATAATTTAAATATTCTTGTTATTGTAGTGTAACACGTTTCTGGCGCCTAGCAATAAAGATGATTCCAAAGGTTTTGAAGGGTGCCAAATTGACTGGCAGGTTGTGATGTTGTGATTTGATAAACATATAGTTGTACCGGACGCCATTTCTCAGGATAGATTATCAGATCTTACCGATGGACAATGGGTTAACCTTTTGTCCAGAAATATGTCGTTTGATTTCTAATCCAAAGGACTCAGGATTAAATCCAACCGGTCGCCAAATAGCCATTGGCGTTTCCTTATCGTTTATTCTATCTCAATCACCCCTGTTTTAACACTGGATTCGTTGAGTAACACTTGCGCAGAAGCTTCCATCGTCGCAAGAAACGCGGTTGAATAATAATGTTTTTAATTTAATTATTTTTTAAATTAAAATAAAAATAAAAATCGACAATATGGAAATGAAAAATCTAAACTCACCGTAAGGGATACTATATACTAAATCTGTTTCAATTAAAATTGTTGCTTTGTTTTGTTTTCTTTCATAATTTTTTAAACGCAATTCTTCATAAATAAAATTAACCTTAAGTAAAAATATGAAATTAGTATTTTACCATGAATGGAAATTAATAATAATAAATAAATAAATTAAATTAAATCTTTCATCCAATATGTCCGTTGAAATTTATATTTACAATTTGTTTGAATATTAATCGCAACTATTGCCAAAATATAAACATTTAAAGTATTAAAAAACCAACAAACTTTACTTATCAAAAACTTTTTAAATGTACTGCCATAAATAACAAATGAACAAGGAAAATTCAATCCGCGTTTGTAATGATCGATAGACGGCGCTTTGTGAACACTGCAGTTGTTAGTAAACATTAGCCACGTGTGTTCCAATAGTGTTCTTGTTAGTCTACTTAATATTCGTACTATAATTTCTCCGCCATTACATTATGGAAAATTGATTGCTTTTGGAAAAAATACTTCAGTTTATTCAAAGTTCGATCGGAAGTAGATTTTTAACTGAAGTTGAACAAATATTAATTTCAAATCATCTGATTAATTCTTTACTTCCATTAGCCGAAGCAACTGAAATTTTAAATTCGTCATTTGGAAATAAATGGAAGCTCAATTCTGGATTTCTTGATGCTTTGGATTTACACTGTGGCACACAAAAGTATGTGTTATCTTTTTTACCGTATTTATTCATTTTTATTCAATAAATATATGTGAAACTAAACATCGGCTAGCAATGGCGGCTATATGGAATTCGAATTAAACCATGTTTATTGTAATTTCACCGTAGCCCACCAGAGGGCGAGCATTTCATTACAATCGCGGATAGTGTTTTAATGCATTAAATTTACTATTTTATTATCTTGAGATCTTTGCGACAATTTTTAAAACTAATATGTTGGGATGGTTGGGGCCACCACATGAATTTCTTCTATATTCTCCTATATAAAATCACTCAGCATAAAAATAAATTATTAAAATAATTCAATAAATTATTATTATTATTATCATTATTATTATTATTATTATTTTATTTTTAATGAAAAAAAAAATCGATTTTATTTTAAACTAGCAAACCTGTGCGAAATATTCGCAATTTATTACTTTCTCTTACCCATAGGGTCGAGAAAGTATTGTTTTAGGGTCAAATTTTCGAACACGAGTTTTTGTTATATTTACATGTTCTGAGGTCCCCTGAATACGAAAATCATGTTTTTAGCGAATGATCTGTCTGTGTGTCTGTCTGTTATCAGCATACTTCAAGAACAAATAGTAGCAGAAATTCCAAACTCGGTATTCTAATTGTGTATCATATAGGGATGCTACAGTAAGCTTTTCGCTGAGATGAAACAAATGGTTCGTGTACAGGGACACTCAAAAGTATTCAAATACATCACGTCTATGGGGGAAATTGCAGGTAAGTAGAGTTTAACATATATAGACTGCACTAAACCAAATGAAATGAATATATATATTTTGTAATAGAGATAGTCAACTGGGAAAAAAATTGTGTATGCAGGAGCCTTGCCTCCCCCCTGGAGGGGAAGTCCCCCCTCGAGGGGAGTACATTTCCATGATGGGTATCTTTCAAAAGAGCTCGCCAATACCTTTAAAACGAAGGGTTGAATCATCGATCTGCGATAATTTAAAATAAAGTTATCGATTTTTATCATAAAAAAAAAAAAAAAATAAAATAAAATAAAATAAATAACTGTAGTATTGAGAATAAATTCAACTTTTTTTTTTGGATATTTAGTATACTACTTCTCTAATATGGATAATATGGAAATCGTCGGCATTATCATAAAAGATAATTTGTTTAAATAATAATTATAATAAATAATTTTTTAAAAACAGACTGCATTAAATTCTATATAAATGTAGGTGCATTAATGAAACGGGGGGTTGAGGGGGACGGTAGCCCCCCTCACACAGAACTAATTATCATATAAAACTCTTCCGAAGCCTAATTTGAATTGTTTAACATAGGTTACATAACAGTACTTGTTATCTTACCTCTTAATCTCCAACCTGTATTTATAGTATTAAATTTCAAGGTAAGATAAAGTCGTGTGAGTGACACACCAGATAATTATTATTATATTTATCTTTTTTCTTTCTTTCTTTTCTTTTTTTAACCTTTAAAATTTGAATCTAATAAGCCTTATACCAATTTCACCACCCGATTTTAATTTTAATTCATTAGAAGCTCAGGTACTTTTCCTTTTGCAGGGCGCAAACGAAAAATCGCCATGAATTTTTGTTTTACAAAAATGATGAAAATTTTTCATTTGCCGACAACTAAAGAAGATGCAGTCTATTTTTTTCAAGAGAAAGGTTTATTGGTAAAGAATGCAATATGCGATTTGAATATGAATAGCGATAATAATATAAATAGTAATAATATAAATTGGCGATAATATTGAATTGATGCGATAATACTGAATTGGCGATTTTTCGTTTGCACCCCGCAAACGGAAAAGTACCGAAGCGCAATTATTATCAGTTTTTGTGGGATGAAACACTAATGATAGTTAAACGAAATCAGTCAAAGGAAAATTTCAAAATGTAATACATGTTTGATGACCCAGTTTTCATACATCTCCAGGTAGGGCAGTTTAGTATAGGATCCCTATGGCGACTTTTAAATTTTTGCCGCCATGTTGGCGATGCCTTTTAAGTTATTTTTTAATTTATTCATTTTGGCATAATCTTATTAAAGAAAACTTAGTACCTATTTTGACTATACTCTTTATTATTGCACTTTTTAGTTAATTTATGACAAAAATTCATATTCAAAATTTTAGTGTATATTTAAACAATTATCTTTAAACTATTGCTAGGTTTAAAATGACGTTAGGAAAGATTGTAAAGATCTAATCTTTAAAAACAGATTTTTCTATAAAATGATCTTATCTCACACAAATGTTATTATTTTTTTTTTATTAGATCACTGAACTGAGTCCGCGTGCTTACATATATTGCTTATGTATTATTTTTTATTCTCGCGTATTTTATTAAGTCACTATCGTACCATTACAACAAAATTTAGTCGTAATTGGTCCATGTTAGAGAAATATTATATAGATTATCGTAGATGGATGGTTCAACTATTCCTTTTGACGAGCTGTTTTAACGAGCTATTTTGAAAGATACCCATAACGAAAATTTGCTCCTGAGCGGGGGGACTTCCCCTCCTCTAGGGGTAGAATCAATGCTCCTACATATACAAATGACTATCACGATTATGACTATCACGATATGGAATCTTGTCCTATACCGCCATATTAAAAATTAAGAAAAAGCGGGATGACAACGCCACCTGTTGAACAATTTTTACCAAAAGTTGTTAAGCACTAATTCATATCAAGGTGCAACTACATACCAAATTGTATGAATTTCTGTGCAGTAGTTCCTGAGACTCAGTTGCCACAAAATTTTGCCCCCCCCCCAAAAAAAAACACACACACATACAGACAGACATTTTCTAAAAATGGTCAAATAGTGATCTAGATCTCTCAAAACATTCACCGAAAACCCGAGGTCGAAAATTTTTATGAATCCAAAACTTTAAAACTAGTAAACTACTAGTTCCATTAGTAAAAAGTTAAAAATAAAATGTAATTCCCAGCAATCCCTCAAGCAACTTTATACGACAAAAGGAAAATAAAACGTAAAACAGATAAGAATGTATATAAAAACAAAATATAATTAATAAATGTTACAGAGATCTAATATACATACATTGTTTCATACAAAAAACTAATTGGCATAGGTGGACTCTGCTCAGTTCCCCATCATATTTATGTTATCATAAATTTCTAGTGCGAGACATATTATAATCATGTTAAAAGAAATGAATTTGACCAAAGCTTGCTACGATGACAGAATGAAATCCCCGCCTAATAGGCTATCCACAGTTCACTTCGATATATTTATCTTATTCTGATCTATTAATTTATTTTATCAGGGTCAATTCCGTTGTTTAGTTTTCATGCTACTATTTCCAATGCAATAATACCCAAAATTCATATTTATATGAAAAATTTACAATTTCGCTATGTTAGTAGTGTAAAAAGGGTGATTCACCGACACGGTGGAGGCGCAGAGGCGTATTGAGGCGTAGGGTGGTGGCGCGCCTCCACCCTGACACCTCTACGCCTCCACCGTGTCGGTGAATACACCCTTTTTACACTACTTAGTCATCATCTTGGACGAGGGGGTGTTGCCACCGGAAGAATAGAAACTGTGTGTTGCCACCGGAAGAATAGAAACTGTGCGCTGCCACCGGAAGAATAGAAACTTTGGATATCATCTTGGATGAGGTTTGGTGGTGCCATCTATAGGGAATTTTGAGGAGTTAGATTTATTTTCATAAATTTCGGACTTAGTATTTTTTTCACAATTTTGGGGACTTCAAAATTTTTTCGAAGTTAGATTTATTTTCTTAAATTTTGGACTTAGTAATTTTTTCGAATTTTTTGCAGGGGGATTAGATAACGTCACGATCTTTTGGGACTTTAATATTTAGGTGTTGCCACCGGAAGAATAGAAACTTTTGAAGAGTTGTCATTCGGGGATTATAAATTGATTACAGAATTAAATAGAAATTTTCCTATGTATTTCAGTGAATTTGCCAAAATAAAACAAAGGGTTGGTGAGTACTATATAATTAAAAACAGGGTATAGACATTAAAATTTAGATGTTGCCATTGGAAGAGTATAAATAATTTCCGGTGGGACTTAACATTTTCGACTGAATGAAACAATGAATGACTGAAGTTAATTAACATCAGTAACAATTTATGAGTATTTTAGAAACTTAGCATTTTTAGAGATTAAAAATATATTGTGTTAAGATAATAAATAAGGAATTTAAATAGGAGTTCATACTTTTAGTGACATCATTACAAATTTATATTACGAAATTTTTACAGAATTAAATAGAAATTTTCGTATTTTGAGGATAAGTGTCATCAGTGGATTAACACACAGATTTAAAAACAAAACAATAATAAATAATTTAAAACACATATTTTTCAATAATGAATGTCATACAATTATATGTATAATTAATTATTTTAAAACAAAAACGATACGCATAAATTTAAAAACAATAATAAATAATTTAAAACACATATTTTTTAATAATGAATATCATGTAATTATACGTATAATTAGTTATTTTAAAACAAAAACGACATTATAAGCAATAAAGTTGTTTAAACTAAACTTTATACACATCATGACTTTATGTTAATACTAAATAAGTTTCACTTTTAAAATTTCTTTAAACTCTAACTTATAAATACTATTAATACAATCGTTAAAATTGAACGCTGAAACAAAGGTAGATGAATTTAACGAATGGTATAGACTTTGATCTTAATATTTGCGCATTACCATTCGGAGATTATAAATTTATTACAGAATAAATAGAAATTTGCCTATGTATTTCATGGAAGTTGACAAAATAAAATAAAGGGTTCGTGAGTATTATATAATTAAAAACATTGAATGTGAATGGTATAGACTTTGATATTAAAATTTGGGTGTTACCATTGGAAGAGTATAAATAATTTATATGTTATAAATTAAACTGAATACAATAAAAATTATTTAAATTAAACTAAATATAATAAAAATTATATAAATTAAACTTTATATTCTCACTAAATAAGTTTCATACTTATTTAAACTCTAACTTACATTCGTTAAAAATTGAACACATGCACTTTAAAAAATGACTATCATATAAATTTAAAAAAAATTACTATCATATAATAATATTAATTAAAAAAATGCATACAAAGATATATAGTAAAGTTATAAATTTAAAAAAAATACTGTCATATGATAATATTAATTAAAAAAAAAATTACTATTATATAATAATATAAATTAAAAAAATTACTTTCATATAATAATATAAATTAAAAAAATTACTTTCATATAATAATATTAATTAAAAAAATGCATACAAAGATATACAGTAAAGTTATAAAATAAATAAATAAATAAAAAATAAAATAAATAAAAATAAAAATAAAATAAAAATGACTATCCTATAAAAATATTAATTTAAAAATACATACAATGTTTAAAATCAACAATTAAATTTTATATACATTATAATTAACTAAACTTTATGCTGTTACTATTAAATAAATTTATTCTAACACGAAAACTTTACATAAATTTTATAAGCAAAAAAGCTATAAGTACATGAATATGTTATTTAAATTAAACATTATATTGATACTACACAAATATTATTTAACATTTATTCGAGTTTAACGCTGTAATATAATTTAAACTATCTTAGTTGATTTAAATGAAACAGGTAAATACTTTTAAACTTGAACTAATAAAAATAAGTTCTTTTTATAAAATAATTGATATAAACTATATTAATAAAAAGGATTAGTTATATTTAAAAACTATCAGTTACTAAAAGTTATTTTATATTAAACATTTCGAAATAAATTGCATAAAAATTCAATGCATCATTTTAAATGAAAATAAACAGTTTCCTTAAAAAACAGATAATACGGAATATTCTATGAGTCAGTTATCACCTGCAACGGAAAACCCCTACAGCTGATGAATCATATGTTATATACGCTGGCGAGCCATGCCTATTAGTAATCCACACTATCTCATATAAAGATTAAGTTAAAATCATTAAAACAATACAGCGAATAATTTAGAAAATGCAATAATTTTTTCACAAAGCATATCATACAATGAGTTTAAACGATTATCACCTATCTATCACTTAAACGGTATTGAAATAAATAAATATAAAAGTAAGTTATAGTTAAAAAATAAAAATTCGTTTGTGAAAGGAGTTTTATATATTGCAAAAATTAGTTTTACTCAAATAATTTCTAAACATACACAAGTTAAATGGAAACTTTTCTAGGTTTCATTTAAGCAATAATTTTCCATGTGTGAAAGTAGTTTTATTTATGCAAAATTTAGTTTTATATAAACAAAAAAATTTATAGTGTAACAATAAAAATAGTTTATAGTATAACAATAAAAAATTCCTTATAAGTAAATGCCAATAAAAAATATTTTTTAAATTAATTTCTCTCTCTTCAATAAAACAATAAAAATTTCTTATATAACTTTCGTAAAGTTTTAATAAAATTTCTATTATAAACAAATTTTTTTATGATATAAACAAATAATTTTATTAGAATATACATATTAAGTTTATTAAATTATCAAATAGTAATAATAAATTATAAAACTTACTTAAAATTGAAGAAATTTCCCTTAGCGAAATGCAACCTTCATTCACACACAAATGCGAGAAACTGCTTATCGCTAGACGATGACTCATACAGATAAGAATGTTGATTCATGCTTATCTTAGTAGAATGTTGTTAAAGTTCTGTGTTTTTACAATAATATAAAATAGTTTATAGAGATCATTTATTTAATATCAGTTGTAAACTACATTTAAATAATGCAATAAGAGTTGAACTCTGCAATTAACCTATTAAAATATTGAAATATTTTTAATATTTTTAATTTAATTTTACTTTTTTTAATTATGCTAAGAAAATAATGAGATAAAACAGAATTATTTTACGATAAGTCGCGCTTTTTATATTTAATAAACAAAGATTTAATAAAATGTAACTGTAATTTTTAATGAAAGGTTTTAAAATCACTTAATAGGATAAAATTAAAAACATAAATCTTATTGTTTTAGTAACTATTTTCTCTAGTTATTGAACTAAGTAATAAACTATCTATAAATAATCATATAGCAAGCGAGATTTTTGTATAATAACTATATATTATTTTAATATATACATTACATCGCAGGGTAAAATTTTCAACTTATTTATACGGATTGAAGTAATAAAACTTAATCATTTGCATAACCGCTAAATTTTATAAGTTGGATATATGATTTAAAATACTAAACAATAATCTTTATGAGAGACTTTGGGTGACACTATCACAGAAGGAATTTATCCTTTACAATAAGATTTGCTCAGAATGTCTAAGTGAAAATAACTTACCGTGAGGTCAGTGAGTCATGCAGTTGTATTCGAATTTATTGTTTTTAGTTAATGAAACTTCTAATGAGAGAATTATTTTTTACTAGCATATAAATGTACATTTTTTATATTATTCCTATATAGATAAAATTTTAAATAATTCATTAAGTGTTAAACTTTGCATTTAATCGATTAAATAAATAAAGTTTTAGTAAAATATAAGAGTAATTTTTAAATGAATGGTTTTGAAATCACTTTAACTTTATAAGAAAAAAAGTAAAAAGAGGTTTTAAAATTACTTAATAGGATAAAATTAAAAATCTTATTGTTTTTAGCAATTACTTTATCTAGTTGTAAACTATATATTATTATTTTAATATACGCCTTATACTTAAGTCAGTTTTAGAGAAAAAACCAAGAAAAAAAATACAAAGGGTAGGCTGATGAGTTGGACTATTCTATTATACTTAAAGAACCCAGGTACGGAAAAACCGAAATACATTATGCGGCAAAACAGGCGGGATTTTCGGCTAAAACTCCAAAGCAGTGGACGGTAAACATAACACACCGTAAAACAACCTACTCACACGACCGCCAAACTAAGAATGAAGAGAAACGTTGAGTTGTAACACCTTATCTACTAGAGATAAGGGGGAATTCCCGAAAAGAGGACTCAACCCTCGTTCGTTCATGTACAACATCTTCCGAGAAAGTTCGTGAAGGATCGGTGACGAGTTTGAATAATTTGCGTAACCGCTAAATTGTATAAGTGTGAATCTTTTAATGTGAGTATTATAGTAATGATAAATTTATTTCATAATCGATAACTCATTTATACATAATCAGGATCACACATTATATAAAACAATACTATATTTAAAAGTTTTTACTGTACAATAAACATTCACATATGGATATTCATAAGGTTTAAGACCGATTAAATAAATGAGGATCCTATAAGCGAAATGCATGAGAGTCTTTCTAAGGAATCCTATTGCATATTTAAGCAGGTTTTAGAGAAAACCAAGAAATACTCCAGTCGACTAGGTTGATGAAATGGATTCGAATCCAACACTTCCCCTTTTACCATAGAATCGTTCACTAATCACAAGGTTAATGAGTCACGCAGTTGTATTAAATCTTATTGATTACATGTCTAAACTTATACCATTAAATATTTAACTGTTGGTTCTATAAGTGGATTGCTCTGTGTGTGAGTCTTTGTAACTTATAGTTAAGCGAGTTTTAGTGAAAACCAAGAAAAACTACAAACGGGTAGATTGTTAAGTTGAATTCGAACCTAACATTAAACATAGAATCGTTTGTTCTTCTAAAATCCTTGTAACAACATGTTTATGGACTTTATAAGAAAATGCTTAATATGGTTTGCATGCGTTAGCTATATTAAACACTTAATTTTTAACATACATTAAGGTTAGTGGATGAGTGACAGGTAATTCATTTAAAACAAAAATATAATAACGGTCGATTGAAACAAAGGGTTTGCAGTTTTAGAGAAAACCAAGAAAAAATCCCAACGGTAGGTTGATGAGTTGGAATATTCTATTATACTTAAAGAATCCAGGTACGGAAAAACTGAAATACAATACGCGGAAAAACAATAGAGATTTTCGGCTAAAACTTCAAAGCAGTGCACGGTAAACATAACACACGGTAAAACAACCTACTCACACGACAGCCAAACTAAGAATGAACGGAAACGTTGTGTTGTAACCCCTTATCTACTAGAGATAAGGGGGAATTCCCGGAAAAGCTGAGTCACCCCTGTGGATCTTACGAGAAAGTTCGTGAAGGATGACTCATCGGTGACGAATTTGAATCATGTGCATAACCGCTAAATTGTATTAGTAAGAATCTTTTAAAGTGAGTATTATAGTAATGATAAATTTATTTCATAATCGATAACTCATCAGGTTCACACCTTATATAAAACAATACTATATTTAAAAGTTTTACTATATAATAAACATTCACATATGGATATTCATAAGGCTTAAGACCGATTAAATAAACGAGAATCCTATAATCGAAATGCACGAGAGTCTTTCTAAGAAATCCTATTGCATATTTAAGCAGGTTTTAGAGAAAACCAAGAAATACTCCATTCGATTAAGTCGATGTGTTGGACTCGAACCCAACACCTTTTACCATAGAATCGTTCACTAATCACAAGGTTAATGACTCATGCAGTTGTATTGAAACTTATTGATTACAAGTCTAATCTTATACCATTAAATATTTAACTGTTGGTTCTATAAGTGGATTGCTCTGTGTGCGAGTCTTTGTAACTTATAGTTAAGCGAGTTTTAGTGAAAACCAAGGAAAACTACAAACGGATTGCTTGTTAAGTTGAATTCAAACCTAGCATTAAACATAGAATCGTTTGATCTTCTAAAATACTTGTAACAACATGTTTATGAACTTTATAAGAAAATGCTTAATAGGGTTTTCATGCGTTAGCTATATTAAACACTTAATTTTTAACATACATTAAGGTTAGTGGATGAGTGTCAGGTAATTCATTTAAAACAAAACTATAATAAGGGTTGATTAAAACAAAGGGTTTGTAGGTTATAATTATAGGATAAAACGTTATGTGTTTCGAAAACCCTTCATCAAGATTGCAACAACCGTTTCGAATGATACTCTCCCTTCATCAGATAGACTTAAACTTTTATTTTCACAGTATGAAACAAGATGATAGAGGATTTACACTTATTGAAATCCCAACTTATAAATAATTCGACTTTCACTAACAATGCAAGTCGCATATACACTTTGAAACAATCAATAAATTTTATATTATCACAATGCATTAAATAAGTTTCCCGTTTAACATTCAAGATGAATTTATTTTTACATTAATTAAGAATTGAACACATATTAATTTTTAAAATGACTATTTTTTAAAAAGTTTTGAAACAGCTAATAAAATTTATAAGCTTTTACAATTAAATAAATTTAGCATATTAGGGAAGTTTTACATCACTCGGTAAAATTTTATATAAGCAATAAAAGTGATACACATTATAATTATAAACTCATAAAATAAATTTCACACTTAACATTTAAACTCTAACCAATCAATCTTAAAGTAATTTTTTATCTTTTGTACATAATCATAAACCTTTCGTTTCTATTGTAAAGTGAAGTATGACTCATGCTTTAATTAAAATCTCTAATCAAAATTATAAGAAAGTAAAGTTTTGGAAACACCTATGTATTATAAGCAAATTAATAAAGTATAAATATTTATGTTTTTCAGTTAAGTAAAAAAGTTATATAATTAGTTTTACAGAGTACTTAAAAAAATAATGTATAATTAAGTTTAAGATTTTTTTTTTTTTTTTTTTTTTTTTCTATAGTATGTATATGTAAATTTTTAGTTAGAAAGTTTTTATTAAAATACAATAATCAAAGTTTTGTACGATATTAATTTACATTGCATCTAAAACTTTAAATATATAGAAACAATTGTACATTTGGTTTTGTCTGAAGCATATATAAATAATAAAATCTTATTCAGTTTAGTTTTTAAAACACCCTAAAGATTTCAGACACACATATTTTTATCTTGTTTAAATAAAATTTTTAAAATGAAACAATATTAATGTTATAAAATAATACACTCAGCATGACTCACCGAGTGTGCTATTCCATCAAATTATTCCGCATACGTGTAATAACATGTCTGACTTAACTATATACTGAATTACCATTATTTCAGAAAAAGTTGGGACTTACCTTAAAACACATCCTACACCCTTGGCAGACTTGAAGAAAATGAATGATACGAGACATTCTTATCAGAGACGCCAGGTCACGAGGTTAGTGACGTCACGAATGATGTGATTGGCTACGCTCAGTCACGTGATCATGACGTCATCCTCTCATCAATGATATCACCGATTGCTTATCTGCTACCACAACGCGCGGAAATGTCCAGTACGCAGTGAAAAATATTCAAAGTCTACGGGACATTACTCGAAACGATTCCATTGTCTTATACGGTAAATTGAAATATAACACGCGGAAAAAAGATCGACATATACCGGAGAAACTATGCATACTGTCCGATGAAACTAAGCCGCACAGCTAAGTAGATGCTACCAGGATGAGAGTCAAAATCCAACTGAATTCAAACAATATGACAAGGTCTATAAATCTCCCGTGTGGATTAGATGGTTTTGATGAATGGGTTTTCCCCCACACTTAAGCAGAATGGAGAAGTCATAGGTTTTCCCTCACCTATCTGTTAATTAAGTTTCTTAATTAAAATTATGCAAATTATATGTAAGTCTTTCAAATATCTCTTAATTATGTTTTCTAATTAAAATTATGTAAATTTTATGTAAATCTTTCATGTTTATCATATGCCCTCCTAAGTTAAAGATTTAATAAACCTATCTTTTATACAACGTAAATAAATTTAATAAGTATAATCTGTTTAATGACTCATCAAACGATGACTCATCATAAACATGTCTGAACATGAATCTACTTGAACACTAATATTTTACTGAATAAGCGATAATTACTATATGGATCACAAAATATACGTTGTTGGAAATTAAGTAAACAACACTACTTGATGAAAAATTAAGTTTCTTATAAGTAAACTGATTTTCTAGTTAATAATTAAATTTTTATTCATAATGAATGCAAATTAAGTTTCTCATAAGTAAACAATAATAATAAAAATAACTTTTGGTTTGAATAATATAAAAAGCAATAACACTAAATCATATACAATAAAATGTTAGTGTTCAACTAGATTCATGTTCAGACATGTTTATGATGAGTCATCGTTTGATGAGTCATTAAACAGATTATACTTATTAAATTTATTTATGTTGTATAAAAGATAGGTTTATTAAATCTTTAACTAGGAGGGCATGTGATAAACGTGAAAGATTTACATAAAATTTACATAATTTTAATTAGAAAACATAATTAAGAGATATTTGAAAGACTTACATATAATTTGCATAATTTTAATTAAGAAACTTAATTAACAGATAGGTGAGGGAAAACCTATGACTTCTCCATTCTGCTTAAGTGTGGGGGAAAACCCATTCATCAAAACCATCTAATCCACACGGGAGATTTATAGACCTTGTCATATTGTTTGAATTCAGTTGGATTTTGACTCTCATCCTGGTAGCATCTACTTAGCTGTGCGGCTTAGTTTCATCGGACAGTATGCATAGTTTCTCCGGTATATGTCGATCTTTTTTCCGCGTGTTATATTTCAATTTACCGTATAAGACAATGGAATCGTTTCGAGTAATGTCCCGTAGACTTTGAATATTTTTCACTGCGTACTGGACATTTCCGCGCGTTGTGGTAGCAGATAAGCAATCGGTGATGTCATTGATGAGAGGATGACGTCATGATCACGTGACTGAGCGTAGCCAATCACATCATTCGTGACGTCACTAACCTCGTGACCTGGCGTCTCTGATAAGAATGTCTCGTATCATTCATTTTCTTCAAGTCTGCCAAGGGTGTAGGATGTGCTATAGCTTCTATGTGTAGGATGTGTTATAACTTCTATAGCTTCATGCCCCCACCTCTCCAGACTCTCACCAAAAGGGACTACCGGCAGACAAACTGAGCCGAGACATCACCAAGGAGTCTCGGTTCTGTTTATCTAATAACCACCATGCCTGAGAGTTTAGAAGCGTGGAGAAATAGACCCCAATAAAATTAATTAGCAAATTATGATAAGTGAATGTTTGGAACTGGACGGTGGATAGCCTATTAAGTGGGGCATTTCAGTCTGTCACCGTGTCGAGCGATCGATCAAATCCATTTTTTTTATCATGAATATAGTATGCTCTGAGTGTAAATTTATGAGAACAAATATATGATGGATAACTGAGCAAAGTCCACCTATGCCAACTAGTTTCATTTGAACTTTCTATCCAAGTTTATTTTATTTATATGGCGGAAAATAATTTCATTTGCATTCCAGCTACAGTGATTCACTTTCCATTCTACTGTAGAAGTATTTTTTAATAAAGAGCTTTTCCCTCTGGAAGTTTGATCACTTGTCACGCGGTAGGAGATTCGCAAAAATGACGTAATTTCCGTATTTTGCCTTACGTTCAGATTTATGTCAACTTTCAACGTTGTTTACTGTTTTAACAAACAGTTTTTTTTTTCTCCCTTTCTTCATGATCGCTTTTTATTTTCAAAATTCTTTATGACAATAACTGCTATTTCTGTTTCACAATAGTAATAATAATAATAATAATAATAAATGAATAAATTAAAAATCTAAAAGTCTGAAAAAAAGAAAACAGATATTACTAATCTTATATACAAGGCATCTAATACTGTCGGTGCCAGTGGCTTTTTCCTCAAGTGTTAATCGCAGAGAGTTACATTCAGCTGCAAACATACTATAAATTTTAAAATCTTAATTTGAAACAAGTTTAACAAGTTGAGAGCATTTACACATCTGATCAATCAAAAGAAAATACATTTTTTACTTCAACGTTTTTAATTTTGATTACAATTGACATGTAAGACATAAATAACAAAATAAATGTTTCTGGTTAATTCATTTATTTGTAGTTTAAAAAATATTCTGGATAGAGGCACAATAAAAATAAAAATTTTTGTAAGTAATCCGAAATGCATATACATTTAAACAATCGCAATTTTTTCCCTAATTGTAATAGAATGAAAATTAAAATGTCATTATAAAGCTAAAGGATGGAGCTTTCAACGGATACCAAAGGTGACCTTTAACAACAAATTATTATTTTAGGGTTATTTGACCCTGAATATTTCAAAACACGTCATCTCAGAAAATTTTGAGGCAAGTATGTTTTATAGCTTCAATTAAGTATGTTCTATCTATGTACCAAATGTTAGGATGGCACTGCAATGACAAGGCGGAGTGTAATTAACGGAAGTATCTGCACAGCAAATTAGACAGATTAGTGCAGTAATAATGATTTGCAAATGAGTTGGATGCATTTGGTAATTTCACAATACATGCTACATGCATATCTCCTAATTGTAATACAGTTTAAGCACACAATTGCCATAATACTCCTTTTTCACAATCGCAAAAAATAAAAAATAAAAAGTAAAATAAAATAAAATGCAGCTGAAAACAAATCTTAATTTTTTTTAATTAAAAAGAATAAGGAAAAAAAAAAAAAAAAGAGAGAGAGAGAGAGAGAGAGAGAGATTTACTCTATTTACTACACCATCATAAAATCATGCGAAAATGAATGATCTATTGAGTTAAAATTCACATATTATTTATTTGCAAACTGGTAACAGCATATTTTAATCGCATTAGAAGTTAAATTTTCTGCAACAATTAGAATGTAATTACATTAAAATATTTTTAAAGGGAAAAAAAAAAAGTAGCATCGCTTGTGCTCCCATAACAATTCCTTATAGTTTTAATATAAGAAATTATTCCTACGGTAGATATTACTTCTATAAAATTAAAAAATTCAAACTATATAACAAAATGCAACCAACATCGTTGCTTTTTTTATTCTATTCTATTTCTTAAAATAATTTTTATAGATGCCACACGTACCACATAAACTTTAAGTTTTACATCTACGCTTTAAGATAGCACGCGATTATGTTTTATATAAAAATTAAATCATTAAATTAATTTTTTACTTATTTTTATTTCATTTTGCACGCGCACTTTTTATTTCCTAATTCAAAATTATATATATATATATAAAAAGAAAAAAACTTTTTCGATAGTGTTTGTTTCGATACTGGTTATTATTAATTTTCTTCTCTTTTCTTTTTCTTTCAAAATAAATAAATAAATAAATAAATAAATAATATTTTGATGAAATGCTGGCAAAAGCAGAATTTCGTTTAGGACGGAGGACTATTAGTTTTTTTTTTTTTTTTTTTTCAAATTATAACATCGCTTTCAAATTATTCAATTATATTTTTGATAAATTTTAGATTTCGTTAAATATTCAACTATCGAAAAATTACACCGCAAAAATCCCAGATTCAGACTAATAGTCCTCAGTCCGAAAAAAAAAAAAAAAAAAAAAATGTAACAGTACCGCACGGAAGTAAAGTAGTAAATGAATGTTATAATTGCAAATTTTAAGAAAATGATGTCATCTTGGTGGTGATTGTCTCCTTTTCATTTCGCTGTAAAAAGTATTTCCGTACTGCTGCTGTTCACTGGACAACTTTCATAATGCTTGCTGCTTTCTCCACTTCTAATATGCCTTGCTTTATTGGATATTTGAAATAAATGTCCATGCGGGTGTATAAAACTTAATTTTTTCTCTGAGAATGTTTACAAAGAACACAATGCCACTGATTAACTGTTTAACATTCGTAATAATAATATAACCACAAATATCTTGCAGATTCAGTTGTAATGGGTTTGATAACACTGACTCGGATGCATATTCTAATGAATTTGAATACATTTTAGTTTTAATAAATGAATAGTTTATTGGCATTACACAATAAAGTTTCTGTGTGCCACGCATCGGTCGAGCATTATTATTACGTTTCTCAAGAGATTTAATGTGATTTTTGCATTCTTTATTCCGTATTATATATAAAATGAAAAAAGAATGTTTTTCGGCGAGATATTGTAGTTTCTTCATTGTACAACCACTGAGCTAATCTCTTAATAATACCTGCTACATCACCGCATGCCCTCTTTCCCATGTTAGGTGACTAAAAAATAAAAAAAATAAAATAAAAAAAAAAAATCACTGTGATTCCAAAATATGCAGCATGATAATTCAAAAATAAATAAATAAATAAATAAATAAAATCCTGTTTTTATACTGTGAACTTGTAGCATCTGAAAAATAAAACTATATCGTACTTTTTTTGGCAAAATGTGATGATATAAACTGCAACAGTTGGCTTTTAAAAGATATACATTGATATTTTCATGCTTGAGACATTTAATATGGCAACAAAAGAAACATGATTTGACTAGTCTTTTTCTGTAGTTTAGGACAAAAGGGTAAGTAATAGTTTGGAAGTTATATAATAGTTATACTTAAACAGCAGTAGTACAAAGATGTAATTTTCGGTAAAATTACATGTTACTACACCTTGATTACCAGTGTTTCTTTTAATTTTGTCAGAATTCATGACTGTTGAACAGCTAGGAAAGAATAGTGGCAAACGTATTTTAATTTTTGCTTAGCGGTTTCACGGAATTCTGTTACATTCACAATGTTGCAGATTAACACAAATTTTTTCCACAATGTACACAATTTAATTTATTCCGTTCATGTTAAAACTACTACTTATTTATCCAACAAGTGCAACATGAGGGAGCAGGAATTACATTTAAAGAAAAAGCATTCTTAAAAAAGAGAGTTACAAGTTATTTCTGCAACGCAGTCTTTGCATGTTCTAATTGGTCATTTATTATTAAGAGTTACTATATCTAAATAGTTTGTAATTTTTATCTATTAGCATAATCTTTACATTTTTATGAGCGCAGCACGAACAGACACAATGCGTTCCACTTACACCAGCCACAACTAGAATGCAATTCTTTGGACGCAGATCAAAGAATTTTGAATTTCTGATTTTGAGATTGAGTTTTTCATCCTTAATACCATGAAATATTTTGTTCAAGTTTCCTAAAACTAAACTGGGCCGCGGTAGCCCAGTCGGTAGAGCGCCGGCCTCGCAATTGGAAGATTGCGGGTTCGGTACTCGAGCCGGCCAAAGACCGTCCTGTACACTAATGGTGGCTGGTGCACGTAGAATCTGTCGTGGCCGCAATGTCCTCCATGTTCCCATCAAAAATTATACCTCTGGGGGTCACCGAAGTGGGAGAGCCATCCCTTCCGTAAAGGATCAAAATTGCGATGGCATGTCTCCGGACCACCTCTAGGGGTGAGTCCCAGACCGTCGCCAATTGCCCATCTGCGCAGCAAAACCCAAACAACCAACCTAAAACTAAACGTCTACATTTTTTAAAAAATTATCATAATTCAATTACCGTGACAAAATTTTTTCTTGCTAAACAACGACTTATGCACAGATACACAATTCATAGATACAGTCGACAGCAAAATTATTGAAGTACACATCCACATTTTCCATACATACATATATTTTTAATTTTAGTGCTAATTTTCATCATGAACTTACTTTTTTATAAAGAGCATAAAGACTAAAATCACGACTCGACAAATATTTATTTAACAAAGCAGTATTAGGTGCACATATTTAAATCAAATTTCATTGAATTATGAAGTATTTACGAATTATTTACGAAGTATTACGAATTATTTACGAAATATGAAGTATTAAGTATTTATATGAAGGCTTAGGCTGCATTTCTAGATTAATCACCCATTTGAGCCAGATATTAAATGAAATTCAAAGTATTATTAATACACTCCTTCTCATATTTATAGGGACACTTTTTGTTTTAAAATAACTAATGTAAAAATAATTGTGAACAAGATTATACTAAGTGCACTTAATATATCTAGTATTCTAAAAACCAAAACTGCTACAATTTTTTAAATATAAAACAAAATTAACAAAAAATAATGCAAAATATCTTTTTCTCCACGTTTTTAAATGTTCATAATTATAGGGACAGTCAAGATTTTTTCGTTTTATTTAACTTACTAGCGGATAAATTACAGTTGACATGCGAATTTGTTAAATACTGGGCTAGATTAATTCATATATAAGACTTCAATTTTTCTTGGACGAACACTACTGATAATTCCTCGGAAAAAAAAGAACATTCATGTAGTGAAGTATGATAAATGTGTTTTTTAAGTGGAAGGATAATGTCACTCTGCCGAATTTCTAATGAAATTCGAAAATCTAAAATTGCTGAAGGAAATGTGATCAAACGTTGAACTGCTGGTTCGATAGGAGAGAGATCTAATGCAAAATCAGAGTTGTTTTACAGAGATCGAAGACTCATAATTTCTCTTACTGTTCTACTCATAACGACTGCTGCTGAATTTGCTCGTATTTTTTAACGGAAGGCTGGAGTCTACATTTATGCATGTTTAAAATAATTAATAATATGTTAAAATGAATACAAAACCTGTAATAATCAATAAGCATTTAATGGGGGAAAGAACGTCTGGTTAAAGTTGAATAAAGACAATATTAGATGGTAAGATGTTGCATTTTCCGATGAAAAACATTTTATTCTTGATTAACCAAATGGTTTTAACAGTTACGGGCACGATCTGAAAATAGCGAAAGACAGCAGATTTTTTAAAGGCAGATATGAATCGGACATTTTAAAGGTGGATCTATGGTGCTCTGGGGAGCTGTTTCTACTGAAGGCAGAATAAATTTAGTAATTTTTTTCTATTATTATGAACGTCAAGAGAATATCCGCAAATTTTAAAGTGGAATTCTCAGATTTTTGTTATATTTTGGGGGGTAATAATATTTTTTTTCAACAAGACTTACATTTTTGCTCTACTTCTAGAGCAATAGGAAATAGTTTGAAGGATGAAATTTCTGTATTATTGCCTTTCCCGTGGCCTAAAAGTTGAAAAAAACTTAACTTATCATATTAGGAAAGTGCATGCAAGTGGAAAGCAATTTTAAATAGTTTAAACATATTTAGAATATCATATATGCTGTATGAAATGGTATTGAAACTCAACATATTAGAAAAAATCTATTATATATACCAGAGAGAATGCCTGACTGTTTCACCCTAAAAAGAGACCCCATAAAATATTAATTTAAAGAATAACTGAAAAAAATTACTAAGATTTGAGCTGTCCTTATAATTGTGAACACCTGAAAAATCATCTTTTTGACCGTATCTAAAGTTTTTTAAGATAGAAAAACGTTAAAACTTTTTAAATATAATCTTATTGAAATTCAAATTAATAAAAAATATATTTGTTTAAATAATAGTGTTCAGTGTTTAGTTAATACATAAAAACGGATGTCCTTATAATTATGAGAACCAGTGTAATAATAATGACCATCTTCTGCCAGGAACAATTCCGGTTAGACCGCTTCAAAACAGAGACTTTTGGTAGCCTTTCCCCCCCCCCCCCCTTAAAAATGCTATGTATTTTTATTTTTTATATTTTTTTAATTAATCTGCATAAATGTTACATCATTAGAAAGATCTTTCAAAACTGAACATTTTTTGTGCTTATACTTTTACCTTAATCTCAATATGTAAAAAGATTTCAACGAAAGTTTATAACTACCATTGCAATTCTTATACCCATGGAGGATAAACTTAAAATGCAATATAAAATTCAATCATAAAAATTATGGGCTAATAGTTATTACATCATTTTCTTGCAATCATGATAATGTACTTATTTGATATAAACAAACAGTTGATTGTGACATCATATTTATCAAATTAGTTTAAATAAATAAAGTTACAAAAAGGTACCTAAGGTTACTTCGTTACAAATATGGTACCTTTCATTTGGTACCTTATTTGTAACGAAGTTTTGATTAGATATTTTAAAATTAATTAAAATATAAAAATAATTTCAATATTGGACATTTAAATTTATGATTGTTGCCAAAAAAAATTTATCAGTTATTGTTATATATATATATATATATATATATATATATATATATATATATTATTTATTTATTTATTTATTTTATTTATTTTATTTTATTTTTTGAGGGAGGGGGGGGGCATGAGATGAAATAATGTTTTCACGCGAAAAATTAAAAAATATCAAATTTGCCCATGCATATAAAAAATACTTATTAAAACGAATCGAAGAAGGAAGCAAAATAAGTACTGAGTCTATATTACGATAAAAGCAATATATAATATGATACGTTATATTAGACCTATCGTCCAGGGTTAGTAGGTATTTTCGTTAAAATAAATAGTTTGTTCGTTCGGTGCAACTTGCACATTAGTCCCGTCAGGTGCAACTTGCACATTAGTCCGCTTTAAATATAGTGTCCAGCGAAGCTGGCAAAGCATTCGTTGATTCACTACCTTAACTGATTTCACATTCCGTCATTTTTGACGGGGTTATATACTAGTTAATAATGTTAGTATAAGCAGTATTTATAATTTTAATGCTGTTTAGTGGAATATGTATTGATAATCAATGAAATTTTAGCGGAATAATTTGTCTATAGAATTATTTTGTGTATACGGGCCGCTTTTCTCAAAAATTAAATGACTATGAGTGTCATTTTTTTTGTACAACGATGCATTATTTTTCTATTTACTCTTATCCATACAAGTTTAAAAAAAAATTTTGTTTTTTGATCAAATCTTTAAAGTTTAAATTTTGCTACATTTACACGCTTTGAGGTTCACTGAGAGAGACTGTTTTAGGAAATGCAAATGTATTGATATGCATTCTGTCTGCAGGCAAAACTTTTCTGCTATTTTCAGTTTGCAATCTTTAGACTACACTAACGAAAACAAAATTCACATACATTCTTCATAAGCGCAAAGGCATATTTCACATAAAATATTATATGAAGAGTATTAATATAATATAATCTTTCATTTATACGGTCGCAGAAAAATCTGGGATGAAGAACGGGATTTCACAGGGCTTCTGTTCAAATGTTCACTGCGAGAAACTGGGCTTTGAATTTGTGATTCCCCCAATAGTTAGTAGCACTTGCTGACATGACTTAAATCAGGCTTGTCCAACCCGCCTTGGAAATCTATTATAACCAGGCGGGTCGCACTGTATGTACGTATGTATGTACAGTCAGTAACAAAAGTGTCCGAACACTAGCAAAAATTCCTATATAAAAAAAGTAGAGTTAATACTGTTTTGCTAAATAAATCCTTGTCGAATCATGTTCTTAGACTGACTAAGAACACGATTCGACAAGGATTTATTTAACAAAACAGTATTAACTCTATTTTTTTTTTTTTTTTTTTATAGGAATTTTTGCTAGTGTTCGGACACTTTTGTTACCGACTGTGTATGTTTAGATACATTTGTGAGCGTATGAATCATATGTATATACTTTTTTCGGAAGGAAAGAGGGGGACAATTTAGAGCAAAATACATTAATATTAAATTATTTTCATTTATAAATTAACAGTAGAACCATCAAAAATTTATAACTATTCGGGCGCATTCGAAAGTATTTCCCGGTCACTTCCCGAGTTTTGAAATGACGTCACGCGGGAAGTTCGGGAAATTAGAACTACCATATAGGAGCCTTACGAAAAATGACCGAGATATAACTACTTCCGTACACATCTCATCTTCCCGGGAAACAAATATATAAACAAACATGGCTCCTATATGGTAGTTCTATTTTCCCGAACTTCCCGCGTGACGTCATTTTCCAACTCGGGAAGTGACCGGGAAATACTTTCGAATGCGCCCTACATTAATAGCTATCATAAAAAGATTGAATAATGGTGTGAGGGAGTTCCTCACATATCCTTTTATTTCATCAAATTTATTATATCCTAACTAAATATATATTTATTCACAATTAAAATTTATTATCCTTTAATAATTCTCTTTAAATATGCCAAACTTATTTTAAATTAAGTAAATTCTTTATTGGAAATTAAAATACTTATCATTTTCTAATTTTAAGAACAAATTCAGTATTAAATCCATTGATCTCTTTTTAGCATAATGCAATATATATATAGGGATCTAATACACAATTTAATTTTATTATCCCTTAAAGTTATTATTTTTTTTATTTCCTTTTTCAATGGGTTTCGCAATAAATCTAATTATATTTATAGCTATAAATGTTCTGTTGGAAAATTTCCGTTATATCTTTTTATTATTTTATTTTATTTTATACTCAAATAATCTATTTAATTGCAGCTATTAAACTAATAACCCGTTGTGTAGACATCATGTCGCAAGAATTTCGTAATATTTTATGGTTACTTGCACCTGTCTTCCAACGATCTTCTTGGCGAATGTGATTTATGCCAAAATGGGGCTGCCATACTTTCAACCGTCATTTCTTTTTAAAAATTTCCCATTGAAATATCATTAACACAAAGAAAGATGTGTTGGCGCCCTTGGCCTCTGAATATAAAGATATTATCTCTATCTGGCAGTTAACTACTGGGATGTCGGATTTGACTCCGGGACAGTTTTGATAATAATCGCGATCTGTTGAACATGTTATAGGTTAGCTCTCTCTCCCACCAGTTTTATAACAGTTTCCATCAAAATTACGAACCGGGTTATGTTATTAAAAATTACTTAAATTGCCTTTTATTCTATAATTATAATATTATTTGTTTTGAAAATTATCTTCAATAAATATTCTACAGTTCAAAATAGTTTCGTATCTATCTTTATTTTAGTCGCAATGTACTCCTTTTTCTATCTCTGCAAACAAGGTATGTTAAAAGTGTATATTTTAAATTTGATTCTTCCACTACAGTATACCAAAAACAATCCTATAAATGGATTTTTTTTTTTTTTTAAACAAAAGAGTGATGTTTGTTTATTTCGTAACTGTTGAAATGCATTTTCAGATCGAAAATGCAGAATGGAATTTTTAATGGTTAACTAAAGTTCTCAGACTAAAATATCATTATTGTCCTCGCGGGCCTCAAAATACTACACGGCGGGGGCCGCGGGTTGGCCACCCCTGACTTAAATAATATATATTAATTTTAAAAGGCAAACTATGAATATTTACGTAAATGAGAGCGTGGATAGAGAGACAGTCAAACTAGTTAAATTGAATTCACTAACGCTTTTGAGTTTTGCTGGAAAGTGTTAAAAAGCAAATAAAAGAAAAAAGAAATGAAAGATCGTAAAATGTAAGAAATGTTTCACGAATAGACCTCACAAACTCTGCCGTTTTCTTCGGCCACGTTCCTGAAGGAACATAAAATGCAGGTGGCCCGTAGAGATATCTGATAACAGTATTGAAATCAATAAAATATACCAGTCTCTGGTCGTAAATCCCCCCCCCCCTAAGCTGTGGAGTTATACCCGAGAGGAAATCTTAATATATAAAATTTAATGGTTGTAGAGACTGATATAGAAGATATAGAAATAAATATTTCGTACTGTATTTCTGTTGCAACTGAAATGCATATTATTAATTTCTTTTATGTACATAAGAGGGAAGTATTGGATTTACGAAAATTTTTGACTTTCGGGTTTCCATGGAATTAAACATTTCGAGACAACCTGAGCACGATTTAACCATTATCAGAAAACGCTCTTCAATAGGTCGAGCTGTACGTTTGACTTTTTATCTGTCGTCATTAAAATTTTGTGGACGTTATATCTCTTAAAAAAAAAAAAAAAAAAAAAAAAAAAAAGTATTTTCATAAAACTTTTTATTTAGTTGGATCTTGACATAAATTAAATTGATGCTGGTTAAAATTTTCGCACATATCGCACAGCAGGCGGCGTTGTTATGCTGCAATTATCATTATTTATGGGAAGGTTGCATCAAAGCTTCTATAGTGTTTGAGTGGATTAAACTTGATATCTGACAGAAAATTGTGAAAAAACGATCAAATTTGGGTATACATCGGTCAACAACAAAATAAACTTGTAAATAATCTATTTAAAAAAAACTTTTAAAACCCAAATTCTTAAGGGCCCGCTTCACTCACCGTCACCGGAAGCCGAAGCTAATGTTATTCTATGGGAAATTTTCTTTACTTATAACTAATTAACTAATACATATTTTTAAATTCTGTTTTCACATTTAGATAATTCCTAACTGTTAAATTGGCGGACCTTTTTTAAAAACGAATTTTTTAAATTTTTAATATTTTATTTTGAATTAAAAAATGAAAATTTTCACATATTGAAAATTCGTATTTTACAGCTTCAAAATAAAATATTAAAAACTAAAAAAATCCGTTTTAAAAAAAGGTCCATCAATTTAGCAGTTGGGAATTATCTGAATGTGAAAACAGAATTTAAAAATATGTATTATTTAATTAGTTATAAGTAAAGACTATTTCTCATAGAATAACACTGACTCGGGCTTCCAGCAACAGTAAGTGAAGAGGGCCGTTAATATATCGTATCACATAAATCTTTTCGAAGTTAGAATAAAATCTAATTTGTAAAAAAGGCTTCTTAAAAAGACTCTTAAAAAATTCTTAGAATACTGTGTACAGTCGGTAACAAAAGTCTCCGAACACTAGCAAAAATTCTTATATAAAAAAAGTGTATTTAATACAGTTTTGTTAAATAAATCCTTGTCGAATCCTGGTTTTAGACTGACTAAGAACAGTATTCGACAAGGATTTATTTAACAAAACTGTATTAAGTGTACTTTTTTTATATAGGAATTTTTGCTAGTATTTGGAGACTTTTGTTACCGACTGCAGTCAACGAAAAATTTTCTTTTATCAATTGACATCTTTTCTACTAATTATCTGCAAAAATTAACACTCCGGGGTATCGAACGCTGGACCACTGCGTTACTAACATGGCGCTTTAACCACCTGAGCCACGGAGATACAAATGAAAAAGCTTATATTTACCTTAAAATGGAGGCGCATTTTTTATTAGCTTGAGATTTACAAACATACCATAGTGAATGACAGTAAGTACATAAGATTTAAAATATTTAAAAATCATTACGTCTCGTAGTTAAATTAAATTTTAATCAAATTAAAAACTGAGACAGATAATATACACTAAAAATATACATTTTAAAATATTAAAAACACAAAATCATAAATTTAAACGTTTCGAGCCTTTTACAGGCTCCTCATCAGTAAAAAACATCAAGTGTAAATGATGAGATGAACAACAGACTTTCATTACGTAAGTACAACGTATTCAACAAGAACTGCGCATGCCTCATTAAGTGGCGAAAAATGTTGATTTGTGTGCCAGCCCTCTGTTTATAGGAAACCTACATTTTCAGGCCAATATTTAAATTTTAATTCAGCTAACCCTTCTTCACATAAATCTGCTGTTTTCCATACGTTACTTCACCGCGCAAAATTATATTGCAGTACCGATGAACTTTTCCAGCTGGAATTGAAAAAGATTTTTTCGGACTTAAAGCGTAATAATTATCCCTCTCGCTGGCTTAAAAGAAAATTAAAAGAGTATGATTTTAATAAGGATAATCGTAAAACTAATTCATCTAATTCACCTAAATCGTTTGTTACTATTCTTTACTATAAAAATATTTCTGAATCTATTGCCAGAGTTTGCACTGTTTATTTATCTGTTTCCTATAAACCTCAATTTCTAATTCGTAATTTTCTTTCTAATTTTAAAACTGTTATCCCCCCTTTTTCCAGTACAGGTGTTATTTATAATATCCCTTGTAAATCTTGTAGTTCAGTTTATATTGGTCAAACTGGCCGTTCTCTTCATACTCGAATTAAGGAACATAAAACAAATTTCAAAAACCGTGATATACGTTCAAAAATAGTTCAGCATGCCATAGAAACTGACCATTTACCTGATTTTAACAGTACTAAAATAATCATATCTAATTGTTTAAATTATCACTCAAGAATTTTCCTGGAGGGCTGGTACACAAATCAACATTTTTCGCCATTTAATGAGGCATGCGCAGTTCCTGTTGAATACGTTGTACTCACGTAATGAAAGTCTGTTGTTCATCTCATCATTTACACTTGATGTTTTTTACTGATGAGGAGCCTGTAAAAGGCTCGAAACATTTAAATTTATGTTTTTGTGTTTTTAATATTTTAAAATGTATATTTTTAGTGTATATTATCTGTCTCAGTTTTTAATGTGATTAAAATTTAAGTATATAAGAATTTGGGGAAACGAAAGAAAAAAGGAAAATCGTTCCAATCACAATAATTTTTCTGAGGATCACCGAAGTAGGGTAGCCATACTCTCGTGAGGGCATGCCTCCAGACCACCCTTAGGGTTGAGTCCCAGACCGTTGCCAATTGTCCACAGTATAGCACTAGTGCGATAAAAAAAAAAAAAAAAAAAAAGCTTATATACAAACAAAGCTTTATTTTAAAAATCATTTTAACACTGAAATAAAAGAACATATACAACCTTCAGGCAAACTAAAACGTGAAAACATTTACTATGTACTTCTTTATTTGCTTAAATACGTTAAATTCAGATGTACCTAAAAATGTTTATAGAGGGTGCCCTGCTCAAAATTTTTTAAAAAGTAATAAAAAGTAGAAGACATCTTTTAGAAAAAGAATTATATCTAGTTATAATGATGGCAATAATTATAAAATCCGATTCAACATTCGCAAGTTATGCTTAAAAACAAACAAAATCGAATAAATAATTGAAAAATTTCAAATTATGAAATCGAAAATATGTCGATGAAAAGAATCGCTAAATGGTACAGTCTACTCCCTGCCCAATTTTATTGCTATATCTGCGGCCTCAACTATCGCGTGCACACAATACATACACACGCACACGCACATAGACTGACACACAGTCTGCAGCAAAAGCATCCGAGGACTAGCAATAACCCTTGTCTAAAAAAAAAGTACATTTAATACTGCTTTGTTAAATAAATCTTTGTTGAGCCATGTTTCTAGTCAGTCTAAGAATATGATTCAACAAAGATTTATTTAACAAAACTGTATTAAGCGTACGCTTTTTATATCGGAATTATTGGCTAGTGCTCGGATACTTTTGCTGTCGACTGTATTTTTTCTATTTATATGGATTACGATATTATATTTTACTTCTCAAAATAAATAGAGACGTTCCGTTAAAACTCATTTAAATTTCTGGGTACATTTTTTAAGTACATTTTAATCCATTTAACTATTTACGGTTTCTAAATCGAACTAAATATTTAAAGTTTTACTGAATATTCAATCTGAAAGTCTCATGCATTCACGCATTTAAAAATATTTGACTTTCAGAAAATACACATTCCTTTGACGTATTTTAATGCGAATAGAAAATAAATTACTATTAGTTTTTAAATCAAGATTAGGTATGTTCGAACATTCTGAACTATGGAATATAGAGAAAAATCGATTGCTAACAAACGTAAAAGTTCGAAGATTTTATACCTTCCTCTAAATCAAATTTTACTCATAAAATTTTCATTAAACTTCCTTTTAGGGAATATTCAAATACTTATATACTCTGTTTTCAGAATATATCTTACTTTTAAACTTTTATAATGTATGTGTTTCGCTTTATATTTAGTATTCATACTAAATAGAGAACCAATTTTATAGTTTTAAAAGTAAGATTAGCTCAACTTAAACTATTATTCTGAACTGAACGGGAGATTACTAAGTAAGAAAAACTATAGCAAATAAATGTAAATAATTAGAATTTTATACCTTCCTTCAAATAGAATTTTATTCAAAATAAATAAATGAAATAAAATAATAATAATAAATAATTAAATTTCATTTTATGGAATATTTGAAATATTTATATACTTTAGTTAAAAAATATATGAGGCTTTTATAAAGTATATGTATCGCTATAGATTTAATATATCCATGTTAAAAGAACCAATTACATAGTTTCGAAAGTAAAATTAGGTCAAGTTCGAATATTATTATGAACGTTGTAGTATACAGAAATATCGATTGCTAACAAATGTAAACAATTCATAGATTTTATATCTTTCTCTTAATCAAATTGACTTCATAAAATTTTCATTAAACTTTATTTTTTGAAATATTCAAATATTTATATGTTCTAGTTTCGGAATATACTATAGTTTTATAAAGTAGGAATTGCTTTAATTTTACTGTATCGATGTTAATAGAGAATCAATTATATACAGTATTGAAAACAAGATTAGGTAAAATTTAACTGTTATTCTGAACTGAGTAGAACGTGGGAGTACAGAAAAAATCAATTGCTAAGAAATGTCGTTAAGTCAAATATTTTATATCGCCCTTCAGATTAAATTTTACACATAAAATTTGATAAAACTTCTTTTTATGGAATATTTGAATATTTATTAACTCTAGTTTCAGAATATATCATACTTTTATAAAGTATGAATTGCTTTAATTTTAATACATCCATGTTAATAGAGAATCAGTTAAATATAATATTGAAAACAAAATGTTTGATTATTATTCGGAAATGAAAGTGGGAGTAGAGAAAAAAGTCGATTTCTAAGAAATGTAATTAATTCAAATATTTTATATCTTCCTTCAAATTAAATTTTACACATAAAATTTGATAAAGCTTCATTTTATGGAATATTCGAATATTTATGTACTCCAGTTTCAGAATATATCAAGACTTTTAAAAAGTATGCATCGCTTTTATTTTAGCATATTTGTGTTAACACAGAATCATTAGTTTTGTAAGCAAGATTAGGTCACGTTTGAATGTTATTCTTAATCCAGAAGCATAGGGTATGGTGGTGTTCGGGTTAAAGCCAACTGTCTATAATAGGCATCTGGGCCTAAGAGGGGAGCCCAATGTGGTGGTCTTTCTGAGGTGTTCTAGCCCGTATTTACATGAGTTTCGGAGAAAACCATAGAAAATTCTGAATAGCTAGGTTGACGAGCGCGACCTGGGATTGAACCTGGCACTTTGAACGCGGATTGAACGCGTCTACCAGCTTTGAACTCAGAACCGCTCAGCCATTCAATATGCATTGTTTTAAATTTAGTATTTAAATGTTAATTGAAAATCAATTACATAATCTGAAAACAAAATAGGGCAAAGTGTCTCTTTTATTCTAAACATAGGATAATAGAGAAATTCGAATGATACAAACATTTAAATTATTTTAACCATTTTCCAATTAAACTTTTACTCTTAAAATCTTCATTAAACTTCATATCATTGAATATTTACACATTTATATACTTCAGTTTTAAAATACGTCAAGCATCACTTTAACTTTTACCTGAGAAACAACAAATAATTAAGTAATTCTGAAAAAGGGATTAGGTCAAGCTCAGAGTGTGGGTGAGCAGAGAAAAATCGAACAAATATAAACCTCTCAAATATTTTATATCTCTCTGTCTGAATATAATGTAATGAAATTAAAGTATTCAAATATAAATACAATTTAATTACAAAATATATTGCCTTTCACAAAGCATTCATTGCTTTTACTTTAGTATTCCCAAGTTAAATGAGAATCATTTACATCGTTTTGAAAGGAAGATTAGGTCAAGTTCGACTATTACTCTGAAAGAAAGAACCGAGGAGAAACAGTAACTGCTAATAGATGGCGCTTCGAGCGTTTGTGAATGAAGATCTGTGTTTATTGCTCTCTGCAGCACTACGAGGAGTCCATTCCGTTTAGCAGATGAAACAGGATTATTGCGAAATTTTGACGTGTTGCCAAGGGAAAGACACGTTCTGCAGACAGAGCGGTTCTGAGTACTCCGTTCAGTGTTTTGACGTTCTGTACGCTTGGAAGTTGAGCTGATTTTTGAAAAGGATCAAGACATTTTAAAAGAAAAATATAAGTACCTGACTAAAGAAGATTTTTGTCAAGCAAGAGTATAATGCATTTTGAAAGATTCAATTTTCGAATATTTTTTTCTTTCTCTTTCCCCCCTTTTTTTTTTCCTTTCCGCAACAAAGGTCAAAATACTATTCAAAACAATTCAAAATAATATGCTGGAAAATGTGATTTTTTCCTTGCTCATATGTATTTTGCAATTAGCTTACTTCTTTAGTGTACACTATCAATAAGAAAAGAAATTTATTAAATAATACTTACTAATTAAGGAGCTAATATCAATATTTTCTCATTAAAAGTTTCCAGTTTAATGCTTCGTTAAATTACATATTGGATTGTGACGATTTTTCTTTTCTTTTCTTTTTTAAATCACCACTCATGCTCCAAAAAAAATGTGGTGAACATTTTTTATGTGATGTTCACTGCATCACTTAAAAAAAAAAAAAAAAAAGAAAGAAAGAAAGAAAGAAACACGTTCTTTTTAAACCATTTTTTTTTTTTTTTTTTCATCTTCTTAAAAGTGAATTTTAATCACTTTCTTTTAAGATTCACTTTTAAATAACTTATCTTAATAGAAAAATTGACGACTATCTTTTTAATTTTTCTATTAATATAAGATTCTTAATCGAAAAAAAAAAAAAAAAAAAAACTTTATTTCTATTTTTCTTATATAATAAAATATAACAAAATTCTTATATGTTATGTTCTTTCTTTTAATATAAGAATAACAAGTTTAATGCTTTTTATTCTTATATTTTGCTCTCACATCAAAAACTTATAAAACGTTTTTAAATTTCCCATATGCTTTCGCCAATCAAACATGTTTAATTTTATTCAAATGAAGATTGCATAAAACTGCTTTATTTTAGAGGTAGAGGAGGTTTCACTGTTTAAAAAATCGACTTTTAAGAAGAAAAAAAAGTGTGTTGAAATATAAAAAAATTTTTTTAACATTTTGATAACTCATTTAGGATTCTACATACTTTGGTTCATACATTATCACAACTGTATCTAATATCAAGACCAAACTTACTGCATTTCAAAATAACGCTTATTTTCTCAAAAGTGTTTCCCCCCCCCCCCCCCCCAACTTTTTTTGAAATATTGCCTCAAAGCTTTTCACACACACACATAAATGATATCTACAAAATTAATTAACACATTAGTAAAACTAACATAATTTTTTTAAGAATTGTACTTTTTTTTTTTTTTTTTTTTTTAATAACGCGGTTAAATGAAAGCGTACTTGAAATTGCAAAAAAAAAAAAAAAAAAAAAAAAAAAGAGGAGAGGTTATCAGCAAAATAAATATTATAATAAAAACGATACATTGCAGTCCATACGTAATGCATTAACATAAATGCAATGCTTTTTCATATTTGCAAGTTTATGACTCATATTTATATTTCCACTATTATGGAAAGATTTTAAAAAAGTGTTTGCATAGGTAAGCGAATAAAAGACGAAGAAGCATATAGTTATATAGAACTTTTTATAGTGTAGATATTTTCTAGATTTTTTAATCGACTTCAATAAAAGATTATTCAATTCGGCAACATGTACGTACATGTACAATATATATATATATACTAGAGGGCTCTGCCCTCTGCTCGCTTCGCTCCCCCAACCCCCGGTTCGCTTCACTTATTAATATCCCTGTGAGACTTTTCACTGAATATGAGTCTATAACACAAGACAAAAGCAGAAAAAGAGAAAAATGTTATAGAAATTGTAACAAATGTGTATAATGTAACTGTCATGTGTTAATTTATTTACCATTTCCTCTAAAAATGCTTTTAAATTAGACATATTTCTTTTATTATTCCTTTATTATTCTTATTTTCTCTCTTAACATATTTAAATTTGACATCTGTCTTTTATTTTTATATTTTGTGTAGTAGTATACCATAATGGTAACACCGCTTTTTCGCTCTTTTGAAAGAATAGTTCTCTCGTTCTTACAAGCAATAATGCATTTCAAATTCAGTATACTCCCAATTAAGCGCAGAATTGAGTAACACAGGTCCTGAGGATAACGCAAATTGCGAATAAACTGCAAAAAGTCTGAAAATGAGGGGCATAGAAATTATTCTAGCTCAAAAACGCAAATGTACAGTCGGTAATAAAAGTCTCCGAACTCCAGCAAAAATTCCTATATAAAAAAAGTACACTTAATACAGTTCCTTGTTGGTGTAACCCCCGTTTCGCCGACAAGAAATTTCCTACCCCTTTATTTTTCCCATTCAAGATTCCCTTTTGAGCTATTTAGGGATTTGTTCTATAGGAATGGGGAAAACAAGTGGAAAGGAAATTTCAATTCGACAAAATGGTGGGTAAACGTAAGAAGTTACTTAAGATTAGTTAGTGTCCAGTCTACTCCTTTTTATCGGTTGATATGACTGACAGGCCCAGGTGCACAAACACACAATGAATTAGAATTTTTTGATTTTGGGTCGATTTTTTTTTATGTTGATGCTGTAGGATATTTGCTTCATTTAAACAACTAAGTACTTAAATGTTAAAAAATAATTTAATATTTTAATATGATAAAAATGTGTATAATTAATAACCATTGTTATGTAGCTTCCTTTTTATTCATTTACGTAAACATTTTTTGTTTTAGGGCTTTATGGGAAAATAAATTTTCTATAGACAAATGTTAATTTGCAATATACTTTTATAAATAATAATTTAGCATAAAATACATATATTGGTATAGCCAAAGTGCTAAATTAGCAGTCATTAAATGTATTTTGCACCTAGAAAGTACAGTTTAACGACCAAAATACCCCATTCATTCGTCATTTGTTACGCCTAATTTATGAAATAGTTCATAAAATTTCTCTCTTTGCAGGACACTCCCAGAAAATCTATGAAATATTAAAGAAAAATGGTATGTTGTGGCCACCACATGACTTTCTTCTATATTTTCCTATACAAATTCACTCAGTAAAAATAATTCATTAACATTATTATTTAAAAAATTATCTTCCATGATAATGCAGACGGTTTCTATGTTAGAGAAGTAGTATAACACTAAATATCTCAAGAAAGTCAATTTTATTCTCAATATTACTTTGTAATAGTTGTTGTTAAAAAAAAAAAAAAAAAATAATAATAATAATAAAAAATCGATCCCCTTTTTTTTTAATTATCGCAGATTGATGGTTCAACCATTCGTTTTAAAGGTATTGACGAGATCTTTTCAAAGATACTCATCATGCAAATTTACTCCCCTCGAGGGGGATCTTCCCCCTCCCCCCGCCAGTCAAGGCTCCTACATATACAATTTTTTCCCCAGTTGTTGACTATGTCTATTACAAACAAGTCTTTTAAATTTCATAATGATTATTAAAAAATCATTCTCTTTATGCACATTTATACAAAATTTTGTTCTATCCCACCATGTTAAAAATTTAGAAAAAGCTGGATGGCAACGCATGCTGTTGGACAATTTTTGCCAAAAGTTGATAGGCACTAATTTATGTCAATGTGTAACTACATACCAATTTGTATGAAATTATGTGCAGTAGTACCTGAGATACAGTTGCCACAAAATTTTATCAGACACAGACAGACAGATTTTTTATAAAAATGGTCAAATGGTGTTCTACAGCTCTCAAAACGTGTAAATCCATGAAAAGCCCGAGGTCTAAAATTTTTACGAATCCAATATTTTCTTCTATTGAATATAGAAGAAAGTAATAAATAGATGAATGCAAATAAAGAGTATAAAAACAAATATGTAATAAAAACAAATATTAAATTTATAATATATAGCAACTTTTTATCATTTATTTTGTTTTATTTTATTTTCACTTTCTTCTTTATTCAATAGAAGAAAGTATTGGATTCGTAAAAATTTTCGACTTCTGGTTTTCCATGGATTTACACGTTTTGAGAGGTTTAGAACACGATTTGATAGTTTAGAAAATGTCTGTCTGCTGTGTGTAACAAAAATTTTGTGGCAACTGTATCTCCAGAACTACAGTTAAGAATTACATGTAAATTTATTTGTAGATGCATGTTGACCTGAGTTAGTGCCTATCAGCTTTTGGTGTCAACCACTCAACAGGTGGCATTGCTATACAGCGATTTCTGCAATTTCAGGGCTGGCTATATCTCAGGTTCTATTGCGTATAATCAAACAAAACTTGATATGTGAGAAGGCTATTATGCTGACTCAGTTTCGATGCTTATCGGCCAATAGGTGGCGCTGCTATACTTTAAATCTCATCTATTCATGGCTATACCTCAATGTCTATGGCATGTAACTGTACGAAACTTGATATGTGAGATAACCATTATAAAAACATTACATATATTAAGATGTTATTTATAGACGATAAAATTGTCTTTCTTTGGATATTTAGTGTTAGATTTCCCTAAGATGAAAACCATTTCATTCCTCATGTTAATAATAGTTTTAATAAATTATTCGCACTTAGTGAGTTTGTACAGGAAAATATAGAAGAAAGTCTTGTGATGGCCACAACATACTAATTTTAATTTAAGTTTAATTATTATTATTATTTTTTTTTTTTCATTCATCTAATTCTTTTTAAAAGAAAAATCTACATTTTCTTTTATTTATTATATTGTTTGGAATCAAATGGCAATATAAAGTAAAGAACGAGGGCTATAAAATTATGCTTCAAAAACTAAAATATTACATGCTGATATACTGCCAATCGCAGTTCTTAAAGAATAACATATCCACTTGTCGTCGATAAGTACAAAAACTGAAGTGCCTAGGAAAGACCTTTCTGCAGGTAGTAAGAACTTTGACCCGATGTAGTGTTGGCGCAAATGTAGCTGTCGTAGGCAACGGTTACCCAAAGCGAGGTTTCGAGCGATTTAAATTATTCTTTTTTGAGTTTTTACTTATGAGGTTGTATAAAAGTGAATAGAAATTGAATTCTTTTGAAAATTCATTTAAATATAGGACCAGCGAAGTGGGCATAGCCTGTCAGTATAAGAATAATTGTATTATAAATTTGCAATTTTTATTACAATTTAGAAATATAGGTAAAGACAAATAACTTTTTTATTTATATTTTGAATCAAAGGATTTCTTTTTTTTTCTCTCTCTGCCTGTGTGTGTGTATGTTTAAGCATAAATATTATTGGGTTAAAAAAATTTAGGTACTTATCTTCAAGACCTCGACCTTGCTTAAAATTAACTTTCCTTATCTCATTAGATTCCATTTCTAAAATAACAACACTGAAGTAAGTTCTATCCTGATCGTAATATTTCAGTTTATTTATTTTTTAATTTTCTACCAATTGTTATTTCTTAGTTTATCAAATTATAATAAAAAAAATTGTTATCATGATAATTTCTGAAATACTCAATTAATTTAATCAAATTTGGACTTACAAAACTGAAAGTAAAAATTAATAATTAAAACAACCGAAAAGAAAAAAAAAAAAAAAATATATACAAATGAATATTCTCTGGTAATTCTCATTTTGCTTGAAGATGTAATATTTGGAATTCGGCTGAATTTAAAAATGAATTGGCCAGCAGGTAATTAAAAAGAAATTCTACTATTTAGACATTTTTTATTCATGAATTCATCAACCGTGAATATTTATTTAAATCAAATTGAAGTGTAAAGGTTGATATTTTTATTTATTACCAACTATGCGAAAAATACCGGGAATCGAACCCGGGCACCTCCGCTTAACGCACGGATGCTCTACCACTGAGCTACCCTGGCTGACAACCAGCTAGGCATTTCTCGCATAATATTCGTTGGCAAAGTCACCGAGTCTGCAAACGCAGATATATCAGGTGAGACAATAATAAACGTAGCACAACTCCATAGACCACGAAATTTCAATTTAGACATTTTTTATTCATGAATTCATCAACCGTGAATATTTATTTAAATCAAATTGGAGTGTAAAGGTTGATATTTTTATTTATTACCAACTATGCGAAAAATACCAGAGCCGGGAATCGAACCCGGGCACCTCCGCTTAACGCACGGATGCTCTACCACTGAGCTACCCTGGCTGACAACCAGCTAGGCATTTCTCGCATAATATACGTTGGCAAAGTCACCGAGTCTTATTATTATTGTCTCACCTGATATATCTGCGTTTGCAGACTCGGTGACTTTGCCAACGAATATTATGCGAGAAATGCCTAGCTGGTTGTCAGCCAGGGTAGCTCAGTGGTAGAGCATCCGTGCGTTAAGCGGAGGTGCCCGGGTTCGATTCCCGGCTCTGGTATTTTTCGCATAGTTGGTAATAAATAAAAATATCAACCTTTACACTCCAATTTGATTTAAAGAAATTCTACTATTTATTCAGTTTTACGGAAGTTTTTATATTATTTATTTATTTACTTTTTTTTTTTTTTTTTTTTTTTTTAAATACAAATATATTCATATTAACTTTTGTGCTTGTCCTATTAAAAATTTTAACAATTGTGCCCGAGTAGATCATTTTGGTAACTAAAAAAAATAATTAAGTGCTATTGACGCCTGTTTTTCACATTCTAATTTCTATCTCCGGGTGTAGCCTATTTACTTCCCAACCTTTACTTTGCATCTTAGCTTCTAAGTTTTTTAGGATTATTGCCTTCAAACTACACACTTCTTCCAGATGTTCAACATTTTTAAACGCGCTTGAAAAAAATTTTGTTATACTACCCCGTTTCGCCGACACAATGTCAGCGAAACAGGTTTTGAACCGATAGCGATGATTTTCCCTTTTTAGGGGAATTTGTCAACGAAAGGGGGTAGGAAATTTTAGTGTCGGCGAAACGGGGTTATAACCGTTTTGTTAAATAAATCCTTGTCGAATCCTGTTTTTAGACTAACTAAGAACAGGATTCGACAAGAAAGTATTTAACAAAACTGTATTAAGTGTACTTTTTTTAATATAGGAATTTTTGCTAGTGTTCGGAGACTTTTTTTACCGACTGTATTTATATATAAAACATAATAGAAACAATGAAAATATTCACAATTTGTTAAAATATTTGTATTTTATGCATTCTATAGGATGCAAAAACAATAAACAAAAAGTGTACTTTTTATGAAATCAAGGTACAGTCTGTAAACTAATTAATGCCTCAAATTAAACAGTACCAGAGACATGCCAAAATTTTTATTTATTCCGAAGCATTGTAAATACTTAGCCTTTTTATACACCACTTTATTTGTTGGGAAATATTTTTCAATATGTAATTTTGTTAAATAAGAAAAAGAAGTCCCCTTCAATTAAAAAATTGATTAAAAAAAAAAAAAAAGTGTACTAAAAATGTATTAAAATAAATTAAAATGTTCTCTTATCTGGTGGCGTATTGTGCATAAAATAATGCAAAACCAACATAGTTCTTTGTGTTTTTTCTTTAAGAAGAGCAATAATTTGTTTTGTTTCTTGTTGAGAAAACGAGTTTTGAGCCTGCCTAATCCTCAACGCACATAATCCACTCGCGGATAATCAGGAGTTTATTGTAAGCTACCTAACAATATCACGATAACTAGCGTATTCAATCGTTAGTAATTTTTATAACAATATTGTAGAGCAACACCAAACAAAATATGAACATTTGATAAACGAAAAAACTCTCCATATTTGACCTATTTAAATCATTACTTAACATAAGGAAAATATTAAATTCTTTAATTTTATATATGGTGTAATATAGCATAATAGTGCATAAATAAATTCGTCTGTTTACTGCGAAATTTTAACATTTCCAAAAGAAAATAATTAAATTATTTCACAAGGAAACATTCAAAAGGTGTCATCTGCAAAATATATGTAATTCTACTCTTCCTAAAACACCAGAAAATGAAAATATTATCGGCTGAAATTAATTACAGCAGCCACAAAAAATTACCAAAATTAAGCATATTTGGCGATTTAGGGCTGTTAGGCGATACGTTTGCTAGCACCGAGATTGCCGTTTACGAACAGAACCGCGTGTTTTGCTTTTCCGCCAAGTACTCAAAATCAATCGCCTAGCAGTGTGAAATCGCCAAATTTGCTTAATTTTGATAATTTTTGTGGTCGCTGTAATTAATTTCAGCCCATATTTTTTTCATTTTCTGGTGTTTTAGGAAGAGTAGAATCACATATATTTTTTTCAATATTTTTTGAAGATGACACCTTTTGAATGTTTCCTTGTCAGACAACCTTTAGGCAGAACCGGGGTTCGACTCCCAATCCAGGCATTATTTTCACCCAGTCGCAAAATTAAAAATTTCAATAAATATGATTTTCTTCCAATCAGTTGATTGTGTGATTTTAATTTAAAAAAAAAAAAAAATAATAATAAAGTAAGAGAAGTCTGAAATCAATCAGTTGAATGGAATATGCGTTTAACGTTACTGCATTTTAAATAATTTGAGCCAGTTCATAATGATAAAGAATTTTTCTCTGTGTCCCTGTAAAAATCTATAAGTATCCACCAAAATCTATACAATTCGTGTGACGGGGACCTATAACATGAATATAAATTTTCAATTCAATCAGATAAACCGTTTTGACGCTATAGCACTTTAAATAATTTCAAGCTATAGGCCATAATAATAAAGAATTCTTCGTTGTGTCGCTGTAAAAAAATATAAGTGATATATTCACCAAAATCTAAACAGTTCGTGCGACGGTGACGTAACTGTAGCGTGTATATAAATTTTCAGCTCAATTGGATAATGCATTTAGACGCTATCACACTTTAAATAATTTAAACCCATAGGCCATAATAATAAAGAATTTTTCGTTGTGTCCATGCTAAAACACTATAAGAACTATATTCACCAAAATCTATACGATTCGTGTTACGGTGATTTATAACATACCTACCTACTTTCAGCTCATTCAAACAGAGTGTTTAGTCGCTGTTGTCTTCTCTCACGCACGTACATACACATATATACACGCTCACACATACATCACAAAAAGTCGTGTGAAATCGTAGATATCTCTAAAAAAAAGGGGGGGGGGAGCTCGTGTCTAGACTATAGTTATTCGAGACTCAACTAGACGTCATGACATTTGCAAATATAAATTTTCCACACTCTACAAATAATCGTTTATGAGCTATGCAAGATACAAAATTCAATTCGCAAATCATGATTACAAAACTTCCCTTATATAGTGTGTTCGGAAAGTAAAAATGATCAAAATTCCTTTTTTTTTTTTTTTACAGAACAGATGTGCTATTGTCTTCATTTTAAACTTCAAATGATACCAATATCCTTTCTCGTCATTTGCAAAATGGCAGAAAATTATGTTGGTAACTTTATGTCTGAAAACTCATCTATTGTGAACACGACAATACTTTCTTTTATGTTTTTCTTTACGAATTCACGTAGTACAAATTATTTATATAAATTATATTCCATGATGAATACAGAAGATTATCATGTCAAAAAAGAATAACAGGAAATGTAGAAAGAAATTCAATTTCAGACAACAACTAAAGCAAGGCTTTTTTTAGATTATTTATTTATTTATTTGTTAAAAAATAAACTAATAATACTTTTTTCTAGATTATCACTGATGAATTGTTAGACCATTCACTTAGAATGTATTAGCAAGTTCTTTTTAAAAATATGTACATTTGAAAATTTACTCCCCCGACAGCTACTTCCCCTCTGGGAGAGGGAAGCGATGCTCCTACATATACAAAAATAAATAAATTGAAAATAAATTAAAAAATAAATCGTAAGTTACTAATATAAATATATACAGTTCCCGCCGCTTATTAAAATCACATTCGTTCTGAGCCAAAGTGATTTTTATATCCGGCGAACGTTCCTGCACTTAAGGAGAAGGTATTACTTCTCTGAATTTGGGAGAAATTTTTTTTTAAAAGGTAACGAATAATGGAATTAGTAAACAATGTTAATTAATTTTTGAGAGATAATTAATTAATTGTTCCTTCGATATAAGTAAATTAAACGCATTCCAAATTTCCATGCGCCTTTCTTTGAGGAAAATCATCATTACTTTGCCAAAAATTCAAGCAGTTCTTTTAAATTTAAAATCTTTCCGTTTAAACCTTATGAATTATAGTAATTTCAAAATAAGAACTAGAAATTACCTTTTAATAATAATAATAATAATAATAATAATTATTATTTCAAATCAAATTTATAACTGATTACTGCGCTTTGAAGAATACATTCTTTGAAATTGTTATGGAAAAAGTTATGGGGCGTGTTTAATTTTGTAAATGTTCTGCAAGTGTGCTGCATATCTTCGACAATGAACTATAAAGCAGCGTTTGTCGTGTTTTAATTTCTTTTTCTATTTAAAAAAAAAAAAAAAAAATCACAATGCAAATAAAATTTTTTGAGTGTGTATAACTGATATTTTTTGCTGGTGAGTAGATATTTTTGAGTTTATTAACCGGCGATGCTGATTTTATTAAGTGGCGGCTTAAAAGTAGTTTGTATTGATTTGATTCCGGTCCTGGCAATTTGATCAGATTAAGCGGCTGATTTTATTAACCAGGGAATTCATTAAGCTGCGGTTACTGTATATATTTTAATTTTACAATGATTAGTTAAAAGTAATTTTCATGGTGCACATTATAGAAAGCTTTGTTCATATTAAAAATTGTGAAAAGACAGGGTTGTAACTATTAGACAATTTTCAACAATGACAATAGGAACTAATTTATGCCAAAGTGAATCTACATATAAACTTTTACGAAATTCCGGGTGTTAGTTTTTGAGCGAGAGTTGTCACATTTTTTTTTTTTTTTTTTTTTTTTTTTTTTCCGCACGCACACATACCGGCATTTTCTAAAAATGTTGAAATCGTATTCAAAACCAGTGGTCGCCGCCAACCAGTGGTCCGTGAGAAAATTTCGGTGGTCCGCAGAAATATCTTAACATTATTTGCATTTTAAAATGTTTTATTGTTTTTATATTCATGTTAATTTTAGCTTCAGGATTTTTTGAATCACTCATACACACAACATTAGACTTTAGAATTTCTTAGATAGAGAGGATAAATTAAATAACGTTTTATCACAAATTTTTGAATTGGGAGTATAAGACATATAGTTATCGCCTTCAATTTTTGATCCGCATTTCATACTTAGATAGGAATTGTTCTAAATTTATAATATTAGAATCATTTAGAAGCTTAAAATGTACGTCACAAATATAATTTCAAATTAGATTTTAATTATCTAACATTATAAAATACATATTACAAAATTTAGTAAATACATTTTTATAAATGGGAAATAAAAATTTATCACTTTAGTTAAATATTTAGTCTGAGTTTTTTATTAAATGGAAGTAATAAGAAGTTAGTCACGTTCTTTCCCTATAGTTTTTTTTTTTTTTTTTTTCAATCAAGCAATTTCTAAGCATTGTTCTTATGATTAAATAAGAATTCATTGTTTTCTTATAATGAAATAAATATCTGTAAAATTTTATATTATATATATTTAATTAATATTAAGAAAATGGACATTCCCTGATTTTATTCTAGAAATTTATTTACATTTCTTAATCATGTTGCGGAATTTAAATTATAAATTTAGTAGTCCGTGGAATTTTAAATTGGGAATATGGTGGTCCATGAAATCGAAAAGATTGGCGACCGCTGTTCTAGACGCCTAAATCCATTGAAAACCGGAAATCGAAAAATTTTAAAAGTCCAATACTTTGTTCAATTAAACATAGAAGAAAGTTCTTTATTTTATTTATTTTTTATTTATTTATCTATTTATTTATTTATTTATTATTATTATTTTTAAGAAACAGTTATTTTATAGTCATAGACTTATTTTGGTTTTATCGCACATCGGTAACAAAAGTGTCCGAACAGTAGCAAAAATTCCTATGTAAAAAGAGTATACTTCATACGGTTTTGTTAAATAAATCCTTATCGAATCTTGTTCTTACACTGACTAAGAACAGGATTCGTAAAGGATTTATTTAACAAAACCGTATGAAGTGTACTTTTTTTACATAGGAATTTTTGCTAGTGTTCGGACACTTTTGTTACCGACCGTACCTCCGCAATTTTTCACCCTCTTTCGAGCTGCTCTAGATGTCGCGCAATATTTGCCTGATCTAATTGTCCTTAAAAAGGCTTGACTAATTTATGCTTACAGCTATGTATTATTTTTAGTTTATAGTTTGTTTACATTGTTCTATTGATTCCGCTTAATTAATTTTGTTGTCATTTTTCTATTACCATTGATTCAAAAACCAATTGTAGATGTAGAAATAAATCAAATCACCTTATAATTTAATGACGGCCATGAAAAATTTATTATTTAGAAAACACTACAAAAACTAAATGTAAAAGAAATGCAGCGTATTTTGTATTTCCTCTACTGTCAATTCCAAAGTTTCGCCAACAGATCTGACAATGAACTTCAATGGTTTCTTTTTCCTTCTTGCGTTGGTGTTTCTACTGCTGAATTAAAAAAGAAAATAGTATAAAATAAGTACTTCTAACCTCTAAACAAGTTACAATGACACAGTAAAATCTTTTTATTGCATTAAAATATTTCTCTTTTTCTTTTTTTCTTGCTATAACACTGGATTTTCTTTTATTAACTATTTTATTAACTGTTATTTGCTTTTGATATCAGATGATAGGTATGAAGCTTTAATATTTTTAATTTCTGCTGTATATACAAAGAGAATATACTGGGCACGTAAAAATTTTGACTTCTGATTTACGATTGATTTAGGCGTTTTGAGATGTCTTGATTTCGATTTTCCCATTTTTAGAAACTGTCTTTCTCTGTCTCTGTATCTGTCTGTGTGCTACCAAAATTTTGTAGGTGCTGTATATTTAACGAAATGATAGACGAAATTTCACAAAACTTTATATTTGGTTAGACCTTGCTATAAATTGGTGCGATTAGATTTTAGCATATGCTGCTCACCAGGTGGAGCTGCTATGCTACAATTTTCTCTACTTACGAGAAGGCTATATCTCAATTTCTATAACGTTTACAAAACTTGATATGTTGATTTAACTTGAGATGTCCATTTTGAAAAGAATACGCTAATTCAGTTTAAGTTCATATCGGCAGGTAGGTGAAGCTGATTTTACTCACTTTCTGTGATTTTTCCAGATAGTTATATATCATTATTTATTGTATAAAATTGTACCGAACTACACACACACACACACACACATATATATATATATATAAAATTTTTATTATGAGATGCTATATTCATTAAATTTTTGTGCATGTTATGTGCATGTTATGCTGTTTTATAGAAACATATAGCGTAAATGACTTTTTTTTTTTTTTCATCATACAATGATATAAATAGTAAGAAAGTTTTTTGATGATCATTTGATATTCGTTTTGATATGTTTCACAATATTAACTTTATAATAAATATAACTGTATAATGAATACAAATATGAATTTTCTTCCATCTATCTTTAAAAATATTTTCCTGTTTACCTATTTTTGAAGCAAGCAAATACTTTAAATTTGTCAACGTACGTAATGTCAATTTTGATATTTATAAAAATTGCTTTTACTATAAAATTAATTAAATTAAGTAAATTAAGTAATACTGAGGATTTTCCACCAACGGTTTTTAAAAAATTCAGAAGTGACTCCACTTTAAACATTGATTAGTTATCAGTCATTCAAACAAATTTAAATGACTAAACAATTTAGACTATAATCAAAATTGAAAATTGTAATAGGGAGCTTAAATATTTTTCCGAAGTTCGTATAAAGGACCGACCACATGCATCCGAGTGTTATTTCTGCGCCAATGTAAAAGACCTATGGAGGTTGAGCACGTACTTTCCAGAGGTAACTATGTCGTCGTAAAATTCTAAAGCATATAACAGAATTTAATTTTCTTTTGAACAATTGAATGTACTTCAGCAGACAATAATATCCAATAGGACATAATATACGTCAATTATTTCGTGTTTTTTCTGTAAACGTGGTACACACACCATTTCCCAAATGTTGATAATGCATTAGCAAAATAGTATAACGTATTAGGTTTTTTCTTTTTGTTTTAAATAGTTCATTACTTCAACAAACTTTAAATAATTTAAGTCTATAGACTGAAATATATAAAAATGCATTCTAAAAATCTTTAAGGCCTATACGCACAAAAGTTGATATAATTCTTGCGACGATGACTTATAACATGCTTGCTCAATTTGGTCTTAACCCTTTGCGGCTCTAATAATCTAAAGCACTCAAAAAGTAAATTTATGAACATTATTTGACTTTTTTAAATGTTTTATCAGGAACTACTGGGTTTTATATGCTTCGCTGGTCACCGTGTTTAAATATATTTTTTTAATTTTCATATCACTAATTAATATAAAATCTCAAAAATTAAAAAAAAAAAAAAAAAAAAAAAAAAAATCCCAACTACCTATGGAAGCGCCTCACCTGAGCGCTCTATGCGCGCACAGCAGTAGTAAAAACTTTGGTCAGGGTGCCCTCTGCCCGCAGCGGTAACCGCCCCTATCTCCCTTTTTAATTTTACAGCCTCAAAAGTAAATTCAATAGAGTCGCAATCCCCGAAAGCTTAGAAACCTGATTTTTATGGCTCTTAGATCAATTTTAAATTTTAAAATAATTGTTCCCATATCCCTCCCATAGAATTTTCAGCTTCGAAAGTATGTACAATTGATTCTTCATATTAAAGAATCTAGTTACACGAACACGTTTTTCAAGTTTCCTGCTGTATTTTAAGACTATTATAAATGCATATTCTTCATATTCCCCTCATAGCTTCAAAAGAATACACAATCGGTTCTTCACTCCTAAAAACCCAGAGATGCGATTTTTCAAGACTTTAGCTGCAATTTCAAATTTTTTATTTATCTACCCCCCCCCCTCCCCCCATACATTGTACAGCTTCGAAAATATGCTGCAAAAAATTGAAGTTTTGCTACAGCCATTTAGACGTACATTTTTCTACGAACCTCAAATTTACGAAAAAATCAGGGTGAATTACGGTAAAATCAAGTGTAAAGAAAATGGATTAATCGTAAAATTTACGGCTAAATTTTGGCAGTGAGGTTACAATTTTTTACAATGTATGCACAATCGATTCCTGACCCTAAATACCGACTGACACAGTTTTTGTAACTCCTAGCTCTATTTTAATTTTTCTAAATTCCTGTCCTAATAATTTTAGGGATTCAAAAATTATACGCAATCTATACCTCACCGTCTCAAAAACCCAGTAACACAAATTTTCAAAACCCGAGCTCCAATAAAAATATGCTGTCTTATTTCTATACCTATTACTTTTAGAGTTTTGAAATTATGCAGAGTAAATTCCTCACCACCGGAAAAAGAAAAAAAAAAAAAAAAAATTAGTTCTTAGTTCTTATTTTTTTATTAATTTTTATTAATTTAAAATTTAATAAATTGAATCTTTTGTTATATATGTATTACGATATAGAATTATTTTAAATACAATATATAATGTATTGCTACTGAAAATTTCCTTACTTGCGGGAGAGCTATATCTCAAATTCTATAGAATTTAAGCGTTTCATATTATCTAAGCGAAATAAGTATTATGAAAAACTGTAAGCATAATAAGAAATGAAAACGAAATAGTGGAAGTAACAGAGAAATTCCTTCGAATTATCACTGATTATTTTTAATCCTTTCACGGATTATTTGCATTTCTTTATGTTTTATTAGAAATTATACTGATGTTAATTTTAACTTAACATTTTTCTGAATCACTCATACACACAACATTAGAATTTAGAATTTTCTGGATGAGCGAGAAGATAAATGGAATATTTTTTTAATCTTGTATCACAAATATTTGAATTTCACATCAGGAGCATAGAAATCGCATTGAATTTCTCATCTGCATTTGAAACGCTACAATTGTTCTAAATTTATCATACTATTCAAATTCTTCAAAGGTTTAAAAATATAATATCGCATTGATATTAATTATCTAAAAGTATGCGTGTTATTAGATTTAGTAAATACAGTTTTGTATATAGAAATGAAAATTTATCGGGGTAGTTTAATCTTTCGCCTCAATTTCTTATAATTTGGAAGTAATAAAAAAGTGTAATTGTTTTATTACAATCAAACAATATTTAATCATCATTGTTAGGATTAAATATGTATATATCTTATAATTTTTTTAAAATAATAAAATAAATATTTCTATTGTTTTACCTCAAATAAATTTATTTAGTACACACTCCTGCTCAGAAGTTTGGCAAAATTTGCAAATGGCCAGTTTTTTTTTTTTTTTTTTTTTTTTTTTAATTTAAAAACTTATCTCTTGATGAAATGTTTTCAAACATTGGGCATTTAAAGAACATAGTCTTCTTCATCTTTTAAAGTGGAGATTCGTTTAATACAAAATTTAGGGGGGCGGAAGCGGAAACAAAGTGAACAAAATAAATAATTTCTGTGGTTACCCTGTATCGTTAAGTGAACGAAATGATCTGTAACTTTACAATATGTTAATATAGCCCCAGTACAATTTGTAGATGAATTTGTGGGACGATACTATATTAAATAACGGAGAAATAAGCATTTATTTTAAAACTCTAGAAAAAAATAGCATGTTTCTTATTTATAATATGCAGAGTTTTAAATGAAAATTATTCCCACTTTCATATAAATTGAAAAAAAAAAGACACTTTTGAAACAATATACTGCAATTGGATTACAAGTATCTTAAATATCTCATGAAATATGAGCATTTTTATGGAAAATGTTTTCACTGTGCATGTGCGAAAGATAGAAAAATTTCTATTGCATAGGTTGAAAGCTAAATATATTGGGAAACTTCTGTCAAAAGTTCATTTGAATAGAGTAAAAACTAAGCAAATTGTTGACAAAAGAACGAGCTAGATTTTAGGTATTTTCCAAGAGTTGAAATTTCATAAGGGTTTTTCATATGATCCAATTTTTTCGACCACTTTGCAAAAGTTGTTTTTTGGGCAACCCCCCTAATGATCTCACAAATCTTTGTAAGTAAAAAAAAAAAATATGTTAAATTTACAAGCTTATAAGAGGTTTTGTGTGTGTGTGTGTCCGTCCCTGGGGGAAAAAAAGAACTATAATTGATAGAAAAATTCCTCATGATCTCACAAATCTTATTAAATAAACAAAAATATGATAGATTTACAAGCTTCTAAGGTTTTTTTTTTTTTTTTTTTTTTTTACAAGAAAATGTATTTTTGGAATGTGGTTGAAATAATTGGATCTTCAAATTAATTACGCGGCATGTGAAGAATCCTTTATGAGATTTCAACTCTTGAAAAATACCTACAATTTAGCTCGTTCTTTTGCCGTAAATTTGCTTGATTTTTATTCTATTCAAACGAATTTTAGACAAAAGTTGTCCAATATGTCTAGCTTTCAACTTATGCAATAAAAATGTTTCTATCTTTTGCACATGCGCAGTGAAAACGTTTTTAATAAAAATGCTCATATTTCATGAGATATTTAAGATAATTGTAATCCGATTGCAGTATATTGTATCAAAAGTCTTTTTTCAAATTACCTGAAAGTGGGAATAATTTTCGTTTAAAACTCTGTATATTATAATTGAAAAACATGCTGTTTTTTTTTTTTTTTTTTTTTTTTTTTTAGAGTTTTAAAATAAATGCTTACTATATCTCCGTTATTTAGCATGCTATCGTCACACAAATTCATCCACTAATTGTACCGGGTCTATATTAACACATTCTAAAGTTACAGATAATTCCGTTCAATTAACGATACAAGGCGATCACGAACATTATTGATTTTGCTTAATTTGTTACCACTCCTCTAAATGTTGTCTTAAACCAATCTTCACTGAAAACACGAGAAAGACCCAGTTATTTAAATTCCCAGTGTTTGAAAATATTTCATTGAGAGAGAAGTTTTTGAAACTGAAAAAAACTGATCTTTTACAAATCCTGCTAAACTTTTGACCAGGAGTTTATGAATAAAATGGTAATTATTAGGCCTCGCAGCGTTCCTAAAATTTTACATACATTTTATTATATTTTCACCATTGTCACCATTTTCACTATAAGAAATTTTTCTTGAATATTTTAATGCTAAAAATAGTGTAAATATTACGAAAACAAAAAGTATTGTTTTAAAATGATGGTGAACATTTAATAAAATAAGCGTAAAATTTTCGGTACGCTGCGCGGCCTGTTATTCTAGAAATATATTTATATTTCTTAAGCAATCACATTAGTGGTCTGCGAGATATTAAATTATTAATTTGGATGTCCGCGAAAGCAAAAAGGTTGGCGACCGCTGCTCTAAAACGCTCGTGCTGCAGTCTAAGTAAAGCTATTAAACAACAACTACCAGAAAAGTTTTAAATATTTTCTTTTTAAGTGAAAATAAAAAAATAAAAAATTAAATAAAGAATTATGGGTCTATTTGTTGCAATTTAATAATTGTGAATTTTTCCAAAAAGAGAATACACTTTCTTCTATACCTACATTCTATACGGGGACCCGTATTTTCACGGAGATTTTACTCGATAGGAGTCTGCATTCTGCTTATTGTCTCCTTTCAACATTAGTAATTCATTCTAGGCAATAATTATGTACATGAATGTATATCTTATTTAATAGATATATCGTAATTTTATATTTCTTTGTATCAAGATATTACTTTATTCATTCATTAATAGCATAATAATAATATACATAATCGGGACAGAAGTTGCTGTAATTTAAAACTTGCGGTGCTTTAACTGGAAACCTCGTAATCACTCACTTACAATGCGTTAATATAAATGTACTTGAATTAGAAGTTTATTCCGGTGTGATTGCTGGGAACTGTTATCGTTAAAAAAAAAATGCAGAATTTCATAGCTTGAAAAAAAATTAAGCCTTTTTGAACCAAAGGTGCAAAATCAAACTGGACCGGCGAAGGGTTAATCGAATGTAAAGTTTAGACGGTAGCACATTTCAAATATGTTGAGTTCAGGTTCTTTTTTATATCCTTATAACTGTAAGTATTATACTCATGAAAATATATACAGTCCGTAAGAAGATGACCTAAAAAATTCCCATTTAGTTTGAAATAAATTTAATGCATAATTTACACGCTATCGTGTTCACTCACATGAATAGACACATACATACGATATTTACGTTAGGTGCTGTACTTATTTTACCATAAAAATGGCAAAAATGAATTCAGATTACCTATAAATTTAAAGATATACCCAAGGTATCATTATTATTATTATTATTATTGTTACAATATTATAAACATTTTTATGATTACATTACTTTTCTCACACAGAAGCATTGAAAGTAACAATGAAACATATACAGAGAAAGACAAAAAAGAATGTTTCCTAGTACTTCCTACGTTTATATATAATAAATATTATATATATACATTTTCTTCAACAACTGTTTCAACAAATCCAACAATTCACAGGAGATTAAGTTATACTTTTATGTTGAAATCTTGATAGATAACTGCTCCAAGGAATTTTATTGAATTTTTTCAAAATTTGAAGAGCACAGTGATTACTTTAATTCTGATCTCATGTTATCGACTAAACTATTATGCATCACCCTGTCAATAAATAGTAATACATCTTGTTATATTATACATTTAGGGAAAAGTTATCTGACTGAACATTTCTCTTAGTTCATGCTCTTCGCAACAACTAAAAAACAAGAGAATTCTGCGTTTTAAACATTCATCATATAGTCGGTAAAATCTTCACAGCCAAACCAAAATATTTTTTTTAGAATTACTGTTATGATATTTAAATTTGTTTGGTATTTATTGACATTAATTTAAGAGCTTTGACGGCTACAGTTACAATGAATTCCGTCTCTCGAATGATCCATGTTACATCAATTCATAATTGCAATGCACAACATCTTGTACAAATATGGGGACTTCACAAACAGCCATGCCTTACTCGAGATTCGAATTTAGACCCTTTTGATCCAGAAGTCAGCGTTCTTCCCACTGACTAATGACGTTTTGAATGAAGCATTAAGTAAACAAATAAACAATTTTTTAATCATACTAGAAGACACTTTGGTAAAGAAATATTGAATGAAATATACCCTACATTTTATTTTCTATTTAAATTAGATACTAATAAATATGGAGGACGATCTTGAATAGGATCAAACATTTTTTTTGTCATTTTGGTAACTAAATATGTAATGTTGATTCTTTGGAAAACAATATGTAATTTTCTGAAAAATTCCAAGTTATAAAGTTTCTTAAAACTATAAAAGCTGAGAAATTGTGAACGCTTAATTTGTATGGATGATGCATTCGAAATGTACAGTCGATAACAAAAGTCTCCGAACACTAGCAAAAATTCCTATGTAAAAAAAGTACACTTAATACAGTTTTGTTAAATAAATACTTGTCGAATCCTGTTCTTATTCAGTCTAAAAACAGGATTCGACAAGGATTTATTTAACAAAACTGTATTAAGTGTACTTTTTTACATAGGAATTTTTGCTAGTGTTCGGAGACTTTTGTTACCGACTGTAGTTTAAGTATTTTGAAAGATACAGTAAAGTTCCATGACGTCATGAAGTAGTATTTGACAGGAGATAGGTGGAAACAGCCAAGGAAGAGAGAAGGAGTTTGGATGGAACGAGAGAATGACATGTTTAGTTAATTAGAGAAGAATATTTTTATTTGTGTTCTAAATGTTTATCTATGTTTTGTGCGTTTTTTTAGTAGTGTCTTATTAAATGTTTTCGTCTTTAAGTACGAGGTGTTTTATTTCAAAGCCACGTCTGAATTTATTTAATTGTAAGTGATGGTGTCTCCAATCAAGCAGAGACTAGTAGGATCGAATTTTACTGGCGCAGCCTTTGACTAGGATAGAAAACGATACCTAGGAAATGGGGAAGATAAGAGCTTTCGTGTATATGCCCAAATATTTTAAGTGTACATTTTAAAAAACGTTTTTTTTTTATAACATAAAATTAAAATAGAACGTCAGTTCTAATATTTTTTAATGTGTTCGATATGAATCACGCGAGTGCAAAATAAATATTCGATAAGAAGCACGCCAGTGCTACTATACTGTTCGAATTAATTGGGACAAACATATTTTTTTCTTGTCTGAGTTGGTAAGTGATTACCAGTGATGTCTCGAACCGCCTCAAACCAGTTATATCTGCGCAGAGGTAGTGTGACGGATCTATCTTGACTATAATTTACTCATTTGACTGATTTTAGTGTATCAGTAGTTCAGTTGTGAGCCTTTCAGTGTGGCAGCTGCTGGTTATAATTTTGTGTTGCATGTAACACATGCTATTTTTATTTGTTCAAAGATTAATATTACTCCGATGAAGCGTTCTAAAGCAATCACTCTTAATGAACACACTTCTATGACTGTAAGAGATATACCTATGGCAGTTGGTGTAGGGAAATCAAGTGTTTCAAGAATTTTAAGAACATTTCAAGATTATGGATAATCGTCTTCAAAAAGAAAAGGAAAATGTGGGCGTAAACGGAAAACTACTCTAAGAACTGATAAAATTCAAATAAGAAATAGCAATAAAATCCAAGAAAAACCAGCACAAACCTTCGAAGGGATTTATTGGATTATGGTGTTGAAGTGAGTACCTCAACTGTATAGAAAAAGGTTTTGGAAGATGGCCGTAAGGCAAGAAACAAAAGAAAAATAATTTTTAACTCAGAAAATGAGGAAAAAACGCTTAGCATGGGCCAAAAAATACCGATCATGGACTGTTAACAACAAAGTAAGTGATTTTCAGTGATGAAACACATTTATGTGTACAGGAATACCAATCAAGTGTAGTTAGACGAAGTGAAGGTGAAACTCTGCGACCAGACCATATCCAACAGACTGTAAAACACCCTCCTAAATAGATATTTTGGGGTGTTTTTCACAACAAATGGCTCTGGAAGCTTAGTTCTTCTTAAAAGCATGAAGAATTCTGTCAATACATAAAAATATTACGAATTAGGATTGTTCCATTCATGGAAACATTTGACGCAACATTTCAACACGACATGGTCCTTTGTCACAATTTGAATATTTGAATTCCTTTCCAGGTTTTTTTTGCGGAAAAATAAAATGAAAGTGCTTGATTGGCCCTGTAATTTACCAGACCTATATCTCATTGAGAACTTTGGACATATTCTCAAGAATTGTTCAACTAAGTTAAATTGCATGACAACAGAACAAATGATAAAAAGTGCTATACATGTGTATTTTCACGATGATGAAGTCAAGAACATATGCGCTACACTAACGGAGTCAACGCCAAGATGTGTTTAAGAGGTCATTTCTGCTAAAGGACGCCATACTCCATACTAATATAGCGATTTATCAGTCTACTTAAGGTATGTAATAAATAAAAGCTAAGGTTTTAGAAAAAAATCGCTTTTTCCTCTCTGTCCCAATTAATTCGAACAGTATAGTAATTCTGTGTTAAAAAAATTTTTTTGTTGGTATTATAACGTAAAATTATATACATAATAGAACGCCAGTTCTAAGTTTTTGTTCTCAAATATATTCGAACAAAGTTCACGCCAGTGAATGTCAATTTTAATACAGTGTGAATGTATTAAGTGTATTATATTTTACGCTGGTAAATAACAGCATACGATGTCACGCCAGTGATTGTTTAATTTTAATACAGCGTATATGTATTAATTACATTTATTTACGGCAGTGAATAAAGGTTTAATATTTCACGCCAGTGAATATTAATTTTAATACAATGTGATTTTTTTTTATTTACTTCAAAAAAAAAAAATATATATAGAGTTGTTTATCTGTTAAATATCTGCAACAGTAGATCTTGATATTTTCCCCCTCAGTTTGATATATATACATATCTATGTATTTTATTTGTTTGCTCTCCGAAATAAGAGTTAAAAGTATTTTGTGTGATGAAATAAATAAGAGTAAATATCGTATTTTGTTCCTGAAATTGTAAAATCTATTTTTCTTTAGAATATTTATATTTTAATGAATTGAAATATATTAATATGAAATATATTATGAGAGTCGATTCATTTTAGTTATTAAATGCTGAAATTACACAAATAGTGTTTTGTTTATTTCATTTAATAACGAGCCATAATAAATTAGTTCGTTTTCGAACGAAATAGCTAATTCTGACGAAAATCGTCTGCGTTATTATTATTTTTATTTTTTTGTTCCATTTCATTATTTTATAGAAAGAGTAATTTTTTTTTTTTTTCTTTTCTGTGTTTATGCTTATGACACATGGTAATTATATAAAAAGTGTTAAAGATTACATTTTTTTTTTATTGTTTATTTATTTTTTTTTACAAACGTTGAAGTAAGCTTATGATAGAAATGTTTGTTTATTCATTTCACCTATATTAATAAAATCAGACTTTTGTCTGTAAATTTGTCGGAATCGAAAAATTTTGCGATATCTTCACGTTTTACACCCCATGAAAGCCGAAAATGACTTCAGAAAATTTTGCCTGTGTGTGTGTGTGTGTGTGTCATCGTGTCCGTCGCTTTTTTTGTCCGGGCATCACTTGAGAACGGCAGGACGGAATTCAACGGCGCTTGGCCATGGCAAGGATTTAGGTCTTCGCCCAACTTAAAATTATATCTATCAACTTTTCAGAAATTCCCCCCCCCCGTTCCCCCCTGGGGGGTAAAAGACTAAAACACGTTTGTCCGGGCATCACTCGAGAACGGCTGGACGGAATTCAACGGCGCTTGGCAGAAACTTAGGTCTTCACCCAACTTAAAATTATATCTATAGAAATTTTTAAAATTCTGATTAGTGTTTAAATTGTGGGTAAAAAACGCCTGCGCATGCGCCATAAATATTTTTTCACTAAAACGCTTTGAATGGAAAAATAAAATGCAAAAATAAAATTTTAAGATAAAGACTTTTTTTATTCGCGTGATTCGCACTACAAATTATGAAAAGATTGAAATGTGCCATCTGAGTTTCATACTTTAGTTAATTTTAAAACATCTAATTGTCGTATCGAAAAACTGTTTACATCCCAGGATTCAGAAAAATCACCTCTTTCATTTGGTACTGAATTTGTAACGATAGGTCTGATACTTCTAATTTATTTTCCCCTTTTTCCGTTTTTCCGTTGCCACTTAAATTTCATACTTTAGTTATTTTTTAAAAATCTAATTGTCGCATCGAAAAACTGTTTGCACCCCTGGATTCAGAAAAATCACCCCTTTCATTTGGTATCAAATTTATAAATATAGGTCAGATATTTCTAATTTATTTTACCCTTTTTCCGTTTTCAACGCGGATTCGTTGGTGATTTTTTTAATTTTTTTTTATGAGGAATTTGCACGTAGATAAATATTTTCATAGAGATATTTGGCATTAGTTTAATATTTTTATTTAATTAAGCAGTACTTTTCTTTCCTGCAGTAAAACAAAATATTTTGTTGTTATTATGTACCTTATGAGGGTTTTTTTTATGTTCTCCCATTAATTGTAAATGATTATAATTTGGATTTTATTAAGATTTTTTATTTTTATTTTCTAAATATCAGAAAAGATTTTTTATTTTATTTTATTTTATTTATTTATTTATTTATTTTGTGTATGGAACAGCTTTAGAATTGGATCCCTTTGGCAAAATTTGAAATTCGGAACCGACGTAGCTCGGACGTTTCTCGCCAAGATCTTTAATTGCACAATTGAGATAGCCAATTCAGTTCATCGCAAAAATGGCTTAAAATATTTAAATTCTCCAAAGGTGTCCCATACTAAATCTGTGCTTTTTGTATTTATTTATTTGTAATATTTTCTATTAAAGACTTCTGTGGTCACGAAATTTGGTGCGTAAATTGTTTGTTTGCATCCGGCACTTATTGTAACTGGATTTCACGAAATTTGAAATCCCCCCCCCCCTTCTCGGAGTCGGAGGGCTAAACGGTATAACTTCAGTATAACCCAACAGCTGAATTTGGCGATTTTTCTTTGGCGCCGTTTTGAAGGATAACAATGTCGTTCTGGACTGTTTGCGATATAATATGGCAGCCTAATATGTTGTTTATTTTGGATTTATGATTTTATGTTTTATGATTTAGATTATGATTTTATCATTTATCATATATGATTTATGATTTTTAGATTTATGATTTAGCCATAATCGCCAAACAAAAAAATCGCCAAATATCGTTGTGGGGTTATACTGAAGTTGTTCCCAATAAACATGTGTAAAAACATGTTTTTCCGTTTGAATTTGCTTTGAAATATCTTAGAATGGCGAATTTTGGTGTGTGGATATTGATTAAGTGTACGCATTATGTACATTAGTGTGATTTTGCAAAACTTCGAACTCACCCGCTGAGGAAGGGGAAGTAAGGAGTGGGTAAGTTGTGCCGAAGACAGTGGAGACAAAGACTGGATCTTGATTAAGTGTACGCATTATGTACATTAGTGTGATTTTGCAAAACTTAGAACTCACCCGCTGAGGAAGGGGAAGTAAGGAGTGGGTAAGTTGTGCCGAAGACAGTGGAGACCCAGACTGGATCTTGATTAAGTGTACGCATTATGTACATTAGTGTGATTTTGCAAAACTTCGAACTCACCCGCTGAGGAAGGGGAAGTAAGGAGTGGGTAAGTTGTGCCGAAGACAGTGGAGACCCAGACTGGATCTTGATTAAGTGTACGCATTATGTACATTGGTGTGATTTTGCAAAACTTCGAACTCACCCGCTGAGGAAGGGGAAGTAAGGAGTGGGTAAGTTGTGCCGAAGACAGTGGAGACCCAGACTCCTCACTTTGCGAACGAGAATACCGCTACCAATCACAGCGAGAACTTAGGTTATTAATAAAGATATGGGATTTTGACAACTCATTTAAGTTTAATGTCCAGCGAAGCGGGCAAAGCCTGCTAGTATGAAATAAAAGTGTTGGTTTCAATAAAAAATAAATTGGATAAATAATAAAAGAATTTTATTTTATACTAGCAGGCTTTGCCCGCTTCGCTGGTCACTAAATTTAAAGGAAACTCTTTTCTATATAGCTTTATAAAAATAAAATAAAATACTAAAATTGCTCAAAAGCTCGCTTCGGATCCCTGCTGCCTTCGGTAGCGATTTGGTCATCCGCTAAAACTCGGGCGCTTGTCCCTATTACCTGAGACAATGGTTTACCAATAGGCTTGCATTAAGTCCTTATTAGATAACAGTTTCGAAATAGATAGTATCGAAAAAAAAAATGAAGTATCCCCTTTATATTTGAATCCCAGTTACATATGAACAACACTGTACGTGGTGCACATAATATTTGCTTTTACGTTATTTCCTATGTTTATTTTGTTTATCCCCGATCAACCATAAAAATGATAACAATTTCACGCTAAATATTATAATATGCTATGACCGGCTACGTCTGTTGCATGAGACAATTAATTTTTTGTGGTTATTAGTATTCATGGTTTGTAAGCATGATCATAGTACCGCCTTAATATAGCTCTCTTTGGCGACTTTTGAATTTTTGTCACCATTTTAGATTTTATCCCTTGTAAAAATAAGACTTAATACCTTGTAACAATATGCTATGAGCGCTATTTCTGACATATTTTAGACAACTAAACTTTTAATGGTTATATATATTTCCCATTAAGCATATTTTTATTTTCATTTATTTATTTAAATATTGATGAAATTTGAACTTCAATTTGGTCTAGTGTTGTACAGGCTGTATACTACACGTTTGTGTTTGTGAAAGAAAATTTATAAAGTACATACATTAGTTAATTTTAAAAAATCTAATTGTCCGATCGATAAGCTGTTTAATCCGTTGGATTCACAAAAATTGCATCTTTCATTTGGTATCTTATTTGTAACGATACGACTGATATTTCTAATTTTTTTAATTTACTTTCATCATTTTAAATACATGTAATTTTTATTGTTCACGTTTTTTTTTTTTTTTTTTTTTTTTTTTTTTTCCGTCGAAAAAATAATGATAATTTTTTTGGCAACAATTAAATTAAGGAATAAAATTAAATATTTTAAATAAATGTAATTTTTATTGTTCACGTTTTTTTTCTTTTTTTCTGTCCAAAAAAGAATAATTTTTTTTTTGGCAACAATTAAATTAAGGATTAAAATTAAATGGCCAATTTATCAGTTATTAGAAGGTTTTTATTTTAACATTTTAATTAATTAAAAGAAAACTAAAACAAAATTCGAAAATCCGGCTTCGAGGTGCATCATGGGAGGTCATTACGAATCAACATGCAAATTTTTGTAGCTCAGCCATCAGCCGTTAGGAACACACCTAAACTTTATTGAATAGCAATAAAGTTCAAATTGACTCTAGAAAACGTTTGTATGGGAAATAGAAAAGGGCTGTTTTTAGGGTTTTCCCGGAAATTATTCGATTTTTTCTCGCCTTTTAAACCTTCCCTAGACCTCCACGAACATTTCAAGACTAAGATAAGATAAATCCGTTCAGCCGTTCTCGAGTTTTAGTGAGACTAACGAACAGCAATTCATTTATATATATATAGATTTCATTGCGTAAGGAAATGTAAATATGCACGACAGTGTGTTTTAAATTATTTCTAATGTGTGAAAAATATCATTCATGTATTTTTAAAGTCAATTTGATTCATAAGCTAAGTAAAGAAATTTATATAGATACCAATTGATTTAGGTATAAATTATGGGTTTTGCGTATGGTATATAATTTTATTTCCATTAATATTTTAACAAAGTGTTTTAATCAGCGCCACCTTGAGGAATTTTGCTAAGTTTCTCGTTCAGAAGATTTTAGGTGTATAAGATGGCATATTTGGGTCACGCAAAGAAATAGGATTTGAAATTGTTGGCTGTGGAGTTGAATCTTCAGGTCACGAATGAAATGACTGTAAGCGATTTACGCAAATTAATTACAAAAGATAAAGAATATGACGAAGAATTTACTAAGAATCAGCTCGAGATTATTATCGAAGATAGGAAGCTCCGTGAGAAACAAGATGCTGAAAAGCAATTCCAAGAGCTAGAGATTGAAAAATTACGTGAACAGCAAGAAAAACAAAAACGCGAATATGAATTTGAGTTAGAAAAATCCGTTTGGAAGCTGAAAAGTTTAAAGTAGCACCGATTTCTGAAGCTAAGAGTAGTACGCAAGATTTAACAAAAATCGTTCCAAAATTCGAAATGAGAGATGGAGATATAGCGCTGTTCTTGACTTTGTTTGAGCGTCAAGCCAAGAGAATTAATCTAGATAAAGGTAACTGGGTGTCAGCTCTTTTAGCTCTTATGCCAAAAGAAATCACTCAATTAATAGCTCGTGAATCAGAAGAAAAATTTGACGATTATGATTATATCAAAGGTTTATTATTAAAACGATTTAAATTAGGCCCTGAACATTTCAGACTAAAATTTGTGAAACATCAGCGAAACCCTACTCGATCTTGGCGAGACTTTGTTTTCGAAATAACAAGCTACTTTGAGGAATGGCTTGAAGGAGTTGCAGTAAATGATTTTGAAGGATTGAAGAATCTTATGATTACGGATCAGTTAAAAAGACGCGTTCCAGGTGATATCCGAGAACATTTCGTCGATGACTGGGCTAAGTTACTTGTTCCGGGTATTTTAGCTGATAAGTTGGATGAGTATGAAAGTGTACGATTGAATGCTAAGGAATCCGGTTTGGATGATATGAAACATAGAACAACTAGTAATTACAAACCTGATTTTAAAGACTTTAGCAACAAAAGACTTTAGAACAGCCATCTCGGAAATTTTGGACATCATTTCCTCCAAGAACTGATCAAAATACAAGTTTTAAACCTACTTGTTTTACGTGTGGATCTGTGGGGCATTTATCTAGAGTTTGTCCCAAGAATTCCAAGAAAACATCAACTCGTAACGCCGTAAGTAATGTGGTTGAAGCCAAAGACGTTAAGCCAAAGACAACGAACGAAGTTGTAACTGCTAAGGTGTCAATTCCTGTGTCAACCTCTATGCCGCTTAAAGATGGAATTGATGATTTGAAATACGTAAATATCAAATGTGGAGAAAAAGTTTTGAAGGCAATAGTGGATACTGGAGCACAAATTTCAGTCTTACGTGCAGATTTGGTCGATACCGACTTTGGAGAAGGGGATGGAACAATACAAATTATTTCGGCTTTCGGGGAAAAAGAAGTAGCTGCTCTAAAGATAGATGATGGGAAACACGGCAAAGTACCTGTAACTTGTGCAGTGTCGAAGAAACTTGTGAATGATATGCTAATTTGTTCAACTGCCTATGAAATTTTAATGGAGAATGTAGAATTAAATGGATGTATGAATCATGTACTTGCAGAATTAAATGAGAGCATTGAAAAAGAAAATCAGGAAGAACATGATGAAAAGAAAAACATCTCAACGTCCCTTCAACTTAATGCTGAGATTACCGATGATGAAAGCAATGGAAATAAAGAAGATTTTATAAAATTACAATTAGATGATGAAGATTTAAAGAAATCCTGGTTTTATGCCAAAAATGGGAAGAATTAATTTAAAATTAGTAATGGAGTTCTTGTCCATTCAGAATGCTTATGTGGAGAAAATGTTGATCACGTTGTTTTGCCCACATGCAAAAGAAAAGAAGTTCTTAGGATTTCACACGAAATACCATTGGCTGGTCATCTAGGCGAACAGAAAACAAAGCAGAGAATAAAATATTCATTTTATTGGCCAAGTCTCAAAGAAGACGTTAAAAAATTTTGTGAAAGTTGCAAAACCTGCCAATTACGCAGAACAGTTTCCTATAGGGATCGTATACCGATACAACCCATTGTTAGGCCAGAAATTCCATTTGAAGTCTGGAGTTTGGACTGTATTGGACCTTTAGAACCCCCGTCTCGAAGAGGACATAAATATGTGATTTGTGCAGTTGACTTATGTACTAGATGGGCTGAAGCTATTCCCGTGACTAACATCAATGCTAAAACAACTTGCAATAATCTGATGAGAATATTTACACAGACAGGGTTCCCCAAAGTAATATTTACAGACCAAGGTACTAATTTTACTGCTAAATTAAGTGAAGCATTTGTGGAACTTCTTGGAGTTTCTCCGAGGTTTGCAACGCCAGGTCATCCAGAAAGTATGGGTGCAGTGGAACGTTGGAATCGAACATTGAAAGATATGTTAAATAAAAATATACAGGAATATGGATCTAACTGGGATTTGCATCTTCCATATCTACTTTTTGCTTACAGAGAAGTTCCTCATAGTACGACAGGTGTTTCTCCGTTTCAGTTAGTTTATGGGCGTTTGCCTCCTGGACCATTGTCACTATTGAAAGACGTATGGACTGGTGAGAGGAAAATTCCCACTTCAGCTTCCGCATCAGTTGAAAAATATATATCAGAACTAGTTGAGAAACTAAGAAAAGCACATGAAATTGCATCAGAATATGCTCAGGATTCTCAAGAAAGATATACTTCGCGGTATAATTTGAGAGCAAGAGATAAACAGTTTAATGTTGGTGATAAAGTACTAATACTAGTTCCTTCATCTTCGCATAAATTACTTAAAACTTGGATTGGCCCAGCTACTGTTGTTGAAATCACTAGACCACATTCAGCCTTAGTTGAATTAGAGAATGGGTCCAGAAGAGAACTGCATTTTAATAAGCTCAGACCATACGTTGCTCGAATTGACCATGTTGGCCTAATATTTGATGAAGATAAAGATTTTGGTGATATTCATTATGCACCATTCGGAAATGGATGCCTAACCCCTAAAGAGATAGCGGACCATATTGATAGTTTAGATTTAAATTTTGAAAAGAAAAATGGTTTGAAAAATGTGATATGCAAATATAATAATGTTTTCAGCACTAAACCCGGGATAGCTAAAGTAGAAGGACACAGTGTCCGCGTTACCAGAGATTGCTGTCCTAAAAGACTACGTCCATATAGAATACCGATAGTTATTCAAAAAGAAGTGGATCGACAGATTCAAGAATTACTTACACTTGGACTAATAGAACATAGTAACAGCGAATGGGCTCATCCTGTAGTTGGCGTTGCCAAAAAGGATGGAACTGTTAGGTTATGTGTTGATTTTCGTTTATTAAACAGCTATACCATCCCAGATGCATACCCCATGAAGATTGCCAATGATCTTATTTACTTGATTGGTAATTCGCAGTTTATTTCTGTTCTAGATCTCACGAAAGGGTACTGGCAAATACCTATGAAAGAAGACAGCAAACATTATACTGCTTTTAATACCCACTCAGGGCATTTCCAATGGAATGTGATGCCATTTGGTATGAAGAACGCTGGTAGTACATTTCAAAAATCTATAGACAAAGTTTTAGAGTGTCATAAAGATTATTGTCGTTCCTATATCGATGATGTTGCAGTATTTTCTACCACTTGGAGTGAACATATAACACACTTGAAAGCAGTTCTCAAAACATTCCAAGAAGTTGGTCTTACAGTTAATTTAAAGAAATGCGATTTCGGAAAGAATGAAGTGAAATTTTTGGGCCATATTATTGGATCAGGAAGACATACACCCGATCCCGAAAAAACCGAAGCTATAAGAAAAATTTGCAGACCTATCACCAAAAAAGAACTTCGTAGTGTAATTGGTTTGGCTAATTATTACCAGGAATACATTCCAAATTTTGCTTCAGAAATTCTTCCCTTGACTGAATTAACAAAGAAAAGCGTGCCTAATGAAATTCCCTGGTCTGATGCCCAAGAAACAGCTTTTCAAAATTTGAAACACCATTTAATGAACATGCCATCTCTATATACGCCTAATATAGCAAAGCCATTCAAATTGTACACTGATGCTTCGAGCAAAGCTATAGGAGCATGTTTATCTCAGTCGGACGATTCTGGCAAAGAACATCCGATTGCTTTTTTTAGTAAAAAACTGTCTCCGTGCCAAGTCAAATGGTCAACGATCGAACGAGAGGCTTACAGTGTGCTGACTGCTCTACGAAAGTTTGATACTTGGCTCTTCGGTGCAGAAGTCGAAGTAATTTCCGATCACAATCCTCTGACTTTTCTGACCCAAACAATGCCACACGGTGCAAAGTTAGCACGTTGGGCTTTAGCTTTGCAAAGATATAATCTAAAAATTACGTATAGGAAGGGGAAAAATCATGGCAATGCCGATTCTTTATCTAGACTTCCTTAAAATATTTCTAATAGTATATCAGCTGTATCAAATTATTCAAATTTAATTTACCTCGTGATATACTATATAATTCATGTGCATATTATAAGGGTTGTTTGTAAGATATTTAATGTTATATCTGTTATTTGTGTATATTGCTGTTGTTGTTTATTGCTGAATATACTATGCATTTAATTTTTTTTTCTCTTTGGGCATATGCAGAAGCTCTTCCTAAAGATTTTATGATATATGCATTTGTTTTTTAAACTCTTGATATAAACTTTTAGGATTTACATACATGAACATTTATTTTATAAACTTTTTCTAAAAAGAATTTTGTGGTACCTACATGAACATTTTCTTAGAAACTCTTAGTATTATCTGTTGGTGTTCTTCCTATATGAAAAACTTATATTAAAAACTATTCAGCATTATCATGAATGTGAACATTTGTGTAGAAACTCTCTATATCATGAAACAGTATCTAAGTTTGGTAGCATCATAGTCACTCTTGTGACGTATGAGCTCAAAAAGGAGGGACGTGTAAAGTTCCATGACGTCATGAAGTAGTATTTGACAGGAGATAGGTGGCAACAGCCAAGGAAGAGAGAAGGAGTTTAGATGGAACGAGAGAATGACATGTTTAGTTAATTAGAGAAGAATATTTTTATTTGTGTTCTAAATGTTTATCTATGTTTTGTGCGTTTTTTTAGTAGTGTCTTATTAAATGTTTTCGTCTTTAAGTACGAGGTGTTTTATATCAAAGCCACGTCTGAATTTATTTAATTGTAAGTGATGGTGTCTCCAATCAAGCAGAGACTAGTAGGATCGAATTTTACTGATACCTAACACACAACCAATTATCATTTATCTCAAGGCATTGATTTATATCCCGGTACAATTAAAAATAACTTTTTATGAAATTATGTGCTTTAGTTCTCGAGCTAATGTTGGCAGAAAATTTTTGTCACAAATCATCTTCAGGACTTTTGAAAACGCGAAATCCATCAAAAATCAGAAATCTAAGGATTTTACCAATATCTAAGGATTTTACCAATAAATCTAAGGATTTTACCAAATCTAAGGATTTTACCCAATACTTTCTTCTGTTGAAAATAGGATAAATTAAAAATGCTTATAAATTCAATTCGTCTATCCTCCCTTTCTTTTTCACAGATATTTCCATTAAGAATGCAAAATATTTTGAAACTAATATACGGTATTCATGTTTACCATGGAACGTTCGCAATTGAAAATCGTATCAATAGCACTACTAATTTGTGTGCATGAATACGCAAAAGAATCGGTATATATGACTCTCTGCAAGAGGCCATTCTCTAACGGATATTTCAATGCGCTTACACTGCACAAATCAAAATGAAATTAACATACGTTATTCAGATGCCTAAAGTATGTTTCCTGTAGAATATGGCACGTTTATCATTAATGATTGATTCACAGAGCCACACAAAAATAGTCAAACCTATTACAAGATGTACAGTCTGTAACAAAAGTGTCCGAACACTAGCAAAAATTCCTATGTAAAAAAAGTACACTTCATACGGTTTTGTTAAATAAATCCTTGTCGAATCCTTGTCGAATATGGTATTTTCCCCACCTCAATTAAAAATAAAAAACAGGGGGCGACAAAAAAAAAAAAAAAAAAAAAAAAAAAAAAGAGCGTACCAATTTGGAACATCGATAAAAAAAAGAAATATAAAACAAGATAGAGAAATGAATATTTTATTCCTGAGAAGTACACAGTATGCCATTGTCGTCCATGAGTACATGTGTTAAATCACGATCGTCAATACCAATGCAATTTTGAAGTCTCTTTTGGAAATTTGGCATTGCTCTGTGAACCGTCCTGCGGAATCGCCGCGATTTCTTGCGTAATTACTACATTGAGTGCTTGCAAATTTGTTGGTCGGTGTTGGTAAACATTTGATTTGAGATAGACCCACAGAAAAAAATCACATGAGACAAAAACAGCAATTTCGCAAGAAATCATGGTGATTCCGCGGGACATGGTCTGCAGAGCAATGGAAAATTTCTGATGTACTCTGCAAAACTAAATGGATGACAATAGCATACTGTGTACTTCTTAGATATAAAAGTTTTATTTCTCTATCTTGCTTTATATATATATATATATATATATATTGATGGCCCAAATCGGTACGCTGTTTTTGCAGCACCCTGTATATGTTAAAGTGTCATCACGAGGTAAAATATATTGAAAGTTAAATAATATAATAGGTAAATAGAGTTGGAAAGTGTTTTGTAATGTATACGGACTGCATGATTTTTACTTTCTTCTATATACATCAGAAGAAAGTATTGGATTCGTAAAATCGGCTTTTGATGAATTTACACGTGTTGAGATGCCATGAGGTTGGTTGGTTGGTTGGTGTCTTTTTATGGCGCAAGGTCCCAAGAAGGACATACTGCGCCAAACAGAGAGAGATGCCATGAACATGATTTGACAAATTTTCGAAAACCTCTTTAGAAATATCAATTTCAAATTTGAAATTTCTGTGTGTGTGTATCTAAATTTTTGTGGATACTGTATTTCATGAACTAATGGATGGAATTCAAGTTTATATTTGGTTGAACCTTGTCTTAATGTGGAGCTGGATTAGTTTTAGGCGAAAATCGCCCAACAGGTGGTGTTGCCCTCCCGTTCCTTTCATAATTTTTAACGTGGCGGTATAAAACAAAATATCGTATAAATGTGACAGTGAGAATTACTTCTAACGAATCATTGTGAAATTAAGAAGAATTATTTGTAATAGAAGTAGACGTGTATCGGAATTTTTTTTGTATATGTAGAAGCATCGCCGCTTTACTGATGGGGGTGAGTGCAATTTTCTAGTATGAGCATTTTTCAAAAGAATTCGTCAATACCTTTAAAACGAACGTTTAATCATAGATCTATAATAATTTAAAACAAAAGTATCGATTTTGCTTCATGTAAACACACACACACATATAAATATATACTTATATATATTTTAGGAGGAAAAAAACAATTCGTCAATAGCGCACAAAATCGACTTTTTTCCGACATTTACTTCTGTGAGTTGAATATCATCTGAAATATCATAGGAAATAATTTTAATTAATTCATTAATTAATATGAAATAATAATTTTAATAATTTGTACTGTGTTAATGGGTATTGAAAAATATAGAAAAAAGTTTTGTGATAGCAACAACGTACTAGTTCATTCTTTTTTTTTTTTACTTAAAAGATATATTAAAAGGCTATAGTGTTTGAAATTGACTCTATAATACTTAGACGTATGATCTACTATTTTCAACCGAAAGATTAGATTTCCTGAAATTTCCTTTTTCGAAATGGTCATTGGAGGTCAAAAGTAACATCCGTCGTTACCGGAAATTTTGTTATCCCCAACTATAATCAGTATGAAAGATTTTGTCTTTAAAAGACATTTTTGATCTATTCATGTTCTGTTACCAACTTTAGCAGAGGGGGATAAAGAGTTGTTTTGATAAAATATTTTGTTTAAATATTCCTTTCAGATTGTATTAGCGGAAATGAGGGAAATCAGCAAAGAAATGGTATTGTTATCTAAACTGGTATATGAAAAAAAAAGGGTAATACAGAAAAACGTTCGTTAAATCCGATAGTTCGCTAAATTTAAATTCATGTATGTACAAAAAAGGTTAAACATAAAAAACATTTATCTTTAGGTGAATGTTTACATGTACCAAAGGTTGCTTTGTTTGTTACCCTTTATTAAAAACTGAAAACATAATTAACAAAAGTTGATTGTTTGACTTTATAAAATTTTTCTGCATCTAATTTTCACTGTAAAACACTTAATGCATTTAAATGTATAAAATTATCGTTATTTTCTACTGTTTTAATAAACTGTTCATTATTTTTCAGTGACTATGTATGTACAATCGGGGGGGGGGGGGGGGACGCAACACCCGCTGTAATTTCATTATTAATTGACGCAGGAACATCTAATAGACATAATTCAACAGGAAATTAAATGCACTTTCTGAAAATGTCGTGAAATTTTGAATTAGGGGTCATCTACATATTGAAATGAGCACCAATTTTGATTTTTTTTCAATAGCAACACCCAATTTTGACTTCACATTCGCATTTCTGAGAGTCTGGCAGGGCGGAAAAGTATACTGTTTATCTACTTTAACTTTAGTATTTATAGAGTTATAATCAAAAATGTGTTAGGGGGTTATCTGTAAATGTAGAAAAATAAAATTAAGATCCTATAAGAAAAAGACAAAATTTAAATGTTTCACACCGGAAATCTTTCAGGAAAAAAAGAATTATAAAAATTAATAAAAAACGTTCTCCAGTTTCTTCGTTATCCAGAATTCAGTTTTTTACATTTGTGTGTACTTCAGTACTTTTTTAGATAATTTTGGGTCTCTTTAAATATATTACACTTGCGATTAGTCCAGACTGTACTCTTTGAAAAAAGTACAATATTTTTTTCGAGTAAAAGTGTGTATTATGGCTGTACTGATCACCAATAAAGCTTAAATTTTCTTTCGTAGGTGTAACATAATATACGAAATGAAATAATATAGATATATATATATACAACAACGCATAAGCTAAATCTTTTCGGATAATTTTTTGTAAGGATTCATGAAGTAAATATTAAACAATTTTAATCGCACTTACCAGTTTGGGGTCAGTTGAACTCTTTGGAACTGTACGATTCGTTTTATAATTTCTATGAAAATATAATTTCTTAATTAACCCTTTCGCGACTGCTGACGTAGATTCACGCAGGGGCGCGCCGACCCGGTGTGCGAAGTGTGCGGCGCACACAGGCGCCAGGTAAAGAAAGGCGCCAGCCGAGAATAAATTATTTGGAAAAATAAATAAATAAATAAAAGAAAAATATATATGTATTGCTTTATTAAATCTGATTTTATAATGCCGGTCTGAAGCCATGCGACTAGTGTGGCTAAATGAGGCGCCTTAAAATATATACTGGCAAAACTAGTGGTCCTCAATAGTTTAGGTGTTCTTTGTGAAAGGCCACATTAAAAGTGGAATAACTTTGTAAAGATGCGCCTACCTTCAGCAAAACTCTCTTTGACTTTTTTAACACATCAAAGCATTCTATTAAAATTTAAAAGGGCGCCTTAATTTCTCTCTCTCTCCCCTTCCCCCCCCCCCCCCCTCTTCTGTCGGAAAAAGGCCACTTAGATTAGTAAAATGACAACATAACTGGATTGCAAAAGGGAAAATTTTATGGAATTGGAGATTTTATTAAGAGTAGTTTTTTACCTTTTGCATTATCGATGTAAAATCAGATTTTAGTGTATAAATGTCTCAAATTCGAAAAATTTGCGATATCTTCACGTTTCACACATCGTGAAAGCCAAATCTGATTTCAGAAAATTTTCTCAAACATTTTTGTCTGGGTATCACGTGAAAACAGCTGGACAGAATACAACAACACTTGGCAGGAATTCCCAAACTTAAAATTATATCTATCAACTTTTGTAGATCCCCCCCCCCCCAATCAGGAGACAAAAACACGTTAATATGCATAACTAGGTTTCAAATTACTTCCCAGTGAAGAAATTGCATATGAGTATAGATTTGAGTACAAATAAATAATTAAATATAATCATTGTCTACGTTTTTGGAAATTTTTAATTTTTAAGAAGTGAGAAAGAATTTTTGAGCGGAAATTTACCAAAAATGTTGAAAACGGCCATGCATCTCTTTTAGGATATTTCCATAAACCCATTTTTGGTGTTTGTAAATTTCGATCTTTGGGGGGGGGGGGGGTTACGAGAGAGCAAATTCGAGACCACTCTTTTAGCGGTAAATTGGTGCTGGAAAATTTATGGGAGCTCCGGTCACGAATTTTGGTGCGTGCATTATTTAGATGCATTCGATGCCTATACTGACGGGATTTTACGAAATTCTCTTTCACCCTTTCCAAAGGAGAAAGGAAGCAAAAAACACTCTTATAAGCATAACTCGGCTCCAAGTTACTTCACGCTGGGGAAATTGCATGTGGGGAGACTAGACTAAAGTACAAAAAAATATAAATAAATAAATAAATAAAAATAAAAAAATTGGAATTTTTGATTTTTAAGGGGGAAACCGGTTTTTGTGTGTGTGTGTGTGGGGGGGGTTATTTTGCAAATTCCGGATTTTATCGAAAGAATTCTACTAAAAATGGTACATATATGTTGAAAACAAGTATGCGTCTTCTTTAGGATAGTTCCAAAAACCCTTTTTTTTTTTTTTTTTTTTTTTTTTTGTAATTTTCGATTTGGGGGGGGGCGTAAAGAGGGGGTGAATTTGAGACAACTCCCCCTTTTAGCGCTAAATTTGACGTGTAAGATCTACGGGAACTGCAATCCCAGATTTTGGTGCGCAAATTGTTTCTATGTATCTAACACCTATTGACTTTACGAAATCCCCCATTTCTTCCTTGATCTCAAACACGTACGTGTTTGAGATCAAGTTTCTAAACGTAACCTTACCTTACTCCAAATTATCTCAGCAAAAATAAATTTTATGTATGGATTAATTATTTTCGATATTATTCTGTCATAATTACCAGTAGCATCAGTGGAACAACCTTTTTCTAAATTTAAAATGATCAAAAAATACTTACGCTCTACAACGGTATCAGACAGAATTTTAAATTTTGCAATTACATCGATAGCATAAGATACTTTGGATCAAATGGATATTATTCCAGAATTCATAAAAATTTAATCAAATGAATTAAATTTCACTAAATAATATTATCTGTTTAAATGTTCATATAATCTACTTTAAAACTTAATAATTTTTATTATATATTCTTATTTTATCTACTTATAAATTTATCTATTATTTATATATGTGCAGCGTACAAACGTCAGCGTACAAACGCAAAATAGTTTAAAACAGAATTTTGTATCTTACTACTAGTTATATGTAAAACACATATAAATTTATATACAAATTACATAAAAAGTTTAGAAAATGAAAATGGGCAAAATTCCTTTCATTAGATGTTTTCTTTCCCTATTAAGTATTTTTTTTTATCCATATTTACCAAGTAATATTTATTATATACTCCTATTTTATGTATTTATAAATTTATTTGTTCCTTTAAAAAAAAAAAAAAAAAAAAAAAAAAAAAAAAAAACTTCCATAATTAACCAAGTCAAATCGTGTCGTTATTTCGATAGTCTTATATTAATTTGATGTTAAGAGGATTTTGAGAGTTTTAAACAACGAAATTGAGAAAAACAGAACTCACTACATTATTATTATTATTATTATTATTATTATGAGTTCTAATTTTATATAATTATAAATTCCCATTATCTGTACTTGTGCAAAATGTCAAACTCATTTATATGTGCAAACGTACTGCAATAGTACGACTAATCAAAACATTTGTTCATTGTAGTATTGCAAAGAGTTAAACCACTTTCCTAAATTAAAAGTGTTGTTGTAATAAAAGCAGATTTACAATTAAAGTGCAAATAAAGAGCAGTTCATTCAATTTGAATGGGAGTGGGCTAGGAGGTGACTGTCAGCCTTGGATACAGACCTAGCAACTTAGCGATGAATTTAGCAACATGGCGACCAAACTTGGAGAAAAGTAATAATTTAGTGTTTCCAAAGTTTAGAAGCTCTATCTTCAATAAGATCCGATTTCTGGAATTTTCTGGGTTCATCAACTGGCTTCTGGCGCAGAATAATCTCGAAAGTTCCCCAAATCACGACAGAAATTATTTAAACAGAATAGTCACTCCCAAAGATCATTTGCATTCGGACATCGGTTCTGAACATTCGTTTCCTTTTAAATGGTTTATATTTATTCTTAAATGAGTGAAATTCTACTGTGTGCTGTTTTTAACGTTGTTTTACGACCTTTTTGAGGTATGAATTTGAGTATGATAATTTACTGTTTTTTTTCGAGAACAGTCTTTGAATAAAGAGTATCTTTCGGCAAGAAACTGCCTGTTTCTTTACAATTACTTTTTTCATATAAGAAAATCGACATTTTGGTAACAATATGGATAGGGACAGATATTTTGGATCAGTATGATATGCGTAATACTCGCAAAAGGTGTAATGAAGTGAAGGAAAATTTAGTTCAGTAAGATTGCTTTTTTTTTTTTTTTTTTTTTTTTTTTTTTTGGCGTGTGTGTGTTTAAATATTTACTTAAAAATTAGACCCAAACAAATCGAAACGTTTACACTTACAACTTTCATCTAAGCGATCTACTGTAATGCCTCAACGCGGCATTTTTGCACCCACATTAACACTAAATCTGCCTATCTTAGTTTCCTCTGTTTACCTTCACAATTGTACCTCGTATTTTTACAACTCCTTGTATAAAGGAGCATTTCTCTTTCTGCAAGATGCACTTTTTATTTGTTTCTTTTTAAATTTCATTTTATTTGATACATTTCTTTTTTTACTTGCCATTCAATAAACTTATTACTATTAAGGTTCGAGATTCAATTGACTTGCTAAATAATAACATTTTATAAACTGATTTTTATTATTATTATTTTTTTTTAAAGGTAATATAGGGCGCCAACTGAAACTCTGCACACAGGCGCCTGACAATGCTGGCGCGCCCCTGGATTCACGTCATTTGAAAATCTGTCAGTGGGCATTTCTTTCGTAATTTGTGCGTTACTTATTTCTTAGATGTGTACCCAGTGTTCATATTTTTGCAATAAAATATACTATGGGTAGAAATATATTGATTAGAAAGAATATAAGTATAATGTATATCCATTTGTAATATAATTGTGAATACAGAAAAGTTGTTCTGAAATATTTCAGTTTGAGAGAATAACGCCCGTAGGCGGATCTTACTGTCAAAAAGACAAAATCCTGCGGTCGCAAAAAGTGTTAAAATATATTTATAAAAGTTCTAGTGTTCGTTTAAAAGGTTCAAAATTTATCACTAATAATCGATAAAGTAAATACCACCTGTTCATATATATTTTTGTCAACATAAAATAAGGGGTTTAACACAAATTCATCACTTAATGTCACATTTACTTATTTTTTCTGTATTGTTTTGTTTTGAAGAACGACGAAGGCGGGGCTTGTCTTCTTTAGAAAACAGGAATTCTAGATGCTAACACTAATGTTTAAAATTTATCATTTTTGTTTCATTTCTTTGCGTTTGATGTTGTTGTTATATAATTTGACCCGTAAATAAAAAATAAAAATATTTTGTTTAATTTTCTTTGTTATTTTTTAAGATTTGATTCGTTATCTCATGCAAAACTTTATAAGAGATGGCCCCCTAAACCACTCCAAAAGAAAGATTTATTTATATCTCGAAAACTAATAACTGAAATGAGCTGCAAATTTGCACACCCATATTTTTTAGTATTAGGATTCATTTTATGTAAAAATTAATATAGGTCATAATTCATAATTTTTATGAATATGAATTTATTAATATTTTTCAGAATTAAAAATATTTTTTAGAATCAAAAGTAATGATTGATTATGTTTGGGTTTCTTCATTATATCTCGTAATATATATATATATATATATATATATATATCAATATTTTTTGTGAAGATATTAATAAAAGTTTGAAATATGAATTTAACATTAGCACCTTCAAACTTTGAACGCTTATAACTCTGTGAAAAAATAAGTAAAATATACAACCAATGTACTTTTTCACGTTCTCGCGATCCCAGGAATTTAAATATAAAATAAAAATGGGACATTACCATTGAAAAAAAATCAAAGTTGGTGCGAGTTTTAATATGTGGACGACCCCCAATTCAAAATTTCAGTTCATTTTCTGACACTACTCACAATTCCCCGTCGAATGATACCTATTACATTTTTCTACGTCGATTAGCAACGAAGTTACGTTGAGTGTTGCGTTTTTTTTCCCCCGACTGTACAAACATATGTCAGTGCTTCAAGTATTTTTTTGTTATCCGAGTTATTACAATTACTTACATTTTTGTGTTCTTGGCCTTTTATCACTTCCGTGACGATAACCTCATGCCTGATGTTAACAAATCGTATCAATATTATTGTATTCATCCATTGTACTCATTATTGCACTTAACATTAAAAATGTTTTCTTTTTCTTCCTCAGCAAGAGATGGCGGGGGAAATTCAAGGAAAACCGTCCATTTCTCGGTTTTTTTTTTTTTTTTTTTTTTTTTATTATTATTATTATTAGAAAATACATTTCACTATTTATGAAAATTAGTTTATTTCTCTCATTCAGTCCACGTACAGTTAAAAAAAAAAAAAAAAATGCTGGTTAAAACACAATACATATTGCAGAATATAAAACATTTCTTCCTCACCTGAAGCAGTTAATGTCCACGGTACATATTGCAGAATAAAAAATATTTCTTCTTCACCTAAAGCTTTTATGGTCCGACAAAATATAAATTCACAAAATGAAGTTTACAGTTTTAATTTTAATTATAAAAAATATGACAGTTGTTGCAGTATACAAAGCATTTCTTCCTTATCTGAAGCATTTATGGTACAACAAAATGCAAACACACAATACCAAGTGTAGAGTATAAATATACTTATTTAAAATTTTATTTAAACTGCAATATACAAAACATTTCTTTATCATATGTAGCGTTTACTGTCCAACAAAATGCAAAATAAAACAAAAATAAATTTAAAGCTTGAATTTGAATTCTATTTCTTTAAAATATCATACATCTTGTGGAATAAAATATATTGTTCTTCGTCTAAAGCTTTTATGTTTCGACAAAATGCAAATTCAAAAAATCAGATTTAGAGTTTTAATTTTAATTATTTAAAATATGAAACTTATTGCAGCATAAAAAATGTTTCTTCTTCATCTGACGCATTTATGGTCCAACAAAATGCACACATTCAAAATAAAATTTAGAGTTAAACGTTATTCCTACTGCAGTATACAAAACATTCATTTATCTTATGCAGCATTTATTATCCAACAAAATACAAAACAACACAAAATTAAGTTTAAAGTTTGAATCTGAATTTGTTTAAAATATCATACGTTTTCCTGTATATATATATATTTTTTCTTCATCTACAGTGTTTATGGTCAGACAAAAGGCAAACTCACAGAATTAAATTTAGAGTTTATTTTTAAATATATAAAATAGGACATATATTGTAGTATAAAAAATATTTCTTCCTCGTCTGACGCATTTATGGTCCACTAAAATGCAAAATCTCAAACTCATGGTTTGAGTTTTAATTTTCATCATCATCATCATCATCATCATCATCATCATCATCATCATCATCATCACGTTCTTAAGAAGTGCCTACGGCTGTCGAGACAGCCGCTTACCTTCACCAGAGGAAGAAAGAATACATATGGAGGGCTTGCATAATCTAGAGAGTCGGTACTAGGTCTGTGTGGGTTCCCAAAGAACCCCGGCGGGATGACTTGATGCATTCAGGAACATGACGGAAGAGAGAGGCAGAGCAGAGCCGATCTGAAAGCTGTGTGACATGTGGCAACAGAGCAAGGAGCACTAAACCCACAATTTTTTTTTAAATACTAATGATAGGCCTAACAAAACAAGACTGTTAAGCAGTCATAATACTATACAATTTAGAATACAAAAATAAAGAAAAATTTAGCCTAGCAAGACTGTTAGGCAGTCAGAGAAAAAAGAAAAATATTTACACTATTTACAATTAAAAGATTAAATAACAATTTACAGAGGAGATATTTACATTAATTACAGTTAAGTTAAATAATTAAAATTAATAAAAACCCTACGTAAGGTAACTGGCTGGAAGATTGATCATCCGCGACTGTTAAACGACACAGTAGGTTGCAGTTGTCAGGGGGATAGCCAAAAGTAGAAGAATAGCATGTATTCAATCTACGGGAAAAAGAATTTTGAGTGAGAGTTCTGTGTTACGTAACACCTGAAGAATCTCGCCTAATTTTAATTATTTATATTATGGTACGTATTTCAGTACAAAAACGTTTTCTTCGTGTGAAGATTTTATAGTCTAAGAAAATGCAAACACGCAAAATCAAATTTGGTGTTCGAATTTTAATTATTTAAAATATTATTCATATTGCAGTATACAAAATATTTCTTTTTCATATACGACATTTATTATTCAACAAAATACATACTCACAAAATTAAGTTTGAAGTTTAAAATTTTAATTTAAGTAGTTTAAAATGTGATACATAATCCAGTATATAAAATATTCCTTCTTTATATAAAGCACTTTAGGTCCATTAAAACACAAACACACTCATAAACTTAAGAATAGGATTTAGATTTAAATTCTTTAAAATATAGCATATATATTTCAGCATAGAAAATATTTTTTCTTTGCTTGAAGCATTTATTGTTTAACAAAATATACACTCACAAGATCAAGTTTAGATACTTAATTTTAATTATATAAAATATAATAGATATTCTAGTATATTATATATATATATATATATATATATATATAAAGAGAAGGTTTCTCTGAGGCATTTATGGTCTAACCAATCACAAACTCACAAAAATGAATTTAGAGTTATAAATTTTATTATTTAAAATATGATACATATTGAAGAATACAAACATTTCTCATTCACATGTAGCATTTATTAACAAACAACATGGAAAATCACATAATCATATACAGAGATTTAATTTTAATTATTTAAAATATGACACAGGTTGCAGTAAACAAAATTTTCTACTTCATCTGGCGCATCTATGGTCCAACAAAAAGCAAACACACAAAACCAAATTTGCAGTTAGAATATAAATTACTTAAATTATTATTAATTTACAAACTATTACTCCATCATGCGTAGCATTTATAATGTAACAAAATATGAATAAAACAAAATTAATTTTATAGATAGTATTTTAAATTTAATTGTTAAAATTACGACAGTATTGCAGTATACGAAGAATTTTTTCTTCTTAAGAAATACTCGTGTTCTAACAAAATGAAAACTAACTCACAAAATGAATTTTAGAGTTTGAAATTTAATAATTTGTAGCATGACACATATTGCAGTATATAAAACATTTCTTTTTATTGTCCAGCAAAATGCAAACTTCTCGAAATTAAGTTTAGTGTATTAATTTTAATTATTTAAAACATTATAGTTATTTCAGTATACAGAACATTTTTTCTGACGCATTTATGGTCCAACAAAATGAAACACACTAAATCAGTTTTAGAGTTTGAATTTAATTTGTTTAAAGTATTATGCATACTGCAGTATACAAAACATTTCTTTAGCATATGTAGCATTTATTTTCCAGTAAAGTAGAAAATAAAACAAAATTAAGTTTAAAATTTCAATTTTCAATTTAATTGTTAGTAATATTATACTTATTATAGTATAAAATACATATATATATATTTCTTGTTCATTATAAAGCACTTGTGGTCCATTAAAATCCAATCTCACTCCCAAAATCAAGTTTAGAGTTTAAATTTTTATTATTTATAGAAGGACACATATTGCAGTGTATAAAATATTTTATTTTTATCTGAAGCTTTTATGGTCCGATAAAATGTAAACTCCAAAAATCAAGTTTATAATTTATTTTTAACTACTTAAAATTTGCCACATACTGCACCATACAAAATATTTCTTCTTCATCTGAAGTTTTTGTGGTCTGACCTAATGCAAACCCACAAAGCCTAATTTAGGGTTTATTTTTAATTATATAAAATGTGACACATATTGCAGTATAGGAAATATTTTTATCATCTGAGACATCTATGGTGCAATAAAATAAAAGTTCACAAAATTAAATTTAGAGCTTAATTTTTAATTATTTAAAGTATGACAAATACTGCAGTATACAAAATATCCCTTCTTTCCTACAAAATTTTTATCCAACAAAATTCAAACTCACAAATTCAAATTTAGAGTTTTAATTTTAATTATTTAAAATATGACCATTATTGTAGCTTACAAAACGTTTCTTCTTCATCTGAAACTCTTATGGTTAAGAAAATGTAAACTCATAAAATCATGATTAGAGTTTTAATTTTAATTATACCAAATGTGAGATGTATATGGCAGTATACAAAACGTTTTTCCTTTCTCTGACGTAGTTAGCACGTAGTTTCACGACGTTCAACAAAATGCAAACTCATAAAATCAATTTAAGAGTTTTAATTTTTAATATTAAAATAATGCAAATACAAAACATTTTTTTTTTAAACCTGAAAACGTATATTTCATATAAAGCATTTATTATCGACCAAAAATGCGATCTCACAAATTCAGGTTTTGAGTTTTTATTTTAGTTATAAAATATATGACATATGTTCCATCATATAAAATATTTCTCCTTCATTTGACGCATTTATGGTTGTCTAAAATACAAATAAAAAACAAAACTTTTAGTATAACACATATTACAGTGTACAAAAAATTTCCTCTTCATCTGATGCTTTTATGGTACGAGAAAATGTAAACACACAGTGTCATGTTAAGTGTTTGAGTTTTGATTATTTAAAGTTTATTTATACTGCAGTATAATAAATTAATTCTTTCTCTTATGTAGCATTTATTGTCGAACAAAATACAAACTCACAAAAATAAATTTAAAGTTTTAATTTTAACTGTTTAAATATGACGCGTGTTGTAGTTTACATTTCTTCTCCTACTTCTTCAAAAAAATATTGTCCAACAAAAAACAAACTTGCCCATCCAATTTCAAATACTTAAAATTTGTTATATATTGCAGTATACAAAATATGTCTTCTGCATATGACACATTTATGGTCAAATAAATTGCATACTCACTTGCAAAATTAAGTTTAAAATTTCAAATTTAATCTTCAAAAAAAAAAAATATATGCATATTGCAGTGTGCAAAAAATTTATTCTACATCTTAAGCATTTATGATCCATTAAAGTGCAAATTTACAAAATTAAGTTAAAAATTTTGATTAATATATATAACATATGACATAAATTCAGTATAAAAAATATTTTTCCTTCGTCTGACGTATTTATGGTTCAACAAATTTGGAACTCATAAGACCAAGATTAGAGTTTCAATTTTAATTATTTAAATAAGGACACACATTGGTGTATTAAAAACATTTTTTCCTCATCTGTAACACTTATGGTTCAACAAAATGCGAACTCATTCATATAATCACGTTTAGTCTTTGTAATTCAATTATATAAAATATGATATATATATTGAGATATAAAAAACATTTCTTCTTCACGTGAAGCCATACATTTCCGAACAAAATGCAAACTCACAAAATCAATTTTTAAAAACTCCGTAACAAAATTATAAAACATATATCAGTCTTTTTTCAATAGTTTATGATAATTAGTCCTAATAACATGTAATAATATGTGTCACTTTTTAATGCTTTCTTGAAAAGAACTATCTAATAATATCACATAATTTCTCATAATAGTCCGTAAGATGACAGACCAAATTATGCTTAAAAATTAAGTTTCGTTTGGCCACATCTGGTAACAAAGAAATTGCTTATTTTTTGTAAAAGGTAGAGGCATATAGAATAGAAAAATACAATGTTCCCCCGAAAATAACTGCAAATAATTCTTTTTATAAGCAAAAATATAACATGCAGCAATGTGTTCATAAAAATTGTTTAAATGTTTTTAAATTTTACAGTATTTAAAATTTTACAATATATTTAATTTTATTTTTTCTATTGAAGAAGAGTAAAAATGTTTTTAAACTGGCTGTAAAGAAAAAAAAAGAAGTATGAAAAATAATTTTTTTTCTATGTAAATTGTATGCATTTTAAGAGAATGCCAAATAATTATTTAACTATACAACTTTTGCTTTTAAAGCACATTTATTTTAAAACTAAATACATACTGAATTCTGCATATTTGCTTTCCCTTTATCTTCGAATACAATTATTTATGCATTATATTTAATTTATTACTTTCCCAACACTATAGTGAGGAAAGTATTGTAATCATGTCAAAAATCCGAATTCGAGATTTTGGTGTTTCTATACGTTTTGAGGTCCCCTGAGACCGTATTCACTATTTTTGCGATGATGTATGTATGTGTGTGTGTGAACACGCTAGCGTCCAAACGCTTTGTTCGAATGAGCTGTAAGTTGGTACGCATGTTGCAAGTCATTATAGCACGAACCCTGTTCATTTTGGTGAATCTGGCACTTATAGTTTTTTTTCTTTTACAGGGACACACAAAAAAAAAAAAAAAAAAAAAATTCTTTATCATTATGGTCTATGGGATCAAAATCTTAAAAGTGCGATAGCATCTTTTGCGATAAGGTATATCTTTTGCTTCAAAGGGCGATAGCCTTATTCAATTGAGCAAAAAATTTATACACATATTATAGGTCATAGTTATTCAATCTGTATAGATTTTGGAAAATTTGGCACTTATAGTTTTTTTACAGGGACACAAAGAAAAATTCTTTATCATTACGGCCTATGGGACCAAATTTTAAAAAGTGGGATAGCGTCTAAACTCCTTATTCAATTGAACAAAAAAATTATACACATATTATAGATCACAGTTTCACGATCTATATAGGTTTTGGTGAATCTAGCACTTCTAGCTTTTTTACAGGGACACAACAAATAATTCTGTATCATTATGGCCTATGGGGTGAAATTATTTAAAGCGCGACAGCATCTAAACGTCTTATTCAATATAGCTGAAAATTTATATGAATATTATAAGTCACTGTTGCACTAACTATAAGCATTTTAATGAATCTAGTATTTATAGGTTTTTACAGAGACGCAACGAAAAATTCTTTATCATTATAATCTATGGGCTCAAAGTTCAGTAGCGTTAAGTTAAAAACATCGTGTACTATATGGAGAAAAATACTCAAACACCCTATTATAATTTTCTCTCTTTTGTTTATTTAACAACTCCTCTTACTTTATTTTATCTACAAAACAGTTAATTACTCAAAAAGTCGAGTGGAGTCACTCCAGATTTTTTTTTTTTTTTATCTGTAGAAGTATGCATGTATAAAGTTAATGAGTAGCATTATTATATAATCGACGGCAATAATTTCGATAGTTCAAGTGAGAAACCACCTTTTTATATATAAATAAAGTAATCAATAAAATTATACTCTATATACTTAAGATTAATTAATATCTAAAAACAATTAAAATAATACTTTTTGCACTACATGCATTATTTTTAAATGAAATAGAAAATAACTAGAAAATGTTTTCTTGCAAAGACGTTAAATTGTGTTGATACATATTTCAAACAAAAAGTTCAGCAAAATTAAACAATTGAATAATAATAATTGTAATAACATTAAATAATACAGTAATAATAAAAGACAACATAATAGTTATAAATATATATTTATTATTTCAAAGTACAAGAATGCACAAATAAATATACATATATATTGCAGCAATTTTAACGTGAGTATTGGTGAATGGTATACTCAAGTCAAAAAGAAATGCAATGAAAACTTTTGAGAGGAACTAATTTATTATAATTTTTTTTTTTACTTATCTGTAATGTAAATGAATTATGTATTTATATATATATATATATACATATATATTTGCCAGAAATTATTTAAATAAGGATATATTACATACAATATATTTCTAACAGAAGTAGAATATATATATATTGCAGTAATTTTGCTGTGAGAATTGGTGAATGGTATACCCTAGTCAAAAGAAAATGCAATGACAATATTTAGAGAAGAGCTAATTCATTATACATATATTATTTTTACTTATCTATAACATAAATAACTTACGTATATATTTGCCAGAAATTATTTAAATAAGGGAATATTACATACAATATGCACTATCTACCAATAAGAATTTGGACACTTTCAAATTTAGACGTTTTGTCAAACATCTTGAAACTTTTGTAGTGTAAAGAACATGCGATGCTTTATATATTTCAGCGAAAGTTATGTCCTGAAGAAGAAAGGAGGAACAGTAAAAAATTAAGCAAAAGTCAAAATGTTTTGGATCACCCTGTAAAAAGAAATACTTTAAATGCTTTTTTGCTGTAGCATGTGATTATGAATATTTTTCTCATTACCTTTTTTAATTTTTATGAGGCTACTACATGTATTCATGAAGATATAATTTTTTTTTAATTACAGAGAATGTTTCCACTTTTGTAATTTTAACACGTAGGGTGTTAGACCAAGTGCAAAGTCATTTTTAGGAAATTTGGCGTACTACATTAGACACAGCATACAGCAATCAGAATGCAAAAATGTTAAACATCTTGCAAAATATGAGCAATTTTACTAGATAACTTTTAACTATATGCATGCGCTAGCTTTTAAAAGATTTCATTTGCGTAATTTACAATAGCCAAAATTATTGAGCAACTTATATGAAAACCCCAAACAAATATCGTGTAAATTCAAAAGTTATGACAGATAGAATGAACAGAATTTCTGTTCTTAAAAAAAAAAAAAAAAAAAAAAAAAAAAAGAAGATGATGGAAGGTTTTATAAATATTTATTTACAATCAGCGGACACTGTATTATTATTGGGCATTGATTGAATCAAAATAAAATTGTGAGTAAAACCCCTTATAGTTTAGCTTTTATTTATTACAAAATTTTAACTCAATAGAATAAAGCATATCGACTATTTCGTGTTGCCTCGCACATTTACGCACAGACACACATATAAACCTACATACATACCCGAAAATATAATAAATGCGAATTCAGGAAACCTCAAATTATACAGCTACATAAAAATCTTATAGTCGAATTTTTCATGATTACTATACCTTTCTTACATAGTATTAAGGAACAAGCTGCGACTTTTAAAGACCTTTATTCGTCCAGTTACGTCCTTGTATATGCGTCTTGAATTTTTTATTTGTATATAAATTTTAAAATGTGTTAGGGGAATTTTTAAGTTAGGAGAATTTTTTATTTTTATTTTATTTTTTATTTTATTTTATTTTATTATTTCTGCTTAAAAATAAAGCAATAAATTTAGTTCTTCTAAAATTTCTCTTTCCATATTTTGAATATATATATATATATATATATATATATATATACAATTTAAGGAGTCATTGCTGAGTTAAAATATATTGTAATGCATAAGTATAGTTAGAAAGTATTGTGTAATCAATCAGAACTGCAAAATTTTTCTATCTTGATTTTTAATAAAATGGTCAAAATTGTACATTTGATTTCGATGTGGTTTACTTTAAAATTTTCCAAAGGTATCAAGCAAATTTCATGGTAACTTTGAAGATTTTTTTTTTTACTCTTTAACGTTTATCACATTTTACTTTTTAATTGCTAAAATAATTTTTAAAATGGCTATTAAATTTAGCATTTTTAATTTTTTTGAGAAAATTTTGGTTTGAAACATTTATATGTTAAATTGATTAAATTCGAATAACAATTATTTTAATGAATAAGAACTTTGTAAGTAAAGACAGTAAATTACAAAAATTCTCAACAATGTTTCAGGACAAAATAATAGCACTGCTCTTCATCAGGATAAAAGAAAAAAAAAAAATCACGAGTGCATCATCACTCTCTCGTGATTGATGCAACGGGCCTATTAAGAAATATAAAGTGACATTTTAATATGGCTTCTTCTGAAACATTACTTTTAAATTTCGGAGTAATGCTGTTATCTACCGAAAAAAGAAGTTTAAAAATCAATTAAAACAAGGGAAAAGTCATTGAAAAACTGTTGCGTGAAATATTTGAAATGTCGCGAAACAATCAACATTCAATGCGAAACCAATGAACATAAAAGGGTTAAGTGGCTGAGTTATTGTTTCTTAAAATGATATCCATACAATTCTACCCTTTATGTACTTAGTTCTACAAAAAAGAAAAAAAAAAAAGTCATATCACCGATTATTAATTTTCAATTAATAATTTTATTACTCTATAGCATGTAACACAATACATGACATTCATTCTCAAAAATAAAGAAAACAACGGAGGAAAAACTACGACCTGTAAGAAAACTAGGAAAATGAGGAAAGCGCATGTTAAAAGAAAAATGCTGGAATCTGTCCTGTTCTATCGATAGAATCAAAAAAAGTTTATTTTTAAATTTAATATTAAAATAACAAGCGGCAAGCAATGCTTGAATTGATACAAAATATCTCATCATTTTCAGTGGTTACGTGGGCGAAAGAAATGTGGGTGGAGTAAAATGTGACCTAAGCTATCTGATTCATGAAAGAGAATATTTTAAGAAGTTACGCATAGATTTGTTTTGTTTTAGACGTAATATTACCTGTATAATAAAACTACTTATTTTCTCTCAGCAGTTAGACTATTTTGATTGTACGGTTACATAACAACACTAATGTGACTACCACAAAATTTTATTTTATATCAATCTAATATATTAGTTGGACGGAAAACTGAGTAAAACCTAAAAAAAAAAAAAAAAAAAAAAAAACCTTCTATGAAAATGTTACTAATCAACCAATATACACCCTAATTGAGATAGCATAGTTTTTTATAACGGTTATCACACATATAAAATTTAATGCATGTGCATTTATACACAACAGTGGCGAAAGTACAGATTTCTTGTAAATGGAGAAAATTATAGTATAATAGCGTACCTTTTCGACCGATATGCACCGAAATTGAGTCAAAAAATGCTCTTAATAGTCATATAAGGGGGGCGTCCATTAATTACGTGAGGTGTTCAAGGGGGGAGGGGGTCGACATGAATCTCACTCAGTCTCACGTGGGGGAGAGGGAGGGTCTCGGCAAATATCACGAAAATTTTTCCCCGCAAAAAACAGTGTAAAACTAGCGAGCTTCGCCCGCTAGCGGGTCAGTATTTTAAAATGAATCACTATAATGAATGAATTCTCAAAATTACACATTATTACTCATTAACATTACTCTTAAGAAATGTAATTTAAAAAAAATCATTTGTGATTACCGGTATGGGATTAAAACATATTTTTAACATTTCCTTTATTTCTCAATGAAAAAAATAAATATTCAAAAGGTACTAACTTCAAGATAGTACAAACATGAATATCTAGAAACAAATTTCGCTCCCAAGGGCGGGGGGGGGGGGGGGAGAGTAAACAATATCTGTATATATATATATATATATATAAGAGTATACTCACTGATTCACTGACAACACAGTCGTGGAGATTCTGTGGGAGATACAATCACAAATTTTGGTGAGCAGGTCGGTTTTATTACCCTGACCACAACTAAGACAGGATTTTGCGAAATACCCCGCCCCCCGTTTCCCCCCTGGGAGGCAGAAGGCAAAACATCTTTGTAAGCATAATTCGGCTCCAAATTACTTCACGGTGAAGAAATTGCAGAGGTAGAGACTAGAATTGAGCAAATTGAGCAGAAAAAAAATCCTTTTCTGCAATTTTGGAATTTTGAATTTTTAAGGGGGGGGGGGGGGGGGTTATAAACGATTTTCGGAGGCAAAATTAGCAAAATACTGATTTTCGAGTAAAACTCAATAATAACACAAAGATATAACCAAAGGTTAATCAATAATAGCACAAAGATACAAAAAACCGCCAAGCGTCTTCTTGAGCATATTTCCAAAAACTTATTTTTGGTTTTTTGCGATTTTCGAATTTGTGAGGGGGGGGGGGTTACGAGGGCAAATTCGAGCCCCCTTTTTAGCGCTAAATTCGTCCAGGGAAATCTATAGGAGCCGAGGTCACAAATTTTAGTCTATGGCTTATTTACGTGTGTCCAACACCCACTGTCACGGGATTTTGCGAAAGCCCCCCACTTTCTCCCCTTGGGGGGGCAATAAACCCGATTCCAGGCATAACTTTGCTACAAGTTATATCAGTACGATTATTTTTTATGTGTGGGTTGTTTATGCATTGCCAACACGCACTATAAAGGGATTTTACGAAATTTAGCCCTCCCCCCACTTTAAGGGAGAAGGGAGCAAATGCACGTTTTTAAGAGTAACTCTGCTCCAAATTATCTCAGAAAAGCGATTTTTTAATAAGTCGATTGGTTATGCGTACTCAACGTCAACACACACACTACAAAGGGTTTTTTTTTTAATTCCGTCCTGTCCCTCCAGTGGGGGTTAGAGGGGGGCAATAAACATGTTTCCATGCGTAACTCTGTTCCACTTATCTTAGAATGGCAATGTTTGGTGTGTGGGCTGCTTATGTGTACTCACCACACACTATAAAGGAATTTTGTGGAATTCCACCATATCGCCTTTTTTTTTTTTTGGGGGGGGGGGGGGTGTAGCAAAAAACATATATTCATGCGTAACTGCACTGAATTATCTTAGGAAGGAGATTTTTGATGTGCGAGTCGGTTACATGTATCTAACTCAAAGCATAAAGAGATTTTTCTCAAAATTCCTTTCCCCTTCTGTCCTTTAAGAGGGGGGGGGGGGGGGGGGGGTAAAAAATACGTTGCAAAAAACACGTTTTCATGCTTAAATCCGCTCCAAATTACCTTAGAATGGCGAACTTTGGTGTGTGGGTGTTGATTAAGTGTACGCAATATGCACTTTGATGGGATTTCGCAAATATTTCAACTTTACAACGAGGGAAGGAGAATAAAAAACAGATAAGGCGCTGCCGAAGGCATTGGGCCTGCAGACTCGACGTGTGGTGAGCAGGGAAAACCGCTACCTAAGGTAGTGGGAACTTGAATTTAGATTTTGACTGATTTCAGTGTTTTATTTTATTTATTTATTTTATTTTTTGATATTATTTTATTATTATTAATGATATTGTAGTTTTAGAATTCATTTCAATAAAATAACCAGCAAAGCGGGCAAAGCCTGCTAGCAAACTATAAAAAGCAAAAATCCAAAATAAATATATAAAGAAAGAAAAAGAAAAAAGAAGAGAGAAAAAAAAAAGAAATATATACGGTTTGCATAGATTGTAAAACATTTTCTAGCTACATTTACCAATTACATTCTTTAAATTCAGTTTAAATTCAGTATTGTGAACACAAAACACAACTGGTAATTGCACTTCAAGCAATTTACACTTATATGCTTATTAATCGTATGTCTAAATATTCTTCTATGGCCCAACAAACCAATAATTAGTGCTATTTATATCATATTTTCATACCATGTGTAAGATACTTTTGTGTATTTGACATATTTGTTAAAATCGTTACGCTTTGTACTATCGTATAAAGATAATAAATATGCTTTGAAAAAGTGCCACATAATAGACCGTATATTTGTCCGGATTCCTTTATACATCCCTACAGCAAATCCAGCAGCGATATTTGTACTATTTGTTTGCATTTTTAGAAGAAGAAATCTCACACAAGTGACAGATATCAGTTTATTATTATTATTTTTTTCTATATCTTTAAGGGGAAAATATTGAATTCGTAAAAATTTTCATATCCTCGGAGCTGTTAGACGGGAATAGTTGGGTTTATCCTAGGTCACACTCGTCGATTTAGCCGTTCGAATTTTTCCGTCGTTTTCTCCAAAACTCGTTTAAATACGAGACCCCCCCATGTAGTTCCTTCCACCAAGGCTTAGGGCCAATGTTTAATCAATCAGCCTTAACTCCTACACCACAATGCCTTTTTACCTTCTGAACATATATACAATGTAAATATTGTACTTACCGAAAATCATAGGTATATGCTCACACACATACAGAGCTGTGTGGATGTGCTTATGTGTGTCAGTGAAATCGATAGCATCTAAACGTTGCAATCGATTGTGTTTAAATTAAGCAGATATTTCCATAGTCGCCGTTGCAGGAACAACACAGATTGTCAGGAGAGTAGGTGTTATAATTCGTTTATAGAAATACTAGAGATAATTCTTATACATTATGAGCTATGGATTCAGATTAGTTATAAATGCTTTTGGCTTATTAAATTATATATTTAAAAAAAAAAAAAAAAAAAAAAAAAAGACCCTTGTAATATACATTATAATGAATTGGAAATGTATGTTCATTATAGAAAACGGTGCACATGACCTTTACGGTTCTTTCACAGGGAAACTCGAGATAATTTGTGGATATTACGTTCGATGGAACGTAAATCTCTAAAACGCTTTAAATTATTTAAAAGAGCATGAAACTAATAAACATTTTAGAAATTTAATACAACACGGCTACAATTGGGAAAAAAATATACCGCCTCTATCTAGAACGAATAAGTAGTCATTTTCTGAAACCCTAAACGATAAATATAGATTAACGAGCTATAACGTTTAAAATAAACAAATAAGCTGGATAGACGAAATGATCGAGAACTTCTGGTCTATATTTTTGTAAATGGTGAAACAATATTATGAATATTATGGAGATTACGAATCCTTTGTATTGCTAAAAGGAAACTACAGGGCAAAGGGATGAAACTGCAAAGGGAACTAGAATTTGTAAGGATGACATGAGACTATATTTACTAGAGACACAATTTAGTTTCTAGATGTCAGTCACAGAATTTTTTCTCGGTGTATTATGCGCTCATCATTTATAATTCTTTTACAGGGGTATATAGTAGAATTCAAATACATTACTTTCTATCATACAATCTGTAAAATCTCGGGAAGAAAAACTCCAATATACTATTATAATTTTCAGTTTTGTTTTAATACTGAATATTTCACTAATTTAACCCTTAAATGCCTGATTATTTTAAACCAATTTAAAAATGTTTTACTTCTTTCCTGTATTAAATAAATCACGGGAAAAATACTTTAAATAATCATACTTTATTTTAATTATGGTTTACAGCTAAAAAGCAGTTTGTTGCCAATCGGCAAGCATGAGGCATTAGAGCTTCAATATTATTCTAATAATTCTTTAGAAGACAAAACTGGGTGTGTTGCCGAAAGGCAACACTCGGCATTTAAGGGTTAAATATGTTTAAACTATTGGTATCTACTAAACATTCCGAAAGTCGAGTAGAGAGATGTCAGATTTTTTATATTAACAATATTAATTATCTTACCGCAAGATTTTGAAATACTACAAAAAATTTGATTTTAATTCGACTACTCCTTAAATACACACACACAGAGAGTACCCCAATAATGTACGTATCCAATAAAGTTTTCAAGATTCCACTCCTTTGCTTTATTAATCTTATAATCATTGTTAGGATTTTCCCAAGATTAACATTATTTCTTCTCTTATTTTCTTTTCTTACTAGAATTTTGGAATCACCAACGAAGCTTTTTATAATTTTAAATACTCTAAAAATCTTGCCGATTATCCTTCTTCTACAAGTTTCAACTGTGCCAATGAATATGAGTTTTCATGCATGTAGTTCAATATAATTGCCTTCAGTATATTTTTCGAATAAATGTTTGTTAACTCTTGCGTAGGCGCAATTGAAAACTGTTTAGCAAAACATGTTCATATTTAATTAAATATTTAATATTTTTATATCACAGTATGTTCTGCCTAATATAGTTTGTCAAGATTTTTAAAAATGTCTTTGTATTGGGTCTTGCATGTTACCTTACATGTTATACTTAAAAAAAAAAAAAAAGAACGCAAAAACATGCAGTACGCACTGATTATTAACACTTTCCAAATGTACGTAATTGTTGTATTGTATAACTATCGATACTCTTTGCCTACGTAATCACACAACAAACAGGACAGACAGTAGTTCTGAAAAGCGTACAGATAGACTAATTGAATTCCTAATCATTCTTAAACATTCTCAGGAAGCGTTAAAAATGCTTAACACTAAAGAAAACGTACCCCTTATATTTTAATTGCAGTCCATAATGTATCTGAATATTTTAGTGTAGCCCTGTAAATCTGAAGGATAACAAAATAATATTCTATACAAAATATTATTTTAGCATATTAAAAATCAATGTCAATTTCTTTATGATTTTTACAATAGAAAGGTCTTTAAATGTAATTTACAAAAATGTCTGTCCTAAAATGCAATATTTTCTTTTGTTGTTGTCCCTGTACACAAACCAGTTGCACATTGCTTATAAATGCCAATTAAAATAGGAACATTCCATAGTGAATTTGAATAACATATATAATTTTATAAAAATTCTGAAAATATTTACGGACTCTGGGGCGGGCAGATGCACTAAGAGAGACAGATGGACAGTCGGACAGATAGATACTTAAATTGAAATCATATTCCCACATAAAAAGTGTTATATCGCTAAATGTAAACGAAAATGCAATTTCAGCAAATTTGCAATAAAAGTCTTCAATGTAACTGAATATTTTTGTGTGGCCCTGTAAGTCTAATGCTAATCATACTACATTCTGTAGAAAGCATTCTTTTGTGTATATGAATAACTTATTTCAACTTCATTAAGATCTGTTCGAAGTAAAGTTATTAAAATTTGGTTTATAGAAATACCTCTCTCAGAACGGATGCTCTGGAATATTTTTGGGTGACTCTGTACACAAACCACAAGTGTTATTTACTCCATTTTCTATAGCAAACATCCGGTAGTAAACTTGAACAACATATTTCAATTTCATTCAAATTTGTGTAAAATAAAGGAATTAAAATATAGTTCATAAAACGCAATGCTTTGGAATATTTTGGGTGTCCCTGTACACAAGCAAGAAGAGATAATCATTCCATTTTCAATACGAATCAACCGATAGTGAACTTGAATATCATATATCAATTTCAAGAAATTCCATGAATATTTACGTGAAATAGACAGACAGATAGACGGATAAACAGACAGACAAACCGATTTAATTAACACTTTTCAACCTCATTGGAAAGTGTTATAAACATTTAGAAAATGATAAAAAATATTAATATAAACGAAAATGTAATTCCAGCAAATTTCCAATGACACCCATTAATGTAACAGAATATTTTTTGTGGCCCTGTAAATCTAATGCTAATCATACTGCATTCTATGGAAACCATTTTTTTTTTCTGTATATTCATATGCATATATATTTTAATTTTATTAAGATTTGTGCAAAGTACAGCACTTGAAATTTGATTTATAAAAATACCTTTCATAGAACACAGTGCATAGAAATAATTTCGGGTGTCCCTATGTACAAACTAGTGATGGTATATACTCCATTTTCAATGAGAAACATCCGATAATGGACTTGAATAACATATTTAATTTCATTAAGATTTGTGTAAAGAATGGTATTAAAATATGGTTTATAGAAATACCTCTCATAGGACACAGTGCTTTGGAAAACTTTTGGTTGTCCCTGTACATAAACCAGTAAAGGTGTTCACTCCATTTTCAATAGGGAACATCCGATAGTGAACTTGAATAACATATATCAGTTTCAAGAAATTTCATAAATATTTACGGAAGTTAGAGCTCTGACAGACAGACGGACAGACGGACGGCCAGACAGATAGACAAACCGAAGTCATAAACACTTTTCAACCTTGTTGGAAAGTGTTAAAAAAAGAGAGTTTTTATTTATTTATTTATTTTTTATTTTCAAAAACCTTCATATTTCTGTGAATATGTGTGTTCATATAAATATATACAGATAATTAAAAGAAAGGCCTGAAAGGCATGTGCTAAGCAACAATGCACTTCAATGCACACCCGAACTTTTAAGGCATTCGACAGATTCAAGTTGATTTTATTTCCCTTCATGTTTGACTAAACGTCCAAAATTGAAAGTGTTCGCTTATTTATAGCAGGATTGTGTAACTTTCAATAAGCTTCTTCATTCAGGAAGTAATCCGTAAAATCAGGGATCTCTCAGTAGTTGGTATTAATACGTAAATAAGCCCTCAGCTCCTATAGATTTTCCTGGACGAATTTAGCGCTAAAAGGGGGGGGGGCTCGAATTTCCCCCCTCGTAACCCCCCTCCCCCCCCCCCCCAAAAAAAAAAAAAAGAGTTTTTGGAAATATCCTCGAGAAGACACTTGGTGGATTTCTATGTCTTTGTGCTATTATTGGTAGAGTTTTACTCGAAATTCCGTATTTTGATAAATTTGCCTCCGAAAATCGTTTTTACTCCCTCCCCCCTTAAAAAACCCAAATTCCAAAATCGCAGAAAATGATTTTTTTAACTCAAGTCTAGTCTCTCCCTCTGCAATTTCTTCACCGTGAAGCAATTTGGAGCCGAGTTATGCTTATAAAGGTGTTTTTCCCCTTCTGCGACCCCCAGTGAAGAACGGGGGGTTCTTTCGCAAAATTCCATCTTAGTGGGCGTCAGGGTCCTAAAACCAAAGTGCTCACCAAAACTTGCGACTCTATCTCCCATAGAATCGTCCCGGCTGTGTTGAATCAGTGCGTTTACTCTTTTATATATATAGATAAAACTGCTTAGAAAGATCTTCACGAAGGGTACTTCACCCAGACTTAAGCCAATCACGTTGTAGTCGGCTTTAAAATCTACAGCACAACACAGCGCAGCACATAAATTTTGAGGCTATAGTAGACACTGCCATAAGACTGTTAAATCTTTCTGCAGCCCAGTTTATAGAATGATTCCTCTCTTTGACACGATATCATTTTCTGTTAACTTTATCGTCATATTAATGACATATTTTACTTTGATCGACATATTCACATGACATGGAATACAAAAATAATTTTCGTGTTATACAAATTTTTACCATCATTTGTTTTTTAAACAATGTATCCAATATTTCAGTTCAACAATTGAATGAACAATTGCAACAACTAGTTAATAAAAAATAATTGTTTGATAAACAACAATGTTTATATATATAAATTTTTACAACAATGAAAAGCTTCTCTTTCTAACAATTTTCTTCAGTCTAATTACTGACCCTCATCTGAGAATGATGTATCTTTTGTTCTTAGGTGTTTTCTTCGTGAGCTACTTTTTAAAAAAGTTTCTCATGTGGTTTATTTTTAAATTTTTCGAGCATCATCCTATGAACGATGCTCGGGAAAGGTATGCGTGTCCAGTGACTTCCATCTTTGCTGGACATTATTTGTTAATGAATAATGATAGCTAAAAATTTTATAACCCAGCTTTATATAAAGCTCGTATTCGCAAGCATCCAAAATTGGATATAAAAAAGCTGCCAAAAGTTGATAATATTATTTCACTGTCTGATACTGTAGCTGATGAACCTCCGTTCCAAACCGAAGTGGACTCAGTTCAGTCTCAGGTAGTGGACACACTTGATGAAAAAGAAACAGATTGTACTGCACTGTCTGATAATTCTACTGACGAACCTCCGTTTCAAATCGAAGTGGAATCAGTTCTATCTCAGACAGTGGAAACGGTTATTAAAAATCAACCAGTTTCTGTTTCTCCACAACATCATAAAAAAAAGAAATTCCGAAAATTGAGGAATTTTCTGAAAATATGTTGTTGTTGTTGTTGCATTCGTAGTGTAAAAAACTAAATTACCTCGGGATGCTTGCTGGCAGTAGGCAAGGGGGCCTGCCTTATCAAAACTCCCCATGAGAAACGATGCATGGCGACCTCCACGTGGTGTTTCTCGGGTAACGCTAACAGCCATGCGCATTTAATTTAGATAAAATTGTTATTATAAGGTTTCATTCGCGCGTATGTGTGTGTGTTATGGTTATTGTTATAACATATACCCAGTTTTTTTCTGTAATGAATATCTGCTATTTAAATTACAAATTTCGGAATTTTCCATTTTTCGTATATTTATAACCTACTGCAAAAGTTCGTGCGGACGCGGGTCATTTTATTGCCTCCAAAGACGAGAGCTTCTATCTCTGTGGTATACATTTGTTACCCGAAAAATGGGCAAAGGTTGTAGAAAGTAATGGAGAGTATTTTGATTAAAAATTGTCATTTGATTTGATGTATTTTTATGAAATGAAGCAATAAAAAACCGCACGAATTTATACAAAGACCTAATACATTAAAATTTATTTTTTGAGCATGCTTAAGCTGAATAGTTCGCGTCAAAAAAGTTCAAAACTTTAAAATACAATACGTTGTATCAACCAAATTCTATAATAGTAGCACCTGTAAGAAAAAATAAACCGTATTACAGTTTAATATTAGAGAATACTTTTAATTTAAGATTTATTTTCGAATTTTCTGAAAATTATTAGATTAATTTTCGTTCAAAGCCGCTACTGTAAACAAACAAGATACAAGTATCATTTTATCCATTAAAACTTTAACCACGAGAGAATTTAGGGAACCAACGATAAACAAATTAAGAAAATGATTATTTGCAGTCACTCAATTTCATAATAAGAAAAAAAAAAAGAAGAAAGGGGAATGATCTGTATTAACGTGATGTTATGTGCAAGGCCGTAGGCAAAGGGAGGGTCCACTCCACCTCCCATCGAAATAAATGTTGACTTATTGTTTCCGTGTAGTGTCTCATGTCTCATCTATAAAGCAAACATTGCTACGTAAAAAAAGGTTTAAAAAAATACTAACCCACATACAGATAATTTTATAAAACTCATTGAATTTTCTGAAAATTATTAGATAAATTTTCGTTCAAAGCTGCTACAGTTTACTTCCAGTTTAAGAGATCTTCCCATTATGTCCTTATTTACTTTCCGAACACTATAGCGAGGAAAGTATTGTAATCATGTCAAAAATCCGAATTTGAGATTTGGATGTTTCTATACGTTTCGAGGTCCCCTACCCTAAGTCCGTTTTCACTATTTTTACGATGATGTCTGTATGTGTGTATGTATGTATGTGTGTATGTGTGTGTGTGTATGTGTGTGTATATGTCTGTGAGTGAACACGCTAGCGTCTACACGCTTTGTTCGAATAAGCTGAAAGTTGGTACGTATATTGTAAGTCACTATAGTACGAACCCTATTCATTTGGTGAATCTAGCACATATGGTTTTTTTACAGGGACACCAGGAAAAATTCTTTATCATTATGGTCTATGGGGCCAAATTTTTAAAAATGCGATAGCGTCTCAACGCTTTATTAATCTGAGCAAAAAATTTTTACACATGTTATAGGTCACAGCTGCACGAACTGTATAGATTTTGGTGAATTTAGCACTTACAATTTTTTTACAGAGACACAAAGAAAAATTCTTTATCATTATGGCCTATGGGACCAAATTTTTAAAAGTGCTATAACATCTAAACGCCTTATTCAATTGAGCTGAAAATTTATCTGAATATTATAAATCACTGTTACGCTAACTATAAGCATTTTGGTGAATCTAGCATTTATAGGTTTTTACAGAGACACAACGAAAAATTCTTTATCATTATGATCTATGGGCTCAAAGTTCAGTAGCGTTAAATAAAACATCGTGTAATATATAGAGAAAAATACTCAAACACTCTATTATGGTTTTCTCTCTTTTGTTTGATTAACAACTCCTCTTTCTTTACTTTATCTACAAAACTGTTAATTATTCAATGTTCGGAAAGTCGAGTGGAGTCACTCCAGATTTTTTTTTTTCTATATTTTAACTCTAGAGCGTCGTAAAACCCATTCTTTCTTAATTTCGCTATATTTATTCACTTAATTTCATCTACCTTCGTAATATAGATATAATATATTATCCTACGTCATGTATTCAATCTTTTTACTTTCTTCTTTGCAGAAGAAAGTATTGGATTGATAAAAATTTTCAACTTCCAGTTTTCGGTGGATTTACATGTTTTGAGATACTAGAACACGACTGACCATTTTTAGAAAATGTCTATCTGTGTGAGAAGAAGATTTTGTTCCAATTCTATCTCAGGAACTATTACACTGCACAGAATTACATGTAAATTTTTATGCAGTTGCACCATGACATAAATTAGTGCCTAATGCTTTTTGGGGGAAAATCATCCAACAGGTGGCGTTGCCATCCGGAATTTTCTAAGTTCTTAACTTGGTGGTATAGACCAAAATTTCTTGTAAACGTACACAATGAGAATTATTTTTAACGAATCATTATGAAATTAAAAAGAATTGTTTATAATAGTAATAATCAAGTAAAAAAAAAAAAAAAATGAACACGCAGGAGTAGCGCTTTCCTCCATAGCTTTCCACCATAGAACTTCTATGGTGATGATAATCACCAAAAAAGTTACCCAGATCCATTACTGTGAGGGCCGTGTAGAAGTTCATAAAAAATCTGTTGAATGAAAATTCCTTTGTAGAAAAAGTAAGCAGAATCAATTGGATTAGCTGGTGTTTTATTGCTGGTTTCGTGAATACAGTTATCTTCGAAAATCTGCTACATGTTCACAATTAGTGAGCACAGGAAAACATCTCGTGCGGTATTTGGGACGGGAGGAGAGGAGGATCACAAACAAACACGTCTTACACCGGCGAAGTCAAAATCGAAAAGCTTAACTAAATCTGCCAGCCTCAGAGAACTTAAATTGCAACCCCAAAAGTTGGCATCCTTAAAATTCAGCCAAAAGAATGCCAAGCTGTTTCTTTGTCCTCCTAACATTTTAATACAACAATTTTGAATATAAAAATGTCGTTAGAAAAGTTAGATCGATTTGGCATTAAAACTAATCGCCAACTGTCAATCAATTTTCAACGTATATAAGCGACGCCACTTAGACGGGAAAAATCCATTATAAATCTATTTTTAGAACTATAATGACGGGGAAAAACGATTATAAATCTATTTTTAGAATTATAATGACCTGCTTGAAATAATAATAGGTTTTAACGTAAACATGAGGGTAATAAATATGAATTGAAATGACTGTTTTTTTATTTTATTAATAGCTGCTTGTGCTAGAAATAGGCTGATAACGACTTTTTAAATTACCCTCTCAAAATAAATAATTATAGCTAAATTGATTTAATATTTCGGGGGAAAGAGTATAAATAAAATTATTTTTCAAAAACCCCGATATAAAAATTGCATTATATTATTCCGAGAGCAATGTGTTTGTAACAATAAAGGACAAAGAACGCTATTAAATGAAAGATTTTGAATTGTAAATAAAACGGGAAATTCTATATAATTAATTAATTGAATTACATAAATTTAAAAAGATTTATTTTATATAATCTCTATTAGTCCCTCCTTTTTGTTATATATTAAATTTGAATAAATAAATAAACTTTTAAAGGACATATGTGTGAACCCTCACACATATATCTCCCCTTCGACTAGCAAAAAAAAGGTCCTCCTCGCCTCCTGTATAGAAATGCATATACAAACAATAATATTCAAAAGCACTTACCAAAGACGCACACTTAAAAATGATATTATACTATAAGTAAAAATTATATGAATGCTTAAAAATGAACAAACAAAATATATATGAAATATATATGAAATATAAATACTAATTCAAAAACAAAAAAAAATTACACATATTAAAAAAAAAAAAAAAAACTGCAGTGGAACCAAAAGCTTTAAGAAAAAAAATATGTCATGACATGCGCAAAAATGTGGCTTCTAGAATCTAAAATGCAGTTCCATATTGTCCATATTGTCCTTTTTTTATATGCCACGAAAATTTCAGCTGAAATATTTTTCTATGTAAGAGTCTCTTTTTGATGTAATCAGCAATGTCTATTTGTATCTACATATACAAATTTTGAAAATAATGTCACAGTTCCAGTCACTAACGTTAAATTTATATATTTAAAAATATTAAATTTTCACATAAATATGTGTAGTGAAATAGAAAAAAAAGTATATATTACATATATTTATATATATATTGTTATAATGACTAAAGGTTCCAGCATATTATTGTAATATTTATTTGTCTAACACATTGATTACACACATTGGTCAACGTTAAACAAAATTATGTACAAAAAATAAAATAAAATAAAATAAAGAAACAGAAAAGTTTTCGTGTATACCACACAGGAAAGATTTTAAAAAAGGACGCCATTGGCAGTCAAAAAAAAAAGTAATCTTCCCTTAATCCTTACAAAAATGTAAGTGTAATGATGTTAACTTAAGGCTAACATCCTAGCGGGACAGGGCGTGTTGAAAGACCTGCACTGTTAGGCGCAGGCCTCCGTCCCCCAGCAGAGTCCACAGACCCCTGTAGGGACACCTCACCAAACCGAAAAAATTAAGTGTCATAAATGTTGAAAAATTAATGTCAACAAAAATATAGATTCTCATCACATATCCAATGTTTCTCTCCCGGGAGAAAATTTTTGAACGAGACAACATATATCTAGGATAGGGTAATAAATAAGTAAAAAGAAAACAAATTGACAAAAATTTTGAGTGATGAGAGGGAATGCCAAAACAAAAAAAAGGAAAAATTTAGACTGCAGATTGAACAAGCCAAACACATGCTGTACACCAAAAATCAATTGCAAACTTATAAAATTTAGTTGTATGTATATTATTATTACCATTATCATTAATAATTAATTACCTATGAACTTAATCTGTATTCCAATGAAATATCTCGATTAAATATATTTGAAATATCTTACATTTGTTTAACCTTCACCCAATAAAAATAGATAGTACACATTAAATAAAAAATATAACACCTTGATTACTAATTTAAAAATTTAAAATATGATCTACAAACATTTATGTTATCATCAGAAACATTTATTTATTTATTTATTTATTTTTTTTTTATTTAGGTATATCTTATTATAAATATTATATATATTATTCAACAACACTGCAATGCAAGAAATAGTCTTTACATTAAAATAAAAAGTAAACAGTGGACCAGCCACCTAAAAATTAAAGACGAGTTCCTGCACAGCAAACAAATACACTCAATGGCCATTGGAAGATGCATTTGTGATGCAAAATATATTCATCAAACTTTTTGAGAGAAAAAAAAGTATTAATTGCGATTTCTTAAATTATAAGAATGGGTGGAATTATTGCTAATATTATGTGTTACGTTGGAGTTGGGCTCAGTAAACAAATAGTTACGTCGAGGAGGAGCAATAAGGAGTCTATCAATATGGACTCTGAAAGCTTTATTATTAGGTGCATGTAACCTCTTAATGGAAAAGGAAACGGGCGAGTGTTTTTGTACAACAATAAATGGGCCAGAATACTTGGGTTTAAATTTATCTATTGATTTCAAGTATACAACATCATGAACAGCAACAGGCCTCAGTTTTGCACGTTTTTGAAAATTTTGATATCTTTTGTCTTGATTTTCTTTAATGTTAGAATATGCTTTGTTATAGATGTTATCTAAGTCGTGTAATAATTTATATATGTCTACATTTTTATCTAAAAATGGTTGATTTATAAATTGGTCAAATGTATCAAATATTAAAGACAGTTTCCGACCAAAATGAAGTAGGTTAGGTGAAAACAATGTGGATGAATGTGTTGAACCATTATAAAGTGATTTATGTATAGCTAGTGAATTTTCAAAAGAATACCCCTCATAAATTAAAGTGTTAATTGAGTACTTTATAGATTTATTTAATCTCTCGGAAATAGAGTTACTTTGGGGGTGAGCAACAGATGAATGTAAAATTTTTATGCCAAGTTTATCATTGAAAATATTATAAATAGTTGATGTAAATTGTTTGCCTAGATCTGATAATATTACTGACGGTCTACCAAATGTTGTAATGTAATTAAATAAACATTTAACTATTTTTGATGAGGAAGTGTCTTTTAGTTGAAATAATTCAATGTGTAGCGAAAAATGGTCAATCACAGTCAAAACTGAATGTCCATCTATAAAAGGACCAACCAAGTCGACACTAATAGTATGCCCTGGATGTGTTGGAGTATAGGTGGGTTGTAGAGGAGCTGGTGGTGTGTTATGATGCTTATTTTGTAAACATAAAGTACACGAAGCAACAAAATTTAAAGTGTCTGTGTACATACCTTTCCAATAATATCTATTTGATAAAAATTCGTATGTTTTTGTCAACCCAAAGTGAGAAAGGTGTGAAATATTTAAAACTTTAGATTTTAAAGAATGCGGTACAACAATTAGATATGAAAAAGTATTATTATGCAAATTTTTTTTCTTGTACATTAAAACTTTAGAATCTGGATGAATAAAAAAATTATCATTATTTTTTGAAAAACCTTTTCTTAAAATTTGTTTGTAAATAATTGACAATTTTGGATCATTCTTTTGCTCAGATACAAATGTATTGTCTGAAATTTCCAAAAGGGGATCTTTATTGTCAGTATTACCAGAAACTAGAAAATTACTGAACTTTTTTTGTTGCATAGACTGAACAGAAGTAGAAATTTGATTAATTGAATGTGTGTCATCTTGTACAATAGGAAGAGGTTGAGAACTGAATATTAATTCTGGATTTGTTTTTAAATTTTGTTGATTATTTGAGAAGTCTGATCTTGATAAATAATCCGCTTAAACATTTGTATGGCCAGGAATATGTTCAAATTCAAATGAGTATTCAGACAACTCTAACAGCCATTTAGTAGTTAAATCAGCAGGACTATTTGTTTTTCTATATGTTTTTAAAGGAGCACTGTCAGACAAAATGATAAACTTTCTATTGTAAAAGTAATATTTGAAAGCTATAACAGATTTATAAATGGCCATTAATTCAAGTTTGATAGCCGGATATCTTTTTTCAGACGGTTTAAGTGATTTAGAGAAAAAGGCGACAGGTAATAATTGATTGTCATACTTCTGCATCAAAACTCCTGCAATAGAGATATTTGATGCATCAGTGTTGAGAAAGAAAGTCTTGTTCCAATCAGGTAATCTTACCATAGGTGAGTTTAAAAATATATCCTGGAATTTCTTAAAAATATCCTGATGATGTTTATTCCAAACAAATTTTGTTTTCGGTTTTGTTAATTCAATAAGTGGTTGAATTAATTTAGAAAAATTATGAATAAGAGACTTATAAAAAGTTACAACTCCTATAAAGCGTTTTAATTGTCTTTTTGTTGTAGGTGTAGGGAAAGAGTTTATTTTAATGATATTTGACTTAATTGGAGAAATAGAATTATTCTCTATGTGAAATCCCAAATAATTTACAGCACTCTTATGAAATGTACATTTACTAGGAGCTAAGGTTAAATTATATTTAACTAAAATCTTAAGAATTCTTTCCAGTTTAATACATGTCTCTTCAAAACTATTTGCACCAAATATTAAATCATCCTGATATGCGTAAATTCCATCTATGTTAATTTCATCAATCAAAGAATCCATAAGTGCTTGGTACTGAGAAGCCGCGTTTTTAAGACCAAAACAGAGTCTTTTAAATTTGAAACTGCCAAACATTGAAGTGAAAGTAATTTTATCCTGTAAATGTTCGGGTAAATAAATTTGATGATATGCCTGTTGGAAGTCAAGACAAGTGAAAAATTTATACGCAGATAAATCAGCTATTATATTTTGAATTTTAGGTAATGGATAAGAAGAACCTTGAATTACAGAATTTAACATTCTTAAATCTAACGCGAGACGAAATTTCTGTTTACCAGATCCATCTTGTCTTTTCTTTACCAATAAAATTGGGCAAGCCCATTCTGAGCAGTTTCGCTCAATAATCCCAGCCTCTACTAATTGGTTAATTTGATCTCTAGCTTCCTGCTGTAAAGCTTGAGGAATGGGAAAGGGCAAAGTCTTAATTGGATAGTCACTTAAAAATTTTAAATCTGGTACAACCTTGTCAGTATGACCAAGGGTTTTCATATTTTTAGAAAATGCCGCGAAATTACTTAATAAAATTTGTTTTAACTCTGTTGCATGAGCCCCATTGGGATGTTTAACATCAAAGTCCATGGGTGTTAAATCTTGTTTTCTCATGTTCAATACCTCCATAGAAGGTTGAATATAGTTAATAAATTGCGAATCCTCTGAAATTTCAACATTATCATTTTGTTTTGAACCATAGTCTATAATTTGTTCGATTTCTTTTATTGTACCAATATTTGAATGTTTGTTTACATGCATACTTCTATTAGTGTTATTCTTAACATATAACTGAAATTTTACTCTATCATATTTGCTTTTGCAATCTTGTTTCTGGGAATGATCAATATTAACTATTGAATCCAAAAAAATTAATTTAGAAGAACTCTTTTTACCCTGAAATAAATAATCACCAGAGGAAACTTTGGGACAATAAACAGTAATAGAAGACTCTTCTTTGGGTTGCAAGATAAGTTTTTGACCAGTTTTTACAGATATTTTCTTAATTTGGGTATGCATATTAAGATTTTCTTCATGGTCGCTATATGTGTTTGTTATGGGAATACTTCGGTCTTTTATTTTTAACAGAGACTTCTGCATATCTAATATTACATGATATTGTTGAATAAAATCATAACCCAAAATAACCCTAAATGCAGAACCTTCAGGAATATCCACAATAAAAAATTTCTGTGAAAAAAATTGATTTTGAATTTTAAAAGTAGTTTGTATACAAGATGAAAACTGCACATTCGAATTTACAGTCTTAATTGTGACATGGGAAGATAAATGTTTATATTTCAAACTATGTTTTAATTTATTAAATGTACTTTCAGCTAACAAGCTGGCAGAACTACCAGTGTCAAGAAGTGTGCTTACCTTTAGTTTATCTAGCAAAATTTTAATAAGAGGTAATTTTGGAGAATTTACATGAACATTAAAAATGTTCTCCCTTTTATCACTATTCGCTTGAGTAGACTTAGAATCAGAAATTTTTAAGATTTGCTGTGTTTGAGAAGCAGTAGAATTAACCAATCTATCACTTGTTAATTTGGGTAGATTAAAGTCATAAGCAATATCCAAAGAAAAATTTTATGCTGATGCTCTATTCAATTCTTGAGATGTAATTGCATCAGCTAGACTACATCTCTGCGCTCGTTTAAATTATTACCCTTTTTACTATAGTTATTCCTGTCATAATATTTACCCTTAGTCTGATTTCTCTGCCATCTAAAGCACCTAGTAGCAACATGTCCTTTTTTATTGCACAATTGGCAAATAGGGGAAGAATAATACCTGTTTTTATTTTGATTACCCCTGAAATTTTGATTTCTACTTTTATAATTTTGTCTTAATTCACTTTGCCTATTGTTTTTTTGCCTACCTTGCACTGGGGATTCGTGTGTATGGTTAACCTCACAAGATTTATTCGCAAAGGACAGATTGTTTATTTTATCTGTCAATTCAACTAACTTTTCAGAAAGTGTGTTTACAACGGGGTTATTTAAACTCATTTGCAATAAAGACTCATTGGCATTAATATCCTGCAATTTTTGTGCTCTATTTACTGCACTTTGATACTCAGAGATTCCCTCCTCTTGAATTTTAACTCTAATATTTGAGGGAATCGTTGAAATAAATTTAGTATACTTAATGGAATTTAAAGCATTAGTATCTTTAATTTGAGAATATACTATATCTGCCAAAATGTTTAATCTGTGTGAAAAATTTCTAATAGACTCTTGTGGTAAGAGTATTAAATTGTTATATTCCACAAGAGCCTGAGTACTGCTCATTGGAGCAAAAAAATTCTTGAATTCATCCTTAATAAACTTTAAATCTGTAGATTTATATAGTAAAGGAGATTGAGTCATGAATTTTAATGCAGGGCCGGTTAATTTTCCTTTTAAAATTGCCACTGCCTCTTCTGAATTTAGTCTATTTAATTTTGCATAAGACTCAACCTGATCGAAAAAAAAAACTCAAGTAAGGATGAATCACCATCAAAGTTTAAAATATTGATATTAATATTCTTTTTAGTGGCCATTTTAATTATTTATGTCGGGTGAAATTAAATACCAATATATCTCAGAAATGCTTGAGTAAAAAAAATAAATTGCATTAAAATCAATGAGCACAAAATATTACGCATTTTTCCTTTTGTTGCGCACGAAAAATGCATATGATAAAATATTTCATTAGAATATTATGTAAAAATATTACCAAAAAATATATATATATATAAAAATATTCCAAAAAATAAAAATAAATCATAAGGAGTTGTAAAAAATGTAATACTGGTTGTAATAAATCACCCAAAAATAAATCACTATATGCAAAGAAAAATATCAATCATCATGAAAAACAAAAAAAAAAAAAAAAAATATTTATATGAAATAAAATATCCCATCAAAATACTATGTAAAAATTTACCAAAAAATATATATTTCAAAAAAAAATTTCAAAATAATAAAAAAAATAAATCACCTTAAGCTTTATAAGCAAATAAAAATACCAATTATCATGAAAAACAAAAAAAAAAATATATATACTTATATCAAATGAAATACTTTATTAAAATATTATGTAAAAAATTACCAAAATATATATATCAAAAACATTCCAACTTAATAAAAGAATATTCCTCCCTGCACAAAAGTTTCAACAAAATGCCAAAATAGAATTTCTAAAAAAATTATGTTCCAAATATAAATCTATTATTATATTTAAAAATTCTCTTCCTTTCTTTTTTTATACTCAGTATTATTATTTCTTACTGGTGAGAAAGGAACAAAATTAACAAAACCAAATAAAACTTACCACTTTCTTGAATATAACTTGGTTAAAACAAAAAAAAATATTTTGTAAAAAAAAAAAAAAAAGATTTTATCACCTAATTTTATTAATTTTTCGTCAAATTATTTTATTAACTTGCTCAAAAAAAAATGGTTTATCTTCCTTCTATTTTCCCTCTTCTCTTCCTTTTTCTTGTGCATTCCTGCAATAGTAAAAAGAAAAAAAAATTAAAATTCGAGCACGCGAAGTTGCCGATTACATACAGGTGATGGTGTCCAACGATAAAAATTTTCTTTAGTAACCTGTTCAGATCATTCTCATGCCTCCTTGGCAACATAAACGAACCAAAAACACTTTGTCTAGTCTTATTTTCAGGCCCCCCTCTCGGCCACTTAGCTGAGCACAGATGACCGGCGATATCTTCAGGCCCCCCTCTCGGCCGCTTAGTTCGATCTGAAGAGTAGGACTGGGCGATACATCGATACATCGCGAAACATCGATTTAATGCATCCAATTTGAAACCGATAACGAAATCTTTCAGTTGGCGATATATCACAACCGCCACGATTATCAGGAACTCAGCTGTGAATGTATCGCGAGCGACCATATCCAACTTTTCATCCCGTGCCATGATAGCCGGTAATCTTTGATACGGAGAGAGATGATACTCGCATAACGCATGCGTGATATTTGACATTGGCTTTTCATCCCGTGCCGTGATAGCCGGTAATCGTTGACACGAAGGAGAGGGAATGATACTCGATACTCGCATAACGCATACGTGATATTTGACATTGGGTTTATCTGAAATTGCGGCTCACGGCTACGATATGAATATTCGTTATCGCCTTTAATAATCATGATCTTGCTTTATTAGGAACCGATTATCAGTTGAGCAATAACGCATGCGTGATATTCATCCGTTCTCTTTACTCGCTGCTACGATATGAATATTCGTAATCGCCATCACAATGTTAATCCAAAACGGTTATTGCCTATAAATATAATTGACAATTGTTGGTGTCATTAGTTTTATTCAGAAATAACTGAATAATTTTATCATTTATTTACATCCATGTTTGTTAAAAAAAAAAAAAAAAAATCTTCTGTTTTTTTTTTTTTTTTTTTTTTTTAAGTTTTTTCGTCAATTTATACTGAATTTGTTTTTTATATTTTTACAGTTATTTAATTTCTTTCAAATATTTTATTATTTCTGATCAATTTAGTGAAAATTTGGTGTTATTTATTTTTATAGTTTTATTTCGTTAAATAAACCGAAGCAATTTCTTTACTCAGACTACTTATTACTTTCTACGGAGAATCTAATTTCAAAGGCGGGGGCAAGGGAGCGCTAATAACCTTTATTTTAGAAATCTTATTATTCTATAGTATAATAAAATATTTTATATTATTATTTTTATTCAATCGTTCACTTATTTATTAGTTTTGTGTGTGCGTAAGTTTAGTTTTAATGTTTTTATTATTTTTTTTTTCTTTACAAAAAACGAAAATACATTGGGTTCATGAGAATTTTCGATTACCAGTTTTCTATGAATATTTACTCGTTTTCAGGTGCCGTAACACTGGATTCGACCATTTTTAGAAAACGTTTGTCGTGAGTCAGCACAATTTTGTAAATACTGTATCTCATTAACCAAAGCACAGAATTCAACAAAAATTTATACTCTGTTCAACCTTCACTTAAACTGCTATTGATTAGATTTTTGAATATACCGCCCAAATGCATTATACTGCAATTTCGCCATGTAAGAAAAGGCTATATATCACAGTTTCTATAGTGTATTAATGCACGAAACATGATATGAATGAGAGTCGGGAAGAAAAGCCATGTTTATTCAATTAGTGTGCGTATTGGCTGAATGATGGAAAAATGGTTGTTTTTATATTACCACGTGACCGACTTATATGAAACTTTGTATAATTACATCTTAATTTTTATTAAAATGACGATGAGTGTTACATGTAGTTGAAAAATGGGGCAAGTAGGGTGGCGGCAGATGGAAATATTTTTTCTTTTTATTTTAAACAATTTCCATTATCTATTTTTTGTTGACATTTTGTATAAATATCACTTACTGCTAATGAAAAATTAGAATGAGGGTTACATATGTCTGGGTGGGGCTGAGAGGACAGAAGGAAAGGAAATAAATGTTTTATATCACTGTGCTTTTCATTTTAATAAAATTTATTATAAAATGTATAAGAAAATTTACAGTGACTGTTATATATACCTCGAGGAAGCTATGGGGCCAGAAGAGAAAAGTGATTGAAATGATGCTGCTATGGTGCAATGTAACCCTGTTTACGGGAAAGCAATGTATCAACTTCTATGATATATAAATCACCAAACTTAGAATGTAAAATGGATATTTTCAAAAACTATGCTACGATAATTTGATAGTTTGCAGCAGTCGCCAAGAAAGAAAACCTGTAAATCTCTAATTGGTGGTCCTTACATAGAATTACATCTATTCATTTAAATTGTTTTTTATTTTCGAGTTATTTGTTTTATATCGCAGGTAAAATTTATTTCTCTCAATACATTGTTGCAATTTTTTTTTCTGTTGAGTCATCCTTCTTCGGTTATTTTATTCAGCCCTCCAAACCAAGAATAAAAAATTATTTTCTTTATTCTTGTAGCTATGACGTAAGTTTCAGCGTTATCTCGGGGAAACTTGTGCTTTTTTTTATTAAGAAGATTTTGCAAAAGTTTATTGTGTTAATTATGTATTTTGGAAAAAAATAATAATAGTAAAATTAATAGCTGAAATAGTTGAATGTGTTTAAATGATATAATACTGCTACTTAAAAATGCAGTAATATATGAATGAAGTCTCTGCATATGTGTTTCTATTATCCGTTTTTCTATATTAGTGTTGATATGGTGTTGTATTAATACGAAATTTTACATATAAAGGAAGTTAGTGTATTCTGTATATTTTATAATATAACGGGTCTGCTTCATTCAATTCAAGCCTTTTTTATATCCTGACTCGACAGTTAAATTAACATTATGAAATGGATTTGAAAATATTTAAGTCCAATATCGTGATATATCGCGGTATCGCGATTTTTCTTTGACAATATATCATGATATTGAAATAGTGACATCGCCCACTCCTACTGAAGAGTTCTATCATCGACACACACATATCTGAAGAGAGCCTTTATTCTAAGTGACAGGCACGAAAAAATGTTTCTTGACTAGAGAAATTTACAGTCTTCTCTCACAGCCACTTCCGTACACCTATATTATAAACGTTTCACGGAGTTGAACAAAATATATTTTGAAGAGGAGAGCACACTCGCAACAGTTTCTCTGATTACTACACTTCTTCACAATCAAATTCAACTGCTTATGTAGATTCAGACCAAAGACAAGATTTTATAACTTCTGTCTTTCCTTCCTACCTCTCCCCCACGTCACCAAATTCCCGAGAGAACCTGGAGGCACCATAGTTCTATGGTGATGATAATCACCAAAAAAGTTACCCAGATCCATTACTGTGAGGGCCGTGTAGAAGTTCATAAAAAATCTGTTGAATGAAAATTCCTTTGTAGAAAAAGTAAGCAGAATCAATTGGATTAGCTGGTGTTTTATTGCTGGTTTCGTGAATACAGTTATCTTCGAAAATCTGCTACATGTCCACAATTAGTGAGCACAGGAAAACATCTCGTGCGGTATTTGGGACGGGAGGAGAGGAGGATCACAAACAAACACTTGTTACACCGGCGAAGTCAAAATCGAAAAGCTTAACTAAATCTGCCAGCCTCAGAGAACTTAAATTGCAACCCCAAAAGTTGGCATCCTTAAAATTCAGCCAAAAGAATGCCAAGCTGTTTCTTTGTCCTCCTAACATTTTAATACAACAATTCTGAATATAAAAATGTCGTTAGAAAAGTTAGATCGATTTGGCATTAAAACTAATCGCCAACTGTCAATCAATTTTCAACGTACATAAGCGACGCCACTTAGACGGGAAAAATCCATTATAAATCTATTTTTAGAACTATAACGACGGGGAAAAACGATTATAAATCTATTTTTAGAATTATAATGACCTGCTTGAAATAATAATAGGTTTTAACGTAAACATGAGGGTAATAAATATGAATTGAAATGACTGTTTTTTTATTTTATTAATAGCTGCTTATGCTAGAAATAGGCTGATAACGATTTTTTAAATTACCCTCTCAAAAAAAAAAAAAAAAAACAATTATAGCTAAATTGATTTAATTCTTTCGGGAGAAAGAGTATAAACAAAATTATTTTTCAAAAACCCCGATATAAAAATTGCTTTATATTATTCCGAGAGCAATGTGTTTGTAACAATAAAGGACGACAAAGAACGCTATTAAATGAAAGATTTTGATTTGTAAATAAAACGGGAAATTCTATATAATTAATTAATTGAATTACATAAATTTAAAAAGATTTATTTTATATAATCTCTATTAGTCCCTCCTTTTTGTTATATATTAAATTTGAATAAATAAATAAAATTTTAAAGGACATATGTGTGAACCCTCACACAATAACTGTGTGCTTTTTAACACTTTCCAACAAGATTGAAAAGTGTTACTGACTTCGGTTTGCCTGTCTGTCCACGCTCTAACTCCAGTAAATATTCATGGAATATCTTGACACGGATATATGTTATTTAAGTTCATTATCGGATGTTCCCCATTGAAAATGGAGTGAACGTCTTTACTGGTTTGCGTACAGGAACACACGAAAGTATCCCAAAGCATTGTGTCCTATAAGAGGTATTTCTAAAAAACAATATTTTAATACGGTTACATTTCACAAATCTTAATGAATTTGAAATATATTATTTAAGTCTACTATCGGATGTGCCCCAATGAAAATGGAGTATATACCATCACTGATTTGTATGCAGGACACCCGAAAGTATTCCTAAGCATTTCGTTTCTTGAGAGATATTTCTATAAACCAAATTTAAAGAACTTACTTTTGCACAAATCTTAATAAAATTACAATAGAGTATTCACGTGCACAAAAGAATGCTTTCCGTAGAATACAGTATGATTAGGATTAGATCTACAGGGCCGCACAAAATATATTTAATTGCATTAATGGATATTATTGGAAATTTGCTGAAATTGTATTTTTGTTTACATTAAGTGATTTAACATTTTTTAAATGTGAATATGATTTCAATTTGTGTATCTGTCTGTCCATCTATCTATCTGTCCGCTTGCTCGCCCCCAGTGTCCGTAAATATTTTGACAATTTTTACAAAATTATGTATGTTATTCAATTTCACTATGCTTTCCATAGAATACAGTATGATTAGCATTAGGTTTACAGAGCTACAACACAAAAATATTTAATTAAATTAAGGACTGTTACTGAAAACAGGCTGGAATTGTATTTTCGTTTATATTAATCGTTTTTATCGCTTTCTAAATATTTTTAACACTTTCCAATAAAATTGAAAAGTGTTAATGACTTCCGTTTTTCGTTAGATTAAAGGTTTTTATTGGAAACTAGCAGGCTTTGCCCGCTTCGCTGAACACTATACTTAAATGAGTTGTCAAAATTCCATATCATTATTAATAACCATATTCCATAATTCCATATCATTAATAACCATATTAATAACTATATTCCATAATTCCATATCATTAATAACCGTATTAATAACCATATTCCATAATTCCATATCATTATTAAAGTTTCCTCTGTATTCCGTAGAGGTTTTCCCGGCTCGCAACGTGAGGAATCCGAGTTCACACTGCCTTCGGCAGCAACTTACCCGCTTCTTACTTCCCCTTCCCCAGCGGCTAAGTTAGAAGTTTTGCGAAATCTCACCAAAGTACATAATGCGTACACCTAATCAACATCCACACACCAAAACTCATCATTCTAAGATAATGTAAAGCGAATTCAAACAGAATAATGCGTTTTTACGCGTGTTTATTGCTCCCCCCCCCCCGACCCCAAGGAGGTAAGTTGGCGAATTTCGTAAAATCTCGTTACAATAAGTGTCGGATACATAATAAACAATTTGCACACCAAATTTCGTGACCGCAGATCCTATAGATTTCCCAAGACAAATTTAGAGCTAAAAGGGGGGGGGGGGGTCCTTGAATTTGCAACTCCCCCCCTCAAAAAGAAAAAAAGAAAAAAAAAAGAAAAGAAAATGTGTTTTTTTAAATATTCTAAAGAAGACACATGGCTATTTTCAATACCTTTGTAACAACTTTAGTAGAATTCTACTAAAAAATCCGAAATTTCTGAAATTTCCCCCTCGAAAAGCGATTTTTCCCCTCTCTCCTTTAAGAAACAAGAATTCTAAAATCGTACATAATGTTTTATTTATACTCAAATCTGGTCTCATCATGTGCAATTTCTTCACCGCGAAGTAATTTGGGGCCGAGTTATGCTTACAAACGTTTTTTTGCTTCCTGTCCCCCTAAGGGGAAGGGGGTATTTCGATAAATTCCGTTTTTTTAGGTGCCGGATGCATATAAACAACCCAAGCACCAAACTTCGTGACCGCAGCTCTCATAAATTTCCCAGGACAAGTTTAGCGCTAAAAAGAGTGTCTCGAATTTGGCCTTTGTAACACATACCCTCCCCCCCCCCCCCAAAGAAAAAAAATGGCAGATCACATAAAATCAAAAATATATTTTAGGAAATATCCTAAGAAAGTCGTATAGCCTTTTTTCAACATCTCTGTTTCATTTTTGGTAGAATATTCTACTCAAATCAGGAATTTTCGAAATTTCTCGCCAAAAATCGATTTTCCCCCTTCCTTCTCTTAAAAATCGAAAACTCCTAAAACACAGATAATGTTTTATTTGTACTCATGTCTAGTCTCCCCATGTGGAATTTCTTTATTGTGAAGTAATTAGGAGCCGAGTTATGCTTACAAACGTGTTTTTGTCTTTTGCCCCCGCAGGGGGGAACGGGGGGGGAGAATTTCGGAAAAGTTGATAGATATAATTTTAAGTTGGGTAAAGACCTAAATTCCTGCCAAGCGCTGTTGAATTCCGTCCAGCCGTTCTCAAGTGATACTCGGACAAACTTGTTTTCTCTTTTGCCCCCCAGGGGGGAACGTGGGAGAATTTCTGAAAAGTTGATAGATATAATTTTAAGTGGGGTAAAGACCTAAATTTCTGCGAAGCGCCATTGAATTCCGTCCAGCCGTTCTCAAGTGATACCCGGACAAACGTGTTTTTGTCTTTTGTCCCCCCCCCAGGGGGAAACGGGGGGGGATTTCTGGAAAATTGATAGATATAATTTTAAGTTGGGTAAAAATCTAAGTTTCTGCCAAGCTCTGTTGAATTCCGTCCAGCCGTTCTCAAGTGATACCCGGACAAAAAAAAAGCGACATACAGATACGATGACACACACACACACACACACACACACACACACACACACACACAGGCAAAATTTTCTGAAGTCATTTTCGGCTTTCATGGTGTGGGAAACGTGAAGATATCGCAAAAATTTTCGCTTCTGACAAATTTACAGACAAAAGTCTGATTTTATTAATATAGATTTGCTGAAATTCCATTTTCTTTCACATTAAGCGATTTAACACTTTTTAACATTTTTTAAGTGTGACTATGATTTCAATTTGTTTATCTATCTGTCCGTCTGCCTGCCCCCAGCGTCCGTAAATATTTTCAGAATTTTTACAAAATTATGTATGTTATCTAAATTCACTATGGAATATTCCCCATTTTAATGGGCATTAATAGGTCCTGTGCAATTGGTTTGTGTACAGGGACACCCAAAAAATGCCAATGCATTGCATTTTAGGACAGACATTTTAAAAAATTGTATTTAAGGAACTTTCTATTGTAAAAATCATTAAAAAAAAAAAAAAAAAAAAAATGACTTATTTATTGTTAATATGCTCAAATAATATTTTGTATAGAATATGATTTTGTTAACCTTTAGATTTACAGGGCTACATTAAATTGTTCACATACATTAATTTGTCCCAAATGTCTTTTGCATTCGAGTACGTCATCACTAAATCAGCAACAGAAACGTTCAACGTACTTGCAATAGGTGTGACTGCCTTGTGGTTATCATGCCGCCATTCAGATACCTTCTTCGCCAACTCATTCGAATCGACTTCGGCATTTTCAGCGATTGGATAAATTTTAGTTCCATCAGTTATAGATGTCAAGTCATATTGTTCGAAATGCATTTTCATTTGCCACTTCCCCTCACTCCAATTTTCATCACTTTCTAATTTATCGATTTGTACCTTCAGTTCAGCCATATCGTAATGTCTAGCTGTTAGACCTAACAAATTCTGTACTTCACTTCGCTTTTCAGAATTTTGCAGATATTTAATTTACGCAGATTTAAGGCATCCTAGGTCCATAACCTATTATCATTATTTAATGGTCTAAACAACAAAAAACTAACATAAAAATAAATAATTAGAATGCATTTTAAGAGCAAGCAATGTAACCGTTTTATTATGGTAAACTGCAGTCGGGGAACACAATCTAAACAGTGACATAGACAGAGTTGAGTTGTAGCTTGTCCTTTACAAGAGTTGATTTGTAACTTACCATAACATTACATCTATATTTTTAACTATTTACTTAAGATATTTAAAACTAGACTTGTTGTCTTTTGAAAGAACCTACAGGTCATGCTTATTTGTCTAGCCGTACCATGTTTTCCGTGGTTTCCACCGAAATTCACGTAATTACGAACTAGAACCCTTCAGAAAGACTTTGACTAGGACAACGAAAGACATTTGCAATTTGAATTTATAATCAAACCATTTAAAACATGAATAGAAAAATGCACCTTTTCTGTCTGTGACAATTGTAACAACATTATTCGTAGAATTTCCGAGATTTGTATTCTTCGGCTGGAAAAGGAAATCCAATCTTCGATATTTTTCGGAAAAAATTTTCGACTCATATTTTCTTTTCTTTGGAGGCTCATATTTAATAAACAATAACTAATCCATTATTAATTAATAAAACTAACTTGAAAGAAAATCCTTAATGTCGTCTGGTCTGTGTATAATAGCACACATTGCTGCAAGGCGATAAAAATCCCAGCATATGTGATCAAATACAAGGATTTACACAAAGCTGATTTTTTCCATGTTTCCAGTTTCAGATAATTTGTCATCCTCCGTAAAAAGGTGATTTATTGCTTTGAAGCTAGAATCAAAGATTTTCTGGAAACGGTTATACCCCAACTGGCCGAAAAACATTTTCCCAAAATATGATAACAATACAATCGCACATGATACTTTCTGAAGAAAATTCAAATGAAAATCCAGAATATAAAGGGAGACATTTTTGCTAGCATTACGCATACATAGGGTTAGATGAAAAGTTTTTATCTATACATTAATAGGCAAGCATAAAATTTGTGGTACACTTCTAGCATATTAATTATGGGAGTAGAGTGTTCAAAATGGTATCATTCGAAAGATATGATTAGCCAGATGTGCAGAATACAAAAATTATTTTCTTACGATGTCAGGAAGATATTTAAAAATACTTTTATTTTTTATGCATTTTTTCATTTTATACACGTATTCTTTTATATTTAAAAATAAAGAAAGTAGAAAGTTGTTAAATCTGGCAATTTCTGAAAACTCAAAAAAAACCACAAACACAGTAATTTGTATAATGTAGCATCACTATTGATTATTATCTTGATTACAATTTTTTTATTCTAAAGGAAAACAGCCATTAGACGGTAGAAATTTGAGTGAATGAGTGGTAGATGGAAAGTTTATTGTGTTAAAAATATACGTAAATTAAAAAAAAAAAAAAAAAAAAAAAAAAAAGGAAATTAAAGGGGACTAATGTGCAAGTTGTACCTGACGGGACTAAAGTGAAAGTTGTACCTCAAGGGACTAATGTGAAAGTTGTACCTCACGGGACTAATGTGCAAGTTGCATCGAACGAACAAACTATTTCTTTCAACGAAAATGCCTACTAACCCTGGACGATAGGTCTAATTTATCGTATTTATCGTAATATAACTCAATACTTATTTCGCTTCCTTCTTCGACTCGTTTTAATACGCATTTTTTATATGCATGAGCAGCCCCCGAAAAACAAAAACATTAAATCATTAAATTCATTTTTTTACTTATTTTTATTTCATATTATTTCACGCGCACTTTTTATTTCCTAATTCAAAATTATTAAAAAAAACTTTTTCGATATTGCTTGTAACGATACTGATTATTATTAATTTTCTTTTCTTTTTCTTTCAATAATAATAATAATAATAAAAAAGATTTTGATGAAATTCTGGCAAAATCAGAATTTAGTTTAGGACGGAGGACTATTAGTTTTTTTTTTTCTTCCCAATTATAACATCGCTGTCAGATTATTCAATTATATTTTCGATAAATTTTAGATTTCAATAAATGTCCAACTATCGAGAACGACAACGCAAAAATCCCAGATTGAGACTAATAGGCCCTCAGTCCTAAAAGATTTGATTTATGAAAGTTTTATTTTTTCCCCCTAATTTATTTAAGATCTAATTTCTTTCTTTCTTTTTTCTTTTTCTTTCTTTCTTTCTTTCCTTCTTTCTTCCTTTTTTTTTTTTTTTTTTTGTGATTTAGTTTTCGTATGTGTCTTTTTGTTAAAGACATATTTTTAAACTAAAACATAAGGCATTCCAATGGGCTCTTCGCAGCGTCGTCTGCTCAGTCATGTAATAAGGGAAAACAAAGAATCGAATTCAATTAAATATTGTTCTTAAAAACAAAAGTGTTACTATTTAATATAAAATAAAATAAAAGTAATATTGTGCATTTGTAAACAGTAGAACAATTGCATTTGTAAATTTAATAATTTTTAAAAAACATTTTATGTGTTCATTTACTTTCACCTGTAAGAATCGATTTTTGTATGTTGTCGTGTAACTGTTACATTAACTGATCTAGCAATAAATAATAGTTTGTTCTTGTGGAATGTTTATGGATTATAATTTAAAATTTTAAAATGTTTTCAATTAAATTTAATTGCATAAAGGTGTTACAACATGTTAATTAACTTAGTTACTGGCCTAAATGGCTTTACACCGTACGATGTTGCACTGTCAATGATTTAAGTACCAAAAATCAGAGTATTTAATATGTTGTCCATGAACATTAGTAACAAATATAAACAAACTGATGGTTGTAAATGTATACAGCAAACAAAAGATAATGATTAATGATATAAAATAGATTAAAAATGATGATGCATAAAAAAAAATAACACAGATTAAATGTGATTGATCAAAAATAAGAACAGAAAATATGTTATTTTAGCAATCGCTATAGATATAGAAGACTTCGTCTGCTGTTTTTTTATCACATATCACTGACGTCAGGTGGGAAGAGCCCATTAACTGAAATTGACTACTTATGTTTACGTTCTTCTATATTCAATAGAAGAAAGTATTGGATTCGTAAAAATTTTCGACCTCGGATTTTTGATGGATTTACACGTTTTGAGAGCTGTAGAACTCGATTTGACCATTTTTAGAAAATGTCTGTCTGTCTGTCAGTCTGTGTGTGTGTGACAAAATTTTGTGGCAACTGTATCTCGAGAACTACTGTACAGAATTTCATACAAATTGGCATGTAATTGCACCTTGACATAAATTAGTGTCTATCAACTTTTGGTAAAAATTGTCTTACAGGTTGCGTTGCCATCCCGCTTTTTCTAAATTTTTAACATGGTGATATAGGACAAAATTTTGTATAAATGTGCATAAGGAGAATTATTTTTTAGTAATCATTATGCAATTTACAAGAATTATTTATAATAGAGATAGTCAACTGGGAAAATTTTTTTGTATGTGTAGGAGCCTCGTCAACCCCCCTAGGGGGGAAGTCCCCCTCGAGGGGAGTAAATTTTCAAGATGGGTATCTTTCGGAAGGTCTCATGAATACCTTTAAAACGAATGGTTGAACTACAAATCTGTTTTAATTTAAAACAAAGTTATCGATTTTTTTTACTTTTTACGAAAAAAAATTTAAATGAAATTTAACCAAACTTGGTATTTAGTTGACCCCTGACATAAACTGGTGCTGATTAGATTTGGGGATCAATCGCTCAACAGAGGCGCTGTGATCGTATTTTTTCTAAATTTTTAACATGGCAGTATAAGACAAAATTTCGTATAAATGTACAGTCGGTCAAAAAAAAAACGAAACACCCCCACCTATCTCATTACCTAATTATCGCAGAAACATGCAGTAGGCACCAATCGTCAGGAATTTATGTCTACTTTTATTGTATGTAGGAAAAAATGACATTGGGGGTCGTCTACATATTAAAAATGGTTCCAACTTTGAAAATTCGAATGTTAACCCATTAATTTGACGACAGAAAACGATTCTAGAGCATCAAAATAGCCTAGATATAAATTTGCACGAAGATACCAACATTAGTTCCTGAGATATTTAAGGTTTTTCTTTAGGGGGTTATCTCCAAGTTTATATTTTTTTCATTTAGGTCAGATTCAACGAATTTATTAGAGCTCTCTTCTATTATTCAATGCGTTTCATTCATCTACAAATCTCTAAATACATCAAAAGGAATATAATTTCAATGAGCATATTAATGTAAATTTCGAACTATAAAAAATATTCTGTCCAAAAAGGTTAACACAGGAGGGTCTGATAACACGTGTGTGTGTGAATGGGGGGAGGGTCACCGGGATTCAAAATTGATGTTTTATCATCGCATTTTCAGAAGATTTTTATTGAAATTAGATTTCTGTTATGCTTTTACCCCCTAGGTATCAGACTATAAACCAACGCGTCTCTAGTTTACTGAAGTGTGTGTGTGCACAGAAGTTGGGTTTACTCGAAAATGATTCTAGGGATTTTGATGAAAGTTTGGGGTTAAGTGTTTTCGGAATGTTAGACTTATCACCATCTTCAGAAAAATTTGCGTTGGCTGTTAACCCCTTATCGGCCAATGGCAACAAATGAAATAAATTGGGTTTATTCGGAAACTGATATAAGGATTTTGATGAAAGATTTGCGTTAAGTGATTTTGAGTATGCCTAAACGAATGGAATTATCCCCATCGTCATAAAAATTCGTTGTCGCTGTTAACCCTTTAAAGGACAATTGCAACGTATGTCAGAAATCGGCTTTACACGGATATGGACTAAGCGATTTTTACGAAAGTTTGAAGTTAGGGCTTTTTCATGAGAAAAAACAATTAGATTTCATCTTCAGATAAATTAGCGTTTACAGTTAACCCTTTACCGGCCAATTGCAATACATAGCAAAAGTTGGGTTTATTAAAAAATGATTCTAGGGATTTTGATGAAAGTTTGGGGTTAAGTGTTTTCGGAATATTAGACTTACTACCATCTTCAGAATTATTTGCGCTGGCTGTTAACCCCTTATCGGCCAATGGCAACAAATGAAATAAATTGGGTTTATTCGGAAACTGATATAAGGATTTTGATGAAAATTTTGCGTTAAGTGCTTTTGAGTATGCTTAAACGAATGGAATTATCCCCATCGTCATAAAAATTCGTTGTCTGTGTTAACCCTTTAAAGGACAATTGCAACGTTTGTTAGAAATCGGCTTTACACGGAAATGGACGAAGCAAATTTTATGAAAGTTCGATGTTAGGGCTTTTTCATGAGAAAAAAACAATTGGATTTCATCTTCAGATAAATTAACGTTTACAGTTAATCCTTTACCGGCCAATCGCAATACATAGCAGAAGTTGGGTTTACTCGAAAATGGTTCTAGGGATTTTGATGAAAGTTTGGGGTTAAGTGTTTTCGGAATATTAGACTTACCACCATCTTCAGAAAAATTTGCGTTGGCTGTTAACCCCTTATCGGTCAATGGCAACAAATGAAATAAATTGGGTTTATTCGGAAACTGATATAAGGATTTTTAAGAAAATTTTGCGTTAAGTGCTTTTGAGTATGCTTAAACGAATGGAATTATCCCCATCGTCATAAAAATTCGTTGTCTGTGTTAACCCTTTAAAGGACAATTGCAACGTTTGTTAGAAATCGACTTTACACGGAAATGGACGAAGCAAATTTTATGAAAGTTCGATGTTAGGGCTTTTTCATGAAAAAAAAAACAATTGGATTTCATCTTCAGATAAATTAACGTTTACAGTTAATCCTTTACCGGCCAATCGCAATACATAGCAGAAGTTGGGTTTACTCGAAAATGATTCTAGGTATTTTTATGAAAGTTTGGGGTTAAGTGTTTTCGAAATATTAGACTTACCACCATCTTCAGAAAAATTTGCGTTGGCTGTTAACCCCTTATCGGCCAATGGCAACAAATGAAATAAATTGGGTTTATTCGGAAACTGATGTAAGGATATCATGAAAGTTTTGCGTTAAGGGATTTTGAGGATGCTTAAACGAATGGAATTATCCCCATCGTCAAAGTCATTTGCTGTCTATGTTAACCCTTTAAAGGACATTGCAACGTATGTCAAAAATCGGCTTTACACGGTTATGGACTAAACGATTTTTATGAAAATTTTAAGTCAGGCTTTTTCATGAGAAAAAGCAATTGGATTTCATCTTCAGATAAATTAGCGTTTATAGTTAACCCTTTACCGGCCAATTGCAATACATAGCAGAAGTTGGGTTTACTCGAAAATGATTCTAGGGATTTTGATGAAAGTTTGGGGTTAAGTGTTTTCGGAATATTAGACTTACCACCATCTTCAGAAAAATTTGCGTTGGCTGTTAACCCCTTATCGGCCAATGGCAACAAATGAAATAAATTGGGTTTATTCGGAAACTGATATAAGGATTTTGATGAAGGTTTTGCGTTAAGTGATTTTGAGTATGCTTAAACGAATGGAATTATCCCCATCGTCATAAAAATTCGTTGTCGCTGTTAACCCTTTAAAGGACAGTTGCAACGTATGTCAGAAATCGGCTTTACACGGATATGGACTAAGCGATTTTTATGAAAGTTTGAAGTTAGGGCTTTTTCATGGGGAAAAACAATTGGATTTCATCTTCAGATAAATTAGCGTTTACAGTTAACCCTTTACCGGCCAATTGCAATACATAGCAAAAGTTGGGTTTATTCACAAATGATTCTAGGTATTTTGATGAAAGTTTGGGGTTAAGTGTTTTCAGAATATTAGACTTACCGCCATCTTCAGAATTATTTGCGCTGGCTGTTAACCCCTCCCTTTATCGGCCAATGGCAACAAATGAAATAAATTGGGTTTATTCGGAAACTGATGTAAGGATTTTGATGAAAATTTTGCGTTAAGTGCTTTTGAGTATGCTTAAACGAATGGAATTATGCCCATCGTCATAAAAATTCGTTGTCTATGTTAACCCTTTAAAGGACAATTGCAACGTTTGTTAGAAATCGGCTTTACACGGAAATGGACGAAGCAAATTTTATGAAAGTTCGATGTTAGGGCTTTTTCATGAGAAAAAAACAATTGGATTTCATCTTCAGATAAATTAGCGTTTACAGTTAACCCTTTACCGGCCAATCGCAATACATAGCAGAAGTTGGGTTTATTCGAAAATGATTCTAGGGATTTTGATGAAAGTTTGGGGTTAAGTGTTTTCGGAATATTAGACTTACCACCCTCTTCAGAATTATTTGCGTTGGCTGTTAACCCCTTATCGGCCAATGACAAGAAATTAAATAAATTGGGTTTATTCGGAAACTGATGTAAGGATATCATGAAAGTTTTGCGTTAAGTGATTTTGAGGATGCTTAAACGAATGGAATTATCCTCATTGTCATAAAATATTCCTTTTCGTTGTTAATCATTTAAAGGCCAAACGCAACGTATGTCAGAAATTGTCTTTATACGGAAATGGAGAAAATGTTTTTTCTGAAAGTTTGCAGTTAGGGCTTTTTGATGAGAAAAGACGATTGGATCTCTTCTTCAGACAAATTAGATTTCATAGTTAACCCTTTACTGACCAACTGCAACACATAGCAGAAATTGAGTTTACCTGGAAATGGATATAGCGATTTTGATGAATATTTCTTGCTAAGTTTTTTCGGGGACTACTAAAACGAATGGTATTCCCTCATCTTCAGAAAAAAAAAAAAAAAAAAAAAAAAAACCGTTCTCAAATTACCCTTTATCGGCCAGTTGCAACATATGGCAAAAATTAGGTCTACTTGTAAATAGGTATAAGGATTATGATGAAAATTTAAGGTTACATAATTGGTTAGAATTATTTTATTCTTCAGAAAATTTCTTGTTCTCTGTTAAACCTTTAAAGGCCCATTGTGACGTTTGTCAGAAATACGGTTTGCACAGAAATAGACATAGCGAATTTTATAAAAGATTGGAGTTAGGAATTTTTGATGAGAAAAGGCTTTTGGAAATATCCTCATCTTTAGAAACAATCGCATTCGTTGTTAACTCTTTATCGACACATTACAACATACGGTAGAAATTGAGTTTATTCGGAAATGGGCAAAGCGGTTTTTATGAAAGTTTGGAGTTACGGCTTTTTGATGAGAAAAAATGATTGGACTTATTCTTATCTTCAGAAAAAATCGCGTTCTCAATTAACATTTTATCGGCCAGTTGCAAATTAAAGCAGAAGTTGGGTTTATTTCGAAATTTATATAGGGATTTTGATGATAGTTTGGGGTTAAAAACTTTCTGGGTGCTTAAAGAACTGGACATATCCTCATTTTCAGAAAAAAATTGTTCGCAGTTTACCATATATCGACCAGTCGCATCAAGTTTTAGAAATAGGCTTAATCGGAAATGGATATAGTGATTTCAAATAAAGTTTGTGGTTAATGTTTTTAGGGATGCAAAAACGTTTGGACTTATTCTCATCTTTTGAAAAAAATGGCGTGATCAGTTAAACCTTTATCGACAAATTAAAACATATCGCCCAAATTCGGGTTACTCGGAAACGGATGTATCGATTTTGATGAAAGTTTGAAGTTAAGTGTTTTCGGAGGTGCAGAAAGTTTGATTTATACAGAAAAATTAGCGTTCGCTGTCAAAATATATGGTAAAAAAGTATTCGTGTTCCAGTTAATGACTTCATTTGTTATTTTGTTTAAATTTAGTACGAGAGAATGTAATCGATTCAGGCAATATCTGTGTGTATCGAAATATTTGGTAAATAATGAGGCAGGTTCAAGTCTATAACTGTATACTTATTGTGTATCTTGTTTTCTTTCTATTTATATATATATATTTAATACGGTTTAATTTAATCAAAGGTAGCTGATATTTGTGCGTGTTGAAGTATTTGGTAAAGACGGAAGCAGTATCCAGTCCATGATTGAAGTTATAGATATTTTTTTAATGAAAATTCCCAAATTCAAATAAAAGTAGGTGATATTTTCAAATGCCTAGCTAGTCGTTAATTTAGTCAAATAGCGATTGCAAGTTTTGTACTGGTAACGCTGCCGAAGGCAGCAGGAACCAGGAACAGTTGGCTAAAAGAATTAAAAAATGCATTTTCACAGTGTTCTGATCTATTCTGAAAGTTTCAAATGTCTAGCTAGTCGGGAAGTTAGTTAAATAAATTTTCTGTTGAATCATATAAACGCTGCCGAATACAGTAGGGACCTAAAACAGTTGACTAAAAGTATTTAAAAAAATGTATTGTTACCGTGTTCTGAGCTATCCTGAAAGTTTCAAATATCTAGCTAATCGGGAAGTTGGTTAAATAAATTTTCTGTCGAATCATATAAACGCTGCCGAAGGCAGTAGGGACCTGAAGCAGTTGACTAAAAGTATTTAAAAAAAGTATTGTCACCGTGTTCTGAGCTATCCTGAAAGTTTCAAATGTCTAGCTAGTCGGGAAGTTAGTGAAAAACTGAATGCAAGCTTCGTACTGGTAACGCTGTCGAAGGCAGCAGGAACTCGAAGCAGTTGGTTCAAAATATTTTAAAAATGCATTTTCGCCGTGTTCTGAACTATTCTGAAAGTTTAAAATGTCTAGCTACTTGGGAAGTTAGTTAAATAAGTTTTCTGTTGAATCATATAAACGGGTAGTGACCTCAAACAGTTGACTAAAAGTATTAAAAAAATGTATTGTCACCGTGTTTTGAGCTAGCCTGAAAGTTTCAAATGTCTAGCTAGTCGGAAAGTTAGTGAAAAATCGATTGGAAGCTTTGTACTGATAACGCTGCCGAAGGCAGCAGGAACCCTAAACAGTTGGCTAAAGGTATTAAAAAAATGCATTTTCACCGTGTTCTGAACTATTCTGAAAGTTTCAAATGTCGGAAAGTTAGTTAAATAAATTTTCTGTCGAATCATATAAGCGCTGCCGAAGGCAGTGGGACCCGAAATAGTTGACTAAAATTATTAGAAAAATTTATTGTCACCGTGTTGTGAGCTGTCCTGAAAATTTCAAATATCTAGCTAGTCGGGAAGTTAGTTAAAAATCGATTGCAAGATTTGTACTGGACAAACAAACAAACATACAAACAAAAAAAAAACCAAACATACAAGCAAACAAACAAACAAACAAACAAGAATCGAAGTTAATAAAAACATGGTAAAATATTACAGGGAGTTCAAGTATTTTCTCCCCTTGCTTAATTTTACGCTATTGCACTTCATATAATTTTAAACCATAAATCGTAATGATATATAATTTTTTGTCGTGTTCCTGTAAAAATCTATAAAGGCTATCTTCACCAAAATCTATACAATTCGTGAGACGGTAATGTATAACATGTGCATAAATTTTCAGTTTAATAGAATAAGGTGTTTAGATACTATCGCATTTTAAAACGTTTGGGCCCATAGACCATAATGACAATTTTTCTTTCTGTCCTTGTAAAAAGAAAAAAAAAACTATACATGCTAGATTTATCAAAATCTATACACTTTGTGCGAGGGTTTAACATGTATAAAAGTTTTTTTTAACTCAAACGAATAAGGCGTTTAAATGCCATCGCATTTTATTTTATTTGGATCCATAGACAATAATGATAAAGAATTTTTTGTTGTGTCCCTGTGAAAAACTATAAATGCTAGATACATCAAAATCTATACACTTTGTGCGACGGACATTTATAACACGCGTATTAGCTCAAAAGAAAATGGTGTATAGAGGCTATCGCAGTTTGAAAAACTTGGCCCTATAGGCTATAACGATAAAGAATATTTCTTTTTTGTGCCTATAAAAAGTACTTTTAAGTGCTAGATTCATCAAAATCAACAGTGATCGTGCTATGGTGCCATACAATATACTTACTACATTTCAACTTATTTGAACAGAGGATTTAGGCGCTATCGTATTCACTCACACACATACACACATTCATAATCGAAAACTAGTAAAAATGAATTCAGTGTAATTCAAAAGTATAGAAATCCCATAATCTCAAAAGTCGGATTTTTTGTCACGATTACAATACTTCCTTTACATACGTATGTTCGGAAAGTAAAAATCTGATCTCTCAGCTATGAAGTTCTGTCCAACTCAAAGAAATAATTTATTCTGTAATAATATTATATTATTTTAATTGGTTAATTTATATTTCCAACACTGTTAATAATAAATAATCTCTAAGAAAAAAAGAGAGTTAATAATAATATAACAATTAATTATAGCCTATATTCTTTCTTTATTTTCTATAGTCTATATACTTTCTATAGTCGCTATTAATAATAGCGAATATAGAAATTAGAAATCACAATTCTTCTAAAGAAAATTACGAAAACATTATTTTATATAGTACAGAAAGAGATAAATTGAAAAAATAAATAAATGTTAAACTAAATTTTTAAATTGCAGGCAATTCTTCAATGTGCTCTTGTATTTCAATTTACACACATGTCTAATATTATAATACAATTTATTTCAGAATTAAATTCCAATTTATTTCAGCTGAAAAAAAAAAAATACATTGTTGAAATAATTAAAAATATATGAAAACTTTTTTTTCTTAATATCGTCTGCAATAAAATTCAAAATTGATTGTTGTGAATGCTACTTGTAAATACAGTTTGTAATCGTTATATGGCCCCCAAACTTGATCTTCGGTCGTTTTTCTGGAATATCTCGAGAACTATTTGGCCCAATGAGCTGCAAATTTGCATATGCGTATTTTAATGTGCTAGAAATCGATATCTGCTAAAAAAATTATAGGTCACAATACATAATTTTTTAAAATATTAATTTAATAATTTTTATTCTATAGATAGAAAATATTAAAATCTTAATGAAACTCATAAATATGTTTGGAAAACCTGTTATTAACATCATAAAAAAAACCAGGTAAAAATAAATAAAAATGTAGGAGATATGAATATAATTGTGTAATCAGACTTTAACATTAGAATCCCGAAAGTTTAGACGTGTATAACTCCTAAACTTATACACCATATGACTTCCAAATTTATATCTGGGGATGAAATTGACTGTAGAATCGATATCCGAAATCAAAATTATATGTTACTATTGAAAAAATTAAAGTTTGACACGATTTCAATATGGAGACGACCCCTTAAGCTATTTTTTTCCAATTAGCTTAAAAGAGAACAAAATTCCCTGACGAATGATACCTTCGGTGTCTTTCTGCAACAATTTACTGATGAGATAGGTGGGGGTGTTTCGTTTTTTTTTTGACCGACTGTACATAATGAGAGTTATTCTTAACCTGTGATTGTAAAATTAATACGAATTATTGATAATAAATGTAGTTAATTAGGAAAAAAAAATTGTGCATGTGGGGGCATCGCATCCCCACCTCGGGGGTGAAGTACCCCCACGAGGTGGTAAATTTTCAAGATGGGTATCTTTCGAAAGGTCTCGTCAATATCTTTAAAACGAATGGTTGAACTATAAATATGTGATAATTTAAAACAAAGTTATCGATTTTTGTTACTTTTAACAACAAAAAAAAAAAAAAAAAACTTGGATATTTTTTTTTTTTTTTTTTAACATTGTTACTGAGTGAATTTGTATGGGAAAATATAGAAGAAAGTCTTGTGGTGGCCACAACATACTAGTTTTAAATGGATTTATTACTAGTTATATCTTCTGTATATATAAGAAAAAAGTGTAAGATTTGGAAAAAAAAACATTTGATTTCTGGTTTTCGACGTATTTACACGTTTTGAGATTTCCTTGCATTTCAATTAACTGAAATTGACTACTTATTTTTTAAAAAGTGGATTTATTACTAGCTTCTGCATGCATAAGAAGAATCTAGAAGATACGGAAAAATTTCGATTTCCATTTTTCGACGAATTTACACGTTTTGAGATTTCTTTGCATGTGAATTAACTGAAATTGACTACTTTTTTTTTTAAAAAAGTGGATTTATTATTATATCCTCTGCATATACAGTGTGGCTTTAAATTCATGGGCCAAACATTTAGGGCAGGTAAAACAGATATAAAGAAATTTTTTTTTATATAGCAATATGGGGTCAGAAATGAAAAGTGTAGACGGAAAAAATAGGAATGCACCACACTTTAAAATGTGAAAAAAAAACGGGGGGATGGTTAAAAATTCATATAAAACCGCATGAAGAGAGAAAAAATCACACAATTTCAAGTCTGAAGGAGAAAAAAAAACCCTACTAACACCAATAAAAAAAAAAACGAAAAATAGACGATAAAAGGAAATGGAGCGGAGGAAGGTTGAGTTCAGGGCCCGCAGAAGATTTTAATTTCCAACCCCATTTTGCTATACAAAACATGCTTCTTTTAATGTATTTTACCTAATTTGAAAGTCTGGCCCATGCATTCAGGGACACCTTGTATAAGAAAAGAGTATAAGAGTCAGAAAAATTTTAGATTTTCGGTTTTCGATGAAGTTACACATTTTGAGATTTCCTGAACTTAATTCGACCATTTTTAGAAACTATCTGTCTAATTGAGATCGAACACTGTATTTTATGAACCAATGGACTTAATTTAACCGAACTTGATGTTTGGTTGGACCTTGGTTCGAATTGGTGCCGGTTAGCTTTTGGGCTATATCACCGAACAGGGGGAACTTCCACGTAAAAATTGCTGAGGGAGAGACTAGACTTCAGTACAAAAAAAAAACAAAAAAAAAAAAAAATCAGTTTCTGCAATTTTGGAATTTTGGATTTTTAAGGTGGGGAGGGGGTAAAAATGATTTTCGGAGGCAAAATTAGTAAACAAGGATTTTCGAGTAGAACTCTGCCAGTAATAGCACAAAGATATAAAAATCCGCCAAACGTCTTCTTGAGAATATTTCCAAAAACTCATATTTGTTTTTTTGCGATTTTCGATTTTTTTTTTTTTGGGGGGGGGGGGAGTTACGGGGGGCAAATTCGAGCCCTCCTTTTTACGCTAAATTCATCAAGGGAAATCTATGAGAGCTGAGGTCACAAATTTTAGTGCGTGGCTTACTTACGCGTATCCAACACCCATTGTAACGGGATTTTGCAAAATTCTCCCCTCTACCGAAAGTGGAATCGTGAACTGTAATATTCTACTTCTGCTTGACAATTGTAGTGCACACAGCAACGATAAACAGTTTCAATCAATAAGAATATTACTCTTTCCCTTGAATGTAATTTCTGTAGCACAGCCTATGGACAAGATGTCATGAGAAGCCTTAAATGTCATTACAGGAAATAGCTCATTTTACGAATTTTAGATGGATATGATAAAAATATAAAATGCGACGTTTCTTTTCCTTGATGCACGTATAATGCTCGAAAATTCTTAGTAGTTTGGTATGGATTCTGCTATCAGAAAATGTTTTCTACATGCTGGCATAGCAAACAATGTTGAAGATACAACGAATGTTAAAGAAGCAAAGAATGTTGCAGAAGAGGAAGATTTACCTATAGCGATGTGGATAGAAAAGCACAAAATTTCATCATTCTCAGATTGTGAGATGCGATTGTTCGAAATATGTGATGATGAAGTCATTATATATGAAGATCGGACTGACGAAGAGACTGTGGAAGAAATTAAAAGGAATTTATCAGAAATTGAAAATTCTGCATCTGATGCAGATGAACAGGAACATATGAGGTAATATCCACCTTTCCAGATGCTACAACAGAGATGTATGTTATTAATAAGTTTTTTGTCGACTGCACAAACAGTTGAAGAAAGTTTATTAGAGTCAATTAATGTATTGGGCAAAGAAATTCATAAAGTGTTTTGAAATTGGCATTATGTCAGCAAAAGTTTACTGATTATATTTTACCAAAACAATAAGCAACTAGTATGTTGTGGCCACCACAAGACTTTCTTCTATATTTTCCTATACAAATTCACTCAGTAACAATATTTAAAAGAAAAAAAAAAAAAAAAAAAGCGATATTTTTTCAAAGATTTTTTTCGTTAAAAGTAAAAAAAAATCGATAACTTTGTTTTAAATTATCACATATTTTTAGTTCAACCATTCGTTTTAAAGGTATTGACGAGACCTTTCGAACGATACACATCTTGAAAATTTACCCCCTCCCCCTGGGGGTACTTCCCCCCAGGGGGGGAAGCGATGCCCCCACATGCACAATTTTTTTCCTAATTAACTACTACTATTATCAATAAATCATATTAATTTTACAATCACAGGTTAAGAGTAACTCTCATTATGTACATTTATACGAAATTTTGTCCTATACTGCCATGTTAAAAATTTAGAAAAAATACGATCACACCGCCACCTGTTGAGCGATTGATCCCCAAATCTAATCAGCACCAGTTTATGTCAGGGTCCAACTAAATACCAAGTTTGGTTAAATTTCGAAAAAAAAAAAAAAAAAAAAAAAAAAAAAAGAAATTACGATTTTTTTTAAAGTTTTTTTTTTTCGTTAAAAATAAAACAAATCGATAACTTTGTTTTAAATTATCACAGATTTATAGTTCAACCATTCATTTTAAAGGTATTGACGAGACCTTTCGAAAGATACCCATCTTGAAAATTTACTCCTCTCGAGGGGGGGCTTCCCCCCCCAGTGGGGGGGGGGGGGGGGTGGCGAGGCTCCTACACATACAAAAAAATTTTCCCAGTTGACTACCTCTATTATAAATAATTCTTGTAAATTTCATAATGATTACTAAAAAATAATTCTCTTTATGCTCATTTATATAAAATTTTGTCCTATATCACCATGTTAAAAATTTAGAAAAAGCGGAATGGCAACGCAATCTGTAAGACAATTTTTACCAAAAGTTGATAGGCACTAATTTATGTCAATGTGCAACTACATACCAATTTGTATGAAATTCTGTGCAGTAGTTCCTGAGATACAGTTGCAACAACATTTTGTCACACACACACACACACACAGACTGATAGACAAACAGACAGACAGACAGACAGACATTTTCTAATAATGGTCAAATCGTGTTCTACGGCTCTTAAAACGTGTAAATCCATCAAAAACCCGAGGTTGAAAATTTTTACGAATCCAATACTTTCTTCTATTGAATATAGAAGAAAGTAAAAATTAAAGGTAAATTTATTTTTTACTTTCTTCTATATTCAATAGAAGAAAGTATTGGATTCGTAAAAATTTTCGAACTCAGGTTTTTGATGGATTTACACGTTTTGAGAGCTGTAGAATACGATTTGACCATTTTTAGACAATGTCTGTCTGTCTGTCTGTCTGTCTGTCTGTGTGTGTGCGTGTGTGTGGCAAAATTTAGTGGCAACTGTATCTCAGGAACTACTGCTCAGAATTTTATATAAATTGCTATGTAGTTGCGCCTTGACATAAATTAGTGCCTATCAACTTTTGGTAAAAATTGTCTTTCAGGTTGCGTTGCCATCCCGCTTTTTCTAAATTTTTAACATGGTGATATAGGACAAAATTTTGTATAAATGTGCATAAAGAGAATTATTTTTTAGTCATCATTATGAAATTTACAAGAATTATTTATAATAGAGATAGTCAACTGGCGCAAAAATTTTGTGTGTGTAGGAGCCTCGTCAACTCCCCTGGGGGGAAGTCCCCACCCCCGAGGGGAGTAAATTTTCAAGATGGGTATCTTTCGAAAGGTCTCGTCAATACCTTTAAAACAAATGGTTGAACTATAAATCTGTAATAATTTAAAACAAAGTTATCGATTTTTTTTTTTTTTTTTTAATCAAAAAAAAAACTTGGAAAAAAAAGCGTAATTAAAAAAAAATAATAATAATTAACGAAATTTAACCAAACTTGGTATTTAGTTGGCCCCTGACATAAACTGGCTCTGATTAGATTTGGGGATCAATCGCTCAACAGGAGGCGCTGTGATCGTATTTTTTCTAAATTTTTAACATGGCAGTATAGGACAAAATTTCGGATAAATGTACATAATGAGAGTTATTCTTAACCTGTGATTGTAAAATTAATATGAATTATTGATAATAGTAGTAGTTAATTAGGAAAAAGTTTTGTGCATGTGAGGGCATCGTTTCCCCCCCTTGGGGGAAGTACCCCCCGGGGTGGGGTAAATTTTCAAGATGGGTATCTTTCGAAAAGTCTCGTCAATACCTTTAAAACGAATGGTTGAACTATAAATATGTTATAATTTCAAACATAGTTATCGATTTTTTTTTTACTTTTAACGAAAAAAAAAACTTGGATATTTTTTTTTTTTTTTTTTTTTTTTTTTGTTACTGAGTGAATTTGTATAGGAAAATATAGAAGAAAGTCTTGTGGTGGCCACAACATACTAGTTTCGATTTGTCTTCATTTTTAGTTAATTTAATTTGTATCGTGTCAATATTATGTGAGAGATTTTAGTCAAATTATTTCATTAATGATCATCTTTAATAAATTTTATCATTTTTTAAGACATCATATTAAAGTACATTGCAAGTTATAATATATACATTTTGTAAACAATCATCAATTTTCTGTTAACTCTATCAGTTTTCTGAACGGTTTGGATGCAGCGAACCACCGGCTATAGCAAACAAAACCTTTGGTCCCTCGAAGTTCGTTATAACGGTGTTCGAGTGTATAGATAAACTTTACTTACATTGACAATTGTAAATAAAACAGCAACAAAATAATGCCAGTTTCATTTTCTTGTCCTTACCGCCAATGAAAGATATTTTAATTCAAATTATTTACAAGGTATAACATAAATTAATATTCCCATGATGTCTCTTCAACCGTGAAAATTATTGTCTTAATTTTCGCTGCTCAAGGATCTTTTTACAGCTAACGAATTGGGTTCATAGTTTAACGAGATATATCCTCCTTCCGTTAATTCTTCTTTACCTAACAATATTTTATTTTTTCAACTGTTTAATAAAAGCCGTTATCGTTTTTTGTATTTAGCATTGGAGAACCATCTGGTAGCCATACCAAGCATGATTTGAATCTTAACAAATCTAAATGCAAAAGCCAGTTAGCGCTTTTATGAAAGTATAACAGAATATGATACGTGCGATTTTTTTTAATTACTTCGGAATTAACAATCAAACATAAGTTTATTGAAGGCTTGGGGGGTGGGGAGAGGGGGGGGGAGGAACATATGCACAGACAATTATACTTATAAAATAAATGAAATAACGGCACAAATCTTAATGTGAAAAGATAGATAAATAAACAAAACCATAATCTTAAAAAAAAAAAAAAAAAAAAAAAAAAAAGAAGAAGAAGAAATATAGACATCAGTAGTTGACATTTTCTGAATATTTGTTGCGTAATATTCTTGATTTCAGAGTCTGCAACTAGGACCTGTGTTCGACACCCCCAGTTAATTCCTTCTGTACATGACTGTACTGCGAAAAATTCTACTTGAAGGATTTTTATACTCGAAAAAGAAAAATCAATTTTTCAGCGAACTTAAAATATATCTCTCTCAGTAGTGGGCACTTTTTCTATTCCAGAAGTAGACACTTTTGAATTCTTTCAGAAAAGGCTTAATAGAATGCAAATTAATTGAAAATGTATATTTAATTAACAAGAGTATTTTCTGTTTCATTAATGCGTTAAAAGAACGAAAAGAAAATTAAACTTCTAGCATAAATTGAAACCATATTATCTCTTCAAATTTTAACGGCTCCTAATAACACATTGTTTTGTTTAAAATGATTTTTAATTTGTAGATAACATTTAAATCATCCCTTTACGTGTTAAACTTACAAATACCAAAACTAGCCAATTTTTTTTTCCTAGCCAGTTATTTACTTAAATTATGAGAGTTCCTTTTCGAGAATTGCTAATTTTTTCTAAAATTTTGGAAAAAAAAAAAGCCTCTTATGAACATAGTGGAGCATTTTATTATATAATTCTGGATGAACTGAATTGATATTCATTCACATTTCAAATCTGGGAGAATACAGAGTTATGTCTATCACTCAATCTGGCCATGAAAAACAAATGAACTATAAGTTGAAAATTAAAAACAGTGGGGGAAAAAGAAAACAAGAAAGAAAAATCATGCAGTACGCATTGATTAGTAACACTTTCCAATTGTACGTAATTGTTGTATCGAATAACTTTTAATATTCTTTGCATACGTTATCACACAACAGACAGAAGGAATGAAAAATTTTCAGATAGACTAACGGATTTTAAAACTACTCTTAGGCATTCTGGAAAGTGATAAAAAGGCTTAACGCAAAAGAAAATGCAGCTATTAGATTATAATTGCAGCTTTTGATCTCTCTAAATATTTTAGTGTAGCCCTGGAAATCAGAAAGTTAATCATATCATATTCTATACAAAACATTATTTTAGAATATTAACAATACATTCCAATATTTTTATGATTTTTACAGTAGAAATATTTTTAAATATAACTTTCAAAAAATTCTGTCCTAAAACGTAATGCATTGGCATTTTTTTCTTGTCCCTGTAAACAAACTAGTTATACAGGACCTATTAATGTCATTTTAAATGGGGAACATCATATACGGAAAATATTTATAAAAATAACACTCATAGAACACAATGCTTTCGAATGCTTTTGGGTGTCCCTGTACACAAACTAGAAGAGATATTCACTCCATTTTCATTATGGAACATCCGATAGTGAACTTCAATAAAATATATCAGTTTCGAGAAATTCCATAAATATTTACGGGAGTTAGAGCGCGGGCAGACAGACAGACAGATGAACAGATACGCGAACTGAAATCATATTCACACTTAAAAATGTTAGAAGGTGTTAAAAACTCTTAATGTCAACGAAAGTACAATTCTAGCAATTTTTTATTAATAGCTCTTAATATAAATGGATATTTTTGTGTCACCCTGTAAATCTAATGCTAATCATGCTATATTCTATGCAAAGCATTCTTTTGTGCATATAAATAACATATTTTAATTTCCTAAAACTTCGTGGAAAGTAAAGTCATTAAAATTTGATTTATAGAAATATCCCTCATAGATCGCAGTGCTTTTGAATACTTTTAAGTGTCCCTGTACATAAATCGGTGGTGGTATTTCCGCCATTTTATACAGGAGACATCCAATAGTGAACTTGAATAACATATTTCAATTTCATTGAGATATGTCTACAGTAAAGGTATGAAAATATGGTTTATAGAAATACCTCTCATAGAACACAATACTTTGAAATACTTTCGGGTGTCCCTGTACACAAACCAGTAGAGGTATAAACTCCATTTTCAATAGGGAAGATCCGATAGTGAACTTGAATAACATATATTTAATTATATTGCCAATCCAACAAATGAATTAGAAGCATTTCAAATAAAATGACTGTGATTTACAACATTCTTAATGCCTCTCAAATTTTAAATGTGTTTTAAAGATTACACATGAATGTGTGTTTTTCTCATTTTCTCATTTCTTGAATTGATTGAAGAGAGCTTATATAAATGTGGCGTTTTAATTCTTTTTAAATACTTTTTTACTCAATAAAATGTTTATATTTGCTCCTTATTAGTGCTAGAGGCCTATTTCAGTCGGTACAGCGTTGTCGAATTTTTATACGTCACTCTTAATAGTGCTAAGGGCCTATTTCAGTCGGTTTATTGAATGGGGATTTATTGAATGAAGTCCCCCCAAGGCCCAACTTTGACATGGGTCCCCCCCAGGCCCAACTTTGACATGAGTCCCCCCCAAGGCACCCCTATTTCAGTCGGTACAGCGTTGTCGAATTTTTATACGTCACTCTTAATAGTGCTAAGGGCCTATTTCAGTCGGTTTATTGAATGGGGATTTATTGAATGAAGTCCCCCCAAGGCACAACTTTGACATGAGTCCTCCCCAAGGTACCCCTATTTCAGTCGGTACAGCGTTGTCGAATTTTTATACGCCACTCTTAATAGTGCTAAGGGCCTATTTCAGTCGGTTTATTGAATGGGGATTTATTGAATGAAGTCCCCCCCAAGGCCCAACTTTGACATGAGTCCCCCCCAAGGTACCCCTATTTCAGTCGGTACAGCGTTGTCGAATTTTTATACGTCACTTTTAATAGTGCTAAGGGCCTATTTCAGTCGGTTTATTGAATGGGGATTTATTGAATGAAGTCCCCCCAAGTCACAACTTTGACATGAGTCCCCCCCCAGGCCCAACTTTGACATGAGTCCCCCCCAAGGTACAACTTTGACATGAGTCCCCCCCCAAGGTACAACTTTGACATGAGTCCCCCCCCCCAAGGCACACCTTTGACATGAGTCCCCCCCAAGGCACACCTCCCCCTCATTGGGAAAAAGAGAAAAAACGTTGTTTTGCGGCTATAAGACAGTTTGGACTTCCAACGTTATTTGTTACAGTATCTGCAGCTGAAACACATTGGTTTGATTTAATGAAAACTTTATCATGGAATTTAGATCGTCACGAATTAACTAAAGAAGAATTTGCCGATATTAACAAGTTTAGCAGTAGGCCTCTGGCACTAAATTAAAATCTGTCAATGTCAGATTTTCATGTTTTAAATAATGAAATAATGTCGTGTCTGTATAATTTTATTATCTGTTTAATGTATAAACTTTTCACGATATTTTATTTTCTCTCATGTTAACAGCATATTTTGAAATCGTATATTCGTATCTGTATAGTAAATTGTTGAGGTTTCAAAATAAATAGTCGGGTTGCTCTGGGTGAATATACTTGGATTTTCAGTGATGTTATAAAAGACAATTTACTTCTATTATTATTATTATTATTATTATTATTATTTATAGCTGAGAACATATCCACGAAAAAATTCAGTCTGTTTTTGCGAGTACTATGTTTCATACTCTACTTCATATCAAATTTTCATTTGGCTTATAATATTTTTCTATAATAGTAGGTTACTTTTTCTGCAGTAAAGTGTTAGAATATTTAGTTGTATTAAAGTTTTTAATTGACTTCATTTTGCACAGTATTTTGTTGAAATCCAATTTTAAGCACATGCATTTATAAGTAAATGGTTGGAATGTAATAAAGAGTTATTAAAATTGTTATAAATATTAAATTAATAATGTATTGATTGGTGTTGGTGTCAGTGTTAAAATTAGGCCCGATTGACTACACGAGATTCCTAGGCCTGGGTGGTGATCATCTCCTTGGGGATCATTCTAAAAGGTCCCACCCCGTATTTAGGCGAGTTTCGGAGAAAACCCCGAAAAGCTTGGAACAGCTAGGATGACGAACGCGACCTGGGCTCGAACCCGGTACTCCCTGTCTACCAGCTTTGAACTCAAAACTGCTTGGCACTGGGGCAATACACTGACTGATAACTAAAACTGTAGAATATCTTTTTGTAGTTCATATAATTTAAATTAATATATATATATAACATAAATAATAAAAAGAAACATACAAATAATTAAGAAATAATATGCACTTGATAATTATGTTTCAAAAGGGAAGTAATTCGATATTATTCTCCTATTTTCTTATTTACATTTGATTAATCTTCATTTAATATGTTATTTCTGTTGTAAGTGTATGTTTATTTTTTGCTGTGATTACACATAGTTACTTTCTCTTACGCATATGTATTGTAGAGAAAGAATTGTTTTTGGGACAAATTTTCAAGATAGAGTTTTTGTTACATTTACACGTTTTGAGTTCCTCTGAATCCAAAAAAACAAGTTTTTAACGGTTGGTCTGTGCATGTGTGTGTGTCTCTGTATCTGTCTGTGTGTATATGTTATCAGTATATCTCAAAAACAAATAGCAGCAGAAAAAGACCAAACTCGACATTCTAAATCTGTATCATTTAGAGATGCTACTCTAATCTTTTCGTTGAGATTAAGCGAATGGTTCGTGTACAGGGACATCCAAGAGATTTCAAATACATTACGTCTGTGGGGGACATTGAAAGCAAGTGGAGTTTAACGTCTATAGACTGGGCTAAACCAAATAAAATGAATATATATTTTTATAGGCATAAAAGCATGTATCATGTACAATATGGTATAGAAATCCTTCACCGTTTATTTACAGGGCTACACAAAAGAACTAGAATATAATGGAATAATACTTGGAAATTCATGGAAGTGCATTTCAGACTGTGCTATATGTTATTAATATAGGATTATATTTAAGTGCACAATGTGATTTGTACATATTTTTTAAAAGATGTACAGGGCTGTGGCGAGGAGGGAAATGCTTCGCATTACTATTTTAACTGTGTTCTAACCTCCGCTTACCACATTAGAAACCCCTCCTTTAGACCAGTTAACTGGGTAGATAATATTTTATCCAGATCAAACCTAATAAACTTAACAAACTCTTTGACTTCTTAATGGAAATTATTAATGCAACAGATTGAAATTAATTAATAAGTTACTACCTACTGGCTCTGGTTGGACTTTATGATTCTTCCAAGTTTTCAAGTGTATATTTCAACTTATTTTAACCTCTTTCGCCCTTTGTTGGTCTTGGGCTACAAGCCTGGCGAAACTTTGTACTTTTATTATTATTATTATTATTTTTGTTTTAATAAACCTCGGAGTAGTCTCCTTTCTCTCGACATTGAATCGCTCAACATCGCTCCAAGAACGATGACCGGGGGCTTCTCCCTGTTAAATAGTTAATCGAAAACATTCTTTTTATTGAATGTAATTAGTGGAAGTGCTTTACTATAATATTTTACCATGTTTAGGAAAACTGCTCAGAAATTAAATTTAATTCCTCTTTTCCATGTGGTAAATAAAATATTTTTAAAACTAAATATTTAGCGTTTCTCTTTTGTATATTGACACGTTTGGAGGTTCCCTGACTATTGAAGTCATGTCTTTAACGTTTAATCTTTGTCCATGACTTTTATTGGAATAGCTTAAAAATAAATAATTTCAGGCAATTCAAATGTTGTATTATGAAGTTAATATAAGGTTTTTACTTGAAAAATTTTATAAAAATTCATAAGTTTCAAGGAATGGTGTGTGTGAAATCATCTGAATAACTTGAAATGAACATTTAATTTTAATAACAGCTCTTAAATTCTCTTCAAATGTAAGTACAATATTAAAATGGGATGTTGAGGGGGGGCGGTAGCAGCCCTCATACAAAATTATTTGTGAAATAAAGCATTTCTGAAGCCTATATTAAATTGTTTTTAACGAAGGTTTATATAACGGTATTCGTTATTTTATCCCTTAACGTACAATCTGCCTTTATGGTATTGAATTTCAGGGTAAGAGAAAGTCGTGTGAGTTCCACACTAGATTTTTTTCAGTTGCAAATATATAAGTATGTAAAAGTTGAATATATATACATATATTGTAATTAATTATATGTTTAAAAGTTTTATATTTATTTTGAAATAAAAGAAATACTTTATAGCTTTCATTCTGCTATTACCCTCTCCATTTGAAAAGACGACACTGGTTACATTATAATATTGCATCAACTTTTGCTTCCCTTCTACGAGTAAATATAAGTGTGAATTCGCGCACATGCGCTTCGTGGAATGATTCAACTCCTTTTTGGAGAAATTCATCGATTGCGAAGCAAGTTCCTAGTATTCAGTTGTTCTTTTGCACTAGCGGTTACAATTGAACTACTTCCCTAACTTGATATCGCGCTGCAAAGGTCAGTTTTCGCGAAATACGACATTTTTTACCTATTCTTAACTAGATGCACCATAAATTTATTTTCACAAGACAATTTCAATTTCCTCATGGCAATTTTTGTTTTCATTTTTTTCAGATTCATAAAACAGGATTTTTATTTTAAAAATTCCGTTTCTCATATCCTTTCGAAATGAAATTATGCATGGTAAAATATAGTGGCCGAAATAATAAAATACAGAGACGCTGGACACGATACTTAAATAAGCTATTGGCTTTTTTTGCTTTTTTTTCTTTCTGAACATAATACTATGTAAGAAAAGTACTATAATCATGATTTGCGAAATAAACTTTGTATCTCGCATAGTTCAAAAACGAATGGTCGTACACTATTAAAAGTAACAGTTCAATGTTTCACCCTAAAAAAGGTGCAAATTAGAAAAATTTAGCTACAACCAATATTTTAAGAAATTTAGTGCTCTATGTTTTACTGTTTTAGTAGTGCTATTTGAATTGTACGCACCATTAATAGCATCATTAATGTTGCATTTCAGATCCTTTCTTTTCTTTCTTTTTCTTTTTTTTCTTTCTTTTTTTTTTTTTTTTTTTTTTTTGAAAACAAACTAAGTTTTTCTAATTAGCACCTTTGGTGAAACATTGAACTGTTATTTTTAACAGTGTAGAAATTTATATTTTTGTCTGTGATGACGTCTTATTGTACACCTAAAACTTTGGTCTTAATACGAGCTCCTTTTTTAGAGATACCTGCACAATTTTTCATGATATTCATATGTGTGTATATATGTCTATGATTGAACACGATAGCATCTAAATGCTTTGTTCAAATGAGCTGAAATTTGTTACGTATGTAATAAGTCACTGTCGAATGAACTTTATGGATTTTGCTAAATCTAACTGCTATAGTTCTAATTATAGGGACACAACAAAAAATTCTGTACCATTATCGCCTGTGGTCTCAAATTATTTAAAATACGATAAAGTCTAAAATGTTTTATTCAAAGTAACTGAAAATGTATATACATGTTGTAGATCATATTGCGTAAACTGAATAGATTTTTGTGAATCTTGCATTTATAGTTTTTTTACAGGGACACAACGAAATTTTTTTTTATCATTATGGTCTGTAGGTGGAATTATTTAAAATGTTGCGTTTAAATGCTGTATCCGATTGAGCTGAAAATTTATATTCATATTATGGGTCACGTTGCACAAACTGTATAGATTTTGGTGAATCTAGAACTTATCGTCTTTGTTATAGGGGCTCAACGAAAAGTTATTTATTAATATGATCTATGGGCTTAAATTTTTTGAAGTGCAATAGCGTTAAACGCCTTTTCGATTGAGATTGATTTTAAATTTCTCTTAATTTATTTTTAAAAAAAGTTAATCATTTAATGTTTGGAAAGTCGAGTGGAGTCACATCAGATTTTTTAAATTTTTAATTTTGTTTTCAGTTAGATTTTAACAATTCATAATACATTCGAATTTCAAGCATATTTATCCATAGAAATTGGGATACAACGTGAATATTCATAATTAAAAGAATAACATGGCAGTGCTCCTTATTTAAGACAAGGGATGATGAAAATTGTCAAAATCGATGCAATTAATAATATCTAGATAATTATTATTGAATGTACGGAGCAATGTAATATTTAAAAAATAATATCATTCTGTAGTCCCTCAAATATTATTCATTTATTTTATTTATTTATTTATTTTATTTATTTAATTATTTTATTTATTTATTTATTTTTATTTATTTATTTATTATTATTATTATTATTTTTTTTTTTTTTTTGCAAAATTTTAAACTCTTAATACAGTAACCACCGCTTAATAAATTCACTGGTTAATAAAATCAGCTGCTTAATCTGATCAAATTGCTAGGACCGAAATCAAATCAATACAAATTACTTTTAAAGCCGCCGCTTAATAAAATCAGCATCGCTGGTTAATAAACTCAAAAATATCTCCTCAGCTGCCAAAAATACCATTTATGCCCACTAATTTTTTTTTTTTATTTACTTTGTGATTTTTTTTTTTTTTTTTTTATTAATAAGAAAAGATTAATTTAATAAGAATAAGATTAATTTAATAAGAAAAGAAAATACATCACAACAATCTCTCCGTTATCGTTCATTGTCGAAGATTTTACACTTGCAGCACAGTTACAAATTAAACAGAATCACGCCCCATCACTTATCTCCGTAACAATTTCAAGGAAAGTATTTTTCAAAACGCAGTAATAAGTTAGAAATTTGATTTTAAATGATATATGTATTAATTTCTAATTATTAACAGGCAATTTCTAGTTCTTATTTTGAGATGGCTATAATTCTACAGGTCTAAACAAAAAGATTTTAAATTTATAAGAACAACGTGAACTTTTGGTAAAGTAATGATGATTTTCCTCAAACGAAAGTGCATGGGAACTTGGAATGCGTTTAATTTATTTATATCGAAGAAACAATTAATTAATTATCCATCAAAAATTAATTACTATTGCTTACTAATTCCATTATTCATTACCTTTTGAAATTTCTTTCCAAATTCAGGGAAGTAATACCTTTTCCCTGAATTTTCGCCCAGGAACGTTCGCCGGATATAAAAATCAGCCGCTTAAATCACTTTGGCTCAAAACGAATGTGATTTTAATAAGCGGCGGGAACTGTACATATATTTTTTGGTGTTCCAAATTTCGGAAATAATTAGTTACTTATAAAGCTCCTTGCTAATTCGTCTAATCCTTTGAAAAATTTGTGTGAATGTTAATTAGTATATTTGTCTCAAAACTGGACATCCATGAAATCAAGAAATTACTATAGAGATATTATAAGCTTTTAAATTGTGTCGAATGGCAAATATTCATAAAGTTTTCAAATTTTAAACTTTTTTTTTTTTTTTGTAATTTGCTGTAATTCAGATACAAAAAAATCAATGCACAGATATATTTAGTTACATAACACACACACGCATTCGCATGCATACACACAAACTCATATACATATATAATGAAATTAAATATTTATTAATGAATAATGAAAATGGGCATTGAGGCATTTTTTCTGAAGATCCCCTACTTCATTGTCAAGTGTCACCAATTACTTTTGACAGACCTAGCATTCTTATATACAGGACTCCAGGAATTTGAAAAGAAATTGTTCGCCAGCAAAAATTTTTCGTAGACAGTAAAAAAATACTCCCTTCTTCGCCTTATTTATTTATTTTTCAATTTTCAAATTTACTTTAATATAGATATTAAAATTCTGTGTATCAGAATCAAATGCTGACTAGGACTGGATCAGGAAACATGTGTTTAAATCTTACCTTTTCAAACCAGTTTTATTATTTCATCTAAAGCAATACACCGTTGGCATCGACACATCATTACACCGGTGGAACGATTCAACACCGGGCCGCAAAGAATGTGCAAACGAGAGCGGTGTAAACTGCATCGATTCAGCACCAGGTTGTAAAACATGCACGTTGGAACACGGTGTAAATTCCCTATTGATATATTGATTCAAAACTGCGCCTCGCGCGCTATTTAACAGGACAGTGTGGGAAATACGCTTAAATAACCATGAATCGCTGTTTTCTTTCTACTTGTCTCCTCTACGAATTGATACGAATTGCACGCAGTTTGGCATATAATTCGGCATTCGACTCTGGGCCCATTCTTTCACCAAAATATTAAAAATTAAAAAAACAAAATTTGAGTGTCCGCAAAGTATAGTCGCAAACCAAATTATATTGGTCGCCAGTTGCGACCATGCGACTGTATTTTACGAGCCCTGGTTATATAAATGTATATATTAATTGAATGAATAACATAAAGAATTAATATGAAATTAAATTGAAAATTCGCTTTTTATTTTAAATAAAAATACACGCTTTCATTTCAGCAAATAAATATTATGTTTCTCAAATAAAGTAAACACCTTCTTTAGCTTGATCTAAATCTGTATCTTCTGTGTATTCAAAAGCCCCGGGAATGAACGTGGGCGTTGAATCATTTTAGGCTCTGTAAAATAAAATGAAGCTCCAGTCCAGGACCGATGAACGCCGATTGGAGGCCCGGGCAATTTTGTCTTGTCTAAAATAATGCTGTAACTCCAGACTTTTTTGTTTGCTCTACTGCTGGATTTATTATTTCTTCAGTAATATTGTGAATCATATTACACATAAAATCAAAATTTGAAATTTGAAAATAAATAGCGGTTACATGAAGCCTTCTTGTCCCGAATTTTCGTTTTTCTTGTTTTATTTTACGGAATAAATTTAGCTCTTTTTTATTTAGCTCTTTTTTTTTCACGCTATTAAGAAAGACAAGATAGATTAAAATTAATCATAAAAATAAAATAACAGATGCAATTAAAGAGATTTTTTGCTTTATTTTATTTCATTCATTTATTTATTTTTAATCTAAAGTTTTATTGTCTACTTTGCCACAGAAAATACCACATTTTTAAGAGCATTTTCAATTTAATCACTCTAACTCTAAAAAATAAAGGAAATATGCTGAAATATTTTAGAGATAATAATGATATTAAAAAGTGAAAAAAGAGCAGTGTTTGAGGAGATTCTGACTTTGAAATGATAGAATAGTGGTGCTGGGTTCGAACTCAATTCGTGATTGTGAGCCTAGCATTTCGAAGCTTTCATGATTTTCTCCCAAACTTGCGTAGATACGGATTAGGACCTCCCATGGAGCACATTCCCAAGTCTATGTCTCTAGTGTAAATATTCGGTCTTAAACGTCCCAAATTAAAAATATTTAGCAATCCACTTTTGTGTTTTTAAAGCAAGAAATATTCATTTCTTTGTTATATTGTACTAACTACCATGTTTGAAAATAATAATAATAATAATAATACCACCAACTTATTCGAATGTATTAGTTCATGAATCAATAAAATTTTATTTTAAGGCAGTAATACTTTTTATTGCATTATTCATTAAAAAAAATTGCTTCTGAACCTTTAAAGTTGATGACAAACAGATAAATTCAACAACAGATTGTTGTATTTTATATGCATCAAAGCTGTCAATTTTTCTTTGGTATTTATTGTTGTTGTAAAATTCTTTCTAAAAAAATTAAAATAACACTGATTAAGGGAGAGAGAAAGAAAAAAAAAAAGTTTAGTTTCCTTCCACTTTAGGAAAATGCAGTCATCTACTAACACACGTTTATGTACCCTTTCTACGATGAATCATTCAGCAAAACAAATAACGCTTATCTTTGAGAGTAGTTTTTAAAGCCACTATACTGGATAAGATACGGTCGATATGAAATGAAAACATCGTCTTTGTATGTTATACAGGTATGTAATGAGCCGAAGTTGGGAATTTCCTTTAGTGTTGTTTTATTCATTTACTGATGAAAGGGAAAAAAAAAAAAAAAAAAAAAAAAAGTATATGCAGTGGTTTATAGTCAGATAAAAAATAAAGGATACATTGAACTATGTTTAAGACCGAAATTGTGTCTGTATGTGTAACATGCATATATAAAATGTGGGTCTGCATAGAGATACTAAAATATATATGTGCGTGTGTATGCATTAATCTTTAATGTTTATATTGGTTTCCTTTAATGTTAATCGGTTTAACCTTTAATGTTTATTGGTTTATTTTAACTTTTTTTTTATGCAACAATTTTTCAATATCTTTTCCTTGTTTTAATCAACCCTAGTTTATTTTTTAAACTTTTTTATTTTCTGTTCGGTCGATAGCAGTACTGTTTCAGAATTTAATAAACAATGTTTTAGACGAAGCCAAATCCAGAAATCAATTTACATTTTGTAAAAAGCTGGAGAGCGTAGTTGCTGCTTTAATAATGCACTCATGCGTAATTTTTTACTTTATTTTTGAAGGATCTTTCTATTACTTTGATCTGCATAAGTGTTGCAAGGTTTTTTTTTTTTTTTTTTTTTTTGGTCAATGTTTAGTGTTTATTTGCAAAGTTACTTATTTATTAAATTTATCATTTTTTGAATTTAACCGAGTTAACAAATAGATGTTTAAAACCGAAAATTTCTAGGAAGTTAAAAATATTAATCTTTTTTTTTTTTTTTTTTTTTTTTTTTTTCTTATTTGTGTGTTTAATAGCATTTTTGTCGATTTTCAAAAGAAAATATGGAGTGAACTTTAAAGCAGGTATCTATGTAGTTACTATTTTGGATACTACTTTATTTTTATAGTAATCTTCATTAATCGCTTGCAGTACACAGAGTAATAGAAAAATGTCTTTATATAAAAAGAAGTAATTAAAATAAGGATTACTGAGAACTATGAGCTCCATGAGCTAGATTTAGAACCAACTTTTTTATTTGCTTAAACAAAACTTTTCAGTGTAAAAAAAAAAAAAAAAATAGTATAAGCCGCCAATACATCGATTTCTTGATTTTATATTAAAATTTAAAATGTGTCAGAGATTTTTGGCTCCCCGTGTATTTTAAAGAATTCCTATTTTTACAGTTCTTTTGTCACATGCAATGCATCTGTCATTGACATTGATCGTTTTTCAATATCAAGTTTATCTTCATTTTCATGGAAACCATTATGAAATTATACTAAAAAGTTGACATTTTTAAATACTCTGTTACCCATCACTCAAACTGTTCTTTCTGTAATTAAATTATTTTTATTTATTTTGGGTTACTAGGAAAAATGCACTTTCGTTATATTTTACTTTCTTTAATATTTAATTAAATAAAATATTTATGGAAACATTAGTAAGCCTTATTGTAGATATTTGAAAGATTTCGGCGTCTGCAATTTATAAACATATATACATTTATAACATGTATACTATGCCTGTATGTATCGCAATAACAATTAGAAAAAAATCATACAGTAGACTTAAAAATTCATACAAGTATTTATGAGTTACAGGAAATTCGCTCTATCGTTTTTTATGTATATAAAGTTGTGACTCATTAACAGAGACAGACAAAAGAACGTCCATGCATTATGGTCTATGGGCAACATTTTTTTCCAGCACATTTTAACATAATTACAACAATTTCAATATTCTGACATGATTTAAATGCTTATTGAACACGCTAAAATCTAAAGCAGCTTTCATGCCCTATTCGTGTTTAGTACTTTTTAAGAACTTTTCTTATACCCGCTCTGTTTGTCACCGGCGTTTGTCCGAATGTGTCACATCTTTTTGCTTATATCTCAACAACCAGACCACCTAAAGACTTCTTGTTTTCACTAAAATATTAGTCATGTCTGACACTACAATTTAACACGGCCAGATTTTCGAATTTTTGATTAGTTTTCTTTTAATTGATAAAAATATGAAAATAATAAGCTAATATAATAGAAAAAAAATAGCCTTTTAAATTTTATCAATAATTTAATTGTTGCCAAAGAAATTTACGTGTTCATTTTTTTTCCCCGGCAGGAAAATAAATACATTTATCTAAACGTGAACAATAAAAAATTAAAATATATATATATTATGCATCTAACAAAAATTGACGTCATTATCACTTAAAATTTTTTTTTACACATTGATAAAATGCTAAATATAGTTTACGATGCTAATATATGTTGTACTAAAATCAGTTTTATTTATAGATCCTCCTGGGAGATTTTTTAATTTTTTGCGTTGCAGTACACCAAACATTTTTCGCCAAGAAGTTTAATTTAGCAACAGCGATTTTAATCTAGGTAGCAAAAAGGAAAAAAAAAAAAAAAAAAAAAAAAAAGTCCTTTTCTTAATGCACTAAAAAGAACAAAATAACTTTATCAGCTCAGTACCGCCGATCTGAATACTTGCATTTTACTACTATTCCAATAAAATTGCACCTCAAACGAAGAAAAGGGCGACTCACCATTTTATACCAAAATTTCCAATCTGGCTAATTTCAGCTCATATCTTCATAAATCCATAATAATTTAAATTTTTCACGAAATTATGGTGTTTGTTTAAAATATGTTTATTTATCAAGTATTAAAGGAGTTTTTATTGCGTAAATAATTCCTTGATTTAAGGCCCAATATCTTGGTTACAAATGTTTCAGGCTTTCAGAATCTCACACTAAAACGTCTTATACGACTCTTAAGCATTCGTTTATCAATGAAGAATAAATCTGTTTTAGCATATTTAATATATGGAAACATATATATATATATCATATGTTTATTCAAAATGCTTGAAAAAAAAAAAAAAGTAGTCTTGAATGAGATATTAAAGATTGACATTCCACTATTATTGTTTAATAAAATCAAATTTGAACCCCTTTGCCTCTTAATAAAATAAGAAAAGAAGCAACATTTCTATTTTTTATTTCATTTTTATTTCTAATTTTTAGCTAACAAATAATGATAGTGACCAACAAAGATAGGCGTATGTATACAGCTCCGGCGATAGTGACTAGGAAAATAGGAAAATTGAGCTTATGTATATGCTAATGATGGAAATGGATTAAATAACTGCTATAATCACATAAAATCTAGGAGAAATGATAATAATAATAATAATAATAATAATAATAATAAAACCACGATTTAAACATTCTTTAGAATTTTCCTTGCTCATTATTGCATTCTCTTAACCTTTTATCATCGACTGATTTCCTACTGAAACCAAACGTTAAAAAGGTTTTGTGCAACGTTTTTTCAACACTTTTTCCTTAATTTAATTGATTTTTGAATTTTTGCTCCTTCTATGTTTATTAGCAGCATTACTTCAAATTGTAATGAATGGTGTTTCAGTGCAATGCATATACAGAAGTCACTTTAGATTTCCTAGTAGGCTTGAGTGCACCTTACTCGTTTGATAATGCTCTTGTATGCCTAGTTTTGCATCTTTCTATTTTTTAATCTGATGAAGATCCTGCACTATTATTTTAGTTGGTTGGTTGTAGAGTTTAAGACCGATTGACTACGCTAGGGTCTTAAGCCTATAGGTGGAATGTCCAATGTCCTCCTACAGGGGGTCTTTCTAAGGGGTCCTAACCCGTATTTACACGAGTTTCGGAGAAAACCATGGAAAACTCCGGACGGATAGGTCGATGAACGTTGCATAGAATCGAACCCGATACTTCCCATCGACCCGCTCGACCACTAGTGGGCTGTATTATTATTTTGTCTGAAACAACTGTTGCGGATTTTTTTTTCTTTTTATGTTACTTACAGAGTTATTTATAAAATTAATTATTATTTGATGGTTGGCTGGTTGGATGGGCTGAAGGCCAATTGATTGCACGAGAGTCTTAGGTCTGTAGGTTAAATGCCCTCCGTGCAGGGTCTTTCTAAGATGTCCTACCCCGTATTTACATGAGTTTCAGAGAAAACCATGGAAAGTTTGAACGACTAGATCGAGGAGCGCGATCTGGGATCGAACCTACCAGCTTTGAGCGCAGAACCGTTCGGCCACTGGTAGGGTTAATCAGGCTAAGATATAGGTGTTTCAAAACAAAAATTTCTCGAAAATTAAAAATGCTAATTGTTTCTTTTTACATATTTATGACCAGCTAGGTGTCAAAGAAGCACTTTTGAAATTTGTTTAGTATTTTTTAAAAGAAAATATGTAGTGAATGGATCAAAACGAGTTTAATGAAATCACAGATTTAAAGGGATATATAATTTTTTTGGATAACGCTGAATATTTTTTCGATTAAGGGGACAGCCTACTTTTAAAAATTGGAAAATGAAGAAACTTTCGACCAACTTTCATAATTTAAAGAAAGGGGAAAAAAAAAAAATGCATATACATTTTTTTTTTTTTCTTTTTTCTTTTTTTTTTTTTTTTTTTTTTTTTTTTTGTGTGTGTTAACTAATATGATATTACTCTATTGATAAAACATATTATTTTGGTTTACTTTAAAACAGAAAGTTATTTTATTGCAGATTATTTAAAAATAAAAAATAAAAGGTGCTTTCCCATTGCGCACATGATATTTCAAAAAAGTATTTAAGATAGGAACTTAAAATTGTTCTCAACCATGCATTTTGACATAATGAATAAATTGAACTAAAAATGAGACGTTCTGTTCAATAGAAAAAAAAATAAAAGTATATGATTGTGCAAATGTACATATTTTAACGGTAATTTCATATTTCAGATTTAATTACTAATTAAACTCTATATTATTAAAATAAATAAAACCTTTTAGTTCAGCTTCTTAATTTGAATGTTTTGTTTCATTTAATGAAAAATTATAAAGATAAAGAAAATTGTAATTGAGGTGTATCCTGCACGCAGTGAGAAAACACCCTTGAATTTTTTTTTAAAATAATCTGCAATAAAAATAATTTTAGATTTTAAAGTAAACTAAAATAATGTTTTTAATCAATAGAGTAATGTCATACTAGTTAACAACAACAACAACAAAAAAAAAGTACATGCATTCATTCTTTTTTTTTTAATTCTGAAAGTTAATCGAAAATTTCCTTTTCTCATTTTTAAAAGTAGACTGTTCCCTTAAAGAAAAAAAAAGCAGTACTCTGCCATTAAAGATAAATTTTATAAAAATGAAATATTTTACTAAAACTCGTATTTTAATAAGTTAATACTTGTTTACTATGACAACACAAGTGAATTTTAAGCTCCAGTACCCTTCCGGTTTCCGACCGCTTTTCAACTTTGCCATATTCAACGTGCGTCATACCCAATATGACGTTTGCGTAAGCGAGTTCATTCACTTGATCTTTGCAACCCATTTATTCTTTCAGTAGTTCGATATTTCCTTTTCGTTACGCTCTCAAACTGAAACATGCTAACGAGAGAAATAACTGACTTTTGATCCCATACTTAGCTACTGACAGAATAACTTCGTGCGAAATGTTTGCAAAAAATCAATTTTTAAGTTAAAATTTAATAATAAGCCAACAGCAGATTACTGAGAAGAATTTTATTTGAGGAGACTTTTAGTACGATATATACCGTAAAATACCGTTCAAATGCCTCCTCAATTTTAAAGGAAAATCGGGATATATTTGGGGAGGGACGGATAAACGGTAAAAACTGACAAAAATATAGAAATTGAGATATTTTCCCCCCTTGTTAAAATCACGTGGCATAAAAATGATTTTAAAATAAAACATATGCATTTTTTAATTTGCAATGATAATAAATTAATAAATAAAGTCTTCACATTCACCTAACTGGAAAAATTTGGGAAACTTCTAAAACAGAAAGAAAAGAAATATAAATGTAAATAAAATTAAATTAAAATTCTTTTAAAATATTTACCACTCTTTTGTTGTTGTTGTCGTCGTGTGCCACTCGGAAAATCCGAGCCCCGGTAGTGGAACTAACCGGATTTTTAAGGCATGAGGGGTGCGTCTTCCGTTATTAAGAGCGCCTCATAGGGAGGAAGTACGACTTTAGCTCCAGAAGCTGGTGAAAGATGGCAGCACCAGCCAGACAACAAGAACTCGAATTTTGATCCGGATCAGAGCGAGTTAAACCCATGTTCCGGTACCCCCAGAGGTATAACTTTTTATGGGAACTTGGAGGACTTTGCGACCACGACGGAATTTAACGTGCACCAGTCGCCATTAGCGTACACGACTGTCTTCGGCCGGCTCGAGGACCGAACCCGCAATCTTTCGATCACGAACTCTTTGCTCTTACCGACCAGGCTACCGCGGTCCTTTACCACTCTTTTAGGAAGCATATATTTTCCATTTTAAATAATCACAGTGTCCAATTTAATATAAAACAAATCGATGTTTAGATTTAAGGGGGTTGCCCGTAAAGTTCGTGTCGATTTTGAAGGAAAATTGAAACGCAACGCATTTAAATGTTCGTTGGTAGTGAATTTTGACACTTTTAACATTTCTGTGCTAATTCCCGTATCGTATAGTGTGGGTTATTTTCGATCAGTGTTTTAATCTGATCTTCCTCTGTGGTGGTGGGCCTACGCGAGCGTTCTTGATCTTGAAATCCCCAGCTTTAGACCTAGCAAACTATTTCCACACACTTCTTCAGCTACAGCACTTTTGCCATACACAGTGCATATTTTATTTGCCGCTTGTGAGGCATTTTTGCCTTTCCGGTAAAAGAAAAGCATTAAATGCCTATAATGCATTTTGTTTGCTTCCATATTCAAAAGCGTACAAAACCGACAACAATTAACGTATCGTAACCATTTTTGAAGTGAAAACTTCTTTAGGCGCATTGAGCACTTTTTGGGTGAACAAAAACCATGGAACTCGCGTCATCGTCACCGAACGCTTTGAAGTGAAAACTTCTTTAGGCGCGTTGAGCACTTTTTGGGTGAACAAAAATCATGGAACTCGCGTCATCGTCACCGAACGCTTTCCATGAGCTATATGTATACTGTGTATATATGTACATAGATATACCTCCGTGCGTTATTAGTATACGTTATATATATACAAAGAGTATCTCTCTCTACATATATATCCATATATGTAGCACACGGCGTGGCATGCCTCATATACATACACACACACACATATATATATGTATAAATGTATACTAATACGAGTAGTATACTGGCTATTTGCATCTGTCTCTTTCTAGTTCTATACCCTATGTATGTATGTACTTTTTCCAGAGTACATACATAGTTCACAAAGTATAAGCACGTGTTTTTATACAGACTGTTATATTCTTCTTTTTGCTTTCAATATAAATTTTCAAATAAATAATAAAAGAAAGAAAATTATTTTAGTCATATTACAATATTTTTACCTAATATAAGGCTTAGTTCATTTAATTTGGGTAGCTATAAATATTGTGCCGAATCATATAATACAGATCATAAACACTTCTTTACAAACCAAAAATAATTCTAAAATAATAATCTAATAGCTCGACGATACAATTCACAAGTTACTTAGTTTTCACTTCTATCGGCAGTTCCCAAAGAATGCTTTTAGTTTTTTTTTCTAAATATGCCTGAAGTACCGACTTTTAGACGATGTACGCATGCCATTTGTTTTCAATCATTTTGATATATTCAGACCTGTCCTTATGCCATATAACGAAAATCAGCACGAACATTTCAGATGACCCAATACAGAGTTGAATCTTATATTAAAATAATAATAATAATTATAATAATAACATAAAAACAGTCTCATATTCGAATAGTCTACCGCTAAGCGTGCATGAGGGGACGTTTATTTGGTATTTTCAGAACAAACGAAATTAATTGATGGGAAAAGCAGAGTTTGCAGCATTTTACGATACTTTAAATAATTTTATTAACCTCTTAAGAGAAATTTTTTTATAGTGAAAAATAAATGACTTAATTGTTAATTATTCATTTTACATTAATAAAATTATATATATAAAGTGTTTATTTTTCTTACTGAGAAATTCCTCAAAAGGTAATTTATTATCAAATTTTGTTCTTTTTATTAATGATAGTAAATACAGTAGTAAGAAACTAAATGTCCACTTATGTGGACAAAAACATCAAAAGGCTAAAAAAAACATTGCATGCGTGTGTACTATTATAGCATTTATAACCATAAAGGTCAGAAATAAAATTTAATCAATGAATTTAAGGAAACCTAGCATATCAATCGGCCTTAACCCACATAATCAACCGAATTGTGTTAAAAAGAAATAATAATAATAAAAATAATAATACATTAACTTTCTATTTTACCCCGCCAAAGTTATTTTTCTTTCTTTCTTTTTCTATTTTTTTCTAAAATTATACAATTGCTATTTTGTGAAAAATTGTTTAAGTTTCAAAATCTCTGCAACATAAGTATTTCAATAATGGCGATATATTTTAAAACTTTAATTATATTAACCAACCATACACATTGCTATTAATAGCACAAGCTTTTTTTTTTTTTTTTTTCCTCAATAGAATTTAAAAATTCTCAGTTTAAATTCATTGGCATTTTGCATGAAGAAATTATACGTAGTTTGGAATTCTCTTTAATATAAAGCATACACAGCGCAATAATTATGGAAATCTTTATATCCATAATCATCTATAGTTGCTTTTAATAATCCAATAAAATAAATAAATAAAATAAAACAATTCTAATGCGCCACTCGCTGTACTTTCTTTTGTCTTACGTTGCTATAGACTTATTATTACAGTTTATGATATACTATGAGATACTATATTTTAGCATGTTTAGTGTACAGCAGTTCAAAATAGTTTCAGAAAGTGTTTCATTTGATACAAATTACTTATTGGAAGGAGTCTTCACATTGTGTCCAGTGTTTGAGAAGACCTTATCTCTTCATTATTCTCAAACACTGAATATGTAAAGAATAGATTCTTTTTCATGATTTTCAGTGAAGATTTGAGTATGAGAATAATTCGGGACGAGGTTTACCATCATATTGTATCTTTAAGAGAACGAAATGATTTATAACTTTAGGATATGTTAATTATACATCCTATACAAATTTGTCACGCATTTGTGTAACAATAGCATAGTAAATAAAAAAATGTATAATTATTTAAAACCTTAAAAAAAAATCAACATTTTTTTTTCTTTTTAATATGTAGGGTTTCCAACGAAAAATATCGTCACTTTTAGATAAATTGAAAGAAAAAAAAAAAAAACCGCTTTTGAAATAATATAATGCAATCGAATACAAATATATTAAATATCTCATGAAATATGAGCATTTTTATGAAAAATGCTATAACTGCGCTTGTGCAACCCTTTTTTTTTTTTTTTTTGTAATTGTTTGTTTCTTTTATTTTATTCTAGGATACCAAAATATAGGCTGGTTTATTATGTATTTTCTTATATATATATATTTTCTTTTTTTATTTTATGATAATAAATAATAATTTTTGTTTAAGGTATCTTTAAATTTTGTCTTTAAGGGTCCTCTTCACCCACCGCCGCCGGAAGCCGAAGCTAATGTTATTTTATGGGAAATTTTTCTTTACAAATAACTTTTTAACTAATAGATATTTGTAAATTCTGTTTCCACATTCTGAAAATTCTCAGCTGTTAAATTGACGGACCTTTTTTAAAAAATTATTTTTTTTATTTTTTTATATTTTATTTTGAAGCTGCAAACTACGAATTTTCAATAGATGAAATTTTTTCATTTTGGAATTTCAAAATAAAATATTAAAAATTAAAAAAATACATTTTTAAAAAAGGTCCGTCAATTTAACAGCTGAGAATTTTCTGATTGTGAAAACAGAATTTAAAAATATGTATTAGTTAATAAGTTATTTGTAAAGAAAATTTCACCATAGAATAACATTGGTTCGGGCTTACGGCGACGATAAGTGAAGAGGGCCGTTAAGCTAATTTAACATGTTGACAAAAAAATAAAAAAATGAATAAATAAATAAAAATAAAAAATTTGTTTAATTTAAAAGATGTTAATATTTTGGGGTTTCTTCAAATACATAAATAAATAAATAGATAAAATAAAAATTAAAAAGGTTAGAATTTTCAATTCTGCAATATTTTTGGTATCCCTGTATTGAAACTATTTAACAGATTCTAATAAAAAGTTTCAAGTAACATTCTCATATGATATAACATTTAAAATACGAAGTTTCGGGCTTCCTACAATTATTTATTATTGCGTTTTACTGACAAGAAGCTAACACATGCAAGCAACAGCTAAAAATCTGATTTTCGGATTTAGATCTCAAATCGTGCAAATATCCCAAAAATTTAACTCTGAAAATTTGAGCCAAAAATGATCTTTATCAATTATATGGGTAAACGGAAGTAAAAATAATCAGGGGAATTATTGGAATAGTTACTTTCTCTCTATATATCCATTTTATTATTATTATTATTATTATTAAAAATAAAATAATTGAATGATGCTGAATGCATCATCACATTTTTAAATATTGTTAACATTTTATATATCTATCTATATCTATATATATATATATATATATAAACCCAGAATTTGAATTGGACAAAAATAATTAGGTTGTTTAATTTTTCATTTATATTTTTGATTTTAATTCTTTGGAAATTCACTAGGTTTCTTTTTCTAATGATTATTTCTTAATTTATTTAATTTTGACTTCGACACTAGTAAATTTTAACAAAGTAAAACAGTTTTATTTTAAATGTTCTAAATTTTCATGTCTTTTTTTTTTTTTTAACCATCTACAGTCACGTGAGTTTCCTTGAACTCTGAACCGCGCGTTTGTCAATCAGAAATTTTACAGAAAGCTGTGGATTACTGTTCCTGATCAAGTGATGCTCGTGCTCTGCAGTGTATATACCGTTATTATTGTGACTTTTGTAGAGCAAATAACCCTTTTATTGGCTTTTTTTTTTTTTTTTCAGAGAGAGAGAGAGAGAGAGAGAGAGAGAGAGAACTTGCCTAGCTATTTACAAATCGCTTAACACACGCGAAAATATTAAGGTTTTTGTAAAATATGTATTATTAAATTGGTGAACTAGAAAGTTATGTGGTGTCAACTTCAGATTGCTTTGCATTAACGCGCCTTACTTGACAACAAAATGTAAGTACACAAGAATTTGTTTTAGACCTTTAACAATGTGTGTGCGAATTCTAATAATGACCAAAAATACAGATGTTTCTGTTAAAAAAATAATCACTCATATTACTATTATTTAATAAGTAATTTTAAAAAAATTAGTTGTACACTAATTACGCCTGTTATGTTAGTACTTTTAAAATGTATTATACAACAATAACAACATCAGCAACAACAATGGTAATAACAATAATCATGAAATTTATAAATAATATTCTGACTTTTATCCGAGTGTATTCATTGACATTAATTGGCTCATTTTTAAATAATTTTCTTTGTTGTAATTATGAGTTTGAAACAGATGAAAATTTGTATTGAAACCCTAGTTTTCACATGCGGAGTTGAAAAATGCATTAGTTAAGTCATAATATGTATGTGACTATTATAATAAAATAAATTTCCGGCTTTTTTGTAGAATCCTCCATGGATCAAAGTAGTATACATATTTTTATTGGCAAAAAATTAAAAAAGAAGAAGAAGAAGAAGAGAATAGGAAACTAGGAAAGAAAACCTTTTGTTCGATTGTATCTATTTTTTCCTTTTTTTTTTTTTTTTTTTTTTTTTTTGTAATAATACTTTACTAAATTTTTTAAACGATGAAAAACATTAAATATGTTAAAATAGAGACAACTTTGATCTAATTATTTGGGAATTATTTTATTTATTCATTTTATTATTTTTTTGATTTACTTAACAAATATGTGATTTATCATATTTTGACTGTTTCATATTCTCGTTTATATTTCTATTTGTTTTTGCAAAATATGAGTATATGTGTTCAAAAAATAAATAAATAAAAATAAATAAAGTATTTTTTTTTTCATTATTTTTTAACATTTTTTGTCAAATATTTTGTATTTATAACCTTAATTTTACATGGAATATAAATATGTCTAAAAAAAAAAAAATTATGACATTTTTTCCAGACTTTCTATCTAAAATGAAATACACACACACACACACACACACACATATATATATATATATATATATTATTTTTTATTTTTATTTAAATCTTATTGGTCATTGGTGTTTCAGTGATCTTGTATCTGTTGCTTGGCTTCTACTATGCTTAATAGATCATCTTTATTATATATATATATATAATGTTTTCATCATAAAACGTCTTTGTTTCCTTACAAAATAAATCAACGAATTAATTGTAGAATTAAAAAAAAAAAAAAAAAAAAAAAAAAATAGAGCATGTGTAAATAAAAACTGTTTGTGATCGTTGAAAATAGGCATTTGTATATAATTATTACTTACAAACTTTGAATAAACACCATAAAATGCAATAAACTCGCAACAATTGTTTCGGGTCGAAAAAACACACGACCCTTCATCAGGCGAACAAAGTAAGCACGAGTGCTGCAGTCAAAGCGGCAACGCACCTAGGTGCGTTGCCTAGGCACGAGTGCTGCAGTCAAAGCGGTTGACTGCAGCACTCGTGCTTACTTTGTTCGCCTGATGAAGGGTCGTGTGTTTTTTCGACCCGAAACAATTGTTGCGAGTTTATTGCATTTTATGGTGTTTATTCAAAGTTTGTAAGTAATAATTTTTACAACGCCAGTTTTGTGATGCTTCTTTATTAAATTTGTATATAATATATAGATACTTTTCCATTTAAAGATTTCAACACTATTTGACGCATACGAAGATCAAATCAATTGAAATTAGCTCCTGAGATGCAATTCATAATCTAGGTACTTCTACTAAATAGTTTTATATTATTATTATTATTAAATGTTTTTTAATGCAATAATTTTAATTATTTTTTAGAGTTTTCTTCAATTTAGCTAAATGGTTTAAATTGTAAACATAATTTGACAAGTCAAGTGGCGATCGTCAAAGGGAAAAGTAAACGTATATTATTTAACTTCAAAGAAATTGTGGAAGTTTAGTAGGTTTTTGAATCTTAAATACAGAAATTAAAGAAAGTACTTTTTCATTAAATAAATCAGAAAAGATTAATTTTTTACGCTTTTCTTTGAAATGTTGTCAAAAAGATAGTAGTGTTTTGCGAATTCTAGTTTTGGAGGAAGGAAAGGTTAATTACTTTTTGCGAAATGCTTTCTTTCTTACCTTCTTTTCTTTCTTTTTGTTTCCTTGTTTCTTTCCTTTCAATATGACTTTGGTTAAAATAAATGAGCATAAGTTTTTTGTTATGAGTTATTTGCATTACAATACTTAAAAATTTTGTGTAAATATAAATGATTATTATTATTATTATTATTGCAATTATTGTTATTTTGAACGGAATGCTTAAAATTAAAAATAAGAATTCAAAATTGGAGGATTAATTTAATTCGATTAAAACATCCATATTTCATTTTGAATGAATGAATTGATAAATTTAGAAATAGGCAAATAATCTATAATTCTGAAAATTACAAGGAGATGGGATTTTCGTTTCTAAAACAAAAATCACACCACCTTGTAATCATTCATCAGCATAACCCCATCATAATCATCATCATCATCACTCTTTGTTTGTCTGTTACTTTTTCTTTCTTTTTCCTTTTTCCTTTTAATAAAGGATAGAATAATTACATTGTTTACACAGAAATTTTGAATTTCTATGTTTAATATTTAGATGTTTACTTAAAAATTTTTTGTCGAGTTTCGACCACTGGTCGATTGTAGTATGTATTAAATAAAATGTCAAAAGTAGAAAAGCAAACAGCAGTCTGTTTCTACAAAGAAGATAACGGTCAGTGTAACTTGAAAATACAAATGAAAAAGTGAGTCTATATCTAGATGATTTTTGTAAGACTGGATTTACAACTTGGAAAATTAGAGTAATTTTTTTTTCAAAACTATTTTGTTAACTCTTAAAATAAAAGGTGCGTTCGAACATAAATTCTAAAAAACATTGGCTTTCTTTTATTTGTTTATTTTTTTTCTTTTAGAAATTAATCTCTAGTTTGAGTTAATTAAGTCTTTTAAACTTTTTATTAAAAATATTACCTTAGTTATTTATAAAATATTATAATATTTACAACTTTGAACTTACCAATTAAATTAATGATTTCCTTCAATAAAACTTAATTTTGTTTTCGGGGTAAAGTCTTTTATTTGCTCCTATTTAATATTATAATTTCAATGTTACAATTATTTTCATTTTCTTTTTTAAAATATCCCTCAAGAGAAATTATTAAAGTCGTTATTATTTCAGTTATGCAAAATCTGAATCTGGTATTTTAGAATGAATGGAAAATACTTCGCGGGTTTTTAACTAGAAAATGAAGTTGAAGTATTGTTAAATCATTTGATTAATATATATATATATATATTATAATACTTTCAGTCAGTTTTAAGGCATGCAATTTCATTTGCTCCGTGATGAACATTAATTTATTTTTTCAAAATAATCCGTCTTTAAATTCTAATAAATTAAAAATACGGCTATTTAAAAATTGAATTTAAACTCCATGTATTTTAGAACACATTTAAAAGAAAAATATTTACTTATATTTAGAGAAAGCATTGAAGTTTGATTTGAACATAAATTTGAATTAAGAGGAATTCCTTTTTATGTTAAGAAGGTTAAAATAATATAATAATTTCATTTAAAAACTCAAATTCCGGAATTAAAACATTGTGTGTAATACAATTGTGTTTAATACAAACTAAATTTTGTTTTTAGGGCACGCAGTTTTATTTTCTTGGTGTTAAACATTTTTTTTTTTTTTTTAATCCGGCAAGATAAATTTTGATAAATTAAAAGAACGTTTAATTTATTTAAAAGCTGAATTAAGGCACCATATACTTTAGAATATGTTTGAATATATATATATATATGTATGTATGTATGTGTGCATTTCATGATACTGGAAGTACTGAAGTTTGATTTCAAAATAAAATTCAAATTCAAATTAATCCTTTTTTTTTTTTTTTTTTTTTTTTAAGTTAAAATGGTGTAATTGTTTGACTTTAAAACTCGAACTGAGAAATTAAGACAATGGTCGTTAACTAAATTTTATTTTTAGGGAAAGCAGTTTTATTTGCTTTTTGTCAAACATTTTTTCTTTCTTTCTTTCTTTTTTTTTTTTTTTTTTTCTAAACATCCGTCAAGTTAAATTGTGATAAATTAAAAGAATGCTTGGGTTATGTTAAAATAGAATGAAGACGCTTAAAAATTGTATTAATGATAAATATTTAACTACCTTTTTCCAAGTAACTTTATTTGATTTATAACTAAATTTGAAATAAGCAAGATAATTTTCAATTTTCTCATTGAAAAAAAAAAGTAAAATATTATAAACTTTAATATTTTAAACTTAACAATTAAGACAATGATTTTTTTTTTTTTTTTTTTTAATAAAACAGGTGCGATAAGATCTGACCTTTTTTAGCTCTTTTGTCATCCTCCCTCGAAATCATTTTCGAAAAAATGCAGGAGTTTGTGAATTTTGTTTCTAGGGCAGGCAACTTTATTTGCCCTGGTAAGTGGCGCCCCTCTAACCTAGGGTTTCGGGAAAGCGAACAGTTACTAGGCTCTCGCCGCGAATGACCTTGAGAATGGAGTTTTCTCTGGGCAAACCCCTGGCTGTTGCTGGGCTTGCGCCGGTCGATAAAAGTGCTTTCAGACCACGTGGTTTTGGAGGGAAACAATAACAGAAGGGGTGTTTGCTTGGGTTTCCGAAGTTGACCGAGATTTTCCGAACAGTTGCTAGGATTTCACATCCTTAAAAGCGATTAATTAATTTTCGTCTTCCATTGAGAAAAATAAAATTTATGTACAACAGGTTTACAAATAAAATTCTAAATTTTAGTTGGAAAATTATTTCAAGTAATTTTTTAAAAATTAATTTTGACGTTTTAAAATTTTTAATTTAAGAGTTTTCTTCTTATGATTTTTAAAATGAAAATTGCTTTTTAAGATATTTCATTGTAAAAGTGACGAAAGATGAAGTTTAATTTCATCGATAATTTTCCCTAAAATTTAAATCAAAATTAATTAAAAAAAAAAAAAATGTGTGTAATAATTTTCAAATGGATATAATGGATACAGTGGATAAAGTGATATAATGATAATAGTTAAATCTGAATAAAAGGTAAGTTTTTATCATTATTATTAATTTTAAATATAATTTTTTTATTAATTATTGTATGTTTTTAAAAATATTTTTTTTTTAATATGTTATTCACTTAACATTTTTTATAATTTTGAATAAAAATTAATAACTTTCAGTATATATATATATATATATATTTTAATATGTTTTTATAGATTCTTCTCTAAATATAAAAATGAATAAAAGAATAAATAAAATTATTCGAGATTTTGTTATTAGCTTAAAATTTTTCGTATATTTTTGGATTTTAAAAGTTTATTTAAATGAATTTATTTTCTATAAGCAATTATTATTATTATTTTACGTACCCTCCCCCTAATTTTCATTCATGTGCACAAAATTATAATATTAGAATATAAGGATCGATGAAGATTATCTGATCAAAATAGAAGTGACGCATTCCCGCCCTACTACACACGCGCTTTTCCACAAACGTCTGGCCTTTGCGAAACGGGTCATACGAGGGACTCTGTAGTAATTGCAGTGGTACAGACAGAAACAAAATTATGTTTCGATAAATAAATAAAACTCTTTTATACATGCCTACGCCCACACACCTTTTCAAATTACCGCTAAAATCGTTCAAATAGTCTTCCTTTTTATTTTTCACAAAACTCATCTTCAGAGTTCTTAGCGTTGGCGCGGAAAATACGAATCGATTGCCGCCTATGGAACAGGTAACTTTCATTTCAGCGTTTCACCCTTTCTCCCTTTTCATCCTTTTTAGAAGTGTGGATACTCCAAATTTTAATGATTTTTGAACTTTAATGAGAAAGGTTGCAGCGATGTAGAATTAATCTATACCACCCCCACCCCACACCACAAGAAATAAATAAATAAATAAATAAACAAAATAAAATAATTAATTAATTATAAATAAATAAATAAATAAAATAGATAAATTGATTAAAAAAAAAAAAAATAACGGTAACGTTGCTGTACGCTTTGATAAACAGAAAAATAAATAAATAAATAATAACAGTAGTGATTTTATTTTACAATTTTTATTACTATAACTATCTTTAAAAACATTTTTAATTTTGGAGAATTAGCTTTTGTTTTATATTTTTTAAAAATACAAAAGGAGGTTCTTATCCCCCCCCCCCCTCATTTTTATATTTTTTCTTTGAAAACGGCCAAGCTGATTATTTAAAAATAGTGATTAAACGGATAGTGATTTTTCTGGATTTCACATATGTTCAACAGGCAATAGAGTTTCAGATATTTGATATCCGGCAAAATCATTATCTGTTACATTCCTACAGTTAAATGTTGAAATTGGTGGTTTCTGAAAGAAAAAATAATAAATCCAAGTGCGGCTTTTTTTTTTTTTTTTTTTTTTTTAAATCCTTTAGTGTGTATTTTATTATCATTAAAAAATAGATTCCAAAAAATATTTTTTTTATGTTCTGTTTATATTTAGGGGTTAACAAAAATAACTTTTGAGGCATTCTCCCAGCCTCCCTTTCGGCCATATTTTTATGAACTTTTGAACTTTTAGAGATTAAAGAGGAAATTTTCGATTAGAATTTAAAGAAAAATATTTCTAAATTTTATTGTCAAGTGTGATTTTAATGTTATTTTAATTGTTTGCTCGTTAAACATCTTATAAATAAATAAATATAATTAAAAGAAAATTTTTGTTTTTCTTTAATTATATACTAAACTACCATTTCACTTTCCTTTATTATATCTTAATAAAACGTCAATTTTCCTTTTTTTTTTTTTTTTTTTTTTTTTTTAAACATAATCAATAATCATAAAAAATATAATCAAAACATAACCAATAATCATAAAAAATATAATAATCATATATGTTTTTAAAAAAACATAATCAATGAATTTTTCAAAATATAATTACAGGAATATCTTTTTTCTATTATATTTTAATTACCCTATTATAACAATTAACTATTATAACAATAACCCAATTATAATAACTATAGTTATAATATCTTAATTAAACTTCGCTTTTCCTTTGATAAAAAACGTAATTACAGTAAATTTTTCAAAATATAATTACAAATAAAGCGTTACTTTGCTTTAATTACATTTTTAATCACACTTCTCATCTGTGATATATCAATAAATTTTTAATATTAACTAGTTAATAGTTATAAGTCAGTTTTAGTTTATTATTATTATTACACACTTGCTTTTACTCTACGGTAGATATTGTTGATTTTATTTATTTATTTTTCATTTTGGATTACTTTGCTTATGTATTTATTTACAATAAGAGGGGGGGGGAGGCAAATTTCGTTTTGATTATCAGAAAAGAGTTTCCAGGAAATAGCAGTAATAATAAAGTTTAAAATCAGAATTTTTGTATCATAGACCTTTTTATTATCTGTCTATTTAAGTTCTGATCAATAATAAAAAGTTTTGGATAAAAGTAAAAAAAAAAAAAAAAAAATTAAATTAGATTTTAAGAATTTTTGAAGTATCTGATTAATATAATATCTATTTATTATTATATATATATATTTGTTTCTTGGTTTGTGCCAGATTTTGATGATGTTCTTTAAAAAAAAAAAAAAAAAAGAAGTAATATAAGTAGTTAAAAAAATTAACAACAGAAAAAAAAAAAAAAAAAAAGATAAATAAAATGAAACCAATAACTAATCATAATAAATATCTATCTATCCATCCATATACGTGTATAATTATTTTCATACTATGCCTAATTTTGTTTTATTTTTTATTTAAAAAAGGTTTCATTGCAACATAAATAATTAAATATATAATTAAATGACTAAAACGATAACATTAAATGAAAATCGAAAAAAACATTTTAGAAAATTTTGTTCTAAATTTATTAATATATATTTATTTCAGGTTAAAGATTATTATAATTATTATTTTTAATCGTTAAATTTCCTTAGAGATCTTTGAATAATCTAAATTAGGAATTATTTTAAATTATAACATACGTGTAATTATTAGATTTTTTTTTCTCTGTAAAAATATCTGTTATTTGTTTTATGATTAAAAACATAAATTCAACATAATAAATATTGAAATGCTTCGAACAACATTTTTAACTGTGAACAAGACGGGAGAGAAAGTTGCGAAGTCTCTGCGGTTTTTATTAAAGGAGCCTATGTTATTCTATGAAGAAGTAATCCCCTTTATAAATCATCAACTAATACAGATTTTTTAAATTCAGTTTTCACTTCAATTTTCACTTTTTCTTCAGTTTTCAAAATTTCAGTAGGGAAATTTTGCAATTTGTAAAAATTTCACATGTGAAATAATATAAGATTATTAATTAATATAGAACTAGTAAACTTTTAAAAATTAATAACAGCTTTGAATTCTGTATAAATGTATGTACTATATTCGAGGTGAGACAGTAGCCTCCCCTCACACAAAATTATTTGTCTGATAAAACTGTTCCTAAACCCAGTTTGAATTATTTTTAACGTAAGTGATTTTTATCTTATCCTTTAATTTCCAATCACTTTTTATATTACTTAAATGCAGAGAAAGAGAAAGTCGAGTAAGTGCCATACCAGGTTATATTTTAAATAATTGATCATTAAGTTTAATTAATAAGTGATTAAGTTATTAATACTTTCTTTTCTGAAGAAAGTAGTTTTATATCTTTGTAACACACCTTCATTTCTCTATTTTTTTTTCCTCAATACAATTTTGCATTATTCATTTTTTTTTTTTTCTTTCTTCTTTTTCCTTTCCTTTCCATTTTTTTTCCTTCTTCTTCTTTTTCATTTTTCTTTTTTGATTTGGCTTTGGTATTTTAAATCAAGGAGCATTTGATAAACTTATAAAAAACTAACTTCCAATCTCAGAAAAGAAAAATACTGTGCAAAGAGGTTAGGCACCATGAAAAGAGAACATAGAAAAATTATAGAATTGTCTGTTCAAATTATTAAAGTCTATCTCGTCTTCACACAACACAAGGCAAAAAAAAAAAAAAAAAAAAAAAAAAAAAAAATCTTAAAAAAAAAATATATATATTTTTTTTAAATTCATATTTATTAATTATAATATGATTAAATTGGTCAGCATATTTATTAATTATAACCACTCAGAGACGTGAATAAAATCTAGTAAAAAATCTTTTCTGTCTTTCTTTTCTACCCCTTTTGTATTCTCTAACACAGTTTTTTTTTTTTTTTTTTTTTTTTTTTTTTAAGTATGTTTCAAAAAGACATAGTTACAAAAAAAAGTGCGTTGTTGAATTAAGTATTTATTTATTTTAATTGCGGAGAATACTATCACTTAATGTCTTACAAAATACAAGTAACAGTCGGGTCCCAATTTAATGAAGTCGCTACATCCACCCAAAAGTTTGTTATATGGGAAGTTCTCTAAATGCAGCTGCACTTTTTACGTATAATACATTGAACAATATGAAGTGAAATTTTACTATTTAAAATACCATTTCAAATGGTTCAAATAAGAGCAAAATATTACATAAATTTAAATAAAATAAATTATACTTTTTAACATTGTTGAAAACACTTTGTAATTGAAATGCGTTAAAAAGTATAATTTATTTTATTTTATTTATTTTTAATGCCGGTGCTCTAACTTCTGTAAATATTATAAAAACTTCTTCAGAAATCGAAATTCATGTAAATAGCGTGACTGATGGGTGTACAGAAACACACAAAAGAATGTCAATTCTATGAGAGACATTTTTATAAATCATCTTTAACCTTTGAATTGCAGAAATCATAATGAAATCGACATTTTTTATTCATATACACATAAGAGGGGGGGGGGGGAGAAAATAAAAAGTTTTCTATGGATTACAGCATGATCAGCAATACAGTTTACAAGGCCATACAAAAGTATTCAAATACATAAAGGGCTATAACTGCAAACTGCGGCATTTACGTTTGTGTTAAGCACTTTTAACACTTTCCAACAATGTTAAAGATTGAGTAAGTCTTCGTTAATCTGTCTGTCTTTCTGTCCGTCTGCCTGCCCTCCCTCTGATTTTCGTTAAAATTAATAGAATGCTTTGAAATTAATTTATGTTATTCAAATTCACTAATGTGTTCTTTATTGAAAACTACATCAGTAGCATAAGCGGTTTCAGTACAGGGATACAGAAAAGGTTTGCGATAAATTACGGTCTACGAAAGGCATATATTTAAAGCATAATTTAACATATTTATGTTGTATGCAACCTAACGAAATTAATGTGATTGGAAATTGCTACAATTGTATTTTCGTTTGGATTATGTGTTTTTTAAGAGTGGTTATGACTTCGATTAGTCATGTGTATGTCTTTCATTCCGTCTGCTTGTCTGTGCTAAACGCTCAGTTAATAATTGTAGAAAGCCTTGCAATTAATTTGTTAGTCATGTTTATGGCATGTTCTCTATTGAAATTGGTATAAATAGCGCAACCAGCTTAAATAGATGGGAATCACAAAAAGTTTGCGAAACATTACGATTTATTAAAATTAAATTTTTAAAGAATAGTTTAGTATCATTATAATGCATACAACATAACAAACTTTTCCAGGTTTATGATATACACAAAAACTTTTTTCTGTAAAATAAGGCATGATTAGCGTAACTGGTTGGTTCACAGGGTCCTAAAAAATTGTTCTGATTCATTATGAGATATAAAAGGAAATTTTTCAATGTAAATTTTAATTGTTGTGAGGATTTTTTTAGCGCATCATATGGAGCGTATGCACATGCAGTGTTTATAAAATATACTTAACTTATATAATAAGAAATCAACCTTTTAAACCCTTTATCTACCGCATTATGAAACAGACAAAAAATATATTTGAAACAAAATTTTTTTAGTCACTTATGAGTATTATTTAAAGATATATGCAATAAAAATTATGCATATCACCTCATCACTGCAATTAGGAGAATTTAGTGAGGTGGTACTTTGGTGTACCACTGCTATATAGAGGTCGAAAAAGATATTTCGACGATAAGAAAGTGTAAAAAAAAAAAAAAATATATATTTACTTTTTAGGTTCCTTATATCTTTTTTTAAGATTGTTGGGAGATTCTTGAAATAATGTAGGAATCTCTCTCTATATAAATGGCTAAGAGAGATTTTCTTCTGTTTGTCTGTGTGTTGACGCTAGTTGCCACCAGCTTTTCATACTTTAGTTAATTAAAAACAATCTAATTGTTCGATCGATAAGTTAATTAAATCGACGGATTCAGAAAAAATGTCCCTTTCATTTGGTACCTTATTTGTAACGAAATTTGATTAGATTTTTTAAAATTAATTAAAATGTGAAAATAATAACCCGGTAAAAGCTTTAAAAATGGACATTTAAATTTTTAATGGTTGCCCCCCCCCCCCCCAAAAAAAAAAAAAAAAAAAAAAAAATACCCCCTTTTTTTTTCAACATTAAATGAAGTATGCTTTCACTCGAAACTTAAAAAAAAATATTAAATTTGCTCCTGCACATAAAAAAAATGAAAATGGAGTAAAAAAAAAAAAAATTAATAATTAATAATAATAATGACCATCTTCTATCAGGAACGATTCCGGTTTAGACCGCTTCAAAACAGAGACTTTTGGTAGCCTTTCCCCCTTCTCCCCTTAGAAATGCTATGTATTTTTATTTTATTATTATTATTATTATTTTTATTAATCTGCATAAATGTTACATCGTTAGAAAGATCTTTCAAAACTGAACATTTTTTATGCTTGCACTTTTCCCTTAATCTCAATATGTAAAAAGATTTCCACGAAAGTTTATAACTACCATTGAAATTCTAAAATATCCATGGAGGATGAAATTAAAATGTAATATAAAATTCAATCATAAAAATTATGGGCTAATAGTTATTACATCATGTTCTTGCAATCATGATAATGTACTTATCTGATATAAACAAACAGTTGATTGTGACGTCATATTTATCAAATTAGTTAAAATGAATAAGGTTACAAATAAGGTACCTAAGGTTACTTCGTTACTAATATAGTACCTTTCATTTGGTACCTTATTTGTAACGAAGTTTTGATTAGATATTTTAGAATGAATTAAAATATGAAAATAATTTCAAAATTGGACATTTAAATTTATGATTGTTGCCAACAAAATTTACCAGTTATTATTATTATTATTACTATTATTATATATATATATATATATATATATATATTGAAGGGGGGGGGAGCATAAGATGAAATAATGTTTTCACGCGAAAAATTACAAAATATTAAATTTGCCCATGCATATAAAAAATACTTACTAAAACGAGTCGAAGAAGGAAGCGAAATAAGTACTGAGTTATATTACGATAAATACGATATATAAAATGATACGTTATATTAGACCTATCGTCCTAGGTTAGTAGGTATTTTCGTTAAAAGAAATAGTTTGTTCGTTCGGTGCAACTTGCACATTAGTCCCGTCAGGTGAAACTTGCACATTAGTCCCCTTTAAATATAGTGTCCAGCGAAGCAGGCAAAGCATTCGTTGATTCACTACCTTAATTGATTTTACATTCCGTCATTTTTGACGGGGTTATATACTAGTAATAATAATAATAATATACCTCAATTTTAGATCCCCCCCCCCCCTTTTGTTTAAATAGTATGTTTCTGGCACGGATGAATCGCGCTTGGCATGAAAGCTAATTCAGCATTACATTAAAGAGCTTTTCTTATTGATACTCCTGGGTAATATTTAAAATTTGATGCTGAAATAGATCGGATATTTTTCGCCAAGGACTCCACTTTCGTAAAAGCCACTTTAAGCCAAGTAGCGCTTTAAAAATATAAATAAATTATAAAATATTGAAAAACAGAAAAGAAAGAAAAGGAAAGGAAAACGAAAAGAAAAGAAAGAAAAAAAAAAGTAACATAAATTATGCATTTTTGTCTAAAGTGACGATAAAAAATTCAAAAGTCGCCAAGGGGAGCTACATTAAGGCTGTACCATGATCAGGTTTACATATTTCATTATTTATTTTTCTATATACTAACTACTATTAACTAACTCAATTACTATTATAACGACAAAAATTAATTGTCTCATGCGATATACGTAGTCGATCATAGCACATTGTAAAATTATATTTGGTGTGAAATTGTTGTCATTTTATGGCTGATAGAATAAATCAAATAAATACAGAAAATAACGTGAAAGAAAATATTTTGTACACCACGTATAGTGTTGTTCATATGTAACTGGGGTTCAAATATAAAATGGCTACTTCAATTTTTTCGATACTGTCCGTTTCGAAACTGTCATCTGATAATCACCCAAATGGAAGCCCACTGGTAAGCTATTGTCGCAGGCAATAGCGACAGACACCCGAGAGACTGCGAATGAGTGGGCCGCTGCCTAAGCCAGCGGGGAACCAAAGCGGGCTTTAAAGCAATTTCATGATTCCTTTAAATTTTATTTTTGTTTGTAAAGCGATATCGAAAAGAGTTTCCTTTAAATATAGTGACCAACGAAGCGAGAAAAGCCTTCGTTGAATCACTACCTTCATTGATTTAATGAATTAAATAATATTATAGTTTTAAAAAATTAAAGAACACGCTTTTATAGAAATGTGAACTAAAAAAGCACAAAATATCTATCTTAGTATTAAAATGCAGGGTAAAAGAAAATCGTGTGAGTGACACACCATAATATTTACATACATTTAAATCTTTAATTAAAATAACTTAGAATTAAACAAAAACCATTTTTAAAAAATCTCCCCTGACTGGGATCGAACGCTGGACCTTTAGGTTCGTAGCGCGGCGCCTTACCTCAACGTTTACGTAGGGAAAGTATTTTTTTACAATATAAATTTTTTGTTTGCTCCCAGAGCAGTTACAAACATACATACATACAGGTGAAGCTAATAAAAGCGTGTTAAAAATGGTTTCGTTAGCAAACTTTGATCTATTGGCACGCAGGCAGCATCAGGCCGAGTTTTGTACATTTCGAGTTTGGTTTTTAAATTTTTCCCGCATTCGGAATTCGGTTCGTTCCCGAACCGGGGCTTTGCTAGTTAATAATAGCACACGTGAAGACCCTGAAATATACCAAGCAAAAACGGCCAGAGCACTCTATAAAATCCTTTCTGGAACAAAAACGGCTACATGTATCGTCTAATGCCTTGTATTGAGATTAAAGTGAGGCATATACGTTCTATTCTTTGGTATTTCTTCCATAAATTGGGTTTCATAAGCTTTTTAAGTTAATGGTACATTAAAGCACCGTCGGTAAGTAAAGCGATAACATTTTCTCTTCAAAAATAAAACTATAAAGGTGCATTTGTGATACGCTTTACTACATGGCTAAAATCAAAAAATGTTGCTTATAAATTTCTTAATAATAACAAAATGCTTCCAATCACATACAAAAAAAAAAAAAAAAAAAAAAAAAAAATCCTTATTAGGGATATACCAAATATGGAAGCTCTAATCTCATTGGCTGATGAGATACGGTAATTTCCGGAACTTTCCACACTTTTCTACAGGAGTGGATCGAGACAGCACATTTCCTCCTTTGAAACAGACATCTACATTTTTAATTGTTGCCTCTATTTTAATTTTTTCAACCATAATATAAAACTTAGGAGGGGGACTCATGTCAAAGTTGTGCCTTGGGGGGACTCATGTCAAAGTTGTGCCTGGGGGGGACTCATGTCAAAGTCGTGCCTTGGGGGGACTCATGTCAAAGTTGTGCCTTGGGGGGACTCATGTCAAAGTTGTGCCTTGGGGGGACTCATGTCAAAGTTGTACCTTGGGGGGGACTCATGTCAAAGTTGGGTCTGGGGGGGACTCATGTCAAAGTTGTGCCTTGGGGGGACATGTCAAAGTTGTGCCTTGGGGGGGACTCATGTCAAAGTTGTGCTTTGGGGAGGGGACTCATGTCAAAGTTGTACCTTGGGGGGGACTCATGTCAAAGTTGTGCCTTGGGGGGACTCATGTCAAAGTTGTGCCTTGGGGAGACATGTCAAAGTTGGGTCTGGGGGGGGACTCATGTCAAAGTTGTGCCTTGGGGGGGGGACTCATGTCAATGTCATTTTGAAAAGATTTTGATGAAATTCTGGCAAAAGCAGAATTTAGTTTAGGACGGAGGGCTATTAGTTTTTTTTTCTTCCTAATTATAACATCGCTTTCAAATTATTCAATTATATTTTCGCTAAATTTGAGATTTCGATAAATGTCCAACTATCGAAAAATGATTTCGACAAATGTCCAACTATCGAAAACGACAACGCAAAAATCGCTGTCTGAGACTAATAGGCCCTCAGTCCTAAAAAAAAAAATGAAAAGTTTTTATCCCTTTTTTTTTTTTTTTTTTTTTTTTACTCATTATTATTATTGCGAAATTTAAATTCTGTTCGGTTTTATAAAACAAAACCTGTTGTAGACCCCGCATTTTCTGAAAAGTTAGCGAAATATGCTATCACAAGAATAAGTATAACCTAAGCTATAATTATATATCTATGCAATTATTTTTTATTATGTTAAAGGGTACATGGGGGTGGGGGGCTGAAAATTTTATCTCCAAATTACCCTATGTGGAGAAATTGACAGAATCATTTATTTAATTATTATTATTATTATTTTCAATTTATTTTTATTCAGAATTATTTCAAAATGTTATAAACAATTTGCTTAAGGCATTTCCTTTGATCCTTTAGCTTAATTTGTACATTTACCAAGCCAGTTCTACGCAAATCGGTTTTACCGGACAACAGTAAAGTACAGACATTATTGTATAACAAGCGTGAACATCTTCGATGGTTGTTTTAGAGTTTATATAGGTTTAAAACGTGGCCTACCATTGTATTTTTGAGTTATTCTTTTCTTATAAGTGCATTACCTAATTTTAAAGTAATAAATTTACTTAATTTGTTCAGGTCCAGAAACATCGACTTTTGTCAAATTTTATGCGTTTCTAATAAAAATTCTGGAAAAGTAAAAAAAAAAAAAAAGTTTGTTTTTCTTAACACAATTCTACTAGTTAGTAACTTATAACAATACTATGAATTATTCACTGAGGAGGTCTTTGATGAGGAGGCCTATTCAAAACAAAAAGCGTCACAATTGGAAATTTTTATTTTTAAACGCATTTTTTTAAGTTTTTTTTTTTTTTTTTTTTTTTTTTTTAGGACTGAGGATCATTAGTCTCGATCTGGGATTTTTTCGGTGTCATTTTTCGATAGCTGGATATTTATCGAAATCTAAAATTTATCGAAAATATAACTGAATATTTTGAAAACGATGTTATAATTTGGAAAAAAAACTAATAATAATTTTGAATTAGGAAATAAAAAGTGCGCGTGCAAAATGAAATAAAAATAAGTAAAAAAATTAATTTAATGATTTATTTTTTATATAAAACATGATCGCGTGCTATCTTAAAAAGAAAGTTTATGTAGTGCGTGTGGCATCTATAAAAATTGTTTTAAGAAATAGAATAAAATAAAGAAAGCAACGGTGGTGGTTGCATTTTGTTATATAGTTTGAATTTTTGAATTTTATAGAAGTAATATCTACCGTACGAATAATGTCTTATGTTAAAACTATAGGGAATTGTTATGCGAGCACAAGCGATGCTACTTGTAGATAATATTTACTTTTCTGCTTGACAATATAAACAAATGAATATGAACAGGTATTATTATTATTATTATTATTATTATTATTTTTCGAATGGAAATATGTTAACTTTAAAGGTTTTCATTGTTGTTTGAGCACTACTTTATCCCACATTTTTAGCATCTAAATTAATAGTGTTTATAGCCAAACCCCCAAATTACCCCCACGTGGAGTAAATTGGATTTAACTTTAATTTTAAAAAATTTTATTGGGGTAAAAAAATTTTAATTTATAAAACAATCTCAGCGTGATACATTAATGAACTCCTCTGCTGTAGCAATTTTTACAGTGGGAAAGGTGTTGAGAGTATGAGCATGATTTAAAAAAAAAAAAAAAAATCTAAATTTTTCAACGATTTACCTCATTCTACCCTATACTTTTTGTAAACTTGCTGTTTTCAGATTATATACTACACAGACAATCAATACATGCACACTACACTAATTAAAAACAAAATATTTCAAGGTGTTACCATAAAGGTAAATACACTGAATGTTAATCAGTGTAACGGGTACGTACAGTTGGAAATTGCTTATAATCCATTCGAACAGTATGATTTTTCGCTCTTGTTTTTATATAAATTGTTTTCATTTTTGACAAACCATTTTTTCCAAATAATAATAATAATAATAATAATAAAATAAAATATAATAAAAATCTTTATATTTCAGAAATAACCTAATCCATTACTTTTTAATATTTATACGTGAGCAGATTATCCGCGGTCGCAGGAAAAGGGCAGGAACATGAAAGCGCAGAATCATGAAAAATGTTTTTTCTGATAAAAAAAAAAAAAAAAAAAAAAAAAAAGAAATGATTGATTTCTTTTTTTTTTTTTTTTAATAAATAAATCTATATAAATAAGGAGAAGTATATGTGTATGTGTATCTGTGCGTGTGTGTCTGTGTGTCTGTCTTATTTGTTTTTTATTTATTTAATTCCTTTTTAAAAGAAAATCTACTTTTTCTTTTATTTATTATAGTGGTCGGAATCATATGGTAATATAGTGTGAAGAGTGAGGGTGCTTCATGCTTCAAAAACTAAAATGTTTAATAAATGCTGAGATACAGTCATCTTTAAAATCGTAGTTCTTATGTAATATTAGTCGTACCTGTCGTCGTCGACCTGTACCTGTCGTCGATAAATACCCAGATTGAAGTGCTCGAAAATGACCTTTCTGTATGCAGTGGGAACATGGACCCGATGCAGTGCGGACGGAAAAGGAACTGCCTAGGCAGCAGGTACCCGAAGCGGGGTTTAGAGCGATTTCAATGTAACTTTTTTTAGTTTTTATTTATAATGTGATATAAAAAATAAATAGTTATTAAATTCTTTTGAAAATTCATTTAAATATAGTGACCAGCGAAGCTGGCGTAGCCTTCTAGTAAATAAATATAAAGAACTATGGTTTTTTGTTTTATTTTTTGTACAGTATAGTACGGTACTATTTTATTTAGTGCACTAGTCAGCTTACAGATTGTACCTTGGTTTCATTGTAAGTGTACTTTTTTTGTTTATCGCTTTTACGTCTTTTAGTACATTAAAAAAAAAAAAAATCACTGAGCTGTGATAATTTTCATTGTTTTTATTATTTTAAATTTGTTATTTTAAATTTGTTTTTATTATTTGTTAAACGATGCAATCAAGTTTTTGGGCTAGAATATATATATACTTTTTTTTTTTTAATCTCTTTTGCCCCTCATTTTCAGCTTTTATGCGGTTTATCCGCGATTTGCTTTATCCGGAATCCGTGCCATTAAATTCCACGGATACCCGGAACGTTACTGCACTTTAATAAATTAAATGATTAAAAGGATTCAAATAATATTATTTTACACCTTTAAGTGTATCTAATATAGGAGAGAGTGGGGATGAATGGGACATTTTTCCTGTTTTTATTAATAACGTTCACCATATGTAATTCAGAATTTTGTAACATAGCTCATAAGTACGCTTCAGTAATCAGTTACATATAAACATACTAACTTTAATAAAAAGTTATCATTTTTAATTAATAATATTTATTTATTTATTTTTTACATGCATGTGATTGTCCCATTCATCCCCCACCTATGCGGGATGAATGGGACAGGACTGGAGTTAACAAAGAAAAGAAAACAAAATGGAAAGTAAATAAATTTTTTAAGTTAAATTGGTGTATGTGATTTTATTACACACTATGAATTTACTGAAATTAACATAAACTGATATATTGATTCAAATTAACATCAAAAGGCAAAAGTCCTTTGGTTCGCACAGTTCCTAATGCTCTAAGCTTTGATAATTTATTCTAATAAGAGCTAATCTAAAAATAAATAAATAAATAGAACATTAGAAAGAGTTAAATCATTATAATAGAGTACAAGTTATCCAGATAAATTTTTGTTTTCGGCCGATTGGGAAAAATCAGCATTCTATTCTGTATTACATTAATAATCACCAGGATTTATTTAATTAGCTTGATTGAAATTGTGATTTTAATTAAATCATTATTAGTTTATTTATTTATTTATTTTTTAATTATTGATTTAAGTTGCATTGAATATTCTAACTTATATATATATTTTTTTATCATAATTATTATAAACAAAAATCAGAACAATTAATTTCAATCTATTTTTCTTTAAATCTATGCTACTTTTATAATTCCATCTTATAACTACTGAACTACAGGTTATAAAAATATTGAAAATCTATTTACGATTTGTTTTAATATAATTCTTGTGTACAATTTTAAATTAGCACATAGTGGGGAATGTCTCATTCATCCCCATTCAAACTGTCTCATTCATCCCCACCACCACATGATCATATAAAACAGGAAATAAGCTTAATGAACAATTGTCACTATTCTTCTTGAATATCATAAACACAGTAAAAGATTATGCTTTTTCACCATATAAGAGTTATATGACTTTCAGCAAATAGTTAATTTCTTAACTACTACCTAATTGAATCAGTAAAAACTTACTTTGGCAGCAGAAAAAGACACTTTGATTTTTTTCTGCCCTTCTATAGATAGCACAATTCTGAAACTACACTTGACGAATGACCTCAATACTGCCATATATCAGAAAAATTGTCAAGTTTATGGTGCTTTCAAAACATAAAAATAGTCCCATTCATCCTGCGCCCCGCCCCATTCAACCCCACTCTCCCCTACTACTATTAATTTAATTTATGAAATGTTGATGTGAAATATTTAAATAAGTAAATAATGTTCAAGAAAAAGATTTGGATATAGGCCAGGAAAGTGACTTTCCAGGCATTTAAATTTTTTTGTAGGAAATAGCAGTTGAGTAATCTTTTTTATGTACATGGAAATACAATGGGAAAATTTATATATATATATATATATATATAGAAATACATTAATATAATCAGTGCAAAAAAATTTTTATTATATAGTTAAATCATTTTTTGCGATATTTTGCTCAGACATCATAGTGTTAAGTTTCTGGAGAATCACTCATACGCAAGGGTTAACAAAATGTCTTTTGTATTATTTATTGTGCAAATATATTGAGCTACATATGTGAAAACCCATATTGGTAAAATATTGATTTTCTGGTATATTTGATTCATGTTGAAGAAAAATAACTGACAATAATTTTGAAGTATTTCAAGTTATAAAAAGCTTCGTTGATGATTCTAAAATCCAAGTGAGAAAAAGAAATATCAGAAGAAGTAATATTAGTTTAAGGTAAATCAAAACAATGACTATAAGATCAATAAAGCAAAGCACAAGAATATTTAAGCCTTTAATGAATAGAATACGTACTCCCTTTCTGTGTTTGAGAAGTCGGCGAGTTTTAATAAAATACTTAGTTGAATTTCAAAATCTCGCTGTCAAATAATATTGTTATTATAAATATTGGATGTTTCTCCACTCTGCTTTCCGAATGTTTAGTAGTTACGAATGGTTTAAATACATTTAAATCAGAGAAAAAATTCAGTTTAAATTAAATTAGCTTAAAGATTGTACTTTTTTTTTTTTTTTTTTTTTTTTTTGTAAGTGCACTTTTTACTTTCTTCTATATGTAATATAGAGAAAGTATTGGATTCGTGAAAATTTTCGACCTCCGTTTTTTAATGGATTTACACGTTTTGGGATGTCCTGAACACGAATTGATAGTTTTTAGAAAATGTATGTTTGTCTGTGTGTGTGTGTGTATCACGAATTTTGTGTCCACTGTATCTCACGAACCAATGAATGAAATTTAACCAAACTTGGTATTTAGTTGCACCCTGACATAAACTGGTGCTGATTAGATTTGGGGGTAAATCGCTCAACAGGTGGCGCTGTGATCGCATTTTTTCTAAATTAACATGGCAGTATAGGACAAAATTTCGTATAAATGTACATAATGAGAGTTATTACTTTCTTCTATATGTAATATAGAGAAAGTATTGGATTCGCGAAAATTTTCGACCTCCGTTTTTTGACGGATCTACACGTTTTGGGCTGTCCTGAACACGAATTGATAGTTTTTAAAAAATGTCTGTCTGTGTGTCTGTCTGTCTGTCTGTGGTTTAGTGTTTTAACCGTATCTCACGAACCAATGAATGAAATTCAACCAAACTTGGTATATAGTTGGAACCTGGCGGGGCATTGTGCTGATTAGATTTGGAGATCAATAGCCCATCAGGTGGCGCTGTGATCGCATTTTATGTAAATTTTTAACATGGCAGTATAGGACAAATTTTCGTATTTTTCACCGTATCTCACGAACCAATGAATGAAATTTAACCAAACTTGGTATATAGTTGGAACCTGACGGGGCATGGTGCTGATTAGATTTGGGGATCAATCGTCCAGCAGGTGGCGCTGTGATCGCAAAATTTCGTATGTTACACCGTATCTCATGAACCGATGAATGAAATTGAACCAAACTTGGTGTATAGTTGGACCCTGACATGGAAAGGGTCTGATTAGATTTTGGGATCAATCGCCCAGCAGATGGCGCTGTGATCGCATTTTATGTAAACTTTTAACATGGCAGCATAGGACAAAATTTCGTATAAATGTACATAATGAGCGTTATTTTAAACTTGTGATTGTAAAATTAATATGAATTATTGATAATAGCAGTAGTTAACTACGAAAACAATTTTGTGCATGTGGGGGCACCGGTTCCCCCCCTGGGGGGAAAGTACCCCCCCCCCCCCCCGGGGGGGGGGGTAAATTTTCAAGATGGGTATCTTTCGAAAGATCTCGTCAATACCTTTTAAACGAATGGTTGAACTATAAATCTGTGATAATTTAAAACAAAGTTATTGATTTGTTTTACTTTTAACAAAAAAAAAAAAAAAAAAAAAAAACTTAGAAAAAAAATCGTTTTTTTTTTTTTTTTTTTTTTTTTTTTTTTTAAATTTTGTTAGTTTGAATATGTATTACTTTTACCAAAAAAAAAAAATTAGAAAAAAATCGTATTTTTTTTTTTTTAATATTGTTACTGATTGAATATGTATATAGGAAAATATAGAAGAAAGTCTTGTGGTGGCCACAACATACTAGATTTTAACTTGTGATTGTAAAATTAATATGAATTATTGATAATAGTAGTAGTTAACTAGGAGAAAAAAATTCTGTGGTAAATTTTCAAGTTGGGTATCTTTCGAAAGGTCTCGCCAATATTTTTAAAACGAATGGTTGAACTATAAATCTCTGATAATTTAAAACAAAGTTATCGATTTTTTTTTTTTTTTTTTTTTCACTTTTAACGAAAAAAAAAAAAAACTTTGAAAAAAAAAATCGTATATATATATATATATTTTTTTTTTAAATATTGTTACTGAGTGAATTTGTATAGGAAAATATAGAAAAAAGTCTTGTGGCGGCCACAACATGTTTTTTATCTGATGTTTTTATGTCCTTTAGAGCAAGGGTGCCAGCCCGCGGGCTGCATGCGGCCCGCGAGGAGACTAACGATATTTAAAGTTTGACAACTTCGTTTAATAGATTAAAAATTAATAATTAACTTCTGACGTTTCGAAGCGAAAATACCTATCAACGATTATGGTAGCTAAAGAATCACACTGTTGTAATGGAATATTATTTGATCCATGATTCATTCTTTTTATTATAGTTATTAATGTACAGTTATAAATTTTTCACGATTCTATTGTTAATTTATGAATGAAAATAAATTAATGTATTCTGCTCCGAATCAGAACCTTGCCCTCCCCCGAAAATGTATATACAAACATGATTCATACACTCACAAATATATACACATACACACATATATACATACAGTGCGGCCCGCCTGAATGAAATAGATTTCCCATGTGTCCCACCAAGTGTTTTGGGTTGGACAGGCCTGCTTTAAAGTACAATAAAATTCAAACGTTTCTGTTGAATTGTGAATATTTTCATCGTTTGTTTTATATTTTATATACAATACAAACCAATTTTTGAGCTAGAATATATTAGGTTGATTTCTTTAGAAATCGACCTATTGCAATCACTTCGTTTATCTATCTATCTATCTATCTATAATGAAAATTTTGTCATCACGATAACTCCCGAAATAATACTCGAAATGGAACCAAATTTGGACAGTGAACTGATCTTATAAATATCTTGGATAAGTTCGTTAACCAAGTTGCTCCGACCTTTTGTTTTCAAGTGGTAGCCACTTGAAAATTTCAAACCGACATTGTAAAAAGCATATTTAAAGCAAGATTTGCTTGAATTTTGATGTAAATACAGGCCACATAAGGGTCTCAATGAAGTTTATTATAGTAGTTTATCCGCCATTTTTAATAAAGTGGCAGATATTTTAAGTTAAGTGGGACCACTTGAAATCAGGCTACCACTTGAAAATTTAAAATCACTATAACTTCCGAAATAATGCTCCGAATCGAACCAAATTTAGACAGTGTCTTAACTTATCTTATAAATAACTTAGATGAATTTGTTAACCAAGTTGTTCCGCCATTTTGTTTTCAAGTGGAGACCCCCTTGAAAATTTCAAATTCAAATTGTAAAAAGCGCATTCCGAATTTGTTTGAAATTTGGTGTAAATATAGACCATATAAGGGTCTCAATGAAGTTTATTAATTTATTAAAGAAATTTATCCGTCATTTTTAATAAAGTGGCAGATATTTTAAGCTAAGCGAGGCCACTTGAAATCACTCTACCACTTGAAAATTTAAAATCGCAATAACTTCTGAAATAATACTCCAAATAGAACCAAATTTGGATAGTGTCTTAACTTATCTTATAAATAACTTAGATGAATTTGTTAACCAAGTTGTTGCGCCATTTTGTTTTCAAGTGGAGACCACTTGAAAATTTTAAATTCAAATTGTAAAAAGCATATTCCGAATTTTTTATTAATTTTGATGCATACATAGATTATACAAGTGTCTCAAATAACTTTATTAATGAACTTTATCCGCCATTTTTAATAAAGAGGCGGATATCTTAAGTTAAGCGGGACCACTTGAAATCAGGCTACCACTTGAAAATTTAAAATCACGATAACTTCTGAAATAATACTCCAAATGGAACCAAATTTGGACAGTGTCTTAACTTATCTTATAAATATCTTAGATGAGTTTGTTAACCAAGTTGCTCCGCCATTTTGTTTTCAAGTGGAGACCACTTGAAAATTTCAAATTTAAATTGTAAAAAGCGTATTCTGAAATTGTTTGAATTTTGATGTAAATACAGACCACATAAGGATCTCAATGAAGTTTATTAGTAAACTATATCCGCCATTTTTAATAAAGTGGCAGATATCTTATGTTAAGCGGGACCACTTGAAATCAGGCTCCCACTTGAAAATTTAAAATCACGATAACTTCTGAAATAATACTCCAAATGGAACCAAATTTGGACAGTGATATTATCATATAATTATCTTCAATGTTTTCACTGGGCAACTTGTCCCGACATCTTGTTTCTAAGTTCCAGCCACTTGAAGTCACACTGCCACTTGAAAATATGCCATCACGATAACTTTTAAAACACTAATCTGATTCAAATAAAAGTTGGATAGTGAACTAATGGCTCAAATATCTAGGATAAGTTCACTTGTTGACATGATCCGCAATTTTATGTCCAAGTGGCTGCCACTTGAAAATTTGTCAATATGGTAACTTTAGTAATACAGAATCAATTCGCATCAAATTTGGGTAGTGGATTTATCCTTCAAATATCTCAGATAAGTTCGCTGGGCATCTCACTCCGCTTATTTTTCCAAGTGGTGCCACCGGAAAATTTCTTATGACGATAATTTTTGAAATACTGATTTAATTTGAACTAGAACTGGACAAGGAACTTATACAAGTGTACTGGATCATTTCGCTGGGGAAGTTGTTTTGCCATTTTGTTTCCAAGTTGCAACCACTTAGACTGCCACTTGAAAATTTGCCATAAAATTAACTTTTGAAACACGGCACTGATTTAAACCACAGTTGGAGAGTGAACCTATGCTTCAAATATCTTGGATATGTTTGCTGGGCAACTTGTTCCACTGTATTGTTTCCAACTGGCGGCCACTGGAAAATTTCTTATCACGGTAACTTTAGAAATAATTAATCAGTTCAAATCAAAGTTGAAAAATGGATTTATCATTCAAACAACAAAAATCTAGAAAATTCACGTAACTCGTGAACCAATCACGTTATTGCGTCCATCTTTGGTATATCGATAATAAGTATTTTCTCGCCAAAAGTCGCCAAATTTGGCGCCAAATCCATTACCTGCGTTGCTGGATCTTTTTAATGCGTTTTTAAGGAAAAATTAGGCTATTTTAATGCTAAAACAAGCTAGAAATTCAGAAAACTAACATTTTATCAAGCCTCTTTGAAAGAATTTCTACAAAAAAAAATATCTTCAAATTTGAAACAATATTTTAGATGAGGAACTTTCTCTGCTATTTTGATCGAAGTTCCAGCCACTTAATTTTTCAAGACGATGACTTTTGAGACTTTGAATTAATTCGAACTATATGTGTACAGTAGACTTATCTCACAAATTCATTTCATATATTTGTCAACTTAACTCACCATTTTGTTTCCAAGCGCCGGCCACTTGAAAATTTTAAATTCACATAAAAAGCTATTTATAAACCGATTTGCTTAAAACTTCATATGTGCATAGCCTACATCAATATTTCTACCAAGTGCATTAATAATTTGTAGCCGCCATTTTGAAACAAAATTACGGCTTTTTGATAGGGAAAAAGAAATCAACCTACCCTTCCGAATAAGCCGGAAGGACTTGTTTTTATTTTTATCTCAGTTGCCCCTTTTCAGCTTTTTTTTTTTTTTTTTTTTGCTGTTTTTCCACAATTTGTTTTATCCACGGAATCCGAGCCGCTCAATTCTGCGGATAATTGGGAATTTACTGTAAATATATTCTTTTTTAATTGCAGTGTATATGAAATGATATTCCTCCGATGTTTTACGTTTTTGTTTTTACGATATATGTTACAGCGGAGTAATTTTAGAAGCACGTTCTATATGTGTCCTTTTCCTTTATTTCAATCATTGAAAAAGTATTTTGATTTTGTTTGAATCCTTCATTTTAAAAGCGTTTTTGTAAATATGACTCGCATATTTGTAATGCTTTAACTGTTTCTTTAAGTCTGTTTTATCAACTAATCCTCGTCGAATTGTTTGGAAAAAATTTTTTTTTACATCAGTATTGCGAATGTTTGTTGATTGCAACATCATGAGAGTTTGAATTTTTATCATAATTGCACTTTTTTTTTTCTTTCTCTGTCCAAATTATGCGATTTGATTAGTGTTTCCGAAATCCCAATTTTGAACGGTTTTTGCAAAATCCAATTTTAGTTCACTGAGTAAATTAAACCGTGCTAGAAAGCAAGGGAATACTTCCTCAAATAGATTTTTAAAAAAGTTAATATGCACACACACACACACACACACACACAAAAAAAAAGTTCGTTAAATAAAGAGTACTCTTTACTATATAGAGCTTATTTTACAAAGATTTTTTTTTTTTTTAAATTTACATTGAGGGATTTTTTTTACAAAATGAAGAAAATCGTGAAATAGAGGTTCCGTTGTATTTCTTTTCTTTATACTGAAATTTTAAATTAAAAAAAAGTATTTTATATTTCTTATTGGCGAAAATAAGCATAATGTTTTAATAAGAATATTTTAGGCCTTCGTCTATATGTTTAATAATGAGGTTTGTATTAAATGAAAATTACGTAGTACGGTTAAATATAACTAAACCGCACATGCGCACATCTCTATAGTCAGTGAGAAAAGTTTATATTTTCATTTCCAGCAAATAAATTAAATAACTGATACCGGTTTTTGTAGCATATTTCAAATTCATCAATAAAATGAAAGATTTTTCGAAAGTATAAAATAATTTAATTTTAAACATTCTTAATAAATAAATGAAGATCCAATGATATACACTTTTTAATGTACATTTGTTTTGGGTGTTAGTATCATAATGTCGCAAAGGTATTTAGAAAATGCGCATTTATATATACTTATATATATATATATGTATATATATATATATCATGTTGTAAAAGAGATAAAGCTAATTCTGTTTAAAGTTTTATAAAGTTAATATTTTTTTTCCCTTATTTTCTTGAATCAGAGTTATGTTTCGTCCAGGGAATTGAAAAATTGGAAAAGGGTGGACGAAACCATTAAAAAAAAGAACCGATACTCAAAATTAAAAAAAAATATATATATATATCTCAAAAACTTTATGACTGGCTTATTAAATGAACAAAATTTTTACTTTATGAACCAACTTAATCATCTAACTTAATTAATAATTTGAATTTATTTCCTATCTTTTGCATTCATCCATTCAAAGTTAAGAAACTGACTCATGCATTCTACCATTTTACTGCTAAAAAACGTTTCTTTTGTTATACCATGTTGCACTGTATAGTAAGGAAAATGAGGATTTTGATGACATTTTGTAATACAGCAATTATTACATGTTAATTCCCTTAATTAAATGAATATAAATTGGAATCACTATCTTTTTTATATTCTTTTATTTAAATAATCTGTAAAATAAGTTTCATTCTACAGTAGGTAAGTGATCCATACTACTGATTACCAGTTAAAGTAGTTGAAGTACTTAATATTAATAAAAATAATAAATCTGACTGAATTGAAACTGATATGTTTTAATGGACTTTGTGCACTTTGGTATCTGACCTGATCTTTATTTTAAAAAATGGTGTAATATTAACTTAGCATATAAAATTAAATTTTTGTATGTCTAATTAAATCTATTTAAAATTATCTATAAGAATAATGCATTTATTATATCTACAAAAATGCAGTTTATATGGTTAAAAAAAAAAAAAAAAAAAAAAAAAAAATCATTTCCTTTTAAACTTCTTTTTCCCCCATCTTGGTAGGTTTTCCGATTCTCCTTTGAAGGCGTAAAATAATCTTAAAAAGGCATTCTACGATTGCTTAAGAATTGGACAAAACAATCTGTAAGTTTTAATACTCGCCCATCCAGTTGCATTATATTTAATTAATATAAAGGGAAATATTTTTACATAAATGGATTTGTATTTAAACTGTAGTTTGCATCTTCAGATATTTACGGTATTGTTATTTTACGTTTATTTAAAAAAAATTCTAAATATATTATTAACATTTTTGTATTTAAATTTGATCAACTAACACTGTAAATGTTTTTTCGGAAATTGAAATGAAGGCTATACGAAGGTCATAATAAATTTTGATATTTAGTTCAGTTTGAGCACCATTATCAAAATACTTATGTACTGCAGTAATTTTTATTCTTTAGAAGTCTGTCATGCATAGCTTATGTAGTCGAAAATAGAATAAAATTTGCATTTTTGATATTCAAATATTTATACTAATTTATTTTTTTGTAATGTAGATTATGAATCAAAAGTCAAGTAAGACTATCTGTATAAAAAGATCAGCATATGAGTTTATTTAATCAAAATTTATCAGGAAAACGATCGTGCAGTTGAACAACGCCTTATAAAGCCTGATAACTTGTTACAAACTTTTTTAGAATTCATAAAATCATAACGCAGATAAATATGGCTTCTTTCCCCTCTCAAAGTAAAGCAAAATGTGCGGCAAAATGTAAGTCTGCCAAATCTCTCTCTTTCTGTATACAGCGGGTTTTCAAATTATTAGATTTTTTTTTTTTTTTTTTTTTTAGATTTTTTCGATTTTTCTAAAAAAAATGTTAGGTAAAATGGCTCAGGGCATCAGACATGCAAAGAAAATTTAAAAACTGACATTTTTTACTGTCGATTTAGTTTAGAGTGCATTTAGGGGACCAACCACAAATTGAAAAAAAGCGAAAATACTTTGGATTACCCTGTATCATAAGAAGATACAAATGACTTGTGACTTTAATACATTATTGCACTATACATAGTATTAGTCATTGTATGTTTTGGTGCGGGAATTACATAACTATTTAGGCGAATATAAATATTTTTTTCAAAAATTACTAATTTTTTTTAATAAGTTTTTTGTTTATAACTGGAAACGGATTTCCACGTTTTATTGCATAAGTTAAGCTAGATATGTTGAAAAACTTTTATCAAAAGCTCATTTGAATAGAGTAAAAAGTAAGCAAATTGTCGGCAAAGGAACGAGCTAGATTTCCGGTATTTTCCAGAGTTGAAATTTCTTAAGGAGTTTTACTCATGCCGCGTAATTTAATTTGAAGTTCTAATTATTTCAATCACGTTGTAAAAATTCTTCTTTGTGAAAAACGCCTTATGAACTAACAAATCTTAGTTAATAAATAAAAATACATTAAAGTTACGAGCCTATAAAGTGTTTTTCACAAAAAAAGAATTTTTGCTATGTGGTTGAAATAATTAGATCTTCAAATTAAATGCGCAGCATGTGAAAAACCCCTGATGAAATTTCAACTCTGGAAAATATCTAAAATCTTGCTCGTTCTTTTACCGACATTTTCCTTAATGTTTACTCTATTCAAATGAGCTTTTGACAAAAGTTGCTCAATATATCTAGTTTTTAACCTATGTAATAAAAATTTTTATATCTTTCACGCATGCGCATAGTAAAATAATATTTACTAAAAATTCTAATATCTCAACGAATATTACACGTGGGAATTTTATGTTTCAGAATAATGTTTTTTTAATGTTTTATCACTTTTTCAGCAAGTTTTGTAAAATTTTATGGAAATCTGTTCCAGTTATAAACCAAAATCTTGTCAAAAAAAAAAAAAAAAAAAAAGAGTAATTTTTGAAAAAAAAAATATATATATATATGCCTAAATAATTGCGCAATTACCGCACCAAGACGAACAAATATTATACATAGTATGGGCAATAAAGTATTAAGCTTACAAGTCATTTGTAGCTTTTTGTGATACAGGGTGATCCAAAGTATTTTCGTACTTTTTCAATTTGTTGTTGGTCTCCTAATTGCATTCTGAACTAAATCGATAGTGAAAAATGTGAGTTCTTAAATGTTCTTTGCTTGTTTGAAGTCCCGAACCATTTTGTCTAATATTTTTTTAGAAAATCGAATAAATGTAAAAAAAAAAAAAAAAAATAATAATAATTTGAACACCCATTGTATATATAGGTGGCTTTAGATTCTGCTTCATCGTTTTATAAGTTATCAGCTATACAAGTAATTGCATCTTTTGCCCTTGAATTTATTTTAAGCAATAAATTTATAATATTGTAATATTTGACAAACTAATTCATGTTACACACCGTATGCCTAGTCCATACCTCGTATATTTGGGATTAATCGTGTTGAAAATAAACTTTACATTCGATTAAAAAAAAAGATTTTCTTAATCTTAAATAAAAGCTAAATTTTATCTTTGTTAATAAAATTCCATTTTAAGGAAGTAACAAATTAATTCATAAAAGAGCAAAGTTTTTCTAATTATTTCGACTAATTTTTTGGAGGTAACCAAAATAGTCTAATGTTAAATTTCTCTCATGAGGTGCATTTACTTAATGAAGTTTGAGGAAATCAATTTATTAAGTCAGTTTACAAATTATTACCTCAGATATCTTCAATTTTTAATTAAAATAAGATTTAAATACATAAATGAAATTCTTCAGCCTGCAAATGTTGTATATATTGCTGTTCCATGCATTACTGCTATATTTGTGTCATTATTGTTGCGTACTTGGAGGTTCGTGAGCTGTCTCTGAATGAATGAAAGGCGAAACTTACAGAAGCTCAAAAGTTTATTTACAGAAAATTCGAGAAGATTACAGGTCTATAAACCAAGTATCAACTTCAGTTTCACCAGTAAACACAGCTTAAACAACAGCTGACAACATCAAATTCGCAGCTTAAACTATAGCATAGCATTAACATACAGCAGAGGCTGTAGTTAAAGAGGCTCAGTGCGTATTTATACAGCAATCAATATTTATACAGCAATCAGTCTTGGCCAAACTGATTGATTTGGCGCGATTTGATTCCTTAAATATCCGCGTAAAATGGAGAAAATTCCAGAAACTTCCCAGCCAATCAAGTCAGAGCTTTGATATTTTGTATATCGATTATAAGGATTTTCTCGCAAAGGTCACCAAAAAAGTTGCCAAGGAGCGAAAAAGTCTCCAAATGATTAGATTATATCCAATTGTGGAGATTATGTCCATAGCCATTACCTGCCTTAATGAAGATTTTTAACGGGTTTTTAAGGGAAAATAAGCTATTTTAACGCAAAATCAAGCTAGAAATGCTGAAAATTAACATTTCTAAAAGCATCATTGAAAGATTTTACATAGAAGTAACTACTCTTACTTACAAATTCGTAACATTATATACAATATGTACGTACAATATATAATTTGTATATTTCCTCAGATTAATTTTCATAAGATACTTATGTCTATCCAAAAGAAATAACCTTTAATTAAGTTAAATCACTGGAATTATCCTATTTATTAAAAAAGAAAATTAAGACTTAATTAGCACTATTTACTTTCTATACTAAAAAATATCCGCCATAATGCTTCTGAAAAAAAAAAAAAAAAAAAAAAAAACTTTTTCGATACTGTCCGTTTCGAAACTGATTATTATTAATTTTCGTTTCTTTTCTTTTCTCTTTCTTTCTAAGAAAAGGAAGAAACAGAAAAGACGATTTTGATGAAATTCTGGTAAAAGCAGAATTTAGTTTAGTACGGAGGACTATAAGTCTTTTTTTTTTTTTTTCAAATTATAACATTGCTTTCAAACTATTCAATTATACTTTCGATAAATTTTTGATTTCGATAAAGGTCCAACTATCGTAAAACTGGCGACAACGTTTTATCCGTAGATTGAGACTAATAGTCCTCCGTCCTAAAAAAGAAATTCTATTTTTCTAAAACTTTAGATCTTTTATTATTTTCTTTCACATACTATTCAGGTCAAAATGTTCTCATTATTTTACAATAATTATATTTTGCCAGTGCTTTAGATATTGGTAGTGATGTAAGGGCTCATCAGAAATAAAATAAATAAATAAGAATTTTTGACGTTTAGACATTATTTTTGACATTATTTATTCTTACATTAGTCAAACAAAAAGAAATCTTGAATGCCGTTTACAATAACAATCTCGGTATGTTGTTAAACAAGAAATATCTAAATCTTCTATCGCGAAGCATAGTTGGGAATTTGACCATAGTTTTAATTTTCAGCGTGCCAGAATTATTTTTTATGCCAAACGCGTATCCGAACTGGATTTTTTGGAAAATTTAGCTATTTACCTTAATCGTGACAAAATTGTCAATGAAAAATCTGATTCCGCTTTGCTGTCTTCAGCTTGGAAAAATTTTTTTAGTTCAATTAAATAATTTCCTTAATATATTAATTAAAACAAAAAATAGATAAATAATTAATAAATAAATAATAAATAAATAAATAAAATAGAATTATTCCTTTTCTCATTTTTTTTCTGTTTTTTGGTTGTATTCCTCTCTGATTGGTCTTGCTGGATGCTTCCTATTGGTCCGTTGTGTTGCTCCTCCTCCTCTGGATTTCACCCTGCTGAGTCTTGCTTTTGCCTCCAAGGAGTAGCACGTATTTTTTGCACTTGAAGAAGAAAGGCCGCGTCCTTTCGAAACTAGTTGAGTTGACTTCAGTTTTATGGTGTGTGAAGAAGTTTTAAAGTTTAAATATTTAGATATTTATTTAAATTTATTTTTCTAGCTGACTGATTTTCTCGAAATTGTGTCTTTTTCACTCATCACAACGATGGTATCCCATACATTTTTTGTCAGGGAAAACAAATAATGGCATTTTGTCTTTTCAGATATTGACTTAAAATTAAGAAAGCCATCAACGGCGAAGTATTATTACAATTTCTTCAAAAATTTAGGAATGTGTCTAACCACACTGTAAAACATTTCTTTAAATTTACTAATACTATGTTTATCCAGAGTTTCTTTAAATTTACTATAATTCTTAGTTAAAAGTAAAAAATTAAAAAATTCTCAATCTTTTTATCTACTTTTACTATTTAATTTCTTAATAAAAATTAAAAATGAATGCTTCTACTTCAAGAAAAAGCATTCTAAGTTACAAATATGTTTTCGAAAATAATTAATTAAATTAATTCTGGTTATTAAAATAAATATATAAAATAGATTTTTAAACATCTCCGTTTATTTTTCTCTGTAATTTTACATAAGACTTAAGATAAATGATTATCAGTAAGTTTTCTGTAGAAATTTTTAACAGTGCTTATGAATTTACCAAATGCAATGAAAATCAACATTCTGAATTAAAAAATTGCAAATTTTACAATTTAAATAAACAGATTTGAGTTGGTTTCATATATATTATAAAACACATGTCTGTCTTGCGATTCTGTACGATTTCAATGGAATTTTTAAAAACTGATTTAAAACAAACATTGATCGTTCCAGTCCCGGCATAGTGCGGGTGAGAAAGACGCTGCCGAATATGGTGGGAATCCGAACCAAGTTTTTACCATAATTCAATAAGATTTTTCCATCAAAGTATACATTTTTTTAGATTTAGAAAAAAAAATGATACTGATTAGTTTAATAAAGTTTTCAAGTTTTTGGTTGTAGTGAAAAGTTATTCGTTTAAATATGCATTCTCTCTCTCCCTTTCCCTCTCTCTCTGTATATAAATATATATGTGCATGAAAAAGTAAACTATCATCAGAATTTATTTTTCCTTTTCATAAACCTAATTAATCTATAGTTCAATTTACTATATTTAAAAATAAATAAATAAATAAAGAGGAAGAAGATGAAGTAGAACAAGATAAACCGCAGATAAACCAATGTTTATTATGATAGGATTTAGGGTAGCGTTTCCTTACTGATGACCAATCCTTTATATTTTACAAAATACGCAACGAGACTTGCTACTGATCATTATATTAACAGGTCTTATATTACCAACTATTATACTGATTATTTCAGTATTATAATTGAACAGTGACTGTAATTAAAGTTATTTGTCTTCTCACTGTAACGAAACATTTCAAAAAGTAAAGAAAATCATGGCAAAAGTCTTACTTTGAGTGATGAACTCGATTATGACTTCGTATTCATTTTCTATTCTTAATTTTACTAAAAATTAAATTGCATTTGGAGGCTAACAAATAATTTCTCTTTGAAGTATATAGAGATTGAGAGATGTATGCTTTAATAATGCTGCAATCTATCTTAAATACTATATAAGAATCGTATTTTTATTTCCATTACCCGACTACCATAGGAAATGAAAGTGTTGTATTCTATCAAAAGTTCCGATACCAATTTTAATCTTATTTACATCAATTTTAATCTTATGAATTCAGACTAGTGTTTTCTGACAATTGATCCGTGGGTATGTGTATATGCATGTTTGTATATAGGTGTGTATCTGTGTGGGAAATCTTTTGACTATCATATCTCCAAAACGAATAAACATAGGACAACGAAATTTCAAAATTAAGAAAGATCTGGTGTACAGATAATTTATTTTTCCTACTTTTGGCGAAAATTGGAAAACTGGAAAGGGAATATTGAAAGCCGTAAATAAGACTGTGAATTCGTATCTCTAAAAGGGCTCTGACAATTTTCTTCAAAGTTGCTATTTAAATACCTTATTAGATGATAATTACAGAACTTTGAATAAACACCATAAAATGCAATAAAGTCGCAATAACTGTTTCGGGTCGAAAGAACGCATGACCTTTCGTCAGGTGAACAAAGTAGTCACGAGTACTGCAGTCAAAGCGGCGTCCTGAAACGATTATTAAGAGTTTATTGCATTTTATGGTGTTTATTCAAAGTTCTGTAATTATTACTTTAAAACGCCAGTTCTGTGGTGCTTTATTATTATTATTATTATTACCTTATTAGATGGCCTTTCGTATGTATTAGTATGTTAGTTCAAGAAATTTAATAGGTGTTCTGTGTAAGTAGGTGAATTTTAGAACTGGCAAGTGCGTTCCTTTACAAACGGCTCTACAGATTTTCTTCAAAGTTGCCCTATTAACTTCCTTTTAGATATCTTATCTTTTCGTAAGAAATTGTTGGTTTCTAGTGAACAGATGAGTTTGCGAAATTGTAATGAAAATCGAAAGTCGGCCAAAAAACCTGTATCTCAAAAAAGACTCTAACGATTTTCTTCAAATTTGCTACATAAACCCCTTTTTAGATGTCCTTTCGCAAGTTTTACTTGCTTAGTACAGGAAAAGTGACAGTCGTCTTGATTATGTAGGACAGTTTTAGATCTCAAAATTTGGTGTTTCAATAAACGGCTCTACCTATTATTTTAAACTTTCAATTTATCTGTCATACACGTTTATACGAAGTATGTATTAGTTTGCTCTTACAGTAAAACTGTTAAAAGTGTCTGACTTAAGTCAATTTTACGTCTTCTGACCACACTATCTCTAAAAAGAACATATAATATGTGTAATAGTGGGCAATATGCAAATCGTGTGGTTATTACATGCCAGATATTTCACGAATTCTATATTAAGTAACTATTCTGTTCTAACAGATCATAGTAAGTTTCTTTTTAACAATTGACTTCTCTTTATATTTGTAATGATTTTTACACATTTAAAAAGAAAAAAGAATTTGTTTCTTTTTAGAACTTTCCAACTAGTGTTTATGAATTACAAGGAAACATTCAAAAGGTGTCATCTTCAAAAAGTATTGAAAAAAATACATTTGATTCTACTGTTCATAAAACACCAGAAAATGAAAAAATTATCGGCTGAAATTAATTACAGCGACCACAAAAAATTATCAAAATTAGGCATATTTGGCAATTTCACACTGCTAGGCGATTGATTTTGAGTACTTGGCGAAAAAGCAAAACATGGTTCTGTTCGCACACGGCAATCTCGGTGCTAGCAAATGTATCGCCTAACAGCGCTAAATCGCCAAATGTGCTTAATTTTGATAATTTTTTGTGGTCGCTGTAATTAATTTCAGCCGATAATTTTCATTTTTTGGTGTTTTATGAAGAGTAGAATCACATACATTTTTCTCAATACTTTTTGAAGATGACACCTTTTGAATGTTTCCTTGTTAGTAGAAAATTTCTAAAAAGAAAGAAAATTTAGTTGTTGCCACAATTTAGTTATCTATCTGTCCGTCTCATCTTCCGCACTCTGATTTTTGTAGATATTTTTAAAATAGACTTGAAACATATGTATGCTATATTTAAGTTCACTGGGGTATGTTTCCTATTAAAAATGGTGCAAATCGGTATAATGGTACATCAAAATGATATAGCACGATTAGCTTGAGTACAGCAATAGTCAAAATAATTCCGAAACATTGTTCTCTATGAGGTATTTCTATAAACTATATTCTAATTCTTTTGCATTGCAGAAAACATACTGAAATTAACACATGTTTTTCATAAATACGAAAGCATGTTTTCTACAGAATATGTCACTGTTAGCATTTATGATTGGTTTATAGAAAATCAGTTGCACTGACGGATAAAATTAGAAATTAGTGGACGTAATTTCCTATTGTGTTATGTTCCTTAAACATTTTCCAACAAAGTTCAAAAGTGTTTATGATTGTCTGTCTGTCTATTACGTCGTCCATCTGTTCGCATTCTAATTTCCGTAAATATGTTTAGAATGTCTTAAAACTGATACCAAACATTTACCAAGTTCATTATGCCATGTTTTCTATAAAAAGTGGTATAAATAGCGCAACTGGTTTATATGTAGGTAATCACTAAAGATTTCAGATGCATTATGATCTATGAGAAGCATTTTTAAAAGGCGTATTCTGGTACCTTTATACTGCTTAAAAGTACAATACAGCTTAACAAATATACGTTATTAAGTTACACAAAAATGTTTTTCCTGCATAATATTTTTATGACAATGTTACAAATTTACTGATTATTGGATATTATGTGCTAACTAATATTTTTAATGGCTTTAGTAACTGTGGCGCTCTTGGAGAGCTTTTTTCTTCAGCGCTTCAGTGAGACATCACTTCGAAAGTTCGCCTTTCATCTTTCAGCGTCCTGGGCGCGCGGTCGTTCACTGTCTCTTCCCTCCGATGTTTCCGAATTAGTACATTTTGTGTGCGGCCTAAAACAGTTTTCCTTCGTTCGATTTTCTTCCTATGTGGTCCGAGGAAGACTTAATAAAGGTTTGAAATTTCGTGTTTGTATGGCTTTTCATGTTAAAGAAATTTTTGATTAGCAAAAATGTATCTGATATGTTCCATATCGGAAAAATCTTTCTTAGGTTAAAGATATTTTTATTGCAATCTATGACAGGAAACATTCTGCATTATCTTAATCCAATATATGTGCCTTGTGCTTTTGATTTGACCATAAGATAATATCCAGTCCAAAAAAAAAAAAAAAAAAAAAAAAGAAGAACTTGCAGTTTGGCTAGTTTCCGAAATAAGTTTGCAGAATTGTGTTAAGGGCATATTACTTTTAGGAATTTCATGTTTCTACTGTGATTGTAAAATGTCGTTACACAAGTATTTATTTATTTATTTATGGTTGAATTTATCAACTATAGTTCAAAATTGTAGTCTGGTGCAAAAATGCAACCTCGTTTTTATTTGTTTAAATACAATATGTTTTTAACAGTCTAATAATATATGGTGCTGGTAACTAAAAATTATTTTCGATTATTTGTTCGAAAAGAAAAATACATTGAACAAATTCCCTTTAAACATCTCAGAAATCAGAAGAAATTTGTGGGACCCTATAAACAAATCAGTTACGTTAATCATGCCCTCTTTTTTTTACAGGAAAAATGGTTTTGTATATCATAAAAGTATATTAATTTTGTTTTATTGTATATAAAATAAAGATAATTAATTATGCTTAAAAATATACCTTATATAGACAATGAATCATCACAAATTTTTTATGAATCACTGTACTCAAACTATTTGCGCTATTTAAATCATTTTCAAAAGAGAATTTGCCATAGAGAACTTGATTAACATAAATTAATGTCAGGACATTGTGTAAATATTAACGGATATTAGAGCGGAGATAGACGGACAGAAAGTTAGACAGATAAAATAAATGAAATCATAATCGTTCATAAACACTTTTGAAAAGTGTTGAAAATGCTTAAAACAAACGAAAATGAATTTTCAGCAATTTCTGATAGTAGCACATAATGTATCTAAATATTTTTGTGTGGCTCTAGAAAATGTTATGCTAATCATACGATATTCTATAGAAAACATCTTTTTGTGCATCTGAATGATAAATGTCGATTTCGTTTTAATTTCTGCAGCACAAAAGTATTTAAATATAATTTATAAAAAGGCCTGTCAAAGAATGCAATACATTTGCACCCTTTTGGGTATCCCTTACATACCAATCATGCTATTTATACCATTTTTAAAAAGGAACACGCATAATGAACTTGAATAATTTATATCAGATTAAAGAGATTTTGAAAAACTTTACTGACGTTAGAACGCAGACAGACATAATAACAGGCTGATAAACTAATAGAAATCGTAATTACATTAAAACATTTATTTTAAACATCGTCGAAAGGTGTTAAAAACGCTTAATACATATGAAATTGCAATTTTAACAATTTTCAGTTAGAGTTCTTGATGCAAACTTTAATATTAACTATACCATATTCTATAGAAAACATTTGTATGTGTGCGACCATATAAATAAAGTTCGATTTCATTATGACTTCTGTAGTATAAAGGTTTTTAAATATGATTTATAAAAGGCCTGTCACAGAACTCAATCTATTGATATTCTTTTGGATGTTTTTGTACACAAACATTTTCAACAGGGAACGTGCCGCAGTGAACTTCAACAACATATATCAATTTGAAGAAACTCTAAAACTGTTTACGAACATAGACCGCAGGCGGATAGACGAACAGGCAGAAAGACAAACCGAACTCATGCATATTTTTCAACTTTGTTGGAAAGTGTTAAAAATGCTATTTATTATTCATACAGTGCGTTGCATGAATATAAACGCACCTTTTCCAATAGCCAGAAATAGAATTTTTTAAATTTTAAAAGAAGGAATGCGACATTCAGTTATTGCATATGACTAACAACTGAATAAGGTGCTTTGAGCAAGTATGTTTATACTCATGCAAGCTTATTTAATGAACGTTTAAGAATTTTCTTATTTTTCACTGTTATTCGTTTGTTGCACGAAATTAAACGCACTCTGTATTTTGGGTTTAAAATTTAACAGAGCCGCCGGAATTAAATTAAAACACAAATTGTCGTGTTGCTAAAATTCTCTAAAATCAGTTTTAATGCTTGAGTGCAAAATTTAAGGAGTTTGTACAGGATGGCAAGAGGAAAAACTTTGACAGTAGACGAGAGGATAAAAATCGACTTTATGCGTGGTAAAGGCTTTAGCAATTGCGAAATAGGGCGCTGAATCGGAAGAAGTGAGAGTGATATGTGAAATTATATAAAGAAAGGAGCAAGTTATGGGGAAAAAACGTATGAGAAGCGAACAGGAAAGCTCACCAGTTACGACAAATGTCAAATATGCAACGCTGCGAAGACTAAGAATATTTCCTGTGCGAAGATAAAGGCTCAATACAAGCTGGGTGTTCATCGGACAACCATATGGAGAACTATCAAAGCTGCAACATTCATTAAATTTAAGAAAATGAAGGCGAAACCACCCCTCACTCAAAAGCACAAGGATATGCGGTTGGAAAGAGCAAGAAAATGGATTCTAGATCGACTAAATTGGAAAAAGTCATCTTCTCAGATGAAAAAAAGTTTAATCTTGATGGCCAGGACGGATTTCATAGCTACTGGCACGATATGATAACCGAAGAAATGTACTGTTCAAAACGTCAATCTTGAGGTGGGTCTGTCATGGTGTGGACAGGTTTTAAAGGGACTTTAGAATTAGAGTTCGTGGAGAACAGTATGGACTCTGTAGATTATGTCCAGATGCTCACAAGGAACCTCGCCGTCAAGCAGTCAAAAAATCTGGAAGATATTATATTTTTCAGCAAGATTGTGCATCTGTACATACAGTACATATCGTAAAAAAATGGTTCCGTGACAATAAAATTAAAGTTCTGGATTGGCCCTCAAAAAGCCCCGATTTAAACATAATGGAGAACGTATGGGGTAATCTGGTTCGCCGTGTTTACGTAAACGGAAGGCAGTTTAACACGAAAGATGAACTAAAATCGGCAATTCTGTTTGCTTGGAAGACAATCAGCTTGGATGACCTCATGCCACTATATCAGTCAATGCCAAGGCGTTTACTGGCACTTCTAGAAGCCCATGGTGGCTTTACAAAGTATTAGATACAATATTTGTTACTCAGTTATTTCTTTTTTACATGTGCGTTTAAATTCATGCAACATGTATATTTGTCATAAATTCAATAAAATTATTTTCTAAAAAATCATATTGGTTTTTCGTTGTTTTGACTCGTAATTTCATTTCTTGAATCATACACATACAGCTTGCATCAAGTGTTACCTATTGATATTTTTTTATTACTCCTCTATACAATTCTAATTCTTAAAGCTAAGGTGCGTTTATATTCATGCAACGCACTGTAAGAATACATTTTTTCTACGCCGCTTTAACTTTTGGCTGTACAAAGTAATTCCACAAAATATATATTAACTAAATAAACTAGTAAGTATACAAATTTTTAAGTTTTTCATTGGTTTAGATTTATTTTATAATAATCAATAATGTTAAGCATACTATGCGATTTATTTTTTTTACTCTGTTAAAAATAAACCGTTATGCAGTTGATTAAAGCAAAAAGCTTGTGCGCATACTAGCTTTACCACACTAACATAATGGGTTCAGTAAAAAAATTATTAGAAATCAGTTTCACCATTATTTTGATACAAATTCACCGTATTTTCTTTTGTTTAAGTCTCACTAATATGTGAAGTATACCGCCAAATTAAAAAAAAAAAAAAAAAAAAAAAAAAAATCTGTAGATAAATTACTGTATAGTTACATAGAAAAAATCCACAAGACAGAATAAACAAAAAGATATATGCAAGAAAACGTTAGTTCATTCCGAAGACAATTAGGTTAATGGAACAAATATATGAGTGTAAAACTAAACATACAAAATGGCAATTGAATTATATATTTTAAACATTACAATTTTCAGAATGAAATTTATAACAGTAGATGAACAATAATAATTGTTATAATAATAATAACAGTTGATTGAATGATATTGCCGGTAAACTTATCTTATTGCAATTTAACAATGTGAGGAATGTTTAGGTAAGTGATGGAAAGTCTTGTTTAAAAACATATATTAATAACTATTATTATTATTATTATTATTATTATTATTATTATTTAAATACTATAAAAGTTATAGTAAACGGAGTTTATATCGATATTTTTATTTCTAGTTATAAAAATATTTTTTCTGGTCTTTAAAAAATATATTTTTTAACTTCTCTTATTTTAACTCACCTAGAAGAACTTAGACAGAAAATCCACAAGAAACTAGTATGCTGTGGCCACCACAAGACTTTCTTCTATATTTTCCTATACAAATTCACACAGTAACAATATTTAAAAAAAAAAAAAAAAAAAAAAAAAACTTTGTTTTAAATTATCACATATTTATAGTTCAACCATTCGTTTTAAAGATATTGACGAGACCTTTCGAAAGATACCCATCTTGAAAATTCCCCCCCCCTCCCCCGGGGGGTACTTTCCCCTGGGGGGAGGGAAGCGATGACCGAGATTTTTTTCCTAATTAACTACTACTATTATCAATAATTCATATTAATTTCACAATCACAGGTTAAGAATAACTCCCATTATGTACATTTATACGAAATTTTTTCCTATATACTGCCATGTTAAAAATTTAGAAAAAATACGATCACAGCACCACCTGTTGAGTGATTGATCCCCAAATCTAATCAGCCCCAGTTTATGTCAGGGGCCAACTAAATACTAAGTCTGGTTAAATTTCGTTTAAAAAAAAAAAAAAAAAAAAAAGATTTTTTTTCTAAGTTACTTTTTGTTAAAAGTAAAAAAAATCGATAACTTTGTTTTAAATTATCACAGATTTATAGTTCAACCATTCGTTTTAAAGGTATTGACGAGACCTTTCGAAAGATACCCATCTTGAAAATTTACTCCCCTCGAGGGGGGACTTCCCCCCCAGGGGGGTTCACGAGGCTCCTACGCATACAAAATTTTTTCCCCAGTTGACTACCTCTATTATAAATAATTCTTGTAAATTTCATAATGATTACTAAAAAATAATTATCTTTATGCACATTTATACAAAATTTTGTCCTATATCACCATGTTAAAAATTTAGAAAAAGCGGGATGGCAACGCAACCTGTAAGACAATTTTTACCAAAAGTTGATAGGCACTAATTTATGTCAAGGTGCAACTACATACTAATTTGTATGAAATTCTGTGCAGTAGTTCCTGAGATACAGTTGCCACAAAATTTTGTCACACACACACACACAGACAGACTGACAGACAGACAGACAGACATTTTCTAAAAAGGGTCAAATCGTGTTCTACAGCTCTCAAAACGTGTAAATCCATCAAAAACCCGAGGTCGAAAATTTTTACGAATCCAATACTTTCTCTATATTACATATAGAAGAAAGTAAAAATAAACAAAGGGAAAATAGGCAAGAAACCTTAGTTCATTCCAAAGACGATCAGGTCAATTGAATAAATATATGTGTGTAAAACTAAACAATATACAAAAGGATGATTGAATTATATATTTTAAACATGAATGATATTGCCGCTAAACGTATCTCAATGGAACTTGACAATTTGAAGAATGTTTAGATAAAGTGATGGAAAGTCTCCTTTAAAAACATATATTAATTTTTTTTTTTTTTTTTTTTTTAATAGTAATCAGAGTTAATATTGATATTTTTGTTTCTACTTATAAAAATATTTTTTCTAGTCTTTTAAAAATATATTTTTTAACTTTTGTTACTTTAACTTTCCTAGTATGAGTAAACTTAGTAATAACCACAAAATATTAAGAGAAATTTTCCTTGCTTCTTTCTTTCACTAAGGACTGTTAGTCTCAATCTGGGATTTTTGCGGTGTCACTTTTCGATAGTTGGACATTTATCGAAATCTAAAATTTACCGAAAACATAATTCAATAATTTGAAAGCGATGTTATAATTAAAAAAAAAAAAAAAAAAAAAAAAAAAAAAAAACTAATAGTCCTTCGTCCTGAACTAAATTCTGCTTTTGCCAGAATTTCATCAAAATATTTTTTTTTTCTTTTTTTGGAAAGAAAAAGAAAAGAAAATTAATAATAATCAGTATCGAAACAAACACTATCGAAAAAGTTTTTTTTTTTTTTTTTTTTTTTTTTTTTAAACAATTTTGAATTAGGAAATAAAAAGTGCGCGTGCAAAATGAAATAAAAATAAGTAAAAAATGAATTTAATGATTTAATTTTTATGTAAAATATGATCGCTTGCTAAGTAAGTTTATGCGCGTGTAAAGTTTATGTGGTGCGTGTGGCAGCTATAAAAATTGTTTTAAGAAATAGAATAGAACAAAGAAAGCAACGATGTTGGTTGCATTTTGTTATATAGTTTGATTTTTTTTAATTTTATAGAAGTAATATCTACCGTAGGAATAATTTCTTACGTTAAAACTATAGGGAATTGTTATGCGAGCACAAGCGATGCTACTTTATTATTATTATTATTATTATTATTATTATTATTTTTTATTTTTTTTTTCCCGCTATGATTTCGGTTTGTCTGTCTGTCAACGATTTAATTTTTTAAAACGTATTTAGAATACCTACTGATGTATATTCTTCGATTTTACTATGTCCCCTTTTGAAAATGGTATAAATAGCACATCTAGTTTGTGTACAGGGGCATTTAAAGAAAATCCGCAAAGCATTGCGTTTCATTAGGAGTATTTTTGTAAAGAACATTTTAATACCTTGGTAATGCACAAAACAGAATGAAATTAACATATATTATACATATGCCCCAAAACATGTTGTCTGCAGAATATCGTATAATTAGCATTTATAACTGGTTTACATGTCTTTCAAAAATATACGGGTATAATAGGGGATATAATTGAAAATTGTGTTATGTGTTTCTTATCACTTTTTAACAAAGTTTAAAAGTGATTGCGAATTCGATTCGTCTATTTGTCCGTCCGCCCGTGTTCTAATTTTCGTAAATATTTTTAGTATGCGTTAAAACTGATATATGTTATTCAGGTTTACTGTGATATATTCTTTATTAAAATTGGTATAAATAGCGCAACTAATATGGATATAGGGTTAAAGTTCTGATGCATTACGGTCTATAAAAAGTATAATTTAAAAAGCAAATTAAAAAAAAATTTAATGCTTCATGCAACTTAATAAAATAAGTATACATAACTAGCGTACTCAAAAATATTTTACATGTGAAATAAAGTATGGTTAATATATTTTATTGGTTCACAAGAGGCCACAAAATTCCACAGATATATCATGGGATATAATACTAAATTGCTCAGTGCAATTTTTCAGTTTCAAGCTGTTTTTATAGTACACTTTGTGTATATAAATTTTAGACTATATGCACGGCTACACAAAAAGACAATCTTTTAAATACTTTCTATTTAGAAGTAAAGGTATAAAGATGCTTTTATGTTATTCCATCCTCCCTATTTAACATAAAATACTAAATAATATAACATAAATTTAACATAAAAATAATATTTAACATACGTTATTATATATATATATATATATATATAAAGGAAGAAAAGAAAAGAAAGAAAAAAAAGAGGAACAAACTTTTTAAAATATACAAAAATAGCCAATTCAACGGATGTGGATAATTTGAATACTATACAAAACTCAATCAGGTGTTATGCTCAGTCAGATGATGGGAAATACATTATAATTCGAAAAGAAATTTTGAGTTTAGAGCCAAGAAAACCCAAGTTCGTTACTGCTTAAGAGTGTATTTTCATCTGAATTATACATGTATGTAAATTTCTGCTAAATCGGGCGGTAGGAAACGTATTAAAATTCGAAAATAAATAAATAAATAAATAAATAAACTGGATTTCCTGGCTCAGTGCCTATCAACTTTTGGTGAAAATAGCCTGACAAGTCGCGTTGGCATCTGGTTCTTTATGAATTTTCAGCATGGCGGTATAGAACAAAACTTCCTAAAAATGCACACAGGGAATATTATTTATAACGAATCATTATATATATATATAAGAATTTTTTTAAATATTTATAGTCAACTAACAACGCTCTGCCACCCCATAGTATGGGGGAAGAGGAAGTATCCCGAATGGGGGGCAAATTTTCAATACGTGTATCTTTCAAAAGAACTTGTCAATACCTTTAAAACGAATGGTTGAACCATAGACTTGGGATAATTTAAAACAAATTTATCGATTTTATCATTTAAAAAAAGGCGTTTATATATATATTATTAGTTGCATAAAATCTACTTTTTTTTTTTTTTTTTTTTTTTTTTGAAATTTAGTGTTATACTTCTATGTAAAAAAAATCATCTGCATTCATCATGGAAAATAATTTTATTTATTTATTTTTAATTTAGGGAATTTGTATGGGAAAATATAGAAGAAAGTCTTGTGATGGCCACAACATATTAGTTTTTCAATAAAATTTAATTTGCAGAGAAATTCATTACAAATATAGTACTTTCTACACAATACCTACTACATAAACTGTAAGATTCATTTTCTACAAGGTTTTCTGTAAATAAAAATTGTTTAAGATTGCAAATTGAACTCTTTTTCTTTATGATTTGAAATCCAACACATAAACTTCTAAATTTGAAATTTAAATACCCTGTGCATATTCTGGTAGAGGCATTATACATAAATAATGATTTCAAAAGGAAGATTGATGAACTTCCACACCATTTCCAAGATTTAATGTGAAGGCATCCATTGTCAAAATAGCGTCAGAAATGTAACATGATCCTTTACTTACTGATACCAAATACTATCCCACAATGAAGCATTCATTGAGTCTAAACTACTGTCAAGAATAAACCTGAAATAAAGTTATGCATGCAAATCCCAAATGACTTTTTTTATTTTTAATATAATGAAAACGCCTTATTTTATTCAGATTTGCGAAATTAATTAATTGAAGTTTAATGTGAGCTTTTTGTTTCTATTTATTCGTATTATTATCATAAAAATTTTATTGTTGAAATTGAAATGTAATCTTTAAATTATTGTGATTGTGATTAACACTAGGGCATATATATATATATATACCCTAATATATATCACACTAATATATCACACCCATATATATATATATATATATATATATATATATATATATATATGGGTGTGTGTGTGTGTATGCATTAATAATAATAATAATTCATCATTACAATGATCAAATACCGAGAAGTTAGATGAGAATTAATGAACAAAGAACCACATATGGAAAGGAAGATTTATGCAAAGGTATTAAAAAAGTTACTATGAATTGCTTTTCAAACATTCGTGAATGAGCATATACAGGAAATATGATCAAAGGACAACAACTAAAAGTGGAAAAAAAGCAGAATGAGCGGAGGCCACCACGGCTTAAGACGGGTGGAACGGGTTAAACAAGTTTTCCGAGGGCCAAACTTTCCCCAAAACCTCTACAAGACCCCATAATAATAAAGTAAAAAGTTAAATGAAGACAATTACAGCAATAAGAGAGAAAAATAATAACTAAGCAAAATATTAAAATGAATATCATAATTACTGCAAAAGTAAACAATTACGCAACAAAAAATTCAAACTGAACGCGAAAACCATGAAAAATTTAATGAATTGATATAATATTAATAATATTGACAATAAGGTACAGAAATTGAGATTTGTTTTGAAATGAGGTTTGAGACTGTGTTGGGCGGATATTAACCAAAATCAGACTACCCTCCTTTCCGTGGCTCTAAGGTGACATCCTCGTGGTAGTACATTTTGGAATATCAATTCGATATTCGGGCACGCGTTGTGAAATGCCCTAAAATTAATCCTAATTAAAAGCAAACATTAATCTGGAAAACAATATGTTTAATAATAAATAAATTTACTCTCAAATAATATCAGATTCATATAATTTTAATTAATTTCTTTATTAAACATCCAAATTTTAAATATTAATTAAATTGATTATTCTATAATTTTACAATACAATAAAAATGATATAACAATGATCTTTGATTTTGCCTCAAATGTGCTAAAGATGAGTACTAGAAAATAAATGCGCTTTACCAGCATTGCACGGTAAAATTACTGACCGAGAAATGTAAGAAATTCTCACCAGATTTATCAGATGCTATGTCACAGTCCAGGCACAAGAGGAATATTTTGGCTAGCAGGGAGCACATCTTTAAGTATCCTTGATGAATCATTTCGGCTAGGAAGCACCACACTGATGATAGCAGGACCTCACATTACGTCTGCACACACGAAGGCAATTTTTTAGAATTCTGACTCTTAAAGGAATCTTTTCTCTCCTTTAATTTTTTAAGTCTCTCATTATAATTTTTGGAGGAGATTTTCCCCTTGCATTTTTTTCATTGGGTCTATCTTCTGATTGGACCTTTCTTCGACCAATCTGCTTGCTTCTAGATTACTACGGTGCCTTTTTTACGACCTCGCCGGGGCTTTTTTGGCGGTAGCCAGTGGGGCTTAAATGCGGGTGGTCCCCTTTCAGAGTTCCACGTGCAGGTGCAGGTCATAAATATGACGTTGTATTTCTGTCTTAGGCTTTTAAAAGGTAATAAAACAGCTTGTATTCTTCAGTACAACAGCTTTTGTATTTTTATATTCTTTTTCCTTTTAAATAATGCCTTTTTGTATCTTTATTATTTTGCTTTTAACAAAATGGCTGATTTTTCCCATCAGCCTATCCCCCTGTCGAATAAGTTTGAGACAGTTTCTTTATCTCAATACATTATGAGTCCTTTAGTTGTCGTAGTAATCTGGTGTATTTGGTCAGTAAATTTCTTATGCATATTTGTGCTAAACTGTTTTTTAGTGCACATTAGAGTCCTTGTGATGTAGTTGAGCACTATGAGCTCCTTGTATATATATGCATAATGATTAATGAGCGTACAGTTCGACACTGGATTATTAATTGTTCATGAAGTTTAGTTCAATAGTAACTGATGATAGTTCATAATATACTGTTCAATACTGTTTATTAATTGGTTATCATGCATAGTTGATCCAAATATGTAAATGTTTCAATATTTGCTTTTTGAGATAGTTCAATTTGTGATCATGAATTTGTGATAGACAGTTTTATGGTCTGTCGTTGCATTTAGCCGATGCTTGTGCCAACAGTTTGTAAGTTTTATTCAGTTTATAATTTTTTTGTGACACATATTGTATAGTGTTACTTCACTCGGTCAGTATATCATATGCTAAAGATTATTATTATTACTTTGCATTTTAATTCAATAATTATAACTATTTATACCGTATACCAACACTCATTTTTTTTTTTTTTTTTTTTTTTTTTTTTTTTAACATTTATAAATATATATACAATACAATAAATTCACATATAATAGTACTTTTTCTGAATTGTTAGCAAAATTCTACAAGTGTATGCATTCCTTTTATATACATATCATTCATTACTTTCAGTGTATAGTACCAATAATAAAAAAAATTTTGTATATTACATGATATCATGAATGTATTTAATCGTTTTGGTAGTATGTCTTTATTACCATTAAGTAAGGCAGTATTCTTTTTTTTTTTTTTTTTTTTTTTTTTTGAAAAGTCCCTCGCTTTATTTGAAATATTAATTTTAACTTCCGAGAGCTGTTTTGCAGTTTTGTAATGGGGGGTGACAAACCCTCTTTCGCCTGCGTCACTATGTCGTGGGAACTGACCAGCGCTAATGATTAGTACATCCTGTTATAATCGTTTTCTTTAGGGGGGAGAGCTGAGATAAGATTCTTCTGTTACTTACTCGAGAGAAGCGCAGAGACACACGCGTTTATCGGATTAGAAATTTGTTTACTTTTTTACAAGTGAGTTTAATTTTATTATATGTATATTTTATTGCTTTGCTTAAGCTTTGTTGCTTCACCTATGTTTGAGTTAGGTGATTGTGCTATCCATTATCCTTTAATAAATCCCTTTTGTTATTTTTTTGTTTCATGTGTGTGCTTCGTGGAATTTTGAATGCCCCTCGCAATATATATATCTGATCTACACTGACGCCATCATTGACTTGGATAAGCGTGAGCTATATTGCATTTTTTTTTTTTTTTTTTTTTTTTTTTTATGTATTCTGTTTGCAGCGTTATTATTAATATGCATCTGCTTTTTCTTTCAGCTCTTATTAATGTATTTTCATTGCAGGTTTATTTCTTGTTTGTTTATTTTATATAATTTGGTATTATTTTATCTAACTTGCGTTCGCCTTGCTTTATTTTCTATTATCTTACGTTCCTTCCGCTGCTGCTTGATTTTTGCATGATTTTTCTGTATTTTTCGGACTCCGTTTTTTTTTTTTTTTTTTTTTTTTTTTTTTTTTTTTTTAGCGCTGCGTAATTCTCGCATATTTGATTAGGAATCGTGAGCGTAGAATAATGTAGAAGATTGTTTGTGTATATTTCTGTGTATATTCATGTGTTTATTTATTACTGTTACTTTTTTTTTTTTTTTTTTTTTTTTTTTACTGTGTGTGAATAATAAATGCAGATCTGCTCATAATTTGCGTATATTGATTCCATTGTATTGTGGATTTTTTAACCCATTGAATGTTGTGTTTTATTTTATTTTATTTTATTTTATTTTTGTTTTGCTTTGATAAAATTCTGTCCAGTCTTGACTTTTGTTTTGGCAGGGTACGCCAGAGTATCGAGTGTGGGTCGACCCCCCTTGGCATAAGACGCCTGCGCCCGACCAAAGGGCCACCTCATTATCTTGGCTGTGTTCTGAACCCTGATCTAAGGTAGGCTATGTAAAAGTGTTTTTATTATAAAATATAGGTTATCTATTAATTATTCGTTTACCTGTACCTAATCTGCATTTAATTTACCTTCTTTTTTTTTTTTTTTTTTTTTAGACCATTCTGTATTAATATGGTAATTTTGCGTTATTTTATTACTTTTTATTTACGTGCATATGTGTGTGTGCGAGTGTTAGAGATTAATATTTTTACAGTGACGGGTTTTTTCTTTTTTTTTTTTTTTTGTATATAAATCTAATGAATTGTAATCCTAAGCTTTTAAGGTTTTTTTTTTTTTTTTTTTTTTTTTGTTAACTTATTAGAGGAAATATATGCATCTTTGTTTAAGTGTGAAATGATGCGCCTTACTAATATTACAACCATTATATAGTTCTGCAAGTAAAATATTATTTAATCTTTCTAAAGTGTGAATGGTTGTGAATGTTTTAATTTCCATATTTTACGTTTCACTTGATATCTTGAGTCATAATTCGTTTCTTTTGCAGAAATGCGGCTACTATTTTCCTGTATTCTCAAGCGTTTTATCGTCACCCTTCTGCCATGCTCCTTTACTTCGAAGTCCGTCCTAGGATTAGTAAGTATTTTTTTTTCCCTTTCGTGATATTTTCCTTCTTCTCCTAACCTGTCCTGTCGTTTTCATTCTGCTCTTTTTTCGTTGTCATGGTAACTCTCTTGTAAACGAGTAACCTCTCTGTTTACATTTTGATCTGCACGCTCCTTCTCTTTTGCATGAGTTTTCTTTCCTGCCTTACTATTTCTCATCTGTGCTAGTTTTGTTTGTCTGTTTTTTATTTTTATTTATTTTATTTTATTTTATTTTATTTGTTTTATTTTCTTTTATGAGATGCATGAATAAAGATATTTAAGTATCTAAATATATACATATATGTATTTTTTATGTCACGTTCACATTTACTTTTATTTATTCTATATCTATACATATTTATTTTATTAATTTGCCATTATGAATACAGACACCTTTTCTGTTTTTGTTTCTATGTACACGTATTTACGTTTTCTTATTAACATTGCCCCTATGACAAAAAAATCTATATATATATTTTTATTTTATGTATTTACAATCAACGTGTTTCGGAAAAATGTGCGTTACCTGCCAGTTTTTTCTGCTGATATTTTATCATTTATTTATTTGTTTATTTACATTGAGCATTGCTTTACATTTTCCTTGTATGTATTGCAAAAAAAAAAAATGTTTTCTTTCGAAAATTTATGACTATCTAATTATTTAATGAATAATTATTGGTTTATTTACAAAATCATTTCATATATATATGTATTTTTTTTTTTTTTTTTTTTTTTACACATATTATTTTTCTCGGTTGTAAATAGCAAAATAATTGATTTTGTAATATAGTTCATATGTATAATTTGTATCTATATATACACTTTTTTTTTTTTTTTTTTTTTTTTTGTATTACTTTGCATATTTTGGTGCATATAGTTTAGATATGTGCACCTTAATGGGTTTCGCTGTATTGTCGTGAGCGTTTTTCAAAACAATATTCATGTTGCGCAGTATTTTCAATACATAGAAAGGGCCAAGAAATTTAGGCTGAAATATATTTGGCCTTCTAAGGCTCTTCATATATACCGTCTGTCCAATTTTTAGGTCTCTGTCCTTATATTTTAAATTTTTGTTATACTCATTCATAATTTGAAGTTGATTTGTTAGTGCGGCTTCTTTTACACTCTGAATGTGTTGCAGACGCATATTTGTATAGCTGTCAGTGGTAATTTTTGTTGCATCTGAGAATGCATTAAATGGTGTGTTGATTTCTCTAGCAAAAAAAACCATAGCGGGAGAAAAACCTGTTGCTCTATGTATTGTTGCATTATAGTGTAATTTCACAAAATTTAATTTTTCGTCCCATTGAAATGTTGTTTTTGTCATGGCGGCTAGTGAATTTTTTATTATTTTATTTGAAATTTCTACAATTCCGTTCGAGCAAGCGTGATAAATAGAACTAAAATGTAATTTAATATTTAATTGTTTCATGTATTCTGTGAACGTTTTGCCTCTAAAGTACTGTGCATTGTCTAAATGTATTTCTCTTGGCATGCCGAATCTGGCTATATATTCTGTTAATGCGTTTAATATGGTTTGTGACTCCGCATTTCTGAGTGGCACTGCCTCCATGTAACGCGAGAAGGAGTCAATTATAACCATTATAAATATGTTTTTTTTAAAAGTCATAGGTAACTTACCTATGAGGTCTATGTGTAATACTTCCCCTGGCTTGTAATTTTTTTTCATTTTTTGTATTTCAATTTTGGGGATTGTGTGTTGTTTGTGTCTCATGCATTCAACGCAATTTGCAATATGATTTTTCACGTCTTGGTACATTCCATACCAGTATGTACGCGTTCCTATTAAATGCAAGGTTTTTTTAACTCCAAAATGGGTTTTATGTGCTTCTTTAATTATTTCGTTTTTTAACGAATCTGGAATAATTAATAATTCTTTTTGATTATCATTTGTGCTTCTTTTTAAAATTAATATTTCCTTTTCTGTTAATTCAAATTTTCGAGTTGTTCTATTTGATTTTCCTTTTTTTATGTCTGATATTATTTTAGATATTTTTTTATCTTTCATTTGTTCAAGTTTTATGTTTTCGTCTGTCAAATTTTTATTAACTTCAAATAAGTTGTTGGTTGAATTTGTTTCCGTGATGTTATTGATATGTCGCGATATGTAATCGGCAGGGTTAATTCTTCCCTCTATATGTTCTACAGTGAAATCATACGATTGCAATTCCAGTAACCATCTGGCTATAATGTCTGAATTCTTTTCTAAATTTAAGTGATATGTGATGGCTTTTGAGTCAGTCACTACCGTAAATTTTCTCCCTGTTAAAATATTTTTAAAATGGATTATGCTCTCGTATATGGCGAGCAATTCCAGCTTAATACTTGGGTAACGCTGTTCAGTATCTTTTAATTTTCTTCCATAGAATTCTATAGGGTACATTATGCCATTTATTTCTTGCGATAAAATCGCGGACGTCGCTATTTTTGAGCAATCAGTAATTAAAAAAAATTCTTTGTCATAATTTGGTGGTTTGAGAGTTGGACTGTTTAGAATAATTTTTTGGATATGTTTTAATGCATTTTCGGCATCTTCCGTCCATTCAAATTTCCTTTTCTCACTTGTTAATTCATTTAATGGTGCTACTATTTCAGCGTAATTGTCTATCAGTGATGCGAAATAGTTTGTTAGACCCAGTAAAGATTTTACGCCTTTTCTGTTTTTGGGTCTTTCTAATTTTTGAATTTTTTGAATGTTTTTATTGGCCGGTGCATAACCATTTTTATTGATTTTAAATCCCAAAAATTCTATTTCTTGTTTGCATATTTGCATTTTTGAAGGTTCTATTGTTAGGTTTTCTTTAATTAATGTGCTTAGTACTTGTTGTAATAAGTTTAACATTTCATTGATGCTATCAGCTGCTATTATAACATCATCAATGAAATAACGTACTTTATATTGATCAAATTTTCCTAGCACTTTATCGATTAGTTCCGCAAATACTGATGTGCTTATTTTATTACCAAAATTTAGTCGCGTAGGTTGGAATTTACCAAATTCAGTAATGAAGGCTAATTTTGGTCTGTCTTCTTTTTTTAAATTTATTTGGAAGAAGGCTGAATGAAAATCCAGCACTGTGTAATATTTTTTGCCACTTATATCTTGTAAAAGTGACTTAATATCCGGAATGGGATATGGTACGCCCTGTAAAATATTATTTAGCAATCTGTAATCTATAGCACACCTGTACGAAGTTTTATTAGGGTCGTTAGTTTTTGAGTTTGCCTTTTTTTTTACAAATATAACCGGAAATGCGTAGCTTGACGTTGTATTTTCTATTATGTTTGCGTCCAATAATTTGTTTATCTCCTGTTGTGCAAATTTTCTTACACTTTGCGGAATTTTGTAAGGTCGAGTAGAAATTGGATAATCGTGGAGTAATTTAAAATTGGGCTCCACTATTGAAGTCTGTCCCAAGGTTTTGTATGATTTTGAGAACGCTTGTATATTATCTTTTAGTAAATTTTGAAATTTAATTTTTTGTGATTGATCTAAGTGTTCTAGATCAAAATCTTGTAAATTGAATTCGTTTTCTCTTAATTCTTGAATTTCACTCATTGTTAAATTGTTCATTTCATATACTTTGGGAGTGTTATCTGTTTTTGATCCATTTAATTTTATGTCAAATTCTGTGCATATTTTTCCAATATTCATTTTTTTGTTTATCATTATTTTTTCTTCACTATCATTTTGAACCATTAAGTGTATCGTATTTTTCTCATTGATTTGATGTAAGGATTGGTCATATTTAATCCTAATGTTATGCCTTAGGGGTTCTAATAAAATTACTTGGTTTGGCTGTAAACTGGGTGGACATTTTAATGTAATTACTTTTGTTTCACCTGGTTCTAAGCCATATTTTTTGTCCGTTTTTGGCATAATCATGTTTTTATGCGAAATTCTCTTTTTATTTTTTTTATTTGTTTTTTCTTTGATTTTTTGCGTATTTGTATTATTGTTTTTGTTCTCTATATTCTCTGTGAAATCATTTTGAATTTCGTCATTATTTGAATTTTTTGCGGGTTTTTGTTGGCTCATAGTATTTTCACTATTATTTTGTGAGTTCTGTGTCTGCGTATTTACAATTTCTGAAATGACATTTATTTCATTTTCATTTCTTTTTCGTACTGTGTCCGTGCCTTCTAAGGGTATTTCTTTGTTTTTTAGGTATAAGGCCTTTTGTTCACAATCTAATATTGCGTGATTGTTCTTTAGAAAATCATATCCAAGTATGATCTTGTATTTTTTATCTAGGTTTCTTGTTGTAACGTAAAATGTTCCAGTTGCGAATATGTTTTGTATCTTAAAGGATATTTTTACGCATTTTTTGAATGGTATATTTTCATTGTTTAACGTATGAATCCTTACTTGTCTGGCTAGATATTTTATTTTAACATTTGCTTCTTTTAATTTTTGGAAAATGTCTGGTGATAGGACTGATAAACTAGCTCCGGAATCAATTAAAGTTATTACCTCTAAGTCTTTAATTTTTACGTTAATTAGCGGTAGTTGTGATCCGTCGCTTACACTGGCTATTGTGTCATACTGTTTACTGTGATGTTTTTTGTAATTTTTTTTCTGTGTGTATGAATTTCCGTAGGTATTAGTTTTTGTTTTAAGCCCGAAATTTGGAGGTTTATATGGGCTTGAATTATTGTTATATATTGTTTTATTTATAAACCTCCTTTGTAGTTTTCCTGGTTTTTATAGCCTTGATTTTTGTATGTTGTTTTGGGTCTAGCACCCCTATTGTTTTGATTATATCCATTTTGATTTGTGTAATGTTGTGGATAAGCAAAATTTTCGAAGTGGGGACTGTTTTGGGATTGTGCAGCATAATTTGGAAAATTATTAGGCGGTGGGTAATTATAATAATAGTTCACAGGAGGATAAGTTTGATAATTTTGAGGGTTTGTTATTGGGAACCTACTTTGATATGAGTTATTTCCCCTTAAATCTTTATTTTGATATTTCCGTTTATTTTGTGTTACGTTTTTATTTGTCTCATTAAACCAGCAGTTTTCTGTTGTGTGATTTCTTTTTTTACAAATATGACAACTTTCTGTGTTTGGTACCTGTGTCTGTTTAAACTGAATTTCTTTGCTCTCTTTTAATTGTTTTTGTATTTCTTTTAATTCTTCATTATGTCTGACTGTCATGTTTAGGAGCATTTCATATAGTTTATCTTCCTCTTTGGAAGTAGTGTTAATTTCTTCTATTTTAGAAGCGTTAAAAGCGCTTTCGATTTGTTTAGCAAATTTAATTGCTTTATCTATCGAGTCCGGTGCCATTTTTCTAACTTCTAATGCAATATCTTGCCTTATGCTTTCTAAAAATTTAGTCAATTTAATTGTGTCTAGAAATTGCTTAGCCCCAGTTTTTTCTGAATGGCCTGAATCTTTTAAATAGTTGTTTGCCGCCCTGTTGAATATTTTTGTGAATTCTTCTATTGATTGTGTCGGTATTTGTTTCAAATTCATGAATTCATTTTGTGAGATGTCAAAAGAGATTTCCCTTTTAAATAATTCTTGTAACCTTTGTTTAATGTCAGCATAGTTGTTAATATTATTTGTGTCTTCGTCGTTAATTAGGCTTTCTTTTGCCTGGCCCGTTATTTTGGCTTTTAACAATATTACTCTTAAGTTTTCTGGCAACTTAATTTCCTCAGCTAGCGTATCGAATTCTTTTAGAAAGTTTACGATATTATTATTTTTTTTTCCGTCAAAGTTGGGTAGACTATTCAGGATAGCATCATAACTTATTACAATTTTGTCTGCCATTTTTTTAATTGGTTTATTCCTCTCTTTAGAAATTTCGTTTAATTTTATTTCTTTATTTTCCGCGTAATTTATTTTCTTTTTTGCCAATCTCGGTATAGAGGATCTCATACGCGAAATTTTTTTTTTTTTTTTTTTGCTTAATTAAATTGATTACCCCTCCAAAATATGCAATAAAATACAATGTATATAAAATCAAAATATATTTACACAAAATACCATTAGCATATATACAGGAATAACTTTCTGTTTTTGCAAATATTATTTTAATTTATTTTCACAAGTTTCTTAATTACTCAATTTATTTATTTGCACCTTATTTGTTACTCCTGTATATAAGGCTTTTAATTAAGATGCAATTTCTTGAAAAATTTTTTTAATTTATAATAATAACTCTGTTAATTTTGCTATAAATCTCTTAAAATTTTTTGCAAACACATTATTCTACCACTTTCAAACTTTCAAATTGTATTTATGAAGTGATTATTCTTTATCACATCCTAAGAAATTTTTATATATATATAACACCATGAGATAAATAAGATACTAAAATATTATTATTATTATTATTCTTTTTTTTTTTTTTTTTTTTTTTTTTTTTTTATACTATACGCTTATATACATACATATTTTTATTATGTTATATCCACACCAGCCTATATAATCTATATATCTTCTTTCTATATTAATTCTGTTATTTAATTATTTTTGACATTAATCTTTGATTTTCATGTCACATTTCACATGTATAACTAAATAAAAAACACCAATTATAAAATACACATATTTGTGGAGTGTTAGTATACGTACAAATAATTATATTTCCTTAAATCTTTTTTCTCTGTACTCATCTTTTATTTTTACTTTATTTATTTTTCCTTTAACGTTAATAATTTAATGGTATTAAATTTTAGTAAATAACGCGTAAGAATTTTGAAAGTTAACTGTGCCAAATTCGTCACCAAATACACGGCACCAAATCCGCAAAGGGGGGTAGATGTTGGGCGGATATTAACCAAAATCAGACTACCCTCCTTTCCGTGGCTCTAAGGTGACATCCTCGTGGTAGTACATTTTGGAATATCAATTCGATATTCGGGCACGCGTTGTGAAATGCCCTAAAATTAATCCTAATTAAAAGCAAACATTAATCTGGAAAACAATATGTTTAATAATAAATAAATTTACTCTCAAATAATATCAGATTCATATAATTTTAATTAATTTCTTTATTAAACATCCAAATTTTAAATATTAATTAAATTGATTATTCTATAATTTTACAATACAATAAAAATGATATAACAATGATCTTTGATTTTGCCTCAAATGTGCTAAAGATGAGTACTAGAAAATAAATGCGCTTTACCAGCATTGCACGGTAAAATTACTGACCGAGAAATGTAAGAAATTCTCACCAGATTTATCAGATGCTATGTCACAGTCCAGGCACAAGAGGAATATTTTGGCTAGCAGGGAGCACATCTTTAAGTATCCTTGATGAATCATTTCGGCTAGGAAGCACCACACTGATGATAGCAGGACCTCACATTACGTCTGCACACACGAAGGCAATTTTTTAGAATTCTGACTCTTAAAGGAATCTTTTCTCTCCTTTAATTTTTTAAGTCTCTCATTATAATTTTTGGAGGAGATTTTCCCCTTGCATTTTTTTCATTGGGTCTATCTTCTGATTGGACCTTTCTTCGACCAATCTGCTTGCTTCTAGATTACTACGGTGCCTTTTTTACGACCTCGCCGGGGCTTTTTTGGCGGTAGCCAGTGGGGCTTAAATGCGGGTGGTCCCCTTTCAGAGTTCCACGTGCAGGTGCAGGTCATAAATATGACGTTGTATTTCTGTCTTAGGCTTTTAAAAGGTAATAAAACAGCTTGTATTCTTCAGTACAACAGCTTTTGTATTTTTATATTCTTTTTCCTTTTAAATAATGCCTTTTTGTATCTTTATTATTTTGCTTTTAACAAAATGGCTGATTTTTCCCATCAGACTGTTTACGAGTTGAGAAATTTTAGGGATATTAACAAATGTATAGGCAACATTTCATATTATTTAAAGACAAGCATTAAAATCAATTTCAATTAAATACAATAACTATTATCTTAAACACCTTCATTAATAAACTTACTTTTTAAAAAACAAAATTAGGTGGATGTTAATTTAAATTTATGTTGCGCGTCAATTACATTATCTCCCTTTTTAAAGCTTAAATAGTTTATTAAACCCATGGAGACCTATTTAGGAAACAATGTACGAGGAAGCTGTAATTTTTGTATAGCTTTATCTATAATGAAAGGACTATTTGTAGCTTCTGTCAATTGCGATGGCATTCAGATATTTGATTTCAAAGCTTTGTAAAATAGAATCAGAACAAATTTGTTAACAGTGAGCTTGATATTTGTTCAAATTCTGTTTTACTAAGTTCTGAAACCATTCTGAAAGTATCTGAAGCCATCACAACTGACTTATGACCCTTTCTTTAAAGATAAAGCTATTCGAAAATTGCAGCTTCCTCGTACTTCGTCTTCTAAATTAATCTCCTTTAATATCAGTATAGTTACCCAATTTTCCTAAACCAAGTTATGTCATAGCTAAAGTTCTCAAACAGTATAATTTGAATTTTTTTTTCTTTTCCGCTTTTCAATGAACTCACCTCTTCTCAGTGAAAAGATTTTATAGATATGAATAAATATGCATAACTCTTGGGATATTTGTAATATTTACTGTTCCTGCCAATGTGGTTTATGATATATTGGCTAAACTAAACGTGGTCTTAAATTCCAATTAAAAGAACACATCGGTTACGTTCAGAAAGAAGAAACCAACAAATTGGACATTTCTAGCATTCCTGGGAGAAAAACAATAATTCTAAATTTGCTACAGCTAAAATAATTTGCAAGTACTCTACCCATCAACTGGATTTCTTTAAAGCTTTTTCCATCTATAAGAATTTTAAAATCACTGTTAATTGTGATTTTGCTGTACCTCCATTATCTGATTTTTGGAAATTTTACATTTAATTCATACATAATTCTTAATTTTTTCTGTATTTTTCACGACTATTTCTCAATTTTCTATTTGCTAATTTTCTACATTCCGTCTTATTCTATTGGTTCATAAACAGTCGTAGAAAATGTTTCCCTTCTTAGGGAAGACCGGGGGTGGTTCGAATAAATTTTGGTTTTATATTTGTCTAATATTTTAAGCAATGCTTAGAAAAATCCTGATGAATGTATCGGAAAGCCTAACTCTTTTGCTACAAATTCATGTATGAAACACCAATAAAATGTGTGTTTAAACACCCAAAATACACTTTTCTAAGAGCTTGCTACTATGCCAACTAACTCCAGGTTCGAGACAAGTTGTTGTAGGTTGGCATACCTGTAAGGGCGAGTTGGCATAACGGGATGTAGATAGGGATACTTAGACAAAACGTAACAATTTTCCTGAAAAACCTTTTTTTTTTTTTTTTTTTTTTTTTTTTTTGTAACATCTTATTTTCAATAATATTTGGCCCAAAATCTCTGCTTAAATGTATAAACAAATAATGAATTCATCAAGAAAAATAATTTCTGTGTATTACTGAATCTACCAACAGTTTTCAAATAGAATTAGTTCAATGATTGAAATCAACAAGAAGTATAGGAGTTGAGTACTCGTTAACTTGAACAGGTACGGGTTTAATGTCTGCACAATTTTACTTTCATCGTACAAAACTGAATTACTCTCGTCTGGCCATCTCCATTTTCTCTCTTTTTTGAGTATGATATATATACAAATCTCATTGTCGTCGGTTTTGTCAATTTTCCTGAAGTACTGACAGGATTGTCATTTGACTAAAACAAAGTAATTTATTTTGTATCCATAGTGGTCAGGAGGCCCTTGATTTTATAGAGGATTCGTTGGTGATCTTGTTTTATGTGGCCATTCAGCATCTTTATGAGGTTCTCCGGGGTTCTTAGGAACTGTCGAATGAAAACCCTGACTTTTGACCTGGCAGCAGGCTGAAGATGAAAACTCTTCATCTTGGAGATGTTCTTCCTCCTTTCCATTATCATTAAAAGGAAGGTCAAGCTATGCCACAGTTATATTATATAATGAAGGTCAAAATTATTGGGACAACAGTAAACTGAAATCACGAGATTTTGGTTAAAGTTGGCCGGAAAATTACGCAAATTTTATGGCTGTAAATCAAAGACAAATGAAGTAGGTTTTAATTAAATTTTATGGAAATTCCTATTTATGAAATGTATTTTGGATTTAGGCAGCCATGGGATTTTGACAAAATTATAAGGACAGCTGTATTTTAGTGTTCTAAAAAGTAAAATTTGCATGTTTTTTGTTCCGCATACATGACTTCCAGCCGATAAAAATACCCAGTAAGCAGTTGGGAACGTCGTATTCTATTTTTTCAGTCATGCCGCTAGGTACTATATTTTCAGAATTTGAGAAAGTGAAAGTGGTTGCTTCCGAAAGTTCAGGACTTACTGCACGTTAAACTGTGAAAAAGCTGAATAATTCGAAAACGGTCATTTATAATTTTCTAAAAAATTCCAGCAAATATGAACGGCAAAGACATACAGGTAGGCCATCTTCTGTTTCTGTGTGTGAGACAAGAATGATAATAAGGCGGATTTGCTCAAAAAGGCAAACATAGACGGAAATTAAAAGAGAATTAAGCTTATGATACAGGGCTAGAACTGTTCAGCGTGTTTTACAAAAAGTAAAGAAGTTTCGTTTTCGAAAACTTTTGTCACAACCGCCTCTTACAAAAGTTCGTCAGACTGAGGGGAGAATTTACAAAAATAAATAAGTAAATAAATAAATAAAAAGCATTACTATTGGGAAAATGTGGGTGATGTTTTCTTATCCGATAAGAAAAAGTTTAATTTGGATGAATTTGATGATTTTTGCTACTTCTGGTATAATCGCCGTAAAATAAATAAATGCATAAAATAAGATAAAATAAACTTTCTCAAAGCGTACATTTGGAGGGGGTTTAGTTATGGTCTGGGGAGGTTTCACAACAGTCGGAACTACTCTAGTAAATTTTGTGTAGGGCAGAGTGAACTCTGAGAGTTCATATACGGGGCGATGATCTTTTACGAGAAGCGCCGTTATTTACGAGTGGAGACTACTTATTACAGCAGGACAATTCCTCAGTACATTTTTCTCAAACTTCGAAATTATGGATTGTGAAACTTTTTAACTGGCCTGCCAGAAGCCTCGATCTAAATGTTATAGAAAATTTGTGATGGTATTCTCACACACGAAGTATATAAAAATGGTTTTTATTATCAAAAAACAAGCCAAAACTCATGTCCTCTATCGAAAAATCCTGAATAAAAATTTTCAAAAACGTTTTGAATGAACTGTCAAACTCCATGATGTCAAGACTGAAGAAAGTGATTAAAAAGAGGGGGGGGGGGGTTATTAATCATTAGTGCGTTTATGGCCAAAATATTCCTTGTTCTTGTAATTTTATCCAACCTTTAAAATGATACTTTTTGTTAGTATGTTTTTTGTTAAAATATTCATATTTTACACGTTTCCATATTTTACATTCTACAATGATTTCTAGCATTAAAAAGCATTTCATATATACATTTAACTTTATTTCCTTGAAAAATAAAACTTTTGTGGGCAATTTTCAGTTATCCGTATAATTCTGACTACCACTGTAGTTATGACAACTAATACCATACCTAATTATGCAACTATCCCCACAGGGATACCCAGCATAAGATGGATACCACAGAGTCCCAAACATCAGAAGAAACCGATTATAATACATGTATCAAACAACAGTTAACCACTCTTTCGAATAACGCCATAAGCGGCGCCTCAATTTGATCTACGTATTCACCAGAAAAAAAAAAAAAAAAAAAAAAAAAATACACAATGAGAAAATTTACTTACTAGTCATAAAAATGACGAAACGGATATTTTTCTTTCATAGTGCTTCCAAGTACATTTAATTTACGGTAGTAGTGCACCTATTCAAATTCATACATTTCCTACTTGTAAAATGAGAGCGCTCTACCTCGCTGTGGCATACTTGCCAACCTAACCCGGAAGATTGTTAGTTCCCGCCTCTTTTTGTACACCACTTAAATTTTAGAGTAATTCTCTTCAAATATATTTCGATATAATGATCTTTATGTCACGCAAATGTTACACGCAAGCGAAGTGATGACGTCACTGGCCGTTCGTAGATGCAAGAAAAATATTTCCTATGTTAAACGCCCATTGGATTTTTTGTAAAAAATTATTAAAAATCGAGGAAAAATATTTCCCGATTTTAATCCGCACATTTAGGTATAGATATGTATTAGTTATCATGTCCATGCATTAGATTAAGTTATTTTTGTTGTAAAATTGACAAAATTTGAATTTTTAATTTCAAAACTCTAGAAAAAAAAAAATGGCAAACTTCCATATTCGATTGAAAACACAAACATTTAATTTCAAAGGATGATATTAACACAATAAATATCCAACTAATATACTGATTAAAAGGGAAATGATAAATATTCTATCATAATTTGAAGTCAAATTTGTTTTCAAATGTCTAAATAAAGTATCTGATATAAGATACTAATATGTTGTAGCGGAATAGATTTGATATCGGTCATCCTTGGTAGAAAAATAAAATATCGCCAAATTATTTGGCGAACATAATTTAATTCCTTTCAAAAATCATGGTTATTTTAACAACTTATTTTAAGACAGTAATGAATAATATGAAACAATATTTCGTACAATGCATATTACGAAAATATACATCTGGCATGTATATTTTCGTATTACGTTTTTGATCACCAAATACAATAAGCGCCAAGAACGACAGAGTTTTGAAATTTAAAATTAAAATTTTGTCAATTTGACAGCAAAATAACTCAATCTAACACATGCACATGATAACTAATACATATGTGTACCCAAATATGGGGATTAAAATCGGGAAATAATTTTCTTCGATTTTTAATCATTTTTTACAAAAAATCCAATGGGCGATTGACATAGGAAATCATTTTCTCGCATCCACGGACGGTCAGTGACGTCACACTTCGCTTGCGTATAGGAACAATAATCGCATAAATTATATTTTGGTCTAAAACGGCAACAAAAATTTAAAAGTCGCCAAGGGCATTAAGGCTGTACCATGATCAAGTTTAGATACTAATTTATTTATTTTTCTATATACCAACTACTATTAACTAAGCATGAAGTATATATAACCACAAAATAATAATTGTCTCATGCGATAGAAGTTGCCGATCATAGCATATTGTAATATTATATGTGGCTTGAAATTGCTGTCATTCTATGGTTGATTGATTAAATCAAATAAATATAGGAAATAACTTGAGAGCAAATATTATGTACATCACATATAATGTTGTTCATATGTAACTGGGATTCAGATATAAAAGAGTTACTTCAAATTTTTCGATACTGTCCGTATCGAAACTGTTATGTATGATAAGCAACCAAATGGAAGCCCACGGGTAAGCCATTGTCGCAGGCAATAGGGACAGGCACCGGAGATTGCAAGGACGAACAAGGCGCTGCCTAAGGCAGCGGGAACACAAAGCAAGCTTTTGACCGATTTCAGTTTTTTTTTTTCATAAAGCATATAGAAAAGAGTTTGACAGCGAAGCGGGCAAAGCCGTCCAAAATTGTTTAAGAACTAAAATATTATTCAACAATTCGCCGGGAAATGAAAAAAAAAATTATTTGCAAAAAAAAAAAAAAAAAAAAAAAAAAAATTAAAAATTTGAAACTCATAAATATTATATGAATTTCACCACATAGTTAAAATTTTAATTAACCAGTTACCAAATTATTATTAGAACCAGATTAATATTGTGCAATAGTGAACTAATATCATACAAAGAAAGGTTTCGAAATAAAATTCATAATTGACGACCCAGTTTTTATACTTCCACAACGCAGTACTGTTTTAGTACAGAATCCCTATGGACGAATTTTAAATTTTTATCGCCATGTTGGCGATAACTTTTTATTTATTTATTTTGGCATTTTATTTTGGCTTTCAATGAGTTACAAATTTTTTTGAGTGTACTTTATCAGACTCTGTTTTGCACAGCACCACAATGATAAGGTTTCATTTCATTACATATTATGATCAAACCGTCAGTTCCCACACATACACATCAAAATTTCCACGTGAACGAAGTCGCGGGTAACAGCTAGTTTCCTATATTTATTTGATTTTTCCGGTCGACATTAAAATGACAGCAATTTCACGTCAAATGTAATATTACAATATGCTGTGAGACAACTAACTTTTTGTGGCTATATGTATTTTATAGTTAGTTAACAGTGGTTGGTATATAGAAAAATAAATAAATATTTAACCTTATCGTGGTACAGGCTTATTATAGCTCCCCTTGGTGACTTTTGAATTTTTGGTCACCATTTAAAAAAAAAAAAAAAATAAAATAAAATAAAGCATAATTTATGAGATTATTGTTTCTGTTTCTTTCTTTCTATCTTTTTTATTTCCCTCAATTTTTTATAATTTATATGTTTATATGCTTTATGGGCTACTTGGCTTAAAGTGGCTATCACGAAAGTAGACTCCTTGGCGAAAAATGTCGTATCTGCTTCAGCATCAAAATTGAAAAAATTACTCTGCATTATATGAATAAGTAAATCTGAATATAATGTTGAATTAGATTTCATACCAAACGTATTATACGTGCCAATAAATAAATAAAAATAAATAAAAACACTATTAAAATGAAATCTAAAATTCTGGTATGTTAAAAAAGATTAGGAAACAAAATTTGAAGAAATATGTTGGATTTTTAATATTATTATTTAATTTTGATAATGACGTCATTTTGTCATAGCCTAAGCAAATTTATTATTTAATATTTCTTTTACTATTCGCATGAAAATATTTTTCATTATATGTAGTAAAACAAATCAACTCGAAATTTTTTTTGGCAAGAATTAAAAATTAAAATAATTATTTTTAAAACTTTATTATAGAAGACATATCTATAGAGCATTTCCTCGTGACGTCTGGTGGTTGGCAAAAAAGCGCGCTCGACTTTCCCGCGCCCCGCCCACCATTGATGATCCGCCATCGCTATGCTTTTCTCAAGCCTTTTTGCCAACCACTCATAAAAGTTGAGATGTTTGTTTACAAACAAGGAACTGCCCTATATTATATATAGAAGATATAATATAGATAACGTTTTCCTTCCTCCCCCTCCTCTTGGGGACTGAATTTCTAAAATTCCAAAAATTAGTTTTTAGATATTTGTATTAGCTATATTTTAAAGCAAAAATTTTACGGATATCTGTTTTTTTCTTTGAGATATAAAGGTTTATGTGAAATCACATTTTGCCCCCTGCCCCCCATTAGGGGCCGAATTTCAAAATTTTCAGAAATTGGTTTTTAGGTATTTATGTTAGCTATATTATGAAACAAAAATCTCACGTATATCTCTTTTTTTATTTGAGATATGAAGGATTTTTAAGAAATCGCTTTTGGCTCATGCGAAATCACATTTTGTCACGTACCCCGTCTTCTGGACCGAATTTCCAAAATTCCTGAAATTGATTTTTAGACATTTGTGTTAGCTATGTTTTAATGCAAAAATTTTACAGATATCTGGTTTTTCTTTGAGATATGAGGGTTTTTGTGAAATCGCGTCTTTCCCCCCCACCACCACCACCCCTTGGGGGGCGAATTTCGCAAAATCGCTTCTTAGGGAGTGCTTACACTACATGTTCTATAACCTGACCCAGTTTCGAGTCAGTGGCTCCAGTAGATTTTGCTGTGCGTTGATGAGTGAGTGAGTGAGTGAGTGAGTGAGTGGAAGTACTCTTTTATATATATAGATAACATCGGACGTCTTCAACATATGATAACTATATCATTGTTATTTTTGTTCCTCCAAAAGTCATAAGTTTTGGTAATAACATTTCAATATCAGCAAAGACAGCTAAATGTGTTGTCTCATGATCAAAAATAGAATTGCAAAAATCCTAGCAAAAATCTTTTCATATGCTTAAGAAAATATTTAAAATATTGTTTTTAGATAATAATTCATTAAAATCATTTAACAGTGTAATAATAGTCAGCATGTTAATAGTCTGTTAAATGCATGTTTTAGATGCATCTAAATGACGTTGAAAATATTTATTTAAATGAAACCTCATAAAAATACTTTACAGGAATCATTTCATCTTAAAATTTGATATTCTAAAATTTTACAATGGGGTACATTAAGACCGTGTCCATTGTACCCCCAAGGATATTTTTAAATCGAAAGTCAAAAAATTGCACAAAATTAATTGTAATTAAGAAAGTCTAAGCTTTAAATTAATAAAATGATAGTGATTATTGGTTAATAAGATACAGAGTCCGCAAAGTCACTTTACAATTTCAAAAATTCATTAAGAAACTTTTTGATGAGATATTAAAATGAAATTTGCTATAGGTACTCAGTTATTTACTTAAAGTTTTTGTTAAGTATTGTTTTGTGTATTTCAGATAACATTTCGAAGAATTAGAGACCCAAAATATCAAAATGGCTGTGCCTCAAGAAAAAGCTCAATGTCGAGTATATTTTAGGGATGAGGCAGCGTTTCAGGGAAAATCAATACACATAATGTGAGAGTCTGGCTCAGAAAACTATCATCTAAGTAAGGAACTCAAGAGAGATAGCCTGAAATTGAATGTGCGATTTCGTGTGACATGCAGCGGAGTCATTGGGCCATTTTTCTGTTTTCTCCATACGCTGTTAAAAATTGCAACTTTGCTGCCAGAAATTCTCTGTAATTACAGAAAAATACGTTTTGTCAACGTAATTTTTCCGCAATTTACGACTTTTTTCTCAAATTACAAAGAATTTCTGGCAGCAAAGTTGCATTTTTTTAACAGTGTAGAAAAATCAATACCTGCAAGTGTGTACCTAGCCCTTTTAACTGAATCTGTGGCACTACATTTGGAGATTTGGATAATCTTCAAACAAACGATTTTTCCAAACAAGATGATGCATTGCCACATTGGGGTCTTGATGTTCGTAATTTCCTTGATGAAACATTTCTAGGTTGATAGATTGAACGAAATGGCCCAATTCCTTGGCCATCTTGTTCGTCTGATTTCAAGACCCTGGATTTCTGTCTCTGCGGGTATGTTAAATATCGTGTACATCGAACAAAGGTACGGGATATTATTGATCCGGAACAAAGGAATATAGATGCCATTGCACCGCTGAAAACACTTTGTTACAATGGACGTAGCAGGAAATCGAGTATCGCCATGATTTGTTTCGCGCAACTAATTGTGCGCATATAGAGGTTTATTAATTGCTGTTTAAAAAAAAAAAAAAAAAAAAAAAAAAAACTTTATTAATTGATTTTTAAAATAAAATAATTTTCAAGTTTGTTCAGAATTTTATTGAATAAACGTCTGTATTTGTAAAGAGACTTTGTGGACACCCTGTATTGTTCAAATCCAAAGAAATAAAACGTGCCTGTTTATTCCAACACTGATAACAGAAACAAAAATGGCTGTAACTTCCCTATAAGTTGAAATGCGACTTTTACTAGTTTTCATATTGTTGTCATGCAGATTAGCTAAATTATGGCATAATTTTCTAATTTTTGGGTGTTGTAATCATAGAAAAATACCTATTGTCCCACTGTATCCCGCGTCTCACTGTACCTTATTTTCCCCTACATAATTGCTAATTCTGTCACCATCAGAAATCATCGCAGTGAAATTCAGGGCTGTTTATTATATTCTATGGAAAATTATTCCGTTTAATCGTTAACCATGTACATGAATTGTTTCAATAAGCATCTAAAAGTTTCACAATTGCTTGCTTTTATTCAACCTCCGAACAATCAGGCTGATTCCATCAACGCATAAGTTTAGCGTTAAATTTAAACTAAATTAAAGTAAATTATTTTGCTATACTTTCGAAACTCACTTTTCAAGTTTATTCATTTAATCATAAAGTTTCCTCCTTTTTACGGAAGTAAAGTTTGAAATACGTGTTTGAGCAAGTTCAAATCTTTAGCTAAAAATAAGCATTTCAGAAGAGTCAAACATGTTTATAGAAAGTGAAAGATCTTGTAATAAAATAGAAATTAGCCCCAAAGTAAACTAAAGTTTTATTTTGTATTTTTGTTTTCCCTAGGAAACTTGTATAGTGCAAAACTGAAATTATCCAAATTTTCAGATTTTAATGATTTTTAGATATCTTAAATTTAGTTAAAAAAAAAAAAAAAAAAAAAAAAACATTCATTTTTGAAAGATCTTGAAATAAATTAAAAAAGATCCTCAAAATAAATTAAAGTTACTTCTTGTAGTCAATTTTTTTTTAAAAATGATGAACGGTATGTCTCTGAAATTGACGAGAATTTTGAATTTTTCTGGATTTTTAGTCATAATTTAATTTCCTAAAAAATACATTCATCCTTTAAAAGGTCATGAAATAAACTAAAACAGATCCTCATAGTAAACTGAAGTTATCTTTTGTGACCTATAAATTTCTAATACAATTTTGTAACTGATATTTCTCTAATAAATTATTATTTTCCCGTAAATTTTTGCAGCCTGTCTTTTCTAATATTTTATTGTTGCAGGCAAGAAAAAAATATATACTATGTATTACTTGCAATATTCGTAATCCTCATAAACCTATTATTTTACCGAAGGAAACTAAAAATTATGTGAATATTAAAAATAAATAAATAAGTAAAAATAAGTAGAGCTTTTGAAACTGCGTAAAAATTAATAAATAAATAAATTGAGTCCCTATTTCTTTTTTAAACTTTGCTAAAATGTCTCTTTCAAATGTGGTTGCCACCTTGCCTATTTCAGATGTCCTCAAAATTTTCCTCTTAAATAAGGTTGATGAAAGGATATGCAATGTGGATCAACACTCAAATATAATACGGTATTTAAAGAAAAAAATTCTAGTTTGTAACAACCACACGATTTCCATTATCCACTATTTCACGTATTATAAAATATTTTTTGAGTTAGTGTAGTCAGAAGAAATTACTAACCTTACTAATTAGACGCCTGCCAATTTACCTGTAGTAAACAACTATAATGCATACGTCGTAAAGACATCTAAAGCACGATTTATATGCCTAGTTTACAGAAAATCAGTGAAGTCATTTTTTCAGACATCCATTTCCGCGATCTATCACTAACCTACCTAATTAAATCACCAATCAGTTTTTTCTATACTAATTAGCTAAGGCATACAAAAGGGGTTTATGTCTCAATTTTGAAAAAAAATCGTTAAACCCATTTTTAAAGCATCGACTTTCGGACTCATGATTTTCACCAAAATTTTTCAAACTGATCTATACACTGGAAACCAACAAATACATACGAAAAGACATTTGAAAGAGAGTTAATATGGCGAGTTTTAAGAAAGTCCGTAAAGCCGTTTTTTAAGAAACTCACTTCCGATTCCGAGACCTAACATTAGCTTACCAAATCAGGATGTCTATTAATTTTCCTTGAGTAATGCTTGTTTTAATTTCCTTGCAGACGCAGACACCTGTCAGTTTTCGTGGAGTATTTTGTGGTAAATAATACATAACGAAAGGACATTTGAAAGAGGTCTTATATAGCAAATTTGAGGAAAATACTTAAAACCGTTTTTTACATACGGACTTAAATGAAAATGCGGTCCCATTTCCTGCTTTTTGTATCTCACTTTCGGTGCTCAAAATTTCCCCATAAGTCGGCAAATATACCGGACCTGTCTTAATAGTAACCCTTTGATTGAAGGGCGGTGTGGTGGGATATATTTTACACCACCTAATTTTAATTCCTAACTCTAAAAATTCGTCACAGAAACTTTTAAAAATATTCACGTTTATAAAATAATGAAAATATATATACATGCATATTTCTTTTCTTTTAATCTTATTCCTGGTATACTTCTGGTATATTCCTGGTATAATCTTATTCCTGGTAACTTTTGATATTAAAAGAGCATAATTATCTTGCTTCTCAGAGAGTAAAAATTTCGTTGTTCCATCTTTTTTCGTTTTGCAGAAATGATAGTCAGAAAATTATATGCATACACAAACTGACCAATTAAAAAAAAAAAAAAAAAATGCTTTTCTGGAATTAAATGAGAATCTGCTATTAAAATTTTGGTGGAATACAATACTTTCATCAACTATGAAGTCCGATAATGGAAATAAAAAAAATGATTTGTGGTGGTTAATACAGCCATTCTACCACCATCCCTTTCTTTTCGGGAGTGTGTGTGTGTGCGGGGGGGGGGGGGGGGGTCTAACTTCTTGGTTTTGCAAAGTGTAAGTTTTTAAATAAAATATAATTTGATGGCTAAACAGATTGAAATTCCAGTTATGTAAATTTATAATGAATTTGTATTAATCAATTTAAGTAAATATAACATTCACAATTTTTTTAAATACATTTTTTAAACAACAACCCTCAAACTTTATTACTTTCTTTTATATTCAATAGAAATGCTATTGGATTCGTAAAAAATTTTGGCTTCCGATTTTCGATGCATTTATAGGGCAAATTGAACATCTCCAACATTTTTGAAAATTTTTTGTTCATGATATAATATAATAAGGTATATTATACTATATTTGTTTTATATTTATGTAGGAATCCCACGGGCGATGGGAATCCTTTATATGTTTATTATAAATTAGATAAAAGTGTAATTTTAAATAAGAATTTTTATAAGATCCACTTGGTATTTTTCTTGGATTTTTTTCAAGCGGATTTTATTGAAAAAACCCACGCAGGTTTTTTCGAATCGGGCAAAATCAAGCCAACTCTGGTTATTATTTCTCTTTTTAATTCAAATGAAATTATTTTTCTCTTTTTCCGAATATATGCCTCCTAACAATAAATAGAAAATTACGCGTAAAAGGAGAAATAGAGCACTTGCAATAAGATACTCAGCATATTTTATGATGGAATGTAAAAAGTTTCCATCTCATATTTTAAAACAAAAATTCTCAAATTTCTTCCTATTATTATTATTATTATTATTATTATTATTATTTTACTTTTAACGTATTAATGAAGATATTTTTCTCTTTTTCCAATTATATATTATCTAATAAATAAAAAGTTATGCAAAGAATGAGAAATAGAACATTTGCAATGCCCCGATGTCAGTATATTCTTTTCTTTAAGAATTTTATGCTGGAATGGAAAAAATTTTTAGTTCATATTCTAAAAGAACCTGAAATTTTCAAATTTCTGCCTGTCATTTTCCTTCCTTTTAATGGTAATAATGTTAATTTTTCCATTTTTGTAAGTATATACTAAGTATTTTTCTAATATATACTAATGAATAAAACTTTCTAATAAGTAGAAAGTTTCGCAAAGAATAAGAAATAACGCTCTTGTAATGAACTAATATCTACACTTTGTTTTCCTTAAGTATTTTATGCTGGACTATAAGATGTTTTCATTCCCTATTTTAAAAACAGAAATTTGCAGTTTTCTCCCCGTGATTTTGACAATAATGTTATTTTTCTCCTTTTCTGACTATGTACTTTTTCATTCTTTACGCATTTTTATTTATTAGAAATAGAGCACTTGCAATGAGCTAGTATCTGCAGATTGTTACCTTTAATTGGTTTATGCTAGAATGTAAAATGCTTCCATCTCATGTTTTAAAACAGTAATTTCTAAATTTCTTTCTGTTATTTTTCTTCTTTTCCGAATATATACTATCTAATAAGTAGAAAGTTACGCAAAAAAATGAGAATAGAACGTTTGTAACATTTATAAATACATCAATGTCTACAGATTTTTTTCATGAAGTATTTTATGCTGGACTGTAAAATGTCTTCTTTCGATATTCTAAAAACAGGAATTTGCAGATTTCTCCCTGTTATTTTCTTTCCTTTTAATACTAAAAGTGTTATTTTTGTACTTTTTTCAATGTATACTTTCTTATAAGCAGAAAGTTGCGCAATGAATTAGAAATAAAACACTTGCAATGAACTAATACTTACAGACTATTTCCTTTTATACTATAATGTAAAATGTTTTCATCTCATATTTTAAAACAGGAATTTCCAAATTTCTCATATTTTAAAGCAGAAATTTTCAAATTTCTTTCTGTTATTTTTCTCCTTTGGTGAATATATACTATCTAATAAATAGAAAGTTACGCAAAAAATGTGAACTAGAAAATTTGTAATGCACCAATGTCATACAGACTCCTTTCTTGAAGTATTTTTAAAATGTTTTCATTCGATATTCTAAAAACAAGAATTTTCAGATTTCTCTTTCTTATTTCCTGTATTTTTAATGCTAATAATGTTATTTTTCTTCCTTTTTTAATATATACTTTTTTACAAACAGGAAGTTACGCAAAGAATGAGAAATAGACCACTTGTAATGAACTAATATTTATAGACTGTTTCTTTTAAGTAATTTATATTAGAATGTAAAATGTTTTCATCTCATATTTTAAAGCAGGAATTTCCAAATTTCTCACATTTTAAAACAGGAATTTCCTGTTATTCTTCTACTTTTTGAATATGTATACTTTTTAATAAGTAGAAAGCTATGCGAAGAATGAGAAATAAAGCACTTTCAACGGACAACATATATCGTGAAATAATATATATCATAAACCTGAATAACATATATCATTTTGGAGAAATTCATAAACCTGAATAACATATATCATTTTGGAGAAATTCTGTCCCTGTAAACAAAGGTATTTACTCTATTTTCTGTAGGAAACATCTGATAGTGAACTTGAATTTCAGTTTCATTGAGATCTGTGCAAAGTAAAGGTATTAAAATAAGGTTTATATAAATACCTTCCTTAGAACGTAGTGCTTTAGAATACTTTCAGGTGTCCCTGTACATAAACAATTAGTGATATTTACTCCATTATCAATAGGGAACATTCGATAGTAAACTTAAGTAACATGTATCAGTTTCAAGAAATTCCATTAACATTTACGGATTTAGAGCGCGGACAGACAGGCAGACAGGCAAGTCGATGCCATAAGCACTTTTCAACTTTGTTACAAAGTGTTGAAAATGCCTCATTTAACAATCAAAATATCTAATAACGACACTTCTGGGAACATTTGCATTAAAGATAACCGTTACAAAAAAATTATGCCAGAATATTAATGGCTCATATTTGTTAATAATAATAGTTAATATTATTATTAGTAAAAATAAATTCGGCCTATCCGATAAAAATCAGTTGAGCAAAATAGTTTGTTCTGAGATTTTACACGGTGAAAATATTACATATATTTCAAAAGGCATTATTTTTTAGTTTTCATCGTAATAATAATAATAATAATAATAATATTTTCAAATATTTTTTAAAAATTATTTTGGAGGAAAAACGTTCTTTAAAATATATTCTTGTCTCATATATCTAATTTAAACAATTGTATTATAGCTTAGCTTTCATAATGTGAATTACATTATACGGACTGTTGTCTTTAATATATATATAGGGAGATGTTTGATATTTCTCATCGATGCGTTACAAGAGTAATAATTTTATTGTACACACTCTTAAATTATCATTTATCACGGTGAATTCGAAAAATCAGGTTCTTTAAAGTGTTAAAAGTTACCATAAGTTTGTAACTTATAACTTTAAACAATATTAGATTTGTTAGCACGGAATTTCGTTCAGTTATTTTAAAACCTTTGCATTTTTATAATTTCTTTTGAAGAAATTCGTCGTACTTTGAATTCATCAATTTTTAATCTTAAATAAGTGCGTAACTGCTTTATAGTATAATACTTACAAAATTAATCAATAAAAACTAATTTTAATAAAAATTATGCATATAGTACATAACTAAGATTATCTACAAAACTTAAATTATTTACTTACTGATTAAAAAATACAGTAAAATGTTTAAAATTGTTAAAACAACAATAATAATGATAATAATAATAAAAATAACTTTGAAATATAAACCAAAGAATTTGATAAATATTCAATAGCGCATAAGACGTTTTGCGTCACTTTATGGCACATTTATTTAAGATAGGAAATAATCAAATTTCGACAGTAAACTTGTTTAATATGTAAAATAATGTTTACAAAAGTATTATAAATAATATTTCTAAAAATTTCCGACTACCTTGCGACGAAAATAATCCTGATGATGCAAAACTTTACCTTCTTGTGCAAAACTTTACCTTATTCTTTTATTTTAAGCAAAATCTTAAATTTTTAATATCTTACAAACTTTTAAAATTTGAATGTAAATATTCAATAATGTTCCGCCTGTATTCTAAATGATATTTTAGAACTAGTCTCATTTCTTTACGCACATTTAGTTCCGAAGTAATGTATGCACAGTGTAACAAGCTAAATATTAACTGACGAACGAACGAACTGTCAAACTGTATAATGTACAAGCAGACACAACATACATTTTTATAATTTTCGGACACTTCATACTTCAAAATGAGTAAAAAAAAAAAAGCAGATATAGAAAAAGTTCACGAAAACCCAAGTTCTCCATACCTGTTGTATGTTGCAGAGTAATGAAGTGTTTAAAAAGAAAAAAATATATTAAAGCATCTGTTTAAAAGTTATGAGTGAACACGCGACATTCTATATTAAATATTAACTGCCGAACGAACGAACTGTCAAAGTGTATAATGTACAAGCAGACACCACATACATTTTTATAATTTTCGGATTCTTCATACTTCAAAATGAGTAAAAAAAAAAAAGCAAATATAGAAAAGTTCACAAAAACCCAAGTTCTACATACCTGTTGTATAATGCGGAATAATGAAGTGTTTAAAAAGAAAAAAAAATATATTAAAGCATCTGTTTAAAAGTTATGAGTGAACACGCGACATTCTATATTAAATATTAACTGCCGAACGAACGAACTGTTAAACTGTAAAATGTACAAGCAGACACCACAAAAATTTTTAGAATTTTCGGATTCTTCATACTTCAAAATGTGGTAAAAAAAAAAAAAAAAAAAAAAAAAAAAAAAAAGCAGATATAGAAAAAGTTCACGAAAACCCAAGTTCTCTATACCTGTTGTCTGATGCGGAGTAATGAAGTGTTTAGAAAGAAAAGAATATATATTAAAAGTTATGAGTGAACACGCGACATTCTATATTAAATATTAACTGCCGAACGAACGAACTGTTAAACTGTATAATGTACAATCAGACACCACATACATTTTTGTAATTTTCGGAATCTTCATACTTCAAAATGAGTACAAGAAAAAAAAAAAAAGCACATATAGAAAAAGTTCATGAAAACCCAAGTTCTCCATACGTGTTGGATGATGCGGAGTAATGACGTGTTTAAAAAGAAAACTAGTTGGCATAGGTGGACTCTGCTCAGTTCCCCATCATATTTATGTTCTCAGAAATTTCTAGTGCGAGACATATTACTAGTGGATCTGCAGATCAGGAACTTCAACGTCCTATTTGCATCAGACATTATTCAATAGGTCATTTTTATTTATTCCTTATTATATAATAGTATATATTGATTCGATCGACTTATTACCAAAATCAAATACATTCCTGAGGGGGGCGGCAGCCCCCCTCAACCCCCCGTTGTATCTCTCTTTGTATACCTATTTGTATATGATATAAAGTGTTACGAAATTGTAAATAATTGCATTTATTTTTGTATAAATTCTTTCAAAGAGGTTTAGTAAGTTGATAAAATGCTAATTTTGTGCCTTTATAGTCGTTTTAGCGTTAAAATAGCCAAATTTCCCTTTAAAAACGCATTAAAAAGCTCCTATAAGGGAAGAAATAAATTTGGCGCCAAATTTGGCGACTATTTCCCTCCTTGGCGATTTTTTTTGGCGATCTTGGCGAGAAAATCCTTATTAGGGATCTACCAAATATGGAAGCTCTAATCTCATTGGCTGATGTGATACGAGAATTTTCCAGAACAGTCTGTTTTCGATAGAAAAGTATAAAAGGAGCATTATTTTCGCCAAGGCGGTCAGTCTCAGATCTATATCAGTTTCGTCAAATGCTTGCTCAATGGGCTCATGAATATGTGTACCAAATTGCAAGTCAATAGCGTTATTTTGGGGGCCGCTATCGCGGTACATACAAATTCTTCCCATAGGCCGTAATGGTAAAAAAAACTTTGGCGTGTCCCTGTACACGAACTTACAAATGGAATGCACACCGAAAACTATACAGCTAATTTCGTGGGCATCATGAACATGTGTACAAAATTTCAAGTCAATAGCGTGTTTTTTGCGGCCGCTATCGCATGACAGACAGACAGACAGACGGAATCCAAAATCCTTTTGAGTCTCAACGGAGGGCCTCCATTCACATTTCGGCAAAAATTGGAAGTCAATAGCTTGATTTTTGCGGTGGCTATCGCGGTACATACAGATTCTTCCCATAGGCCGTAATCATAAAAAAATCTTTGGCGTGTCCCTGTACACGAACTACAAATGGAATACACACCTAAAACTATACAGCTGATTCCGTTGGGCTCATGAATACGTGTACCAAATTGCAAGCCAATAGCGTGATTTTTGTGGCCGCTATCGCGGTACATACAAATTCCTCCCATAGGCCGTAATGATAAGAAAAACTTTGGCGTGTCCCTGTACACAAATTACAAATGGAATACACACCCAAAACTATACAGCAGATTTCGCGGGGCACATGAACACGTGTACCAAATTGCAAGTCAATAGCGTGATTTTTGTGGCCGCTATCGTGATACATATAAATTTCTCCCATAGGCCGTAATGATAAGAAAAACTTTGGCGTGTCCCTGTATACGAACTACAAAGGGAATACATACCAAAAACTATACAGCTGATTTCGTGGGGCTCATGAACATGTGTACCAAATTTCAAGTAAATACCGCTTTTTTGGCGGCCGCTATCGCGCGACAGACAGACAGACAGACAGACACAGCCCAAAACCGTTTTGAGTCTCAACAGAGGGCCTCCACTGACGTTTCGGCAATAATGTTAAAAGAAATCAATTTGACCAAAGCTTCATACAGTGACAGAATGAAATCCCCGCCTAATAGGCTATCCACCGTTCATTTCGATATATTTATCTTATTCTAATCTATTAATTTATTTTATCGGGGTCAATTTCGTTGTTTAGTTTTCATGCTACTATTTCCAATGCAATAATCCTCAAATTCATATTTATATGAAAAATTTACAATTTCGCTATGTTGATAAAATCGTAAATTACGAACAATTTACGAAGTTTTCCTATTAGAATATTTGTATTCAATCATGTTCAAACAAATATCATAAACGTAATTTTGAAGTTGTCTAACGTATTTAGGATCCTCAAAATGGAAGTTTATGCTCAATTTTGCTTTATTCTGACATGTTAAATAAATCGTAAATTCCAAATAACTTACGAATTTTTTAAATTGGAAAAATCATAGTCTATGATATTCATGCCAGTATCCTAAATATTATTTCGAAAGTGGTTTGACATCTTTACGATGAAAATATCCCTCAAGATTGACGTTTATGTGAAATTTTGCTCTATTCAGCCATGTTAAGAAATTCGTAAATTTCCAATAACTTACGAAATCTTTATATTGGAAAATTCATAGTCATTAATATTCATGCCCAGTGTCCTAAATAATGTTTCAAAAGTAGTCTGACATCTTTACGATGAAAATATCTCTCAAAATTGACGTTTATGTGAAATTTTCCCCTATACTGCCATGTTAAGAAATTCGTAAATTTCCAGTAACTTGCGAAATTTTCAAAGTAGCATATTTATAGTTACTGATGTTCATTCCGGCATCAAAACTGATATTTTAAAACTGGTCTGACATTTTTACAGTAAAACGTTTTCATTTAATGCACGTTTAAGTGATTTTTTGTCCTATTCTCCCATGTTAAGAAAATCGTAAATTTCGAATAACTTACGAAGTTTTTAAAATCGAATGTTGCAAATGAATAGGGTTCTTGCCAGTGTCGAAAGTAATATTTTAAAACTGATCTGACCTCTCTGCGACAATTTGTTCTTGAGATATCGTGTACACAGACTAACAAACTAACGGACTGACCCACTAACAGACTAACAGACTAACAGACTAACAGACACTCTACAGACAGACACCATAGAAATTTTGTCATTTTCGGATTCCTCACACCTGAAAACGTGTAGAAAAGTCAAAAAACCGAGGTCGAAATTTTTCACGATTACCTAAGTTCCCCATACCTATAGTATGATGGGGAACTAAAAACATGTATTAAAGCATCTGTTTAAAAGTTATGAGTGAACACGCGATATTCTATATTAAATATTAACTGACGAACGAACGAACTGTCAAACTGTATCATGTACGAGTATAAGCAGATACCACATACATTTTCATAATTTTCGGATTCTTCATACTTCAAAATTAACAAGAAAAAAAAAAAAAAAAAAAGAAGAAGATATAGAAAAAGTTCACGAAAACCCACGTTCTCCATACCTGTTTTATGATGCGGAGTAATGAAGTGTTTAAAATATCTCTCTCTCTCTCTCTCTATATATATATATATATATATATATATTAAAGCATCTGTTTAAAAATTATGAGTGAACACGCGACATTTTATATTAATATACACGTGCGTGTATACAATATATATATATATATATATATACACAGCTGAATCATAAAGCTCTTTATATTTATAAACCAATCGGATGAAAATTGTTTTAGTTTATTTGTTCTGTCAGGCATAACTATAAAATTAGTGGACCGATTGCCATAATTTCATTTCAGCTTGTAAAAGTTTTTTTTTCAGTTGCTATTTAAAAGAGGGGGGGGGGGGGTAGTATGCATTCCTTAGTTAGATTTTTATTCTTTTTCCGTCTTCCCATTCGCACCCCCTCCAATAAATAAATAAATAAATAAAGTTCTTAGCTGATTTTAGAAAATAAAATCAGTGGATATGCAGATCAGGAGCCTCAGCGTCCCATTTGCATTACTCATAACTGAGCAGATCACTTTTATTTATTTCATATTATTTAAAATGATTATCAACATATAATACATACACAAACACACATGATTAACTCGCTTTATAACCAGATAAGCTTCTGAGGGGAGCTGATGACCCTTAACCCCCCGTTGCATCTGTCTGTGTATATGTGTGTGTGTATGTACAATACATACATATATATATATATATATATATGTATTCTTGTAATTCATAACCTTGTATTAATTTCTTGCAACTAATAAATACTTGTACCAAATTTGATGCCAAATAATAGTATAATGTCTCGGAATTCTTTTTTGGGGAATTTTATTAACTAATTACTAATTCTATGTCTTCCATTTTCTAGAGAAAACATACTTTTAAACATTCTAATAACATATATGTTAATTTCCTTAAGTTGAATTGATTGTAAGTACATTAAAAAGCACTTAAAAAATTTAGTCTATAGACCTTAATGGAATGAAATTCTTTTTTGTGTCCCTATACACAAGCCACAAACTCTGTATGCATAGAAAAAAACTATACAGCTAACGCACAAATATTATTATCAAATTTGGATGATTTTATAGCCTTAATGGAATATTTTATGTGGTCCTATAGGTAATTACAATGTCTGTGCAAGCCTTTTTCTACATACACACACACACACACAAAAAAAAAAAGATTTTAAGCATCAAAAGAAGGTATTTTAATTTAATTACAGTAGAGCACCGATTATCCGCGAAATTGGGTGGCAATCGCGGATAACCCGAAAAACATAGTAAAATGGGGTGCAAACATGAAAAAAGTACGCGGTAGAACAGTATAACCCCTATTTATAAAGTAAAAAAAATGCATTTCTTCCTGAAACCGTGAAAAAAATTCGAAGCAGGCCTATAGAATTACGATGCACAGTTTCGGTAATTTTCGACCCTCGCACTGTAGAACCTATTGTATTTTTCTTGTTGTTGACTTGAATTAAAACTGGGTTTATTTGAGGTTAGAAATTTAAAAAAAAAAAAAAAAAAATTCGAGACTTTCGCACTCGCGGATAATCGGTGCTCTACTGTATTTTAAATATTGTGTAATTGCGTTAAAACACGTTTAAACGAAATTCTGTCCTTAGGCAACAGTGATAAGAAAAAATTCAGTATGTCCCTATACACGAATGATGAACAATACACACCAAGAATCATACAGTTAATTCCATATACTTGAAATATAACTCTGTATGTAGATCTATTTGCATGTCAATCGGATGATTTTTACAGGCGCTATCGCTATCGGGATACACACATATTCTCTCCATAGGCAATAATGATAAGAAATACTTTGGTGTACCCCTGTGCTTGAACCACAAACAGAATGTACGCCTAAAACTATACAGCTAATTCTGTGTGACTCATGAACATGTGTACCGATTTGCAAGTCAAACGGGTGACTTTTGCGGCCGCTATCGCAGTACATACAAGTACGCAGATAGAACCCAAAAACATTTTGAATCTCAACTGGAAAACCTCTACTGAAAAAAAAAAAAAAAATGAAAATGAATAAATAAATAAAAATAAATAATCCTCTATTCCTCCAAATATTACTTACCAAATAAATAATCTACCACCAGTTAGATCACAGTTTTGTTACAAGGTATATATTTGCTACTTTTGTTGACATATCTGCATAAATATAATTCGGAAAAAGTTTCATATATAATTTTGTATTTATCATTTATAAAAGGGACATTAATGCTTTACAGTTTATTTATCTAATTTAAATTAAAAAAAAAAAAAAAAAAAAAAAAAAAAAAAATCAATATTGAAATCGGATTGCAGGGTTATTAAACAGAAATACGATTTCTTTATTCTTTATAAGAATAGTTTTATTAACGTTAAAACATTGATTTTAACTTCTGCTGTTGTTGTTGTTGTTTCAAAAGTCCATTCGGTGAAAAAATGTTTTTAGAAAAGAAAATTAATTAATGGTGGTACTGAGAGGGAATCATAGTTAACAAAAATATGTATGCTCGCAAATATTAAATAACAACCGGCGTTTTACTGTCTTTTTCCCATATATATATATGGTAGAGAAAATATTGTTTTTTGATCAAATTTTCGAAATTGAGTTTTTGTTACATTTACACGTTTTGAGGTTCTTTTAAGTCGAAAAACAGGTTTTTAGCGGTTGGTCTCTCTGTGTGTGTCTATGTTATCAGCATATCTTAAGAACAAATAGAAGCAGGAAGTCCAAACTTGGTATTCTAAATCTGTATCATCTATCATATAGAGATGCTGCACTAAACTTTTTGCTAAGATGGTTCGTGTACAGGGTTCGTGTACAGGGGCATCCAAGAGAATTCAAATACATTACGTGTATGGGAGAAATTACAAGTAAGTAAGTTTAACATCTATTGGGTGCACTAAACCAAATGAAACATATATTTTTTATAGGAATATAAGCATGTTTCATGTAGAATATGGCATGTAAAATAGTCACCGTTTCCGAAATTAAATGCAAAACTGGTGTACAAACGATAAAAAGATAATAATACTTCTTCACACACCATAAATTTTAAGCCAGCACAACCGGTTTCGAAAGGACGTAGCCTTCCTTCATCAGGTGCAAAAAACACGTGCTACTGCCTCGGAGGCAAAAGCAAGACCTGGCTTAAAATTTATGGTGTGTGAAGAAGTATTATTATCTTTTTAGTCACCGTTTGTTTACCGAGCTACACAAAAGAACTAGAATATATTGGGATAATACTTGGAAATTCATGGAAGTGCATTTAGGCTGTACTATATATTATTAATATAGGATTATATTTAAGTACGTAATGTGATGTGTACATAATTTTTAGAAAATGTACAGGGCTGCCAATAATTAAGGGAAAACATTCTTTTTTATTGATTGTAATTAGTGGAATTGCTTTACTATAATATTTTACCATGTTCAGGAAAACTATTCAGAAATTAAAATTAATTTTTCATACCCATGTGGTAAATAAAGTATTTTTTAAACTAAATAGCGTTTGTGTTTTGTATATTTATGCGTTTTGAGGTTCCTGGATATTGTCCTTGAATATTGAGATTCCCTGGAGAAGTCATGTTTTTAACGCTTAATCGTTGTCTAGGTCTTTTATCAGAATAACTCAAAAACAAACAATTTCAGGCAATTCAAACGTTGTTCTTTGAACTTAATGTGTTGCTACTTGAAAAATGTTATCAAAATTGATAAGTTTCAAGGAATAGTGCGGGTGAAAATCGTCTGAATAATTTGGAAAGAACTTTTAAATTTAATAACAGCTTTTGAATTTTCTTTAAATGTAAGTACAATAGTGAAATGGGAGGTTGACAGAATGAAGCTTTTCCGAAGCCTATTTTAAATTGTTTTAAACGAAGGTTTATATAATAGTATTCGTTACCTTATCCCATAATGTTCGATCTGTCTTTATGGTATGGAATTTCACGGTAAGAGAAAGTCGTGTGAGTGCCACACTAGATTTCTTTTCTTTTCTTTTCTTTTCTTTTTTTTTTTTTTTAAATCCATTTTTTTCTTTTATAGATCTTAAAAAATATATATACTTTTTAAACTGTCTGTACATCGCCAGAATAATAATAATAATAAAAGAAACAAATACATATATATGTTTTAACAAACACCGTTTTCACATTTCATATCCGCATATATATTTAAAAATATATATATATTTAAAAATAAGTAAATGAATAAATAAATAAATAAATAGAAATGAAAGTAAATGCAAATAAAGGAAATAATTAAAGGAATATTAAAGGAAAGGGGGAAAATATTTACTTTTTGAAAATATGCGCACCTTTACCACTTTGCAATGCATTCTAAAACATCTGTTCTCATTCAGTTTTCTTTTCTGAAATTATTTACGTTTTCTTTAATGTAATGCTTTAGAATTGTGATCGAAATTTTATTATATTTTACTGTAGGATTATCAGAAATAATTTGCCATTTTCTTATAAACATTCGTTTCAGCACAGACTTTTTTTTTTTTTTTTTTTAATATATTAAACAGAAGCACAAAGTGTTTAACAAGAAAAAAAAAATTTAACAATATTTAATCTAATTCTTGTCATTAATACAAATCAGATAAATTATATTCTGCTTTTCCATGGAATTATTGAAAATAACTTTACATTTTCATAGATTTCATTTTATACAGTTCCAACTTATACGTTAGTGGACTACCTGCAGTGCCCTAAATCAACCAATCAAATCAAGTAATTTTTATTATTATTACTCAAAAGTTAAAACTTATATTCATCTTAAAAAGACGAATATATGTTTAGACATTTAAAAATTTAGAAACGTTAACGAAACTTTTGCCTTTAATGAAGTAATTCATTTTATATCCACATATAATTAATAATTTGAGTGTGAAGAGTTTTATAACTAGCAAATTTCTGCATAAAGTGACTTAATTAAGTATGAGTCGTGTTCATATTTTGCGTTTGCGTTTTAGAGAATTAAATATATAATGACTCATCGCAACAAAAAATTCGTTTTTTTAAAATTGTTTCATCAGATTTCATGATTCTCTGTTGAAAATATTTTCAGAATTAAAAATTAAATATTTGATAATGCTCTTTTTCTTATTTTTGTGACATTATCTATCTTTTTCAAAATTTAAACTTGGAAAATTTACTTTAGATATGAACCGTATCCGTTTAGCAATTAAGAGTTACGAAGTAAATGATTAGAAACCGCATGCAGCTCCTCAGACGGAAACACGGCTGATGCGCCGCTGATGCAATATGAGTGTGGGCGGCAGCGAGAGTAACTGACTAGAACAAGCCATGCTCAATAGAGGTGAGTTCGGGCTCTATTTTGGCAATCCGAGCCCGCCCGGGCCCGAAAGATTTTTGAACTGAGCTCGCCCGAGCCCGAAAAATTTTGTGTGATCAGAGCCCGAGCCGGATATTGAAAGTGGTACGCTATGCAACGCATACACAATAGTAAAATTAAATGCCGTTTTCATTTTCAAATTAATTTTCTTATTATCAATCCTCAATTTAAATAACTATAAATGTTATTATAACAATTTATAATGTCTGTGTCTCTGTATACACATATATATTTATATAATATATATTTATAGTGCAGCCCATTGTTTATAACGCGCCTATCGGGAGACAAAAAAAATTATCCGAATGAATGATATAATGAGACCCAATATAACGAAGGAGGAAGGATACTGTATAACACTATGACATAATATGCATTCCGTTGAAAAAAAAAATTCTATTTAGAAAAAGGGAAGTCAAAACTACTAAGGTTTGCGAGATTATTTTGTGATTTATAACCTATCATGACTATTATGGCATTACTAAAAGTGCTCTCAAAATGAATAAAATTTCTTTTTTTTTTTTTTTTTTTTTTTTTCTTTTTACATTTTCCAGTTAGTGATGAATAAAATAAACGGAACTTTTAGCTTGAATCTGAGCCCGATGACTTGCGTAAGATTTGAGCCCGATCGGGCTCGGGCTGAACCCGTCTCATCTCTAATGCCCAATACAACGGCTTATTTCAATTTTATTTTGATGATTTTACTATTATTAATAATATTTTGATAGTATGATATATTGTTTTATGGTAGTGTAGGAGTTTATTATAATGACAGAAAATACGAGAATTCATAAAATTTTATTTAACTTGACCTCATTATAATGTATTTTCACGCTTTTACTCCCTCAAATCTATTTATCTTACTGTTTACGTGATTTCTCATTTATACGTCTTTCACGTCTATTATACGTCGATGTAGTGTAATCCCTATTTATTCCTATTCCAGTACAACTATGTTTCATTTATATGATACAAATTTTGGTTATACATCACTTACCATTTTTATTAACTTCGTAAGCTGTTTACTTCAATCTTTATTTCTCCATTATTAATTTTCCTGAATTTCTTTAGAAAGATCGTTTATTATTATTATTTTATTTAATTTATTTATTTCATACACTAATGCAATAAACAACTGGTATATTATGGCTACCACAAGACTTTCTTCTATATATTCCTATAGGAATTCCCGCAATACATTTATTTGTTAAAATATCAGAATATTTTTACAAAATATTTTCATAAACAGTACTTTTGTGTGTGTGTGTGTGTGTGTGAAAAAGTAATTTTAGTCGTAACACATAATTTACAACTTAAATTTATATAAATATCTGAGAATAAATTACTTCGCATATTAATATTAAGGACACTAATATTATTTATATTATTTTGTGTAGTTCCAATTCCTTTCTATTAATTTTAATACAAGTGTGCTTTATAGTACACAAATGTATAATACAAGTGTGCTTTAATAGAAGTGTGCTATGACGCAAATTGCGGTTATACATTGCTTATTATCTTTCTTAAATTCATAAATTGTTTACTTCAATCCTTATTTCTCGATTTAACCGTTATTAATTTCCCTAAATTTCTTTAGAAAATTCTTCTTATTATTTTTTTATCCATTTATTTATTGCTACATTAGTGAAAAAATCCATAATGTTGTATGTATTACTTATAGACGATCAGAACTTCAGGCAATTAAAGACTTCTTGTAATTAAAGCCTATCTATATGAACATAAATACTAAAATATTTAACCTATGCAGTTAATGCTAGCGCTACTAATATGTATCAAATATATCATTACAAATACTATTAAATTCCTGAAATTATAAACATTTAATGGGAAAAAATCTGTTTTTTAACTGGAATCTGTTCTAAATGTATAAGAACCAGAAATGTCTGCGATATGTAACTATAAAGTTACCAAAGTTTTTCACAGTGTGAAAGACTAAATTCATAAAATGAATATATGAATGGAAATGAATGTGCGAACACCCATTCCCATTTGAATATTCATTTGTGAATTAACTTTATAAATACACTTGCGTTACTGAAACTAGCATAACAGTGACGAGTTTCAAAAAAAAGAAAAAAATGTGTGTAGATAATATATTTTAGTAGCCACTTTTTCGCAATTTAATAATAGCCAACGTCCGTTAGATTCCCCTTGCTTAGTAAACACTTTTTCACCAATTTTTCCTTAATTATGTTAAAATGTATGTTTGAGGAATAATGCACAAGAATAAAGAGTTATATAAAAGCTAAATTAGTAATAATTTTAATAAAGTATTATAGAAAAAAAATTGAAGCTATAGAATTTCGTAAGCTTTGCATATGCATACAGTAAACCACTGGTCGGCACAGCTAATTCTAAACTTTTTGCAGATTACATATTTTAATTTAAATATTAATGTCGCGTAAATATTAACGTGTTAAAAATTCTTCTTAACCCGTTAGTAGTCGCTAGTTGGTCGATTTGCCGCCCATACTTCAGTTTTTCCAGATTTTTTTATTCAATAGCCACCAAAAATTTTTAGGAGTGGCATTTGATATACATAAAACGCGAATAAAATCGATTTAACGTCGATCACATCACTTCTTAAAATTATTGGTGACAATTAAATAAAAAGTTCGCAATCTGTAATAGGTGGCGCTGTTGATAGCGACTACTAATGGGTTAATGTACTTTTTGAAAGATAAATAAATTATATAAAATATGTGTACTAGCCCCCTTCTCCCCTACATATGTATTTCTCTCTCTCTCTCTCTCTCTCTCTATTCTTTATTTTATTTTATTTTTATTTATTTTTTTCCTAAAAAAAGTAAAAAACTTGGATGTTTCTCAGATTTTATATACAAGACCTATTAGAAACTCTTTGCATTTATTTCCTGCTTACAGAAGCTCTCCTAATAAAATCAATATGTAATTTGTTATTATTTTTTTAACTTTTTATTTTAAACCCATATATGTAGTAAATCTTGTAACCTTCATTTTTATTATCTTCATGTAGAATTTCCGTATCTTACTATGTAATGTGATAAAAATAAAAATCAATAAAGAATAAAAACTATAGGGATATTTGTTCAGATGGCAAACAAACAGGTCACTTTACCGTCAAGTTTAAATGATGAAATTATTGATATACTCTTAAGAAATGTTTCGATACTGTGTAATTTCCGAAACGATTAGTTTTGTTATATCAGTTGTCTTACAATTAGTTGGACAAAATTACTTTTTTTCATTTAGAATTATTTCTGATAAAATTTTTGATGATTTGCATTCGGTCGACATATTATTGATTCAATAATATAACGCAGCATTATCTCCCGTTTAAAAAAAAAAAAAAAAAAAAAAAAAAAAAAATGATTGGTTTTTTTTTTTTTTTTTTTTTTTTTTTTTTTTTTATCATCAAAGTCAATACCTCATTCATTATTGTAATGTGTTCTAAAATCTATCTTAAACAAAGGTCTTCAGCTGTTTTTGTATTCAACTATTAGTTTTTTAGTGGCAACAGTTACAATGTTCTGACATAGTGAAATAATCTGGTGTGTCACTCACACGACATTCTCTTACCTTGAAATTTAATGCTATAAATACAAGTTGGAGATTAAGAGGTAAAATAACGAGTACTGTTATGTAAACCTATGTTAAACAATTCAAATAAGGCTTCGGAAGAGTTTTATAAGATAATTAGTTTTGTGTGAGGGGCCTACCGCTCCCCTCAACCCCCCGTTTCATTAATGCACCTACATTTATATAGGATTTAAATCTGTTATTAAAATTAAAAGTTCACTTAAAATTATTCAGACAATTTTCACATGCAACATTCCTTGAAACTTATCAAACTTGATCAAATTTTTCCAGTAACAAACTTACATTAACTTCAAAATACAACATTTTGATCTCCTAAAATTATTCGTTTTCAAGTCACTCTAAGAGACACAGACAATGATCAAACGTTAAAAAACTTGACTACGGTAATCAGGAAGCCTCGAAACGTTTAAATATTTAAAAAACAAGCGATAAATATTTAGCTTAAAAACACACATTATTTACCATATCTCAATGAGGAATTCATTTCAATTCCCGAACAGCTTTCCTGGAAATGGTAAAATATTATTCTAAAGCACATCCGCTAGCAACAAAAAAGAATGTTATCACTTAAATATTTGCAGCCCTGTATATCTTTCGAAGATTATATACAGACCACATAGTGCACCTAAATATAATCCTATAGTAATAATACATGGCCCAGCCTGAAATACACTTCCATCAATTTGCAACTATTGTCGCACTTTTATGTAGTTCTTTTGTATATCCTTGTAAACGAACAGCGAATGATTTCCTTACCATATTCTACATGAGACATGTTTCCACGCATATAACATATATATATTCGTTTCATTTGGTTTAGTGGAGTCTATAGATGTTAAACTCTACTTACCAGCACTTTCCCCCATAGACGTAATGTATTTGAATTCTCTTGGGCGTCCCTGCACACGAACCATTTGCTTCATCTCAACGAAAAGCTTAGTTTAGCATCCCTATATGGTACACATTTAGAATACCAAGTTTGCACTTTCTGCTACTATTTGTTCTTGAGCTATGCTGGTAACACACACAGAGACCGACAGACACACAGACCATTCGCTAAAAACACGATTTTCGGATTAAGGGGACCTCAAAACGTGTAAGTATAATGGAAACTCACGTTCGAAAATTTGAACCTAAAACAATACTTTCTCTACCTTATGGGTAAAAGTCAAAAAAAAGTAAAAAAGTAAGTAAAGTAAAAAAGTCAATAGTGAATTACAAGTTACATTTGAAAACTTTTATTTATGGTTAGGGGAACATATTAATATCGAATTTATTTATTTAATTTCTAATAATGTTCAGTCATATGAAAACGCATTTTACGGTTTGTAAAGTGGACAATAGGAAGAAATAAGAAAGGAATTATCGAAAAATATCAGTTGAAAATGTATTTGATGCAGCAATCAATTAAAAGTTAGTCAATAGTCAATTATAAGTTACATTTGAAAATTTTTATTTATGGTTAGGGGAACATATTAATATCGAATTTATTTATTTAATTTCTAATAATGTTATATCATATGAAATCGCCTTTTACGGTTTGTAAAATGGACAATATGAAGAAATAAGAAAAGAATTATCGAAAAATAACAGTTTAAAATGTATTTTGGTACAACCGGATGTACGTAAAATGTATTTGTCCTGTGCTTTGATTTGTAAAAGGGTGATTTTCAAATGAATTGCCGTTTTCATCTTTATATAATTTGCAAAATCAACTTACATGAAACACAAAAACACCCTCACATATGAATTCCTTACAATTTATAGTTTTCTAAGCAGATGATCATTTTTGAGGTCTTTGATGTATATTTTAGAAAATTCAAAAAGAATTTTGACAAGTCACTGTTTTTCTCATGAGTGTTAAAAAAAAAAAAAATCTGTAATTTCCATGTATAAATAATTAAATTTAAAAACCTAATTAGTTTACCTTAAGTACTTGGTTTATGTCAAAATGTTATCGATATTTATTTATTTTAATAATTTTTTGATATTTGAACAGTTACTTTGTTACTTTTGTTACCTTTTTTCGTGAACAAAAGTTTTAACTTCTAATTACAAAATAATAATAATAATAATAATAATAATAATAATAATAATGAAAAATTATGGATTTTCACTGCAATTGCAATGAATAACTGAAACGTTTTAATTAACAAAGCAATTTATTTAAGGTAAAGCTACGAGAGTTTGCGCACAATTCAACAAAGTTATATAAAAAATCCAAATATTAATTTTTTGCTAAACTTTTGATGCATAACTATGAACTGATCCTTCTTCTATGCATTTCCATTGCTATTTTGTTGCTCTGTTGTAATTTAAAATAACAAAATAAAAACAAGAGAGCTATTTTGCGCAATCTCTCCTAATAGAGTAGCAGTGATTGTGCACATGGGTAGGAGAGACTGCGCTTAATTATAAATAGAATTACATTATCAATAATGATAATTCACTTAAAGGACATTCTTGTAAGGTATTTGTAAACAAACATTTCTGCATTGGGAGTACATATTTCAATTCAATAATTTAAAAAATCAGAAAAATAAAAGAAGTTTAAAAAGAACTACAAAAATTTATCTCTATATAATAAAAAAAAGTTTCTGTAGCTGGCGTCAAATTTTTTTGTCTGCGACAGCATCTTCTCGCGGCGAAGCAGGACACTTTGGTCCCGCCGTTTTGGTCCCGCCACTTTGGTCCCGCAATTTTGGTCCTTCCGTTTTGGTCCCGAGGAAATTTTAGTCCCTGGCCATTTTGGTCCCGAGACATTTTGGTCCCGCCAATTTTTTGCAATTTTTTAAATATATATCAGTTTTTTAATATAACATATTTATTGATACGGGAAAATTAAAGTGCTCTTAGAATATCGTTAATTAAGGAATATCTTACAGATAAATATATAAATTTTCGACATTACAATTGCTGCCTAGGTATTGAGATTCGGAGAACTTTGTACTTTTTTTTTTTTTTTAATTATATATATATATATATGGAATTGCACTTTTTTTAATTGAGATTTTTTTCATTTGATTTCGATTTAACTTGCTTCAATTATAATTTGATTTTTAATTTACTATCTGTGAAAAAATTCTGTGATTTTAAAAGTATTGTTAACAATAACAACAGTACCTTCTTATTAAAAAAAGAAACCCCATTTGATTATATATATTGATAAAGTTTGAATTATTTAAAGAAAAAAAAATTGTTTAAAAAAAAGGGAAAAAGAAAGATCTGAATGTGATAATTAAGAGCCGCATTACAGTGTTTTATATTAAAAACCTTGTATTTCATTTAAACTGAAATTTTGCAGACTTAAATAAATTAACAATGCTTAGATCTGCGTTGATAACTAATACCTTTATCATTCAAAATTCTATCCGAAATAATAAATTTTCTGTTCTATGTGTCCTATAGTTACGTCATTTTGAACAAAGGTTGTAGTTATTCAACTCTCCAATTGAAAACATTCGTCTAAGTTCTCTTTTGCTTAAAGTTCCCTCATGTATTTACTGTCCTTTTTCCTCTATCGTTCTAAGAAAAAATCTAAATCTGAAAATTTTAGACTTTTTTACAGTTTTATTTGTTACTACAACTTTCTGTTGCAAAATAATAATAATAATAAAAATGATAATGATAATAATTTTTCTACCCCCATGTTTTCAAGTCAAATGACAAAAATTCGAAATATGAAAAAGAATTTCGCTTTTTTACTGTAATACTTTGATTATTCCTGATATCGGGACCAAAATGGCGGGACCAAAGCGGCGGGACCAAAATGGCAGGACCAAAACGGCGGGACCAAAATTTCCACAGGACCAAAGTGGCGGGACCAATTCGGCGGGACCAAAGTGGCGGGACCAACACGGCGGGACCAAAGTGTCATGTACCCTTCTCGCGGAGAGCGAAATGCTTTGCATCATAAGAGGTATCAATGCGTTCCGAATACTTCAAGAAAGGTAGTTCAGGTAGTTAGAAATCTGTATCATTTTAATTAACGAAGTTATTAATTAAAAACCTCGGGTTTATAAAGGCACTCTATTTGCCATTAAAGAAATAATTTCTCTTATTACATCATTTTTCACAATGACGTCATTCTCCACAGGGAAATAAAAATGTTATCACAGGTGTAAAAAAAAATAAAATAAATTCCGCAAACATCTATTTTTTTTCCTACTTTTAGAAACTTAATTTTATTACTGGCAATATTTATGTTTATTTTATTTATTTGTTTCTTTTTTTTTGTGAATAATGAAATAATGTCGTATCTGTATAATTAACCGCGTTTCTCTTTACCATTAAAGTGTATTTATTATTTTTATTTGAAAACGTTTTTTAAAATACTTTGGATAGATTTTGGCATACAAAAATATTTAGATTTAAATTCAAACTCAATTATAAACGAAAAATCTTCTTATTTAGCATTGATAATTTTTTAACATTACAGAATTAGACATTTCCATGATACATTTCATACTTCTAATTATGGCAAGAAAAAATTCACCTAAAATTTTTATAGATTTTATTCTTCGTTAATGTAAAAAGTAGATCTAGGAGAGAAGGTACTTTTCTTTTCTCCGGCAAAATTCTCGCCAAGCAAACTTTATTGGCGACAACAATACATTCATGGATTAAAAGTAAATTTGTAACTTACATTTTTTTTTTTCTTTTTCAAATTTAAAGTTTATTTATATACGTTATTAAGGATTTGACAAAATAAATGTTATATTTTTTATGGGACAACACTTTTAAAAGCTAGCTTTAAGCAAAGCTTCAGAAAATTTAATTCTTAAAAATATAAAATAAATAAAATAAAATAAGTAAACGTAAAATAAGTTTCTTTAATTTTTTTCTTATTATTATTCGAAGTGTTTTGAAACAATTACTCTGACTTAGGTGCCTAATGTTTGGCGTCGGTTATATCATGCTTGGCAACTTTATAGCTTCACCGGCAAATAGGAAAAGTACCGAAGAGAATTAATAATTGAAGCTTCAGGAGGTTTTTCCAAATTAAAATGATAATAATAATAATAAACTTTTTCTCTTTTCGATATTTTCGAACGCCTAAAATTATTATCTAGCAGTTCAATAAATACATACAGAGAATATATACTGCGATAAATGAACTACAGAAATTCAATAATAAAAAGTACGGGCATTAGAAAAAATAGGTTCTAATTTTTTAAAAAGGTTATTCTAATTTAATTTAAAGGTTCTATTTTTTATTTATTTATTTATTTATTTATTGTAACAAGCAATTCTACCAAAAAATCCATCGCCAAATAGTGACAAAAATTTAAATGTCCCCAAGAAGTTCACGTACTGTATCTGTAACATAAAATGATCTAGATGTGACGAATGGACTCTTCTCAGTGTCGTCTGCTCAGTCCTGTAATAGGGGAAAACAAATAATCGAATTCTGAGAATCGAATTCAATTAAATATTGTTCTTAAGAACGAAAGTGTTAATATTTACAAAAAATAAAATAAAAGTAATATTGTGCATTTGTAAACAGTAGAATAATTGTATTTGTAAATTTAATAATATTTAAAAAACACTTTACGTGTTTATTTATTTTCACGTGTAAGAATCCATTTTTGTATGTTGTAGTGTAACTGTTACATTAACTGATCTAGCAATAAATAATAGCTTGTACTTGTAGAATATTTACGAATTATAATTTGAAATTTTAAAATGTTTTCAATTAAATTTAATTGCATAAAGGTATTACAACAAATTAATTAGCTTAGTTACTGGTCTAAATGGCTTTACACCGTACAATGTTGCATTGTCAATGATTTAAGTACCAAAAATCGGAGTATTTAACATGTTCTCCACGAACATCAATAACAAATATAAACTAAATGATGATTGCAAATGTATACAGCAAACAAAAGATGATGAATAATGATATAAATGGATTAAAAATGATGATGTATAAAAAAAATAACACAGATTAAATACGATTGATCAAAAATAAGAATAAGAAATATGTTATTTCAGAAATCGCTATAAATATAGAAGACTTCGTCTGCTGTTTGTTTTTCACCTATCATGTGATCTCTGACGTCAGGTGGGAAGAGTTCATTTCTTTCCTTTCCGAAAAAAAAAAAAAAAAAATACTGATCCTTAGCACATTATTTCATTTAAAAAAATGTTATTAAATATTATGTATTTCAATTTGACATTGAATATGGGTATTTCCTTTTTTTTTTTTTTTTTTTTTTTTTTAATTTTGTTGTTGTTGTTGTTGTTGTTTTATGCAGTATTAATTTTCATATTCAGTGAAAGGTAAAGAAGCGAATATCAGCAATTCCTATTCAGCGAAAAGCAGAGCGCCGAAGGGGTTAATAAGTGAAGCGAATCGGGGGGAAGCGAAGCTTTCCTCGGGGGTTGGTGAGCGGAGCGAGCAGGGGGCAGAGCCCCCTACTTTAAAGAAAAAGATGTTAAAGAAACAGAAAAAAGTGCAAAATTAGATAAAGAACAAGACCAGAAAATAATATTAAGTTACTAGTTATGACGTTTAACTTAAAATTAGTACATTACCCTTTCAGCTAAAATGGGATAACACTTATGAGCTGCATATGAAGATACAAGATGCATTTAAGTTTTAAATTATTAGCTTTAGTGTTTTAATGAAATCACTTGCATTTTTGTTTAATTGACAAATATTACTTTATATTTACTGTCATATATAAAAGAAAATGTTGTTTCAATGTATTTAAAAAAAAAAAAAAAAAAAAAAAGTTTAAAAAAAGTTTCAGATTATGTGAATTTGTAAACGACAAGTAAATTTTCATTACCTCCAACAAAAATAATAGAAAAAGACTATTATTTCAGAACTTAGAAAAAATGTAGTGAATGCATTAAATTAAATACAAAATGGCACACTTTATGCTTTTATAGTGTCAAAATAATATTTTTTTAACATGAAATTAAGATTGAAAAACTGGGAAATCAAACCAACAATTGATTTAAAAATCAACCAAAATCGTTTTCAAGAGCAGCCTTGCATTTCAGAGGCTTCAATAATTTTGATCCGGAAATAAGACAACTTTTTTTAGTATCCTGCTTCCTGTAATTATTATCATCTTCTTCTGAAATAAAAGTAATTTATGTAAAAAAGACACTTATGATATTAGTAAATTTATATTAAAATGTTACGCAAGATTGAAAACAAAACGCACTATATAGTAATAACATCTCGTCCGATTCTAGTATGGACTTTGAAATTTTTAGACTTCCGCTTAAAATGTATGTTTTAAACTTTAAAATGCATTGTACCATTGTCAACAGAAACAGTTTAAGTCGATTAATACCTTCCTGTAAAAATTACGAAATTCAAATTTTAGTATGATGTTTTTCTGTTAAATTTTATAAAAGCTATGTATTTAATATCATAACGAAAAAATGTATGCCAGTGTTAAATATATTTGAGACTAAGAGAATTCTTAAGGTCCATATCCATATTTTATGTAAAATATTTCCATAAATTTATGATGAAACACCGGAGAGAAAATATTGATGACTATGTATAAGAAAATATTAAGTTTCTTATTCAAAAACTTATAGCAGTCATTTTAAAATTATTATTTTTGTAACATTTTATTTATATTTAAATAGAATTCAACCACAAATGTTTTTTTAAATGTTATTCTTCACTTTTGATAAAAGTTCGTAAATTTGTTGCGTATTTTTCGGTAAAGGATGGTTAACAAACAATTGAACGAAGCTTTATAATGTTTCAATGCACCATGTTATTGTTATTATTATTATCATTATTATTCTTATTTATTCATTTGTTATCTTCAAATAAAGATACAGGGAGAGCGCAACAGTAGTGATCGTTTTAAAGGCTGCACCGAGTAGCACTTTGGCCGAGTAACCGAGTACCGAGTACTCGGCCTTTTACTACTTGGCCGAGTACCGAGTAGCCGAGAACCGAATAGTTGTAAGAAAGAATAATTGATGCACAGTCACCCCCCCCCCAACCTAATTTCGCCATAAATTGTCGTAGAAACACGTGGTTGGTACCAATAGATTTGTGATAACGTCTAGTTTATAATGGTATAGTTACATTTTGCTTAGAGGGTCGTCTACATATTAAAACTGGCATCAACTTCATTTTTTTTCAATGGTAACTCCCATTTTTTATAATTTATCTGAATTCTTTGGATCAAATCATCGCGGAAAATGGTATAGTTTATATATTTTGCTCAATTTTTCATGGAGTTATAAGGTGTCAAAGTTTGGGGATCCTAATGCTAAATGAATGTGACAAACATTCATTCATATCTTCCCAAAAAATTAGTATATTGAAATTCTGTTTTTTTTTTTTTTTTTATGCGTTGGAATGAAGTGACTCAAACATATTCCAAGCATATTTTTGATAAAAAAAAAACGTTTTTTGAATTATGAAAATTATTAATAAATTCATATTTGAAAAAATTATGAATTATGACCTATGTTAATTTTTGCACGAATAGAACGGGCATCATCAAAAACATGGGTTTCCAAATTTACAGCTCGTTCCTAACATTATTTTTTGAGTTACAGTGATATTTCATTTTTACTGCTGTTAGAGGGGAGTCACTTGTTATAATTTGTATCCTCTGTGAGTCAATATCTCTATACATTTTGTCGGAAAACTATTTTGATTTACCTTTATGTTATTCTAATTGTTTTCTAAGGAATATTTCGATGTTTATTATACAAATTGGCTCATTTTTATAAAATTATCGCAATGCAGGCAAGCAGAGCCTGATTAAGGGGGAAGCACACATTATTTATACTTACACCGTTATTTTTTAACAAATACTTTCCTCCTGTAATAAACAGAAAATTCTCATTAAAAATTATTTTAAAAGAATTCTGGTGTCTAATAACGGTGAGTAAATTGGATTGTTTTACACCGTTCATTTTTTATAAAAAATATTTTCTCGTCAAAGCGTGGAATTTCTATGACATGAAGTAAAAAATAATTGTAAAAATATTCCGGTGAGAGCGGAGATAATGTGTGCTTCCCCCTTAATCAGGCTCTGATTAGGACTCAGGACTATTAGTCTCAATCTGCGGATTTTTAAGATACCAGATTTACGATTGTTGGACATTTATTGAAATCTAAAATTTATCAAAAATCTAATTGAATAATTTGAATGCAATGTTATAATTTGGAGGGGGGGGGGAACCCTAATAGTTTTCCGTTCTAAATAAATTCTGCTTGCAAAACAAAAGAAAACTAAAAATCATTAAATTGATTTTTTTACTTATTTTTATTCCATTTTGCACGCGCACTTTTTATTTCCTAATTCAAAATTATTAAAAAAAAGTTTTCGGTAGTGTTTGTTTCGATACTGATTATTATTAATTTTCTTTTCTTTTCTTTTTCTTTCCAAAAAAAAAAAAATGATTTTGCTGAAATTTTGGCAAAAGCAGAATTTAGTTTAGGATGGTGGACTATTAGTTTTTTTTTTTTTTTTTTCAAATTCTAACATCGCTTTCAAATTATTCAGTTATATTTTCGATAAATTTTAGATTTCGATAAATGTCCAAATATCGAAAAATGACACCGCAAAAATCCCAGATTCAGACTAATAATCCTCAGTCCTAAAAAAAAAAAAACTAATTTTCCGTCATTTTGTTGTTTTATCTTGTAGTTTTGAATAAGGAAGCAAAATTTTGTTTGCGATGTCTCTGCTTATATTTCTCATTGTTATCTTCTACTACTGAATACTTTCGTTATGACTAAAATAAGTAAACAGAATTCCTTTATTGTGCTAAATTTATAGTTTTGTATGAACATAAAATATTTTTATGGATGCCCACATACTGGTACCACAATATTTCGTCTTAATCGGCAGTGAACAGCCATTCATTTGATTATTTTTAAGGCAAAATCCATAGCCAGGACAGGCGAGAACACAGTTCAGTATTCTCCTCAATTTGGAATGCAGAAATATTATCAATTTATTTCACTCAAAGTTTGTCAGAATGTTTCATTAAATGCAAAGTGGTTTATCTTTCCCCTGCCTTTTAGAAGTGATTTGTATTTTTTTGGAAATGTCAGACAGAATTCCAATAAACATATAGGAAAAATAAAAGAAGGCAGTTTTGGTATTTATAAGATTATCACACAAGGGGGTATATTAGAATATTATTTATAAATTTCGATTCATTAAAAAAATAATAATAAATAAATAAAAATGTGTTATTGAAACTGTTAATTTTTTTTTTTTAGAGAAAATTAGTTTTTAATCTATGTACGAATTTAGATTTATTAGATTTTTTCGTTCTTTTAACACATTAACGAAACTAAAAATATCTTTTGTTAATTAAATATAAATTTCCAATCAGTTCGCATTTTATTTCGCCTTTTCTCAAAAGATTAAAAATTTCAGTTCTGGAACGAGAAAGGTGTCCAACTGCTAAGTTTTGAAGTGTCCATCACTGACGCTTTTTAATTTCTCTGAAAAATTCTTTTTTCTTTTTAACACTTGCCAACAAAAGGTTGAAAAGCGTTAATGATTTCAGTTTGTCTTTATGAACGGACAGGCTGACCGTCCATCTATCTGTCAGCGCTCTAAATCCCGTAAATATTCATGGAATTTCTTGAAACGATATATCTTATCAAGTTCACTATCGTATATTCCCTATCGAAAATGGAGTGAATACGTTTGCTAGTTTGTGTACAGAAAAACCCGAAAGTATTCCAAAGCATTGTGCTCTATGAGAGTCATTTCTATAAACCGTATTTTCATACCTTTACTTTACACAAATCTTAACAAAATTGAAATATGTTTTTCAAGTTCACTATCGGATATCTTTTATAAAAAATGGAATAAATACCACCTCTGGTTTGTGTGCAAGGACACCCGAAAATATTCCATAACACTGCGTTCTATAAGAGGTATTTCTATAAATCGCATTTTGAAAATTTTACTTTGCACAAACCTTAATGAAATGGAAATACGTTATTCATATGCACAAATGCTTTCTATAGAATATAGTACGATTAGCATTAAGATTTACAGGGCCACACAAAAATATTTAGTTTTATCAAGGGGTATTATTGAAAAGTTGCTGAAAATGCATTTTCATTGACATTAAGCATTTTTAATATTTTCTAACAATTTTTAATTGTGAATATGATTTGAATTTGTGTATCTGCCTGTCTGACTGTCCATTTTTTATCTGTCCGTCTGCCCGCCTCCAGTGTCCGTAAATATTTTCAAAACTTTTAAGAAATTATATATGTTATTTCAGTTCAGTATAAAATGTTCCCTGTTTAAAATGTCATTAATAGGTCCTGTACAATTGGTTTGTGTACAGGGACACACACACACCAAAAAAAAAAAAAAAAAAATGCCAGTTCGTTACGTTTTAGGACAGACATTTTAATAAATAACATTTAAATAACTTTATACTGCAAAAATCATTAAAAAAATTGACATTTTTTGTTAATATGGTCAAATAATGCTTTGTGTAGTATAATATATTGCTAACCTTCAGATTTACAGGACTACACTAAAATATTCAGATACATTAAGGGTTGCAATTAGAATCTAAGGGCTGCATTTTCTCATGTGTTAAGCATTTTTATCACTTTTCAACAATGTTTAAGATTGATTATGAATTAAATTAGTCTATCTATATGCCTTTCAGTTCTTATGTCTGTACGTTCTATCTGTTCTTTACCTACGTTGTGTAACGTATAGTCATATATAAAACGAGTTAATTGAGGTATTGAACTCTGATTATAGTTACAAAATTAAAAATAATACACTTAAAACAGACAGGCAATGTTCTTAAAGTGCCAACTATTTGTACAATTACCCTAAATAGTTTTCAAAAGTGAAAAGTATGTAATAAAAAATTTGCTCTTACGTCGTGCCTAAAACATTAAGGAACATACTAAAACATTAGTAAAATATAAATTACATATACAAAAGATTTTAAATTGTTTTTAAATGAAATAACCTATTAAATAAAAAAAAAGTGCCATTAAATATATAATAGAAAATAGAAAGGAAAAAAAATTGTTTCGAAGACTATCTTTCTTTCTTATGTGCAACTGAGAGGTATTATTTATTCGAAAGGAGCAGCAATATTGAAATTGAAAGCGAATTTAAAAGAGAGAGAGAGAAAGAAAAATAAAAACATTCAGACATGCCTTTCTTACTCATCCATTTACTTTTATTGAGTAATTATTGTCGTGGATTTATTCATTTTATTCGTTTTTTGTAACTTTTCACTGTTTATTATTCTCATTCCTAATGTACGCATCTTTTTAACTTCTACTTCATTGCTCTACTTTTTCTTACCTTGTGCATCGGGATCAACTTTTATATTTTTGTTCGGATTTTTCCAAATGACTTTTTCAACATTTCCATCCCTTTCAATTTTACTCCTACTTTAGAAATAGTATTACATGTTATTGTTTCTTGTACCCCAGGAGAAAAAGGCTAGTATTTTGATACGTAACACGTTTTTATGTAACTGTTTTAAACTTAAATGTTCCTTTAAAATTGAACATGGAGAATGTTAAATCATAGCTTCCTAAACTAGATGCCTGTTGCGTGGCTCGGAAAATTAGTAACAGTTCAAGCAGTAGACAGCGCCACCTGGTACAGATTGCGCGACTTTTTTATTCAGCAGCCACCAAAAGTTTTTTAAAGGGGGATTTGATATAAATATATAGGCGAATAGAATCGAACAAATGTCGATTATATATATCATATATCATTTCTTAAAATTATTGGTTGCAGTTGAATAAAAAAATCGCGCAATCTGTACCAGGTGGCGCTGTCTACCGCTTCAACTGTTGCCAAGCTTCCGAGCAACGCGACAAGCATCTAGTTTAAGAGGCCAGGGTTAAATTTATTTCAAATCTCACATCATCTATATTGTAACAATTGCTCCATTTGCATCATAACATCTACCCTTAGATTGCCAATACCACCTAATATAAATAATTCAGATTCATCAGTTTTTATGCTGAAAGTTAATTCAGTACAGTCAAACCTCGTTAATGTGAATCTCCAAGGACAATAAAAAATTTGTTCATGCTGTCAATAGTTCATGCTATCAGTAACTCAGAAACTAATCTTTATTTTTATGGGGATTGTGGAAACAGTTCATGTTAAAAGTAATTCACGTTAAGCGTGTTCACGTTAACGAGGTTCGACTGTATTAGTAAATAATTTAACTTAAGTGTGAGTAACCCTGCAGCCCCTCATCCGTAATATTTCGCAACCTACCGCGGAACTTGCAAAATTTATAAATTAATGCCTACTTATAACACAACAAAAATTTGGAAATCTGTCCAATTCTTCTGAATAAAAACAATATAGTAGCTACGGTCATGGTAGCTAATACAGTCGGTAACAAAAGTATCCTAAGAGTAGTAAAAATTCCTATATAAAAAAAGTAGAGTTAATACTGTTTTGTTAAATAACTTCTTGTCGAATCATGTTCTTAGTCAGTCTAAGAACATGATTCGACAAGGATTTATTTAACAAAACAATATTAACTCTACTTTTTTATACAGGAAATTTTTTTTAATGTTCGGATACTTTTGTTACCGACTGTAAGTTGAAACTACAGCATCAGTTGAGATGTGTAAAATTATTATTTAAAAAATTTAAATAAAATAACATTGTATAAATTTAAATTTGACACTAATACAACATATAACGTGTGGATGGGTAAATGGATGAGTTGTATTAGTATTATGTTTTATATATGCATACATCGTGAGAGCCGCAGGAATGAAATGTATGACCAATGTCTCCTAAGTCGATCTGGACTGATTTAACATATACAGATCTTTACACGTTTTAGTTCTAATGGCTACTACATTGATTTGTTCGTGTATTGCTTTATCAAGTCTCAATAATTCGTTGATAAAACCAAATGTCGATTTTAAATTTCCCAGAATTATAGCACGGTTTTAGATACCGAGCTACATATATGTGTATTAAAGTTTATTTTATTATTTATTTGCAATGAATAATTATATAACTTTTTAAAGAAAGAGAATAAAATATAACATATATGTATTGATATTATAAATTAAATAGACTGATAAATGATGCATGTGTCATAGTTATTAGTTGCGTTGCTTTAATGTCTGTTGATATCGTATCTATATGTATGTCTTGTTTAATAATAAAAATAATCTGGTGTGTCACTCACACGACTTTCTCTTACCCTGAAATTTAATACTATAAATACAGTTTGCAGATTAAGAGGTAAGATAACGAGAACTGTCATGTAAACCTATGCTAAACAATTCAAATTAGGCTTCAGAAGAGTTTTAAAGATAATTAGTTCTGTGTGAGGGGGGCTACCGCCCCCCTCAACCCCCCGTTTTATTAATGCACCTAAATTTATATAGAATTTAATTCGGTTATTAAAAAATAATTCTGTTTTTAAAAAATAATTTATTAAAATTATTATTTAAAAAAATTATTTTTTATGATAATGCAGACGATTTCCATATTAGAGAGGCAGTGTAACACTAAATATCCAAAAAAAGTCCATTTTACTCTCAATATATGCATTAAAAAAAATAATAATAATACGATTTTTTTTCTAAGTTTTTTTTTACGTTAAAATTTAAAAAAATCTATAACTTTGTTTTAAATTATCACAGATTTATAGTTCAACCATTCGTTTTAAAGGTATTCGCAAGCTCTTTTGAATGATACCCATCATGAAAATTTACTCCCCTCGAGGGGGGACTTCCCCCCCAGGGGGGGAGGTGAGGCTCCTACATACACAAAAATATTTTCCCAGTTAACTATCTCTATTACAAAAAAAAAAAGTTCGTTTCATTTGGTTTAGTGCAGTCTATAGACGTTAAACTCTACTTACCTGCAATTTCCCCCATAGACGTAATGTATTAGAATTCTCTTGATTGTCCCTATACACGAACCATTTGCTTGATCTTAACGAAAAGCTTACTGTAGCATCCCTATATGATACACATTTAGAATACCAAGTTTGAACTTTCTACCATAATTTGTTTTTGAGATATGCTGATAACAGACAGACACACACACAGACACACACACATACACACAGACACACACACATACTCACAGACACACAGACCATTTGCTAAAAACATGATTTTCGTATTCAGGGTACCTCAAAACGTGTAAATATAACAAAATCTCGCGTTCGAAAATTTGACCCAAAAACAATACTTTCTCTACCTTATGGGTAAGAGAAAGTAAATATGATTAACACATTAAAAAAAAAAAAAAATAGTGCATTCAAATTATTACCCTAGGCGTATTTGGAATGTTGTTTTTAATAATATTACAATTAAAATCTATTTTATAATTATAAGTCGTTTTAGAAGCTATGATTACAAATGTGACAAGATTCCAAAAAGGGATTTATTAAAATAAATAAAATAAAACTATTCTCCTTACATTTATTATAAATGTTTCAGTACTTTCAACTGAGGCATGTTTTTATATATAATGATAAAAGTTAGAGTTATAAAAAAAAAATGAGGTTTGGGGAGTTTTTAATCTATATCATTAAAAATATGAAATATAGATTTAATTATTAGGGTTCGCTTCAATAACTTTTAGTTCAGCCCTTTTTCCTTTCTCTTACCCATATCTGGTAGGTTAAATATTCATTTTCGGTCAAATTTTCATTTTTTTTTTTTTTTTTTTTTTTTTTTGCTATATTTATACGTTTTGAAGTCCTTTGAATCAGAAATCAGGATTTTAACGGTTGATCTATGTATTTGTGTATCTGTCTGTGAGTCTGTTATTAACATAACTCAAGAAGAAATATTAGCAGGAAGATCAAAAAACTCTGTGTACTAAATCTGTATCATAACATTTCGTGAAAAGTCGGACAAGAGTTTCGTGTACGCTGACATACAAAAATGTTGAAATATATTATGTCAATTTACGAAATATCAGGTAGGTACTGTTTAATACTTTAGGCTGCAGTAAACAATGTGACACACAAAATATTTCTGACATATTAGTGCTATGTTTGAAAGTAGCTCGAAGTGCATTTTAAATTGTGTTATGTTTTTTTTTTTTTTTTTTCGTTCTAAATTTAAATACGCAGTTTGCTGCGTATATAATCTACATATAATATACAAGTCTAGTGAAAATTAGTCGAATAAATTTCGAAGAACAAATAAACAGCGATTCTCTGAATAATTATATGTAGGGGGACCGAAAAGTAATAAAAATATCTGTCCATTTGAATTAATGAAAGGACACAGAAAATTGATCCTGGATAATATTTAATGTTTTAATCACATTAAAATCTGAGACAATATACACTAAAAATATACAATTTAAAACATTAAAAACACAAAACATAAATTAAACGTTTCGAGCCTTTTACAAGCTCCACATCAGTAAAAACATCAAATGTAAATGCTGAGAAGATAACTGATTCGATAAATCTGATTCTGATAAATCTGATTCGTAATTTCCTTTCTAATTTTAAACCAGCTATCCCCCCCCCCTTTTCCCGTACTGGTATTATTTATAATACCCCTTGTAAATCTTGCAGTTCGGTTTATATTGGTGAAACTGACCGTTCTCTTCATACGCGAATTCTGGAACATAAAAGAAATTTCAAGAACCGTGATATCCGTTCGAAAATTGTACAGCATGCCATAGAAACTGACCCTTTACCTGATTTTAACAATACTAAAATAATCAAATCTAACTGTTTAAATTATCATTCAAGAATTTTCTTAGAGGGCTGGTACACAAATCAACATTTTTCACCCCTTGATGAGGCATGCGCAGTATCCGCTGAGTACGTTGTACTCTCTTAAAGAATCTCTGTTGTTCTTCTCAGCATTTACATTTGATGTTTTTACTGATGAGGAGCCTGTAAAAACCTCGAAACGTTTAATTTATGTTTTGCGTTTTTAATGTTTTAAATTGTATATTTTTAGTGTATATTGTCTCAGATTTTAATGTGATTAAATTTTAGTTTAACTATATGAGACGAAATGATTTTTAATTATTTTAAATTTAATTTATTCTTGCGTAATTTTAAAACGATAATTGGTAAAATACCATATAAATATTGTTAAACAAAAATTTCCAATGTCGCTTCATTAATTCAAACGGACAGAAATTTTGATTACTTTTCGGTCCCCCTGATATATATTTAATTTAATAACAACCTTAAATATTTTATGAATGTAGCCACAATATCCAAACAGGGGGTGAGAGGGGCGTTATTCCCCTTTTCACAGACATACGTACTTCAAATAAAACTGTTGAAAACTTCAAAATAAATACATTGTAAATGTTAGCACAGATCTCTCGTCTGCCACATTAAATTGTAATAATATATCTGCTTATAGTAATGTAGTCTAAGGGCAAGTTGTGTGAGTGCCGTACCAGATTATTATTTTTAATCTTGAATCATTACTATATTATCTGAATAAATTCATTTGTAAATAGACGTATCTGTTCTAAAGAAATTTTTTATACTATAATATAATGTCTAAACAGATTTCATTAAATTAAGTTTAAAAAATCCTTCAATTTTACCATGTAGCATTTATAAAACGTCATCGTTGAGGAATCATAGTTGCCAACTTCCCACTTTTTGGCTACTGGAAAATTTTAATAGAAATATTTATTGTGTTTTATTAGTGAACTGTAACAGTTTTCACTGATTAACTAAAATAAAAAAATTTGTTAAAATTTTCTGGTAGGCAATAAGGTGTTAAGTCGCAACTATGTACAGAATTACAGTCGGTAACAAAAGTATCCGAATACTAGCAAAAATCCCTATGTAAAAAAAGGTAGAGTTAATACTGTTTTGTTAAATAAATCCTTGCCGAATCATGTTCTTAGACTAACTAAGAACATGATTCGATAAAGATGTTCGGGTACTTTTGTTACCGACTGTATAAACATTCAATGCAACTAGTGATAAAGTTACAAAACAATTTTAAATATTTGTACACATTTAATTTTATTAGTACAGTGGATATATCGTATATTTTTCGTATTGTAATATTTTAAAACTGTGGCTATCATTTTTGATATATTGTACGTATTAATTTTTAAGTTTACATGTATGTATTTAACCCTTTAACGTTCATTGGTTTCGCATCGAAACCAAACGTTTGACATAATTTAACAGTTTTTATGCAGCAGTTTTTTTTTTAACATTTCCCCCTTCTTTTAATCAGGTTTTAAACTTTTGTTCTTTTACTGTTCGATAGATAGCAGCACTATTCCAAAATTTAACAAATGATACTTCAAAAGAAGCTAAATGCATAAGTCACTTGAAGTTTCTTAGTGTGCACGAGTGGGAATTGCTGGTTTGATGATGCGCTCATGTCTAGTTTTTTTTTTTTTTTTTTCATTTAATGAAGAGCTGGACTATTATTTTCACCTGAAACAACTTTTACGAGTTTTTGTAGTCGATAATGTTTACTTACAAAGTGTTTTATTTATTAAAATAAATATTATTTGAATTTAATAAGGTTAACTTATAGATGTTTCAAACCAAAAATTTCTCGAAAATGAACAATGCTAATTTTTTATTTTTTAAATATTTATGATCAGCTATGTGTAAGCCATTTTTAAAATTAGTTCAGTAATTTTTAAAATAACTTAAGTAGTGAACGTTAAAGAGTTAAGTCAGGATAAAGAAAAAAAATGTAGCATTATCATATTTAAAATTAACTGAAATATTAATTAATTATACATTAAGGAAAAGAGTTATATCTGAATGATTATGAATATGACTAATTATAAGAGGAGAAATTCATAAGAAAAGCATAGGGGGGAAACGAATATCCTCATACCAGGATATAAAAACGTAAAAAGGAAGCTTTTTTTTTTTTTTTAAATTAAACACATGAAATAGTTTGGCATTAGAAAATATGTGAAGAAAAATTAAACAATTTAACTAAATAAATGTTTAAATTAAAAATTTATAAACCATAAAACGTATAAACATTATTTGATTGTAATTGCAAAATAAAACTAGTTCTATGCAGACAAAAGTGACTCTTGCTGTTAAAGCAGCTGCACTTTTACATGTTGCAAGAATAAATGAGCCGCAAGTATCAAAAGAAACCTAGACGGCTTACCCATGAATAAAAACAAAATTAAAGAAACAAGTTTTAAAATTCTGCATTTAATGGACAGGATTAAATGTAATAGTCACAAGTTTCATAAATTATCTAACAAACAAAATTTTATTTCATTTCAACACAACATATAAAAAAAGAAATAACGATAATAAAGAAAGAAAGAAAGAAAAAAATATGTGAAAAATTGTATTGTTATGGCAATAAATATAACTCCTAACGAGAAAAAACTGTCTTTGCTAACCAAAAATAAAAAGTATTAAAGTACTTTTTTACTTTCTTCTACTTATATAGCAAGTAAGTATCAGATTTGTGAAAATTTTTGATATCCGGTTTACGAAAGATTTACACGTTTAGGGATGTCCTGAACACTATTTGACCATTTTTAGAAAATGTCTGTCTGTCAGCCTGTATGTGTGTGTGTATATATATACATATAAAGCCCTGGAAAAAATGATAAGACCAAGCGAAAAACTTAATTTACTTCACAACCGCTGATATGAGTTTCATGTAAATTTAAATATAACACAAGAACAAGCAATTTTAATTATATCTATGAAAATTTTGCAAAAAAAGTAAATTACTTCTTATTTTGAAATTTATTTTCTGTTTTCATATATGTAAAAAGCTGGAAAAAATATTAAGGTCACATAAGATATTATTTAAAAAACTGCTAATAATCTAAAAACTTCACCTTATTTTCAATTAATTTAATCATTTTTGAGATTATAAAATCTAAAAACTTTAAAGTCTGGAAAAAAAACTTCAAAATATTTTCAAATACATATTGAAATTTTATGCATTTTCAAACACAATGTAATGAATGACGGTTTTAAATAAATCTATAAAAATATTTCAAAAATTTAAATTACTTTTTATTTTACAATTCTTTTTTTTTTTTTTTTTTTTTTTTTATATAATTGTAGGAAACTGGAAGAAATGATACACGTAAGATAGTATTAAAAGAACTGCTGATAATCCAAAAATTTGCTCTTCTTTTCAATTAACTGAATTATTATCGAGAAAGTTTCTTCAAAGTGCCTTGGTATGTTTTACAGCTCTTTTCAATCGCCATTTTCAGCTCACCTTACGATGTTGTAAGTTTTACTATTTCTATAAATGTCACCAACCAGAATGCCCCATAAATTTTCTATTGGGTTCAGGTCAGGGCTTCTTGATGTTTCTTAAACAAATACCGGTACGAATTCTGCGCCAGTGTTCCAGCCCTGACCAATACACACATCAAGCTCCACAAAATCTTGGCTTCAAGTTAATCATGTCCAAGTGCTTGAGTGGCCATCAAGAAAGATTTTACAGGCCAGGAAATTTTTTTTACAACGATGAATGCGGGAAAACGACTTTTTGAAGCACGATACGTGCGGGTTTCGTTAACATTATTTAAACACAATTTGTGAAGGGACCATAAATAATTATAAGATAAAAAAATTTTATAAACCATGTTTTTAAATTTTCTGTTGAATCATAGCTATAGAACTAACTACATTAGCACTTTATCAATGCGTATTGTTACCAAATTGTAAATAATTGTATTTATTTTTGTATAAATTCTTTCAAAGAGAATTAGTAAATTGATAAAATGTCAATTTTCTGCATTTCCAGCTATTTTTTCGCGTTAAAATAGCTTAATTTTCCCTTTAAAATTCATTAAAAAGCTCCAAAAGGCAAGTAATGGATTTGGCGCCATATTTGGCGAGTTTTTGCCCTTTGCGACTTTTTTTACGACTTTTTGCGAGAATACGCTTATTATCGATATACCAAAGACGGACGCTCTAATGTGATTGGTTAAAGAGTTACGGGAAATTTCTCGAACATTCTGATTTCAGCAGAGATGCATAAAAGGAGCTCCAGCGCTGAAACCTTTAAATTTATAACGACGTCAATTTTTGCCAAATGCATAATTTAACTTTTAACAATTTTTTAACGCTCACGTTTAATTAAATGTATTTATTTTTAGGTCGAAAGAAAATGAACTCGTAAAATTTTTTTGGCAACAATTAAATTATAGTTAATATTTTAATGGCTATTTTTATTGCTATTAGGAGCTTATCATTTTCACATTTTAATTAATTAAAAGAAAACTATTCGAAAATTCGAAAATCTGACTTCGAAGTATTGTGTTGTCACCGGGTTCTCTACTGTGAAAGTTTCAAATGTCTAGCTAGTCGGGAAGTTAGTTAAAAATCGATTGCAAGATTTGTCCCTGACAAACACACAAGAATCGAAGTTAATAAAAACATGGTAAAATAAAACGATCAATGCGGGAAAACGATGGATGCGGGAACGATAGATTGGGGCTTCACTGTAATTTGTAGGGCTTAAATATAAATAGAAAAATGTAGAAGAAAGTTTGTGGCAGCTACAAAGTGCTAGTTATTAGTGGACCTACAGATCATGAATCTGAACGTCCCATTTGCATTATTCAACACCGATCAGCTCATTTTTATGTATCAGTATCATTATTATTATATTAATATTATTATCATTTCACATAATAATATACATTTCTGTAGGAAAGTACATCCCTCTCAACATCATGTTGAATATATATGTATATTCATACACAAATATATATTCTTACTCATCTTTAGTACAGACATACCGCAAGTATATATACTCATCAGTTACCACGTATACCTTATCAGGATTCTTTCGTAAAGCTCTGTAAGCTAAATATTAATTTTCTACACACGACTTTCTATTGAAAACACGCTTTTAAACATCTTAATAATGTTTTTTAAATTCCTTTTGTTTAATACTGTTTAAGGATGATTAAATGCGCGTAAAAGGAATGCTGTTTGTAGATTAAAATGTACTGAAATTCTTTGAGTGTCTCCGTTTATGAACTACAAACATAATGTACACCAAAAAACTATATCGCCAATTCCGTATAAATCATAAATATTTTCACCAAATTTTCACTCAATCGGATGATTACTTAATGTATTGGAACTCCTTTGTGGCCGTGTAAATTAATTACTAATTCTGTGCACACTATTTTCTACTGAAACCATTTGTCTCAAACATACAAGTAACGTATACTAATTTAATTATATTGAATGCAATGTAATGATGTTAAAATGCATTTAAATGAAATGCCATCTATAGATTGTTATGCATCGATTTTTTTCGGTTGTTCTTATACACCGGTTTGTTACTTTTCGGCGCGGTCGTTTTGGCGCCGGCCGTTTCGGCGCCAAATGTTTACATTCCGAACATTTTGAGTGTAAGAATTTTTTTTTCCGTAAAAATAATAAATAGTCGGGAATATTCAAGAATTTTATAACTGTTTATTATTATATGGATTAAAATAAACCCGCGAGTTAATCATTATTGACTTTGTTTAAGTGAAGGCAGTTTAAGAATTAGTTAAGAATGCATACATTTTCTTTATCTTGTTTCTTGCTAAAGTTAACTTTTATTTTATCTAAGCAAGCTTTATTATTATAAGAAATTTTAATACGCAAACTGTAAATAAAAATAAACAGAAATCTTTAATAATTAAATTTTGTGTAACAAAAAAAAAAAAAGAGAGAGAAGAAGAATTTAAGATAATGAAAACTTTATAGAAAGTTACATTTTTATTTTTATTTTTATCTTTATATATATATATATATATATATATATATAACTGGTGGAGATTTAAAAGTACAGGATATTTTCATCTGGCACTTCTAAACGTAAATTGCTCATTTTTCTTTTTGTACAGTTGATTTTTACTGATTTAGTGATTAATGAATCTAAGTCTGCATTTTAACTTTGGGGAGTTACTAAGTTACAATAAATAAAGTAAATAGTAAGCTGAGGGGGAAAAAATGGTATTAAAAATTAACAAGTTGTATGGAACTATTCTACTATGTGTAATAAGTTTCAGAAATTTAGAGCAATGCGAGCTTTAAGTAAGTTATTAAAAGAAAAAAAAAATTAAAGCAGGTGCGTACTTACCGTGTAATGGTTTTTGCCGGTTTTTACTATCTTGGCCAAAACATGTTTTTCCCATGGTTTTTAACACCTTCAGAAAAAATAAATTTCATATTTTTTTTATTTATTTTTTTATTTTCGTTTTTTTAATTTACCCCAAAAACCTTCGGGACATATTTTAAAATTTTTAGTTCTCATTTTCCCAATATTATTTACTATGAAATTTCCATTCTTTCATCCATTTCTAACAACAATATTTTTAAAATAAAAATAAATAAATAAATAAAGCAATGTTGACAACATGAAAGTTGTTTTAAATTACATGATCAGTTTAAACCTTTATCAGTTACAAACATTTTTTTCTGTCCCTCAATAGTTGAAATAAAAGGCTAATGTGACAATCTTAACAAAAAAAAAAAAAAAAAAAAAAAAAAAAAATGGAAAATGGAAAATAAGAGTACTGAATAACCATAAAGTTAAAATATATATATATATATTTAATTTATTATTATATTATTTAGTTTATATTATTTTATTAAATTTAATTATTTTTTAATTCCTACCTTCACTTACTATTGTTTTTATCAGTTACTAAACATATAAAATACTACACAGCTAAAGGATTAATGAATTAATGTTTTTAAAATACTTGCAATAGATATTGTTTCATACTAAGAAATGAAACCCAAAATTATGGCTTCAATAAAAAGTATTTAGTTTGGTAATAACATAAATTAAGAAAACCTCGACAGCTTTTTCAAAAGAAAATATCTTTAGAATTGCTGCGTATGTGTTGCCATCTGATGACTAAGTTTAATAAGTTTTAATTGCAAAAAACAAGTTTCTAATCTTATCATTCGCTCCTTTAAATTAAGCAAAATTCTATTCATCATTAATATATTTAGTAAATAATTTACAATAGTTTTTTGTTCAAGCATAAAAAATAAATAAATAAGAAATCATATCTATCATTAAATAAATTTTAACCGAAAAGGCTGAGACGAAAGCCGCGGCCATTTCGTGAAGGACAGGCTGCGCGAAACGGCCTCTCCGAAATGGATCTCGCGCAAAACGGCCGCGCCAAAACAGCCGCGCCGAAATGGGTTTCGCGCCGGAACGGCAGCGCCAAAACGGCGGCGCCGAAACGGCCGCGCCGAAACGTCCCATTCCGTTATACACAATGTGCAAACATCATGTGCACTAAACATGTTACAGCTAATTCCATCTAACCAATAGTATACGCATACAACGTATTAGAGCTATTTTGTATAGCCCTGTAAAGTAATTACTAACTCCTGTCTTACCATTTTTTACAAAAACCATACTTTTATGTTTTACTTTTGTAAATAAGATATATTAATTCCACTATCTCGAATATAATGTAACCATGTTAAAATGCACTTAAAAAATATATATAAATAAATAAAAATGCCGTCTATACATCGCAATGGTACGAGATATTACTGTATGTCCCTTTACAAAATCCGTAAACACAATATACACCAAAAACTATATGCAACTAATTCAAGTAACTCATAAATTTTAAAACAAAACTTAAAATAAATCGGATGAACTGATAACATATAGAAATTCTTTAGTGTAGCTCTGTAAATTAATTACTAAGTCTATACACACTGTTTTCTACAGTAGCCATGCTTTTAAGCATCATGTTAGTTTCATTATGGTGGATGCGACCGTAGATCGTAATGGTACGAGATTACTCTGTGTGTCCAAACAGAACAAGAATGAGATATTTTTGGATGTCCCTGTTTAAGAACCACAATCACGATATAGACGAAAAACTATACGCTAATTTCGCATAACTCATAAACATTTGTACCAAATTGGAAGTTAATCAGATCATTTTAAAACATATCAGAATATTTTGTGACGCTCTATAGATCAATTATAAAGTCCATGCACAATATTTCCTACAGAAACTATGGTTTAAACATCTTAATAATGTATGTTAATATAATTATGTTGAATTAAGCGTATCCGTGATAAAATGTACTTAAACGAAATCCAGTCCATAGACTGTAAGGAAACGAAATATATTAATGTGTTCCAATACTCGTGCCATAATCATTATATATACCAAAGAGTATACAGAATACAGACAATACTTTATAGCTCAATAGTGCGTATGCACAATACGCACACAACACAGACATAAAACAAACTAGTTGGCATAGGTGGACTCTGCTCAGTTCCCCATCATATTTATATTCTCATAAATTTCTAGGGCGAGACATTATAATCATGTTAAAAGAAATGAATTTGACCAAAGCTTGATACAGTAACAGAATGAAATCCCCGCCTAATAGGCTATCCATCGCTCACTTCGATATATTTATCTTATTCTAATCTATTAATTTATTTTATCAGGGTCAATTCTGTTGTTTAGCTCTCATGCTACTATTTCCAATGCAATAATCCTCAAAATTCATATTTATATGAAAAATTTACAATTTCGCTATGTTGGTAAAATCGTAAATTACGAAATTTTCCTATTAGAATATTTGTATTCAATCATGTTCAAACAAATATCATAAATGTAATTTTGAAGTTGTCTAATGTATTTATGATCCTCAAAATGGAAGTTTATGCTCAATTTTGCCTTATTCTGCCATTTTAAGTAAATCGTAAATCCCAAATAACTTACAAGTTTTTTAAACTGGAAAAATCATAGTCAATGATATTCATGCCAGTATCCAGAATAATATTTAAAAAGTGGTTTGACATTTTACGATGAAAATATCCCTCAAGATTGACGTTTATGTGAAATTTTGCTCTATTCTGCAATGTTAAGAAATTCGTAAGTTTCCAATAACTTACGAAATTTTTATATTGGAAAATTTATAGTCATTAATATTCATGCCAGTGTTCTAATCTAAATAATATTTCAAAAGTAGTCTGACATCTTTACGATGAAAATATCTCTCAAAATTGACGTTTATGTGAAATTTTGCCCTATACTGCCATGTTACGAAATTCGTAAATTTCCAATAACTTGCGAAATTTTCAAAGTAGCATATTTATAGTTACTGATGTTCATTCTGGCATCAAAACTGATATTTTAAAACTGGTCCGACATTTTTAATGTTAAAAGTTTTCATTTAATGCACGTTTAAGTGAAATTTTGTCCTATTCTCCCATGTTAAGAAAATCGTAAATTTCTCATAACTTACGAAGTTTTTTAATTCGAATGTTGCAAATGAATAGGGTTCTTGCCAGTATCGAAAGTAATATTTTAAAACTGATCTGACCTCTCTGCGATCATTTGTTCGTGAGATATCGTGGTAACAGACTAACAAACTAACGGACTAACACACTAACGGACTGACACACTAACGGACTGACACACTAACACACTAACAGACACCCTACAGACAGACACCATACAAATTTGTCATTTTCGGATTCCTCACACCTGAAAACGTACAGTCGGTAACAAAAGTCTCCGAACACTAGCAAAAATTCCTATTTAAAAAAAGTACACTTAATACAGTTCTGTTAAATAAATCCTTGTCGAATACTGTTTTTAGACTGACTAAGAACAGGATTCGACAAGGATTTATATAACAAAACTGCAGTAAGTGTACTTTTTTTTATATAGGAATTTTTGCTAGTGTTCAGGAACTTTTGTTACCGACTGTATAAAAAAGTAAAAAAACCGAGGTCGAAATTTTTCACGATTACCTAAGTTCCCCATACCTATAGTATGATGGGGAACTAAAACTTGTTGAGTCAATGTAAAGACCTCCACTGTCATCCTGGCAATTATTTTTCTATCACAAACACAAAATTGGAAATTAATCCTTTTTGTGAATTGAACAATTTTTTTCTTTTTAATCTAAATTAATGTTTAACGTCACTTAAAAAAATAAAGAACTTTCAAAAAATTTTATTGAAATTGAAGAAATTTATTCTAGATTATTCTATATTCATAAAAATAATAATAATAATAATAATAATAATAATAATAAAATAAATAAATAAATAAAGTTGTAGAAACAAATTTTAAATTGCTTCATTTAATTAAAAATTTAATGTAATCACAATTTCTAGCTTCAAAAATTGTCAAATAAGCAACAATTTGTTTCAACACAATATATCATTTACCAAAGAAATAAGGGAGAAAAAGAAAAGGAAAAGACTAATATTCATTTAAATTCTAGTATCAAAGAAAAAGTTGAATTTGTATATTTTAAGTAAATTACACTACATAATTTAAAATAAGTCGTTTCACTTTAATCAGAAAAGTTGTTTGTATAATTTTTAATTGTTGACATTGAATGGGTCATACTAGAGCTACACAATGGTGCTGCAATTGCTGACGGTCTGTAATTTACTCTCAAAGGGTGGTTTGCACATGTGCCACTACAATTTTGATTTGTCGTAGAGGAGATAACTCCCTTGCTTCGGTGACCCCAGATGTATTATTTTCATGGAACATGAAGGACATTGCAGCCACGTCGGATTTTACGCGCATTAACCACGATTAACGTACACGACGGATTAGCTAAGGCGACCAAATGTCCCCATTTTGCAGGAACACTTCTCATTTTCGGTTTTTTTTTTTTTTTTTCTCCCGCGCGAACTAGTTTTTTAAGTAAAGCTTTTGTCGCGATTTATAATTTAAAATGAGGATTGTGCATTTTTTTTTAAGTATCCATATACTTAAAAATATGCTAACCAAGTTAAAAACAAAAAATAAATAAAAAAGTACTTTTGTCCCCATTTCTTATTTTGAAATTGATTGGTTGAGAGGATTTTTATGCCGTACTTGTGCTACACTATGGACAATTTATTTTGAAATTGAAGACACCATACTATTTTGTCTCCACTTTTCTTTTAGAAGAATTTGGTCACCTTATTTGACCGGTCCGAATGTCGGATCTACAATCCTTCGATTAGTAGCTTGACACTCTATCAACTAACATTTAAATTCATTTGAAAACTTGTGAAACCAGAGGTGTCGAGACTTGAGTAGAGCAATTATGACAGTACTGCTTCAGTTGGGGATGTGTGGAGCCACGGAATCTCGTAACCAGCGGTGTCACGAGCTAACGGGTTTAGCGTGTTATCAACATCTGATCGTGAAAGATAATAATCGCAATTAAGAATTATAGAATTAACTAAAATTATATGAGATAAATATATATTTCTTAATAAAGGAAACTAATTATTTAAAATGAAAAAAAAATTAAATGATGTCTTAGGGGTACATACAAATGAATCACTTCCGGTTGCAAAGCCGTTTGCAAGCGTTCCAAATCTATGACTACAGTCGACAGCAAAAGTATCCGACCACTTGCAAAAATTCCTATGTAAAAAAAGCGCTCTTAACACTGTTTTGTTATATAAATCCTTGTCGAATCCCGTTCTTAGACTGACTAAGAACAGGATTCAACAAGGATGTATTTAACAAAACTGCATTAAGTGTACTTTTTTATATGGGAAATTTTGCTAGTGCTCGTATACTTTTGTTGCTGACTGTATTTGCAAAAAAACTTGCAAAATTTACGTCATCGAAATTACAAGCGTTCCGTTTGTATATAACCCTTAAAAATATTAAATTTTGTGTTTAAAAAATTGTCGTTAATAGCAATTTTCTGTACAAATATATAAATTTATCTATAAAATTCCTTTTTCTGTGAAATTCTCAAGCGAGAATTTTTATAAAAGATATATACTCACCTTCAGTCCGACTTGGAATCGAACCCAACATTGGAAAAATAGTTATGTTCTCAAATATTAAATTATAAGTAATGATAAAATTCATAATCAAATAAGATTTCATAATATGTTAGTAGATTTTATATATCAACAAAAGTTAACGCTATAAATTTCACTACAGATTATAACATTTAAACAACTTGAGTGTTCAAGCTACCTTTAATTCAGTTGGATCTTCAATAAGAATTTAGTGTTATTTATAAACAAAGATAATTTAGAAAACCTTAAGTTTTACAGTGTGATCTAGAATCGAACCAATCATCTCTTAACTTTATATTCACAAGAATTTATCAATGAATTATACTATAGATACGGTTTAAGGTGTATACAGGACATGGTTTTAAGATATTAATATGTGATTTTTAGTGAAAAGGTATTGGAAAAATAGTGAGTAATGCTGACCGGGATGTCGGCCTGGATAGCTCAATTGGTAGAGCCTTGACCTTGTAAGTCAAAGATCCGGGGTTCGAGTCCCGGTCCAGGCATTATTTTCACTCAGTCGGAAAAATAAAATTTCAATTAATTGGAAAAATAGTTAAATTCTCAAATATTAATAAAATTCTGTCACTCGTTAAGATTACAGTATTTGATATAAAGTTTTAAAATATATATACATACAAGAACTTAATTTTTATTAATAAATTCCCTTATACATTCTCACATGCATATACAGTCGGCAGCATAATTTTTCGAGCACTAGCCAATAATTCCTATATTAAAAAAGTACACTTAAGACTGTTTTGTTAAATAAATCCTTGTCGAATCATGTGCTTAGACTGACTAAGAACATGATTCGATAAGGATTTATTTAACAAAGCAGTATTAAGTGTACTTTTTTTAGACAGGGATTGTTGCTAGTGCTCGAATAATTTTGCAGCCGACTGTATAACAATTCGAAAATTTTCAAATATTCATATACTATAAATTTTCTAAAACTCTTAAAAACAATTAGAAATTACCGTATATTAATTTAAAGCATGATCTAGGAACGAACCCGTCACCTCTCGATTTGTAGTTTTTGAAAAATTCTTATGATTTATTTATTATTTAACTTAACATCATTGAGAAGAAATGCAAACTTCATTAAGTAAACAAAGTGAAATAACCAGTCTAATAAGCTACCATTCACTTAATTTTATTCAAATTAGTTTACAAATACACATTTTTTTTTCTTTTTTTTTTTTTTTTTTTTTTTTGAGTTATTTAACAAAAACTTTGAAAAGGTATTTCATGTAAAATTTTCAAACAAAGTTTAAATAACATTAAATTTTCACATACCTCTATGCACTGTTAAAAATTTCAACAGAAAACTCTGTGTAATCTATTACCTTAAGTCTTACGTAAAATTACAGAGAAAAATAAACGGAGATGTTAAAAAACTTACTTTATACATTCATTTTAATAAGTAATATTAATTTAATTAGTTAATGGTGAGGATATATTTCGGACTTGGAATGCTTTTTCTAAAGTTGAAACAGTCATTTTTAACTTTGATTGAAAAATTAAATAATAAAAATACGTAAAAATACAGAATAAAGACTGAGAATCTCAATTATTCACTTTTAAATAAGAATTACTGTAAATTTACAGAGATTCTCGATAAAAATTTACATTAAATTTACAGAAATTTTTAACAGTGTGTATTCGCTTACGAAAATGTTGGAGAATTTTCACTACAAGCTGTAATCGCTAGTAGTTAAGTATTTGTTTCTCGAATCATTGGTAAGAGACAACATGTGATTTCATACAGTATTTTATTTTCATACAGTAAAATGGCATTTACGTCCTCCTAATTGACTTTATTAGTTGAATATTTTAGTTTTCATATAAATTCTTTTTATTAATTTTGAGTAAACCCTAAAGAAATGAGTGATAACCTTTAAAAAGAATTTGGTGTTATTTAGTAAATTGTATTTGGCATGATTTTGAGTTATTTGATATTTTTGAATGCATTTAATGAGATTTATAACGAATTTGATGTTTCATTTTTTGAAGCATGAGCTAAAATCGAGCTAGACACTTCTTAACCTTATATTCATACACATGCATTTCCATACGTTATTTATGCATTTGCGCATGCATTCTTAATTTAATTATTTTAGCTATGTAATAATGTACGTACAAAAAACTGTATTTTTTACAAAAAGTTTATACTACAAATGCAAATAAAATCCCTTCTAATCACATGTGCATGCATACACACATGCATTCATGCATTACTATTCATTTATTTAAAGTATACATATATATAGAAAGGTTTAAAAAATGTATTTACTTAATAGAGTAAACCAGAAATTTAAAAGTTATGCATAATAGAAAACGGGTTGAAATCACATACTTACCAGTTTAAGAATTTGTAAGAAAGAAATCACGAAATTTGAAATTTATGCGTTCACCATGTGTAATAATAACGTATCTTCTTCAGAAATACTAAAACTATAGGATACGAGAAATTTGACCGTGAAAAGTCTAAACTTTACGACAGATCGTAAAATGTTTTCCCCTTAAAATATCTAACATAGATGCTGCGTACATGAAATCCAGGGTCGAAATGAACAAATTATCTGTCTGGACACGTTGATAAACTAGAATATTTTACAAGATTTAGCTATTAAAGTAACATATTTGGCGAGATTAACAAGGGTTATAAAGAATTTTGTTGCTTTTATGCTTTACATAGAGCATATATTTGGCGATATTTTAAATGTATTTGGCGACAAACATGTAGTAGATATTCAGTCACAAAGAAAATTTCATCAGTTGCTGCTATATTTCTGAAGAGCGTGCATGTTTAATTTTATAATTGGATACTGCATGACACTCTATTTTCTGAAATTAGATCGGGAGATTTATCTGAAGAGGTACCTACTGCAAATCCGCAGTTCACGTCATCACAAATCAAGGACAAGAAGTTGTCTAATACTTTAGTTTGTACAACTTGCAATAAATCTTTTTCTAAAAAGTCTAATTTGACACGACACAAGATGATTCATCTGAATGAAAAATTTTTTGTTTGCAAAATATGTCAGAAAGCATTTAGTAGGTCAGATGATTTAAAGAGTCATTTAAAAATTCCTGAAAAGACTCATAAAATATGGATGTGAACAATTTAGCGAAAGCTTTAATCACAAATATCAGTTGTTGGATCATATAAGAAAAAATCACCGAAAATCTTCACATCAACATTCAGACAAACAGTGTGCTGAAATATTTAGAAAGAAATACAAATTATTAGAACATATGAGAAAAAATCGTCGAAAGTCTACAACCCAACATTTATGTGAAAAATGCAACGTGCATGTAAAGCAGATTTGCTTCGTCATTTTCTTACTTTCGAGCATCATTGCTTAGTGCCTATAATGAATTTTGATCAAGATCTACTTAAGGAGAAAACTAAACATTTTAAAAGACAAAATGCTCTCAATACTTTTACAACTACAACCTTTGACAATGAAAATAATGTTGTGGACTTGTTTTCATTTTTTATTAATTTGAAAACTGACATTTTAAATGAACTGAACTATCAATTAAATGAGGAAAAAGCGATGAAATGGTTTGCTGTTGTGAATGCCCTTAGTCGCACTTCCCAAGATGGTGAAGTATTTATTACTCCCCACTTTCGATCGAAAAGGAAGATGGCATATTTAGCAAGTGATATGAATAATGATCTTGATGAAGCGTTTAACAAGATAATGAAAATAATAACAGGAGACTTGGCGTTGGAATATTAAAACCCGAATAAACTACTACGTCAGAAACGCCAAAAGAAAAATATTTGCGATGCATACCGCTGTTTCGGTAGCCTTAAGCGTACCGTCTTCAGTGCAAAAAGAATTCTGAATCTGGAGAAGTGCTCGTATATATAGGAGAGGGACCGAATTTAGTTCAATTAATAGGATTACGGGAAAGGTAGAGTGTGTGGCCAATAGGAATTTAGGAATGTTAGCTGTGTAAACAGTAGAAAAATTAAGAAAATGTGGACTGAATGTAAAATTTCCAACAAACAGACAAATGGGGAACAGCGAAATCACAATTTACAAGGTTTTTAAAATTTTTATAAATATGAAAAGCTTCAAAGAAATCGAGTTCATGAATGGATTTAGGTCTGCAAATTATTTTAGCTGAATTAAATTTAAAATTATGATTTTCCTCCCAGCAATGTTTAGAAATAGCCGATTTATTGGTTTCTTGTTTGCGGACGTAATTCATGTGTTCTTTTAGACGAAATTTAAGACTGCGTTTAGTTTGGCCAATGTATGATAAACCACACTGGCAGGAAATACTATAAATGACCCAAGAATTATACATGTCAATGGGATCTTTCAATTTTCGCCTTCCAATAAACTCACCTTTTCTCAGTTAAAAGATCCCATTGATATGCATAATTCTTGGGGTATTTATAGTATTTCCTGTCAGTGTGGTTTATCATATATTGGCCAAACTAAACGCAGTCTTAAATTTTATAAAAGAACATATGAATTACGTCCGCAAACAAGAAACCAATAAATCTGAGGAGATGCGTGTTTTTGTTCAACAACAATCGCCTTCATCAAGTTTTGAGGATGAGAAGTTGTCTAATCCTATAATATTTTGTAATGAGACTTTTTTTTTTTTAAATCCTATCTGACTTAACACATGAAGGCTCACAATGAAAACCTTATATTTGTGATACATATAAGAAAGCATTTAGTATGTCGTACGATTTTAAGAAACATTTAGAAACTCACAGAAAGCCTCGCATCGTATACGAATGTGAATATTATAAGGAAAATTTTATTCGTAAACGTGACTTATTAAAGCATAACAGAAGAATTCAAAAACGAACTTTACATACACACCGTTGTGATAAATGCATTGAAGTCTTTAGAACCAAGCAAGATTTATCAAAACATAAAAGAATGCTACATCGAAAGACTTTACCTGAATATCTATGTGTTAAATGTAACGAAACTTTTCGTTATAAATACGAATTATTACAACATAACAGAAAAAAAACCACCGTAAAGATTCTTCTGCTTACGTATGTACAAAATGTAATGGACGAAATACAGAAGTTTTCTTTCGTTCTAAATTTATACGATATGTTTAACGCCAAATTTGTATTATTGTCAAATACATTATAAAATGTTATCAAAATCATGCCAAATGCAGTTAAAATGTTACTAAATCGTTTATAAATACTATTAAATACTTATTAAATGTTATCATAATACTTGCATTTATCACTCACTTCTTTTGGTTTACTCTAAAATAATGTAAGTAATTTATATGAAAAGTAAAATATTCAACTAATAAAGTCAATTAGGATAAGATAAGTGTATCCATGGGTACCCTATTGGGTGGGTATTTCAATCTGTTTAATTATTGAATTTTGTATTTCTTCTCAATGATTTCCTAAACGCCACCGCTGGTTTGTATACAGAGATACCCGATAGAATCCCAAAGCAATATGTTTTATGAGAAGTATTTCTATAAACCATATTTTAATGTCTTTATTTTGAGCAAATTGCAATGAAAAGAGATTTTTACTCATATGCACTATAAATAAAAAAAAGAAAAGAAAAGAAAAAAGAAAGAAAGAGAAGGAGGGAAAACGTTTTTTGTAGAATATAGTATATTTGGCGTTAAGATTTACATGGCTACACTAAAATATTCAGATACATTAAAAGCTATTTCCATTTGCGGTAAAATATTTTTAGCACTTTTCAACAATGTTTAAGAGTGATTATGAATTCAATTAGTCTATCAGCCTTTCTGCCATTCTGTCTGCCCATTGTCAAAGTACATTGAAGATTAAACGATGCAATCAGCACGTACAGTTGGAAAGTGTTAATAATCTATGGGAACTGCATTATTTTTCGTTCTTGCTTAAAATTTAAAATATTCAGTGATTCAGAGTTGTTAAAACGGCTGGTAACTATTATATATTCGGAAAGTCAAGTGGAGTCACTCCAGATTTTTTTTTTTTTTTTTTTTTTTTTTTTTAATATTATAATTACGAAAAAATGTATGGCGCTTTCTGTAATGTTCTGGAAAAATGATTATGATGCTGGAATTTCACCCTCTTTCCGAAATGTCCTGCGACGATTACTATGCTAAGCGGACACTTTTTCCTTTAAGAATTGCTCTAAATTCCACTTATCTTTTGGTTTGTTATTCACTTATTTGTCCAGGGATGAGAAATTTCCGCTTTTCTTACCACCATTATTTTTATACGATAATATCTCTCCTATTCAATCACAAAAAAATAACTTTAAAACATTATACATTTCTCAGTACAAAAGTATAATGGAGGCAAAAAAAGTGGAAAATTCTTATCCCAAGTTAATAAAAGTTTACACAGTTCTGAATTTAGCAAAAATCTGAATGGGTGGTATGTAAATAAATAAATAATAGAAGCACTACTTTGTAGCAACAGGATAGCTATTGCTTTCAATTTCTTCATTTCCATACCTTACCAAAGATTGCACTTTTATCAATATCAATGACTGACAGTTCTTGCAATACCACAATAAGTCATTGAATAACATTTTAATGCAATTTTTTAAGTCTTAACCAGATAAGAAATTCACTCATAAATATCAAATACTCTTTTCTTTCTTTCTCTTTTTTTTTTTTTTTTTTTTTTTTTTTCTTTTTCAGTAGTAGAAAATTACGTTATCGTTCATGGCACTATCGGCTGCGAACCTTGGTTCAAAGTATTGAAAAATCAAAGGCACGAATAATGTGAGCCGTTGTGAACAATTCTGTTTGACAGTTGTAAATAATTTTTGCCGCATGTTTCGATTTCGAGATGCTGCTTCGTTTCTCATTGATAAGATAACATACAATGCTTCATTTATAGATAATGAATTCACCTCAATCACCATATCTGGGAAACAAACACGGTCGACTGAGATAAAATTATCATAAATACCTACGAAAATTTGGTTCATTTTCATTTATCTAATGATGCAAAAATAGCTCTGCTTGCTATATGTCAAAAGTATTTAAATATAGGTTTTTAAACCCTTACGAACCTTTTATCTTGGTATAATTGTAAGGTGTCATGTTTACTTCTCTAATTGTTTTCGATCTTTTCACTGGAAGCACTGATGTTTAAATAAAATTACACATAAATAATAATTAATAATTACAAGATAAAAAGAACTTTTTATATACCATGTTTTTAAAATTTCTGTTGAATCATAGAAACACTACCGAAGGCAGCGGGGACCTGAAATAATTAGCTAAAAGTATTTTTAAAAAATGCATTGTCACCGTGTTCTGGGCTATTCTAAAAGCTTCAAATATCTAGCTAGTCGGGAAGTTATATGATTGTTGAATCATATAAACGCTACCGAAGGCAGCGGGGACCCGAAACAATTGGCTAAAAGTATTTAAAAAATGCATTGTTATCGTGTTTTGAGCTATTCTAAAAGTTTCGAATGTCTAGCTAGTCGAGAAGTTCGTTAATTAAATTTACTGTTGAATCATATAAACGCTACCAAAGGCCGCGGAGACCCGAAACAGTTGACTAAAAGTATTAAAAAAACACATTGTCACCGTGTTCTGAGCTATTCTGAAAGTTTCAAATGTCTAGCTAGTCGGGAAGTTAGTTAAAAATCGATTGCAAGATCTGTACTGGACAAACAAACAAACAAATAAACAAACAAACAAGAATCGAAGTTAATAAAAACATGGTAAAATAGTGTTTAGAATATCATCACTCAGTTGTGTGATTGTAATATGTATATTTTTTCAACTATTAGACTTCATTATTAATATTATATAATATTTTATTATTATATATAGTATTTTATGATATATATTACATTCTATATAAGGTAATTCCGGGAGAGATGCCCCACTTAAGGGAAGGAAGCTATAAAATAAATTGGGTAGTAACAATGACAACGAAAATTTGTGGTAAATACATAATAGATATTGTTTATTACTACTAAGTAGTTTTTTTGTACCATATTGTAAATTTTCTTTAAAAATAAAATAAAATTGCGGCAGCACTACATTTTGCCATCTCTCCCGAAGTTGCGGGTGAGATGCCCACTCACATGGGAGAGATGCCCTACCTGTAAAAAACATATTAAAAGGTTTTAACATTGGTCAATAGTGATCAATAGTGGTCAATGGTCCCCAAAGAGCTTGTTAGTTTTGGTATTATCTGTTTTTCTTCGACGACGAACTGTCCGAGAAGGTATTCCATAGTACCTAGCAGCTTCAATGACACCGATTTCCCCTGCTTCTAGTCTCAAGAGCCTCTTTTAAATGGTCTTCTGTCCAGGTCCCACCAGCTGTTCCAGTATTTTTTCTTTTGTACATACTGTAGTCATCTTTCTTTTTTATATACTGTTTTCTTTTTATATACTGTAGTCATCTTTCCTGAAACAAACACAAGAAGCATGGAACAACTGCATTAACAAATACAATAATAATTACCGGCACAATTAACCGCCCACCTACAGTTTCGTTAGTGCCCAAGATTATTTACGTTATAGTTTAAACGTTAAAGGTCAGTCTGACATACCTGAGCGTTTTTTGATTTCTTATCTGGATTCAATTTGCGTTTTTGTGATTTCGTTTTGAGTTGCCACTTCTAGAGATCATGCGAATTTGAATGTTATTTGATGAATTTTAATCTAAATTCACAATTTCAAAAAATATTTTTAAGTTAAAAATTTTAACGATTTACAAATATTACGCATTTTATAAAAACAATATTAGTTTAAAATTTAAACAATTAAATGACTTTTCTCGCTGTAAATGTATGTGGGGCATCTCACCCGAATATAATCTGGGGCATCTATCCTTTTGGTATGGGAGAGATGCCCCGGCAACTATCCAAAGTAAAAGATAGCAAAAATGGCGGCACAATGGCCGAAGTCGACTGATCAACTTCTTACTACAGATTTTTAAACTTATATTAAAAAAAATCCATTTTTATTAACTAGTGCCAGCCTTACAATGCAACATCACTCTTATAAACAGAGTAGAAAAAACATGGTACTTACTTGAAATATTGTTGTGACAGCAGAACACAAAGAAATAAGTTCACGTAACTTCCACAGCACACCATTCAACATCTATCTGAAATAATAATCGGACTCGCAGAGCCATCTATCATTGCGTTTCGAAATTATATTAAGTGGGGCATCTCTACCGGTGGGGCAACTCACCCGAAATTACCTTATTACAGATAGAGTAATAATCTGCAATCATTTACAGATTCAAGGCCCTCAAAATATGTAAATATAACAAAAACACCAAAAGAGACAGATTTCTCAATGTAACATTCATAAAACACGAAATTACAGGTAATATAACAGTGCAAAATGCACAATAAATTCTAAAGAAGTACATGATTGTTTGTTTTTCCTCTTGAGATTTATTAATCATTTTTTTTTCTTTTTTGATTCTTTAAAAAATAATATAAAAATATTTCGGAATATATATCAACAGAGATTATGACAATAAAACTTTTAAGTTTTGGTTTTAATTATAACGAATTATTAGGCATGCTTATTTTTCATGCATAGAACAAATGTATTAAAAAATATCATCGGTTCGGTTTTTACTTTTAACGCATTGTACACAATATTCTATATCTATATAATGATAATCGTTTGTTTGTAATAGGCGGAAAATTCTTCATCTTCATTTTATTATACATTTTAACCAACTTAGTGAGCATGCATACGTCATAGATGTTGTTTGTCATCTTCTTCTTTTTTCTTTAAAACTCGCAACAAATTAAAAACTTAAATTAATTAAAACCGCTATTCAAATTTACAGACAATTGCTAACTTACCCTTATATTTTAACTTTTTTTGCTCACCACTTTATGCAAAAAAATCAAAAGAATATTAAAAATTCAAAATTAATATTACAAATTAAGCGCAACTCGCACTTTTTACTTTCTTCTACATTCAATAGAAAAAAAGTATTAGCTTCGTATAAATTTTCAACTTCTTGTTTTCGATGGAATTACATGATTTGAGAGGTGTAGTACACGTTTTGACCATTTTTTGAAAATGTGTGTGTGTGTGTGTGACAAAATTTTGTGGCAACTGTATCTCAGGAACTACTGCACAGAACTTCATACAATTTGGCATTTGACAAAAATTAGTGCCTATCAACTTTTGGTTAAAATCATCCAACATTTGCCATCTGACTTTATCTAAATTTTTATCATGGCTATATAGGAAAGAATTTCGTATACATGTGCATAAAGAGGATTATTTTGTAAGAATCAGTGTAAAATTAAAAAGAATTAATTATAATAGGGATAGTTAAGTGGAAAAATTTTTTTGTATATGTAGAAGCATCGAATATACAAATGCATAGGGAGCATCGGGGGAGACGGGGGATTTTCACTATAGGTATCTTTCAAAAGAACTCATGAATACCTTTAAAACGAAGGGTTGAAACATCGATCTGTGATATTTTAAAATAAAGTTATCGATTTTTTTTCATTTTTAATAATAATAATAATAATAATAATAATAATAAACGCATTTTTTTTTTCTTTTTTTTAAGATTCATATAGAGAATAAAACTGACATTCTTTAGATATTTTGTGAGTGTTATACTACTTCTCTAGAATGGAAATCGTCTGAATTAGTAATGGAATATAATTTTAATAAATAATAATTTTAATAAATTATTTTTAGTGAATGAATTTGTATTAGGAAAATATAGAAAAAAGTCATATGGTGACCACAACATACTAGTTTTTTCAAGATTTCAAGATGCATAAAAAAAATTACTCGGGAAATGTTTCAGCTGAATAAGTTTAGGCCTAGACATCAAACAGAGCCTTAAATTATTACCATATGAATTAATACTTTACCTGAAGCACGTCTGCGACCCCTGCGATAATCAATAGAAAATAAATAAATAAATAAATCGCCAAACATTGAATAAAAGAACGTATTTTTACATAGATTATTGTTGAACAAAATTATATCTAACAAGACCCTGACTTCAATATATTTTTGTTTAATTACTTAACTCACAGACGTAGTTTCTTAAGTCGGCACGGTACTGACATGAAATCTTACTGTAAATTAAAAAAATATATATATACCCATGTACATGGTAGAGAAAGGATTGTTTTGGGGCAAAGTATTGGAAATTAAATTCTTATTATATTTACACGTTTTGAGGTGTACTGAATCCCAAATTAAAGTGTTTAGTAGTTGGTTTGTCTGTCTGTGTGTGTATGCATGCGTGTGTGGCTGTTATTAGCATATCTCAAGAACAAATAGTAACAGGAAGTCCAAACTCGGCATTCTAAATCTGTGTCATATAGGGTTGCTACACTATAATTTTCGTTAAGATTAAGCTAATATTTCGTGTACAGGGCCTTCCAAGAGAATTCAGATACATTACGTCTATGGGCTAAATTTTTACTAGGTACAGTTTAACCCTATTACTCTATTCTAGAAATAGGACGTTTATACTTTAGGTAAAAAAATTTAAACCACCCCTGATATTTGTGCAATTGTATTTTTACTCTCGAGTAATACACCTTGAGGTGAGATGTCACTTGCTCTGACCTCTCAAAAATAAGTTATGTATTATTTTCAGCAAGTTAAAAAATCTCTGGGGTCCACCTGGACTCCCGGATACAGTAATAGGGTTAATATCTATAGGTTGAACGAAACCAAATGAAATGAAAATATATTTTTTAATACACTTTTATTAGATTCACCTGTATGTATGTTTGTATGTATGTTTGTAACCGCTCTGGGAGCAAATAAAAAATCTATATTGTAAAAAAAGACTTTCCCTTCGTGAACGCTGTAGCTTTGAGGTAAAGCTCCGGGCTACGAACCTAAAGATCTAACGTTCGATCCCAGTCAGGGGAGATTTTTTAAAAATGGTTTTTGTTTAATTCTAAATTATTTATTAGTTCACATTTCAATAAAAGCGTGTTCTTTAATTTTTTAAAAGTATAATGTTATTTTATTTTTATTTATTTTTATATGCATAAAAGCATGTTTTGTGTAGAATACGGTATGAAAATCATTCACCAATCATATGCAGAGCTATCCAAAAGAATTACAATATAGTGAGACTCTACTTGGAAATAGCTGTAACTGATATCTGGTTGTGCTGTGTATTATTAATGTAAGACACAATTTAAATATACAGTGTGATGTGCACATAATTTACAGATGGCAAACCAATCTATCAATAATTAAGCAAAAACGTTCTTTTCTATTGAATGTAATTGGTAGAGATGCTTTATATTTTATCATGTCCAGGAAAACTGCTCAGAAATAAAAATCAATATCTCATACCCGTACGATAAGTGTTTTTTCAAGTTAAATTCTTAGCGCTTGTCTTTTGTATAATTACGTGTTTTGAAGTTACCTAAATACTAAAATCAAATCTTTAACGTTTGATTATTGTGTACGTCTGCTGTCAGCGTAACCAAAAAACAAATAATTTCAAGCAAATCAAATGTTGTATTTTGAAGTTCATATGAAGTTGTTACTTGAAAAATTTGATCAAGATTGATAAGTTTCAAGGAATAGTGTGTATAAAAGTTGCCTAAATAATTTGGAATAAACTTTTAAATTTAATAATAGCCTCGAATTCTATATAATTGTGGGTATTATAATCAAATAGAGGGGGGGATGAGGGCGGAATTTTTTCCTTATTTTAAGGGGTCAGACTACTTTTAAAAATGAAAAAAGTTAAGAAATCTTTGATCAACTTTCAGAATTGTTTTTAGAAAAATGAATGCATGTTTAAACATTTTATTTTTTATTTTTATTTATTTATTTATATTTTATTTTTATTTAATTAATTAATTATTTATATTTATTTTTAATTAATTAATTAATTAATTAATTAATGTTTTATTTTTATTTATTTAATTATTTATTTTTGTGTGTGTGTATGTTAATTAGTATGACATTACTATATTAATTAAAAATATTATTTTGGTTTACTTTAAAACAGAAGATTGTTTTTATTGCAGATTAATTTTTAAAAAATTCAAAGTTTTTTAAAAAAAATTCATAAATACCAATCACTGCGTGTAAGATATCTCAATTACAAATTTCTTTATTCGTATAATTTTTACATTAAACGAAACAAAACATTCAAATTAAGTATCTGAACTGAACTAAAAGGTTTTAATTATTTTAATAATATGGCATTTAATTAATAATTAAATTTGAAATATGAAATTATCATAAAAAATTTTATATTGCTACAATCATATTTTTTTTTCTATTGAACAAAACTTCTTATTTTTAGTTTATTTTATTCATTATGTCAGAATTGAAAAATTGAGAAAAATTTTAAGTTCAGTTTGAGTTTAATATACTCAAATACTCTTTTAAAATATCATGCTCGCAGAGAGAAAGTACCCTTGAATTAAAAAATAAATAAATAATCTGCAATATAATTAATTTTCTATTTTAAAGTAAACCAAAATAATATTTTTAATCAATAGTGTAATGTCATACTAGTTAACACACACACACAAAATTGTTTGTACATGCTTTCATTCTCTTTAAAAAAATTCTGAAAGTTAATTGAAAATTTCTTCCATTTCAGATTTTTGAAAGTAGTCTGCCCCTTTAATCTGTTCTTAAACTTTGTTCTTTTTTTGTTCGGCAGATAGCTGTACAACTTCGAAATTTAGCAAATTGATGTTTCAGAGGAATAGAAGAAATTAAATAGAAAAGCACCACAAAACTGGCGTTGTAAAAAACATTACTTACAAACTTTGAATGAACACCATAAAATGCAATAAACTCGCAACAATTGTTTCGGGTCGAAAAAACACACGACCCTTCATCAGGCGAATAAAGTAAGCACGAGTGCTGCAGTCAAAGCGGCAACGCACAAAATCGTTAAAAATGAAAAGAAAAACTTTATAAAGTAGAAAGTAAATATAGCTACTGGTGTGAGTAGAATTGTACAAGAAAACAAGAAAATAAATAAATGAGTGAGATTAAACATATAACAATCTAAGGATATCAAAAATTAAACGAAAATCTAAGTTACGTGAGTAATTTCAAAGCATCAGAGAAGAATGGAGTAGAAGAATTCGCGTTTTCACGTTTAACGATTTTGTGCGTTGCCGCTTTGACTGCAGCACTCGTGCTTACTTTATTCGCCTGATGAAGGGTCGTGTGTTTTTTCGAACCGAAACAATTGTTGCGATTTATTGCATTTTATGGTGTTTATTCAAAGTTTGTAAGTAATGTAGCAGAAATTACTTTAAATTTCTTAGTAGTCGCGAGTTCACATTTCTGCTTTGAGAATACTCTCTTGCCTAATTTTTTCACCAGATAAAAGCCAGTGTTACTACATTCACTCAAAACAACTGTTGCGAGTTTCTTCAATTTTTTTGTGTTTACTTACAACATTATTTATTCATAAAATTAGTTATTATTTAAATATAATCAGATTTAATATATAGAAGTTTCAAACCAAACATTTCTCGAAAATTTAGAAAGCTAATCTTTTTCTTTTTACACTAAGCGACAAAAAAAAAAAAAAAGCCACACTGCAGAAAAATTAACTTTTAGCTTTCTTATTTGTAATAACTTCAAAACTAATTATTAAAACATAATACCAAAGAGATAAAATGATATCTATGTACATTTTCCTTTTAGTAATTCTCTTTATTGCGCTCTACTAAGTACTCAATAAAAATCTACTTAAAAATTTCTATTTAAACATAATAAACATATATTTTGTATTCTATTATGGTTTATTATATGAAATGAACACGTTATATTTTAATATAAGAAATAAAATTGTTTATTTGTTAGATCTAAACAATTACTGAACAAAAAAAAGTATTTAGTATTGGTTAATTCCGCCTTTATATGGAATGACTGCTTTAATGCGTAGCGCTTATTAGTATTATACAGTTTTTAACATAAACCTCAGAAATTTCATTGTGCCAAGCATATTAAATATGCATATTTTTTTTTTCTAGCTCTTGAAAAATTGTAGGCCACAAATTTCGTTTTCCCACCCCTCTCCTATTATGTCTGTAGACTAAACATTTTCGATCGGATTGAGATCAGAACTATTTCCAGATCTAGAAAAGAGGAAATTCTATAATATTCTTTCTAAGATTTAATCTAAAGCGAAAAAATTAACGACTACTTGCAGAATTATAGGTGCGCCTGGGGATGAATACATAACTTTACCAATTTCAATCAAATAAACATAATACAAACCAGGGTTTGAAAAAAACTGAGTTTTTTTTAAAAAGTCCAGCCCACCTGGGCCCACCCTCTAAAACCCGGGTTTTATCGGGGTTTTTCAGAAAACTTTTAAATCTTTATTTCATTTTAAGTGTTCTACCTAAATTGGTCAGTTTTAAATGTGATCACAGGAAAAAACTTAAACCTAATTTAAAAGTCCAATGATTTATAGCTATTTATTACTAGTATTATTTCATATACTAATACTATGCAACTGCAATTAGATTTCTTTCAAATTATTAAAAAAGCTGTTATACTTAATTATTACATATACACACATTATTAAATATAATTTGTCAATATATACATTTTTGTTTCAAAAATTAAAAACTTCTTATAAACATAATTACATATATTTTATTAGGTAAAACATAAAAAATATCAGATATTTCTGAATGAAAACCAATTTTTTTACTTTAGCACTAACGGAATACGCCAGCGGAGTGTGACGTTACTGACCATCTGTGGAGCCAAGAAAAAGATTTCCTATGTTAATTTTCCATTGGATTTTTTGTAAAAAAATATTAAAAATTGAGAAAAATTATTTCTCGATTTTAATCCCCATATTTGGATATAATTACAAATTAGTTGTCGTGCACAATGTGTTAGATTAAGTTATTTTGCTATCAAATTGACAAAATTTTAATTTTAAATTTCAAAACTCTGTCGTCCTTGGCGTTTCTTGAATTCGTCGATAAAAAACGTAATACAAAAATATATATGCCAGATGTATATTTTCGTAATATGTATTGTATGAAATATTGTTTCATATTATTCATTGCTCTTTTAATATAAGTTGTTAAAATAACCATGATTTTTGAAGGGAATTAAATATGTTCGCCAGATAATTTGGCGATATTTTTTTTTCCGCCAAGGATGACAGATAGGAAATCTGTTCCGCTGTAACATATGAGTATCTTATATCAGACACTTTATTTAAACATTTGAAAATAAATTTGACTTCAAATTATGATAGAATATTTATCATTTTCCTTTTAATTAGTATATTAGTTGGACATTTATTGTGTTAATATCACTCCTTGAAATGAAATGTTAATGTTTTCAATCGAATGTGGAAGTTGAGCTGAGAATGGATGAGTAGAGTCCCCGCAAAATTAATGAGTTAAGCGAATTGCGAGGGATGGCGAAGCCTCCCTCAGCATTGATGAGCGTAGCGAGCAGGGGAAGAACCCCTAGTATAATACAAATTAACTTATTTTTGTCAAATTAACGCAATGCAGACGTGAGGAGAGAATTCCAAAAGAAAATAAACCTCGCCCACTATACTTGACTCAAGGCCTGACTATCCCACAGGCACCTGGGGCCCGTGCCCTGGTCACAAAATTTCTGAGGGGCACAAAATTTTACTAATGTTTAAAATGTTTTTGTCTTTAGATCCCAAAACAGATACTGATTAATTTTTTGACCAAATAACCAGGGTTGGGGTTTAGGACGTCTGAAACTGGTTTTGGACAGGACAGGTGGTTTTTACCGTCCAAAAGTGTCCTAAACTGTCTAAAACTGTACAAAACTGTCTGAAAGTGTCCAAAACCTAAAATTATAAGAAATTCTATTCCCTACATTCTCAGTAGCAATTATAATTAGTAATTAAAAGTATTTTATTCTGAAAATTTAGACCTTTTTAAGTTAAAAGAAATTTACGACTCAAAAAATTTTCTTACAATAAAAAATGAATGATATTATATTCAAAATGAATAATTTGTCTTTAATTTTTAATTGCCAAAATACTTTTACATATCCAATATTTTACAGAAAATATTTTTAAAAGTTCTTTCATAAATTACATACATTAAAAGATACCAAAAATAAAATATAAAAGTTATAATTAGGCAATGAAGTATATGTATTTTCAAAAACAGCAGATATGCCCCCCCCCCCCCCCAAAAAAAAAAAAAAAAAAAAACTTCAAAGTGTGTATTATTTAATATTTTTACAAATATATTTTCTCATTTATTCAAGAATAAAATATCTTTGTGTAGCTGCACATTTTTTAATATTTATTTCAAGATGATTTATTGTAAATCTTACATAGATATAATAATAATTATATATTAATTTGTTCTCTTGATATATTTATTCACGTTGCTTATACATACTGTGTATTTGTGTGTAAATATTATAAATATCAATGTTTGAGGTACAATTATCCATGTTTTTCCTTTAAAGCTTCAGTAATAAATTTTTACTTTTGAATATTATAATTGTTAATATATGTATCTTTCACTAAACATTATGGAATATACTGGAAAATTTTACAAAACAACAATAATTATAATAATTTTGTAAATTTTTCAAATATTTGCATAATTTTAATAAAATATAATTAGACTAAAAAATATAGTTTTGGACAGTTTAAGACACCAAGGTTTTGGACAGTACGGTAAAAACCATGGTTTATACCGTGGTTTTTACCATAGTGTCCGAAACCTTGCCAACCCTGCAAATAACATTTTTTGGTCTGTTTTTACACCTGCAAAATTTGTGGTATGTTAATAACCGTTTTTTTTTTTTTTTTTTTTTTTTTAATTATTATTGGGGGGGGGGGGGGTAGCTTTTTCAAATGGGCACAAAAAACTTAATTAAATTGCCAGGGCACAAAAAATTTTTAGTCGGGCCCAGATTTGACTCTATGTGTGAATAACGTCAATAAACACGAATGCATAAACGCCAATGGCATTTACCGCATCGATTGCTGAAGACGAATTTTAAATGATTTTATTACGAATATGCAAAATATAGTGTAAACTTTAAAAAAAAAAGAGTAAAGGCATTACAAAATAGGACCATATCCGATGTGGATATATTGAGTCTTTCTTCTTAAATATTAAATAAATTTTTCTAGTTTTTCCTCACTAAGTTTTCATTTTAATCCTGTTGTCCATATTTTTGCATTTGAATATTTTAGGATACACCTCAAGTTCAATGTAATCTGGGATGTTTTAGAAAACACGGGAGTTTACTGCACCACTATTTCCAAAAAATAAAATTTGTAATATATTTTCGCAGGTAAATGTGCACTTTCCCTGCAAACATTTATTATAAATTTTATGTTATAGAAATGGCGAAAATATTACTAAAAAAAAGGTCGCCTGTGGAAGCCCTAAATAAACATTCGATAATTGATTAACATTTTTTATTTATTTATTTAATAAGTTTAATAACTTATTATTACTATTTTTATTATTATTTATTATTATTATTTTTTTTAATCATGTTGTTCATATTTTTGTATTTGGTTATTGTATGGTTTCCAAGCCATAAGTTATTTAAATTTTACTCCATGAAGTAACATAATAAAATATTTTATTATTATTATTATTATATATCGAATCAAATTTTGCGCATTTGTTGTTTTAAAGTTCTTTAGCGTACAAAATCTATTACCAAAGAAAAGCGCAATAGTATTTATATCGGATTAGTTCCAATCACGGCGAAAATTTACATTTATTATGGAAAAATAATTAAAAAATAATCTGGTATGTCACTCACACGACTTTCTCTACCCTGAAATTTAGTGCTAAAAGTACAGATTGCATATTAAGAGTTAAGATAACGAGTACTGTTATGTAAGCCTATGTTAAAACAATTCAAATTAGGCTTCGGGAGAGCTTTATTTAACAAATAATTCTGTGTGAGCGGGCTCCCCTCCCTCCCCGTTTCATTATTGTATATACATTTATATAGAATTCAAATCTGTTATTAAGTTCAAAAGTTTATTTAAAGTTATTCAGTCAACTTTCACACGCATCATTTCTTGAAACTTACCAATCTTGAACGAACTTTTCTAGTAACAAACATATTAACTTCAAAATACATCATTTATATCGCCTGAAATTATTTGTTTTTAATTTGCTCTAACTGACACAGCCACAGATCAAACTATAAAACAAAAGCCAGGAAGCCTCAAAACGTGTAAATATACAAAAAAACATGTGATGAATATTTAGCTTTAAAAAATACATTATTTATCATACGGCTATGAGGACTTAATTTCAATTCCTGAGCAGCTTTCCTTGACACAGTAAAATATTATAGTCCCCTTTCACTTACAAATAAAAAAAGAATATTATGACTTAAGTATTGGCAGCCCTCTATATCTTCTGAAAGTTATGTGCACATCACATGATGCACATAAATATAATCCTATATTAATAACACACGGCACAACCTAAAGTACACTTCCATCAATTTACAAATATTGTCGTGTACACGTGTATAACTACATATTGTTGTTACAAATATATAGTTATTTTAAGTAGCCCTGTAAACGAACAGTGATGGATTTCTATACCATATTCTACATGAAACATGTTTTTACGCGTATAAAAAAATATATAACCGTTTCGTTTGGTTTAGTGCAGTCTATAGATGTTAAACTCTACTAACCTGCAATTTTCCCCATAGACGTAATGTATTTGACCTCTCTTGGGTATCCCTGTACGCAAACCATTTGCTTGATCTGAACGAAAAGTTTAGTGTAGTATCCCTATATGATACACATTTAGAATACCAAGTTTGAACTTTTTGCTACATATGTATATATATATATATATATATATATATATATATATATATATTAATATGCTGATAACAGACAGACACACAAACCAACCGCTAAAAACATGATTTTTTGGATTCAGGGCGCCTCAAGACGTGCAAATACAACAAAAACTCAATTTCGAAAATTTGACCCAAAAACAATACTTTCTGCACCTTATGGGTAAGAGAAAGTAATAAAGTGAGAGATGTGACTTATCACTTTTAAAGAGTTAGATAATGATCTTACACTTTTTATACTTAGGAATTCAAACAGTTATTTAAAATAATTTTAGGCACAAGCACTATATGTTTAGTAATTTCTTTTATTTCATATTTAAAATGTTAAATGTTCATCTTTTTTTTCTTTTTTTTTTTACCTGTTAGAATCTTAATGAATAGTTTACATTCTATGTGGGCTCATAATTTATTTTTCTCTAAATATACAGACGGACCCCTAACACATTTTCGCTTGTAATTCTATCAAGAATTAATTAAAAGTATATAAATATGTAGTACCTTTTTCCGGATGCCTTGATCTCAGAAATTTGAATATTAAGTTAAAAAATGAAGGTTGCTATTGAAAAAATGATTTTGATGTTAGTTTAAAAATGTAGACGATCCCGAAGCAAATTCTAACTATACCGTCATAAACTAGACGTTATTACTAATCGATTACCACCAGCCGTGTATTTATAGAACGATCTGCGACAAAATTAATTGAGGGATTTTTTTTACCCCTGACTGTTCAATATTTGTATGCTTTTGTGGTAATTGTACATTTATATACACAGATATATATATATATATATATATATATATATATATATATATTCAAAATTTAATCCTTGTTATTATTTTTCTTAATGTATATATATATATTTAATTCTTAGAACAAGAATGGATTTCAATACAATTTTACAAATCTGAAAAAAATTTACACAACATTATTCTGAAGCATTAAATGCACACGTGTAATTTTCACTGATCTATATTTGTAGCAAATACTTTTTTACAACGCATGCGCGAAAGATATATATATATATATTAATAATTATTATATTGGTTGAAAGCTAGATATATTGGGCAAATTACGTCAAAGTTTTTTTGAACAGAGTACAAATTAAGTAAACACATTTAATTTGAAGTCTTGGAGATCAAATTATTTTAACCACATTACAAAACTTCTTTTTGGGGAAAAAAAAAAAAAAAAAAAAAAAAAAAACCTTAATGGGCATATATCTTGAACAAAATTTTATTTATTTTATAAGACTTTTGAGTTCATAAGGAGTTTTTCACAAAAAAGAACTTTTGCAACATGGTCAAAATAATTGGATCTCAAAACTAAATGTGCAGCATGTGAAAAGACCTTTATGAAATTTTAACTCTGGAAAATATTTTAAATCTCGCTCATATTTTTTTGCCGATGATTTGCTTATTATTTTTTTTTTTTTTTTCTTTTGAGATGAAATTTTGACACGAGTTGCGCAACATATCAAACTTTCAACCTATTCAATAAAATAAAAATAAAATAAAAAAATCTTTCACGCACACGCAGTAAAAAGATATTTCCGAGTTATGATCATATCTCAGCAAAAATTACATGTGCGAAGTTTGTGTTTTACTTTAATGTTTTTCTAAGGTTTTGTTTATTTTTCCGCAAGTTTTGTAAAATTTTGCTGAAATTGAAATCCATTCTTATTATAAGCAAAAGACTTGTCAAAATAATAATAATAATAATAATACTTTTTGAAAAATTATATATATATATGTATATATATTGAAAAGCTTTTCACACATTGTAGAAAATAAAACCAAATATCACATGAAGAATTAGAAAAAACATGAATAAAGATCTCTGAAAAAATTAAGCATCTTCTAATGAATACATACAATATCAATACTTTTTCAAGGGCATAAATTGAATGCTGTGTGCAAATTTGGTGTTATTTCTGTCGTACTGTATGCAATTTCTAATAATTTACAGTATGCTATGTCTAGTAACACCCAATGGATGTGTAAATAACGTCAAACTCAATAAGAAAATGGAAAAACAAAAGACAAACATACTTTTAAAAACTACAAGCACCAATATTACTTACCTAAGAATAAATAATAAAACTAAAATTATTACTTACTATACAATTACAAAAAACCGTTGATATCGCTTCAAACATACCAGCATAGCAACGAGGCAAAATGCGCAGGGAGATGTACAATCGTAGTTAACTTCTATACTATTAAGTAAAAAATAAAATTTAAAACAAAATGTATCTGCTAATGATATTAACAACTAAGCAATAAAAATTAAATTTGATTAAATTTTTAAAATTTAATTTTTCTCAGTCATACATAATTATGACATTCGTGAATTCGTAATACAGTAGTAACGTTCAATGTGAGGGTTTTTTTATTGGATCTAAAAAGAATGAAAGATGGATGAATGATGACGCCTTCTTATTAGAGAGAAAAAAGTAATGGCCCACATTATTTATTTATTTATTTATTAATATTTTGCTTATGTAAACCTAAATAAATGGTTGCTTTTTAAAGAATCCTATTAGAAAATCGGACACTTAATAAAAAACACCATGCATAAGAAGGTAATATTAAAAGTTATTAAATAAAATACGTTAGGAGGTTTAACAATCGTTTTTCAATTGAATTCCTCTACAAATGGAAGCTTATAAAAATTTCTTTACAAAGCCAGACTAATTAAAAACACCATACTAAAAGTAATTATAAATATATTAAAATATATTGTATAAATTTTTAACTTAATCTTTTTTTCTTTTTTAATAAAAACAAAAGGAAATAATGATTGATAGGAATTTGACAGTTAATAATAAAATATTAAAAATTAATAGTTAAAATTTGTTAAAGTTTAAGTTTTAGAATTTAAATTTAGTAAGCAATAACATTTTGTGTGTGTGTGTAATATATAAACACTATAACAAGGATTAGAAGACATTAAAAATAAGATTTAATTATTGAATTTACTAGATATTTAGGATATCCATAAAGTCTAGCCTGAAAATAGATAGCTTTAACGTTTTTACTTTTATATTTATCAGAACAAAGATTTTATATTCTATATAAGAAATTAATAAGAATATTTTTATAAATAGTTTCATGCAAACATGATTTGAAATGAGTAAATAAATTAACTTTAAAAGTAAATTCTTTTTTCTTATCAAAAATATCAAAATCTAAGTTTCCATTGCCGTTATATATCTTTAAGTCTAGAAAGTTTATTTGTTCATTAATCATATCATTTTTAGTTAATGAAAGACTATTAGGATAATTATCTTTGAAGGTGTTAGTATTGCTATCATTAAAGTAAAAAACGATAATATCATCAATATATCTGAAGAACATAAAATCATTACATTAAAAGAAGTTTCTTTCATAATAATAAAGATATAAATCAGATAATAAACTACTAGCAGAGCCACCTTGTGGAATAGCTTTAATACTCTTATAAATATTATGACTGTATAGAATAAAATTATTATGTAATATGAAATTTAGTAAAGTTTTAAAGTAATGAAACGGTATTTTTTTTTTCTTTTATACTATGTTGATGTTCATTAAAAAGAATTAACATAGTGTTATGCAAGTCATGAATGTCAATATTATTGAATAAATCATTAAAATCAAATGTACTAATATTTGCAATATCTTTGAAATTTTTAATTTTATGAAGAAGTTGAAAACTATTTTTAATACAATGCTGTTATGTAGAAATCACATATTAACAAAAAAATATATATATATATATTTAATTAAATTCAAATCTATTTTAACGTTTAATATAATAATATACTCGTGTACACAATAATAGTCTTTAATTAACCGCTGAATCCTTTCTCCCTCAATAAAATAAAATAAAAAGTAGGTGAAAAAGTAAATCTTGCTGTAAGCAAAATCCCACTATATCATTTCGGTTTTAAAAGAATACCAGATGACTTATTTCATTCTTATGTTATGCGTAAATCAAATTCTAATAGCTAACGTACTTTGGATCAGTTTCTCAAGATTATCCTAAGAAAGAATTAATTATATTTCTTTCCTGTGCATTTGCCGTCTCTAGTTTTTCAATTCTCATAACTAAAGTTTGGCATCATACTGGGTTAATATAACATGGCAAACCTTCTCGCAGTATTCAAAATTATTAACTTAATGAATATACAACGGATCTAAAAAAACCGTTTTCGGGGTGCTCTTTGCGGTAAAAATTTGTATGCCAACATGATCGTGATTTTGGATTTTGGCTAAAAATTTGGGACACTCTCTCACTGATCACCGTCAAATGAACATCTATTAATACTGGATTAGGATCGCTCTCTCTCTCTCTTTCTTTGCAGTCCCCAAACAGAATGTACTGTTGTTTAAATTTGATTATGATGCCACTATATTTTTCCCTGATACTGTCGCACAGCTCTTTTGACTGCTAAATAAAAAGCATTTTTGAATTGTCATTCAGGAATGTTCTGCATGGCCAGTTTGAATGGAAATTATCGAACCTAAACTACATAATTCTACAAGTAAATTTCTTCCAGCAACCATCTTTACGATAAATGCATATTGTCATCTATCATATTAAAATACAAAACACTTTCTTTAAGACCAAAATCGTACAATCTGGGCATGCCCTTGAAAATTTTGAACTAATTCGGAACGGAATATTCCTTTCTCTTTACGTAGTGTAATACGAACATCGATGATAGAGACCGAGCAGATGTCATTGATATTTCATATGTCTATGGCAGACACCTAATTAAAGCTCAATGATAAAAATAATTCACGCGATTAATTCATTGATTCATACTTTCTAAGGTAGTATTTTAAAAACAAAGCAATTTGTGAATTGCTACCGCTTACCGTCGCACGAATTTTCGCTGAAAATTTTCTTACACACCATAGTATTTCAAGATGTTTAGTTTACTTAAAATACTATAAATGTGGCGCTATCTTTTAGCATAAAAAACATGAACATATTGATGAAATATCCCCCCCCCTATTAAAGAAAAAATAAATAAATAAGGGTACTTTAATATTAACAAATTAACAGAGTTTATTTTTTTTTTTTATTTTTTATTTATTTTTTTTTTCTAAGTTAAATTTTATTAGGTTTAGAAAAGATTAATATTTAAAATCACAGTAGTTTTTTTTTTTTTTTTAATCTATTTATTATAATCTCTGATATTTCATTTCCATACTATATTAGAAACAATAATAAGACTTAAAATATTGAAATTTTATACGAGTAAAAATTTACATAGTATAATTTATTATTAGAAATTTAATGAGCAAATTATTATTATTATTATTTTAATAATATCAAATTCATTTTAATTTTTTTAATAGTACACTTTTGTTGGAACTGTAGTATTTTGATAATATAAAGTGCTATGCTAAAAAATAAAATAAAATAAATAAATAAGTTATTGTGGGTTTCAATCAAAATCAAGTAAAGATGTTATTTATTTTTTAAATAGCATGGTCTATTTTCAAGTGCAAATAAAATTGTAATTATAGAACATAAAGAAAACACAAAACACTAATAAAATTTATTTTAAATAAAATTATTTTGCCTTTTATAAATTAATATGATTTAAAAAAGAGAGAGGTAGATTAAAAAAATAAATAAAAAAGACTTTTAATTTTGTTGGACATTATAGCTCATAGATGGCACCAAAACTGTCATATTCAGATGGAGTATCATGGATGTTCCATAAGTTTTATTTTCATGCTCTATAGTAAACTATATTTGGCATATTGTTTAGTGTGAAGAAAGGAAAGCTTTATTTACATTAATATATGGTAATAATCATTTAACTGTATTTTTTAATCGTTGCACAGTAGTAAAGTTATTTTAACCAAATTCACAATTTTGCTTATCCCTCATCTTCTATGTCTTTCTTATCTTAACGACTGTATTTTAAACCCATTATTTTGTGCTGCAAAAGCGATAGTGTTTGATTTCTGTCATTTTTGTGGTGTCTTCATGGGTTTTCTACAGCTTTATTCTTAAATTTACATGCTCAACATTCTCATAAATTAAATATAAATAATTCATAAGTGGAAGGCACAGTTTCATATATGACCCCCCCCCTCCCCCCTCCTTTCTGATTATTCAACATATTTCAACGTATTTCTGTCTAAATTTTATTTTCAAACTATTATAGTTGCATTTCAAAGATGAGCCTTGACATTGATTTTTATCTAATCTTTTAAAATATTCTGATTTTAAGATCTATTTTAAATTTTCGTAATACAAGCTAGTTTTATTTGGAAGAAATATTTTAAGTTATTTTGGTTTTGTATTTATTTTTAATACGTGATACGTAATATCCTTGATATTGTCACTTAATAAAACAATTTTTTAAGTGTTTAATTTTTATTTGTTTTTAATTATTTTACAACCTATTTATGAATTAAAATAAAATGTTTTTTCAGTAAAAATATATTTTTAATTTATACCGATGTGCAGTTTATTTTTTACAATGAATTAATATATTGGTTTAAATCCAAATAATTTTACAAATATGGAAAGGAAAAATCAGAACCAAAGCTATGATTTTACACTTAAAATATATTTATTATTGTCTTGGCAAAATAGAATTAAATATGTATTTTGCAAGTGAGTGAAATCTATTTCTTTCATGCCCTTTGCTGAAAAACTGTGATCTATTACCATTGATATTAAGTTAATATAATTAAGTATTTGTATTTTTTTACTTTTGCGTGAAAAGCAACGAACAAATCGCACAGTAAACATGAAACGAGTGCAATTCTGTAGATCATAAGTCGATTTGGTGAGGTAGGAAATAATTTTATTAAGGGATTAATTTACATGCATGATGCTCTGTTAAATATTATCATAAATATTGATACTATCTTATTTAGAAATATTGGTTTTTTTCGATAATTTATGTAAGTTCTGCTTCTCTTTTAATTATTATTAGCATTCTTTTGGTCATACTTAGAGTAAAATTAGTAAAAGCTTATATGATTTTAATTTTACTATGTGGAGCACGCTTAAATTTTGTATATTGAAATTTCATGAAATTTTAATATGGGTGTCTTTCGAAAGATCTCGTCAATACCTTTAAAATGAATGGTTGAACTATAGATCTGTGATAATTTAAAACAAAATTATAGATTTTTTTTTTTTATCTCTAAACGAAAAAAAAAAAACTTAGAAAAAATTGTATTTCTTTTGATACAGTTTCCGCCGCTTATTAAAATCACATTCGTTCTTAGCCAAAGTGATTTTATTAAGCGGCTGATTTTTATGTCCTGCGAACGTTCCTAAACTTAAGGTAAAGGTATTACTTCCCTGAATTTGGAAAGAAATTTCAAAATATAACGAATAATGGAATAAGTAAACAATATTAATTAATTTTTGAGAGATAATTAATTAATTGTTCCTTCGATATAACTAAATTAAACGCATTCCAAATTTCCATGCACTTTTCTTCGAGGAAAATCATCATTACTTTGCCAAAAGTTCAAGCAGTTCTTTTAAATTTAAAATATTTCCGTTTAAACCTCATGAATTATAGTAATTTCAAAATAAGAACTAGAAATTGCCTTTTAATAATTAAAAAAAAAATCCTTTCAAATTAAATTTGTAATTTATTACAGCGCTTTGAAGAATGCATGCTTTGAAATTGTTACGGAGATAAGTTGTGGGCCGTGTTTAATTTGTAACTGTGCTGCAAGTGTTCCGCAAACCTTCGACAATGAGCGATAAAGGAAAGTTTGTTGTGTTTTAATTTATTCTTCTATTAAAAGAAAAAAAAAAAAAAAAAAAAAAAAAAATCACAATGCAAATAAATTTTTTTTAGTGTGTATAAATGATATTTTTTGCTGCTGAGTAGATATTTTTGAGTTTATTAACCGGCGATGCTGATTTTATTAAGTGGCGGCTTTAAAAGTAGTTTGTATTGATTCAATTCCGGTCCTGGCAATTTGATCAGATTAAGCGGCTGATTTTATTAACCAGTGAATTTATTAAGCGGCGGTTACTGTATTGGCAAAAAATTGACTTTCTTTCTTCATTTAATGATATAATTTTGTCAGGTAAAAATCGTCTGCATTTATAATGGAAAATAATTTAATAAATAATTTGTATTCAATGAATTTTGTGTAAAATTAGATAGAAGAAAGTCATGTGGTGGCCACATCATACTAGTTCTTTTTTTTTTTTTTTCCTATTGAATTGAAAACGATGTTTTTCGGATACAATATATGGAGATCATCCTTTTGGATGTTCTACATATATACATATATATAAATTACTTATAAAACACAACGACAGTAGTTCTAAATAGGGAGCCTATATATTCATGATAATATAGGCTCCCTAGTTCAAAAGAACCAGATCTTATTCAAGTTCCCAAAGCAGTGTTGCCAGATGGTCGACAGCCAGTTTCCCCAAACAGACTTTCAATTCAAATTTCCCCAAATCAGGGGATTTCTCAAAATAATCCCCAACTCAATTTCTACTAAAAAAGTAAATTTCTTAAAAAAAAAAAAAAAAAAAAAAGAAAGAAAAAAAAAATCGAAATAATTAGCAGATTTACGCCCAAATGTTCCCCCATATGAAGCTCATTTTTGAAAAAAATCCTCAAATACAAGAATAATTTCATACACACGCTAGTTATTAATTCTATTAATAAATAGTGCATCTCTAGTATGAATAGAGGCTAGTAAATTAACTTTTAATTAATTAATTTTACACTGATTAATTAATTTTTTATACATATTAATTATCGAAAATTTTTAAATCTGCATGAAGAACTGAGTCTAGTTTCATCAGCTCTCCCTAGGTTATTCGTTAAGATGTATTAATAGACCCTCTAATCAAATGTATTTATACTAAATTCCATATGTGTATAACAACGGGCGCTGAGGATGTTCGTAGGTTGTCTTTTCATCCTCAGGATATTCTGAGGATATTCTAAAGAGAAATGGAACCCCAAAGCAAAAAAATGTCCTTACATGCTGAAGAAAACTGCTTAAAGTCCGTACGCGTAAGGACAAATGGGAATTGATGAGGTAGACCATTTAAGACTAAAAAGCGGAAAAATTCTCTAGGTTTCTCCCCAAACATTTCAAAAATCCCCATACAATTCCCCACAAATATTCAGTCCCCAAAAGCCCAAAAAATCCCCAAAATGGGGACAAATCCCCAATCTGGCATCACTACAAAGCGTGTAAATCCACCGAAAAGCAATAGTTAAAAAGTTTCATTAATTCGAATACTTTTTCTTTATGAATATAATTACATGCAATATAAACTAAATGATAATGCTGTTGTAACTTATTGAAGCAAAGATATCAGCCTTTATTTTTGCTTCATTACTATTATTTTACTATCGAATTGAAAACTGTGTATTTTGAACAGAATATATAGAAATAATGGGTTTGGACAAAATCTCGCGAGGACAAAATATCGCCGACGTAAATTAATACAAAGCAAAAAGGAGTTGGTAATTATTAGTAATGTTGTATAAAATTTCATGACAACACATACACTGACATTCTGACAAACCTACAACAAAAAATTTTTTAAATTTTACTTAAAATAGTTTAAAGACTATATTTATTAACTTTTGTCAAGATTAGTCATAATGAATTCAATCGGTCTTATCAATTTTAAAATTTTTAATTGAAGTTTATGAATAGCGTTCAGCTTTAATGTCAGCAGTGTTGTACACGATTTTTAAAATGTATTTTGAATAGTGAAAAGCAAAAGATAAAATAACTTAAAAATAAACATAGATAAAATAATGAAATTCAACTTTATGATTTAATTAATTAATTAATCAAATTAATTAATTAATATTTATAAGACCATGTGGCCCGGCCCCCGCCAGAGATCACGCGTGACACAAAATCAAATTTTCAAATAGATCATACTATTTTTTTGACGCGATATTTTGTCCGGCGAGATTTTGTCCCGCGATATTATGTCCGAATCCCAGAAATGAGTAATCCTTCTGAATATTTTAAGTCAGTTTCATATCACACCGATTATATAAAACACGACAACAGTAGTTTTTGAATAGCTAAATCATCGGGATTCTAAAACGTCTAAATCTGTTAATAAAAAACATTTAAAATTTTTCGTTAATTCTAAATAATTTTCTTTGTGAATATAATTGCATGCGCAATATTAATTGAATGTTAATTCTGTTGGAACTTACTGAAGAACAGATAGCGTTTATTTTCGCTTCTTTACTTTCGCTTTGCTATTGAATTGAAACACTGTTTTCCGGATAGAATCATACGGAGATAATCATTCTGAATATTTTAAGTCAACTGTAATGTCACATTGAATAATGCACGAAAGGAACTCTTGAAAAAGTGTTTTCGAGAAAAAATATATTTTACATAATAATAATAATATTAATATTTCTAAAATAGTTTTTACAATCTTATATGATTCTATGTGAAATTATGATAGCTAGACACTCAGCAATTTAATTAATTCGAAGAAATTTTACCAAAAACTTTTGTATAAATTTTAAAAACAAAAAACACTTTGTTTATTATTATTATTATTATTATTCATTTTTGATTTGACAAAGGGAATCCTTCCTTACTCATTTAATAATCTCTTTTAATTTCTAACATGCTTCTTAAATTTATTTATTTATTAGCAAACCCGTGCAAAATTTTCGCACTTTATTTCTTTTCTTATTTACCTTTAAAATTTGAAACTCATAAATATTATACCAATTTCATTACCTAATTAAAATTTTAATTTACCAGAAGCCAAGTTATTATTAGATCCAAATTAATATTATGCAATAGTGAAACCAAAGTCATTCAAAAAAAAGGTTTCAAAATAAGATCCATGGTTGACGACCCAGTTTTCATACTTCTGCCGGCAGTACAGTTTTAGTATAGAGCCCCCATGACTCCTTTTAAATTTTTGTACCTATATTGGCGATGGCAATTTATTTATTTGTTTTCGCCTAATTTTTGTTTAAAAAAAAAAAACTAATTCTTACTTTGGTTATACTTTTTATAACTGCGTTTTTTCAATTTATGATAATAATTCATATTCTGTACATATCTTTAAAGTATTGCTAGGTTAAAAAATGACGCTTGCAAAGATTCTGAAGAAGCAACTTTTAAAGATAATTTTTTTTTATAAATGGTCTCATAAGACAAATGTCGTCATTTTTAATACGCTTTTATTAGCTTCACCTGTATGTATGTTTGTAACCGCTCTGGGAGAAAACAAAAAATCTATATTGTAAAAAAAGATTTTTCCTATGTGAACGCTGTGGCTGTGGGGTAAAGCTCCGCGCTATGAGCCTGAAGGTCTAGCGTTCGAGCCCAGTCAGGGGTGATTTTTAAAAATTGGTTTTTGTTTAATTCTAAATTATTTAAATTAAAGATTTAAATGTATGTAAATATTATGGTGTGTCACTCACACGATTTTCTCTTACCCTGCATTTTAATACTAAGATATTTTGCGCTTTTTAGTTCACATTTCTATAAAAGAGTGTTCTTTAATTTTTTAAAACTGTAATATTATTTCTAATTAGATCATTAAGCAGAGACCGCGTTCTTAAATATTGTTCATTTATAAATATTATTTTTTTTATAATTGTGTATTTTATTAATTACATTTAATTAATTTAATTAATTACTAGTTTCGACAAAATGTAATCGTAACTGGTCCACGTTACAGAAATATTATGTAGATTTTTAATTTTTTTTCCCCCGTGATAAAATGGGAAACTTGTTATAAATATGATGGAATCTGAAAATAATAATAGTAACAACAACAACAATGAGCTCTTCCCAGTATCGTTTTTACAGAATAATATTTCTTAAATATTTTTTACAATCTACATGATTCTATATGAAATTATAATAGATTGGCACTCTGCCATTTAATTAATTCTAAGAAATATTTCTGATATAGCATCTAAATTCCTTACACGATTGAGCTAAAAACTTATATACATATTATAGGTAACCATCGAAGAACTTTATAGATTTTGGTAACTCTATCACTTGTAGATTTTTATAGGGACACAATGAAAAATTCTTTATCATTATGGTTTGTGGATTCAAATTTTTTAAAGGGCTAATAGCATCTAAATACAAAAAGCATTACCTCAAATGTCGGCAAAAAATTGACTTTCTTTTATGATTGAGTATTATACAGTCGGCTGCAAAATGATCCGAGCACTAGCAAAAATTCCTATATAAGAAAAGCACACTTAATACCGTTTTGTTAAATGAATCCTTTCGAATCCTGTTCTTAATCAGTCTAAGAACATGATTCGACATGGATTTATTTAACAAAACAGTATTAAGTGCACTTTTTTTATATAGGAATTTTTGCTAGTACTCGGATACTTTCGTTGCCGACTGTAGTTTTTCATTTTCTCTTACCCACATATACGGTAAAGAAAGTATTGTTTCGGGGTCAAATTTTCGATATTGAGTTTTTGTTATATTTACACGTTTTGAGATTCCCTGAATCCGAAGAACAGGTTTTTAACGGTTGGTATGTGTGTATGTTATTAGCATATCTCAAGAACAAATAGCATCTAAACTCAGTATTCTAAATCCGTATCATATAGAGGTGCTACACCAAACATTTCGTTGGGATCGAAGAAATTGTTCGTGTACATGGATATCCAAGAGAATTCAAATACATTATATCTGTAGAGGAAGTTGCAATTAAGTGGAGTTTAACATCTATAGGCTGCACTGTACCAAATGAAATGAATATATATTTTTTATAGACACAAAAGCATGTTTCATTCAGAATATGGTATGAAGATCCTTAACCGTTCGTATACAGGGCTATACAAAAGATGTAGAATATTGTGGGTCAATACTAGAAAATTTATGGAAATGCATTTCAGGCTGTGCTATTATTAATATAGGATTACATAGGCGTAGCCAGCTTTCTTAGCGGGGGGGGGGGGGGTGCCCAAATTTTAAACTAAAAGTTACAATATGAATACATTATGAACATAGTGCGCATATGTATGCATATGTGCGTTTTAACACATGTATAAAAGTTACACAAGTTAACACATGTGCGTTTTAACATATAAATTAAGTAACTTTCTCTTAGAATAAATAACTAGACTTGACGCAGAACAGAAATATCAATATTTACACAATGTTAAAAATGCTAATGTAAAAAAATGTTAAATGCAGATTGCATTTTCGGTAGCGTAAATCGGTGCATTTGGCTTCCTTTGAAATATCATTTGATAAAGTTTGGACTTTCAGGGCAGTGCCGCTATCCGTCTAACAGAAAAGGAACAGAAGTTTGAAAATTGATTAAAACAAGGAAAGAATGTTGTTGCGCCTGCGCACTCTGTAAAGTTCGCTCCTTCGTTACGGAGCTCAGTTAGTTTGTAACTCCGCTCAAGGGAGGCTGGCATCTTTCTTTACTCCCATTTTTAAAGTTTTAAATAAATGTAGTAGTGATGTTTAAATCACCTCTAGTTTGTCAAGTTTTTATTACAGTCCACTATTTAAGTATTCAGAATGTTCTTATATAGTTTTAATTCTCTGATCTAACAAATGTTGCATAAAAAATATTAAATTGTGTCGAATATTTGGTTTCAGTACGAAACCAATGAATGTTAAAAGGTTAAATAAAAATCTTAAACCTTAAGTTATAAACGAAAACCTAAAAACTAAACTACGGAAAAACTTATACTATGGAACTTAAATTGCGCACACAAAGTGATAAAGGAGAATTATAATGATATATTTACTTTATTTATAATCTCGTTTCATTTCTTTTATTTTACCAGTTTCAAATTATGAACTTATATATATATATATATATATATATATATATATCAGGGTTGGGTTTCTTCCGGAAGAAACCAGTTTCTTCCAGGACAGTGGAAGAAACTGGAAAAAACCGGAAGAAACTGGAAGAAATGGAAGAAACTGGAAAAAATGGAAGAAACCAACCAAAGGACAAAACATATGTTCAAAATTAAAATTTATGAACTATATAAACTCAATACATAAATATAATGTTAAATCTAAACCATAATCTAATTAATATTAAAAATGCTTTTAGAAAAATAAGTTATTTGATAACAAATATTAAATATATATAAGTGATGGGTTTTTACTTTTCAATACTAATATTTTTAGAACTTTTTGCACAGATACTATCTCATATTATTATACATTCAAACAATACAAGTGATAATAATTACGGAATTTTTAGCCATAATATTTGTACTTTTTTTTTCTTTTTTTTAAAGGATACAATTTTTTGTATAAACTCGAAGCTAGTACCCAATGAGCTGTATCAATACGTAAGATACCTTTACTTTTAAATTCTCCTGCAAGTTCTCTAGGATTTAAAAAAAAAAAAAAAAAAAAAAAAAAAAAAACTATAGTTTGTATTTATCTATTTTAAGTTGAAAAATAAAGTGCAGTATTGAGCCTAAAAAATGTTTCATTTGTTTTACAGTCAACTCCCCCTAACTCTCAAAAGTTTTGTCCAGATGTTGTGCGGATTATAAGAATTTGCAGATTAAAGATCACTGCCTTTGTTCAGAGTTTTCTTTTGCAGATACAAAGTCAGTTATTATTAAATCTTAAATAGACATCAAAATGGAAAGACAATTTCTAATAAATTTTAGAATAAAACATTTCTTCAATGTTAATAAAACTAATCTATCACATTCATATATGATGGTAAATAACTTAAGCATATTCAAATAATATGTACGTATAAAATGTGAACAAACATATTTAAAAAATACGAAACAAAGTATTTTTGAAAGTTTGGAAATAATATTCATCACTGATTAATTCTGTTAAAATATTGATGTAATAGTGGTTTGTTATGAGCACCTATTTCTTCCAGCCGGTTTTTTCCATGGTTTTTTCCGCGTTTTTTTCCCCCTTGGAAGAAACTTGCCAACCCTGATATATATATATATTAAATTAATACAACCTTGTAGCTACTTTTTTTAAATTATTATTTTATTCGTTCCCATATTCATGAACAACATTTATTTTCTATATTTTAAAACATTGTTGTATTGTTGTAGTTGTGATGTTAGTTTCAAACAGAATAGTACAAACGGGTACTGTGATCGCTATAAAATTAAAGTGATACTTATTAAGATTGTAATAAACTGTTGTGTGTACCATAATATAAAAATGTGATGCGTGTAAAAGTCGCAAAAAATAAAATCAGCATTAAATTAATGTATCGAATCGGGGAAAGTGTACAAACACGCCACAGACCGGACCAAGCGCTGACTATTAGCCAAATAAATTTACAAATTACCACTGTACATGAGAATTCTATGACAAATTGCATAAAGTAAAATGAAAACATTAAAAGGGACACATACCATCGTACCAACAAAATTGTACTGAAAATCCCCTCAAAGTAAATGTATCAAAATGGAGGACAGATAAAAAGCTAGTGGGGTGTCTCATTATCCGACCATGCACTGGCCATCAGCCGAAAATATTGTCTAGCAACCACCACAATTCAAAATTGCATATATAATCGAATCCAGAAACATTCATTAATAAAATAGCATGAAAAATCATCATGACATAATGTCAGAAATTTTCTACCTACACAAATAAATGCCTTTGCTATTTAAAAAATTAAAAGACTAAATAATGGAGCATATTTTGCGCATACCTTTCTTTGATGTTTGTATTTTTTGTGTTGTCTTGAGATTAAATAATTATCAAGTCCTTCACATTTTTGCACATGAATCCAGAACAGTTTTGCGTTTCTTTAGTCATTCAATACCAGCTTTAATAGAATTATACACCATCTTCTCCAGATGCAGGATTTTCAGGAAAGTGGAAGTTGTGTTATAAAATCGCATAAGAAGAAGGAATCCGAATAAATATTTACACTTGCCTAATTTTTAGTAATTTTCTTTCTTTATTAATTACAAATACAAAATCGTCTGTTCATAAATACATAATTTATTTTCAGCAAAAAATCATTTGTTAAAGTTCAAAAGTTATGCAAACGATTATAAAATGTTTTATTATTATTAAATTTGAGTGACAGCTTTTAAATAGGGTAAAAAAAATTAAATAAATAAATAAAATGTGGCAGTTTAGTCACAAAAATAAGATATTGTATACTTGACCGAACATTTTTGAGGGGCTTTAAAAAAGTTGAAAATTGTTTTAGAAACAATTTTGTTTGGCATGTATTTTTGTGAAGGGGAAGCATGTCCATTGTATCCTTCAAAATCCTCTGTTTTGATTACTCTACCTGCATTCTTAAAACATTTAAGGCTTAAATTAAAAATATTTTTAAAATGGTTCAAAGAACTTTCACCCACAGTAAATTTTTCAAGAAAAGTCTGCTTATGATATGATTTACAATACTAATTTGAACTTTCCAGTGTTGTCTTTTTTTAAAAATAGCAAATGAGACAGGCCGACGAAGAAATTTTTTTCTTCAGGTTGATATGTTTTTCTGATATATTTTTGGATGCTGTTTAAGGAAAACCTATTTAAAAATTTCCCTCATGTACAGTTTTGGAAAAAAAAAAAAAAAAAAAAAGGAATTGTTTGAGCTTAAAGCTCCATTTCTTTCGACGACTGTCGCCATTTGCACTAGTGCGACGTAAAACCCAACCATCCATCCATCTCTTTCGACTCCCATCTAAATTATTTCCTTTAAAATTTGGGTGAAGAACAAGGAGAGCTGTTTCATCAATACATGAAAGAAATGGAAAGCAGGTATCAGAGACGATATATTTTTAACATATTAGCAGAATATTGTTGCATGTTGCATAGAGAACCCCCCCCCCCTTCCCCCCCACACACACAAGACCCTCAAGCCTTGCACAAGGTAAAATGCTCTAAAGGGAGATTCGATGTGATGAAATACATTTAAAAGATAATGTGTAAATAATTTAATAATAGTCTATTTCAATGCATTTTTTTATAAAAATTGTTTCGAAATTGTTATAACTTCTAGACGAATACTTCCGATTTTCATCCTTACTTTGTGAAAATTTCTTACGTCATAGAAAAAAAAAGTAATCATTTCTGAATTCAGATTATCAAAACACATTAGAGACACCCAATGCAGTACATAAAAAATTTGAAAAATACGATTTCACAGACCAGTGTAATCGGAAAAAAATTACCCACTAAGTAATTATGATATCAGACATGCATTCAAATCAACAATTACTAAAAAAATTCTTTTTGTATTCAAAGAACTTCAAAACCTGAAATTATCACAAATATTTAGTTTCGAAAATTTGACCCCGTAAATAATACTTTCTCTAATTCATGGTAAGGGAAAGTAATTTACAGGGGTGATTGTGACTCAAAGGTAAAAACCCTGAAAATTAGAGCCACAAATTAGAAAAAACCCAAAATGTCAAATAATACTCAAATTACTTAGCCAGAATCCCTCAATCTTTTTAACACTTTCCAACAAGGTTGAAAAGTGTTTATGACTTCGGTTTGTCTGTCTGTCTGTCTGTCTGTCCGTCTGTCTGTCTGTCCGTCTGTCTGTCTGTACGTCTGTCTGTCTGTCTGTCTGTCCGCGCTCTAACTCCCGTAAATATATATGGAATTTCTTGAAACTGATATATGTTATTCTAGTTCACTATCGGACGGTCCCTATTGAAAATGGAGTTTATACCTCCACTGGTTTGTCTACAGGGACACCCGAAAGTATTTCAAAGCATTGTGTTCTATGAGAGGTATTTCTATAAACTATAATTTTATACCTTTACTCTAAACATATCTTAATGAAATTGAAATATGTTATTCAAGTTCACTATCGGATGTTCCTTATTGAAAATGGAGTTTATACCTCTACTGGTTTGTGTACAGGGACACCCGAAAGAATTTCAAATCAAAGCATTGTGTTCAATGAGAGGTATTTCTATAAACCCTATTTTCATACCTTTACTATAGACATAATCTTAATGAAATTGAAATATTTTATTCAAGTTCACTATTGGGCGTTCCCTATTGAAAATGTAGTTTATACCTCTACTGGTTTGTGCACAGGGACACCCGAAAGTATTTCAAAGCATTGTGTTCTATGAGAGGTATTTCTATAAACCATAATTTTATACCTTTACTGTAGACATACCTTCATGAAATTAAAATATGTTAATGAAGTTCACTATTGGATGTTCCCTATTGAAAATGGAAATTATACCTCTACTGGTTTGTGTACAGGGACACCCGAAAGTACTTCAAAGCATTGTGTTCTATGAGAGGTATTTCTATAAACCATATTTCCATAACTTTACTCTAGACATATCTTAATGAAATTGAAATATGTTATTCATGTTCACTATCGGACGTTCCCTATTGAAAATGTAGTTTATACCTCTACTGGTTTGTGCACAGGGACACCTGAAAGTATTTCAAAAAATTGTGTTCTATGAGAGGTATTTCTATAAACCATATTTTTATACCTTTACTGTACACATATCTTAATGAAATTGAAATATCTTATTCAAGTTCAATATTGGACGTTCCCTATTGAAAATGGAGTTTATAACTGTACTCCGGTTTGTGTACAGGGACATCCAAAGTATTTTAAAGCATTGCTTCTATGAGAGGTATTTCTATAAACCATATTTTCTTAACTGTAGACATATCTTAATGAAATTGAAATATGTTATGCAAATTCACTATCGGTCGTTCCCTATTGAAAATGGAGTCTATTCCTCTACTGGTTTGTGTACAGGGACACCCGAAAGTATTTCAAAGCATTGTGTTCTATGAGAGGTCTCTCTATAAACCATATTTTCATATCTTTACTGTAGACATATCTTAATGAAATTGAAATATGTTATTCAAGCTCCCTATCGGATGTTTCCTGTATCAAATGGAGGAAATACCGCCATCGGTTTATGTACAGGGACACTCAAAAGTATTCCAAAGCATTGCGTTCTAGGAGAGATATTTCTATAAATCAAATTTTAATAACTTTACTATCCACGAAGTTTTAGGAAATTGAAATATGTTATTTTCATGCACAAAAGAATGCTTTCCATAGAATGTAGCATTATTAGCATTAGATTTACAGGGTGACACAAAAATATCCAGTGATATTAAGAGGTATTAATAAAAAATTGCTAGAATTGCACTTTCGTTTAAGTTAAGCGTTTTTAACACTTTCTAGCATTTTTTAAGTGTGAATATGATTTCCGTTTTGTGTATTTGCCTGTCCGTCCGTCTGTCTGTCCGATCTCTATCACCCGTAAATCTTTATGGAATTTCTTAAAACTGATATATGTTATTCAAGTTCACTATCGGATGTTCCCTATTGAAAATGGAGTTTATACCTCTACCGGTTTGTGTACAAATACACCCGAAAGTATTTCAAAGCATTGTGTTCTATGAGAGCCATTTCTATAATCCATATTTTCATACCTTTGCTGTAGACATATGAAATATGTTATGATATTTAAAAGTCTTTCTAATGTAAAAATCATTAAAATATTGAAATTTATTGTTAATACTCTAAAATAATGTTTCTTATAGAATACGATATGATTAACTTTCTGATTTACAGGGCTACACTAAAATATTCAGAGAGATCAAAAACTTTAATTATAATCTAATGGCTACATTTTATTTTGCGTTAAGCCTTTTTAACACTTTCCAAAATGAATCTTATATATCTTAATCAAATTAAAATATGTTATTCAAATTCCCTACTGGATGTTTCCTGTATAAAATGGAGGAAATACCACCACCGATTTGTATACAGGGACACTCAAAAGTATTCCAAAGCATTGCGTTCTATGAGAGATATTTCTATAAATCAAATTTTAATAACTTTACTATCCACGAAGTTTTAGGAAATTGAAATATGTTATTTATATGCACAAAAGAATGCTTTGCATAGAATATAGCATGATTAGCATTAGATTTACAGGGTGGCACAAAAATATCCAGTTATATTAATAGGTATTAATAAAAAATTGGTAGAATTGTACTTTCGTTTACGTTAAGCGTTTTTAACATTTTCTAGCATTTTTTAAGTGTGAATATGATTTCAAATTTGTGTATCTGCCTGTCCGTCCGTCTGTCTGTCTGCCTGTCTGTCTGTCCGATCTCTAACTCACGTAAATATTTATGTAATTTCTTGAAACTGATATATGTTATTCAAGTTCACTATCGGACGTTCCCTATTGAAAATGGAGTTTGTACCTCTGCAGGTTTGTGTACAGTGACACCCGAAAGTATTTAAAAAGCATTGTGTTCTATGAGATTTATTTCTATAAACCATATTTTCATATCTTTACTGTAGACATATCTTAATGATATTGAAATACGTTATTCAAATTCCCTATTGGATGTGCCCTGTATAAAATGGAGGAAATACCACCACCGATTTATATACAGGGACACTCAAAAGTATTCCAAACTCATTGCGTTCTATGAGAGATATTTCTATAAATCAAATTTTAATAACTTTACTTTCCACGAAGTTTTAGGAAACTGAAATATGTTATTTAAATGCACAAAAAAATTCGTTGCATAGAATGTAGCATGATTAGCATTAGATTTACAGGGTGACCCAAAAATATCCATTTATATTAAGAGTTATTAATAACAAAATGCTAGAATTGTACTTTCGTTTACGTTAAGCGTTTTTAACACTTTCTAACATTTTTAAGTGTGAATATGATTTCAGTTTGTGTATCTGTCCATCTGTCTGTCTGTCTGTAACCCCGCGCTTTAACTCCTGTAATTATTTATGGAATTTCTCGAAACTGATATATTTTACTGAAGTTTTTTATCAGATGTTACATATTGAAAAAGGAATGAATATCTCTTCTGGTTTGTGTACAGGGACACCCAAAAGCATTCGAAAGCATTGTGTTCTATAAGTGTTATTTTTATAAACATTATCCCTATAGAATTTTCCCCATTTAAAATGACATTAATAGGTCCTGTACAACTAGTTTGTTTACAGGGACAACAACAACAACAACAGAAAAAAAAAATGCCAATGCATTACGTTTTAGGACAAAGTTTTTTGAAAGTGATATTTAAAAGTCTTTCTAATGTAAAAATCATAAAAATATTGAAATTTATTGTTAATACTCTAAAATAATGTTTCTTATAGAATATGATATGATTAACTTTCTGATTTACAGGGCTACACTAAAATATTCAGAGAGATCAAAAACTTTAATTATAATCTAATGGCTACATTTTATTTTGCGTTAAGCCTTTTTAACACTTTCCAAAATGCCTAAAAGTAATTTTAAAATCAATTATTCTATCTGTATATTTTTCAGTCCTTCTGTCTGTTGTGTGATAACTTAGGCAAAGAATATTGAAAGTTATTCGATACAACAATTACGTACAGTTGGAAAGTGTTACTAATCAATGCGTACTGCATGATTTTTCTTTCTTGTTATATTACTTTCCGAACACTATAGTGAGGAAAGTATTGTAATCATGTGAAAAATCCAAATTCGAGATTTTGATGTTTCTATACGTTTTGAGGTCCCCTGAGTCCGTTTTCACTATTTTTACGATGATGTATGTATGTGTGTGTGTATGTGTGTATGTGTGTATGTCTGTGAGTGAACACGCTAGCGTCTAAACGCTTTGTTCGATTAACCTGAAAGTTGGTACGCATATTGTAAGTCACCATAGTACGAACCCTATAGATTTTGGTGAATCTAGCACTTATAGTTTTTTTACAGGGACACAAAGAAAAATTCTTTATCATTATGGCCTATGGGAGCAAAATCTTAAAAGTGCGATAGCATCTAAACGCCTTATTCATTGAGCAAAAATTTTATACACATATTATAGATCACAAATACTCAATCTGTATAGATTTTGGATAATCTAGCACTTATAGTTTTTTTACAGGGACACAAAGAAAAATTCTTTATCATTATGCCTATGGGGCCAAATTTTTAAAAATGTGATAGCGTCTAAACGCCTTATTAATCCGAGCAAAAAAATTGTACACATATTATAGATCACAGTTGAACTAACTGTATAGATTTTGGTGAATCTAGCACTTACAGTTTTTTTACAGGGACGCAAAGAAAAATTCTTTATCATTATGGCCTATGGGACTAAATTTTTAAAAGTACGATAGCATCTAAACGCCTTATTGAATTCAGCTGAAAATTTATATGAGTATTATAAATCACTGTTGCACTAACTATAAGCATTTTGGTGAATCTAACATTTATAGGTTTTTACAGGGACACAGCGAAAATTTCTTTATCATTATGATCTATGGGCTCAAAGTTCAGTAGCGTTAAATAAAACGACGTGTAATAGATGGAGAAAAATACTCAAACACTCTATTATGGTTTTCTCTCTTTTGTTTGTTTAACAACTCCTCTTTCTTTACTTTATCTACAAAACTGTTAATTACTCAATGTTCGGAAAGTCGAGTGGAGTCACTCCAGATTTTTTCATTCACATATCACTTAAATGACAAATGAACAACCAATGAAAACAAAACACAACTTTATAGGAAATATGAAAATGCAGATAAGTTAGAGAAAACCCCTGAAATCAGGAGTAAACCCTGAACACAAACACCCCTGTAATTATCATTTTTAAACGCTTTTGCTGGATGCAATATAATTTGGTAGGAATGCTTTTAATCGAGCCTAACTTTTCTTACAATCTTTTATACGAAAATTATTTTGTATCAAAAAAATATATTAGTTTCATTATGTTTAGTTCACTTTAAAAATGTTGTTGATATGTACCAACTAAAAATTTTGTACTTAAACAATAATGTATTTGAACTCTTTGCATGCCATAGTATACGGATCATTATGATATAAATTGAATGCGATTTTTAGACTTCCTGCCAATACCTGCTTTTGAGTTATGCCCATGCAGACTAACCACAAGAACCTGGTTATACAATTGAGCGGACCTCAAGACATACTATTGTAAAAACTATTTCATATTCAAAAATTGGATCGCAGAACATTACATTCTCCAACATGTATGGGTAAGAGAAAGATTTAAAAAAAAAAAAAAATGCTCATTAAAAAGAAATGACAAAAAAAACTTTACTCTCTGTTAAGGCCATGAGCTTAAATAAACTAAATCATTTTATCGCGTCTTTTCCTGCTTTTCCTTGAAGAAAAAACAAACTACTAATTTCATTTTTTTTTTTTTTTTTTTTTTTTTTTTTTAACCAGGAAAAATTACTGTGCAAGTAAATTCGTTTTATGAACAATTTAGATTATTCTTTTAAATATATTTTACCACCATGTTTAAGAAAGTGTCTTTCTATTTGCATAGAATCATTGGTATTAGTAATAACAATTTTTTTTTAACCTTCAAATCTTTTTTTTTTTTCAATCTTTTTTTGTTAAATATACTGAATGTGTGTGCGTGAGCGAGGGGGTGCCCGGGCACCCAGGGCACCCCCCCCCCCCGGCTACGCGCATGGATTATATTTAAATGCACAATGTAGTCTGTACATAATTTTTGAAAGATGTATAGGCAGGGTTAAAAAAAAAAACGAGTTTTTTTAAGAAGCTTAAATTGGGTGTTTTTTTTTTTTTTTTTTTTTTTTTGAGGGGGGGGTGGGGGTTAATTGAGTTTTAATGACTTAGGGTTTAATTGTGTTTTTTATAATATACGTAGAATAACGTTATTCAGTTTGAATTTTAAGTTTATTTATAAAAAGAGCACAGTTTTAGACTAAAAGAAAACATATTACAACATAAAAGTAATTAATTATGATTAATTTAAAATAAATGACCTTCATATTCTTAATGTTTGGTTTGGTCTAAACTGAGGAATAAAAGTAAAATGAATTCTTATTCCATTCTATTCGGTATTTTACTACAATTTTGAATTTAATTAACTTTCCATTATTAAGTTATTTATTGTAAAATTAAAACTAGTAACAAAAGAAAAATATTTTAACCCTTCATGTACGATTTTCATATTACAAATAATTATGCCTTTTTTATATGGTTAAAATAAAAAATAAAAAGTATTCAAAAGTTTCTTTAATTTTTTTTTTATCATTGATACTGACATATTTTATTCGTATTTAAAAAGTTATTTAATAAAGAAATAGAAAATAAAGTTATCACTGCCTACATTTTACACTTACGTGTCAGGAGTTGATCTAGGTTTTAATTTTTGGGATCTATTTCTGTGAAAAAAAAAAAATATATATATATATATATCTATATATCTATATATATATATATATTTCGTGGAAAAAAAAAAAAAAAAAAAAAAAAAAAAGAAAAAGAAACAAGAAAAAGAAACATGTAATACCTTCCATTTTATCAGTCGTTGTATACCAATTTATTATTCAGTTAATAGAGTTTCATTGAACCGAGTTATGGGTAATCATTAAAAATAATTCTCGAAACGCGGACAAATTTTATAAAAATATCATTTTTATATATAAAACTATGTCCAAAAAAGGCTATTTTAATGAATTCGAAGTTTGTGACGGGCAACAAAAGAGCCCCACTTTTTGCCTGTATCGAACCTTACAAGGTCAGTATATTATATTTGTTAGTTATGTTTAATATTTGTTGTTAAATCCTTATAATTTTAGGCAAAGTATTACTTTTTTTTTTTCATCATGACTTATAAACACAAAAATGACTTGTAATTTTGTTCATTTATTCTAATCTTTACTTTTTCAAAACTGTTTCGTTTAAAAGAGATATTGCAGATAGATGGTTGAAATGAAAGGGATTTTTCTAACAAAGTTGAAAAATAATAACATAATTTCAAACTGGCATCTATATCACTAACATGATACACTATGTTATGTAGATATATACATAATAATTATATATATAATTATGACAATACATATAAAATATATTTATTATATATATAATAATGTCGAGGTCGAGTAAAAAAATTATATATCATTTTTTTAAAAAGCAAAAAATTTTATGAGATTTAAAAAATTCTATAATACCCACTTTAGGGTGGGTTTTATTAAGGTTTTCTAAGTGGGTAAACCGAAAAAAAAAAAAAAAAAAAAAAAAAAAACTGCCCATTTTTATTTTTATTTATTTATTTTTATTTTATTTTATTTTTTTTTTTTTTGGGGGGGGGGGGGGGCGGATATGGGCGGGTCCGAAACTCTGTGTACAGGACTGCCAATAGTTAAGCAAAGACATTCTTTTTTACTGACTATAATAAGTAGCAGTGCTTTATTATAATATTTTACTATATTCAGTAAAACTGCTCAAACATTACAATTAATTCCTCATACTCATGTATATGTAGTAAATAAAGTGTTTTTAAAACTAAATATTTAGCGTTTGTTTTTTTGTATATTGACACGTTTTGAGGTTCCCTGAATATTGGGATCATGTTTTTAACGTTTAATCTTTGTCTATGTCTTTTATCAGAATGACTTAAAAACAAATAATTTCAGGCAATTCAAATTTTGTATTCTGAAGTTAATATAAAGTTGTCACTTGAAACATTTTACTAAACTTTTTAAGCTTCAAGGAATGGTGTGTGGGTGAAATTTGTCTGAATAATTTGAAATGAGCACTTAAATTTTATAACACCTTTTGAATTATTTTTAAATGTAAGTACAATATAAAATGGGGGGTTGAGGGGTCCGGTACCGCCCCGTACAGAACTATTTGTCAAGTGAAGCTTTTCCGAAGCCTATTTTAAATTGTTTTTAACGAAGGTTGCATTCGTTATCTTATTCCTTAAAAAGTCCAATCTGTCTTTATGGTATTGAATTTCAAGGTAAGAGAAAGTCGCGTGAGTGAGAGTGTCGCACGAAATTATTTTTTCTGAGATGCAAATCGTCTGCATTCCTCACGAAAAATAATTTTAATAAATAATTTGTACTGCGTGAATTTGTATCGGAAAAGCAGGAAAATATAGAAGAAAGTTCCATGGTAGCCGCACATACTAGTTATTATTGATTTATTTATTTCGTTTTCGAATAAGATGTACATCAAAAATCATGCAAGAAATAATTTTGAACTTTTACATTTTTGTAATAGCAATGTAATATAATTACGTGCAGAGAGGGGAAAAAAAAAAAGTAATTACGTTTATGTTTATGTAGAAGTAGCCTGTGTTTTTAACAATTGAAAAAAAAAAAAAAAAAAGATAGAAAGAAAGAAAAGAAAAACAGAACCTGGATTCTCGCGCGAGTTACATTTTTTTGTTTTTGCAGAGCATTTTCATTCTACTCTTCACTCTGCGAGATATTGCCTTGTCTCTAGCTGCGTAAAGCGCTCATTGGTTACCCGCTCAATGAAGTCACTGCGTGGCCGCGACAAGGTTGCCGATTACGTCAGCTTTTGAATGCCAGATGCAGATTTCCCCAAAATCAAATAATTTAGCATCTATGGCTAATTAGTTAAAAGCATCTGTCTCAGTAGATTGTCAATGACATCCTGCATAAAAGTTTTATGCAGATATTTCTTAATAAAAAAGAAAACAATTGAAACATTTTTGCAAGTGAATAGACCCAGCAAAATCTACTACAACCAATAGAAGCTCACAACTCTAGACATTTCAGACACGTGATTGGGATTTCACCCAATCAAAGACCTTTACTTTACTAGCTCTGTTACTCATTCACCATTTTTAGGTCAAGAATCAGCAACGAGATGGAGCTCGTGTTGATAATGTCATGGCATAGAGTGGAAATTTTTCGAAATTAATTGTAAGTTATTATAAAATACACATATATTGTGTATGTCAACATGTATGCATGGTTTTTCAGTTGCAGTGATCTTTCTAAATGATGTCATCTGATGTGCTTTTTCTTCGAAATATTGGATTTATAATGTTTATACGGTCGATCAACGCTGAGCGATGGTAGGCTTAAAGTGTACGTGCACTACAGGGCTGCCTGTCAGGTATGAGCTACAAAATAAACATGTCTTTTCGCGAACTCCGTTTGTAGTGTTGTTAGTAATCCGTTTTAAAGGGCCAGACTGTGCGATTCTTTTATTGCAAAAAAATTATTATGCCGTAATTTTTTATCTATATACCCATAATTCTTATTTCCTTAACAAGTTTAAAAGGAAAAGTTTTTACCAAATTTTTTATTTACAATTTTGTCCGCACAAATTCTGTTTTTCTGTGTTGTCAGGTGTATCGCACAAGACTGCATGTTTATATAGATTTTTTGCAGACATTTCTAATTTTTTTGACACGTTAAATTAAATTTTGCAAATAAATGCATGAGGAAAATGCTTTGAAACTTAATGCACTGCTCAAGTGTAAGTATTTACAGTTATATAAGTATAGAATATTTTAAATTAATAATAATTTGTTTCAATGTGTGCATGCTTGTAAAAACGATAATTTTACTTTCATTGCATGCATATATCCCTTTATCAGTATTATATTGAATGCGAAGGTATGTTTGTATCATTAGCATTAAACTACTATTAAGTAACATCAAATTCCTGAAATCCTGTTTAATATTCATTGTTTTTAAAGTAAAGATTTTAAATATCCTTTTACAGGCATAACGACAGTGCAACATATCATTTGGTAGAATTTTTATATGAAACTACGACGTTTTTAAATTTCCGAAATGTTGTGCATTTCTGAATATTTATTATTATAATATTTTAATATTAACTACAATGCAATTATTTCAAGGATTAAAGACAGTGTTAATAACTTGTTAATTAGGACTTTTTTTTTTTTTTTTTTTTTTTTTTTTTACGTATTTGGAATATTTCAATGAAACCTCATTTGCTTTTATAATTTAATAAGTAGAATCACTAAAAGTTTTGCATAATATTACACGGGAAATGTTTTAGCATTTCTTGGAAGTGAATTCTATTTGTAATGAAACACTGCTACTCTAGCGCATTTCGTAACAGTTTTTAAAGAAATTATATTATAAATTGCATATGTATTTATCATATCAAAAATTTGTATATTATATTTTTAGATTTACAGACCAAAATCTCTAATTTCTTTCTGAGAGAATTTTATCCCATCTGTGATATTATGCTAGAAATTAATATAATTTCATAATTGCAATAATAAAGAATACCTAAAACAAACTACAGTAGAAAACTTAAAAGAGATTTTTATTTTCTAAAAAGGTTAGGCAATTTATTTAAACAGAATCTTTTCAGGATATTAAATTTAAATGTGCAGGATCCGTATTATTTAAATTTATAAATTAACAGTGGTTTTTATTAAGAGATAAAGTGGAGATGTTAGGGCAGAACTGTACCAAAATATCCTACATTTTATGGTGATAATGTTCATAACTGTGTTGATAAACAAACAAGAAATAAATAAGAACTACTATGACCTTATCATGAAGAAAAGAAAATATTTCTGTTTATAGTAGTAATTAAGAAAAATCGCGTACATATATACTTTATTATAAGTTATAATGACTAAAAGTTATAGCTAACATTCATATTCATGCAATTCTAGAAATAAATACTTAAACAATAAAAAATAAGATGAATAGTCAGTGGATACATTTTAATTTAATACGCAGATAAAGGAATTAAAATTTTAAGACTGGCCTCCTTTAAGGTGATTTAAATGTAATAAATACACATGTAAATACTAGTAAACATGTGCTAAGATATGCCTCATTTTGTTCTTTTTTCTTTTGCAATAAGAAAGTGACATTATAATTATTACTGCCCAAAGTCCGCTTTATATGAGCAGAAAACTCATATGTAGGTTTGTTTATTGTTTATTTAAACTATGTTTAAACCCAACAGTCTGCAAGTTTGTTCTGAAAATAAGTTTTTTTTTTTTTTTTTGATTGATATTTATTTATATGCTTAACTTGGTATAAAAAAAATTTAAACCGAAAAATAAAAAGATTTATAGTTCACTATCCTTGTCAATAGGTGAATGTAAAATGAAATTTTAAAGCAGTCTTCCCATCCTTTTAAAGAGGGATGGACACATTAAATTTGTTTGTCTAATCATGATTATTCTGTGGGAAATTTAAGCTTAATTTACAATAATTTTTAGTATGATTATGAATGCAAACTTGAGAACATGAAACACAAAAATAAAGGCTCAGTTAGATTTAAAAAATAATAGAAAAAATAAAGTAATATTTGAATGTACATTATTAATGGGAGAAAAGGTAAACTTTTTTTTTTTTTTTTTGAACTACTAGTGTTTCATTGGAATGTATGTGATAGACTTTTGAGGGAGTATATGATATATAATGATAATTATTGTAATCTAAACATTATTTTGTACTGTATGAGGTGCAATAATAATACAATCACAGTCAGTGATAGAAATTGAGAAGGAAAGGGCAGGTGTCATATGATGCCTGCTGTAAATATTTTAGGTGTCAAATTGAAATTTCTAGTTGAAACCATGGTTGGCAAAGTGGGCCCAGCCCAGAAAAACCCGCCCGGGTTTTTGTGGGCGGGCCCACCAACAAAAACCCACTGGGTTTTTGCAAATAAGCGGGTTTTTGTTAAAAATTATTTATAATTTACAAATCCCATATATAAAGTATAGAAAACACCTTACCCTTAAAGAAAAAACTCGTATTTTTATTTTCTAGAAAATAGTATTAAACATAAAAAGTAATTACAGTTATAAATATAATAAACGGAAATTTATCTTCTATAATTGGTTCAATTTTCCTTTTCCTGTAAAACCGAACGATATTTTTTTTTAAACAGCGGACATAAATGTTGTCCAGAATCAATATTTAACTAATTAAATTGTTTAGTTTTAAAACTTTATAATAATTTTATTTTAATTTTAGTACCAACATAATTATAAATCTAATAAAATAAAATTTATAATTAAAACTAGTTAGCATAAGTGGACTCCGCTCAGTTCCCCATCATATATATGTTCTCATAAATTTCTTGTACAGGACATTCTCTTAACATGATTATCATGTTAAGAGAAATGAATCTGACCAAACACTTGACACAGAGACAGAATGAAATCCCCACCTAATAGACTATCCACCGTTCACTTTGATATATTTATCTTATTCTAATCTATTAATTTATTTTATTAGGATCAATTTCGTAGTTTCGTTTTCATGCTACTATTTCAGGGGTCGATTCAGGCAAAATTTGGGTCCCCTTTGCGGCCCCTTCACAAAATTCAAATTCATAAAAAGGGACCTTCACAAAATTCAAATTCATAAAAAGGGACCTTCACAAAATTCAAATCCATAAAAAGGGACCCTTCACAAAATTCAAATTTATAAAATGAGTCCCTTCACAAGATTTTGTTTTATAAAAATGATCCTTTTATTAAATGTTTTCATATTTTCAGTATTATTTTTAATTAATGCCTTAATTTGCCTCAACGAAACTCTATTAACTTGATATTAAACACTACATAAAGTGATTGAAAAAACAGAAAATTTTACACAATATTTTACTTTTTCACAAAAATATTTTATATTTCACAAAAATAAATAAAAATTTCACAAAAATATTTTGTTTTTCACAAAAAAGGGACCCAAAAATTAAAACCTGGATCGACCCCTGTATTTCCAATGTAACAATCCTCAAAATGCATATTTATATGGGATATCCCTCTCATTTTGCTGTGTTGATAAAATCTTAAATTACGAGTAACTTGCAAAATTTTGCTATTAGAATATTTGTAGTCAATTATGTTCAAACAAGTATCATAAATGTTATTTTGAAGTTGTCTGATATATTTATGATCCTCACCTCAAAATTGACATTTATGCTCAATTTTGCCCTATTCTGCCATTTTAAGTAAATCGTAAATTCCAAATAATTTACGATTTTTTTAAATTGAAAAATTTATACCCTATTATATTCATGCCAGTACCCTAAATAATATTTCAGAAGTGGTCTGACATCTTTACGATGAAAATGTTCCTAAAAATTGACATTTATGTGAAATTTTGCTCTATACTGCCATGCTAAGAAATTCGTAAATTTCCAGTAACTTGCGAAATTTTCAAAGTAGCATGTTTCTAGTTACTGATGTTCATTCCGACATCAAAACTCATATTTTAAAACTGGTCTCATATTTTTTCAGTAAAAATTTTCCATTTAATACACATTTAAGTAAAATTTTGACCTATTCTCCCATGTTAAGAAAAGCATACATTTTTAATAACTTACGAAGTTTTTTAATTCGAATTTTGCAAATGAATAAGGTTCTTGCCAGTGTCGAAAATAATATTTTAAAACTGATCCGACTTCTCTGGGACAATTTGTTCTTGAGATATCATGTACACAGACTAACGGACTAACAAACTAACACACGTCACACACCATACAAATTTTGTCATTTTTTGGATTCCTCACACATGAAAACGTGTGAAAAAGTAAACAAAAACGAGGTCGAAAATTTTCGCGATTACGTAAGTTCTCCATCTATAGCATGATGGGGAACTAAAAAATTTAAATGATATGTATTGTATTTAAGAATTTAAATTCTTTTATTTTATCAGTTATTGTCATTAAGAATATTTATTTTGAATAAGCATACGTTAAAATAAAATATAGATTAATCTTACTAATTAACACTATTTTAATATTAGAATAAATATTTAGAATTTTAATATTAGAAATCTAAAATTAATAAAAGAATTAATTTTAATATTAGAATTAATAATAGAAATATTTTAATATTAGAAAAAAAATAATCTAAGAAAAAAATTAGAAAATTATTTAGAAAACTTAAATTATTTCTAAGATAAATATTAGATTAATTATTAATTAGTAGTTTAATATAATTAGGTGTATTACAACTAATATGCTAAATAACATATATCTAACATTGCAATGCAAACAAATATTCAAACAAAAACCCACAAAAGCCCAGAAAAACCCAAGTGGGTTGGGTTTTTCTAGAAAAACCCGGGTTTTTGCCAACCCTGGTTGAAACTTCTGAAATTTACTTTTAACATGACTAACCAAGAGTAATTTTGAGTAAAACAATAATTTCTGAACTACACGTCAAAATTTTTGAAACACAATTTAATTTATGTATATGTATTTTTCTTACGCATTATATCAGTATAAGCACACAGATGTAATATGTGTTGATTAAATAGGTTATTTGTATGCATTGTGATTTTGACATTTGAACTGTCTTCTATAAATCAAAATATTTCATTAGACATTAGGAATAAGACACTTTCGATAAAATTTAAAGATCCATTATAGATTTCCTTTTCTTTTTTCTGAGAAGAAAGCCTTACATTTTCTAAAATGTCTGAACAGAATCACTCCTGACTAACGTTATATGCTACTTACATATGCATAGTATATTCATGTATATAATTATCTAATATATAAAAATTAAAACAAGAGTAAAATTGATAAGACCTTTTTAATTATTACTAATTTTTGGAAATTAATAGAAAAATACGCTTTATCATGTACAAAAAATTTAAAAGTAATTCAAAAACAAAATTTGATGTTAATAATTACACTTACAATTATATTCATATATGAATTAATTAAGCTAAAAAAAGCTAGGTGTTAAATTTGATGACAGGAAATAATTTTATAGTTGTCTAATACAATAATTTAGTCGCATTTGATGACTAACGACTGTTAATCTCGAACACTGAACACATGTAATAATAAGGTGTGTATTATATATAAAAATACTGGCAATTTCAGTTTTACCTAGGATATCATAAAAATTAAGTTTTAGCTACCATGATATTTTACAATACATTAGTAAAATAGAAATGTTGCATTAAGAGAGTGCTTTGTATTTTTTAAATAAAAATCAAATAAATCAAAATGATTCCTCGGAGATGAAACAGATGTATAAATTCAAAAAATTTTTATTTGAAGTTTGGTGGATAAATTAAATATCTTTACAAATTGTAATAATTGAATATGTTAAATTATTAAGGAGTAGAAAAATTTTGGACAAAGAAAATGTAAATAAAGCTGCTTTTTCTGTCTTGAGTACCATAAGCCTTCTGAGGGAAAAGGAGTCCCTTTCCTTAAACATATTTCTTAGTGTGTAATTCCTCATTTTCATTTATTTTGAATGCACTATTTTAAGCTTGGATTCTGAATTAATTTTAATAATAAGCATTTGTATATAATTTAATTATATATATATAATCAAAATCTAGATCATGCAGATTTCATTACTTTAGAACATATTGCTATTTCTCTGTTTGCAAAATATTGGAGAGTCATTCAGTATCTATGCATGATGCATGATTTTAATTTTTTGTATTATTATTATTATTTAAACTAACATTTACTCAATCTTTCTCTGGGTCACTTTCAATTTTACTGTAACTATAGACCATAAGATTAGGAAAGTGTTTCATAATTTGAATCATGCATGATTTTACTTTCTTGCTTTTACTAAAATACTGATTTGTTGTATACATGTGTAAAATATGCATATGCCTAATTCAATTCTTCATATTCACATATGACAAGTTTCAAATATGTAATATGGGAAAGTGATTCATGATTTATCAGTGATGCATTATTTTTTATTTTGCAGCTCTTTAACACGTTTTTGGAAACAATGATTTATTGATAGATCATAAATTGAAAGATTTTTTATTTATTTTTTTATTTTTTATAAATAAAGATAAATATTTTGTCTTCCTATTACATACTTGAATGTGCCCTTGAGATAAATTGCCAATGAAGTTGTAAGAGGAAGTAAAGGAATTTTTAATTTCATAACCAAGAAAAAGCATTAAAGAAGTGTGGCAGAGAAGAGCAAAGATGTGTACTATTAAAACAATTGCATAAGAATTGAAATGGTTTTTACTTTTTTTTTTTTTTTTTTTTTGGGGGGGGGGGATAAATTGATGAGTATCGTCATTCCAAAATATTTCTGTTTATACACAGTGAGATGTGTATATCACAAGATTTTAGTCCATTATAAAAAATTTTGTTGCTATCGGACCAAAATCCTTAAGTAAATGCCCATTTGGGGGCCAAATGATTAATGCCCTGTGTACTGTGGAGAAAAATCAATCAAAATTAATGTTTAAAAGACTTTTCAGAAAGCTGCAAGTTAAGCCCTTGAGGACCACATTTGGCTTGCAGGCCATAGTTAATGTACCAGTACCGCTAATATTAGGAAAGAACTTCTGAGTTTTAGTCATGAATTTTGGGATTAAAAACTGCAATTTGAACTTCTACAAATAGTAGTTCACATAGAACTTTGTATTTGGCAATCAATTTATTTTCACAAACATATATTATATATATTTTTTAGAAAGGAAATCCTTTTTTCACTTTACATTTCTAGATGAGTTCATTTAATTTTTCTATTCTTTTTTGGTTATTTATTACTAATTTTCCATGAAATATTTCTAATAGATTGTATTCTGTAATATACAATACAATCTATGTAAATATTAGTAAATACTGTTTTGCTTTTAAACATGTCTGCTTAAACTTTTTATTAATAAGTGTTTTACATTTTATTTTATAAATAATATATTTAACTGCACATATTTTACCAACAATTAATATTCACTAAAATAAAGACCTTACTGGGGGATTTTTTTTTTTTTTCTTTCTCTCCAGGTCCTATCCAACCTCACTTTACATACACCCCAAATAATATATATAACTGCTACTATAGTCACTTTAGTTATATATAAGCATTTCATTCTTTTTAATTTTTTCTTTAAAATGAGTTTTATATACTTAACAATGCTACGAAAACTCTACTAGATATACTTAAACAAATATATAATGGACGACTAGAACGAGGCTGAGTTTCCATTTGTTTGTGGGGAAAATCTGCGCTATGATTGGCTATAGTCCTTTATTTGTGGGCTAAATTAAGACTCTTATAGGTTAAATTTCATCATGACGTCGAATGACGACAGAAAGTCAAGTCGTCAGTTGTACTTGCAAAGTTGATAATTTACACTGCCTTAAAAAATAACTTTCAATTAATTAATTGCGTTAAATCTTGATAAAATAGACAATATGACATTTGACTTATAAGATCTTTTCAATAACATGGAGTTATCAGATGTAAGTGACATTATTTACAGTCTATTTAATGAATAAACTCATATCTTCTTGGCAAATTTAAAGCAGAAAATTTCAAAACATTTAAAACACTTCTTAACTTTGTTATCCATAATTATAATTTCCACAACTACAGAATCTATTTACAAAAACTAGGATTCCCACAAGAGAGATGTAGCTCTAGTATTTTGGCAGATTTATACCTTTATTATTATGAAAAGCAGTTTTGTTATGATGATGTCAGGCAGGGCCGAAACTAGGATTTTTTTACCCGGGGCAAGGAGAGATTTTGGCGCCCCCCCCCCCTCCCTCACCTCCAACCAAAAATTAGAATTTCAAAGGAAATTTTACAAAGTTTTTATAGCCATTTTGTTTTCAACTGCATTCATAAGAAGTAAATATTTAATTCAAATTTTTGAAAAATTTACAGATTTTGAAATGTATTATGATTATATTTAACAGATGTGTGTGTGTGTATCTGTATGGGACACAAATACTGTAGCTAATTTATGAACTGCATGTTCGGAATTCCATGAAACCTAGTGTGCAGTTGAATTCTGACATAAACTGGTGATGTCTAGTTTTTGATATATATCGCTCGATTTGCAGCACTTTAATACCACGTTTTCTTATAGCTATATCTCAGCATCTCCAGGACGGAATTTAACAAACTTTATACATTATATTCTTGTTATGAAAAACAGAGTTTACAAAACAAAACAGAATCGCAACATGTGTTTCGTGTCGAAAAACTTAGCATGACACTTCGCCAGGTGTAAAAATGTACAAGCACAAGTAGAGCTACAACCAGCCGATTTTTATTTTAACGTATATGTTTTATACCTTTATAACATTTCTTGAAAAAAAAAAAAAAGATTAAAGTTGTGAATCAAAGCATTATTTTAGGATTAAAAAAGAAGAAAAGCGTATTATAGAGAAAGATTTAAATTAAAAGCTACAGTTATTATTTTTATTTATTTATTTATTTTTACTGGTTTAATGATAGTTTCTTTTTTTCCCTCTCTCTTAAATTAATGGTATTTATAAATGACAATTCTAAAACAAGTGAATGTAAATTTCATATTCAATTACTTTTAAAACTAAAAATATCATCATTTTGCGAGAATTTAAAATGATATTTTAAATATTATAGATGTTACATCAACTATACTGCAGAGAAATAAACAGACAAATATTTAAGTTTTTAATATAATTAAGATGCATAAATTAATAGATATGAACAAGTATCTAAAAACTACTCATATCCATCAAGTGCGAACTAACCGTTAGCTGTCTAAATACACTGCGCTGAAAAAAAAAAAAAAAAAAAAAAAAAATCGAGCCCTGATACCATTCCTGCTGATTCTCATGCAAAATGAAATCCTGAATCCGAATATGACCACCCCCATTTTGCCCAATCACCCATCGTTTTCTCGGGACGCCACCCTTTCTGTTACTGTTTGGTAGTTTTATGGCCATAAATTTGATTTGGAGAATGGAAAAGAATTATTTTAATACTTTGAAATAGAAAAAAAATATATATAATTTATAATAAATAATAGTAATAATTGATTAATAAACTATAAAAAATGTAATTTGTAATTTCAGTGGCAAATCCCCCTCCTCCTCCTAAATTTTCCCCTTGCTGCAAATGTTCATGTTTTAGAATTTTTCATTTCTGTAGCCCCTCAAAAGACATTTAACAGTTAAAACAATCCCTTCACCCCTTTCAAATCAAATTTATAGCCATAAAAATACCGGAAAATGATAAAAATAGGGGAGCGTCCCCAAATAATGGTGGGGGATAGGGCAAAATGGGCGTCATAATCGTATTCAGGAGGTTATTTTACATAAGAATTTGCAAAAATGGTGTTGGGGCCGATTTTCATGCAGAGCAGTGCCATTTGTAGATAATCTTTTTTTAAATCATTTTCAGGAAATAAAATAGAAAGGCAGGTTCTAGTCTATGAATATTCTCGGAACCAATCCAAGAAGACTATTATTAGAACCACTAACTTCATGGTAATAGGATTATATACACCACAAAATAAGAATATCGTTTGTTCAGAAATAATATTCTACAGCTTTTACAGAATCTCTCATCGGCAAATGCACAGCTTAGAGTTCAACAGAATTCGCTTCTGTGCAGATAGCCTAATTTTGCATTCTTTGACAAACAATTAGCTGCGAGAAACAATGCATAATATATAGAAAAATTTAACTCCGTTAAAACTGAGAAAGGGCTTGCTGATTTTGGCAATCCTGAACTATTTTCTGCCAAATTTGATCGCTAATCTCGTGATGTTACTAAATTCATCACCAATGTAGATGACAACTTGTCGCAGAATGAACGCTTTGGCGACAAAGTTGGCACATTAATTTTGGTGAAAAATAGTGGCTTAATATTGCCGAAATTTAAAAGCTGGCATGATCTACTGTTTTCTTGCACAGAGCTAACTTCATCAAAAGTTCTACATATCACTAATGAGAATATAAAAAGGAAAGAGTCATTACTATAATAATTATTGTTGACAAGAGCCTGTCTATTTCTTTACGTATTACTTTATACACGGTATTACAGTTAAAAGGGAAATAGATGGCAGATTTCTTCACTTCCACGGAAATGGGCATTAGCGACAAATTTTGCGACTTGGCGAAAGATTTGGCAATTTGGCACCCAATTTTGGCGAAAAGTTGTAATTTAGGGTAACCAAAGTTTAGAAGATCTAACTTCAATAGAAACCGACTTGTAAAATTTTCCTGGTTAATTCATTAGTTTCTAGAGTAGAACTATCTCGAAAATTCTATAAATCACTAGCAAGACTGGATGAGTTCAGTTTCTGTTTGGACTGCAAGCTGAGCGTACATCTCTAAGAACTTTAAGCATTTGGTCATTGTTCTAAATTAGTAAAATTCCTGTTCTGTGGTGTAGGCTGTTCATGAGTACGAAAAACTGGTTTATTCGATTGCTTCAAGAATAATCATTGATTATTGACTTTTATTCGGCTGTTTCCAGAATATTCATTAAATAAAATGCATTCATCTAGAAGCTACAAGTCTTTACAAATTACTTTCTACGTGCAAGAACGTCAACAAATTTTGTAACTATCAATATTCACGCTAATATTAATTTCTGTTAAAATCTGTATGACAGACAGTTATATATAATTGCAAAAAATTTGTATTTTCGGTCATCATGGATATAATATTCGTGGATATTCCAAAAGGGAAAGGCGCACAGAAACACCAAAATGAGAGATGCACAACAACTGTTGTAACAAACTTAGATGTGAAATTGCAACGTACTACGTCTACTTGTTTTTGAGTTATACGAGATACACACATACGTACAGATATACGTCACAAAAAATCGCATAAATTCGAAGATATCACAAAAGCGGAAGTTCATGTCAAGACCAAAATTGGTAAATAACAATTCTTAATATAAATTTGCAACTCTCTATGACTATTCGTGTATAAGCTATGCGATACACAAAATCCATTTCGCAAATTGGTTTCATAATACTTCCTTATGCTTTGAATAAAGAAGTAAAAAGTATAGTAAAAGTACAGACACATTTTATTTCATTGTAATATTTATAATTATACATGTTAGGAGGTAGTGGTGGCTTTAGTTGTCATAGTACTTTGATAGAGACTTTTGCTGAGCCCTGTGAATGATAGCTCCTAACTCAATTATTAACTAGTTATTTTGCATTTTTTTTGCCCTTTTATTTTTAGTGCACTGGATTGTTTTATAACATTATGGCCTTATTTTGACATACTTATTTTAATAATTTAATAGTCACACTTTTAATAGTCACGACGGCGCCCTGCGGATTTCTTTTTTTTTTTTTTTTTTGCTTCCGTATGAATTATAATTTCTAAAGAGCCTTCTGAAGTTTAATCAAATATACTACGTATTTTCCAACCATTTACTTTTTAAAAACCTTGGCTGAAAGTCAGGGACCACTTGTAAATTACTCTTCTTCGATTGCGAGAATATTTTACCACACTCACTAACCAAAAATAATATTGTTAGTCTTGGAGAACATTCTATCCACCATGCTTTTCCTTGTAAATAATTCTGTTATCTATTAATCTTCTTTCTACTTTTTTATTTCTTTGTTCAAATTGCCCTGAGTAAAAGCATTTGACTTTTTTATTCGTTTTCTTTTCTTTCCTCCTTCCTTTTTTTTTTAAAAAAAACTTTGAAATTTTTTTTTATTGTGTAAATAAGGCAACAAACCAGCCTTTCTCGGCGCCCTTCTCCATCTGGCGCCCGGGGCAAATGCCCCGCTCGCCCCCCTCTAGTTTCGGCCCTGATGTCAGGCTTTATTGTTACATGGATGATATAATTGCATTTTATCTTGACAAGAAATCACTAACATTTTTCTTTAACCTTTTCTTTCATCTAACCTTAAGTTAATTCAAAATACTCTTAATAATCAATCAGTTAACTTTTTAGATCTCAAAATAATGTTTAATGGAATAAAATTTACACTGATATACATGACAAATAACAAGATTTTAGTTTTAAAGTAAACTTGTTTACACATTTTAATTCTTATCTGCATCTTTTTGTATATAGAAACATCATCATTAACCACTTATTTTGAATAACTAATTTATGCTCTTCAAAGTATAAAAACAAGAATATTAATAAATTAATCAATGCCACTGCTAAAATGGGTTTTCCTAAAAACTTTGTACATTTATTCCATTTTATATCGTAAGTACGTGTGTGTCATTAATATTTTTTTTAAAAAAGTGCACTTTAGTGTATCTTGCACAAAAAAATAATAAAACAGTTAAAGACAATAAAAATGGTGGAGGTTGGGTGGGAAGATGTTTGATTACAGATGGATGGTGTTGTTTGGCTGGTTGGATGGGTGGGATGCAGAAATTATGTTTAAAAAAAAAATCAGAAAGCTTGTTGCATTTACTATGTATTAAAATACATTCCTCCTTCCCCCCCCCCCCCCCCAGCCCCTGTCTTAAACGTTTAAATTTTTTCGTTTTTGAGTTGTTAACTATTCTTAAAAATTAGTTATCAGAAAAAATAAAAAACATGGTAATTAACCAAAAAAAAAAGTGGAATTTTGGGGTGGAGATGTAAATTATGCATGAGTGTAATGAATTAAAAAACTGGTGAATCATGAAAAAAAAAAGTATTAAGGCCAGAAACTAAAAGTTAAATATAAATAGTTAACCTTGATCATCAAAAAGTTACTCCTTGATAAATTCAGTTTGCTTTTGTAAATATTAAGAAAATTAAAAATCACGAAAAATAAGTCAGAAGAAAAATAACTGAAAAATCCCTTTTTAAATGATCTTATTATAAATGAAATTACTAATTCTAGTGATAAAATACACCACCAGATGGCATTAAACCAATCAAACTGAAAACAATTTAAACTAGTGTTCTTGCAGTATTATTAAAATTTAAATTAAGATAAATTTAAATTATTATATCAAACTAGTGGATAAAGTCTTCGAAAAGTTAAACAAAATTATTTAATCTAATTAAAATACCTTTTTAAGTGTTTAATGTACAGTTAGATTCATTTTAAAGACTCCATGTTTGAAAGGTTCATTTTTTCTTTGTATGCTTTGGAACAACTAAACCTTTGATTTATTTTACTTGTGATTACTTGTGTCTTTACTTTATTCCATGTGACTGCACTTGCTTCTTGTGAGAATTTTTTTTTTTTTTTTTTGATTGTTTGATTATCTGATTTTTCAAACTATTTTCCACATTCTCCCTCATATTTATATTAAATTTAACATAATATGATCGAGAGCTAGAAATTTGCTGTTCTAGCCACTAGCGAACAAAACTGTACATTGGTGCTCAGCAGTGATAAAGGTCTCCCTTCACTGTTCTGAGCTATTCTTCATTGAAAAATAATTTGTTAAAAAAAGTTTTAATTATTTATTCTCTCAAAACTTATTTCATTCTCTTGTTTTGGTTTCATGTCATTTTAGTGTAAAGGCAACATTATTTAAATAGCCACTAATTATCTAGGAATAATAATAAGGTAAGTTTGAAGTTAAATTAAAATAAAAAATCAATAAGTAAAATTTATTGTTTCAAAAATCAAAATATAAAATTGTTTGAATAATTAACAAAAAGTCTTCATAGGTAATTTTAATTTAATGAAATTTTATTCTTCTTGGTCTATGTGGTTTCAGGGGTCTTAAATCTTCTGTTGCTCTGCTTTTACTACGTTTTATAAAAAATTATTTATATATATATATATTATACACTCTGTCACAAAAAAATATATGCACCCAGAAGAAATCAAACCACAATTACGAAACTTGGTACAAATGTAGTCTGGTAAGAGGTATGCAAATGATTAAAATTTCAATGCCAATGAGACAAGGCTAAGCACGTTATGCGCATTTGAACTGCGCAGCTGGGCGAGTTTAAAAGCAGGATTTCTCGCACCGTAGAGCTATTCAAACGAATCTGTCGACTTTAATGGAAGGTATTGTGACTTGAGATGTAAAGGGCAAAACTGGGAAAAATCATTAGTGGCCAGTGGCCGGTACTGTCAGTTTCATTAGTAGCCACTTTTTTAAGTTAGTGGCCACTTTTCACATGATAAGACTATTTCTTTCAGACTGCAAAAAGCATTGTCACCATTTTGCGGTATAATTACCACAAGAAAAATATGAAAATAAGAAATACATATAATAATAAAATTAACACAGGGACACTGAAATTGTAATTACGCTCTTTTTAAAAATCCTAAATTGCACATCCTAAATTAAAATCTGCTTAGGGCTGTAATAATAACAGCAAAATTCAGTAGTACTTTTTTTTCAATTTATTTAAGTGAAATAAGCTGTTATCATTCACAGTTCACATTGATATTTTCTAGTAAATGAATCAGCTGATTCATCATCATCACAACCTTTTACATGGTCATGTGTAAATACAGTTAGCAGTTTTATTATTTTTTCTTATTTCTAAAGACACACTTTTTTAAAAGATTTTATTTCAATAGAGTTATTAAAATACTTCCTCTTAAAAAGTATAGATATGGAAACTTAGCTGCTTCATTAAAAATAATTTACTTAGCTGCCAAATTTGTAGCTTTAAAAATAGGGAAATTTCTACTTTAAAATGGGAAGGGAAAAGGAAGATTTCTACACAAAAGAAAGCAAATACAAAAATTTTTGAAAAATACACATTTAAGTCAAATCAAATTTTGATACCCACATTTGTCAACTATCTTAAATGGGTTAAATATACACTAAATACTATGGAGATATTAATGGAAAAAGATTGTGCTTTGCAGGACAATTGATCATTAACTGCTTGTGGAAATGGAGCTCACATGTGTGTGTGTGTGGGGGGGGCATCTATATTCTTCTTTATAGGTTCTAGAATCTAATCAAGAAAGTTTAAAATGAATATTTACATTTATGTTATGGATAGAGAAAGATTGTAAACCACAAGACTTCAGTGGAGCATGTGATTGCCAATCGTTGGAGGGGGGGGGGATTACAAGAATTATGAGTAAGAGATATTAAACAATTCTACTTCTTTACAGATTCTAGAATCTAATAAAGTAAGTTTAAAATAGATATTTATATTTTTGCAGCAAATGGAGAATGATTAGAAATTATAAAGCTTTCTATAAAATGTGTGATCACAGATCGTTAGGGGGAGGGGGAGGGGGTCCAAAAAATTATATGAGTGAGACATATTAAACAATTCTACTTCTTTATAGGTTGTAGAATATAATAAAGCAAGTTTAAAATGAACATTGACATTTATGCCATGGATGGAAAAAGATTGGAAATCACAAGGCTTCGATTGCCTATCGTCGCTCGATTTTTAGATTATTTTAATGATCATAAAAAGTGGCGACTTTAGTGGCGATCGATGCATAATTTTTAATCGCCATCTATTTTTATTTAGTCGCCACGTGGCCGGTGGCGACTGTTAATTTTGTCCTTTATTGAGATGCCTTTGAGACGTAACCGGTGGCAGTACAGACAATTGTCGGATAGTGAGAGGGGCTGTAGAGAAGGCCTCAGAGAAGCAGTTTGGTCTTTCAGACATATCAGCCGCCACCTCATTCGGAGCGATATGGTAGTTGCTCGGGATTGGTAACAGTGGGTCACGGAAGGGAGAATCAACCATTGAGGAGGGTCGAGACATCCCAGTAGCGCAAATGAACACGAGGATCGCACAATCATATGAGCGACCCCGTCCGCACCAACAGCGTCATTAGCCTCAATTCAATGCCATTTATCACATTCTAGGCATCCAGCAGTATCAAGGGAAACCATTCTGAAACAACTGGCCGACGCTGGTATGAACAGCCGACGTCCATTAAGACACGTACCCCTCACCCCACATCATAAGCAGTGTCGACTGGATTTTTCTCGACCCAAAGCAAGCTGGAGTGTGACCGACCAAACGTGTGATCGTCCGTTGTGAATTACGATTCAGTCTCAGTGCTGATGACCATCGCACACGCGTGTGGAGGCGGCCAGGCCAGCAGTCTGATCCGGCATTTGTTGTCGAGCGGCATACAGCCATTACACATGGTGTGACAGTGTGGGGAGCGATTTGTTGGAAGACACGATCCCCTCTAGTCATCCTTCAAGGCACTATGACGGCTCGCAGTTACGTGGACAGCATTTTAACGCCAGTTGTGCTGCCTATGCTATCAAGCCGCACAGGTGCTATTTACCAGCAAGATAACGCTCGTCCACATACTGCTCGACTCTCCCAACAATGCCTTCAAGGATATGACGTACTCCCATGGCCTGCCAGGTCACCAGACCTCTGTCCAATAGAGCAGGTCTGGGACGTGCTAGGAAGGTAACTGCAGCCATGCCAGAATACTGATGTATTAACTGCCCAGTTGCAAAGATTATGGCATGATATTCCGCAGGGGGATATAGGTGACCTAATTGATTCGATGCCATGCCATGTTTCGGCTTGTATAGCTGCCAGAAGTGGCTTTACTACTTACTGATTTGTAACCTTTTTCATGCCCTAACTTCTTAATAAAACGATCTTTTGTTCTGAATTTTGAATCATTTGGTTATCTCTTCATACACTACACACATGTTAAGTTTCGTGATTGTTGCTCATTTCCTTCTGGGTGCATATATTTTTTTGTGACAGAGTGTATATACAGTCGAATCTCGTTAATGTGAATCTCAAGGGGAACAAAAAAATTGTTCATGTTATCACTAGTTCATGCTATTAGTAACTAATCTTCATTTTGACGGGGATTGTGGGAACATTTCATGTTAAAAGTAATTCATGTTTAAGCATACTCACGGTAACGAGGTTCGACTGCATCGTGATAATAACTTTATACGTAATACATCTCATTTCAAATTTCATTGTTGGTATTTTCATCTTTCTTTCATTTGCTGAGTGTTGTAAAGGAATTAAATTATTCATTATATTATATATATATATATATATATATATGACAGTTATGATATTTCATTTCTTGTTTACTTTTTTTAGTATGTTATCATTATTATTACCTAGTTAGTGAAACAAAACAAAATAATGATAATTTTTATTTTTTCCTAGCCTTGCTGCCCAGCATGGAATTTTCCTGTAACGTCATAATGCTGCCATGAATCGACGCAGTGATAACAGGCACAAAAAGGCAGGAGGTGTAGCTACAAAAGCAGTTGCACCTTCTGCCAGAACTACAAGGAGTCGAAAGAAGAATACAAATTTTGATGTATTTGACGATAAAACTGAGAGAGATTGTCTTAGCCCGTCAAAAAAAGTAGCTTCATTAGAAGCAAATTCTAATGTAGATAATATTCCACAATCCTTAGATAACAGTCCGTTATCTAAAAATCTTCCAGACATTCATGAGAGGCTCTCTCCTTCAAAAAACTATGACACTAAATTATCTTCCACCGATTCCAGAGAAATCCAGTCTTCTCTTGGAATTCGAACATCTCCATCACCTCCAAAATTAGAATGCATTCAAACAACTGTTGTTGTAGCACATAATGCTGATTCTAGGTTTCCAAATTTAACTGATAATAGTTGTAGTAAAGATGAGAACTTGAAGTTATTAGCGAAAAAAGTGCCAAAGAAAAGAAAGTTTGATCCGTCAGAAGTTGAAGATATGGTAGCTGTAGAGGTTACCAAACCTTTAGAACCACCATCAGTAATAACAAGAACAGTTACTCATTTATCAGGTCAGTACACATCACCATCACAGCTACCATTTTTGTCTCCAAATGGTGTAGATATTGATTTGATGGATTGGAAAGGTCAACGTGTTCTTGCAAAATGCAATGGTGTATACTTACCTGGTGTGATAAAAGAATTAAAAAAAGGCTGTGATATAGTAGTTTTGTTTGATAAAGACCAAACTACTAAATGTATCTATGATGTGCTTGGTAATGGTAAATATGATGTGATTAGTGATCATAGTCCATCTCCAGGCCAAGTGAAAGTTGGCACATATGTGTGTGTTAGAGTGAATCATGAAGAAAATGTTTTTGTTGTTGGTGAAGTTTCTAATATATCACCAAAACCTGTTATGTTTACTGTGAAACTAGAAAGTACGACTGCCTATGGATGTGCTGGTTCTAATCTTACAGTTTCACGAGCTAATCTAAGATTACTTCTACCTCCTTGGTGGGAAGAACTCGACATAGATCCTCAACCAGCATTGCCTTTTACACCAGCTCCACCTCAGTTAGTATCTGCTCAGAACAATCTGCAGCAGTTAGAACTTAATGAGAATGTTGCTTGGAGAACACAGAGTACTCCTATTGAGCATACCCCACCTTCAAGTGCTTTCACTCAAGTCATTACTAATCATCAGAACTTTCAAGAAATGCCTTTAATGATGTCAGCTTCAGTGTCCGACATGTATACATCACCATCACCAAATCGGATGCAAGTTACACCCATTCCCAATACTTTTAACGCTTGCCCATCTGATCAAGCAATTCATGAAACAGTTTTAAATAAAAAAGATATGCGGAGTCCACATTTTGATGAAGAATCATCAGATGATGATTTAAAGAAAGAAAATATTAAATTTGACCAAGATTACTTTCCATACCCATATCAGAGACCATCAGCAATGTCTCAAGGAAGTTTGACTCCTCGTTCCCAATCTCGCAAAAGTGAAACTGTATTAAGTAGAGCTAGTACAGATTCGTCAGAATGCTTGGGAACATCTCGTTCTCCAGCAATGCTCAATGCAAAATACAAAAAAGGTGATATTGTTTCAACACCTAATGGTATTAGAAAAAAATTTAATGGTAAACAGTGGAGAAGATTATGTTCAAAAGAAGGCTGCACGAAAGAGTCTCAACGAAGAGGTTACTGTTCAAGACATTTATCTCTTAGAGGGAAAAGTATACGTCCTCCGTCATTATCTTTTCCTGGCCGTCGTAAAGGAACATTCAAAGATTCTGCCACTGGAAGAGAGATAGAATGGGAAGAATCGTCACATGATAGTGAGTCAAATCCTGTATTTGACAGAGAAAGAAATCAAGGTGGGAGATTTGATGAAACTGAAGCTGCAAATATGTTAGTTTCTTTGGGAAATTCCCGTTCAGCAACTCCAGCTTTTTCACCCAATAATACTCCTAATCCAATTTCTCCTCGAGGATTTACAAATGCAAATCATATAAATTTATTCACACCTATAGGCCATCCACTTCATTCTCCTACGGTAAATCAACAGCAAGCGCAATGGACAATATCAAATCAGGATACACAGACTTTGTCTGGGACTAATGAAATAGTGTCCAATAATTATCAGTCTCAGTCTAATAATCCTGTATATCATCCAGGTGCAATACGAACTGAGGTTATTCAGCATCCTGTTACTTTTCAAGAAGTAAATGGACAGCCTGAGGCTAGAGCTTCTGTTCTTCATTTAAGTACGAATCAATCTGATCCTCTTTCTGTTATACAGTCTGCTAATGTGCGGCCAGTTCTTATGCGTGATATAACATCAAATTTGACAGAAACTCATAAACAGGAAGTAATTATGAAAGCATCAAAAGATGGAATTGTAACTCTGTCTCAAGGTCCATCTGATATGCCTACATTGGAGGATGGAACACATAGAATCTCTGATTCTCAAACAGTTGTGTTGGTTAAAAAACTTGTTAGAAACGAATCCCAATATGTTGCTCCAGAACCCACCGTTATAACATCTACCCCTACAAATAATTTCAATCAAAATTATCCTACACAAAACTCTGTTTTAATTCCTGAGGATAAATCAACTGAATATGATTACCCAAAGTATGATATAAGGTTACAAACACTTGCAGACAAAGAATTAAAAATGGGAAACTCTCAGTCATTAACACCTGTTCATTTATTACCTGTGATGCCTGTTCCACCTATAAATTCACCAGAAAAGAACACTAGTTTAAATTCACCAGATACTTTAAAGAATGACTCTGGTAAGTAATCCTTTATAATTGTTTTCAGATTTGCTGATTTACTATAAATTTGCAGAAAAAACTGTTAGTTTTTATTTATTTTTTAATCTGTCTGTAGCAAAACAAAATTTGTCTGTGATTCAGGAATAGTGGACCAAGTTTAGTATCACAAGAAGTATTAGCAATTTACAAAATACATTAAATATGCAGTGCATCTACGCTGAAAATAAAGAAAATATAGTAAAGTTGTAGAAACATAATGAAAATTTTTTTGGTATAATTAAACTTTTTTGAATTATTAAATTAATCTGCAGAACTTAAAATAAAACAATTTGCAGCTTTCACTGATATGCTGCACTCTTTTTGATGCTGGCCAGAAATGGAAAGAACATAAGCAAATTCATTGTCTATTGATTTTTGCTCCAAATTCATGATAAAAAATTATTTGTAAATGTAGATTTGAAGTGTATGAATAGAAATAATTAAGAAGGGAATACATTTTTGTATTCTCAGACTTCCATTTTTGCTCTTGCCTGTAGATTAACGTTTGTTTCCATATTAGTCTTAAATCAGATTGGAAGTCAGACATTTCCCTTTAAGAAATACAGTCATTTTTTTTTTTTTTTTTTTTGTATCATTAACATGCAGTATCCATAAAAAATATTTTTATTTAGAAAGAAAGAATAGAAATCATGTTAATTTCATAATTGCCTTTCGGTTTATCTATAAAATATGTAGTACAGTACTTCCAAACTCATAGTTAAGGAAGGAAAGGTTTATAGGGTTTTAAACAAACCCCTTTCTGAAACTTAACAGACTTCTCAAATAATTGAAATTATGTTTCATTAAGAATTTTTTTTTTTTTTTTTCTAACAAAATTTGAAAACCACGGTTTTGGTATAGTAGATAGTAATTATTCTTGTGTGTTGTAAAAGGAAATACTAATGTCTAGCTACATTTGATATTCTTATAATATACAAACAATACGTTAACATGGCTGTGCTCTGCAGCTTATTCATGTTGTATTTTGCACAGAGGTGCTCTGATTTGTTACACACAAGGCAAGGTTTTTTTTTTTAGTGATCTTATCCTGTGCAGGTTGAGTAAACATGAAACTGCACCCGACCCATGACCCGCAAAAAAGTATTATTCAATAAGAAATTGAATTAAAATTCTGTGCAATTCTGTGGGGGGCACCAAATCTGTAAATATGAAGTTTTAAAATTTGTCACTACTTTTATGTTAATCTATAGAAAAAGGTAAATATAACTGTGCCATTTTTAAAATAAGAGAAGTGATTAAGAAATAATATGAATGCCTTTTTTGTTCTGCACTTTTGGCATGAGGATATCTTACTAAATATGGGAACTTATTCTTTGTTGTAGGACAAGAAATAAGCACAAGCATCCCCCCTTTCTTGATGCCTGGAGTAAAGAATGAATTAAAGATGTTTTTTTTTTCTTCTTTAAAAATTTGTGTTTTTTCATAGTTGTAACTTAATTTTGGAAATGTGCTATTTTGCTTGCCATATTTTAGAAAACTCACAAAATGTTGTATTTTAAACCCTTTCATTCTGGTTTCAGTGTTATTATGGATGATATGAATGCATTCTAATCCTATCACTGTGTATTTAAACTATTAATAGATAAATCTAACATTTCCTCCAAATAAAGTTTATTATATTATTATATCATATTATCATCATATCAACAGAAATAAGATATTAATCATATCTTATTTCTGTTGAGCTATCTAAATGATAGACCAGATTGTTTCTGCCTAAAAGGTTGTCTGAGTGAGTAATGCTGACCGGGATGTCGGCCTGGATAGCTCAATTGGTAGAGCCTTGACCCTGTAAGTCAAAGATCCGGGGTTAGAGTCCCGATCCAGGCATTATTTTCACTCAGTCGGAAAAATTAAAATTTCAATAAATATTTTTTTTAACTGTATATGCATGGGGAGAGGGGCACCATATAAAAGTTGTGCTTAGCCAAGGCCTTCAAAAGTCATAGTCGGGCCCTGATGAAATACAGTCATATTATTAAACATATCTTTCGGAGAATTAATTATTACATAAATATTACGAGTATATTATTATATTAAAACTAGTGAGTAATTAAAAATAACTAGCCTAATTACAAACTTCAGTGTATATTAATATATTATAACAAATTTTCTTGTGTGTTACACTTATTTTTAAAAAATCCACTGTTTTAAATATTCACAGTACATAAAAAAATAAAAGAAGGAAGCAAATATACATTGGAAGGCAAGGCAAATAATTTTCTCATATAACATTTTAAGCATCAAGTATTGATATTTATGTAGAGGTGCCAAGTATTACGATTTGTCCGTAATTATTACGGCATTACGGACAACATATAAAAATTACGGATTATACGTTTTTTAAAAAAGTCGCGGATATCGTTCGTTTAAAAAGAAAGAAAGAAAGAAACTCCACTAACGATGGATGATCAAGCGCACAACGGAAGCATTCCAATTCACAATCTTTCTCCATCCACAACATAAATGTCAATATTCGTTTTAAACTTGCTTTATAAGATTCTGGGAACTATAAAGAAATAGAATTATGCAATATTTCTTGCTGATGTAATTACTTTTGCCCTTTTCTTATCTCCAACCAGCCATCGTTGATTAAAAGCTCTGCAGAAGCTTTTAGTTTCCCAATCATTCTCCATCAGCAACATAAATGTCAATATTCATTTTAAACTTGCTTTATTAGATTCTAGAACCTATAAAAATAATAAAATTGTTTCATTTCTCATTTATCTAATTACTGTAGAATCCTGATTATAAGCCCCCCATTTTTCAAATACAAAATCAGAAAAAAAATGTTGAGGGGTTTATAATCGAGATGATTATTAGAAATTTCTTTATTTTTTTAAGTTGAGGTGGTGCCATCTATCTTCAGAGAATGAAACTAATATTTATTATCTAACCCAGAATTGAATATAACTTACAGAAATAAATTTTAAATTATTAATTCAAAATTATTTTATTATTAACTGAAATTGATAATTTAAATTAATTTTCCCATATGGTTAATATGAAAACTGAATAAAAATAAATAAATAAGACTGATTTTACTATTGTTAAGGTAAACCTTTAAGGTCATCAAACACTAATTAATTTAGAGTATATAAATTAATACTTGTATATTTTTAGCTAAATATAAAATGCATAAAACAATTTTATATATTGTTGTTAAACATAAAAATTTAGGGGGGGGGGAAAGACATCAATCTTTTTAAAAATTAAAAAAAAAATTAAATTGAAAGAAAAATGCAACTGTAGTTAAATAAATAAATAAAAGAACTATTTTAGTCTATGAAAGGTAAATAAAGAAAATTTTACTTATATATTCAATTCTTAATTTAATGAATACTGCAAAAGCATATAAGAATATTTTCTGAAATTAAGATTGAAGCTGCCATCTATGAGAAAATAGGTTTAAAATTTCGATTTCAATATAGAGCAATAAATATTTTGTAACTAACTTTATTTCCACCTCATTGTTATTTTAGTAAAGCAGAAGAAGAGGGATATTAGTAATTTTTGCTGCAAAACAAGATTATTTTAAAGAGTACATTTATTTAAAATCTCTATATATATAAAATCGTTCTTCCTGACTGACTGAGTGAGTGAGTGAGGGGGTGATTCATCATCGCCCAGACCAAAACCCTGGACCTAGAAGCATGAAATTTTGTAACAATGTTGTTTCTATGACGTAGGCATCCACTAACAAGCGATTTTACAAAGGAGGGGGGCAAAACGTGAATTCACAAAATCCTTCATATCTCAAACAAAAAAATAGATATCCGTTTAATTTTTGCTTTAAAATATAGCTAATACAAATGTCTAAAGACCAATTTCTGGAATTTTCAAAATTCGGTCCCCAAGGGGGGGCGGGGGGGGGGGGCAAAACGTGATTTCACATGTGTAAAACGTGATTTTGCATAATCCTATATATCTCAAACAAAAAAAATAGATACACTTGAAATTTTTGCTCTGAAATATAGCTAATAAAAATATCTAAAAACCAGTTTCTGGAATTTTAGAAATTCAGCCCCTAGGTGGGGCAGCAAGGGGGGAGGTTATGGGGCAAAAACAAATAGAAATACAGTTAGGCCGTTCAAAATTGGTGCTGATAGGTTTTAAAGGCCTGTAAGTCGAATGGGAATATTTTCGAAAGTGTTAAGTTATTAGGAGGGGCGTGAAGGGGGGAGGGGAGAGGGGGGGGGCAAAAAAATAAAAATAGAGTTAGATCGTTCAAAATTGGTATATAGAGGTTTTCGATACTTACAAATCGATTGCAGATATTTTCGAATTTTTAAAATTATTAGGAGGGGTGGGAAGGAGGGTGGGGCGGTAAGGGGGGGCTATGGGCAAAAACAAATACAAATATAGTTAGGCCATTCAAAATTAGTACAGATAGGTTTTAAAGGCCTGCAAGTCGAATGGGGATATTTTCAAAAGTGTTAAGTTATTAGGAGGGGCATGAAGCGGGGAGGGTAGAGAGGGCAAAAAAATATAAATAGATTGTTCAAAATTGGTATATGGAGGTTTTCGATACTTACAAATCGATTGCGGATATTTTCAAATTTTTAAAATTATTAGTAAGGGGGGGGCTATGGGCAAAAACAAATAGAAATACAGTTAGGCCGTTCAAAATTGGTACAGATAAGTTTTAGAAGCGTGCAAGTCGAATGGGGATATTTTCGAAAGTGTTAAGTTATTAGGAGGGGCGTGAAGCGGGGAGGGGAGAGGGGGCAAAAAAATAAAAATAGATTGTTCAAAATTGGTATATAGAGGTTTTCGATACTTACAAATCGATTGCGGATATTTTCGAATTTTTAAAATTATTAGGAGGGGTGGGGCGGTAAGGGGGGCTATGGGCAAAAACAGATAGAATTACAGTTAGGCCGTTCAAAATTGGTAGAGATAGGTTTTAGAATCCTGCAAGGCGAATGGGGATATTTTCAAAAGTGTAAAGTTATTAGGAGGGCCAGGAAGGGAAGGTGGAGGGGCAAAAAAAATAAAATAGAGTTAGATCGTTCAAAATTGGTACATAGAGGTTTTCGATACCTACAAATCGATTGTGGATATTTTTGAATTTTTAAAAAATTATTGGGAGAGGCGGGAAGGGGGGAGCGGAGGGGCAAAAAAAATAAAAATAGAGATAGATCGTTCAAAACTGGTGCATAGAGGTTTTTGATACTTACAAATCGATTGCGGATATTTTCGAATTTGTAAAAAAAAATTAGGATAGATGGAAGGGGGAAAATAATTGAAATAAGAGTTAGAGCATTTTGGGAATTTTTCTGAAGGCAGTGAGAACCCGGTGCGACATTTTTTCTAATCAGATTTTGTTTCTCTCTTTTTTTTTTTTTTTTTTTTTTTTCACGTGATAAAAATTAATGCAATTTTGAGAATTCCGTAATTATAGTGATTCATTTAAAAATAGGGACCAGCGAAGCGGGCGTTGCCTGCTAGTCATTAAATAAACGTATGATTTTGGAAATTAATTTTTGTTCTCAAAATGAAAAAGATAAAGGGGGAGGGCTTATTCGTAGGATTATGGAAAAAATCCAAAATTTTCTAAAAGTGGGGAGGGGGCTTATTTTCGAGGGGGGGGGCTTATAATCGGGATTTTATGGTATTTATATTTTGACTGCCCCTCCTGCTTCATGGTTAGTGATCAGGGATTACTTCTGGAACAAAAAAGTGATAGAGAAGTGCTCAATATTTCTCACATATGTAATTTTTTTAGACTTCATTATTGAACTTGATGAATCTATTTGTTTTTTTTTCAATAAATTTAAAATACATACTATACCATCAAACAAAAGATATGTTGGGTTTTATGCAAGAAACATAAAGAAAAAGAATAGTAAAATTTTTTATTGAAAAAAAGAACAATGTTTTAGGATGCCTTTTCATTTTGTAAGAAAGTAAAGAAATACATATTTATTTACTTCTGTTTTAGAAATTTTTCTAATTTTTTAATTAATATATTATATATTTGTTTACAAAAACAGTGCAATTCATTATTATATGTGGGCTTGTGCATAAAAATTATTTCGTGACATGGTTCACGTCCCCACGTTGCATAAGTATATAACTCTGATTACTGATAGCTCTTATTGAAACTTGGCACCTCTATTTATACATTTCTTCTAAACGAATTAAACTTCTGATCTGAGTAACTTTAAACTGCTATATAAAGGAACAGAATGACATCCAATCTCTGAATTTAAAAGATTATATTCATAAAAAAACAAATTCTTCAAAGAAAAACATTTTTTCAGTAGACCTGCGGGTCAAAAATTAATGCTAACTCGAGCCACACCTGACCCACCAAGCGGTTAACTGTGGGTACCCAACCCAATACGGGACTCTACTACCTGCGTCCTTTCTCTTTAGTATATTAACTGATGAACCGGTGTTTCCAGCCTGTAGGGACTTTTATATATTCAATGTCTGTCACTAGTTTTTAGTTACATGTTTGCCTAATCTGTGGCATCTACTAACTGTTTTATATATGTATCAAACATCATTCTTTAAAATTAGTGGTAATTACAGGCCTTACAGCGCTCCTATATTTCCTATATATTTATGAAACCTCTTATTTTTCCTATATATTTTTTGATTGTCGCTCAATATTTGCTATATTTTAGTTTTGACTTTCTAAATGTCTGATTGAATGTGCAGTATATGAATTTTAACTCTAAATCTGGCCAGGAGCAGGGCTGGTGCAAGGATGCATGGCGCCCCTAGGCAAAGAAAAATTTTGGTGCCCTTTATTAATGTATTTTATTAACGCTGGCCAGGAGCAGGGCTGGTGCAAGGATGCATGGCGTCCCTAGGCAAAGGAAAATTTTGGTGCCCTTTATTAATGTATTTTATTAACGCTCCCTTTGTTGTCATAAAAAAAAAAGGAGTGTTATTAAAATGTACTTACATACACCTAAACACTGCCAAACAAGACATAAATAAATATTTAAAAAAATTTTGAAAGAAAAAAAAATCATGCTTTGTGAATAGATTATGAAACAGTTTCCAATGCTAAAAAAATTTTATGTAATCTTTATACTTTGGCACAATCAAAGAAAAAATGTAAACAAACATATCGGTTAGTGCTTATGTCATCTTCAGATTTTTGTACTATTAAAGAAATTTAGTTCTGCTTATAAATTTTTAGCATCACGAATAAGGATTTCAAATATTTATTGCCATGAGGTACTTTTGCATTCAAATTATTTTGTACCATCTTATATCAGAATAACAGTTAATACATGCCCCATATAAAATACTAAGTGTATATATAACGGAAAAATGAATATCACTGAAAATACATTTCAAGAAATGTTTACTGTAGTATTATAATTATAAAATACTACGATGTAAAATAAACCATAAAGAATCTGTGTAGTATAAATTCAAATTATTTTGTGCATCCCCGTTTAAGAATTATACACAAAAGTTTGCCAAAATTATTTCTAATGAATACTAATTATGTAAAATGAAGAAAAAAATTATGAAACATATCAATATTAATAAAACAAGATAACTGTACGTCTCTATGTGCATATGTTTATACTGCAATCAATTTATTATACACCGCACATCATAGATCTACAAAAATTGGCAGTTTTATATTTTAGAGAGATCGCTGTTTCTCTTTATACAAGCAACTCCTAGAAGTTGAGCCAGTATCTAATACTCAAAAGTGTAAAGTGCCTCTTAAAAGGATATTGCCTATTTAAAATGCTAAGGTTTTTCTAATGTCATTTCCGTTGAACTTATAAAGTTTTTGAGGCTTAACATTAGGACAGCTGCGGTTCAGCTTACTGCTTGTTTCTTAGATATTAGGCCAATTTGTGTACAGCTTTATCGATACTAATAAAAGATGGCTGTCAAAAATAATGTTTGCAAAATTTCATTTGATAATTTTAGCTAATACATATGTTTTTTTAGTATGCTGAAATTGAAAATGAAACTGATTTTTATCTATCATGTATAAATTTTCGGTCTATGCACTACCTACACATTTTTTCCCTTTTCAGCGGTTTCTGGTAGGTTTCCATGATTAATTATAATTCACATACTATAAAAGTTACCATATAACAATATTTGTAAAAAAATCGCAGATGAAATTATGTCAGAAGACACCCTGTATTGACAAAAATCTATACTTGATAATTGATATAGAAAATCTGCTACAGTTTCGGTTTCAGCTCACTAAAAAACATTAAGATCAACCAAAATTATCAATTCTAAATTTTAGATGCAGACCTCTGTTATTCAGATATTAATTAAAACATTTAACTACAAATTAATTTATCACCTTTTACTGTTTGCTTTTCTTAATAGTGAAAGAGATAAATGCCGCTCTGAAGCACTAAAATAGAAAGTAGAAAAGAAGTCTCATTTTTAAAACATCATCTCCTCTCAAAGAAAAAAGATTTCGGAATCGGGAAGACAGTCCTTTTCCACTTTCAACGATGCAGTATTTTTCAAAAAATATTCGAGTTTTAATATTGTTTGAGTTTTTCCCAAGATCCAAAATCTATGTGTTTCTTACACATAATTTTTTGAGCTACCCTCTAACCGTGGCTAATTCTAGGATTGATTCACGCAAGGCATCATCGGAAAAGCCTCAGTTTTTTATAACAATGATACACATTTTGAAAAATCCAGACTTTTGGTACTGTACAGGGTTGTCACAGAGGGAAATTGAGATACCGCTATTTTTAAATAGAGATATTTTTAAAATAGCTGCTATCAATAAATATTCAAATGTAAAATAATTATATTAAAATATAAAAATTTCCCTTTGTGAGAAGAGAACCTTGATACTGTATACATAATTTTAATATTTCATACATACAGCTCATATTCAAAATATTAGAATAATTACATTTTTTTTACACATTGAATATATCGTTTGGTAATTTAATATCTTTTAATGCAAATATGCAAACGATATTTTTTATTAAGAACTTATTGTTGATTAAACTTATTTATTATCTTAAAATTAATATCATTTTTGAAAAGATTATATGAAAAAAAAATTATTTTGAAAAGTCAAAATATTAGAATATTTGAAAATATTAGAATATTAGTACATAAGTCAAAATATTAGCTAGTTCGCAATTCTTGAAAAATCTGACTGTACGAAACTCCCGCTCGGTGGCGTCTGCGGTGTCTTTTTCCCATTTCAGGACCTACAACAGCTTATTGACATATAGTGCAAATAGTTTTATTGAAAATTTTAACTGTAGTAAATTCCTGCTCGGTAGTGCCTGCGATGCCTGTTTCCCATTTCATTGTCTAAAACAGTCTGTTCACTCACCATGTTATGATCTTTGGAAATTCTGACCATAGCAAAGACCCGCTCGGTGTTGCCTTAACCCCGTTTAACAAATTACAACAGCTTGCTTGCTCATAGTGCAAAAAGCTTTGAAAATTGTAACTGTAGTAAATTTTCGCTCTGTGGTGACTGCTGCACCCCTTTGTGTTTCATGATTTGAAACAGCCTGTTCGCTCACCATGTAAAGGGGCATTGAAAATTCTGATTGTCGCAAATCCCCAACCCGATGGAGCCTACAGTCTCCAAATCTACTCTCAAATACTTTAATCGAAATTGGAGATATTGAATTATTAAAATATCAAAGCGCCATGTGGCGAAGAGATTTGCGACATGTACTTTTCAATTCCAATTCAAATAACTTTTAAAATGATATATTGCTTATGAGATTAGGTCAATTAGAAGCTGAGAAACAAAAGTAATATAAACATTGTTATAAAAAGATTTGTGTCTGACTTTTCTGTGGTTTTCTCCGAAATTTGCGTAATTGAGGGCTAAATAATTTTTAAAATCCTTAAGAAATGTGAGCGGAGTATCGGAATTCGAAAGTCTGCAAAATAAAAAAGAATAAAGGTGTTCCGGGTTTTATGTGATTTTCTCTGAAAGTCCCGTACTGCCTTTAATGGCTTATATCAGTTTAAAAGTTCGCAATAAAATTACTGTAAAATATATTTCAAATGATATATAATAAGTAATTTAATCATAATTAGTATTGGATATATTGGAATAAAGGTGTTCTGTGTTTTCCGTGGTTTTCCCTGAAACTCCCGCACAGAATTTAACGGCTTATATCAGATTAAAAGTCCGCAATAAAATATATTTTAAATGATTCATTATAAGTAATTTAATCGTAATTAGAATTGGAGATATTGAAATTTTAAAATATTAAGGTGCCATCTGGCAGGAGAGATTTGCGATCTCTACTCTTTAATTCCAATTCAAATAAGTTTTAAAATGATATACCTCAATAAAAGTACTTTAAAATATCTTTCGAATGATATACAGTAGAAGATCTTTATAACGCAAAGCAAAACACAAGGTTTTTGCGTTATATAGAATTTTGCATTATATAGATCACATTTCACACATCATCAAACTTACCTTGTAAACATGGCCAAATATGTCTGAAACATATCAAAACAGAGTAGGACATTTTAAAGTTACATTTCTTGGAACAAAAAAATGGGTGGATAATAATTTTCATTCTAAAATTTACTTTACAAAGATAGTCCATATATGCCTGTACAAAATCATTCATTATATTGCTCACTTAAAAAAAAATTAATGATAGCAATTTTTTCATTAAAAATCTCTGAATTAAGCAGATAAAGAAAAACAAATGTATCACACTTACTTCTCAACAAAGTAACAGTTTTTTAGAAAGTATTTCTTAACTGCAAAATTTATTGTTTATATCCAAGAAATTTTGTGTTATATCGAGAATTGCATTATATAGAATTGCGTTATAAAGATCTTGTACTGCATTATGTGTAATATTAATGAATATCATTGATATATTTAGGTTCAAAATGGCTAATCTATCAAAGGCGATTAGCGATATCTGTTGAATGCATCTAAAATTAAAAAAAATCCAAAACTGCTTTTTTACAGCTGAGTTCAGAGAAGAGAAATAGAAAAAAAAAAAAAAAAAAGCATTATTATTCTGTTAAAAGTAACTTTTGTCTATTTACATTAACAGATGAAATAAAAATGAATTTAAATAAATATATGTCTAATTTTTTTATTTTAAAAGCTATACCTTAGATTTTTTTCAACTGCAGGTGAGCCGTAATGACATATGATTTCCAATTTCTGCTTAAATCGATTTAAAATTGAAACAAGAAAGAAAAATCATGCAGTATGCATTGATTAGTAACACTTTCCAACTGTACGCAATTGTTGTATTGAATAACTATTAATATTCTTTGCCTACATTATCGCACAACAGACAGAAGGACTGAAAAACATACCGATAGACTAATTGATTTTAAAATTACTCTTAGGCATTTTGGAAAGTGTTAAAAAGGCTTAACGCAAAATAAAATGCAGCCGTTAGATTATAATTACAGATTTTAAACTCTCTGAATATTTTACCGTAGCCCTGTAAATCTGAAAGTTAATCATATCATATTCTATACAAAGCAATATTTTAGAATATTAATAATACATGTCAATGTTTTTAAAATTTTTGTAGTGGAAAGTTTTTTAAATATAACTTTTAAAAAATTCTGTCCTAAAACGTAATACATTGGCTTTTTTTTTTGTTGTTGTCCCTGTAAACAAACTTGTTGTACAGGGTACAGGACCTATTAATGACATTTTAAATAGGAAACATTCAATAGGGAGCTTGAGTGTATCATTTTTAAAAAATTCTCAAAATATTCACGGATGATAGAAGCTGGAGACAAACAGATAGAAAGGTAGACAATCGGACAGACAGATGCACAAATTGAAATCATATTCTCACTAAAATTATAAGAAAGTGTTAAAACGCTCATGTAAATAAAAGTGCAATTCCAGCAAATTTTTATTAATATCTCTTAATGTAACTGATTATTTTTGTGTAGCCCTGTAAATCTAATGCTAACCATACTATATTACATAGAAGGCACACTCTTTTGTGCATACGAATAATATATTTCAATTGCATTAAGCTTTGTGGAAAATAAAATTATTAATATTTGGTTTATAAAACAACTCTCATACAACACAATGCTTTGGGGGTACTTTCAAGTGCCCCTGTACACAAACCAGTTAGAAATGTACTCTATTTTACATAGGAAACATCCGATAGGGAATTGAATCACATATTAAAATTTCATTAAAGTTTCTATACATTAAAGGTATTAAAATATGATTTATAGAAACTCCTCATGGAACACAATGCTTTCGAATACTTTTGGTTGTCCCTGTACACAAACCAGAAGAGGTATCCATTCCATTTTCAATAGGGAACATCCGATAGTGAACTTCAATAAAATATATCGGTTTAAAGAAATTCCATAAATATTTACGGGAATTAGAGCGCAGAAAAACAGACAGAGAGACAGACAGGTGGACAGAACAACAGTCAGACATATACACAAATTAAAATTATATTCACACTAAAAAAAATGATAGAAAGTGTCAAAAACGCATAATGTAAACGAAAGTACAATTCTAGCAATTTTTTATTAATAGCTCTTAATAAAACTGATATTTTTGTGTTACCCTGTAAATCCAATGGTAACCATGCTATATTCTATGCAAAGCATTCTTTTCTGCATATAAATAACATATTTCAATTTCTTAAAACTTCGTGGAAAGTAAAGTTATTAAAATTTTTTATATAGAAATATCTCACAAAGAACACAATGCTTTGGAGTATTTTGAGTGTCCCTGTACATAAACTAGTGGTGGTATGTAATCTGTTTTATATAGGAAACATCCAATAGTGAACTTGAATAACATATTTCAATTTCATGAAGATATTGTACAGTAAAGGTATGAAAATATGGTTTATAGAAATAACTGTCATAGAACACAATTCTTTAAAATACTTCCGGGTGTCCCTGTACACAAACCAGTAGAGGTATAAACTCCATGTTCAATAGGAAACATCTGATAGTGAACTTGAATAACATATATCAGTTTCAAAAAATTCCATAAATATTTACGGGAGTTAGAGCGCGGGCAGACAGACAGACGGACAGATACACAAATTGATATCATATTCACACTTAAAAAAATGTTAGGAAGTGTTAAAAATGCTTAATGTAAACGAAAGTAGAATTCTAGCAAATTTTACATAATAGCTCTTAATATAACATATTTTTGTGTCACCCTGTAAATCTAATGCTAATCATACTGTATTCTATGTAAAGCATTCTTTTGTGCATATAAATAACATAGTTCAATTTCCTATAAAACTTCGTGGAAAGTAAAGTTATTAAAATTTGATTTATAGAAATATCTCTCATAGAACGCAATGCTTTAGAATACTTTTGAGTGTCCTTGTATATAAAACAGAGTTGGTATTTAATCCATTTTCAACAGGGAACATCCGATAGTGAACTGGAATAGCATATTCCAATTTCATTAAAATATGTGTACAGTAATAGTATAAAAATACGATTTATAGAAATACCTCTCATAGAACACAATGCTTTGAACTACTTTCGGGTGACCCTGTATACAAACCAGTAAAAGTATGAACTCTATTTTCAAAAGAAACATCCGATAGTGAACTTCAATAACATATATCAGTTTCAAGAAATTCCACAAATGTTTACGGAATTAGAGTGCAGAGAGACAGACAGACAAACTGAAGTCAATAACACTTTTCAACCTTGTTGGGAAGTATTAAAAATTTTAGAAAGTGTTAAAAACGCTTAATTTAAACGAAAGTACACTTTTAGCAAATATTTATTAATAGCTCTTCATATAACTGAATATTTTTGTGTCACCCTGTAAATCTAATGCTAATCATGCTATATTCTATGCAAAGCATTTTCTTTTGTGCTTATAAATAACACATTTCAATTTCATAAATCTTCATGCAAAGTAAAGTTATTAAAATTTAGTTCATAGAAATATCTCTCATAAAACGCAATGCTTTTTAACGCAATAAAACGCAATACTTTTGTGTGTCCCTGTACACACATCAGTGGTGGTATTTGCTCCATTTTATGCAGGAAACATCGGATAGTGAACTTGAATAACATATTTCAATTTCATTACGATTTGTGTACAGTAAGGGTATGGAAATATGGTTTATAGAAATGCCTCTCATCGAACACAATGCTTTGAAATATTTTAGGGGGTCCCTGTACACAAACTAGTAGAGGTATAAACTCCAATTTTAACAGGGAACATCTGATAGTGAACTTGTATAACATATTTCAATTTCATTAAGATTTTTGTACAGTAAGGGTATGAAAATATGGTTTATAGAAATGCCTCTCATAGAACACAATGCTTTGAAACATTTTCTGGGGTCCCTGTACACAAACTAGTAGAGGTATAAACTCCATTTTCAACAGGGAACATCCGATAGTGAACTTGAATAACATATTTCAATTTCATTAAGATTTGTGTACAGTAAGGGTATGGAAATATGGTTTATAGAAATGCCTCTCATAGAACACAATGCTTTGAAATATTTTAGGGGGTCCCTGTACACAAACTAGTAGAGGTGTAAACTTCATTTTCAACAGGAAACATCCGATAGTGAACTTGTATAACATATTTCAATTTCATTAAGATTTTTGTACAGTAAGGGTATGAAAATATTGTTTATAGAAATGCCTCTCATAGAATACAATGCTTTGAAATATTTTTGAGGGTCCCTGTACACAAACCAGTAGAGGTATAAACTCCATTTTCAATAGGGAACATCCGATAATGAACTTGAATGACATATATCAGTTTTAAGAAATTCCATAAATATTTACGGGAGTTAGAGCGCGGACAGACAGACAGACAAACCCAAGTCATAAACACTTTTCAACCTTGTTGGAAAGTGTTAAAAAATTGAAAAACTGCTTTTTCTGTTTCCAGTACCTTGTCAGCTGGTCGAAAAGCAGTTATTCCCGACCGGAAGAATAGTCAGCCAATATGTAAATAATGAAATGTTTCCACTTAAATTTCATATTTTAGTTAATTTTAAAAAATCTAATTGTTGTGTTGAAATGCTGTTTGCACCCCTGAATTAAAAAAAAATCGCCCTTTTCATTTGGTACCGAATTTTTAAAGATTGGACTGATATTTCTAATTTTTTGGGGCACTTAACTCTGCTGAACCCTTGAATTGACTCATTTATTAATTGACATAGGTTAACATTTTAATATCTCCACAACTAATTAAAATTTTTAAATTCTGTTTTCACAATCCCCTCGGGAAGGCTCCTGAGCTTCCGTCGGGTTTTACCCGACCTGAACCCGACAGAAATTTTATATCAACCCGAACCGAACCCGACATAAAAATTTTCATCAACCCGAAAACTGACCCGAACCCGCAGTAGAGAAAATTTTACGACCCGAACCCGAAAACTAAATGAAAATTACTTATTCATCTAAAAATCATACAAAACTTTCTTAAATTATAAAATGAATTAAATTTTCATTGTCACACAGTTGGTAAATTATTTTAAAAAGAATTTGAAATGTAATTACTGATTGTTTAGTTTAAAAATTAAAAAATCTGAAAGGTAGATCAATAATAATTTTTAACCATTTATGTGAGTTGTGAACTTCAAGCGTAAACTAGTATGTTGTGGCCACCACAAGACTTTCTTCTATACTTTCCTATATTTTACTGAGTGCAAATAATTTATTAAAATTATTATTTTCTTAAATTATCTAACAGGATGAATGCAAACGATTTTCATCTTAGAGACAACTAACACTAAATATCCAAAGTAAGACAGTTTTATTGCCTATAAATAGCATCTTAAAAAGTACGTTTTTATAATGGTTATCTCGCATATCATTTTTCGTACAGTTATTTGTCATAGAAGTTGAGATATAGCCTTCCCATTATCGAGGGATATTGCAGTATAACAGCTCCACCTATTATCCGATTAGCATCTAGATTGATTCAAGATAATGTCTCATGGCTTTCTCACATATCAAGTTTTGTTTGATTATACACAATAGAACTTGAGATATAACCTCCCGTTAAATTGCAAATATCGCGTATAGCAGCGCTACCTGTTTAGCGGTTGACACCAAAAGTTGAGGCACTAATTTAGGTCAAGGTGCATCTACTTATAAATTTATATGAAATTTTATGCAGTTGTTCCTGAGATATAGCCTTCCCTTAAACTGCCGAAATCGCTGTAAAGCAGCGCCACCTGTTGGCCGATAAGAATTCAAACTGAATCATCATAATGTCTCATAATAGCCTTTTCACATATCAAGCTTTGTTTGATTATACTCAATAGAACCTGAGTAGCCTCCTCTTAAATTTCGGAAATTGCTATATAACAGCCACCTGTTGATCGGTTGACAAAAATTGATAGGCATTAATTTAGGTCAATGTGCCTCTATATGTAAATTCATATATAATTCTGAACAGTAAGTTCCGGAGATATAATCGCCACAAAATTTTTGTCACCGACAGACATTTTCTATAAATGGTAAAATCGTGTTCTAGACCTCTCAAAACGTGTAAATCCGTCGAAAACTGGAAGTCGAAATTTTTTATGAATCCAATACTTTCTTCTATTGAATTTAGAAGAAAGTAAAAAATACACTTCAATTTAAATGTTCGTAATTTATTGTTTAATACTTATAGTCTGGAAAAAAAAATAAAGATGTATTATTCTTTATTGCATTTCTCCCATGTGGATGTTTACTTTTACTATAATAATTTGTGTAGCATGTATGTGATTCGTAAACATCTGCTTTTTAAGAATCACTGATCTGTTTAAATTCGCACAATCAGCAACTTAGCTTCCTCCGGTTTCAATTTTACTCCGTGAATTATTTATTTGTTCTAGAGAAGACGATAAAGAATATAATCTGCCTTGATGGTATTAGTTTCCTTTATGTGTTTATTTCACATTACTTTTTTTAATTAAATCACAACAAGTATTCCCTGTATATTTGCTGCATATACAAATGTAAACGGAAGAAAATTCAAAATTTCGTTAACATAAAAGCGAGGATTCAAATTCATTAAAAATAAAAATATCTTGAAATAATCTGGTGTGTCACTCACACGACTTTCTCATACCCTGAAATATACTATAAATACAGGTTGGAGATTAAGATGTAAGATAACGATGTTATGTAAACCTCTGTTAAACAATTCAAATTAGGCTTCGGGAAAGTTTTATATGATAATTAGTTGTGTGTGAGGGGGGCTACCGCCCCCCTCAACCCCCCGTTTCATTAATGCACCTACATTTATGTACAATTTAATTCGGTTATTAAAAAATAATTTATTAAAATTATTATTTAGAAAAAATATCTTTTATGATAATGCAGATAATTTCCATATTGGAGAAGTAGTATAACACCAAATATAAAAAAAAAAGTCCATTTTATTCTCAATATTTAAAAAAAAAAAAAAAAAAAAAAAAAAAATCGATAACTTTATTTTAAATTATCGCAGATCGATGGTTCAACCATTCGTTTTAAAGGTATTGGCGAGCTCTTTTGAAAGATACCTATCATGAAAATTTACTCCCCTCGAGGGGGGACTTCACCCCAGGGGGGGAGGCGAGACTCCTACATACACAATTTTTTTCCCCTGTTGACTATCTCTATTACAAAAAATATATATTCGTTTAATTTGGTTTAGTGCAGTCTATAGATGTTAAAATCTACTTACCTGCAATTTCCCCCATAGACGTAATGTATTTGAATACTTTTGAGTGTCCCTATACACGAACCATTTGCTTGATCGTAACGAAAAGTTTAGTGTAGCATCCTTATATGATACACATTTAGAATATCAAGTTTGAACTTTCTGCCATAATTTGTTTTTGAGATATTATGATAACAGACAGACACACACACACAGACCATTTGCTAAAAACATGATTTTCGTATTCAGGGGACCTCAGAACATGTAAATATAACAAAATCTCGCGTTCGAAAATTTGACCCAAAAACAATACTGTCTCTACCTTATGGGTAAGAGAAAGTAAAAAAAAAATGTAAATTGTTAAATAACTTAAATTTTCAAAACTTAAAAACAATGTTATGTTGTATTATTTATATATATAAGTAAATTACAGTACTTTAAAATTTTCATACAATTTCTACAAATGATCAGTTTTAGATTTGTTGAAGAAAAGAAAACGTATACGGATATCTTTTTCTCATGCTTATACGGATTTTTTTTTTTAAGGTGGATAACCGCGTATAGGAATACGAGCTCTGACACATGTCTAAAATCAGTTAAAGAGCTATAATTATGTCTACAAATTTATGCTTTCAATTGTAATTTTTTTTTTTTTTTTTTTTTTTTGAAAGGTGTACTCAAGTCGACCCACAAGAAAAAAAGATCATTCAACCCGACCCGCAAGAAAAAAAATCTGTCAACCCGATCCGGTCGGCTCGGGTTCGGGTAAAATCGGGTTACCCGATCCGATACAGGGGCCCTACAACGTATATGCCGAGAAGTTTCCGTGCAGGAAACTTCCCGGTACCGAATTTCCAAGATCCCGGCCGGCACTCACGTTTTCGAGACTCATACTTAGCCCTACAACGAACGTATTGGAAGCCGGTAACGGAAGCCCAGTGCGGAGATATAAAACTTTATCGGTACCGGATACTTTTGACCAATCACAGGGAGTAGGTGGTCAAAAGCGAATATATCCAACGTTGTCAGCCATTTTTAAATAAGAACTGATGAAACAAAAAAGCAAAAAATATGCACCAAAGTTATACTTTTTGAAAAGAACTTTCAAAACTATTAATTTTTTGTGTGGACACTATATTCATATAAACATTATTTTTAAAGATATTCGATTAGAAAGTTCACGAGTGACAAGAGGAATATCGCTTTGTCAACTGCATTTTTAAGCGAAAGAAACAGTCTAAAATTAAAGGCTAAAGAATAATTTTCTGAAAAATAATCAATTTTGGAGTATTCAGAGCTATAAATTCTAAGCTAAACCATGTAAAATTCATAGTTTATAATGAAAGAATTGTGAAGATTCTATTTAAGAGCTGTAAAATATAACTTAAGACTGATGGAAGAGTCTCTGCAGGTAGCCAGTGGCGCTGTGGCAGAGTAACTTTCTGCTGTTTGAGAGTTCATCGGTTCGATCCTCGTTTAATCCACATTTTTTTTTTTTTTTTTTCTTTTCTCCGTTTTAGAATATTTGCTTAAAATAAATATTTTGTCATCAAAATCCAAATGTTTATTAATTTTTATTTCACTGAAAAATAAATAAATAAAAGAAGTTGAGTTAAATTTAATGAATTATGAAACAGAAAATAATTACTAAATTAAATCAGGGATTACACAGATATTCAGTGCCAAGGAATACAAAATAAATAAGTAATAAATAATTTATTTACATAGAAGATAAATCTTTAAGGTTAAGAGTTTAATCTTTGATTAATAATGATTTTTTATTTAAAAGCAAAAGAATGATCAAGCATTTGTAAAATAATTTATTTCGAGTGGAATTTTTATTTTTTGTAGGGGTGGGTAGTTAAATTTATTTCATAATTTAGCATCAACTCGAAATATATATATATATATATGTGTGTGTGTTTATAATATTTTCGTTATAATAATTTAGCAAAATATTATAAAGAAATTTAAGAAATTGTATTTTTGAAGTTAAAAAGTTGCAATTTATTTTTTGATTAATAATGACTGTAGAAGTAGAGATATTATTGAAGTGAAAGCATTTCATTTCTTAAATATTTTATAATAATAATAATAATAATAATAATAAATTCTTAGTTATTTTTTCTAATTATTAAATTAATTATTCATGTTCTCCTTGTTAGTAATACTTAAAATAAATAAATTAAATAATTAAAATTAAATAAAATAGAAAGAAAATCAGGAAGTGTTACACATATATTCAAAGGATATATTTTTAGGGCATACTATGTTTAAAAAATATGTATATTAAGAAAAATAAAATTGAAATACGCTTTTGCGAGCTTTGACTATTTTATTTCAACTGAAAATAACTTTTTTTTCTTTTTGTGTTTGTGTTGAATTTAATTAATAATTTACGAGAAAATAATTATTAAAACAAATTAAGATCTATGCATTCGTCAACAAAGAATAAAAATGGAAAATAATTTGTTTAATTAATGTAATTTATTTATTTCTCATTAGTAATGATTGCAATCAGAAGTAAAATAAAATTATCAAACACTTTATTTTGAAATTGTTGTTTTGCAATTGAAATTGAAATTTATATACATATTTATTTATTTTATAATTAATAAATTAAATATTCATACTTCCCTTCTTAGTAATATATATATATATATATATATATTAATTAGAAAGATTTTAATATTTGCAGTACTCTTCTTAAAAAAAAAAAAAAAAAAAAAAAAAAAAAAATTATTTTAAATATTTGTTTGCCTAAAAAAAAAAAAAAAAAAAAGAAGTCATAAAAAACGTAGAATATTTGCTTAAAATAAATAATTTTTCATCAAAATTTTTACTTTTAAAACATTTAATTTATTTTGTAAATACTTTTTATTTAACTAAAAAAAAAAAAAAAAAAGAAAGAAAAAAGTTAAATTTATTTAATTATGAAATAGAAAATAATTACTAAATTAAATCAGGAATTACACAAATATTCAGCAAAGAATAAAAAATAAATTATTTATATAGAAGAAAAATTTTTAAGGTTGTTAAAAGTTTAATCTTTGATTAATAATGATTTTTTATTTAAAAACAGAAGAATAATCAAGCATTTATAAAATAAACTGCCGAAGGCAGTGGGGACCCTGGCCGACTTTTTACCCAATCAGAAATTTTTTTTTTTTTAATTTCTTTTCTTAACACTAAAAATTACTGTTAGTGATTCATTAATTTTAGTGATTCATTTGAAAATACTGACCCGCTAGCGAGCGAAGCCAGCTAGTTTTTTATTTAAAAACAGAAGAATAATCAAGCATTTATAAAATAATTTATTTTGACTGGAATTTTTAATTTTTATTTTTTCTAGGGGAGGGTGGTTAAATTTAATTAATAATTTACCAGAAAATAATTTAGCATCAACTCGAAATACATATGTGTGTGTATGTATTTATAATATTTTCTTTGTAATATTTTAACAAATTACAAAGAAATTTAAGAAATTGTATTTTCAAAATTAAAACGCTACAATTTTTTTTCTGATTAATAATGACTATAAAAGTAGAAATATTATCGAAGGGTAAGTATCTCATACTTTAAATATTTTATTACAATAAATGAAAGGGGGGGGGGAGTATTTATTTTTTCTAATTATTAAATTAATGATAATCGCTGATTAATAATGACTATAAAAGTAGAAATATTATCGAAAGGAAAGTATCTCATATTGTAAATATTTTATTACAATTTGAAAAAAAAAAAAAAAAAGGAGGTGTTTTTATTTATTTTTTCTAATTATTAAATTAATTATTCTTATCCTATTTGTTAGTAATACTAAAAAAAGGAAGGAGGGGGGGGGGTGAGAAAGAAAATTAGGAAGTGATACATATATGTTCAATATTGTGTTTAAATATATATGTAAAATCTATGCCTTTGTAAGCTTTGACTATTTTATTTCAGATGAAAAGAAGCTCTTTTTTCTTTTTGTGTGTGTGAATTATTTTTTTGCAGTTGAAATATATATATATATATGCATATTTATTTATTTTATAATTAATAAATTAAGTATTCATACTTCCCTTGTTAGTAATATACATATATTAGGAAAATCCTAATATTTAAAGTACTCTTCTTATTAAAATAAATAAATAAATAAATTAAATAAAAGAAAAAGAAAAATTATTTAAATTAATTGTTCCCCCCCCCCTTTAAAAAAAAAAAAAAATTATTATTATTAAAAAAAAAAAAAAAAACTGAGACGCCTGCGGATTGAACCCGAGCACTTTGGTTCAGCAATCAAATACGCTGCGATCGAGCTACTGACGGAATAGGCTCTGGTAACTAATTTATTATGATATACTATCATTAAATTAGCATCGGATTTCATTATGAATGATGAATTTACATAATTTAGCTTCCAATTCATAGCTTTGAGGACTTAAAAACTAATTAAATTTAGAAAGTTATTCTTTAGTCTTCAATATTCGATTGTTTCTGTTAATAGTGTACTTGACAAAAGGGGTACATATCTTGTCACTCGTGAACTTTCTAATCGAATATCTTTAAAAGTAATAATTATACGAATATAGTGTTCACACAAAAAATTAATAGTTTTGAAAGTTCTTTCTAAAAAATATAACATATGTACACGTTTTTTACCTTTTAATTCATCATTTTTTATTTTTTTAAAATGGCGGACACATTACATATATTTCGGTGCCGAAAACTCGTTCCCACAAGCTCTACGCTTGGTGATATTTTTTCGATAAATCTCGGCAGGAGTTTCCGAGACCGAAAACCAAGAGAGAGCTTCCGTGAGCTTCGTTGTAGCACATTTTTTGACACTCTCGGAACATGACGTCACAGCCAAGAATTGCCGGGAGTGAGACAGTCTCGGTAGTTTCGTTGTAGCACCCCAGGACTCTAAGGCCAGTTTCGACTTGGGCTCAAGATCAATGCTCAAAACGTCATTAATCACGCTTCCGACACAAAGAGCCAAATGTCTTGTCATCAGTTGTAGCCCTTTCTTATCAGATCGCGCAGTTAACTCAAAGGAAAGCATGCAAAATTGACAAAGATATCTGCCTCCCGGCCCCTCAATTATCTCAGCAGGGGGTTAGAAACAGCCCGTCCGAAGGCTTTGAGCTCCTGTGAGCTAGCCTAACCACATCAAAGGATTCTGAATAGAAAGCGCCCAGTGAGCGCAAATGGAAACCGGACTTAATAGGGGCTGAACTTATAGATGCCCACACAGACATCTTTATAGACTAGCCGCCTTCGGCGACCAGCTGGTTCGCGATCTTTGAAAAGTCCGACTTTACGAAACTCCCGCTCGGGGGACCTGCGGCGCCTTTTTCCAGTCTCAGGTCCTACAACAGCTTATTGACCTATAGTGAAAATAGCTTTATTGAAAAATTTAACCGCAGTGAATTCCCGCACCGTAGCATCTGCCCGTTTCAGTAGCCTGTTCGCTCACCGTGTTATGACCTTTCAAAATTCTGACTTTAGCAAAGTCCCGCTCGAGGGCACTTACGGTACCTCTTCCCCATTTTAGAGCTTACAGTTGCTTTCTCGCTCATAGCGCAAATAGCTTTGAAAATTTTAACTGTAGCAAATTTCCGCTCTGTGGCGTCTAAGGCGCTGCTTTACGTTTCATGATTTGAAACAACCTGTTCGCTTACCATGTAAAGGACCTTTGAAAATTCTGATCGTGCCAAATCCGCAACCCGATGGGGCCTACGGTCTCCCAATCTTCTCTCTATAAGTAATTTACTCATAATCATAATTAGAGATATTGAATTATTAAAATATCAAAGCGCCCTCTGGCAACAGAGATTTGCAATATGTACTCACTCTTCAATTTCAATTTAAATGACTTTTAAAATGATATTTTACCTATGAAATTATGTTAATTGGCAGCTGAGATACAAAGGTAATATAAGCATTGCTATTTTAAAAAAAAAAAAAAAAAAAAAAAAAAAAAAAATGTTTCTGATTATTTCGTGGTTTTTCTCTGAAACTTGCGGGCTAAATAGTATTAAAAATCCTTAATACGAAATGTGAGTGGAATATCGGAATTCGAAAGCCTGCATCATAATTAGACTTGCAGATATTGTAATAAGGGTGTTCTGGCTTTTCTGTGGTTTTCTCTGAAACTGTCGTACGGAATTTAACGACTTATATCAGTTTAAAAGTCCGCGATATTTCAAATGATGTGTTATTTAACCCTTTGCGGCGCAAGACAATTTGAAACATTTAAATTATACTGCCACCTTAATTCTTGAACTAAATTAAACTAAAAGAAATTTTAAATTTTAAGGTCAAAACCAGCCTTTTCTGATATGTTATAAACGTGAATTTTTGCTAAAAAATTTCCGGGGTGAATTTTTGCAGCTGGATCTTAAATTTGGCGTCCTCGCAGCGAGGACAGCGCGCGTTAAGGGGATAAGTAGGGCTGTGCCGATTAATCGATCAATGATTAGTCCCGATCAATTGTTTAAATCGAGTTAATCGGTCCGATTAATTCGATTAAAAATTTTCAAAACCCGATTAAAATTTCAAACTACGAATTAAAGTAAAAATTTAAAATGCTATTCTACCTACAAAATAGTGTCCCATCAGTGGCCGAGCGGTTCTGCGTTCAAAGCTAGTAGAAGGGAAATGCCGGGCTCGATCCCAGGTCGCGCTCGTCGACTTATCCGTTCGGAGTTTTCTGTGGTTTACTCCGAAACTTGCGCAAATACGTGCTAGAACAACTCAGTAAGGCTCCCACGAAGGGCATTTCACCTATATTCCTAGGACCCTAGTGAAGTCAGTTGGTCTTAATCCCAAGCGCACACATTCCTACAAAATATTTTTTCACATATTCGCTGTATATATATATATATTTCACATAAGATCGAGTTTAAATCCCGAAAATGTCAATGTGCTTGTGTGTTTAATGGCTTAAAATGTTATCTTTTTTACGACCTGTTGTGTAATATTTGAAAATAAACATGTAGGTGTGTTTCATTCTGATCTTCCATTATGTATAAGTGAGTGTAATTTTAATATTTGTAAAGTGTTTTTAATTATTATATATCAATAATTAAGAGATAACAGTACAAAATATCTTAATTAAATATCTTCACCATTAAATCTAAGTTTAACGGGAAATGTATTTCATAAAATAAATAATCTAGTGTGTCACTCACACGACTTTCTCTTACCCTGAAATTTAATATTATAAATACAGATTGGAGATTAAGAGGTAAGATAACGAGTACTGTTATGTAAACCTATGTTAAACAATTCAAATAAGCTTCGGAAGAGTTTTATATGATAATTAGTTCTGTGTGAGGGGGGGGCTACCACTCCCCTCAACCCCCCGTTTCATTAATGCACCTACATTTATATAGAATTTAATTCGATTATTAAAAAATAATTCTGTTTTTAAAAATTATTTTATTAAATTTATTATTTAAAAAAATATCTTTTATGATAATACAGCCGATTTTCATATTAGAGAAGTAGAATAACACTAAATATCCAAAAAAAAAAAAAAAGAGTTGAATTTATTCTCAATATTACATTAAAAAAAAATTTTTTTTTTTTTTGTTAAAAATGAAAAAAATCGACAACTTTATTTTAAATTATCGCAGATCGATGGTTCAACCATTCGTTTTAAAGGTATTGGCGACGGCGAGCTCTTTTGAAAGATACCCATCATGAAAATTTACTCCCCTCGAGGGGAGACTTTTCCCCCAGGGGGTTAGGCGAGGCTCTTACATACACATAAAAAATTTTCCCAGTTGACTATCTCTATTACAAAAAATATATATTCGTTTTATTTGGTTTAGTGCTGTCTATAGATGTTAAACTCTACTTACCTGCAATTTTCCCCATAGACGTAATGTATTTGAATACTTTTGAGTGTCCCTGTACACGAACCATCTGCTTCATCTCAACGAAAAGCTTAGTGTAGCATCCCTATATCATAGACATTTAGAATACCGAGTTTGGAATTTCTGCTACAATTTGTTCTTGAGATATGCTGATGACAGACAGATACACAGACCATTCGCTAAAAACATGATTTTCGTATTCAGGGGACCTCAGAACATGTAAACATAACAAAACTCACGTTCGAAAATTTGACCCTAAAACAATACTTTCTCGACCCCTATGGGTAAGAGAAAGTAAAAAATGATCTGTAAATGCTCAGTCACGTACGAGTATTTGCAGTTACTTTTCGAACTTTCGAAGTGTCGTATTATTTTCGAATTTAAAATAGTTTTTTATTTATTAAAAAAATTTAAGAGGTTTTCTTTTTTCATTATTTGTTTCCATATTTATTATTATTGTTATTTATTATTTAAGGAACTAGTTAAATTAACTTCTATATCGTTTTTATGGTCTGCCTTGTATACTACCTGGGAAAAAAAAAAAAAATATATATATATATATATATATATATATATATACAGTAGAACCTCGATTATCCGAACCTCGATTAACCGAAACTCACCTCAATTAACCGAAACTCTCCGTTAACCGAAGTCGGTTTCTTCTTCACTTTTTTTTTTTTTTTTCACTTTCTACTATCATCCAAAATTTTCTCTTAACAAACATGTATTTTTAAAGGTTTTTTTTTTTTCCACATTCCTTTTGTATGCAAGGCATCCTTTCCAAACTACGAGTGCTGATAAATATTTTAGATGATTATTGATGAATTCTCGATTATCCGAAGTAAGTTCGCTCCCAATTACTTCGGATAATCGAGGTTTTACTGTATATATATATATATATATATATAAGAGAGTTTTATTTATCGTTGAAATAAAATTATGCAAAGATTTTACAAAAACTATTAAAAATCCGATTAATTGATTAATGAACTACGATTAACCAAGTTAAAACTGTTAATCGATTCTCACCCTCTAGTTATAATTTAATCCTAATTACAATTCTAGATATTGAATTGTTAAAATATCAAAGCGCCCTCTGGCGACATAGATTTGCAACATATACTCTTCAATTCACATATACTCTTCAATTCCAATTCAAATAACTTTTAAAATGATATAGTACTTATGAAATTATGTTACTTAGATGCTGAGATACAAAGATAATATAGACATTTTTATATAAAGATTTGTGTCTGACTTATCCATGATTTTCTCCGAAACTTTCGTAATTCCGGGCTATATAACGTTAAAAATCCTTAGAACGAAATATGAGCGGAAATTGGAATTCGATGCTCTGCAAAAATATATAAGAATAAAGGCGTTCTGGGTTTTCCGTTGTTTTCTCCTAAACTCCCGTTCCTTTTCTACATTTTTGCCCCCCCCTCTCCCTTTTCCGTCCCTCCTAATAATTTTACTCTCGAAAATCCGCAGTCGATTTATCTTGCCTTAAAACTTAATAATACCAATTTAAACGCTGTAACTTTTTCTTTTAATTTTTGGCCATCCCCCCCCCTCCCTCAAGCTATTCCAAATAATTCTACACTTTCAAAAATATTCACAATCGAATTATCGGGCATTAAAACCAAATACTACGAAATTTCAACGGCATATCTCAATTTAAAATACTGCAAAATATAAATTTGGAAAAAAAAACTTCGTTATCTTGGTCTAAAATTCTTACGAGAAATTTTCTTTTTCCACCACCGCAATCGCGGTTATTATCCATTTTTACTTCCATTACCCGACTACTATGTAGGAGGAATGGAAGTATTGTATTCGGTCCAAAAATTCGATGTCGAGATTTCACTTGATTTACATGTTTTAAGGTCTCCTGAGTCCAAATAAGTGGTTTTTTGCAGTTGGTCAGTGTGTGTGTGTGTGTATATATATGTGTGGAATCTTCTGGCTATCATATCTCCGAAACTAGTAAAGATAGAACTACAAAACTTCAGAATATAAATAGGTCTGGTGTACAGATGAATTTTCTAAATTTTGGTGAAAATTGAAAACCGGAAATGGGACCGTAAGTCCATATCTCAAAAACGGCTCTAACGATTTTTTTTTTTTTTTTTTTTTTTTTTTTCAAATTTGCTATATAAACACTCTGTTAGATGTCCTTTCGAATGATAAAGTTGGTTAGTTCAGGAAAATTGATAGGCGTCCTGTATAAATAGCTCAATTTCAGGTCTTGCAAGTGCGTTCCTTTAAAAACGGCTGTACGGATTAACTCGTCATATTAACTCACTTTTAAATATCCTTTTGTATGTAATTATTGTTTTCCGGTCAATAATTGATTTTTTGTAAAAGTTGGTATCTCAAAAATGCATATAATGTGTGTAATAGTGAGTAATGGAAGTCGTGTGGTTATTTCACACCAGATTTTTGTATATTCCTTTTACTCGTTTAGCAAATAAATGGCTTTAAATATCAAGTAATACCCATCTCATTTGAAATAGAGAACCGTGCTTCGAACTTCGAAGTCGTAGAATCATGCTATCATGCACGCGTGTGGAAAGTTAGAAAGAGGGCTCTCCGTGCAGCAATGATGTCATTAACAGTCCTTGTGATCTTTTCTTCCTTCCTCCCTACTGTTTAATCACAGCAAAGGACTGTAAGGTCAGTGTTTTTGATTTTTTAAAAAAAATAAGTAAAATGTTACGTGATCGCCATTTTTGGCGACAAGGGTTTGATTTTTTAGTAGCCATTTTCAATATAATGGTCGCCAATTGGCGACTGGCAACCTTTAACCTTAAACAAAATGGAACGAACATTTTTTTTGGTGTGCATAAAAATGTGTTTTATTTAGATTGTGGTATGGAAATCATTCGTGTACAGTTTTACTGAAATTATTTTGATATGTTGGAGGCTATACTTGGAAAATGCTGGAAGTGTAATTCATTTTGCGTTAAGTGTTTTCCGTATGAGACTAAGTAAGTACATAATGCGATGTGCATATAGTTTATAGACAATATATAGGGCTACCTAAAATTAAGCTAAATGTTCTTTTCTGTTGATTGTTGATGGAAGTGCTTTGCAGAATTTTACGATGTTGACGAACGCTGCTCGTGAAGGAAAAATAATTTTTCATACCCATACTGTAAACAAAATATATTTTGAAGTTATATTTACAACTCTGTTATATGTATATATAATATCAGGCTTTGAAATATCCTGATTATGAAAATCCAATTTTTAGCGGTTGATCTATATACACTAAGCGACAAAAAATAAATAAATAAAATAAAAAAGCCACACTACAGAAAAAATGACTTATACCTTTTTTATTTGTAATAACTTTAAAATTAATGTTTGAAACAAATAAGACTATCTTGTTTGCATAATACCAAAGGTATGAAATGATACCATGTATATTTTCGATTTAATAATTCGCTTTATTGCACTCTACGAAGTACTTTTTTAAAAATCTGCATAAAATTTTCTTTTTGAACATAATGTAAATAAAAATACGCTTTGTATTCTGTTATAATTTATTATATAAAATAAACAAGTTATATTTTAATATATGAAATAAAACTATTTATTTGTTAGATCTAAGCAATTTTTTATTGAAAATATGTATTCTGTATTGGGTTAATTCCACCTTTATATGGAATTACTGCTTTAATGCACAATGGCATAGTTTTATTTTTATACAGTGTTTCAATATAAGTCTCAGAAATTTCAATGTGCCAAATATCACAGATATTTTTTTCTAGTTCTGCCAGAGTTATAGCCTGCAAATTTCTAATCCTCTCAGTTATGCACCTCCGTACCATAATGTGCGGAGAATTTGTCACTGTTTTAAAAGTGCGATTTTCATTAAGTCGGTCATATTTTCGTTGTCAGATCTGCTTGTTTTCTTTAGCTCGAAATAAGTTAAACTTGACTCATCAAAGAGAACCAGTTCAGCCCAATAATTAACTAATCATTTTTTAATTTTTTTAGCCATCCGCGGTCTTGCTTTCCTAATTCTCTTCACTAAGAATGGATTTTTTTTCAAATTTTCTGTCATTTAAACCTGCTTCGTTTAATAGTTGCTGTACTGTAGTTAAAGAAATTATGCTGCTAAACACTTTTTCTGAATCTCTTTTATGTTCTAAATGTAATACAAACCGATTTTATAAGTAATGGCTTTTTTAACTTACGGTCATCTCGCTTGAATGAGCATCATGGCCGCCTAAAACCAAATTTCCAGTTTAAACGGCTACAAAATTTTATATCTTGCTGAAAACCCTTTTACCAATATTTCGTCAACATTTAATTATTTTGCCATCTCACGTATTAAAATGTTTTTTGATTTTCCTTCAAAAATTAATACTTTTTGTGGCATCGTTAACTGCCTTATTCTTACCATTTTTGAAATAGTTTCTAAAATTACAATTTTCCTGACAATTGCATTTTGTTTTTAACACTGGACTCAAAGCTAAAGTGTATGTAGAGGACAACATAATAAAATCTGTTCTAAAATTTGCTTTTTTTAACGATAAAATTGGCGGTTGTAGAAGGCGAAAAGGAAAATATTCAAGTGCGGCCTTTTTTTTTTTTTTTTTTTTTTTTTATATCGCTTAGTGTATATCTGTTATCAACATTACTTAACTCTCAGTTGGAGGGGCGGACGTATGGTAGAATTTAAGAGGAGCGGCGTATAAAGTACGCCAGATCGTTTTTCGAGCCTCTGCATGATGTTTGAAACTATTTAACCTTATACATTACATTAATAAAGTATTTTGTCATAGTAAAAATGATATCAGAAAAAGAATATCAGAAAAAATCACAGCCCAAAAGATTGCATTGGCGTACTCTGTACGCCGGCGCCTCCATTCCAGGGTTAATAATAACTGCTGGGAATTCAGGTTTGGTATTTTAAAGTTCGTATTAGGTTGCTTATTGAAAAATATGATCAAGATTCGCAAGTTTGAAGGCTAATTATTATTATTTTATTATTTTACTTTTTTAAACAAATGTATGCACTATAATTGAACGGGGAGGAGGAAAGTTGAGGAGAGCAGTAGCCCTCAACCCTCCCCCCCCCCTTCCCCTCACGTAGAATTATGTATTAAATAAAACCGTTCTTAAACCTATTTTAGATTTTTAAAGTAGATTGACCTTTATTATCTTATCTTATTGATCTATGACTTAATCTGCAATCCATCTTTATAGTATTGAAATGCAGGATAAGAAAAAGTCGTGTGAGTGGCACACCGGATTATTTTTTCATGGAGGTGGGGGGTGGATTAGCTTCCATTCATCTTTGTTATTTTCTCTTAACACATCCACTTTAATTGGGACATGAGCAGCTTGTGAATAGCTTTCTTATCTTGTTCATGATTCTTAATACAGACAACGATCGATATTCTGTCGTTCAGAAATATTCGAGTCATTCATATTTATGATGCCTATTCTTTTGTCACCAATACTGAATGCCTTATGCATCTTCACTAGCTACTCTAGGCGCGTATTTTTTTATCTAAATTTACAATATTGTTGTAATTTATACACATGTATTTATTTAAAAAAAAAAAAAAAAAAAAAAAAAAGAAGAAGAAGTTTGTTTGATAAATATTGTAGAACTGTTTTGTTCTAGCTAGTAGTTGATATAGTGCTGCGGCCTGCCTGCTCTTTAGTTGGGAAAATAGCACCCTTTTTGCCGCTCAAAAAAAAAAAAAAAAGTCTTTACTGCTCTGTAGAAAATAACCTAAAAACTGAAGATAAACGCTATAAATATAAATAAAACTATTGTGTATAACTATAATCCATCCGTACATTAGTGACAAACAAAAGTAAAAAAAAAAATTAAAAATTTAGGTGTTTTTTTTTTTTTATGCATAACTGAATTTTAAAATTAAATGTTTGTATTTTAAATGTGGTCTTAAGAATCCAAAACTGCCCCTCAAGAATCTGAGAAATGCTTTTTATTTTACTAACATTATTCTGCCCTTTCTAAATCTGGAAAAATTTCTGGATGTATATTTTTACATAATTTATGGTGATTAAATACTAATCGATTACAGGCAGTAACATTGATTCCCCTCCTCCGATATACCGATTTATATAGTTTTAAATATGCATGTACTTTGTTAATTATTATTTTTTTAGTATCTTTCTTCTGTATTCATAAGAGAATATGTATTTGCAATATGTATATATAGTGAGAAATTACTGTCCAAAGTCAAGGGTCAATCCAGGCAAAAATTGGGGCCTTTTTGCTTTCCCTTCACGAAATTAAACATCATGAAAAGGGCTCCATTCAAAATTAAAAAAGACCTTCCGGTTCATTCGGAAGGGTAGGTTTATTTCTTTCTCCTTAGCAAGTAACCGCTATTTTAAAATAAAATGGCGGCTACAAAGTATTAATAGACTAGGTAGAAATATTGATGTAAGCTATGCACATATGGAGTTTTAAGCAAATCGGTTCATAAATACCTTTTCATGTGAATTTAAAAATTTCAAGTGGCTGGCACTTGGAAACAAGATGGCTGGCCAAGTTGGCAAACAAATATATCAAATGCATTTGTGAGATAAGTCTACTGTACTAACTTAGTTCGAATTAATTCAGAATCTCAAAAGTCATCGTGTTGAAAAATTAAGTGGCCGCCACCTGGATCAAAATGGCGGAGCATGTTGCTCAGTGAACTAATCCAAGATATTTGTAAGATAAGTCAACTGTCCAACTTTGGTTCGAATAAATTCATAATTTCAAAAGTTATTGCGGTAACAAAGTCTCAAGTGGTAGCGTTCAAAAGGACGCAACTTGAAAACAAAATTGCAGAGAAATTTGCCCATCGAAATCATGGATATTTGAATGATAAATCCCTTTTTCGACTTTGGTTTGAATTGATTAATATTTCAAAAGTTACCCTGATAACAAATTTTCAAGTGGCCACCACTTGGAAACAGTATAATGGAGAAAGTTGCCCAGCAAACACATCGAAGATATTTGAAGCATAAGTTCACTGTCCAACATTAGTTCGAATCAGTGTAGTGTTTCAAAAGTTATTGTTATGACAAATTTCCAAGTGACAGTCTAAGTGGCTGCAACTTGGAAACAGAATGGCGAAGCAATTTGCTTAGCGAAATCATGCAAGATATTTGTATGATAAGTTCATTGTCCAAATTTAGTTCAAACCAAATTAGTATTTCAAAAATTATCGTTGTAAGGAAATTTCAAGTGGCAACGTGATTTCAAGTAGCCACAACTTGGAAAAAAAAAGCATAGTGAGATGCCCTGTGAACTTATCTGAGATATTTGAATGATAAATCCAATACCCAAATTTTATGCGAATTGGTTCAGTATTACAAAAGTTATCATAATTGCAAATTTTCAAGTGGCCGCCACTTGGAAATAAAATTGCAGATCAAGTTACCAAACGAACTTATCCAAGATATGTGAACCATGAGTTCACTATCCAACTTTTGTTTGAATCAGTTTAGTATTTTAAAAGTTATCGTGATGGCATATTTTCAAGTGGCAGCGTGATTTCAAGTGTCCGCAACTTCGAAACAATATGTCAGAACAAGTTGCCCTGTGAACTCATCCAAGATAATTATATGATAAGACCACTGTCCAACTTCAGTTCGAATTCAATCTCAATTAAAAAAATTATCATGTTTATAAATTTTCAAGTGGTAGCCTAATTTCAAGTTGACTCGCTTAGTTTAACATCTGCACTTTGTTAACAATGGCGGATAAATTTCATTAATGAACTTGGTTGTAACCCTTATATATTCTATGTATAACTCAAAATTCAAGCAAATCCGGTCTTAAATACGCTTTTTACAGTGTAAATTTGAAATTTTCAAGTGGCCACTTGAAAACCAAATGGCGGAGCAATTTGGCTAACAGACTGATCCAAGATATTTATAAGATAAGTTCACTGTCCAAATTTAATTCGATTTGGAGTATTATTTCGGAAGTTATCGTGATTTTAACTTTTCAGGTGGTAGCCTGATTTCAAGTGACCCCGCTTAACTCAAGATATTCGCCATTTTGTTAAAAATGGCGAATTAAGTTCATTAATAAACTTGATTGAGACACTTATATGGTCTAAGTATAGATCAAAATTCAAACAATTTCGGAATACGCTTTTTACAATGTGAATTTGAAATTTTCAAGTGGTCTCCACTTGAAAACAAAATGACGGAGCAACTTCATTAACAAACTCGTCCAAGATACTTATAAGATAAGTTCACTGTCCAAATTTGGTTCGAATTGGAGTATTATTTCGGAAGTTATCGTGATTTAAAATTTTCAAGTGGTAGCCTGATTTCAAGTCGCCCCGCTTAACTTAAGATATCCACCATATTGTTAAAAATGGCGGATAAAGTTCATTAATAAACTTTATTGAGGCCCTTATGTGGTCTATATTTACATCAAAATTCAAGCAAATCCGGCTTTAAATACGCTTTTTACAATGCGGATTTTAAATTTTCAAGTGGACGCCACTTGAAAACAAAAAGTCGGAGCAACTTGGTTAACGAACTCATCCAAGATATTTATAAGATAAGTTCGCTGTCCAAATTTGGTTCGATTTGGAGTATTATTTCGGGAGTTATCGTGATGACGAAATTTTCATTATAGAGATAGATAGATAGATATACACTAAGCGACAAAAAAAAGCCGCACTGCAGAAAATTTGACTTATACCTTTTGAGTTTCTAATAATTTAAAAACTAATGATTGCAACAAATAAAAGCTGCATTGCAGAAAATTTGACTAAGCAATCTATATAATATTTCTCTAACGTGGTCCAGTTACGATTAATTTTTTTTTAGAAACGATACGATAGTGACTTAATAAAATACGCGAGGATAAAAAATTATACATAAGCAATATTTAAGCACGCGGACTCAGGTCAGTGATCTTATAAAAAAGAAAAAAGACGACATTTGTCTGATGAGATCATTTTATAGAAAAATGTATTTTTAAATGTTGCATTTTTACAATCTTTGCAAACGTCATTTTAAATCTAGCAATATTTTAATGATATATAAGCCCCATATGAACTATTGCCATAAATTGACTAAAAAATGCAATAATAAAAAGTATAATAATAATATAATAATAAATAGGTACTAAGTTTTTTAACACAAAATCATGCCAAAATAAATTAATTAATAAAAATATATCACCAACATGGTGACAAAAATTTAAAAATCGCCATGAGGGTCTTATACTAAATCTGTCCTGCCTCACGAAGTATCTATATATTAATAGGCAAGCATAAAATTTGTTGTCCCTTTTTAACATATTAATTATGGGAGTAGAGGGTTGAAAATGGTATCATTCGAAAGGTATGGTTAGCCGAAAGGTGCGAATACAAATATTATTTTCTTACGATGCCAAGAAGGTATATAAAAATACATTTATTTTTTATGCATTTTCCCCCATTTTTCCCTTTTTTTCCCACGTATTCCTTCACATTAAAAAATACCTAAAAGTAGAAAGTTGTTAAATCTGGCAATTTCATAAAGCTCAAATAAAACCATAGACACAGTAATTTGTATAATGTAGCATCACTATACGCAAGCGAAGTGATGACGTCACTGTCTGTCCATGGAGCCATGTAAGAGATTTTCTATGTTAATTGTCCATTGAGTTTTTTGTAAAAAATTATTAAAAAATAACGGAAATTATCTGCCGATTTTAATTCCGATATTTAGGTATAGTTATATATAAGTTACTGTCTACATGTGTTTGATTGAGTTATTTTTTCTGTAAAATTGATAAAAGTTTAATTTAAAATCACAAAACTCCAGAAAAAAAAAAAAAAAAAAAAAAAATGGCAAACTTCCAGTTTCGAATGTAAACATAAACATTTCATTTCAAAGGGTGATATTTAAACAATAAATATTGAACTAATATACTAAATAAAAGGAAAATGGATTTGTTACTAACTGCTGCATGTATAAGTAGACGATACGGAAAAAATTCCGATTTCCGTTTTTTGCTGAATTTGCATGTTTTGAGCTTTCTTTACGTTTCAATTAACTGAAATTGGCTACTTATTTTTTAAAAAAAGTGTCTTTATTGCTAGCTTTTGTGGGTAGAAGAAGCAAGTAGAAGATTCATAAAAACTTTTGATTTCCGGTTTTCGATGAATTTACACGTTTTGAGATTTCCTTGCATTTTAATTAAGTGAAATTAGTGAAATTGACTACTTATTTTTATTTTTTAAAAAGTGGATTTATTATTCTTTCCTCTGCATATATAAGTAGAAAATATAAGATTCAGAAATGTTTTAGATTTTCGGTTTTCGATAAAGTTACACGTTTTGAAATTTCCCGAACTCAATTCGACCATTTTTAAAAAATATCTTTTTTTTTTTTTTTTTTTTTTGTTCAAACACTGCACTTTATGAACCAATCGAATTAATTTAACAGAATTTGATACTTGGTTGGACCTTGGTCTGACATGGTACCTATTAGCGTCTGGGCTGTATCACACAACAAGGGGCGTTTTCACGCTGCGATTTTCTCTCATTTCAGGAAAAGCTAACATCTACAGAGAGAAATAGTTATATTAAGTAAAACTCTGCTGATTCAGTTAGAGTGAATATTGGCAAACAATTGCCGCAGCTGTGTTGCAATCGCATTCCGTTTAGGACAAGGCAATAACTTTGCTTTGCCTCGCTTTGCAAAAAAAATGGTCGAGTTTCGACCACTGGGCGATACTAGTGAAAAATAAGTCGTCAAACATGAATTTTATTTTTAAGCCTTTCGTGAATGATATTTTTTTATTAGCATTAGCATTTCATCCCACAATATTGATTTGTTTCTAATAATAATTTGGCTTCTGGTGAATTAAAATTAAAATTGGGTGAGAAAATTGGCCTAAGGTTTATGAGTTTCAAATTTTAAGGGTAAATAAGAAAAGAAATAAGTGCGAAAATTTCGCACGGGGTTGCTATTGTAATACAAACTGATTTTTTAAGCACTGGCTTTTTAACTTGCGGTCATCTCGATTGGATGAGTAACGTGGCCGCCTAAGGACAAATGTGCAGTTTAAACAGCCAAAAAATATTATATCTTGCTAAAAATCAGATCACCAATATTTTGTTAACATTTAATCATTTTGACATCCCACGTATTAAAGTATTTTTTTGATTTTCGCTCTGAAATTAATATTTTTTGTGGTATCGTTAATTGCCTTATTCTTGCCATTTTTGAAATACTTTCTAAAATTACAATTTTCCGAACAATTGTATCTTGTTTTTAACACTTGACTCAATCCTAAATTGCACGTGGAACACAACGTAATAAAATCTGTTCAAAAATTTAGTTCTGAAACAATAAAATTAGCGATTACAGGAAGAAAAATGGAAAATATCCAAGTGTGGCTTTTAGGTTGATTTCTTTAGAAATCGACCTATTGCAATCACTTCGTTTATCTATATATATATATATATATATATATATATATATATATATATATATATATATAATGAAAATTTTGTCATCACGATAACTCCCGAAATAATACTCGAAATTGAACCAAATTTGGACAGTGAACTGATCTTATATAAGATCAGGATATGATCTTGGATAAGTTCGGATGGATATGATCTTATATATGATCTTATATAAGCTTGGATATGATCTTATATATGATCTTGGATAAGTTCGTTAACCAAGTTGCTCCGACGTTTTGTTTTCAAGTGGCAGCCACTTGAAAATTTCAAACCGACATTGTAAAAAGCATATTTAAAGCAAGATTTGCTTGAATTTTGTTGTAAATACAGGCCACATAAGGGTCTCAATGAAGTTTATTAATGAAGTTTATCTGCCATTTTTAATAAAGTGGCAGCTATTTTAAGTTAAGTGGGACCACTTGAAATCAAGCTACCACTTGAAAATTTAAAATCACTATAGCTTCCGAAATAATACTCCAAATCGATCCAAATTTAGACAGTGTCTTGACTTATCTTATAAATATCTTAGATGAGTTTATTAACCAAGTTGCTCCACCATTTTGTTTTCAAGTGGAGACCACTTGAAAATTTCAAATTCAAATTGTAAAAAGCGTATTCCAAATTTGTTTGAAATTTGATGTAAATATAGACCACATAAGTGTCTCAATGAAGTTTATTAATGAAATTTATACGTCATTTTTAATAAAGGTTATAGATATCTTAAGTTAAGCGGGGCCACTTGAAATCACTCTACCACTTGAAAATTTAAAATCAGAACAACTTCTGAAATAATACTCCAAATCGAACCAAATTTGGATAGTGTCTTAATAAGTTATCTTATAAATAACTCAGATGAATTTGTTAACCAAGTTGCTCCGCCATTTTGTTTACAAGTGGAGACCACTTGAAAATTTCAAATTCAAATTGTAAAAAGCATATTCCGAATTTTTTTTTTTATGCATACATAGATTATACAAGTGTCTCAAATAACTTTATTAATGAACTTTATTCGCCATTTTTAATAAAGTGGCGGATATCTTAACTTAAGCGGGACCACTTGAAATCAGGATACCACTTAAAAATTTAAAACCATGATAACTTCCGAAATAATACTCCAAATGGAACCAAATTTGAACAGTGTCTTAACTTATCTTATAAATATCTTAGATGAGTTTGTTAATCAAGTTACTCCACCATTTTGTTTTCAAGTGGAGACCACTTGAAAATTTCAAATTTAAATTGTAAAAAGCGTATTCCGAAATTGTTTGAATTTTGATGTAAATACAGACCACATAAGGATCTCAATGAAGTTTATTAGTAAACTATATCCACCATTTTTAATAAAGTGGCAGATATCTTAAGTTAAGCGGGACCACCTGAAATCAGGCTCCCACTTGAAAATTTAAAATCATGATAACTTCTGAAATGATACTCCAAATCGAACCAAATTTGGACAGTGATATTATCATATAATTATCTTGAATATTTTCACTGGGCAACTTGTCCCGACATCTTGTTTCTAAGTTCCAGCCACCTGAAATCACACTGCCACTTGAAATCACACTGCCACTTGAAAATATGCCATCACGATAACTTTTAAAATACTAAACGGATTCAAATAAAAGTTGGATAGTGAACTTATGGTTCAAATATCTAGGATAAGTTCACTTGGTGACTTGATCCGCAATTTTATGTCCAAGTGGCTGCCACTTGAAAATTTGTCAATATAGTAACTTTAGTAATACAGAATCGATTCGCATCAAATTTGGGTAGCGGATTTATCCTTCAAATATCTCAGATAAGTTCGCTGGGCATCTCACTCCGCTTTTTTTTTTTTTTTTTTTTTTTTCGAGTGGCGCCACCTGAAAATTTCTTATGACGATAATTTTTGAAATACTGATTTAATTTGAACTAGAACTGGACAAGGAACTTATACTAGTATACTGGATGATTTCACTGGGCAAGTTGTTTTGCCATTTTGATTCCAAGTTGCAACCACTTAGACTGCCCCTTGAAAATTTGCCATAAAATTAACTTTTGAAACACGGCACTGATTTAAACCACAGTTGTACAGTGAAACTATGCTTCAAATACCTTGGATATGTTTGCTGGGCAACTTGTCCCGCTGTATTGTTTCCAACTGGCGGCCACTGGAAAATTTGTTATCACGGTAACTTTAGAAATACTTAATCAATACAAATCAAAGTTGAAAAATGGATTTATCTTTCAAACAACAAAAATCAAGAAAATTCACGTAACTCGTGAACCAATCAAGTTATTGCGTCCATCTTTGGTATATCGATTATAAGTATTTTCTCGCCAAAAGTCGCCAAAAAAGTCGCCATAGGAAAAAAGTCGCCAAATTTGGCGCCAAATCCATTACCTGCGTTGCTGGATCTTTTTAATGCGTTTTTAAGGAAAAATTAGGCTATTTTAGTGCTAAAACAAGCTAGAAATGCAGAAAACTAACATTTTATCAATTTACTAATTGTAAGAATTTCTAAAAAAAAAATTATTTTCAAATTTGAAACGATATTTTAGATGAGGAACTTTCTCTGCCATTTTGATCGATGTGCCAGCCACTTAATTTTTCAACACTATGACTTTTGAGATTTTGAATTAATTCGAGCTATATGTGCACAGTAGACTTATCTCACAAATACATTTCATATATTTGTCAACTTATCTCACCATTTTGCTTCCAAGCGCCGGCCACTTGAAAATTTTAAATTCACATAAAAAGGTATTTATGAACCGATTTGCTTAAAAATCTATATGTGCAAAGCCTACATCAATATTTCTACCAAATGCATTAATAATTTGTAGCCGCCATTTTCAAACAAAATGACGGCTACTTGATAAGGAAAAAGAAATCAACCTACCCTTCCGAAAAAGCCGGAAGGTCTTGTTTTTTTTTTTTGTCGCTTAGTGTATGTATATAGAGATAAACGAAGTGATTGCAGTAGTTCGATTTCTAAAGAATTCAACCTAAAATTCAAAGAAACGGGCTTTCCAATAGATTTTGTTTTATAAAAATAATCCTTTTATGAATTTTTTCCATGTCTTCAGTATTATTACTTTCTTCTATATGTAATATAGAGAAAGTACTGGATTCGTGAAAATTTTCGACCTTCGTTTTTTGATGGATTTACACGTTTTGGATGTCCTGAACACGAATTGATAGTTTTTAGAAAATGTCTTGTCTGTCTGTCTGTGTGTATCACGTTTTTTGTGGATGCTGTGGGAGGGACGAAAAAATAAAAATAGAGTTCATTTAAAAATAGCGACCAGCGAAGCGGGCGTAGCCTGCTAGTCTATATATATAAAAGAGCAGAGTCTGTCTGTGTGTGTGTGTGTGTGTGTGTTCGCTATAGAATCCTAGGCCGTTTCACCGAGCGGGACCAAATTTGGCACGGTAAATGTTTACGACCTGAGAAAGACAACGCCGCAAGCGATTTTACAAAATTCGCCCCCCAAGGGGGGAGGGGGGGGGGCAAAACGTAATTTCACAAAATCCTCCATATCTCAAACAAAAAAACAGATATCCGTAAAATTTTTGCTTTTAAATATAGCCAATACAAATGTCTAAAAATCGGTTTCTCGAATTTTTGAAATTCGGTCCCCAAGGGGGGCGGGGGGGGGGGGCAAAACGTGATTTCACATGCGTAAGGGGGGGCTATAGGGCAAAAACAAATAGAAATACAGTTAGGCTGTACAAAATTGGTACAGATAGGTTTAAGAGGCCTGCAAGTCGAATGAGGATATTTTCGATTGTGTAAAGTTATTAGGAGGGGCGAGTAAGGGGGGGAGGGGAGGGGGGGGGCAAAAAAATAAAAATAGTGTCAGATCGTTCAAAATTGGTACATAGAGGTTTTCGATACTTACAAATCGATTGCGGATATTTTTGAATTTGTAAAATTATTAAGAGGGGCGGGTAACGGGGTGGGGCAGTAAGGGGGGGCTATGGGGCAAAAACAAATAGAAATACAGTTAGGCCGTTCAAAATTGGTACAGGTAGGTTTAAGAGGCCTGCAAGTCAAATGGGGATATTTTCGATTGTGTAAAGTTATTAGGAGGGGGGGGGACAAAAAAATAAAAATAGTGTCAGATCGTTGAAAATTGGTACATAGAGGTTTCCAATACTTACAAATCGATTGCGGGTGATTTTGAATTTGTAAAATTATTAGGAGGGGCGGGTAGGGGGGTGGGGCGGTAAGGGGGGGGCTATGGGCAAAAACAAATAGAAATACAGTTAGGCCGTTCAAAATTGGTACAGATAGGTTTAAGAGGCCTGCAAGTCGAATGGGGATATTTTCGATTGTGTAAAGTTATTAGGAGGGGCGAGAAGGGGGAGGGGGGGGGACAAAAAAATAAAAATAGTGTCAGATCGTTCAAAATTGGTACATAGAGGTTTTCGATACTTACAAATCGATTGCGGATATTTTTGAATTTGTAAAATTATTAGGAGGGGCGGGTAAGGGGGTGGGGCAGTAAGGGGGGCTATGGGGCAAAAACAAATTAAAATACAGTTAGGCTGTTCAAAATTGGTACAGATAGGTTTAAGAGGCCTGCAAGTCAAATGGGGATATTTTCGATTGTGTAAAGTTATTAGGAGGGGCGAGAAGGGGGAGGGGAGGGGGAGCAAAAAAATAAAAATAGTGTCAGATCGTTGAAAATTGGTACATAGAGGTTTCCGATACTTACAAATCGATTGCGGATGATTTTGAATTTGTAAAATTATTAGGAGGTGCGGGTAGGGGGGCGGTAAGGAGGGGCTATGGGGCAAAAACAAATAGAAATACAGTTAGGCCGTTCAAAATTGGTACAGATAGGTTTAAGAGGCCTGCAAGTCGAATGGGGATATTTTCGATTGTGTAAAGTTATTAGGAGGGGCGAGAAGGGGGAGGGGGACAAAAAAATAAAAATAGTGTCAGATCGATCTTCATTCGACTTGTAGGCTCCAAAAACCTATATATACCAATGACCTCATCATTTTAAATATTTTAAAGAGGGCAACAGCTGTAGTTATAAAAAGGAAAACAATAAGGCTAAACCAGAAAAATAAGTAAATTTGATAAATATTTTAAAACTTTAAAATTGGAAATCTTATGAAATATTGGACATTTAAAGTAAATACATGTATCATTTTAAATAGAAAAAGATGTTGGAAAAGTTTAGTGTATTTTAACGAAGTGATGAGAAGTTTTTGAGTATGTTAAAATTTTAATAGTAAATTCAAGTTAATAAAGATGGGAAACATTGAGGATTAAGATAAGAATAATTATAAGATTAAAAAAAAAAAAAAAAAAAAAAAAACTTTTTATATACCATGCTTTTAAATTTTAATATACTAATAATATACTAATTAAAAGGAAAATGATAAATATTCTATCATAGTTTGAAGTCAAATTTGTTTTCAAATGTCTAAATAAAATATCTGATGTAAGATACTAATATTTTGCAGCGGAATAGATTTCATTTCTGTCATCCTTGGCGAAAAGAAAAGAATATCGCCAAATTATCTGGCGAAAATATTTAATTCCTTTCAAAAATCATGGTTATTTTAACAACTTATATTAAAAGAGTAATGAATAATATGAAACAATATTTCCTACAATACATATTACATGTCATACATACGTACAATGAATAATACATATTACATTTCGTACAATGCATACGTCTGGCATGTATATTTTCGTGTTACGCTTTTGATCGCCAAATAATAATAATAATAATAATAAAAGCCAAGGGCGACAGAGTTTTGAAATTTAAAATTAAAATTTTGTCAATTTGACAGCAAAATAATTCAATTTAACACCCGCGATAACTAATACATATCTATACCCAAATATAAGGATTAAAATCGGGAAATAAATTTCCTCGATTTTTAATAATTTCTTACAAAAAATCCAGTGGGCAATTAACATAGGCAATCTTTTAATTGGCTGCACAGACGGTCAGTGAGTCACACTTCGCTTGCGTATAGAACTCATAGATATAGTATAGCATATATAGAATAGAGTGATCATTGGGGAGAAAAAAGTTATTCCTTTTCATTTGGGAAAAGACGACGTTTTTACCAAAATATGGCCGTCTTTCCCCGAGTGAATACACACGGGAATACATACTAATATTTTAGCAAATAAAATTTATGAATAATTTATTTGCTAAAGGGGAATGGAAGACTTCAGATACAGTTTCAAATTCATATTTCTTTCTTTCTTTCTTTCTTTCTTTTTTTTTTTTTTTTTTTTTTTTTCAATAGCACTTAATGGCTGTTTCCAAAGCTTTTTTTTTTTTTTTTTTCGGCATCAAAAATCTTTGTACGATAACATGGAGATGAGAGATCTATATATATTACTATATCTATGATAGAACTACATTAGCACTTTATCAATGTGTATAAAATCTTTAAATTGATTATGACGTCAATTTTCGTGAGATGCATAATTTAACTTTTTATAATTTTTTAACGTTCACGTTTGATTAAATGTATTTATTTTTATGTCGAAAGAAAATGAACTCGTATTTTTTTTTTTTTTTTGGCAACAATTAAATTAATGGAACTCACAGATATTTTGGAGCAACTTTAATAAAGGTCTATAATTAACAAATAATTGCAATAAAACAATATTGTGACAATAAATTGAGATAAAAACTATCCTATCTCTCAAGTTGGACCAAACTGCACACAGTGTGCAAAATTTCATTAAAATCGGTTCCTTAGTTTAGGAGTTTACCCCGGACAAACATCGTGACACGTAATTTATATATATATACAGATAGATATTTCTTCTATAATAAAACTTTAAAATAATTTATTTTAATTTTTAATTGTTGCCGAAGAATATTTCACGCGAATAATAATAATAAAAATAATAAATATTAAATTTGCTTAGGCACATGGCAACATAACGTTATTATCAAAATTAAATAATAAGAAAATAAAAGCTAATTCAGATCTGTATTAAAGAGCTTTATTAGTTGATAATCCTGGGTATATTTTTAATTTTAATTCTGAAGTAGATAGGACATTTTACGCCAAGGACTCTATTTTTGTGACAGCAACCTTAAGCCAAGTAGTCCATAAAAATATAAACAAATCTGTACATATAAAGGAGTAAACTCACTGATTCACTGACTCAACACTGCCATGACGATTCTGTGGGAAAGAGGGTCAAAAATTTTAGTGACCAGGTTGGTTTTCGGAGCCTGACCCCCAACTAAGACGGAACTTTGCAAAATACCGCCCCCCCCTGTCCCCCTTGGGGGGCAGAAGGCTTAACTCGGCTCCAAATTACTTAACAGTGAAGAAATTGCAGATGGAAAGACCAGACTTGAGTACAAAAAAATTATTTTCTGCGATTTTGGAATTTTGGATTTTTAAGGGGGGAGGGAAGGGAAAAGGTTTTAGAAGAAGGGTACTCAACACACGAGGAAATCGAACTGAACACACACTACAAAGGGATTTTATGAAATTCCACCCTACCGCCCTTTGGAGAATGGGGGGCAAAAACATGTATTCATACGTAACGCTGCACTAAATTACCTAAGGTTGAAAATTTTTTATGTAAGGGTCGATTATATGTATCTAACTCATAGTATGAAGAGATTTTGCGAAATTCCCTCCTTTAAGAACGGGGGGAGAGCTTAAAAAAAAAAAAAAGTTTTAAAGCATAGCTCAGCTTTAAATAATTTCAGGATCTCAATTTTTTGATGTGTCGGTTAGGTATGTGTATGCAACATGCAATATAAAGTAATTTTGAAAATTTACCCCCCCCCCCTTCCTCTTGGGGCGGGCGGGGCAAAAACCACATTTTGAAGCTTAAATCCGTCCAAATTACCTGAGAATGGCGAATTTTGGTGTGTGGGTGTTAATTAAGTGTGCGAAATATGCACTTTGATGAGATTTTGTAAAACTTTCAACTGTAACCGCGAGGGAGGGGGAGTAAAAAGCAGGTAAGGGACTGCCGAAGGCATTGGGGCTCCAGACTCGACTGTGACGAGCGGGAATACCGCGACAGAAAGTAGCAGGAACTTAAAATTAGATTTTGACGGATTTTAATGATTTTTTTTTTTTTAAGATATTTTATTATTATTAATGATATGCTGTTTTGGGGATTCATTTCAATATAATGACCAGCGAAGCGGGCAAAGCCTGCTAGTACAAAATATAAAATATAAGCGATATTCGTAAGGAATACTCATCCCAATAGCTCTTATGACTTCGAATACTATATTTGGTAGTGAATCATACAATGATTAGATTTCTGTTTTGCAAATATTAGCCTATGAGCTATTCTATTCAAAGCTTTTCGAAGCTCAGTAAGGAATTCAAACTTTTCCCCACCAGCATATACTTGAGGAACAAGCATTGACACATGTTTTCCTCTTTATTAAGATCAGGACTTTTAGCTGACTTTGCTAAAACCTACAAATTATTTGCAGCGAACCAATTTTTAAATCCGTTGGTGGTGTGAATGGAGGCTTCATCTTGTTAAAACATCCACTCTTTTCTTCCTAATTCAGAGCCATAAGGAAGAAGCTTCGAATTCAGCACATCAATATAATCTGTGTATGTTTCTACCTACCACTGGAAAGACCAGCCGTGTTCTTCTTCCATATCCAATTGCTTAAAAATCCGTCATCCCCCCTCCCTTTTGTCGAGTTGAATATAATTCTTCGGCATTACTCAGACAATGCCAGTATTATTGGTAACCATCTAAATCGTCTAAATTAAACTTGTTCTCGTCTAAAAATATTATAGAAGTCCCATGTGGGATCTATGACATGTTTTCCTTGGTCCATGATAAATACCTAAATTTCTGCGAAGCGCCGTTGGAATTCCATCCAGCCGTTCTCAAGTGATGCCCGGACGAACATGTTTTAGTCTTTTACCCCCAGGGGGGGAATTCTCAAAAGTTGATATATATAATTTTAAGTTGGGTTAAGACCTAAATTCCTGCAAAGCGCCGTTGAATTCCGTCCAGCCGTTCTCAAGTGATGCCCGGACAAACGTGTTTTAGTCTTTTACCCCCAGGGGGAACGGGGGGGGGGAATTTCTGAAAAGTTGATATATATAATTTTAAGTTGGGTGAAGACCTAAATTCCTCCCAAGCGCCGTTGAATGTCGTCTAGCCGTTCTCAAGTGATGCCCGGACAAACGTATTTTAGTCTTTTACCCCCAGGGTGGGAACGGGGGGGGGAATTTCTGAAAAGTTAATATATATAATTTTAAGTTGGGTGAAGACCTAAATTCCTGCCAAGCGCCGTTGAATTCCGTCCAGCCAATCTCAAGTGATGCCCGGACAAAAAAAGCGACATACAGCTATTGACACGATGACACACACACACAGGCAAAATTTTCTGAAGTCATTTTCGGCATTCATGGTGTGTGAAACGTGAAGATATCGCATAATTTTTCGATTCTGACAAATTTACAGACAAAACTCTGATTTTATTAATATAGATAATTTAACAAGTTTGGAAATAATTTAAAGGTACTCTTCTAGGCAGTCTGAAAAGAAAATTACAATGAAATTTTTAACAAAATACGTTTACCTCAACAAAAGCAGTTAAAAAAAAATCAATATTTACTCTTTTATTCGTGCACAGTTCACCAAATAACAAATTGTGGAAAGTGTCCTACTTTTCTTACACTCTCGAAATCGTGAATACTAGTTTTTCTTTAGCATTAGTAGCAGAGATTTCCTTTTTACGTGAAATTAAAGAAGTCTTTGTTAACCAAAATCTGTATAAAAATCTAATAGCCAGGATAAAAATACGGAAAATAATTTACAAAAATCGACTGTCCTTCTACTTTTTTTACACAGTGTATGTATGTGTATATGTGAATGAGTGAACATGATAGCGTCTAAATGCTTTGTTCAAATGAGCTGAAAATTAATACATATGTTATAGCTCACCGTAGCATGAACTATATAGATTTTGGTGAATCTAGAACGCATATATATATATATATATATATATATATATATATATGCGTTTTTACAGGGATACATAATATAAGTCCCCCCACATAATATGATACCCCACAAAAATATTTTTTTTTTACAGGGATACAACGTAAAATTCTTTATTATTATGATCTATGTGTTCAAATTATTTGAAGTGCAATAGCGAACTGATAGGTTTTAGGCTACACTTATTTTAATATATTTTAACAGTCGTTAATTACTTAATGTTCGGAAAGTCAAATCAAGTCAATCCAGTTTTTTTTTTTTTTTTTTTTTTTTTGTATCAGTTGTAGGTTCATTTAACTATTTTGATTTAAAGCCTTCGTCCTTCAACGCCAGTTTTCTCAATGCTTTTTACTGCAAATTATTAAAAACCTCTCTTGTAATATTTGCATTTTAAAATTAATTATTAAAATTAAACTTTACTACTTTTGGTGGAATTAGTATTAAACTTAAACAGAAGCACATAGTTTCTGTTTTCTTATAAAAACGTTGATACATGCAGTATAAGGATGAAAAAAAAGTGCGCACTTATAATTATGTTTATCTATCATTTAATATTTTTAGGATCAGCGCTAAATTTGCATTACTGGTGTGAACCCTTACATCCTGCTCGTAATGAAATAGAATATAAAATTTTAAAACATATCTATTTTATACTAAAATTGCTTTATGAAATAACTGTTCAATCATAAGCTTTTGTAGCTTGTTTTACTTCATTTCATTAGTTTTTTTTATATTGTCAAAGGGATCTTTCAAGGTTAAATTGCGGTTTTTATCCCATTTCGCCATGTATGTGGACAAAGCAAGCAGTAGGTATCTATATTTTCCATTGTCTAGTGATGACTAATTGAGATCTCTAAAGAAAATAAGACTTTTTCCATATTTATTTATTAATCTAAATTTATTCTATTGAAATTTCATTTGTGAAATAGCTTAGTATTTGTTTGAGATCTAGTACAGTAGAGTCTCGAAAATCCGAGGTAATTGGGGCTGACACTACCTCGGATTACTGAAAACTCGGATTTTCCGAAAAAGTAGAAAATTTTTAACAACTACAAATGAAATTAAATAAAATGAACATATTACCTTAAAATCCTTTATTCTTTAGTATAATGACGTAAAAGATTCTTTACAATTTAAAAAAATTGTCAATTTTTTGTTGCTTCAGTATATTACTTCTCTTTGTTGATGCGATAGTCAGCCAACGCTTCAAAAGCAAAACATCTGCAGGGGTGGCTTCAGTTTGCTGTTCTACATATTTTAAGGCTAGTTCTAAGGCTGCAGAACCTTCACTATGAGATATTTTTTTTTCTGATAACGGAGAGTCGTTTTCTTCTGTTTCATATTCTTCCTCATCTTCCATCATTTCTATAATATTTGAGTCTGTTATTTCCAGCTTGTCGTCACTATTTAGCCATTCATTTAGATCAACTGCATTAGAGTTTTCGCAGCCTGGTAATTCCTTCACCAAATCTTTCAAAACAATTGTTTCACTATCATCATCATTAATTTTCTCAATAGGCGTAACCAATTCAGGTAGAAACTTAGTCCACGATTTAATTACTGTCGTAGGTTGAACTTCTTCCCAAGAATCTGCTATCCAGTAGACAACATCTCTCATACTTACATTCCTCAAAACATCCGCAACACTTTCATCATCAGACTGAACTAAATGTTGTAACAAACGGCGTCGATATTTTTTCTTTAAATTTTCCAATACGCCCTGATCCATTGGCTGAATCAAACTTGTAACATTGGCAGGAAAAAATATAGCACGGATTTCACCACAACGTAGCTCATCATCGTCCGGATGAGATGGAGCGTTATCTAAAAACAAAATTGCTTTGCAAGGCAAATTTTTTTTTCTCAATGCCTTCCGTGTTTCTGGAACAAAATGTTCTAGAAACCATTGTTTGAAAATTTCTCGATTCATCCATGCACTTTTCTGATTTGTGTAATGTACTGGTAAGGCTTCTTCAGTGATGTTTTTTAAGGCTCTAGGTTTGGCAGATTTCCCAATCACAGTCAGTTTCATTTTATGATTTCCAGATGCATTGGCGCATGCTAAAATGGTTAATCGTTCCTTCCGTTTTTTGTGACCTGGAGCTGAATTTTCCTCTTTTGAAGCAAGGGATTTTGAGGGCAACATCTTAAAGTTCAAACCTGTTTCGTCACAGTTATATAACTGGTCAGGTGTGAGCTTTTCCGTCAATATAATGTCTTCAATCCGTTTTTGAAATGCCTGCACAGCTGACGTATCTGCCGAGAGTATTTCACCGCAAATATTTAGTTGACGTACACCATATCGTTTTTTCCAACGGTCTAACCAACCAACGCTTGCTGCGAAATCTTCTTCTCCTTCTTTGAACTGATTTCTGAAAAACACAGCTTTTTCCTGAAGAATAGGGCCACTTATGGGAGTACCTTTGCTACGCTGTTGAGTAAACCAAAGAAATAAAGCTTTGCTAGTTTTTTCATAGTCTGATGTTCTCATAGATTTTCTTTTTTCTCCTGGAGTCTCATTGCACTTCTGTGAACAAAACTGCTCAATTTTTATTCGATTGCGGCGCCAGTCACCAACTGTTACCTCTCCAACACCCAAATCGGTAGCAACACTTTTTATTGTTTCACCTGCATCTAATCTTTTTATAGCGTTCAATTTAGTTATCATAGATACAAATTTTCTCTTATTTTTTCCACTCATTTTCGCAGCAGGCACCTTAATGCAACACTTTCAAAAGCAATAAGTTTCCAAAATGATAAGGATCAAGCACGTGTATTGAATTTAAATGAGCAACAGAGCAACTAACAACGCAGCTAGTCCCTAACTAGCATCTAAGATTCCAATTGAACTTGGAAGAATAAAACTCTTGTAGATCTGGTTTGAAAATTCCTTTCAAACCAACCCCTACCTAGCCACCTTCAAAAACAAAGAGAACAAAAGGTGGTGGGTTACTGAAATTCTTTCCAGGAAGAAACGAAAAATAAGACCTGCATTCTTTCGGTTGCGAGAGGAAATGGGAAGAGCTTTTGGTTGCTAGGGGGAAAATTTGGCACCTCGAATTAAGCGGAACCTCGGACTTCTGAGACTCGAACTTTCGAGACTCTACTGTATTACGATAATTTGTAGAATGTGTTCATTCTGTAATTGCAGAAATTACACGGAAAAAAAAAAAAAAAATCTAGCGACTGTAGAATATTCTACTGAGTACTAATTGACCAAAATATTACATAACTAGCAGGCTTTGCCCGCTTCGCTGGACATTAAACTTAAATGAGTTGTCAAAATGCCATATCTTTATTAATAACCTAAGTTCTCGCTGTGATTGGTAGAAGTTTTCTCGCTCCCAATGTGAGGAGTCTGGGTCCCCACTGTTTTCGGCACAACTTACCCACTTCTTACTTCCCCACCCTAGCGGGTGAGTTCGAAGTTTTGCAAAATCCCACTAATGTACATAATGCGTACACTTAATCAATATCCACACACCATAATTCGCCATTCTAAGATAATTCAAAGCGAATTCAAACGGAAAAAACATGTTTTTACACATGTTTATTGCCCTCCGACTCCCAGAAGGGGGGGGGGGGATTTCGAATTTCGTGAAATGCAGTTACAATAAGTGCCGGATGCATACAAACAATTTACACACCAAATTTCGTGACCACAGAAGTCTTTAATAGACAGTATTATAAATAAATAAATACAAAAAGCACAGCTTAATTATCGGAACCCTTTGGTGACTTTAAATATTTTAAGCCCTTTTTGCGATGAACTGAATTGGCTATCTCAATTGTGCAATTAAAGATCTTGGCGAGAAACGTCCGAGCTACTTCGGTGCCGAATTTCAAATTTTGCCAAAGGGATCCAATACTAAAGCTGTTCCATATCGAATCTGGGTTGAAAACGGAAAAAGGGTAAAATAAATTAGAAATATCAGACTTATATTTATAAATTTGATACTAAATGAAAGGGGTGATTTTTCTGAATCCAGGGGTGCAAACAGTTTTTTGATGCTACAATTAGATTTTTAAAAAATAACTAAAGTATGAAATTTAAGTGGCAACGGAAAAACGGTAAAAGGGGAAAATAAATTAGAAGTATCAGACCTATCGTTACAAATTCAGCACCAAAAGAAAGAGGTGATTTTTCTGAATCCTGGGATGTAAACAGTTTTTCGATACGACAATTAGATGTTTTAAAATTAACTAAAGTATGAAACTCAGATGGCACATTTCAATCTTTTCATAATCTGTAGTGCGAATCACGCGAATAAAAAAAGTCTTTCTCTTAAAAATTTATTTTTGCATTTTATTTTTCCATTCAAAGCGTTTTAGTGAAAAAATATTTATGGCGCATGCGCAGGCGTTTTTTACCCACAATTTAAACACTAATCAGAATTTAAAAAAATTCTACAGATATAATTTTAAGTTGGGTGAAGACCTAAGTTTCTGCCAAGCGCCGTTGAATTCCGTCCAGCCGTTCTCGAGTGATGCCCGAACAAACGTGTTTTAGTCTTTTACCCCCCAGGGGGGAACGGGGGGGAATTTCTGAAAAGTTGATAGATATAATTTTAAGTTGGGCGATGACCTAAATCCCTGCCAAGCGCCGTTGAATTACGTCCTGCCGTTCTCAAGTGATGCCCGGACAAAAAAAGCGACGGACACGATGACACACACACACACACACACAGGCAAAATTTTCTGAAGTAATTTTCGGTAAAACGTGAAGATATCGCAAAATTTTTCGATTCCGACAAATTTACAGACAAAACTCTGATTTTATTAATATAGATGATTAATATTTAGGGTTTTTTTTTTTTCTTTCTTTCTTTTAAGTGTACAACAGATTTTTGCAATAGAATTAACATTTTAAAGTGATAATCCTGTCATTAATTTACGTAATTTAAATTTACACACTAAAATTAAACGATGTATGCAACACAAGCTTCCCCAGCACATTTTTCGTGCCACCTTATGTCGCCACAATAGCCACATGGTTTCGAATCAACATTTTGAGATCCAGTTTAATAAAGCAAGGTTTTTTTTTTTTTTTTTCAAATGTTAACTTTTCGGCAGGCGCCTTTTCTTACCTGGCGCCTGTGTGCACCGCTCACATCGCACACCGGGTCGGCGCGCCCCTGTAATTTACAAAAAACATTGACACTTCCCCCAAAATATCTTTTGGGAAGTAAGATTTTGGTATATAGAAATATTAGTACATTTGGTATCTGCCGTATTTTCTGGCGTATAAGTCAAGGGTAAAAAGCAAAAAAAAATCCTTTAAAAATCGCTATCGACTTATACGGCGAATATAAAACACAACAGCAAAAATTTCGCGAAAAAAATTTTAGATGCATCGATCTTTTGCATTAGTACAAACATTTTAATAAATATACATAAAACACAAATACATTAAAAAATAAAACAAAAGAATATTCAAAAGCCTGAAAATTCTGCGTCATCACTATCGCTGTCGAAAATTATTTTCAAAGTATCATTTGATGCATCATTGTCATCAATATCATATGGGTTTCACTTATTGTTACTGTTCATAGCTTCGGAGTCCGAACCACTATCATCTGATTGCCACGGACAATCATCTTCAGTTCCATCCATTGCATTTGAAATACCACATTTTTTAAATGATTAGACGATTCACGAGTTTCGATGTGCGGCTTGAAGTTTGTGCGTGAAAATCGGATCGACTTATAGGGCGAATATAGCTGAAATTCCACACTTTAACTCCAAAAAACCACTTCGACTTATACGCCGTTCGACTTACATGCCGGAAAATACGTATATATATATAATCGTTCTTCCTGAGGGGGTGATTCCTCATCGCCCAGACCAAACCCCTGGACCTAGAAGCATGAAATTTTGTGACAATGTTCTTTCTATGACGTAGGCATCCACTAAGAAGCGATTTTACAAAATTCGCCCACCAAGGGGGGAAGAGGGGGGGGAGCAAAACGTGATTTCACAAAATTCTTCATATCTCAAACAAAAAAACAGATATCCGTAAAATTTTTGCTTTAAAATATAGCTAATACAAATGTCTAAAAATCGATTTCTGGAATTTTAGAAATTCGGTCCCCAAGGGGGGGGGGAGAGGGGGCGAAACGTGATTTCACATGTGTTGAACGTGATTTCACATAATCATATATATCTCCAACAAAAAAAACATATATACGTGAAATTTTTGCTCTAAAATATAGCTAATGCAAATATCTAAAAACCAATTTCTGGAATTTTAGAAATTCAGCCCCCAGGTGGGGCAGCAAGGGGGGGGGGCTATGGGGCAAAAACAAATACAGTTAGGCCGTTCAAAATTGGTACAGATAGGTTTTAAAGGCCTGCAAGTCGAATGTGGATATTTTCCAAAGTGTAAAGTTATTAGGAGGGGCGAGAAGGAGAGGGAAGAGGGGGGGGGAGCAAAAAAATAAAAATAGAGTTAGATCGTTCAAAATCTATATATATAAAATCGTTCTTCCTGAGGGGGTGATTCATCATCATCCAGACCAAACCCCTGGACATAAAAGCATGAAATTTTGTGACGATGTTCTTTCTATGACGTAGGCATCCACTAAGAAGCAATTTTACAAAGTTCGCCCCCATGGGGGGGGGGGAGGGGGGGGCAAAACGTGATTTCACAAAATCCTTCATATCTCAAACAAAAAAAAACAGATATCCGTAAAATTTTTGCTTTAAAATCTAGCTAATACAAATGTCTAAAAATCGATTTCTGGAATTTTAGAAATTCGGTCCCTAAGGGGGGGGGTGCGAAACGTGATTTCACATAATCTTATGTATCTCAAACAAAAAAACAGATATACACGAAATTTTTGCTCTAAAATATAGCTAATGCAAATATCTAAAAACCAATTTCTGGAATTTTAGAAATTCAGCCCCCAGGTGGGGCAGCAAGGGTGGAGGGGGGCTATGGGGCAAAAACAAATAGAAATACAGTTAGGCCGTTCAAAATTGGTACAGATAGGTTTTAAAGGTCTGCAAGTCGAATGGGGATATTTTCGAAAGTGTAAAGTTATTAGGAGGGTGGAGTAGGGGCGGAGGGGCAAAAAAATAAAAACAGAATTAGATTGTTCAAAATTGGTATATAGAGGTTTTCGATACTTACAAATCGATTGCGGATATTTTTGAATTTGTAAAGTTATTAGGAGGGGGGGGGGCTATGGGCAAAAACAAATAGAAATACAGTTAGGCCGTACAGAATTTGTACAGATAGGTTTTAGAGGCCTGCAAGTCGAATGGGGATATTTTCGAAAGTGTAAAGTTATTAGGAGGGCCGGGAAGGAGGGGGGGGGAAGGGCCAAAAAAAAAAAAAATAGAGTTAGATCATTCAAAATTGGTACATAGAAGTTTTCGGTACCTACAAATCGATTGCGGATATTTTCGAATTTTTAAAATTATTGGGAGGGAAGGGAAGAGGGGGGAGCGGAGGGCCAAAAAAAAAAAAAAAAAATAAAATACGTGTGGCACTCGGGGACTGCCGCGGTAAAGCTATTGCATAGCATTTTTCATCAACTTATGCAATTATAATTATTTATTTATTTTATTTACGCAGTATTTTTTTTTTCTTTGATATTAAATCTAGTTTTTTCTTAGATATTAATTCAAGTTACACTTTTTGAGCGTGGTGACCGATAAGAAAACACATTTTTTTCTTTTATTGAATAAATGAGAATATATCCGCAATGAGAATGTATCTAAAATATCCGCAATCGATTTGTAGGTATCGAAAACCTCGATGTACCACATTTGAATGATCTAACTCTATTTTTTGAGAAAAGGTATTTTAATAGGTTTTTAAAAGCCTGCAAGTCGAATGGGGATATTCAAGTTTTTTCTTTGATATAATTTCAAGTTACACTTTTTGAGCGTGGTGACCGATAAGAAAACAAATTTTAATAGAGAAAAGGTATTTTAATAGGTTTTAAAGGCCTGCAAGTCGAATGGGGATATTCAAGTCTTTTCTTTGATATTAATTCAAGTTACACTTTTTGAGCGTGGTGACCGATAAGAAAACAAATTTTAATAGAGAAAAAGTATTTAATAGGTTTTAAAGGCCTACAAGTCGAATGGGGATATTCAAGTTTTTTCTTTGAAATTAATTCAAGTTACACTTTTTGAGCGTGGTGACCGATAAGAAAACAAATTTTAATAGAGAAAAGGTATTTAATAGGTTTTAAAGGCCTGCAAGTCGAATGGGGATATTCAAGTTTTTTCTTTGATATTAATTCAAGTTACACTTTTTGAGCGTGGTGACCGATAAGAAAATGAAATTTAATGGAGAAAAGGTATTTGATAGGTTTTAAAGGCCTGCAAGTCGAATGAGGATATTCAAGTTTTTTCTTTGACATTAATGAATAAGATAACAATAATGATAAGATAACAATAATAATAAGAAAACAAATTTTAATAGAGAAAAGGTATTTTAATAGGTTTTAAAGGCCTGCAAGTCGAATGGGGATATTCAAGTTTTTTCTTTGATATTAATTCAAGTTACACTTTTTGAGCGTGGTGACCGATAAGAAAACAAATTTTTATAGAAAAAAGGTATTTAATAGGTTTTTAAGGCCTGCAAGTCGAATGGGGATATTCAAGTTTTTTCTTTGACATTAATGAATAAGATAACAATAATGATAAGATAACAATAATAATAAGAAAACAAATTTTAATAGTGAAAAGTTATTTAATAGGTTTTAAAGGCCTGCAAGTCGAATGGGGATATTCAAGTTTTTTCTTTGATATTAATTCAAGTTACACTTTTTGAGCGTGGTGACCGATAAGAAAACCAATTTTTATAGAGAAAAGGTATTTAATAGGTTTTAAAGGCCTGCAAGTCGAATGGGGATATTCAAGTTTTTTCTTTGATATTAATGAATAAGATAACAATAATGATAAGATAACAATAATGATAAAAAAACAAATTTTAATGGAGAAAAGTTATTTTAATAGGTTTTAAAGGCCTGCAAGTCGAATGGGGATATTCAAGTTTTTTCTTTGACATTAATGAATAAGATAACAAAATGATAAGATAACAATAATAATAAGAAAACAAATTTTAATAGTGAAAAGTTATTTACTAGGTTTTAAAGGCCTGCAAGTCGAATGGGGATATTCAAGTTTTTTCTTTGATATTAATTCAAGTTACACTTTTTGAGCGTGGTGACCGATAAGAAAACAAATTTTTATAGAGAAAAGGTATTTAATAGGTTTTAAAGGCCTGCAAGTCGAATGGGGATATTCAAGTTTTTTCTTTGATATTAATGAATAAGATAACAATAATGATAAGAAAACAAATTTTAATAGAGAAAAGTTATTTTAATAGGTTTTAAAGGCCTGCAAGTCGAATGGGGATATTCAAGTTTTTTCTTTGATATTAATTCAAGTTACACTTTTTGAGCGTGTTGACCGATAAAAACAAATTTTAATAGAGAAAAGGTAATTAATAGGTTTTAAAGACCTGCAAGTCGAATGGGGATATTCAAGGTTTTTCTTTGATATTAATGAATAAGATAAGAATAACGATAAGAAAACAAATTTTAATGGAGAAAAGGTATTTAATAGGTTTTAAAGGCTTGTAAGTCGAATGGGGATATTCAAGTTTTTCCTTTGATATTAATTCAAGTTACACTTTTTGAGCGTGGTGACTGATAAGAAAACAAATTTTAATAGAGAAAAGGTATTTAATAGGTTTTAAAGGCCTGCAAGTCGAATGGGGATATTCAAGTTTTTTCTTTGATATTAATTCAAGTTACACTTTTTGAGCGTGGTGACCGATAAGAAAACGAATTTTAATAGAGAAAAGGTATTTAATAGGTTTTAAAGGCCTGCAAGTCGAATGGGCATATTCAAGTTTTTTCTTTGATATTAATTCAAGTTACACTTTTTGAGCGTGTTGACCGATAAAAACAAATTTTAATAGAGAAAAGGTATTTAATAGGTTTTAAAGGCCTGCAAGTCGAATGGGGATATTCAAGGTTTTTCGTTGATATTAATGAATAAGATAACAATAATGATAAGAAAACAAATTTTAATAGAGAAAAGGTATTTAATAGGTTTTAAAGGCCTGTAAGTCGAATGGGGATATTCAAGTTTTTTCTTTGATATTAATTCAAGTTACCTTTTTTGAGCGTGGTGACCGATAAGAAAACAAATTTTAATAGAGAAAAGGTATTTTAATAGGTTTTAAAGGCCTGCAAGTCGAATGGGGATATTCAAGTTATTTCTTTGATATTAATTCAAGTTTCACTTTTTGAGCGTGGTGACCGATAAGAAAACAAATTTTAATAGAGAAAAGGTATTTAATAGGTTTTAAAGGCCTGCAAGTCGAATGGGGATATTCAAGTTTTATCTGATCTACTTTATACACAAATTTTACGCGTACAGCTATTCACTGTTGTACATAGGTGATAGATACCTATACACTTATATACTTTCTCACAAACAGCTGCTTACGTATTCGTCCGATTTCGGAGAAGCTCGTCTCGATCCGTGCGAGCTTCGTAAAGCCTGCCGAAATCTGCCGAAGTCTGCCGAACTGTGTTAGGTTTTTTTTTCGTTACGGAATTTTTCGATTCGGTCGCCGCGCTCAAAGCCCGCGATAAAAGCTATGCAATAGCTTAATAGAGATAGATCGTTTAAAACTAGTGCATAGAGGTTTTTGATACTTACAAATCGATTGCGGATATTTTCGAATTTGTAAAATTATTAGGATAGACGGGAGGAGCAGGGGGGAGGGCGAAGGGGGAAAATAATAGAAATAAGAGTTGGAGCATTTTGGGAATTTTTTCCGAAGGCAGTGAGAACCCGGTGCGACATTTTTCCTAATCAGACTTCGTTTCTCTTTTTTTTCACATGATAAAAATTAATGCAACTTTGAGAATTCAGTTATTATAGTGATTCATTTTAAAATAGGGACCAGCGAAGCGGGCATAACCTGCTAGTATATATATGTGGGATGGCACACTTTTGTAGGCGTTAAACAAAAACTAATACTTATTTACTAATTATAAATTTAATAAAAGATTAAATTGTAATTTACATATGTACAGGAATGCTAATAAGCATTATCGAATGTTACTTTGGTAATGTCCGTCGAAATAGTTGCACCCGTCTAGTGTGCACGCTTCGTCGAAAACTCAAAAGAAAACAAGTCATCAAATACAGTTATTACGTTCCGTCTGAACATCCCGTCGAAAACTGAATGTCGTTCCTTCAGCGCTCTCTTAGCAGACGCGCGTTCCGGAAGGACGTCATTCACGTCATGAGCACGTATTTCCTCTCAAGCGCTGGCGCTCCGTCACATGATCAGCAAACAGAAACTAAACTGCCTTGGATTTCAGGAACGGCAAAGAGAAATCAAATAGCTAGGGTTCTGAGTCATGGGAAAGCCAAGTAAGGGGAGAGAAACAGGATACTTCACTCAGCCATCCTTCCTCGACTGGACCTCCAGACGATCACACTGAAAAGATACAAACAAAAAAAACAAACAAACACAAAAGCAACACAAAATAATAACATAATTTTTACAGCTTATTTACAAATTTGATAAATTTTTTTTTTAAGTTATTCCCCATTTGAGGAATTCAGTGTGGGTAGATGTGTAATAGGAGCCTTCATGGCATCCATTTCTATATTTTTTATCAATATTTTCAATATTATCATTTTCCATTTTTGCTGTTATAAAGTTACAAAAGGAAGTCAATTTTGCGTTTACGGCAACTTGGTCGCTTAGTTCACCAGTTTTTGGTGGTTGTCTACTCAACTTGCATTTCAATCTATTTTTCTTTCTGACTCTAGAAAGTTGTTTTTTATCATGTGTACTTAAATCTTTACTTTGGGGTTCAAAATTATTTTGGGACTCGAACTCGAGACCCTCCAATCGATCATTTTCAGTCTTAATGCCTTTTAAGGCCTCTGTTGCATCAAGTTCAGTCGAAAAGTCTATAATGGCAGTCTTATATGTAGGGAAAACTTCTAATTTTATTTGTACAGCTTTGGGAAATAATATGGCTATTTCACCAATCGTGGTTTTCAGTGGAAGTGATGGAATGAACAACTTTCCTAAATTGACACTGGCAGTCTCCTCTTTAGGCATATTCTGTCTTTTACACTCGATGGAATCTATCGTCGATGGCTTTTTTCTGGATTTCTTCCTTTTAAGGAGTTCGGAACTCTCGTCAACTTTTTCTTTTAATTTTTTCAACTCTTCGGCTAACTGTGAAATTTTTTCATGTAGGATTCGTTTTTCGTCTTTCTTTGAAGGAGTGTTTTCTTGATTTTGCGATTTCATTTGGGAAATGTTCATCTGATTTTGTTTCTTTCGTTGAGGCTCCACCTCTTCCTCACTGTCATCATCTTCACTATTATCGTCCTTTAAAACCATTTTCTTACCGTCATCACTTTCGTCATCGTCATTACTTTCACTTACATCTTTTTTGGAAGATTCTAATGATTTTTTGAACATAACAGCTTGAGGGGTTTTGTTTTTACACTTTTCAACACTATTTAATGTTTTATTTATTTCTGGGGATTTCTCAGAAATTTTACTTTCAATGTTAATGGGAGCGTCAATAGCAATATTTGTTTTAACTTCATTTTGATATTTATCTATTGGAAGAACTGTTACTAAATTTACCTCGAGGGAACTAGATTTGTTTTTCATAAAAATACCATTTTCATTTATTATCGTCTCACCCACCATCAGTACATTCAACCCGATGATTACGTCATATGGTATCACATCATTGTTTACAACATACACATTAGTTTTACTTTCAAAATTATCAACTTTCAAATCTACATCAAATGAGCCTAACGGCTTTACGGAACTTTTCCCGATACCCTTCAAAGTGGTACTTATTAAATTCAATTTATTTACATTCAACCTATCAAAAGAACTTTTACGCAACAATGTTGCTTCACTTCCTGTATCAATAATTCCAATAAAATTTATGTCATTTACTTGTATAATTTTACTCATATCTTGATTAACATTAATACACAGTGCATCAACTTCTTGTTTCGAACCTGGACACTCCGAACTTTTATGCCCGTACTGCTTGCACGTAAAACACTTTAGGCCTTTGGCCTTATGAGGGCAATCTCTAGATAAGTGATTTTTTTCACCACAATTATAACACAATTTATTATTTACTTCATTTCTAGGACTAAATTTTTCATATACATTATGGGCTGCGTGCTTCGGTTTTGTGTTGAGCTCAATTCTATCAAATTTATGTCTAACCTTTTCACTATCACGTTTATACATTTCATACAATTTTATTTTCTCTTTAAATTCACGAATATTTTTAGCCCCATACAAAATTAGTTTATTTTCATTCTTGTCATTTATTCCTTGGATCACGTAATGCATTAACGCGGCATCTTCAATGTGCCCGTTTTTTGCTAGTTCGCGCATTTTAAAGAAATACTCTATAACTGTTTCATTTGGCTTCATTTTCTTTTTACACAAAATTTCGTGTAAAGAGGCAGAATTAATTTCTAATTTAAACTCTTCAATAAGTGCATTTTTTAGTTTCTTATACGTTAATAATCCTTTTTCGGATTTTACAAATAACAGAGCATTTCCGCTCAAAGACCTTTTACAGAAAATTATTTTTTGTAATTCGTTTAGGTTAAACATTTCAGCTAACTCTTCAAATTCATTTAAGAATTCAATTATGTTCTCATGCGGCTCGCCGCTAAATTTTAACATAGAATTTTCAAAATCATTGAAAGAAATTGCACCAAGTGATCCATTATTCACATTATTACTATAATTTATACTTTTTTTACCCTTATTATGATCATCAATAACATTGTCACTATCATTATAATAATCATAACATTTATTTTTACTGATATGGCATTGCACAGAGGAGTCAGTTTTTTCAATATCATTATCGCCACTACTTTCGGATTCACTGTTCGATTCGTTTTCCGAATCTTCCTCATCTGAATTGTTCTCGGAACATTCTTGTTTCAACAACTCCGTGTCACACAAATGTAACAATAATCTGTCTCTTAGTTCATTTTTGCTCCCATCAAAAGGGACATTTAATACATTACTAATAGTAATCAATTCATTTAATGAAAAATTTTTATCAATTATTTTTTGCTTTTCAAGGTATTTTTCGTCGCCTATAGCGAAAGTGAATCCTTGAAACTTTCTTATTCTGCATCTGTTCTTACGATCGCCGATCTCATCGAATAAAAACCGATGCAGAATTTTAATTTTATTATAGTTCTCTATCTTCAGTGCATTGCCAATTTTAGGAATATTCCCTAGAGATACCATTTTATAAGAAGATAAAGTGTACGTACCTTTGTAGAGCCGAAACAGCTGTTGTTTTTAATCCTTAAAACCCTCGTTGATCCGTGGTTATATCACAGAATTCGCAGATACTTCGTTGCTTAAGTTTAAGCTGATTTCACAGGTGTAAATATTTCTGTTGATCACGAAGTATTATCACACACTTTACGTATTTTATCATCTACTGTAAATTGCAGAATAGAAAAAGCACTCCGTACAGAAGCTTCAGTGTGATTCAACACCGTAGACACAAAGTTCAATCACAGTCTCAAAATCAATTAAAAGTTCAGTCTATAAAAGTTTATATAAAGTTTGTTTTTTAAAGTTCGTGTTTCTCGAAAATTCACGTTAAAATCAAAATTCACTTTAGAATTAAAATTCGCGTTCTATCCAAACTTTAAATCAAAATTAAAATTCGCGTTCTATCCGTTCATGAAGTAGATTTTATTCTTTATCCAGTAGATTTTATTCTTTATCCAGTAGATTTTATTCTTTATCCCGTAGATTTTATTCTTTATCCCGTAGATTTTACTCTTTATCCCACTTCTGAACTTGTGGGATGGCACACTTTTGTAGGCGTTAAACAAAAACTAATACTTATTTACTAATTATAAATTTAATAAAAGATTAAATTGTAATTTACATATGTACAGGAATGCTAATAAGCATTATCGAATGTTACTTTGGTAATGTCCGTCGAAATAGTTGCACCCGTCTAGTGTGCACGCTTCGTCGAAAACTCAAAAGAAAACAAGTCATCAAATACAGTTATTACGTTCCGTCTGAACATCCCGTCGAAAACTGAATGTCGTTCCTTCAGCGCTCTCTTAGCAGGCGCGCGTTCCGGAAGGACGTCATTCACGTCATGAGCACGTATTTCCTCTCAAGCGCTGGCGCTCCGTCACATGATCAGCAAACAGAAACTAAACTGCCTTGGATTTCAGGAACGGCAAAGAGAAATCAAATAGCTAGGGTTCTGAGTCATGGGAAAGCCAAGTAAGGGGAGAGAAACAGGATACTTCATATATATATATATATATATATATATATATATATATCTTAATATATATAAATCTCGTGTCACAATGTTTGTCCTCAATGGACTCCTAAACCACTTAACCGATTATAATAAAATTCGCACACCATGTGCAGTTCGATCCAACTTGAGAGATAGGATAGTTTAAATCTCAAATTATAGTCGCAATTTTAATTTATTGCTAATTATTTGTCTGTTATTATTTGACAGTCACAATTATCTGTTAACTCCAAATGATTCTAACAGATGTCGATACCTTTCGACTGGGTTGAGTAAGTAATCAATAGATGGCGCTGCTATGGTAAATCTACGAACGTGTCATATAAGCTACATTTTAACAGCATAATTACCATGTGTTGTTGACGCTATAAAATTCTCCTCAAAATATTTACAGTCTTTATTTGTAACAGATTACTTTCAACTTTCATATTTCCTTTCAAAAATGAAACGGGGAAAGTAGAGCGTGGAGCAATTACTCTGTTTCATATGAAAATGAAAGCTGAATTATATTTGGTGCTGCCATCTACACAAAGAATCTTCAACTTTTTAACCTATTAATAAATTTCGTATAATTCAATTATTTCCACTTTTTAAATTTTTGGTGTTAGCATAGCCGGCCACGTGTTACTTAGACTGAAGTGTAAATTGAATTCATATTATAATGAAGATAATACAGTGAAATTAATCCTGTTTTTTACTTATTTGTGCTTCATTGATCAAAACTTTATAATTTAATCTGTATATATATATAAATTACGTGTCACGATGTTTGTCCGGGGTAAACTCCTAAACTAAGGAACTGATTTTGATGAAATTTTGCACACTGTGTGCAGTTTGATCCAACTTGAGAGATAGGATAGTTTTTATCTCAATTTATTGTCACAATATTGTTTTATTGCAATTATTTGTTAATTATAGACCTTTATTAAAGTTGCTCCAAAATATCTGTGAGTTCCATTAATTTAATTGTTGCCAAAAAAAAAAAAAAAAAAAAATACGAGTTCATTTTCTTTCGACATAAAAATAAATACATTTAATCAAACGTGAACGTTAAAAAATTATAAAAAGTTAAATTATGCATCTCACGAAAATTGACGTCATAATCAATTTAAAGATTTTATACACATTGATAAAGTGCTAATGTAGTTCTATCATAGATATAGTAATATATATAGATCTCTCATCCCCATGTTATCGTAGAAAGATTTTTGATGCCGAAAAAAGATAAAAAATAAAAGCTTTGGAAACAGCCATTAAGTGGTATTGAAAAAAAAAAAAAAAAAAAAAAAAAAAGAAAAAGAAAAGAAAGAAAGAAATATGAATTTGAAACTGTATCTGGAGTCTTCCATTCCCCTTTAGCAAATAAATTATTCATAAATTTTATTTGCTAAAATATTAGTATGTATTCCCGTGTGTATTCACTCGGGGAAAGACGGCCATATTTTGGTAAAAACGTCGTCTTTTCCCAAATGAAGAGGAATAACTTTTTTCTCCCCAATGATCACTCTATTCTATATATGCTATACTATATCTATGAGTTCTATACGCAAGCGAAGTGTGACTCACTGACCGTCTGTGCAGCCAAGAAAAAGATTTCCTATGTTAATTGCCCACTGGATTTTTTGTAAGAAATTATTAAAAATCGAGGAAATTTATTTCCCGATTTTAATCCTTATATTTGGATATAGATATGTATTAGTTATCGCGGGTGTTAGATTGAATTATTTTGCTGTCAAATTGACAAAATTTTAATTTTAAATTTTTAAACTCTGTCGCCCTTGGCTTTTTTTATTATTATTATTATTATTTGGCGATCAAAAGCGTAACACGAAAATATACATGCCAGATGTATGCATTGTACGAAATGTAATATGTATTATTCATTGTACGTATGTATGACATGTAATATGTATTGTACGAAATATTGTTTCATATTATTCATTACTCTTTTAATATAAGTTGTTAAAATAACCATGATTTTTGAAAGGAATTAAATATTTTCGCCAGATAATTTGGCGATATTCTTTTTTTTTCGCCAAGGATGACAGAAATGAAATCTATTCCGCTGCAAAATATTAGTATCTTACATCAGATATTTTATTTAGACATTTGAAAACAAATTTGACTTCAAACTATGATAGAATATTTATCATTTTCCTTTTAATTTGTATATTATTAGTATATTAAAATTTAAAAGCATGGTATATAAAAAGTTTTTTTTTTTTTTTTTTTTTTTTTTTTTTTTAAATCTTATAATTATTCTTATCTTAATCCTCAATGTTTCCCATCTTTATTGACTTGAATTTACTATTAAAATTTTAACATACTCAAAAACTTCTCATCACTTCGTTAAAATACACTAAACTTTTCCAAAATCTTTTTGTATTTAAAATGATACATGTATTTACTTTAAATGTCCAATATTTCATAAGATTTCCAATTTTAAAGTTTTAAAATATTTATCAAATTTACTTATTTTTCTGGTTTAGCCTTATTGTTTTCCCTTTTATAACTACAGCTGTTGCCCTCTTTAAAATATTTAAAATGATGAGGTCATTTAATAGTAAAATTATCCATTATAGCATATATTATATTTCACTCCTCCATAAAAATTGATTTTAAAATCGTCTGTTTCTTTTATACTTTTATTTTAATAGAATTTTAATAGAATTTAATTTATATATTAGTCATTTTAGCAATTTTATCCAAAGTAGCATTAGAAATAATATATATCACTTCTCCATTAAAATTTATAGGACCCTACAATAAAATTAATTTGTGCTTAATATCAACACTACGAAAATTTTTATCAATCGCTTCCAAATTTTGACCTAAGTTTCAAATCTCAACCCTGTGGGTTTTTACATCGGCTACAACGTTTTCGTCTTTGTTCGTAAATAATAATTTAACTGTACTAAATAGTTTACAGCCGTATAATTCAACGTATAACTTAGTCACAGCAACGCGTGGCCGGGTCTGCTAGTATATATATATATATAGACAGAGAGAGAGAGATTGATTTTCCATGACAAAAGTTTTGCTACGTTCTTAAAGTATTTTATGTTTTATTATTATTATTATTAAGCCATAGATATTGTTAAAGTATTTTTGTTCTGAAATAATGAATTTTATTAATAGATAGAGTCACATTTCATTGAAAGACAAATAAATTATTTTAATTCATGAGAAACCACTGATAACATTTTGATAAAATAAGAATTTTTCAAAGTTTTTTTTTTTTTTCCCGAGGGTTTTATTCAAAAATGAAGTGTTTCGAATTCTGTTTTTATTATTATTACTAGCAGGCTTTGCCCGCTTCGCTGGATACAATACTGAAATGAGTTGTCAAAATGCTATATCATTATTAATTAACCTGAATTAAAGTTCTCGCTCTGCTCGGCAGAGATTTTTCTCGCTCGCAATGTGAGGAGTCCGTGTTCCCTCTGCCTTAGCCAGCATCTTACCCAATTCCTACTCCCCCTACCCCAGTGGCTAAGTTCGAAGTTTTCTGAAATCTCGACAAAGTACATAATGTGTACACCTAATCAGCATCCACACACCAAAGTTCGCCAATCTAAGCTAATTTAAGGCGAATTCAAACGGGAAAACGTGTTTTTACATGTGTTTATAGCCCTCTCGACACTAAGGGGGTAAGGGGGGATTTCGTAAAATCCCGTTACAATAAGGGTCGGATAAATATAAACAATTTACGCATCAAATTTCTTGATCGCAGATCCCATGGATTTCTCAGGACAAATTTAGCGCTAAAAGAAGAAAAAAAAAAAAAAAAACGCAACCCCCCAAAAAACAAAAATGTGTGTTTGGAAATATCGTAAGGAAGTTGCATAGCCCTTTTTTTCAATATATTTGTTCCATTTTTTTTAGAAGTCTACTCAAAAATCAGGAATTTTCAATATTTCCTCATTCCCTTCCCTTAAAAATAAAAAATTCCTTAATTCAGATAATGTATTATTTGTACTCATGTCTAGTCTCCCCATGTGCAATTTGTTTACTGTGAAGTAATTAGGAGCCAAGTTATGCTTACAAACGTGTTTTTGTCTTTTGCCTCCCCCAGGGGGAAAAGGGGAGTAATTTTGGAATTGTTGATAGATATAATTTTAAGTTGGATAAAGACCTAAATTACTGCATAACGCCGTTGAATTCCATCCACATTAAGTTCTCAAGTGATACCCGTACAAACGTGTTTTTCTATTTTGTCCCCCAGGGGGGAACATGGGGAATTTCTGAAAAGTTGATAGATATGATTTTTAGATGGGTAAAAACCTAAATTCCTGTGAAGTGCCGTTGAATTCCGTCCAACAGTTATTAAGTAATACCCGGACAAACGTGGGGGGGGGGGGCGGATTTCCAAAAAGTTTATAAATATAATTTTAAGTTGGGTAAAGACCTAAACTCCTGCCAAGCGCAATTGAATTCCGTCTGTCTGTTCTCAAGTGATACCCGGACAAACGTGTTTTTGTCTTTTGTAGCTTGTTTTACTTCATTTCATTAGTTTTTTTTATATTGTCAAAGGGATCTTTCAAGGTTAAATTGCGGTTTTTATCCCATTTCGCCATGTATGTGGACAAAGCAAGCAGTAGGTATTAGAGGTGAGTTCGGGCTCTATTTTGGCAATCCGAGCCCGCCCAGGCCCGAAACATTTTTGAACTAAGCCCGCCCGAGCCCGAAAAAGTTTGTGTGATCAGAGCCCGAGCCCGATATTGAAAGTGGTACGCTATGCAACGCATACACAATAGTAAAATTAAATACCGTTTTCATTTTCAAATTAATTTTCTTATTGTCAATCCTCAATTTAAATAACTACTAGCAGACCCGGCCACGCGTTGCTGTGACTAAGTTATACGTTGAATTATACGGCTGTAAACTATTTAGTACAGTCAAATTATTATTTACGAACGAAGGCGAAAACGTTGTAGCCGATGTAAAAACCCACAGGGTTGAGATTTGAAACTTAGGTCAAAATTTGGAAGCGATTGATAAAAATTTTCGTAGTGTTGATATTAAGCACAAATTAATTTTATTGTAGGGTCCTATAAATTTTATTGGAGAAGTGATATATATTATTTCTAATGATACTTTGGATAAAATTGCTAAAATGACTAATATATAAATTAAATTCTATTAAAATTCTATTAAAATAAAAGTATAAAAGAAACAGACGATTTTAAAATCAATTTTTATGGAGGAGTGAAATATAATATATGCTATAATGGATAATTTTACTATAAAATGACCTCATCATTTTAAATGTTTTAAAGAGGGCAACAGCTGTAGTTATAAAAAGGAAAACAATAAGGCTAAACCAGAAAAATAAGTAAATTTGATAAATATTTTAAAACTTTAAAATTGGAAATCTTATGAAATATTGGACATTTAAAGTAAATACATGTATCATTTTAAATAGAAAAATATTTTTGAAAAGTTTAGTGTATTTTAACGAAGTGATGAGAAGTTTTTGAGTATGTTAAAATTTTAATAGTAAATTCAAGTTAATAAAGATGGGAAACATTGAGGATTAAGATAAGAATAATTATAAGATTAAAAAAAAAAAAAAAAAAAAAACTTTTTATATACCATGCTTTTAAATTTTAATATACTAATAATATACTACTTAAAAGGAAAATGATAAATATTCTATCATAGTTTGAAGTCAAATTTGTTTTCAAATGTCTAAATAAAATATCTGATGTAAGATACTAATATTTTGCAGCGGAATAGATTTCATTTCTGTCATCCTTGGCGAAAAAAAAAAGAATATCGCCAAATTATCTGGCGAAAATATTTAATTCCTTTCAAAAATCATGGTTATTTTAACAACTTATATTAAAAGAGTAATGAATAATATGAAACAATATTTCGTACAATACATATTACATGTCATACATACGTACAATGAATAATACATATTACATTTCGTACAATGCATACATCTGGCATTTATATTTTCGTGTTACGCTTTTGATCGCCAAATAATAATAATAATAATAAAAAAAGCCAAGGGCGACAGAGTTTTGAAATTTAAAATTAAAATTTTGTCAATTTGACAGCAAAATAATTCAATCTAACACCCGCGATAACTAATACATATCTATACCCAAATATAAGGATTAAAATCGGGAAATAAATTTCCTCCATTTTTAATAATTTCTTACAAAAAATCCAGTGGGCAATTAACATAGGAAATCTTTTTCTTGGCTACACAGACGGTCAGTGAGTCACACTTCGCTTGCGTATAGAAAACTCATAGATATAGTATAGCATATATAGAATAGAGTGATCATTGGGGAGAGAAAAGTTATTCCTTTTCATTTGGAAAAAGACGACGTTTTTACCAAAATATGGCCGTCTTTCCCCAAGTGAATACACACGGGAATACATACTAATATTTTAGCAAATAAAATTTATGAATAATTTATTTGCTAAAGGGGAATGGAAGACTCCAGATACAGTTTCAAATTCATATTTCTTTCTTTCTTTTCTTTCTTTCTTTTTTTTTTTTTTTTTTTCAATACCACTTAATGGCTGTTTCCAAAGCTTTTATTTATTTTTTTTTTCTTTCGGCATCAAAAATCTTTGTACGATAACATGGGGATGAGAGATCTATATATATTACTATATCTATGATAGAACTACATTAGCACTTTATCAATGTGTATAAAATCTTTAAATTGATTATGACGTCAATTTTCGTGAGATGCATAATTTAACTTTTTATAATTTTTTAACGTTCACGTTTGATTAAATGTATTTATTTTTATGTCGAAAGAAAGTGAACTCGTATTTTTTTTTTTTTTTTTTTTTTTTTCAACAATTAAATTAATGGAACTCACAGATATTTTGGAGGAACTTTAATAAAGGTCTATAATTAACAAATAATTGCAATAAAACAATATTGTGACAATAAATTGAGATAAAAACTATCCTATCTCTCAAGCTGGACCAAACTGCACACAGTGTGCAAAATTTTATTAAAATCGGTTCCTTAGTTTAGGAGTTTACCCCGGACAAACATCGTGACACGTAATTTATATATATATACAGAAGATAAATGTTATTATAACAATTTATAATGTCTGTGTCTCTGTATACATGCATATATTTATATAATAGATATTTATAGTGCAGTCCATTGTTTATAACGCGCCTATCGGGGAAAAAAATTTATCCGAATGAGTGACATAATGAGGCCCGATATAACGAAGTAGGAAGGATTACTGTATAACACTATGACATAATATGCATCCCGTTGAAAAAAAAGAGTTCTATTTAGAAAAAGGAAAGTCAAAGCTACTAAGGTTTGCAAGATTATTTTGTGATTTATAACCTATCATGACTATTATAACATTACTAAAGGTGCTCTCAAAATGAATTTTTTTTTTTTTTTTTTTTTTACATTTTCCAGTTAGTGAAAAATAAAATATACGGAACTTTTCGCTTCAATCCGAGCCCGCCCGGAGCCCGAAGACTTGCGTAAGATTTGAGCCCGATTGGGCTCGGGCTCGGGCTTACGGGCTCGGGCTGAGCCCGTCTCATCTCTAGTAGGTATCTATATTTTCCATTGTCTAGTGATGACTAATTGAGATCTCTAAAGAAAATAAGACTTTTTCCATATTTATTTATTAATCTAAATTTATTCTATTGAAATTTCATTTGTGAAATAGCTTAGTATTTGTTTGAGATCTAGTATTACGATAATTTGTAGAATGTGTTCATTCTGTAATTGCAGAAATTACACGGAAAAAAAAAAAAAATCTAGCGACTGTAGAATATTCTACTGAGTACTAATTGACCAAAATATTACATAACTAGCAGGCTTTGCCCGCTTCGCTGGACATTAAACTTAAATGAGTTGTCAAAATGCCATATCTTTATTAATAACCTAAGTTCTCGCTGTGATTGGTAGAGGTTTTCTCGCTCCCAATGTGAGGAGTCTGGGTCCCCACTGTTTTCGGCACGACTTACCCACTTCTTACTTCCCCACCCTTAGCGGGTGAGTTCGAAGTTTTGCAAAATCCCACTAATGTACATAATGCGTACACTTAATCAATATCCACACACCATAATTCGCCATTCTAAGATAATTCAAAGCGAATTCAAACGGAAAAAACATGTTTTTACACATGTTTATTGCCCTCCGACTCCCAGAAGGGGGGGGGGGGATTTCGAATTTCGTGAAATGCAGTTACAATAAGTGCCGGATGCATACAAACAATTTACACACCAAATTTCGTGACCACAGAAGTCTTTAATAGACAGTATTATAAATAAATAAATACAAAAAGCACAGCTTAAGTATCGGAACCCTTTGGTGACTTTAAATATTTTAAGCCCTTTTTGCGATGAACTGAATTGGCTATCTCAATTGTGCAATTAAAGATCTTGGCGAGAAACGTCCGAGCTACTTCGGTGGCGAATTTCAAATTTTGCCAAAGGGATCCAATACTAAAGCTGTTCCATATCGAATCTGGGTTGAAAACGGAAAAAGGGTAAAATAAATTAGAAATATCAGACTTATATTTATAAATTTGATACTAAATGAAAGGGGTGATTTTTCTGAATCCAGGGGTGCAAACAGTTTTTTGATGCTACAATTAGATTTTTAAAAAATAACTAAAGTATGAAATTTAAGTGGCAACGGAAAAACGGTAAAAGGGGAAAATAAATTAGAAGTATCAGACCTATCGTTACAAATTCAGCACCAAAAGAAAGAGGTGATTTTTCTGAATCCTGGGATGTAAACAGTTTTTCGATACGACAATTAGATGTTTTAAAATTAACTAAAGTATGAAACTCAGATGGCACATTTCAATCTTTTCATAATCTGTAGTGCGAATCACGCGAATAAAAAAATTCTTTCTCTTAAAAATGTATTTTTGCATTTTATTTTTCCATTCAAAGCGTTTTAGTGAAAAAATATTTATGGCGCATGCGCAGGCGTTTTTTACCCACAATTTAAACACTAATCAGAATTTTAAAAATTTGTATAGATATAATTTTAAGTTGGGTGAAGACCTAAGTTTCTGCCAAGCGCCGTTGAATTCCGTCCAGCCGTTCTCGAGTGATGCCCGGACAAACGTGTTTTAGTCTTTTACCCCCCAGGGGGGAACGGGGGGGAATTTCTGAAAAGTTGATAGATATAATTTTAAGTTGGGCGAAGACCTAAATTCCTGCCAAGCGCCGTTGAATTACGTCCTGCCGTTCTCAAGTGATGCCCGGACAAAAAAAGCGACGGACACGATGACACACACACACACACACACACACACAGGCAAAATTTTCTGAAGTCATTTTCGGTAAAACGTGAAGATATCGCAAAATTTTTCGATTCCGACAAATTTACAGACAAAACTCTGATTTTATTAATATAGATGATTAATATTTAGGGTTTTTTTTTTTCTTTCTTTTAAGTGTACAACAAATTTTTGCAATAGAATTAACATTTTAAAGTGATAATCCTGTGATTAATTTACGTAATTTAAATTTACACACTAAAATTAAACGATGTATGCAACACAAGCTTCCCCAGCACATTTTTCGTGCCACCTTATGTCGCCACAATAGCCACATGGTTTCGAATCAACATTTTGAGATCCAGTTTAATAAAGCAAGGTTTTTTTTTTTTTTTTTTTTCAAATGTTAACTTTTCGGCAGGCGCCTTTTCTTACCTGGCGCCTGTGTGCACCGCTCACATCGCACACCGGGTCGGCGCGCCCCTGTAATTTACAAAAAACATTGACACTTCCCCCAAAATATCTTTTGGGAAGTAAGATTTTGGTATATAGAAATATTAGTACATTTGGTATCTGCCGTATTTTCTGGCGTATAAGTCAAGGGTAAAAAGCAAAAAAAAAATCCTTTAAAAATCGCTATCGACTTATACGGCGAATATAAAACACAACAGCAAAAATTTCGCGAAAAAAATTTTAGATGCATCGATCTTTTGCATTAGTACAAACATTTTAATAAATATACATAAAACACAAATACATTAAAAAATAAAACAAAAGAATATTCAAAAGCCTGAAAATTCTGCGTCATCACTATCGCTGTCGAAAATTATTTTCAAAGTATCATTTGATGCATCATTGTCATCAATATCATATGGGTTTCACTTATTGTTACTGTTCATAGCTTCGGAGTCCGAACCACTATCATCTGATTGCCACGGACAATCATCTTCAGTTCCATCCATTGCATTTGAAATACCACATTTTTTAAATGATTAGACGATTCACGAGTTTCGATTTGCGGCTTGAAGTTTGTGCGTGAAAATCGGATCGACTTATAGGGCGAATATAGCTGAAATTCCACACTTTAACTCCAAAAAACCACTTCGACTTATACGCCGTTCGAATTACATGCCGGAAAATACGTATATATATATAATCGTTCTTCCTGAGGGGGTGATTCCTCATCGCCCAGACCAAACCCCTGGACCTAGAAGCATGAAATTTTGTGACAATGTTCTTTCTATGACGTAGGCATCCACTAAGAAGCGATTTTACAAAATTCGCCCACCAAGGGGGGAAGAGGGGGGGGAGCAAAACGTGATTTCACAAAATTCTTCATATCTCAAACAAAAAAACAGATATCCGTAAAATTTTTGCTTTAAAATATAGCTAATACAAATGTCTAAAAATCGATTTCTGGAATTTTAGAAATTCGGTCCCCAAGGGGGGGGGAGAGGGGGCGAAACGTGATTTCACATGTGTTGAACGTGATTTCACATAATCATATATATCTCCAACAAAAAAAGCATATATACGTGAAATTTTTGCTCTAAAATATAGCTAATGCAAATATCTAAAAACCAATTTCTGGAATTTTAAAATTCAGCCCCCAGGTGGGGCAGCAAGGGGGGGGGGCTATGGGGCAAAAACAAATAAAGTTAGGCCGTTCAAAATTGGTACAGATAGGTGGCCTGCAAGTCGAATGTGGATATTTTCCAAAGTGTAAAGTTATTAGGAGGGGCGAGAAGGAGAGGGAAGAGGGGGGGGGGGCAAAAAAATAAAAATAGAGTTAGATCGTTCAAAATCTATATATATAAAATCGTTCTTCCTGAGGGGGTGATTCATCATCATCCAGACCAAACCCCTGGACATAAAAGCATGAAATTTTGTGACAATGTTCTTTCTATGACGTAGGCATCCACTAAGAAGCAATTTTACAAAATTCGCCCCCATGGGGGGGGGGCAAAACGTGATTTCACAAAATCCTTCATATCTCAAACAAAAAAAAACAGATATCCGTAAAATTTTTGCTTTAAAATCTAGCTAATACAAATGTCTAAAAATCGATTTCTGGAATTTTAGAAATTCGGTCCCTAAGGGGGGGGGGGGGGGCGAAACGTGATTTCACATAATCTTATATATCTCAAACAAAAAAACAGATATACGCGAAATTTTTGCTCTAAAATATAGCTAATGCAAATATCTAAAAACCAATTTCTGGAATTTTAGAAATTCAGCCCCCAGGTGGGGCAGCAAGGGTGGAGGGGGGCTATGGGGCAAAAACAAATAGAAATACAGTTAGGCTGTTCAAAATTGGTACAGATAGGTTTTAAAGGTCTGCAAGTCGAATGGGGATATTTTCGAAAGTGTAAAGTTATTAGGAGGGTGGAGTAGGGGCGGAGGGGCAAAAAAATAAAAACAGAATTAGATTGTTCAAAATTGGTATATAGAGGTTTTCGATACTTACAAATCGATTGCGGATATTTTTGAATTTGTAAAGTTATTAGGAGGGGGGGGGGCTATGGGCAAAAACAAATAGAAATACAGTTAGGCCGTTCAGAATTTGTACAGATAAGTTTAAAAGGCCTGCAAGTCAAATGGGGATATTTTGGAAAGTGTAAAGTTACTAGGAGGGCCGGGAAGGAGGGGGGGGAGGGCCAAAAAAAAAAAAATAGAGTTAGATCATTCAAAATTGGTACATAGAAGTTTTCGGTACCTACAAATCGATTGCGGATATTTTCGAATTTTTAAAATTATTGGGAGGGAAGGGAAGAGGGGGGAGCGGAGGGCCAAAAAAATAAAAATAGAGATAGATCGTTTAAAACTAGTGCATAGAGGTTTTTGATACTTACAAATCGATTGCGGATATTTTCGAATTTGTAAAATTATTAGGATAGACGGGAGGAGCAGGGGGGAGGGCGAAGGGGGAAAATAATAGAAATAAGAGTTGGAGCATTTTGGGAATTTTTTCCGAAGGCAGTGAGAACCCGGTGCGACATTTTTCCTAATCAGACTTCGTTTCTCTTTTTTTTCACATGATAAAAATTAATGCAACTTTGAGAATTCAGTTATTATAGTGATTCATTTTAAAATAGGGACCAGCGAAGCGGGCATAACCTGCTAGTATATATATATATAGACAGAGAGAGAGAGATTGATTTTCCATGACAAAAGTTTTGCTACGTTCTTAAAGTATTTTATGTTTTATTATTATTATTATTAAGCCATAGATATTGTTAAAGTATTTTTGTTCTGAAATAATGAATTTTATTAATAGATAGAGTCACATTTCATTGAAAGACAAATAAATTATTTTAATTCATGAGAAACCACTGATAACATTTTGATAAAATAAGAATTTTTCAAAGTTTTTTTTTTTTTTTCCCGAGGGTTTTATTCAAAAATGAAGTGTTTTGAATTCTGTTTTTATTATTATTACTAGCAGGCTTTGCCCGCTTCGCTGGATACAATACTGAAATGAGTTGTCAAAATCCTATATCATTATTAATTAACCTGAATTAAAGTTCTCGCTCTGCTCGGCAGAGATTTTTCTCGCTCGCAATGTGAGGAGTCCGTGTTCCCACTGCCTTAGCCAGCATCTTACCCAATTCCTACTCCCCCTTCCCCAGTGGCTAAGTTCGAAGTTTTCTGAAATCTCGACAAAGTACATAATGTGTACACCTAATCAGCATCCACACACCAAACTTCGCCAATCTAAGCTAATTTAAGGCGAATTCAAACGGGAAAACATGTTTTTACATGTGTTTATAGCCCTCTCGACACTAAGGGGGTAAGGGGGGATTTCGTAAAATCCCGTTACAATAAGGGTCGGATAAATATAAACAATTTACGCATCAAATTTCTTGATCGCAGATCCCATAGATTTCTCAGGACAAATTTAGCGCTAAAAGAAAAAAAAAAAAAAACACAACCCCCCCCAAAAACAAAAATGTGTGTTTGGAAATATCGTAAGGAAGTTGCATAGCCTTTTTTTCAATATATTTGTTCCATTTTTGGTAGAAGTCTACTCAAAAATCAGGAATTTTCAATATTTCCTCATTCCCTTCCCTTAAAAATAAAAAATTCCTTAATTCAGATAATGTATTATTTGTACTCATGTCTAGTCTCCCCATGTGCAATTTGTTTACTGTGAAGTAATTAGGAGCCAAGTTATGCTTACAAACGTGTTTTTGTCTTTTGCCTTCCCCAGGGGGAAAAGGGGAGTAATTTTGGAATTGTTGATAGATATAATTTTAAGTTGGATAAAGACCTAAATTACTGCATAACGCCGTTGAATTCCATCCACATTAAGTTCTCAAGTTATACCCGTACAAACGTGTTTTTCTATTTTGTCCCCCAGGGGGGAACATGGGGAATTTCTGAAAAGTTGATGGTTATGATTTTTAGATGGGTAAAGACCTAAATTCCTGTGAAGTGCCGTTGAATTCCGTCCAACAGTTATTAAGTAATACCCGGACAAACGTGGGGGGGGGGAGGGAATTTCCGAAAAGTTGATAGATATAATTTTAAGTTGTGTAAGGACCTAAATTCCTGCTAAGCGCAGTTGAATTCCATCTGTCCATTCTCAAGTGATACCCGGACAAAAAAAGCGACATACATACACGATGACACACACACAGGCAAAATTTTCTGAAGTCATTTTCAGCATTCATGGTGTGTGAAACGTGAAGATATCGCAAAATTTTTTGATTCTGACAAATTTACAGACAAAAGTCTGATTTTATTAATATAGAGTATTATTATTTACTAGTATATAACCCCATCAAAATGACAGAATGTGAAATCAATGAACGTAGTGAATCAACGAAGGCTTTGCCTGCTTCGCTGGTCACTATATTTAACGGAAACTCTTTCATATCGCTTTATAACCGAAATTAAAATAAAATAAAATAAATCATGAAGTTGCTCAAAAGCTCCCTTCCTGTCCCCGCTGCCTTCGGCAGCACCCCACTCATTCACAGACTCTCAGGTGCCTGTGACAATAGCTTACCAGTGGGCTTCCATTTGGGTGCTTATCAGATGATAGTTTTGAAACAGAAAGTATTGAAAAAATTGAAGTAGCAATTTTATATTTAAACTCCATTTACATATGAACAACATGATACGTGGTGTACATAATAGGTTTGAACCACACTCTTGCTGAATTTCATAGCTCTGTAACTGGAACACTGAGATCCAGCCAGAGTATGTACTGGCAGACACTTGTGGATTGATAAAGGTTGAAATTGATGATGGTGGTGTAAAAGAGAACATTTAAGTTTTGTATGTAGTATTTTTCTTTGGTAATTTAAAATTTTAAAGTAATTTTTAATAGCTAGAATCCATTTTTACTTTCTTCTGTATTAAATAGAAGTAAGTATTGGATTCGTAAAAATTTTTTACTAACGGTTTTCGATGGATTTACACGTTTTGAGTGGTCCAGAACATAGTTAGACCATTTTTAGAAAATGTGTATGTGTGTGACAAAAATTTTGTGCCGACTGTATCTCCTGAACTACTTCATAGAATTGCATATAAATATATATGTAGCACCTTGACCTAAATTAGTGCTTATCAACTTTTGGTGTCAATCCCTCATTAGGTGGCTCAGCTATGCACAATTTCCACAATTTAAGAGAAGGCTATAACTCAGGATCAGAATTGTATATAAATTTATATGTAGACGCACCTTGATATAAATCAGAATCTGACTTTTTGGTGCTAGTTGCTCAACTGGTGGCGCTGCTATACAGCAATTTCTACAATTTAAAGGAAGGCTATACCTCAGGTTCTATTGCACATAATCAAACAAAACTTGATATGTGAGAAGGCCATTATGAGACATGCTTATTCAATTTGGATAACTATCGGCCAATAGGTGGCTCTGCTATACTGAAAATATGTTATTTATAAAGAATAAAATTGTCTTTCTTTGGATATTTAGTGTTAGTTTTCTTTTAGAAGAAAATTGTCTGCATTCGTCATGGTAGATAATTTTAATAAATAATAGTTTTAATAAATTATTTTACTAAGTGAATTTGTATAGAAATATATACAAGAAAGTCTTGTGGGTGGCCACATTATACTAGTTTTAAGTGTTTCTCTATGCGGTACAGATCAATATTCTGACTCGTTTTATTTTTATTTATTTATTTATTTATTTATTTTTCCTTTTAGAATGAGATTTATTTCATCTGAACATTTTTAAATTAAAACTTTTTTTTCCTGTATGAATTAGAATATTAAATAGGAAAACTCATTTCTTATAGCTTGGAGTGATGCTCGACCAATTCCAGTTTTTCCATGGCATTCATTAGTGCCATTTCTTCCTACAAATTCCTCCAATAATTCTAATTCTACTTCAGATACATCAGTTCCTACAGAGCAATCATCGAAAGATTCTGGTAAGTTAAAAATTATTCTTTGCTGTTTTCTCTTTTTGCCAGGTTGGTTTGATTTTGCCCGATCCGAAAAAAAACTAGGTGGGTTTTTTCAATGAAACCCACTTGAAAAAACCCAAATTGGTTTTTCAACATCCTTATTTGAAATTGTACTATTAACTGACTTATATAACTATATAACAAATGTACCTTATTATAACATTGACAAAAAATCTTCAAAAATATTGTCGGGGTGCTCAATTTGCCCTATAGAACAAAATCTTAAAAAAAATCCCCATGAAAAATATTGTATAATTATCTCATTAAAGCACAATAAAAAATTATATAGACAAACAAAAGCAAGAAAAATTGTCAATATAAAGAAAACTGTAGGACTCAGTGTAAAATGTAAATAAATAAATAAAAATAAAAGGATAAAAAACACCTGAAATTTTAACAGTGAAATACTGCTAAATGATAGAGATTCTATTTAAGTGCAATTATTATTTTTAAATTTCCTTTTAACTTAATCGAAGAAGGATATTAGAGACATAACTGTCAACATCCTAATTAATAATCCAGAGGTTAGGTCAGATAAACAGAATTTTAGAATATTTAAAGTACAATTATTATTTTTAAATGTCCTTTTAACTTAATCATAGAAGGATATTAGAGACATAGCTGTCAACATCCTAATTAATAATAATTGTGAGTATTATCAGTACTTTCCTTTTTTTTTTTTTTTTTCTCACCAGTCTTTTTTTTAGAGTACTTTTTTTTCTTCTTTCATAGTAAATTCATATTTTATTTTAATTAATAATTATTATTTGATTTTTTAATATTGTTTTATTAATATTAATAATACACTGTGTTCAAAAAACAAAGAAAATATACCTCAAAACCCTAAAAAAGAAAACTGAAAAAAAGCTATAGAGCCTTGATAAAACCCCAAAAAATCCACTGGGATGGATATTTCTGAAAATAAAAAGTGTGTGTGTGTGTGGGGGGGGGGGGGGGTCCAAGTTTCCTTTTTGCCCTTACATATTTATATATATGTACGCCAAAAATCCATTATATTATGATTACCTGTTTAATGTAGAGTAAGACCAAATTTCACTATCAAAACTACCAACACTCTACAAGGCACACTTGATCAAGTACTGATAGGTAATCTGAATATCTGGTACCAGACACTTACCAATTGGTCCTACAATTTTTGCATATTGTGAGTTGGTAGCATCATCTCACAAATTCGGATTTTCAGGTAGAACTGCAAGTGTTCAATTTGACTAATTTTATGTTGATTTGGAGAAAAAGACATGGCATAAAAATACCAGAATTTTTCTAGAACCACTCCCGCACGTTTCTGCTCTCATGATATGATAGGTTGTATTATCTTATTAGTAAATGCCATCATCCACCAGAAACACTGTTGATATGAAGAAACGCACCTGGTTTGCAATGATGTTTCCATAGGCCAGAAACGTCAGGGATTGTTTAATCCTGAGATGATGTGTACTAATTATTCCCCATGAAAACATCACCCACACTATAATATTGCTGCTTATGTCTTGCATCCGGCCAACTATGTGCACTTTAAAGTTTCCCTTGGAAATCAGACTATTTGCAATCACTCATCAATGTGGAGAATGAATGAATCATGACTATATCCGTCATCAGACCAAGCAATTTTCTTCCATTCTTCAAGTGTCCCATGACAGGGTTTTGGACCCGCCCACATACCCCCCCAAAAGAAACCAATAAAACCCATCCTCAAGTGGGTTTTATTGGGTTTTTTAAATCTAATAAAAGTTTTCACTTTTTAAAAAATAATTTATTATTTTTTTTACTTATATTTTCTTTACTTGACGTTATTACATATACAATAAAGATATTATATATATAATTATTAAATTATGTATATAGTTTTGTATAACATAACATAGTGTATCATATTAGTGTTATATATGTGCCAGTTTGAAATTAGGTAATTATTTTTCAATTTTGTTAGAAAAATTCCTTTAATTTCAACCATCTATCTGCAATATCTCTTTTGAATGGAACAGTTTTGAAAAAAGAAAAATGAAAATGAATAAGCAAAATTGCAGTCCATTTTTGTAAGTCATGATGTTAAAAAGAAAAAAAAAAAAAGTAATACTTTGACTAAAATTCTAAGGATTTAACAACAAATATTAAACATAACTAACAAGTATATTATCCTTGTAAGGTTCGATAGAGGCAAAAAATGAGTTTCTTTTGTTGCCCGTTGCAAACTTCAAGTTCATTAAAACAACCTTTTAAAAATATTAGTTTTATAAAAATGATCTTTTTATAAAGTTTTTCCATGTTTCCAGAATTATTTTTAATGATCACCTATAACTTAGTTCAAAGAAACACTATTAACTTGATAATATAATAAACATTTATATAGAGTGACTGATAAAAGAAAAGGTGTTATTTTATTTTATTTATTTATTTATTTATTTTTTTTTACAAAATTTTTAATTTTTTTTTTTTTTTCACAAAAATGACTCCTAAAATTAAAACTTGGATCGACTCCTGACATTTAAGTGTAAAATGCAGGCAGTGATAACTTTGTCATATATTCCTTTATTAAATAAGTTTACAAATATGAATAAAATATGTCAGTGTCAATATTAATAAAATTTTTTTAAAAATTGCAGACATTTTTACTTTAGCCGTATAAAAATGCATAATTATTTGTAATATGAAAATCGTACATGGAAGGGTTAAAATATTTTTCTTGTGTTATTAGTTTTAATTGTACACAAAATAAATTAAAAATTAAATTAAAAATTGTGATAAAATATTAAATAGAATGGAATAAGAATTCATTTTGCAGTTTGGACCAAGCCAAACATTAAGAATATGAAGGTCATTTAATTTTTTAATTATTTATAATTAATTACTATTATTTTGTAATAAGTTTTCTATTAGTCTAAAACTGTTCCCTATTGAAATAAACTTAAAATTCAACCCAATAGTGTTATTCTACGTTTAATATAAAAAACCCACCCAGATTGGACTTTAAAAAAAAAAGGGGGGGTTAAAATCTTGTCTCATGACAATGTTTCTTAGGCCTGCCATACACTGAAGACACATAAAACAAAGTTTGAAGCGACACGCGCATGCTCTAAATACAACTTCATCTCCTGAAAACTGTTTAGAACATGCGTGTGTCGAATGTCGCATCAAACTTTGTCTTATGTCTCTTCAGTGTGTGGTGGGACTTAGTCTCTTGCTGGTGTTGTTGACAATAATATGCTGCCAGTGCAAGAAAAAGATGGCTTCATAGACCCATACTCAGCAGTGTATGCTGAATTGTGTGTTGAGACACATTGCCCTGTTGCCTCTATTGTAGCTGATGGTAATTTAAGTCAATGTAGGGTTTCAGTCATGGTGAATGTTATATATCAGTCTCAGCTCTTTCCTGGAATCAATATATGGTACCCGACCAGTCGCTCGTCTGCGACTTGCAGTTTCACTATCCATATATCAGTATCAATAATTACTCATGGCTGCTGCATTTGAGCAGTGCATCAAATGTGAAATTTCTGAAATCGATGTTCCCTGTCACTGAGCTATAACAATTTGATCTTTATGAAAGGTCTAATAAATCAACTCCTTTTTCCATTATGTCATTAATCACTAAACGTGTGGAAACACTATGACTGACTGACCCAATTTAAATATTTGTAATTAAAATGTCAAAAAAGAAAAAAATTATCTATAAAATATGTCCAAATACGTTTTTTTTTGTTTTTTTTTTCCCCCTTTAATCCTCAAATATAAATTAATTTCAAAATTTTTATAATGCAAAATCAGCATGTTTAAATTCTGAAAATCATAGAGATAGGCCATTTAGAGGGGTATATATTTTATATTAGATGCATTACTGTTTGTAAAGAAAAATTGTATGAAGTGCTCTTGATAAAATTTGATGCAGCGTAATTTTGATAAATTATCCTACATAAATAGATATCCTACAATAAATTTAATTACCTTAATTATTTTTTATCTGCTTGAAAATTTATAGTGTTTAAATATTTTTATGTTATTTAAAATAATAATAATAATGTAATAAAACTTATTTTGGATGGTAAAAACACCACTTTAATAGGGAAAACTTTACTTCTAAGGAACACTTTAAAAAGCACTTAAATCAAATCTCCTATCTGACACCTCAAAAATTCTAACAGTGCAGTTCATAATTCTAATTCTATTATGCAGTTATCAGAGGTATGGAAAGGGTGAACAAACAGAACCATGCATTATTTGATGTAATGTTTAGTGAATAAAATTTTTCTGTAATTTTTATCAATAAATAAATAAATAATATACTTTTGTGAAGAAATGTTTTTTAATAGAAATATTGTTTTACTATATTTTTTAGCTCTTGCAGAACCAGAAGAAGGAGATGATGATGTATTTGTAAATACTGACAATCTTACACTTGATATTGAAGAAGCGAATTCAGACAAAAGGAGAACCCAATCTTTAAGTGCATTGCCTAAAGATGAATTAAAGAGTCCTAAAAAGGTAATGGGGCATGGCTTTAAGTTACAATCTGTTGGTTAAAAAATGTAAATTATAAAATATATATTTACAATTAATGTTTTTTGATAGTTGTGTTAAGCATTATTATTATTTTCTTAGCCTGTAACTAAGGAGAAAGATCATATACGACGACCAATGAATGCATTTATGATATTTAGTAAGAGGCATCGGGCATTGGTTCATCAAAGACATCCCAATCAAGATAATCGAACTGTGAGTAAAATTTTAGGAGAATGGTGGTATGCTCTAGAACCTGAAAGAAAGCAAAAATATCATGATTTAGCATATGAGGTTTGTATCACTCTTTAAATAAACAATTGATGAAACACTATATATATATATATATATATAATGCATTTATTTTTCTTGTATAGGTAAAAGAAGCTCATTTTAAAGCCTATCCTAATTGGAAATGGTGTAGCCGTGATAGGAAAAAATCTAGCACAAGTTCAGCACCAAAAGACAGCTTAAAATCATCTGGAACAGAAGAATCAACACCCTCATCAAATATGAGGATTTTCCCAAATGCTAAATTAATTACATATTTCACAGGCGGTATGAATCTCATTATTATTACTTATTTTAGCTTCAAAAATTTTCAAAATCTGTGTTATTTATTAGTTCTTTAAGTGATATTTAAAATTTTATGAATTTCATTTCAGTGCAGTTTATATTTTTAAAAAGGAAAGTATTTTTTATTTTTTTATTTATTTTTTTATCTAAAATCTGCATTATTTAAAAATAGTGAAATGCTCAGAATTGGTCTGACGTCAAAATACAAAACATTGATTCACATACACATATGCATATTCCATGCACACATTTTTGTGCTGATTTTCATTAGGTGGTATAAGGACAAATCTGAATATATCATAATGATTGAAAACAAATGATATGTGTACAGTACATATTCTAAAAGTCGGTACTTCAGGCATATTTAAAAAAAAAATTGGTTACAGTACATTAATTGTTGTTAATTTTATTATACGCCTTTGAATATGGAATCAAACAAAGTGCATTATAGGCATTTAATGCTTTTCTTTTACCGGAAATTAAAAAATGCCACATAAGCGGCAAACAAAATATGTGTTGTTTATGGCAAAGGTGCTCTAGCTGAAAGAACTGTGCGGAAGTGGTTTACTAGGTTTAAAGCTGCTGATTTTAACCTTCAAGATCAAGAATGCCCGGGTATAATCCAGGCAACGAAGGCCAAAATTTGACGAATAGAGGAAAAAAATCGTGTAGTTTTGAAATTTTACATACTCATAGCCGAGAGGGTCCTGAACAACATACTAAAAGTCCCCGCCCGTGGGGGGTGAGCGGGGGGCAACAGGGGCAATTTTCAGTTTTTATTAAATATCTTAAAAACTATCGCATTTAGAGAAAAAATGTCAATTACAAAATTAATCTACGTAAATTTTCCTATAAAAATGTATATTACATTTTGTTTGTACGATCATTAGTTTAGAAGATATAGGGAGATGAAATAACACATTTTCTTGAAAAATTCTTTTTTGCAATAGTAAAATCAACTAAAGTGTGCAATTAAAAGGGTTCTTGTCAAATATTTTCTAATGCAAAAAACAAATATATACATAGGGAATATGCAAGGATAATACAGCATGTTTTGTAAGTTTTAAATAATTTTAAGGCTAGTAGGCGCAAGTGGCGGTTTGAGTAAAAATCTGGATAAGTCCAGTCAAAATATGAAAAATAGAAAAAAAAAAAATCGTGTAGTTTTGAAGTTTTGCACACTCATAGCCGAGAGGGTCCTAAACAACATACTAAAAGTCCCTGCCCGTGAGGGTGAGCGGGGGGGCATTTAAGGGGGGCAATTTTCAGTTTTTATTACATATCTTAAAAACTATCGCATTTAGAGAAAAAGTGTCAATTACAAAATTAATCTACGTAAAATTTCCTACCAAAATGTATATTACATTTTGTTTGTACGATCATTAGTTTAGAAGATATAGGGAGATGAAATAACACATTTTCTTGAAAAATTCTTTTTTGCAATAGTAAAATCAACTAAAGTGTGCAATTAATAGGGTTCTTGTCAAATATTTTCTAATGTAAAAAATAAATATATACATAGGGAATATGCAAGGATAATACAGCATGTTTTGTAAGTTTTAAATAATTTTAAGGCTAGCAGGCGCAAGTGGCAATTTGAGTAAAAATCTAGATAACGAAGACCCAAAACAGATCAACATAAAAAAAAAAAAAAAATCTTGTAGCTTAGAAATTGAGTACAGTTATAAAGTTAAGTGCTCTGAATAACATACTAAAAGTCCCTAACCATGGGGGGGGGCATTTAAAGGGGGCACATTTCAGTTTTTATTAAGTACATTTAGAGAAAAAAAATCTCAATTGCAAAATTAATCTACGTGAAATTTCCTAAAAATATTGTATATTCTATTTTGTTTGTATGATCAATAGTTTAGAAGATATAGAGGAACAAAATAACACATTTTCTTGAAAAATTCTTTTTCTTTTTTTTTTTTTTTTTTGTAATAGTAAGATCAACTAAATTGTGGAATTAAAAGGGTTCTGATAAAATATTTTCTAATGTACAAAATAAATATATGCATAGGGAATATGTAAGGATAATACAGCATGTTTTGTAAGTTTTAAATAATTTTAAGGCTAGTAGGCGCAAGTGGCGGTTTGAGTAAAAATCTAGATAACGAAGACCCAAAACCGATCAACATTAAAAAAAAAAATCGTGTAGCTTAGAAATTGAGCACAGTTATAAAGTTAAGTGCCCTGAATAACATACTAAAAGTCCCTAACCATGGGGGGGGGCATTTAAAGGGGGCACATTTCAGTTTTTATTAAGTATCTTGAAAACTATCGCATTTAGAGGAAAAAAAGTCTCAAAGATGTAAGATTTTTTTTTAATGTTGATCAGTTTTGGGTCTTCGTTATCTGGATTTTTACCAAAACACCACTTGCGCCTACTAACCTTAAAATTATTTAAAACGTACAAAACATGCTGTATTATCCTTACATATTCCCTATGCATATATTTATTTTGTACATTAGAAAATATTTTATCAGAACCCTTTTAATTCCACAATTTAGTTGATTTTACTATTGCAAAAAAAAAAAAAAAAAAAAAAAAAAAAGAATTTTTCAAGAAAATGTGTTATTTCGTTCCCCTATATCTTCTAAACTATTGATCATACAAACAAAATAGAATATACAATATTTTTAGGAAATTTCCCGTAGATTAATTTTGCAATTGAGATTTTTTTTCTCTAAATGTACTTAATAAAAACTGAAATGTGCCCCCTTTAAATGCCTCCCCCCCCATGGTTAGGGACTTTTAGTATGTTATTCAGAGCACTTAACTTTATAACTGTACTCAATTTCTAAGCTACACGATTTTTTTTTTTTTTTATGTTGATCTGTTTTGGGTCTTCGTTATCTAGATTTTTACTCAAATTGCCACTTGCGCCTGCTAGCCTTAAAATTATTTAAAACTTACAAAACATGCTGTATTATCCTTGCATATTCCCTATGTATATATTTGTTTTTTACATTAGAAAATATTTGACAAGAACCCTTTTAATTGCACACTTTAGTTGATTTTACTATTGCAAAAAAGAATTTTTCAAGAAAATGTGTTATTTCATCTCCCTATATCTTCTAAACTAATGATCGTACAAACAAAATGTAATATACATTTTTGTAGGAAATTTTACGTAGATTAATTTTGTAATTGACACTTTTTCTCTAAATGCGATAGTTTTTAAGATATGTAATAAAAACTGAAAATTGCCCCCCTTAAATGCCCCCCTACCCCCCGCTCACCCCCACGGGCGGGGACTTTTAGTATGTTGTTCAGGACCCTCTCGGCTATGAGTGTGCAAAACTTCAAAACTACACGATTTTTTTTTTCTTTTTTTCCTATTTTGTCTGGACTTATCCAGATTTTTACTCAAACCGCCACTTGTGCCTACTAGCCTTAAAATTATTTAAAACTTACAAAACATGCTGTATTATCCTTGCATATTCCCTATGTATATATATTTGTTTTTTACATTAGAAAATATTTGACAAGAACCCTTTTAATTGCACACTTTAGTTGATTTTACTATTGCAAAAAAGAATTTTTCAAGAAAATGTGTTATTTCATCTCCCTATATCTTCTAAACTAATGATCGTACAAACAAAATGTAATATACATTTTTATAGGAAAATTTACGTAGATTAATTTTGTAATTGACATTTTTTCTCTAAATGCGATAGTTTTTAAGATATTTAATAAAAACTGAAAATTGCCCCCCGCTCACCCCCCACGGGCGGGGACTTTTAGTATGTTGTTCAGGACCCTCTCGGCTATGAGTATGTAAAATTTCAAAACTACACGATTTTTTTCCTCTATTTTTCCTATTTTGACTGGACTAGTAGGCCCTCCACCACAGATGAAGATCAGATAAAACACTGATCAAAAATAGCTCACACTATACGACACATGAATTAGCAGAAATGTTAAAAATATCAAAATCCACTATCCACAAGCATTTAAATGTGTTGTGTTTCAATTTCTCTTGAAAATTGCTACGAACTTTCGGAGCAACCCAATATAAGAAAACATGCCGATTTTAATCAATCAATAGAATTAGGTAGAATGTGAGGGATTAGTTAAAAGGAAATGTCAATAAAATATAAGTATTCCATTATAAACCAGGTGTTGTTATTAACAAATTGGCACTGGTCATATATTTATACATTGATTTATGATTTACAAAGAATTTAGTTGGGGAAGACTTTTTTTTTTTCTTTTTGATTCTACATAACTTTATAAGAAGATCTCAACTAATTTTATTAATAATTTTAATCTACTATTTTGTTTTAAAATAGTAGGGAAAAAATGGAAATTTGATATTTACTTTTACATAAAAAACATATTTATGAACCAATTTACATGAAACTTGGTATTTATATAACCCATATGAAGGTCTCAACAAGTTTTATGAATCAAATCACTCTGTCATCTTGTTTTAGAGATCACTTGAAAATAACAAAGGAATCAATCTACTCCTTTGACTGAGTTGGAAGGGCTTGTTTTTTGTTTGCTAAGTAACAATAAAAGAATTGTGAAACTGCTATAAAAAGTATCCCCTTCCTTTGTGAGATAGATGTTGAATGAAGTAAAAACTTCAGTATGAATGAAAAATTTTAACAAATTGCAACATAATTGTTCATGTTAATTATTAAAAAATTAACCAAAAAAAAAACAGTATATGAATTTTATTAAATATTTGTTATATTTAAAAGTGAGAAATACTTATTCTGCTTTTATATTTATTCAGTTTTTTTTTCTTTTTAGGTGATAAAACTTCTGTTTCTGATGATATATTATTATCTTTAAATGTTCCTTCAAAAAATTCCGAAATATCCAATAAATCATCAAAAAATGTATTTGAAGTAAGTTGATATTTCTTTTGTAAATGAATCTAAAAACGTATAAAATCGCATGATTTTTTTTTTTTTACATAATGATGTGAGAAAAATTCTGTATTAGTAAAGTCTATTTAATATTGTTTTCATTATCAAAAGGTTTATATATATATATATATTATAATAAAAATTGTGTCATATTTGTTCTCATAAATTCTATTGTAGGTCGTATACTTTTGAACAAAGAGCAATGAATTTGGCTGAGTGATTGATTGTCCAGCATGATTAGACACATGCCACTTCTATTAAGCATTTTCCTTAACCTAATTTGCTACTTAATTGTACTGGTTTCAATTTCATATTTCTCTTTTTATGCAGTTTCCTGATATGTTACAAGCAAAATCCTCTGTAATCCAAATTTTTGCAAAAAATTGGATATGTATATATATAAGAAACCTTATATCTGTGCGTATATGAAAATATTATATGAACTTGAATAAAATTTACCTTTATGACTTTTTTAATCTTAATATTAAAAAAGTCATTGTATGTATATATGTAAGGGTTTGTCATAATCTCTTCCCAAATCACTGAACCTATTTGAACCAAACTTTTGAAGTACAATGGGAGTTTCACATTTCTAGCACATGTGCAATGGTAGGTGGGGTTAAGGAAAAAACCCTATCGAAGAAACTTCAAAATTGTTATATAGGCTGCTTCTAATTTATATATTCTTCCTAAGTAGAGGTTTTTAAAAATTTGAAATAAAAAGCAGTGAAATAGTTTTTTAAAAAAAAGTTCAAAAATTATACTTTTCTCTAAATTTCATGTATGCAATTTGAACATTTTACTGTGAATATTTAAAAATGTGATGTAATGTCTTTAATATAATTGAAACCAAAATAATTTTTATGGTTGAATGACATCATTTCTCAGAAGTCATTTGATGAGGAAAGTACATTTTAATAGAAAAAACTAATACTTTTACAGTGATTGTGTGGCACTTTTATTTACTAGCTATAAAATAAGTATTGATCTTAACTCTGAATTATAATGCAACTAGCCTTTCTAATTGTTCTTTACAAAGGGAAAAATTTGAAAATAAAGCCAATTAATTTGACATGTTGGTAAAAGATTGCTTATTCTGAGTTCTGATGAAGACCAAGCTATGTTTAAATCATTAAAAGATTCTTTTGAAAACCACTTCAATTTTCAATGTGTGAAGAAGGGGTAGAATAGCTAAGCACCTCCTTTCACCGCTTCATAGTTAAATTTCAAAAGTTCCTCATCTTTTATCTTAACTAGGGCCTGTGAGGAAATATTTTTCTAAATTTCAAGCTTCTGTTGGAAACCACTGCAAACAGGGTAGCCACCACTATTCAAGAAAAGTCAAGGTATTTAAGTGAGTCTGGAAAAGTAATGAAATAGTCAGGGAATTTTGACAAGTTATGTGGAAATACCCATATCTGAAAACTTTTTACTGTAAGCTGCTAATTTGTATGCTAATTTTGTGAAATTTTTGTGGGAAATAAACAACGTAAGTCGAGGAAAATTGTGAAAAATAGTCATGGAAAAGTCAAGGAGTTAAAAATTTTTTTAATGTTAACTACCTTGTACAAAAATGTGGGGAAAATGTTAAAAAACTTCAACACTGCCTTTTAAATCCTTAAAAGTTAAATTGTGAGTCTATGCATTAAGAAGGAAACCTACTGTCCAAACAGCATGTTTTTATCTTTAGCAGTTTGGACTCAGCATTAATAAAAATTAAAAGCAAAGCTAATTAATTTGTCCTGTTGTCAAATTTTTTTTAAATCTGAGTTCCGATAAAGACCAAGTTTTGTTCAAATCTATTGAAAAATTTTTTTAGAAACCACTACAATTTTAAATGTGTAGGAATGTATAGAAATATTAAAAATCCCATTCACCTCCTTAAAGTTTAAATTTCAGAAGATTCTCATCTTTGACCTTAATTAGGGTATAACACTTCAAGCTTTTATTGGAAACCACTGTGATTTATCACATGTGAAGAATGGGTAAGACTTCTAGACACACCTTTTCACCCACTTAAGGGTTAAATTACCGAGGATCCTCAGCTTTTATCTTAATTAGGGCCATGTTTTGCTAATTTCAAGCTTCTGTTGTAAACCACTGTAGAGATATGGTATAAAGGTTAAAAATCTTCGACACTCTTTTTTTTATCCCTTAAGGGTAAAATTTTGTTAAATTCATACTTAGTGAGCCTCGTACGTCATGAAAGGAACTTACTGTCCATTTGAAGTTTCAGAGGTTTGGACTTGCAGTTGATAAATAAATGAGTAAGTCAGTGGTATTTTGTGTTTATATATATACATATAGATATCAGAAGGCTTTGTGTGTTACAGATAAATATTTTATTTATCTGCTTAACAAATTCAAGATTTTTTCTTAGAAAAATAAATTTTCTTTTTTAAGAACGTTGCCATGCTTGGATTATGTTTTACAAATGAATCATTTCAAAACTAGTGCATTTGTAGCAAACAATAACTGTTCATATTTTCAAGGCGATTCTTTTCTTTTTTAATCATTGGAGATGTTTATCAAGCCACGGGGAGGAAAACTATAATGGTTTCATAAAAAATTTAATATATCTTAATTTAATATACTTTAGTTTATGAAAGAATCAAATAGTTATAAAATACTTTTGATCAATGTTTTATTTAATCTTTTTGCTTTTAGAAAAGACCTCGATCTCGATCCTTATCACAGTTGCCTGATGATTGCATGTTATCCTGTCGGAAATCTAGTTTATTAAGTGATAAACAGGAAGATACTGGAACCAATGGAGATGTAACTGAAAGTAGTAATAAAAATTTTGCCAGTGAGAAAAATAAAAATAAACTTTCAAAAATTTCAAGGATCGATAAATCTCAAGTGGATTCAGATACCAGCGATGATGAAAGAATGGTAATTTGTGAAGAGGATACGAATTCCGGTGAGAACAAAAAATTTTGAATTATTTATGCATACATATAGATATATATTCATTACTGTAGAAACTAGTGGCTTTTATTTATTTTTTGTCCTTCAATAAAGCATCTTGCCTTTTTTTTATGTAGTTTATTCAATAATTTTTTTCTCTCCCCCTTTTTTTGTACTCATCTTTTTCTATTTACCTTTTTGCAAGTGTACTTCTTGTAATATAGTTTCAAGTTTGTGATTATTGTGAGTATTCCCTTGTTCCTAGTGTTTATTTTTTAAATAATTTGGCATGGTTTAATCTTGTTGAAATATCTGTGATATTTCAACTGAATTATTTCATTGATTAAACAGATATTTTTGCATAATATAATCTGTGTGTAATTTATGCAGGCATATCTGTTTAAAGCAATGTACAAATTCAAATATCATACTTATCTTAACAAGATCAAATCAAATCAAAATACTTACACTTACTGTCCATTAATAATGATATTGCATGTAATACAGCTTTAATTGTATTTGCTCACTGAACAATCTTATAGAAATATATAATAAGCAAATAATATTGTTATAACTATAGAAAACTAAACCAAATATTAATGATCAATGGGAAAACTCAAATCAAGTACTTTAAATGGCAAAGGTATGAAATAATTTATGTCTAAATAATTGAGTCTTTCATCAAACAAAAAGAAATAGGCACAAAGACGGTGACATACCAGGTTCAATCCAAGTATTTTAAAATGGTACTTCATTTGTGAATTACATTATTATTTATTTTATTTTTTTAATTAACTCGTTAATGCCCGAATAAATTTTGCAAAGTATTATTAGATGATTACTTCTCTTCTAAATTAATATAGACAGCTGGCAGTAAAATATATTAACTTAAACAATTCTTCTGATAGTTTTAAATTTAAAGCCTATCCTCATTTATTGACGTCTAGTGTTCTAGCGAGAAAACTTCGAGATAGAAAAACTTTGAGATAACTGATTAATTTCTTATTATATGTTGACAAAGATCTTGAAAGTAAAATATTATAATATATGTTATTATTCAACTTGATTTAAATTAGCATACCTGCGCAAAAAGCAAATATATATGTGACAAAGGAAAAATCATAAAATGACTATCCAAATTATGAAATAATAATTAATAGTAGGCACATAAAACTTTCAGGGATCATTTAGAGTGATGCTATAAACTGTCACTAAAAAGCAGAAATCATTCCAAGAAACTACAAAAAATATACGTGCCATTTTATTAGCTGTCCTCAAATGAGGACACTGGGTGCTAACGGGTTAATCAAGTATGTGAAAATAAAAAGAGTCATGAGCATTTACTTAAAATACACAAAGCAATTTATTCAATTTTGAAATACCTTTAATCATAATAAAAATAGAACAGTTGTAAAATATGTGCTGATGTTGTACTTGTGCATTGCTTCCAATAAACACCCAACTGGAGGTATTTATGAGTTTGTATGTTATTTATGAATTAGGAAGTATATTATGTTACAAAATTTCTTTAGACCATCATAAAATATCAGAAGTGATATGAACTATACTTCAACACATTGTGTGCAGCGGTAAACATCTGGTTTAGTGGCAGAAATGAGCAAATCCATTAGGTTATAAGAACTCTGATCAGACTTTTTGAAAGCATGGACATTCAAAGTTTGGTTAAAAATATTTTTAAAAATAATTAACAAACTTCAGAAAGATATTTTAAAGTAAAACTGTTGTTGTGTGATTAAGGCTTATAGATAAATCTTATTTTTTTTAAACTTAATGACAAATATTGTTTATTAAGAAATTCATGATGAAAATAAAATAAATAAAACTACTCATTACATTAATTTTCAGATAATAAAAGTAAAATATAAATGTACATCTGATTTAGTTGGTTGATGATAAAAATATAATGAAAATATATTAGAATGTTTGATGTAAAAAAATTAATATTCAAATAAATAAATGAAAATATACAAAATAAACAGATATTTCATAGAGTTATCATCTCTGTGTTAATTAATGAAGACAATTCTGTAATTATTAATTTATGCTTATTTCATGATAGGCATTTTATAGAATTACCCTTTTTGTGTTAATTACTGAAAGCAATTCAATAATTATTAATCTGTGTTTTTTTTTTTTTCCTTCCTCTAGCAAATGACAAATCAAAATGCCCTGATGACCCACCAATTGATCTGAAATGTAAAGAAAAAGTGACTGAAAGTGATACTGAAAGTCAGTCAGATGATGAATCTCTTATTGAAAATAAAGCATTTCCACAACAAAGGTTTTCTTCTGTGATGAAAATTACGCCATCAAATGAAATTACCCACCGCCCAAAACCTATTAAAGCTCATCCTTGTTCAAATGCTCAAGTTCCTTTTTCAATGGGATTGAGTAATAATAACGATTCTCCATCAAATACTTCTGTTAGTGGACACTTTTTAAGGCCACTGCCAACTGGCTCAAACTTTCAACCAACCGGGGCAGTTTTTAAAGATGTACATTCTCCTAAAGTCAATACTTCTGATGCTTTTATCTCATTTCCTATTGAAAGTCAGAAACCGTCTATTATTGTTACATCAGAACAAGGTATTAGTGATAGGATATCAGCCTCTCCTGAAATGCCTTCTTTGACGCAAAAGAATACATCTTTAAAAGAAACAAATAATTCAGATTGTAATGATTTGGATTCTAACCAGAAATTAACTGCATTTGATCAGTTGCTGAAATCAAGTGAATCGCCAAAACCTAAAATTCAAAAGACTGTCCAGAAGCTATCCAGAGGAAGTACTTTACCTCCTCCTTTATCTATACCTTCTATAAATTTAAGCAATACTCAAGCTCCTGTTACAATCGTCCAAACGAGTTATGCAAAAAGCATATCACCTCAAACTCCAGCTGTTTCAAAACCTTTGCAATCTCTACAGGTTCCTAATTGTAATGGACAAATTGAAAAATCAAAATTACAAATATCTCCAATATCAGCTTCTTTAATACAAACATCCCAAGGTTTTTTAGTTTCTAATGGTGCATTAAGTGCTACACATTATAGCATGGCAATACTAAGTCCACCCATTTCCAAATCAGCTGCTACTTCTCAGGTATCTTCTGCTCAGACATCACCTGAATACCTTACAGCAACCTTAAAGAATATTGTTATTCCAGCTTCCAAACAAAATGGAATGCCAACAACTCCGCAGACTCCTCCAACAACAGTTTATGCCAATTTAGTCTTGAAAACAAGTCCTCAGATTTCTCAACAGGGATTGTTATCTAGTCCTACTTCTCCTGGACAATTCCATCTATCACCTCAGTTGATCTCGAGGGCTGGAGGACAAGTGCAATACTTACTGCCCTCCCTTACTTTGCAATCTCAGACTGTGAAAGGTATGATTAATCTTTTATTTATATTTATGTACATTATTAATATTATTTGTAATTATGTAAGAATATATTATTGATTTGGTATGCATACAGTAAGTTTTAATGTAACAATTTTTAAAGATTATTTATAATTTATTAAAATATATATATATATGTATGTTTATTTAAATACACCATTATTAAAATCAGTAGAAATATAGAAATATACAGGGTACGGCAACTATTTGAGAATAAATTGATGTCTCCATAGAAAAAAAAAGGAACAAACAAAGGAAAAAGAGCATTTATTACATATTAAAGTTTCGTACAGATGGTCTGATACATAAAGGATGACATCATTCAATGAACCCACCATCAGCGGCAATAACAGCTTCTATATGCTGTCGAAACTGACAGCAGTCAGTAATGATATGAGTCTTGGGAATTTTTGCCATTGCATCCACAATAGCAACTCTTAGAGCTGCAAGAGTGTTTGGGAACTGCAATTGTAGTCCCTCTCAACTATGCCCCTCACGTAGTAGTCCATTGGATTGAGATCTGGGGAGCTGGGGGCCAAATGTTCGGTGTGACATGATCGTGAAAATTCTCGGCCATCCTTTCTTGGGTTGTTCTAGCTGTATGGGATGGTGCCGAGTCTTGTTGGAAAACATATGGCCTCCCACATGCTACAGTGGGGCTTGACAGCTCTTTCTAACACCTCTGTATTAGCACTGGCATTGACTCTGGCACCTTCAGGAAAAAAATGCGGAGGCATCACATCTCCTACACTACTAACAACCCCAAGCATTGTCACTGATTCGGGAAATTTCGTATGCATGACCGTCGGTATCTTATCAGGGCTTTTACACAACCACCGATCATTTTTGTGGTTCACCTTCTGGTCCTGAACAAAGTTCTTCTCATCTGAGAAAAACCAGAGCAGTCCTGGCTCCTCAGGATGTTTGAGCTTGTTCAGAAGGCGCTTGGCTCTAGTCAAGCGGTTAACCTTGGTCCTATTGGACATGAACTGTCCTCTCCATATCACATATGATTTGTAACGGAGGTCCTCATAAATCACACATCGGATGGTAGCCTCATTAACCAGCAGCTCATTAGCGAGTGCCCTCATCGATTTCCCAGGGTCCTCATCGATGGCAGCTTGGACACGGCTGACGAATTCTGGCATCCTTATACTGCCAGAACATTGACAATGTTGTTTCCTTTGTGAAACTGCGGCCACATCACCCTTTGCAGCTCCCAATTCTCTCTGAACTTTATAAACAAATGATCGGGGGGCCTTCAAGAATGCAGCAATTTCTGAATTGGTGTGCGCTGCCGCTGCAGCGAAGGAGACGATAACGGCATGCCTCTTCATTTCCTGAGTAAGGATAGGTTCTGCTATGTCTATCTGGAACGAAAAAAGCTACATTACTACAACACACAGGAAAATGTGGCACCTATATTATGTGTTCTGAAATAGCTGCCGCACCCTGTACATAGAATTTTTTTTTATTGTGGATGATGTCATATATTAATATTTTGCATTTATATGCTGAAGTAGATATGCATATTATTTGTATGTGCTTCAAATGATTATGATTTAAAACCTGTTTATTCTGTACAGTGCTGTAGGCAGAAAAAAATTTCATAGGAGGTTCAAACATTAGAGTATAATGTTAAGCATAAAAATAATTAAATATAACTAAGAATTTTCTTTAACCCTTTGCCACCCTAACACTCTAATAGTGTTGCACTCTAAATAAAGTACTCTAAATAATGTTGTCAAATTTAAAGACTCTTTTATTCAGCTACCCCCAATAATTTTGAGCAGTGATATTTTAGAGACATAATGGACGAATACCCTTCGAAGTAATTGCCAACCATTACAGTTAAATTTTAGTGATGGATATTAAATAAAAAAAGGCCCTAAATTTGACTACACTGACCAGAGGAGTAAAATTAAATAGGACGGAAGTTTTCTTTGCATCCTTAAAAAAAAAAAATTGTGCATGTATAATATTTTTGTCTAACTAAACCTGTTATTCTTTATATATTTTTAATTAGAGGAATGTTTAATGATAACTCAGAAATCATCCTTTTGCTATTTTCAGGTATGGTGCAAATGGCTGTACCTGCCCAAGGTAGCATTCAGCTCGGAACACCTACCACGCACGCTAGTGGTATACCTTCCAGTTTAGCTGGAAATGTGAAATATACCACTAATGGTCATTCAAAGTAAATACATTTTTACTTTAAAATAAGGTTCAATACAAATTTTTTTGAAATGGTTCCATTTGTAAATTTTTAAAATACTAGCTGTTGTACCCATTCTTTGCATGGGAATTTAATTATTATTCATAGTAAATTATTTAAAAAAAGAAAAATATATATTTATCTTATTTAAATTTATTTAAATCAAATTGGAGTGTAAAGGTTGATATTTTTATTTATTACCAACTATGCGAAAAATACCAGAGCCGGGAATCGAACCCGGGCACCTCCGCTTAATGCACGGATGCTCTACCACTGAGCTACCCTGGCTGACAACCAGCTAGGCACTTCTTGCATAATATTCGTTGGCAAAGTCACCAAGTCTGCAAACGCAGATATATCAGGTGAGACAATAATAATCGTAGCGCAACTCCATAGACCACGAAATTTCAATTTAGAAATTTTTATTCGTGAATTCATCAACCGTGAATATTTATTTAAATCAAATTGGTTTAAATTGGTAAACCAATTGGTAACCAATTTGATTTAAATAAATATTCACGGTTGATGAATTCATGAATAAAAATTTCTATATTTATCTTATTTTAAGTTTATTGATGAAGATACAGAAAGGCTTATTATAGTTAAAAACAACAATTTGTAAATTTTCACTCGCATATATCATATATGTAATAATGTAATAATAAAAATTAGTTCTGGATTACTGATGTGTACAAATATCTTATGAAGGAATGTAGGCAGCTTATCAGTTAAACTAATAATCCTTTATTAAGTCCAAAGGTGTAGTCATGGAGATAATACAGTCATGGACAGATTATGAAGACATCATGAGTGATATGTGTGCTCTTAGTTCCGGCAACCGTCAAGCTATGGTGCCGATGGTCGGCAATTCGCTGTAGCGGTGCCCTGAAGGATATTACGAAATTAGCTAGTAGGCTTTACCTATTCAAGTAATATTTAACGTAGATTTATTAAGCAAGTAACTATCGGAAAAAGCCACAAATTCTCGTGTGTTCCAGCTTAGATACGGCTCATTTCAGCGTGAACTCAAACTCTTGTAATGAATTTTTATTGGATAGTTAGTTGAGTAAGATCCCACCTACTTTTTATCATTGGTTAACCCGGACATCTAGGATTAAGTATTTTGCAATGTTTTGCCACTAAATTTAATGATTGCATAATCTTTATTCTAAGATAGTAATTTAAGATTTATTCTGAGATATTAATATTAAGTTATCACTTAATATTAATTTAAAATAACAATTTAAAATCTTGATTCTTTTTATCCTTTCATATATATATATGATAGGATGAAAAAGAGGTAAGAATTAAATTAGTATTTTTATATTTTAAATTACTATTTTCATATTTTAGGGTGTTATTTTCATATTTTAATTTTTAAATTAATATTGAAAAATGAATTAAAGGAAATCTCATAAGGACGTAAATAGCTTTTAAATAATAGAAAAAACAAAATAGAAAATTATAATCACATTCATTTGAAAATGATGAGTGTAAAATAATCTGGTAATAATTTTGGAATAAACATGTCAATAAGTTAACTTAAATGAGTAATAAATTAAGTGTAAGGAATAGCTAGTGCCGGAAAGATTCAATACAAGAATTAAATTAGCAATGTTAAAAGAAATAAAAGATTTATGATTATAAATTAGAGTTTGATTATTTATGACCAATATAAAGCTATAAATATTGTTTTAATGAATTAGCGAATTGGGGACGCCGACCGGCGTCACTGTGTCTAGTAAGTACGAAGTCATTAGCCAATAAGACACAAAGAACTGGTGTGTTATTAAATAATGTAACGAATAAAAGAGTTTGAAATACGCCAAATTACACCAAAAATTATGGGTATAAAACTGGAAACTCGCAAAAATTAGGGAGAGCCTTGAACTGTCATCTGCTAACAAGAAATAAAGAGTTTACATCGAGCCATCGGCCGATGGGCCAAGAGATATCACGGCGATTTCGGAAACAGCGTCCAATGAAACCCCAATCTAACTCCTTGCTGCGGCCTGGGACTGCAAGATTAGAGTATTGCGACTGTTTATAACATCCAAACTTTCCATTGCCTTCATCAAACGGCAATCATGCTTTGGAATTTGGAATTACAATAAATTTATGCCTTGCAAGCCGATTTGTGATTTTTGTGCCTAGATTTCAAGTTAATGACTCATGTAATGATGAAGGACCCTCAACAACCCCGGCAACACCATCCATCCATCAACTATTTATTATTACATATATATATATATAGCTTTTAATTTGCATAATTTTTTGTGCCCTGATTGGAACATAAATTTTCTCAATGCGTAAAAAACACAATTTCTATTGTCATTTACATAAAAAAAAATCTGGAGTGACTCCACTCGACTTTCCGAACATTGAGTAACTAACAGTTTTGTAGATAAAATAAAGAAAGAGGTGTTGCTACACAAACAAAAAAGAGAAGACCATAACAGAGTGTTTGAGTATTTTTCTCCATATATCACACGAGGTTTTATTTAACGCTACTGAATTTTGAGCCCTTAGATCATAAGGATAAAGAATTTTTCGTTGTGTCCCTGTAAAAATCTATAAATGCTAGATTCACCAAAATGCTTATAGTTAGTGCAACAGTGATTTATAATACTCATACAAATTTTCAGCTCAATTGAATAAGGCGTTTAGATGCTATCACTGGTCTCATAGACCATAAAGATAAAGAATTTTTCTTTGTGTCCCTGTAAAAAAACTGTAAGTGCTAGATTCACCAAAATATATACAGTTGGTTCAAATGTGACCTGTAACATGTGTACAAATTCTTTGCTGAGATTAATAAGACGTTTAGACGCTATCACACTTTTAAAAATTTGGCAAAGAATTTTTCTTTGTGTCCCTGTAAAAAAACTATAAGTGCTAGATTCTCCAAAATCTATACAGATTGAGTATCTGTGACCTATAATATGTGTATAAAGTTTTTGCTCAATTGAATAAGGCGTTTAGATGCTATCGCCCTTTTAAGATTTTGGTCCCTTGGCCATAATGATAAAGAATTTTTCTTTGTGTCCCTGTAAAAAAACTATAAGTGCTACATTCACCAAAATCTATAGGGTTCGTACTATGGTGACTTACAATATACGTACCAACTTTCAGCTTATTCGAACAAAGCATTTAGACGCTAGCGTGTTCACTCACAGACATACACACATACATACACACATACATACACACACACATACATACATCATCGTAAAAATAGTGAAAACGGACTCGTTGGACCTCGAAACGTATAGAAACATCAAAATCTCGAATTCGGATTTTTGACATGATTACAATACTTTCCTCACTATAGTGTTCGGAAAGTAAAAAGGTACAAAAGCTAGTGCTCAAATAATTATGTTGTATTTATTTAATTTAAGAATTCATTTTTTGCTTTTATTTGCATGGTGCGTTTTAGAAAAAATAGACTTAAGTTATATTTTCATCTTTTCATAGAACATCTATTAATTATTCCTTGCAATAAAATAAGTTTTGTATTCAATCAAAACAATCTAACTTTTAAAGGGAAATATAAATTTAAAAAAATAACGAAAAATCATGTGGTATGCATTCATTATTTACACTTTCCAATTGTATGTACTTGTTGCATCATTTTAACCTTCAATATTCTTTGCCTACGTTATCACACAATGGATAGACAGAAAAACAGAAAGTCAGACAGATAAACTAATTGAATTCATAATTACTCTTAAATATTGTTGGAAAGGGTTAAAAAAAGCTTAACACAAATGTAAATGCAATTCAGCAATTTCTGTGTACAACCCTTAATCTGTCTGAATATTTTAGTGTAGCCCTGTAAATCAGTAAGCTAAGCATATCATATTCCAAAACCATGCAATATTTTAGCATATTAACAATAGATGTCAATTTCATTATGAATTTTGCAGTAGAAAACTATTTAAATGTGATTTATAATGATGTCTCTCCTAAAATGCAATGCATTGGCATTTTTTGGATGTCCCTGTACACAAGCCAGTTGTACAGGACCTATTAATACCATTTTGAATAGGAAGCATGGTGAACTTGATTAACATTTATCAATTTGAGAAATTCTAAAAGTATTTAGAGATGCAGGAGGGGGGCAAACAGACAGTTAGACATACAGATACACTAATTTAAAACACTTAATGTGGAAAAAAACAAGAAAGAAAAATCATGCAGAACGCATTGATTAGTAACACTTTCCAACTGTACGTAATTGTTGCATCGAATAACTTTTAATATTCTATGCCTATGTTATCACACAACAGACAGAAGGACTGAAAAATATACAGATAGACTAATTGATTTTAAAATTACTCTTAGGCATTTTGGAAAGTGTTAAAAAGGCTTAACGCAAAAGAAAATGCAGCTATTAGATTATAATTACAGCTTTTGATCTCTCTGAATATTTTACTGTAGCCCTGTAAATCAGAAAGTTAATCATATCATATTCTATACAAAACATTATTTTAGAATATTAGCAATACATTTCAATATTTTTATGATTTTTACAGCAGAAAGATTTTTAAATATAACTTTCTAAAAATTCTGTCCTAAACGTAATGTATTGGCATTTGTTGTTGTCCCTGTAAGCAAACTACTTATACAGAACCAATTAATGTCATTTTAAATGGGGAACATTCTATAGGGAAAATATTTATAAAAGTAGCACTCATAGAACACAATGCTTTCGAATGCTTTTGGGTGTCCCTGTACACAAACCAGAAGAGATATTCACTCCATTTTCAATATGGAACATCCGACAGTGAACTTCAATAAAATATATCAGTTTCGAGAAATTCCATAAATATTTACAGGAGTTAGAGCGCGGAGGACAGACAGACAAACAGATGGATAGATACACAAACTGAATTCATATTCACACTTAAAAATGTTAGAAAGTGTTAAAAAGGCTTAATGTAAACGAAAGTACAATTCTAGCAATTTTTTATTAATAGATCTTAATATAAATGGATATTTTTGTTTCACCCTGTAAATCTAATTCTAATCATGCTATATTCTATGCAAAGCATTTTTTTGTGCATATAAATAACATATTTCAATTTTCTAAAACATTGTGGAAAGTAAAGTCTTTTAAAATTTGATTTATAGAAATATCTGTCATAGAACGCAATGCTTTGGAATACTTCTAAATGTCCCTGTACATATGTCGGTGGTGGTATTTCCTCCATTTTATACAGAAAACATCCAATAGTGAACTTGAATAACATATTTCAATTTCATTCAGATATGTCTACAGTAAAGGTATGAAAATATGGTTTATAGAAATACCTCTCATAGAACACAATGCTTTGAAATACTTTCGGGTGTCCCTGTACACAAACCAGTAGATGTATAAACTCCATTTTCAATAGGGAACATCCGATAGTGAAATTGAATATCATGTATCAGTTTCAAGAAATTCCATAAATATTTACGGGAGTTAGAGATCGGACAGACAGACAGACAGACGGACAAGCAGATACACAAAACTGAAATCATATTCACACTTAAAAAATGTTAGAAAGTGTTAAAAACGCTTAATGTAAACGAAAATACAATTCTAGCAATTTTTTATTAATAGCTCTTAATATAACTGGATATTTTTGTGCCACCCTGTAAATTTAATGCTAATCACGCTATATTCTATGCAAAGCATTCTTTTATGCATATAAATAACATATTTCAATTTTCTAAAACTTTGTGGAAAGTAAAGTTAATTGATTTATAGAAATATCTCTCACAGAACACAATGCTTTGGAATAATTTTGAGTGTCCCTGTACATAAACCGATGATGGTATTTCTTCCATTTTATACAGGAAACATCCAGTAGTGAACTTGAATAACATATTTTAATTTCATTCTGATATGTCTACAGTGATGGTATGAAAATATGGTTTATAGAAATACCTCTCGTAGAACACAATGCTTTGAAATACTTTTGAGTGTCCCTGTACACAAACCAGTAGAGGTATAAACTCTATTTTGAATAGGGAACGTCCGATAGTGAACTTGAATAACATATATCAGTTTCAAGAAATTCCATAAATATTTATGGGAGTTAGAGCGCGGACAGACAGACAGACAAACCGAAGTCATAAACACTTTTCAACCTCATTGGAAAGTGTTAATTAGAACAGGGGTGGCCAACCCGCGGCCCCCGGACCGCATGCGGCCCGCCGTGCACTTTTCTGCGGCCTGCGAGGAAACTACCAATATTTAAAGTTTGACAACTTAAGTTAACAAAATAAAAATTAAGAAATCCGTTCTGCCTTTTGGAAGTGGAAATAACTTTCAACAATTATGATTGCTAAAGAATCACACTATTGTAATGAAATATAATCATTCTTTTCATTGTAATTCTTAATACATATGTCATAATTCTTTTTAATTATACTATTGTTAACTTCAGATTGAAAATAATTTAAATTAATTTATTCAGCTCCGAATCTTCACCTTGCCCTCCCTGAACAAGGATATGAACAACCCTGAACAAGGATATGCATACATAATTCTTACACTCATAAATCTACACTTATAAACGTACACTCATAAACATACACTTACACATGTATACATATGGTGCGGCCTGCCTGAATAAAATAGATTTCCAGTGCGGCCCACCTGAATAAAATAGATTTACAATGCGGCCCATCAAGTGTTTTGGGTTGGCCAGGCCTGTGTTAGAAAGTGTTAAAAACGCTTAACGTAAACGAAATAACAATTCTAGCAATTTTTTATTAATAGCTCTTAATGTAACTGGATATTTTTGTGCCACCCTGTAAATCTAATGCTAATCATGCTATATTCTGTGCAAAGCATTTTTTTGCGCATATAAATAACATATTTCAATTTCCTAAAACTTTGTGGAAAGTTAAGTTATTAAAATTTGATTTATAGAAATATCTCTCCTAGAACGCAATGCTTTGGAATACTTTTGAGTGTCCCTGTACATAAGCCGATGGTGGTATTTCCTCCATTTTATACAGAAAACATCCAATAGTGAACTTGAATATCATATTTCAATTTCATTCTGATATGTCTACAGTGATGGTATGAAAATATGGTTTATAGAAATACCTCTCATAGAACACAATGCTTTGAAATACTTTCGGGTGTCCCTGTACACAAACCAGTAGAGGTATAAACTCCATTTTCAATAGGGAACGTCCGATAGTGAACTTGAATAACATATTTCAATTTCATTAAGATATGTCTTCAGTAAAGGTATGAAAATATGGTTTATAGAAATACCTCTCATAGAACACAATGCTTTGTAATACTTTCGGGTGTCCCTGTGCACAAACCAGTAGAGGTATAAACTCCATTTTCAATAGGGAACATCCGATAGTGAACTAGAATAACATATTTCAATTTCATTAAGATATGTCTTCAGTAAAGGTATGAAAATATGGTTTATAGAAATACCTCTCATAGAACACAATGCTTTGAAATACTTTTGGGTGTCCCTGTACACAAACCAGTAGAGGTATAAACTCAATTTTCAATAGGGAACGTCCGATAGTGAACTTGAATAACATATTTCAATTTCATTAAGATATGTCTTCAGTAAAGGTATGAAAATATGGTTTATAGAAATACCTCTCATAGAACACAATGCTTTGTAATACTTTCGGGTGTCCCTGTGCACAAACCAGTAGAGGTATAAACTCCATTTTCAATAGGGAACGTCCGATAGTGAACTAGAATAACATATTTCAATTTCATTAAGATATGTCTACAGTAAAGGTATGAAAATATGGTTTATAGAAATACCTCTCATAGAACACAATGCTTTGAAATACTTTCGGGTGTCCCTGTACACAAACCAGTAGAGGTATAAACTCCATTTTCAATAGGGAACGTCCGAAAGTGAACTTGAATTAACATATTTCAATTTCATTAAGATATGTCTTCAGTAAAGGTATGAAAATATGGTTTATAGAAATACCTCTCATAGAACACAATGCTTTGAAATACTTTCGGGTGTCCCTGTACACAAACCAGTAGAGGTTTAAACTCCATTTTCAATAGGGAATGTACGATAGTGAACTTGATAACATATTTCAATTTCATTAAGATATGTCTTCAGTAAAGGTATGAAAATATGGTTTATAGAAATACCTCTCATAGAACACAATGCTTTGAAATACTTTCGGGTGTCCCTGTACACAAACCAGTAGAGATATAAACTCCATTTTCAATAGGGAACGTTCGATAGTGAACTTGAATAACATATATCAGTTTCAAGAAATTCCATAAATATTTACGGGAGTTAGAGCGCGGACAGACAGACAGACAAACCGAAGTCATAAACACTTTTCAACCTTGTTGAAAAGTGTTAAAAATGCAATTCCAGCAAATTTCCAATAAAAGCTCTTAATGTAATTGAATATTTTTGTGGGACCCTGTAAATCTTAATGCTAATCATACTATAATCTATAGAAAGCATTCTTTTGTGCATATAAATACCATATTTAAATTTTATAATTGTTTATGCAAAGTCAAGTTATTAAAATATGGTTTACAGAAATACCTCTCATAGAACGCAATGCTTTGGAATAATGTTGGGTGTCCTGTACACAAATCAGGTGGTGTTTACTTCCTTTTTAATTGGGACTATCTGATAATGAATTTGAGTAACATATATCAATTTCATTAAGATTTTGTAAAGTAAAGGTATTAAAATATGGTTTATAGAAATACCGCTCATAGAAAGCACTGCTTTGGAATGCTTTCGGTTATCCTTGTACACAAACCAGTTGTAGTTTTAACTACTCCATTTTCAATAGGAAACATAGTTTCAAGAATTTCAATGAGTAAATACTCATTGAAATACTCATGAAATACTCATTTCATTACTGGAGTTAAGCATGAAAAAAGTGTCAGACTTTTTTCACCCATATCTCTAAATCTAACCAAACATTTGAAATGTTAGATAAATATAATTTAAAGTTAGGAACACACCTTAAACCCTGCCAAATGTTGTTGAATCCGACAAAAATAGCGTTATAAACATGTAGACACAATGACGACTAAATTCTATTCTAAAGTATACTATTCATCAACTGGTTAAATTGAAGGATTCACTCAAACGGAAAAGGCCAGAATTGATCAATAGAAAAGGTGTAATATTCCACCAAGATATTGTGAGAACGCTTAAATTTGGGTAAATTGCAAAAAATTTTTTCAGCTTGGATAGGATGTACTACTACACCCACTATGCTCTTCAGATCTGACACCTTCGAAGTATTACTTGTTTAAAGTAGCTTGTTCCAATCTCTAAAAATTTTTTAAATAGCATAACTTTTACTTCAAATGCTAAAATGACTTGGATCAATTTTTTGCCAGCAAAGATCAGAAACTTTATGAATGTGGAATCATGCTACTGCCAGAAAGATAGCAAAGGATATTTAGTTTCATATCCAGAATTAATATAAAGCAAAATTGACTAAGATGATAGCTTGTCCTTGTGTGAACTTTCCAGCAACAATAATTTTGTTGTAGCTAAAAATATATTTTATGCATTGCTTTTTGTGAAATAAAAAAATCTGCTGTTGAAATCAGTCTTGTTCTGATTTGGTGACTTTAGGCTTATGGTTGAAAATGAGTAGTGTTCATGCAACTTCGTAATTTATCGCACCTCTCAGATCCTTGAAATTTCAATCAATACTTTTAATTTTGTGTAGAAATTATTATTGATATGTTATTGGTTGTTATAGATCTATACTAACCCATCATCTCAATGAGATTTACAAAGATTAACCCTTGTCTCTTTGCAATGTAAATGTCATATAAGTTATACTAATTTTATTCATATCTTAAAAAAAAGAAAAGAAAGTTTTTTTCTCTTAATAACTTTATCAGTGAACTTACTGACAATATTGCTACTGGACCATTTCTATTATTCTAAACTAAATCTTCATTTGTAGTTATTGTAAAAAACAGTTGTGAATAAACAAATATACCAACTGTATTAATGATGAAATATATGCTTTGTGTTGATAATAAAATATTTCATAAAATAAAAATAGTTAATCAAGATTATACTTTTAAAATCTTGACTTCATGATCTTTTTTCATGTGTGTATTTGCATATACATTTTGATATTGAGATAACTTTATGTGAAATTCAGTTTCTTTTGTCTGCTTCTACTTCTGTACTTATATGATAATTGCACATGTATGATTGTTATGTAATAATAAAAATGGCAAAGTTGTAATAAATCCTTAAAATTTAATATTTAAACAACACTTTATCTATACATTTAATCATTATTTATTGGTATTACATAGCATTGTAATTTTTTTTATATTTTGTTGTGTTTTAACTCTACACATTTATTGTATGTTTTTCTTTTCTACTAGTACTCTAGCTGCATCAAAAAGTCCCAACTCATGTGTCCAAGGCGTTATAGTAAGTAAACAAGCCACTCTTGGAACATCTCAAGTATTGACTATTGCTCCAGCAGTTAGCCCAAATTCAGAAAGTACGAGATTACATTTAAATAATATAACCCAATCGTATACAATTACTACCCCTCCAGCATCATCTCCTGCTCAGAGACTTATTTTGCCATCTACAAGGTTAGAATTTCATTCATTAATGCTGTCATGCTACAATGTAATTTTATTTCATTGTATTATTAATACATTGGGTGTTGTTTTAATTCTATTAATTTTATGCTATTAACTTTGAACTTATATAAATTTTGATGGACCTAAGTTATGTGCTTGTGTGTAATATAATGCACTTTTTAAATATCCATATATATTTGTGTATTAAATCAACCCTTTTACTTTGAGAGCAAAATTCTATAAAATATAAAATCAAAAACTTGCTTGTAAGCAGGCCTTTATGGAAGAAATTTTCAAAAAAATTAATTAACAATTAATGAATAAAATATTGTTATGTTTATAATCAATCATGCAGGTCTGCAATTAAAAGTAAAAAGTTTCCATCATGTCCACTTCTTTTTAAAAACTCATATTTTTAGTTCAATTTTGCCTGAAAACATGAAATATGGTAACTTATTGTTGATTATAAAAACCATATTCAATAATTATTTCTCACATTAAAACAATATTTATAACAGTATATTTAAAAATTAAGCAAAATAGAAAATAGAGAAGATATTTGGGGAGGAGGGGGAACAATGAAAAAGATGAAAACACGAGTATGTTCGTAGGGGCATAAAAAAGAAGAAAAAATTTCACAGGCAAAAATAGTGATCACAGTCTCTTAAATACATCATAGGTTTGTTTAACTAAGAAAAGGAATATGTGTATTCATTTTAAGTAAATTGGAGTGTAAAGGTTGATATTTTTACATACCAACTATGGGAAAAATACCAGAGCCGGGAATCGAACCCGGGCTTAACGCATGGATGCTCTACCACTGAGCTATCCTGGCTGATAACCAGCTCGGCATTTTTCTCATAATATTCGTTGGCAAAGTCCCGATTCTGCAAACACAGGTATAACAGGTGACACAATATTAATCGTAGCACAACTCCATAGACCACGAAATATCAATTTAGAAATATTTTAACCATGAATTCATCAACCGTGAATATTCATTTTAAATAAATTGGAGTGTAAAATTTTATATTTTTATATACCAACTATGTGAAAAATACCCGGAAATCGAACCCAGGCACCTCCGCTTAACACATGGATGCTCTACTACTGAGCTACCCTGGCTGATAGCCAACTCAGCATTTCTCACATAATATTCTTTGGCAAAATCATCGAGTTTGCAAACACAGATATAACAGGTGAGACAATATTAATCATAGCACAACTCCATAGACCATGAAATTTCAATTTAGAAATTAAAAAAAAAAAAAAATTTAAATGAATATGCATAGTTTCATGTAATAAAACTAATAAGTTTTATTAACTCCTACTAATTCATAAATAAAAGTATATGATGGGCAGAAATGGAGGTCATTTTTGGATTCAGTATCCTCAAAAACGTAAAGTTAACAAAAAAAAAAAAAAAAAAAATATGCAATGTTTTATTTTGTAAACCCAATTTTTTTTTTTTTTTTTTAAATAATAACTTATACATATATTGTATTTTATTTAAAGGATATTAAAATAAATGTGATAATTTGTAAGTAAACTTTACAAATATATGTCATCCAATGTCATCATTTTTTGTTCTGTGTCATAATCTGTTATTTTAAATGCCTCAATAGCACAGAATGTTATTTTATATTTACGCAGAAGTCACACATATCTATTATAATTATATATATATTTATGTAGAATTATTTTACAGGTAATTATAATTAAGAAAATCTTCTTACCTGTATTTATCAAATTTAGCATCCGTTATTCTATTCTTGTTTTGTTAGGTTAGACAGCTGAATTATAAACTCTTCTATAAAGAAATTATCCATTAGATTTAATTTATTCAACATACTCAATTACGAGATGACTTTGTGTCTTAAATATTTAATAAAAGAATTAAGAAAAGAAAAAGAACATAAAAATAAATTTGTTTTACGGAGCTACTAAAACACTCCAAATATTTAAGAGTCTACATAACGACTACTGAAGAAAAAACTACATTTACATTGATGCAGGTGCGAGCGGTTTCGTAGGCATGCGCAGATGCCTCATTTGTTTCTCTTTACAGTTCGAACCGAAAGTAAAATGTTTTGATAGTCTGTGAAATATATTGGGCAGATAATTGTTATAATATTTCAACACTCCACCTTGCACAATATATATTAAGTTTTTATAAGCTGCAGTTTGTCTCTGTGTTTAATGAATGCTGCTTTAGATAGTGCCTTAGTGAGCACATCAGCAGTCATATCCTTGCTTGAGATATATTTCAATTTAATAATTCCTTGTTTGCACAACTGTTTAATTAAATGATATTTCACATCTATATGTTTTGTACGACTTTGGTACTTATCAGATTCAGTGAGTTTAATACAGGCCTGGTTGTCTTCATAAATAACGATTGGTTGTTTTTGTTCCATATCAAGATCTTTTAGTAGTTTTAATATTGATATTGTTTCTTTTGCTGCATTTCCAGCCGAGATATACTCAGCTTCAGCTGTTGATAGTGCTATGCAGTTCTGTTTCTTGGATGTCCAGTTAATCGGGTTTTTCCCAACAAAGTATATATTACCACTTGTAGATTTTCTATCAAGTGTGTCATTTGCCCAGTCAGCATCAGCAAAAACTTTTAAAATAGGTTCTTGATCAACATTATATTTTATTTTATAGTCATTAGTAGTGTTTAAGTATTTGATTACCCTTTTTGCGGCTTCCCAATCCTTTTCTCTAGGTTGTTCATTTCTACGACTAAGTATATTAACTGCTGCCGAGATGTCCGGTCTGCTTAACGTCTCTATATACAACAAAGCTCCTACAGCTTGCCGATATTTGGTGTTATTTGGTAGAATATTTTCAATTTTATCGTCTTTCTGGTATCCTGGATCAAGTGGTGTGTTAATTGGTTTGGAATCTTGCAAATTAAATTTCCTAACAAGTTTATTTATTTTATTTTTCTGATGTATAGCTAATGTCCCATTATCACCTCTTTCTATTTGTATTCCTAAGTATTTGTTTACTTGACCTAGATTTGTGATTTCGAATTCGTTTTCGAGTTCCTTTATTACTTCGTGTATTTCATTTTTGTTTCCTGCCAACAATATGTCATCGACATAAATAAGTAAGTAAACTGTATTATTGTCCTTTGACCTTTTGTATAAACACTTGTCTGATTCACAGGCAGTAAAATTTAATTTGATTAGTGTGTCATTGATTTTGGTATTCCAAGACCTGGCTGCTTGTTTGAGGCCATATATGGCTTTTCGTAATTTGCAGACCTTTTTCTCTTGTCCTGGTATTATGAAGCCTTCTGGCTGGCTCATAAAAATGTCTTCTTCTAGTTCTCCATGTAGGAAAGCGGTTTTTACGTCAACGTGAGTTAACTGCAAATTTTTGTACAATGCATTTATCAGGAAGGTTCTGATTGTTGTATGAGAAGCCACTGGGGCAAAAGTCTCATCATAATCAGTTCCATACTTTTGACTAAAACCTCTTGCCACTAGACATGCTTTGTATTTTTCAATTTTGCCTGAGTCATTGTATTTTGCTTTAAAAGCCCACTTGGAACCAACAATGTGTGTATTAGGTGGAGGATCAACAAGATCCCACGTTTCATTTTTATTTAATGATTTTATTTCTTCTTCCGCTGCTTATAACCATTTTTCTTTTTCAATAGGATTTTTCATGTTTACTATATCGTATAATGTTTAAGGTTCAATATAATTTGTATCAGTTGACAGAAAAACAAAACGATCAGGTGGTACCCCTTTGTTTATTCTATCTGACCTCCTTAGGGTTTGTGTATTCTGAATTTCATTGTGTTCTTCTGTTACATCATTTTCATTGTTTAGAATAACAGGAATTTTAGATTCCTCATTAATTGTATTTTGGTCAATGTTTCGAGAATGTTCGTGAGTTTCATGCTCTTCGAGAAATTTCACAGTTCTGCAGATTTTTATGTTTTTATTTACATAAATTCTATATCCTTTACTTTTTAGATCATAACCCATAAAAATTCCACGCTTTGCTTTATTGTCTAACTTTTTTCTATCAGTTTTGTTCACATAAACATAAGCTTTGCAGCCAAATGTTCTTAATTTTGAGAGGTCTGGTTTCATACCAGTCCAAAGCTCATATGGTGTCTTTTCATGGGCACTTGTTGGTAGTCTGTTTTGTAAATAATTTGCTGTCATTAAAGCTTCTCCCCAAAAAGTTTTGTTTAATTGACTTTCATTTAACATGCATCTGGTCATTTCGACTAAAGTACGGTTTTTCCTTTCCGCCACGCCATTTTGTTGAGAACAATGGGGCACAATTAGTTGGTATTGTATACCTTCATTTTGAAGAAATTTTTCAAACTCTTTATTCATATATTCACCACCATTGTCAGAATGCAAAATTTTAATTTTTCTTCCAAATATATTGGAAGTGAGTGCATGGTAATTTCTGAAAGCTTCTAAAGCTTCTAAAGCTTCATATTTATTTTTCAACAGATATATATAAGTATAGCGGCTGTAATCATCGATAAAAGTGAGAAAATAACTTTTTCCACCCACCGTAGGTGTCTGGAATGGCCCGCAGAGGTCAGAATGTATTATGTCTAATGTTTGTTTCGTCTTGTGTGTAACTACTTTGGGGTATGAGTCGCTTTCCAATTTTGACATAATGCAAATTTCACAATTATCATCGTGTTTACAATTGTTCAGTTTAATTCCCGTTGCCAATTCCTTACTGACGAATTCTTTTATTTGTGTGATATTTTTGTGTCCTAATCTACTGTGCCATAGTTTAACACAATTTTTATTATCGCAAGTTTGTGTCATGTTTATCTTTTCTTGTATGTTATCATTTGTTTTAACTTCATACAAATTGTCAGCTACAGTTGCAAAAATATATTCTTCATTTTTAAATTTAATTTCACAAGTGTTTTCTTTAAATATTGCCTGACAACCATTCTCGGTTGCCTTTTTTATTGAAATTAAATTTGTGGCAATTTCAGGAATGAATAGAGTGTCTTTGAGTATAATGTGTTTGGTTTCGTTTTTAGAATTTCTCACTTCTATTTTTACATCTCCACAACCTTGTGAGATTACAGATTGACCATTGGCTAACATAACTTGTGTTTTATCATTGTTTTTAAATGATATGAACCTTTTCATACTGTTACATACATGGCTTGAACTCCCGTTATCTACAATGAACGAGTTTCTGTTTGAATTTCCTACCACAAAAGTTAGATTTTTCATTTTATTTTCCGTTTCTTTCATCATATTTGATCTTTGTTTGTTTTTATATTTATTTCGACTGTAGAAATTGCTTTGATAGTTATTTGAATTCTCTTTGTGTTTATATTCATTGCTTTCTTTATTTTTTAAATGCCAACAATCGCTTTTATTATGCGAACTCTTTTTGCAATAATTGCAAAACTTTCGTGGTGGTGTTTTATTTTTAATGTGCATTTTATATGCGCTTTCATTATTTGTTTGATTGTTTTCTGATCTTTTTAGATCTTCGTCAAGTAACTTTCCCCTGATGAATTCTGGGGTCAAGTCTTCCTGATCTCTAGATTCAATTGCCGTTATCAAGGTATCGAAACTTGGAGGAAGTGAGCATAGCATAAGAGCTGACATGTGCTCATCATTTATCATTTCACCTATAGCGGTCAATCTATCACGGATCTGATATATGTGCGTTAGATGTTGAGATAGGTTTTCACCCTCTGCTAGTTTAGCAGAATATAATTTTCTCAATAGAAATAATTTACTGGACAAGTTCGAACGCTCATGAATTCTTTTTAAAGTGTCCCACGTTTGCCTAGCTGTCGCGAGATTTTTTATGTGTACGATTTGGTCATCTTCTATCGATAAATTAATAATCGCTTTGGCTTTGCGATCTTTTATTGTCCACTCATTAGTGACAGGATTTGGAGGTTCGTCTGTTATTAATTCAAGCAAATTTTCTTTACATAGCACCATTTCAATTTTGAATTTCCATAAATCGTAATTCGTGGAGTTCAATTTGTCGATTATTGAAACATCTTTTGCAAAAGCCATTTTAAATTTATTATTTAATCACTGCAAATATTTTGATTATATAATATTTCTTTTCTTATTATACTTAATTACGATTCAATTGAGTTTTTTCTTTTCTTTCCTTTTGTTTCCAGAACATATATATTTTTCAAACCAAAACTTTTGGTTTTAGTTCTGCTTTGAACGGATGCTTTTTTTTAAATTTATTATTATTTTTTTTATATCGAAATTTATTTCAATTCATTTATTATTTTTGTATGTTTAATACATTCCATTTCATATTATCTTAAAATAGAATACTAGTATTTTTCTTATATCTATATAAATGAATTTATATATATAGAAAGTGTGACATCATTTTTTGTTCTGTGTGATAATCTGTTATTTTAAATGCCTCAATAGCACAGAATGTTATTTTATATTTACGCAGAAGTCACACATATCTATTATAATTATATATATATTTATGTAGAATTATTTTACAGGTAATTATAATTAAGAAAATCTTCTTACCTGTATTCATCAAATTTAGCATCTGTTCATTCTATTCTTGTTTTGTTAGGTTAGACAGCTGAATTATAAACTCTTCTATAAAGAAATTATCCATTAGATTTAATTTATTCAACATACTCAATTACGAGATGACTTTGTGTCTTAAATATTTAATAAAAGAATTAAGAAAAGAAAAAGAACATAAAAATAAATTTGTTTTACGGAGCTACTAAAACACCGAATATTTAAGAGTCTACATAACGACTACTGAAGAAAAAACTACATTTACATTGATGCAGGTGCGAGCAGTTTCGTAGGCATGCGCAGATGCCTCATTTGTTTCTCTTTACAGTTCGAACCGAAAGTAAAATGTTTTGATAGTCTGTGAAATATATTGGGCAGATAATTGTTATAATATTTCAACATGGCAAAGGGCCATTTTTGATTTCACAACTCTATCTTTCTTCCACCAATCTGAAATCAATTTTTCATTAACATCAAGTTGATGCAAAGCAGCACAGATATTAGACTTCTGCATGATTCCTCCAAAATCCTAAGATTCACTGGGGAGAGGGGGAGGGGAAATTTCTGTTATATGCAAGCATATATGATAATCAGTTGAAAATTAATGTGTATTTATAAATATATTTTATTAGTATTTTGAGAAATATTTGCAAAATAAAAATAATTGAAATTTATGTAAGGTAAAGACACCAGTGCTCGTCACCCTTAAAATCTGCACCAGTGTTCGTCACTCTTACAAAAGATATGTTAAAATAACCATTAATTAACATCTATGGATTTGAAACCACCAAGACTAGATTGCCTAGAACCAGATAATCTAGCTCGAGCATATTCAAATCCATAGATGTTAATTAACAGTTATTATAACATGTCTTTTGTGAGGGTGACGGACACTGGTGTCTTTACCTTAATTATTCTTTTTTTGTGTGTGTGTGTATCTCTAAAACAAAAAAGGATAAAATGATGAAACTTCACAATGAATTCACTATGTAAACTCTCTTTTATATGTCTCTATGACATATGTATTAGTTTGCTCTTAAAATTGTTGAGTGTTTGATTTGTTAGATCAATTTTAAGTCTTCTGACCATACTATTTCCAAAAAAAAGTTTACAATATGTATAGCAGTGAGTAATAGAAGTGTTGTGGTTATTACACATCTTTTTTTTTTTTTTTTTTTTTTTTTTTGTAATAGGAGACAAGCTACATCTCCTGGGGATACATCATCTTTAGCATCTCATCCTGTTTCTTTATTATCTTCAGCTGATTTATCTCCTGGAGTACAGGGTACTACTCTTATACAGTTACAGCAGTGTGTTGCTGTTGCACCTCAGAAAGGTAAATTTTGTTATTACTTCCATGAAAATGTTCTCCAAGTATGTTTTAAGCATATTGTGTAATGTACTTATTTGTTCATTTATTTATTCAGAACCGTCATCATTTGTTACTGTAAACCCAGTGAAATCACCATCTATTTCTTTAGTTGCTTCTCCTGCAGCAAGTCCAAGAGCAGCCTCCATTAATGCTGCCCGTAGTCCTCATAATAGAAGCCAGTCACCTCAGTTTTATGCTGGTATTTATTTATTCCTCCTCTCTTTACTTTAATTTCAATAAAAATATTTTTTTTTTTTTTTTTTTTACTTTAAAAAATGTTTTATTTATTTTCTCAAAACAGAATTTTTATTAATTTCTTAGACATACAATATTTTTTTTAACATTTGTAAATTATTGTATACTCTGAATAATATAAAGTTAAAAAAATTATATATAAAAAGGTGATATCCCCCCCCCCCATCCCCCAAATCTTCATTTTTATTTTTTTCCTTTTTATAAAATTATTTTCTTTCTTTCCTTATATATATGTTATATGTTATTAAAATTCACTGTAATTTGCTTACTGTAAAGTAATTCTGATTACATTGTGGCCTATATGTGTTTATATATATTCAGGGGTGCCACTGATGTACTATAGCGCATAAAAGATGTGGAATATGCAAAAAGGATCCAATATTTTAACCGTAACGTGTCCCAAGGGACGCATTATTTTCTTTAATAAATTTCTTAAATGTATGAGCAGACTTAATTATATTTTGCTTTCTGTTTAAATGTACCCAGCGATAAACCTGCGATATTCCTTAATTTGCTGGTAATTAAAGCAGCATTGGCATGTTAAGCCTATATGGGGTACAGAGAATTGAACGAAACGACCATGGCATGTTAAGCCTACATCGGGAATCAGAGCAAAAAAGACAATCGATTTAAAATTATGTGGGGAAATAGCGCCTGCACTTTATTCTTTTTTTAAAACTGTTGCGGTGGATCTCAATTTTAGATTTCAGATTTAATTTTAGCGTTAAATGCTAAAAACAAAATTTTCCAAGTTAAACACTAATTAAACATTTTTTTTTAGCTTACTTTCTCTCTCCCGTAAATAATTGGTTCCATATACACAGATGGATCGCAGATGATTGATGGGGTTGGTGCTGATATGGACTCAAAATTATTCTCATTCTATACCAACCTTGGTAAATTCCAAACCAATTTTGATGGAGAGACAGAGGCAGTTAGAATTACAGCTGAACAAATACTTAGTAGAAAGATTGAACTCCAAGATGTAGTTATATTTTCTGACTCCCTTTCAGCCATTCATGCAATTGCAGCTCATAACGTAGCAGATTCAAAAATTATTGAATCATGTTGACAGAATCTTTGACTCTTAGCCTTAAAGGGAATGAATGTCATCTCACAATGGATTCCATCTTATGTTGGAATCGCAGGAAATGAATGCGCCGACTAATTGGCAAAAAAGGGAACAAAAATTTTACAATCAAATAACTGCGAAGTATCATTTAAATCAATCAAAAGAATAATTAAAAATACTACAAAGAAAAATTACAACATTAAATTTCAGGAAGAAATCAAAAATAAGAAATGGAAGGAGACTATTTACAAAATTCCAGATTCTCCCAGATATATTGCAGTTGCAGCATTTCGTTTAGAAACTGGACATGATTGCCTCGCTAAACACTTGCATTGCATTGGCATATATAATAGTCCCCTCTGCACTTTATGCAATGAAAATACAGAGATGGATAAAGAACATCTTCTCAAATGCTCTTCGTTGAATGAAGAAAACCTATATGACCGATATTGGTGTGCCAGGGTGATGATGATGCTAACATTTAGTGACTGAATTCTTTTATAGTTCATGTATTTATACGCAATTTTTCTCTTTTGAATTGTTGTATTTTTATTATTTTAACATTGTTAATTTTACTGTTCTATATATTTTTAAATTTGTTATTATTTTCCCTTTCTATTTTTGAGCTTCAATCTTATGTATCTGCGATACATGGGAGCCTATGATGTAGAATCAAATGCTTTTGCAATAAAAAAAAACTTTCTCTGTCATAAACCTTCGGCTGAATCCGGGTTAAAAACAGAAAAAGGGGAAAATAAATTAGAATATCAGACCTATAATAACTAAAGTATGAAATTTAGGTGGCACCAACTTTTGTGTAATACATAAAATAAATTAGAAATATCAGTCCTATCATTACAAATTCAGTACCAAAAGAAAGGGGCAATTTTTCTGAATCCAGGGGTGCAAACAGTTTTTCGACACAACAATTAGATTTTTTAAAATTAATTAGTTAACAGCCACCTAAATTTCATTCTAAAAGTATGAAATTTAGGTAGTAACAAAAAAGTTACATTTTTATTGGGAATTTCTAACACACATGACCAATAGGCAATGTAAGATTAATTTTTCTTTTATTATTTCTTTTTAGATTACATTCTCTGTCATAAACCTTCTGCTGAATCTGGGTTAAAAACAGAAAAAGGGGAAAATAAATTAGAAATGTCAGTCCTATCGTTACAAATTCGATACCAAATGAAAGGGACATTTTTTATGAATCCAGGGGTGCAAACAGTTTTTCTACACAACCATTAGATTTTTAAAAATTAACTAAAGTATTAAATTTAGGTGGCAATGCTTTGTTTTAATTCATTTCAGTCATTTTAAAAAGTACGTGACTTGTTACAAATTCGATACCAAATGAAAGGAGCGATTTTTCTGAATCCAGGTGTGCAAACAGTTTTTCGACATTCATCTGATAGTAATTTTGCAATTTCAGATATTCTGTTTAAGAAATTCACTTTTCAGACAATTTAATCAAAAAAATGGGGGGGAATTTGCTTATTCCCCTTACAATATTTTTTTTAATGTACCATCCATATGAAGAATAATAACTTTTATTAACACATTCATTTAATTTTTGCATAATATTATGTTAAATTGCACATTTTTACTGACCTATATTTAAAAAAAGAAAAAAAATCTACAAAAATTTGACACTGACTGAAGATATTCTTTGTGCTGGTGTTTCTAGAAATATTTACATTTTTATTGCAGTCTCATATTTGCTACAAAATTTTAATTTATCATTTTTATATTTGTTTTTGATAAACTTTAAATTGGATTATATTCAACTACATTATGTTATTCAATCATATATTTATTATTGCTATTTGTACCTGTAATAAGTAAAAATCTTTGAATAAATACTGTAAACATCATTTTATGGTGTTTATTCAAGATTTTTAGTCATTATTTTTAAACATTGGGTCCTCTGGTACATCTTTATTATGGATATCTACACTGAAAATTATTAATGCTGCCAAAAAAGATATTTTTAGGTGTCACATAGCAGAGATGGGGTTCTGCTAGTGACTAAAGTTAAATTAGTGTTTAAAAATTTGAGGTAAACAAACAAAACAAAATGAACATTGCAAACCACATATGAATCAAACAAGAGAAAATTTAATTGTACATAGCAATTAAATAAGACAACTATTGAATGTGTGAATAGGAATGTGTAAGTGAGAAGGAAAATAATTCCCCTATTAATGTAAATAAAAAAACAAAAACACCCTAAGGCTATAAAAATAAAAAAACTATTGAAATGAATGAATAAAAAGGTGTATGTAAACGATATTAAACGGTGGTCATTGCCTACACTGCATGAATGGCACAATACCGCATAGATCTGTCCAGCAGTACCATAGCGTAAACAGGAACCAAAGGACGTCATTCCCATCAATGGGTGCCAATGAGTGTAGGAAATGAGAACCACATGAAGAGCTATTATATAAATGTAAACAAGAGCACCCGAAGGGCCATAAAAAAAACAACTATTGCAATGAACGAATATGAACATGTATGTAATAAATGATGAAATATAATTCACCCATTAAATAAATAGACAAAAGCAAATCAAGAACCATGAAAGAAAACAAAAATCAACCCGTAACAATCTATGAAATCTCACCACAAAATGTCCGCCGCAAAACAGTTGGTGTATGTGAGTGAAAAATGTGTAAAATGTATAAATTGTGAAAGGTACAGGCGTTTACACCAGCAAAATAAACGCTGTCCAAAAACGTGTGTAAAATAAACTATTGAACATAGTTGAACAAGTTGAAGTCTAAATTCTAACACAGAACAAAAAAAACTAAAGTCTAAAAGTGTGTAAATTAATTAAAACATAAATAAAGGTAAATAAATGTAAATAATTGTGAATCGAAAATGTATATTGATGACTCCTAACCCAATGCATTATAATGTGCAGGTTATATGGAGATTTAGAGAAATAAATTGAAGTTTTGAAAACTGAAAAAAAAATTGAAGTTTTGACAAATGGAAAAATGAGATGTGACACTAAACACAATGCTAAAATGAAGTGTGGAAGAACTAACGTTTATAAGAAACCACATGTGTAAACAGTGAGATAAAAAAACTGTTGAGTTAAGTCTGCAAAACAAACCGTGAATGTGTTATGCATACCGAATCGATATACACACCAAAAAAAACTTTAAGTGAATGCACAAAAAAAACATATAAATATTCAATTTTTCATAAAGAGTCATTCTATTACAACAAATATCAAATAGTGATAAGGACTTGTTTGTGTAACTGGTTTCATTTTTTTTTTTTTTTTTTTTTTTTTTTTTTGTTGAATGAGAGAAAAAAAATGTATTTGACATAACATAAAACTTATGTAGATACTTCCTATCCATCTAATGCGATGAATATTTTAGTGTAAATTGATCTATTGATATATGTACATAAATATCATAAGTGAAAAGAAAAAAAATTCATGAACTAATATTCCCACTCGAGAATTATTAAAAAAATATAACATGAAAATTAGGAAATTAAAAAAATGCATATGTAATCATTTGTAAATTTTCTTAAAAGTGCAATAATTTACTACAATGTAATTAAGATTTCTGTCCTAATACTAGTTCAATAAGACGAAATATCTTCATAATTTGCATATATTAAAATACGACATGCACAGTAGTTTTGTAAAAATGGAAAAAATAAACATACACAAAAAAAACTATAAATAATATATATGAAGGATTAAAATGAATCAAAAATACTTAAAAAAATTTCTATATATGAGTCACCATAGGTATCTCAAGTCCACCAATGTTGAACGGAACATCAAAAAAATTCACCACTCATGAATACTAAAATAATGACTGTATATTAACTAGGTTACTAATGAAAATAAATAAAAAGGAATATATAAACATATAGATATATAAAAGTATTGGAAAAACATCTAAAAAAATGTATGATACTAGTCTAATACTGAAAAAAAAAAAAAAAAAAATGGATACCACAAATATAAACATATCATATAAAAAGATTTGTTGGCCAAAACACCCTATGGATAAAAATAACAATAATTGCATAAAAATGGTATATAATACGAAGTTATTATACCTAAACATCATGGAATATGACACTGATGCAATTTTGAGAATTTAAAAATTTGTAAAAAAAAAAATTTTTTTTTTTTTTTTTTTTTTTATATCTGTATATATATATAAATTACGTGTCACGATGTTTGTCCGGGGTAAACTCCTAAACTAAAGAACCGATTTTAATGAAATTTTGCACACTGTGTGCAGTTTGGTCCAACTTGAGAGATAGGATAGTTTTTATCTCAATTTATTGTCACAATATTGTTTTATTGCAATTATTTGTTAATTATAGACCTTTATTAAAGTTGCTCCAAAATATCTGTAAGTTCCATTAATTTAATTGTTGCCAAAAAAAAAAAAAAAAATACGAGTTCATTTTCTTTCGACATAAAAATAAATACATTTAATCAAACGTGAACGTTAAAAAATTATAAAAAGTTAAATTATGCATCTCACGAAAATTGACGTCATAATCAATTTAAAGATTTTATACACATTGATAAAGTGCTAATGTAGTTCTATCATAGATATAGTAATATATATAGATCTCTCATCCCCATGTTATCGTACAAAGATTTTTGATGCCGAAAAAAAAAAAAAAAAAAAAAAAAAGCTTTGGAAACAGCCATTAAGTGGTATTGAAAAAAAAAAAAAAAAAAAAAAAAAAAGAAAAGAAAAGAAAGAAAGAAATATGAATTTGAAACTGTATCTGGAGTCTTCCATCCCCCTTTAGCGAATAAATTATTCATAAATTTTATTTGCTAAAATATTTGTATGTATTCCCGTGTGTATTCACTCGGGGAAAGACGGCCATATTTTGGTAAAAACGTCGTCTTTTCCCAAATGAAAAGGAATAACTTTTTTCTCCCCAATGATCACTCTATTCTATATATGCTATACTATATCTATGAGTTCTATACGCAAGCGAAGTGTGACTCACTGACCGTCTGTGCAGCCAAGAAAAAGATTTCCTATGTTAATTGCCCACTGGATTTTTTGTAAGAAATTATTAAAAATCGAGGAAATTTATTTCCCGATTTTAATCCTTATATTTGGGTATAGATATGTATTAGTTATCGCGGGTGTTAGATTGAATTATTTTGCTGTCAAATTGACAAAATTTTAATTTTAAATTTCAAAACTCTGTCGCCCTTGGCTTTTATTATTATTATTATTATTATTTGGCGATCAAAAGTGTAACACGAAAATATACATGCCAGATGTATGCATTGTACGAAATGTAATATGTATTATTCATTGTACGTATGTATGACATGTAATATGTATTGTACGAAATATTGTTTCATATTATTCATTACTCTTTTAATATAAGTTGTTAAAATAACCATGATTTTTGAAAGGAATTAAATATTTTCGCCAGATAATTTGGCGATATTCTTTTTTTTTTCGCCAAGGATGACAGAAATGAAATCTATTCCGCTGCAAAATATTAGTATCTTACATCAGATATTTTATTTAGACATTTGAAAACAAATTTGACTTCAAACTATGATAGAATATTTATCATTTTCCTTTTAATTAGTATATTATTAGTATATTAAAATTTAAAAGCATGGTATATAAAAAGTTTTTTTTTTTTTTTTTTTTTTTTAATCTTATAATTATTCTTATCTTAATCCTCAATGTTTCCCATCTTTATTAACTTGAATTTACTATTAAAATTTTAACATACTCAAAAACTTCTCATCACTTCGTTAAAATACACTAAACTTTTCCAAAATCTTTTTCTATTTAAAATGATACATGTATTTACTTTAAATATCCAATATTTCATAAGATTTCCAATTTTAAAGTTTTAAAATATTTATCAAATTTACTTATTTTTCTGGTTTAGCCTTATTGTTTTCCTTTTTATAACTACAGCTGTTGCCCTCTTTAAAATATTTAAAATGATGAGGTCATTTTATAGTAAAATTATCCATTATAGCATATATTATATTTCACTCCTCCATAAAAATTGATTTTAAAATCGTCTGTTTCTTTTATACTTTTATTTTAATAGAATTTAATTTATATATTAGTCATTTTAGCAATTTTATCCAAAGTAGCATTAGAAATAATATATATCACTTCTCCATTAAAATTTATAGGACCCTACAATAAAATTAATTTGTGCTTAATATCAACACTACGAAAATTTTTATCAATCGCTTCCAAATTTTGACCTAAGTTTCAAATCTCAACCCTGTGGGTTTTTACATCGGCTACAACGTTTTCGTCTTTGTTCGTAAATAATAATTTGACTGTACTAAATAGTTTACAGCCGTATAATTCAACGTATAACTTAGTCACAGCAACGCGTGGCCGGGTCTGCTAGTATATATATATATATATATAAGTAGAAATCTCAGCTACACATTAAAATTTGCATCGCCTTTTCTTCTGGTCACAGTCCTAAATATAAGTTATACATGCAAAATGGAAGAAAATATATCTGAATCAGAGAAAATTTATATCAGTATAAACTGTATAAGTTAAAGTGTGTAAAAAAGGATACGTTTTTGATACAATCATGGAACCACTGATGTTGTCCGGAGGTTACTCCTAGATCACACTGCATAAGTTGTATTATACTGAATAGATCTGTCTAGTAGTTCCATAGCGTATTATCTATTATTTTAATTTCTTCGGGATCAGTAAGATGAATCAACCATTTTAAAATGCACAACTATTGCATACCTGCCAACTCTCCGTTATTTCAACGGAGACCCCGTTATTTTGGGACTGTCTTTCCCTCTCTGTTATTTTTAAACATTTCTCCATTATTCTGAAGATTTTAAAGTTATACTTATAATTTATTCAGAACTTCAACAAACCTTCATTTTTTTTGAGCAAGATTTTGCTTTTGCTGGAAAAAAATTCTCATGAATCTATATATATATTACTATTTTTAATTAATAATTACTTAATTTTTATTTAATAATTAAATTTCACTTACCCGTATAACTTTTTAATAATTTAAGCCATGGATTAAGCTATTAAAATACTGTATATGTCGAAAACACATCAATGTTTTCTAGGCCTGAAAATGCCGCTTATAAAATCTCCGTTATTTTGATTCTTCAATGTTGGCAGGTATGACTATTGTCTTAAGAAATGTTATTTTAGTTCATTTTAGTGTCCAGCCAGCTTCTTAGGAGATGAACCGAAAGACAAAATATATTAAATCAGACGGCACTTTTGTTCAGCCTTATAAATCATGAACAGGAATCCGTGTAGTATTATTAAATCTTGAAATTCACAGAATTAACGCATATCAAGTTAGTTATGTATAACACGCGTGATGCCTCTTGCGAACAAGTTTCGGCACCAATTGTCACATAGCAGAGATGGGGTTCTGCTAGTGACTAAAGTTAAATTAGTGTTTAAAAATTAAATGGCTAAATTCAAAGGCTCAAAGTTCTTCAAAGTTATGTATAGCCAACAATTTCAGTTCTCTAGCAAAATCTAGAATTTTCTAATTTACCTCCAGGTCCTTTAAAAATCAAAAATCTCACTATGTCGAGGATCACACGCTAACAACTAGTGGAGTAATAAAATAGAAACAGTACATACCAGATGGTCTTGAAATGTATACAGGAATGACACCACAGCTTAGTAAATACCAATAATTTTTATTGTGACTCAATAAGGCAAGGCTGGGACTTTTCTCTGGGGTCCGTCTTTTCCAACATTTTCGCCGAGCTGGCTCCTTTGAGATTCAAAACGTTATCCACGTGCATCGTGGTGCAATTCACTTGTATGCTGAAAGTTGTGGCCGAATATTCTTAGATACGTATTATTTACCCTAATGGCGTGAATATTTTCTTGTGAACGTAAATAATTGAGAGTTTGAAAATTCGCGGACCATTTCGGCGACCATGTGCATGGTTAACAATATCCAATTCCATCCGCTTCCGATCACATTGAATACGTACAATCGACGAGGTATACATCTCGAAATGTCTTTAAGAACGATATTATAAATTTATTTTGTGAATATCAAAGATTGCTAACTATATTTCACTCAAGTTATATCCATCGCTGTACGTGCGGCGATGCCGCGAAAGGCACGTGTGCCGCACACGCGGAATGCGTGGCGACCTCCGAAACACACGTCCTATATCAAGCTGTTCTTCTATCCAAGTGCGTGAGAGAGAAGTTTTTCTACTCTCAGGTCAGCGAGCTACGAAAGCGTCACGGCACTAGCGGCCAATCAGAACGCACGCTCACGGGAGGAAGAAACCAAGCCTCCAGAACCGGCAGGAAGGTAGGGGAAAGCAAGGAAGAAGCACTGAGTGAATTTTGCGCGTTGCCGAGAAGTAAACTTACAGGGGCGAAATGGGAAACTAATGAAACTTAAGTAAATTTTGGATAAAATGCGATCTAATAATTTGGATTAGTTAAAATAACTGAAAAATGATTAAATTAAATAAAAACACTGTCGTGTTTCACGACATTAGGGGATCCATAATTTTTAAAAATGACCCGATTTTTAAAACATGGCAAGTCTCTGGGACCCACTTTTTTGAGTAATCAGCAACACCCCTGTATATTATTGCCAGACTCACTTTTTATTCATTATCTGTACTATTATTCATTATTATCTTTGATAATTCAAATTAAAAGATTTAAATGGGGGAAGGGGGAACACACGAAACAATTATCATTTTTTCTGATGTTGACACAAAACTGAATTTCTTTCTGCATTTAGCGTTATAATCCTGTGAGATAAAAATTTTCTGCATTCACAATAAAAAATAATTTTAATAAATAATACTTAATTAAATAATTTGTACTGCGTGAACTTGTATAAAATTTTATTGAAGAAAGTCTTGTAGTGGCCACAATGTACTAGTTATTTTTTAATATATTTATATGTACATATAGTTATAATAATAACAGAATTCTGCTGTTTGAAAGTAATAAAAATATACAAAAAATAAAGCTATGTAATGGTCACAGCTTACTTATTATTTAATGGTATTTATTTTTTCTTTTACAGGTGTTATGGATATCAAATCTGGAGCTTTATCAACCACACCAGTTAGTCTCACTCCTAATAGTAAGGGCGATCTCACATTTTCTGCTCATACTTTTCATCCAAAGCCTCTCAAAGTAAAAGCAACAGTAGCCAATGTCCCCGTGGCTACTCCAGCTAATGATGTGGAATCAGCACCCAAAAATGCAGATCCTAAAACTGGTAAATGTTTTCCCTTTGGCAATAGAGTGAATAAGCATAAAAATGTTTAAAAACTCATATGTTAAGATGTGTTATCCAAAAATGTATTGCATTGCTAGTTTAAATAAAATTTTATTTTAGTTTCTTTCAATGAAGAATTATTGGATCGTTTTAAAAATAAGTTAATAAATTTTTCAGAATGTAGCTTCCTTATCAGGTGGACCTTTAAAATCTTTGTGGATGACTTTTTATTACTTTTCATAAAAACTTTTACTGAAATTGTCTGAAATTTTCTGATTTGTTTTAGATGGAGAAGTATTGAATCAAGAAAATATAACAAAACCACAAAGATCTTGTAAAGGAAAAAGATATAAAGAAATGGTTGCAGAAGGTGGTATTCGCAAAAAAAAGGTATTTTTTTTCCCTCTCTCTCACCCATATATGGTAAAGAAAGTATTGTTTTGGGGGAAATTTTGCTGTATTTACACATTTTCAGATCCCCTGTATCCAAAAATCAAGTGTCTAGTTGTTTGTTTGTGTGTCTATGTGTGACTCTCTTATCAGTATAACTCAAGAACAAGTATCAGAAAGAAATTTAAATTACTGTCAAAAATCAAACCTTCTCATAACTTTTCTTAGTTTGGTTTCCTAAAAATGAGCTTTAAGCTTTTGCTCGCTTTTGTTTATAGTCAGTATCTATATTGATAACTTATTCACAATACGAATAGAGGAGAAAGCAAGAAAAACACAATTAATAACACAAATGACAATGAATGCTTTGAAATAAAGGTAATGAAAGTTAATTTGAATGTTCATAGAGAAAAACAGATTTTAATTAATTGGGCCAAACTAGACTAGAACAATTTCATGTACTGTATTGAAACATAACCTTAAGTGAATTCACATATTGGTGTTGGATTATTATAAATCGTATCTTGTGTTATTTTCTTCTTGCACTGATACCATTTTGCTTTATGAAAATTATGAAGCCACACTTACAATTATGCAAATTGCTTTTTTTTTTTTTTTTTTTTTTTTTTTGTAAAGACCACAACCTACCAAAAATTGACTTGTGACATACTCATAGAGCAGCGACCGATAGTTTGCGAAACACTGTCATAGTTAATTTTGAAAATTTTCACAAAAATCATTTTTATTTGAATCTGTTTTTATATTAAGTGTAATGTTTAATGGATATTTTAGTTTTTGTAAAAAACAAAAGTAATACTGTGACCAAAAAAAAAAAAAAAAAAGGATACTCATAGTTATTTAATGTGCCCGCCCAATTTTCTTTTAATCTTCTTCTTGTAATTGTCTGTTGCTTTATCAATGCTAACATGCCATGATTTTTTTTGTTAGTGGGCACTGAAAGACTGTGCCCTTAGAAGATAAATGGAGGGAAAATAAGTCTCCTTTAAAATATGTTAACCATACAGTTCCTGGACAAAATTCATGACTTCCGTATTACTTTTATATATTATTTTAAATTAGTATGACTTTTTGGTGCATTTTTTAAATTTATGTATGATAGTTTAAAAAACCTTACATTTGAAATTGAATTCTGTTGACAGTTTATTACAAATATATTTCTAGATTAGCATAAAAACTTGAAATTAAGCTTTTAACGCCATATTTTGAATTTTAAATGAAAAAAGGAAAGAAAATGCAATTGTGATATTTTCTTCAGAGTGGCATGCTAAAACTTTTATACAAATAAACTATAAATGGATAAGGCTTTTATGTAAACAAGTAATGGATTTATATTGATAAATGGATTAAACGTTTGCATAAAAGTATATATGTATATACATACAGGGTATAAGCTGCCATTAGCTTTTTTAACAGTTTGCCAAAAGATATTGTATTTTCTAAAATTTGCCAGTAAGAATTTTGCTAAAAAGCTAAAACGGAATTATTTCATAAAATATCTCTATATAACTGCCTCTAATTTTTATTCAAATATTCACATACAAAAATTTTAAAACTATGGAATATATCAGGAGTTGTTATTTATTTGGAATATTTGAATTTCATTTGGACTTTTAATTGTTGAATTTAAAGGCAAAAAGATTTTCAAAAATGTCAGAATTCAGAATTTGCTTCATTGATGCATCCTCAGTACTAGTATTGCACTTGTTGAAATCAAAACAAAGTTTCGCTGATTCATGTTTCTTAAATCACAAGTACAGGTGCTTGGTTAAAACCATTAACCAAGCAGGCAGTGAGCAAAAGAAACAGAAAACAAAATTGAGGATAAATGTTCTCAACATTAGTATTGTGCAATAATTTATCACCCATTACTCCTCTTTTAAATCACTTTTTCATTTTATACATATGACATATATGCCTCTTTTTCTGTTGTTGAAATCAAAACAAAGTTTCCCTGGTTCATGTTTCTAAAATCACAAGTAATGGATACTTGGTTAAAATCATCAGTGAATAAAAGAAATAGAAAACAAAATTCTGGATAATCAAGTTCAGAAAAAGAAATCAATAGTATCCAAGGAATTAAATTAATTTTTGAAAAGCTGAAATACTGCTTGTGCATTTTAGCTAAAATGATGAGAAAACTTTTTTGTCAGATTGAACTCTGTATTTCTATATAATACAGGTGTAAAATTTAAGTAAACATATATGAATAATTTTCAAGTATATTGAGATATTTAGTTAATCGCAAGTTTATTGTTATTTACAAGAAAAGAATGAGTGTATCTACCACATTTAATCATTACAAAAGCATATGTTTTAGTGATGACACTGAAATATATGATTTAAGTGATAATAATGTTGATAGTAATGAAATTGTAAATTGATCACTTAACTGGTGAAAAATTTCCTAATGTTGAAAGGATCAATTTTAATGAATGTCTTTCATTGTTCAAACCTTATTTTTTGAGAAAAATTGAATTAACATCAATTTAAAAATTATTGCTTATGCATACAAAAAATTATATAAAATTCGATTAATGATTGGATAATGAAGACGCCATCCAAATTTTATGTTCATTTGTTTAATAGTTATGTGCAAAAGAAGAAATGAAAAAACAAATAGTTGCTTTACGCCAGTAATTAAATTAAGCTAGTGTAATTTAGCTTCTCAACAGCAATGAATTTTAAATATGGATTTATATTAGCAAACATACACATAAATAATGAGCAATAATAAGATTTAAAATGATGTAAATACAATTAAAATTTTACAACAACCTGTCCTTTGTTATAAAATTTTAATTGTATTCACATTGTTTTAAATCTCATTATAACAAGACAACTATTCATGTGTATGTTTGCTAATATAAATTCGTATTTTACATTTTTTTTTTTTTTTTTTTTTTTTTTGAGAAACTAAATTACATTGGCTTAATTTAGTTACTGGCATAAAGCAACTACTTGTTTTGCCATTTGTTCTTTTGCACATATATATATATATTTTTTAATTTAGATAGTGTCTTCTTTATCCAATCATTAATTGAATTTTATATAATTTTTATATGAGTAATAATTTTTAAACTGATATTCAAATTTTCTCAAAAATAAACTTTGGAAGAAACAAAAATTTTAACAATTATAGAAAAGAAAACTGAATGATAAATGGTGTTGAAGATTCATTACAAATAGATAAAGGTACACATCCCTCCAAAAAAAAAAATGTGCGGTTGGGGGACCCTTGTCAGGAACGAAATTCCTTACGTCTTTTCTCCAACTCCGAATTTGATTTGATATTGAGATCTAGATTGTTTATTCTCTCTCTCTCTCACTATTTTATTGTTTATTTTCTTTTTTTTTTTTTTTTTTTTTCCCCTCAATGTAAATAATGTAAAGTAAGGAATCAAATTAAAAAGTTGCATTTAATATTTTAGAGAAAATATTTGTTTATTAAAAAATAAATGTAAAAAAATGAATTATAAATTATATTAAAAAATACTAAAATATTTTTTTTTTTTTTTTGGTTATCGTATTCTATCATGGTAATTATTTGCTTATGATAACTATAATAAGATACAGAGGTTCAATTTTGTCCAAGTACTTTGTAAAAACAGCATCAATTGTAGTACAGTATTTTGTTGTGAACTGCGCTGGATCATTATTAATACTTAAATCAATACTTTTTTATTATTATTAGAGAAAACAGCAGCAAAAACAACAAATATAATTGTTGCTTATTTCACATGCGAAAGATACATCCTACCTGGCAAGATTCAACGTTTCACTTTGTTGTATTTTTATTTATTTATTTATTTTTATTTTTTTTTACTCCGCCGGAATTGCTGCTGGCATTGAGCATTTGTTTTTGGTATTTTTTCTGCACTTTGAAGTTGTTTTATGATTTTTTTCCTCTTTCGACACTCTTTTTGTCACTGAGCCTATGATTTTAACTTAAACATTAAATCCTTGTATCAAAATATACAATTTTATCAACTTACTGTTCTAAATTTGTATTACATACACTTGTTTTAGTTTCTATTTATCGAATTTTCATTGCAAAATTTCAATAATTAGGAAATGTAACTCACATATGATTTAAAACATAAACAAATAACAAGCCTTAACAAAATTTTCATGTGTTTAATATTAAGGTTATACAACCGGCTGCGCACAACACTTGTCCATTCGAAACAACAACATTCAACGAGGATTTGGCGACAAGAAAGGAATTCTAAAATAATCAGCATACTAGACTATTACTCTGGGCCTCTGCCTCCCTCCTTAGTAACCATAACTAGGGAGAAAAAGTAGAAATTGCTGGGATTCTTCTTTCTGGCGAGAGAATTTCGCATGGAGAGAGTGTGACGCTTTTTCCTTACGTGACGATTTCTGCTAGTTAACTACTACCGCAACTTGCCGTAAGGAACTTCATTAAAAAAAAAAAAAAAAATTATTTCGGTATTTGTTTCTATTTTTCTTCTATAACAAATGTTTTGGAAAAGTATAATCATTAATTTGTAAACTATGAACATAGCCAGAATAATAAAAATGTCAATAAATAATTCAAAAAAAAAAAAAAAAAAAACAGCTCATACAGTTTTGATATATTTTTAAAAAAGTTATTCACATAATAAAAATAAAATAAAATAAAATCAGTTTTAATTTAACCCTTTCAGGGGCAGTGGTTGCATAGTGCAACCACAAATTTTAATTCAAAATCACAAAAACTGTCCCCAGAAAATTTTTATCAAAATTTTCTTTTATAACTTAGGCAAATAACTTCATTTATTTCTTGTCTTTTAATATTGTTGGGGATTTCTGGTGGCTGTTGATTTTAAATTAAGAAAATTTGCTTGCCCCTGAAAGGGTTAATATTTGGAAGCATGTGTACCTTCACATATCTTTAATGCATTTCCAACACCATTTCTCATTTAGTTTTCTTTGCCATAAAATTGCATAAATTTTTCATTCCTTCCAAAGCTTACTTTTGACTTGAGAAAAATTAATATCAGTTTAAAAATTATTACTTCTATTAAAATTATATAAAATTCCATTAAGAATTTGATAACAAACGTGACATCCAAATATGATTTCATTTCTGTAAAAATTATGTGTAAAAGAAAAAAAACATGAAAATAATTTTGCATGCTAGTATTTGTTTTATATTTATTTATTGGAAAAGTTATTTTATGGTGTTTCTACTTTTAGCCACCAAAATTAGGATTTATAAGTGAAACTTCGCCTCAAACAGACTCCCAAACTTCTGAAAACACAGCAAATGTTTCTAAACTTAGCATGCCTCAGTTAGCTGTTGATCAGCAAGTAGCTGTGCAAAATACTGATGTATCTGCTCAAAGTCCTGCTGTGTCTGAAGATTCTGCTTCTGAATCAGTTGCATCACCACAAGTGTGTTTTGTATTAGCTCCAACACCAGCACAGCTAGGTCGAGCACCTGGCCAACTTCACCAAAGAAGGTCATCTGGTGGATCACAAGAATCGACTTCAAAATCTGCATCAGATCAGGAGGAGAAAGATGATGAAAATTCTGTGAAACATTCTGTGTCTAATAACCAGGATCTTGCTAGTCCGAAAAAGCCTATTTTAAAAAGAATGGTAGATGATGGAATGGATAAGTAAGTTTCCTCTTTCTTTTTTTCTTAAGGTGGTGTATGTGGGGGGAGGGGGGATAATAAATAAATGTGCGATAATTTTTTTTTTACAGCTAGAGATTATAATATATATTAAAATTTGTGTAATTTTTTATTTTCTGTTAGTTAGATACCCTAGTAGCACACTTGTTCACAGAACTTCCTGAGGGGGACAATAGGATTTCCCTTTTATCCACAGGACACCCTGGGGATGCTTTTCGGAGAAGATGTGCTGCTGGGGTATACATATGGTAGAGAAAATTTTGTTTTGGGATAAAAAAAATTTCAGTTGAATCTTAGCTAACAGCATGGTTTGAGGTTTTCTAAATGCAAAATTCAGGTTTTTACGATTGGTCTGTGTGTTGATTATTATCAGCATAATTCAAGAACAAGTATTAACAATGATATCAAAAATCAGTATTCTAAATCTGTAACTACACTATGTAATGTGTAATATTATTTATAGACAGTACCCAGAATTAAACAAAAACATTCTTCTCTATTGAATGCAATTGATGGAAGTGCTTTACTAAATATTTTTACCATGTCCAGGGAAAATGCTTAGGAATGGCTGCTTTCTCATTCATACTCATATGGTGGGCAAAGAATTGTTCTAAACCTAATTTTCAGTGTTGATTTTTTTGCTATAATTATGTGTATAGTCTCCTGAATACAAAAATCATGTTTTCAGTGATTGATGGATGCATGTCTTTTAACCTAACGTAAAAATAAATTTGATATTTTGAAGATAATAATGTTTGTCTAAGATTGATAAGTTTTAAAGAATAGTGTGTTTGAAAGTTCTTTGAATAATTTGGGATAAACTTTTAAATTTAATAACTTGAAATTTTTTATAAATGCAGATACTATTTTGAAATAGGGGTTTTATGCAGAAAAATATCTGTCTAGTAAGACTGTTTCTTAAGCTATTTTGAACTGTTTTTAAATTATGCTTATTATACAGTACTTCTTATCTTGCTTCTCAAGGCTTGTATATCAGTCAGATTCTTCTTTTCTTCGTTCCCATGTTATCCTATGGAATTTTTGTTGCTTCATATTATTAGTATATCATTTTAAAATGAAGTTTTATGAATGAATTTTGTTTTTTGAATTCTACTTTTTGAGTATATTGCCTTTTGTTTTAGTGAGCAATTTAAAGAAGAAGAAGAAGAAATTCTTTATATTGAAATTTTTTTAATTTACTCACTAAGCTAAAAAGCAATACATTCTAAGAACAGAATTCTAAAAATTTATTTTTGAATATGATATTCTTATAATATGAAACAATAAAAATTCCGTAGTATGACATGGGAAGAAAGAAAGGGGGAAATCTAATTGATGTGCAGCCGTAAATAAACAGTAATCTGTCTTTACAGTATTAAAATACAGGATAAGAGAAAATCGTATGAGTTCCATGCCTGATTATTTTTAAATTATTAAGTACAATTAGTTGCACTTTTTATTTATTTATTTATTCACTGAAGAAAGGTACTTTGAAAACTCATTTTTAAAAGTGAATAGTCGAATTATTGTTAACTAAAGAATATTAGTATAAAGAAAAGTTTGAAATATGCAATTTGTGTTAAGAACAGAACTTTTCTGACAATTAAGTTTCTAATTTTATTTTTATTTTTCCTATTAACCTTCATTTGGCTGTGTTGTCAAGAAAATCAACAATTAGGTTAATAAAAATAAATACTTAAAAATTCAGCAAGTTACTCAACCCCCCTATTTTAAAGCATCCTATCCAGCAAAGAGCAATAAAAATTATGAGGACAGATGATAATCCTAAAAGCTCTTCCACCAATAAAAAATAGAGGGGAAGCCCTACAGTAGTGGTGAAGAATCACAAAAATATATATATATATATATATATATACAAAAAGAAAACCGAAGAAAAAAGCAGATGATGCGAAAAGAAGGAAGGATGGCCAGACACTGAAGAACGAGCCTTCTCTGGCCTGAGAACGATCACCGAGAATCAGCATCAAGCCCTGAGTTTTGGGGAAAATAAAAGAAAATAGCTTTCATTTCTACACTGCTCTGCTCAGTCCTCACCGTGATCCCTTACACAAATGTGAATGATTATAGCAGGTATTCCACTATGAAAAAATATTTTTTTCTATCCATGCATGAACAGTATTATTAGATAATAAATTCAGCATAAAGAATGAACAACTGAATTTTATAAGCGAATTTAGTTGCTGGTAGGTGTGCAAATTTAACTGTATGATGTTTGAATTATATAGACTCATAAATTAAATAACTGAACTCTTGTTCAAATATTATAACACCTAATATTGACTTTGTGTAGGACTTAACCTTAAAATTATCTGGGCCCATGTTTAAATTTACTTTTGCACAATGATATAAGTATAATATGGACACTAAATGTAGTGAAGGTATTTTGCAATTTTCTCATCAATGGGATATGTGAATCCTATAATCCGGAATAATGTTGTCATACAGGGCTCAGAGTGTTCCTATATTTCCTATTTATTTCAAAAAATCATGAAAAATGTCCTATATTTTCCTATATTTTATAATTCTTTACATTTTCCCTATATTTCACAAAAATTTTCCTATATTTTGCTATTTTAGTTTAAGTTCTTACTTATTTTCTGCTTTCACTGCTAGGCATCTAATTTAAAATCTCGTATCTTTCCAAAATACCATATAAATTAAAAATAATTGCTTTTTTTTTTTTTTTTTTTTTTTTTTTTTTTTTTGTCGACATTCACTCTGCTAATGTGATTGGAAATCATATGTTGCATAATTTGTCATATGTAAATAATATTGCACACATTTTCTCGCGGAGGGCAAAGTACTCTGCATCATGAGAGGTATCAATATGTTCCGAATGCTTCAAGGAAGGCATTTCAGGTAGTTAGAAATCTGTATCATCTTAATTAATGAAGTTATTAACTAAAGCTGTCGGGTTTATAAAGGTACACTATTTGCCACCATAGAAAAGTTTCTCTTATGACGATGTTCTTCTGTCATGACATCATTTTCCATGGGAAAATTAAAATGTGATCCATGGTGTAAAAAAATAAAATTAAATTAATGTTAATGTTGCTATTAAGGCTCCGCTTGGCAGGCCTGGAAAGTAAAATCGTACTCCAGAAAAACTCGTGTTGCCAACAAAGGGTGTGTCTTATTCAGGGTGATTGACATTCCACAAAATCCAATAGTGTCACACTTCAGCTTGTGGACGATATAAATGTGCCTCTGATGTCCAAATTTAACCCGGGGGCAAACCACAAGATGAAAGGGTGACTACGGAGATAAAGGGAATGAGTGGGGGATCTGACCGGACAAGAATTATTTCCGGTAGATAAGAAAGCTTTACTAGTCAAAGATTCATTAGTACCTTTTTCTGTTAGAAAACGTTTCAATTCATTTTCATTGCCCGATAGATGCAGAGTCGATATAGGGATTCGTATAATTTGTAATCTTTTTACACACAGCAATAATTGTGGGCATTGCGTATTGTAAGTGGAACAACGTCTTTCCTGTTAGGATTTTATTTATTTATTTCTTAGAATATGAAATGAGAATATGTTTACAAAATACAAAAACATCTATGAGTGTGCGAGCATGTGTGTGTATATATATATATATACATACTCACGCGCATGAGTACATATATCTGTATATGTATATGTATAATATCAAAAATTTGTTACATTTATTACAATACTTTGAGTCTCATGAGTGAAGATTTCAATTTTTGATTTTTCTGTCAAACACTGCCAAATAAGTCTTGAGATGATACAAGGTTTTAAATTAGAATATAGTCACACTGTATGAAAGATATTTTACATAATAACTAGCTGTAATAATACGATTCAAAACGACATCATTTAAATGTTATCTTCATTTAACATATATTTTTAATATTTTTATTTATTTTACACAATATAAATATGTATAGGAATAGGTTACCATTCAGTATTTCTTTCACCAAACTTGTTTATGTGTTGGAGTTATCTACCCTCGCACCACCGGCTTTCTCAGACCTGAAATTTTCTGATTGCGTCATTAGATATATATGCGAAGTATTTACCTCTTCCTGTTATAATATAACTAATTCTGAAGTTTGAAATTCACTTCGTTCCCTCCTCTCCTGAACTAGAGGTGTTAGAAATGATTTTCAGTAACGAAATTCTTTCAAGAGAAACAAAGCAAAAATAAAAATAAAAATTAAGCAAGAAGATTTTTTTCCCCTGTATATTTTAAAATAACAAACCTGTTTCCAAACGAATGATTCTGCGCAATTTACTTTTAATTTATTTTTCCCCTAACTATATATATATATGGCATAATTAGAGGGCTCTGCCCCCTTATCGTTCCTCTCACCCACTCCAGAAGGAGGCTTCGCCTCCCCCGACCTGCTTTTCTTACTAATCCCTGCGGGGCTCTGGCCGCTTGTTCGCTGCGTTGCATTTCACTAAATAGGAATAATAAAATATTATAGAAAGCCCATATTTAGTGTCAAATTAAAATACATAATTTTTAATACCACTTTATTATTATTATTATTATTATTACGCTTAAAATCAACAATTTTTTATTTTATTTATTTATTTTTTTAATTAGAAAGAAATTCGCAATATCTTGACCATGTTGCGTTACAGCTAATTTATATGACCTCTCTTGGTGACTTTTAAATTTCTGTTACTATTTGGGAGATGAATTTTTTGGTATATAATTGCTTGTTAGAAAAAAAAAAAAAAAAAAAAAAGAGTAAATTTATTAATGAATTTTTTTAGTTAATTTGGGGCTTAGTCACAATTGTAGTAAAGCATCCAGAAAAAGTAAATTTTACTCATGATTTGAAACAAGTAAAGAATAAATGCAGTTCTATGTAAAGACCAATTTGGCTGTTTTCTTTAAAACGTGTAATTGTTTGCCGAATCAATGAATGGGGTATCAAAAAAATCTTTATTTAAAAAATGTCTATTGTAGATTGTAGGAAATACACAATAAGAAGACATACGGAACGCATAAAAAGAACTTTTATGGATTTACACATTTTCAGATATCAATAACATGATTTAATCATTTTTACAAAATGTCTGTCGGTGTGTCTGTGTGTGAGAGAGATATACAAAAATTTTGTGACAACTGTATCACAAAAACTACTGCACAGAATGTCATACAAATTGGTAGGTAGTTTCACATTGTCATAAAGTAGTGCCTATTGATTTTTAAGGAAAATCGTCTAACAGGTTACTTTGCCATTTCAAAATTTATACATGGTGGTATAGGACGAAATTTCATATAAAAGTGCAGAAGGAGAATTATTTTAACTATTTATTGTGAAGTTAACCCTCTGTAACTCATGACCTTTAATATTTTTGTGTTTATTTGTTTTGTAATAATTGGAAAAAAATAAAATACACGTGTTTCAGTTTTTTTTTTTTATTTCTCATAAATTTCGAAAAAAAACAAACAAAAACACCTACAGGCAACAAACACTTTTTAGCATAAAATCCTATAAAATACGTGAAATTGGGTCAAAATCAATATTATACAATGAATTTGAAACACTTACCTCTTCACTGTTTCAATATAAAACACAAAACACACGAAAAACTATTTTTTATTATTTTTTTAATCAGAGCCGGTCCGCACTTGTCGTTAGTTACCCACTGTCGAGTAATGAACTTCAACTTACGACATACGGCGCCATCCAGTTGTGTTTCTAGATACTAGATTCTCTAACTGTGAGTGTATACGACAGGCTACAGTGCGTGATTACGTTGTAGAACCGATTCTTTGAATTTGAACCACGATCGAACGGTATGTTGCCTACAGTCTACAGTATGGTACAGAGGGTTAAAAAGAATTATTTAATATAGTATGCAATAGGAAAAAACATTTGGACACATAGCAGTAATTGGTCGAAATCATATACGGTAATATTGTGTAAAGAGCTAGGTTCAAAAACTAAAAAAGAGAATAATAATAATAGGTGCTGAAGTACAGTCATCTTTAAAATCGTAGTTGTCAAATAATAGCAGCTTCACCTCCACCTATCGTGGATAAATACCCAAAAGTGCGTGGAAAAGACTTTTCTACAAGCAACGAGAACCTGGATTCGATGGAGCGCGAATGGAAAAAACGCTGTTAGTGGATACGAGGTTGACAGCAATTTCAATGTATTTTTTTTCTTTTTATTTATAATGACTCTTAAAAAAAAAAAAATCATTTTAATATAGCGACCAGCGAAGCGAGCGAAACATGCTAATAATAAGTTGTAAAAAATTAACATACTAATAATACTGAAAAGTATATAACTAATGAAATATTCTAATAGAAAAAAAAATAATTAACAGTTATCGGGATCAGAAACGGGTAAAGTAAAACAAAATAAAATAATAGTAAATTTCAGATATTTACGTAATATTTTTTCGACAAATTATTTAGCGACGATTTTGATGAATTTGTGTTGAATTTAATTTTCAAAGCTGATTTGATATCTACCGCCTTTAGCGTGAGAGAGAAAGAAAAACAAAAACAAAAAAAATCTGTGTAAGACAGAATTTAATTTAGTACGAAAGACTATTAATTTCAATCAGAATTTTTTTTTATTTTTTTATTTTATTTATTTTTTATCTCATTTTTTGGTCGTAAAACTGGGCCACATACTTTTTAAAATGACTGAAATGAATTAAAATGAAGTATTGTTACCTAAATTTCATACTTTAGTTAAATAAAAAATAAAAATAATTGTCGTATCGAAAAGCTGTTTGCGATCCTGGATTTAGAAACCCTTTCATTTCGTACAGAATTTGTAACGATAGGATTGATATACTTCTAATTTATTTTTCCCTCTTTTTTTTTTTTTTTTTTTTTGTGTGTGTGTGTGCGTGTGTGTGTTGCACAAAATTGGTCTACAAAAACTGGCAACGACATTTTAATCTAAATTGGAACTAATAGTCCCCTGTTTAAAGAAAAAAAAAAAAAAAACATAATTATCAGTAAAGAAAACATTACTGGTATGTCAAAACACAATAAGATTAGTAACTTACCAAATGTTTGCATTTTGTCTACTGTTTGTGAAATATTCTTTTTATCAGTTGCATACACACACGCGAAAAGTGACATTTTTTATATTTAATAAAGAAGCATCACAAAACTGGCGTTGTAAAAATTATTACTTACAAACTTTGAATAAACACCATAAAATGCAATAAACTCGCAACAATTGTTTCGGGTCGAAAAAACACACGACCCTTCATCAGGCGAACAAAGTAAGCACGAGTGCTGCAGTCAAAGCGGCAACGCACAAAATCGTTTAAAATGAAAAGAAAAAGTTTATAAAGTAGAAACTAAATATAGCTACTGGTGTGAGTAGAATTGTACAAAAAAAAAAACAAGAAAATAAATAAATGAGTGAGATTAAACATATAACAATCTAAGGATAACAAAAATTAAACTAAAATCTAAGTTACGTGAGTAATTTCCAAGCATCAGAGAAGAAAGGAGTGGAAGAAATATCATTAACAAGATTTTTCGAATTTTTAAATATGTAAAATGCTTCATGAATATCCAAATGGGAGGAGCAGACAGGAGATGAAATTATGTTAGTTTTGGAAAAATCAAAACGATGACCTTGAGACCAGCAGTGGGAAGCAATAGAAGATTTGGTAATCTCTTCATTACGAACATTCCGACGGTGCTCATTTATTCTGTATTTCAAACGCCTCCTAGTTTGACCAATATAACCTAAGTTGCAGGACGAACACGGAATTAAATAAATTCCAGAACAGTTTTCGGTGGGAATGGGATCCTTAAGAGAAGATAATTTTATTTTATTGACGGGTTTGTAAATAACTTTGAAACCAAACGGTGAAAGAATTTTAGAGATTTTAAAGTTTATTGCATTTTATGGTGTTTATTCAAAGTTTGTAAGTAATAATGACATTTTTTATAGTTTATCTTTTACGCGGAGAAAGTATTTGAACGACTTTTTCTGCTTCAAAACGGACATGGGACTACTGCGCGAGTAAACACGGTAATTGTTTTTTCATTACTGGTTATTTATCACATTTAGCCACCGTTTTTGATTTTCGAATAGGGCAAATTTAAAGATAGGTTCATTTGGAAATAAATACCGCTAGGCTGGTGAAGACGGACTAATTCAGAAATAATAGATTGTGCTCTAAATTATATTCTTTACAATTGCTATCATATTTAAAGATTGGAAAAAATAAAAATAAAATATATAATCTTAATATTTAATAATAATAAGACAAACATGAGAGTAGGGTATGGAAAAGAAAAAAAGTCTGATAATATTTCAAAAATATTTTTATTTCGACAATATTTTAAATGAGCTCAAGGATTTTAAAAATATAAGAGGAAACAAAGCATAAATAAAATATCAAGCTTTCCATAAACTGGAAAAACGTATAAAGATAGAGTGTTCAGGTATATTACAAGTTAAGAAAATGAAGCAACAATGATTTGAAACATATATATGTGTATATTAAATGTTTAATGTGTACTTGTTTAATGTGTATATTAAATATATATTACATTTCTAACAGTTTACATAAATGCAAAAATAATTTTATTATAATAAAAAAAAATTGAAATTGTATCAAAGATTTTAAGAAAAGTTTGAAGTTCTTACAAATATCTCAAAACTGTCATCCTCAATGAATGCATAGCAATTTCTGATAATATTTTCATAATATATAAACGCCCACCAGCGGCCGAGCGGTTTTACGCTCAAAGTTGGTAGATGGAAGATGCCGGGTTCGATCCCAGGTCGCGCTCAGCAACCTAGCTATTCGGAGTTTTCCGTGGTTTTCTCCGAATTTCGCGTGAATACAGACTGGGATTCTTTAGAAAGACCCCCACGGAGGGCATTCCCCCTATATGCCTAGGACTCTTGCGGAGTCAATGGGCCTCAAATCTTCCAACCAATCATGACATATAAATAATTATTTCAGATACCTAGTAAAGCACAAATTTTTAATATCCCCCACTTAAAAATAAATAAATAAAGATACAACATAATATTAAAACAAACTTTAAAATAACAGGCAAACTGTCGTTAAAAATAAATAAACATTTTTCTGTTTAAATAAAACGACATATCTTTTGAGAAACACATAAAATCAGCATAATCTGGTGTATCACTCACATAATTTTCTCCTACCCTGCAATTTAGTAATCTAAAAATACATTGCATATTAAATTTTAAGATCAATCAGTCAAGATAATAAAATTTAATTTAATTTAAAATAATCTAAAGAAATTATAAACACTTTTATTTGGTATATAATTCTGTGTGAGGGGGGCTGCTACCACACCTCAAACCTCCGTTCAATAATAGTATCTACAGATATTTAAGAAATAAATAAATAAAGCTGTTATTAATTTGCTTTTAAACCTGCCAATCTTGATAAATTTTTTAAGTGGCAAGGCAACCTCATATGAACTTCAAAATTCCAGATTTGAAATTCCTACACTTCCTTGTTTTTAAATTATGCTCATAACAGATACACATAACAGATCAACTGCAAAAAATTAGACCTGCGTAATCAGGGCAACTCAAAACGTGATTTTATACGAAAAACAGAGTTGAAAATAGAACTTTTTTTTCACAGTATTGGTATAAAAATTTTCTGTGCAATGTTTGTAGACGTAGTAAAATAGCTACTTCATTTCATCAATTATATTCAATGGAATACAACATTTAGCGTAATGTATTCAACGTAATGTATTTGAATTCTTTTGGATGGTTGTGTACACGAATATTTTGCTCGATTTCAACGAAAAGATTACTATAGTATTATTGTATCAGAGCTGCCAACATTTTAAACTTTTAAATCATAATTGACACCAGTATTTTTAAATGGAATATGTTATATAGCTTTTCGACGATTATTATTACCAAAAATAGCTATATATATATATTTTTTTTCCGGTTTGAAGTCTACCTCCAAAAAACAGGAGACTTGGCACCTATGCTGTATGATACACGTTTAGAATACCGAGTTTGGACCTTATGTTACTATTTGTTTTTGAGATGTGCTGATAGCAGTCAGAAACACACACAGAGAGAGAGAGAGAGGGAGACACAGACCAACCGCTAAAAACATGTTTTTTGGATTCAGGGGACCTCAAAACTTGTAAGTGTAGCAAAAACTCAATTTCCAAAATTTGACCCAAAAACAATACTTCTTCTACAGTATAAATGGGTATGAGAGAGTAAAAAATGCATAAATAAAGGTACCAAATATTATTGTATATATAACTAGTAGATTGAGAAAAAAATAAATATTTTTAAATTATATTTGAAGACCACCATTATTGTAGACCTGACAACTAAAGTTAGTAATTATTTGAAGGTAGCAAATAGATTGTTTTAGCTTGTTCGTTTTTTGTAAACTGCTTACATAAATACTTTTAGTGGGATTTTAGTCCGGTGGGGCTTTTGTTCGGGACCGGAGTTTCTCAGCAATGCATACGTTATTTATTCTGAAATAATATTTAAAATTTTTAGGGAATAGAAAAATGTTATTAAAAAGAAAAATATATAAACTTTTATATTAAAGTTATATAACATTTTTCACATTTATAATGTTAAACAATTAAATTATAAAAGAAACATGTTGCAAGATTTCCTCTTTTATTTATTTATTTTTTTTCCGGTGTGCTGATAATACCACATGATTGCTTTTTCGATTATTTTTCCAATGGCGAAAGCTCATTTTAAATAATCAAGATTTAATTTAAAACTTTAAAATTTTTGTGAAAATATTAAAAACATAATTGTAAAAAATCATTAAAAAGCAGATTCGTTCCTCTTGTTTCTGTGACTTTCAAGCTCAAGAAAGTAATACCACACCACTGTAAAAAGTTTTTTTCTTCATCTGACCGGTTCCGAAAAGGGGGAGAATACTCATAAAAGTGTCACCAGCAGAACAATTAATCAACCTCACCCCTTCTCTCTTCCCCTATATTTTTCTCTCTGATTCTATCCAACTTGGGAGGCGGAGATTTTAGTAAAATTGCAGTTTTCTCATGATTTTTCCTTGTACAAAACAAGGAATAACAGTTATTGAAATTTATTTTAAAAAATTGAAAATTGTACATTAATGAAAAGTGGACTGTCGTGGATAGCAGTGCTTTTTTCGAATTCCAAAGCAGTTTTTCGTTTTCTTTCTATAAAGTTTTATATATATAAGTACCTTCATTGTTTGTCGTTTTAAAATTTAAATTCCTTTTTGCACTAAATGACAAAAAATATCTAAAATGTACAAAATACAGGCCACCAACAAAGGTCGTAAATATCTTATGAAAAAAACAAAATTCAAAAATTTTTAAATGGAAATGAGATATCAATGGACTAGTTTTACATTGATTTAACCTTAGCTTCAAAATCTCAGAGGCTCTATGAAGCGGCCCCTTAAGAAAAATATTTCTGTTACTAGAAGTTTCTTATGTTGTTTATCAATTTTTTAATGTGTTCATTCTCGTGAATAATGATTGTGATTTCCCATCATTATCCATTATAGGTCAGCATTGGTTTTTTAAAATGTTACTGAATTTAGGTTTGGAAATTTGATGTTACAATACACTATTAATATTTCTGTTCAGCAAAAAGCCTTGCAGGGGTTAATAAGTGAAGTGAACCGGGGGATGTTGAGCGGAGTGAGCAGGGGGCAGAGTCTCCTAGTAATTTAAAAAAAATACAAAAAAAGTATCAAGATTTCTCAAAGATTTGTGGTGTTTAAATTATTTGTTCATAATGTTCAAATATCTGTGTTGTTGAATTATTATTATTATTATTATTATTATTATTTATTTATTTAAATCTGTTGTTTGTGGTTTAATATGTGTATATATAAATACATAACATCCACCCACACTCTCAATAATTTTTCTTAAATTTAAAAAATATAAATATTCCTATTAAAACAATGCATGTAGGCATTTATTGCCAGTATTCAATTCAATATAGTGCTTTTATAAAAAGAATGGACTTGAGACTTCGACTTCATAGCTACAACAATTTATTGATTAAAAAAAAACCCTTAGCTATGGTATAGAAGGCATAGAAGAATTTTTAAAAAAGGATAATTTAACAGAAAATATGATGAAAAATAAAGGAATTTTTACCCATATCTTCAAACGCTTAAAAAAAAAAGGTAATTAAAAATAAAATTAATATATCCTGATGTAAACACATTGTTACTTAGAGCTTAACAAATATAATTTGGAATACAAAAATTTTTACATACAATCATTAAAAAAATTCATAATTCCATTACCATTTTTAATATTTTCACTTATTCTTTTATATTTTTTGTGGAGGAGGGAGCACAATTGATTAAATAGGCACTGACGTAATGCCTCAAAATGTATTCAACCAACTACACCACATGTAGTTAAATTGAAGGGTTATTATTATTATTATTTTTTTTTTTCTTTTTGACTTATTAAGCATAAAGGTGTCATTATTTTAAAAATATTATGTGGACTGATGTTAAATGATATAAACTGGTATGAAAGCTAGACAAGGAAGAGATGATAAATTTGGAAATATGTTTTTTTCTAAATAATGTATTTCTAAATAATGTAAAAAGTAAGCAGTAATAGATCGGTTCATTTATTTTATCTGTTAAATTAGATGAGATTAAATTAGGGTCTTTTGTTTACAAAGTCATTTAATCATTCCGAGATTACAAAATAATGTTAGAGTAAGTTCATTTTTACTGAATCTCTCAATCTTCTCTTGAAATTATGTTCCTATATTTGTGTGAAAAAAATTCCTATATTTTCCTATTTGATTGCTTTGACCTCTGCATATATTGAATGATTATTGAAAATAAACAACTCATAATATATATACTAGTTAGTTAAATTATTTAATTTTTATACGAATTCTCTGAATTTAATTTGCATTTTTTTTTTTTTTTTAAATTACTCTTGAACAAAATTTGGAGATATAAATATACTGGGTTTCGGCTTGCATTATCATTTTGATTGAGTACCTTGCTTAATATGAAATATTAAAAGAAATAATATGATCACGGGGTTATATTTAGAAGGAAGTTGATTAATTGAAAACTTTTCGTAGCGCTATTGTGCAAAACCTTTATAGTTGATTTTCTTCCCAACAGGCAGATTCACTATTGCTTGTTGAATTTCTGATGTATGAGTATTTAGATCATACTAAATATTTAAGATAATTGTCAGTTAGCTGTGGCATAATAATAATTATAGTAATAATCTTGCTTTTATTTATTTTTTTAAGCCATTTCATTATATTATATAACTTTAACGATTCAGTTAACTACTTTAATTGTGCTGAAAGTGAGGAAATACTTATGTAAATGTAATTAAATTAATATTTCTACAGAGTGCTTGAGCAAGTTGATTTTGAAGCAAGATTCGCTGAGCTTCCTCAGTTTAATCCTGAAGAATCGCCATCTGCTGCTGCAGCTTCACTTCCAAATTCTCCACGAGCATTTGTAAATAGCTATAGAAAAAAGAGAAGATTATCTAGTTAGTTCTTTGTTTTCTTAATTTCTTTATAAATATAAAATCTTTTTGTGTAATTTTAATTAAAAAAATATATATATATATGTCTATAGTTTTATTCTCTTCACAATAATATACAAACATTATTATTGACAAATTTTATTATATTTTACTTCTGATTTTATTTGAATTTTTCGATAGTTTGAGATAGGCCAGATCTCATTCAACTCAGAATATCCAGGCTCGATTGTATTTTTACTATATATAAAACAATTAGTTTTTTTTTTTTTTTTTTTTTTTTTTTTTTTGTAATGAATTTTAAAATTTCCATTTATAATATTTTAATGTGCAAATATGGCCTTTTTTTATTATTATTATTTTTAGATTATTTGTAAAATTTTTGTATTTTTTATGGAAGTATTTTCTTGTGATTCACTGAAGATGAAGGTAAGAAGTCTAAGCTCTGTAAAAGTACCTCAGCAATTTGAAGCATAGAATACTATTGTTGTTTTTATATTTTTTATAATTGGGTCATTCCGTGTCAAATCAACACAAAAAAGCTACATTTTTAGCCTGATCCCTTCAATTTTTTATGAAATTGGCTCATTTATTCATTCTATAGAGAAATGAATGTACACCAATTAATAAGTCCCTATCTCTTTTAGTTTTTTATATACAGGGCTACAAAATAAGTAAAAGATACAAATTTTCAAAATTTTTGTATTACAAATTTAACCATATTTTGTCCCCTAGTTGACTTAGAGGCATAAATTTGATATCATTAGAACGTATTTAATACAACTTTCAAATGAGATATCACGTGCACTTATTTTTTTTATTTTATTTTATTTATTTATTTTTTTGCATTTCAAGGTCAAACATTTTGACATATGACCTTCAATATTTCAAAACTTACATCTTTAATTTTCTTTTAAAAATTATATGTTGTTCCTACATTTATTGTGAAAAATTATTGTGAGTTTCAACTTCGGACCACCATAGTATGCTGAGTTATAAATTAAAATGCAACCTCTATACTAATGTGATATAGTGTAAGTGAACCTTAATTTCAATTTTCAGTTTCTTGCACCCAATATTTGTAAACTATCATCAGGGATTAAGGATAATTGGCAGAACTAGGTGCTATTTAGTCCCTCCACATGTAAGAATTACAGTAATTTTTGGTGTGTTTATTTATTTATTTATTTTATTTTATTTTATTTATTTTTATTTTTATTTATTTATTTTTTTTTTTTTTGTCAATGAAAGTTAATATTTTAAAGATTCATACAAAAATGGTTAGTATTGTATAATTTTGGAAGCTTTTAAGCAATTCAAATATGAATTGCTAAAATTCATCCTTACTTTCATAAGTGAATTTCTACATTTGCAGAACTTGAAAAAAAAAAATACTGCTTTTTGGGTCTTGAGCAAGTCTGCTTGTTTTGTCATATGCATGAAAATGTTAATTTGGGGCAATTTGTAGAAATTGATAAATGTATCATTTAATGAAATGTTTTGCTGTAGATTTTTTACTGTGTTCTTTTTTAAGGTTAACATTCATATTTATTTTCACAAAAGTGTAAATATTAGCAATATTGTTTGATTCAGCTAAATAAAAGGTGTTAATGAAAAATGAAGCATCAGTTTTAATATTTTACAATATACCCATTGTCATCCCAAATTTATACTTTGCCATGTGATTTACAATAGGGTAGGTTGGGGTAATTGTAAACACTTTTGATCACTTCTGAATATGATCATTCATACAAACTAAACAAATAACTTTTAGTTTAAAAAAATGACAGAAACTTAATTTTTGAACATTTACCTAAGTTTTAAGCATTTTACTTTGCATTAAAGTTTTTATTTAAATTTATAAGGGCCTGTTTACAATTACCCCATAGTGTTTACATTTCCCCCATATAGTATGGGGTAATTGTAAACAGATATATTTCCATAATGTAATGCATAATAACATGAAATACAATACTTTAAAAAAGTTTTTTAATGTTTATATATGTAATAACTATATTTTTTCATTAATACATCATCTCTTAAATAAATAATAAAATAAATTTTGGATGATAATAAACCTAAACCATCTTATTTAACATTTGTTGAAATACAAACATATTGTTTTACTAGATTTTCATTTTTCTTTTACACTCACAAAACCAGGAAATGTATGCACAAGTTTCCTTTCATTGTACTTAATAGAGGGTGCTGACAAAATAGCTTTTATGGATGATAAATTTATGGGGGGAAAATGCCATTTTCTACAACGTGACTGTTTATTCATCTTGTGCTATGAAATTTATAACACAGACATACTTGTATTTAACCTTATTTTTATGTATTAATATATAACTTCCAGGAATTAAATACTGCAATTTGTGTTTTGCATATTGAACTTCCGTAGATTTTTGTTTTATTTCTTCAACACTATCAATCTTTTTTTGTTGTATCATCATTAATTTTCTTTCTTTTTGATTTTCTATCATTTACATTCATTTTCTTTCTTTCTGAAATTTTCTTTTTTCACATTCCTTTAGACGTTCTAAGACATTTGTAGAATTCAGTACTTAACCATAATTCATTTGCTTAATTCTGCACGTTGCTGTCTTCTCTGTTACTGCTACTGCATATTCAACAATGGTTTTGGGGGATAAAATACTTTTTGTGGAGAAGGATTGTCCTCTCACATCATTCACTGCTTTGATTAAATAATCAGAGCTGTTGCTAATAGTTTTTTTCTTAATTTCTGTTATATATATATATGTAACTGAATTAGAGGTAAAAAAAAATAGAATAGTAGAAAAAAAAGCCTACTTATAACATAGAATAGATTAGACCTAATTACTAAAGTAAATTATAAAATGGAATGAAATATAACATTCATATTAAAATTATAATACAATTTAGTATTAAAATAAAAACATAAGATGCATTCTTACTAACAAGGAGAGGTCACGACATGGAAAATTCAGATCGGGACGAAATTGTGCAGGATTGTAGTACACTGTGAAGGTAACAACATACTAAAGAAGTAGGACCCACTATCCACAAAATTTCGAGAAAAAAGCATTTAAATTTTGAGTAATCTTTAAATACAAGTTATTTCTCAAGTAAGACAGCGCCTCAGTGGCGTGAGCGTAAAGCGCTGGTTTTCCACCCAGACAACATGGGTTCAAGACTACCTACGGAACTTTTTTTTTTTCTTCTTCTTTAATTGCTTATGTAATCTAAATTTTTAATTTATTTTTACTTTATTTTATAAATGAATTGAAAAATTGTAAAAGATTATTTAATTTTCTTGAATATAAAATAAATATATATATATTTTTTAATATTTATAACTTAAAAATACAATAAATTTTTATAACTTAAAAAATAAATTTTAATTTTACAAAACACTAAATAACAAATATAAAGAAAAACAGATAAATTTAAATAACTAAAAAATATGCAAGCTGTAAAACAAAGTGTAAAAAATAGTTAGCAGGTGTACTTAAATCTTGGTTTGAGTTCCTGGTTTCCTTTTAATGTCTATAAATTACGTAAACCCTTTTAGCTTGTTAATAATAGAGGGCAGGTGAAGTGAAATATTATATTTCGTCCACAGAAGGATAAAAAAAAAAAGTCGTTATCGAAGAAGAAAGTATGTTGATTAACATTTAAAATCTACATTTAAGGATAACATTTCTTTGCCTGTGATAATTTAATAGTATTGTAATTCTATACTTTAATTTTTCAAGAAGTTGTACTGATTGGAGAAGTAATTATTTAATTTGGATAATAATTATATATGCAATTAAAATCATCATTTCTCTGTAATTTTTTTATTTTTTATTTTTTGTAATTTGAAAACAAAATTTAATATTGTTTTGGATATACCTAAAATAAAATAAAATACTTAGAAAAATAATAAAAAAACATTTTCTTTAGTTTTACCTTATTTTATAGTTAAAAGAAAACTAAAATTTATTTTTTAAGTTATAGAAATTTATTGTATTTTTAAGTTATAAATATCAAAAATAGAAAAAGTTATTTATTTTATATTCAACAAAATTAAATAATCTTTTATTAAAATTTTCGAATGAATTATAAAATAAAGTAAAAATAAATAAAAAATTTAGATTACATAAAAAATTAAAGAAGAAAAAAATAAGTTCCGTGGGTAGTCTCGAACCCATGTTTGTCTGGGTGGAAAACCAGCGCTTTACGCTCACGCCACTGAGGCGCTGTCTTACTTGAGAAATAACTTGTATTTAAAGATTACTGAAACTTTAAATGCTTTTTTCTCGAAATTTTGCGGATAGTGGGTCCTACTGCTTTAGTATGTTGTTACCTTCATAGTGTACTACAAACCTGCACAATTTCGTCCCGATCTGAATTTTCCATGTCGTGACCTCTCCTTGTAAGTTGTGTTACTAAGGAAGTGATGTTTACAATTACCCCAATGCAAGATTTTTCTGGGGTAATTGTAAACAAGCAATAACTAAAAATTAGTCATGAATTTCAAAGAAAAATCATTATAATAAACTAAATTAAAATGTTTAAAACTATTTTTAATCAATCCTTGCAATTCTGTATTTCACTTTTTCACAGACCAAAACAAAGCTGCATAAACAAAATGGTGCTTAACAAAAAAAAAGTGATTTATTAACAGTGAACATCTATTGGTCCTTGAAGGTATGAAGATGTGCTGGCATCTGCATTCTGAAATTTGAACTAATAAAAAAAATAAGGGGTGTGTTTACAATTACCCCAACCTACCCTACTAATTGTTTCTGGAATTAATTTTAAAATATGTATTTTTTGAAAAAAAAATTAAAAGTTTTGATGAAAACTTATTTTAATTAACCTATAGTGTGTTATATACCACAAGAAAGAGCATGGAAATTGTTGTAAAAGGACATCTTTCTTTGCCCTCTTGCTCAATTAGAAAATCTTTTAGAGCAATCCAAAAAAATTAAGTTTATGATTTTTGGTCAAATTTTTGAAAATGTACATAGCTGTAACTCATAAAACAATTGACACCGCTCAATAAAATTTGGTATTTTTCTAAGTCTATATGAATAATACACCTCTGTAAAACTTTATGAAAATCTGAAATGGTGAGGTTTACCGAGTGTGTTGAACTGACCTTGCTTAAATGATTCCCAAATGGAATTCTAAAGTGTTCAACAATTTCAGTATGAAAATACTGATAAGGAGTTTCATTTTAATTTATAACTCTCTCAGCATCCCATGGCAGTCTCAAGTTGAAAATCACAATAGTATAGACAATAAATGTAGGAACAGCATATAACTTTTAAAAGAAAGTTAAAAATGTACTTTTTGAGATATCGAAAGTTAAAAGTTATAATGATTGACCTTGAAATGAAAATTCTTTTCATTTTATGCATGATGCGGTGTATTGTAAGCCTATATAAATGATGGTATTAATAATAATAATAATAAAAAGTCCCTGGAAATAAATTATGAAATTTTCAAAATATCACACTTATATCTTGTTAGTCAAATTTCTAACAAAGTTTATTTATTATTCAAAATTTAAAATATATATATATATATATATATATATTTAAAATAAATAAATAAATAAAATAAAAAATAGTATTCTTTGGTCATCACAAAACTTTCTTGTCTATGAAAGTGAAAGATTGTTACCACTTAAAAGAAAAAGGCTTGATTGAAAAATACTGTTAAGGAGTTGCATTTTAATTTATTTTAATTTGTAACTCTCTCAGCATCCCATGAAGCTCAAGTGGAAGATTGTTACCACTTAATTAAGAAAATGGCTTGATTGGAAAATATTGATGAGGAGTTGCATTTTAATTTATAACTCTTTCAGCATCCCATGGCAGTCCTAAGTTGAAAATCACAATAAATATATGAACAGCATGCAATTTTTAAAAGAAAATTTAAAATGTACTTTTTGAGTTATTGAAGGTTAAAAAGTTAAAATGTTTGACTTTGAAATGAAAAAGTTAAAAAATGTATATGTGTGGTGTATCATAAGACTATATTAAATGTTTATTAAAAATTTATTTTTCCAACTGAGTGAAAGTATTGCTTGGACTGGGAGTCGAACCCCAGATCTTTGACTTACAAGGTCAAGGCTCTACCAATTGAGCTATCCAGGCCGACAACCGGTGGGCATTACTCACTCAGACAACCTTTAGGCAGAGCAACTGGTCTATCATGTAGATAGCTCGACAGAATAAGCCGCAGGTAATGGAAAACGCCATTAAACAATGGGAGGAATAAATGGTGTTTTCCATTATCTGCAGCTTATTCTGTCATTATTAATTTTCTGTCCTAGATTTTGAGACACAAAATAAAATTACTCTGCTGAAATATTTTCCAGCCAAGCCATTTCCTTTTAAATGGTAACAGTCTTTTACTTAGCATTGACCTAAAGAACACACAGAGTACATGCAACAGAAAAAGTTACCCCTTATCTTTAATGTAAATTTGTATTTAAAAAAAAAAAAAACATTAATTTGAATTAAGATAAGCTTGACTGTAAAGCAAAGGAGGGGCGATGGAATGAAGAATTGCCTCTCAGAAAAGAGAAAAAACTGATAGTGTCCCCAATGTAATTTTGAAAAGTTTGTGCCTATGTTTGTACATGTTAAACGCTATTATATAAAATGATACAGAAGAAAGTTTTGTGATAGCTAAAGCATACTATATATATATATATATTAGGGTGGTTCGAAAAAATCGATTTTTTTATTTCGGAATCGTGTTACCTCTCAAAAGTTGTAGTTTGGTATCCTCAGTTGGGGAAAAATATCAAAAAAATTCTAAGTTGACATCTTCAGTTCGCGCATGAGGCTGAAAGTTTGAAAAAATGTGTTAAAATTTGAAATTTTCAAAAAATAATAAAATTAGTTTTTTGAAATTTTTTATAATGCAACAGCCATAAATTGTTAGTATATAGCGTAGTTTCAACCTAAAAATTTTTTTATAACATTAAGATGACATATTCTGTTCGCGCATGAGGCTTAAACTTTGAAAAAAACTGTGAAAAACTGAACACGAACAGTAACTGTCCGGCAAGCACAATGCCGTCGCATTCTTATTCTATTTCCGACTTGTCTAGGCACACTGAGGAAAAATTCTGTAACTGACATCTAGAATCTAAATTGTAGCTCTATAAAAAATAGTTCCATGTCATCCTTATAAATTCTAGTTCCCTTGAAAAGCGAGTTCTAGAAGCCCGATTCTAGAGCATTGGCCTATATTCTCGACTGCAAAGTTATTTAAAAATCTCTGCAAATAAATGAGACTACAAGAGGCGGGTTTCAGCAACTATAATCTTGGTGTATAACCTAATTCTAGGAAATCAAGTGCGAATTTCTCGCAATTCAAAAAATTCGGAATATTCAGAATATTGTTTCACCATCTAGAAATGTGTAAATAAGAAATTCTTGACCATTTCGTCTATTCACTTTTACCTTATGCGCATAGTTTCTCAGGACAAATAGGCAAGAAGTTGACTGACTGTGAAAAATGCTCTGTTGCTAATTTTGAAACGACTAATACTGAGGAGATAAATGTGGCCAAAACTGACTTAAACAAGGACCAACAGTATTTACTTAATATTTATCGAACAGTCAAGACAGGAGAGTGTGCGCCAGATCTCGATGTGAAAGATCCTGGTCCTCTTAATAACTCTAGGTGGTTATTTTGGGCAAATAGGATCTTAAGACTATATATTTCTGAAGTAAAACTTTCTGACGAAATTAAACTTCTTGTCAGCTATATTACGAAGATATACGTTCCAGTATGGTTTGGAATTAAAATACACCCTTCCGTAAAGTTTGGAGCAGTTCACGTGTATAAATTAGTACAGAAGACTTGACAACAGCCCGAGAGGGTACGTAAAATAATTGATCCTGTCATTCAGAGGAATGCGTATTTTTGTCATTCCGAAAATCTTTTAATTTCAATGGTACTAGATGAGAGAGCGCACGTAAGACAGCTAGCTTTTCGAAGATTGCTAAAAGCAAGAAAACAAGAGACAAAAGGAAAATCGGTGCGAACTTTTCAACCACCGACCATCAATTTTGCAGCTTCAAATTACATTGAACTTATTTATTGTTCCAAGTGCAAACTTACACCTCCTCCAATAATGAGCAATGTATCAATGCAAAGCCTAGAAGAACTTATTAATACTAATGTTCTCCCAGAGTTCGAGCTAATTAAAATTCTTTGCCACACGAAAAGTGTAAAGCTCTTAACAGAATCTTGTACTAAAGTGGAAAAGAGAACAGGGATTGTTTCATAAGGACAATTTTGCTCAGAAGGTCAACTATGCCATTATTTGACTATAAATCTCAATTTAAAACAATGCTCAACACATCTGAGGAATCTTAAAGACACAAAAAATAGGTAAAATCTATATATCATTCTGTAATTAGCTAGGACATGCAATGTTATTATATACATATAAATGTGTGTGTGTAACTATACTTGTACGTATAATACTGTAATAAAAGGTTATATTCAACACATTTAGAATTTTTAAAATACTTTTGAAACGTAAATATGCCATGTATGTATTATTGTAGATTAAACACGTAAGTTTCAAATTTTTGAAGATTTTAGCCCAATTTAAGGCTTATGCGCGAACTAAAGTTATAATGTAAAAGCTATAAAATATTTTTTTAGGTTCAAACTACGCTATATACTGACAATGTTTGGCTGTTGTATTATAAAAAATTACAAAAAAAACTAATTTTATTATTTTTTGAAAATTTCAAATTTTAACATATTTTTTCAAACTTTCAGCCTCATGCGCGAACTGAAAATATCAACTTAGAATTTTTTTGTTATTTTTCCCCAACTGAGGATACCAAACTACAACTTTTGAGAGGTAACGCGATTCCGAAATAAAAAAATCGATTTTTTCGAACCACCCTAATATATATATATGAGCCCTTTAGCTGCCAAGTGGTGTAAGTACAAAAATACCATTTTGAGAAAAAAGGCTTTTGTGTTTATGCTCACAATTAATTCTAATTGCTTTCAGTGATGTAAATATGAACTATGATTTGCACCACTTGGCAAATTAATAGAGGACCCCTTCAGAAACAATATTATACCTCTAACTCAATTTTTTAAATTTTGGACTTACATCACTTGGTAGCTAAGGGGCTCATATATAATTTTGTTTATTATTTTGAATAATAAATAAACATCATTAGTAATTTGTCCTACAAAATATAAATGTAAAGTCGAAAATTTCATAATTTATTTCTGGGGGGTTTTTTTCCAGGGGATCTTCTTTCCTAGAATCTTCTAATGATACCAAACTTAAGTCAATTAGGGAATAAAATATGGGTACATTTGTAGTTCAAGAATTTTCAAAATTTGCACTTTTTACCTATTTTTGCAGCCCTGTATGTCAAAAAATAAAAGAGATAGGGACTTATTAATTGATATATGTTTGTTTTTCTATAGAACAAATAAATGAGCCCAATTTCATAAAAATCTGAGGGGATCAGTTTTTAGCTGGGATTTGACATGGAATGACCCAATTGTTATTGTACTTAAAACATCTTTTTGTCTTGCTAACAAATAAATTTTGTATGTTTATCTATATAATATTTCTCTAAGGTGGATCAGTTACAATTATTTTTTGTATGATAGTGGTGAAATTAATAAAATATGCAAGGATAAAAAAAATAATATTTAAAAATAAACAAAAGCACGCAGAAATAAGAAAAAAATAATAATAATTTTCTAATAAGAAAAAATGACGACATTTGTTTGATGACATTATTTTATGGAAAAATGTATTTTTAAAAGTTGCTTCTTCAGAATCTCTGCAAGCTTCACTTTTAACCTAGCATTATTTTAAACATATATACAGAATATAAATCATTATCATAAATTGATTTAAAAACGCAATCATAAAAAGTATAATCAAAATATTTTTTTTTTTTTCTTTTAACAAAAATTATGTGAAAATAAATAAAATTTCATCGCACCCTTGGCAAAAAAAAAAAAATTAAAAGGAGTCATGGGGGTTCTTTACTAAAACTGTACTGACTGCAGAAGTATGAAAACTGGGTCGTCAACCATGAATTTTATTTTGAAACATTTCTTTAAATGATTCTGGTTTCACTATTGCACAGTATTTATTTGGTTACAATAATAATTTGGCTTCTGGTAAATTAAAATTTTAATTAGATGGTGAAATTGGTATAGTATTTATGAGTTTCAAATTTTAAAGGTAAATAAGAAAAGAAATAAAGTGCGAAAATTTTGCACGGGTTTGCTAGTATATATATATATATATATATTAGGGGTGGTTGTGTGTAGCATTCTTCCTGATTTCAGGAGTTTTTATTATTATTATTATTATAGAATATTTCAGTGATTGTTAAGAAAAAACTGTTGTGCAGTAAAAATTTAGGAATATCTCTTGCAATTTTTTTTTTTTTTTTTTTAGGGAAAAAAAAAAAAGAAGAAAAACTGTGCATACATTGGTTAAAAATTTTAATTGCACTATGTCTTTTTCTTTCTTTCTTTCTTTTTCATTATTATTTATTGTAATTTCTGGATTTCTGAAATAGTATTATAATCAGCCTTGATATATATACACACCCATACAAAAACTGTCTATAAATTCATTCCTTGCAATTTTTAGAACTGATATTTATTTTCCAATTCATTTTATTTCGTAATTTGAAGATGACAAAACAGTTAAAATATTTCATCTTTAGTAGCTTCAGTATAAGATGTTGCATCCTAGATATATGCATTAAAAATCTATATATTAATAGTATAAATCTACATATTAATCATGGATTCATTTCTTGATAAATGTTTTTAAATTATTAATTTTACTATCATTAATTTATTTTTTATATTTTTATTATATAGCTGTTCAAGATCAAGATGAGGCAGAACCTGTAAAAAGTCCGAAACAAAAAGTTCATTCCAACAATTCTGAAGCTGGTACTCCAAAATCACCTAAAAGTGCCAAGTTTGAAGGAAACAAATTCTTTGGGCCCAATTTCAGCATTGAAGGTTTGTTTCTTTATTTTTCTAGTAATCTATTCTATCTTCCTCTTTTTATTTCTTAAAATAGTATAAAAATTCATGTTTTGAAATCTGCAGATTAGTAGTTATGAGCAGAAATGATGGTAGATTGCTAGCAATCAACTGAAACTAAATTGATATCAAAATGAAAATTTTTATTCAGTTCTTTCATATACAAATGAGAATATCATCTGGAATTTTTATGTATGCTTTAATAAAACTGGGTTTGAATGTTGCTGTGAGATTTAAGAGCAGATACTTTTATTATTGTTACTGTTATCGAGAGTTTATATCATAGAAAATAAAATGGAAATGGTTAAAAGATTGCATGTGAAATAATTGGTACCTAGTTCTTATTTATCAAAAAATTGAAGAAAATTTGTAATTTGTAAATATTTTTTAAATTGCATAGCTGGAAATATACTAAGTTAAGTTTTATACTATAAAACTATACTATTAACCCATCAGGCGCCAAAGCTCCCGCTGTGGGAACAATTTTTAAAGAATTTTTTTCTCTGCTAGTAATTAAGATAAATAGATATTTTATTTTTTACATTAAATATTAAAGCGCTCGTTGGTAATTTTTTCAAAAAGTTTGCAATGTAAGTTTTATTTATTTATTTATTTTATTTTATTATTTTTTTTTTTCAGTTATTCAAACAAAGATGTTTGTTTTTCTGCAAAGAAAAAAAATCAGCAAAAATAACTCATTAGAGTGCAGGGATTTAAAACAATGAATATGAAAAAGAAAAACAGTTATTTCTTAAAGTATAACAAACAGGGATCAAGAAAACTAATTTAAAAGGATTTTGCGGTTCTTCAACATCTCTTCTGCCCCAATTAGGTGTCAAATCTCCTGTTTTGGAAACATATCATATCTTCTAACAAAAAAAATATACATATATATCTGTATATATATATAAATTACATTTCACGATGTTTGTCCGGGGTAAACTCCTAAACTAAGGAACCGATTTTAATGAAATTTTGCACACTGTGTGCAGTTTGGTCCAACTTGAGAGATAGGATAGTTTTTATCTCAATTTATTGTCACAATATTGTTTTATTGCAATTATTTGTTAATTATAGACCTTTATTAAAGTTGATCCAAAATATCTGTGAGTTCCATAAATTTAATTGTTGCCAATAAAAAAAAAAAAATACGAGTTTATTTTCTTTCGACATAAAAATAAATACATTTAACCAAACGTGAACGTTAAATAACTATAAAAAGTTAAATTATGCATCTAACGAAAATTGACGTCATATAATCAATTTAAAGATTTTATTCACATTGATAAAGTGCTAATGTAGTTCTATCATAGATATAGTAATATATATATAGACCTATCATCCCCATGTTATCGTACAAAGATTTTTGATGCCGAAAAAAAAAGCTTTGGAATTAGCCATTAAGTGGTATTGAAAAAAAAAAAAAGAAAGAAATATGAATTTGAAACTGTATCTGGAGTTTTTCATTCCCGTTTAGTAAATAAATTATTTATAAATTTTATTTGCTAAAATATTCGTATGTATTCCCGTGTGTATGCACTCACGGAAAGACGGCCATATTTTGGTAAAAACGTCGTCTGTTCCCAAGTGAAAAGGAATAGCTTTTTTCTCCCCAACACTTTATATATACCATATTATATCTATGAGTTCTATACGCAAGCGAAGTGTGACTCACTGACTGTCTGTACAGCCAAGAAAAAGATTTCCCATGTTAATCACCCATTGGATTTTTTGTAAAAAATTACTAAAAATCGAGGAAATTTATTTCCCGATTTTAATCTTTATATTTGGGTATAGATATGTATTATTTATCGCGTGCGTTAGATTAAATTATTTTGCTGTCAAATTGACAAAATTTTAATTTTAAATTTCAAAACTCTGTCGTCCTTGGCTTTTTTTTTTTTTTGTATTTGGCGATCAAAAGCGTAACACGAAAATATACATGCCAGATGTATGTATTGTACGAAATGTAATATGTATTATTCATTGTGCGTATGTATGACATGTAATATGTATTGTACGAAATATTGTTTCATATTATTCATTACTCTTTTAATAAAAGTTGTTAAAATAACCATGATTTTTGAAAGGAATTAAATATTTTCGCGAGATAATTTGGTGATATTCTTTTTTTCGCCAAGGATGACAGAAATGAAATCTATTCCGCTGCAACATATTAGCATCTTATATCAGATATTTTATTTAGACATTTGAAAACAAATTTGACTTCAAACTATGATAGAATATTTATCATTTTCCTTTTAATTAGTATATTATTAGTATATTAAAATTTAAAAGCATGGTATATAAAAAGTTTTTTTTTTTTTTTTTAAATCTTATAATTATTCTTATCTTAATCCTCAATGTTTCCCATATTTATTAACTTGAATTTGCTATTAAAATTTTAACATAGTCAAAAAGGTAAGCATTCAACTTCCAAGGTACGCATTCAACTCCTCGAAGTCAATCCACTTCATTTCACTTCTTGAGGTTTAATAACTGTTGCCAATCGTCGGGTATTAAGCTGTGTTCACAGCAGTGGCAGCTCGTACACTGAAAATAGGTCAGGGTTGCTACGCCACCGGGAAAACACAGGGAATTTCAAAATTCACCTAAAATACAGGGAAAACACAGGGAATTTCGAAATTTTCCTTAAAAACTGGGAAAATACAGGGAATTTTTCATTTCTTAGCTTTTCTCACCCAAAAAATTTTGATCTTTAATCTTCGCAAGAAAAAAAAATTGTATTTTTACCGCTAAAACAATAACGCTATTGCGTAGCGAAAGCGCATCCGTTTCTACGTGCACCCCCTTTCCTCTGTTTAGACCGTTCCACAGTGGAGAATCGTTTCTTGTTCTTTCGATCCGACAACTCCCGCACTGCTGCTACTGAGCGTGCGTGAAGAACTACTTGAAGCAAGTACGATCATTGTGGGAGGAGCGTTCTGGGTTTGTGTTCGTACGTAATTCTGAGGGAGGAGTAAAAACTTCGACTTCCACAAAGACAATTTCTTTCGGAATAATGGCAACGTTTCAAAGCGATGTTTATTCAGTGGATGTTAGAAACAACGTGTTTTGCTCTAAAGATTTCGTCATTTTCTGTATGTTTTTATGCCGTATGTTTCTTGTAATTCGCGTTTGAGTTGTAGATAATATTTAACAATGAGTCTTTCAAAGTCGATATACAATTCGGATTGGTCTGATAAAAATATTAATCCGGACTTTGCTGTTTGGGTTAGAGAAATTCCGAATGATCCCTACTCAGTGTATTGCTCATTTTGCAAGAAAAAATTTAGCTTAAGTAATATGGGAAAGGAAGCTCTTACGAGTCATGCAAAAAATAGCAAAAGACACAAAACATTAATTGACAATTTCGTGAAATCGTCATCACTAAACGACTTCATCGTACATAGTGCTGGAAATTCGGAAGGAAATGACAAGGTATGGTATCCCCAAAGCATCAACCTCAAGTCAACCTTTATCAGACTTTTTAGTGAAGGAAAATACATTTAAAGCCGAAATTATATGGGCACTGAAGCTTGTAGAATCTCATTTGTCATTTAATGCATTCGATAACGTAGCAGAAATACTTTCTCATATGTTTACCGATAGTGCTATAGCAAGTAAGTGCACATTAGGACGTTCAAAAATGGCCTATCTTATTTGCTATGGATTAGCTCCATTTTTTCAAAAATCCCTGCTTAAGTCTTTAGAAAACCAAAAGTATGTAGTGTGCTTTGATGAAGCCCTAAATCGAATTGCACAAAAATGCAAATGGATGTAATTATTAGATACTGGTGTGATGCAACAAAAAGGGTGTCATCAAGATATTTAAAATCTGTATTTTTGAGACGCACGACCGCCATAGAACTTTTTGAGAACTTTAAAGTTGTAATTTCAGATTTGGATGTGCAATTATTATTGCAAATTAGCATGGATGGTCCAAATGTTAATTTGAAATTTTTAAGACATGTAAAAGAGGAATTACTCTCTGAAAATGGTTCCAAAATTCTTGATTTAGGAACTTGTGGACTTCACATAATACATGGAGCTTTCCAGTTTGGACATAAGTCTACAGATTGGAAAGTAGATGTTACACTTCGATCTCTATATGGCCTATTTAAAGACAGCCCAGCTAGGCGTGCTAATTTTGTAGAAACCACAGAAACTTCAGAATTTCCTTTGAAGTTTTGTAGTGTTCGCTGGGTTGAGAATGTGGATGTTTGCGAGCGTGCTATAAAAGTTTTTCCCAATATAAAAAAAATATATAGCATCAAATGAAAATGCTTTACCAGCATCTGTCACTTGTGACAATGTTATCAGTGCTTGTCATGATAAATTGGCTGTTGCTAAAATAAGTTTCTTTTCATATATTGCCAACATTATTCATCCATTTCTTAAAAAATTCCAGTCACCTAAACCCATGGTCCCTTTTCTGTATGAAAATATCTTCATTCTTCTTAAGCAGCTTATGCAAAATATTGTTAAAGATACCAAAATAGAAGAAGGAAATACATTAGAAGCATTATTTTCCATTGATTTTGAGGATCCTAATAACCTGAAATTGAGAAAAAACACAGACATTGGAATTGTGACAGCAAGCTACTTGAATATTAGTAAAGCGTCTGAATCTGAACGAAGAAATTTTTTTGCAGAATGCTTTTTGTTTGTGAAGAATACCACAAAAAAAATATTTGAACGTATGTCCAAGAGCTTTGCTGTTTTGAAAGCTGCATCATGTCTAAATCCAAGTTTGTTCAAAAACAATCCAGTATTATGCAAAAAGCGAATGGTTGATTTGCTTCAGCTCCTTTATTCTAATGAGAAAATTTCGCCTACATGTTCAGAACGTGCAAAGATTCAATTTGATACTTTTTTGGAAAAACTGAAATGTGATTATAAAGAACCACTTCATTCATTTAATGAAGAAATTCGTTTAGATAATTTTTATTGCAGTATTTTAAAGTCAGAAGAATAACCTGATTTATGGGAAGTCATAAAAATAGTTTTGATATTGCCACATGGCAATGCAGCTGTAGAAAGTGGATTTAGTGTGAACAAGGATATGATAGTTGAAAATCTTAAAGAAGATTCTTTAATTGGTCTTAGAACTGTCTATGATGCCATACACTTTTACGGAGGTGTCTTAGAAGTCCCATTATCAAAGGAGCTAATTCAGCATGCAAGACTTGCACGTATGAGGTATCATGAAGCTTTAGAGAAGCAGAAAGATGAAGAAAAAAAAGAAAAGGAAGTAGAGACAAACAAGCGCAAAGTATCTCAGCGAATTAAGTTGTTATAGAAAAAAAAAAATGAAACTGATAAACGAAAAGTCTGCAGAAGTTGCACAAATTGATGCAGAGATATGTGAACTTGCAAAAAAAAAAAAGATTAAACATTTTTTCCAATTCATACAATTTATTGAATTTATATAAATAAAATTCTATCATTCATCAAAATATGTGAACTTATTTTTCTTTCTACTTGTTCATTTTAAATTTCATTAATTTAAGAATGACTGTTTTATCATTAATACTATCAAGAAATGAAATTTTTTAGTGTGTGTGTAGATTTAAATTTTAATACAACAGGTAAGTGATTAAAAACAGTTTTCTTTATTTATGCATTTTCTATTTTAATAAGATCTAGGTAACTGAATAAGAAAGAATTTTTGTACTTTATACCGTATATTTCTTAAATATTATGCCTATATATAAGTAATATTATTGAAATGTTGATTGCTTCTCCCCCCCCCCCCATATTTATTCCAGTGATAAGAATGAGGGAATATTTAATGTACGTATACGTGTATGTTGTACTTGTACCTTACCTGAGAACGACAAGTATACTTGCATGGACAGCGCGTGCACCTACAGGGAAAACACAGGGAATTTTTTTTCCAGATTTGAGTATCAACCCTGTAGGTAAAGAGGTAAACTGTATTTTTCACTGTATTCATTTATAGAATATAAATTTATATTTAAATAAGTATTTTTAGTTAATTTTAGTTAAGACCCTGCTTAATAAAAATTATGCATTAAAAATACTCCAATATTATTTTTGAGCTCTTCACCTATTTTTGGTTCACGAGCCGCCACTGGTTCACGGTCATTAATATGGTTAGGATTTCTACGGCTTCGCATTTTAAGGCAAATTTGTGGTTGTTATAGGGAGCTATTTTTTTAATATTAATGGTGTTAAGGTTAATAGGATTATTGTTATAGGTGGTAGAAAGCGTGGTAGTCATAGAAATCCTAACCACCAATTCCGCTATTAACGACTGTGTACACATTTTAATACCCGACATTTGGCAACAGTTATTAAACCTCAAGAAGTGAAATGAAGTGGACCGACTACGAGGAGTTGAATGTTTACCTTGGAAATGCTGGCAAGTGGAGTCGTCTCGTCATATTAGTGCTGTGAAGGATGACTGTGAAGTGCATGCCGAAATATATTTGCTTTTTCAAAAGGATGAAAATAAGGTATTTAAATTTGAATTGAAGTAAACGATAATCCTTTTAAAATTATACCATTTAAAATTAACTTTCCTTTATTTGCATAAAAAAATAATAAGGATATATATGTGCTTCCCGGGAACTAATATAGTGTTGGTCCACAAGTACATTTGATGATTTTTCTTTGGTGATTATGGTGAAATGCCATTTTTGCAAATGGTTGCCATGGAATTCAAGCATAAACAAAATCAAAACACATTTTTCAAAATGTCGTTGGCGTTATTATTAATATACAAAATAAAGTAAGCTTATTTTTAATTATATATGCCGTTATCGTTCAAAACAGCACCAAAGAAAAATCACTAAATCCAGTTGTGGACCAACACTATACTTGTACCAAAAAGTTTAATAAAAAAAGATAAATATAAAGAAATGGTGCTCACGGGGATGATAATTTAAGAAAATAACAAAGGATCCAATTCATAAAAAATGCTATTTTGGAAATCAAATTTCCAAACCTAAATTCAGTAACTTTTTTAAAAACATGTTATAATACAGATTTAGATATCAAAATTATCACCAACTTAAATGCTGGCCTATAATGGATAATAGAATATATTGATAAACAACAGTAAATTTCCAGTAATAGAAATATTTTTCTTAATAGCAACATTCACATTAATTTTATTATTTTTTACACCAAGGATCACATTTTAAATTTCCCGTGGAAAATGATGTCATGACAGAAAAATAATGTCATAAAAGAAACTTTTTCTATGGTGGCAAATAGAGTACCTTTATAAACCCGACATTTTTAGTTAATAATTTCATTAATTAAAATGATAGAATTTTCTAAGCAGCTGAAAAATAACTTCATAGTTTAATTTTTTATATTTCAGATTTTGTTGAGGCTGAATGTTCTAGTGCTCATTCTCCAAAAACACCTAAAACTCCAAGTGATGGTGAAAAAGGTGTATCAAACCAAAGACGTGTATTAGATACGCGAAGGCATTTAGTCATGCAGTTATTAAAAGAAAATGGTCTTTTCCCAACGGGTAACTCAATTTTTTAATGTATTCATTTTTAAAAAATTAAAATGAATAAATTATAAACATAAGTTATTAGTGTATTTTTAATACTCATCAACCCATTTGTATCTACTTATACATATCAAGATGTGATAAGTTAGGTATCTAAATTATGTTTTGGAAAAAAGCTGATTTATTTTTATTGCTATGTTAGCTTGTATTTTTATGGAAGAATCAATTGCAATGCATTTTAAAATATATTGGAGATGGCTGTGGTAGGGAAGATGAAATTGTAACACTTTATAACAACAAAACATCAAAATGAAGAAGCTCTTTAAAAATTAATGCAATACTTGGTTTGTAATCTCTTAGCTCTTATTTCATAAGAATTATATATTAACCGATATTATTTTGCTTTATTTTTTGTATAAGATTTATTTGGAATATTTTTGTTAAGAAAATAATGATTTTGTTTGTATGCCTATTTTATATTTAAAAAATTAAGTAACTCTCCATTTAATAAGTTTATTTTTCGAATTCTCAATTATTGTTTAAAAAGAAAGCTAATGCTGTAGTTCGTTAAGAATTTTATATCAAATTCTCTGAAATTTTTTCATTTCCTTTCAGCTCAAGCAACTGCACAGTTCCAACATATACATCAAGAAGCATTTCCAACAAAAAATACTTTACAGTTAAAGATTAGAGAAGTGCGTCAAAAACTTATGGCACAGAATGTTGGAACACCACAGCCTCCATTAACCCCCACTTCTAGCAGTGGGGGAATTAGTAACAGTCCAAATGCCAGTGCTAGTAATTCCTTCACTGATTCTTCAAGATCTGCAACAGTTTCTCAACAGTTTTTAGCTCCAGGACCTGTTGTTCCTGGTAATAACAAACCACGTCCATCTATTTCCTCACCTGTTCAATCACCCTTATGTGAGGGGACTAAAAGTACTTGTCCAGCAACAAGTTCCCCTGACAAACTGGCTGAATCTAGAAGTGATTCAATGTTAAATTTCATGGAACAGAGCTGATAATACTGATATCAATTTTTGTAAAACCGTTTTTCAACTTAACAATCCATGCCAGGATTTAAAAAAGAAAATAAATTTGTGAAACAAAGAAACTGAAATTTGAGTGCCTAGATTCTTAAAAGCATTTAATTCTTCTTTTTCATTAGAAATGAAAAAAAAAATATATATATATATATATATATATATTATCTTAAGCTTATGTGTTTGTATAGATGTATAATATATATATTTTAGAATTGTACTTTGTCAAAGTACTTTCTTTATATTTTATACATCAAGTTACATGAGGTGATTATTTTCTCTGAAAAACTTCCTCAGATTACTAAAAATTTTATAATTCAGGAAAATTTCAAAATTAGTACTACTTTGTTTATCACATTGATTTTCCCCCCATGTTTTGTCACTGATCTCAAAATCATTATTTCCTGCATTGAAATGTTTTGGTTAGGCTATACATGAAAGTAATGTATTCAGTATGAGTATTTCAATTTCAAACAATATTTAGGTTGTTTTTCATTTGAGGGCTGCCATGCTCTTTGTATTTGATGACTCATAAACATCAAAACCCAAAGATAGTATTATTTATATATCAAAAACCATTTGAGATTTTCTTCTCTGGTGCATTTCATAAGCAAGATATGTAATAAGTAATAAAAAAGAAAAGAAATAAACTAATAAATATATAAATAAGATGTTTGAAATTTATTTAGTTTGAATTTGTTATTATTAAATTTATTATAATAATTTTAATTATTCCTTTTGGCTTGCCTTTAACTAAAAATTTTTAACATGGTTTCATAGTGTATAGCAGGTGCCACACACACAGAAAAAAGAAAAAAAAAAATATATATATATATATATATATATGGTGGTTTTTAAATAGAAAAATACTAAATTTAAGATTAATTTCATTAGTTTGTAATTTGGATTGTAAGTAATTTAAAAAAGATAAGAGTCGGAAAGAATGTAATTATTATATTACTGATAAGAACTGTTAGTAAGTTTTGAATAAGAAAGTTTGGTATCAATCTTAGGTTCATTGGTTTCCTGCTGAAACCAAATATTTTAACATATTTTTAATGTAACTTTTTTTTTTTTAATCTTTTGTTCCTGATGAAGAAGCCATGTTACAATTTTGACGTGAAGCAACTGTTGTGAATTTTTCAATTTATAATGTTTATTTATTAAATTAATTAGTATTTGAATTTAATCAGGTTTATATATAGATGTTTCAGACAAAAAATTTCTTAAAAATTAAACATGCTAATATATATATATATATTTTTTTTTTACATATTTATGATTAACTATGTATATAATGCCATTTTTGTAACTAGTTTACAATTTTCAAAAGAAAATAAGCAGTGTACATTAAAGTGTAAAGTAACCCTAGACTTGCAAGATATAGGTTTGGATGGTTATTGCTCTTTGGCTATTCCTTTACTAAGGTTAATTAAAATTTCAAACTACTTAAAATGAATTCTGAAACAAAATGAGCATTCATAACAGTGCCAGCATTCAAAGCTGGTATCTCTTCACTGTAGGTTAAAGCATTAACCATTCAGCAGTCAAATGGGTGAGAGGTTAGTTATAGGACATTTTAATAAATGTTCAAGAGCATTTTCATTTTATGCAATGCATTTAAATTATTATTTATAAAAAAAATTATAGATTATATACTATAGCTGCCAACATCTCCAAATGTTTTAGAAAATGCTATTTTAAACTTCATAATAAACGCAAATTAAAATTTACCATAAAATATAAATGAAATTTTATAATTATGTCATATTTTTAATTTTTACTTTACATATGTGTAGTTATGTAGTTTTTTACCTACAAAACAATTTAAATAAAAGATAAATGAAACTTTTATTCGTGAAAATTTTGTTTGCAATTGTATGTAATCTTGTAAATATCTAGTACTTAATACTCTTTGTAATTAAATACTTTTTACAAATCTAGGCTCACTCAAATTTTATGGTTTTATGGTAAAGGAATTTTGTATTTTGTATGCAGTTCAGTGCCAGTATGACCTGTAACTTATTTAAATGAATGTGTATAGATTGTATGATGGTAAATTCTTTAAAATAGTACTAGTCTAAAGCCAGTAAAAAAACGAATTTGTTGGCTGTTATTTCATTGGTTAAAATGGTAATTGCAGAATCTCTGATTTTAATTTTTAAATTAGCATTGACTTAACCAAAATAATAATAATTTAATTTTTAAAAGTTTTTAAAACTATTAAAATATTCCAATTTGTTATATTTTTAATGCATCATTCGTTGATTTTAAAGTATACTTGTTAATGATTAAAATCTAAAGTTTTTTTTTTTTTTTTTTTTTTTTTTTAAATTATTATTTGGTGTTTTCTTATGATCATTTTAAAAGATTTGCTCTACCAATAAAATAAATATTTTCTGTATATATGTAGTAAATAAAAAATATATTAAGTTATTTAAAAGGATTACATTTACTAATAAAATTATACCTTAAATATGTTATCCTTTTTAAAAAAAATATGCACTTACAGCAAATATATTTCAAATATGTCTCTTATTCATCTTCAGTGCATCACTGTGATACTGTCTTTCACTCGATTGTTTTCGTCCTTCTGATCGTTGACTCTTTTCAATTCACAGGACTTTTTTGTCATCAGCAGGGATGGAACACGGGCGCAGAATTCATACCGGTATCAATGTAAGAAAATTTTCTACTCCTTAAATCAACGATATTAAAGTTAGAGAAATTTCTTAAACAGATTCCGGTATGAATTCTGCGCCCGTGTTCCATCCCTGCATCAGGTGTTGCCATGCGGATGGTATTACGCTATGCTTACAATCGTTAATAGATAGACTGTTAGTGATTATTTCAATGGCTTCTCTTTTGAGAGCATAATGGTGGTTATTATAGGGGCTATTTTTTGGGTGTTTATTGTATTAAGTTTAATTGGGTTAGTTTTATGGGTGGTGGATACCCAGGTAGCACAGTATGGTATTTTCAACGTTGAACAAACGGCAATGCATTCCATTAAATTATAGTTTTTCCGTAACGTTAATAATCTGAAAATATGTCTCGTTGATTTCCTCATCTTTCAACGGTTGTTTTAATACATTTTACAACGTAAAAAAAACCGTTGTAAAAGGGTTGTACGAAAACGCAATACTGTCGTTTTTTTTTATAACCTAAAAAAAAAAAGTTGTAAAATGGTTGTTCAGAATCGCAATACTGTCGTGCTTTTTATATCAGTTTTAAACAGCTTTTCTTATGTCTTATAAACGTTGAAATCCAAGAAAAATAGCTATCTCCATATATCCATTGAATTTTTGTTTCTAAAATATTGCTAACAATTTAAATAAAAAAAAAAATTAATAGAAAAAAAAAAAAAAAAATGGAACATTCTTTTTTACTTAATTTTTAGACTTTTTTTATTACTAATTTTATTACTTTTTTAATACTCAATATACGAAAATATTAGATTCGTAAAAATTTTCAACTTCCGTTTTTCGAGGAAAGCTAAATTTCATAGTACATACAACTGCACAAAATATAATATGTGAGACAACCAATATAAAAACGAATGCTGAATTAGTTAAGAGTGTGTATCAGCAGACAGGTGATGCTCTCATTACTCACTTTCAGAGATTTTTACATGACATCTCAACATCAGTTAATTAAAATTGCTGCAAATTCTGTATATAACACCTTTATTCTGAGAAGCTGTATAAAACTTTAGTGCATGTTAAATAACATTATATATAGATTATTTTTTCAGTAAATATGAAAAAAGTAAAATTTTACAAAAGTACAGTTTTAAAAAAGAGTATTAAATATTTAAAGTTAGATCAACCCCTGAAAATTTAAGACAAGAAATCAAACATAAAATTAAAGAAGGGAAAAAGAAACACTCACTTCATTACTTGAAAAATCTTGTTTAAATAAATACAGCATCCACAATTAGACGAGAACTCTGTAATTTTTAATATTATGCTAGCAGGTAAACACACCCAAAACCAAAGAATATTATAACTTTCAGCTTTTAAGGGAATTTACCAGCTAGCAAGTTGTTTGGAAATTACGTAAAATGTCGGAAAACTTTCGTACCATTTTAACAGGAAAGCGATATTCATCTTCTTTCACATCACATTCACTTTCAAAATGGCACGCGTCGTATCGTAAGACGCTTTTGAGGTTTGCCACAATATACTTGGCGATTTCGCATGTAGAACGGGAGGGAAAAAGCGTACATTAGAACACCTTCGTTAGCTACGGTTTCCGAAAGCTAAAGAACATTCTACTATACTTGTTAATATAATTTGCCGAAAGCGTCCCTTCTTATCATGTTAGAAGTTCTTTCGCAGCACACCATATCTTCTAAAACTCTAAAGAAAATTATATTATAACACGCACATCCCGCCAATTCACAATCGTGCATCGATATCAAGTTGAAGAGATTCAACGTCATTTGACAGAAATAATGACTTATAAAAAGCACCTATTAATTCGTTGAAAAAACATATTTTTTATTAGAATCAAAAAGGAAAACAAAAACTAATAAAATACCTATTTTAAAACGTCGAAAAAATAACAGAAAAAGTACAACCATAAAATAACGTTTGTTATAGGTTTTCTTTCTTACTGTGTAAATATTCGAAATTGTTCAGTGAGAATATTGCGAAATAAAAACTATTTTTCAACGGACATAAAATAACGTAACCAATTTTTCACTGTTCAGACTTATTTGCAACGCTATAACAACGTTATGTGTTACCTGGGTAGAGCAGTAGAAAACTTATTAAATTTTATATCTGATAGGTGTTCTTTTTTGCGATCATTCGCACCTGCTACATAGGTATGACAAAACGTTGTATTAATGATCGCGGAAAAAACACCTTTCAGATATAAAATTTAATAGGTTTTCTACTGCTCTATTCACCACCCACAAAACTTAATACAATAAACACCCAAAAAAATAGCCCCCTAAAATAACCACCATTATGCTCTCAAAAGAGAAGCCATTGAAATAATCACTAACAGTCTATCTATTAACGATCGTGAGCATAGCGTAATACTATCTGCATGGCAGCACCTGATGACAAGAAAGTCCCGTGAAGTGAAGAGAGTCAACGATCAGAAGGAGAAAACAATCCAGAGCGAAAGACAGTATCACAGTGATGCACTGAAGATGAATGAGAGACGTATTCAAAATATATTTAAGGTATAATTTTATTAGTAAATGTATATTAAGTATATTTAAATTAATAATTTATTTTGATTATTGGAAATATAGTGTTTCAATATAGAATGGAAGATGTCATTAAAGTATTCTTAAAAATATAGAAATATGATTAAGATTTCTTAAGTTAAATTTCTTGAAATTATCTGTTGTAAAATAAATTTTTAATTTCAGTATCATGCTTTTGAAGTTATACTTTGAAGTACATGGATTAATATTTCATCCTAATATATTTAACTGAAGGAATGTGCCTTGTTGCCTGATTAGTTTCATTTCTTGCAAGTTATATGAATTTTGGTGTTTTTAAAAAAGTATTAATTATTTTAATTTTTTTTTTTTTAAACTTTTATGTCTTAAAAGCTAGTAAACTAACATTTATTAGTCTTTGGTATGTCTAAATAGAGTCACAATAAACTTCCTGATTATTTAGTTGCATTTTTGATTTAAAAAAAAACTTTAATGCAATGGTATACATCCCCCATCTCTTCCTGAAACTTTTCTTGTCGGCTATATTCATTTGATACATAAAATTCAATATAAAATAAAAACTTTTTTTTTCTTTATTAATGATTCTTAATGTTTATACAGTCAACGCTCCTTTTAATGACAACACATTATAATAAAGACCATTCTATTATGACGATCAGTGATAAAATTCCCAAATGTTTCCCTATGCACTTTACGTTATTTTACTTCCAGTTTAAAACAGCTATTCAGTATCGTCTAGTCTCAATATGACGTCTAAATTCAGCAGACAATCTTCCCGGTATGTTTCTAAACATATAACTTGAAATGACCTTGATTATTGTATTGCCAAGATTCGTAGTTAAATATAGTAGTTTACAGTGTAATGAAAAATTATGTTTTCCAAAAATCACACATGTAGAAAAGAACCATTTTTGATGTTTTTTTGAGAAAATAAATGTTTTATTCCTTTATCATTTTTTTTTTTTTTTTTGGGGGGGGGGGGGGGTAAATATAATACTTATTACGAGTGTATTTCAAGCAGATTAAAAATGAATTTTATCTGCATTATTTACATTTTAATTTCTAAATACAATGAAAATTTAATTTCAAATTGTTATGAGCAAAAGTTTTGCTTCTTTCTTAATAAATCAAAATTTGCAACAAATTTAAAAAATAGTGTTTAATTAAATATTATTGGCTTTTCTTTAGTTTGGAAATTTTAAATTAATGGTTTTAATATATATAACCTCACTATTTTATTTGTTTTCATCTTGAAAGATAAGCGATTTATTTGAAGAATATTACTTTTTTATAGAATTTTTCTTTTGTAAATTCATTATTTTTCTTTTTGGCAATTATATATCATATAAAATAAGTTAAGTTGTTGGCAATAAATTCTGTATGTTTCAGTATGGTAAAGAAAGAAATATAACTGATTGTAAAAAATGTCTTTAAGAACCTAAAGATATCAATATTTTAAATTTTAATATGAACAGATGGTATGTAGGTCTAAATTCCAAAAAGTCACTTTCCAAAAAGAAAAGAAAAAAAAAAAAAAAAAAAAGGGAACTCAAATTTTGTAGATTAATGAAAGCCTAGAATTTAATCTCTTTAAGTGCAGCAGGATAAAAAGTATGTTATGTAATAAAAAACATTTCCAAGTTATCTGTAAAAAAAAAATATATATATATATATATATATATATATATATATATTATTTTAATGATAAACATTAATCAATATTTTAAGTGTGACTCTTTTTTTTTTTTTTTTCCCCTGCTTAAATCTTTGAAGTAATATATATATGTATTGAAAGCAATTAATCAACTGTTGCCAGATTCTAATTTGTAAATTTCAATCAATGTACAACACATACAAAGTAAAGTGAAGTCATGTATTGGCAATATATATATATATATATTACACTGTGATTCCCATGTTAGTGGAATTTCCCCATTTCAATTTTATTCTCACATTAATGTTTTTTTTTTTTTTTTTTTTTTTTGTCTAATTTATTTTAAGAAATTACCATGCAATTAATGTTCAATAAGTGACAACTATTGTGAATAATAATCTGTCATTAGATCACTCTAAAAAATTGCCATCATAGGCTTTACGTAATTCTTACAATTTTGTTTGCTTCAATATTTATCTAACATTTTTTTATGTAATCTTGTTTTGTCCCCTCCGCTACCTTTATATATATTTTTTTAAAACTAGAATAAGTTTTAAGAAAGCTATTCTCATATGATCATTGATTCTGCAATATATAAATATTCATGAGACCAGATTTTGAACTTCCAAACACGTGACATTGAAATTAGTATAAATTGTTGTTTTTATGAATTCTGGAATTGAAATGTGTTTATATGTATATTAATCATAAGATTGCAATAACTTTTAAGCAAATATTGTTGATTAAAGATGTTGCATCTATTTTGTACATAATGAATAAATGTATATATATAAAGTTTTAGTTCTTTAAATTTTTACTTTTTTTTTTACTGTATATATTAGTATTCCTGTCTTCACTGAAATTTGCCGTAATATATATATATTCTCTATTAGAAAACCATTTCAGCAAAAGGTTTAAAAAAAAAAAAAAAAAAATTAAATAAATAAAAAATTTAAGCTAAGAAAACTATCTTTCATTTTAAGAACAAATTATGATTTATTATCAACTATAAAAGTTTGATTCCTTTTAAGCTGGAAATAGAAGTGAATTCTTCCTTATAGATGTGTGCATGCTATGCTCCATTACATAATATTTAAATATAATACACGTGAAATTTAAATGTATGCTTGTAAATTTTTTTTTGAGGTGAAAAACAATTTCTTTATTTGTTGAGTTATGCTTAGTTTTATTTTAATCTTTATTTTTATTCAAATAATTTAAATAATTTTTACGTGAGAGAAAGATTTGCATAGAAATCTATTTTAAATATTTATAATAAAATGTATTCTATTAAACCAGATCAAAAAAATTCAATTTTAGTGATTGAGTACATAAAAAATAATTGCTAGTTAAGTTTATCTTGAGTCTCTTTGTAATTTGGAGCATTTTTGGTCCTGGCCCTAAGTACTCTTAAAGTTATTTTAAACTTAACTGTTAAATCAGAAAGCTGTAGGAATCAGCTGTTTAGTTATAATATAAATTAAACACCTTCCCTTTAACCCATTTTAGGCCAGGCATAGAAATTTTATAAAATGTGGTATTATTTTCATATGCTTAAATTACATTAATTAAGACCCCAAAAAAGTTCCGTGCATGAAAAATAATATTTTATTTAAGAAATAAAATGATGCATATTTAAATAAAAAATGTAAATGAAATTTTCTAAGTTTTTTATGACATCCATTTTCATTTTTATTTTATTTACAGAACTTGCAACTTTAATCCATTATAAAAACATATGATTAATCTTAAGTGAAATAATTATACATTTCCAAAAAGTCGAATTTGTCAATAATCGTTTTAAGTTAGAAAACTAGCGTATTTCAAAAATTTCTCAACAAAAAGTATTTACTCCAATTGAATTATTAATATTTAATAGATGTCTTTAGAAATCTTAAAAATAGCAGAAAAATAAAATTAGGGAAAAATATACGTCACAGTGTTAATAAAAAATATTTACTGAAATGGTGCATTTACGCTTTGGCTAAAAATGGGTTAAGATTTATATGGGTGTGTATATATTAAAGAAATAGTGTGCCTGGCAGGAATACTAATTATACTAAATTTGTTTGGTTATGTTTTGGAAGTAAAATTTTCCATGCCAATTCCTGTTTTTAGTTTGTTTTGTATGTATTTATGTGTTTGGCAGCTTCTGATTTGTTATAAATTGTTGGAAAGGGGGATTGGATAAAAGTTGTAAAAAAAAAATCTGTTTAAAAAAGAACTGTAAATAAGGCCTTTAGTCATATGCAATGTACAAATATGTAGAAATAAATTGTAGATTTTAGTATTTATACTTTTGGTATTGTAATTAATTTCTCCTTTTATTTTAGTATTTTCCAATGCTCAACTTTTTAGTCATACTTGAGCAAAATGGCAATCTCAAAATATGCAGTTCCTTCTTTGGTATTTTGTGATAAATTCTTTATTCTTCTTTTTCTTTATCTAGAACTGTGCAATTTGTTTTTCTTTTTGGTTTTGTCATTACAAAATGTACATAGAATTATTAATTAAAATAAATTTGTTATATTTTCAAACAAGTATCGTTATCTTCCAGAGTATTTCAAAATAAAATAGTAACAATTTCTATCAGAAAATGTTTTTTTAAATATTTGTTTGGTTTGATTCTATATTAAATTCATTGCACAATAATAGATTTTTAATTTTCCACCTTGTTAATTATTATAAATGAATGACATTTGAATTTAACAGTTAAATGACATATTTATATATAATAACATAGATGGGTAAACCCTTGTATAATGTAAAACAAACATTTGAGAAAAACATGATTATTTGCAATTTTACAAAACTATTTTATAGATTGTTTATTGCTTATCTCCCAAGTTTATAAATAAATTTACTCTAAATAAATACTTGGTCCTTTAACTTTTTTAGCATCTTTGCAACATATTGTTTTAATGATTCATAAATTAAATATAAGCAAAGTATGAGCATGAGTAATATATATTTAATCTTTTTATCGAAACAGGGAATAACTTGTTGAATAACAAATGGTCTAAAGATAGACAGCTCAAAAATTAATTATTTTTGGTGTAATGCAGGGCTTGATTTGAATGGTAATGCACTAAAAACTCATCTCCCATACTTTTTTTTTTTTTTTTTCAACGAATTTTTTGCATATTCGACCAAATGCTTAGGAACACAATATGATTTACTGAAGCTCACTAGTGCATAATTTTTGTTAAACAAAAGTTCCTGAATTATTATTTTTATCCTCTATCCCTACAATCCTTATTTATTCTTTACTTAAGAAAAAATCGTATATCTGTAATGTAATTTGGCACATATTCTTTTTTTTTTTTTTTTTCCCTTTCCTACCTCCTCAACTAGAGATTAGTGGTTTTCTCTCACACTTCTCATGTAATGGCCAGTAATTTTTAGAATTAACGATAAATTAATATAAATTAAAGAATTGGTGTACAATAAATATTTAAACTTGCACACGCTAGAGATGTAAAATTTCCGGAAATTTTGAGGCGGTAGAAAAAAACCAGTTTTTTTCCATTTTTTTTCTGGAAAAATTGGAAAAAATGGGAAAATTTGAATTTTTACAGATAAAAATAAGGTTTCTTAACAGTTAAATATCTTAGAAAATATAAAGTGTTAAATATTTACAAATACTTGCAATCCATATTCTTCTTTCCTTAACAGAAACATAGAAAAAGCTTTTACTATTAAAAAAAATGAGCCTTTCTGTTTCACAACTACCACTACCAGTACCTTTCCTTGTACAAAACACCAAAAACTCGTCAAATCATCATTCAAACATTAATTCTGCATAGAGTGTGCATTCCTATGGAATATTCTTCTCCTAGCAGCATTAATACAATAAATTTAGATTAGAATCAAACCGACAATTATATATATATATATATATATAAACTTGAACGTGATTTCTTTATATCCGAAACCCGAAAATTAAATAAAATTTAATGATTCATATGAAACTAATGCAAAACTTTTTAAAGTTATAAAATAAAATAAATTTTCATTGACACGGTAGTAAATAATTAAAAAAAAAATTAAAATGGATTTACTGATACACTAAGTTAAAAATTTAAAAATCTGAAAAAGAGATTAATAATTTTTAATCATTTATGTGTGTTGTGTTCTTCAAGAGTACAAAAATATGCTTTAAGTTTAGTATATATACACATATATATATGATTTCTCTTTGTTTATTGCCTTTCTGCGATATGTATGTAATAATTTGTGTACACGTATAATTTAATCATGGGAATATATAGCATGTTTATAATTATAATAAACAAATTCCTGTTTAATATGATAAAATTTTTTGAAAGATGTTCTCAAGTCGACCCGACTCATTAAAAACTTACCAGCAGGAAAAAAATTCAGTTAATCTAATCCAAACCCAATCCACAAGAAAAATAAATCAGTCAACACAGCCCCCAAGAAAAAAATTCAGTCACTCTAACCCATAAGAAAAATTGATCAGTTAACCTAAACCTAACCTAACATGCAAGAGAATTCAGACTTTAGTAGGAATTTCAGACTTTTCTTAATTTTTTTAAAAACAATTTTCAGGTTTTTTATTCTAAATATTCTTATTTTTGTTCAATTTTCTTTCTTTTGACTGTTTCTAAACAACTTATTTTCATATGTTCTCTATTTTTGTTTATAGAAAATATGGTTTTGTGTATCTGTTTCTTGTTTTATTACTAAAATTAAATTATCTTTGAGTTTTGCTGATACTTTCTGTCTATTTCCCACTCTCATCTCTGAAAAATTTAATCAACCACGACCCAAACCTGATTGCAGGGCAAGCTCGGGTAAAATCGGTTTACTGGACCTGACACTGGACTCTAATTCAGATTTTTCACTTAAAATGAAATCAATCACAAAGGTAAAATAAAAGTTTAATTTAAAGTTAATTGAACTTCAGAAATTTAAAATAACATTTTATTATTGATTTATTATTATTATTATTTATATAAAGGATGGCTAACTATTGTAAAGGCCGATATGAATGGAAGGTGGCTAATGTCAATTAATGCTAGAAACTTTAGCTACTGGAAACATGCTTTTATTTCCGGAAACAGCACTTTAATGAAACATGATAAAAGGCAAAAGAACACATAACGTAATGTAAGTAAAACATATATAACAACTCAGGAAGGGTAAAAGCAAAACATAATGACACACAACTGCCGTGACATGAAAATTAACGTTCTCTTTTTAACAGTCTCTTGACATGCGCTGCATGGCCGAGGCGCGCGCCGCTTATGCGCGATTACTCAATTGCGTGAGCAGTCAAATCATAACACTCCTCCCTCCTAGTTAATGTGGCACAAAATCTCTGTATCTTTCTGGTTTCCTAATTACTCGTCTTGGATGGGATGGTAGATCTTCAGGTATTGGTAAAGGCACAGCACTCTCAGATGGAACACCTGGAGCCTGTTGTGTTGTGGAAACTGGAAGCCTTTCATGAAGCTGCTCCTGAACCATCGCTGGTTCAACAGGTTCAGACTCCTGCAATGACTCACTGGACGGTGGACTAACAGTAGGTGGTGCACGTTTCATCATCTGATCAACATGACGACGCAGCACTTCCCCAGACGCAGTAGTGGCTCGATACGACACAGGACCCGTCGATTCAGTAACCACAGCTGGAATCCACTCTGCCCCAGGAGAAAAGTTCCGAATCATCACAGGATCATCAACCTTGAATTGTCGCAGTGGTCTGGTGTCTTTCTCAAAAGTTAGCTCTTGCTTCTCTCTTTGGTCTTTAAGAAAATGTGGGTGTAAACGGTCTAGGCAACTTCGTAGTCGTCTTCCCATCAACAGCTCACCTGGGCTAAGGCCTGTGACTGTAGAAGGTGTAATATGTTGATGTAAAAGGAACTGAGAAAGACGTTTCCTCCATGTTCCCTTCACAATACGTTTCAAAGAGTCTTTAACACTCTGGACAACTCTTTCTGCCTGACCATTTCCAGCTGGCCGTCGAGGAGCAATCAACACCCTACGAATGACATTTCCCTCTAGGAATTTTTCATACTCTTTTGATTGAAATGGTGGACCATTATCAGAGACCACAACGTCTGGAATTCCGTGAGTTGCAAAAATGTCTCTTAGAACATCAATGGTGAATGTTGCAGTTGTTGAGGACATTTCCTTCACCTCAACATACTTTGAAAAAGAATCCACAATTATCAGGAACTTGTGTCCTTGGAACGGACCAGCAAAATCAACATGGAGCCGGGACCATGGAATTGTAGTTATCTCCCATGGGTGTATGGGAACTCGTGGTGGTGCATGCCTAGTTTCTTGGCATGACATACAACCTGCTACATAACTTTGGATATCAGTGTCCATACGTGGCCACCACACATAGCTTCGAGCTAGAGCTTTCATGCGCTCAATTCCTGGATGAGCCAGATGCAGCTCCTGCAACACGAGCTGACGTCCTCTTTCAGGTATGACTACCCTATTACCCCAAAGGAGACAATTTTTATGAGCAGACAACTCATTTCGTTTAACATAATACGTATGAAATTCTGAACCCAGCTCTTGTTCCGGCCATCCCTTTAACACAAAATTTAGAACTCTCGATAATACAGGATCCCTACATGTAAATTTAGCAATTTCCTTTGCACTTAAGGGAGGACATTCCAGATCTTCCATAAAAAGAACTTCGTATGGGGGAGGAACCTCAGAATCAGGCACCGGTTTTGGAATTCTACTTAAAGCATCAGCATTCCCTATTTTCTTCCCTGGTCTATGCTCAAGGGAAAAATTATATGCATTTAACATAAGAGACCAGCGTAACATACGGGGGGAAATAATTTCAGGAGTCGCTTTAGTTCGGTTAAATAACCCCAATAATGGCTGATGGTCAGTAATGACTGTAAAAACATGCCCATAAAGAAAGTGGTGAAATTTCTTTATAGCCGAAACTATGGCAAGCGCCTCCTTATCAATCTGAGCGTAATTACGCTCAGCTGATGTCAGAGTCCTAGATGAAAATGCTACTGGCGCCTCACGACCATCCTGCATTCGATGGCTTAATACGGCCCCCACTCCATAAGGAGACGCATCACATGTGAGAATTATTGGTAATGATGCATCAAAAGGTACAAGCACTTTAGAGGAAGAAATTAAATCTTTTAAGCCATTAAAGGCATCTGTATGAATTTGTGTCCACTTAAACTCAGCATTATTGTCCAACAACCTATGTAAAGGCTCAGCAATTTTGGCCTTATTCTCTAGAAACCCATGATAAAAAATCAGGGTTGGCAGGTTTTTGACACGTGACAGTTTATGACGGTTTAAACCATGGTTAAAACCGTCATGTCAAAAACCACCTTGTCAAAAATGTCAAAAACTGTCAAAAACCTACATTTATAATTTAATTGTCGTATGAAAAATTAGCTTAATAAAATATAGTTCATAAGGATTTTTTGAAAAGTAAATAGAATGATGTTCTTTGAAAACAACATTTTGATTAATATAAAAAACAAAACTTTAGGCTTTTAAAATTTTACTATGAATTATTTCTATGTTCATTCAAAATATGCTGTGATACTTTTATATATTATTATGAAATTTATTTGTAACTATGCTTGATATAGCCCATGTTAAACTTAGTTATGCGATACTTTAAAAATATAGTTGTTTTCAATAAGATATTATTTATCAGTGTTTTAAAAGGTAAACATAATACATATTAATGTTTTTGGAGAAACATTATTATAACATTTTAATTAATATAAAAACAAAACTTTAGGCTTCTAAAAATTTATGATTCATATATCATTGACATTATCATTTTGATTGACAAATCCTTTTATTTGCAATACAGCATTGTATAGTTCAATTTTTTTAGTATTGTGCTTTTAGTATTATGTATTTAACCAGTAAAATAAAAATGCATAGCCTAATATTTTGTATTTAAATATTTTATAGAAAAATATAACTTTTTTTTTTTTCTTAATGACTGCTGATATTGCAAGTTTTTAAGAAAAAGTAATAATTCTGAATGTTAAAAAAGCTTGAATTGTGTCTGAAATTCATATAATTACCGTGAAACACGAGAAATATGAATGCTTTCTGGACATGTATAAATTGTAATAAATGTAATATTTACCCGTACAGATTTTAAAAAAAATTATTAGTCTAAGCTGTAGGGCCCACCAGCAGCCAAGTGGTACTACGCTCAAAGCTGGTAAACGTGAGGTGTAGGGTTTGATCCCAGGGCACACTCGTTGGCCTAGCCATTCAGAGTTTTTCATGTTTTTCTCCGAAACTTGTATAAATACAGGCTAGGACACTGTAGACAGACCACCCACATGGAGGGCAATACCCCTTAGGCCTAAGATACTAGAGTAGTCAATCAGCCTTACTCCCAAAACATCGAACACCAATAGTCCAAGCTATAAACAGGTACAAATATTTATACAATCAATAATAATAATAAACAGATAAAAATTCATTAATAAATGATAAGTATAATAAATGTAGATTAAAAATATAATTATTTTCAAATTCATATTAATTTACTGCCCACATATATTATGTTTTACTTAAAGAAAAAGAAAAAAAATCCAGTATTCCTGTGTTTTCATGTCTTATGTGAAAATTCATAAGTAACTTCGGAATTTTAGAATTTCATAAATATTAATATAAATAAGCATAAACATACAAAATATAATTGTATGCATACTTCGTATATATTTCTTAGATTATAAACCAGTATATTTACCTAATTCCTTATAAATTATCTACAAATTGTTTTCAGATTTCTTAATTTATAAACAGCATAATATTTAGATATTCACTTGTATATGGCAAATATTACTAAATCCTATTTCTAACCAGATTTTAGCTCATTTATAGATGTTGAATTTTGACAATACAGGTTTTTGACGGTATAGAGGTTTATGACAGGTTTTTGACGGTTTAAACCATGTTTAAACCTTTGTCATGTCAAAAACCACTTTTTGACGTCAAAAACCCAACCCTTAAAAATTAATCAACCCAAGGAAAGCACGTAACTGCTGTTTGTCAGTAGGAATTGGTACAGCACGGATTGCTTCAACCTTGGATTTAGATGGGTGTATACCCTCCTTATTGACACGATACCCGAGAAAATCTACCTCTTTTACGCCGAAAAGGCATTTTTCCTTTTTCGCTCTCAAGCCTGCCTTTTTAAGCTGACTCAAAACTTCAGATAAACGGAATGCTAACTCCTCACGTGTCTCTGCACGGACTAGGACATCATCAAAATAAGGTATTACCCCCTCTAAACCTGCAAAGAGTTCTTCCATTAAGCTCTGGAAAAGCCCTGGAGCTACATTTACACCAAATTGGAGTCTGTTTACTTTGAAAGCCCCCTTATGAGTTATTATGGTCTGAGCTTCTGCAGATTCCTTATCTACGCGCAGTTGTAAATAAGCCTGGGCCAAATCAATTTTTGCATAGAATCCACCCCCTTTCAAATTAGATAACAAATTATTGATTGCTGGTATAGGATAAGGAAAAGCAGACATAGCCTTATTAAGTGTAGTTTTATAATCCCCACAGAGTCTCACCTTCCCCGATGGCTTTAACACTGGAACTACTGGAGTAGCCCACTTGGGATTATCATAAGGTTCAATAACTCCCTCTTCAAGAAGCTCTTTTAATGCCATCTCAATTTTAGGTCTGAGTGCTAAAGGTACATTTCTAGCCTTACACCTAATAGGTGGAATTTTGGTGTCTATTGGAAGCTTAACTGCTGGACCAGTATAAGTCCCCAATCCCTCACTAAAAACTTCAGAAAATTTATTCACAACCTCTTGAACAGGGTCGGAAATAGAATGTATTCCATTTATAGATATACCCAAAGGCTCAAACCATGAATACCCCAGAATGTTTGTACAATTAAATTCTGCAACTAAAAGTTCCAATTCTGGGTTAAATTCTTTAAATTGTACTCTTACAGTACATTTCCCAACAAGGTTTATATTGTTTTTTTGAAAATCTCGCACCTTTACTGAAGTAATATTTAATTTTGGCTCTTGAGCTCCAAATATTTGTTTAAAAGTATTTAAGCAGATTATGGAATAGTAGGATCCTGAATCTACCTCCATTTTAATCTCATGCCCTTCCAATTTAATCACAACATGCTCTTTAAGGGAATTGCACTGTACAGAATTCAAACAGTACTCATTTTCCAAAGGACTAACCACTTCAATGTCATGTAATTTCTGAGAATTTGAATTTTTGTACTTGTCACGTTTTGCACGACATACACGCTCTATGTGGCCTTTTTTACCACACCCCCTGCAATTAGCATCTCTAAACCTGCAATTCTTACGTTCGTGCTGTTCCCCACATCCAAAACAAACATTTTTAGCCGAAATTTTAGTATTTTTATCGATCTCGAATCTTCGTTTACGCTCGTTTTTTCCTTTTCCAGCCTTCACATAATCAACGAACTCCGAGCCTGCAACACGACCCGAATTTAAAGAATGCATGCTTTTAACCTGAGACGCCGCGGATTCACAAGCTAAAGCTTTAGATACGGCATCCTCGAGAGTTAAACTTGTTTCCGATAACAGCCGTCTTTGCACTCCCTCATCTCTTAAGCCGCATACGAGCTGGTCGCGAAGCCTCTCCGTCAAAGTTGCATCAAAATCACACGCTTCGGCAAGTCGCCGTAATTCGGCAACGTAATCGCTTATACTTTCGTTTAAATTTTGAGTTCGCTTGTGGAATTTAAAACGAGAAAAAATAACAGAAGGTTTGGGGCTAAAATGAGTTTTTAAAACAGTCATAATTTCATCAAAAGTCTTTTCAGAAATAGCAGACGGCGCTATTAAAGACCTAAAAATTCCCACTGTTTTGATACCGCAAACGGCAACTAAAGTCGCACGTTTCCGTTCAGCAGTAGTGATATTATTTGCTTCTAAATAATATGTGAGCTGTTCAGAGTATAAATCCCACGAACTAGGACTTGAAACGTCGAACTCCGAAATTGAGCCGACAGCAGCCATCACAAGAAACGGGGTTCAGAAATAATTAAAGAAAAAGAAAAACAGCTTACCGCGCTGAACAACTCCGTGATAAATCACCCGCCTCTTATCAACAAGAGAGCAGAGAGAGAAAAAGAGAGGAGAAAATTCTCATACCTGAACTAGGAACGCCCACTCGCGCCGCGGAGTCAACATCCCATCGTACGTCGCCAGTATTGTAAAGGCCGATATGAATGGAAGGTGGCTAATGTCAATTAATGCTAGAAACTTTAGCTACTGGAAACATGCTTTTATTTCCGGAAACAGCACTTTAATGAAACATGATAAAAGGCAAAAGAACACATAACGTAATGTAAGTAAAACATATATAACAACTCAGGAAGGGTAAAAGCAAAACATAATGACACACAACTGCCGTGACATGAAAATTAACGTTCTCTTTTTAACAGTCTCTTGACATGCGCTGCATGGCCGAGGCGCGTGCCGCTTATGCGCGATTACTCAATTGCGTGAGCAGTCAAATCATAACAGAAAGATTCATAACATAACAGAGAATTAGAAATTTTCCAAATTCACGGACTTTTTAAAGACTATTTTTCAGCATGTCTCTTGACTTATACTGTTTATTTCATAAAATTAACGAACAGATGAGCAATTTAGAGGTTTCAAATATGGCGTATTTCCACAAAATTTGTCAAAATTCCCTGACTTTACATGAAATTTCCTGACTATTCCATGACTTTCCCTGAGTAGTAGTTATTCTGCCATAATGTAAAACTTATTGATTCAGATGTAAAGGGCATAAATCAAGTAGGTTTTTCCGCATATAATTTTTATAAATTGTGAAACACATTTTTTAACAAAAAGTAGTTGCTTAGGTTTTTTTTTTCTTTCTCTGTTACATGCATTTATGTATATATGTGTATGTGTATAATATATATCCACACACATTAAAATATTACAGTTAGACAAGTCTAAGGATATATATTCAAGAAAAAAGACTGAAGTATAAAGGAACTTGAAAAGAATATAAATAATTTCAAATGAATGCGATGGGAAGGGTGTCATTATAATGCTTAAATATTTCTGGATTACTATTTGATTACATGGTTAAAACTTTATTTTTGAAATATAAACATTAAAAAAATCAATGTTTTCGTGTAAGAGACTGAACATGAAAAAATATTTCAAGAAAAGAGCATCGGAATGTAAATATTATAAATTTCTAAATACGTTATTTAAATAAAATAAAATTTCAAAATTTTCAATTTTTCCGGGCGGAAATAAACCCCTTCGGAAAAAAACCCGAAAAAAACTGGTTTTTTCCCAAAGTTTCCGGTTTTTTTCGGACCATTCCCATCTCTATGCACACCATAAAATAAAAGCATGCACTACTGGTTTCAAAAGAGTGTGGTCTTTCTTCCTCAAATGCATTAGTGCCATTAAATAATTTTCTTAGACCAAAATTTAATTTATAATAAAGTTGTTAATGAAAAATGTCATTGTATTTTGCTGTTTACAGCTTGGAGAAACTTGTTTAAACTGATTAAATAATTTTATCTCTTTTTTCCTTATTTATATTTTTTTGCCTTGTAATTAGGTTGATTCCTTATAGGAAATCTACCTATTGCAGTGGTTCTCATGACACGACTTCTGGAAAATTTCTTCATATCTTCACCGATCATGACCCCTAGAACCCAAAACTGCTCCCCGTTTAAAAGTTTGAAAACCTTTTCAAACATTGAATAGATGAAACCAAGAATATATATATATATAATCCTTTTGATAGTAAAAGTAAAGAATGAGAACGAAGAATAGTTAGTCAAACAATTCACCAAAGAGACATACACACGCCAAACAAAGCAACAAGATTTCCCAAATTGATTCAATTATCAAGTTCAACAAAAGCACCGACGCCAATCCACTCTACAACAATACCATACCTGTTGAAAATTGAAATAGGACCATGTAATTAGACTCTGATGAGAAGAAGGTTGACTCTAAGACAATATTTCACTGTGAAAAAAGAGAATTCTGTAATGAACAATAATGACCCATTAAGCACAGTAGAAGCCAAGCAACAAACACAAGATCACAGAAACCACAAAGACCAATAAGAATGAACAATTTCTCTATGTAGGAGAAGCTCAGAAAGGTAAAAAGAAAAAAAAAAATCATCAGGGAATGAAATACACATAGTTAAAGAAACCAAATTTAATTTTTAACAGCCTGCAAAACAAACGATACAACAAACGAATTCAACCAAATTCCAACAGAAAAACTAAACTGAAACTAAATCGAAATCCATGAAAAAAAGGTGTGTATATATATATGTATAACGCTTTTTCCCATGTTAAGTTATGAACATGATAACTGAAGTAATTTTTATTTAAATTTAACCAGCTCGGGATATGTTGTCAGGACAGTAAAAATCACTGTCGAGTTCATAGATGGGGTATCCAGCACAAAAGGGGGTGGAAATTTTCATTTGCTCATAATTTCTTTAATATTGAAAATAGGAAAATATTTCAAATCAGGCGAATTACCGCCTTACCCTAAAGAACAATTTTTGTATTTACACTTTTTCGATAGCTTCAATTGTTTAAAAGTTACCAAGTTAAAAAGTGACTTTTCGTCAATTGTGATGAAGCTGACTTTTTCTATCTATATAATATTTCTCTAACGTGGTCCAGTTACGATTATATTTTGTTGAAGCAATATGATAGTGACATATTTAATGAAATATGCGAGGATATAAAATAATATTTATAGGCAATTTTTAAGAATCTAAGAATACACTTTTTGATTGAAATAGGTATGCATAAAGTATACAAACAGTGTTAATAAAAAATTGCAAAACACTACCTATCAAACAAATATAAACATTTAAGGGGGGAAAAAATCATATGTAGACACTTTCTAAAAATAATAGGAATACTGTAAAGATATTAAGCATTTTGAATTTTTACTTTCTCTTATCCATGGTAGAAAATTTATTGTTTTGGGGTTGAATATTCAAAATTGCTATTTTGATATATATATCCTAATTAAAGAATCCTATTTTTAGCAGTTGGTTTGTGTGTATGTTACCATCATAACTCGAAAAACAAATGTTAGCAGGAAGTCTAAATTTGATATTAGAAATTTGTATCAGGGGCAATTGTGTGTAGGAATTTTTCCTGATTTCAGGAAATTTTGCTTAATGTACTTCCTAATTTCAGGATTTTTTCCAATAATTTTTTTTGTGACTATTAAGGGAAAACTGTAATATAATGAAAATTTAGTACATCTTTAATAATTTGCTGGTAATTCGTTAGATTTTCAAAAACTTTATTTAAGTAGAAAAGTATTTTATTGGTTACCATTAAAAAATGTTGATAACACCCTGACTTTTTTTTTTTTTTCCATGTAATTTCAGGATTTTTAAAATAAAGTCACAATCACCCCTGCTGTATTAAATATGTGCTCTTTATGAGCAAAATTTCTTGTAGGTACAGTTTAACATTTTTAGACTTCACTAAACAAAATAAAATAAACATATTTTTTATATGTATATAAGTGTGCTTCATATAGAATATATGATATGAAAAATCATTTGCTATTTATTTAAAAGTAAAGGTAATGGACAAGAATAACGATATATTAAGGCTTTACTAGGAAATTGCTGGAAGTACATTTTAAGTTCTGTTGTGTGTTTTATTATGGAAAACTGATTATGCTACAACATGAAAATTACTAACTGTATCTTTACTAAAAATGTGTAAATATTACATTATAAAGGGTTACCTGTTTTATTCATGTATATGTATATAAAGTATATAACTGATGTGATAACTATATTTAATTGGGGCAATATACAAATTTTAAAAACTGATTTTTATTATATAATTATAATCATACTAATGATGATGCAACAATTGTATGAAAAAATGTTCCAAAAATATAATTTCTTTAAATATTTGTTTTCATACAGGTAAAAACTACTGTTGTACCATTTTGGACCAATTTTTTGAGGAAGATTTAAAATAAATCCATAAAAAATAATTTTAATATATTTCTTTCTTCAATAAAGAAAGGTTATTTTTAAAAACAAAAAGTGCAAGTTCCAGAATTACATAATATTAGTTGCAGCAATAATTGCACATAGATTGTTAGCTGTAACTATGCTTAATTTTACAGTATTAATGTTACTATTTTCAATATGCTTAATAAATCAGTTACATTTTTTATGACTTAATGAATGTTATTTAACCAAGCACCAAAATACCTTTCAGCAACAAACAATTGACAAATTAACTTTAATAACTATTAATAAAGCCACAAATACTATTAAGAGAAAAAACGAAACCTTACTTCAGCTTTATTGATGTAACTTAACGGTGGAGTACTTTCTTCCCCCCCCCCCCTCAATCTTGGGGGGGGGGGGGGGCAAAAAGAAAGTACTCCACCATTAAGTTACATCAATAAAGCTGAAGTAAAGTTTTGTTTTTTCTCTTAATACAATTGACGAATTTTTATTCAATTTAAATCTGATATTTCTTATCTGAAACAATGGAAAATTTTCATACTTTCTCAAAAGAAAATAACTTGAATTTTTATCTATTTTTAAAATAATTTTTTTTTATATAAAAGACAATTTTATAATGAAAATTAAAGGAAATTGTCTATACAGTAAACCTTTACTTATATACCCTCTTATTTATGTGTCTTTCTCATTTGTGTGATAATTTTGAGTGGTCCCGGATAGATAGATAAAAAATATAATGATAACATTTATTCGTTGATGCATTGCAATAACAGAATGCCCTCTACCCCTTATGCATCGGAATTTTTTAATTTTTAGAGAAAATTTTTCTTTTATTATTCTGACAATAAACTATCTTTTTTTAGAAGATACATCGTACTACTTACCAATGAAATGGTGGAATGGAAACTGCCTTCTCCTTGTTCCATTTCCAGGAAATGTGTATTATGATTGCATCTCCTTATATTATTAAAATCTGTACGCGTGTGTGTGTGTCTGTGAGAAACGGCTTGAAACAGAAAAGGCTCCGCCGCTAACGGTCGCACGGACTTCGAACAGGTACCGACGGACAGAGAATTTATCGCAGATCTGGGTTATCTAATTTGCTAAACGATGCGACCCTAATTAGCGGAGATTTTAATTAAAATGTCGACCATTGTCTAACGAAAAAACGATTCGAAATCGCGGGCGACCGCCATTTTGTTACAGAAGAGCCTACCTCGAAAGAAAAAGCAATGAGGGAAATTTTCGAGGGTTTTTGAAAAGCGATCGCTTCCGATCTGTTGGAAATATCGAAAATACACCTGTACGAGGAGAAAGAGCATTTATTACCGATTCTTACGGTACAATTTTTTTTAAAAAATACGGATTTTTTATATTTTTAAAAAAAGTTTTAAAAAGGGTCGAAAATTTCGTTTTTTCGCGGCCGTCTTTTTTGAAACGCCCTGTACGACAGGGTAACAATTCCATTTCTTAACAACTGGTATATAAAGAAAGGCCATTTAATCCTCTTTCGAACCATATAAACATTTTTACAAAATACGGATTACCGATCCATATTTTTAGATTTTACGAAACATCGATTTTTTCGCAAAATATTTTATAACTCAAAAGCGTTTAGAGATAAATCATTTCTTTTTTTTTTGTATATACATCTCGCTTTCATAATTTAACTCCCAAAAGATTGAGAGAAAATTTCAAAAACTGAATGAGTTATAAATTTTTTAATTTTCAGTATCGCGGCAGTCTTCGATGAAAAAACCATTGCAAATGCTTTACTTCATTCCGAAATGAAAACCGTAATCAAATAATGTAGATCACCATAGCAACCATTTCAAAGAGGCTCATTTCTCCACGGAAGCTAAGGAAAAAAAAAAAAAAAAAAACAGCGAGGTCACATGTATTGGTTCTGCGATTAAAAATTGCAATATTCTAATGCGCGTATTTCAATTTCTAATTACGATTAATTTATTTTTTATACATCATTGGAAAGATATTTTAAGTTCTTTTTTTTACTTAAAGTTTTCAACAGATTTACACGATTTGAGGTTTCCTGAATTAATTTTCTTCTGTATCTCAGCTAATAATTAAAATAATTTCATAAGTAATACATCATTAGAAAGCTTTTTTGAATTGGAATCGAACAGTGGAATACAGAAATTTGTACCACCAGATGGCGCTGTAATATTTTCAAATTTAAATCTTTCAATTTCTAATTATGATTAAATTATTTTTAATGCATCATTCGAAAGATATTTTAAAGTTCTTTTAAATTATCGAAAATTTTCACCAGATTTATACGTTTTGAGGTCTCCTGAATCATTTTTCTTTTATGGCGCTGTAATATTTTCCAATTTCAATATTTCAATTTCTAATTATGATTAAATTATTTTTAATACATCATTCGAAATATATTTTAAAATTCTTTTAAATTATCGAAAGTTTTCACCAGATTTACACGTTTTGAGGTATCCTGAATTAGTTTTCTTTTGGATCTCAGCTACTAATTAAAATAATTTCATAAGTAATACATCATTAGCAAGCTTTTTTTAATTGGAATCAAACAGTGGAACACAGAAATTTGTACCGCCAGATGGTGCTGTAATATTTTCAAATTTCAATATTTTAATTTCTAATTATGATTCAATTATTTTTAATACATCATTCGAAAGATATTTTAAAGTTCTTTTAAATTATCGAAAGTTTTCACCAGATTTACACGTTTTGAGGTGTCCTGATTACGTTTTCTTTTGCATCTCAGCCAAATGAGTTAGATCGTTCAAAATTGGTATACGTAGGTTAATTAAGAGGGCCTGTGTTGAATTAAAGTTTAAATATACTAAAACAGCAGAGATACTTTAATAAAAAATTTAAGAGGAAAAATTACATGGCAGTTATACGTTTGATGTGGAAGACTCAATGAAGAAAACTTTTATATATTAACAAACATAATTTATTTGAATATGAATATTTACAGATGAAAAAGAAAAATATTAAATAAACCAGCATATCCTGCTGGTAACTGAAAAACAAAACTACATCTTATAACGTTGAAAAATAAGAGAAAGAAAACAGATGCAAACGTCTTTTATACAATACAAACAAAACCAATTTGCATCTTGCTGTTGCCACTTGGCAATCACTAAACTAGTCTTCATCACTGGCTTATTTATCTTACAACCATGGACATCGTTTTTGATGAGAGTGAACAGAAACAAGAGCAATAACTGTGATTCACCGCTATTACTCACATGTTTACAATTTCAGCTATTCACATCTGTGGAATAAACTAGAGCAAGAAGATAAACAAAAATGCGGCCACGAGAGCGATAAAAAAAACGTAAGTCATATCAAACTAAATTTAATTTAAATAATTTACTTTATAGAATATATAAATACCTTAACAAATTAACTTTAATTTCACTTTATAAAAATAGATATAATTAAATATTTATGATATGACTTATAACAAACTCCCCCCTTTTTTAACGCTCTCGGGACAGCGTTTTATGAAAACACATTTTAAACACTAAAAATACTTCAAAATTCACCTCAATCAATGCCTGATCACGAAGTTAGTGATCACCCATTGATCAAAAGTGACAACATGTAATATATAAAAAAAAAAATTGCCTACAGAAATTGACATTAACTAAACAATGTCAATATCTGAAAAAATTCTCCTACAAAATTTAATTAATTGTTCTTTAACTTGTGGCTTAGTAAAGACATCTGCCAAATTTAATTTACTAGTTACATGCATTAATTTAAATACTTTATCAAAAACCAAATTCCTTAAAAAATGATATTTAATATGTATGTGCTTAGTTCTATGATTTTCAAACGGAGAATTTTAAAAAGAAATTGCTGCCTCGTTATCACAATATAAAATACAATTTTCTAACTTTAAATCTAAACTATCATTTAATAAAACATTTTTAATCCAGGTCAATTCTTTAGCGGCTTCTGTTAAACTGATATATTCTGCCTCCATGGTTGAGAGACTAACACATTTCTGTTTAAATGTTCTCCATGATACAGGAGCTTCACCTAAAAATAGTATATATCCTCCCATTGATACCCTGTCATCTCTATTGGCAGCAAAATCTGAATCAGAATAACATTTCAATTCTAAGTTGTTAACCCTGGAAAATTCTAATTTATAACTAATTGTATTTTTAAGATAACCCAATAATTTCAAAACACTGTTCCAATGTTTCATACCTGGATTAGATTGGAACTGCGACAACAAGTTTACAGCAAAAACAATATCTGGTCTAGTACGACTTGCTATGAAAGCTAAACAACCAATTAAATTTCTATATGGGTAAGATTCCATTTCTCTAATTTCAGCTTCAGTTTTAGGGGAATCTAATTTAGAAAAAATTTCTCCTTTAGGAATTGGCAAAGAAGTAATGGGATATTTATAATTTTCATACTGCTTACAAATCTTATTGATATAAGCCTTTTGATGAATAAACAATTTTCCTCCCTCTTCTTCAAACTCAATACCTAAAAGTTTTTTAGTCTTACCCAGAATCTTTAAATCAAATTTTTGCTGTAACAAGTTTATCGCAAATTCCAAATCTTCCTGATTTTTACCAAAGATGACAATGTCATCTACATACAATAATAAAATTATATTACAATTATATGTATAAACACAATTACACCAGTCCAGTTTATGAAATTGCAAGTTTTTCAAAACATCATCTAGTTCAAAAAACCATGCTCGACTACTTTGATGGAGTCCATACAATGCTTTTTCCAGTTTACAAATTTTACCTTTATCTTTAATAAAACCCTCAGGCTGTAACATAAAAACTGTTTCATCTAATTTTGCATATAAATATGCATTATTAACATCTATTTGTACATGAAACCAATTAAATAAACATACATATATAGAAAAAAATAGTCTTATAATAGAAAAATTCACCACTGGACTAAACACTTCTTCATAATTTTCCCCTTTGACCTGATTGAACCCTTCAGCTACTAAACGAGCTTTATACCTTATAATTTCACCTTTTTCATTTCTCTTAAGAGTATATACCCACCTATTTCCCAAAATTTTAGCTCCTTTAGGTGGTTCTACCAATTCCCAAACTTTGCGATCATACATGACCTGCATCTCTTGTTTCATGGCATTATCCCACTCAGATGCTTCAGGTGAGTTAACAGCTTCAAAAAAATTACTAGGAATTTTAATTTCAATCAGGTTAGCTTCATCATTAGAATCTGAAGAATTTACAAGTTTACCAGCAGTTAAATTTTTACCCGAAAAATCAAAAAGTTTATCATTACATTCTATTTTCTTTTCTAAACAATATTTTTTAACATCTTGTAACGATCGTAGCCTTATATTTTCACCCTCTATTCCATAATAGATATCAGTTCTAGTTCCAGTTTTTCGAGGTACAGCTCTACGTATCCATGGAATGGAATCACATGGCGTAAAACTAGTTCCCTCTACTTCCTGAGACTGAACTATTCTCCCCCCCTCACGAGATTCTAAGTGTTCTGCTAGCTCATGAATAGTAGGGCCTAAATCAATATCATTATCATAATCTGGAACAGAAAAGTAAAAATTTTGACCTTTAATTACTTTATTACATTTAATTTCATCTACCCCTTTTTTGGTTTCATTAAACTTTACATTGATTGTTTCAATTAATTTCTGATCCTCAACTATCCAAATTCTGTAACCTTTGGTTTTTTGTGCATACCCCAACATAATTCCCAGTTTGGCTCTCATATCGAGCTTTTTCCTGAGTTGTTTAGGTACGTTTACAAAAGCCAGGCAACCAAATGGTTTTAGATGAGAAACAGAAGGCTTTCTGACAGTAAACAACTCAAAAGGAGTTTTATCCTTCTTGTGGCAAACTCTATTCCAAACATAAGTGAAACACATCAAAGCCTCCCCCCAAAATTTTTGAGGTAAACCACTAGACTCAAGCAAAGTCTTAACACCATCTAAAGCAGTTAAATTGAACCTTTCCGCCACACCGTTCATTTCTGGAGAATAAACATTTGTTTTTTCATGTTTAATACCCTGCTTTTCCAAAAAATTTTCAAACTCCTTATTACAAAATTCCAAACCCCCATCAGTTCTAATAGCAATTATTTTCTTGTTTAAAAGTCTTTCTGCTCTTCTAGAAAATCTCAAAAAAGTTTCAAAAACGTCAGATTTATTTCTAATGGGATAAACTGCAACTCTACGTGAATAATCATCAATTACAGTTAAAAAATATCTATTACCTCCCTGAGTTAAAACCGGTAATGGTCCACAAACATCCATATGTAACAATTCAAGAACATTTTTAGATCTTACTTGACCAATAGCTTTAAAAGATACTCTTTTACTTTTAGCAAGTTTACATGGTATGCAATCTTCAGCCATCTTACTCAAAATAGGCAATCCTTTAACAGCTTGACATTTACTAGCATTAATTAAATAGTCATCATTAATATGACAAAATCTATTATGCCAAAAATCAACAGGTTTAGATTTTTCCTGAACAGTAAGACTAGCCGAAGTTGCACCACCATTTGTTACATATTTTGTTGGTTTAAAAAAATACAAATCACCTTTCCTCAATGCATAGAATAACTCATTCCCATCTTTGTCAAAAACTCGAATTTTTCCATTTTTGCCAGAAAAATTTAAGCCTAATTTTTCTAACTTAACACCTGATATTAAATTTCTTCTTAATTTTGGATTGTATAAAACATTTTTTAAAGTTATCTGATTATAGTTATTATTACATTTAACATTAAACTGAATAGTACCCCTTCCTAAAACATTACTCTCTTTTTCACCTACAGCAAGAGACATTTGAACATCAGTTACAGGCTCAAAATCTAGATATAAATCTCTATTGTTGCAAAAATGTGCCGTCGCTGCAGTATCAAATACCCAGGTTATTTTATCAGAATTTGCAACTGATGAATTTGCCTCAAAAAACTGAGGGAAAATTTCTGTTAAACTACATTCAGAAAAAGCAAAACTAAATTTTTCATTAACTTCTATATTACTAGTTTCATTAAAATTTCGGGAATGAGCACTTCTATTAACACATTGAGACTTTAAATGACCATACTGTTTACATTTAAAACAGGGTCCAATTTTACTTTTGTTAAAATTTTCATTAGCAGAAAAACCATTAAATTTTTTACATTTATTAGAATTAAAATTTTTACTTTTATAATTACTTTCTTTAACATTTTTAGAACTCATATTTTTAACATTACTAGTATCTAAAGTTTTACTTGTCTTACAAAGAGTCGAAAAAGCTAATTCAGAGTTCCTCAGCAAGTCTTTTTTAACAAAATTCAGTCTATTTTCCTCCAAAAGAAGTTCCGCCTCAATCTTGTGTGGAACAAAGTCTGCATCATTCCATCTATAAATAGCTTGGACCGTTGCTTGAAACTCTTCTGGTAAGGTACGGATCATCTGGTATCCAATGTACAATGGTTGTAGCTGGTGTCCAACGTCCTTTAACCTTTCAGCAGCTTTCTTTACTCGGCACAGAAAAAGGTTGACAGGTTCACCACTAGAGAACTTTGTTTCAAAAAATTCATCCAACAGCTGTACTACCCGAGCTCTTGTCTTCCGTTCAAAATTTTCATGCAGAACCTTCCAGGCCTTGTAACCATCTGTCAAATTACTAATTAATGGCTTTAATTCAGGGCTTAAAGATTGGTAAATAATTGTAAAAGCTCTATCTTTCCTTAAATTCAGCTCATACTTTTCTCTCCACGTTAAGCCTTCCTGGTCACTAGCCTGTTGTTCCATGTATTTCTCATTCTCCACAAAGACCCAGGCACCATAGTGCATCAAAGCCACTTTAATTTCAGTTTTCCAACTATCCCAGTTAGTAGACGTCAATAAAGTCCCTTTGAACTCCTTTTCCTCCATTTCAATTTGTCAATTCAAACTTTGACAAAAGAGAAAAAAAAACGTTCATCTGGGCCTTTCTTCATGGATAACTAACAGTCAAGCATATTCAGCACTTCTATGAGTTCATTATTTGATAACTGAAACGGCTCATAAAAACTCGGCAAACTGAAGTCCGGATGTAAACATTACTCTTCACTTCCACATCATTAAACCATAAATTCCTCAAACTATATATCTTATGGTTAGAGGGGCATTAACTGGGCCCATAACCTTGTTGAATTAAAGTTTAAATATACTAAAACAGCAGAGATACTTTAATAAAAAATTTAAGAGGAAAAATTACATGGCAGTTATACGTTTGATGTGGAAGACTCAATGAAGAAAACTTTTATATATTAACAAACATAATTTATTTGAATATGAATATTTACAGATGAAAAAGAAAAATATTAAATAAACCAGCATATCCTGCTGGTAACTGAAAAACAAAACTACATCTTATAACGTTGAAAAATAAGAGAAAGAAAACAGATGCAAACGTCTTTTATACAATACAAACAAAACCAATTTGCATCTTGCTGTTGCCACTTGGCAATCACTAAACTAGTCTTCATCACTGGCTTATTTATCTTACAACCATGGACATCGTTTTTGATGAGAGTGAACAGAAACAAGAGCAATAACTGTGATTCACCGCTATTACTCACATGTTTACAATTTCAGCTATTCACATCTGTGGAATAAACTAGAGCAAGAAGATAAACAAAAATGCGGCCACGAGAGCGATAAAAAAAACGTAAGTCATATCAAACTAAATTTAATTTAAATAATTTACTTTATAGAATATATAAATACCTTAACAAATTAACTTTAATTTCACTTTATAAAAATAGATATAATTAAATATTTATGATATGACTTATAACAGCCTGAAAGGGTGGAGAAGAAATAGGCGTGTACCGTGCGCGCGCAAGCGACTGCGCTGCCGAAGGCAGTGGGGACCCGGTGCGAATTTTTCCCCGATCAGAAATGATTTTTTTTTAGGGGGCACGAACGCTCAGGGAAGGAATACGTGCGCGCAGCGCGTGTATCCCCGAAGTTGCGCGCGCGCAGCGCGCACGGGACTGCGCTGCCGAAGGCAGTGGGGACCCGGTGCGAGTTTTTACCCGATCAGAAAAGATTTTTTTTTAGGGGCCACGAAGGGTCAGGGAAGGAGTACGCGCGCGCAGCGCGTGTATCCCTTAAGTTGTGCGCGCGCAGCGCGCACGGTACTGCGCTGCCGAAGGCAGTGGGGACCCGGTGCGAGTTTTTACCCGATCAGAAAAGTTTTTTTTTAGGGGGCACGTAGGGTCAGGGAAGGAATACGCGCGCGCAGCGCGTGGGGATCCGGCCCGACTTTTTACCCAATCAGAAATGATTTTTTTTTAAAATTTCTTTTCTTAACACTAAAAGTTTCTGTTAGTGATTCTTTATTTTTAGTGATTCATTTGAAAATACTGACCCGCTAGCGGGCGAAGCCAGCTAGTTGTATTATTATTGACTGATTGAATTGTGTATTATGATTAGTAAATGCATTCTGTCACAACTTCCAATCTTTAGATTTATTCAACTAAATAATCCATCATACGCAGACCTGCAAGCCCTCTGAATTTTTTAATACCACTATTTCCAGAAAATTATCTTCATCTTATTAGATCACAGATTTTTAATACCAGAATCCTAGATTTTCTTGTAGTTAAATTCTTAAAATACAATTAAAGTATCAAAGTGATATGACTGCTAAACCTAATTAAAATTATTTTTTGATAATGAGAGGATTGAACCTCCCTGCAATAATTGTATGTTCTTATCACATAGAAAAACTTTTTCTAGCTAAAATTTCAAGTATTTTTTCATGAATTCTCAATTACCCCTGGTATCTCTGTATGTGGCTTGAATGGATACAAGGACTTTGATAAAGGAACAACTTTGAAATTTAGTTTTTTTCTAATTTAGGTTACACTAGCACATTTTTGCTAGGTTTTAAAATGGCAAAATAATTTTATTTGTCCTTTTCATTAACTATGGATGTCGCTGAAAAAAACTGAAGAAAATTCTTCATATTTATAAAAAAATTTGATGATATTTTTTAGTATCAGAATTGATATTAAAGGGTTTTTAAAAAATAGTCAATCAATTATACTGGCTTGTCAAAAGAATATGTAATTTGATTAAAGAAGAAGAATTCTAGATAAAAAGTTCAAGGAATAGTTTTTTTTTTTTTTTTTTTTTTTTTTTTGGGGGGGGGGGGGGGGGGGTATAATCATTGAAAGAAGTTTGTTCTCTAACATGCTTATGAACAGGGCTAAAAGAGAAAGCTCTTCATTTCTCATTTCCACTTCAAATAGATAGACTAAAAAATTAAAAATATATGGTTAAGCAAAATTCATCCTCACTAAAAAAAATATGTCTGTCGAAGAAAGAACAATAGAAAAATGACTTACTGTAAAATGCTATCAAGTAAACATATCATCCGACTAGACTTTTCTATAAAATAATGCTTTGACAAAATCTTAATATTTTAAGGAGAAAGATACCACAATGGAGGGAAAAAGAGAGATTGACCTGCTTGTGATGTAACACTGATAGTTCAGAGAAAAACTTCTATTACTAATCAATTGCAAATCTAAGCAAGGAAAGACAAATCATATGGTTTGCATACATTATTAACGCTTTCCAACTATACATTAGGGTGACCCAAAAAAATCAATTTTTAAATGTTTGAACTTTCACCCCCTAAAAAGTTTCTTTTGGGGTACTTAAGATCTTCTGTAAAATTTCACCCCAAAAAAAAATATATATATATATTTAGAGGTCCCTCAAGGTCGCCAAAAAATAGGTTTAGTTCCATAATATTTTACTTACTTACAGATTAAATAAATATATAAATATATTTAAAAAATATTCAAAGTTACATGCATTTAATATGTCCTTTCTAAAAATAATTACCCTATTGATAATATTTAATATGAAAATGTAAGAAAATGACTAAAAACGAACTTGTTTCAAAATTACAAAATGCAATGTAAAAAGTATGTTTTACAGTAAAATTCACCTCAGTTTAACAGTTAAACAGTCAAGCTAACAGTTAATAAATAGGAAAATATTGCATAATGCAGGGTTGCCACAGGCTATTAAAAGGCAACTATTTTCAGCCTGAGGAGACTACGGCTACTTTTTTTTTACCTAAAAAGCTTGAAAAAGCAACTATTTTCACAAAAAGGCAAATATTGGGAGACTATTTTTCACCTTTTGCAAATTTCTTCTTCCAGAAATATCAAGAAAATCTTTCAGAAAGAAGTATTTTCTATTCATTTTATAAACAATCCCATATCTTAACCTTTACACACTTTATTTTTTTTACCATCTTAAAATATGGCATATCCTTGATGTTGACCTTGAAGCAGGTGAAATATCTAATGAGAATGTAGAAATTGCACTAGACATTAAACTGACCAATTTGCTTATTGCAATTGACTACTAGTACACTGCTGTGACATGTCCTTCCTCACCCTGATTTCATGTAAGCAACAGTAACAAAATTATAAAAGCTTTTTTAGTAAATCAGAAAAGGAAGAATACAACAAGGAAACAAGCAACAAAGGAAACATACATATCGTAAGAACGGACAACACTTAATCTTTTCGACAGGCAAAGCCCATGTTTTCACAAATTTGCTTCCACAATGACTCATTGCCTAATGTATTTTTTAAAATTCAGTTTTCACATTTAGAAAAATCACAATTGTTAAATTAGCACTCGTTTTCGAAAAGTTGATTTTTCACTTTTAATAATTTATTTTAGGGCTAAAAAATGCAAAAATGCACTTTGTTATTTTTTCGCTTTTTTAACTGATAAATAAAATTTAACAGACGAGTACTAATTTCACAATTGTGAATTTTCTGAATGTGAAAATGGAATAATAAAAAAAATATATATGTATATACATTAGATGGTAAGTAATCAGGGAAACAGATTTTTCTGTAAAATAACATGAGCCTTGCTGTCGGTGAGATTCGATCTTGCTTGCTTTTAAAGCTAAATATATACAGAGTATTAGAAAGCCTTCAGCAAAGATTTTTTATTTTTTTTTTTAAGCTAATTAACAAAATAATAATAATAAAATCCCTTTTCGGTAAGCTTAAAGGCAAAGGTAGATTCCTTTATGTTAATGTTACAAAAGTAAAGAAATATTACAGATGCATTAACACATATTTAGCCAACGGCTTTGTTCCCACACATTGCATTATTTACATCGCTATTCTGTTTTCGAGAAATTTAATTTTCAACTACAAAAGGGCTTCATTCTGCTTAAAATTTTAGGCTAGATTTATTGATCAGTAAATGTTTCAATTTTTTTTAAATCCAAGCTCATAATCATTCAACAAATAGAAACCATGAAGATATACAATCCCAGCAATGGTGAATCTGGGAGGAGGCTAATAGGCTACAGCCTCCTGCCCACCCAAGCTGAATCAAAATTATAAATTTTATTTAAAAAAAATTATGATTTTATGATTAATTTTATATAATTCATTATAATAAATTGCATGATTTGGCGAGATTTTGGTGACAAAACTTGCAACTTAGCAATGAAATTTGATTTGGCGGTGAAATTTGATAGTTGACGACGAAATTACTTATTTGACGGCAAAATTTGGTGAGCTTAGCGATGGAGAATGGAAGCTTTGGCGTCATTATATTTTCTTCCCATGTGAAAACCTCATATCTCTTCACAGACCAATATCCTTCCACAAGATAAAAAGTCAAAGGAAGCGGTAACATATTACTCTCAATTTCAATCGTAAATTTTAAATTCTTGCCTAAACTGGCATTCTAAACTATTCACCACAAACGATATTATTAAGACTAATGTATTATTTTAATTTTATATTTTTAAATGATTGATTACAGCAGTTACCATGGTTTTTATATTTTCAGTGATATTTTTTATTGTCGTCTGCACGTGATGTAGGCATCAGATTATAAATTTAAGCAATTAAAGCTATAGAATAAGCTGTTTAAAAAAACTTTTAAAACCCAAATTCTTAATGTATTGTATCACATAAAACTTTCTGAAGTTATGATTTCGTAAATTTTATTACATCAAGGTGAAAGTATTAATGTATTAAGGTAATTAATGTAATAATCTGTCTTCAAAATTTGCGTATAATCAGGGGTGAAAATAGCTTATGCTCTAAAAGCTGATTGGTGGGGGGTCAACATCAGTGGTGATCTCGAGCAACAATACATAAATACAATTTTACTACAGAACAATATAGTATAAACAATTGTGTATTCATTCATCTCATTCAATTAAATACCGTATATTTCCGTGTATAAGCCAAGAATTTTTGGAAATTTTTCGGAAGCTAAATTATGGGGGTCGGCTTATATACAGATCCACATTTCTAGCAAAAAACGTATGTTAGAAGCGATGATTGAATACATATATTTTAAGCTTAGAAACTATATATAAAGTAAAATAGTGATATTAAACCTTATTTTTAAATAATTATCACACATAAACTGTTAAATTAGCAATTTTAAATTTATTTCTAGAGCAGCTCGATGTAGTCACGTGTGTTTCTTTCTTTTTTTTTTTTGCGATGAAGCACTTTTCGCCAAAGTTCACATTTACGGCCATTTTTGTTTTGATGATAGATGGCAGCACCAAACAATTTTCTCTACTACCATGAATGATTTCAATTCTAATTTTTTTTGTTTGTTTGTTTGTGCTTATTTTAATACAGGATTTTTGTGAAATTTTCTAGTTCTTTATTTTATTTTATGCTTCAGCATAAGATTTCTAGCAATAGTAAAAATAAACATTCCCAAATCAAAATGCATATAAGCTAATTACTGTATTTTATTTATAATTTCTGTTTTGCTTTTCTGCCGATAGATGGCTGTACCAATCAATTTTTACATGAGCGATTCAGAAAAATGTAAATAATGAGAGTGATTTTGAAAATTAATCGGAAATTATTGAAAATGACAAAATTTCTACTGAAAATTTAATTGCTGCATTAGATAATAAAATAAAAAGTTTGAAACAAAGAAACTTTATCACTGAACATGAGTTAATGTCATTGCAATTGCACAGAAACCTAAATTAAAACAAAAAACATTACTAGAAATGTTTAAAGATTTTTATAACAAAAATATGAACTTATATTTAATAACTTAATATATTCTAAAAGTAAATTATATGTGCAGGGTGCGAAATTTCCACTCGTCAGCTCGCCATTGGCGAGTGAAATTTTTACTGTGGCGAGTAAAAATTTGGTCTAGTTATAGATAGAATTCTTACACGATACGGTAACAGAAAATATTCTTTTTAGAGATTTAAATATGGCAAAATCTTGCCATCTTATAACCTCATACTTAACCTCTCCTTTTTAGGTTATCAGAGAGCCGAGTGTGTGTGCGCCGCGCAAGATCGCCCTAACCTGGGAAAGGAAAAATGCTTAGTGCACAAATAAAAGTTTGATGTCTTCGGCAGTTTCGTTTCTCCCACCTCTCCAGTGAGAAAAGATGCACAAAGAGTCTCTTTGCACATCGCCCACTATCCAAGAAATGAGATATGCGGAAGTTTGCCTATGCGATATTGTCACATAAAAATGAGCCCTAGCCCTTTTAAAGATACTGCCTGTGTATATTTTGTTGAATAATGATAAAAAAACAGTTAATATTTTCAAGTTTTTACTGAAAATGCCAGTGATCTGCGCTTATAATGATTTGTAAGCAACGATTTTATCGAAAAAGGTATTCTGAAAGGGCTATTTCAAATGACAACAATGAACAAGTTATACACATCGTCATTCCGTCTGATTACAAAAATAAAATGGACGAAAAAGACATTTTTATAAAAAATGAAGTAAATAAATGGATAAAAAAAGAAGCTTAATCTTTCATAATAAAAAGATTTTTACGGGATATTGTTTGACAAAGAATTTTTTTTTCTTTAATAACTCTTTTGCATTTATGTTATTAGATATTTTAATCTTTTTGAAATATCAAATACAATACATTATAATGATTTTTAATTATAGATGATTATGAAACATGATGATATATGACACACTTAATATATATAATTTTACACATATTTGTAAAAGCCTTTCAAATAGTTAGGAAAAATAAAAAACCCAAAATGTGTAAAAAAAGGAAAAAAATAACAACCCTATTTTGTGGCGAGTAAAACTTTTTTGTTGGCGAGTGTAATCTAAGTTAAAATTTCGGGCCCTGATATGTGTAAATAGACTAATATTATTAAACTAAATATAACAGTATTTTACTCAAACTTAACTTAAAATATACTCTCTAAGGTAAGTAATAAGACATTTTATTTGTTTAAGCATGGCGATTTCTTTGCTGATTTTAGTTCAAAATATGCTCGCGCTCTGTGTAACAAAACAAAAATGCTTTTTATTTACATTTAGATTATCCTTAAAGTTTTATAGATTGGCAATATTTTCGCTGTTTTGGCGATATACTTGAACTTTAAAAGAATATTTTTTCAATTCGGCTTACACACGGGTTTTCAATTTTGGGCAAATTTCTGCAGGGAAAAACGTATACTCAGCTTATATACGGATCGGCTTATATTCGGAAATATACGATATTCTATAGCAATGTTTGACACAACACAATATAAATAATTATAAATAATGAAAGTATTAGTTTTAGTTTGATACAGAAATTTTTAGAAGTGACTTGTTATCCAGAAGTTGTGGACAAATTTTGTTATCAGTAATGACAAAAACTGTCCGCAAGCCGTTTTTCTGTGTCTGCGACTATGTCGCCGTGTCACGATGTTTCTGCCACTGGGTTTTTGAGTAATTAATGTTTTCAATAGAAGATACTTATTTATGGTTATTAATTTTTTTTAGTACATTTAAAAAAAAAAAAAAAAAAAAAAAAAAGGTAACTTTTTTTTATTACAGTTTATTTTTTCTATTACCTCTTTTAGTAGAATGAAGTAAAAATATATGTACTATATCAAAAATTAGTTATTTGGCATATTAATTCAACTTTAATTGTCTAAGGTGGACAGTTTTTATAATTTTACGAATTACTCAGAAAATCTAATTTTTAATACATTTCTATTACTTAAAACTATTTTATTTTAAAGATTTTTTTTTTTTTTAATGATATACTTAAATTGAATAGTAAGAAAGTGCATATGGTTTTTATCCTTTAATGTTCATCAGCATATGATAGTTAAGCTAGCATTTTGATCATTAGGCTACTATTTAGGCAACTATTTTAATGCTTCTAGGCTACTAAAGCAACTATTTTTGTTCTATTTCTTTTGTGGCAACCCTGACAATGTTCTATAAATAACATAATTTATCATTTTTATATATCATGAAGATCTGTACAGTTGCACTTATTGAAGTTCTTTCTATGCATTTCAACTACCTGCAATAAATATTGTTTTTGTTCTTCATCTTTTGTTGCATCATTAAAACTTTCGATTAATGCTATGCCTCACTCAGTGCAGTCATAAACACATGGCAAATGTTTAACAATTTCTTCAGCTTCTTTAAAAGATTGTGTTTCTGGCCATTTCTTAACAGGCACGTTTAGGAAGCTGCCGTCTATTTGTGCGGTGTGAAAGAAGCTGCGAGAGATATTCAAGTCATAAAATTTTAAAGGAAGTTTCTTTAATAAGTGCAATTTTTTTTTTTTTCACTGATTTTACTAACATATTTTTCTCCTTAACACTAAGAAGTTTTGAAAACAAAGAAAGAGTGGCAAGCTCTTCACTTAAGTACTAGGAGTGATGTAGAATCATCTTTAATCCTGTATTGCGTAGTTGTATATCATCATATTCATGCAATCTTTGTATCAGTAAGATGTCGTTCACTGGGGCATCTACAACAGACTGACATGTGTACCACGATTGAATGTCTACGCATACAACAAACCGATTGAACCTTTGAAGGCCTTGAAATTGTTGAGGTGTCAATTGTATTATTGATTCATTTCCATCAAATAGCAGTTCAGTTTTTAATGAATAAATGGCTTTTGCCATCCATCGAGCTCTGTGAAGAGCACCTGGTTTTCAAATATTTTTTTTCATATCTATTCCAATCATAAGAGCGGTAAGATTCAATAGTTCTCTGTAATCATCTCTAGAAAAATGTTTAGCAGCTGTCTGAAGTTGATCCGTAATAAAAGTTTTCAAAGCATCCGATGCTGCTATCAAAGGCGTTTTTCGACATTTTGGATTGTGGTGGTTAAGTTCAATCCATTTTTCTCGAAATCTTTTAAATATAATAATTTCAGGTCCACTCGACGGTCCAAGACATTCATTAAATATATCTGAAAGTAACAATTCAAACATGTGGTGTTTGCAGGCTAACCACAGAAGGCTTCTTCCAATTTTATTTTCAAGAACAACACATGTTCCTTTGAACTTACTTGTATTTGCAGAAGTTGTGTCGAAGCACATACCAATAACCTGAGAATCACAGTTCCATGACTGCAAAAGTTCAAAAACCGCATTACCTGCTGCTTCCCCTGTACCAGATGAAAACCTAGAAATTCCAAGAAGTTTTGTACTACTATCTTTTAGAGAGGAAACTAACACTGGTAAACGGTCTACCTTTCTTGTTTCATTTAATGATAAATCGAGTAATAACTTTCTGTCCCAATGAACTACTGACTTTGAAGCATTAAACTCCATTTTTATCTGTTGCGCAGTTTCACTATGTAAAAGTTGACGTTCATGATGCACAGTATTTTTTTAAAGAATTAGATTTTAAAGTTTCATTACTGTTTAAACAGTCTACTTCACTATCACCACCACCAGCCATGTTCAAGACAGATGCAAGTAAAATTGTTGATTTTCTTATATTATTTCTATCAAAAGCAGCAACAACTTTTGGAGTTATGACAGACCTTCGTCTTTGTTCATCTTTACCTGTTTTCTCATACTTTACAATAACTTTTTTTTGGTGTAATTTTTGTAGCATATTCATCATCAGAGTTTTCACTTTCAGTCTCAGTCTCATCCATTGTTGACTTAAAAGATGCAGTTGATAAAGCAAAGGAATTTTGAGATGAAGTAGCTTCTTTTAATCGTTTTGCAAATTTTTTCTGACATTCAACTGATCTTTTCTCACGTGTAGAAAGCTTTCTGTCTACAGATCCAATAGAACCTTTCCTACATTCTCTTTGTAATCTGAGAAACTGGCGATCGTCTTCATTTTTAATAAGCTGTTCCGAATTAGCATGACTTATGTCAAATAAAATATCCAGATTTTCGCTATACATTCTTTGATTCTCTTGGTCCTTTGAATTATTCCCTTTTCTATTTCTCATTAAGCCTACTTGATTGCCATATAAATCATTAATATTTTTTTAAGATATGCTGCTTCTGTCTTATTGGCAGCCTTGATTTTTCCAAAAATGGTACAATGTTATTGTATACAAGAACAGCACTATCACTGATTGAAAGCTTCTTAGTATGGTGAAAGTATATAAAATTAGTCATAACATCTCTTCCATATGGCAGACGTGAACTTGTTATTGATTCAGCAGGATATTCAAATAAACCATACATAATTATTACTCCTAATTGGTTTTGCCATTATATTAAAAGACACAATAAAACAAATTTCTCTTTTGATATATTTTCAAATCAATAACATTCATGCAAATTTAAAATGGTTATCTTTTGTTTTTGTTTACCCATATCAACAGCAAAAGTCAACACATACACTTGAGAACAAACAACACATGTGCAAAAAATGATGCTAGTGGTTACAGTTAAAGTTCAATATGTGATGTTAGTGGTCACCATAGAATAATAATAAAGGAAGAAGGAGCGTATATGTTTTGGTTTTGTTTTGTAAAATCCAGGAATGCCGGGTATAGGGTTGTAACTATGCTTCAGTCTGATTGGTTGGCGAGATTTTTGAATGGTCTCGTCTCTCTGTCAATCAGTCAGGAGGCAGCACCCACAACAAATAGTTATAGCAGGAGCAGTTTTCGCTGACAATTCACTGGAAGGGGTTTGTAAGCATTAGAGTATTGATGTGCTCCTTCTTCCTCTATTATTATTCTATGGTGGTCACAGGTAAAATGTAAAGTTACAGTTAAGTGATGCTAGTGGTTACAGTTAAAGTTCAATATGTGATGTTATGTTAGTGGTCACAGGTAAAATGTAAAGTTACAGTTAAGGTGCAATAAGTGATGCTAGTGGTTACATTTAAGGTTTAGAAATTATGCATAAGTATATAATTGCACTACAGAAGCAGGTGCAGATTTTAATTATGCTTTTTATTATATTTTTTGTTATAATAGATACTAAAAATTTATTAAAATGGAAATAAAATTTATAATTGATCATCACTTATGTTTTAAAATTCCATGATTAAAATTCTGTATTTTTGCATAAATCAGTGAACTTGATTGACCTTGAGGGACCTTATAAACTTTTCCAAATGAACTCTAACTTCATATATTTTAATAATAGGAGTAAAAGAGAGGGTGCGACCCACCTTTAAAAAAAAAAAAAAAAAAATTTAACATTGAATTTTGGGACATTCTATTATACATACTTGTTGCATCATTCAATTAATGTACAGTCGGGGAAAAAAAAAAAAAAAAAAAATCGCAGCACTCGCTTTAATTTCGTTATTAATCGATTCAGAAAAATTTAATAGACGTCATTCAACAGGACACTGCATTAAATGCACTTTTTGAAAATATTGCCCAATTTTGAATTAGGGGTTATCTACATATTGAAATGAGTGCCAACTTTGATTTTTTCAATAGCAACACCCAATTTTGACTTCATATTCGAATTTCTGAGAGTTCGGCAGTGTGGAAAAGTATACTGTTTGTATACTTTATCTTTAGTATTCATAGTGTTATCATCAAAAATGTGTTAGGGGGTTATCTGTAAATGTAGAAAAATAAAATTTAGATCCTACAAAAATTAGAGAAAATTTTACAGTTTCACACCGGAAATGTTTCAAGAAAAAGAAAGAGTTTTAAAACTTAATAAAAACATTAGTTCCTTACCATTATCTTAGTTATTGCTTATAATTCTTTGAATAAACACCATAAAATGCAATAATCTCATAGCAATTGTTTCGGGACAATGGGAGAGAGCACACGACCCTTCATCAGGTGAGAAAAGTAGGCAGGAGTACTGCAGTCAAAGCGGCAACTTGTTGCGAGATTATTGTATTTTATGGTGCTTATTCAAAGTTTTCTAAGTAATAATTTGAAACGCCAGTTTTGAGGTGCTTTCTTATTAATTAGTACCTTAGTTTTCCTGAATTCCGTTTTTAGATATTGATATAATTCAGTACTTTTTTAGATAATTTTAGGTATATTTAAATACATTACGCTTATAATTGGTCAGACAATACTCTTAAAAAAAAAAAAAAAAAAAAAAATTCAATATTTTTCAATTAAAAGGTGTCTATCATGGCTATACTGATCACCAATAAAGCTTAAAATTTCTTTCGTAGGCGTAACATAATATACAAACAGAAATAATATAGCTGTGTGATATATAATATACAACAATGCATAAACTAAATCCTTTCGGATAAATTTTTGTGAGGTTTCATGAAGTAAATATTAAACAATTTTAATCTCTCTTACCAGTTTGGGTCAGTTGAACTTTTTTGAACTGTACAATTTGTTGTAATTTCTATGAAAATATAATTTCTTAATTAATGCTTTCGCCACTGTTGACATAGATTCACGTCCTTTGAAAATCTGTAACTATCTCACTGGGCGTTTTCTTTCGCAATTTGTGTGTTACTTATTTCTGAAGCATACCCTCCAACATACTAATTAATATTCCGTAGTATTGTTAGCTCCGCTTTCTTTATTACACCGGAATCTTTTTAGAGTATTTTTCTTCTTATTTAATCATTGCTGCATTTAGAGAATATTATTCTAAAAATTTATTGGTGTGAGAAAAAGGGCAGGTCTAGCAGAACTACGGAATATTAATAAGGATGCTAGGGTATATAACCCAATGTTCATATTTTTCCAACAAAATATACTATGGATAGAAATACACTGATCAGAAAGAATAAAATTATAATGTATATCCATTTGTAATACAACTGTTAATACAGAAAATTTGTTCTGAAATATTTTATTTTGAGAGAATTATGCCCGTAGGCAGACCTTACTGTCAAAAAGAAAAAATCCTGATGTCGCAAAAGTGTTAAAATATATTTATTAAAGTTAAAGTATATTTTTAAAATATATAAAATTAAAATATACTGATAAAATTTTAAAGACTAAAGTATTTTTAAAATAATAATCCTCCCCCCTCAAAAAAAAAAAAAAAAAAGTAATAATAATAATAAAATAAATAAATAAAAATAAAACAATATATGAAGTGAATAATTAAGCCTTTAACTATGACAGTAGTTAACACTTTCACGATCGCTGACATTAATTCACGTCATTTGAAAATCTACAACTTCGTCAGTGGGCGTTTCTTTCGCAATTTGTGTGGATTTATATCGTAAGTATATAACCAATATTCGTATTTTTACAATGCAATATACCATGGATACAAATATTTTGATTAAAAAGAACATAATTATAATGTATATTCATTTTTTAAATTTGGTTCTGAAATATTGTAATTTCGTAGATTAACGCCTACACCTACAGGCGCGGACCTTACTGTCAAAAGGAAAAAAGCATGCAGTCGCGAAAGTTTTAAGAAACAATTTTACAAGTCTGTCTTGCATTCCAATTCCATTCTTTTTTTTTTTGGTCAGTTTTTACAATCAATCTATTTTTCTATTTTAAATAGGAAACCCTGCCTATTTATTTAATTTTTTCTTCTAGTGTTCGTTTAAAGGATTCAAAATTTATCACCAGTAATCGATGATGTAAATACTACTTGTGTATATTTTTGCCTATGTCAGGTCCCTACTTAGACTTCCTGGAGCCCCGGGGCAAGCTTAGGTGGGGCCCCTTGCAGTGGCATGAGAGGTCTTTTGGTTACAAAATTTCTGTTTATGTCTATTGGGGGGGCCCTTCCAAAAGGAGGGCCTAGGCCAGCTGCCCCGCATTGCTAACCTGGCGTTAGTCAGGGCCTGATCAACGTAAAATAAGGGATTTTAAACGGATACTCAAAGTCACATTTACTTTTCTTTTCTGTATCGTTTTGTTTTGGAGAACGATTAAAAGGTGGGGCTTGATTTCTTTAGAAAACAGGAATTCTTGATGCTAACACTAATGTCTAAAAATAATCATTTTGTTTTGTTTCTTTGTGATTGACGTTGCTGTTATATAATTTTACCCGCAAATAAAAAAATAAAAAAAAATTATTTAATTTTCTTAGTTATTTTTTAAGATTTGCTCCGTTATCTCAGGTGGAATTTTATACGAGATGGCCACCTAAACCACTCCAAAAGAAAGATTTGTTTTTATCTTGAAAACTAATAACTGAAATGAGCTGCAAATTTGCACACCCATATTTTTCAGCATTAGGATTCATTTTATGCAAAAATTAATATAGGTCATAATTCCTAATTTTTATGAATATGAATTTTATTAATATTTTTCATAATTAAAAATATTTTTCAGAATCAAAAGTAATGATGGATTATGTTTGGATTTCTTTGCTGTATCTCGTAAAAAAAGAGTTATATCGATCAAGTTATTTTTTGTGAAGATTTTAATAAAAGTTTGAAATATGAATTTAACATTAGCACCCTCAAATTTTGAACGCTTATAACTCTGTGAAAAAATAAGTAACATATACAACCAATATACTTTTTCGCGTTGTCGCGATCCCAGGAATTCAAATATAAAATAAAAATGGGGCATTACCATTGAAAAATCAAAGTTGGTGCATGTTTTAATATGTAGACGACCCCCAATTCAAAATTTCAGTTCATTTTCTGAAACTAATCACCATTCCCCGTCGAATGATACCTATTACATTTTTCTATATCTTTTAGCAACGAAGTTACGTCGAGTGCTGCGTTTTTTTTCTCCCGACTGTACTTAGTCTACAAAGTGGGCATGAGTGCTACCACAGTGTTGCCAATTTAGTGGAATTTCCGCTAAATTTAGCAGATTTTTGACATGATTTGCGAGAAAAAATAAAGGTTTAGCAGATTCGATATTACATTGCACTGTTGCTACACTATGGGCAAATGAATTTTTAGCAGAATTTCATGTGCTCTTTTAGCGGGAAAAAAATTGTGTTGGCAACACTGGCGCTACAAGCAAAGCGACAATGCGCCAAAGGATGCGTTACTGAATTATTTTTTGCCCGTAAAAGAAATTATTTTGCGAGATATTGTCAAGTCGACCTGACTCATAGGAAAAAAAATTCAATCACCTCAACCCGGACTGTAAGAGAAAGAAATTCTTCGACCCGACCAGTAAAATTAGGTTACCTGAACCAATACATGACTCAAATCAACAGTCGAATTTCATGACCCGTTCATGATTTTCCAGGGTGGCTGCAGAGATTCAGGAGAAAAGTTCCCTGATTTTTCCATGATTTCCGTTACCTATTATATACATTCTAAAATTTTGTGTACATCACACTCTTGTGTAACATGCTCACTAAACCACTGAAATTCAAAAAACTATCTGATGGGCAAAAATATCTCAATCTTTTTACTTTTTTTCTTTGTTCACTTACAAAAATTAAAATAAAATTCAAAATTCAAAATTTTGGAGAAATTAACAAAGTTATAAAAATATGACTCATTTTAATTGCACAACATATTAACATCAAAACATAAAAATATTCATTTATTTTTTAATATTAACTTGGTGAGATTTGACCAGAAAGCAGCCAATCCTTTAATTTCTAAGTGGTCTAGTTTAATTACTTCAGATTAAAACATTTGTAGAGATATAACTATAAAATATAAAACAAATAAACAAAAAAGAACATATAAAAGAGGTAGATTATAAAAGTTAAAAAGAATAATTTATTTTTCACATATTTACAAGATTTCTTATTTCTGTATAGATATATGCAGTTCCTACAAAATACTATTGTTCATTCATACACAAAATTTTAAAATATTTTTTTGTTTTTTACAGTATGAATTAAGACTTCATAATAAAGGATAAACTACATGAAGAATCTTAAAATATATATGTAACATTTTGAAGTGACAAAAATCTTTGGCTTTTATAAATGTTATTTATAATGAATGCTCTTAATTTTAATACTTGATGACTAGTTCAAATAGTGTCAAATAAAATTATATATTGTCTAAATGCAAATGAATTCATCATCAGATACAATGAGTATTTATCTTCTTTCTGTAAAAGTCACAGAAATACTATTAAAATTACAGTATATTTAGAAACACTTTTCAAATAGCTACTTTGAGCATCATAAAAATGAGAAAAATAAGAGGAGGGGGGGGGGGGGGATGATGATGAAGAAAGTTCACAGATGGCCATTTCAAGTTTGTGTTATACATTAAAAGAGAGATTAAAAGTATCAATGCTGCTAATATAACAAAACTTTCATCTAAAATTAGCAATCCTGAGCAAAATGTTCCCAACTTTTTCCTTTCTTTATTTACCTTAAAAATTTGAAACTTGTAAGTGCTAATTTCCCCCACCCAATTTAAATTTTAATTTATCAGAAGCCAATTTATCACTAGTTTTTGCAGGATGAAATGCTAATGATAGTTAAACCAAATCATTTAAAAGAAAGTTTCAAAATAAAATTCATGTTTGACAACCCAGTTTTCATACTCTCCTAGGCAGGACAGCTTTAGTATGGGACCCCTATGGCTACTTTTATTTTTTGCCACTGTGTTGGCGATGTCTTTTAAATGTTTTTTTTTTATTATTAGTATTCATTCATTTTGACATATTTTTTGTCAAAAAAAAAAAGTGATACCTATTTTGATTATACTTTTTATTACTGCGTTTTTTAGTCAATTTATGATAAAAGTTCATTATTTTATTTAAATCTTTAAAGTATTGCTTGGTTTAAAATGATGTTTGCAATAGTTGTAAAAATGCAGTTTTTAAAAATAGATTTTTCCATAAAATAATCTCAGACAAATGTTGTCACTTTTTAAAAATTAGATCATTGAACTGAGTCATTCCACATGCTTTAAATACTGCTTATGTATTATTTTTTATCCTTGTGTATTATTTTTTATCCTTGTGTATTACTTTTTATCTTATGTATTATTTTTTATCCTATCGTATCATTTCTACAAAAAATAATTTTAACTGGTCCACGTTAGAGAAATATTATATAGATATTTTAAGCATATGATCAAGCTCTTATACTTTTATAAAGCCTAAATAATTTAAATTCTTTAAAAAAAAAAAAAGAAAGAAAGAAAGAAAGAGGCTTACAAATGTAGATACATTTTTTTTTTTTTTCCCTTCTCCGTCTATGTAAAGTGGAAGGAAGGGGCGAGGGGGGGGGGGGGGGGGGGAGAAATCAGGAATTTTAAACTGACCTTCTATGACATGAATGTTATTCTTACAGCTTTATCTAACCTCATTAATCTCTTAACTCAGCACAATTAATGGACCTATCAAATGCTTTTATTTTGCTTAATATCTTTTTAAGAAAGGCTATGTTTTATATCAATAACATCCATTAATTATCACTTAACTCGCCAAGCAGCTGATAAGTAATTTTTCTGTTCACTGAGTAGTTGTTTTTTTTTTCCCTCATATACTCATAATTCAAAAGTGTACAATTATAGATTCTTAGTTTGTTTTTTAAATATGAAGATCATTTACAATAGTCATAAAGTTAATCTTTAAATACATAGTCATATTTTTAATTCCAGGATTAAATAATTATTGCTTTAATACATTCCTCCATGTGAAAACATTATAATTGTGCCTTTTTCCAAGATGCTTGGTGGGTTAAATAATATATAAACTATGTTTGTATAAAGTAATTACAAAAGTAGTTCATGTCCTTTTTCAGAGATTTAATTTACTTAAAGTACAATATTATAAAAGGGCTAGTAAACTTTTGGACCATTTTGTTTGCTCTTACATTATATAATATGAAATATTGCTCAAATTACTTTTGTAAATATGTATTTCTATTTTAAATGTTCTGATAGTGCAATGATTTCATGCAGAAAATGAATTCAGATGATTTTAATTACTAAACACATTTAGAAAATTTTCAATTTCTTCGTCATTAACATTAAGAGACATACAATCAAAATATTTGATAGTTGATTTAAATTTATAAAGATGTTTTATTTATTAATAAAACAGAAACTAGATTAGACCTATTAAAACATGAAAGACATTGTTCTTAAGTTTCAAGAAAAAGGGGAGCGGGATATTTTAAGTAAAGTTATTCACAATCTAATTTTTATACCAATTGTGAACTTTCTTAGAAAAAGAATAGTCATATATATATATATATATTTAAGAGCATGGGGGAAAAAAAAATTCACGAAAATGTAAATATGAAAAAAGAACTTGTTTCAACTGAGCATTAATTAATTTCAAGAAGTCATTTTAACACAATTTTAAAACAACCGACTGTTAAAATTTTTAATATATTTGTTTAACAATTTAGCACAGCAATAAACAGCATCATAGTTCTGGAAATTGTATCTATTTACAAGGCAGGTAACTTAAACTTTTCGATGCTGTAATCAGTCTTCAAATAAATAAAAGTTTTTCAGCATTTTTTCTTATTTTTCATAAACTAAATATTTTCATTTATCACATAACAATGAAAAATCAATATATTATTTATTTCTGTACTTTGTCAAAAATTTGAAACTGAAAGTTGTTTTGACTTAGTAAATATAATGAAAATAGCTTTCTCCTGTTCTCCATAACAAACATTTACAAGTAACAAATAACAGTTATCAAACATATTTCAGCAGAATTATCACAATGAGATTTTCCCTCTGAGTTAGAGAATATGGATGGCTGTGTAAAAGTTCACATTTTCTGTAGGTGCAGTCAGACAAAAGTAACAAAGTGTTACTTTATTTTCGGAAGCCTGATCGCTGGTAATAATATCCACCATATAGCAGTCTTCAATTCAGGTTTAATTTATTGGTCAAATTCTTTTTCAATTATAAAATCATTTATTATTTATTAATGATAAACATAAAGCTTGTTTTTCAGGACTTCTCTGTTCCATTATTTTTAAAGCTTGTTTATATCGTTCTTCCAAATCATGCATTCTTAGCAGTATTGGAGGAAAAGGCATGTAATTCATTGGCATGTCATTACTTGGGTCTAAAAGTTTACTCAAAAAGTCTTGCAATCGTTCAATTTTTTTACCTATTAAAATTTAAAAATGAATATTAATTACCAATACAAAAAGAAAATTTATAAATCATAAGCTATAAACACTGTTGCAACTTTTTAAAACTATTGATTATTAATTAAAATATAGAAATTATATAACATACTTCAGATCATCTTTCAGATGAAATTAAAATTTTACTCAAAATTACCACAATAATAATGCATTTTTAAGGAATAATGAAAACAATCTTAAAAAAAAAGTATACTGACAAGATAAATATGTTAATATATTGTTAATATATGTAATATTAAATGTAATAACTATCAAGCTGCTTATTATTCAAAATACATTTACTTAACATTTACTTTTATTCATAAATAACTCAAAAAATTAGACTTCAAAAATATAAAAGAATTAACTTTGGTTAACACTGGTTCATAAATCCCAATGCAACCAACTAGAAAAAGGCATACCTTTGCCAATCTTGGTTTATAACTTGCTAATTCATAGCAATCCTGCCACTTTTTTTCTTTGTTTTGCATATTTCATAAGAGCAATATTTTTAATATAAAAAGCAGCCTACGTAATCAAAATAGAAAATTTTGAAGTTTATTAAAAATTAATTACAAACTCAAATAAGTATATAAAAAAGGTAGAATTGTTCCTAAATTTGGTTTTAATACTCAACTAAAAATTTTCTCTAGTTAGTTTTACACGAAGACATTGATATACAATTATCAGATAAATAAAATGAAATTTTAATGGTTAATTTTTTTAAATAGTAAAAGGCATGTGTCTGCTATTGGATGCTGATTTTGAAGGAAATACAAAAATTCTATATTATATAGCAGCGTTCAAAACAGTTATTGAACTTTCTCAATTCAAGTTCTAACATAAAAGTTCAGCAAAAACTTTTATCAAAAAATATTTTAGATAGAAAATTCCTCGAGAACTTATATCAAAAGTATTTTTTCATAAATGTTCTATAAATATAAGTTCTTAATAAAACATTTAAAATTACATATTACTTACATTAATTAGAAGATGAGATAAAAAAGTAATATAAACATTTTTTTTTTAAAGATTTGTGTCTGATTTCTCCATGGTTTTCTCCGAAACTTAGGTAATTCCAGGCTATATAATGTTAAAAATCCTTAGTACGAAATGTGGGCGAAAATTGAAATTTGAAACTCTGTAAAATATAAAAGAATAAAGACGTTCTGGGTTTTCTGTTGTTTTCCCTGAAACTCCCATTCCTTTTCTACATTTTTGTCCCTTTGCACCCCCACCTTTCCGTCTCTCCTAATAAATTTACACTTGACAATATCCGCAATCGATTTATCTTGCATTAAAACCTAATAATACCAATTTGAAATGCAATAACTTTTTTTTTTTTTGCTTCTTCGCCCCTCCTTCCCCTATTTAAGCCCTTCCCATTAATACTACACTTTCAAAAATATTCAAAATCGAATTATCGGGCATTAAAAACCAAATACTACAAAACTTCAATGACATATCTCAATTTAAAATACAACAAAATGTAAAAGAAAACAATCATATATATATATATATATATATATATATATATATATATATTTTTTTTTTTTGGGGGGGGGGGGGGTTACGTGAGTCGTAATAAATATAATTCCCAATAAAAAAGTAACCTTTTTGTTTTTTCACATATTTTCATGAAAATTGAACTGTAGCTTTATAATATGCTGTCTAGGCTGAATATCAATTTAAATATAACATAAATGAAAATTTGAAAAAGTTTGAAAATTGCAATTTTTCCTCCCACTGTAAAACACGTGACATCTTAATTGCTTACAATCATTTCCTTTTTCACAGCAGACAGTTGTCTCGTCGTTTGGCAGTTGAAATGATATTGATACCTAAAATTCATACTTTAGTTAATTTTAAAAAACCTAACTGTTGTATCGATAAGCCACTTGCACTGTTAGATTCAGAAAAAATTCCGCTTTCATTTGGTACCGAATTCGTCACAATCAGACTAGAATTTCTAATTTATTTTCCACTTTTAACTCCGTTAAAACATCTATTTTTATGCAATCGTAGTGAATTCTCAGTCATTGAGATCGCTTTTTGATTAGACATAGGTCGACATTTTAATTAATATCTCCACAACTAATTAAAATTTTTAATTTATTTTTTCACTATCCACTCGGGAAGGCTTCTGAGCACCCATATGTCATATTTTGTACATCTACATTCAGTTGGGGCTGAATGTATAGATGCACAGACAGACATCTTCTTTTATTATCTATAATAATAAAAGATGTCTGTCTGTCTGAGCATTTATACGTTCAGCCCCTACTGAACGCAGAACTACAAAATTTGACATACGGGTGCTCAGAAGCCTGCCCGAGTGCATAGTGAAAAAAGAATTTAAAAATTTTAATTAGTTCCAGAGATATTAATTGAAACGTCGACCAATATCTAATTAAAAAGTGAGCGGATCGTAATTTCCGCCCTTCAAGTAGAATTCAGCGTGTTCCTCAAAAGAGGAAGCAGAGAGAGAAACATTTCGTGGGTTTTTCTAAAGTGATCACTGCCGATCTGTTGGAACTATCGAAAATACACCTGTACCACGAGAAAGAGCATTTATTATTGATTCTTACGGTACAATTTTTTTTTTTTTTTAAATACGGATATTTTATATTTTTAAAAAAAGTTTTAAAAAGGGTCGAAAATTTCTCTTTTTCTCGATCGTCTTTTTTGAAACGCCCTGTATGATCGAGTAACTGTTCCATTTCTTAACAACTGGTATATTTGGAAAGGACATTTAATCCTCTTTCGAACCATATAAACATTTTTACAAAATACGGATTAGCGATCCATATTTTTAGATTTTACGAAACATCGATTTTTTCACAAAACATTTAATAACTCAAAAGCATTTAGAGATAAATAATTTCTTTTTTTTTTTTTTTTTTTTTGTATATAGATCTCGCTTCAACAATTCAATTCCCAAAAGATTGAGAGAAAATTTCAAAAACTGAATAAGTTATAATTTTTTTTATTTTACACATTAAACCATTGAATTGAATATGCGACCTTCATTCCATGAGATTGTATAATGCGTTCGTTGTCGTTACCACGGCAACCACTTCAGGGAAGAAAGATGTCTGGTGGAAAGGGAAAAAAAGAAAAAAAAAACACATGCGACTGATTCAGTTGATAATCAGATGAATTTTAAGTGGGATAAAAAATTGCAAATTTCTATTTTCTTCAATTTTTCAAATTCACACACGACACTTGGTATACAATCTTAACACCACAAAACAAACTTGCAGTTCAAATTTCATCGATTTTCGTCAATAAACAAAAGATTTACATTTTAATTGCAAATTAAATTTTATTCTAATATGCGTATATTTCAATTTCTAATTATGATTAAATCTATATATTAATAGGCAAGCATAAAATTTGTAGTCCCTTTTTAACATATTAATTATGGGAGTAGAGGGTTGAAAAAGGTATCATTCGAAAGGTATGGTTAGCTGGAAGGTGCGAATACAAATATTATTTTCTTACGATGTCAAGAAGGTATTTAAAAATACTTTTATTTTTTATGCATTTTCCCCCATTTTTCCCTTTCATACACGTATTCCTTTACATTAAAAAATACCTAAAAGTGGAAAGTTGTTAAATCTGGCAATTTCATAAAACTCAAATAAAACCATAGCATCCTTATACGCAAGCAAAGTGATGACGTCACTGGCCGTCCGTGGAACCACAAAAAAGATTTCCTAAGGATTTGATTTATGAGAAATAATTTTTTGATTTTCTAATTTATTTATGATCTAATTTCTTTCTTTTTTGTTTTATGATTTATGTCAGCTGTAATTTAAAGAGATATTAGCCGTACGATAAATTTCATGTTTGTGTATTAATACGTAAATAATACATATTATTTAATTTTTGAAACTTCAAATGTTCTTTGTTATTTGTCTTTTGGCAACAAAAAGTGACTTTATTTATTTATTTAAATATTTGGTTCTTTTATCGTTTGACTGACAAAAAATTGTCTATTAAATGCTCATTTAATTTACGATGAATTTACACGTCTTGAGATTTCCTTGCATTTCAATTAACTGAAATTGACTACTTATTTTTAAAAAAGTGGATTTATTATTCTTTCCTCTGCATATATAGTAAGAAGAAAGTATAAGATTCAGAAAAATTTTAGATTTTCCGTTTTCGATAAAGTTACACGTTTTGAAATTTCCCGAACTCAATTTGACCATTTTTGCAAAATATCTTTCTTTTTGAGTTCAAACACTGTACTTTATGAACCAATGGAATTAATTTAACAGAATCTGATATTTGGTTGGACCTTGGTTTGACATGGTATAGACTAGCTTTTGGGCTGTATCACCTAACAAGAGGTTTTCCCGTTGCGATTTTCTCACATTTCAGGAAAGGCTCAACATCTACAGAGAGAAATATATTAAGTAAAATTCTGCTGATTCAGTTAGAGTGCATATCGGCAAACAATTGCCGCAGCTGTGTTGCAATTTAATTCTGTTCAGACAAGGAAATAACTTTGCTTCGCTTTGAAAAAAAAAAAAAAAAAAATGGTCGAGTTTCGACCATTGGGTGATACTAGTTATTTTTAATACATCATTCAAAAGATATTTTAAAGTTCTTTTATATTATCCAAAGTTTTCACCAGATTTACACGTTTTGAGGTATCCTGAATCAGTTTTCTTATATGGTGCCGTAATATTTTCAAATTTCAATATTTCAACGCGTATTTCAATTTCTAGTTATGATTAAATTATTTTTAATACATCAATCGAAAGATATTTTTAAAGTTCTTTTATATTATCGAAAGTTTTCACCACATTTACACGTTTTCAGGTGTCCTGAATCAGTTTTCTTTTATGGTGCTGCAATATTTTCAAATTTCAATATTTCAATTTCTAATTGTGATTAAATTATTTTTAATACATCAATCGAAAGATATTTTAAAAGTTCTTTTATATTCTCGAGAGTTTTCACCAGATTTACACGTTTTGAGGTGTCCTGAATCAGTTTTCTTTTGTATCTCAGCTACTAATTAAAATCATTTCACAAGTAATACATCATTAGAAAGCTTTTTTGATTTGGAATCAAACAGTGAAATACGGATATTTCTACCGCCAGATGGCGCTGTAATATTTTCAATATTTCAATTAATTTTAATACATCATTCGAAAGATATTTTAAAGTACTTTTATATTATCGAAAGTGGAATTCGAGATTTCACCCGATTTACACGTTTCGAGGTTTCCTGATTAGGTTTTCTTTGGTATCTCAGCTACTAATTAAAATAAATTCAGAAGTAATACATCATTTGAAAGGTTTGTTAATTTGGTATTGAACAGTTCTAAAACTGGGATAAGGCGCCGCAGGCGCCACCGAGCGGGACTTTGCTGAACTCAGAAATTTGAAAGATCATAACTAGGGCTGGATTATTTATCAATATATCCCCAAGTATCGATATTTTTTTAATATCGCGATAACAGTATTTAAGTTCTTGCTCTAACGATATATCCCTCTAACTATATTTCCTAGTGTGCACAGCGTGATTGATCCATATGCCGATAAACAGTGTCCAACGCCAACCACCATATCTTCAAATTCTGCTTCCCCGCCTCACGGTACCACCCCGTAAACACCCTACAAACAGACCGCCGAATATCTTATACAAATACACCTTCTCTTCCTCCTACCTCCTTCCTTCCCTTCCTCCTGACTAAACTCGAAAAAATAACCTCAACCGCAAACGATCCGAACACACTTTCTCTTCCTTATTCTTGCAATCAGTCCCTTTGCTTACTCTCAAATCGAAACCACTACTTAAAAAGTATGACCTTGAATGACAACATATAAAATGTTTCATTCCTCATTCATCAAGTTATCGCAGTAGTATATTATTTCCCATTCGATAATATCCCCACACCAATAATATCGAAGCTGCTCATCGCTGGCAGGTGAAAAGTGAAAACACTGCAAACAGTATATCGCGTTTAGTTCATCGCAGTAGTATATTATTTCCCATTCGATAATATCCCCACACCAATAATATCGAAGCTGCTCTTCGCTCGCAGGTGAAAAGTGAAAACACTGCAAACAGTATATCGTGTTTAGCTCTTGCTATCGGTTCGTTGATATATTGTTCGGAATTGCATGGATTGTTCGAAATATTGTCAAGTGGTTTTTTTTTTCTTTTTTAAGCAAAGAATTAACTGAAATTGATTACTTATTTTTTAAAAATTGGATTTATTATTCTATCTTCTGCATACATAAGAAGAAAATATAAGATTTGGATAAACGTTTTTCCGGTTTTCGATGAATTTACACGTTTTGAGATTTCCTTGCATTTTAATTAACTGAAATTGTCTACTCATTTTTAAAAAGTGGATTTATTACTAGTTTCTGCGTACACAAGAAGAAAGAAGATACGAAATAAATTTCGATTTCCGTTTTTTGATATATTTACACGTTTTGGGATTTCCTTGCATTTCATTTAAAGTGAAACTGATTACTTATTTTTTAAAAAGTTGATTTATTATTATATCTTCTGCATATACAAAAAGAAAGTATAAGATTTGGATAAATTTTTATTTCCAGTTTTCGATGAATTTACATGTTTTGAGATTTCCTTGCTTTTCAATTAACTGAAACTGACTACTTATTATTTAAAATGTGGATTTATTACTGGCTTCTGCATGCATAAGAAGAAAGTAGAAGACCATGAACTGACAAATAGACCATGAACAAATAGACCTTATAGACCATGAACTGACAAATATATACACACTCCAACAAAATGGAGTTGTCAAACGATTTAATCAGACTGTGGCTGATGGAATAAGAACCATTCTTAGCGAAAGCGGAATGAGTAAAAGTTTTTGGCCTGAGGCTGCCATGTACTTTGTATACACATGGAATAGAATTTGTCCTAAGACCTTACTTAAAACTCCTTGTGAGCTCTATACTGGATTCATGCCATCTGTTAAACACCTAAAGCCTTTCGGAGTTACTGCTTATGTTGGCACACCGAGACAGAGAAGAAATAAATTAGACCCTAAAGCCGCTAAAGGATATATGGTTGGATATGCATCCCGAACGAGAGGTTATAAAATTTGGTTACCTGAAAAGGATAAAATAATAGAAACTCTTAATGTAAAGTTTAATGAGTCAGTCTTTTACAATCCAAATGGTAGCGACAGTGGAGCAGTGCTAGAGCCCGAAGAGTTTTACATTGTTCCACCTTTTGACGCTGACCGCTGTAATCCTGTCTTAAGTGACCAAAAGGGTAGCAAAGTTTCCAGTGACATAGGCGAAGAAGATAAAGAAACTTGTAGTGAGACTCAAGATGCACAAGGTAGCTACTGGATTAGACATGCTTCTACTCGTCCCACGGGAAATAAAACTGACATTTATTACTATCCTGAGAATAAAGGTGACCGTTTAAGGTCGTTAAATAACATAAAAGTTTATTGCCAGAAAAATAACATGTATTTTAATCCTGAGGACTTTGACTTTAGTGGCAAAAATAAATTTTGTGGGAAAATTTTTAGTCCTGATCCATCAACTAGTTCCACTTTAAATCCAGTTTCACATTTTACAGCCAGAAAAGTAATTTGACTAGACAACATAAGAATTCCCAATACTTTCAATCAAGCCATAAAGTCTCCTGAGTGTGAATACTGGCAAGAAGCCATGAATAAAGAAATTGCAGTTATGAGGGAGCGTGAAGTGTGGCAATTACCTCCAAATTGTACGCCTGTAGGCAATAGGTGGGTCTTTACAATTAAAAGAGATGAAAAAGGCCAGATAGCTAAATTCAAAGCCAAATTAGTAGCACAAGGCTTTAAGCAGATTAAAGGGGAAACTTATGAAGAGACATTCAGCCCAGTAATTAATTTTGCTGTAATTCGTTTCTTTTTTTCCCTATTGGTTTCTTATTTAGGCTGGACCCACATACAATGTGATGTTGCTAGCGCTTACTTTTATGCTCCACTCAGTGAAACAATCTATATGAATCAACCTCAGGGATTTATTGAAAAGGGTAAAGAAGAATATTTTTGCAAATTGGATAAGGCTTTATATGGCTTGCATCAGTCTGGTCGGGAATGGTTCTATGAAATGCATAAAGTTCTTATTTGTATTGGTTTTAAAAAGTTTGAATCTTGTAATTGTGTTATATTCTTAATAATGAAATTGTTTTATTACTATATGTGGACGACATCGTAGTCTTTGGTCGGAACATTGAAATTATTAATAAAGCTTTAGATTTATTGTGTAAACATTTTGAACTAAAAGTTCTAGGAAAAACTAGAAAACTTTTAGGTGTAGAGTTCGATGAAACTGGTGATTGTCTCAAAATACATCAAATACAATATATAGATGATGTTTATGAGAGATTTAAAAACTTTAATATTCCCGTTTCATCACTGCCCATTGCTAAAGGCACTGTTTTTTCTAAGTCAATTTGCCCGACCAAGCATTGCGAAGTCCATTAAATGTCAAAGATTCCTTATCGTAACTTATTGGGATGTTTATCTTTTTTGTGTAACCGAACTCGGCCAGACATTAGTTATGCAGTTAACATCTATAGTTAATTCCAACAAAATCCAGGCAGAATTCATTGGGAAGATTTATTAAAGCTTCTTGGCTATGTTAAAAATACTCAATCTTATAAATTAAAATTTAATTGTAAAAAGCCCCAGTTATTTGTTTATTCTGACGCTGACTTTGCGGACAACCGAGATGAAGGGGGACCCTTGGGAGGACAACTAGTTTTATTAGATAACTCTCCGGTTGATTGGCGAACCTTTAAAGAGAAGTCAGTAAGTCTTTCTACAATGGAGGCAGAATTTATTGCCATGACAGAAGCGTCTAAAAATCTTTTATGGTTTGACAGGATAATTACTGAGTGTAGCATTTTTCATTTTATTAATAATAGACCTAAATCAGTTTTATATGCGGATAATCAGGCAGCTATAGATTTTGTTCGTTCTCCAATAGAAAATCACAGGTCGAAACATATTGATGTAAAATTATTTTTTGTTAGAGACCTTGTGAAAGATAATATATTTGAATTAAAATTTGTAAAAAGTGAACATAATTTATCTGATATCTTTACTAAACCATTAACTAAGCAAGAATTAATAAGTTTTATAAGTACTCTATTTAGTAAACAAAATTAAATTTAATTATACTTACCATTTAAAAATTAACTTTTTGATAAATATAAATTTTTTCTTAAACTGTTCATTACATTTGTATGAACATGTTTTTTGCTTATGTAACTAAAAGTTACTAAGCTTTTTTGATATCACTAAATGTGGTGATATGGGGGTTTGTCAGTCTTGTGTGAATTACCAGACATTTAAATTTTCGGCACATTGTTTAAGACTTTTGTATGCAAATGATTTAGCACATTGTCTTAAAAAAAAAAAAAATTTTTTTTCTTAAATGCACATTGTTTTAAAATTTTCTTGGTTTGCATAAATTTTGGTTAATAGTATATATATTGTGTAAACTTTTTCTAGACTTTTCTTAGTCTTTTCAATGTTTTTTTTAGATGCATTGGATGGAAATTTCTTTGTTTAAAATGTATATATGCATTTTTTTTTTGTGGACTTGATGAACTGGACATTCTTCAGGTTTTCTTTTGGAGGAAAACTTGTTTCTTGATGGACTTCACATCGCAGAGAACCTGTGTAACACTTAGTCAAATGGAAAACCAGCTAATTGCTGTAGCAATGTTATGCATTATTGAATTTTAAAATGTGGTGTTGAAATGGGTGTTTCTGTGTTAACTATTACTAAAAAAAAAAAATATATATATTTTTTTTTTTTGTTATAATCTTTAATATTCTAATGAGATTAATACGGGTTGTTAAATGTGTTCTTTGTCAGCCATGCTCAAGCATTTAAATTTTTTTTTTTACCTTAAGTTTAAGGTATGGTCAGTTTTTTTAGGAATGTTCGTACTTGTTCTACTAAAAATTAGAGGTGGGAATCGATTAAGAGTTTTAACTGGGTTAATCGTAGCTCATTAATCGATTAATCGAATTTTTAATCGGTTTTCATTTTTCTTCATATAATTTTATTTCAATGACGAATAAAACTCCCATATTGTGTATACATATACATATTATTCATAAGTTTGACTGATTTTTTTTTTTTTTTTTTTTTCAAAAATTTTTGTCTAATCAATTATATCTGTTTCATAGCTGAAATTTAAATCAATTTTCAGAGTAATAATTGGTGACTTTAAGTGTTAATTTTATATAAATATCTTCACTTGTTTATTTATTTTATTTTTATTTTTATGTAAATTATTTTTTTAATTCATTTGGAAAGAAACATTAAATGAATTTACACATATTTTAGTTTTAAATTTGCAGGCCTTGTCCATCTCGCTTGTCACTATTTTTAAATGAATTCTCAAAATTCCATATCATTATCATAAAAATGTCAAATTCTTATATTTTAGTTCTTCTTTGTCACTTGGACTAGGACACAGAATGTTATTTTCTGTTTCTACTTCAATAGTTACTATCAGCAATTCTGACAATAAACGTTTGAAGATATTGTGAAACTCTGTTGACATTTCCCCCATCAGAGGGATAGTGAAAATCTCAATCCCTTGTATTCTTTTTTTTTTTTTTTTATCTTTAGCATTTCCATTTTTTGAAAGCTTCTTGTTTCTGAGAATACTATTACCCTAGCCAACACTTTCTGTAGAAGGCTAAAGACAGGTGGTGTTGCTCATGAAGAATGCACATGAAGCGGCTTTTTGTTTAATAACTGTCCTCCCACTTTTCTCTATCAACAAAAGTGCAACAACTTCTTTTGAGAGATTTTATTTTTATTTATTTATTTATTTATTTTATTTATTTATTTATTTTTTGCTTTTTCATTATTTGATGGATGTTTCTTAGAATGTAAGTTAGGAAAATATGTGAAAAAATATTTTGTAAGCAGAAAAGCATTTTTACTTCAATTCGTAGTTTGAAAATTTTAATCGGATTTTGAAAATTTTTCATTGAATTAATCGATCCAATTAACTCTATTAAAAAAATTGATCGGGACTAAGCATTGATCGATTAACCGAACCGATTAATCGGCACAGCCCTACTAAAAATGGCCATGAGGGGGGGAGGGGGGGGGGACTCTTGTTAAGTACAAGTATAGAATACCATGGCATTTTTTTTAGCCAAGTCAATATTTTATTTTCCCAACTTAAATTAAACTCAACTTTCTAAATATAATATAAAAATTAGTTAAACTTTAATGTTAGTTTTCTTTATTATAATTTAAAGTATAAAAGTAATTGAATACCTCTACTCACTTAAATCTGTTTAAATTAATGTAAAACGATCTTTTATTTATTTTTTTTTTGTTCATCTTTTATCTCTGCAACCTTCTCACTCAGCAGCTAAGTCTGCAACTGACCTAACTTCGTTTTTCACCATAAGGCGGCGCATCGTACTTCCGGTGATGTCATATGACGCTTTTTCCGTCAACGTTGTGCGATCGCGATATGTGCCGTTCTCTGATTGGTTGTGCTAGTGGGCGTTAGCTAGTCGTTCGTTTCGCGAGTGATATAAAAACAGTTTCTTAGCTGAAGAGGTTGCTTTTTGCTTCTCCTTTCTGCCTGTTGTTATTTTTGTCAGCCAGGACGGCTGTCTGTTACATCGCGGGCGATGTTTTTACTTTCTTCTATCTTCAATAGAAGAAAGTATTGGATTCGTAAAAATTTTCGATTTCGGGTTTTTGATGGATTTACACGTTTTGAGAGCTGTAGAACACGATTTTACCATTTTTAGAAAATGTCTGTCTGTCTGTCTGTGTGTGTGTGTGACAAAATTTTGTGGCAACTGTATCTCTGGAACTACTGCACAGAATTTCATACAAATTGGTATGTAGTTGCACCTTGACATAAATTAGTGCCTATCAACTTTTGGTAAAAATCGTCTTACAGGATGTGTTGCCATCCCGCTTTTTCTAAATTTTTAACAGGGTGATATAGGGCAAAAATTTTCACGATGGGTATCTTTCGAAAGGTCTCGTCAGTACCTTTAAAAACGAATGGTTGAACTATAAATCTGTGATAATTTAAAACAAAGTTATCGATTTTTTTTACTTTTTACGAAAAAAAACTTAGAAAAATATTTTTTTTTTTTTTTTTTCTCTCCCCTTAATTTTATCAAACTCCCACGGTTTCCGTGTTCTGACAAACTTAAACTAATTTTTGCTTTTTTCCCCTAATTTTGTCAAAGTCCTACGGTTTCCGTGTCTTGACAAACTTTAACATATTTTTGCAATTTTCCCCTAATTTTGTCAAAGTCCCACGGTTTCCGTGTTTTGACAAACTAACAATTTTTCACATTTTACACAAAATTTTGTCAAAGTCTCACTTTTTTTTTTTTTTTTCCTCTTCTTCTCTCCCCTTAATTATATCAAACTCCCACGGATTCCGTGTTCTGACAAACTTAAACAAATTTTTGCATTTTTCCCCCAATTTTGTCAAAGTCCCACGGTTTCCGTGTTTTGACAAACTTAGAATAATTTTCACATTTTACCCAAAATTTTGTCAAAGTCCCACTTTTTTTTTTTTTTTTTTTTTTTTTTAATTATTGTTACTGAGTGAATTTGTATAGGAAAATATAGAAGAAAGTCTCGTGGTGGCCACAACATACTAGTTTTTTTTTGGGATAGTGTTATCAATATTTAAATGAGATTATGCTACAGCAATGTGTTTTTTTTTTTTTTTTTTTTTTGAAAATAAGTTTTAACTTTAAGTCTGCTAGGCTTCTAGTTTTTCAATGGCCAGTGTGATATATTTAAAATTAGTTTTTTTGACGACTTGAGCATGGTTTTAAAAGTGAGTTGATAATTGTTAAGTGGTTAATTTAATTAATATTTAAATTCCGATTTATGTATATTAAATTTATATTTATTTTGTTAGTTTTTTTGTTTATGTTTGTTGTTATATATACAGTTAATAAATGTTAAGTTTAAAATAGAAATTCTTAGTCATTCTTGTTTCTTACACATGCACATATTAGTTTTCTCTTCTCCATAGATAAGTTTTAATACAGCTTCCTCTAGTTCAGCACTCTGCTAGTTTAGAATATCGTTAGGCCTATAATTGACCCAACAAATCTCATCTCTGAGTCAACTCCCTCTAATCTGCATAGCTTGGGACCATATGTTTTGTAAACTTTAGAATTTTGCAGATTATTGGTCATAATTTGTTTACTTGTTTTTTTTTTTGTTTTTTTTCCCCAGATACAAATGAAGATATAATAATAAATCATTAATGCTTTAAAGTGAATGATAAAATAAATGCATAATTATTTCAAATAAATTTTAAATAAAGTGTTGTCAATCGGCCTTAAAGTTCAGTAGCTTTGAATCAATTATTTTTAACGATAAATAATTAAAATAAACAATTTTTTTAACGACCTATTAAGCATTAAGATAACTGAAACATTGATATAGTTTAAATGAAAATCAAAACACTGCATAATCATAGCATTTGGTTTCTTTCTTCCCCCCTTTCAGCTTGTGGTTTTAATTATATTAAACACACGCTTAGCTAATGTAAACAAATACTTGTTCCAGGGTTCATACTCATTTTCAGAAAAAAAATTCCCTGAGTTTTCCCTGAGTTAGTTCCCAGAATCAATAATTTTTCCATATCGACAACTAGTGACGTTTATTTTAATCCCCCCCGTTTCTAAAAATAAAAAATGTTTTGTATCTGAATAACTTATTTTAAATTAATTTTTAAATCCTTTTCAGACAAAATAAATATTAATCAGAATTGGAAATGTGTATATATATAACAAACTTTTGGAAACTTAATTACCTTATATAAAAATTTGCCCTTAAACTAAATGCTTCAAAAAATTTGATTAGCCAATGATTATTAAATGACATTGTGCTTCGTAAGGGTCACTATCGACCCAAATCCATCTCACAAAACAAAATGAAATAAAATGCCTAAGCTAATAAAATAACTAAGCTAAGCACGTGCACACTGCATCAATAAGACTAAATAACAAACTAAATATTTAAAGCTGCTACTAGATGCCGATTATCGAATGAAAAAAAAATTAACCATGGAGAAAAATCAAGCTAATGAATCTCCTAGAGTAAATGTGTGTCTAATTTCACGATTGGATTGTTCATAATGCAAAAAACGTGCTCAGTTTTTCATTGGATCAGCATGATTCTAGTAGGTGTGTCTTATCGGATTTTCATAATGACGTCACGGAAACGCACAAGTACCAGCTTTTTCCAGAGTAGATCCCTGTTTTTCCAGGTTTTGGTGCTTGTTTTGAAAGTTTCCCTGAGGTTTCCCTGAGATTTTATGACAGATTTTTTTTCCCTGAGTTTTCCCCGATTGTCAGGTTCTCTCTGAGGCGTATGAACCCTGTGTTCCCGTTCTGAGTCAGCAATATTTTGATTATGCAATGCCTAGCACTAGAATGTTTTCTTTCTTTCTTTTTTTTTTTTCTTTACTATTTATTTATGAGTATTGTACGATGAAGCATGTGGTCCTTCAGCTAAATTGTAAAAGTTAGTTTTGTTATTTTCAAGATACGTTGAAGCGCTTCCATAGATAAAAAATAAAATTTAAAAAATAATGTTTTATGCAGCAACTGTTGGAAATGCAAAATCAAAAGTTGATAAGGATTGGATCGTGATTTCTGCCTAGATGTGTGCAAGGAAAAAAAAAAGAAAAAAAGAAAGAAAGAAAAATAGTATTTTTTTTTTTCCAGTGTCTGCCACTATTCAGTTTTATGTATTTAATAAAAAATATTTAGTTTGGTGGTCAAGACTGAATTTGCGGAGCATAAACATTACTTCGCGGAATTGCGGAGTTTGAAAATTTTTTTGGAGAAACTCCGCAGAAATCGGAGCAGTTGGCAACCCTGAAAGACCGAGAGCATAGTATTATACAAACGGCATAGCAACACCTACTGAAAAAACGATATGAAGTGAAGAGAGTCATCGGACAAGGCGAAGAATGAAAACAAGAAGGATGGAAGGACAGTGTCACTTTAATGCCCTGAAGATGGATGCAGTTTGCCCCCGAAATATATTTGAAAAAGGATGATGTTTTTTGAGGTATATTTTTATAGATAAGATTTTTTTTTTTTTTTTTACTTCCATTGCCCGACTACCATAGGTAATGGAAGTATTGTATTTTTTTTATTGCATACACTGAAAGCTAGATATATTGGGCCACTTACATCAAAACTTCATTTGAATAGCATAAAAATGAAATAAGTTATCAGTGAAAGAATTTGTATGTTTTTCCGAGTTGAAATTTCATAAGGGGTTTTTCACATGCCATTTATTTAATTTGGAGATCTAATTATTTCATCCACATTGTAAAACTTTTTTGTAACAAAACTCCTTTATATGAGCTTGTAAGTTTAATGTGTTTTTATTAATTAACTAGGATTTTTATGCCTATAGAATATAATATGATTAGCATTTGATTTATAGGGCCCCACAAAAATATTTAGTTTTATTAATAGTTATTATTGGACATTTGCTGGAACTGCATTTTCATTTACATTAAGTGTTTTAAACACTTTCTAACAATTTTTAAGTGTGAATATTATTGTCCGACTGTTCATCTGTCTGCCATCCCCCAGCATCCATAAATATTTTCTGATTTTTTTAAAAATGTATATGCTATTCAAGTTTACTAAGTTTTACTCTTGTTTCGTATTTAAAATGACATTAATAGGTCCTGTACAACTGGTTTGTGTATATTGATCCCCCCCCCCCCCCAAAAAAAAAGCAGCATTGTGTTTTACAACAGATATTGATACCAATCACATTTAAATAACTTTCTACGGTAAGTTCTTTCAGTCCTTCAGTCTACCTGTTGTGTGATGACATAAGCAAAGAACAATGAAAGTTATACGATGCAACAAGTACGTATAATTGGAAAGTATTATTAATCAATGTGTACTGCATGATTTTTCGTTCTTGTTGAGTTCTTAAGAGGTTTTTCACAAAAAAGAACTTTTGCAACATAGTTGAAATAACTGTATCTCCAAATTAAATATGTGGCATGTGAAAAAAACCCTTGTGAAATTTCAACAAAGAAAAATACCTAAACTCTAGCTCAATCTTTAGCCAATAATTATGAACAGATAAAAATTCAAAAATATATTCCTAGAGATTTATGAGTATATGGTGCTTTTTGTGCATACCTGTTACACAAAACAATTGCTTCTGTCATTTTTTCTTTCCATTTATTTTCAGTTTTTTATTGGTAGTATCAGTACTGCTTAGATTTATTCAACAATTTAAGTTAATATTTATTATCATTTTTATGTACAATTATTTGCCACGGCAATTGCAAAATTATTCTCACTACAGCAACATTTCAATGCTGCCAGAGGCAGCAAAACCAATCCATCAACAAACTTTTAAGTGAATGCAACGTAAATGATATATTTTTATTATAAAACATATATATGATAATGGAAATAAACTTAACTGCATGAATTAATCTTAATATCAATTTAATCTAAAACAATTCTTTGTCGAAATACTTTTGGAGAAATTAAAAAGAGATTAAGTAATGTATAATGAATAAAATTTTACAATATAGGATACTTTAAGATAGCAATGCTTGGGCTTTAAAAAATATTCTGAAAAACTTACCATGTTATATATTTATAATATCTAGTTGTTTAACTGCCAACAAACAAGAAAAGAAAGTCTCAAAAAATACAATTTACCTTGAAGGCTTTTCTATATGCACAAGAATAGACTAATCAAGATTGTTGAAAAAATTATCACATCAGGATAAAAAGGTTGAAAGATAGCAGAAACAATTTCATACTTCGCTTACTTGCTATGTCAATACCCAACATAGAGCACCATCGATTTCTTATCTTTTCTGCAACTTCAACATCTCTAGCAGTCGCTGTTGGTGCAGTCAAAAACTCCATGCTTGGAAGTATATAATCTGTAGCCGTACTTAAGGCATCAAAAGCATTTTTTTCATCCAGAGTTTGAAACTTATTGGCACAAAATTCATTTAATCTCTGTAGGAAATTAGCAAGATTTATTTACAGATTGAGAAAATATCTTAAAAATCAATTTTAACTTACTAATGTTCACTTTAAAATTAATAGCAGAAGATAGACATATGAATCAAAATAAACCGCTGTTTTTTTTTTTTTTTTTTTTTTTAAGGAAAACATATTTTGAGAAGAAATATTGAAAATAATATCAAGATTGCCAAATTTATGAAAAAATATTCATAAAATACAAAATAAGCAGTAAAAAATATTTTAATAGGAATGCAGTCCTGCCTTTGGTTATGCACATTAAATTACTTTTTTTTTTTTTTTTTTTTTTTTTTTTTAAGAACTTATTAAAAAAAAAAAAAAAAACAGAAGAAATATACATTAAAAACTAAAAAAAAAAAAAAGATACAGTTTTAAAAAATAAAAAAGAAGGAGTCTATTAAAAATAAGAGAATATGTAAGTATGTAATGTTATCCATTAATTCAGAAGAAAAATTACTCTATTATTTAAATAATTTTCATTCTTTCCCATTTTCTCATAGCCCTTTTTTTATGGTGAAGGTAAAGGGAGACTTTATATTTAGTCAGTGGTTTCAATTAAAAAATTAAATACTTGTTCAATAATTTTTTTAAACAAGCAAAGCCTTATTTTTATGGGGAGCCAGGCAGAGTAACAACGATTGCAAAAAAATTTAAGTCCTGGAATACAACATGAACATTGAATGATTTATAACTTTAAAAGATAAGAGGGAAAAAAATAAATAGGTATAGAAGAATACAGCCAGATAAAAATCCAAATTTGTGAGAACAGGTATGAAATTTCCTACTTTTTTATTAAAAGGGAAAAAAAAAAAAAAAAAAAAAACTATTTTCTAAAAATGATCACTATTTTGTTCAAAAAATTATCATTAAATTCAATAAAGATTTATATGCGAAATAGCAGTAAAACAAGTTTTTCCAGGTCTATTGGAAGAGTTTGTTTATTTTTCTTATCAAATGGTCACCATTCTGAAACAAGAAGGCAGATCAAGGTGATTAATAAATAGTTGAGACTAATTTAAAGTATATTTTTACAATGAAGTATTCGAATAAATAATAAAATAACCTTACATTTCAGCTTCATTTTTTGGGCGAAATTCTTTCTAAAGACCTGTAAACTTGTAAAAAACGAACACTGGCCCAATAATCAACCTCCCTATATAAATAACCATGCACCTAATACCCCTAGACTCTTTGGAAGATATTAAGATCACCACCTCAAGATTAAAAAAAAAAAAAAAAGACAATAGTAAGTAAAAGAGAAAGCCCCACGTACCCACATCGGAATATCATTACCCCCCCCCCTCCCCCCCCCCCCCCCCCAAAAAAAAAAAAAAAAAACAACTTTTCAAATTCATAAAGATCATAGATTTATAAGTTTTGATATAGTTAATTTATACCCATCAAATCAGCAATTTACGTGCAATGAGGAAGCCAAGACAGCAGCTCGACGATTGTTTCACAATCAGCTGGACGAATTCTCAACAGAGGTATCTCAAATTTAGTGCTGTGATGGGACAAATGTCTGATTTTGTGTGTGGGAAAAAAAAAAAAAAAAAAAAATGTGTAAGGTATGTATGTCAAATACTATGCATATTTGTAATTACCTGCATGTGCTAATAAAAAATAGGGGCAAAGACTTTCTGATTCACCCTCATATTTCTAAATCTCAAAATCACAGTGAAATAGAATCAGTGGCTAAAATTTAAACTTTAAAATTTCTTAATTTAATTTCTAAAATTAAAACTTTAAAATTAAACTTTAAACTAGCTTTAAAATTTCACATTATTATTGCTAAAATTAATATTAAAATACATTCTCTGGATGAATCTTAGAAAGACAGGGTAATTATCATGTATAAGAATAATGCACAAATTTTGATCTCAATAAATATTATTAAATAATATTAATTACCAAGGCACTCTCTCTCCTATAATGTTGAATTAATATAGTATTGAGGCCTCTTCTTTTACCAGGCAACTTCCAAAGTTTATGATTTATTTCATGACACCTTGTAAATGCATTAAGAGCCCACAAAAAACTAGAAAAATAAAAAGCTCATTTCAGTTACAATAAAAGGACACAGATAAAGTATATTTATTATGGGGAGGAGGGGGGGGGGATCCAGAGTAACTCCACTTGACTTTCTGAACATTTACCAATTATCAGATGTTTCATCCTTAAATGCCTGATAATTAAAAAATCAGTAGATATTTATTTTACCATTTAATAATTTTCCATACAATAATTTTTAGAATTAGCGTTGCCTCTACATGATGAAAATTGATTTAATTTAATTGAATTAATTAATTTGAAACCATCAGTATTTAATTTATTGACAACATAAGGCACTAGAGCTTCAATATTATTCTAATAATATTTTAGAAGACAAAATTGGGTATGTTACCAAAAGGCAACACACAGCATTTAAGGGTTAAACAAACTTAAATCTTTGAACAATTCAATTAATAATCAAAAATGAAAAATATAATAGGATGTTTTAATATTTCTCTTAAAGTTTGATTTTTTTATATAACAGATGATAATGTATCCAATTTCGTTTGTACATTTCTGTAAAAGAGAATAAATTTTACACAAATAATTTCTATTAATGAACATTCTGAAACAAAAAAACTAAAATATATATCATTAATTATTAATATTTTTTTTTTAAATAACTTAATTAACTTGATTTTCTGGGAGCCCTGATGGTATGTGAAATGCAAAAATTATTTTATACATCCCTGTAAAACAGTAACATGCACACCATTTTCTATAACGATCATACATTAGCAAAACAATGAAACCTAAAACAGTTTCTTTTTATTTTATGTTTAAAACAATTAACATCAATTTTTCAATTGATTTGAGTACTCAACTTATTTAACTAATATATCCAATTAAACAAATTTCAATTAATTTGAGTTCATTGACTGCAATGTGTAGAGTTGCTATCAGACACAGCAATTTTTCAGGCAACTTTTTTGACTCAATGCTTAGCTTGTGCAGATTTTCTGGGAGAAATTGTTTCAACACCCAGTGTGATAGTGATTCTAAATTCAAACAACTTTTTTCCCTTTTTGCCATAAAAAATTGGATGTAACTATAATTTTTCTCCAATCAGAGGAATGGTCTGTGTAACTTCATACTTCAAGATAGCAGACAAAAGAGAGCATGTCATGTTAAAATAGAACTTTTAGCAAAAAATATTTTAACTGAATGCATTAAAAATTGTAGGCACTGTGTGATGTTTAAAGTAGTTGAATATTTGCTTTCTGTTTTTTTTTTCTTTTTTTTTTTATGAATGGTGCGACTAATTTAAGTAAAAGTAACACTTGTAGTGTCTATTTGTATCCCTCTGCAATATGATTCTATGTCCTCGAATAGATTTCTACATGTCATTTAAATCTCCATACTTTATTAAAAGTAAAATAAAAAAAAAAAAAAAAAAAAAAATCATTAAAATGCTTCATTGATTACAAAGAAAAAGTGTTGTACTAATTTCTTTTTTTTTTTTAATAATTATCATTTGTAAATAACAGCTGTGAATATCGAATAATTTTTTATAAAGTATTCTTTCGAATCAACCCAGTTTAAAGTTTGACAGATTCCCCCTGAAACTTATTTTTGGAAAAATTAAATAAAAATTAAATATTATAATTGTAAAATATATATATATATTGTTCTGTGAAATATATGACAGCATAAATATTTTCAGAAAATAAACTCATCTATATTAATACCTATATAGTATATTTTTTGTCTGCTATTTAATATTATATTATACCTATAGGTAATAGATATAGTAATTGAACAATTGGGACATAGAAGTGGGAAAGGTCATGGGACTACATGGGAAAGGTCCTACAATTAGATTATGCATTATCTCAAAGCCCTACCCATTGGATTCCTTTTAATGCTGATTGAAATAAGTATTTTTTTCAAAATGTTTATTTACATGTGAATTTTTGTAACCAATATTAATAATGAGTAAATATTAATTACACTTAGTTGATTTTCTTGAAAATAATGTTGATCTATTCTGAAATTGTTTGAGCCGCTCCCGTGACTTTTAAATTGCTACAAAAATTTACTCTAAAAATGTTACCTGCATTAAGTTTAAATTTATCGCTCAATACTATTTCACTTATTTTAATATCTTATATTAAGTGGGGAAAAAACAACAACAAAAAAAAAATCATTCACATTTTTCTTACTTGATATATAAATAAATATTTACAAAAAAATAATAATATTTTAAATATCACAATATTATTAATTTCTGGGCAGTCAAATAAAACAAAGCTTGACAAAAATATGTTTATTTATTTAATTTCATAGATAGAAGAACTTTTCTTTTTTTTTTTTTTTTTTGATAAAATGAAGCAAAACTTGAGCTTTACTAAGAAGAAATCAGCGTTTTAGCAATTTATTTTCTGCAAGAAAAGAGTGGTAAATAATAAATCAGTTGTTCAAGCAACTTTTTTACTACAACAATTACAACCCTCTTTTCACCCAAAAAAGTTGGGGCAAATATTGGCTCAAAATTTGCTTGTTCGAAAAACTGTTGTGTCTGATAATAGCTTAAGAATTCTATTTCATATTCCTGTTTAAAAAAAAAAAACTAAGTCCTACACATAAAAATTTTTTCAGTTTTTATGACGTTGACCTATAACATGCCTATATAATTTCACCAAATATTCATATGCTTATATACTTCAAATAATTTGAAGCCATAGTACATAATGATAAAGAATATTTTCTCGTGTTTTTGTAAAAGAACCTACATGCAATCCTACACATATCAAAATCTAAACAGGTCATGTGATAGTGATCTGTAACATGTCTACCAACTTTTAGCTCAATCGAATAGGGTGTCTAGACACTAGCACATTTATCAAAATTTAGGCTGATAATCCATAATGATTTAAAAAAAAAAAAAAAAATCTCTGTGTCGCTGTAAAAGAAGTGCAAGTCCTGCACTGATCAAAATGAATATAGCTCATGTACTGGGAACCGGGAACCTACAACATACCTACCAACTTTGAATGAAGTGTTATGTAATCATGTTCAATTGCAGATATACCATATTTTCCAGCATATAGACCGCATCAGTGTGTAATCCACAGGGTGCTATATTTAGCCCTACCGCCGCATAAACTGCAGATGCAAATCGTAATCAACATGCAAAATATTGATCAACTGCCATGTTCTATATTCAGCACAGCAGTTTATTTAAAAAGATAAAATATTACATTTTATTGTTATTTTTCAGTTTAAAAAAAAAAACCTTCATGCAAAAGGTGATAAAGTTTTAATAAGAAATAAACATAAATAAAAGAATGTTGCCATTAGGCTAGAAAAGTATATACTGAAATTGGAGGTCACTCCAAGTAAGACAAATATGCTATACATGAACTAATTACTATCAGCTCTGTGATCGGCCTAGTAGATACATAATCTGAATCTATTTGTTTACATTTTATAAATTCCAGTTATGTGCTGTTAGATACCATAAAAAAAAATTTCGAGAGATAATCCACACTTAAAAATTTTAAGTTTTCTTTTTTTTTTTTTTAAACAGATAATCAGCAAATTATACGCAGGAAAATAAGACACATATATATGTAATAAGCTGGGGTTCCGCCACAGTTTCTGGAGGCATTAATTAGCAGTCAGGTCTCAAGAAACATTAGTAATCTTGCGATGCATAACTTATTGTAATCCCAAATCATGATTGGAGGTAGCAGAAGGCAACGGATAGTTCATATTTGGATAACGGGCTGAAGAACTTCATATCGCCCATGACCGCAGGTCTGTAAAAAAACCATATTTTCTAATTAGGGCTTGGGACTAAACTCACTGTTACATAGTTTCAGATCTGGTGGCCACCTAAACTCAGATTACGTGTAGCAAAGGCTAAGGAAGAGCGTTAATTTTTGGCGTGTTTCATCTTTTATAGTCATAATTTTTGTCTAATTCTGGCATAAATCCAATTTCCTCCCTTATTTCTTTATTGCAGGGATGCCACTCAAAAATTTTCAAAAACAGAGGAAATAATGAGTGAATTAAAATTTTCAACGTCTTTCATATATTTATATGCGAATTCTATAAATTATTATACAATAAAATAATTGATATATAAAGTATTATTTTAATATAATAAATTGAAAAGTAGATATTTTGCAGCAAAAAAGTTATATTTTAAGCAATATAAAAAAATAGTGCTTTATCATAATAAAAAAATATCTCAAAAATTTAAAAATAAACTATAGTCTGCATTCATCAGGTTGTTATAATGGTCAACTGCTAGTTTTAAGGGGGGGGGGGGGGGGGGACAATAAAACTATATATATGAGAAATATTGAGCAATCTTACCTTATTAAAGGTTCTAAAATCTGATAAAGCAAGTTTAATATGCATATTGATACTTATATTGTGGATGGAAAACGATTGGAAATTGCATGACTTCGATAGCCAGTCTAATCACTGATTATTAGTTTGAGGTGGGGGGGGGGGGGGGACAGAAAAAATTTATAAAAAGCAGAAATCCACCGTTCAGTGGAAAAGTGGCATCCCTGTTATTGGTAACATTATCTAATGATGAAATGCTTCTTTGTGTCCTATTCGCAATAACTTTGTGCGACCTAGACAAATTGGCGCTCATAATCGAAAAGTCAGAAACAACAATATTTATAGTTTAGCATCTGACATAAGTAATCAAACCCTAATTTTCATCAATTATTACCCAATTACAGTCATAAATCTTAAACCTCATCTATAAACATCATTAAACTTATTTATGGAATATTTCAAGCATCAAAATGCTCATTCATTTTAAATTATTAACTTATTTATTCATTTTCGAATGATTGTGATTATGAATTCCCATTTTTTATTTTCTATGCTTTTAAAGTAATTTACAGCCTAATATGAGATGACAGAAAAATCAGATTTTAATCTAACACATGGATGCACGTGCATCTTCACTTATCTGTAGTGCACCCTTATGACCATTTTTCATTAAATTTTCTTTTCTAAAATTATTGAAATTTTCTATTTTTTCTAAAGTTTACATCCGAGAAATATTGAATCATCATGAGTTTAAAAAAAATTAATACTTACGCTAAAGTTATATAAAATTTGATTAATAGTAATATAATGAACATGCCATCAAAATTTTAAGTTCATATGATTATTTGTTTAAAAGTTGCGTGCAAAAGAAAAAAACAAGAAAATAAGTTGTTGCTTTGATTTTGGATACCAGTTTACATATATATGTACAAGATTAAGTCATTTAATAATAAGGAGGATAAATATGTGAGTTAATTTAATACACGACAACGCAATAAAGGAACATTAAAAGGTCTATTTTAAGTTTAATTCTACAATGATACAGCAATCTTTTATGTTAATTGAATCTCACTTTATGGTTAATCCTATTGTGAAAACATTGTTTTGAACTTTCTACAGCAAAATTTGATTACTTCAATTTTTTTTAATCTATTTTTTTTTTTTTATGAAAAATATATTATTTGTCAGTTGCAATCTTTTTCTTCTTTAAGAAAACTTTTTTGCATGAAATAATCTAATTATCTTCTAATCCTTGATATGCCCATACATATTTCTATCAATATATACATTTAAAAAAAGAAAGAAAGAAAAATAGAATCTAATGGAGCGTGCACTAATCGAAAAAGTGTCTGAAAAGAACTTTCTGCACTAACAGAAAATTGCATCACTAGAATTGTGTTAATCAAGGGATCAGGGCTATTATAATATTAACAGGCTTCACAACAAGTTTTAACCTCAAATATATAGAATTTATAGACTAAAATTGGAAATTTAGAGACTTAATACACTAACATTAAATGTAACTAAATTTTTAATATAACTAAACTTAAGGGGTTACATCCAGTTGTAATTTTCAAAAAATCGATTTTTTTTTTTTTACATATTTTGAATGTACATATATTTGATAATATTGTCTGAAAATTTCATATCGATCCGGCAATTAGTTTCGGAGAAATTTGCATATTTGTAAAGACGTCTCCGAGCGTTTTAAAGTAGGCGGAGCATAAACCAGAGTAGCAGCTGTTTTTCATTATCCCTATGCCCTTGTCCATGCTTTTCATAATGTTTTGCTTCTTAGAATAAGAATATAAAAGGTTTATCTTATATCTGAGAGCTATATTTAGAAATTTTAGGTATACAGTAAGTATAACTCCAAAAATAATCCCATGTGGCTCTAAGATCGTTGAAATTGCTGCTTATCTTGCTGCTGGCATGTTCAATGAAGGAAAAACATCTCTTCTATACTTCATGAACGCAATGGGACTATCGCTTAGGCCTAATGCCCATGCCTATGTAGAAAAAGAGGACGCAGAGCGCATCTTGATCTCTGACGCACGAACGCAAGGGAGCACGCGCGAGGGGAGAATGTCACGTAGACAACAACAGTTGGCTGTACTAGAAGCAAATGATGAAGCAGAGGGTTCCTCTTATGGTCCTGGAATAGATGACTCGATGTAAGTAGGAAAAAAATTTTTTTTAACTTAGTTTAAATGGTTTCCAAAACTTTAAACGCGTTTATCTCGAAACGGTGTTTTCAAAGTCGGTGAGCAAAATTTCTCCGAAACGGCTGGACCGATTGATTTGAAATTTTGACACGATTTTCTTAGATATTTTTGTCAGGTAATGATCGTAGGAATAAGGTTTCTGATAATAATTTCGATTTTTTTCAGCCACTTTCAAGTGTAAATTTTCATGAAAAAAAAAACGATTTTTTTTTTTTGGGGGGGGGGGAAGCCGCCATTTTGTAAAAAATCAAAATTTTGACTATTCCTACGATCATTACCTGTATTCATCTATCCTAAAAATAAATCTTTTGGTTTTTTTCATTTCAGATAATTTGGATCAGAGATATCTTGCTCACCGCCAGACACCTTTTTGTGGAAGTCCTCTAGGAGATCTACTACAGGAACAGCGGAACCCAACATTTTTGTAAACTCATCACGGATTCTTAACATACATTAAATTTGCTATATGTATATGTATTGTATATATTTCTTTAATAAAAGGCCTCTTCACAAAAAATTCACAAAAAAACACGTTTTTTCGTGCATACAACTGGATGTAACCCCTTAATAGACAAAATAACTGTAACGATGATACACAAATTAAGTTCAAAATTTGTTACACATAAAATGCTTAACTGATTTTTAACATACATTAAAAAAGGTGAGAGAAAATGCCCACCTCACAACCATCCTCTTGCATTCTCTCTTTTTATTTATTTTAGTAACTGGATGACTGAGTTCACATGGTCTCCTCGTTAAAAATCATTCGTTGTGTAGATACTAGGGCTGGAGAATTTATCAATATATCCCCAAGTATCAACATTTTTTTTAATATCGCAATAACAATATTAAAGATCTTGCTCTGCCAATATATCCCTCTAACGATATTTTTTAGCACGCACTGAGCGATCGATCGATGCGCTGATAAATAATGTTTAATGCCAATCTTAAATACCTTCTTCAAATCCTGCTTTCCCTACTAGCACCATCACCACGCACCGAACAAAGCGAACGCCGTATAGCTTATACTAATGCAACCCCTTGTGCACGCTCCATCCATGTGCCGATAAAAAAAATGAACGCCAATCTTAAATACCTTCTTCTGATTCTGCTTTCCCCACTAAGCATGCATCACCACGCACCGAACAAAAAAAGAGCTGAATAGTGCAACCCTTTTTTTTCCCTCCCCTTTTTCTTTTTCCTTTCTTTGCTCACTGACTAAAATAGAGAAACATAATCCCAACTCCCAACCCCAAACGATATCTCTCTTTCATTAAGAAAAAAACTAAGTTACCGCAGTGTATCTACTCTCTTTATCTTTATTCGTGCTATCTACCAAATTGAAAATATCACTGTCCAAAAAGTCTGAATGATATTCATCAAGAAAATTAAGTTATCACAGTATATTGACTTCCAACAATATATTGATACATTCATGCATTTACTGACCCTAAACGATAATATGAAAGAATTTATACTACCGTTAGTATAAGTTCTTTGATAATATTGCACATCACCGCTCGTGGATCGTAGGTGTAATACCACAGACAAGGCGATATAAAAACAAACGCTTATTATGACGAATGAAAACAATAACTTTTGTTTTAGCTCATTTCCTGCTATTGGTTCATTGATATTGGTTTATTTCAAAGTATCGATATCTTCTGGCCAATAAGATGGGACCTTCAACATGTGTTTAACTCGCTTTAGGCTGTACATCAGTCAGATAGCCCCCTTTCTCCTTTCCCATGTTATCCAATGAGATTTTTGTTGCTTGGTTTTATAAAAATATCTCATTCAAAAATTAAGTTTTTCAAATTCTGTTTTTTGAATATTACTCTTTGAATGGGTCGCCTTTTAGCTTGGTGAACAATTTTTCCAAAAAATTAATTTAAATATTTTATTTCAATAAGTAAATTATGGACTCTAAGTGTGGATCTCTAAGTAAAATATTTGAATTTATTTTTTCGAAAAATTGCTCACTAAGCTAAAAGACGACCTGTTCAAAGAGTAATATTCAAAAAACAGAATTTAAGCTAAAAGACGACCTGTTCAAAGAGTAATATTCAAAAAAACAGAATTCAAAAAAGTTCATTTTTTACCATGTTTTTATTAACTTCGATTCTTGTTTGTGTGTTTGTGTGTTTGTCAGGGACAAATCTTGCAATCGATTTTTAACTAACTTCCCGACTAGCTAGATATTTGAAATTTTCAGGACAGCTCACAACACGGTGACAATACATTTTTCTAATAATTTTAGTCAACTGCATCAGGTCAACTGCATCAGCGTTTATATGATTCGGAAGAAAATTTATTTAACTAACTTCCCGACTAGCTAGACATTTGAAACTTTCAGAATAGTTCAGAATAAGGTTAAAATGCATATTTTTAATGCCTTTAGCCAACTGTTTCGGGTTCCTGCTGCCTTCGGCAGCATTATCAGTAAAAAGATTGCAATCGATTTTTTCCTAACTTTCTGACTAGCTAGGCATTTGAAACTTTCAGGAAAGCTCAAAATACGGTGACAATACATTTTTTTAATACTTTTAGTCAACTGTTTCAGGTCCCCACTGCCTTCGGCAGCGTTTATATGATTCAACAGAAAATTTATTTAACTATCTTCCCGACTAGCTAGACATTGGAAACTTTCAGAATAGTTCAGAACACGGTGAAAATGCATTTTTTAAATATTTTTAACCAACTACTCCGGGTTACTGCTGCCTTCGGCAGCGTTACCAGTACAAAGCTTGTAATCGATTTTTCACTAACTTCTCGACTAGCTAGACATTTGAAACTTTCAGGATAGTTCAGAATACAGTGACAATACATTTTTTTATACTTTTAGTCAGCTGTTTCAGGTCCCTACTGCCTTCGGCAGCGTTTATATGATTCAACAGAAAATTTATTTAACTAACTTCCTGACTAGCTAGACATTTGAAACTTTCAGAATAGTTCAGAATACGGTGAAAATGCATTTTTAAAATATTTTTAACCAAATGTTTCGGGTTCCTGCTGCCTTCGGCAGCGTTACCAGTACAAAGCTTACAATCGATTTTTCACTAACTTCCCGACTAGCTAGACATTTGAAGCTTTTATATTAGCTCAAAACACGAGAACAATGAATTTTTTTAAAAAATTATCCAATTGCTCCGGGTTCCCGCTGCCTTCGGTAGCGTTTATATGATTGAACAGAAAATTTAAAAACATGGTATATAAAAAGATCTTTTTATCTTGTAATTATTAATAAAATATTTTTATAAAACGACGCAACAAAAATCCCATTGGATAGCATGGGAAGGGAGAAAGGGTGCTATCTGACTGATGTAAAACAAAGTTTTATCTTCAGTAATTTTACAGTGAAAGTTTCTTTATAGAATTATATAATATTGGATAGTTTATTATTTTTTTTATGTAGCATTTATTTTTTTCTCTTTCCTTTTATTTCTTTCTTTCTTTCTTTTTTTAAGCGCCGTACTCCCTCCCTCCCTCCATACATACATACATATTTTATGACTCTCTGCTTAAATTGGGTTATCCTGTGAATGTTGAGGTGATTGCGTTTGCAGATGATGTACTAATAATGATTAGAGGGGCTTCGGAACTCGAACTTGAAATGCTTGGGAACATAAGTATCAAGAAAATTATTGAATGGTCAAAGTGCAATAAAGTCATTTTTAACACTGAGAAATCTAATGTTATGCATTTTTCAAGGAAGAGAAAAAAAATGCCTATTCGCATCTATATGAATGGAGAATGTTTAAGCGCAGTAACTGAGATGCGTTATCTAGGTGTAACTTTTGACAGCAAACTAAATTGGAACAGACATATTACCAGTATGTGTGTTAAAGCTAATATTTTACTGCATATGTTAGCAAAAATGGCTAAGGTTAGTTGGGGTATCGGTCCTGATGCTTTAAAAACAATATATGAGGGTGCAATTGTTCCTTTATTGACCTATGCTGCCCCTGTTTGGTATGAAGCTGTAAGTAAATCTTATAACCGAAAGAGGTTAATGTCTACACAGAGATTTATTGCACTTAGAATTATAAAAGGTTTTAGAACGATTTCTTATGATGCAGCGTGTATTTTGGCTGGAATTGTTCCTATCTATTTTAAAATTCAAGAAATTGCAGATATTTACACCTGTATAAAGTTCAATAGCCATTTGAAAATAGACACAGAGCTCCCTTCAAATTTTTGGCTTCATCCTGGTAAGTATGTACCATTTAATACTTCAAGTGAAAGTGATTCACTTATTGAAATTTATACTGATGGAAGTGAAATGTCAAATAACATCGGTTGTGCTTTCGTTATCTTTCAGGATGGGCGCACTATTGCTGAAAATAAATTTAAATTGCACCCCCATTGTACGAATAATCAAGCTGAAGCTTTTGCCATACTTAAAAGTTTACTTTGGATTTCCTCAAACAGAAATTTCATAAATTATAATTTTAACATATATACCGATAGTAAAATAACAAAAGATAAAATAAGTAATAAAAGGAAACATTATCCCGTTATTGAAAATATACGGAAACAGCTTTGGGGTCTAATTTCAAGAAATCAAATTATAAATATTTATTGGGTCAAAGGACATTCAGGTAATATTGGCAATGAACGGGCTGATTTATTGGCCAAAGAAGCTGCTCCTTCAGAAATGCCTTACGATTTTGAAGATATCCCGAAATCACACATAAAGAGTGAAATCCGTGAAAATATACTCCGAAAATGGCAAATGAATGGACTAGCTCACAGAAAGGTTTAACGACTAAACTCTTTTTACCAATAGTTAATGATCGTCTAAATGCAATAATTCCACACAACAGCAAGCTAACTCAAATTATGTCTGGACATGCAAGAATAAACCAATATCTTTTTAAATATAAACATTCCACCACCAAAAGTTGTCCTTGTGATACCACTGAAATACAATTGGTTGAACATGTAATCTTCTTTTGCCCGCTTCTGGATTCACAAAGATCAGAACTCTTTCGAACAGTAATCTCAAATGGACTTACCTGGCCTCCCATATTAAGTACTTTTCTTCATTCTGATTATTTCAATATAAATAAATAAATAAATAAATAAATAAATAAATAAATAAATACATACATACATACATACATACATACATACATACATACATACACACACACACACACACACACACATATATATATATATATATATATATATATATATAATATATATAATTCAATTTTCAATTACTGTGAAACTATTACGAATGTGATTTGAACACATATACATTTAAAAAATATTGTAATGATTTGGTAAGCAGATACAAAAATAAAAATGACAAGTAACTGACATTTAGGATGCATATAAGAGTTTTAAGTAAAAAATATTACTCTCTACGACCAAAAAAGGTGTATCCAATGGCAATTCTTAACTATTTAAAATGATTTTCCTTTTTATTTAATACCTACATCTTAAGACAATTTTTCTTAAGCTTTATTTTTAGTAGAATTATGAATTTTGATATACTTGGTACAAATAAAACACAGATCACATATTAGCTGTGTTAAAATATGATTTTAAAATAATTAAAGCTTAAAATGGGAAGAATAGAGGACAAACTATACAGAGGTATACTAAAAAGCAATAGTATAAGTTATAAGAAACACAAAATATTGATTCACTTTTGCATTTTTTTTTTTTTTTTATGATAAAGTTATGGTAGTAATATACCAGAAAATACATGGAAAACACTCTATACTTGTACACTTTAAAATTCGTGTGCATATGTCTTTAAAAAATAACAAATGTCTATTTTTTCCTCACTTGAAAGAAATATCGCAATATATCACTAATATCGATATTAACTTGGTGATATACTGCGATATTTAATTTCTGATATCGTCCAGCACTAGTAGATACAGTGATTTGCTTAAAGATAATTATGTTTATTATTTGCTTGCCCAGGGCACAGCGCGAGTTACCACTGAAAGCTAAATCACTAACTATAATTTCCTATCAAAATCATTCAAGCAGTTTCCTAGAAGACAAGATTTTTACTATACATTATTCTTCTAGGGTCTCAACAGCTAATTTTTTATGAAAAACTCGTATGTTGTGGCTACCACAAGACTTTCTTCTATATTTTCCTATACAAATTCACTCAGTAACAATATTTAAAAAAAAGAAATTATGATTTTTTTTTTTTTTCTAAGGTTTTTTTTTTTTTTTTTTTTTTGTTAAAAGTAAAAAAAAAAAATCAATTACTTTGTTTTAAATTATCACAGAATTATAGTTCAACCATTCGTTTTAAAGGTATTGATGAGACCTTTTGAAAGATATCCATCTTGAAAATTTGAAGGAGGAGTGAATATTCGCGCCAAAATTGGATAATATTTAAGAGAGAGCAAGTAGAGATGAGCACTATCTTCGTACACTGTCCTGCTAAAGTAACTTACGTCAAAGTACGGCCCCAGGAAGTGATAATTTATGGCATCGCGGTGTAATCGCGGCTGTCTTTATCCTCGGCTATGACGAAATCCATTATACTTGCTCAGACCTAAATCCTGAACATTAACCTGTAAGATGTTCAAGAAGTGTCAATAAACGACTGCCTAGAATCTCTGGACTCGTTAATGAGTGGAAGCCTTTTTCCATCATGGATATTATATGACACGGAGTAAGAGTTCGTCACATATATAAATAACAATTGATAATATTGATGGAAATTATAAGTTAAGTCATATAAAGAGGGGAGGTATAAAAATGACACCTAAAAATTTTATATGCGTATTTCCTACAATTTTATATGCATATCTGCTGGAAAATATTTTTTTAATATGTAAGTTCTTAAAAATATAGACTTTATAGACTAATTTTTGAAAATATAGACTTTTATAGACTCAATGTTAAGTATATAGACTTTATAGACTACTTGTGAATCCAGTTATTAGCATTTTTCTGACCACATTATGAAATACATTAGTTTAAACTACATTCATTCAACTACTAAAAAAATATATTTTTATTTTCAGAAATATGATGCACAATCTTACTTTGATTTAATAAATTCTTCTGCACCATGAACAAAGTAACAAGCTGCTTTGCGAAACTGAGCATATTCTTGATGCCAATTACTATAGTCTAGGAAATGTTCTTCTGACAAAGAACTGCGCAGTGATATCATATAATTAGAAGCAGCATCTTTAAGGATTGAACCACTGCAATAATTAGAAAAGAAAAAAAAATAGTAATACATTTATATGAGAGTGGGGAAAGATTACATAAAAAAAAAAAGTAAATTAATTCATATAAATTTACATACTTTGAAAGAGTATCTAATTCAGGGACTAGAAACTGTTCTGTAACAGATAATGTGATAAGTGGATCACATTTATCATGAGACTCTTCATTTAATACAATGTAAACTGCAATATGATGTAAACGGCAGTCTCCTTGATCACCATTAATGTCCCATCGTGACATTCTTTTAAGTCGAAATGTTTCATTTCGTAATAACTATAAAAATATTTAAAATGATTTCATGAAATAATTATGCAAAAATCATATATATTACTTTATATTTTATATTTGAATGCATTTGCAGATAACACAATTACTCTTATTTAGATGATTATTACATGTTTTTCAGCTGTGGCAAATAAACAAGTGTTTCTTTAAGCCTGTATTTCCTAACCTCTGTGCCATGGCACACTATGCTGCAAGGGTTTTTCACAAATTAATAAGAACCTTTTTAAATTTAGTTTCCTACATTTTCATTAAAACCAAAAGATTTGTGAAATAAGCCAGTCTTTAAAATTAATTTAATGTGATTCAACTGATGTGAACCAATTAAAATGTTTTATTCTTTTAGCCATAATCACAAATATTTAATCAGGGTGGCTAGCGTTTAAACCTTTTCAAATTCCCTGACTTTTCCCTGACTATTTTTCGAGATTTTCCTTCATTTTTCCCTGACTCTCACGTTTATTTTCGATGAAAATTTCATGACACTAGCAAAAAATTTAGTGATTTAAAATATCATTAATAATTTAATGATTAATAAAGCTTATTTTCACAAAATTTTGTTAAAATTCCCTGACTTTAAAGGAAATTCCCTGACTTTTCCAGATTTCCTAAATTCCCTAACTTTTCCCTGATTCTTTGATTTTCCCTGACTGCTAGCCACCCTGTTAATAAAATCTGGTGCTCAACAAACGAAAGATAAACAAAAGGGAAAAATGGAAGATTATTACAATGATTTCATTGCAGTTAAAAGGAAAAAGCCTCAACTACCATTCTGCTTAATCTGCAAATGAAATTCTCATTTCTACCAAACAAAAACAGTTTTTGGAAACTTTACACCCATGTCAAATATAATCCAAGAGAATATTTTGAAAACCTGGCAAAAACAAAACAGACAGGGGAAAAAAAAAGTCAGAAAAGAGATTAATTTCCAGCTAGCTATTGCACAAATAATAGCACAAAGCCCCCAAAATTCAAATTTTCATTAAAAAGAAACTTTTCTTCGCTACTAGCTGACAAAAATGAATGGTTAATCAACCCATTTGTAATTTACAAGACACCAAATTTGATAACAGAAGAAGAACAATCAATTTATTTGAGAAACAATTAGTTTTACCATTGAAAACTCTTCATGAAAAATGTAGACGAGTTTCAGCTTTCTGTCAAAAAATCGTACACTGCAATCAGCTTGAAAATTAAAATTCTGTTTTTTGCATCTTCATGTTTCTTTTAATTTGGATTTTCAGCATTGATATAAATTAAATCCAATAAACAAGAAAGACTTTCAACAGTTGACATTGAAATGCTAACTTGTCTGGAGACTTTAGAGCCTTGTTTTGATTTAACTTGTTCAAGAAAACAGGCCTAGACCTCTTATTGTACATATTTTTTAAATATATATGTTTATATTGTATCATATATATTTTTTTTTAATTCAGGTGTGCTGCAATTTAGATGTAGCTTAAACCAAAAAGCTTGAAAAACATTGTTTTAAACCTTTGCAGTTGTATATCTACTCTCAGCCACTAAAGATTGTTCTAGATAACTGCTATCAGCCACCACAGCAGATAATTTTGGAGCTTCAAAGAATCTATATAATATTTCTTTAATGTGGACCAATTTCAATTAGTTTTTGTCAAAACGATACGATAGTGGTGAAATTAATAAAATATGCGAGGATAAAAAAAAGTAATATTAATAAATGGATAATATTTAAACACACGGACTCAGCTGAAGGATCTAATATATATATATATAATAAAGATGATCTATTAAGCATAGTAGAAGCCAAGCAACTACAAGATCACTGAAACACCAATGACCAATAAGATTTAAAAAAAAATTATCAGTGATATATATATATATATGCAAACTTTCATTTTCCAATAAAATTTCAGATTTTTCCTTTTTGAGTTGTCAACTATATTTAATGTTCTAATTATACTGTTAAACACAATGTGATCAATCGGTGAATTTCATTGTGGCTTTGTGGTTTCAATGTTGTTCATCTGCTTAGAAATTTTGCATTTTTAAATCCTTATGGTTCCTGTTCTGGTTGTGGCAGGCTGGGGGAGTGTTGCCGGCGTAAAACTAGTGTAACCCCACAGGCAAGTCACAAGTCTTGCCGCCTGCCTCCTTCTTCCTATCTTGTGTTTCTTGGGTTGTTTTTTCATTAATTTTGATAAGTTTATGGTTTAAAGTTAAGATTTGTTGTTTTACTTTATTGATTCGTTTGTTTTGCAGGCTGTTAATTAATAGATCTGCTTTCTTTACATTAGTGTATTTCATCCACTGATGATTTTTTTTTTTTTTTTTAATCTTATTGGTCATTGGTGTTTCAGTGATCTTGTATCTGTTGCTTGACTTCTACTATGCTTAATAGATCATCTTTATTATATATATATATATATATATATAATAAAGATGATCTATTATAAAGATGATCTATTAAGCATAGTAGAAGCCAAGCAACAGATACAAGATCACTTAAACACCAAAGACCAATAAGATTATTAAAAAAAAAAAAAAAAAAATTCAGTGGATGAAATACACTAATGTAAAGAAAACAGATCTATTAATTAACAGCCTGCAAAACAAATGAATCAATAAAGTAACACAACAAATCTTAACTTAAAACCATAAACTTATATATATAAAGACATTTGTCTGGTGAGATTCATTTATGGAAAAATGTATTTTTTAATAATTGCATGTTCAGAATCTTTACAAGTGTCATTTTAAACATAACAATACTTTAAAGACAGGATCTATAATAGAATTTTTCTCTAACGTGGACCAATTATGATTTTATTTTGTCAAAACGATATGATAGTAATTAATAAAATATGCAAGGTTAATAATAATAATATTTAAGCACGCGATTTCAGCTTAATGATCTAATTAGAAAAAATGACATTTGTCTTATGACTTCTGAGACCATTTATGGAAAAAGATTTTATTTAAAGTTGCTTCTTCGGAATCTTTGAAAGCGTCATTTTAAACTTAACAATACTTTAAAGATATATATACGAATATGAATTATCATAAATTGACTAAAAAATGTAGTCATAAAAAGTATAATCAAAATAAAAATTAGTAAAAAAAAAAAAAAAAAAGCCAAAACAAATAAATGGAATGTCATTGCCAATATGGCGACAAAAATTTAAAAAGAGACATGGGGCCCCTATACTAAAACTGCACTGCCTGCGGAAGTATGAAAACTGGGTCGTCAACCATTAATCTTAATTTGAAATCTGTCTTTGAATGATTTTTATTTCACTATTGCACAATATTAATTCAGTTTTAATAATAATTTGGCTATTAGTAAATTAAAATTTTAATTAGGTAGTGAAATTGGTATAATATTTATGAGTTTCAAATTTTAAAGGTAAATAAGAAAAGAAATAGTTTGCTAGTTTGAAATATTTTACAAATTGTGTTTAAATGTAAAACTACCATAGTTACTGACAATTACAATTTTTTTTCACTAAGGATTTTTAATAGCAAAGAGGGGAACTACTTAACATGCAAAATCCTTGAAAGCTGCTAATTGCATGCAGAATGAATAGCGGAAAAAGATTTATTAATGATATAGCATATGATTACACTGCTCAGCATGAAAATTGCCTCTGACACCATTTAAGCATATTCTTATGTAAAATGGCCTTCTGAATCCAAATAGGACACCCATTTTGCCCTATCACCCACCGTTTTTTTAGGAATGCCCCCCCCCCCCCCATTTTTATCCTTTTTCGGTGATTTTATGGCTATAAATTTGATTTTTAGCAGAGGTAGTGTCACAAATTCCCCGACAGGGGGCACTATATGTAGAAACATTATTAGAGGCATATTTAACACCATGCACCTTCCTGTCAGTGTCAATTCACTATGTCAAATATGCAATGCTATTTTTTTTTTTTTTTTTTGTCAGATTTATTTATTTATTTTTTTTTTTTTTTTAAGTTCCTCCGTATTATTTTTAACATCGACTAAGAAAGAGGAGGGGTTTAAAAGTTTGAATTAATCGGGATGGTTCTTAGTAAAATTCTGTTTGATAGATTTTTTTTTTAATTAATTGAAATATAATTTTACCATACTTTTGTTAACTTTGATTCTTGTTTGTTTGTTTATTTGTCCAGTACAAATCTTGCAATAAATTTTTCTCTAACTACCGGACTAGCTAGACATTTGAAACTTTCAGGATAGCTTAGAACACGGTGACAATACATTTTTTTAATACCTTTTGTCAACTGTTTCAGGTCCCTATTGCCTTGGGCAGCATTTATAGAATTCGACAGAAAATTTATTGAACTAACTTCCTGACTAGCCAGACATTTGAAAATTTCAGAATAGTTCAAAACACAGTGAAAATGCTTTTAAATATTTTTAACCAACTGCTTCAGGACCCTGCTGCCTTCGGCAGCATTACCAGTACAAAGCTTGCAATCAATTTTTAACTAACTTCCCGGCTAGCTAGCCATTTGAAACTTTCATAATAGTTCAAAACACGATAGCAATGAATTTTTTTAAATACTTTTAGCTAATTGTTCTGGGTTCCTACTGCCTTCGGTAGCATTTATATAATTCAACAGAAAATTAAAAACATGATATATAAAAAGTTTCTTTTATCATGTAATTATTTCAGGTCACTTCGCATTAAGATTTTAAAATTTGCGAGCTAGCAGTATTCCTATTTTCAGATTATTCCAATAAGACATGTTAGCTTGCAATCTTCTGAATTTAAATCATGTTAGATTATAAAACATGTGTTTCTTTCTTTTTTTTTTTTTTTTTTCTTTATTGAAGCTTAAAAATACGTATTTAAAAAATCGAATTGTAAACCGATTTTGGCAAAATTAAAAATTTGTCATAAATAATAATATGAGTTCATAGTAAAACTTTTTTTAATTCATTTGAAAATTACTGAGTTTCAAGATTTTTTTAAAATAATTTAAAACGCAATTTTTATTTTTATTTTTTTCTTTTTCTTTTCAGGCCCTTTTGCATTGACGTCTTAAATTAATTTTACACGCTGACAATCTTTTAACTTACCATTCATGTTAGATGATAAATCATATTATATTATTATCATTATTATTATCATATTGCAGAAATGTTTTTTTTTTTTTCTTTTCATCAGAAATTCTTAATTGTTTTTGTCAAAAATTAAAAATAATGATTATGATTTTGCAGTAAAAAATTTCTAAATTCAATTGAAAATTACAGGTTTTATAGCAAAATGAAAGTATTAAATTTAAGGTAAGTTGTTTTTATAAAGTTAACTTTTCACTTAATTGTCATGTCATTTCGTAGGTGTATCAAGCTATTTTCTACCCTCCTAAAATAATATATGTGTAATGCATATATGGGAAAAAAAAAAAAAAAAAAAAAGATAAATCATGCATATTAGAACATGAGCATACATGTGAAAAAATAAATAAATAAAAGAAAAATGTGAAAATCTGTATCTCAAAAACGGCTAACGATTTTCTTGAAAACTGTCACATAAACCCATTTTAGATATCCTTTTCATGCTTTACGTGGTTATTACAGGAAAATTAATAGTCATCCTGATAAGAAAGATCAGTTTCAGATCTCGAAAATTGGTGTAGAACCCCCCCCCCCTTTTTTTTTTTTTTATATATGTAATCTCTATTTTATGTCTTTACGTTTTCATATGTTTACCGCAAAAGTGTATTAACTTTCTCTTACTGGAAAATTTTTAGTTGTCTATTTCATTAGCTCAATTCTATGTCTTCTGATCACATTATCTCCAAAAAGTACATATAATACATGTAATATTGAGTAATGGAAGTCGTGTGGTTGTTTCACATCACTTAGATATTTTCTTTGATGTATGATCCTCCATACAGCCTCCTACAGTCCACATGAGCACTCAATATTTGAAAACTGTATCATGAATAAAAATTGGTAGAATCAAAGGAAATGTTACTTAAATCGATATGAAAATTATATTTTCATGATCTATATGAATTAAATTTCTTTCTTTTTTTGTTCTTATTAAGAAAAAAAATATAAATAAAAATAAAAGAAATAGTAAAGTAAAAAAAAAAAAAAATTCTAACTGAAGATTCCCCCTCCCCCCCATATGCTTTTTAAAGAGAGATCTTATTCAATTTCCAGGGGAAAGAAAAAAAAAAGTGTGTGTGGTCTAGTTAGAATCCTTTAAATTGCTGTTCCCAGGCAAAAAGGGAAATGAAAACATACATAGAATATATGGTTTTGGTTCTTTTCAAAGAGAGCTGGATAATAGGCAATAAAAAAGCATCTTCTTCACAGACTTATCAGATAGAAGATAAGAAATAGATAAGGAATGGGTCAATCCTTGTAATAATACTCACTGCTTTCTTTACATCAACTGACATAGAAGAATAATACTTAGTAAATCAATGCTAGCAAAGCCTTTGGTGAGAACTTCAGATAACGCACTGTTTCTTTGTCAGTTGCATGGCATTATTTTTTCTTAAAAAAAGAAATTCTCTAGAAAGACACTGAAACTCCGAAATGATGAAAAGGAAAAAATATTTTGTTGCTGAAGAAAAGGGAAAAAAAGAGTATTTTTTCCCCAAAAGGGGGTAGGGGTTACTTACAAATTTATGTGTAATTCTATGCAGTAGTTCTTGAGATACGGTTAGTACAAACTTTTTGTCACACATAGACAGACAGATATTTTCACAAAATATCATGGTCAAAACATGTACATTCATGGAAAACTGAAAATTTTTACGAATCCAATACTTTTTTCTATTGAATACAGAATGCAAAAACTGGAATGCTCCAAATTTGTAAAAGGAAAGAAACATGCTGCTAAAAGGAGAAAAACTAGTTCCTTAGTTTTTTTTTTTTTTTTTTTTTTTTTCCCCTCATGATAATTTTAGAGATGAAAGTGGGAAATAGACAAAAAGCCTGAAAGTATCAGCAAAACTCAAAGATAATTTTATTAAACCATTAATTTTATTTAATCAAAGAATTTTAGTAATAAAAGAAGAAACAGATACACAAAATCATACTTTCTATAAGCAAAAATGGAGAATATATGAAAATAAGTTGTTTAGAAGCAGTCAAAAAAAAAAAAAAAAAAAAAAAGAAAAAAAAAGAAAATTCAACAAAAATAAGAATATTTAGAACGAAAAACCTGAAAATTGTTTTTAAAAAAACTAAGAAAAGTCAAATTCCTACAAAAGTCTGAAAATTCTCATCCCTGTAGTTTATAAATTACATCTTCACTTGTTCCTCTTTCTTTTTTTTTTTTTTTTTTAAATAATTTGAGTTTATATTTTCCCCAGTTAAACATAAGATAAACTTATATAAACTATTAAAAAATAATTAATGAGTACCTCATTAAAAACAGTTTCTGCTGGTTGATGAGCTATCCTAACATGTTCAACTCTGCTCATTGTTACTTTATGAAGATAATTAGCATGTTCCATACTCTCTTTACAGACAAAAAGACCTACATTATTTTCCTCTAGAGCTACATTAAAATAAAATTAATGATCAGAATACTTCAAAAAATATTTTAATAAAATGTAAAACATACAAAAAATTACAAGACCTGGACTGAAAATGTTACACTTAAAATTTTACCATGTCAATTTCAGCTTGATTCAGTAGGTAAACTAAAAATATGTTACTTAAATTTTGATGAAGCATAAAAAATCTTGCCATGCTTCAAACAATATAAACAATTTTAAACATCAATGTTTGGCATACAAATTAGTAAGTAATAAAGCCTCTAGAAAAATGGTAGAAGTAGATAATTTGCTTTGGAACACTTATGGCTAATTTCACACAAAAGTGCACATTAAAGACTTTCTAATTTTCAACTAACTCTATTTTTAATTTTACTTGATAGAAAACACATGAAGCCTATCAAATAATATAACCAATTAATTATGTGTAAAAAAAAAAAAAAAATTACATATCATTAATTAAAAAATTAAAAAAGAAGTAAGCAAATTCTAAATTTTTTACATATTTATTTAAACTTTGGAACTTTAACCTTATAAAAAATAAATTCTACCTTAATTTAAGAAATAATCTTAAATTTCACTGGATCCAAGTATATAAAATCAAGATAAAAATTACTAATATAAAAAAATTGTTCAGATTTCAAAAAAAATTTCTGAGCATTTCTCATAAAAAGATTAAAGAATCTTATTATTGTTTTACAAAGAAAATTTTTATGTGATAATACTACTGATTCTAGGCTAATTTGGCAAGGTGCTTCACCCAGCAAACCTTTTTTTTAAAAAAAAAAAAAAAAAAAAAAAAAGCATATTTTAGCACCTACAAGCCCTTTTAAAAATATTTTAACTCTTGGTGACTACTTTTAACATTTTAAATACCTTCAGATACTTTCTTCCTGTCATGCAGCCTTCAGGGGTTAGTTTTAGAGTATTGTTGTAAGAACAAATGCATATAGCCTACATACATACACAGTGCATCAAATAAATTTTAAGACTGAGTCTAAAAAAAGAAATGGAAACAAGAAATTAATACCTGTTTGGTTTTTTTTCAAAATAGGACCCTCTGGCTTCAATGCACTTTTTACAGCAATTTATTCATGAATCGAACGCCTGTTGCAAATCACTTTGTGGAATCGCCTGCAAAGGATGTGTCAAATCTGTTTGTTTAGTCGAAACCCTCAAAATAACACACTTATAACTTCATTTTAAGTTTTGGGAATAAGGAGTAGTCATACAGTGCTAAACCGGGCAAATACGGTGGATGGTTCAACACATAGACATTATTTTTTGCCAAAAATTGATGAACAATAAGGGAGGTGTGATTGGGTGCATTGTTGTGTGACAAACACCAATTGCTTTCAGTCCGATAGTCTGGACAAATGCAACAAGTTCTGGCCATCAAACGCTTTAAAACAGCTAAGTAGTATTCACCTGTAACTGTTTGTCCAGTTAGAACAAATTCTTTGTGGATAATACTATCGAAGATTGTAATGAGCATTGTTTTCATTTTGAATGGAACTTCCCTTGTTTTTTTTTTTTGGCTTGCGATGAATTTTGTGACTTCCATTCTGCACTTTGTCGCTTTGTTTCAGGATCATATTGGAAACACCACATTTCATCACCTGTAACAATGGACTTCAAGAAGTTTGGATTGTTTTTAGCGGCTGAAATGATGTCTCTGCAATGTGCACTTCTCATTGCTTTTTGTTCAGGGGTTAAAGTGTGTGGAACAAATTTAGGTCACACTTTTGTTTTGCCCAAATCTTCATGCAGGATGGTACGAATTGTTTCTTTGTTGATATTTAAAGAGAGTTCCATCATTCTCAGTGTCGCACAACAATCGTTTGTTACGAAATTTCGTACTTCCTCAATAATTTCAGGTCATATGGCAGAAAATGCGAGACACGAGACATACATCGCAGATTTTTTTAGACTGCAGATTCTTTTTTGAAAACAATATATAGAAATAGAAATTTCAGGTCTCTCTACTTTAGCCAGAAAAATTGCATTTTCCAATCTTCTTTATCCACAATATGAATGTGAATGTTCATTTTAAACACACTTTATCAGCTTCTAGAACTTATAAAGAGGTAGAATTGTTCAATATCTTTTACTTATGAAATTTTTAAAGATCCCACCCCCTCTCACTAACAAAAATTGGTGATCGAATGCTTCATTATATCCATACAATTTTCAATCTCTCTCCATACACAACATAAATGTCAATCTAGAAATTTTTTATTCATGAATTCATCAACCGTGAATATTTATTTAAATCAAATTGGAGTGTACAGGTTGATATTTTTATTTATTACCAACTATGTGAAAAATACCAGAGCCGGGAATCGAACCCGGGCCCTCCGCTTTACGCACGGATGCTCTACCACTGAGCTACCCTGGCCGATAACCAGCTAGGTATTTCTCACATAATATACGTTGGCAAAGTCACCGAGTCTGCAAACGCAGATATATCAGGCGAAACAATAATAATCGTAGCACAACTCCATAGACCACGAAATTTCAATCTAGAAATTTTTTATTCATGAATTCATCAACCGTGAATATTTATTTAAATCAAATTGGAGTGTACAGGTTGATATTTTTATTTATTACCAACTATGTGAAAAATACCAGAGCCGGGAATCGAACCCGGGCCCTCCGCTTTACGCACGGATGCTCTACCACTGAGCTACCCTGGCCGATAACCAGCTAGGTATTTCTCACATAATATACGTTGGCAAAGTCACCGAGTCTGCAAACGCAGATATATCAGGTGAAACAATAATAATCGTAGCACAACTCCATAGACCACGAAATTTCAATCTAGAAATTTTTTATTCATGAATTCATCAACCGTGAATATTTATTTAAATCAAATTGGAGTGTACAGGTTGATATTTTTATTTATTACCAACTATGTGAAAAATACCAGAGCCGGGAATCGAACCCGGGCCCTCCGCTTTACGCACGGATGCTCTACCACTGAGCTACCCTGGCCGATAACCAGCTAGGTATTTCTCACATAATATACGTTGGCAAAGTCACCGAGTCTGCAAACGCAGATATATCAGGTGAAACAATAATAATCGTAGCACAACTCCATAGACCACGAAATTTCAATCTAGAAATTTTTTATTCATGAATTCATCAACCGTGAATATTTATTTAAATCAAATTGGAGTGTACAGGTTGATATTTTTATTTATTACCAACTATGTGAAAAATACCAGAGCCGGGAATCGAACCCGGGCCCTCCGCTTTACGCACGGATGCTCTACCACTGAGCTACCCTGGCCGATAACCAGCTAGGTATTTCTCACATAATATACGGTGACTTTGCCAACGTATATTATGTGAGAAATACCTAGCTGGTTATCGGCCAGGGTAGCTCAGTGGTAGAGCATCCGTGCGTAAAGCGGAGGGCCCGGGTTCGATTCCCGGCTCTGGTATTTTTCACATAGTTGGTAATAAATAAAAATATCAACCTGTACACTCCAATTTGATTTAAATAAATATTCACGGTTGATGAATTCATGAATAAAAATTTCTAGATTGAAATTTCGTGGTCTATGGAGTTGTGCTACGATTATTATTGTTTCACCTGATATATCTGCGTTTGCAGACTCGGTGACTTTGCCAACGTATATTATGTGAGAAATACCTAGCTGGTTATCGGCCAGGGTAGCTCAGTGGTAGAGCATCCGTGCGTAAAGCGGAGGGCCCGGGTTCGATTCCCGGCTCTGGTATTTTTCACACAGTTGGTAATAAATAAAAATATCAACCTGTACACTCCAATTTGATTTAAATAAATGTCAATGTTCTTTTTTAACTTAATTAAATTCCAGAACCTATAAATAAGTAGAATTGATCAATATATCTCACTCATACATTTTTTTATGCCCTCCCCCATTCCTCCTGCCAACAAACGGCAATCAAATGCTTTAAATTAAGAAATAAAATACTTTAAAACACGTATATAAGTTTTAAAAACATATATTTAATTAAAAGCTATATATTTCTAAGCTTTTCGCCCTGAAAAGCAGGGCATTATCAAGAAGTCTACATGGTTTGCACATGCACAATGTGCAGCTGTGTTACAAATATATATAGGGTAAGGTGGGGTAAGTGGGCCACACCTCCTGGCATTTCCCCAGTTATTGACTCAAAAAAAATCTGTTATAATATTTTTATGTACCTACCCCAATAGATATAGAAAACATTATGGCATCGTTTTCATTTATGTGTGTGATAAGTTACAAGCCTTTTTTGTGACGATTTTTAAATTTGCAGTCCTATCGTAATTCGCGCCATCGTACTAATTATTTTTTTTTTTCCAAACCGTTCATGATACAAATCAAAACTTTATATATTTTGAAAGTGTATAAAACACAGAATCTTTTTGTAGTATCGTGTACTCATGATGTTAATAAGGTTGAAAAGAAAATTGGGGGCCCACTTGCCCCGTGTTTGGGGTAAGTGGGCCACCCACCCCAACTCTTGAATATAGTTAAAAAATAGTCATACGCACTGATTTATAGGGTTTACCTCTGGATGACTCCACCAGTAGTGATTCAAGTTCCGAAGATAAACTATCAGTTATCACCCACTACCACAGAACTTAAAAGTGGCGATTATGCCTTTGTCCAGTTTGAAGGCAAAAAAAAAAAAAAAAAAAAAAAAAAGAAATAGTATGTTGGCTTGGTATTAAATGACAGTCCAAATGATGAAGATACAGTTGTCATGTAATACATGCACAAAGACACAACTATGCGTAATAACTTTTTTCCCCCTGAAGCTAATGATATTCATGATGTATTCCTACAAGATGTTGTGCTGAAACTAAATGAACCAACACTCTCCAAGAGACTTTCAAAATACATGTTTACCAACGATTTATCAAGATATAATGTTCACTAGCATGTAACACTGCCATAGGCTAGTTTAAACTTCGTAGGCTTAACTTTTAGGCTACACTACATGCAAAAGTAAAAAGCTGAAAAATTGACATTTTTTTCTCAGCACCTTTAGAACCTGCACTTTATTTGACGCACAGTGTATAGGTAAAAGTAGTAATTTACTTTTGTCATGTACAAATATCATTATGTAAAAGGCAGCAAGTGATGCAAATAATGTCCTTTTTATTAAGTTCCACCAACGGTTCTTTTATTCTAAAATCAGCAGTAGATAAGTGTTTAAGCAAATAAAAATGAACTGTGTCACATTTTTTGCAATGTTTGACAACAATTTCATCTTATGGAAAGAAAAAATACATACATTATAATAAATGTAACTCAACTAACACAACTGTCTGAAATATTATCGTGTATATATTAAATTAGGTGTTGAATTCGAATCTAGTTTATGGATGCTTGTTCATAGTAATTCGGAATCATTTTTATGTCCTGGTCGCTTTTATCCAAACCCTACTCCATTTTAAGCTAAAAATGAAATCCAACCAATTACATTGATTCACGATTACATGCCCATCTAAATTATCTGAGAAGGAGTGACTTTTGCTATTAATGAACAATACACTGTTGTTTTGTTTATTTGTATGCCTATTATTTTCTTCATTTCAATTCCCAATAAACATGGTTTTTGCCTAATTATATTCGCATGAATATTATAACTGAGACTTTGCCTTTAAATTTTTAAAAAGAAACTGTTGAGAGCAAGATGTTATAATTGGTATGTTTAAATTTATGTGTATTGTACCATTTCAAAAGTGTAAATATAGAACAATATTTGCAAGTTCCTTCTTATTGCAATGTAAAATTTGATCAGATTTTTTTTTTCTTTTGGCAATTACAGGGCATTTAGCACAACTTCCTCAAAAATTAAGGGACTTCAGGGACCAAAATTGAAAAAAAAGGGACTTTAGGGACCTATTTATTTTATGCTTAAATATCAGTAATATATACATATACGCGCTCTTTTATGATCCCCTACCATGTATAAGCCAAGCGTAATGCCCAAAATCAAATTATTTAAAAATATACACAGCCAGTGTCAAAATAATTCATATTCTTTCAGTTTTGTTGAATACCTTAAGACACAGACATTGAGTTATATGGGCCATGAGACTCTTGGTCCTCCACTAATTTCTATGATGAGAGCGCTCACATTTACTGCTCTTTATGATGCAAAATGAAAAATTTCAGATTTTACATTTAAAGCTATGTTTGGCATATAGAATATACATATTTTCCCATCAATTTATTGTCTTCAAAATTTGTCATCCTAAGTGTGTGGGAAGGTCAACAAGAGGAACAGTCTATTACCTACTGAAGGAGCCTAGAATGTTTTGCCCTCCATGGGGATCTGTTTAAGGGATTTTAGCCTGTACTCAAGCGAGTTTCAGAGAAAACCAAATTTTCAAATAGGCCCACAAGTGTAACTCGAATCTGAATCTAGCATTTTCTATCAACTAGGTTTCAGAAGAGAACCTTTCAGCCACTAGTGTGGTTTGTTGCTTCAAAAATATTTTTTGTAAACAACTTAAGCAAAACCATACTAACTATTAAAAGAATTTAGCTCTAAGGTCATTTTTTGCACAATAGAGCAAATTCAACTGGGATCTACAAAGATGTGCAAAGAAAAAATTGCACCATATGCTGCAGATGCAGTCTGAGTTTTGCAGTAACTATGCTATATGCCTATAAAAGTTCGAATGGCAGACAAAACATGTAAAGCATTTCATGATATGAAAAAAAAAATAATAATCATAATCAAGACATTTTGATTAAAAGGCACAAGCCCACTTCATTCTGTGTTGCTAACAAAGTTGGATATTAGCTACAAGTGAAAAAAAAATCATACCAACATCGGCTGCCACTACAGGGTTTAACCTGAGTTCATAATTTTTTTACTGAAAAAGCTAAAATCAAAAAACAAAATGCTACAATACTATTAGGCTTATGATATCTGTTCGTATACTATTATAGATGCCTCTTTATATTACATTTTTTTTTTCCAAACCAAGTTTTAAATTTTATAATGACATCTTTATAAAAATCTGAAGTGGCTTCCATGGACTTTTTGAACATTTAGTATAGTTACTAGGTATTTAAACAAATTTGAACCGCTGAACATTTCAGTAAATAAATAAAAGTGAACATGTCAGTATGTTTTCTTTCCCAAATTCATATATTTCGTCAATGAACATATCTGTAATTTTTAGGTATCCCTGAAAAAGAAAATAAATGGTAAACATGCAATTTCGGAAATTCTGTAGGAAAATTCTGAAACATATAGTTTCACTTCACACTTTTAAATAACTTAATTATTTTAAGAAAATTTGTCCCCATAGGATGTGATATAAATAAAATCTTTTATACTTCTCTATAAAAGAACTATGCATAATATGCCCATCATTTCATACAATGATCATACATTAGTAAAACAATGTAATGTATCAGTGTTTTTTAACACTTTGTATCAGTGTTTTTTAACACTTTCCAATAAGATTGAAAAGTTTTAATGACTTCAGTTTGTCTGTCTGTCCGTATTCTATCTCCCATAAATACTCATGGAATTTCTTGAAACTGATATGTTTTATTCAAGTTCACTATCCCATATTCCCTATTAAAAATGGAGTAAATACCTCAACTGGTTTGTGAACAGAAACACTCAAAAGTATTTCAAAGCACTGCATTCTATGAAAGATATTACAATAAACCTCATTTTAATATACTTTACACAAATCTTAATGAAATTAAAATATGTTATTGATGTTCACTATCAGATGTTTCCCATGGAAAATAGAGTAAATACCACCAATGATTTATGTACAGGAACACTTGAAAATATGCCAAAGCATTCATTCTATGAGAAGTATTTCTATAAACCATACAGGCACACGCTACCACTTGGCACAAATCTTAATGAAATTGAAATATGTTATATGTACAAAAGAACGTTTTCTACAGAATGTAGTATGAATAGCAATAAGATTTACAGGGACTATAAAAATATTCAGTTACATTAAGGACTATTTTTGAAAATTTACTGGAATTACACTTTTGTTTACCTCAAGCATTTTTAACACTTTCTAAAAAATTTTAAGTATAAATAACATTTCAAATAATGTATTTGTCTGCCCGGCTGTCTGTCTATGTCTATCTGATCGATTCCAGTGTCCGTCAATATTTTCAGATTTTCTTAAAAATGATATATGTTATTCAAGTTCATTATGTAAATTCCCTATTTAAAATAGCATTAATAAGTCCTGCACAACTTGGTTTATGTACAGGGACATCTCCCCAAAAAAAGGCCAATACATTGCTTTTTAGGATAGCCATTTTTATAAATCACATTTTAATAACTATCTACTGCAAAAATCATAAAGTTGACATTTATGTTAGTATGATAAAATCATGTTTTGTATAGAATAATGAGTCATTCCATTTTAAATCAACAAATGGGGTGTGCAACACCATTTTTGATTTTGATGACAATTTGCACATGCTTTCCCCATACCTTTTAGACCACAAAAATATATTTTTTTATTTAAAAAAAAATTACCCTTCGATATGTAGGCTATTTTTGTCGTTGCCAACAGCGAAAATTTGATATTTTGATGCTTTGCGTTATGAACTATAACTTTTTTTCTATAAAAGCTATCAAGCTCAACTATAGCTCATTGGAAAGCTAAAAAAAAAGATCTTTTTCCATATGGTATCAATAAATTTGAGATTTAAAAACAAAGGTTATTTTTTCAAGGTCAAAGTTTGTGATGCAAAATTAATTTTTTGCCACTTTTGAAAATTAAAAAACCTATGAAGGGCTTGGAATAACAAGCCCTCTTTTTTTTTTCTTATATACATATATATGGTTGCTTATTGTATTAAAAAGTTTGGCTTGTTATTCAGCCCCCTTCACAAGATACGACCCCCCCAAAGTTGCAAATTTTCTAAAAAATCCAATTTTCAATGCTAAAAAAATGCATGTGGGGGGCAAGGTAGATTTTTTTTTACTTGTGTGATTTTAAGTACTTCTTACCATCTTTCAAACAAAAAAAAAGTTACTTTGTTATTCAAAGGCGTTTGGCAGCTATAAGGGTCTAAATTTTCAAATAATTATACTGAAACAACGCAATTATTTTCATACTTCTTAATCTTAGGTGTTAGTGAAAAGTTATTTTTTACTTAATCGTTAGTTTTAAATGGTGAAAACAACTAAAAAGACTAAGAAGAGTTGTCAAAGAACACATTTAAACTTTGATAAGCTAATTTAAGGTTTCTAACATCTTGGTATATAGAATTTAACTTACCTCTCAAAACATGCAAAACTTTTTTGTTCAGTGGTTTATTGTCTCATAGAGAAGAGTTGACAAATGTTCACTCATCACAGGTGTGATATTATGACCTCTTCCCTGTGCTGACCATAGTTCTGACGCAGTCAGGATTTTCAAAATATCTTTAAACCGAACCCAAGTTTGGTTATCATGACTTGATTTTTTAAACGATGTTCCAGGTCCTTTAGGATGAAAAAAGTGGATCCTGTATTCTTCTTCGACATCAAATACCTTTATTTCCACCACTTCTCCTAGCCACCAGTCACCATCATATACGCAACAAACATAATCCGACAACTTTGGTCGGGTTGTTGGTGTGGATAATCTAAGGTTGATAGGTTCGTCTTTGATGACATGAAAGGTTGTAAAATCTAAAGAAAATGATGTACGTCTGGCATGAATGATATTTCTGTTGAGTGGAATGTAGCTGTGGAAAGACCGAGTTTGGGGTAATGATAGTGCTGTTTTATATCTTTCCTCAAGAACTTTTCCTACTGCATTAACATCATCACAGGAAACATAGAAAAACGTTACACTATTAATATGTTCAGTGCAGTATTCAAAGACATCTAATGGATTCAAGATTTGATTACTGACCGGTCGTTGCAAACTAGCCTTTCGCACTAGCCTCTTCACTGTTCCTCCAATCCCATCGCAAGGGCCTTTCCCGTGGGATGTAGCAAAAAAAAAATGCCACTCTGCTTTTATCCCAAAGTCTTGTTCATGATGGCTCAAGTTAATGAAGTTTTTCCTGTTTTTGTACTGTGCGGCAGATCCATCTGAAAAATAGAATAATTTTGAAATTAAAGCATGATCTGCCTTCAGTTTTTTAACAAGGATCATTTGAAAGGCGTAGAATGTAGTTGTGTTGTGGTCAAGGCAGTCGCTTACAAAGCAAAAACTTTGAGTTTGAATTTCTCCATCTTTTTCCCAGTAGACAACAAAAGGATGAAGCGTACATTGCACACCTGACCAGTGATAGGTCTGCACCTCGTCTTGAACAACACAAGAGAAATTCTCTGAAAAATCTCCAAGTATCAAAAATTCCCCCTTATCCAGATCTTCTTTCTTTGATTTTAGAAACGCTGCTTGTTTACTGGCAATGAAATGGTGGCTCTTTAGATGCTCAAGTTTTTCACAACACTTAACCAAGAATTCTTGTAAAGGTAGCACACATGATGTCAGTTCACATCTGTCTGTGGACATCCACTGCTTATATGAAACTTGCAAATCCTCAAATTCATCATTTTCCAAGTCAATTTGGGTGCTGTTACTTGGAGAAATCAGTGATAAAATGGCATCCACACCTGGACATGCAGTACATTCCGAAAACATACAATTCTCATTTTCAGTATCACAGACCAGCTGCAGCAGATCTTTGTAGCTATGATCACTTTTAATCGCTGATAGCATAAGTTTTACATTTTGATGGTACAAACAAACGCACACTGAATGTGTACCAGATGCTCCAGCTAACACACAAAATTTTGGTCTAAGATCGGCAAATTTAGATAACCCTACTTTCAAATCAGGATAATTTTCTTTAAAATGTATGTAAAGTTCCTTCAAGTCACATAAAATGAGCCTTTTTTGAAGGTTTGACTTTTCCCCATTCATTCCTCTCACAGAAATACAGTCCTTTTTTCCAGGCATCATGCGACTACAGGCATCTCTCTGATAAAAATCCTCTATAGCTTTTATTGTACTAGAACCAAGAATATTGCTTGGCTTCTTAGGTTCCAGTTTTGGTAAAACTCCTTGTGTTTTAACTAAATCTTTAGTTTTTCGAATTAAATACTGGCTGACTCCAAATTCTGCTTGAATTTTTGCATAGCTCCAAGTTACAGGCAACAAACTTAAAATGTTTACTTTATCCTGCAGACACTCAGCAGTTTTCATTCTCTCTTTAAGGTCTTCTATTAATTTTTCATAATTATCACATATGTGCTTTTGGCAAGAACTATTGTTTTCTTCATGTGAAACAATTGAAAGGTCAAATGATTTATTTAGTTTATTTGTGACACATTCTGGTATCGCTGAAACTTTTCTTTTTAATGTAGATGATTTACAATCGCGCGATAATTTGGCAACTTTCACAGGTGATACTCCAAGGGCACTACATGCTACATTTACAGACTCGACTAAATCACATTCAGGTATGTACATTTCTTCATTATTATCTTTATAGGTTTCAACTCTCTGATTTTGAATTTTATTTAAACATTTAGAGCACAGAGATTTTCCAGGGATAAGATTCAAATTTGCGTTTTTCAAATACAAATCTTTGCTTATGATTCTCAGCGATTTTGTAATCACCTTATTATGTTCCGAAAATGGGTCACAGCAGGAAGTTCCATAAAGGTGAGAAAATTTATCTAAAAACTTTTTTGCATGGTAAGTACAAACAGTTTCAATTGTTTTACATCCAGTTCTCAATTGCAGTAAAGTTTTATCATCATCATTATACTTAGAAATACTCTCTACAGTTGACTGCCTACTATAACTTAAAATGTTACAATTATCTTTCATAAAAATTCCTATGGAGCATTTAGAGTTATCCATAATTCATTTACTCTTTATATGCAGAAAAACAAACTTATATTTAAGAATTCTAAAAAATAATTTCTTTTTTTACCTTCAACAAGGACAGTTATTCACCAAAATATTCTGTAAATATGTATATTTCTTGCCCTTGAAATGAAAAATCCTACATGAAAGACAAAAATTTACAAGATTTTACAGCAAGAACACTTCCCAGCAACCTACTCCTTTCAGAGTTAAAGAAACAACTAAGTTATAAAGCAGTTCCATGTGACATCATTGGCAGGCAGATCATTTGTCTTACCCTATATTATTGGTCAAATTGTATCCAATAATATTCAAGCAGCCTTGTCATTGGCACAGTTCCTACCACAGGTAGGTACTGTTTGCCTAAAGAGAACTGTTCTATACATGTGGGAGCAAGGCTGGACAAGTTGAAATCTGTCTATTCTTGCTTTTAACTGGCAAATAGATTACTATAAATGAGGAAAAGTAGGAATATGATATATTCTTATTTGTGAGGTCAATCTAAGTCCATCAAATAAAAAAAAATAATAAATGACATGTTTCCAAAAAAAAGTACATGAAAAAATTGGATGGTTTTAGTGTGATTATTTGAAAATTCAGACCCTTATAGCTGCCAAACGCCTTTGAATAACAAAGTAATTTTTTTTTTGTTTGAAAGATGGTATGAAGTACTTAAAAACACACAAGTAAAAAAAAATTTACCTTGCCCCCCACATGCATTTTTTTAGCATTGAAAATTGGATTTTTTAGAAAATTTGCAACTTCGGGGGGAGGGGGGGGGGGGGTCGTATCTTGTGAAGGGGGCAGAGTAACAAGCCAAACTTTTTAATACAATAAGCAACCTTATATATGTATATAAGAAAAAAAAGAGGGCTTGTTATTCCAAGCCCTTCATAGGTTTTTTAATTTTCAAAAGTGGCAAAAAATTAATTTTGCATCGCAAACTTTGACCTTGAAAAAATAACCTTTGTTTTTAAATCTCAAATTTATTGATACCATATGGAAAAAGATCTTTTTTTTAGCTTTCCAATGAGCTATAGTAGAGTTTGATAGCTTTGATAGGAAAAAAGTTATAGTTCATAAAGCAAAGCATCAAAATATCTAATTTTTGCTGTTGGCAACGACAAAAATAGCCTTCATATCAAAGGGTAATTTTTTTTTTAAATAAAAGAAATATATTTTTGTGGTCAAAAAGGTATGGGGAAAGCACATGCAAATTGTCATCAAAATCAAAAATTGTCATGCAACAACTTTTTTGAAAATTTGTTGATTTAAAATGGAATTACCCTAATATGTTTAATCTTCAGATTTACAGGCCTACACTAAAATATTTAAATACATTAAGGGCTGCAATTAGAAATTAATGGTTACATTTCCCATTTGTATTAAGCATTTTTAACACTTTCTAAAAATATTTAAGAGTGATATAGTTTACCTGTCAGCCTTTTCATTGTGTGATAACGTAGATAAAAAATACTGAAGGTTATAATGACACAACAAGTATGTGCAATTGGAAAATGCTAATAATCAATGCGTACCACATGATTTTTTGTTCTTGTTAGTGCTAAAGGCCTATTTCAGTCAGTACAGTTGTCGAATTTTTATAGATCACTCTTAATTAGTGCTAAGGGCCTATTTCAGTCGGTTTATTGAATGGGGATTTATTGAATGAAGTCCCCCCAAGGCACAACTTTGACATGAGTTCCCCCCAAGGTACCCCTATTTCAGTCGGTACAGCGTTGTCGAATTTTATAATACACTCTTAATAGTGCTAAGGGCCTATTTCAGTCGGTTTATTGAATGGGGATTTATTGAATGAAGTCCCCCCAAGGCACAACTTTGACATGAGTCCCCCCCAAGGTACAACTTTGACATGAGTCTCCTCAAGGCCCAGCTTTGACATGAGTCCCCCCCCAAGGCCCAGCTTTGACATGAGTCCCCCCCAAGGCCCAGCTTTGACATGAGTCCCCCCCCAGGCCCAACTTTGACATGAGTCCCCCCCCCCAAGGTACAACTTTGACATGAGTCCCCCCCCAAGGTACAACTTTGACATGAGTCCCCCCCCAAGGTACAACTTTGACATGAGTCCCCCCCCCAAGGCACACCTTTGACATGAGTCCCCCCCAAGGCACACCTCCCCCTCATTGGGAAAAAGAGAAAAAACGTTGTTTTGCGGCTATTAGACAGTTTGGACTTCCAACGTTATTTGTTACAATATCTGCAGCTGAAACACATTGGTTTGATTTAATGAAAACTTTATCATGGAATTTAGATCGTCACGAATTAACTAAAGAAGAATTTGTCGATATTAACAAGTTTAGCAGTAGGCCTCTGGCACTAAATTAAAATCTGTCAATGTCAGATTTTCATGTTTTAAATAATGAAATAATGTCGTGTCTGTATAATTTTTTTTTTCTTTTAAATCTGTGTTAAAAATTTAACATATTTTCTTTTTTTTTTTTATAACAGTGTTAGCAAAAAAGCAAAACTTTCTTGTTTAAATTTGCATTCTGTATACATGTTATGCCTTTTGTGAAAAATACGACCACTCCTATGCCATTAACACTTTATGGGGCCACCCCTGGCCTTGATGACCGCACAATTGGGCATTGAGATAATTAATTTTTGGATATGTTCATTTAGTATTAAGAAGAATTTCATTGTACCAAGTTTTGATATGTGCTCCCTTAGCTGCATTAAAGATACCAGATTTCCATTCAGATTTAAATCTAAACTATTTATTACCAGGCCAAAGCAAAGTAGTAATCGTAATGTTACGGTACATACTGCAACACTTCTTTTTTTACCTAAAGATATGCATATCTTTGCTAGTCATCAGAGTTGAATTTGTAACTAGGCTCATTACTGAACTGAAAATAATCGAGCTTCTGACCTAATGCATCCAGTACAACTAACTGTGGTAGTGCTACGCAATGGTGAGAGGACAGTTAGCACAATGACCTCTTTAATCTTAGCCCTTTCTTTCCCAATGGACCATTTGCTGAATTATCTATGAATATTAGTGTCCCCGTTACACATAAGATAATAAGGCTGCCAAAAGTTAGTCATTTCAATATTCTATAGATAATATAAAGTGTGTGCCTAAGCAATTTCATTGCATTTGAATGTTTTTTTTTTTTTTTTTTTCCCCAGCATACTTAAAAATCTTAAGATTTTTTATAGGCAAAGAAAAAAAAAGGGACTTAGGGACCATTTTGCCAAAAAAAGGGACTTTTAGGGACCTAAAATAAGTTACGGGACTTTTAGGGACCACACTAAATGCCCTGCAATTATCGTACGAAATTCTGACTTTCCCATATTCTGGCTAAAATATTCAAATTCTTTGACTTTTCCCTGACTTTTATAGTAAATTTTTGAATTCCCTGACTATTCCAGGTTCTCCAGATCTTTCGAGGTAGTGTGGCAACCCTGGCTTGTGCATTTTAGCTAAAATGCTAAAGAAACTTTTATGCCAGGTTAAACTCTGTTTGATAGTAGCATCATTATTAGTAGCATGCATTATTTTTGTAATAAAAGAATTTGATGACTACGAGGGCAGTTTGATAAGTCCGTGACTTTGAAATGAAAAAATCAGTATACATACCAAAATGCATTTTATTTTTCTAAATATTCTCCTTTCATAATGATACACTTTTTCCAACGATGTTTGAACTTTTTTAAATCCTTCCAAAAAATAAGATTTCTCAAACTCCTCAAAATGGGCATTTGTGGCATTAATGATCTCAGAATTTGAAGAAAATCTTTTTCCACCAAGCGATTTTTTTAAATTTGGAAAAAGTCACTGGGAGACAAGTCAGGAGAGTAGGATGGATGAGAGAGCAATTTGTATCGTAATTCAACTAATTTAGCGGCTACGATTGCAGACGAGTGCACTGGCACATTGTTGTGATGAAAAAGCGCTTTTTTCTTGGACAACTGTGGCCACTTTTCTTTCAATTTTGCATTAAAACAGCCTAATAAATCAGCATAATACTGTCCGGTGATCGTTTTTACCTTTTCCAGATAGTCAATGAGAATTATGCCTTTTGAGTCTCAGAAAACTGTGGCCATAATCTTTCCAGTCGATGGAACTGTTTTTGCCATTTTCGGAGCACATTCATTAGAAGAAGTCCACTGTTATTTCATTTCTGGTGTGTAGTAATGTATCTATGTTTCATCAACTGTAACATAACGGTGGAAAAATTCGCTTGAATTGCGCTTGAACTTGTCTAAACACTGCTGTGAAATGGTTACACGAGTCCACTTTTGATCCACCGTCAGCAATCGCGGTACCCATCCTGCTGACCCATCTCGCGGTACCCAACTTTTTCATGCCCAAATGTTCATGCAAGATATTGAATGCACATTCATTTGAAATACAGTAGGTGCCGCTTAATGTGATCACTTTGGGACAGATACTATTTGATAACAATAACCGATTGATAATAATAAACGAAAAGTATCAAGAATACAAAATTTTATTTTACTATGTACGTAACATTTATTTTTGGAACTTCAAATAAAAGACAATGATCCATTTAAACGCTATATTGAACTAATCGTTAAAATAGGTCAATTTAAAAAAGTCTTCCAAAGTTGTCTGCCTTGTTTTTTGTGTCAGCAAATTACTGATAAAACTTTCATACCTGTAATGTTCGTGAAAGTCTTCACCTTCAGAAGTGTCTCTGTGTTGCACTCCGAGGTCCCAAGACATGGAGAGCCTGTCTCATTTCAGTAGCAGTTGGAGGATTCTCAACAATGTTTTCAATATCGTCATCCTCTTCATCTGATGCTTTTTCATCGTTTATTTTTCGATAGAACAAGACACAGCCCAGCCTGGCATGCATTCCGGTCATACCTCAGAAATCCATTTCTCTGCAGCTGAAAAATCAGCATCTTTTTCTTCTCCATGGGTACGTTTGAACACAATATTCTCTCTTTTTCGCCAACGATTAACCCCTTAACGCATTCTGTCCTCGCTGCGAGGACGCAAAAATTAAGATCCAGCTGCAAAAATTCATCCCGAAAATTTTTTAGCAAAAATTTGCACGTTTTTTTAACCTTAAAATTTCTTTTATTTTAATTTAGTTCATGAATTCCGGTGGCAGTATAATTTAAATGATCCGAATTGTCTTGTGCCGCAAAGGGTTAAATCACCGTCTGTTGCAGTTCCTTTGCCCATTTTAGAAGCAAGATCTTCAGCTTTCTGCCGCATTAAAGGACCATTTATGCGTGCATCATTTTGCCTAACATTGGCAAACCTCAGTTTCCAAGCAGATTCGACTTCTCCATCTTTTCCAGTACGTCTTCGCTTACAGTTCAAATTTGCGTTCATCTTCACTTTATTGTCTATCTCGTCGTGATTCTTTACCATATTTTACAGAGTAATGGCTGAGAGATTTTTATTTAGTACAGCAGCAGCTTTCTCCGACTCATCTTGGGTAAATTATTAAAGCGTTTCAAAATGTCAATTTTGTCCTTAAGAGTTAAATCCTTGCGTTTTCTTTCCATACATAAAATGCTTGGATTATAAGTGCAAATGGGCAGAGAGAAAAATTTCAGAGAGGCCTCCTATTCTTCTGGGGATTCTCCCTTTGATTTTATAGTTTGCAATTTTTGTTGACTGAATGAAAAAAAGAAAAGAAATCGAAAATGGTACTTGAAAGTGATAACAATAAACGAAGGCGCTGATTACAAAAACCGATTTTTTTAATATGTGTTAATATACAAGCGTTCGGGACTTCGTGATTCTGATAACATTAAACGAATGATAACATTATCCGCGATCACATTAAGCGGCACCTACTGTATTTACCTTCTGAGCTATCTCACCCACTTTCACACGGCAGTCTTCTAACACGATATGTTATAATTTTTGCTCCTTCATGTTGATTTTCAAGTTAAACTATCGTTAATTTTAAAGTTCAGAGATATTCTATAGTGTTTAGTGCTGTAGATAATGTTTAAATGAATTTAAGTAACTTATAAGTTTAATTAGTTATGTTGCATATAAATAGTTTTAAGTAAATAGTTTTTAAATAAGTTTTAAATTGAAATTTATTAATTATATATTTTATTCAGTTTAAATTAACTTATCTTTAAAATATAACTTGAATATTTTCCTTTTAAGTGTTTTTGAAATTAAAGATGTTAAATGAAACTTCTTTCACTTTTAAAGTTAATGTTTACATTTTTTAGTTTGCACATCGACGAACGATTTTTTTTTAAATAAGTTGTCAACTTGGCCCATAGATGGCGTTGAGCTCATGACGTAGTTTTGTTGCCATGGTGATCGTGACATGTGTTCTAACAGATACGGAAGTGCGACCTGCCACCTGGCAGATAGCTTAGGTAGATGTTTCTTCAATCCGTTTGTTAGTATAAATGGAGCAACCCTCCTCTTATTCTTTCTTTTATATTTTGCTCTTACATTTTACCTTTATATTATGCTTTTATGAGTTACGTTATTTACTCATTATATTTCATTACTTAAAGAGTTTTTATGTTCAAATATTTTAGATTAATTATGGTTATTTAAATAGTTATTTAAAGTTTAATCATGTTTGAAGCTCTTGAATGTTTATTGATGTTTGCCAGCAATTTTATGCCTGGCTATTAATAGTTTATCAACGTTATTGTTCAAGCTTCATAATGTTTATTGCAACAATTTAAATATCTCTGGCAGTTAATATGAATCATGATAGTTTTTTTCAACATCAAATACTGTCAATCCCAAATCGGTTAATTTTGTTAAATTTTATACAGCCTTGTTAAGTTTGAATAAATTCTGTTAAGTTTCAAATATGACTCTGTTTTTTTTTTTTAAATGCTACCATAATTTACAATTTTAGAGCTAAAGCAATTTTGTTTCCACTGCACTTTAAAATACTCACATATTAATCTTGACAACGTAAGTTTGTCACTAAGACGATATCACGGATTTTGTTGACCATTGCTTCAGTCATGATCTCAGTTGGCTGTCCTCAGCTCTCTGCATCTGTTGTGCTCGTACGGCCACAATGAAATTCCATGAACCATACCATGTGATCGAGCAGAATCCCCATAATATTTTTTCAACTTTTCTTCAGTTTCGGTAATTGTTTTTCTGTGCAAAAAATAATGTTTTATCAACACACAAAATTCTTTTTTCTCCATAATCAAAACAAACACACCAATTGTTTGCATTTGAATTCAATAGAGCACAATGTATTAAAAATTTCGCTTACAAATTTCAGGAATGTTGCCATAGATAATTATAAATTGAAAATAATATAATAGTAAGAGTGCGATTAGAGTTCTACCTTTTTTAAAGTCACGGACTTATCAAACTGCCCTCGTAATAATTTGGTAAAGTGGGTGTTACGACCACTTTCAAGATTCAATGAATGTTCCATTTTGGTAATAAAAGTTCCATTCGCATAGGTAAAAAATTCTAAATATATTCAGTTCAAATATTTATATTCAAATTTCAAATATATTCATGAAATTACTAGCACTGCAGACGCTGCCTCTGTGAGCTGTCCTATATTTTCATCCTTTATTGGCAAAAACATGATTTCATTCCCCTCCATCTCAGAAATCAAAACCACATTCTCAGTAAATTTTGTATCTAAAATTATGGCTATGGTTTAGTCAGCAGGTGCTTTAATATCTCTAAAATGCCTAAACCTAAAGCACTGTTGAACAGGAATCATCTATTATATAATAAGTAAAATGCAACAACTGAAAAAAAAAGTATTATTTATCACATCACAATGAAAAATAATATTCACATTACTATACTGTAATGTCCAATTTGAATCTGATATACACTCATTCATCAATCATATTTAATAAGAACTTACCCTTTTTCTTTTCTCCGATAATTGTACAATCTGTATCAGCCATTGTCATTGTAGAAGAATCCCTTTTTCGGCTTTGTTCGAAATCCCACTGTTCCATTTCCATCAAGAATGTGGCATTGTCTTCTTCAACAAATTCCTGAAGATCTACGGGGAGACTGGGAAGGTACTCAGGTCCAATTTGAACACCTCTATTTTCTGCAAGAAAATAATAATAAAAGACAAAGGAAAAGGATAAAAATAGTTGCATTTAATTAATGAAAAACCCATTTTAAAAGTGTGTTAATCACTGACAATTCGCAATTGCTCCTTTGAAATTCGCTTCAAGGCCAAAGATTTTAATTTGCAGAAATTTGAAAATCACAGAAATTAAAAGTCAAAATTTGCTGATGTTAACATGATTTGCAGTCCTTGTGATGAAATCTTGCTTAAAAATTAAGCTCAGAAATTCTTTTAAGAGCCCTGGAAAAATTCTAATCCAATGAGAGGAGCAGCGAATCTATGAAAAAAAGCAGAATCACGAACATTGAGTGAGATTTTAGCGATATATTTCAATAGCTAAACATCTCTGAACAGCCCTCTGGTCCTAAATTATGCAGAAAAGCATAATTACAGATCATAGGGGTGAGATCCTCCTACCATAGCCCTATTGTCTACCAGTGGCCGTCGCCGCCATTGGATCGGCAATCCCAACCAACATCGTTGCTTGATAAAGATGGTTACCTTATCAATCCATCGTCTTTCTTATATGTCTGACTGATACGCTACAGACATGACATGTGTAAATAAAAATAATTAATGCTTATGAACAGAGTGCAAAATTGTTCAGCCTTGCTACAATATAGGAATATGTTAAAAATGCTTATACATTAAAATGAATAACACAACTAACCTTTAAAAAATTTATAGTAAATTGCTATTTACCTTTAATAAATTAGATAACTTTTACATATGCTGCACATTTTCTCTCTCTTTTTTCTTTTCTTTTTTAAATAAAGTAAATACAGTGAAACCCCGATCTATCGTTCCCACATCCATCGTTTTCCCACATTGATCGTTTTATTTCTATGGTCCCTATGGTACAAATTCTATTTAAATAATGTTAACGAAATCCGCTTGTATTGTACTTCTAAAAGCCGTTTTTCCGTATTCATCGTTGTAAAATTTTCCTCCTGACCTTGTAAAAATTTTCTCCTGAAAGTCAAGCGGTTCCATATGGCATACGAACTCGAATTACTTCTTTTATTCTAAAACCACTATTTTCTCCATTTCCATGGACGATCAAAATTGTGATGTCATGTCTCCGGATCATATATTCATTTTGTAATTTCAGCATGGCAGGAAGTAACCTCTTTAATAATCTAGAAAATTGTTTCGTGAAATGCAGTTATGTGTGAAAAAATTATGAAGGATATCAAACAGAAGGGCAAGAAAATGATGATGATAATCCAGATGAAGAGTGGCTGCATGTAGCAGCGGATGTGTCTGGTAAAAATTTAGTGATAATATTTGCATTTATTGAAAATTCTTTTTTCCAACTGAGTGAAAATAATGCCTGGACCGGGAGTCGAACCCCGGATCTTTGACTTACAAGGTCAATGCTCTACCAAATGAGCTATCCAGGCCGACAACCGGTGGGCATTACTCACTCAGACAACCTTTAGGCAGAGCAACTGGTCTATCATGTAGATAGCTCGACAGAATAAGTCGCAGGTAATGGAAAACACCATTAAACAATGGGAGGAATTAATACATTTATTAATATCACACAATCAACAGATTGTGTGATATTAATAAATATTTGCATTAATCAAGGCGTTGCGACGTGCGGTATCCTAAAGCATAGAAGAAATGTGTATTTTCATAAAATGAAAGTAATCACTAAGAAATAGAGGATAATTTTCACACCGATGACTCAATTATGGCGTTTAAAAATGCACAAACTTTTATATAAGCACATGAAATTGCAGAAAAGGACCAGAAAAAATTTTACTAATCTGGAAAAATTCCTGTTTAATGTATAAAAGAAAAAAAAAACTAACATAAAATTTTTGATTTTTAAAAATAAATTTTTTTTGTGTTCTACAACGATTTATTTCTTTGACAGTTTGGAAAGCAACAAACTAGTTTTTATTAGTAGTAAATTGTATACATTGTGTGTATTAATCCATAAACATTGTTTTCTTCGTGTTTTGACTTTAATACGCAATCGTCATTTTCCCCACTTTCATCATTTTTTTTTTTTTCTTTTTTTAGCACCCTGTGAAAAGCGATGGATCAAGGTTCTACTGTACTTAAAATCAAAACAAATATCTTTCAACCTCCATTTGGGTCATTCCATGTCAAATCAACACAGCCTAAAACCTGACTCCCTTAGATTTTTATGAAATTGGGCTTATTTATTTGCTCTGTAGAGAAATGAATGTATACCAATTAATAAGTCCTTATCTCTTAGTTTTTGATATACACAACTGCAAAAATGGATAAAAAATGCAAATTTTAAAAATTCTTCTACCAGAAATGTACCCATATTTTGTTTCCTAATTAACTTAAAGATATAAGATTAATATCATTAGAAAGTTCATAATATGGGCTTTCAAATGATATATCACATGCATATATTTTCAAAATTTTTTATTTTAAGGTCAAGCATTGACCATTGACCTTCAAAATTTCAAGAAATACATTTTTTTTTTTAAATGTTATTCTTACGTTTATTGTCTATAATTATTGTGAGTTTAAACACGGGACGGCCATGGGATGCTAAGTTATAAATTAAAATGCAACCCTCCAACAGTATTTTCGTACTGAAATTGTTTATGGAATATTTTATGATTTCCTTTTGGGTGGGTCAAATTAGCATGTAAAAAATTCTCCAAAAAGAAAATACGTAATTACAATGTTTATGCAATTAATAATTACATGAAATTTTATTTAAAAAAAAAAAAAAAATTGTATGGTGAAAACTTGCAATTTTGAATATATAAACATCCCTCTTTCCATTTTGTCTTTAAAAAAAAAAAAAAAAAAAAAACTTACTTTAGTACAAATATGTTTACAAAGATTTGGGGTATTTTGCAGCGGTGAACAATCTTTGCATTTAATTTAAAAGATGCACGAGCATTGAATATTTCTTCAAGAAACAAAGTAAGTTTTTCCAGTAGCAGTTATAGGGATTACAAACCAATAAAATGTATGCAATTGAATGAATTCTTGAATGAATTTGATTCTTTTCTTCTTCACTCAGTTCCTATGAATTGCACGAAATCTGTATTAATGTAACATTTTCATGTATATAACAGACAGAATGTGTTTCACTTGTTCGACAGCCAAAATGCAGTTTTTTAGATTTAGTTCTAAAAATGTAAAAAAATTAATTTTAATGTATGGATACTCATCCTTAAATTGTTTAAAAGCCTCCTTATAACATAATACTAACTTTTTTTTTTGTATGTGTTTTCACTGTACTGACTTTCACTGATGCTTAATAATAATAGTAAAAATATAATAATAATCTACCAAAAATTACTCTGTTATATAAGGCCATTATTTTATTTTTCTTTTCCAGGGAACTAAACAGCACCCAGATCTCAATTACACTAATTCCTGATATATTGGGTGCAAATACTGAATACGAGCAACTGAAAGTTGTAATCAAGTTTCACTTACATTGTGTATTTTATTATATTTGCAGGGTTTTTTTTTTTTTTTTTTTTTTGTAAAACTTACATTGTATTAGTATGAAAATACTGATGGAAGGTTGCATTTTAATTTATAACTCAGTTTCCCATGGTCATCCCATGTTGAAACTCACAATATTTATAGACAAACATATGAATAACATGTAATTTTTAAAAGAATATTAAATATGTACTTTTTGCGATATTGAAGGTCAAATATCAAAATATTTGTCTTTAAAATGAAATTTTTCTAAATATGCACATGTGATATATCATTTTAAAGTGTGTATGAAATGCTTTCTAATGATACCAAATTTATGTCTAACTCAATTAGGGAACAAAATATGGACACATTTGTAACACAAGAATTTTGAAATTTTGCATTTTTTTACCCATTTCTGCAGCCTATATATCAAAAACTAAATGAAATAGGGACTTACTAATTGATATACATTCATTTTTCTATAGAACAAATAAATGAGCCGAATTTCCTAAAAATCTGAAGGGAGTCAGGTTAAAAATGTAGCTTTTTTGTGATCATTTCACATGGAATGACCCCACACAGATAACTGATTTTCAGTTACTATAATAAATGAGCTTGACAGATGTCAGCCTTGGCAACAAATTACGTAACTTTTTGACCATATTTTGCAAAAAATGGTACTCTAAGGACAGGGGCATAGGAAAGGGAGGGGCTACAGGCGCTCAAGCCCCCCTCCTCCCCAAATTCATTATCACGAAATTTCTTTTTAATGCCAAATAAAAGAATCACCAATTTAAAACCAAACCTAATGTCTCATAATTGTTCATAATTAGTGATATTTTATAATTAATATTAATAAGTAATCAAAATTAATTAACATCTGGTTATTAATTTTTTTAATATTCATTTTGAATCATTTTTAAAATGAAATTTTTGAGCCCCTCACATAATTTTTGAATTGCTATGTCCCTGTCTAAGATTACCAGAATCTGAAAGCCCTATCTTAACTAGGAACAAAGCTTCAAGCACCTAACTATTTTGAATCATCGCCAAGTATATAAGAGAAGACCCACTCCCAAATCAGCCAGTTTGCGTTTAAACTTTGAGTTAAATATTTTTCCACACCCACGAAGGTGTGTGATAAGCTGTCGATTAATGTTGAAGAGATGTGAATCAAGAAAGTTTTCTTGAGAATATTCTACTGAGGTTGAAATTTAGAGAATAATAAAGAATATTGTTTTTCCTTTTTTAATAAATGAAAAAAATATATCATTTACTTTACAATAAAATTATAACTGCCAAATTATGCAAGTGAATTACAGAGTTCCCCTATAGCTTACGAAAAGGATGCCACACCCTGAGAAAAATTATAAAAGAGATAAATGAGAAAATAAAAATGAGAATGAGGCAAATTATAAAAGGAAAGAAAAATGATAAACTGTCATTTTGTATTTGTGTTAAGAAAGTTGAAAGTAAAATACATATGATATCCAAATGTGTGTGTGGATGTAGGGGGGGTAGGGGGGGAGCACATCAGGAAAACATTTAAAGCTTAAATGCAAACACCTGCTTTTCAAAAGTAGAATAACATAAATTTGAAGAAAATATGATTTTGTATCCTCTACCCACCAACATTTTCTTTATATCTGTTTGCTGCTTTCATATGAACCTACTTGCCATTAATGAGTCGAATGTAAAATATTTTTTACACGTTTAAAAATGAATTACCTTCATAAAAGTGAATTTAAATAAAGATGTGTGTAACTAAAAGTGTATATAGAGATGTTTTATTAGAAAGGAATATTCGATTTTAATTCTTTTCTTATTTTTAATTAAGAATACCATTAAATTTTAATTAGAGTTATTATAATAAAAATTTAAATAAATTTAAGTAAAAAATAATTTTTTAAGCTTTTTATTGTGAAGCCCTAAAAAGCATAAAATAAAATTTGATCTCGCAAAGACATGGTACAAAGAAATGAAAGTTTCAACACTAAGAAAATTTTAGAGAAAAATATATGTACTTTCCTTTTGCAAGAGATGAAAATTTTTTAATGTTCAAAATATTTTAAAAAGCTTTCGAGACCAATATTTTTAGTTATTAGTTTTTGTATAATCATTCGTTAGGCCACAAATTTAAAATGTCTCGAAAGCTTTTAAAAATATTTTCTAATATATCTAACAAATACTGATACAAAAGGAATATTGTTCTCAAATGCTTTTTAAAATATTTAGAATATTTAAAATTTTTCATGTTCTGCAAAAAGGGAAATATTTTCGTTTATCAATTGACATCGTTTCTATTAATTATCTGCAAAAAAGTAACACATCGGCTTGCGAGGATCGAACCCACGAGCATCGCGTTATCACCACGATGCTCTAACCAAATGCACTAACGAATGACGGAAAAGGTTGTTTAAATTTACATTAAAGTGGAGGCGCCTTCTTTTTCAGAATGACACAAAGACACGATGATAAAAATTCAATTTCAATAAAAAGCTTCTAAAAGAATATATATATTTAACTTTTTATTTTATGCTTTTTAGTAAGTAAAAAAAAGCTTCTTAAAAACAACTCTTCAAAAATTCTTAGAATACTATGTAGACAATGAACGATTTCATCAATTGACACATTTTCTATTAATTATCTGCATCATTTAACACGTCGATCCTTCGGGGATGGAACTCACCACCATCGTATTAGCAACTTGACGCTCTAACCAACTGAGCCAACAAGCGACTATAAGAAATGCTAACATTTACTTTAAAGTTGAGCTGCCTTATTTATTAGCGTGACATGAAGACGCGATAACTAAAAAAATTATTTATTTATTTATTTTAATTTTAATTTTAATTTTGTGCTTTTTAGTAACTAGATAAAAAGCTATTTTAAAAAAATCTTAAAAAATTATTAGGATACTGTGCATACAACGAAATATTTCCTTTTATCAACTGACACGTTTCTCTATTAATTATTTTAAAAATTATCATGGCGCTCTAACTGAGCCATTAAGAGATAGAGATACAATAAATTGCTTACATTTTTTTTTTTTTCCTAATGGAATTGTCTTGTTTCTTAGCGTGACAGAAAACCCGATGACAAATTCAACTTCATATAATAATATGTAATATATATATAAACTTCTAAAAGTATTTATTTATGTATTTTGTACCTGAAACTTTTTATTTTAAGCTTTTTTTAATATCTGAAATAATTTGTGTTTTCTAATATCTAAAAAAAAAAAAAAAAAAAAACTCTTAAGGTATTGTGTAGTCAACGAAAAATTTTCTTTTATCAATTGACACCTTTTCTACTAATTATCCTCAAAAATTAACACGCCGGACCGAACTTTCAACCACCGCTTTATTAACGTCACGCTCTAACTAACTGAGCCACCAGCCACAGATCCACAAACGGAATGGCTTATATAGTGCGACCACGTTTCCTACGACCAGCAGTGAGGACGAGTCCAAAAGTTGGGAGGGGTGCAAAATTGGCCGAGAGATTGTTATTTGGCAAACATCCAGTTATTCGGTGTTCCTTTATCGCTTGTTTTTTCTCAGCCATCCCTATTTTAACACTGGACTCATTGAATCCGCACTTGCGCAGAGGCTTCCATGGTCGCAAGAAATGTGGTTAAAGAATATTTACTTTAATTGTTTACTAGCGTGACACGAAGAAACGATGACAAAGTCAATTTCTTATAAAAGCTTCTAAAAAATTTATTTATTTATTTATTTATTTTTATACTTACATTTTTAGTTTGTGCTTTTTGTAACTAGATAAAAAGCCGTTTAAAAAACTCTTGGAAAATTATTAGTATACTGTGTGCACAACGAAATATTTTCTTTTATTAATTGACACTTTTTCTATTAATTATTTGCAAAAAATAACACCTCGATCCGGTGAGGATCGAACACACGACTCTCGCATTATCAACATGACGCTGTAACCAGCCGATTCATTAAGAGATACAATGAGTTGCTTAATTTTATTTATATATATATATATATATATATATATATATATAAAATGGAAACTTCTTGATTTCTTAACGTGACAAAAAGCCTATGATAAATCCAATTTCATATAATAGTAATATATAATATATATATATATAAAGCTTCTAAAAATATTTTTTTAATGTATTTTTTACTTAAAGCATTTTATTTTGCGCTTTTTTAATATCTAAAATGTTTTGTGTTTTCCCAATATCTAAATTAAAAAAAAAAAAAAAAAAAAAAAATACTTTTTAAAGAAACTCCTCAAAAAATTCTTAGTGTAAGCAACGAAAAATTTTCTTGCACCAATTCACACCTTTTCTGCAAATTATCTGCAAAATCTAGCACGCGGGACTTTCTGGGGACCGAACTCATGACCACCGCGCTATTAACGGGACGCTCTTACCAACTGAGCCAAAGAGCGACGAACAAAGCTGAAACGGAACCTAACAATGATTATAGTGTTGATTTCTTAGACCTTAATATTTGTATTAATAATGAAACAATCGTAATTAAAATCTATGATAAACGTGATGCTTTTAAATTTAAAATTAACCGAATTTCTCCTTGGTCTTCTTGTTTACATAAAAATATATTCAGAAATATTATAATTAACCAACTTATTCGATGCAGTCGAATTTTTACTTATAGTTATGACAGTGACTCTTTTGTAGTTAATTTTATACAAATTGCCAAATAAATATCCTCTTTATTTTCTGTTAAATATTCTTAAACAATATTACCAATTAGATTATATTACTTGTAAATCACGTTTTTTGAATCGTTTATCAATTTGATTTTAAGGTTTCTTCCTTTCATTAACTGTAACTTTCATTAACTGTTTGTTTCTAAGTTTGAATTGTGTTGAATGGGTGGCATGTTGTTTCATGATTTTTCTTGCATGTCCTTTTAAATTGTGATTTGGTTTTTCTTATAAATTGTTTTAAAAGGTTTTTATTTGGGATTTATTCCTTATTTTGCCATTTTCATGTAAGTTTATTCTAAGTTTTGACAAAGTATCTGGTATCCGGGAGTGTTGACCGGTCGTAAAACATGTTTAACCGGAGTGGGGTGGTCACAACTCCCCCCTGCCATAGATACCTTTGTCTCCATTTTTAGTTCCCCATCATACTATGGGTATGGGGAACTTAGGTAGTCGTGAAAATTTTCGACCTCGGTTTTTTGACTTTTCTACACGTTTTCAGGTGTGAGGAATCCGAAAATGACAAAATTTCTATGGTGTCTGTCTGTAGGGTGTCAGTGTGTCAGTGTGTCAGTCCGTTAGTGTGTTAGTCCGTTAGTTTGTTAGTCTGTTAACACGATATCTCATGAACAAATGATCGCAGAGAGGTCAGATCAGTTTTAAAGTATTACTTTCGACACTGGCAAGAACCGTATTCATTTGCAACATTCGAATTTAAAAACTTCGTAAGTTATTAGAAATTTACGATTTTCTTAACATGGGAGAATAGGACAAAAATTCACTTAAACGTGCATTTAATGGAAACTTTTTACGGTAAAAATGTCAGACCAGTTTTAAAATATCAGTTTTGATGCCGGAATGAACATCAGTAACTATAAATATGCTACTTTGGAAATTTCGCAAGTTATAGGAAATTTACGAATTTTTTAACATGGCAGTATAGGGCAAAATTTCACATAAACGTCAATTTTGAGAGATATTTTCATCGTAAAGATGTCAGACTACTTTTGAAACATTATTTAGGACACTGGCATGATTATTAATGACTATGAATTTTCCAATATAAAGATTTCGTAAGTTATTGGAAATTTACGAATTTCTTATGGCTGAATAGAGCAAAATTTCATATAAACGTCAATCTTGAGGGATATTTTCATCGTAAAGATGTCAAACCACTTTCGAAATATTGTTTAGGATACTGGCATGAATATCATAGACTACGATTTTTCCAATTTAAAAAATTCGTAAGTTATTTGGAATTTACGATTTACTTAACGTGTCAGAATAAGGCAAAATTGAGCATAAATTTCCATTTTGAGGATCGTAAATACATTAGACAACTTCAAAATTACATTTATGATATTTGTTTGAACATGATTGAATACAAATATTCTAATAGGAAAATTTCGTAAATCATTCGTAATTTACGATTTTATCAACATAGCGAAATTGTAAATTTTTCATATAAATATGAATTTTGAGGATTATTGCCTTGGAAATAGTAGGATGAAAACTAAACAATGGAATTGACCCTGATAAAATAAATTAATAGATTAGAATAAGATATATATATCGAAGTGAACGGTGGATAGTCTATTAGGCGGGGATTTTATTCTGTCACTGTAACAAGATTTGGTCAAATTCATTTCTTTTAACATGATTATAATATGTCTCGCACTAGAAATTTCTGAGAACATAAATATGATGGTGAACTGAGCAGAGTCCACCTATGCCAACTAGTTTCTTTCGCTCCTCTTCAGTTACATATGTTGATGTTTTTCTTTTTCATTCTATTTAGATTTATATTGTACATTAGCAAGGAGCAGCATTGCGCTCATCTAATGTTACTTTTTTGTATTTAAAATTAAAGTTTCCACATTGCTACATTTGTACAATATTTCATGGACATTGCTAAAGCAGCATTGCACTTACAATGAACCATTTTCTAAAGTTCACTTTAAAGTAATTTTATTTTAAGGATATAACATACTTTCTTATTGTGGCTGTGGGGAGTGATTGAATTAATTTCATCTAACTTAGAATGCCTTTTTTTTTTTTTTTTTTTTTCCTACTGTAATTTATAATGGTTTCCATATTTTTATCTTTTATTTATCTCATTTTTCTATCAATGTTGTGTATGTAAAAAATTTTTTAAAAAATTTTAAAAAAAATTATTAAAAATTGTATAAAAGTATGGGTATTTCTCTAGATGTAAGCGTTTATTCGATAGCTTTTTTTACATTAGTTTTTGATTTTCTTTGAGTTAGGAACACTATTGTTAGTTCCTTTTGAGGATTAGCTTTTTTTAATTCAAGCTTACTTAATGAGAGTCTCTGTTGATTCTTTTTTAAATTTTAGCTTTTTTTGAAAAAAAATTTATGAAATGTCAAAAAATCTAAGTAAAGCGCCTGGCAACGTTGGTACCAAGGTAACAACAGCCCGGTCGAGTGGTATTGGGGGTACTGCTGGATCGTTAAAATGTAACCCTACCAAAATTACTAGCTTTTTTAAACCTGTTGCATCAAGGAACCCCATACACAAAAAAACTGTCTTTAGTAATGAATGTCATGGAAGTGGTGTGTTGCCTAGTCAATCTTCTGTTCATTCAACTCCTAATAACTTAAATACATCTAGTAATAACACTCTATTTTACGAAAGTTTCTACCCTAAAATGTGTAGCTTTAAATATAAACTTTGTAATAATTTACGTTGTAAATTATGTACCGTTTCAGATCCAACACAAATCGATAATTCACATAAAAATAAGATTTTTTGTAAAACTTTCAATTGTATATATAAACTTACTTGTAAAAAATGTAATTTTGGTTATATAGGACAAACTAAAAACACTTTTAACATTAGAATCAATTAACACCGAAGTCAAATTAATCATGTCAATACTAAAAATTCCCCCCCCCCCTTCTCTAGAAATTAAACACTTTGCAGATCACGGTATTGAAAACATGGTAGTTAGAATAATAGACATTGTCAGTAATGAAAATACTCGTAAATGGTGGGAGAGTTTTCATATGCATCAATTTAAAACTTTATTTCCATTTGGGTTAAATACTCAAGTTTTTGACAAAACTGTTTCCATTTCATCTATTATAAACAATAATAATCCATTAATTAATGATTCTACATCTCTGAATAATCAAACCAAAGTTAAACGACATCGCAGGGGTGGTTGTAGAAATAAATGATCTTTAGATTTTACAAAAACCACTTTAACAAACTTAGTTAACAAGTTAAAACAATTTCAATTGATAAAAACAAATTGGATTAAAAACTTCGTTTATAGTATAAGAATTAAACTTATTAAACATATGTGGCATTACTGCCACGATGTTATTCAAACCAATACAGATTTGAGTACTACAGTTTATGCTGTAGTATTAGAACACCTTAAGGTTAGAGCTATTCAATACAATATCGATTTAAAATATAATGACAATCAAATTACTTATTCTAAAGAATTCTGTATCTTTAATTTTTACAATAAATCTTTTAATTATATTCCATTTGCAAACATTTTTAGAAATATTAAAAAATCTTTTCCATTAAATAATATAAATATAAGTGCAGCTTTTAAATATGAAACCCCTCTTGGTAGATCAATTTTTAACTATAATGAAATCTCACGCAATTTAAATTGTAATTCTCCACTGGAATGTTGTTGTAAACCGGATTCTATAGGTTTTGACAATAATCATAATCATATTGTAACTGGTAATTTAAGATATTGTAAAGAATTCTACTTTAAAAAATTTATGAAATTGGGCACAAATTTTAAAATTGAAAAAAACCGAAATATTAAAACTTCTATTAAAACTAATCTGGACTGTTTCATATATAAAATGGCTGTAAAATATAGTTTACCATTATGTTCATTTGATGAATGGAAAGATAAATTTATATTGCATTTTCTTAGTTATTATCCACATCAATATACAGGCCAACATTTAAATATGTGTTTATTAAAATGTGCTATTAATGATCTACAAAATAATTATGTAATTTCCTATTTAGATAAAATTGCATCTAATTATGCTTTTACTTGTAAAAAATACTATTACGATTTATTAATTCAGTCTTATAATGACATCAATTTATATAAACCTTTAAATGTCAGTGAACGTGAAATTAAAAATCTAATTACTGCTTTATATAAAAAAACTGGTCTTACAATCAAGAATTTTAAATTTCCCTACTTAGCTCTCATTCCCAAATTACATAAAAACCCTATCAAGTTTCGTCCTGTCACAATAGCATGTAATACATATCTTACTCTAGCTAACGACAAACTGTTAAAAATTTTAAATAAACTAATTGACAAATTTAGGATCGATGGCTGTTTTTTTGTTAAAAATATTTATAATGTAGTTAAATTAATTTCAAATAGCACAGTTAAAAAAGTTGTAAGTTTTGATTTTGCTGATTTATTTAATACTATAGACATTCACATTTTATTTCAGGTTTTATTAAATTACTTTGAACAATATGATTTACAAGAATTCATTACATTTCCAAAATTTAAAGCCCTTTTGACTATCGTCTTAAATGAAAACATTTTATATAATGGGATTGGATATTACCAACAAATTTACGGTATCCCTATGGGGGGAGGATGTTCCTCTGCCCTTGCAGATATCTATTTACATCATTATGAATTTGGTACTCATGTTTTATATGAAATTTTGTATATAAGATATGTAGATGATATTCTAATTGGATATGAACAAGAAGAATTTAAACTAAATTTTAATTTTTACCCCAATAATTTAAATTTAATTGAAACTGAACCTAACAATGATTATAGTGTTGATTTCTTAGACCTTAATATTTGTATTAATAATGAAACAAACGTAATTAAAATCTATGATAAACGTGATGCTTTTAAATTTAAAATTAACTGAATTTCTCCTTGGTCTTCTTGTTTACATAAAAATATATTCAGAAATATTATAATTAACCAACTTATTCGATGCAGTCGAATTTTTACTTATAGTTATGACAGTGACTCTTTTGTAGTTAATTTTATACAAATTGCCATAGATAATAATTATCCTCTTTATTTTCTGTTAAATATTCTTAAACAATATTACCAATTAGATTATATTACTTGTAAATCACGTTTTTTGAATCGTTTATCAATTCGATTTTAAGGTTTCTTCCTTTCCCGAATTTCAAATTTTGCCAAAGGGATTCAATACTAAAGCTGTTCCATATCGAATCTGGGTTGAAAACGGAAAAAGGGTAAAATAAATTAGAAATATCATACCTATATTTATAAATTTGATACCGAATGAAAGGGGCGATTTTGCTGAATCCAGGGGTTCAAACAGTTTTTCGATGTGATAATTAGATTTTTAAAAAATAACTAAAGTATGAAATTTAAGTGGCAACGGAAAAACGGATAAAGGGAAAAATATATTAGAAATAACAGACCTATCATTACAAATTCAGTACCAAATGAAAGAGGTGATTTTTCTGAATCCTGGGGGTGTAAAAAGTTTTTCGATACGACAATTAGATTTTTTAAAATTAACTAAAGTATGAAACTTAGATGGCAACACTTTATTTCAATCTTTTCATAATTTCTAGTGCGAATCACGCGAATAAAAAAGTCTCTAACTTAAAAAATTATTTTTATATTTTGTTTTTCCATTCAAAGCATTTTAGTGAAAAAAATATTTATGGCGCATGCGCAGGCGTTTTTTACCCACAATTTAAACACTAATCATAATTTTGAAAATTTCTATAGATATAATTTCAAGTTGGGTGAAGACCTAAGTTTCTGCCAAGCGCCGTTGAATTCCGTCCAGCCGTTCTCGAGTGATGCCCGGACAAACGTGTTTTAGTCTTTTACCCCCTAGGGGGGGAATGGGGGGGGGAATTTCTGAAAAGTTGATAGATATAATTTTAAGTTGGGTGAAGACCTAAATTCCTGCGAAGCGCCGTTGAATTCCGTCCAGCCATTCTCAAGTGATGCCCGGACAAAAAAAGCGACATTCGGACAAGATGACACACACACACACAGGCAAAATTTTCTGAAGTCATTTTCGGCTTTCATGGGGTGTAAAACATGAAGATATCGCAAAATTTTTTGATTCCGACAAATTTACAGACAAAAGTCTGATTTTATTAATATATATATATATATATATAAAATGGAAACTTCTTGATTTCTTAACGTGACAAAAAGCCGATGATAAATCCAATTTCATATAATAGTAATATATATATATATATATATATATATATATATATAAATGCAATGATCCTTCTTTCTCAAAATTTATTGACAGAGACCATGGACACATTATCACGGGTAATCTCAATATTATTGATAATTATCAATTAAAAAAATTCATGAAATTTGGCACCAAATTTAGACTTCCAGTTAAAACTAGCATTCCACAAATCTTTCAACAGTTTTCTTATGACCTAGATTTATTTATTTATAAAATATCTATTACTCATAATAAACCTATTGCCTACTTTACTCAATGGAAAGTTTTAGTGTTACAAAAAATCAAAAATGCATTATTTATCAATTCTTCAAATCTGGTGTTATTTAAAAAATCTGTACTTCTTAACTCAATCAAATCACTACAGGATGACTTTGTGATCACTTATGTTGACAAATCACCTAATAATTATGCCATTATTTGTAAATCCTACTATCTCTCTATTTTAAACTCTTCAATCAATAATAGTAACCTCTTCAGTTTAACTAATAATAACCTTATTATTAATAACCGAAAAATACATAATTACTATAAACTACTTCAACTTCCCTTCAATAACTTTAATTATCCTTATATAGTTCTCATACCTAAGTTTCACAAATCTCCAATTAAATTTCGCACTGTCACTGTTGGGTGTAACACTTATAACAACAATGCTAATAAAGCTCTACTGGATATTCTAAAACAAATTTACAAATGTACTTGCAAAGTTGATAATTTACACTGTCTTAAAAATAGCTTTCAATTAATTCAATACATAAAATCGCTCGATTCAATAGACAATATTATGACTTTTGACTTTCAAGATCTTTTCAATAATATTGAGTTATCAGATCTTAGTAATATCATTTACAGTCTTTTTCAAGAATATAAAGCTCAAATTAATCTTCCTTACAATTTTAAAGCAGAAAAATTTAAAACACTTCTTAACTTTGTTATCCATAATAATTATATCTTCCACAACAACGCTATCTATTTGCAACAATTAGGCATCCCACAAGGAGGTTGTAGCTCCAGTATTTTGGCAGATCTCTATCTGTATTATTATGAAAAGCAAATTTGCAATGATCATGTTCGATTTTATCGTTACATCGATGATATTATTGTATTTTATCTCAACAAGAACTCACAAAATGGCTTTTCCTTCAATTATCCACCTAATTTAAAGCTAACTCAAAATACTCTGACTAATCAATCAATTAACTTTTTAGATCTCAAAATAATCATCGATGGTAATAAACTTTACACAGATATCTATGACAAACGGCAAGATTTTTGTTTTAATGTCAACTTATTTACACATTTTAATTCATGTCTGTATCTTTCGGTATTCAGAAACATCATCATTAACCATTTATTTCGAATTAATAATTTATGCTCTGTAAAGTTTAAAAACAAGAATATTAATAAACTGATCACAGCCACTGCTAAAATGGGTTTTCCTAAAAACTTTGTATTTTCTATTTTATATCCTTAACCATGTCTCTGTCAGTACAAAAAAAAAAAAAAAAAATAAAAGCTGTGTACACTCTTGTGTATATCAACAAAAAAATTATAAAATAATAAAAGACAATAAAAAAGGTGGCGGTTGGGTGGGCAGATGTTTGATTACGGAGGTGGGGTGGTGTTGTAAGGCTGGATGGTTGGGTGGGTTTGTAAAATTAAATTATAAAAAAAAAAAAAAAAAAAAAAAAAAAGTAGAAGGCTTGCATTTGCTTTGTATTAAAATTTCAGATTTTTCCTTTTTGAGTTGTCAACTATATTTAATGTTCTAATTATACTGTTAAACACAATGTGATCAATCGGTGAATTTCATTGTGGCTTCGTGGTTTCATTGTTGTTCATCTGCTTTGAAATTTTGCATTTTTGGATCCATATGGTTCCTGTTCTGGTTGTGGCAGGCTGGGGGAGTGTTGCCGGCGTAAAACTAGTGTAACCCCACAGGCAAGTCACAAGTCTTGCCGCCTGCCTCCTTCTTCCTATCTTGTGTTTCTTGGGTTGTTTTTTCATTAATTTTGATGAGTTTATGGTTTTGAGTTAAGATTTGTTGTTTTACTTTATTGATTCGTTTGTTTTGCAGACTGTTAATTAATATATCTGGTTTCTTTGCATTGTGTATTTCATCCACTGATGATTTTTTTTTTTTTTTTAAATCTTATTGGTCATTGGTGTTTCAGTGATCTTGTGTCTGTTGCTTGGCTTCTACTATGCTTTATAGATCATCTTTATTATATATATATATATATATATATATATATATATATAAAGCTTCTAAAAATATTTTTTTAATGTATTTTTTACTTAAAACATTTTATTTTGTGCTTTTTTAATATCTAAAATGTTTTGTGTTTTCCAATATCTAAATTAAAAAAAAAAAAATACTTTTTAAAGAAACTCCTAAAAAATTCTTAGTGTAAGCAACGAAAAATTTTCTTGCACCAATTCACATCTTTTCTGCAAATTATCTGCAAAATCTAGCATGCGGGACCTTCTGGGGACCGAACTCACGACCACCGCGCTATTAACGGGACGCTCTTACCAAACTGAGCCAAAGAGTGACGAACGAAAAAGCTTATATTTACTTTAAAATGAAAGCGCCTTGTTTACTAGCGTGTCACGAAGACGCGATGACAAAGTCAATTTCAATTAAAAACCTTCTAATAATAATTATTTATTTTTAATATATCAGATTCAGAAAAATGTAAGTAAGCAGGCTGGTAATAAAAAGAGAATTTAAGGTTTATAACAAAATATCAAATCTTACCATCAAAAAGCTCAGGATGCAATTCATCCACATACAATAGACAATAAGCAGATGCATAATGATGACCACCCATGGAATCTTTTTGAAGCTCAGCCCATGTTGCTTCAGAAACTGTTACGTCATTAAATTTTAACCACATACTTCTTTTTGGACAGTATATATATGCCCAATAATGACCTGATGCAGCTTGGCCTTCATGAACTAAAACTGCATGCAGTCTGTAGGGCTTCTAAAGGAAATTTTAAAAAGTAAAAATATAACTTTTTTTCTGTGCAGAAAATTATCTTATCTAAATTCAATACAAATACCTTCTAAATTATCAATCAATACATTGATAAATTCAACTTTTTTAATCATAATTATATAATCTGCTTCAATTTATTATTATTACAGTAGAACCTCGATTAACAGAAACTCTCCATTAACTGAAGTCGGTTTCTTCTTCACTTTTTTTTTTTCCCCCTTTCTACTAATCATCCAAAATTTTCTCTTAATAAACATGCATTTTAAAGTCCCCCCCCCCCCCCCCACATTCCTTTTGTATGCAAGTCATCCTTTCCAAACTACGAGTGCAGAGAAATATTTTGGAATTCCCTTTTTTAGAATTCCTTCTCGCAAGCTCATTTCTCGGTATGAGTGTACTCTTCCCCACTTTCAAGCATCCCTGTTCTAAACAAAAACACACCCCATTTCGAAATTTGGAAGGCCATTCTGCCGAGTCCCAGAACAATCGAATGTTATTGCACCCTCTGATTGTAAGCAAGTGCAAAGAACCTAACCTCTTTAACTTCGGGATAGAGCTGCACGGAAAAGGATGGCCAATTTACACCAGATCAAGCTTCCATTTTAACTACTGTAAGTTTTTGTTTCAGAATAAATTTATTTTCATTTATAATTTTAATTTATTGGACAGTTAAAATAGCCATAATAACAGTTCAATGACGATACCACATATTAAACTAGATGATTATTGATGAATTCTCGATTATCCGAAAATTTTGATTATCTGAAGTAGGTTCGGTCCCAATTACTTCGGATAATCGAGGTTCTACTGTATTATTATTCATTGAATTTTTATATTTACTAAAAAAAGGAAGGGAAATGAGACACTAATATAAAATTTATCACATTACAGGTATTTTTAAAAAAACTATCACTCACTACAAAGAATAAAACATTGTGTCCAAGATTTAAAAAAAAAAAAAAAAAAATCTGGTATATTCTTCAGTAATTATATTTTTCTAAATTATAATTTGTTATTAAAACACACCTAAAATAAACAATACGTTACCATATATATTGTATTACATTAAAGAGATAAACTTACTTTCCTTAATAATGAGTCATTGTAGATATCTCTTATTGTGTTATCAATATTGTTTATACTATCTTGAAGATCTGAAAGGTAAAAAATAAGAAACAAATGTCAAATACATTAAATACAATAAGAAACTAGCACTATAATGATGTGCAAACCTTACAATAAATAACATTACGATTTAATAAATCAATTTTAGCATTATGCTAGTCTCTTTCGGTAATGCATCGTAGAAATAAAAGGCTAGTATGAATGAAATTTGAAACATAAGTTGCTTTTTTCTAGAAAATAAGATTAATTAATGAGATTTATTTTATGGGGACTGTCTTTAAAAGGAATCAATGACACTCAGTCTGTATGATGAAAAATCCTTTATTGAAGAAATATGCAGTGATGAAGTCTTGCCAGAGAATAGGCAGCCTGCAAGTGGCATACCCTTTAGTCCTATAGGAGGATACCAAAGCTGATTAGAAGTGCCGAATCAAGGCACTTCTAAGCAGCTTTGCCTTCTAATCAAGCCCCAAAGGGCCACAGATTTATTTAGAAAAACTTACATGATGAAAAAGTTCAATGTTTGTTTGAATTTTTGCTTTTAGTTTCCCAAATCCTCAATTCTAATTGGTTGAGCGATAGTTTAGCTAGATTCCAGATATCCATGGATTTACTGATATGCAAGAAATAACCACACTTAAAATAATATCTCATTTATGCTGCAAAATTGCCCTCTAATGTTCTTTCCTTTTCTGTTCTTGCTTAATGAAGTGCCTTGCCATCAGGGGCTGAAATCAGAATCAACAAATTGGGTGCCAAATGGCAACTAGCATTGTTTTCTTAGTTGCAATTACGTTGTACTAAGGTGCCATTTTAAAATTGTTATTTGCACACAGAAACATATGCATAAACGTTGTAGATAAACTGCAATTATTTAAAATGCTCATTCTTTATTTAGTTAGTTTTTGCATTTTAAAAATTGCTAGTGCAAATATTTTTACACAAAAGCTAGGAATTAAATTCTACTACTTTGTTGCTAGTGCCTTTATTTCATCTCATACGAGGGTTGCTATTTATATTTCTGGCCTAATAATGAAAAAACAAATATGTAGGATCGAAATTGGTTTTATTGTTTTTCAAAATATTCTCCATGATGATCAATACACTTTTGCATGCGTTTGAACCAATTTTCACAGCACTTTTTCCAGTCCGATTGAGGTAACTCCAAAACATGCGTTTTGAATGCATGAACCGCTTCTTCGGGGGTCGAAAATCGTTGTCTACATAATTTATTTTTGATGTGTGGGAATAAGAAGAAGTCATTGGGTGCCAAATCAGGGCTGTACGGCGGATGACCCGAGTCGATGTGTGAGAGCTCGCATTGTCATGATGAAGAATGATTCGCCTGTTCTTCAGCTTTTTTCGAATTTCTCCGATGACTTCTGGCAAACAAATGGTCGTGTACCATTCAGAATTGACCGTCCTGCGTTGCTCTAACGCCACTGTTGCCACATGGCCGTTAATGCCGAAGAAACAGGCAATCATTTGTTTCGATGTGCTTCTTCCTCGAACAACTTTTGTTGGTTTTGCCTCGCCTTGGAAGACACATACAGTTGATTGCTGTTTTGTTTCCGGCTCATATGCATAGATCCATGATTCGTCACCTGTGTAGATGTTATACACAGCCTTTGATGTACCTTGAACGTATTTTTCCAACATTTCCTTGCACCAATCGACACGAGCCTTTTTTTGAGCGTTTGTCAGATTATGCGGGATCCAACGCGAACAAATTTTTTTTACGCTCAAATGTTGATGCAATATTTTATTGATGCTAGTCATACTAATGTCCAAAGACGCCTCAATCTCACGGTATGTCACATGACGATCTTGCTTTATCAGTTCACGCACAACATCGATCTTTTCTGGCACAACAACGGATTTTGGACGACCTGCACGGGATTCGTCCTGGATCGAACATCGACCACGGTTAAATTCGTTATACCAATTTTTTACAGTGCTGTAGGATGGCGCTTTATCGCTGTATAAAGAATTAAGTTCATCGAAGCACTCGTCTTGACAATCCACGTCGAAAGTTATGAAAAATAATCGCACGAAAATTTTTACGATTCAATTCCATTTTTTGAAAGAGAAGAACTTTACAATTTACTGTCAACAACACAAATAAAGCTATAATGGTAAATGGTCTGCTGAATTTACGTTTAAAAATATCAAACTTTCGATTAAAATCGTCTGCGGTCGCCTAGCAACACTTACTGTTGCCAAGGCCAGAAATATAAATAGCAACCCTCGTATTATAACTGCACACTCAAGGGGAAAAATAATGTTAGGCGTCAAAATGACGACTAGGTACAAAATTGTGGCCGTCAAAACAAAATATTTAGTTGCAAAATACAACTAGCGACTGCTAATTTCGAGCACAGTTTGCATGAAATTAAGTTTACAGAGAAAATTATGAATAGCTATCAATCTAAAATTTTTAATAGCAGTTTAAAATTTTTAAATAGAATTTTTATTTAATTAACTATTTCATATCCTTTAATAAATATATGTAATACACAATATCAACTTTTCATACTTACAATATACATAGTATTAGTTTCCTGAATTATTTGAGAGATATGCTAAAAAACTGTAGTACTGAAATGATTAAATAGCTTTCACATATATGCTGTAAAGTAAATCCCTAAAATATTTGCTATTTTTTATTGACAGAACATTTAAATTTGATATTCAATGTTAAATTATATAATCAAATAAAAAAGTACTACAAGTTAAATACTGAAATTTTATTTTACTCACCAGTGGCCAGTATTCACTATCATTAATTTTTTTGTGTCATTACTGAATTAAACTATTTTAAATCGAACGACTTTTGTAAAGTGTCTAATATTTTTTTTTTTTTTCTTCGTTTAAGAATTTATGTTAAGATAGTCAATTTCTGCACAGAATTCATTTTCTAACCTAAATTTTTCCTAGAAAGATTTCTCAAAATATAACTTTTCCATGGTTTATAGGGAGAAAAAAAAAAAAAAAAAAACAAGAGAGAAGATTATGTCTTTGTGCCAGATTTTCTCACATAATATCTATTGACAAGAACATTATGTGAGAAATGCCGAGCTGGTTATCAGCTAGGATTGCTCAATGGTGTAAAGCTTCTGCACATTAAGCAGAAGACCTAGGTTTGATTCCCGGCTGTGGCATTTTTCCCCATAGTTGGTATATAAATTAATCTTACACTCCAATCTTTCTAAAAAAAACTGAATTTAAAAAAAAAAAAAAAAAAAAAAAAAAAAAAAAAAAAACAGTAGGCAATGAGTCATTGTGGAAACAAATTTTCCCATAGAATAACATGGGATTTGGTTGTTGAAAAGATTAAGTATTGTTCGCTTTCCTCCTTTTCTGATTTACTAAAAGAGCTTTTTTATAATTTTGTTATTTTTTCTTACATGAAATCAGGGTGAGGAAGGACATAACAGGTCACAGGAGTGTACTAGTAGTCATTTGCAATAAGCAAATTGGCCAGCTTAATAGGTACCTATGTCATGTCTGGTGCTATTTCTACAATCTCAAAGATTGTTCTACCTGTTTCAAGGTCAGCATCAGGGATATACCATACTTTAAGGTGGTAAAAAAAAAAAAAAATAAATAAAGGGTAAAAAGGTTAAGATATGGGATTGTTTATAAAATGCATAGAAAATATTTCTTTCTGAAAGATTTTCCTAATATTTCTGGAAGCATTTTGCAAAAGGTGAAAAATAGTCTCCCAATAGTTGCCTTTTTGTGAAAATAATTGCTTTTTCAAGCTTTTTGGGTCAAAAAAGTTGCCATAGTCTCCTCAGACTGAAAAAAGTCGCAAATAGTTGCCTTTTTAGTGGCCTGTGGCAACCCTGCATTAATAAGAATGAGAGAAAATGCTTTGTTACAATGGGTGTTTTAGTTTTAGTCCAGTGTTGGGCATAATTGATTAAAAAGTAATTGAATTACAATTATAATTATTTTACTGTCAATGAATTAACAAGTAATTGATTACAAATAAATTGAATTAATTATTTGATTTATTTGTAATAATTCAATTTATTTGTAATCAATTACTTGTTAATCGATTGACTAAAAAATTATATTTGTAATTTAATTGTAATTCAATTACTTTTTAATCAATTATACCCAACACTGTTTTAGTCCATAACATTCCACTTTAATAGAAATCAGTTGTACTCAACACTTTTGAGAAAACATCTTAATGATATAAATAAGAAAAAAGATAATGTGGACAGACTAAATTTATACAACAGGGTGGCTAGTCATTTCCTTCCAAAAAAATCCCTGACTTTTCCCTGACCTTTTTACGAAAACAATTAAGCTTTCATGTGACGCCGACAAAGTTTACACAGATGACACGAAAATAAATAACATTACATTTCTCCCCCCCCCCCCCCCAAAAAATAAATAAATAAATAAATAAATAAATTTAAAATTTTGCTATTTAAAAAAAAATGTCATATATCAAAATATTTATCCACTTTTATTTACTTTTTAATTTTTTTATGACAGGACTTTGAATAGTATGACTAGATTCCAAAATTTGAAATTCTACCTTGAGCGATACCTATAAGAGTTGCCTATAATATTTTTCAATTTTTTGGAGTTTACCATTTTTCCTTTCCTTTTTAAATACTTGCCAACCAATTTTAATAAAAAAAGGGATGATTTTTATTGAAAAACCAGAAGATTTCATAAAAAAAAAAAGGGGGGGGGGGGAGATTTTTTTTTTTTTTTTTCTCTCTCTCTTTGACGTAATAACCTATAGTTTTACAATTTTAATATTTAGAAGCAATCTATAAAAACGTTTTACTATAGATTGATTATACTAAATATATAAAAGTTTTAAATGAAGTTATTTCTCTTCAACATATAAATATCTACAAAACAGAATCTGTAAGAAATCTATTTAACAATAGACAAAAAACTTAGTAAAGTATAACTAATTTTTTTAAATAAATAGAATATGATTTTTGTGCATGTACATTAATCATACATATAAAAAAAAGTAGCAGTAGCTAATTGTCAGTTTCAAACGTGCATAAAACCAACTGAGTATTAATTTTTTTAAATTGATTTGGAATAAATTTTTCTGCCTGAAAAAAAAAAAAATCTTCATTTTTTCCCCATGTTTACACATTTGGTATAAATATGACATACAAATATTTAATTTAATTGAGGAAAAATAAATAGATTCATAAAATTCAACAATAAAGATCTAAAAATAATTACATACGTGAGAAATATTGAGCACTTCCATTGCTTTATTGTTTCTAGAATTGATCATTGATCAAAATCCGGGGAAGGGGGGGGGGGGGGGGGGGTATACAAAAATAATTACAGAGTAAGAAATATTAAACTCTTTCAATTCAACTATACTTCTGGAATCTAACGAAAGAAGTTTAAAATATTATCATTTATGTTGCTGATGGATAAAGATTAGGAAACAAAAGACTTCTGCAGAACATTTGATTGCTGATCACTAGTTGGAGATAAATGAAAGGAGGAGGGGGGTGGGGAGGGGCAAAAAATAATTACATCAGAAAGAAATATTTAACAATTCTAGTTCTTTACATGTTCTAGAATCTCATAAAGCAAGTTTGAAATTAATATTGACATTTATGTTATGGATGGAGAAAGATTGGGAATCAGGAGTTTTCGTAGAACATTTGGGCTTTCTTTTTAAAACGAACGATATCCGCGACTTTTTCAAAAACGGAAGATTTCATCATCTGTCCGGAAGACCAGAAGATATGTTTAAAAACCGGAAGTCTTCCGGGAAAACCGGAAAAGTTGGCAAGTATGTTTTTATATAAAGATGAATTTTCTTTTTTCAATTAAATTTTTGAAAATTAAAAAAATAAATAAATAAACTAACTTACGATTATTTAATGTATTTTGCATCTTATGTTTACATATCAAAGTTACAGATTTTAACGGAAAAATACTTATTAAAATCAAAGCGATTTTCGGAGAAAACTTCGGAAAACTCCGACCGCAGGGTTCGCGCGACAATGCGGGAATCTGGCAATATTTTAAAAAATCCCACTTAAAAAAATTTTATATACGCGCTTTTCCCGCATTTATATTCCCACTGTTAATTAACAAATTAGTACAGAATTCCTTGTCCAACTTTTTTTTTTTTTTTTTTTTTTTTTAATGGTGAATAATTAATTGATAAACCTCCCCCCCCCCCCCCCTTTCCAGAAAAACAACGGTCAAAGGTCAGACGGATCAGCCTTTTTTTTTTTCCTATTTTTTTTTTTTTTTTTTTTTTTTTTTTTAATGAGCGCAATCGATTTATCACTGAAAAATACAGTTTGGAGCTCCCTTTTAATTATCACAGCTGTCAGCTCAATGTTGATTTCATATTTTGCCGCGGCAGCCTGGTTGAGGCGAGTGGAGGGGGGAATAGATTCAAATCAATGATCTCTTCACTCCTTCACTACTGTTTGAGATAACTGTACTTTGTTTTTCTTTGTAGAATCCAAGAGTGAGAGAATCCGGCGTTTGCTAGAAATGGGAAGTTGCAGATGGGAAATTATAATATTCTTTTTATTTATGTTCTTTCTTCTTTCCCCCACAGAAACGTCGGTTAAAGAGTGTAAACAATCAATTTTAGATTACATTTTGTGGTTAACACTGTAAAAAAGTTTATTAATGAAATAAGAAATTGTAGATTGGATTGACTTTTTTTTTTTTTTTTTTAACTTTCTTTTACATTTAATAGAAGAAAGTATTAGATTCGTAAAAATTTTAGACTTCCGGTTTTCGATGGATTTACACGTTTTGAGAGGTCCGGAACATGATTTGACCAGATTTAGAAAGTTTTTAATTAAAAGAAGCTGCAAAAATCTTTTAACACGAATAAATAAAATAAAAAAATTAAATAAATAAATAGAAAAAATTACCATATTCCAAAATTAAGTTAATAATAAAAATTACGGAATTGGCGAGATTATAGCAATTCCGAATTATCAGCTTTGTGTAGCTTTACATTTAGTTCTTAACTTAAAAATATTATTAGAAATAAATAAAATATAAAATACTTACAGCGTATATAATCCACAGCTACCCAAATCCAAAATTTTCTTTTCAGTTGGATCCCCGTTCATAGCAGTTTTTAAATCTTTTAAAAATTTTATATTCAAGTTAGGGACTCTCATTTCGTCTCCCAAACTTCCTTCAAAAAAAAAAAAAAAAAAAAAAAAAAACCCGCAAACAATGAAAGTCTCGTTCGTTCGCGCAGCGGAAGTGGCTAGCCTGCCGCTCTTCTTTCCAACCAATTTGAACGTGGGGTGTCGCGTCACACTTATTTATTTATTTTTTTATTTATTTTTCTTTTTTCGGAAATTGATCGGGAAAAATTACTGATTCTTTCATATAAATCATGGAAAAAAAATATATTTCTTTTGGATGCAGCATTTTTTTTCTTTAAAAAAATTCCCTGACTAATAAGCAAATTCCCTGACATTTCCCTGACTTTTCCAGAAACCAAAAAATCCCTGACATTTCCCGGTTTTCCCGGTCGCTCGCCACCCTGTACAATGAATTTTTTCCTAATACCAATAAAATAAATTGAACAATTGCTCACAGATACAGGACTGTACAAACAAAGAGAAAAATTATCCATCAATATCTATTAATAAAAATTTATATTTAAAAAAAAAAAAAAAAAAAAACTCAATGAGTGAGGATGAAGATTAGATTGTATGATTTTTTTGCTTTTTACTATTTGATATTTTCTACAAAGGAAGGCAATTAGTAATGAGGAATAACTTAGACAATTCTTTGGATCAAAGTGATAATTAATGATTTGAGCCAGAAAAGCAACAATTAGGGAAAGATGTTCGCAAGTTACCAATGAGATTAATTTTTAGTGTCATGTTTTGATTAATAATTTCAGAAAATTTCATCCTATACCAACCAGTGGCGGATCCAGAACTTGACTTTTGGGGGGGGGGGGGGGGGGGGGCTAAGATTTTTTAAAGTGTTATTCTAGACCAATAAAAAATTTACAATTGCAATATTCATTTTTGAATGTCAATGTTTTGGGGGGAGCTTCAGCCCCCTAGCCCCCCCCCCCTTAAATCCGCCACTGATACCAACATATTAAAAATTTAGAAAAAGCAGGATAGCTACGTAGCCTGTTGGACAATTTTCATCAAAAGTTGATAGGCACTAATAAATTTACATCAAGGTGCAACTACATATTAATTTGTATGAAATTTTATACAGTAATTCTTGAGATAGAGTTGCCACAACATTTTTGTCACACACACGCAGATAGACATTTTTAAAAAATCGTCAAATCATGTTTTAGACCTCCCAAAAGATGTACTTTTAGACAAAATATAAATTTGTTGAAAATTTTTATGAAACTAATACTCTTCTTCTACTTCAAAAGAAATTTATATGAAAAAAGAGTACATTTATATAAAATTTTGTCCTATACTACCAAATGTAAAAGTATGAAAAAAAATGCGATCATATCGCTACCTATTGAGTAATTGATTCATATTGCCACCTGTTGAGTGATTGATCCCTAAAAATAATCAACACTAGTTTAGGTCAGGTCCAACTAAATACCAAGTTTCGTTAAATTACGTTAATTGGTTCATGAAAAGCATCCACAAAATTTGTGATATACACACACAGACACATATGTTCATTCAAATAATAGCAAATATTGAATTCCATGTGCAAATTTTTAATAAATGACTGATAAAGTTCAATAAGCTTTTCTTTGTAAACCAAATAAACTTAATGAATAATAAACAATAAATACTATGAAAACTATGGGTGATTCCATGGAAGAAGGTAACATTAGTCACAAAAAAGGATAATATTTCTGCTATTTTCACAACCAGTATCACCATACAGAAATTTTAACGGCATATTTGCTGTGATGTTTATGATTGAATAGGATAGTGATTATATTTAGAAAATATTGGTGGTAGCAGAATTACCTCTGTGTGTGACTGACATTACATTTTTCATGGTATTGCCCTATAATTACAATACAAATATTGGCCAACCTTTTATCAAACATTTTTTCTATTAAAAGCAGACAACTCACTTCTGACACTATTTTCAGTTTCTTTCCGCCATCTTTTTAAGCATGCTTGAAGAACCTTGAGCTCTATATCAGAAATATGATGAGGAGAAGGCACTACTTCATCACAATGATTCATTGGCAGACAGTCATTACAATTAATGGCTGAACCGGAAGGATTAGTAGCAAGTTCCATAGATACAGCTTTACGGGGAGAATTGCATGGAGAATCACCTCCCATACTTAAAAAGTAAGTAAACTATAAATAACTTAACATAAATTTCAAAAAAATAATAATGTTCCTAATTAATACATCAAACCTCGTTAACATGAACACTATTAACGTGAATTACTTTTAACACGAACTGTTCCCGCAATCCGCATCAAAATGAAGATTAGTTTAGTTGTATGAAGATTAGTTACTGATAGCATGAATTACTGATAACATGAACAAATTTTTGATCCCCCTTGAGATTCCCGTTAACGAGGTTTGACTGTAATAATAATAATGATAAATATAATTACACAATTTACTCATCAAATTAGAATGAAAATTATAGAAATTCAAAATATAAAAGACAGAAAAATATGCATATAATATGAAAAACAAATAAGATCAAACTTTTTATTGTAGATAAAAACATATGAATAGTTATATAATAAATATAACTGTATAATATGTAAGCCCATCATTAAATCAAACTTACTTTTTACAAAAAAAAAAAAAAAAAAAAAAAAAAAAAAAACAATAAATTAAATGATTAAAAAAAATTTTCTTTTCAAAAAAGAAATTTTACCTGTGTGCATAAACAGTTGTTTTCATTTTGCAATAACAGCCCAGGCAGGACATAACATTGTTATAGCATTGTAAATAAGTCTGAACAGTGAAAAATAGGCAGCACATAATATTGTTATAGCATTGTAAATAAGTCTGAACAGTGAAAAATTAGTTATAACAACGTTAACCAACATTATGTGCTACCTGAGTGAGATGAAATGTAATATTTAACTTTTTTTTTTTTTTTTAAATCTAACGATTACATCACTTCCCCATATAGAGAAAATTTTTCTTCAGGGTTTCCACTCAATTTCAAAAATAAAATTCCCTGACTTTTCCATATTTTCTAGGTCTATTTTTAGAAAATTCCACTCACAAAATTTAGTTCGCAAACATAAAAAATAGCTCACAGTATAAAACAGAACATAGCTCGTAACATAAAAGACAACATAGTAACATGACTTGTGATATAAATTGAATGCTCAAAAAGCATTTTTCAGGTTTGTATCATTTTTCCAGGTTTTTGAGCAATGTTTACAATTTTCCATGATATTTTCCGACTTTTTTTTTTAGTAATTTCAAATTCCCTGACTTTTCCAGGCTTTCCCTGTTCTCAATGACCTGTGGGAACCCTGTTTCTCATTCAAAATGTATCAGGGTTCCCACTCAATTTCAAACATGAAATTACCTTGCTTTTTCCAGGTCTATTTTTAGAAAATTCCAGTCACGAAATTTGGTTCACAACATAAAAAATAGTTCACGGTATAAAACAGAATACAGCTCGCGACATAAAAGACAACATAGTAACATGACTTGCGATATAAATTTAATGCTCAAAAAGCATTTTCCAGTTTTGTATCATCATTTTTCCAGGTTTCTGAGAAATATTTACAATTTTCCCTGATATTTCCCTGACTTTTCTTAGCAATTTCAAATTCCCTGACTTTTCCAGGTTTTTCCTGTTCTTCCTGGTCCGTGGGAACCCTGATGTATATAGATATCGAAAAAATTAAAGCAGTATTTCCATATTAAAATTGAGATTATATATGAACTATATCTTAACTGGGTTCCCACTCAATTTCAAAAATAAAATTCCCTGACTTTTCCAGATCTATTTTTAGAAAATTCCAGTCACAAAATTTTGTTTGCAACATAAAAAATAGCTCGCAGTATGAAACAAAACATAGCTTGCAAAGGACAACATAGTAACGTGACTTGGGATAGAAATTGAATGCTCAAAAGCATTTTCCAGATTTATATCATTTTTCAAGGTTTTTGAGCAATATTCACAATTTTCCATGATATTTCCTTGACTTTTTTCAGAAATTTCAAATTCCCTGACTTTTCCAGGTTTCCCTGACCTGTGGGAATCCTGTCTTAATGATGTGACTTGATGCGAAAGAATGAAAAATAAATAGAATAGTGACCATTATTTAGGTTTTTTTTTTTTTTTTTTTAGGGAGGGGGGGGGGAGAGAGAGAGAAAGCAGTGTTTTTTTTTTTTTTTTTTTTTTTTTTTATGAAATTGAAAAATAAACCAGTAAAAATTTAAAAAATTCCAATTTTAAAATAAAATCTTGATGAGCTATACCTCTGTCAAATTTTGTAGTTCTCTCATCAATGGCCTATGCTAGAAAATACACACAAACACGACACATTCATATAGATTACATGAAAGTTACGTTACAAGGGCAATTTAAGAATTAATTCCGAGTTTCAAATTTTGAGAAGGATAATTAAAATAATTCTGTTTTTATCCTTTCATGTATTTGTAGAAAATATTAATTCAAAACCCTAAAATTCAGTTTTCATTTGTTTAAAATATTAAAAAATGCACTAAATGTAATTGTTACAATAGCTGCTAAAAATATACTTCTTTAAAGAAAGAGAAAGAAACAGTATTTTACCTAGTAACAGAAGCAGGTGAAGCCATTTCAACATCTTCAGAGGAATTAGTTTCTTCTCCTAATTTTCGACTTTCAGCAAAATCAAGTGTGTATTGCAAAACATCTTGTAAAGGTACTTTTTTTGAACCCGACCCGTAGTTTAAGTACCTACAAAAACAAAAGATTAAATTCATGAAATATGTACAGCAAAAACTTTTTCAAATCATATTTATTATACATATGAAATAATTCCCCTATAATTAAAAAGTATAACCTTTATTATAATGTAAACGCATTTTAGAAAAAATAAATAACACAGAAATATTTTTGTGTTACTGCAAAAGTTCTAATTTACCCAAGGTTGAATTACATTGCAAAAATATCTGTTTTGTATACGTAAAAAATTACGTAATTTGAAAAAGGAATTTAATTGAGTAACTGAATAGAGATATTTCTAAATTTTGTTAAGTATTAAATATGGCACATAATGAAAAATTCTTATAAGAGGCAAAATTTATTTCTAGGAAGACCTTAAGAGGAATTGGGGGGGGGGGGGGATAGGAGGTAATGCTGTGCATAATAACTGTGCTATAAATAATTCAACATGCTATAATTAGGCTTTAAAAGTTTTGTGAAAACAATTTTAATCTGAATGATGCATCATGATCTAAACAGACAACTAATATTGGTAACAAATGCATACTGGCTCTAACTGAAAATGATTGGCATAGACTTCAAGAAATAACTAAAATTCTTAGAATCAATAAACTGATCAGTCAAAATACAACTACTTCAACTTGCATTAGTAGTTCATGAGTAAAAAGTAGTTCATGAGTAAGAAATATTAAACACAATTCTACTTCTTTATGAGTTCCAGAATATCATAAAGTAAGTAAGTTTAAAATTAATATTGATATTTTTGTTGTGGGTGAATAAACATATAAATATTCAAAAATAAAAGGCTTCTCACAGAATTGTTTGATCGGCGATGGTTAGTGATGGAAAAAAAAAAAAAAAGGGGGGGGGGAGGACAAAAAAAATTTCATGAGCGAGAAATATTGAATAATTCTGTTCTTTTATATGTTATAGAATCTTGTTAGGTTTAGGAATCTAAAATATTGGCGTGTTCTTGACACTCAATGTTTTATTCAGTTTCACTCCCTCTTTAGTTTAACTATTTTTCCTTTTTTTTTATTAAAACCGATGGTTATTAAAAATCTAAGTAATTTATCTTCTATTTACTTTTATAATTTTAAGTTAATAAATATTTAAAAACTCATAGTTTATTTAAAGTTTATTTTAGCATAAAATATTAATACGTTAGCCGAAGCTATCCTTATGCAAATGACATAAGCCTACGTCATCTGCCTGAATTGAATAAGTAGCGTAGCAGAAATGCAATCGAGGGGCTTTTTCCGTGTTGATGCCGATGTGAATCCCGGTAATAAAGAAGCTGGCATGAAACGTAGTTTGTATATTTCAGTTTAAATTTTTCCTTGATAACCTCGACAATATTAGCTTGTGTAGAAAGTTGTTGTTTTTCAGATGAGGTTTAAGTAAATATTTTTTAGATTAATTCGAGGATGATAGTTATTTTAAAACTGCAAACTTTTAAGCTTCTTTCAGTAATAGTATAGGCTTCAGTAACTACTCTGTACTATTATATCTGCCCTGAAGAATATTAAACGAATCGTCTAAATGTATTATAATTTTTATTTTCGTTTGCCATATTTTTATTTCACTAGATAAATCAATCTAGTTTTTAAATAAATGATTTTATCTAAAAGAAAAACTTGTCATATTTCTTTTTACCTGCTCAATACAGTTTCCACTGGGCTCTATTATTTCAACTCTGCTTAACTTTGAAGCTTTAAGATAATCATGTCAGGGTTATAAACCTGACATATTTGGTTATGGGCTATTGCCCAGTATTGAGCAGTTTAAGTGAAAGTTTTAAACTGACAAAGTTTAATGAAGTAAAGTTTTCTTCCGGCGTATTGGTCCCAAAGTTTTATAAGAATCTTTAAGAAGGGGGGGCCAATACAGTTAACGAAAATGGCAATGATACAGCATAGTATAGAAAAACTCAATGCTACGAATTATTGTAACTGGGCAGTTGATGTGAAGTTTTTATTGCTTGAAAAGAACGCCTGGGATATCGTAATCGGAACTGAGGAAAAGCCGAAACCATCAGCTGATCCGAAAGAATTAAAAGATTATAATACGAGGTCAAAACTTGCTTTATCTATTTTATACCTCAATACTGAGAAGGACTTTCGTCGGATTATAGAGAAATTAACGGATCCAGCTGAGATATGGAAAAAATTAAAACAACATTTTTACCCTGATAACAGAGCACACCACATGCAGTTGTGCAGCGAACTGTTTTCATGTAAGATAAAAAGTGGAGAGAAAATTGATATGTATGCTGCTAGACTCATGAGAATAGCTGAACTTTTAGAAGCAATTGACCAGCCAATGAAGGAAGTTTATCTATCATTCCAGTTGCTTCGTTATCTCCCAGAGAAATTTGATAGTATAGTTCAGAGCATACTTAGGTGGACTGATGATAAATTTTTGTTCAAAGATATTTTAGTTGAATTAGTTAGTGAAGAATCAAGGATTGAATTGCGTGATCAAGATAAGTGTGATGAACTTTTCATTGAGAGTTACAGCACACAGTACTCAAGATCTAATGTGATTTGTTTCCGCTGTGGAGTTCCGGGACACATCAGTCGTTTTTGTCAAAATTCAAGGAAAAACTTCGAGCCAAGATCAACATCGAAAGTGTATCAACGCCGAAAGTCTCTGTTTTTCCAGAGGCAAAGTGCTCAATCCCCTCACAGACCATGGCGAGCTAAACCTCCAGAGGCAACTGTATCCACTACCAGTGATTCCAGTCCTGAGAGATCTAACCAGAAAGAACCTGACCATTCCCAGAGAAGAGGCCGTTCCAGACTCCCGAGACGAACCAGAAAGGACTCTAACCAGGTTTTTTTTACTTTTGCTAATTTAAGTAAAAATGTGTGTGACAAAAGCAATTGGCTTTTTGATTCGGCTGCGAGTAATCACTTTTGTGGTGATAAAAATTTGTTTTCTAATTTTAAACCATTGTATAATGAAAGATTAGCTGTTGCAATAGATAATATAGATTTTCCTATTGAAGGAACTGGTGATGTTAAATTACGATTTGGTCAACAAAATATAACATTTACCAATGTAATGTATTGCTCTAAATTGAGAAAAAATTTAATATCTGCTCCAAAGATGGATATTTCAGGAGCTAAATTTAAGGGGGGGAATGGTAAAATTAAAGTAACTAACAAATATGATCAATTTTTATTTACTGCTAAATTGCATGATGGTATTTATTATTTATTTCCAAAAATTCCATCCAAAGAAATGAAAAATGTTAAATTTGAAGTTTCTAAAACTTCAAGTAAAAGAAACTCTCATGATACAAAAACTAAAGTTTTACATACTCAAAAGGACAGTTTTAATATGTGGCACAGACGTTTTGCTCATGCTAGTCCTAAACTAATTGACAGAACTTGTAAATATGATAGTGTGAGGGGGCTTCCTAAACTAAAAGTCAATGAAACCTCTTGTGAAATTTGTAAACTTAATAAACAAAGACGAATTTCTTTTAAACCTTATGGTCAAATAAGGTCTAGACATCCTCTTGAGTTATTACATATGGATGTATGGGGACCATGCAAAATAACTGGCCGAAACGGTCAAAGGTATTTCTTATCAATTATCGATGATTTTTCTCGTAAAGTAACAATATTTCCTATGAAAGCAAAAACTGAGGTATTTAAAAACTTTAGAAATTATGTAACAAGAGCGGAGAGATTTTTAAACTGTCAGGTAAAAGCTATTAGATCAGATAACGGGAAAGAGTTTCAAAATAATAATTTTAAATCTTTTTGTGAGCTGAAAGGCATAAAACATGAATTTACTAACATTTATTCACCGGAACAAAATTCTGTTGCAGAAAGATTTAACCAAACTATTGTTGACGGTATGAGGACAGTTTTAGACGAAAGTGGATTAAATAAAAGTTTTTGGCCAGACGCAGCTTTATACTTTGCGTATACCTGGAACAGAATTTGTCATACTGATTTAGAGAAACCACCGTTTGAGTTGTATGGTGGTTATAAACCTTCAGTAAAGCACTTAAAATCTTTTGGCTCAACAGCATACGTAGGGGTACCCAAACAACTTAGAAACAAACTCGACCGTAAAGCGGAAAAAGGAATTATGATAGGTTACGCCCTTAGTACAAAAGGTTACAGGATATGGCTCCCAGTTGAAAATAAAATAATAGAAACAATTAATGTTAAAATTGAAGAACCGATAAATATTGGGGAGCACAGTGGAGCAGTGATGGGCCGTGAAAATGAAAGTTGGTTATGTTCAGATGAGGGGTCAGATTCAGAAGGCGTGAATAATGCTCATTCAGATGCTATTAATATATATCAGACTTACCCTGATCATTCTGAATCTTCCTCTGACGAGGAAATTAAATCAAGTCGAGATATAATTAAACGAGTCCCTCTCAGAGAGGCTGTATGGTTTAGAACTCTAGTACCCCGTAAAACTAGTGACAGAATCGACGTTTATTATTGTGAATTTGGAAAAACTGAACGTTTAAAATGTCATAAAGATGTTAAAAAATATTGTAAGAAAAATTGTATAATTTATGAACCAAACCTTTTTAATTTCAGTCCTAGAGAAAAATATGTAGGTAAAATTAATGAAAAATCTTGTTCTAGTGCAGAACAAACTTTAAATTCTGATGAAATTAATTCCGATAGTGAACTTGATTCAGATAATGAACTTAATTTTACTGAACCTGATTTAACTAAGAAAAACGATTGACTAGACGTAGATCAAATCCCAACGAGTTTTAAACAGGTCTTAAAATCTCCTTATAAAAATCAGTGGTTGCAGGCTATGAAAGAAGAAATGGATGTTATTCGGGAACGTAATGTATGGCACCTTACTAAATCACCTCCAAATACTAATATTTTAGGATGTAGATGGGTCTTCACTCTTAAACGTAATGAAAGGGGGAAAATAGCTCGTTTTAAAGCTAGACTGGTGGCGCAGGGATATAAACAGATAAAAGGAGAAAGTTATGACGATACTTTTAGCCCTGTCATTAACTTTGGAGTAATACGCTTCTTCTTTTCATTGCTAGTTTCATGTAAAGGATGGACTCATTTACAACTGGATATTAAAGGTGCATATCTTTACGCACCACTCGATGAACATATTTATATGTCTCAACCACCGGGTTTCATCGAGATTGGAAAAGAAAAATTCGTTTGTAAATTAAATCGCGCTTTATACGGCCTTCACCAAAGTAGTAGAGCCTGGTTTTTCGAAATGAATAGAATTTTGATCAATATAGGTTTTAACAAATTTTCATGGTGTAACTGTGTTTATATTTTTAACAAGAAAGTAATTTTATTATTGTATGTCGATGACATTGTATTGTTTGCAAAATTTAAAAATCATATAGATGAAGTAGTGGACTTATTGAGTAAAAATTTTGATTTAAAAATCTTAGGAAAAACCCGTAAATTATTGGGTGTAGAATTCGAGGAAAATAATGGAAATTTAACTATTCATCAACATTCATATATTAGTGAAATATGTAACAGATTTAAAAATTTCAATTTTCCTATATCATCTCTCCCCATTAGTAAAGGGATAATTTACTCAAAATCTCAGTGTCCTCAAACTAACGCTGAAACAATAGAAATGTCAAAATATCCTTATAGAAGCATTTTAGGTTGCTTATCGTTTCTCTCTAATAGAACTAGACCTGACATATCGTACGCGGTTAATATTTTTGCCCAATTCCAAAGTAATCCTGGCATAATGCATTGGAATGGCCTGTTAAAACTCTTAGGTTATGTTTGTTATACCAAAAATTTAAAGTTAAAACTTGAGTGCAGGAAACCACATATTACTGTTTATTCAGACGCTGATTTTGCGGCCAACAGAGACGATAGGACTTCAATGGGGGGACAGCTGATTTTACTCGATAATTCACCCGTAGCTTGGAGAACGTTTAAGGAAAAATGTATCAGTTTAAGTACTATGGAATCTGAATTCGTAGCCATGACCGAAGCTACAAAAGAACTATTATGGTTCGATAGAATTTTAGAAGAATGCTTTAATAAAAAACTAATACAGGGTACTAAAGAAAAATCTTTACTTTTAGTCGATAACATGGCTGCTATAGATTTCGTGAAGTCTCCCATTGAAAACTATCGTACAAAACACATCGACGTAAAATTATTTTTCATAAGGGATTTGATTTATAAAAACATATTTAATATTAAACATGTTAAAAGTGTAAATAATTGGTCAGATATTTTCACGAAACCGTTAACAAAATACGGGTTATCTCTTTTCATAAGTAGCCTATTTTCATCTACTGAGTAACATGTATATTTTAAGGAGTAAATTTTGAAGAGAAGAATTAAGGAAATAAGTTTCAATTTTTTAAAAGTTATTTATTTCTAAAGAGAACAGAATGTTTTTCTCTTTAATATGAAAATGCAAATGTATTTCTCAAAGTGTTTATTATATTGCAAAATGTATATACTTGTTTTATATCATATATTAGTTAATTTATGTACATGTCAATGCTTAATTATTTATATTATATCTTCATAGCAAGAAGAATTTTCTGTATAACTTCAAAATGAAGCATTGCAAAAATTGGACTGCTTTGCTCTTGAAATACACTAAAGAAAGACGATTAGTAGCAAGTCGTTGTTGAATCTGTCAATTTATGTTTTTTTTACATACAAGTTTTTTTTGTTACTCAAATAATATGATGTGAACTTGTAAATTCAGGGCAGATATATGTATATATATATATATATATTCATGGTCTCGGTTGAGTGTCAAGAGGGGGGGCTTATTGTTAGGTTTAGGAATCTAAAATATTGGCGTGTTCTTGACACTCAATGTTTTATTCAGTTTCACTCCCTCTTTAGTTTAACTATTTTTCCTTTTTTTTTATTAAAACCGATGGTTATTAAAAATCTAAGTAATTTATCTTCTATTTACTTTTATAATTTTAAGTTAATAAATATTTAAAAACTCATAGTTTATTTAAAGTTTATTTTAGCATAAAATATTAATACGTTAGCCGAAGCTATCCTTATGCAAATGACATAAGCCTACGTCATCTGCCTGAATTGAATAAGTAGCGTAGCAGAAATGCAATCGAGGGGCTTTTTCCGTGTTGATGCCGATGTGAATCCCGGTAATAAAGAAGCTGGCATGAAACGTAGTTTGTATATTTCAGTTTAAATTTTTCCTTGATAACCTCGACAATATTAGCTTGTGTAGAAAGTTGTTGTTTTTCAGATGAGGTTTAAGTAAATATTTTTTAGATTAATTCGAGGATGATAGTTATTTTAAAACTGCAAACTTTTAAGCTTCTTTCAGTAATAGTATAGGCTTCAGTAACTACTCTGTACTATTATATCTGCCCTGAAGAATATTAAACGAATCGTCTAAATGTATTATAATTTTTATTTTCGTTTGCCATATTTTTATTTCACTAGATAAATCAATCTAGTTTTTAAATAAATGATTTTATCTAAAAGAAAAACTTGTCATATTTCTTTTTACCTGCTCAATACAGTTTCCACTGGGCTCTATTATTTCAACTCTGCTTAACTTTGAAGCTTTAAGATAATCATGTCAGGGTTATAAACCTGACATGAGGGGCTTGTTTGATCGGCGATGGTTAGTGATGGAAAAAAAAAAAAAGGGGGGGGGGGGGAGGACAAAAAAAATTTCATGAGCGAGAAATATTGAATAATTCTGTTCTTTTATATGTTATAGAATCTGATAAAGCACGCTTAGAACGAATACTGAAATTTATATTTTGGATGGAAAAAGATTGAGAATGGAGTGTTTGAACACTGATCGTTATTGGAGTTTGATTTAAAAAAAAAAAAACACGGAATTAATGGAAATCACAAAAAAACGGAAAATTCTCATGCCTGTACCAGAGAGCATCTAAGACCTCATACATGGTAGTGCATTGTTGCAGGTGAAAAATGTCCGTAAATTGCAGGCAATTTTTTTATGATTGCAGACAAAGACTGTTCGAAAGTTGTGGACACATTTTATTTATCAGTGCAGACAAAAGCTGTCTGCAAGCAGTTTTTCTGTGTCCGCGACTATGTCGCCATGTCGTGGTGTTTCTGCCACTGGGTTTAATATATATGTATTTATTATTAAATTTATAAACAAATGAATAAATATTTAATTTTTTTATAATTTATGTTTTTATATATATCAGGATAGAGAAACTGCTTGGGAATATAAATACGGCATTAGCATTCTTACCCCAGAATGTCTAGAGGGGAAATATCCTGTAATCATTATCTATCCCAATAGGTAGATCATACATTGTGCTCAACAATGCAATACCATCCAGAAATGGTATTTCAAATTTATTGGCATGTTAATAAGCAAATATTGAAAAGGAATATGGATGTAATATAATTGTCATGTCTCAGTCATTAATGGTCAAATTGATTAAGGCCACAGCCAGGAGGAGAGGGGGGGGGGGGGGGAGAGCTAATTTTTTCATGATGTTTAAAGTTTGTGGTACTTTTAAAAATTAAATTTTATATTAACAAGATGAGCTTACCAGGGGAAAAGGACAAAAAGTCTGAAAATATGCGTAAACTCAAATTTCACCAAAAAAAAAAGAAAAAAAAGAAAAAAAGAAGAAGAAAATGACGTGGCACTAACATATTTGGCATTAAAAAGAAAAATATTTAAGAACTATATCGTTCAGGTAAATTACAAAGCAGTTTTAAAAGTAAAATAAAAATGTAAATAATATGTGATAAAAATTCAACAATAATGCATTAAAATAATGTTATTGCAAAAATAAATTTATTTACTTACTTATTTAAAGTTTTCTAATCATATGTACAAGCTCAACTAACTGTACAGACTCATTTATTGTCATGTAAATTTATACAAACAACAATCTGATTATCACTATTTGAAATACACAAGCCTAGTTACTGTATTACTTGACATGAAATGGCTATCATTAGGGGGGAAAAAAAGAGAGAGAGAGAATCTCCCTTTCCATTTTTTATTTTAATGCAATTTTAATATTATTTTAGTTTAAAACATTAGACAATGTTGATAGGTGAACTTACAGTATGGCGATTTGCTGCATTGGAAAAGGTATAAAAATTGCATGAAAACTAAAATATGAAAAAGGCCTTAATAAAAATAATGAGTAAATTAAAAGGTAAATGATTCAAGCTGAATGGTGGATAGCCTACTAGGAGGGGCATTTCAGTCTGCTACTATTGATTGATTTGCCAAATTTATTATCCTCTTTTCTTTATTTTAAAAAAGGTTTTTCATTTTTTAAAAAAAAACAATCAATGTAAACCAGAGAGAAAAAAAAAAGGGGGGGGAGGATACTGAAAAAGTACTGTCCTAGTTCAAAGTACTGACCAATACTGGTAGGCAATAGAATAAAATTTAAATAAAAATTATCATTATTCAATTATCTCTTTCAGTTTTTCTAACAGCTTTAATATAAGGCATCGATTGCTATTGCCGGTATACTGCACACAGAATTTTAGCTTTCGAAATTTATTTATTTATTTTTTCATGATAAAAATCAGAAATTCTTAGTAAAATTTTTAAAAAGTTGGAAATTCTGACGAAAATCGGAAAAATCTCATCCTTGGCTTACCTGTAGATAAATAAAAATCATACAACTTATGCTTATCATGGCAAAATAGTGCCAATTTCATCTTTATACTACACATATACATACTTAAAATAATTTTTTTTTTTTTTTTTTTTTTTTCAGAATATAAAAGAATTTTTGTACCCTGCTGTCAATTCAAATAATTTATATTAAGTATAATGAATATTATGAGATCTGCACAAAAAAAAAAAAATATTGTAATTAAAATTCTTGTACATCTAACATAATACAGCTTGGTGGGAGAGGGAATAAACAATTTAGTAAGTCATTAAATCACCTATCTAGCTGATGTTGTAGTCTTTCTCTTTCCTCTTTTAATTTACGTACTTTTTCTCTTATTCCTCTAGTTACAGATTTGTTCTCTTCCATATATCTAAAAAAAAAAAGAAGAAAGAGCATATTAATGATATTTATTAATTTATAACAGCTTTAATGATTTTTATTCAAAGATCCCAGCTATATATTGGGTTGGGGGGAATGTTCTTGCCGATTTTCTGCATTATATTAGTGTTACATGGGAATATATTGGGCAAAACTAATCTGATACACACATACTTATGTGCATTTGAAAATTAAAGGTGACAATTCAAACTACACTTTTATGAAGAAAGTATTGCAATTTGTCATTTGTGTCATAAGTTGTTATACTGCTTAAAATATGAGGGTAAATAAGGTAGAAATTAGATACATTTTGAAATATTCTATTTCCAAAAAGGGAAGTATGCAATGCAATAAGAAAAGAAAATTTTGTGCAGTTTAAAGTGATGATGCTTTATCAGAAAGAAGTGGTTCACTAGCTTTCATTCTGGAAATTTTGAAGTCAAAGATTCCCCTCACCTTGGCTGGTCTATGATTGAAATCCTGCAAAAAGTTGAGCAAGACTGGCACATAAACAACCGTGATGTGAGAAACTGAACACTGACCACAAAACTATTTTAAACCATTTGAGAAAGGCTGGATACACAAAAAGAAGCTTTATGTTTGGATATCACATGAATTACTGCAAAAAAAATTTGACTGACTGAGTTTCTATTAGAAATTTAAAGCTTACCTATGTTGTTTATCTTATTTAAATTGATAAAGTAACTTGTATACTTAAGTAAAAAAATGAAGTATAGCCTATTAAAATTAAAACATGTATATAATGTATTAATATTTTTAAAGTTTTGAATTTGTTTTTCTACATTTATGAATGGTTAATTATTTAACCAGTCCTTTATTAGAATCAATTAATCTTACCTGCTTTTGAAATTTTAGCCAATATTTATAATTTACATTAAAACTCGTTTTTCAAAACATCGCTAGCTGTAGTATGCATTACACTTGTTGTGACTGGCTGAATAACTTTTTAGCTAATCAACCAGTTTTCTTGTGTAAAAGTTGGCTAGTTAGCTGGTTCTTCCAAATGGAAGTGTTGTAAGTATAGCTGGCGTTATTGTGGTAGTTTTCCGAATGATGGGCAGTGCTGACATTTGATAATACATGGCTGTTGCTGATTGAATCAGACCTACCAACCTATGAAAATGAAAATTAGTAGCACGCAAATTTTAAAAACAGAGACTGGATGGTTGATTGGTTCATTTTTATCATGCAGCACATGAATCCTAAACGAATAAACATACATATATTAGAGATGCAATGGATATTAGTTTAGCCAGATGCTGGACATCCGGCATTATTTGCAGTCGAAATCCCGCCACAGTATGATTATTTTATTATTATTTTACTCTTTCTCCCCACCTCAGATTAAAAATTTAATATGTTATTACTTCCATCTAAATCAGGGCGCAAAATTTCTGCTCGCCAGCTTGCCATTGCAGGGCTCCCAACATATTTTAGCTACGGAAAAGGGTAAAAGAGGACCATTTACAGTTCAAAAGAGGACTTGGGAGGACCATTTATAATATAAAAAAAAAGAGGACTTCAGAGGGATTTTTTTTTTATCCAAAAATTATAACAAATGTAAACATTTTACACTATCATCATTTTAAATACCTCGTTAAACAATCATTTAATCATAAAACATATTAAATATAACATAACAATAGCTAATACCAACGGGGAAAAAATATCCAATAATTTTTATTTACCATTTATAAAGGCATCTATACTGCTGAATTGGGAACTTCTTAAATTTATGGGAAAAAAAAAAAAAAAAAAAAAAAGCATAGTAGTAGTAGTTATTTGAAGAAAAAGTAAGGCAGTTTAATTCCTGAGTAAGTTTTCCAAACTTATTTAATTATTTAAGATTTATTCTTATAATTCTACAATGATACACTGGGAGAAAAAACAAAAAACGAAATTACGCAGCAGATTCTGAGATTATTTGGAAATTACACAGATTATGAAATAACATATTTGATTTTCTAAATGATATAATGAAATTCCAAAAAGAAATATATATATATATATATACAAGATTATTTGGAAGTTACACAGATTATGAAATAACACTTTTACTAAATGATATAAATAAATAAGATGGAAGATTGTGAGATTATTTGGAAATAATTTAAAATATTTGTAGTCCCTGAAAAAAATCTTTTCTTATAGGTTCTGGGGTTATAATACACTAAATTTAAAAGTAGCATTTACATTGTGGGTGGAGAAAATTTATCCTACACTCATCATCATCATCAAAATTAACTTTTCTGAGTTCCTAGGAACAGCGTTCCTTCACCTCCAGGGTTTAAACTGCCAATAGTTTTTTTAGCATTTTGCTAAAAGGTATCATATTTTGCTAAAACAAGTCGGTCAGAATTTCGCTAAAACTGTATAACTGTATAAAATATCTCTATATAATAATTCAGATTTTTTTTTCTGTAATATTTGCAGGCAAAAACTACGAAAGGGCTGAAATTTTTGGGAATCCTTATTTATATAGTAATTTGGATTTATTTTTAATTTTCAATGGTTGAATTTAAATGCAAAAATATTTAATAGTATGTTAGAATTCAGAATTTGCTTCATAGAAGCATTTTTAGCACTAGTATTTCACGATTATTTACCACTACACTTTACTTGATTTTTAAATTGCTTTTTCATTTTACACATATGATATGAATACCTCTTTTTCTATTGATAAAATCAAAACATAGTTTTCCTGATTCATATTTTTACAAGCCACAAATATGGATGCTTGGTTAAAATCATCAACGAACAAAAGGAATAGAAAACAAAACTGAGGATAACAAAGCTAAGTAAAAGAAATTAATGGTATCCAAAGAATTAACTTTCGAAAAAGCTAAAATAGTGCTTACCTATTTTCGCTAAAATGCTAAAGTAATTTTTTTGCCAGGTTAAACCCTGTTCACCTCTAAAAGTAGTAGTATGAAGCAGGGTTTAAACTGCCAATAGTTTTTTTAGCATTTTGCTAAAAGGTATCATATTTTGCTAAAACAAGTCGGTCAGAATTTCGCTAAAACTGTATAACTGTATAAAATATCTCTATATAATAATTCAGGTTTTTTTTTTTTTTTCTGTAATATTTGCAGGCAAAAACTACGAAAGGGCTGAAATTTTTGGGAATCCTTATTTATATAGTAATTTGGATTTATTTTTAATTTTCAATGATTGAATTTAAATGCAAAAATATTTAATAGTATGTTAGAATTCAGAATTTGCTTCATAGAAGCATTTTTAGCACTAGGGGGGGGGGGGGGGGGTAAAAAGTAGTTCATGAGAGAAATATTAAACACAATTCTACTTCTTTATAGGTTCTAAAATATCATAAAGTAAGTTTAAAATTAATATTGTGGATGGATAAATATTCAAAAATAAAAGGCTTCCCACAGAATGTTTGATCGGCAATGGTTAGAGATGAAAAAGGGGGGGGGGGGGAGAGGACAAAAAAATTGCATGAGTGAGAAATATTGAATAATGCTGTTCTTTTATATGTTATAGAATCTGATAAAGCATGTTTAAAATGAATATTGACATTTATATTTTGGATGGGAAAAGATTGAGAATCTAAAGTTTTTCATGGAGCGTTTGAACACTGATCGTTATTGGAGTTAAGCATTTTTAAAAACTTATTTTTAAGTCATTCAAAAGAGGACTAAACGGACCAAAACATTAAAAAGAGGACAAAAACGGACCTCACTATGAAAAACGGACTTTGGAGGGAAAAGAGGACCATTAAGGAGCCCTGCCATTGGCAAGTGGAAATTTTACTGTGGCGAGTAAAATGTCGGTCTAAATGTAGATAGAATTCTTACAGTATACGGTGCTACTAAAAAAAAAAAGATTTAAAAATGTAAAACCATGCTAATCTTAGGTAAGGTGACCAGACATCCTCTTTTTAAGAGGAAAGTCTTTTTCAACGCTCTGCCCTCTTAAACGAGAAAAACATTTTAGGACTAAAAAGCCCTCTTTTTTATGTTTTTTATCCTCTGTCCTCTTCAAATGAAAAGGATTTAGTCCTAATTTCAAAATTTTTGCAAAACTGGTAAGCTCAATCGGCTGTTGGCTGTATCGAACGGTGAACACTAACTTTTTTCTGCTTTAGGTTCGCAAGAGAACAACTTTCTAATAAACTTGCCAAACATATTATGGTTTATGTCTATTCAGATTCTTCGAATCACAAAGAAATAAAAGTATTCCCTGTATTTGTACGGTTCTTTCATCCAGAACACGGAATCACTATTGAAATTCTCATGAAATCATTAAGGTGGTGCTCCGGTTGATATGCGGTGGGTTGACGTGTGTTCTCACTTTTACATGAATAATATTCCTCATAAAAATGGGCCCACCAGTGACCGAGAGGTTTTGTCCTCGAAGCTGGTATATGTGATGCGCTGGGTTTAATACCAATCAGGCTCGCTGGCTTAGCCGTTAGGATTTTCTATGGTTTTCTTCAAAACTAGCATAAATATGGGCTAGGGCCTCTTAGAAAGACCTCACGGAGGACTCTCCTACTCAGGCCTAGAGCCCTAGTGCACACAATTGGTCTTAGTGATAACACTACAACCACCTCACAAAAATATGCAAAAGTTAGTTGAATTCATTTTATGTCCTCAAGCCAAAAACGCTCCCACAAAGCGAATGTTTTCTTCAATGAACAAAATATAGACATGTGAAAAAAATACCCTTTATATACCTACTCTAAAAACTTATTAACTACTAATTTAGGTTATACGTGTGAGAACTTTTATAAAATGTTGATAAAGAATGACTGTTCGTTAAAACAAATCTTTTCATCTGCCGAATATTAATTTTATTTTTTGATTTGACAATTTTATTTTTTTCTTTTGTGAATATGATTTTAATAGTAATAATTAAAAAAAAAAAAAAAAAAAATGTCTAACAACTTTTTTTTATGTAACTGCATGAAAGTACCACGAAAAAAAAAAAAAAAAATTGTCTCTAGCAAAAATTAATACTTAAAAAAAAAAAAAAAAAAAAAATCTATATTGTCCAGTGATACCTATAAAAATTAGGGATTTTTCCTCTCGTATCCGTATATTATTAATTTAAATTAAGGTGTACTGTTCCAAATTCATCATTTGTGGTAACAATCTTTCCACCACTTGTGTAAAGTAGCTTTTGAACCTGTTTTTATAATCATTTTCATTCAATTTTGTATCCTCTAAAAAGACCTCTTTTCAAAATTGAATATCTTCTGTTTTTTTTTATAAAATAAAAGACACTGCGTGAGTTCTCCTCTTTTTCCAATAAAATATTCTGGTCACCTTATACGTAAAAAATAGATTAAGTTAATCATATTTTGTGGCGAGTAACCTTTTCTTTTTTCAGTGAGTGTGATCTAAGTTGAAATTTCGGGCCCTGATCTAAATAGTTTGTATTGGTGTTCATATATAGTGAAAGACTGTTTTCAGAAACAAACATGATTTATGAAACCAGGTGTAAAATAATGTTTTCAAAATGCAAAATTATTGTTTTTACACTATAACAAAAAAATGATAATCTTAGCATTGGGATAATTATTTCAAATGTTAAAATATAAATGTTAACACATTCAAAGGCTTCTGCAGGTGTTTTATCACCGATTGTTTGGGGGGGGGGGGGGGGGGGGTTAAATATGAGTGAGAAATATTGTAAACTGCTGTTTGTAAAAAATGCAACACCATGAAGAAATGCAAATATCATAAAGATATTTATTGTGCTCATACATTATAGTAAGAAGAATTGATTAAAATTTCAGGAAATTTGGAGTAATATGTACTGAGAAAACAGTACATAAAGCAGCGACCTCTGTGAGCAATAACTCCACTTATCTGCCTAGGAACTGAATCAAACAGCGATTGGATGACATGTACGGGTAAAGCACTTCATGAAGTTTCAACACGATGTCATAATTCATCGATCATAGTTACTGATGAACGGTGGGGGCCAGTCGCTTTTCAACGATTAAACAGTCATTTTCATTGGTGCAAGATCAAAAGAACGCACTGGCCAAAGCAACAGTCGAACATATCCTGCATCAAGGATGATCCGGACAATATTTACAACTTGCGGTCGTGCATTGTCCTGCTTAAGTATTGCGTTTCGTAGGCCTTGAATTTAGGGCACAGCGAAGGGCCTTAACTCGTCAGAAATGTAATGGCTGGTATTTAGAGTGGCGGGAATCAAAACAAGAGGTGATTGAGACGTGTATCCAATGGTACCACATACCACCACTCCAGGTGGTGATCCAGTATGCAGCTACCAAAATTTTGATTACCCTCAAAACTGCATCACTGATACGGGCGCCTTTAATGTGTGATTAATGATGAACCTGGAAGCAGGGATGGCATGAATTCGCCTTTCAGACAAATCACAATCCTGTTTACAGCATCAAGATTGCCTTATCCGTATTTAACGGAATTGTCAATAATGCACAATGCCAGCTGGGATTCGACATCGTCACACTGTCCACCACATGCAGTGATAGTATGGTGTCCCATTGGATACACATCTCGATTACTTCTTCTTCTCATTCCCGGCACTCTGAAATGCGGTTATTAAATTTCTGGTGAGTTAACGCCCGCACCTCCTCTCTATATTCAAGGCCTCCACAGCGCAACATTTAAGCAGGATAATGCATGACCGCAAGTTGTCAGTATAGTCCGGACCTTAATACATAATGTGTTCAACCGTTGCTCTGGTCAGCGTATTCTCCTGATCTCGCACCAATAAAAATGACTGTTTAATCGTTGAAAAGCGACTGGCCCCCCACCACTCACCAGTAACTACGATCGATGAATTGTGGCATTGTGTTGAAGCTTCATGAAGTGCTTTACCCGTACATATCATCCAATCGCTGTTTGATTCGATGCCTAGAGAGATAAGGGCTGTTATTGCTCACAGAGGTCGTTGCTTTATGTACTGTTTTCTCAGTACATGTTACTCCAAATTTTCTGAAATTTTAATCAATTGTTCTTCTTACTATAATGTATGTGCCCAATAAATATCATTATGATATTTTCATTCCTTCTTGGTGTTGCATTTTTTACAAACAGCAGTATACAATTCCACCTTTTTTTTTTAGGTTCTAGAATCTAATAAACGCACAAGGAGCGCACGCACACACACACACACACACACACACACACACACACACACACACACACACAAACAAACAAACAAACAAACAAAATACATGAATGAGAAATATTTAACAATTCTACCTCTTTATACATTCTAGAATCTAATAAAGCAAGTTTTAAATGAAAATCGACATTTATGGTGTGGATGAAGAAAGACTGGAAATAGCATGACAAAACGTAGCTGGAAATGTTGCAGTTTTGATGCCAGATAAAAATTCATAACTTTGATCCTATTTTCATAGCATCGTAGTTTACAGCTCAAATTCATAGCAACTACGAATTATTCGTAGCAGTCGGCAGGTCTGTTGAATACTCTCATCTACATCTAATATATAAGCAGATGCTTTTGTGAAGGAGTTGCCTTTACATGTTTCAGTTTATTTTGTTTTAAATTATCTCCAGTTTCAGCTTTTTTTTTTTTTTCTTTTTTAGTTGTAATACAGTTCAAGTATGGATTTGAATTAACTTAGTTTTCTTTGCCGCCATGTCAAAAAGTTGATGCCAGTGGAACGACAATGAAGGATTGATGTCAGTGGAAATCCCGGGACTAAAATAATAGAGGCAGTGGAAATTATTTTTTATTTCCCATCAGAATGAATTAAGTTAGTCCTTCTCGGGTAAATTACAGTAAAATTAGGAAGATATAATGAAATTAATGTCTGAATTGTTCTTTTATAAGATACTATTTAAGGTTACTAAATTATAATTTTTGGCAAGTCCTATTTTGCCAGTAATTATTGAGATATGCCAAAAATTTAATTCATTGTTGATATTTATTTGTTACCTAATTTAACTCAGCAAATTTTTGTTAAAATACTATTGTTACGTGTTTTTACATTTATTATTGCTAAATTTTACATGCTAAAAGATTTTTAATAAAAGTTAATTTGTTAAAACTTTTAGTCTTTACTGCCTAAATACACTTGACATTCAAATAAATGCCTGCTTCGAACTCTAGATTCTTTGCTTAATAATAGTTTAATTTAGCTATATGCTACCAGTTTCCATTTGTGAATCACTACTGAAATGCAATTAAATCCATCCACTTTTGAAGCGAATGATTATGGAGGATGAAAAATGGATAACAAATGGCAATAATGTCAGAAAAAGATTGTGATTGAAATGAGATAAAATTCCTCACAAACTGTTGCAAAGCAGAGCTTGATCAAGACCTGCAACTGCTGATTAACATTTGTTTTGGTCTATGCAGAACTCTCTTAATGGTGTAAAATTGGGTTTAAAAGAGGTTTGTGAAAATCATTTGGTCAAGTTTTTTACTAATAAGTCATAGAAGCTCTACAGCAATAGAATAATGGCTTTTCTAAAAAAAAAAAAAAAAAAAAAATGGCAATAGGTAATCGATAATGGCTCACATATTTGTTTAAAAAAATTCATTTGAAATAAAAGGAACATTTGATAAAAAAAATGACATGAACTTTTACCCTAACACACATACATACATATGGCATATGGGTACAGAATATATCTAAATGCATAAACACGGTCTGGGGTGAAATTTAGGTAATTGGGAAATTTTGAATATTTTCTCAGTGAAATGAGAAGTAAGAGAAAACAATCTACAATCTACAGAAAAAATACAATCTTTCTTAATGCTTACAAAATAAATTGAAACCTCAAATGTTATTTATAAATTGAACCAAGAAAAGAGAAGACTGCAATTTCCTAATGAGTAATCAACCACTCCATTACAAATAAGAAATAAGTTTAATTTTAATATACACATATCATAACACTTTAGACAATTAAATATGCTGAGTTTTGCATGTGTTTTTTGTTTCCATAAGATAAAGTTTGAATAAAACAAACTAACAGCTGTATTCATTTCATATGTTACAATGTGCTCTTATAGAAATCAGAGGCATATATATTAGGATGAGAGGATTATTTCTTTTTAACAACAAAAAGTGTTATCACCATTTACCAATAAACTCCCTTGAATAAAACAGGATGTCCAACAACATCAGTTATGTTAGGAAAGTGGGGGGTAGATTTCTTGTCCAAAATTATTATCTATTTAGGACAAAATTTTAATTTATGAATTGCACAAATAAAGAAATTTTTAAATGATCATTTAGCACAATTGCTGTCTCTCAATGTATGTAAGATACCAAAATGCTCCAAATATTTTGTGTTATCAGCAGTTCATGCTACCAGTAATTAATCTACATATAACTAAACTAATCTTCATTTTGACAGGGATTGCAGAAACAGTTCATGTTAAAAGTAATTCACCTTAAGCATGTTCACATTAATGAGGTTCAATTGTGTGTGTATATGTATATATCTATTTATACTAATATTATAAATGCGAAAGTTTGGATGGATGTATGGATGTTTGTTACTCAATCATGCTACAACAGATAAACAGATCTGGATTAAATTTGGTACAGAGGTAGATAATAGTCTGGAATACGACATAGCCAGGCTACTATTTATACTGGAAATTTGATTAGATTTTTTTAAATTAATTAAAATATGAAAATAATAAACTGGTAATTGCCTTAATATAAGCCATTTAAATTTTTAATTGTTGCCAAAAAAGTTTGAGGGTTTTTTTTTTTTTTTTTTTTTAACATAAAATGAAATATGCTTTTACGCAAAAAATAAAAAAATATTAAATGTTAAATTAGTGAATGAGAAAATGGCGTATTTATAACTTTAAAATAAAATAGTAATATAATACAAATCTAGCATGTTTCTTCTGAATTTTATTTCACAGCATTTTTCAAAGCTATACCTCAACTTTAGAATTTTTTTTTAGCACGGATGAATCATGCTTGGCATAAAAGCTAATTCAGCATTATATTAAAGGTATTTACTTATTGATTTTTCTGGACAAATTTTTAAATTTTGATGCTGAAGTAGATCTGACATTTTTCACCAAGGACAGCCACTTAAAGCCAAGTAGCACATCAAAAACATAACTAAATTATAAAATATTGAAAAAAAGAGATAGAAAGAAACAGGAACAATAATCGCATAAATTACATTTTGGCCTAAAACGTCGACAAAAATTCAAAAGTCGCCAACTGGATCTATATTAAGGTTGTACCATGAAAAGGTTTACATATTTATTTATTTTTCTATATACCAACTACTATTAACTAAGTATATATAACCAAACGTATAAAGTATATATAACCAAAAAAATAAATAAATAAATAATAATAATTGTCATGCGATAGACGTAGCTGATCATAGAATATTTTAATATTATATTTGGCTTGAAATTGCTGTCATTTTACGGTTGATCGATTAAATCAAATAAATATAGGAAATAACTTGAAAGCAAATATTATGTACATCACGCATATTGTTGTTCTTATGTAATTGGGATTCAAATATAAAAAGGCTACTTCAAATTTTTCGATACTGTCCGTATCGAAACTGTCATATATGATAAGCACCCAAATGGGTAAGCCATTGCTGCAGGCAATAGGGACAGGCACTGGAGGTTGTGAGGACAAAGAAGTCACTGCTGAAGGCAGCGGGAACCCAAAGCAAGCTTTTGAGCAATTTCAATATTATTTTTCTTTCTTTCATAAAGCTATATAGAAAAGAGTTTCCTTTAAACATAGTGGCCAGTGAAGCGGGCAAAGCCTGCTAGTATATATAACAGGGTACGAAATTTCCGCTCGCCATTGGCGAGTGGAAATTTTACTGTGGTGAGTAAAATTTCGGTCTAAATGTATACAGAATTCTCACAATATGCGGTGCTACAAAAAAAAAAAAAAAAAAAAAAAAAAAAATCGATTTAAAAACGTAAAATTATGCTAATCTTAAGTAAGATGATTAGACATCCTCTTTTTAAGAGGACAGTCTTCTTTTTCAATGCTCTGCCCTCTTAAACGAAAAAAATATCACAGGACTATAAAGTTCTCTTTTTTATGTTTTTCATCCTCTGTCCTCTTTTCCAAATGAAAAGGATTTAGTCTCTAATTTTAAGAATTTCTCAAAACTGGAAAGCTCAATCGGCTGTTGGCTGTATCTAACTGTGAACACTAACATTTTTCTGCGTTAGATTAGCAAAAGAACAACTTTCTACTGAATTTGCCAAAGTATATTATGGTTTATGCCTATTCAGATTCTTCGAATCACAAAGAAATAAAACTATTCCCTATTTGTATGGTTCTTTGATCCTGAACAAGAAATCACTATTAAAATTGTCATGAAATCATTAAGAAGGTGGTACTCCGTTTGGTATGCGGTTAGCTGACGTGTGTTCTCACTTTTGCATTAATAATATTTCTCATAAAAATATGCCCACCAGGAGACCGAGAGGTTCTGTCCTCGAAGCTGGTGTACGTAAGTCGCTGGGTTCGATACCAATTGGACTCGTTGGCTTAGTCATTAGGAGTTTTCCATGGTTTTCTTCGAAACTAGCATAAATATGGGATAGGACCTCTTAGAAAGACCCCTTGGAGGACTATTCTACTCAGGCCTAGAGACCTAGTGCAGACAATTGGCCTTAATGATACCACTATCACCACCTCAAAAAAATATGCAAAAGTTAGTTGAATTCATTTTATAAGTCCTCCTGGCAGAAGCGTTCCCACAAAGCGACTTTTTTCTTCAATGAACAAAATGTAGACATGTGAAAAACACCCCCTTTATATACTTACTTTAAAACTTATTAACTACTAAGACTAATTTAAGTTTATACTTGTGAGAACTTTTATAAACTGTTGATAAAGAATGACTGTTCGTTAAAACAAATCGTTTCATCTGCAGAATATTAATTTTATTTTTTCATTTGTAAACTTAATTTTTTCTTTTACGGTTATGATTTTAATTTAAAAAAAAAAGTTTACCAACTTTTTTTATGTAACTGCAAGTACCAAAAAAAAAAAATGTTTTTGTCTATAGCAAAAATTAATAATAATAATAAAAATCTACATTGTCCAGTGACACCTATACAAATTAGGGATTTTTCCTCTCATATCCGTTTATTACTAATTTAAATTAAGGTAGACTGATCCAAATTCATCATTTGAGATAAAAATGTTTCCACCACTTGTGTAAAATGCCTTTTGAATCTGTTTTTATAATCATTTTAATTCAATTTTGTGTCTTCTAAAATGGCCTCTGTTTCAAAATTGAATGTCTTCTATTTTCTTACAAAATAAAAGACATTGCATAATTTCTCCTCGTTTTTCAATAAAAAGTTCTGGTTACCTTATACGCAAAAAATAGAGTAAGTTAATCATATACTGTTGTGGCGAGTAACTTTTTTTTTTCAGCGAGTGTAATCTAAGTTGAAATTTCGGGCCCTGTATATATATGAGACAGGAAAAGAAGGATTTAATTTTTTTTTCATCATCATTCAGATGCCACTTTCAATATATGATTATCAGCATACCTTTGTTTTGGATGCATTACCCCACAGAAATGCATAACTTCCCTTGCAATAAATAATTACTTAAAGATAATTAATTTAGTTAATTCTAAAAATTTCCCAATAATTATAAATACAATATGTCAATCAGGGGCACAGAAAATGTTCAGACCTCGTCTTTTTAAGATAATAAGTATACACTATAACATAAAGATACAGGTGTTACATTATATTTTAAGTATTACAAAGTTGGTTTGTTTTTTTAGCAGATTGTTAATTAGGCTTACATCTTTTATTTTCTCCTAAGAAAATATTCAAAATTTCACCCAGGCAGTTGAAATTTCCCCTGAACCTCGTTCAAGCATTCTGACATATTCTGCACCCCTGATGTCAATTATATGTTTCAAAAAACTAAAATGCTGTAATAATTTTATAAATTAAAAAAAAAAGAAAAAAAAAGTTTCATTAACTTTTAAATAATATATAAATAGTAAATAGTAAAATATATGACTCAAAATAAAAAATATTAAATCTAAAGTAATAAATAAAATATATTCAAGCTTGTTAAATGAATTGTATTAACACAATATCAGTTCATAACCAAAAGATATTCCAAGATATCTTCAACATTAAATCTTATTTATTTTAAATCAAAAAATAATTCCTTAATTTTCCAATATTATTTGAATCAAAACATCGAAACCCCAATCCATCATTACAGCATTGATCGTTTTATTACTATGGTCCCTGCACAAATTGTGTTTAAATAATGTTAACGAAACCTGCATGTATCGCACTTCAAAAAGTTGTTTTCCTGCATTCATTGTTGTAAAATTTTTCTCCTGAAGGTCAAACAGTTCTATATAGCATATAAATTGGAATTACTTCTTTCATCCTAAAATAACTCTTTTCCCCATTTCCATGGAGGGTCAAAATTGTGATGCCATGTCTCTGGACCATCTATTCATTTTGTAATTTCAGCATGACAGGAAGCAACCTCTTCAGTAACCCAGAAAATAGTTTCATGAAATGCAGTACATGTGAAAAAATGATGAAGAATACCAAACAGAAGGGCAAGAAAATGATGATGCTGATAATGCAGATGAAGAGTGGTTGTGTGTAGCAGAGGAAGTGTCTGGTACAAAATTTAGTGATAATATTTGCATTAATCAAGATGTTGTAACATGCAGTAACCTGAATCACAGAAGAAATGTGTGATTTCAAAAAATGAAAAAAAAAAAATGGCAAAGAAACATAGGGCAATTTTCACACCAATGACATAATTATAGTGTTTCAAAATGTACAAACTTTTATATAAGCACATGAAATTACAGAAAAATACCAGAAAAATGTTGTAAATCTGGAAAAGTTCCTGTTTAATTTATAAAATGAATAAAAAACCCAATATAAAATTACTGATTTTAAAAAAGTTTTACATAATGTTCTACAACATTGATTTATTTCTTTGACAGTTTGGAAAGAAACAAATTTATTTTTTTATTAGTAGTATACTGTATACATTATGTGTATTAATTCATAAACATTGTTTTCTTCTTGTTTTCATTTTAACCCACATTTGTCATTTTTTTCTTTTTCACACATCCCATTGAAAACGATGGATCAAGGTGCTACTATATTAAGTCTAGCATTTGGACTACTGTTATCTTAATTATGAACAAAAATTTATTTTTATAATTCTCTACTTTTTTCACTCTACTTTTAAACATTGATTTTCTCATCCTTATTATTATTATTTTCTTTTACTGTTAGCAAATTCATACAGTGCTGCATTTTGGGGAGGTGGGGTGGATGCTATTCATTTCCACTTACACATGCTTCGAGAAGCATGGGGAAGCTTCTGAAAGCTTTGAGTTTTCACCTTCCATTAGTTATAAGCCCTGCGTCCAGTCAAAATTTATAATTTAATTATGCTTTGATTCTACCCATCTGCTGGTCTTTTGTAAAAGCTACTTTTCCATTTAATTTCTTGTAACACTGGAGTAATATCAACTCCTAGCATGGAATCAATGTGCATTTATTATATCATTGATGACAATCTAGTACAGTACTAACACTTCAGTAATATATGTAAGCTTCTCACTGAAGTTATCTGAATTTTTTAATTTGATCATATTTTTTCACCATTAATAATATTCTTGTAACTCATTAATGGAGTAGCATACCTGTGAACTTTTCACAGGACAAATCAAGAAGATTGAGCTCAAAAAACAGGAAGATTTCATAAAAATCTTAAGGATTTTCTTTATGTAATAAGCATAGCAGAAAAAAAAAACTTTTTTATTGAACCAATTAAAAAGAAAAAAAAACATGCTTATTAGAATATTTTTTTCTATATAAAAAAAAAAAAAAAAAAATGTAAATTTTTAACTCTCTCAATAAGCTTAGTTTTGCATATTTAAAATCTGAGGAACAAATAATACTGTAAAAGCATGATTTGAACTTATGTTTGACTTCCTTAGAAAATAAAATTTTATTACTGTATAATGCATCAGGAAATACTTATTTATATTGCTGCTTCTTAGCAGTACTAATTTTTTAATGAATATTTTTAAAGTCAAATAAAAATATACTAATATTTCATGCAGGATAGCAAGCATACAATAGCAGAACTGCCAACCTTGGTGAGGAAAAAAACAGGAGACTTTACATAATTTTAAGGGAGAAAAAGGGAGATTTACGGTTTCGTGGAGAAAAACAAAACAAAAATATTTTATTCAATACATGATACTTTTTTAACTAAAAAGACCTTCTATAACTTTTGTTTGGTGATTTATATTTTAAACTTATTGGGGAAAAACAAATAGTTAACAAGTTCATTAACAAAGTCTAAAAATAACTACATATGTAGAGAATTTTGAACCCTTATATCACTTCAGTAGGTTCTAAAATCTAATAAAACACGCTTTTATGAACAATGATCAGAGTTCTCCCCAGATAATTTAAGTAGGGTGCTGCACCTCGCCTGCTCTTTGTTTGGTAAAGAAAGGGGAAAAAAAAAAAAAACTCACCTTGCCCCAATCGACCCCCCCCCCCCATTACTGCCTTTGTAGAAAATAACCTACAAACTGAAGATACATGCTGTAAATATAAATAAAACTATTGTGTGTGACAATCAGCACATTACCAACAAGTAAAGAAAAGTTAAAAAACAGACTTTTTTTCTTTTTGTATGCATATTTATAACTACATTTTTAAATTAAGTGTTTGGATTTTAAATGTCAAATGTGTCCTTAAAAATTCAAAATGTCCCTCAAAAATCTAAAATGTGTTTTTTTTTTACTAGAAGTACCCTACATTTTTTAAAACCTGGGGGAAAATGTTTGATTCTTTTATTGTAGAATGAGAAAGCTTGAGCATCAAAGGACGTTTAATCATTGATTGGAGAAAGGAAAAATTGTGTGTGTGTGTGGGGGGGGGAATTACATGAGTGTGAGCTGTTAGACATTTCTACTTCTTTATAGGCCCTAGAATCTAATAAAGCAAGTTTAAAATGAATATTGACATTTTTGTTGTGGTTTGTGGATGAAGAAAGAATGGGAAACAAAAGAGTTCCATAGAGCATTTGATCATCGATCGCTAGTTGAAGATAAGAAAATACGGGGGGAGGGGGAGTTAAAAATAATTACATGAGCAAGAAATATTGAAGGATTCTGTTTCTTTAGAGATTCTAAAATCTCATAAAGTAAGTTTTAAATGAATATCGACATTTATGTTGTGGATGGAGAAAGATTGTGAATTGGAAGGCTTTCGTAAATCTGAAAAGATGGCACTTACGAATTGTCAAAAATTAGCATTTTTAGTTCGATTTTTCGAAAATATTAGAAAAACGGGAGAAATACACATTAAAATGTAAAAACGGGAGATAGGATTAAAAAACGGGAGTTTCCCGTGAAAAACGGAAGAGTTGGCAGCACTGCAATAGGATATAAGTTTGTTCTCGTAAGTACGTAAGTAAATACATGAAGCAGTAGCAACATGAATGCAAGAGAATTACCCTAAGTCTCAGATTTGAACTCTCACAACTTGAACAAGAATTGTCTGTTTTGTTATCGAAATAGCAAGGTTATGACGTATGCTATATGACATTATGACCTCTTTTGCAAAAGCCATTTCAAGATGTGATTAATATTTTAGAACAAATCTTATAAATGTTTTTCAATTAAAGCTGAAAATTTATGTGCATAAATAAGATTTTTGCAGATAATTTTAAAATATTATGTATATATTGTAATGATTTTTTTTTTTTTTTAATGGAAAACTGAAATACATGGTAAAGTTTATAAATAGGGAAGATTTTATTTTCTGGCAAGAAAGAAAGAAAAAAAAAAGACGACTTGGCAGCAATTCTGCAATAAAGTATACAAATCTTACTTAGGCAGTACATTAACATGAGAACTGAATGATCAATTATCTATTAATGCTACATTATAACAGACTAGATGGCATAGAGGAAATTCAAAATCTTAAGAGAAATTAACAAAATTATAAAATATATGACTCATTTTAATTGCACAACATATTAGCATAAAGACATAAAATTATTCCACAAGTTGTTACACTAAAAATATTTATTTATTTATGTTAACTCGGTGAGATTCATATGATCATGACTAAAACATAGCTAATCTTGTGCAATCCTGGTTAAAATAACTGTTTGGCGATATTTCAGTCACGCTTACTTGGCAAAAAGGAAAATTTCCATGATTTGTGGGTGTTTTTACAAAATTCCCTGATTTTCCCTGATATTGCTAGATTGATAAAGTACCCTGATTTTTTCATAATTTCCCTGTTTTCCCTAATTGTCACCACCCTGTCGAAAGTAATATTTTGAAACTGATCTGACTTCTCTGCGTTTATTTGTTCTTGAGTAATCGTGTACACAGACTAACAAATAGACTAACAAACTAACAGGTGGTCACCATACAAATTTGATCATTTTCAGATTCCTCATGCCTGAAAAGATGTAAAAAAGTCAAAAAACCAAGATCGAAAATTTTTACAATTACCTCAGTTCCCCATAACTATAGTATCAGGGGGATCTAATAATACAATAATATCTATTGGATGTACAATATAGTTGAACAATATACAAGTGCTGCCATAGTAATATGTAATACCTTTAAACTATAATGACTATTACAAAGATTTAAAAAAAAAAAAAAAAGGGAGTGGGGGGCTATGTACTAAGATTATTATTTTGATTGCTTATTTCAATCTTACACAAAAATAAATAAGTAAATAAATAAAATGAAGCAGCCTGGATTTTGCACAGATTGCAGTATTTGTTGCATATGTGATATTAATCATATTCTTCAATAATTCTGAAAATGATACAAGTATTAACGAATAAATTTCTACCTTTGATTAATATTTGGTAATTTAAGCAAAATAATATTTACCTGTCCATATACATTATCTGAGGAAAATCTAATTTATTATGAATTTTTTCTGGTCGACCAAGCTGTTGGTTAAACTGAAACCTGCTTAATTCAAAAAGCATTACAGGAGGTAATCTTGTAAACCAACTCTAAAAAGAAAGAAAAGCTTTGATTTTAAAAAATACTTAAAATTCAGTGCATTTAATATAGCCTTATAGACTTATTGTTTAATATGTCTTTATAAACTTCATGTCAAATGATAATAGTCTGATTTCTAAATATAAATATAGAAAAAAAAATTCCTTGAAATTTCCCTGTCTTTTAAGAATAAAAGAGATGACATACAAATTACGCAGCATTTGAATCTAGCATGTTCAGAAGCCAAATGATCATATGTAAAGGATATATTACTTTTATTAACTTAGTATAATTGGAAAAATAATATAATTGGCTCTTTTTATTAAAAAAAAAAAAAAAAAAAAAAAAAAAAAAACTCCAACTACAGGACTAGACAAAGTAAAATTAAAAACAAAAATTTTATTATGAAGCTTTATAAAAACTTACTTAAAAATAAATAAATAAAGATTACAACACATATAATAAATGTTAATTTATGTATTTAATTCCCAAATTTCTACATTTAATACTTAAATTCTACTTTAAAAATTTATTAAAAAAGAAATGTAAATGATACCTCTTGTCCTGATTTAGTCATAACATCAGATGATTCAATTTCTTGAGTCATTGCTGCTTCTAAACTTTCATGAATGGTACTAAATCCATTTACTTGTAAAGGATATTGTCCAAATGTCTCTTCATTGCAAAATGTGCGCCCTAAATGTAATTAAAATTTTATTTAAATTATTTTAATGTATTAAAACTTAAGAGAGAGAAAAGTCAAATACATGTGTATACATATATACCTTCATTATGCCCTTCAGATAAAAAATGGCCATAAAACAAATTTAACATTGGATTTTGGTCAGATCCATCCATCATAGCTCTGAAAAAAAAAAAAAAAAAAGTATATATATACTTGGATCCACAACTGTACACCAGCAGTACATCCTAGCTATTTTATTATTTTACAGAAGCCGGTATTGGATTATCTCGTAGGACAATAAATAAAGAGCGAGTTGAACCTTTTTTTTTTTTTTTATTCCTCTTGTATTGGGACGCTGTTTTGCCAATCTAATCGTTTAAAGAAGAGAAGCGGTATCATAATCCGAATTTTTCATCGAAATATCGTAAAAGCGAACAGCACACTTTTTCATCAGAGATTTAGCATTAACTAACTGTGTTTGTGGACTGCAAATGCTACCAATACAAACTTTTTCAACTAATTGAGTGGACCGAAATGAAACTAACTTTTATCAGTGAAAAGAAAAGTTATTTGACGCCTATTTCTTTGCAGTTTTAATGATGTCTTGGAGAGGAGCAAAAATCTAGCTTTATCGCGACTTCAGAAAAGAGAGAACAGATTGCTCTTCCAAAGGTCAGCAAACTGGCAGAAAGAAAACTGTGGGTTTCCCCCCCCCTACTTTCTTCTTTCCCCAAGAAAAGATACTTTCATCTTGACTTAACAGTTTCTAGTTTCGGAACCAACACGAGAATGGAAAAGGGAGAAGAGAAATGCAACTTTAGTTTGCCTACTCAAATCTGCATCAGTTGAAGATCAAGGTCAGTGAACTAATAAAATTAGGTCATCAAAACGGAACTTTTTCTTCCTTCTCTCAATCTCACGGACATTGGATGATATTAGAAGAATAAATCACAGTAATGATATGCTTAAACTCATGGATAATGGGTGTGCATGAAGTGTTTTTATGTGTGTTTTTAATTAGTGGCTGCAAAGAGTGTGAATAGTGAGTAGTTTTATTTGTTTTGATAGAAGAGGATATTATTATATGTGAGTAAAAATTTCTTTTAAATATTGATTATTATTTTCCCGTAAAAATAGTAAATAACCTTATAAAAAATAAAAATAATAAAAATAAATAAAATTATAATAAAATTGTAATTATCAATTTTCGTGATCTTGAAAAGTTATTTTGCTATTTTCTTCTGTGTGAATATTTATAATATGATATCATTTCTCAATGTCATGAAACAAAAAATAAAACAAATAAATAAAAATAAATATAATAAAATAAAAATATATAAATTTTTCTTATGACATTTAAAAATATTATTTCAGTGTTAATTTTTTTTATGCTTGAAGTTAAAATTTTGCCTTCCGAATTATAATAATAGTTAATATAATTATTTATATTATCTGCGTTTATTTCAATGTGTATTATTTCGTGTTGATATTTATATTGATCATACGTTCCACGTTCATATACCATATTACGATTACGCACGCGATACACGTACCATATTACCATAATAAGATATCATATTATGATACATGTACCATATTATGATATCCACATTCATATACCAGCACATAATATGAACGTGGTGTGTCCTGATTGGCTTGACGCTGCAGGCACACATGCTTCTACTAGCGTTTAAAAGTATAAATGGTGTCAATTTGGCTTGGTTTGCTGTCTAGTGCATTTTTTCAAGATGGATTAATTTCTTTTAAGTTTAAAGTTCTTTAATTTTGCGGTATGTTTCAACTGAAGTTCTTTTAGCTTCTGGAAGTTTCCCGGTCATTGTGTATGTCGACATGTGTTGAAACAACTGTAGTTGTGAGAACATTAGCGATGCGGCATAATGTTTTCAAGAAGTATGGAACTGTGTTTTAGTGTGCTGGACTGTTTTATTATGAAGAGAGAAATTTTTCCGTCAACGCAACTATGCTTATTAGAAGTTGTTTTCATCCTGTTAACCTCAAGGGGGTAACAATTTTCTTGGTAGGCCATTGCTATTTGTATTAAAGAGTAAATTTATTTAAAAATGAAAAGGCAATAAAAATGTTAATTTCTTATCAGTCATTTTATTCAAGTTAATTTTTTTTCTTGGTTAACTTTGAAACGTTATTTGTTAAGTTTGAAATTTGCTTTTTTATTGTTAAAATATATTTATTGAAGCACAGTTTTTCTATTTATTCTTGTTTTTACTAATATTGCTTTTATGATATAGGACAGGAATGAAAATAAAGATGTTTTATGTCTTTAAAAATCCCGTCATTATTGTTGTTAAATTGCGTTAATCAATTAAACTTTCAAATTTTAGCTTCCATTAATAGAAACTTTTTAAATCACATTTTTTTCAGTGAACACTGATAGATTGGAGTAGAAGGCTGATTTTTATACCAACTATGTGAAAAATACCAGAGTCGGGAATCGAACCCGGACCTTCTGCTTAACGCGCAGATGCTCTAACCACTGAGCTACCTTGGCTGATAACCAGCTTGGCATTCCACACATAATATACGTTGGTAAGGTCACCAAGTCTGCAAATGCAGCTACATCAAGTGACAATACTAATCATGGCACAACTCCAATAGACCACGAAATTTTAATTTAGAATTTAATTTCCGCGTGTTAAGCGGAAGGCCCGGGTTCAATTCCCGGCTTGGGTATTTTTCACATAGTTGATATAAAAATCAACCTTCCACTCCAATCTATCAGAAATGCCTTTTCAGGTTGAGGATCAAAATTTCTAAATTAAAATTTCATGGTCTATTGGAGTTGTGCCATAATCAATATTGTTACTTGATGTAGCTGCGTTTGCAGACTCAGTGACCTTGCGAACGTATATTATGTGAGGAATGCAGAGCTGATTATCAGCCAAGGTAGCTCAGTAGTTAGAGCATCTGCACGTTAACAGAAGGTCCGGGTTTGATTCCCGGCTCTGGTATTTTTCACATAGCTGGTAGAATCCTTCCACTCCAATCTATCAGAAATGTATTTTTGATAAATTTATTATGTACATATTTTATTACATATATAAATTATTCAGGTAATATATTATGGACGAGTTAAATATGAATCTGCAGCATCTGTCAGATATATACTTGCATCAGGTCTGTAAAAGTCCAGTAACCTCCTAGAAAGGAGTTTTTTAATAGTCTTGTTGACCATGAATTATTTTTAAAAAACATCTGTAACAAAAACGTGTAATACAATTTCTTTAGCACTTTCCATAATAGACAACCCTTAATTTTATTTATTTAAGCTTGCTGATTATGATAATCATAATGGATTTTCAATACTAGAAATTGTTTCCAGTGCACTTTAGGGACCAAGAGTCTAACTGAGGGTTCCTTTTAAAAACTTCATTAGGTTTATTAAAAAAAAAAAAAAACTCATTTTGGATTTTTTGCCAATGGTTAAGTATTTGTTTTTACTTTACTCACCATTTTTTCATGTATTTCTTGTGCCAATAATTAAATTAGACAATTCAGCAATCACTAAAATTCAATGTTTTATAAAAGTTTATTCTTGAAAAATCAACAAATTTCCTGTTTTCTTTATGTCTAATTTTCAAAATGTGTAAGAATTCTGCAGCTAATTGATGAAAAGCAGGATTTTTCTTTTGCTGCTGCTTAATTTATGATCAATTCCTGAAATACATAAATTTCATTTCACTTTATTGTATTTATTCACCACATGGTGAGCATAAATGAATATTTTCAGGTCTAGATCTATTCATGCTTTTTAGTTTCCCATCATACTAAAGGGTATGGGAAATTTAAATAATTCTAAAAATTTTAGCCCCCCCCCCTTTTTTTAAACGTATTCTGAAGCATAAGGAATCCAAAAATCAATGTGGTGTCTGTCTGTAGGATGTCAGTATGCTAGTTGGTTAAGTCTGCATACAAGATATTTCAAGAACAAATTGGTCGAAAGAGGTCAGACCAAATTTAAAGTATCCCTTGTGACAATCACAAGAACTCTATCGAATTGCAACATTCTAATTTAAAAACTTCACAAGTTATTCGAAATTTACAATTTTCTTAACAGGGGAGAAAGGGTGAATTTTCACTTAAACATGCATTAAAAAGAAATATTTTTATTGTAAAGATGTCAGACCAGCTTTAAAATATCAGTTGTGATGTTAGAATGAAAATCATTAACTATGAAAATTTAAATTTGAAAACTTTCTAGGTTAGAAATATTTATTCATGAATTCATCAACCGTGAATATTCATTTTAAATAAATTGGAGTGTAAAGGTTGATATTTTTATTTACCAACTATGTGAAAAATACCAGAGCTGGGAATCGAACCCGGGCACCTCTGCTTAACGCACAGATGCTCTACCCACTGAGCCACCCTGGCTGATAATCAGCTAGGCATTTCTCACATAATATACATTGGTAAGGCCACCGAGAGAGAGAAATGCCTAGCTGGTTATCAGCCAGGGTAGCTCAGTGTCAGAGCATCCATGCGTTAAGCGGAGGTGCCCGGGTTCGATTCCCGGCTCTGGTATTTTTCACATAGTTGGTAAATAAAAATATAAACCTTTACACTCCAATTTATTTAAAATGACTTTCTAGGTTATTTTAAAATTTACGAATTACATGACATAGTAGATTAGGACAAAATTTCATATAAGCGTTCATTTCAAAGACATATTTTCATTGTAAAAATGTCAGATTACTTTTAAAATATCAGTTATGATGTAGGCATGAACATCATTGACCGTGAATTTCCTAACTTTAAAAATTCATAAGCTATTCGAAACTTATAAATTTTCTTAATAGGACAGAATAGAAAAAAATTTCACTTAAATGTCAATTTTGAAAAAGGTAGGAGAAGAAAGTTACATGTGTACTCTATGATTTCAATTGTGCTTTATTTTTAAAAAAGGAGAGGGGGGGGGGTGATAATCATAACATAACATTAATGAATTTATGAGTTTTTAAATTTATTGCTATTTCATAACATACATGATTACAATTACATCAATAAAAAAGATTACAAATGTATAATTATCTTTAAACCTGAAAATTAAAAAAAAATTAAACAAATTTATACAAATTCTAATGACAGAAACTATTGGAGGCAAATTTATACGAGGATTTTTACTTACTCTTTTTCTCCAATATAAAATGCATTGATTTTAAAGGCTTCTTCTAACCATTCTAATAATTTGTGACTGAATTCACTTACATCCTTAAAAAAAAAATAATAAAAATTAAATTTCATATTTATAAAATAAAGTAAAATAAATATCTTAGAATGCTACACAGAATTTTACATAAAGTTCATAAATAAACAAGTTTAAATTTCTTTGTGACCCTTTGTTGTTGAAAGAGACAATCATCTTTTTACTCCATCATCAACTGTTAAAATAGGAAATTATTTTGTCGGCAATCAACAAAATTCATCTTTTATAAAATTGATTCCTAAAATATGCCTATTATATGTATATTTATTGCTGGATTTTTGTAAACTGTCCATTTTTAAATTTGCTGATTTTCATAAAGTATCTGATTATGGAACCTTTCTACATAGACCTCCCTATTCTCCCTCATTTTTATTCTGTTTTGTTTTTTATTAGTTTTCATTTGTAATTATGGAGTGGAATTTTTCGTTTACAAACTGGACGCTCAAAACATTTCAAAATATATACAAATTTTAAAATGAAGGAAAAAATTACATTTTTTTAGTGTCCCTTAGCAGTAAGTAGAGATGGATTATACAGATAGGACTTATTTATCAAGTGTATTTAGATTTTCCTTGGAATGTTCTCCTATTTAAGAAAAAAGTTTAAAAGTACCCATTCTGTGAACTTACATTCACTTTGTAAAAAACTTATTCAGTAAGTAGATGAAATTTATATTTTTATTTTTAGTGAGCAAAGTTACACATAGATGCATTATATTATCAAGTTAACATATCACAACAATTCTTCCTATTTAAGTTGTTTACTTTAAAAAAAACACTCAAAAGTTAAAAAATATATCAAAGAATGAAACTAAATCCATCTCCTTATATTATTAAAATCTGTACGCGCGTGTGTGTGTGTGTGTGTGTGTGTGTCTGTGTGTCTGTGAGAAACGGCTTGAAACAGAAAAGGCTCCGCCGCTAACGGTCGCACGGACTTCGAACAGGTACCGACGGACAGAGAATTTATCGCAGATCTGGGTTATCTAATTTGCTAAACGATGCGACCCTAATTAGCGGAGATTTTAATTAAAATGTCGACCATTGTCTAACGAAAAAACGATTCGAAATCGCAGGCGACCGCCATTTTGTTACAGAAGAGCCTACCTCGAAAGAAAAAGCAATGAGGGAAATTTTCGAGGGTTTTTGAAAAGCGATCGCTTCCGATCTGTTGGAAATATCGAAAATACACCTGTACGAGGAGAAAGAGCATTTATTACCGATTCTTACGGTACAATTTTTTTTAAAAAATACAGATTTTTTATATTTTTAAAAAAAGTTTTAAAAAGGGTCTAAAATTTCGTTTTTTCGCGGTCGTCTTTTTTGAAACGCCCTGTACGACAGGGTAACAATTCCATTTTTTAACAACTGGTATATAAAGAAAGGCCATTTAATCCTCTTTCGAACCATATAAACATTTTTACAAAATACGGATTACCGATCCATATTTTTAGATTTTACGAAACATCGATTTTTTCGCAAAATATTTTATAACTCAAAAGCGTTTAGAGATAAATCATTTCTTTTTTTTTTGTATATACATCTCGCTTTCATAATTTAACTCCCAAAAGATTGAGAGAAAATTTCAAAAACTGAATGAGTTATAAATTTTTTCATTTTCAGTATCGCGGCAGTCTTCGATGAAAAAACCATTGCAAATGCTTTACTTCATTCCGAAATGAAAACCGTAATCAAATCACCATAGCAACCATTTCAAAGAGATTCATTTCTCCACGGAAGCTAAGGAAAAAAAGAAAAAAAAACAGCGAGGTCACATGTATTGGTTCGGCGATTAAAAATTGCAATATTCTAATGCGCGTATTTCAATTTCTAATTACGATTAATTTATTTTTTATACATCATTGGAAAGATATTTTAAAGTTCTTTTTTTTACTTAAAGTTTTCAACAGATTTACACGATTTGAGGTGTCATGAATTAATTTTCTTCTGTATCTCAGCTACTAATTAAAATAATTTCATAAGTAATACATCATTAGAAAGCTTTTTTGAATTGGAATCAAACAGTGGAACACAGAAATTTGTACCGCCAGATGGCGCTGTAATATTTTCAAATTTCAATATTTCAATTTCTAATTATGATTAAATTATTTTTAATGCATCACTCGAATGATATTTTAAAGTTCTTTTAAATTATCGAAAATTTTCACCAGATTTATACGTTTTGAGGTCTCCTGAATCATTTTTCCTTTATGGCGCTGTAATATTTTCCAATTTCAATATTTCAATTTCTAATTATGATTAAATTATTTTTAATACATCATTCGAAATATATTTTAAAATTCTTTTAAATTATCGAAAGTTTTCACCAGATTTACACGTTTTGAGGTGTCCTGAATTAGTTTTCTTTTGGATCTCAGCTACTAATTAAAATAATTTCATAAGTAATACATCATTAGCAAGCTTTTTTTAATTGGAATCAAACAGTGGAACACAGAAATTTGTACCGCCAGATGGCGCTGTAATATTTTCAAATTTCAATATTTGAATTTCTAATTATGATTCAATTATTTTTAATACATCATTCGAAAGATATTTTAAAGTTCTTTTAAATTATCGAAAGTTTTCACCAGATTTACACGTTTTGAGGTGTCCTGATTACGTTTTCTTTTGCATCTCAGCCAAATGAGTTAGATCGTTCAAAATTGGTATATGTAGGTTAATTAAGAGGGCCTGAAAGGGTGGAGAAGAAATAGGCGTGCACCGCGCGCGCGCAGCGCGCAAGCGACTGCGCTGCCGAAGGCAGTGGGGACCTGGTGCGAATTTTTCCCCGATCAGAAATGATTTTTTTTAGGGGGCACGAACGCTCAGGGAAGGAATACGTGCGCGCAGCGCATGTATCCCCGAAGTTGCGCGCGCGCAGCGCGCACGGGACTGCGCTGCCGAAGGCAGTGGGGACCCGGTGCGAGTTTTTACCCGATCAGAAATGATTTTTTTTTTTAGGGGGCACGAAGGGTCAGGGAAGGAATACGCGCGCGCAGCGCGTGTATCCCTTAAGTTGTGCGCGCACGGTACTGCGCTGCCGAAGGCAGTGGGGACCCGGTGCGAGTTTTTACCCGATCAGAAAAGATTTTTTTTAGGGGGCACGCAGGGTCAGGGAAGGAATACGCGCGCGCAGCGCGTGGGGATCCGGCCCGACTTTTTACCCAATCAGAAATGATTTTTTTTTTTTAATTTCTTTTCTTAACACTAAAAGTTTCTGTTAGTGATTCTTTATTTTTAGTGATTCATTTGAAAATACTGACCCGCTAGCGGGCGAAGCCAGCTAGTATATGAATTAAAATTTGATTGTTAATTTTTAAACAATTTCTTTAGAAAGGGTAAAAATAATCCCCCCACCCCAATCAGCCAGTGTCCAACTGTGATACCACTATTTCCACTGCACGCTATTTTTTATTTTTTGAAATTTATATCATTTAGGTTTCTCTTCATCTTTTTTGTTGCTATTATTTCTATTCACAAATAAAATATGTGGCTCCAATATTTGATAACAAAGAGGGATATTCATGTAATGAGTTTCTAAGAACTTTTAAGATCTGCATGAACCTTGATAATGTTAATATACTTTATTATAATATATAACTGAGAACTTTTTGTTGAGATAAAAATCTCTACAAGAGACAAAATTTACGGAAAAACTAAGATCTAAGACAAACCTGCTGAGAATCTGTTCCACCACTATCTGGGAATGCTTCTTTTAATTCTTCAAGTGCATGTGAAGGGTCGACATATTTTCGCTTTGAACAACAAAGAAGAGCAAATAGTTTACGTAATTCTTGCATAAATAACAAATTCCTTTTTTCCTGAAAATACATTAATATTTTTATTATAGAAAACAAGTTAGCAATAATATATATTTTACATAAACTACCAGGAAAAGAGATAATAAGTACTTTAGAGAGAAAAAAAGAGAGAAAAAAATTTTTGGGCAAGGTTTATAAGAAGTGTAAAAATTATACAAGTTACACTTCTTACATACAATCAACTAATCATACAATCAACAGAAAAAGCATACAATCTAGTAGACTTATTTTAAATCTTTCGTTAAAAATATAGATTTATAATTTTAAAATGCAAAAAATAAATTAGAAAAACTGAAATTAGATAATATTCAAATAACGTGTTTTTATATTAATAAATTGCATTGGTCATACTCAAAAAAATAAACAAATACAAAATACTTACTTTAGCACCTGTTGCTGAAATGTTCCAGCTTTGAGGAGAATAGCTCAGGACTAATTTTCTAAAAACTGGCAAATGAAAGAGAGACTAAAACAAGAGTAAAAAAAAAAAAAAAAATTAGGAACACCACGGAATAATGATGAAAAAAAAAAAGAGTCTAAATTATTTCAAGTAAAATTTATTCACAATAGTAGTAAATATTAGCGTATAATATTGAGTACTATTAAAAAAATAAATAAAATGCTTGTTCCATATAATAAAGAACACACTAACATTACTGATTATATAAAACTTGACACATATGCAGACTATCAAGAATATTTTATATATTTCAAAGATTAAAAATTGTGAAAATATAAAAAGATATGGTGTCTCTACGGATTAAGGCTGATTGATTACATGTGGGTCCTAGGCCTAGATTGCCCTCTATGAAAAATAAGAAATTTTTGTTTTTTTTAAATAACAATTCATGAATTTGCATGTTAAATTTTAAAAAGCTGGAGTAACTTCAGCTGATATTTTGCAATTAACGCTTGTTTAAATAAATTTAAATGAGAAAAGTCATTAAATAAACAAAAGGGAAAAACATTGTGGGTGTTTGAGTATTTCGCCCTAAGCTGTGCGCTGCTGCTGTTTAGGTCCTAATATCCAAATTCTGTTCCTATAAAAGAACTATAAAACAAGCTCACAATATCAAATATATATATATATATATATATCTAAGTCATTTAGCATTACTAAAGTGAATAGTTTGTGCCCATAGACTAATGTATAAAAATCCTACTTAATTTTGTATAACAGTTAAAAAAAAAAAAAGTAGTAGTCCTACATTTATGTATCTTTTTGTGATTTTTGCTATGTTTAAAACATGCTTATCTTAATCAAATCTAGAATTTAGATGTAAGCGCACTTCAAATAATTCTGAGTCTGTAGTCCTTAATGAATAAGAATTTTTCTTTGTGTCCTTGTAAAGGAACTGTATATCCTACATTCCTCAAAATCTATACAAATCACAAGATGGTGATCCATAACATACTTACCAACTTATTTAAATTTTAAATGAAGCACAACATAATTATAAAATAAATTGAAAGACCTTACTTAGGCTTCATCTTCTGCAAGAAGCTTTTCGTGGGAGGATCCTCCCCCTTTATCAATTGCAAACTGTGCTTGTGGGCCTTGGCTATTTATAGCTTTACTTCGTTCTTCTAATAGGTAGCGCCACCGCGGATCTATTTTGGCGAGATGGATCTATTTTGACTCTTTTGACCACGAGTCTGCCAAAATAGATCCGCAGTGGCGCTACCTATTAGAAGAACGAAGTAAAGCTATAAACAGCCAAGGCCCACAAGCACAGTTTGCAATTGATAAAGGGGGAGGATCCTCCCACGAAAAGCTTCTTGCAGAAGATGAAGCCTAAGTAAGGTCTTTCAATTTATTTTATAACATACTTACCAACTTTCAGTTCAATAGGATAAGACATTTAGGTGCAAATGATTACAATATTTCTCTACCCACAGCCACTGCTAAAATGGGTTTTCCTAAAAACTTTGTGCTTTCTATTTTATATGCTTAACCATGTCTCTGTCAGTACATTATAAGAAAAAAAAAGATGTGTACACTATTGTGTATATTAACAAAAAAATTATAAAATAATAAAAAACAATAAAAAAGGTGGTGGTTGGGTGGGCAGATGTTGTAAGGCTGGATGGTTGGGTGGATTTGTGAAATTAAATTAAAAAAAAAAAAAGCAGAAGGCTTGTTGCATTTACTTTGTATTACTATGCAAACTTTCTTTTTCCTGTAAAATTTCAGTTTCTTCCTTTTTGAATTGTCAACTATTCTTAAAATTCTAATTATACTTTTTAACACAATGTAATAAATCAGTGAATTTCATTGTTGCTTCGTGGTTTCATTGTTATTCATCTGCTTTGAAATTTTGCTTTTTCAATCCATATGACTCCTATTCTGGTCGTGGCAGGCTGAGTGAGTGTTGCCGGCGTGAAACTAGATTAACCCCACAGGCAAGTCACAAGTCTTGCCACCTGCCTCCCTCCTTCCTATCTTATGTTTCTTAAATTATTTTTTCATAAATTTTGATAAAGTTTATGGTTTTAAGTTAAGATTTGTTGTGTTACTTTATTGATTCGTTTGTTTTGCAGGCTGTTAATTAATAAATCTGGTTTCTTTACATTAGTGTATTTCATCCACTGATAAATTTTTTTTTTAATCTTACTGGTCATTGGTGTTTCAATGATCTTGTATCTGTTGCTTGGCTTCTACTATGCTTAATACAACATCATTTTTATATTAAATTTATATACTTATACAAAAATTTATATTATCTCTAATTAATTTTCTGAGCATAATGTAAAATACTTCTTAAATTTTTGATTTATTGAGGTGTTTATTCAAAATAATGATTAAGAAGGAAGAATAATTAAAAAAATAATCTGGTGTCACTCACATGAATTTCTCTTACCCTGAAATTTAATACTATAACTACAAATTGGAGATTAAGGGTTAAGATAACATGTACTGAAAACTATGTTAAAACAATTCAAATTAGGCTTCAGAACAGTTTTATTTGACAAATAATCAGGGTTGTCAGATTTGCTGCCCGGGTAGATACCCATTTTCCCCGCTGGGCTGGGTTTTTTACTCTAAAAAACTCATGGGTTTTTGGGGGAAAATGGGTTAAAAAAAAAATAAATAAAGGAATTTTATAATATTTAAGCTCTTTTAAAGCAATAATCCACAGTAAAATACTTCTTTACATGAGAACTTTATATACAGGAATATCAATCAATATTTAATTAATTATTTTAAATTTTCTAATTCAGAATTGAATATACTAAGAAATAATTTAAAGTTATATAATAACGGAAAGAAAAAAAAAAAACAATTGCAAGGTAATAGAGAAAGATAAGTTTGCATTCGTAATTTAAAAGCAAAAGTTTATCTTTTTTATTAAATAATGCAGAAATGGTGGGAAGATAACAATGCCATGGAGCACAATAAAAATACTTTAATGAAGGTTTACTGGTGGTTAAAAATGGTGGAAGCTAAGGGGGAAAAAAAAAAAAAAGAAAAAAGAAAAATAACTCTACGGTGGAGGAAAAATTCGTTTTTTTGGCAATCATTGTACGAAATTCCCTGACTTTTCCAGATTCTGGCTAAAAAATACAAATTCCCTGACTTTCATGGTCAATTTTCAGATTCCCTGACTATTCCAGGTTTTCCAGGTAGCATGGCAACCCTGTTTCAATAAATTCGTCAAATTTATACAACAACAACAAAAAAAAATTATGGTTTACCAGTATTTCCCTTATTTTTCACAAAATAATATAATGGGTAAAAGTAAACAACATGGAATTCGCAACGAAATATCGCAACAAAATTTGAATTACATACTTACATATACATTTGTAAGTAATGTGTATTTATTTCAATTAAAATGGAATGGAATTAAGAATTCATTTACATGATTTTTCAAATTTTGTGATAAAAGTTATAATTCCCTTAAAATTCTGAACAATTTTGCCTTTTAAAAATGTATTTTAAAAATTATTACTTGAAATTTACATTAAAAGCTACTAAAAACCATTTTTAAAATCACCTTATGCTTCGCCTTAAACATAAGGTGATTTTTAGTTAGTAGTTTTTAATGTAAGTTTTGCCTTTGATCATAACTCTCTATTTTATGAAATAAATGACATATTTGGAAATAATTTACATCAAATAATATATATAATTTATTCTTTTTGAAAAGAATTACTCTAAAATCGTGTAGTTTGAAACTGTGTAATTCAGGGGAAGTAGAAATAAAATAGCTTAAAGCTATTAACCCCTTCCACTCCAGGGACGTACGTGCGTACGTCCTAGTGTTAATGGCCATTAATACCATGGACGTACGTGCATACGTCCAAAGAAAGTATACGATACTATTTCAAAATTATAATCTGGTATTTCAGACATTTACACTACAGCTAGCCTGGAGCGGAAGGGGTTAAGTAGCTTATACAAGATGGTCTGGTAATGAGTGTATCAATTAGAAGAATGTTTAAGGCAAATACTATTTAATTTTTGTTTGTGTCCACCTATATTGATAACTAAATTTAAAAAGTATATATATAGGTATGTATTATATGATTTGAGATTAAGTGAAACTGGATGAACCATGTGAATATAAAATAATAAAAGAAAGAACTACTTTTGTTTCAATAAAAGTAACATCAGGCAAACTTACTGCACATTTCTGCAGATTACAAATTTTGTTCTTTTTGTTCATGACTTTTGATAGAATCAAAAATTAATTTAAAAAAAAAATGTTTGTACCTAAGTTGTATTGAACTATTCAGAAATCATTATTTTCTGTTGATTATGTGTAAACATGTTAAAACAATACATGTACAGTATTATCAGTTTTATTGATCAAAAATGCTGGTTTAGTATTTGCTGAACTATATATGTTCTCATATAAAACAAAAAAATATATATACTATACATTATTAATTTTTTGGAAAAAGAAATTCTATTTTCCCCAAAAAACCCGGGTTTTCTACCCATAAAACCCGGGTTTTTTAATAAAACCCACCTGGGCTGGGTTTTTTACAAAAAACCCGGGTTTTTTACAACCCTGCAAATAATCCCCCCATTTCATTATTGTATCTACATTTTTATAGAATTCAAATCTGTTACTAAGTTCAAAAGTTCATTTAAAATTATTCAGACAACTTTCACACGCATCATTCTTTGAAACTTATCAATCTTAAACAAACTTTTCTAGAAACAAACGTATTAATTTTGAAATACATCATTTGGATCGTCTGAAATTATTTGTTTTTAATTTACTCTAACACAGACAGACAAAGATCAAACTATAAAACTTGACTTTGATATTCAGGAAGCCTTGTAAATATACAAAAGTTGTAAATATACAAAAAAAACCCAAGTGATGAATAGTTAGCATAAAGAAATACATTATTTACTATATGGCTATGAGGAATGAATTTTAATTCCTGAGCAGCTTTTCTGGTCATAGTAAAATATTATAGTAAAGCACTTCCATTAATGAATAAAAAAAAAATGTGATGGCTTAAATGTTGGGAGCCCTGAATGTTATGTACACATCACATGGTGCACATACATATAATCCTACATTAATAACACACGGCACAATCTAAAGTACACTTCCATCAACAGGGTTCCCACTCAGTTTCAAAAATTAAATTTCCTGACTTTTCGAAGTTTTCCAGGTCTACTTTTAGAAAATTCCAGTCACAAAATTTGATTTGTGACATAAAAAATAGTTCACGGCATAAAACATAACATAGCTCACGACATAAATTGAATGCTCAAAAAGCATTTTACAGGTTTATAGAATCATTTTTCCAGGTTTTGGGGCAATATTTGCAATTTTCCCTGACATTTTTCATTGATTTTAAATTCCCTGACTATTCCAGGTTTTCCCTGATCCGTGGGAACCCTGCATCAATTTTCAAGTATTATCACATTATAATCTAGTTAATTTGTGTAGCCCTGTAAACGAACAGGGAATGATTTCTATACCATATATATATATTCTACATGAAACATGTTTTTTTAACGGATATTCAAAATATATATTCGTTTCATTTGGTTTAGCGCAGTCTGTCTATAGATATTAAACTCTACTTACCTGCAATTTCCCCCATAGACGTAATGTATTTGAAATCTCTTGTGTGTCCCTGTACACAAACCATTTGCTTGATCTCAACGAAAAGTTTACTGTAGCATCCCTATATGATACACATTTAGAATACCAAGTTTGAACTTTCTGCTATAATTTGTTTTTGAGATTTGCTGATAACAGACAGACCCAGACACACACAGACCAACTGCAAAAAAACATGATTTTTGGATTCATGTTACCTCAAAACATGTAAATATAAAAACTGAATTTTGAAAATTTGTACCACAAACAGTACTTTCTCTTTATGGGTAAGAAAAAGTAAATAATATGGTGTGTCACTTACAAGATTTTCTCTTACCCTGAAATTTAATACTATAAATACAGGTTGGAGATTAAGAGGTAAGATAACGAGTACTGTTATGTAAACCTATGTTAAACAATTCAAATTTGCTTCAGAAGAGTTTTATATGATAATTAGTTCTGTGTGAGGGGGGCTACTGCCCCCCTCAACCCACCCATTTCCTTAATGCACTTACATTTATATAGAATTTAATTCTGTTATAAAAATTCAAAGTTTACTTTAAATTATACAGACAATTTTCACATGCCACATTTCTTGAAACTTATCAATGTTGATCAAACTTTTCCAGCAACAAACTTATATTAACTTCAAAATACAACATTTGGATCTTGTAATATTATCAGTTTTTAAATTACTCTAAGAAATACAGACAAAGATCAAATTTTAAAAAAACTCGACTGCGGTAATCAAGAAGCCTCAAAACATGTAAGTATACAAAAAACAGGCGATGAATATTTAGCTTAAAACATACATTATTTACCATATCTCTATGAGGAATTTATTTCATTTCCTAGCAGCTTTCCTGGAAATGGTAAAATATTATTAGTAAAGCACATCCACTAACAACAAATAACTAGTGTGTTGTGGCCACTACATGACTTTCTTCTATATTTTCCTATACAAATTCACTCAGGAAAAATAATTCATTTAAAAAATTATCTTCCATGATAATGCAGACGATTTCCATATTAGAGAAGTAGTATAACACTAAATATCCAAAAAAAGTAATTTATTTTCAATATTACATTAAAAAAAATTTTTTTGTTGTTGTTGTTGTTGAAAATGAAAAAAAATTTATAACTTTATTTTAAATTATCGCAGATACAGGTTGCAGATTAATAGGTAAGATAACGAGTACTGTTATGTAAACCTATGTTAAAACAATTCATATTAGGTTTCTTAAAGAGTTTTATATGATAATTAGTTCTGTGTGAGGGGGGCTACCACCCTCCTCAACCTCCCGTTTCATTAATGCACCTACATTTATATAGAATTTAATTTGGTTATTAAAAAATAATTCTCTTTTTAAAAAATAATTTATTAAAATAATTTTAAAAAATTATCTTTTATGATAAGGCAGATGATTTCCATATTAGAGAAGTAGTATAACACCAAAATTTAAAAAAAAAAGTTATTTTATTCTCAATATAAAAAATAAAAAAAAAAAAAAATTGTTAAAAGTAAAAAAAATCGATAACTTTGTTTTAAATTATCGCAGATCGATGGTTCAACCATTCATTTTAAAGGTATTGGCGAGCTCTTTTGAAAGATACCCATCATGAAAATTTACTCCCCCCCCCCCCCCCAGGGTTGGAGGCGAGGTTTCTACATACACAAAAAAATTTTCCCAGTTTACTATCTCTATTACAAAAAATATATATTCGTTTCATTTGGTTTAGTGCAGTCTATAGATGTTAAACTCTACTTACCTGCAATTTCCCCCATAGACGTAATATATTTGAATACTTTTGAGTGTCCCTGTACACGAACCATTTGCTTCATCTCAACGAAAAGCTTAGTGTAGCATCCTTATATGATACACATTTAGAATACCGAGTTTGGAATTTCTGCTACCATTTATTCTTGAGATATGCTGATAACAGACACACAGACCATTTGCTAAAAACATGATTTTCGTATTCAGGGGACCTCAGAACATGTAAATATAACAAAAACTCACTTTTGAAAATTTGATCCTAAAGCAAGACTTTCTCTACCGTAAGGGTAAGAGAAAGTAAAAATTAAAGGACTTTAAATTGTTGGAGTTTTTATGCTATATATTCATATGCATGTAAGTAAACAAATATTTAACACATTAATGATCATTATATTTTACTAATTAAAACATATCATAACATATATTAGTGTATGACACTGCAAATCGTGTTACAGGTGAATTACAGGCAATTTAAATAGAAGTTTGCATAACACAAACAGAATATCACTTATCTCAAATATATTAACAAAAAAAAAAATCTGGAGTGACTCCACTCGACTTTCCGAACATTGAGTAACTAACAGTTTTGTAGATAAAATAAAGAAAGAGGAGTTGCTAAACAAACAAAAAAGAGAAAACCATAACAGAGTGTTTGAGTATTTTTCTCCATATATCACACGAGGTTTTATTTAACGCTACTGAACTTTGAGCCCTTAGATCATAATGATAAAGAATTTTTCGTTGTGTCCCAGTAAAAATCTATAAATGCTAGATTCACCAAAATGCTTATAGTTAGTGCAACAGTGATTTATAATATTCATACAAATTTTCAGCTCAATTGAATAAGGCGTTTAGATGCTATCGCTGGTCTCATAGGCCATAAAGATAAAGAATTTTTCCTTGTGTCCCTGTAAAAAAGCTGTAGTGCTAGATTCACCAAAATCTATACAGTTGGTTCAAATGTGACCTATAACATGTGTACAAATTCTTTGCTGAGATTAATAAGGCGTTTAAACGCTATCACACTTTTAAAAATTTGGCAAAGAATTTTTCTTTGTGTCCCTGTAAAAAAACTATAAGTGCTAGATTCTCCAAAATCTATACAGATTGAGTATCTGTGACCTATAATATGTGTATAAAGTTTTTGCTCAATTAAATAAGGCGTTTAGATGCTATCGCACTTTTAAAATTTTGGTCCCATAGGCCATAATGATAAAGAATTTTTCTTTGTGTCCCTGTAAAAAAACTATAAGTGCTAGATTCACCAAAATCTATAGGGTTTGTACTATGGTGACTTACAATATACGTACCAACTTTCAGCTTATTCGAACAAAGCGTTTAGACGCTAGCGTGTTCACTCACAGACATACACACATACATACATCATCGTAAAAATAGTGAAAATGGACTCGTTGGACCTCGAAACGTATAGAAACATCAAAATCTCGAATTCGGATTTTTGACATGATTACAATACTTTCCTCACTATAGTGTTCGGAAAGTAATAATTAAACATTAACTTACCTGTATAACAGCAGAAAACCAACAGGTATTTCCAACATTTTTTAAACCTACAGGCCAATCCCCGTTTCTCTTCCTATCGTGAGGATTAACAGGATCTTGCCAAGCTTCTCCACGTTTTCTTTTAGTTCCAACAGCTTTTGATTCAGCTAAACTTGCTTCAACCACCCTATAATAATTTCCAATATTGAAAAAAATATTCGAGACAAAAATAGAAATTGCGCATAAAACAATATTTTATGTTTTTACGCTTATTATAAATTATGAATTTGCAAATAAAATAGCGTATAGCATACTTAAAATTTTTACAATCTATGTGTTTATTAAAATGGGAAAAGGTGAAGGAACATTGGGTTTTACATTAATTTGTGATGTTTAATTAGACATTTGAAAATATTTTATCATAGATGAGATGAGGTAAAAAGAAATGTGCCTACTAGATATTAAATATAATTTAAATAATTGAGGGGATTTTTTTTTATACTCCATTCATAGTAATAAAATTAACATATGCTATCAGAATGTTTAAAAGCATGTTTTCTGTAAAAATGGTAGACACAGAACGAGTAATTAGATTACAGAACTACACAAAATAATTCTGATATATTATGCAATCATTTGGTATCTAATTTATTGCAAGCATGTAAGTGTTACAAAGAATTAACACAAGATTGTGAGTTAGAAGGAAATATATATACACACATTATATGTATAGAAAGGATATAGATAAAAATACAACAAAAAACAGATTTATAACAAGCATGTATGAGTTAGGGTGGAATGCGCTTTAACCCACTAGTTGGCTTTTGAATTGGCGATAAAGATGCCAAAGTTGGCAACCTGGATGTTTTTAAGTCATCGAATAATCAATCTATGAAATGAGTCAAGCTTGATATTTCAAAGCTGTAATGATCTTGAATTCTCATGCATCTGATTGTTTTCAAATAAAATTTTGTGCATTTTAAAGATTCATGGAGACTGAGGTTTAACTAATAATGTAATTTTTGTTTCCATCATGTAGACAAAGCGTACAGACATGTGTATTATCAGGTTGTAACATATGAAATGTCCGATTCTCACCCGTTAAATTTTTGATATTTGGTTCCTTATAAACTTTTTTGATACAGTCGTTAATTATGTATTGTAAAGGCAGAGACTCCGACTCCAATATATCATTGAAAGAGACATTTCAGTACAAAGAAGCAGACAGTCTGGGGCCTAACGGCTCGCAGCGGAACATCTCTCCTTTGTAGAAAGGTATGTCCGTTTCCCTTTGATGAACGTGGGAAGCCGCGTGCCTTGAGAACTTTTCCTTCGAGAAGAATTCAACGCGTCAGAACTGATGATGGAATTTCGAGCGAATCAGGGCCTGCATCTGAGATTTTGTTTTCAGAAAAACACGCCCAATACGAACTGTAATTTTTACGATGAGAGACTAAAAACGGGAGTTCACGTCGGAGTTTTGGAAAGGCAGGAATCCCAGAGCAGGTCGGGCTAGACCTCGGGAAAGGAACTGTTATTTTCTGGAAAAGACTGCAGAAGCGGTCACGGACTGATGAAAATCACTGTGGACTCTATCTGAAATTCCTTCCAGCCTTATACTGTAGAACCCACTATCTTATTGAAAACCATTTCATATCGAGGAAATACAGCAAAATATGTATATATTGTAAATTTCTAAAAATTAATCTAGTTAAATTAAAATTTGGAAAAAATATTAATTCCTTGTTCTGATTAGTCAAGTAAATAATTCTCTTCCACTCTACAAGATACTACAGACTAATAGAATAAAGAAAATTTGGTGGCAGCTCTATCGGATTACAGTATATAGAGAAGAGTGAATCTAAGCAGAAGCGAGGAAAGAGATTCCAGAATTCAGAAGAGATCCTCAGCGTAGACCAGGCAACAACGGAAGCAACGACCGGTTCCTAGTACGGAAGCAGCGTTACGAAGCCCTTCGACGTAGACGGGAGAAGCCAAACAGCGTACGGAGAGCAGTGGCGTAGCGTAGGTTTGGAGCGCCCGGGGCAGTTCAAAATAATGCGCCCCTCTCCTTCCGGTGATGGTGTAAGTGTTAAAGTTAATTGACTGTGTAAGAATCCTAGCCCTGCATAGATTGCCGTCAAGGGGCTGTCTTTTTAAGAGATCCCAACCCGCATTCTCGCAAGTTTCAGTGAAAACCACGGAAAAATCAGAACAGCTCATAGATATAGTAATAAAACATAGATTGGTCAGCGAGAGGGAAAAGGTGATACCTTTTTTTTTTTCGGGAAAAGTCACTCTAATGGCTGCTTTTCCCCGAGTAAATCACACACAGGAATACACACGGATAATTTAGTAAATAAAATTTATGAATAAGTTATTTACTAAAGGTGAATGAAAAACTCCAGATACAGTTTCAAATTCATTTTTCTTCTTATTCTTTTTTTTGAATGCTCTCTAATAGCTGATTTTTAGAACTTTTTTTCGGCATCAAAATTTTTTGCTTGATAACATGGGGATGATAGATCTATATATATATATTACTATATCTATGGAACTGCTAAGTTGGCGAGTACGACCTGAGTTCGAATCGGACACTTCCCTTCTCCTAGCTTCGATAGAAGACCTTCTCGGATGTTAGTGGCTTTCGTCCGTGATTATGGAGTTAAATAAGTACAGAGAAAAAACTAATTTATGAATTATTCAAAAGCTATTTATAAATTCGCAATTTGTTCATAAAATACAATTACTTCCTTTCCAGTCGTCAATACTTTCCTTTTTCATAATTATACAAAATTACATCTTTGTTATCTATGAATAAAAAGGTTTCCAAACAGTAAGAAAAGAAAAAAAAAAAGAACCTTATAAAACAATAAAAGTTATTTCCATATTACAGTTAGAATTATAGCTGAATCATTACATAAATTACACTGTCAAAATATGTAAATCTTTTTCAATTGGAAATATTGATAGGTTCAGTTAGTCTTTCTCTGATCATCGTTGAGCGTTTATATGTATTTTATTAATTTTATTTTTAAAAGCTTCTATCATCTTGCATTGTTAATAGTAATTCTTAAGGGAATTGACAATAAAACAATAACATAACGTTAATTAAACTTTTTTGAAGCTTTTTTTTAGCTATTCAGGGTATTAAAAGTATCCACGTAGAAATACTCAATTCTGAATAGACTTCTTTAAATAAAGTGATAAGTCGTCTAACAAAATGTCATAATTATGGCGTTTAAGTCAAAATATTTGAAACATAAATGCTGAATATATCGAGCAATTTTGTACATCTAACGAAGTTTGAACTTATAGAAAACCTAATGACTCATAAAATGTATTAATTTCTGTTGACTTTTTTTCTTCTTTTTTTAAGTTGCTTAGTTACCAAATGCTTTAAGTTTTTCCCGAATACTATTCTCCATACTATTCCATACTATTCACAAAGTAAGAATACTATGAAGAACTAACATAGAGGCTATAACAGAATAGAAACTATTTGCGTATAAAGTACAATATAAAAAGGCTATTATTTACATATTGTCTTTTAAATGCCTCAGTTTCTTGAGATCGAAGCTCGTTTAATTTTTTTTTTTTTTCGTTTGTGAGGGCAATCTCTATGCAACATTCAACAATAATCTGCTAATATATTAACATTCCATCGACTCTGATACCCCCTTTACATTTCTCGATGACAATGAAATGACTCTTTCTTCACTCACATTGCCTAGACTTTTAGGGAAATAACTGAGATGGGAGTTGAAAAAGTAGAGTTTTAAACTAATTTCTGTCCAAAAAAAAAAAATCTGTCAAAACTGTATGGGATGGAAATTTTTGAATATTCTTTTCTTAATCAGCATCTAGAAACACATCACATCTCATCGCAAACCTGTATTATCGGTATCGGTTTTTTTTTTTTTTTTTTTTTTTCTGATCAGTACTATGTGACAGAATACTTTAATAGTTCAGACTCAAAAATTACGCAGAACCTTCTCAACCTTTTCCATTATTTCTACAGCAGAAGGAGGCCCCACCAGTAGCTGAGTGGTTCTTCTCTCGAAACTGGTAGGTAGGAAGTAACGGATTTGATTTCAAGTCGCGGTCGTCGACCTAACCATTCGGAGTTTTCCGTGGTTTTCTCTGACACTTGCATGTATAAAGACTAAGTTCCCTTAGAAACACCCTCATAGAGGGCATCTCATCCAGGTCATTGTCAATCGGCCTTGCTTTCAAACACCAAAGATCATCTACAACAAAGTGTGAATAATTTAAAGAGCTTGTATTTGCAGCTTCTTCTGAAGTTTCTGGAACCTTATACACTAAGATAAACTCTGCCTTTTTTTTCTTTACGATTTTTATTATAGTCGTACTTATTGTTTAGAACCATGACAAAATTTATCTGTACAATATTTATTATAAAAATAATAATAATAATAATAATAAACTTATGAAATTTATTTGCAATCGCTCGAAAGATGGTGCTGTTGTACCGAGCTCTTCTGGATTTTGTGATAGTTATATAATTTAGCACCTATGGAATGAAACTGTATCTAATTTTATTTATAAGATTTTTAGTATAAAAATACCGTATGTTTATGAAAGTTTTGCGTAGATCGTAATAGATTTTCCTGATTGCATTACCTTGAACTCGATGAGACGGAAATACATCTAACTTTGTGTATGCAATGCCTAATATGAATATTTTTTTTCTTTGGTCAATTTTTAGTAGAAATATTTATTTATATTAATAAATAAAAATGATAAAGAATGTCGCTATCAAAATCTGATTGTAAAAAACTACCCATTTATGGATTTAAAAATTTCAGCGCCTCTTTTCATCAATAATCTTGTTAACAACTGGCAGATGCAAACCTCTTATGGCTTTATTATAAGTGATGACCCTTTTATATTAATTTCTGAACTAACAAATTACAGACGCAAAGGATCCAGTATCTGACTGTAGGGTAGGCTTTTGTTATAAAGATCAGTAAATTAGCGCTTTATGGACGCGAAATAAGAAGGGCCGCTTACAGTCATTGCCATACTATGAATGTATAGAGGCGTAGAGCTCAACGTCTAGTAGAAACTTTGACAACAGTACCCGGCCAATTTATGAATATAAGATGTAAAAATGAGAGGAGAGTTCATTGAAAGTTCGCTCCCACATTATAATAATCACCGGGGAAATAATTTAAAGCTATGATGCGCCTAAAAATGTTTACATTTTCATCAAGAAACTTATGGTTAGTCAGAGATAATTTTAAAAGGGTCTAATAAAATTGTAAAAATTCAGAAATTTATCACAATGATCATTTTTAGTTTTTTAGAAAAAGAGTATTTGGCGCCCCTAAAATTTTGCGCCCGGGGCAAGTGCACCCCTTGCCCCCCGCACGCTACGCCACTGACGGAGAGCCAGTCTAGAGCAGGAGTGACGGAGTGCCCTTTCAAAAGATCAAGAAGAGGAGCACCGATCCCCGGAGTAGTGGTCTTGTGCCTGCTAAAAGTGTGCTCAGCGGAGATGTGCCCACCTTAGATGAAAAACATCAGTAAAGGTAAGGATATTCCGTTCATTCTTGAGAGGCAATTAGTAAAAATAAAAAAAAATTGTTTGTCTTTGTAGATTCTTGCAGAAAATTTTTAATGTTTGAGCGAAATGCTTAATGGCTAAAATTAACAGGTTAGTTAATTAAATTAAATGAAATAATTCATTATTTAAAAGTTTAGAATTGACAAAATAGTTAATTTGTTAAGAGAATTTTAAATTTATGTTGGAAAAGAAAATTTCCTTAACCTTGAAGAAAATTAAAAGGAAGTAAAATTGTAAAAGAAATTGAAATTTAAAAAGAAAGCAGAAAAAAAAGGGGTTCTTGTTATCCCTAAATAGAAAATTCTGAAAATTAAGTAGATATATTTATTATAAAATGGAAGGTTGCAGAAAAACAAACTGTGAATGATATATTTAAATTATATTCATTAAGAGAATTTTCAGAATTTTAAGTTGTGTGTATTTATGGTATAATCTATGGTTGCACAGTGTGAAAGAACTCCTTATTTTTGTGTATATTAATTGTTCTCTTTAAATTGCTTGTAAGCATAAGCTTAAATTGGGTAAAAAGTATTGCAAGATATTGCAGGAATCCGAAAGCCAAATTTGGTATTAAAGTGTGTATTATTTAGTTATTTATTTAAACTGTGCTTGTATTTGAAATTTTAAATAATTGCTAAATGTGTATTGCGAATAATTAGGAAATTGAGAATATTTAGTAAAATTGTGTAGGAAAATTTCAAATCAAAAATCATGGCTGCTTTGCACGAATATTCAAAAGTGGATTTAAAATTTTTAGCAGAAGAATGGGAAGTAGATATTCTGCCCACCGATGGGACAAGGTCCATAATAAAAAAAATTGAACAATCTGCAGAATTTAAATTAGAGGTGGCTTTGGCCCAAATTAAATTAATCAAGGAAGAACGATTAGCGCAAGAAATAAAAGAGGAACGTTTAGCCCAAATTGAAAGTGAAAAAGTACAGAGAGAATTCGAATTAGAACGTCTCAGGTTATCTCAAAGTATAGAAACGACAAGCTTAAACTCTAGCAGAGAAGAGCGGAAATATACTCCCCCACTTAAATCTATTATTCATAAATTTGATGAGTTAAATTCTGACATGGCTTTATATTTAAATCTATTCGAACGTCAAGCGAGTAAATTGGGGTTAGAGAGCTCAGACTATGTAAATCAATTACTTGCTTTGTTACCCACCAAATTAGCAGAACAAATATTAAGACAACCGGCGGATAAATTAGAAGATTTTGATTACATCAAAAATTATCTGTTAGATCGATTTAAGGTTGGCGCTGAGTCATTCAGACAAAAATTTAACAACCACCAGCGATCAAGTGGAACGTCATTTCGAGATTTAGTTTATGACTTGGAAACATTCTTGTTAGGTCGGTTGGAAAAACTAGAAATTGGGGACTTTGAGAGCTTGAAGAAATTACTAATTTGCGACCAGATACAAAAAAGGGCTAGCGCAGAGATGAAAGAGAAGTTTCTAGATTCTTGGGCGAAAGAGACTGATCCCGAAGAATTAGCTATTAAACTAGATGAATTTGAATCCGTTAGGAAAGCCATAAAGAAAAATTGGGTCGGTAAAGAAAAAGATGACCGAAAACCCGATAAAAATAAATTTACATTTTCAAAAGAAAACAAAGAAAAAAAGCCATTTAATTGGCGCGATAGGACAAAATCGCAGGAAAACAAAGGGAAAGAGAACGCCTATGAGAAAAAGAAAGAGATCCGATGTTTTTATTGTTCCGTTGTCGGGCACTACAAAACTAATTGTCCGAAATTAATTAAAGATCAATCAACAGCAGTTGTAAATCAGATAGGAATTACAGACGATTTAGGATCTTGTTTCGCACCTTATTTAGGGGAGGCCGAAATAAATGACGTCAAAATTGCCACCCTTCGTGACAGTGGAGCAAGCTTCGATCTTATAGGAAAACAATACACAAAACCGGAGCAATTAACCGGAGAAAGTATTTGGCTCAAACAGACGTTGCAGAAAGAATTACACTGCCTGCCGATCGCTAGTGTTATGCTTAAGATTGCAGATATTGGGACTGTTAGCACGAAAGCGGCAGTAGTTAACGACTCACTGGAAATGAATCATTATCTTTTGGGTAATCAAACGCATGAAATTATCGAAGGCGCAAAAATGAAAAAACCAGAGTTAATCAACCAAGTAGTAACTCGCGCGAAAAAAAGGCAGAGCGAAAAAGAGGAGAGAGAGAGATTACGAGAATCCGAAACCACTAACGCAGTAGCCGAGATACGGGAAGAAACCCCTATTGTCATTCCCCCCTCTGAGAAAGAGAAGTCTCTAAGCCTTCTAGGGGTAAATAGAGAAAGGCTGAAAGGATTACAGCGTGAAGACGCGACTTTAAATCCGTGTTTTGAAAAAGCGAACAAAGGTAATTCCATTTTAGAAAATGAAATCCTTTTTAGACAATCTAAAACAAATCGCGGGGAGGTTAGAAAACAAGTGATTATTCCTGTAACACTTAGAAAAGACGTAATGGAATTATGTCATTCGAATGTTGGAGGACATCTCGGAGTCACAAAGACGAAAGATAAAATCTTCAGGTATTTCGCGTGGCCAAATTCGGTCAAAGAAATAGAGGAATTTGTATTATCGTGTCACCATTGTCAGGTGATAGGGAAACCTAGAGAGGTAAAGAAAGCGCCTATGAAAAGGGTTCCCATAGTAACCGAAGTGTTCACTCGGTTTTCCGCTGATCTAACGGGACCACTCCCTCTAAGTGAAAACGAAAATAGGTACCTTTTGACAGCTATGTGTTTGTCTTCGAAATATCCGGAGGCCATACCGCTTAAAGAAATCACTTCTCCAGCAGTGATAAACGGGTTCTTACGAATGTTTAGCAGATTCGGGTTCCCGCGAGAGATTCAATTAGATTTAGGAAGAAGTTTTACGAGTGAATTGACCGAGACCTTTTTCGAAAAGTTTGGAATAAAAGTGATTCATAGCTCCATACATCATCCCCAATCCCAAGCGATTGAGAGATTTCACCGCACCGTAAAGCGATTATTAAAAGTGTTATGCTTAGAAAACGGAGCAGATTGGGAGAAAAATCTTCCATTTGCATTATTGTTGTTGCGTACTACCGTGCATCAATCTACCGGATATAGCCCTGCCGTTCACGGCAAAAATCTAAGAACTCCAGAGACAATAATTTTTGAAAAATTATGCGGAATCGAAAACGAGGAACAAACGCCCGTTACTGAATACATCTTTGATCTTATAAATCGGCTAAAAAAATGCCAAGAATTAGCTATTGAATCGATGGAAGATGCGAGAGAGAAAAGGAAGCTTTGGTACGATCGGGACGCAGTTGACCGGAAATTTAAACCGGGAGACCAAGTTCTAGTGGTTGCGACGTACAAGCCGAATAAATTCGCCGTAAGTTGGATCGGACCGGGTACAGTGGAGAAACAAATCTCGGAGACTAACTATGTTGTGAATATTCCAGGTAGGAGGGAGCCCTCTCAAGTATTCCACGTTAATATGCTGAAACCTTATAGACAAAGGGCAGAGATGATAAATGTTTTGTTTAGTGAAATCACTAGCATGGATAATAAAGAAACAGATTTAGAAATAGTATATCCACACTCTGACCCAAATGTTTATGATTTCAACGAAATCGTAAGAAATGGAAATTTAGAAATGAAACATACTACCGATCAGATAGAGAAATTAAAAGGGGTTTTGGATCGCCACAGGGACCTGTTTTCAAATGATCCAGGGCGCACCGATCTAATCGAGCACGACATCGAATTAATTTCCGACAAACCGGTTAGAATTAAACCGTACAGAATGTCTCAAAGACAGACAGAAATTCTCAAAAGAGAGATCAAAGAATGCTTGAATTGAACATAATCGAAATAGGGGAGTCGGACTATAGTAGTCCTTTAATTTTAGTAGAAGCCCCCCACAAACAGCCACACCCATGTTTGGACTATCGCGTTTTGAATTCCATAACCAGAACCGAATATTTTCCAATACCGAACATCGAAGATCGTTTGGACTTAGTTTCAAGTGCTAAATTTATCACGCTTGTAGATCTAACGAAAGGATATTGGCAAATTCCACTGACACCTAGGGCGCAAAGATATGCGGCATTTTCCACTCCTTGGGGAAATTTTAGACCCTTAGTAATGCCTTTCGGATTAGTGAATGCCCCATATAGGTTCAGTAAATTTATGTCACTATTATTACAGGGCTGTGAAAACTTTTGCGTACCGTACTTAGACGATATCGCCATATTTTCAAAGACTTGGGAAGCGCATATGGAACATTTAGACATAATTTTAAAAAAACTAGAGGATGCAAAGTTGAAAATAAAACCTTCTAAATGTCAATTTGCGCAAGACAGCGTAACATACTTGGGGCACGTTGTAGGGAACGGACGTAGGTCGCCCGCAGAAGCTAAAATCCAGGCAGTCTTGGATTTTCCGATCCCGAAATCTAAAACAGAAATTAGACAAATTCTCGGAATGGTAGGATACTACGCCCGCTATATCGAAAATTATGCCACTATTGTTGAGCCTCTAACTAGAGCGTTAAAAGGGAAAAATCGCAAAGAAAGCATAGAATGGTCCGCTGAAATGCAAAAAGCATTCGAGGAAGTAAAACGGAAATTAACAGACCAACCTATTCTTTATGCTCCGAACTACGAGCACCCCTTTATCGTACAGACCGATGCATCAGACTTAATCCTCGCTCAGAGAATAGAAAAGGAAGAGCACCCTATCTTATACTTGAGCAGGAAATTTACTGCTCCCGAAAGAAATTACACTACGACAGAAAAAGAGTGTGCTGCGATAATATTCGCTATAAAAAAGTTAAAGCACTACTTAGATGGACAAAAATTCACTATTGAAACAGATCACGATCCATTAGTCTGGTTGAAGAGAAATGCTGGGAAAAACCCTCGATTAATGAGATGGGCATTAACTCTGCAGCCATATGATTACACTGCAATACACCGGCCAGGGCGTGAGATAGCTCACGTAGACTGTTTAAGTCGAATGTAACTTTAAAAGCAAAAGAAATTTTTTGTATTGTAAATAAGCAAGTTAAATTTTCAAAATTAAAATTTTTTCTTTTTGGTGTTTTTAAATTAATCAGTATAATCAGGGAAGTATATATTTTAAGTGTAAAAATTATTAAGGTAGTGTTTAATTATTTTGGTTTTGTTGAAAAATCAACATTATATTTTTCTGGTAGATATTCCAATTTGTAGGGGGCCTCTTTTAGAAGTGAATTTGAATATCCTAATTTCAGCTTCTTCTGATGAAAATTCGGCCCCAAAATGGCCCCGAATTTTTCTTTAAGGGGAGGGGAGCTGTAAAGGCAGAGACTCCGACTCCAATATATCATTGAAAGAGACATTTCAGTACAAAGAAGCAGACAGTCTGGGGCCTAACGGCTCGCAGCGGAACATCTCTCCTTTGTAGAAAGGTATGTCCGTTTCCCTTTGATGAACGTGGGAAGCCGCGTGCCTTGAGAACTTTTCCTTCGAGAAGAATTCAACGCGTCAGAACTGATGATGGAATTTCGAGCGAATCAGGGCCTGCATCTGAGATTTTGTTTTCAGAAAAACACGCCCAATACGAACTGTAATTTTTACGATGAGAGACTAAAAACGGGAGTTCACGTCGGAGTTTTGGAAAGGCAGGAATCCCAGAGCAGGTCGGGCTAGACCTCGGGAAAGGAACTGTTATTTTCTGGAAAAGACTGCAGAAGCGGTCACGGACTGATGAAAATCACTGTGGACTCTATCTGAAATTCCTTCCAGCCTTATACTGTAGAACCCACTATCTTATTGAAAACCATTTCATATCGAGGAAATACAGCAAAATATGTATATATTGTAAATTTCTAAAAATTAATCTAGTTAAATTAAAATTTGGAAAAAATATTAATTCCTTGTTCTGATTAGTCAAGTAAATAATTCTCTTCCACTCTACAAGATACTACAGTATCATTTTAAAGCTAAAACCTTGTCTTTTTCATCTGATGTGTTTCAAATAAAAATATTGTGATTTGGTGGTAAGTTTATAGCTTTAATTGTAGGATGAATTCTAGAGATTTTAGAGTGCTATTTTTGTATGAATGAAAAAGTAAGCATAAGGCTGCAGAAGCTGCCCGAAACATTAATGCTGTATTTGGAAACGGTTCTGTAAATGAATGTACCATTCGACGTTGGTATGCAAAGTTCGAAACTGGGGATGAGTCTCACAAATGAAGACCGGGCAAGACCAGAGACTGTTGTGGACAATGAAGTTTTACGAGCAATAGTTGAAAAAAATCCAGGCAATACTGTTAGAGATTATGCGGAAGAACTACGTGTATCTCCTACAACCATTTCACGTCATCTAAAATTGATTGTCAAAGTTAAAAAAAATGGATAAATGGGTTTCTTCATGAATTGAATGAGAATCAGAAACGCAAATGTTTTGAAATCTCGTCTGCCCTTCTACGCAACCAAAATGATCCTTTTCTCAAACGAATTGTAACTTGTGATGAAAAGTGGATACTGTACAACAAGCATAAACGTTCAGCGCAGTGGCTGGATGCTGACAAGACTCCACAACACTTTCCAAAGTCGAAACTCCATAAAAAGAAGGTTATGGTGATGGTTTGGTGGTCCTCAGCTGGTTTAATTCACCATAGCTTTCTAAAACCAGGCAAAACCACCACAGCGGAGAAATATTGTAGAGAAATCGATGAAATGCACCAGAAACTCACATGTAAATAGCCGGCATTGGTCAATAGGAAGGGCCCTATTATTCTCCATGATAACGCTAGACTGCATGTTTCAATGATCACTCGTCAGAAACTTCACACGTTAAAATATGAAGTTTTAGACCATCCACCATATTCACCTGACCTCTCACCTACAGATTTTCACTTTTTCAAACATCTCGATAACTTCCTGCAGGAAAAATGCTTTAGAAATCTAAAGGATGCTGAAACGGCATTCAATGAATTTGTTGCCTCCAGGACGACTACATTTTATGATACCAGCATAAAAAAAAACTTGTTTCTCGTTGGAAAATGTGTATTGAAGCTAATGGTTCCTATTTTGATTAATAAAGTTTGTTCTGTAAAAATATATTCTTTCTTTAAGTAGACCATGAAAATCGGATATGTTACAACCTGATAGTAATTCATAATAATTAGTTTGTAGCAATCTCTAATTGTTGCTTTCGCATTTACAGTGAACACTTTATTTTCTATTTTCTAACTTCAAGGTTTACTTTTTAGTTTTTTTAAATGGCAACAGCAGGTCACTTTTGAGTTCCATGTGCTGTTCTGTTGCTGTAAGTTTTAGGAAACTGGTTGCTGCAATTTTATGCGAAATTTTGTTGTTTTTCAGTAGGCAGTACTTATAACAAAAGATATTTATAAATACTTTTGAATCATACTTTAAATATAGTTAATTTGTATAGTGTAGATCATAGGTTCCCAACGTGGGCGATAATGCCCCCTTGTGGACGTTTGAGGCTTTCAGGGGGGCGGTAAAAGACCCAGAGAAAATAAGGGGGCATTGATATGGCACGGAGGGGCATTGGAAGATTAACCAAATATAGTCTAAAAATGACTTAAAAATCACGCTGATAATTCATTTCTATCACGTGCGCGAAAATTCACATATTTCGATATGAGACTTCACTGTTGAAAGAAAGAGATACTAGTATATACGGCTCTGTGGCTGCATGCACCAAAACTAGCAACCTGTCTTGCCAATTTGGCGAGATACACTCCTCGCAGCAACCCTGAAGCTAGCCTATTTCTCTCTCGCAGAAAACTGTTGACTCATTCTCACTCTCTCCTCTCTCTATTGTTCATCGCAGCATGTACTGCGTACGATGAAAGCGGCGTTTGTCGGACCCATGTCGGAAGTAAAAAAGAGGCGGCAGCAATATAGTGTGGATTATATAAAATACGGATTTATCGAAAATCCCACAAATCCATCATCGCCAATGTGCCTTTTTTGTCAAAAAACGTTTTCGAATGAAGCAATGAAACCTTCTAGGCTTCAAGATCATCTTAATAAAATGCATCCGGATAAGAAAGACAAAGACATGACCTATTTTCTAGACATAAAAAAGAAGTTTGAAAATCAGCCAAATGTGTCAAAATTATTTTTATCAGCTTCTAAACAAGACGATGACGAACTTCGTACAATATCTCATTGTTGATTGCTAAAACAGGCAAGCCACATACTATTGGGGAAGATTTAATTTTACCAGCAGTTAAAGAAGTAATAACCACTGTGCTCCATAAACCAGCTACAGATATTATCCGAAAAATTCCTTTGAGCAATAATTCTGTTCAAAGACGAATTGATGAGATGGCTGAAAACATTGAAGAATCGCTGTGCAATTATTTACAGACGTCAATTTTCAATTCAGCTGGATGAGTCCACTTTACCAACCAATGAAGCATTGTTATTGTCATACGTGAGGTTTATCAAAGATGAAAAAATATGTCAAGAAATGTTGTTTGCTACCAATTTGGAAACAGATACAAAAGGAGAAACCATATTTGATACACTAGAAAAGTTTTTTGACAAAAAGGAAATTCCTTTTAATAATATTTTGTCAGTTACTATGGATGGCGCACCGGCTATGACAGGGCATCACAAAGGCTTCATAGCATGCTTAAAAAAGAAAGTAGCTGACGTGCTTGCTGTGCATTGCGTAATTCATCGACAGCATTCAGTTGCGAAAAATTTGAACAAACGCCTCCATACATCACTGCAATATGTTATAAGAGCAGTTAATAAAATTAGAAGCAACTCGTTGAATGACAGATTATTTAGTCAGCTTTGCATTGCAAATGATGAAGATTTCAACCATTTGCTGCTTCAACACAGAGGTGCGCTGGCTTTCAAAAGGTACTTGTTTGACTCGATTTTACAATATGTTTGAATCTGTGATAGAGTTCCTAGGAAACAAAGACACGGAATTGCACGACAACCTCATCGCATCAAAGAACGATATTGCGTACTTAGCAGACCTGTATAAATTGTTTAATGATGTCAATCTCCAACTTCAAGGCGACGACTTAAACTTGATTAAGACTAAAAATATCATTGCTGCTTTCGTGTCCAAACTGCTATTATATAAAAGAAATATAAGCAGACATGAATTCAATTACTTCCCATGTTTATCAGCAGTATCATTCAAGCACGACGACTTGCTTGTTTACTGTCAACACTTGGAAAACCTCTACAATGACTTCAAGGAACGATTCCAGGACATTTTAACCCGTTAGTAGTCGCTAGTTGGTCGATTTGCCGCCCATCCTTCAGTTTTGCCAGATTTTTTTATTCATTAGCCACCAAAATTTTTTTGAAGTGGCATTTGATATACATAAAACGGGAATAAAATCGAAGAAACGTTGATCACATCGCTTTTAAAAATTATTGGTGCGAGTTAAATAAAAAGTGCGCAATCTGTAATAGGTGGCGCTGTCTATAGCGACTACTAACGGGTTAAACATGGACATACCAGACTGGGTTTTAGATCCTTTTTCCAATGTCAACACAGCAGGATCATCTCAGTTAGAAGAAGAACTAATAGAACTGACGACAAATGAGGAATTAAAAATTAAATTCAAGAATGGCTACCAAGAATTTTGGCTGCAGAAGTCTTCGCAACTGTATTCAGGATTATGGTCGATTGTTCAACGATTTCTGATAGCATTCCCATCTTCATATTTAGCAGAACGTGGATTTAGTGCTGTAGCAACATTGGTAACGAAAAAGAGAAATCGGCTCCATGTTACTGAACGCAGCGACTTACGACTGTTTTTAAGTAAAATCGAGCCTGATATTAACAAGCTCCTTAAAATGCATCAAATTCAGCCTTCTCATTAGTTAAGTTAGAAATTCGATGTCTTTAAATTTTAATAAAAATACTTTTTAATATAATTAAGTAAACGTTTTGATTGTTCTCTGAAACTGTCAATTTATTTATTTAGAAAGCAATAGTTTATTATGGATTACTTCGTATCATCAAAACCCCTGCCTGTACTTATAACAGGTAAGCTAAAACTTTTATTCCTCTTTTTTAAATAAAGAAGAAATTCAGTAGCGTTTCAATTCCAACGATGTTCTATCTATTAGTAATTTTTTTTATTTAATTCTTGTTTTCACCATGCATTATGTACGCTCTTATTTCTCTGGAGTGGGAGGGGGGGGGGCGGTATTGAAATATTCACTAGAAAAGGGGGCACCAGTTCAAAAGAGGTTGGGAACCTATGGTGTAGATGGTTACTAACAAATTGTATTTTATTAATTCTTTTCAATTTAATGTAATCATTTTTCATTACTTTTAAAAATTAAAATTAGCATTATTGTATTTAGATTTACTGTCAATTATTATTACATATTTATACTTATTCTCATCTATCAAGACTAATTTTTAGAATATTTCATATCTTGTGTTTTTACATGAAAGTGTATGTTTTGGCTATGACCTTGTTATTGTTATTTTGAAAACTCACTATATTTTTTTTTTTTTTTTTTTTTTTTTTAGCGTCCCAATGATTTTGAGATATTGAGAGTATACTGCACTTATGATACTAGGCATGATCCGATAGTCCTGCATTGCAGACAAACTTTGTTTTGCTGCAGATAGATACAGAAAATTCTGCTATTGGAATTTATGTCTAACTGTTTATGAGCTATACAAAATACAACATCAGTTTCATAAATCTCTTTCCCAATATGGTACTTACATGGCCCCCGGGGCCACTGTAAAAGAAAAGAAACTCCTGCATGCTATAAAATTGGTACATTTAATAGCTGCTTTCTATAATATTTTTTATAGTATTCTATATATAACACTTTTCTTTTTATATTATCTTTTATAATACTTTCTGTAGTACATTTTAGTCCCTCCTGAGAACAATAAAAAGAACTATAGAAATACTTTAAAAGTACTATATGCATGGCCACTATAAAAAAGTAATCAGGATACTTCATTTTACTTAAAAATAAGGAAATGAAAAAAAAAAAATTACAAAAGGGATTTAAAATTTAAATATGCATCCCTCAACTTTCAGACAGAAAAATGTCCTCCTCACCGACTGATGTCTTGGTCTTCCATAGACACTTGTCCCCCAAGAACTCTTTCATGTTCTTTGAGGGACAAAGCAATAGCTTTTTTTAGGTCTTCTTCTTTATCAGAACTATCATTTGTCAAGTCAATTACACCTGCAGTTGGAGATAGAGCAACATCCTTATCAGAATTAAGAAGAGGTGGTGGCGGTGGTTGTTGTTGCTGCTGCTGCTTCTAAAATTTTAAATTGAATTAAATTACATAAAATGTCAGTTTAGACAGTATACTAAAAAAAAAAAAAAACATTTTCTAAAAAACCTAAACAAAAAAAAGTATAAAAACAAATCTAATGCACAAAATATGTACTTTTATATTTATATATTAGGTCGTTGCAAAAGTTCGTACAGTTTTTTATTGCTTCATTTCATAAAAATACATCAAATCAAATGACAATGTTTAATCAAAATACTCTCCATTACTTTCTACAACCTTTGCCCATTTTTTGGGTAACATATGTATACCACAGCGTAAAGGGCAAAATTAACGGTCGCCACCGGCCACGTGGCGACTAAATAAAAAAAGATGGCGATTAAAAATTATGCATCGATCGCCACCAAAGTCGCCACTTTTGTGATCATTAAAAGATTCTAAAAATCGAGCGACGATAGGCAATCGAAGCCTTGTGATTTTCAATCTTTTTCCATCCATGGCATAAATGTCAATGTTCGTTTTAAACTTGCTTTGTTATATTCTACAACCTATAAAGAAGTAGAATTGTTTAATATATCTCACTCATATAATTTTGTGAACCCCCCCCTTTCCCTTCCCCTAACGATCTGTGATCACACGGCTTTTAGAAAGCTTTATAATTTCTAATCATTCTCCATTTTCTGCAAAAATATAAATATCTTTTTTACACTTACTTTATTAGATTCTAGAATCTGTAAAGAAGTAGAATTGTTTAATATCTCTTACTCATAATTCTTGTAATCCCCCCCCCCTCCTACCCTCCAACGATTGGCAATAACATGCTCCACTGAAGCCTTGTGATTTACAATCTTTCTCCATCCATAACATAGATGTAAATATTCATTTTAAACTTTCTTGATTAGATTCTAGAACCTATAAAGAAGTATATAGATGTATCAACCCACCCACACACACACACACACACATGTGCACTCCATTTCCACTAGCAGTTAATGATCAAATGCCCTGCAAAGCACAATCTTTTTCCATTATTTTCTCCATAGTATTCAGTGTATATTTAACCCATTTAAGATATTTGACAAATGTGTGTATCAAAATTTGATTTGGCTTAAATGTGTATTTTTCAAAAAAAATTGTACTATTTGCTTTCTTTTGAGTAGAAATCTTCCTTTTTCCTTCCCATTTTAAAGTAGAAATATCCCTATTTTTAAAGCTACAAATTTGGCAGCTAAGTAAATTATTTTTAATGAAGCAGCTAAGTTTCCATATCTATACTTTTTAAGAGGAAATATTTTAACTCTATTGAAATAAAATCATTTAAAAAAGTGTGTTTTTAGAATTAAGAAACAATAATAAAACTGCTAACTGTATTTACACATGACCATGTAAAAGGTTGTGATGATGATGAATCAGCTGATTCATTTACTAGTAAATATCAATATGAACTGTGAATGATAATGGCTTATTTCACTTAAATAAATTGCAAAAAAAAAGTACTATTGAATTATCTGAAAGATGAAAACTTTTGCTATTATTATTACAACCCTAAGCAGATTTTAATTTAGGATGTGCAATTTAGGATTTTTAAAAAGAGCGTAATTACAAATTACAATTTCAGTGTCCCTGTGTTAATTTTATTATTATATGTATTTTTTGTTTTCATATTTTTCTTGTGGTGATTATACCGCAAAATGGTAACAATGCTTTTTGCAGACTGAAAGAAATAGTCTTATCATGTGAAAAGTGGCCACTAACTTAAAAAAAGTGGCTACTAATGAAACTGACAGTACCGGCCACTGGCTACTAATGAATTTTCCCAGTTTTGCCCTTTACCACAGCGATAGAAGCTCTCGTCTTTGGAGACAATAAAATGATCCACGGTCCGCACAAACTTTTGCAACGACCTAATATTAAAAGCTTTTTATATGAAATTGACTTTGTCTCAAGAATATTTTATTTCTTGCCGTTTTTAAACATTAATATATCATTCATAATAGGACAATTAAACAATTTTTAATTATTTATTAAAATCAAAATTTAAAAAATTTAATTTTCAAATTTCTAGTCTTTTTATGATTAAGTTAAAGATTTTTTTTTTTATTTAAACAATTGTACTTTAATAATCTAATATTCTGTTTATCTGCACTTTAGAACAAAAACTGGATTTTAATAATTATTTAGTGTTGCTTCATTTTTTTTTTTTTTTTTTGTACTGAATAGATTTCCATAAAATAATTTTAATTATTGTTCTTTATACATTACTTAACAGTGTTGCACTATTAAAGTTTTCAGAATTTTTTGTAATTTTGATTTATTTATATTTTGCATTTCTCAAATCCCCTGATTTTCTTTATATTGACAAACAACTCTTTTTTCTTGCGCTTATATTTTTTTTATGTATAATTTCTTATTGTATTTTAAAAAGATAAAATTTTAATTCTTTTTTCCATGTGGAATTTTTCAGTTTTTTTTTTTTTTTTTTTTTTTAAATAAAGCAGTTTGAGCACTTCCAATATTTCAGAAAATTCTTTATTCATGTTCTAATAATGTATATAATATTTGTTTTATATTTATATATTTGTTGTAAGTTAGATAAAAGTGTAATTTTTAAATAAGGATTTTGAAAAAAACCCACCCGGGTTTTTTCGGGTCAGGCAAAATCAAGCCAACAATGAACAATATACACAAAGATTTTACCTATTTCTTCACAGGGGTGCAGAATATGTCCGAACGCTCGAACGAGGTTCGGGGGAAATTTAAACTGACTGGGGAAATTTTGAATATTTTTTTTAAGAGAAAATAAAAATGTAAATCAAAAATAACAATTTGCTACTTTGAAGTGCTTATACACTAACAGCGATATTTTTATGTTACACTGTATACTTATTCTCTTAAAGATTTATTACACAGAACAAATGACTTTGTATAGCAAAGTAGATTTTTGCATTATTGAGGGAAATTTATACTGTGTTTGGGGGAAATTTCCGAGGTTTGAACATTTTCTGCACCCCTATTTCTTCATAAGCAGTTTGTTTATTTTATATACAAAATTCACCAGGTTATATTTCTTTTTTTTATAAATCTTATTTCAAATCATAAAACACCATCAGTTCTTTGTGTGGTGTAGTGCTAGTTGTACAAAGCAAGCGAATTTTACAGTCATCAATCCATCGACTTCAGTCAGATAGATATACAGACAAACTTTATAAAGCCATTAAAGCTTCATGCAGCAGTCTCAAAGTTAATTTCAGTCTGTTAGGAGAGTTTAAATGAGAAGAAAAGGAGAGTTTTACAATTTAACAGAGTACTAGAATTTTGAATATTGAACCGAGAAGTAAGGCTCAAATTCTTTTTATATATGGCCTCACTTTTCCCAAAATTAAAACACACTTTATATATATATATATAGAATGTCCAGTCAAATATCTAGTATGGGCAAAAATGTTTCAAGGTCGGGCATTGCCTGTGCTGGCCCCCATCTAGCTACAGGTCTGAATGAAATTGAATTTGAAGTATTACATATAAAGACTTCAACCTAGTTTTAAATGTATAGCAAATAATAAACACAAGAATTGAAATCAATTTAATAAAAATTATACATACCCCACTAGTAAAACGATCTAGAGGTGATTGCTCAACAGTCATCCTGAATCCATTAACTTGGATAAACAAGATTATAATACACTAGATAAACCTAAAAGGAAAAAATTAATTATTCATACGGAAAAAACAAGTGATTCATAAAAACACACTTTTTTTTATATAGAAATATAATAAAAAATTAGCCAACCTGCTCTACATATAAGGTAAAGATACCAGTGTTGCCACCCTCATAAAAGACGTTAAAATAATCGTTAATTCGTATCTATGAATTTGAATCCTCTCAAACTAGATTTTCCACTTCTAGGGAATCTAGTGCGGGCAGATTGGATTGGATTTAGAAGTGAGGCCAACTGACAGCTCTAGGGTTCTAGGCCTGAGGGTGTGTGCCCTCCGTGGGGGTCTCTCTAAGCGATCCTAGCCCTTATTTACACATGTTTCAGAGAAAACCATGGAAAACTCCAAACAGCTCAAGCATGACCTGGCATCAAATATGGCACCTTACGTCTACCTGCTTTGAGTGCAGAGCCGCTGGTGGGCCGCTAGTGCAGGTGGATTCGAATTCATAGATGTTAACGCTTATTTTAACATGTCTTCTGTGAGAGTGGTGAACACTGGTGTCTTTGCTTAGTTTAATGTAGAATATTTAAATAAAATGTTTTAAATTTTTGAAACCAAAATATACCTTTCCAATTAATTTTATGTTAAAATGTAATTTTGATGGAGTCCCTATTCCCATGTCCACATCATCAGCCTGTATAGAATTCTTGTGTTATTTTGGGAAAAACTTAGATTATATTCACATGGAATTTCAGAGGTTTGATTTGATTGAACATACATTTTCTACTAACTTGAATGTTACTGTTACTTTAAAGAGTTTTTCATATGTATCTAAAAAGCTGCTTGGAGCGTTGTTTATATTAAAGAAAATCTAGAGTTTCTTCTTTTAGAGTTATTTTAGTTCCTCATCTCAATCTAAGTTCCTGTGTATTACTTTCATAGCTAATGACAAAAGGTTTATCTTTGAAGCTCCCCAACAGACATAGCTCTTCATTATATTACCTCTACATTTGCCTTAGAATAGATTAAAAGTAAAACATCACCAAACATCAGGGTTGGGTTGATTTTGCCCAACCTGAAAAAAACCGGTTGGGTTTTTTCAAAATACTTATTTAAAATTCTACTTTTATCTAACTTGCAATAAATATCTATATATATAAAAGAAGACTTCCTGAGTGAGGGGGTGATCTATCAACGCCCAGACCAAACCCCTGGACCTAGAAGCATGAAATTTTGTGACAATGTTCGTTCTATGACATAGGCATCCACTAAGAAGCGATTTTACAAAATTCGCCCCCCAAGGGGGAGAGGGGGGGGGCAAAATGTGATTTCACAAAATCCTTCATATCTCAAACAAAAAAATAGATACACGTGAAATTTTTGCTCTAAAATATAGCTAACACAAATGTCTAAAAACCAATTTCTGGAATTTTCAAAATTCAATCCCCAAGGGGGACGAGGGGACAAAACGTGATTTCACATGCGTAAAACGTGATTTTGCATAATCCTATATATCTCAAACAAAAAAATAGATACACGTGAAATTTTTGCTCAAAAATATAGCTAATAAAAATATCTAAAAACCAATTTCTGGAATTTTAGAAATTCAGCCCCCAGGTGGGGCAACAAGGGGGGGGGGGGCTATGGGGCAAAAACAAATGGAAATACAGTTAGGCCGTTCAAAATTGGTACAGACAGGTTTTAAAGGCCTGCAAGTCAAATGGGGATATTTAAAAAAGTGTTAAGTTATTAGGAGGGGCGTGGGCGTGAAGGGGGGAGGGGAGAGGGGGGGCAAAAAAATAAAAATAGTGTTATCGTTCAAAATTGGTATATAAAGGTTATCGATACTTACAAATCGATTGCGGATATTTTCGAATTTTTAAAATTATTAGGAGGGGCGGTAAGGATGGTGGGGGCTATGGGCAAAAACAAATAGAAATACAGTTAGGCCGTTCAAAATTGGTACAGATAGGTTTTAAAGGCCTGCAAGTCGAATGGGGATATTTTCGAAAGTGTTAAGTTATTAGGAGGGGCGTGAAGGGGGGAGGCAGAGGGGGGGGGCAAAAAAACAAAAAAATAGAGTTAGATCGTTCAAAATTGGTATATAGAGGTTTTCGATACTTACAAATCGATTGCGGATATTTTCGAATATGTAAAATTATTAGGAGGGGCAGGAAGGGGGGGGGGCTACGGGGCAAAAACTAATAGAAATACAGTTAGGCCGTTCAAAATTGGTACAGATAGGTTTTAGAGGCCTGCAAGTCGATTGGGGATATTTTCGAAAAGGTAAAGCTATTAGGAGAGCCGGGAAGGGAGGGGGGGCGGAGGGGCAAAAAAAATAAAATAGAGTTAGATCATTCAAAATCAGTACATAGAGGTTTTCGATACCTACAAATCGATTGCAGGCTGCCTATTTATTTAATTTTTTCTTCTAGTGTTCGTTTAAAGGATTCAAAATTTATCACCAATAATCGATGATGTAAATACTACTTGTGTATATTTTTGCAAATGTCAGGTCCCGAATTAGACTTCCTGGAGCCCCGGAGCAAGCTTAGGTGCGCCCCCTTGCAGTGGCATAAGAGGTCTTTTGGTTACAAAATTTCTGTTTATGTCTATTGGGGGGCCCTTCCGAAAGGAGGGCCTAGACCCGCAGCCCCGCATTGCTAACCTGGTGTTAGTCAGGGCCTGGTCAACGTAAAATAAGGGGTTTTAAACGAATTCTCAAACTCACATTTACTTTTATTTTCTGTATCGTTTTGTTTTGAAGAATGATTAAAAGGCGGGGCTTGATTTCTTTAGAAGGCAGGAATTCTTGATGCTAACACTAATGTCTAAAATTAATTATTTTGTTTTGTTTCTTTGCATTTGACATTCCTGTTATATAATTTTACCCGTTAAAAATATATATATATATATATTTTGTTTAATATAATCAATAATTTTACCTTACTTAAATCCTTACTAAGTCCGAGCTTCATCATATATATTTCGGCTACCTAACGGTGCCATCTTCAGAAACACTCGGTAAAAATGATTTGAAAGTGCTAAGTTTGGACGACTTGTTTAAATCTTTTGTAGTTTCTTCTTCTATTTCTTCACTTCTCTTGTTTTCTTTATATAGCTGTTTTGCCACTCAGTAGGAATAATGCTATGTTCGATATCATTGATAGTATTATTATTGGTTAGTATTTCGATAGCTTCTCTTTTGAGAGCATAATGGTGAGAGTTGTATGGGGCTATTTTATGAAAATTAATGGAATCAATGTTAATTGGGTTAGTATTGTTAGTCCTTGAGAAAGCTGTGGAATGTCTATTGTATTTTAAGTCGGTTATGTGTTCTGAAATACATTCTTTTATTTTCCTTTTAGTCATTCCTATGTATGAGGCTTTATTTTTATTTTTATTTTGATATTGGAAATTGATTTTATAAACGCTGGCTGTGTTTAAAGTCTATAGAATCTTTCTCATTGCAAATTTGCTGGTATATATTTTTATTTAGGACTTTATTTATTTATATTTATATTTATATATTATATTATATTTATATATTTTTATTGATATATTATTTTTATTTTTACCGAGTGTTTCTGAAGATGGCACCGTTAGGTAGCCGAAATATATATGATGAAGCTCGGACTTAGTAAGGATTTAAGTAAGGTAAAATTATTGATTATATTAATAATCCTTCCTTCAACATTTTTGTAAAGTATTTTGTTTAATTTTCTTAGTTATTTTTTAAGATTTGCTTTGTTATCTCAGGTGGAATTTTATACGAGACGGCCCCCTAAACCACTCCAAAAGAAAGATCTGTTTATATCTCGAAAACTAATAACTGAAATGTGCTGCAAATTTGCACACCCATATTTTTCAGCATTAGGATTCCTTTTATGCAATAATTAATATAGGTCATAATTCATAATTTTTATGATTATGAATTTATTAATATTTTTCATAATTAAAAATATTTTTCAGAATCAAAAGTAAAGATGGATTATGTTTGGATTTCTTCACTGTATCTCGTAAAAAAAGAGTTATATCGATCAAGTTATTTTTTGGGCTAAGCTTTACTATACGGCACCCATTGCTTATTGCCGATGCCGATGTTTTGATCGTGTGATATGATGGTGATTCGAGACCCGAATCAGAGTATCGATACTTTTTTCTGTTGCATCGAAACGTAACAAAAGGATCTTCAATTGTTAAAGATCATTTATATGATTTTACAAAGTTTAAAGCAAAATTTTTTCAGTGTGTTTTTAAATATTTTTTAATAAATTTACGAAGAAAAAAAAGGGTAGGGCATAATAGTCATTGCTTCAGTACAGATTTTTTTTCCTGCATCGTGATTTAATTAGGTGCATTCAGTGATTATTTATTTATTTATATAAAGCTTGTGTAGCGATCTACCATCGGAATACTCACCGTTACAGTATATATTTCATGCATTTTCTGATTCATGCTCCTCGAAATAGGGGTGTCCAGTGATGTTTTTTTTTGGTAGCGAGCAAACAGCAGAAAACATAGTGATCGCGGCTCTATGAATTTTCATGCTCTTACTGATTCATGCTCCACGAATTAGGGGCGTCCAGTGATGTTTTTTTTTTTGTTTTAATGCTCGCGAAGCGAGCAAACAGCAGAAAACATAGTGACCGCGGCTCCATGAATTTTCATGCTTTTACTGATTCATGCTCCACGAATTAGGGGCGTCCAGTGATGTTTTTTTTGGTTTTAATACTCGCGAAGCGAGCAAACAGCAGAAAACATAGTGACCCCGGCTCTATGAATTTTCATGCTTTTACTGATTCATGCTCCACGAATTAGGGGCGTCCAGTGATGTTTTTCTTTGGTTTTAATGCTCGCGAAGCGAGCAAACTGCAGAAAACAGAGTGAAACATAAAAAAAATGTTTCATAATAATGAAAAGTATTGTTTCATGACATTTTGATTCGATTCACGACGTTGTGAAACGATTCGCAGTACCGACTCACAAACCGAATCAAAACACCATCATACCACGTGATCAAAACATCGGCAATGGCAATAAGCAATGGGTGCCGTATAGTAAAGCTGTTCCATTTTTTGTGAAGATATTAATAAAAGTTTTAAATATGAATTTAACATTAGCACCCTCAAACTTTGAACGCCTTTAACTCTGTGAAAAAATAAGTAAAATATACAACCAATATACTTTTTCGCGTTGTCGCGATCCCAGGAATTCAAATATAAAATAAAAATGGGGCATTACCATTGAAAAAAACAAAGTTGGTGCGCATTTTAATATGTAGACGACCCCCAATTCAAAATTTGAGTTCATTTTCTGAAACTACTCACAATTCCCCGTCGAATGATACCTATTACATTTTTGTGCATCGATTAGTAACGAAGTTACATTGAGTGCTGCGTTTCCTCCCCCCCCCCCCCCCCCCGACTGTACAATACATTTCTTTGTTCTATGCTAAATAATCTCAATATTTCTCTTTTTAACAATGGATTTAAAGTTAAACATGCCGATAAACCATTTCTTTTGTTTTCTTCGAGTGATATTTTCCCTAAATCCAGAAATTTTTGCTTAATTCTACTTAAATACAAAAATTACAGTATACATTTTTTTTTTTTTTTTTTTATGCATCATATTACCAGCATATAGTCCATCATAAATAGCAGTAAATTGTTATTAAGTTATTGAACATTAAGTCAGATTTTTCACTTTTTATTTAAACAGAAAATGCATGATTAAATTTCAAGTGTTTCAATCTGAGATCAAATCTAGGTATTTCTATAATGCTGTTTTGTTCTTATCTTGTGTTATTCATTCTTAATATCCCTAATCAACAAAAGGCAAAGCTGGATCAAAGGGGCAAAACATTTGCAGGCGTTGAGTTGTCATGTAGCACAGCAAGTCAGGGGGTAGAGGGAGACTTCTTATTAAGAGGGGGGGGGGGGAGAAGAAGATCATATGTATTAAACACAAGTTGGCATTGCTTAATTCAGTCAACAAATAAGAAATATTGCCAATATAAAAAAACTTGGAACTATGTAATAAAATATTGTGAATGCAGACAAGATAGGCATGATTAGCCAATCTAACATCAAGCCTAGAGTTTTCTCCAGTTTTAAAAAAAGGCAGTGAAATTCTAATGAAAAATAAAAAAAGGGGGGGGGGATTCTTAGGGGCATATATAACATTTAAAATCTGGACACTCTTCGATATTCATAAATGTGTACATAATAAGCATTATTTAGTTTTAACTTTCTTTACTTTTGTTTGCATCTAATGTATAAATAAATGTTGATGGTCTTACACAATAGTTTTATCCAATATATCATTTAATCTTCAGTATGTATCATTATTCTTCAACTTACATGTAGTTTCACACTAAACTTACGTAAATATGAATTAGGTTCCCTCAGAATGATTTTGCGTAGAGGGAAATTATATTTCCTTTGACCCGTATCCCTGAAATAGATAATTAGTCATAAGCGATTCTGACCACCTCCACCTGTTTACAAACTAAACTTTGTATAAAGAAGTGATTAATTTAATAATTAGGTAGCATTCTCAGCATAATATTGAGACACAAGCAAAAAAATATATATATATATGCTCGCTTGTATTAGAAAGTAAAGTTTAATGATTATGTTTCGTTTATGAATAAGAAACATTAATCATTTGTATATCCAATGTGAATGTCAGTAATATAATAAAAAGCAATAAGGATGCTTTTTTTTTGTGGGGGGGGGGGGGGGGGGGATTAAGGGAACTGATTTTTTAATTAAGAGGACAAAAAAAAAATACTTTTTTTTTTATGAAAAAGCAGACTGGGCATAGCACCCTCCTGAAACTGTCTGAGGGAAACCTATCAATGAATAAAACATTCGATGAGTTAAAAAAAAAAAAAAAATTAAAGAAAGAATAACATTCTTTAAAAGATAAGAAACAGCTTAGAATTTTCGTGAATTTTATTTTCATACTATAATCTTCTACCTCTAATATTTATTAATTTTGAAAAAGGAAAATATCTTTTACATAATACTACTCATTTAAAATAACTTCATAACATAATCCTAACACAATGAAATAATGTATATCCTTCCCGACTCTATTTATTTAAATCACCAATATTAAATTAATTGAAATGTTATTCAAAAAATCAAACACGTGCATCCATAAAATACAACAGGTTACACATGTTAGTCACTACAAAGCAATGAAATAGGTACTTTGCACCTACTAATAACTGAAATAATTGATACCAAGAAAATGTACATACACGGGCGTGTGTATATAAATTGTGATTTACTATAGCAATAAAAAATAGACCGTTATAACTTGAAGATACTCTATTCCACGATAATTAAATAAACAAATAACTATCTCTACCATGCATTTCGTATACTTTTAAAAATCCCGGTTTCGTTTCAAACTTACGGCGATCATCAGAAAATATTGGGGGAAAAAAGGGGTGGAAATAAAATGACAAACTTACTTCAGAGAAAATATAGTCCAATTCTTATCTTCTTTTTGCGATCAAAGAATATCTGTAATAATAAAATGATTTGCTGTTTCATGAATCCAAATAACAGACCAACACCACTTACATTAATGCGTCAAACAACATCTAAGCCTAATAAAAATATAAAATAATTATAACGTCACGTATGCTTTAACAAACAAACAAATAAGTCAAAATCTCAGTTTCTAAGAAGTCAAGATCATATATAATGAACATTATTTGCGTCAAAAATAACTTTTACATATTAATGAAAACACGGCTTAAAACAATATTTTTTAAAAGGCTCCTCCATTGACATTCAATGGGTACCCATTTGTGAAGTAAAACCCGGAATGATATATGAAATAACTTCAAGAACCATAGAGGTAGCATAAGGGATAACCATGATAACCAAAAAAACTTGGATGGAAGTGCATCAACCGGGACTATCGCCATCTATTGCGTACATTAGGAAACGCTCGCTTGGTAATTTCATTGAAAGTGTTTTATCAACATACTTTTTAAAGTACTGTATTTTCTCTCTCTCTCTCTCTTTTTTTTTTTTTTTTCAAATTAAAAAAAAGATATAAATAATAAAGTTTTCAATTTGAAAATTTGAAAAATATTTGTAATAAATATTAGAAAAAACTCACAAACTTAATTTAATTTTTAAAAAATGAAATTATTTATTCTTTACTAGGATAAATATCGAAATTCACTTAAAATTTAAATTTTTTAATTTTCTTTCGGAAAATTATATGATATGATTAAGAGAGTTTTAACTTAAAGATAAAAATGAAAATTTATTACTTTTAATTAGAAATATTTATGCTTGCATCTCAATATTCATTTAAATATTCATTTAAATATTAAAAAAAGACAGGAAATGGTAATTATATTTTTGCACTTTTTAGGGAAATTGCAAAAATAAAATGAACTTTTTTTCTGGAAAATTGATTTTTCCAGATTTTCTTCTTCTTTTTTAATTAATATACTGTACGACCGAGATAAGAACGACCCTCGAACTGGTTTAGTCACTGTCCAGTTGCTAGGGTAACCGATCAGTCGACTTAATTATAGGGATGTCCGGTATTTTCTTTTCGCGCCAACACTGGAATTTCTCGCCACATTCCTCTCGTTCAGTCGTTCCGTTCAGCGATTGACTTACCGCATTTCCTATTGTCAAATCGTTATGGAATATTATTCTGAGAACCATATTGATTTACAGGACTTGTTTTTTTTTTTTTTTTTTTTTTTTTTTTTCTTAAATCATTATATAGTATAGAATTTTTATAAACTGTGGTCGATTGGCTCACTTTTTAAAGTTCTTTTTAGTTCTGTTAAATTATTTAAAACATAAGAGGATACAAATAAATATTTAATACGTGAACATATTATTACAGTTACTTCTCTTAAAGCTACCCACAAAAGAATTTAAACCTTCTTATACGATTCAATTTTGTTAATGTTTGTTTGTTAAGGACACTTTTTATTATATTCGGTATAAGCTTTTTTTATATATATATATATATACAATATGGTTTACTTTTTTTTTTTTTTTAATGGAATTGTATTGAAGTCAGTATTATTCTTGTTTTCACATCTATATTAAGGGGATTTTGCACCTTTGACAGCACCACTAAAATATGTTTCATATAAAATCTTATGTTTCCATTTAATATTTATAAATTGAACTATATTAGGTGTGTTCGATAAAATATATATTCATTCAAAATTTCTTATGGTTTTCCATATGTCTTTTTAGAGATTTGAAATCTTTAAATTGAGTTTTCTCAATTTGCATTTTTTCATGAATTCATGCTCTTGAAAATGATTAAATTTCTGCAGCTATTTAAGAAAAGAATAAGGGATGAATTTTGCAATAACTTTATATATATATATATATATATATATATATATTTAATAATAATAATAATAATAAGTCTTTTTTTTTTTTTTTTTTTCCAGTTTTGCACTTTATTTTTTTCTCAAAAACTTATCAGTAAATTTCAAAATCCATCTCTCTTTATTTAAGTAGGTTCTTTTAAGCATACAATAAATATCTTAAATATATAAATAAATAAATAAAATAAAGTTCATTATTAATTGAAGAGCTTGTTTCCAAATGGCGTTAAGTCATTTTTTTCTGTTCTTGAAAAAACGCGATTTTGTTATGTAAGATTTACTATTGAATTTAAGGAAAAGATAATTTTTCCCAGTAATCTATGAATGATAATAATACTAAATTACATGTTTAAAAAAATCCTGAAAGTACAGTTACTTAGAAATAAAAAAAGAAAAAAATGACTTAACCCCTTTTGGAACAAAACTATGACTTACACCCTTTTGGCACAAACAAATAACGAAATGAAATGACTTACTTCCATTTGAAAGTAATCGAAGTATTTTTTTTCTCGTGTGAATACAGCATAAGTTTTAGCTATACAATTTTGGAAGGTAGTTAGTTACTACAAATCTTCATTTACAAATTCTATTTCTCCATCTTTATAATTATTTTCACTTATGCTACCGTTAGCAGTATCGTTGTAAGATTATTCATAAAAATAAAAACATTCGTGCAATTTGTTAATTCCCAAAGCGTTAAGTAATTTTAAAACAACTATTTTTTCTTTGCTTCTTCCATATTGTTTTTCGGTTTTATTTCAAAAGAAGAGCATGTAAGAATTTTTTCCCCTCGTTTCAGGAGCTTTTGACGGCAAAACGAACCAGAGTACCTTGTCTTCATTACCACATCTCGCTTCGTAATTTCCAGTATTTTTGCCTCTGAAATCAAGAAACCTTGTTTGCTTTTCAGACGACTATGCGCAAATTTTTTCCAATCTAAAATATTCCACTTTTTCTTATACTCAAAAATATTTCCAACCTTAGAGAAATGTTCAAAATATTCATTAGAGAGTAAAATTTTATCCACTTTGTTTAAACTGGTCTCCACTCGGCCGAATGTTCTATCTGCTGGCACGTAGGAATGACCACGCACTGGTAAACAGTAAGTGAAGGTGAGGTCCTTTTGAGCAGTCACTGCTTAAAGCATTCTAATATGATATAATTTTTATATGTGTGGTATTTCCTGATTTTGCAACAGGTCAAAACATATTGTAATTTCATCTTCTCCTATAAGCTTTTCCCCTAAAAGTGAATATATTTTTTTTTTTTTTTTGCTTTTATGAATCAAAAGTTCGGTTAACAGGGTCTCTTCTTTTTTCTGTACATTTTTCTGAAATCATTTGTATTTTTTTCCTAATCAGAAGGAACCAAATTTTTTTTGGGGGTTCCAAAATCAAGATTAAAATATTTTACAAGCAGATGTTAACATATTTTAATAAAGGTTATAAGTACATTCCTCTTAAAATGTTTCTATTGGAAAGAAAAAAAAAAAAACTGTCTCAATGTGACAATCTACAACAACATTCTTTTCTTTACTTTTGACTTTTCAGCCAAGAGCAGACAAACCACGTGATCTCAAGGTACGCTACAATTGGTTGAACTTGACTTAATTACTTTTGGCACAAAACATACTTGTGACTTAATTCTTTTTGGAAAAAAACACGGATTTAACTTTCTGTTTTCATTATGACTAAACTTCGTTTGGAACTTCTACTTATTGAAAATATATTGTTAGACGTGTGCTGCGACCTTTTGCATCGAAAAGTCAATTTTTGAAATTTTTGACTTAACGCCTTTTGGAAACAAGCTCTTCAATTATTTGTAGAAGTTTAATCATTTCGTAGTTCATGAATTCATAAATAAAAATGCAAATTGAGAAAACACAATTTAAAGATTTCAGTTTCAAGAGAATGCTAACGGAATAAAAATTTCTAATTCTTTTTTAGGACTGAGGGCCTATTAGTCTCAATCTGGGATTTTTGCGTTGTCGATTTCGATAGTTGGACATTTGTCGAAACCTAAAATTTATCGAAAATATAATTGAATAATTTGAAAGCGATGTTTTCATCAAAATCTTTTTTTTATTATTATTATTGAAAGAAAAAGAAAAGAAAATTAATAATAATCAGTATCGTTACAAAGCGATATCGAAAAAGTTTTTTTTAATAATTTTGAATTAGGAAATAAAAAGTGCGCGTGAAATAATATGAAATAAAAATAAGTAAAAAAAATTGATTTAATGTTTTTGTTTTTCGGGGGCTGCTCATGCATATAAAAAAATGCGTATTAAAACGAGTCGAAGAAGGAAGCGAAATAAGTATTGAGTTATATTACGATAAATACGATATATAATATGATACGATATATTAGACCTATCGTCCAGGGTTAGTAGGCATTTTCGTTGAAAGAAATAGTTTGTTCGTTCGGTGCAACTTGCACATTAATCCCGTGATGTACAACTTTCACATTAGTCCCTTCAGGTACAACTTTCACTTTAGTCCCGTCAGGTACAACTTGCACATTAGTCCCCTTTAAATATTTTATTTAGTTTCACTTTGACGCATATTGGTGTATACGATATTTGTGAATATTAGTCAATAGGGGATTCTGCTATAATGAAATTTTCGGATTTATATTAAAATTTCTTGATAAACTTTTTTTTTAAATAACTAGTCTTTCTGAGTGGAAATGCTGTTATTAGTGTATCTTGTATAAAACTGCTAAAATGCTTCCTGAATTCATATACAAGATTTTAAAAAAGGGAGAAAAGAACTTTGATAACTATGCCAAATATGACAACCTTTCTCCCACACTTAAAACTTGTTCTCCCTCTGATAAGTTGCCCCTTCCTTTCTTACAACCATACCCAGAGCTGTTCTTATGAGAGCCAGACAGTATCATTTTCCTGTTAAATTTCTTTCAGATTTCAGGCATTCCTTAAAAACGCAGATTTTTCCTAATTTTTATAAAAAAAATTTTAAACATAAATTACAAAACTATTTTTGCTATGAAAAATTAAATGTATAAACGAGATCGATCCCCTTCCCTCTAAAAGAACGTTGTAATTGTGCGGGTTAAAGCCGATTGACTACGTTATGGTGCTATGCTTAGATGGAAGGTCTTTCATAGTTGTATTTTTAAGTAGATACAAGCATGTATTCACGCGAGTTTCGGAGAAAACCACGGAAACTCAAAACAGCTAAGAGGATGAATTATGACATTTGGTCACACTAGAAATTAAAATAAATAAATTCTGGCACATTGTAAATCGCGAATTTATAACCAATTTTGACACAAATTAAAATTTCGTTAAAAACAGCTATTATGAGTTTAATAATTACAAAACTTTGAATGAACACCATAAAATTCAATAAACTCTCAACAATTGTTTCGGGTTGAAAGAACACACGACCCTTCGTCAGGCGAACAAAGTAAGCACGATGTGCTGCAGTCAAAGCGGCAACGCACTCTGGCGTTGTTGTATGTTGTAATTGTAGCGAGGTTTTTGCTTTTTATGGTGTTTATTCAAAGTTTTGAAATTATTACTTTAAAACGCCAGTTCTGTGGTGCTTTCTTATTATTATGGTTATGAGTTTAGTCTAAAAATCGATAAATTAGGTTGATATTTTTAAGGGTTACTGTCGATTGATTATGTTTGGATCCTAGTCCTGGTTAGAATGCCTTCCATGGGTGCTTTTCTAAGATCTGAGCATATATTCACTTGCATTTCGGAGAAAACCACGGAAAACTCAGAACTATAAATGTATGACATTAGATCGCATTAGAAAAAATATATATAAATAAATTGTGACGGAATGGAAATCGCAAATTTATAACCAATTTTGACAAAAATTAAAATTTTGTTAAAAATAGCAATTGTGAGTTCAGTCAAAAAATCGCTACGGAAAACACTGAACGGCTAAAAGGACGGACATTGAATCGCATTAGAAAATAAATAAATAAATTGTGACATATTGTAAATCACGAATTATTTAAGAATTTTTATAAAAATTATAATTTGGTTAAAAGGAGATAAGTCTAAAGATAAGAGTATAAAGATAACTCTAAAGATAAGTCTAATAAAGAGTCTTAAGATAAGTGTAATAAGAGATTCAGTCTAAAAATCGCTAAATTAGGTTGATTGACGTTAAAATCTTAGGCCTGGGTGGAATGCCCCATGCAGGTAGATTTTCTAAAGAAATTTAGTTCGTAAGCTCCGCCGTTACATCAAGTACTCTTCACGATGCTTCTGGGACAATCTTTGTCGGGAGAATAGCTCCAACGGGAAAATCTTCAAAATTTTAAAACGTATCGCCAGTCGTGAGCTCCCTGTGGAAGACAATATTATCCTCAATCCATTCCCCCTCCCCTCACTTCTGCCTCTCTCCAAGCCCAGGCTTTTCTCCAACACTTCCCGAAAGATTGCACAGAACACAGACTAAGGAAGCACTTAGACCCGGTCAGACGACTATCTGGAATGGGGAAAAGTGAAGTAACTGTAAGGCGCTTAGAGCGACCGGCGGCCATATTGGTACAAGCAGGAAACCAGTACAACGTAATCTATACATGTAAAAACGAATGCATGTCTGTCTGTTTGTCCTTTATGCATTACAACACCATTCATCCGATCGCCATGAAACTTTGGAAAGTTGTTCAGTACATTCCCTCGAAGGTTTCTGGTATAATTTTTTTTTAATATCGCCCCCCACCTAAGGAGCAGGGAGGGGGGCAAGAACGGGATTACAACATATTGTTCGCATTTGCTTTATTTCTCAAGGAAAAAAAAATAAATATTTAAAAGGTTCCAACTTCAAGATTTTAAAAACAGATATTAAATATATAATCTAAAAAAAAAGAAAAAAAAAAGAAAAATCGCTAACAAAGGGGGGGGAGGGGGACAAAAAAATATGTATATATATACATATCTATATGAGTAAACTCACTGATTCAACTAAGCCGCGGGGATTCTATGGGAGATGCTGTCACAAATTTAGGAAGCAGGTTGGTTTTAGGACCCTGACCCCCAGTAAAACGGGAATTTGTGATATTCCCCCGTTCCCCCTCCTGGGGAGGCAGAAGGCAAAACACCTTTATTAGCATAACTCGGCTTCAAATTACTTCACGGTGAAGAAATTGCAGATCGGGAGACTAGAATCCAGTAGAAAGAAATCATCAGCGATTTTGGAATTTTAGATTTTTAAGGGGAGGGGGATGATTTTCGGAGGCAAATTTAGAAAAATACGGATTTTGGAGAACTCTACCAATAATAGCACAAAGATATAAAAACTGCCAAGTGTCTTCTTGATGATAGTTCCAAAAACTCATTTTTGGTTTTTTGATTTTTTTTAGGGGGGGGGGAGTTACGGGGGCAAATTCGAGCTTCCTTTTAGCGCTAAATTTGTCAGCGGGAATCTATAGGAGTTGAGGTCAGAAATTTTAGTGTGTGGCTTATTTACATGTTAAATATATTCAGATATCTTTTTATCTTATCCCTTTATTAATTCTATACACATAAGACGAAAGTATTGTTCTGGAGTTCGAAAATTTTTGACCGCCAGTTTTTGATTGATTTACACGTTTTGAGATCTCCCGATCATGGTTTGACCAGTTTTAGAAGATAAATGTCTGTCTGTATGCGACAAATTTTGTGAATGCTGCATCTCACAAACTAACGAACATAATTAGATATTTAGTTAGATTTTGACTTAAACTGCTGTTGATTACATTTGGGGAACAATTTCCTCAGCATGGTGGCATTGTCATCCCATTTTTCTCATAATTTTTAATATTTCACAATAGAACAATTAAATACATTTTCAAATTTAAATTAATTATAATATTAATATATATATGTATATTCAAATTATTAATTTATATAATAAAAATTGCAAATTTAATTTAATTTTTATTTTCTCTAACACATACAATGATAGAGGAAATATTTTGGGGTCAAATTTTTGATTTTCAGTTTTTGCTACATTTACACATTTTGAGATTCCCGGTGTTTGTGTTAGCATTTAAAGGCCGACTGACTGTGCTATGGTTTAGGGTTTAGAGAGGGTCCCTTTAAGAGACGGTGTATCTAAGGGTTTCTAGCCTGCACTTATGCATATTTAGGTGAAAACCATTTTTTTCACAAAGTACAGTAATTATATTAATTTAAAATAAGAATAATAATAATGAAGTCAACCTTAACTCATTCAAAATTACGTGCATAAATAACAGTAAATACCAAACTATAGAAATTTGCGCTTCTTGTTCAAATTCATATGATTTTTTTTTTTTTTTTTTTTTTTTTTTTATGGAACCTTAGAAGCATCAATATTAAAATATTCAGCTCCTTTAGCATTTTGTATAAAATTTTAATTTTTTTCAAGTTCAATATGTTACAGTGAAATTTTTATTAAATAAATTACACGAAACACAATAAAATCAGCAAGCTATTCTTTTAATTTGACATTCCGAAATAATTCGATAAATTTTGACTCTTCATGAAAATTCTTCATTCTTCATCATTTCGTATCAGCATTTTAAACACCTTACTGATTATTGACTGGAATTTGACTAGCCAAACTCTAACTTTTATAAATAGACAAAGTTGTCATAAAATTTGAAAGTGTTATTGTAATGCGCAATTGAAAATGCAATATGTAGCATTCAAAGTTCTTTTACAGTGCAGTATAAAAGAACTTATTACCATTGCAGGTATCTGAAAAATTTGTTTTATATGGGTCATTGCCAACATAAGGGGTAGAAACAATGTCCCTTAGCCCTCAAAAATAGAAAATATTTTCAATCAGAAAAAAATTTACAACTAGGCTATTTCTTACGATTTTCTCTAGTTGAATATTATTATAAAAGTTTTTAATGTTAATTATTTTTCTTAGAACTCGATCGATAAAACCTGGAATGTCCACTCCGTGGACTGTCCCCAAGGGAAGTCTGCAGAATATAGCATTATTTTCAAGCTTAATACTAATGTTTTTTAATTACATTTTGATTTTAGCAGGACATAATTATCCTTAAAAATATATTTATTAAATTTTAGAGTTATAAAATGAATCTTGTTTTTTTAATTAATTTATAACAAATGTCCCTAATAAAATGCGTCCACTCCGTGGACAACTATTTAATTTCCCATAAAGTTCAGTAGATGGCACTGTCTGTCACCAGTGTGTAACTGAGAAGAAAGAGGGGGAAGCCATCTTTGTTTTTACCTACATGTGCTGAACTCAATGCTTTATTTCATTCTGTTAAAATAGATTTCATCTGTGATACCTCTGTTTGGCTATCTCATCAGTCCACTCCGTGGTCAGAAGTATACAAGTAATTATAAGGATTATTTATTATCTAATTATTATTACAATTAATGATTATAAGACTTAATTCAACACTAAAGTTAAATTGTTCCTGACGTTGTTGCTTTGTTCCTTAAAATTCAAAATCAAACATTCTGTCCACTCCGTGGACTTCCACTCTGTGGACATCATTTGATCACGAAGTGGACACTTATTCCACGGAGTGGATACTTTCAAAATTAATCTTAAAAATAGATACATTTGAAAAATAATCTAAATAAATTTGATAAATAAATTTTATCCCTTTATTTTATTTATTTATTTTTATTTTATTTATTAATTTTTTTTTTTGTTAGCCTACTGATTGCTTAAGGTGCAATGTAAATATATTTTCCCCCTAACTTTTATATTTTTATTGGCGATTTTCTAAAAATGTCATTTCCACGTCTTTAAAACAGTATTTGCTATTTTTTACTGAACTCTTAAGCATTTCTCTTCATGGTTTAAATGTAACAACAGAATTCGTATTAATATAATTGTAAGAACAGTTTTATGAGTGTTGTTTACAGAGTAATGCAAAAGGATGATGTATACTATATGTCCTTTTTTTTTTTTTTTTTTTCTTTTTAATTTTAAAGGTAAAATGTAGAAAAGGTGACATAACACTTTAGAAAAATAATTCCGAAAATATAATTAAATTTAGTTTCAGAAGAAAAATAAATAAAAATATTTTTGTTTTACAGCAAAACTAGAATTGATTTGTATTTTTATTAATTGAATAATTTATATATATATATATATATATATATATATATATATATATATATATAAACAATACTTAAAATATATATTTATTTTCTTTGCAGAAATTTATTATGCTGTTCAAGAAAAATGGAAATTCGCATGTAACCCAATGCAGGACAAACAAATGTGCACAAACCTTCGCTCAAACTCAGTCAAAAAGAAAATTAGGTGGAGTTGAAAATCAAAAAGATAAGAAAAATAACAAGAAAAGGAAACTTCCCAGCCAAACTACAGAAAAACGTAAAGAACAAAAAAGAAAAAGTATGCAGAGAGCAAGAGACAGACTAATGCTCCTATTACACACAACACGTTTTCACACAACTTTTGAGATAATTGTAAATTTGGCTCAAATCACGTCAATGCCCAGTGTAATAGGAATTGGGAATACGATCAATTTTTTCTGGCAAGTCAGACTGTGATAAACCAGTGAGAAGAAAGCTCTTTATGTACCAAGAAATGACAGCGCCGGCGGGAATTCATTCACCGTTTTCCTCTTCGCTCTCCCATGTCGTCCCCGTTAAAACAGAGATAAATAGGTGTGCCTTGACATGTACTGTACACCGTGTAAACCAGTTTTTGAACAATTTTTGATTCAACTATTGTAACCTTCTTTCGGTTTACAGCTTCGAAAATTGGAGCAAAAATTGGATGAAATAAAAGTCGCGTGAAACATCTTTGTGTATAATAAGAGCATAAGAAATGATCCCGCAAGACATGAAGAAGGAAAAGATAAATAGAAAGATAAATATATCACAGAAGGAAGAATACTGTAGTTAAAATGTTTGAACAAATGAAATGAAGTGTTAGGAAAAAATGGAAGAACCAAAACAGAAATCAAAGGGAGAGATTGAAGAAACAAAATAATCTTTGAAGAACATCTCAGAGATGATACACCTCCTGAGACACCTTGTTCAGCAGCCATAAACATCACACTACCACAAATTAATACATCTCTGAAAACAAAACCATCTGTATCATCATCTAGCAGACTAGAAAGTGGAAGAAAAAGGTCAAAAAAGAACAGTGAAAGGCTTTGTAAAGAAAACAAAAAATTGGTTAGGAAGCTTGAAAAACACAAAAAGCATGTGCAAAGATCTAAGGATGTGAAGTCAAAAAATAATACTACTGATTCTGAAAAACCCAAGAGAAAAGTGAAAAAAATTATCTCAGAAGCAAATTCAAAAGAAATTGAGAAATGTATTATTTTTGGCGAGGTTATAAAAAAGCCAATAAAAGAAAATTTTAAAGGCGCAAAATCAAAGAAGAAACTTAAAGAAATATTCGAAGTTTTAACAGGAAAAATAGCAAGGAAATACAAGTGTCTTCAACATATTAGATCAATCACATAAAAAAAAAAAAAAAAAAAGAAAGAATATGCGGAACCAACAATTATTTTCCTGTTATTTTCATTTTTCAAAAGAATTAAAGTAAAAATATTTGTTGATTATTTTCTAAAACACAAGTAAAACAATAAGGATGAAAAGATACAACTGCAAAATAACTTTCAGGTTTGGATATTTATAAGTGTCCACTCCGTGGTCAGTGATGTCCGCTCCGTTGACACATTAATTTTGAAATTAATTAATTACCAACCAAAAAATAGCTAACGAGATAGCTCATCAAGTAATTTAGATTCATAGTTGTCAAAAAGGAACTAAGTAATTTTTTCAAATTTTTTTGGTAAAATTTTTATATTTTCAAATTAATCTTCGTTTTCTACCCTTTAGATTGGCAATCACCCATATGCATCTTGATTATGTTATATAATTTATATAATAAATATCATAGTCATTGGTCAGGTATTTAAACAAGTAGATTAATATAAATACTTTAATATAGTATATTATTTACTGTATAATTCAAAAAATTTCGAAAAATTTGCAAATCCCCCCCCCTTTTTAAAATACAACCTTGATAATACCTATGAAACACACAAAACCTGAAGGCTCATTACACCGTCATTGTTCATTTTTATGCATAATCATTCAATATATACACCTTGTAGCAGAATTTATGTGACATAGTAGCATTGTCGCAGAAAAAAGAAATTGTCATTTGCAGAAAGATTTGCCCGTAAAAATAAGATATTTCTAAATTTCAGCAGAAAATGGAAACTCCTGTCTTATATTTAAGATTTCGCCAAATATCGATTTCTGTATAATTATATGCACATATTATGTGTGAATAAGAAAATATGTCAATATTGACTTATTGAAAAGATTTACCCGAACAAGGTTTGACACGCAAAACTTAAAAATATTCTGTCGCAGTGATTCCTAGTCCGTGGTTTTGCTTGTACTAATATGGCGGCTCGGTTACAGTTGAGGCTTCACTTTTAGAACCGCCTTGCCGGGTCTAGTGATTCCTTAGTCTGTGGCACAGAACCTCCCATTCCGTACGTACGATCTTAGTGATGGTGATCCTATTCTCGATGATCCCTTCAGCATGGAGGAACTCATCCATACTCTCAAGCATTCTCGCCCAACAACTCCTGGAGCAGATGGCATCTCTCTCCACCTGTTAATTTAGCTCTCTCACCAGCATCTGGATTCCCTGAGGAGCACATTTAATAACTCATTTAACACGGGTGTCCTTCAGTGGTGGCTCGTGCACAGAAAATAGGTGAAGAGGCACACTGTATTTTACACTGTATTCATTTATAGAATATAAATTTACGTTTAAATAAATATTTTTAGTTAATTTTATCCAAGATCATGCTTAATAAAAGTCATGCATTGAAAATACAGTCGGTAACAAAAGTGTCCGAACACTAGCAAAAATTCCTATGTAAAAAAAGTACACTTCATACGGTTTTGTTAAATAAATTCTTATCGAATCATGTTCTTACACTGACTAAGAACAGGATTCGACAAGGATTTATTTAGTAAAACCGTACGAAGTGTACTTTTTTTACATAGGAATTTTTGCTAGTGTTCGGACACTTTTGTTACCGACTGTACTTAAATATTATTTTCGAGCTCTTCACCTATTTTCGGTTCACGAGCCGCCACTGGTGTCCTTCCTTCTTCTTGGAAATTGGCTACTATTCTCCTCAGCCGGAAACCTGATAAACCCTCTTCTGATCTTGCGTCTTACCGCCCTGTTGTGACTGAGTGGAATTAGATTAAATGTTCGATGAGACATATTATATATATTGACAAGACTTTATACTTCACAAGACGATTTACATTACACATAACATTGAAGAAAAATAGACTAGCGATTCATGATCGCGATCGAACAACAAATACCATGGAGACTGGAACAACTACATTGAGTAGAGTTGAGTAGTTCGTAGCCGGCATTACAAGTTGAGATGTAATAGTTCTCTCACACTTATGAAATGACATAATCTTGTAGGTATGCTGGAGGTTTTCGATTTCTTGTCGGACGCCTTAATACTGGATTATCACAGCTAGAATTGGAAACTGATGTTGGAACAGTTGTAGGCTTGTCAGACAATTCAGTAGTTGGCAATATGACCAAATCTCCCCACTGTGGAACCTTAGATTGGGTTGAAGACTGTGGAATATTAGTTGAACTGAATGTGTTGGATTCACTTTAGATGATAACTCTGGTGCAAATGATACTGATTTGCGACTGCACTTGACATCGGTTTTGTATAGTTGATTAATGTGCCTCTTAAACACATAGCCACAATCAAGTATAACCAAATAATGTAGCTGACCCAGTTTCTTGATAATTTGTCCCATTTTCCATTTGGCCTTATTATTGCTATAATATCGTGCTTGAACCCTATCTCCCACGCTTAATTGCCTTGTTTTAGAGTTTGATACTGGAGTCTTTTCAAATATTGTAAGCTTCAATGCATCTAACTTGATTCTAAATTCTCTTTGATAAAATTGTTTAACTGGTGTTCGACCATTGGCAAGAGGAGTTGCGCGATAGCGGAACAGAATTTCTCGAATTTTCTGGTACATTGTTTGATGTTCGGCTTCCATGGCAGCTAACCTATGTTTTAACGTTTGAATATTTCTTTCAGCTAAGCCATTAGTAGAAGGATGACCAGGAGCTATAAGTTCTGGAATATGCCTGCTTCATTGCAAAATTGTTGAAATTGATCGCTGGTTAATATTGTTGCATTGTCAGATACCATGACATCCGGAAATCCTGTGCGAGATAATACATTCTGCAGCATTTCGATAGTAGATGTCGATGTTGGAGCAGACTTGATAATCTCTATCTCAGCCCATTTTGATTTTGCGTCGATGATCTCAAGAAAAAAATAATTTTGAAATGGGCCAGCAAAATCTATATGAATTCTTTGCCAGTCATGCTCTGGTTCTGCCCATGGATGTAACGGAGCTTTTGGAGGACTTGATCTAGTAGAAGCACACTCGGAACATGATTGAACCATTCTTTCGATGTCTTCGTCGATTGACTTCCAATATACATAGCGTCTAGCTAGATGTTTCATTTTGGTTGTGCCTAAATGTGTTCGATGTTCTTCCAATACGGCTGGCTGGAGACTTTGGGGGATGACAACACGAGAGCCTCTAAACAAAATGTCATCCTCTATAGTAAATTCAGAATCTGCAGTTGACTTCTTTCGCAGTTGTTTTAACATGCTTGAGAGATTTTCATCATTTAGAGTCTCTTTACGAAGTGAGTTAAAAGTTAATTGAGGTGAAGAAATTTGATAAACTGTTTTTAAACACAATTGATGGACTTCTTTGTTTATTTTACTTTCGATGGGAATTTTGGGTATCAATGGAGCTCATGAGAGGCAATCGACATTTATATTTTCACAACCCTTCTTGAAGACTACTTCATAATTGAATCCTGATAGAAACGTAGTATATCGCTGTAAGCGTGCAGATGTCATCTGAGGGATTCTAGCATTCTGGTGAAAAATGCGTACTAAAGGGCTGTTATCTGTAATCAACTTAAAGGGTCTCCCGAAGAGATAGTGATAAAAATGCTCTACAGAAAAAACAATGGCCAAGGCTTCCCTATCCAGTTGTGACTAATTCTGCTCAGCTTGTGTTAGCGATCTTGATGCGAATGAAATTGGCCGTTTTTCACCGTCTACAACGTGAGATAAAATACCTGCAATACCAATAGGACTAGCATCACAAGCAAGTTGTACTGGTAATGATGGGTCGTGAGGCATAAGAACTCGATCACTGGCAATTTCTCGTTTTAAATGCAGGAAAGCAGCTTCACACTGGGCAGTCCATTTAAACCTTGTATTTTTCTTTAGAAGCTTGCGTATGGAAGCTGTACGAGTTGAAACATCTGGCATGAAACGGGAGTAATAGGTTACCATGCCGAGGAACATACGTACATCATCTACTGACTTTGGTCTTGACATATCGATGATAACTTTAATTTTTTCCGGCGATTTGCGAATACGGTTGTATTTTACAACATGTCCTAAAAAGTCGAGGCGCTCTTGAAAAAAGGAGCATTTTCTGCGATTGAGATGAAGATCATTCTTTTGTAATTCCTTGAGGCAAGCAATTAAATTAGATAAACACTCTTCTTTAGTTGAACCATGGACAATTATGTCATCAAAATAAGATTCTGATTTGGGCACTTTTTCAAGGATTTGAGTAACAATTCTATTAAACTCTGCAGGGGCTGACTTGATTCCAAATGATAGTCTCTTCATGCGGCAAATTCCTCTATGTGTGGTGATAGTTTGAATTTCACTGGATTTTTCGTCAACAGGAATATGTAGATAAGCTTTAAAAAGATCTAAACGACAAAAGTATCTTGAACCTCTCAAACTATTAAAAATATCTTCTGTTTTTCGAATAGGATAGCGATTGGTTGTCAGCCCCTGATTCACGCCGATTTTGTAGTCAACGCACAACCGAACTCCACCATCTGCTTTAGGAATGATCACAAGGGGTGATCCCCAATCACTAGTTTCAGCTTTTGTTATGATTCATGCAGCTTCCAGAGATTCTAGTTCTTGATCCACTCGATTTCGCAGTGCATATGGAACATCACGCTCTTTGTGAAAAACTGGAGTTGCACCTTCACGAAGTTCTAAATTTACTTTGAATTTAGGTACACAGCCTATTTTCTCTTCAAAAATGTCTGGAAACATGTTGACAATTTCATGGATATCATCAATAGAGTTAACAGGGAATTCTGGTGCATAGCTTGATTACTGTTGATCAATTTCATTAAGGTTAATATTCAGCTGACGTATCCATGTTTGTCCTAGAATAGCAGAACATTCCTCTGGCACGATGTAAACTTCTCCTCGAATCGTAATTCCGTCATAAGAAGCGATTACAAGAGCCTTTCCGTCTGGTATAAAAACATTTTGAGTGTAAGATCGAAATTCCATTTCCGCCGGATGAAGAGGAATATCATGCCCTAACTGTGCAAACTTATCTCGAGGTAAAAATGTATATCCGGAACCAGTGTCAATTTCAAAGTGAATAAGTTTGTCTTCAATTTTGATATAAGTCAAATATTTTCCAGTTTCATTCTTAGAAGAAGTGTTAGTATGGTGTATATCTACAATGGGGAAGTTGCACTCGGGAGGAAAACACTTTTTTAAAAACTGTAATCGATAAACTCAATCTTGAGAATCCGAAAAATCCAATTAAAATCGTAAAATTAATTCAAATTAACTTGTAATTAACGTTTTAAAATCGCTAAAAACCAAAACAAAACCACGTGATCTGAAAACGCTCCGTGAGATGGGGTTGACGTCACAGTTCACGAAGGGCGAATGTTTACATTCTTTTACCTATTGCTTTTTTTTTTTTTTTTTGTTTGCTCTGTTCTAATCTGTATTTTATGTTTTATTTTTTAAAGTTTTTACTTTTTGTAAAAAATAACTTGAACCTTCCATAACTATACTAAATCTTATATAATATTTTTCTATATTTATTTGTATAATGTCGATTTTGGATTTGTAAAACAGCAATCGGATAATCTGCCGAAAATAGATGCTCTTTTCATATTCTCATTTTTTAGAAGAAACCTCGATTTTATTGGCGCAGAAATAAGAGGAGCTTAAAAGATATATATTTATTCTGTATTTATATTTAGAAAATTATAAACGTCTTCATAATAGAATTTTAGCATTGTATTAATATAGTAGTAGTATTTTTTTACATTTCTCTAATTTTTTAGACGCTTGTATGTGAGAATTTTTCTTTTTTCATAATGCATGCTTAAAAATTTAATTGTAATTAAAATATTCATTAAAATTTTATAGTGCATAAAAATATATTTTACTGATTTACTTATATTATTATTTATTATTATTTTGTTTTTAACCAGAATTTTTTAATTAGGTTATTTTACAAAATATATATTATTATTTTATAGAACAGTCATTAATTATTAATGACTATATTATTAGTTCAGAAGTATTTAATAGTTACTTCATGTTTTTGCAAACGAAAAAAATGTTATTTTCCAAATGCATTATTTATTTATTTTTTATTTTTATTTTATTTTATTTTATTTTATTTTTTTATTTATTTTTTTTTTTTTTTGAAAACAGGAAGTTTTCATAATTTTCAGTATTTTTTTTTTTTTTAAATATATGTATAGATAGATAGATTTCAATTTTATCTATTTACTTTTATATTTATTTTTCTTAAATTTATTCTTTCATTTCATTTGAATTCTATTGTTCTACGTCGTTTACATTAGCAAAAGCTGTTACACAATTATTTATTTATTTAATTAAATCATTTGAAAAAGAAAATATAATTATATGTTTTTATCGGGAAAATGTTAATATCGGAGAAAGGATTACTCTTATTAAAGTTTCAGTTTAATAAAAACTTATTTATTTAATTCCTTTGAAAGGAAAATCTTTTGTTATTTATTTATTTATTGTATTGATCGAAATCAAATGGTAATATAGCAGAAAGAGCGAATGTAATAAAGTACATGGCGCCTAAACTAAATTATATTTAATAGATGCTGAGATACAGCTATCCTTAAAATCTTAGTTCTTGAATAATAGCAGCTTTTGCTGTCTGATAAGTACCCAAATTGAAGTGCCAAGGAAAGATGTTGCATCAGGCAACCCAAAAGAGCAGGGTACACTGGAGAGAAAGAAGCTGCCGTAGACAGCGGATACCCGAAACGGTGTTGAGAGCAATTTCAATGAATTTATTTTTTAATTATCTATCTAGTTATTTAGTTAGTTAGTTTTTGTTTATAGAATGATATAAAAGAAATATTTTTTTTTTTTTTTTTTGAAAATTTATTTAAATTTAGCGACCAGCGAAGCAGGCGAAGGCCGTCAGTTGTAGTATATACAAGAGTTGATCCAGGTTTATTTTTGGGGCCCGTTTTTGAGAAAAACAAAATAATTTTGTGAAAATTTATTTCTTTTTGTGATAAAAAGAATTATCACACGAAACCTTTCCCTTTAGCAGTTACGCTATCTAATATTCCTTATCAAGTTAACAGCATATTATTGAACCAAGTATAGACACATTAAAAATAATATTGTTAACGTGGAAATTCTTTTACAAAATCATCATCTTTTTAAAAATAGATCTGGTGAAAGGACTGTTTTTATGAATCTGAATTTTTTGAAGGGACCCATTTTATGTATTTGAATTTTGTGAAGGGGCCCATTTTAGAGATTTGAATTTTGTGAAAGGGCAGCAAATGGGTCCCAATTTTTACCTGGATTGATCCCTGATATATTCTAAACATATTTCGATTTTACATTAAAGCTTCATTGATAAATGAATTTAATATATATATTGTTTTTGATTGCTGAAATTTACTGCAAATTTTTAATTAATTATTTAATACCATTCATATTTATAACTAGATCACGTATAACGTATAAGGTATTATTGCATTTAACATATAGTTCATGTGTTTATTTTATTTTATTTTAAAGCATTTTATTATAATTTTTTTTCTATTGCTAATAATAATAATTATTATTATTATTTTCTATTTCTATTAATATTTTCTTTCTATTTTTACAAATAAAAAAGTAATTACATTTAAAAAATAACTAAGCACGTTTCTAAATTCTGTAAATAATAATAATAATAATAATATTTTTGTTCGGAGACCTTTTTTTAATTTTATTTATTTATTTAGAATGATAAGCACATATAATTTTCCTTAAATACTTTTCAGTTTCTCAAATTGCATCACTATAATGTTTTTAATTATTCACAATCTTCAGCTTCTATTTTAATAGAAATACTGTTAAGTTATATAATATTGAAATGTATTAAAAAAGTTATTTCTAGCTTAAAATACTATATCTTCTGTTGCAAACTCTGACAAGGTTGCCTGAAGTATAAATATTTATAATTATTATAGTTTATTGATTTTTTTTTTTATCTCTATTTTGTACATAGTCGAAGGGGAAACAGATATACTGGCATCTCATAATTATAAATGTAATCTAATTTAGGTTATTTCAGCATATACTATTCTAGATTATTTAAGCAATGAAAATATACATATTATTCAGTTAAATAATATTACCCAGTCTCAATATTTTATTTCTGTACTCAGTCTAGAATAATAATAATAAGTCTATAAAACATAATAAAATGAAACAAAACAAGTATTTAAAAGATACATCTTTCGCATAATAAAGAAATTCTTTAAGAAAATTCTATTGATCAACTATTATTTCGATTATAGTTTAATTTGAATTAATAACAGCAGGCGAGTAAAAAAAATCCCATTGAAACTTGGTGTCATTTATAGAATGAAGTGATGTTTAATGAGTTCAAATTGTTTTAATAATTTTTTTTTAGAGAAAGAATACAAAATTTTGATGAATGCTGGAATTTTCTTTACAATACTATAGGGAGAAATTCAGCGAGCAGTTCATTTCGGGAATAGTGACGTCACGATAAGTTTCATCACGTGATGCAGCTTTTTCGCGCCAACATGAAAACTGCATCTTTTAAAGTTAATTTATTAAAGCATATCCTGTTTTCAAATATGCATAAAAATGGTATCAAAATGTTTGTATTTTCAGCTCTATCATTTACAAGTTAAAATGAAAAATGTGCAATTTCCCCATTGTTGAAACATGAGAGATTTGTTTTGATTTAGAATTTTTATTTAGTATAGTGCGGATGCAAACTTTTGCTACATGACCCCGTGGTGTAACTGAATCTTCATTGTTAAAGTTTTGAAAAACTAAACTATAATATGAAAGATAATTTTATTTTAAAAAGCAACGTGATCGTAATGAACTGAAAGCAGAAATTTTAAAGTGGTTGTTAGTACTCACCAGGTTGAAGAATTTTTCGCCGAATAAGAACGATGGCACATTATTTCGTTTTAATGAAGCAATCCAACTTTCATAAAGAACTCTTTATTTTTCTATGACAATCATTCAATAAAATCAACTATGTACTCGGTTTCTTTTTATGTAACAAAAGAATTACAGAACTATTAAAAGATACTGGAAAAGATATGAGTTAGCGAGCTGCCGCACCAGTTAGATTATTTTTAACGGAAAAATTTTGTCACATCGCGCAGGCACTCTTGAACGTCCCGCTCTGCCGAACTCACGGAGTCGACTGCCGCTAGCCGCGATCCCGAAAAGAACGGTTATCTCGCATCGGCGAAACTGCGCGTTGATACACTGTAAAAAAATAACTATTACCAGCTGCAAGAAACTCTCTGTGATTGGACAAAATAATTACTTTGTCCAATCACAGAGAGTTTCTTGCAGCTGGTAATAGTTATTTTTTTACAGTGTAGGTGCAAAGGATCAGGTGACAAAAGCGCGGTGAAGTAACAGTGATGCAACAGACAATGCCAGGAATGGAAATATATCGCCGAAATGGTGAAGAATATTTAAATTAAATTACGATCGCGGAAAATACGTGATAAATAAATTACAAAATATTAATATGTGGATGTCTTAAAGTAGATCCGGATTATTTAATACTTAAATTGAGGTTCTTTATAAATTGATATTAATTAATTTAAGAGGGAAAATAGGACATTAAAAATTGGATGAAAGCTGGAAAGAATGGTGATAGCTTTTCATCACAATTCCACCCCTTCACAGCAATTTTTTTTTTTTTTTTTTTTTTTTTTTTTTAGGCATGACTGGTGCAGGCAAGTCGCATCCATCAAATCTCCACAAAAGGGAAAGAAAAAAATATTACACATTGAGTTTGCACTGAAATTCCGTACACCATTATGATTAAGTGTTTTGCCAAATAAACGCAATATAAATAAATTGTATCACCATGAATTATGAGTAGGTAGCATTTTTCAAAATTTTAGAATGTTAAATAAAAAAATTGTGATACAAGGAGATGTACACCAAAATAAATACAATGTGCTACATGTAAAATAAGAAACATAAAGATACAACACATACATTGTGTAATAAAATAAAGTAATATGTTAAACACATTGCATGCAAATTATACTAAAAAAAAAATATTGCGTGTGATCGCACTTAAAAATATATATAAATAAGTCAGCAGCCTGAGTAGTACACAATCAATCACCTGTGAATAAGATTTCAAATACCATGTGGGAATATAGAAATTAAGAATTTAAAACTTAAAAAATGAAAGAACTGGAACATGTGCAAAACTGAAAAAAAAAATTGTGAACTATTGAAATAAAGAACCATGGAATGAATGACAAGTGCAAATCTACACAGCGGCTGCAGTCCACAGTGCAAATCCAACACTCATCAGAGAACATGAGAGACAATGAGACGCACAAACAAGTTCGCCAGCGAACAAATTTGGCGGCACTTTGCATCATATAGCAGAGTTAACAAAATAAGAAATACTTAAGATTGTAGAAAATTTTGACAGGTATGAACCAAAGATCCCTGAGGCAAAATGAAAATAAACACAAGATTGACTAATGCAAACAGACTACTTAATAAGATTAAATAAAAAAATATATATAATATCAATGCAAACAAATATTGTATTATACACATTGCAAATGTGCATATGAAAAAGGAAAATATATTTAGTAAGGAAAATTTTACACAAAAAATCAATGTAAAAAAAAATGACAGTAATGTAAACAAATATTGTATTATACATATTGTAAATGTGCATATGAAAAAGTAAAATATATTTAGCAAATATAGCCATATGCAAAAATTTTGCTGAGTACGAAAAGTTATTACTTCTTCCACAGTTTTTTAAAACGTGTTCGTGGTCTCAAGTTGTACTTTAAATTTGCTTTTAAGAGTTTATTTTGAGACCTTGTAATTTTTTGTGGAGGTATATACTGATTTTTGTTGACTTTATGGATAGCGGAGGCAGATGCATCACCAGATTCAGAATAATTACTGTCATTACCTGGATTGCTGAGAATTTCGGTTGTTTGAGGAAACTCTTGATCTGATGAAGCTAATGAAAATTTAGGACTTATCACATGAGGATGCTGATGAACGACAGGATCAGCTGGTGCAACAGAAGATACCGGTTCAGGAGTGAGGACAGGCATCTCTAGAGATAGAGCATCATCATCAATGGAGGAATGGTGTATCTCAATTTCACTAGATTCATTGGGCTCTCTAAAAGTGTATACAGGACCTGGAAAATATACAACTGCTTCCTGTGAAGTAGAGTGAAAAGAGTTATTAACAGTATAGTTAGACAGAGAAGTAATAGGAACATTTAGACATCTAGTATTTGCAGTTTCGGCAGGTGTGTTATGTTGTGGAATAGGCGGGTCCTGTGTGACCAGGTGCTGAGGTCTGGGACGCGATAAGACCAATCTATCAATATGGAAGATAGAGATATTTCCTTCTGGATTTCCAGCTCGGCGGATACAACAATTTACAGGGCTTATTATCTTTACTACTTCAAATGGTCCATCTAATTTCTTTGAAAACATTTTGACTGGTTTTATGTAAACAATGTCACCTTGTTTAAATTTTCTGAGCTTTTTATATTGAGATTGTTTTTGTTGATTGTATTGTTGGGAAAATTGAAGATTATTGTAAACCAATGCATAAATATGATTGATTGCTTTAAATATTTCATTTAAGGAATGAGACAAATTTAGAATTGGTGTCATACGTGAAGGATCAGCAATATCTGTTACGAGGGAGAGTTCTCTAGCGAAATGTATTTGGTTCGGAGAAAAACCTGTGGAAGGATGCTTCGAGCCGTTGTACAGAGATTTATGAAGATCTACTGCATGGAAAAAACTCTTTCCCTCAAGTTGAAGAGCAGAAATTGTGGCTTTTATTGATGAATTTATTCTTTCCGAAATTCCGTTCGCCTGCGGATGTCATGTAGAACAATGCCTCAAATTTATTTGTAAGACGTCTTTTTAATTATTGAACACGGCTGAATTGAATTGTACTCCTAAATCTGATAGGATTTGTGCTGGCCTTCCGTAACTGCAAATATATTTGAAAATTTTCTCCGCAACAGAACTAGCAGTGATGATTTTGATGGGATAAAGTTCCATGTGTCTTGAAAAAATGTCGACAATCGTGAGTACATGAAATTTGTTCTTAAAAGGTCCTACTAAATCGATACTGATCATCTCGGAGGGATGAGACGGCAAAATAGTGTCTTGGTACGGAGCACGAGGATATTTTTGTGGTTTTGCTTGAAGGCAAACACAGCATGAGTTTATGTAGGCTTGGGTATCACTAAACATTCCTTTCCACCAGTAATTACGTTGCAGTAATTGGTATGTTTTTTGCACACCAAGATGAGTAAGGTGAGCAATTCTCAAAACTTTTGGTATTAGGGAAGCGGGGACAACGATCCTTGGTATGAAGTCAATATTTGTTCTTTTAGTGCCACAATTGAACATGAGAAGATTGTTGAAGGAATTTATAGAATATTTCTTATTGAGAGATGAGAATTTGCGTTGGAGTATGGAATTGTAGATTTTTGATATTTTTTTATCTTTTAATTGTTCAGACAAAATGGTGGCGACAGAAATTTCTAAAAGAGGATCTTGTGGTTGCATGTGAGTGGAGGTATGAATTGTGTTTGCATACTGCTCATCATTATTAGCTGGTTGTTTAATTGATGTAATTTCCTCAATGGGAAGGATCTCGTTGGTCTGTATAAGTTGTGGATGTGATTGAATTTTCTGCTTTTCTGGACTTACAGGCAATCTTGAAAAATAGTCTGCAAGCACATTTTGCTTGCCAGGAATGTGGGAGAAAGTAAAATAGTACTCATCTAATTGAAGCAACCATCTGGTTGTTAGATCGGTTGGAGAGGAAGACTTACGAAAATGGACTATCAGATAGTATTATGAAGTGTCTATTATACAAATAGTATTTATAAGCTTGAATGCCTTTTACTATGGCCATCAGCTCTTTCTTCAAAGTGGGGTATTTCATTTCTGATTTGGACAAAGTCTTACTAAAATATGAGACTGGTAGTAACTTGCCATCAAAGTCTTGCATCAGACAAGCCGAAATTGCCTGATTTGAGGCATCCGTATTAAGGTAAAAAGTTTTGTCCCACATCGGTTGTTTGAGAAATGGTTCCTTGAAGAAAAAGTCCTGCAATTCCCTGAAAGCTTTTTCATGTTCGGTTTTCCATTTAAATGAGGCCTTATTTGAAGTGAGTTGGTTAAGTAGCACTGTCTTCTGAGCAAAATTTGACACTAAGTTACGATAGAAGGAGCAAAGTCCTAAAAATTTCTTTAAGTGTTTTTTTGTTTTAGGAGTGGGGAAAGCGGTGATCTTTGCAATATTGCTAGTGATGGGTTCAATTTTGTTTTCTGAAATTCTAAATCCCAGATAATCTATTTTGTCTTGATGAAAATTACACTTTGTGGGACTAAGTGTAAGATTATATTTAGATAGACTTTTGAAAAGAGCTTCGAGTTTCTCAATAGATTCAGTTAGTGAATTTGCAGCAACGACTACATCGTCCTGGTATGCAAAGAGTCCTGAAAGGTTTACCTCATCCAAAATTTTGTTCATTAGATGTTGAAATATTGAGGCTGAATTTTTCAAGCCAAAAACTAGTCGGTTGTACTGATATGTTCCAAAGGGTGTGTTAAAAGCAAGTTTTTGTCTATATTCTTCAGGTAGATTTATTTGATTGTATGCACTGTGAAGGTCTAGGTTTGAATAAAATTTAAATTGAGCTATGTTTGAAATAATGTCCTGTATCTTCGGAAGAGGGTAAGAAGACTGTGTTATTATGGCATTTACCAATCGAAGATCAAGAGCAAACCGATATTTTTGAATTCCATCCGCACCAATTTTCTTTTTTACGAGAAAGAGAGGACAGGCCCAATCCGAAATGGTGTTGGAAATAATACCTGCCTCTTTCATTTTTTCCAACTGACTTTTGGCTTCAGCTTGGAGACTTTGAGGAATTGGATGCGGAAGTGATCTTCGAGGAAAGTTACAGGTGAAATTTAATTGTGGCACAACATAGTCTGTATGCCCCATGGTATTCAGAGTGGAAGAGAACACTGAAAATGCCGGGTAAGTAATTTTTTTATTTCAGATTGTTGTTGTGAATTAAGATGATCTATTTTAAAATTATCTATATTGAATTCCTTTTTCCTTAAAGTTAATGTGTCTTCAGAAGCTTTGATTAAATTTACAAATGCATTTACTTGTGGGATGTTTTCGTTTTGCAATTCTTGTATATCATCTATCTCATAGACATGACCTAGGCATTGATTTTTGTTTAAATGAATAGTTTCATCAGAAATATTTTTAAGAAACACATTGAATACAATTTTATTTTGTTGAGAATTTTCAGAAGTGTTAAAATTTAAATCCTTTAAAGAAATGATAGCCATAGGACAGTCCCTTTTGTTATCCGGAATGGATTCAAATAGAAAATTTAAATTTGAAGAAATGTTATTACAGAATACTTTAACAAATAATTCTTCATTTGGTTGTATTAATACCTTATTTACAAGCTTAGCTTCAAAAATATTACTTTGTAAGGGAGAAGAATTTTGAGAAACAATACCATTTGTATGATTATCATTAGGCAAATTATTATCATTGTTAAACTGCATTTGTTGTACACCCCGATACACAGTAGAATTTTGAGAAATAACGTTATTGTTGACATGATCATTACACATATCACTATGTGGGGTTTGTTGTGTATCTGGATAAACACCCGAAGTAATTTGAGAAATAGTAGAAGCACTTTGAGAAACATTAGCATTATTATCATTATTAACATTTAGCAACTGGTTATTATCTTCACTGAGAATTGACACAAATGGAAATTGTATATCCTTATAAATTACAGATTTTGTTGAAAAGTTGACCGTCATGGCATGTTTTTGCAGAAAGTCTGTGCCCAAAAGGCCAGAAAAATGAGACTGTGAAAAGTCCACAAGGAAAAATGGATGTCGAAAAAATTGCTTGTGTACATGGAAGCTTATTTCTGCACATCCAACAAAATTGACTGATGAATTTATTGTCTTTATGGTAACATTTCTTGATATAAATTTATAATGAATAAATTATTTTATGTTCTTGAAGAACTCAGCGGATATCAAGGAGATACTAGATCCCGAATCAACAAGAAATTTAAATTCTAACTTAGCAAGTGTCACATTAATCAAAGGAGGTGGAACGAGAGAATTTTGATCATGCACTGAATAAGTGAAGTGTTCTTTAGAATTATTATTAAGAAATGAGGTTTTATTATGTACAGAATCTACAAATGTATTTGCATCTGGTGCCACAGCGTGATCATTAGTATCATTGAAGGTTTGAGTAGACTTGTTTCTGAGATCTCTCATTGCATGAAGATGCAAAAAGTTATTTTTGAAAGTTGGAGGTGGCATATTCGGTACCATAATAGGGGGTACGAATGTATGAGAAACCCTGGCACCTTCAGAGCCTCTCAATTGTAGTTTGGGTGGGTTGGTAACATTTGTTGAGTGCCAGTAATTGGCAAATTATTGTTCTGAAACAGATAAGGCAGAGATTGCGGAACATTGAATTTTGGTTGAGCAGGTGCTTGCATTTGTTGTGGTACAGACGACTGTTCAAAAGGAAAAGGAGTTGTTTGTGAAAAAGTAGCAGTCGGTTGCAGAGAGTTCACAAGATGTGATTGCGAAAATGGTAGAGGTGGTGGTAAAGCGGATGATCGAGAGTTCACATTATTAACATGAGCAACGGGAGTATCTTGCAAAGCCTTGCCAAAGCGATTTTCAAATTGGCGACACTTATTAAGTTCGTGGCCATATTTGCCACAAAATGGGCATTTTGTTCTGTGTATATTGAATCTGTTTCTATTGTATTCGTATGATCTAGTATTATTGAATTTACGTTTGTTGTTGAATTTATATTTTGAAGACCTTCGGTTCCAATGAGAAAGTTCTGGTGAATGTGACTGATTTGTTTTCTTGACGTATGTATTGTTAGAATCAGTTGTATTTGCATTCTTGACTTTTACTAGATTAATCTGAGCAGTTAGAGGGCTTGATTTTATTTCTGTGTCAGACGTTGAATGATTTGTTGCCAAGTAATTTAGAATGTTGTGATTAGCATATTGGGTGTATAAGTTTGCAGCTTTTTCTACAGCTTCATCAAAATTAATAGGTGCCTGCTCAACTAGCTTGATTTTAATACTGGCAGGAACAACCTGAAAAAATTTTGTAAGTTTTATTTGTTGCAGGGCACCCTCATCCAAAACTTTGGGATACACTATTGAGGTAAGTTTGCTTATTCGATGTGCTAACGATCTGATGTTATTCACCTGGGAGAAGGGTTATACCTTCAAAATCATTCATGCTAGTAGTGTAAAAAGGGTGATTCACCAACAGGGTGGTGGCGCGGTGGCGCGCTGTGGCGCGCGCGCCTCGACCCTGTTGGAGCGCGCCACCGCGCCACCACCCTGTTGGTGAATACACCCTTTTTACACTACTTAGTCATCATCTTGGACGAGGAGGTGTTGCCACCGGAAGAATAGAAACTTTTAGACCGTTGCCACCGGAAGACTAGAAACATTGACTATCATCTTGGATGAGGTTTGGTGGTGCCATCTATCGGGGAGAAGGGGAATTTTTTTCTGAATTTACGGACTTAGTATTTTTTTCACAATTTTAGGGACTTCAAAATTTTTTCACAATTTTGGAGACTTCAAAATTTTTTTGAATTTGCAAGGGTTAGATGACGTCACGATCTTTTGGGACTTAGCCTGAAAAGAGATACAGTTTAAGAAATGAGAGTTAGAAAAATGTTAGAAAGAGAATACAAAATTTATAATTTAAGAAATGAGAGTTAGAATGAATAAAGTTAGAAAAAAGTTAGAAAGAGAATACAAATTTAAGAATAAAGGTAGAAAGAGAGAGTTCACTTTGAGCGCCTGGGAGACTGCCCTCCCGAGGCCCTGCGGTGCCCCTTTTCGCTCCGTAGAGCAAGGCGGGAGTTAGTTCCTTTTAAAAAAATAAAAAAATTTCAACCTGAAGAACTCATCACATAGTTTTCTGGGGTTGTCTTCAAAGCATGGGTTCAGACAATCTTCATAGGTATGGCTGTACCAGATTTCTGATCTAAAACTTAATTATTCTTACTGACCCGATACAGCATATTTCAAATCTTATCTTTTCTTACATTCTTAAATTTTCTAATAAAATATTTATTCTTCTAAATAATAAAATATGGATGGGTCTCACCTGAAAACTTCTAATCCAAGGGTCCGGGTGTGGATGGGGCAACTATCATCCATTAAAGAAACTATAAACTCGATGAATGTAACACTTCTTAGATGAAAACAGTATTTTAATGCTTTGTTAGCATACATGTAAAAACGAAAACAGAACAAAAACTATCTACAGTATTTACAATTAAATATTAAAGTCTTTCTTAACATTAAAGTCTTAAATTGTCATTAGCTCTTAAATATTTATTCTAATTCTTAAAAGTTTCAATAGTTCTGTTTTAGGACCGGGGCGTCTGTAAACAAGACGATCTTAGCATAGCCCCTTCTCTATTCGAGGTCCTTTCTGTTCTGCTTCTGATTCTAAAAAGCACCTTTTCTCGAAAAAGAGGCGCCCGTCTGTCTGGAAAGGCATTTGTTCTGAAAGCAGAAGAATGAACGGGGGATTCCCGACATCCTCCCACCTTGAGTTGCGACTAATCGGAGGAACTCAACAATCCAAGTTGAAGTCGTTGAGGGGGTTTCACCACACGGCCAGTTCGGGAGACCACCGGGGGATGGGAAGTGGGATCATGGGTTCTGGAACTGGTAGGTTCTGGAGGGTCTTTCACAGGTTCCTTTTCTCTGGGGTTGAGTATCGGTTTCTGTGAGAGGTTCTTGTTTTCGGAAGTCGAAGGACTTAAATTTTCTTGAACAGATTTATGTAAAGTGGGGTTATTCTTAAGTTCGGTACTGTCAATTTCTAAAGGAAACAATCTTTGTAATGGACGCAGAAAAAATCCATTTTCGGTCTTCACCTTAGCTAGGCGTATGACATTATCGCTGCCTGGGTAAATTTCGATCACTCTTGCCAGAGGCCCGTGAACACGTTTCCTGTTGAAATCTTCTAATAGGACAACATCGCCGACTTTCAATTGTTTGAATCTTTTGGTCTTAGATGTATGTTGGCGTAATTGTCCTAAATATTCAGCTCTGAATCTGTTTCTTAGGTTTTCTCTGATTATTTGCCTATATCTGGCTCTGCGGTTAAGATCTTTAGAATCCAAAGCTTCTAGGTCAGGTACTCCTGATGTTGGTAGTTCTCTTAGGAACATCATTGGGGTTAAAGGTAAGGGATCTGTGTTATCTTCGGAAACATAGGTTATAGGCCGTGAATTAATCACTTGTTCACAGTCACATAGTATGGTGTAAAGTTCTTCGTAATTCAAAGATGCACGACCTAAGTTTCTTTTCAGGATTCCTTTAACCATTCCAACAAGCCTCTCCCACCAACCTCTCTACCACGGTGCTGCAGGAGGGTTGAATTTCCATCTGATGTTCTGGGTGGAAGCTACCTTGCAGATGGTTTCCCAATCTACACTCGAGAGAGCATTGCTGGTTCCTAGGAAGTTCTTCCCGTTGTCTGAATAGATGATGTAGGGTCTGCCTCGCCTTGCTATCAACCTTCTCAGAGACTGGATAAAACTTTCTGTAGACAGAGACGTAATAACTTCAAGATGTATGGCTCGGTAGACAGCGCAAGTAAATAAGGCTATCCACGCTTTTGATCCATCAGAAAGATGTAGAGGACCGGCTAGATCTACGCCTACCATTTCAAAGATGGCTGCTTCTCGTACTCTGTCCTCGGGTGGTACTCCAGGTTCAACATCTATTTTGGAAGTCTGAAGTTTTCTGCAAATCACGCATTTTCTTATTGAATTTCTAATGCATTTTCTAGACTTCAGTATCCAAAAATTTTCTCTAAGTAGTGTCATTAGAGTGCTGACTCCAGCATGCTGATTTTCTAAATGCTTCTCGAATACCAATCTTTGGACGACGGGATGCTTGTAAGGTAAGATCACAGGATATCTAAAGTTTTCACTGTCGTTTCTTTGAATTATATTGGTCTTTACTCTTAAGAGACCAGCTTTATCTTCGACAGACCTTAAATTTCTTAATTTTGGATCTGTTCTCCCTGAAAAAGATTCTTGTTGTACTAATCGTAGAAGTACATTTTCTGCTTTTGAAAATTCTTCAACTGAAATATCTAATTCGGATATTTTCTCAGCAGTCTTCGAATTATGATAAAATCTATATATCCAGGCAATGGTTCTAACTGTTTTCTTGTAAGAGGAAAAATACTGATAAAATCGATTGAAATTATCTTCTTTTTTATCTAAAAGATTTAGGATTGTCTTCCTTTTTTCGCTGTTTATGAGTTCTTCGTTTGGGTCTTCTTCTATTTGAGGCCATTCATTTTCATGTAAATAAAGCCAACTCGGACCCTCCCACCATCTCGATTTCTGTAGTTGTTCAAAGGAACATCCTCTAGACGGGAGGTCCGCAGGATTCAAATTTCCGGGTACATGTCTCCAATTGCAAATTTCGGTCAGATTTCGGATTTCTAATACTCTGTTGTGTACAAATGTACCCCATTCTTGTTTTCTTCTAATCCAACCTAAAGCAGTGGTTGAATCTGACCAAAACATGGTATTTACATGTAAGTTTAAATCGTTTTGCACATTTTTGGCCAACCTAGCGCCAATAAGACAAGATAACAGTTCAAGGCGGGGTATGGTCAATTCCTTAATAGGTGCAACTGTACTTTTAGCATTGAATAACTGGACCTTGATTCCTTCTGAGGTCTCTACTCTTATGAATACGCAAGTGGCATATGCTCGCTTGCTTGCGTCAGAAAAAACATGTAATGATGTTTTCTTTTCTTTCTCTGGGCCAATGTTAAGCTACCGAGGTATTTTAATTTGGGATAAAAAGTTTATTCCTTTCAGCCAATTAGAAGATTGTTGTTTTAAAGTATCAGGGAGCTCTTCGTTCCACTTCACCTTCTGAATCCACGTTTCTTGAAGGATTAGTCTGGGAACTAAACTGACAGGTGCTGTGAATCCCACAGGATCAAAAATTCTTTGGGTAACTGATAAAAGTTTTCTTTTTGTAAGGGGTTCACTTATCCTTAGGGGTTCTTCAATTCTACAAACTAAACTGTCATTTTTCAAATCCCAGAGTAATCCTAACACGGGAGCAAACCTAGGTTCATCTTCAGTTTTGTCGATCATAGCCTGGGGCCAATTCGATCGCCAACATCTCAAGTTGAAATGTGCCGAAGCCAAAATTCCTTGAGATTCCGATATGAATTTTTCTGTTTCTGGAATTGAATTCAAGCTGAGGAGGGAATTATCTAAATAGAAGGAATCTCTTAAGAGCCTAGCTGTCTCTCGCCATTGTTCGGGAACATTTTCTAAAAGGTGATTTAATGTTGCCATAAGCAAAAAAGGGCTTGAAGTTAGGCCGAAAACCACGCGACATTGTCTATAAATTTTTAATTTATTTTCGCTATTAAACCAAAAAAATCTCAAAATGTCGCGATCTTTCTCTGTTATTTTGATTTGCAGGAATGCTTTCTCTATATCGGACGAAATTCCTATCTTGTATCTGCGAAATCTATTCAAAATGCTAGGTATAATTTCTACAAGATTTGGTCCTTTTGTTAAACAATCATTAAGGGAGGGACTGCTTCTAGTGTGTGCTGAGGCATTAAATACTGGACGAATTTTAGTGGTTTCACTAGATTCTTTAACCACCGGTCTGTGTGCTAAATAATGTACCTTGTCCCTTTTCTGGTCCAATACCTCTTCTATAATCTGATTGTTTTCCCAGAAATCAAAAATTTCCCCATATTCCTTTTTCCTATCAGATTTGATTAATTTATTTTCCGTCTTGTACAGGCACTTTTCTGCCAACGAGTAATTATCTGATAAAATCGAATGGTCAACTGCCCATGGTAAATTGACTTCATATCGACCGCTTTTATCTCGTTTAACAGTTTCTAGAAAATAATTCTTGGTTTCTTGTTCTAAATCCTGTTTCGATTTATTATCTTCATTAGTAATTCCTAGAGTGTCAAGGCGCCATAAATCCGATAAACTGGCGTTTGACACGTGTAATGACAACGATAGACCCGCCAAAGAATTGCCCTGCTCACTCTTGTGACCCTCTGTCTTGCCCAAAATGGTCCAACCCAATTTAGTTCTGAATGTAGTTAATCCCAATTTTGGAAAATATTTTATGTCATTTGTGAACAGTTTAGCGGACATATCAGCTCCCAAAAGTATATGTACTTCGTCTGGATTTTTCTGGTATAAACAGGATTTATTATTTCTAGGGACATCTGATAAATATACACCTTCCTTTTCTAAGAGTTTTACTAATTTATCATCGCGACATAAATTCACGCCTGTGCATATTTTTTCTTGATCTAGTGCTTGTATTTTACACTTAAACTTATTATCTAAACTCCCGATCGTAAATTCATAACGATTATGTTCAGCTGACATTTCCATGCCCCCAAAAAGATCATGTCTGATTGTTTCTTTATTCATTCTTTTTAATTTTAACTTATCAGCTGCAAACTTACTGATGTAACTATTATGAGATCCGGAGTCAATAATTAACCGAATTATGATGATTTACTATCATCTCTGTTAGAAATTGCTACTATTAACGTCTGCAAATAAACATTCGCTTGTAAATTATGATTCGATAACGCCAATTTAGATTGATCATTTCTTTCGTAATTACTTATTTCCTGTTTCAAATCTTTATTTGCATTACACATTATGTCTGAATGTCTACGATTACATAACTTGCATAAAGTTTTTGATACACAGTGTCTAGCTAAATGCGAAGGTTGAAGGCATAAATAACACAATCCTTTCTTACGCAATAGATTAACTCTTTCATCAAATGGTAAATTACGAGTTTTGACACATTTGTTACTTAAATGCGATTCTGAGCAAAAATTACACTTATCACTTTTATTCTCATTTAATAAATCACAAGCAGTGGACAATTTCCGATTCTGAGTATCAAATTTATTAACGCGGGGGGGGGACATCTCTACGATTTTGATTATCTAATCTTTGAGCTCGGGGGGAGAAATGACTGGCGCCGCTATCCTCTTGTCTGGTAGTTATTAAGCATTCGCGCGATACGAGTTGTTTATTTAAGAAAGATAATATATCTTTTACGCCATAGTTAACACCGTGAAATTCCATATTAAATTGTAATGCTAAATCTTTAGGTAATATTTTTAGTAATATCGGCGACAATAAACTGCCGTAGCTATCCAAAGAAACATCTAATGACTCTAAACTTCTAATGTTAGTTTGGATTTCATCGTAAATTTTCTTGAGTGATTTAATGTCACTTGAATGTTTTAGTGGGACAATATTTAGTAATTTATTCAAATGTACATTCACTAAGAGGTCTTGTTTGCCATATCTTTCTTTTAAAATATCTACTACTTTTATGTAATTACTCGCGGTGACAGAGAATCCTTCTATACATTTTTAGGGGTCAGGTGCTAAAAATGATTTCAAATAATTAAATTTATCTACAGGATCTAAATTTTCATTATTATGAATAGCCGTTTCGAATGACGACCAAAAAGTCAGCCATTCGGCAGCATTCCCGTTAAATTTAACTGGATCTAGCGGTGGTAATTTGATGTGTATTGCTTCTTTTGAAGTATTTCTTCTTTCAATTTCTGTTGATGAAATACTTGTTTCACTTTTCTTTAGTTCTTTTAATTTTCTGTTGGCTCGAAATCGCCAAGTAATTATTTTTTCACGATATTCATTTGCCGTTTCTAATTCGGCTTCTAATTGGAGTTCTTGAGTTAAATTTTTAATCTCTGCATCTTTACTCTTTAATTCTATAGTAGTTTCATTTAATAATTCTATAGTTTCCTCTAAATCTACAGCATCTGGATCTATATCATCAGATAAAGTTTTTAATTTCTCTCTAAATTTATTAATACTGTCTCTTATGACAGCTCTCTCTTTTTTGGCTATTACTAAATTAGCCATAATAAATACAAAAATTTAAAATTTTATAATATTATCTATCTTTTCAATTATAAATAATGGATTCAATTATAAATATTTATAAATAATAGCTGCCCACATCCCGGCAGGGATGCCAGAAAGTTATGGCTGTACCAGATTTCTGATCTAAAACTTAATTATTCTTACTGACCCGATACAGCATATTTCAAATCTTATCTTTTCTTACATTCTTAAATTTTCTAATAAAATATTTATTCTTCTAAATAATAAAATATGGATGGGTCTCACCTGAAAACTTCTAATCCAAGGGTCCGGGTGTGGATGGGGCAACTATCATCCATTAAAGAAACTATAAACTCGATGAATGTAGCACTTCTTAGATGAAAACAGAATTTTAATGCTTTGTTAGCATACATGTAAAAACGAAAACAGAACAAAAACTATCTACAGTATTTACAATTAAATATTAAAGTCTTTCTTAACATTAGAGTCTTAAATTGTCATTAGCTCTTAAATATTTATTCTAATTCTTAAAGGTTTCAATAGTTCTGTTTTAGGACCGGGACGTCTGTAAACAAGACGATCTTAGCATAGCCCCTTCTCTATTCGAGGTCCTTTCTGTTCTGCTTCTGATTCTAAAAAGCACCTTTACTCGAAAAAGAGGCGCCCGTCTGTCTGGAAAGGCATTTGTTCTGAAAGCAGAAGAATGAACGGGGGATTCCCGACAATAGGTGCAGAAACAATTGATATATACAGGATGCAGAAACAATTTTCATGGATGCAGAAACAATTTAAAAATATAGATGCAGGAACAATCTTCATAGGTGCGAAACAATTGATATATACAGGATGCAGGAACAATCTTCATAGATGCAGAAACAATTGATATATACAGGGTGCAGGAACAATCTTCATAGATGCGAAACAATCTGTACAATTTACATAAGTGCAGAAACAATTGATATAAACAGGGTGCAGGAACAATCTTCATCGATGCAGAAACAATTAAAAAATATATACAGGGTGCAGGAACAATCTTCATGGGTGCAGAAACAATTGATATATACAGGATGCACGAACAATCTTAATATTTGCGTATTACCATTCGGAGATTATAAATTTATTACAGAATTAAATAGAAATTTTCCTATATTTCATGGAATTTGACAAAATGAAACAAAGGTTGATGTGTATTATATAATTAAAAACATTGAATGTGAATGGTATAGACTTTGATATTAAAATTTGGGTGTTGCCATTGGAAGAGTATAAATAATTTCCCGTGGGACTTAACATTTTTGACTGAATGAAACAATGAATGACTGAAGTTAATTAACATCAGTAACAATTTATGAGTATTTTAGAAACTTAGCATTCTTAGAGATTAAAAATATATTGCATTAAGATAATAAATATCGAATTTAAATAGGAGTTCATACTTTTAGTGATGTCATTGTAAATTTATGTTAGGAAATTTTTACAGAATTAAATAGAAATGTTCGTATTTTGTGGATTAACACATAGATTTAAAAGCAAAACAAATAATAAATAATTTAACATTCATTAAAAATGTAAGACACTTAAAAATTCTAACTTTATTTTAACACTAAATAAGTTTCACTTTTTAAATTTATTTAGACTATCTTAGAAATAATATTATTACATTCGTTAAAAATTGAACACACATGCACTTTAGAAAATTACTATCATATAAATTAAACTAAATATAATAAAAATTATGTAAATTAAACTTTATATTCTCACTAAATAAGTTTAACATTTCTTTAAACTCTATCTTACATTTGTTAAAAATTTAACAGAAGTTTTTAATCAGTTAATAAATTTTGTATACAGTTATGTTATGTAAACTAAATATAATAAAAATTATATAAAACACGTACTGTTATTTAAGCTCTAACTTTGAAATACTATTTTTACATTCTTTAAAAATTGATCACACATACACTTTAAAAAATTACTATCATATAAATGAAACTAAATATAATAAAAATTATATAAAACACGTACTGTTATTTATGCTATAACTAAACAAATACGATAAACAAAAGTTTCAAAATCAGTAAATGATGATATATATGTTATAAATTAAACTAAATACAATAAATTTTATATACAATAAAGTTATATACTAAACTAAATATAATAAAAATTATATAAATTAAACTTTATATTCTCACTAAATAAGTTTCACATTTATTTAAACTCTAACTTACATTCGTTAAAAATTGAGCACATGCACTTTAAAAAATTACTAACATATAATTAAAAAAAAAAAAAAAAATTACTATCATATAATAATATTAATCTAAAAAATTGCTTACAAAGACATGCAGTAAAATTATAAATAAAGAAAAAAGAAAATTACTATCATATAATAATATTAATCTAAAAAGAAAAATGCTTACATAGTTTTAAATAAAAAATTAAATTTTATATACAGTAAAATTATAAATTAAAAAAAGAAAAAAAATGACTATCATATAATAATAATATTAATTTAAAAAATACATACAATGTTTAAATTCAACAATTAAATTTTATATATATTATAATTAACTAAACTTTATCTTGTTACTATTAAATTTATCCTAACACGAAAATTTTAAAACTTTACATAAATGTTATAAGTACATGAGTATGTTATATAAATTAAACTTTATATTGATACTACCCAAATATTATTTAACATTTATTCGAGTTTAATGCAGTAATATAACTTATACTATCTTAGTTGATTTGAATTAAACAGGTAAATACTTTTAAACTTGAACTAATAAAAATAAGTTCTTTTTTATAAAATAATAAAAAGGATTAGTTATATTTAAACACTATCAGTTACTAAAAGTTATTTTGTATTAAACATTTCTATTTAAATTTTTGAAATAAATTGCATAAAAATTCAATGCATCATTTAAAATGAAAATAAACAGTTTCCTTAAAAACAGATAATACGGAATATTCCATGAGTCATAGTTATCACCTGCAACGGAAAACCCATACACTTGATGAACCATGTGTAATATATGCTGAGGAATTGTGCCTAATAGTAATCCACACTATCTCATATAAAGATTAAGTTAAAATCATTAATAAAATACAGCGAATAATTAGGAAATGCAATAATTTTTTCACAAAGCATATCATACAATGAGTTTTAAACGATTATTACCTACCTATCACTTAAACGGTATTTAAATAAATAAATACATATAAAAGTAAGTTATAGTTAAGCAATAAAAATTCGTTTGTGAAAGAAGTTTTATGTATATATTGCAAAATTTAGTTTTACTCAGATAATTTCTAAACATACACAAGTAAAATGAAAACTTTTCTAGGTTTTATTTAAGCAGTAAATATTCGTTTGGGAAAGTAGTTTGATAGGTTATGCATAATTTAGTTTTAATTAAACAACAACAAAAAAAAAAAAGTTTATAGTGTAACAATAAAAAAAAGTTTGCACTATAACAATAAAAAATTCTTTATAAGTAAATACTAATAAAAATATTTCTTAAATTGATTTTTCTCTCTTCAATAAATCAATAAAAATTGTCTTATGTAATGTTTGTAAAGTAATAAAAGTTACGTTTTAATAAATTTTCTATTATAAACAAATAAATTTACTAGAGTATTACATATTAAGATATTACGTATAGAGTAGAGATACTTATCAAGTTTATTAAATTATCAAATAGTAATAATAAATTATGGAACTTACTTAAAATTGAAGAAATTTCCCTCTAGTGAAATGCAACCTTCATTCACACGCAAATGCGACAAACTGTTTATCGCTACACGTTGACTCATTTACAGATAAGAAGAGTGATGATTCATGCTTATCTCCGTAGAACACTTTTGTTGTTAGAGTTATGTGTTTTCAGAATAATATAAAATAGTTTATAAGGATCATTTATTTAAATAATCCATTGAGAGGTGAACTTTGCAATTAACCTATTAAAATGCGGTTTTTAAAATTATGTTAAGAAAATAATGTGTTTAAAACAGAATTATTTTACGATAAGACATCCTTTTTCATTCAATAAAATATAAGTCTAATTTTTAATGAAATATTTTAAAATCACTTAATAGGATAAAATTAAAAACAGAAATCTTATTGTTTTAGTAATTATTTTCTCTAGTTATAAAACTAAGTAATAAATTATCTATAAATAATCAGATAGCAAGAAAGATTTTTGTATAATAACTATTATTTTAATATATGCATTACATCGGAGGGTAAAATTTTCAACTTATTTATACGGATTGAAGTAATAAAAATTACTCATTTACATAACTGCTAAATTTTATAAGTTGGATATATGATTTAAAATACTAAACAATAATCCTTATGAGAGAATTTGGTGACACTATCACAGAAAGAAATTATCCTTTTCAACAAGATTTGCTCAGAATGTCTAAGTGAAAATAACTTACCGTGAATCATACTAGAATCATGCAGTTGTATTGAAATTCATTGTTTTTAGCTAATGAGACAATTATTTTTACTACCACATAAATGTAAATTTTTATATTATTCCTGTATATATAAAATTTTAAATAATTCATTAAATGTTAAACTTTGCATTTAATCGATTAAATAAATAAAGTTTTACTAAAATATAAGTGCAATTTTTAATGAAAAGGTTTGAAATTACTTTAACTTTATAAGAAAAAAACTGAAAAGAGGTTTTAAAATCACTTAATAGGATAAAATTAAAAACAGAAATCTTACTGTTTTAGTAATTATTTTATCAAGTTATAATTCTAAGTAATAAACTATCTATAAATAATCGGAAATCAAGAGAGATTTTTTGTATAATAACTATATATTATTTTAATATATGCATTACAATAAGATTTGTTCAGAATGTCTAAGTGAAAATAACTTACCGTGAGGTCAGTGGATGATACTAGAATCATGCAGTTGTATTGAAATTCATTGTTTTTAGTTAATGACTGATTAAACTTCTAATGAGACAATTATTTTTACTAGCACATAAATGTAAATTTTTATATTATTCCTGTATATATAAAATTTTAAATAATTCATTAAGTGTTAAACTTTGCATTTAATCGATTAAATAAATAAAGTTTTACTAAAATATAAGTGTAATTTTTTAATGAAAGGTTTTGAAATCACTTTAACTTTATAAGAAAAAACTAAAAAGAGGTTTTAAAATCACTTAATAGGATAAAATTAGAAATTAAAAATCTTATTGTTTTTAGCAATTATTTTATCTAGTTATAAACTAAGTAATAATTTTTTTAACTATTTATAAATGATCGGATAGTAAGAGATTTTTATATAATAACTATAAAATATTTTAATATACGCCTTATAGTTAAGTCAGTTTTAGAGAAAACCAAGAAAAAATCCCAACGGGTAGGTTGATGAGTTGGAATATACTATTATACTTAAAGAATCCAGGTACGGAAAAACCGAAATACAATACGCGGAAAAACAGGTGGGATTTTCGGCTATAACTCCTAAGTAGTGGACGGTAAATATAACACACGGTAAAACAACCTACTCACACGACGGCCAAACTAAGAATGAAGGGAAACGTTGAGTTGTAACACCTTATCTACTAGAGATATGGGGAATTTCCGGAAAAGCTGAGTCACCCCTCGTTCGTTCATGTACAACATCTTACGAGAAAGTTCGTGAAGGATGACTCATCGGTCACGAGTTTGAATAATTTGCATAACCGCTAAATATTATAAGTGAGAATCTTTTAATGTGAGTATTATAGTAATGATAAATTTATTTCATAATCGATAATTCATTTATACATAATCAGATTCACACCTTATATAAAACAATACTATATTTAAAAGTTTTACTATACAATAAACATTCACATATGGATATTCATAAGGCTTAAGACCGATTAATAAAACGAGGGTCCTATAAGCGAAATGCATGAGAGTCTTTCTAAGGAATCCTAATCTGTATTTAATCGAGTTTTTAGAGAAAACCAAGAAAAATACCCATTCGATTAAGTCGATGAGTTGCATTCAAACCCAAAACTTTCCCGCTTTAATCATAGAATCGTTCACTAATCACAAGATTAATGAGTCATGCAGTTGTATTGAAACTTATTGATTACAAGTATAAACTTATACCATTAAATATTTAACTGTTGCTTCTATAAGTGGATTGCTCTGTGTGCGAGTCTTCCTGACTTATAGTTAAGCGAGTTTTAGTGAAAACCAAGAAAAACTACAAACGGGTAGATTGTTAAGCTGAATTCGAACCTAGCATTACACATAGAATCGTTTGATCTTCTAAAATCCTTGTAGCAACATGTTTATGAACTTTATAAGAAAATGCTTAATAGGGTTTGCATGCGTTAGCTATATTAAACACTTAATTTTTTAACATACATTAAGGTTAGTGGATGAGTGACGGGTAATTCATTTAAAACAAAAATATAATAAGGGTCAATTGAAACCAAAGGGTTTGTAGGTTATAATTATTGGATAAAACGTTATGTGTTTCGAAAACCCTTCATCAAGATTGGAACAACCGTTTCGAATGATACTCTCCCTTCATCAGATAGACTTAAACTTTTATTTTCTCAGAATGAAACAAAACGATAGATGATTTACACTTATTGAAACCCCAACTTATAAATAATTCGACTTTCATTAAAAATGCAACTCGCATATACACTTTGAAACAATCAATAAATTTTATATTATCACTATGCATTAAATAAGTTTCCCATTTAACATTCAAGATGAATTTATTTTTACATTAATTAAAAATTTAACACGTATTAATTTTTAAAATGACTATTTTTTAAAAAGTTTTAAAACAGCTAATAAATTTTATAAGCTTTTACAATTAAATAAATTTAGCATATTATGAAAGTTTTACATCACTCGATAAAATTTTATATAGGCAATAAAAGTTATACACATTATAAATATAAACTCATAAAATAAATTTCACACTTAACATTTAAACTCTAACCAAACAATCTTAAAGTAATTTTTTATCCCTTTATACATAATCATAAACCCTTTGTTTCGATTGTAAAGTGAAGTATGACTCATGCTTTAATTAAAAACTCTAATCAAAATTATAAGAAAGTAAAGTTTAGCTATATATTATAGGTAAATTAATACAGTATAAATATTCATGTTTTTCAGTTAAGTAAAAAAGTTATATAATTAATTTTACAGAGTACTTAAAAAATAATGTATAATTAAGTTTAAGAATTTTTTTTTTCTTCTATAGTATGTATATATAAATTTTTAGTTAGAAAGTTTTTATTAAAATACAATAACCAAAGTTTTGTACGATATTAACTTACAATGCACCTAAAACTTTAAATATATAGAAACAATTGTACAGTTGGTTTTGTCTGAAGCATATATAAATAATAAAATCTTATTGAATTTTGCTTTAAAACACCGTAAAGATTTTAGACACACATACTTTTATATTGTTTAAATAAAATTTTTTAAATGAAACAATATTAATGTTATAAAATAATAAACTCAGCATGACTCACCGAGTGTGCTATTACATAAAATTATTCCGCATACATGTAACAACATGTCTGACTTAACTATATACTGAATTGCCATTATTTCAGAAAAAGTTGGGACTTACCTTAAAACACGTCCTACTCCCTTGGCAGACTTGGAGGAAATGAATGATATGAGACATTCTTATCTAGCGAAATTCTAGTCACGTGATCATGACGTCATCCTCTCATCAGTGACGTCACCGATTGCTAATCAGCTACCACAACACGCGGGAAATGTCCTTCAGTACGCAGTGAAAAATATTCAAAGTCCACGGGACATTACACGAAACGATTCCATTGTCTTATACGGTAAATTGAAATATAACACGCGGAAAAAAGATCGACATATGCCGGAGAAACTATACATACTGCCCGATGAAAATAAGCCGCACGGCTAAAGAGATGCTAGCAGGATGAGAGTCAAACTGCAACTGAAATCTAACGATTTGATAAGGTCTATAAATCTCCCGTGTTGATTAGACTGTTTTGCAGAATGGGTTTTTCCCTCACTTAAGCAGAAGGGATGAGTCATAAGTTTTACCCTCACCTAACCATCTATCGCGAAGATAACTCTTAATTAAGTTTCTTAATTAAAATTATGCAAATTTTCTGTATGTCCTTCAAATATCTCATAATTAAGTTTTCTAATTAAAATTATGTAAATTTTATGTAAATCTTTCATGTTTGTCATATGCTCTGCTAGTTCAAGATTTAATAAACCTAACTTTTATACAACATAAATAAATTTAATAAGTATAATCTATTTGATGAGTCATCAATGGATGACTCATCCTAGACATGTCTGAACATGTCTAAACATGAATCTACTTGAACACTCACATTTTACTAAATAAGCGATAATTACTATATGAATCACAAAGTATACAATGTTTGAATTAAGTAAACAACACTAGTTGATGAAAATTAAGTTTCTTATAAGTAAATAGATTTTGTACTTAATAATTAATTCTTATTCATAATGATTGAAAAAATAATCTTAGAAATTGTTCATTTCTTTATATAAAAATAACTTTTGATTTGAATAGTATAAAAAGCAATAATATAAAATGTTAGTGTTCAAGTACATTCATGTTTAGACATGTTCAGACATGTCTAGGATGAGTTTAGAAGATCAAACGATTCTATGTGTAATGCTAGGTTCGAATTCAGCTTAACAATCTACCCGTTTGTAGTTTTTCTTGGTTTTCACTAAAACTCGCTTAACTATAAGTCAGAAAGACTCGCACACAGAGCAATCCACTTATAGAAGCAACAGTTAAATATTTAATGGTATACGTTTATACTTGTAATCAATAAGTTTCAATACAACTGCATGACTCATTAACCTTGTGATTAGTGAACGATTCTATGATTAAAGCGGGAAAGTTTTGGGTTTGAATGCAACTCATCGACTTAATCGAATGGGTATTTTTCTTGGTTTTCTCTAAAACTCGCTTAAATACAGATTAAAATTCCTTAGAAAGACTCTCATGCATTTCGCTTATAGGACCCTCGTTTTATTAATCGGTCTTAAGCCTTATGAATATCCATATGTGAATGTTTATTGTATAGTAAAACTTTTAAATATAGTATTGTTTTATATAAGGTGTGAACCTTATTATGTATAAATGAGTTATCGATTATGAAATAAATTTATCATTACTATAATACTCACATTAAAAGATTCTCACTTATACAATTTAGCGGTTATGCAAATTATTCAAACTCGTCACCGATGAGTCATCCTTCACGAACTTTCTCGTAAGATGTTGTACATGAACGAACGAGGGGTGACTCAGCTTTTCCGGGAATTCCCCTTATCTCTAGTAGATAAGGTGTTACAACTCAACGTTTCCCTTCATTCTTAGTTTGGCAGTCGTGTGAGTAGGTTGTTTTACCGTGTGTTATGTTTACTGTCCACTACTTAGGAGTTATAGCCGAAAATCCCACCTGTTTTTCCGCGTATTGTATTTCGGTTTTTCCGTACCTGGATTCTTTAAGTATAATACAAGTAGAATATTCCAACTCATCAACCTACCCGTTGGGATTTTTTCTTGGTTTTCTCTAAAACTGACTTAACTATAAGGCGTATATTAAAATAATATAAGGTAATTCCGGGAGAGATGCCCCACTTAAGGAAAGGAAGCTATAAAATAAATTAGGTAGTAACAATGACATCGAAAATTTGTGGTAAATACATAATAGATATTGTTTATTACTACTAAGTAGTTTTTTTGTACCATATTGTAAATTTTCTTTTAAAAAAAATAAAATTGCGGCAGCACTACATTTTGCCATCTCTCCCGAAGTTGCGGGTGAGATGCCCCACTCACATGGGAGAGATGCCCTACCTGTAAAAAACATAATAAAAGGTTTTAACATTGGTCAATAGTGATCAATAGTGGTCAATAGTGGTCAATGGTCCCCAAAGAGCTTGTTTTGGTATTATTATATGTTTTTCTTCGACGACGAACTGTCCGAGAAGAAATTCCATAGTACCTAGCAGCTTTAATGACACCAATTTCCCCTGCTTCTAGTTTCAAGAGCCTCTTTTAAATGGTCTTCTGTCCTGGTCCCACCAGCTGTTCCAGTATTTTTTCTTTTGTACATACTGTAGTCATCTTTCTTTTTTATATACTGTTTTCTTTTTATATACTGTAGTCATCTTTCCTGAAACAAACAAGTAGCATTGAACAACTGCATTAACAAGTACAATAATATTCACTTACCGGCACAATTAACCGCCCACCTACAGTTTCGTTAACGCCCAAGATTGTTTACGTTATAGTTTAAATGTGAAAGGTCAGTCTGACATACCTGAGCGTTTTTTGCTTTCATATCTGGATTCAATTTGCTTTTTTGTGATTTCGTTTTGAGTTGCCACTTCTAGAGATCACGCGAATTTGAATGTTATTTGATGAATTTTAATCTAAATTTATAATTTCAAAAAAATATTTTTAAGTTACAAATTTTAACGATTTACAAATATTACGCATTTTATAAAAACAATATTAGTTTAAAATTTAAACAATTAAATGACTTTTCTTCCTGTAAATGTATGTGAGCATCTCACCCGAATATAAACTGGGGCATCTATCCTTTTAATATGGGAGAGATGCCCCGGCAACTATCCAAAGTAAAAGACAGCAAAAATGGCGGCACAATGGCCGAAGTCGACTGATCAACTTCTTACTACAGATTTTTAAACTTATATAAAAAAAATCTATTTTTATTAACTAGTGCCAGCCTTACAATGCAACTTCACTCTTATAACAAAGTAGAAAAAACATGGTACTTACTTGAAATATTGTTGTGACAGCAGAACACAAAGAAATAAGTTCACGTAACTTCCACAGCACACCATTCAACATCTATCTGAAATAATAATCGGACTTGCTGAGCCATCAATCATTGCGTTTCGAAAGAATATTAAGTGGGGCATCTCTACCGGTGGGGCAACTCTCCCGAAATTACCTTATAGTTATTATATAAAAATCTCTTACTATCCGATCATTTATAAATAGTTAAAAAAATTATTACTTAGTTTATAACTAGATAAAATAATTGCTAAAAACAATAAGATTTTTAATTTCTAATTTTATCCTATTAAGTGATTTTAAAACCTCTTTTTAGTTTTTTCTTATAAAGTTAAAGTGATTTCAAAACCTTTCATTAAAAAATTACACTTATATTTTAGTAAAACTTTATTTATTTAATCGATTAAATGCAAAGTTTAACACTTAATGAATTATTTAAAATTTTATATATACAGGAATAATATAAAAATTTACATTTATGTGCTAGTAAAAATAATTGTCTCATTAGAAGTTTAATCAGTCATTAACTAAAAACAATGAATTTCAATACAACTGCATGATTCTAGTATCATCCACTGACCTCACGGTAAGTTATTTTCACTTAGACATTCTGAACAAATCTTATTGTAATGCATATATTAAAATAATATATAGTTATTATACAAAAAATCTCTCTTGATTTCCGATTATTTATAGATAGTTTATTACTTAGAATTATAACTTGATAAAATAATTACTAAAACAGTAAGATTTCTGTTTTTAATTTTATCCTATTAAGTGATTTTAAAACCTCTTTTTAGTTTTTTTCTTATAAAGTTAAAGTAATTTCAAACCTTTTCATTAAAAATTGCACTTATATTTTAGTAAAACTTTATTTATTTAATCGATTAAATGCAAAGTTTAACATTTAATGAATTATTTAAAATTTTATATATACAGGAATAATATAAAAATTTACATTTATGTGGTAGTAAAAATAATTGTCTCATTAGCTAAAAACAATGAATTTCAATACAACTGCATGATTCTAGTATGATTCACGGTAAGTTATTTTCACTAAGACATTCTGAGCAAATCTTATTGAAAAGGATAATTTCTTTCTGTGATAGTGTCACCAAATTCTCTCATAAGGATTATTGTTTAGTATTTTAAATCATATATCCAACTTATAAAATTTAGCAGTTATGTAAATGAGTAATTTTTATTACTTAAATCCGTATAAATAAGTTGAAAATTTTACCCTGCGATGTAATGCATATATTAAAATAATAGTTATTATACAAAAATCTTTCTTGCTATCTGATTATTTATAGATAGTTTATTACTTAGTTTTATAACTAGAGAAAATAATTACTAAAACAATAAGATTTCTGTTTAAAGAAATGTTAAACTTATTTAGTGAGAATATAAAGTTTAATTTACATAATTTTTATTATATTTAGTTTAATTTATATGATAGTAATTTTTTAAAGTGCATATGTGTTCAATTTTTAACGAATGTAATAATATTATTTCTAAGATAGTCTAAATAAATTTAAAAAGTGAAACTTATTTAGTGTTAAAATAAAGTTAGAATTTTTAAGTGTCTTACATTTTTAATGAATGTTAAATTATTTATTATTTGTTTTGCTTTTAAATCTATGTGTTAATCCACAAAATACGAAAATTTCTATTTAATTCTGTAAAAATTTCCTAACATAAATTTACAATGACATCACTAAAAGCAGTGGTCGGAAGTAGCGCGCTACAAGTAGCGAAACTACAGTAGTCGCTACTTTTTTTAGTAGTTTGTAGTGTAACGCGCTACTTTCTAAAAAATGTAGTGTAACGAGTAGTGCGTTACAAAAAAAACGTAGTTTCTAGCGATTTTCAACGCTACTTTTAACGTTACTTTTGTTTACCAACAAGCTGCTATTTGTGAACCGCTGAAACCTGCTGCATCACTGTGCAGTTCGAAATTTTTGAAGCAGGCATATTTAAAAACAAATACTGGTGTTCAATCAATTGCTTCAGTTGAGAGACTTTTTTTTCTTTTTTCTTTCTTTTTTTTCTTTTTTTTTTTTTTTTTTTTTTTGTTGGGGGGGGGGGGGAGAAAAGTAGTTAAAAAAGTAGTTTGTAGTCATTACTTTTTAAAAGTAGTTGTAGTAAACTACATTTATGAAAAAGTAGTTGTAGTTGTAGTTGACTACATTTGTGAAAAAGTAGTTGTAGTTGTAGTTCACTACAAAAAAAAAGTAGTTTTTCCAACCACTGACTAAAAGTATGAACTCCTATTTAAATTCGATATTTATTATCTTAATGCAATATATTTTTAATCTCTAAGAATGCTAAGTTTCTAAAATACTCATAAATTGTTACTGATGTTAATTAACTTCAGTCATTCATTGTTTCATTCAGTCAAAAATGTTAAGTCCCACCGGAAATTATTTATACTCTTCCAATGGCAACACCCAAATTTTAATATCAAAGTCTATACCATTCACATTCAATGTTTTTAATTATATAATACACATCAACCTTTGTTTCATTTTGTCAAATTCCATGAAATACATAGGAAAATTTCTATTTAATTCTGTAATAAATTTATAATCTCCGAATGGTAATACGCAAATATTAAGATTGTTCGTGCATCCTGTATATATCAATTGTTTCTGCACCCATGAAGATTGCTCCTGCACCCTGTATATATTTTTAAATTGTTTCTGCATCCATGAAGATTGTTCCTGCACCCTGTTTATATCAATTGTTTCTGCACCTATGTAAATTGTACAGATTGTTTCGCATCTATGAAGATTGTTCCTGCACCCTGTATATATCAATTGTTTCTGCATCCATGGAGATTGTTCCTGCATCCTGTATATATCAATTGTTTCGCACCTATGAAGATTGTTCCTACATCTATATTTTTAAATTGTTTCTGCATCCATGAAGATTGTTCCTGCATCCTGTATATATCAATTGTTTCTGCACCTATGGAGATTGTCTGAACCCATGCTTTGAAGACAACCCCAGAAAACTATGTGATGAGTTCTTCAGGTTGTAATTTTTTTATTTTTTTAAAAGGAACTAACTCCCGCCTTGCTCTACGGAGCGAAAAGGGGCACCGCAGGGCCTCGGGAGGGCAGTCTCCCAGGCGCTCAAGGTGAACTCTCTCTTTCTACCTTTTCTTAAATTTGTATTCTCTTTCTAACTTTTTTCTAACTTTATTCATTCTAACTCTCATTTCTTAAATTATAAATTTTGTATTCTCTTTCTAACATTTTTCTAACTCTCATTTCTTAAACTGTATCTCTTTTCAGGCTAAGTCCCAAAAGATCGTGACGTCATCTAACCCTTGCAAAAATTCAAAAAAATTTTGAAGTCTCCAAAATTGTGAAAAAATTTTGAAGTCCCTAAAATTGTGAAAAAAATACTAAGTCCGTAAATTCAGGGAAAAATTCCCCTTCTCCCCGATAGATGGCACCACCAAACCTCATCCAAGATGATAGTCAAAGTTTCTAGTCTTCCGGTGGCAACGGTCTAAAAGTTTCTATTCTTCCGGTGGCAACACCTCCTCGTCCAAGATGATGACTAAGTAGTGTAAAAAGGGTGTATTCACCAACAGGGTGGTGGCGCGGTGGCGCGCTCCAACAGGGTGGAGGCGCGCGCGCCACAGCGCCACCACCCTGTTGGTGAATCACCCTTTTTACACTACTCATGCTGTTTTGTGTAGTAGTGTTGGTAAAGAACAGTTTTAATTTTTGTAAGAGTTCTGAATGTGATGTGATTTTCTGCAACTTCGGAGATTCAATGTAATATTTGAACGCAGCCCCATCAAGTCTTGATTTTAGCATGATGAGTGCTTCAGCATCAGATAATTTATTTAATTGTATGTAAGAAGTAAATTGTTCTTTAAAGAACGAAAATTTTTCAGGATCTCCCGAAAATGGGATGATGTTAAATGAGAATTTATGAGCCATTTTACTCTATACTTTATACTTATTTGCAATATTCACCAGACTAATGAAAAAAATTACAATGCACTTAACCAAAATATTTCATAACACCATAAATAGGTAAACCAATTATATTATATTCTACTCATAGAAACAGGAACAAGATACCAAAAATACTCATGAGTTTTTATATTTTCAACACTAATTTCTTTATATATTTTCAACACTAATTATTTCATACATTATTTATTTATTTTCAACAAGAATAATTTTAAAATTCTGTAAAGACTGTAATCAAAACATAAACAAAAGAATTCTTTTTTTTTTTAAACCAAAAGTATCTTAATTTACAATCCAGTGAAATAATATTTCATAAACAATTTTAAAACGAAACAAATATACTGGATAAATACATCAAACATCTTCATTAGGATTTATATTTTAGCACATTTTCATCAATTCAATAAAATATTTTATGTACTTTCGTTTTCAAACTTTTGTTCTTTATTTTTATTCTTTGATTTGCAATACCTATATTTCTGAAATAAACCTTATTAAATTTTTCAAAAATCTATTTATTTTATTTGTGCCATCGGCATATCTCATACAATATTGATTTTTAACTAATATTAAATGAAATGAATGAACCATCTGCCACCCGGTTACGAAGGTCCGGACACCAACTGTGGTGTAACTGAATCTTCATTGTTAAAGTTTTGAAAAACTAAACTATAATATGAAAGATGATTTTATTTTAAAAAGCAACGTGATCGTAATGAACTGAAAGCAGAAATTTTAAAGTGGTTGTTAGTACTCACCAGGTTGAAGAATTTTTTACTGTGGTGTAACTGAATCTTCATTGTTAAAGTTTTGAAAAACTAAACTATAATATGAAAGATAATTTTATTTTAAAAAGCAACGTGATCGTAATGAACTGAAAGCAGAAATTTTAAAGTGGTTGTTAGTACTCACCAGGTTGAAGAATTTTTTACTGTGGTGTAACTGAATCTTCATTGTTAAAGTTTTGAAAAACTAAACTATAATATGAAAGATAATTTTATTTTAAAAAGCAACGTGATCGTAATGAACTGAAAGCAGAAATTTTAAAGTGGTTGTTAGTACTCACCAGGTTGAAGAATTTTTCGCCGAATAAGAACGATGGCACATTATTTCGTTTTAATGAAGCGATCCAACTTTCATAAAGAACTCTTTATTTTTCTATGACAATCATTCAATAAAATCAACTATGTACTCGGTTTCTTTTTATGTAACAAAAGAATTACAAAACTATTAAAAGATATGAGTTAGCGAGCTGCCGCACCAGTTAGATTATTTTTAACGGAAAAATTTTGTCACATCGCGCAGGCACTCTTGAACGTCCCGCTCTGCCGAACTCACGGAGTCGACTGCTGCTAGCCGCGATCCCGAAAAGAACGGTAATCTCGCATCGGCGAAACTGCGCGTTGATAGGTGCAAAGGATCAGGTGACAAAAGCGCGGTGAAGTAACAGTGATGCAACAGACAATGCCAGGAATGGAAATATATCGCCGAAATGGTGAAGAATATTTAAATTAAATTACGATCGCGGAAAATACGTGATAAATAAATTACAAAATATTAATATGTGGATGTCTTAAAGTAGATCCGGATTATTTAATACTTAAATTGAGGTTCTTTATAAACTGATATTAATTAATTTAAGAGGGAAAATAGGACATTAATAATTGGATGAAAGCTGGAAAGAATGGTGATAGCTTTTCATCACAGACCCCTCTTTTGGCAAGCTGAACACTTTAAATTTGATTTATCAATTCGTCAATCTTTCACCAAATGATTATCTTTAGCACACCGTAGACAAATACCATCCAACGCCAATTCAGCATAGTTTATTCCAGATTTTGATGAACCCCTTGACCTTGACGTTGATCTATTTTGACGTTGTAAGGTATGTTTTGGAAATGAATTGTGATCCTTTTGTTTGTCTTTTGTTCTCTTTGTATGTGTAATTTTATTTATGTCTGGAAGAGAATTTGTTGATGTATTATTTTGAGCCATTCGTCTTGAGTCAATTTTTGAAACTTCTAAAGCAATTGCTTTGGATACAACATCTTTAAATTCAGAAATATCTGTTTGAAGTAACGTTTCATGAACACTGTTATCCTTGATACCGCGTATGAATTGTGCTCAAAGAAAAATGTCTGAAAAAGAAACCTTGCATTCACATGGAGAAATGAAATCACAATCTCTTATGCTACTTCGAAGAGTGGCAATTGACTGTTGCTTTTTGACTGTTGCTACAATTGACTGTTGCTTTGTTTGATAAGTTGATAAGAATTGATGTTGCGCTACCAGAATATTCTTCTTAGGCGCGAGATGAACCTCTAATAGAGTTATAAGTTCATCATAACCCAATTCAGCAGGTTTCTTTGGCGCAGCTAGCGCTAATAACATATTGAAAGCATTTACACCAATAGAATTTAAAAGTAGTTTCGCATAATAACTTTCATCATTAATAATATTTTTCATTTCGGCGTAATTTTCAAATCTTTGTTTATAATTTCGAAACGATTCTTTTGTGGAATGAAAACATTCAAAAGTTGGTAATAATGCAATATTAGGTGTAGAAATCGCTGCGTTTGGCGTTTGAGTGAGCTGTATAGTCTCCGTGGGTTTAATTATTTGATTTACTAACTGTGAGAACATTTCTCTTTGAATATCTAAGAATTTGATAAATTGATCTGTATCCATTGTGCCAGAAGACAAAACAACAATTTATTGATAACCTTGAAATTTCAACATAGAGATGTATTATGATCAGATATGAGTTATTCGAAATGAGATTCAGAACACATAACAGTTATTCGATATGAGTACACATTTTTGTTTCTTTTTAAATATGGTAGGTACTATATCATTCAAAACGTTTATTGCAAAACGATAAAATACTAAGCAAAATTAATTGAAATGCTTCTTGGAATCTTACAGTTGAAATACACTGATGGAAAAAAAAATCCCAACACCAGGAAGGAGCTGTGCTAGATAAACGAAATTTGGTAGGCATGTTTATACATCTGAAAGATGACGTCGATTCAAATTTCGAGCTACGCGCATAAGTGTGGCGCTAGTAGCGACACTATGAACATGCAAAGGAAGTTTGCTTTAAATAAGCGCTGTAAGGTTCGTGATCGTTATTTACAGTTGAGATTTGACGTAGTGGGTTAATGTTAGTCAAGGATGCCTCTAAGAAGACGAAGAAGCCATTATCAACAGCTCACTGAGTTTGAACGAGGTCGTGTAGTAGGGCTACGAGAAGGTGGGTTTTCTTTCCGCGATATTGCAGAAAGACTTGGCAGGAATGTATCCACTGTGCATGAGTGTTAGCAGCAGTGATCAAGGGAAGGTACTGCCTCAAGAAGACCGGGTTCCGGGCGGCCACGTGGCACTACTGAGAGGGAAGACCGCCGTGTTCGGCGTATGGCTGTGGCTAATCGTACTGCGCCTGCAGCTGAAATTCGAGCTGCAGTTGGCACCACAGTGACACAACGAACTGTTACAAATCGGTTACTTCAAGGACAGCTCCGAGCCAGACGCCCTGTAGCGTGCATTCCACTGACTCCAAACCACTGCCGTTTGCGACGTGAGTGGTGTCAAGCTAGAGCTCATTGAAGGACGGAGTGGAGATCTGTTGTGTTTTCTGATGAAAGCCGGTTCTGCCTTGGTCGCAGTGATAGCCGTGTGTTGGTTAGAAGGAGGCCAGGTGAACGCCTGCTAGCGACCTGTCTGCGGCCTAGACACACAGGGCCTACTCCTGGAGTTATGGTTTAGGGAGCAATTTCGTATGACAGCAGGAACACTCTCGTGGTTATCCCACGCACCCTGACTGCAAATTTGTACGTCAGTCTAGTGATACAACCTGTTGTGCTGCCATTCATGAACAGCATTCAAGGGGGTATTTTCCAACAGGATAACGCTCGCCCTCATACCGCTGTTGTAACCCAACATGCTCTACAGAGTGTCGACATGTTGCCTTGGCCTGCTAGATCACCAGATCTTTCTCCAATCGAGCACGTATGGGACATCATTGGACGACAACTCCAGCGTCATCCACAACCAGCATTAACCGTCCCTGCATTGACCGCCCAAGTGCAACAGGCATGGAACTCCATCCCACAAACTGATATCCGACACCTGTACGACACAATGCATGCACGTTTGCATGCTTGCATTCAAAATTCTGACGGTTACACCGGTTACTAATGTACCAACATTTCACATTTGAAATGGCTCTACCTGTGATGTTGAAACTTTAATCAATTAAATATGTTACCTAGACAAATGTATTGCTGAAATTTCATTACTGTACAATAATTATTTCTTGGTGTTGGGATTTTTTTTTCCATCAGTGTATATTTAAAATTTTTCAATCAGTTGCAGCAATGCTATATTCATAACAATAATCTTTATAGAAGTTTAAAAAGAAGATTTCTTTACCTTCGTCGCCAATTTGTTGTGACTGAGTGGAATTAGATTAAATGTTCGATGAGACATATTATATATATTGACAAGACTTTATACTTCACAAGACGATTTACATTACACATAACATTGAAGAAAAACAGACTAGTGATTCATGATCGCGATCGAACAACAACTACCATAGAGACTGGAACAACTACATTGAGTAGAGTTGAGTAGTTCGTAACCGGCATTACAAGTTGAGATGTAATACGCACCATTGCTCTCACTTCGGTGAGGTGCAAAGTTCTTAAACGGATGATCCTTCGCAGGCTCTTAGGTTGGGCTGGCCAACGGAACCTCTTCCATAGAGATCACTACGGATTCATTCCTTCCTGGAACTGCACTGTAGCCCTCAGCACCTTTTTCCTGGATGTCTCCAAGGCAGCTTATAATTCCGTTCCACAGACTAAGGAATCACTTAGACCCGGTCAGACGACTATCTGGAATGGGGAAAAGTGAAGCAACTGTAAGGCGCTTAGAGCGACCGGCGGCCATATTGGTACAAGCAAGAAATCAGTAACAACGTAATCTATACATGCAAAAACGAATGCATGTCTGTCTGTTTGTCCTTTATGCATTACAACACCATTCATCCGATCGCCATGAAACTTTGGGAAGTTGTTCAGTACATTCCCTCGAAGGTTTCTGGTATAATTTTTTTTTTAAATCGGCCCCCTAAAGAGCAGGGAGGGGGCAAAAACGGGATTACAACATATTTTTCACATTTGCTTTATTTCTCAAGGAAAAAAAATAAATATTTAAAAGGTTCCAACTTCAAGATTTTAAAAACAGATATTACAGAATATCTAAAAAAAAAAAAAAAAAAAAAAAAAAAAAAATCGCCAACAAGGGGGCGAAGGGGGCAAAAAAAAATGTATATATATATATATATATATATATATATATATATATATATATATATATATATGAGTAAACTCACTGATTCAACACAGCCGCGGGGATTCTATGGGAGATGCAGTCACAAACTTTAGGGAGCAGGTTGGATTTAGGACCCTGACTCCCACTGAAACGGGATTTTGTGATATACCCCCCCCGCTTCCCCTCCTGGGGGGGGGCAGAAGGCAAAACTCCTTTATTAGCATAACTCGGCTTCAAATTACTTCACGGTGAAGAAATTGCAGATCGGGAGACTAGAATTCAGTAGAAAGAAAGCATTATCTGCGATTTTGGAATTTTAGATTTTTAAGGGGAGGGGGATGATTTTCGGAGGCAAATTTAGAAAAATACGAATTTTGGAGAACTCTACCAAAAAAAAAACAAAGATATAAAAAACCGCCAAGTGTCTTCTTGATAATAGTTTCAAAAACTCATTTTTATTTTTTTGCGATTTTCGATTTTTTTTTTTTGGGGGGGGGAGAGTTACGGGGGGGGCAAATTTGAGCTTCCATTTAGCACTAAATTTGTCAGGGGGAATCTATAGGAGTTCAGGAGAGAAATTTTAGTGTGTGGCTTATTTACATGTTAAATATATTCAGATATCTTTTTATCTTATCCCTTTATTATCTATACACATAAGACAAAAGTATTGTTCTGGAGTTCGAAAATTTTTGACCGCCAGTTTTCGATTGATTTACACGTTTTGAGATGTCCCGATCATGGTTTGAGCAATTTTAGAAGATAAATATCTGTCTGTATGCGATGAATTTTGTGAATGCTGCATCTCACAAACCAGTGAAGTGAACATAATCAGATATTTAGTTAGATTTTGACTTAAACTGCTGTTGATTACATTTGGGGAACAATTTCCTCAGCATGGTGGCATTGTCATCCCATTTTTCTCATAATTTTTAATATTTCACAATAGAACAATTAAATATATTTTCAAATTTAAATTATTTATAATATTAATATATATATATATATATACCGGGGGTTGAGAAGGGCGGTAACCCCCCCCCCTGACATAGAATTATACATCTATACCATATCATATTCTATACAAAACATTATTTTAGAATATTAACAATAAATATGAATATCCTTATGACTTTTACAGTATAAAGTTATTTAAATGTAATTTATAAGAATATCTGTCCCAAAACGCAATACATTGGCATTTTTTGTGCGTTCCTGTACATAAACCAATTGTAGAGAATTAATTAATGCCATTTTATATAGGGAATATCATATAGTAAACCTGAATAACATATATTATTTCTGAAAATTTCTGAAATACAGACGCTGGGGGCGGGCAGACGGACAGATGGACAAAAAAAAAAAAAAAAAAAAAAAAAAAAAAAAGAAGAAAAAAAATGCAAATTGAAATCTTATTCACAGTTAAAAATTGTTAGAAAATGTTCAATGTAAACGAAAATGCAATTCCAGCAAATGTCCAATAATAACCCTTAACGTAACTGAATATTTTTGTGTGCCCTGTAAATCTAATGCTAATCGTACTGTACAGTATAGAAAGCATTCTTTTGTGCATATGAATAACATATTTCAATTTCATTAAGATTTATGCAAAGTAATTAAATTTTGGTTTATAGAAATATCTTCACATAGAACGCAATGCTTAGGAATATTTTCGGGTGTCCCTGTATACAAACCAGTGATGGTGTTTACTCCATTTTCTATACAAAATATCCGATATAAAACTATAATAATGTATTTCAATTTTATTAATATATGCATAAATTAAAGGTATTAAAATATGGTTTATAAAAATATTCTCATAGAACACAATGCTTTGGAATACTTTCGGGTGTCCCTGTGCACAACCTAGCAGAGGTATTCACTCCATTTTCAATAAGAAACATCCGATAGTGAACTCAAATAACATATATCAATTTCAGAAAATTCTATGAATATTCACGGGAGTTAGAGCGCAGACACACAGAAAGACGGATGGACAGACAGACAGATCGAAGTCATTAACACTTTTCAATCTTGCTGGAATTGTTAAAGAGCCGAGGTCATTAAATTTATCAACCATGATGGAAAGTGGTAAAAATAAAGCGCGAAAATTTCACACGGTTTTGCTAGTCTTTTAGTTTTTTCCCTCTTTTAACGTGTTTTAATTTGCAGGTGACCCCTAAGAAATTTAACTATTAAATTTTTTAACAATACGAAATTATGTAAATTTGCATTAAATTCTTAAAACTGTTGATTTCACGTGTTTGAACGATTTTAATTGCTATTTTAAAATAAAGGATCTTTTTTTAATTTTTCTCATCTCATAGATAACCGACTAAAGTGAGCCACTTTGCGTCGAAAAATAGATGCCAAAATTGAAGAAAAAGTGGTGTAAGTCATCATTTTCAAATTGCAATAACTCGGCGAGATTTTGACTTAGATAAATGATTTTTTTTTTTATTTTGCTTGTTAGAGCGAGGGGAATATTTTTCTAAATATGAGTCACATGATAGGAGGGGCCGTATAAAAATTAAATTTCGTATTTAATATGTATACAGCCCCTTTGACAAAAGAAATGCCATATCTGAAATCTACTCTTAATTTGCTCTAATTTTGTAATTGGATGTATGTTTCTATCTTTCTTAGTTTATGAGATAATTGCTGTAACATCTATTTTGAATCACCCGGTATATTCAAATTATTAATTTATATAATAAAAATTGCAAATTTAATTTAATTTTTACTTTCTCTAACTCATACAATGATAGATAAAATATTTTGGCGTCAAATTTTTTATTTTCAGTTTTTGCTATATTTACACATTTTGAGCTTCCCCGGTGTTTATGTTAGCATTATAAGGCCAACTGACTGTGCTATGGTTTAGGGTTTAGAGAGGGTCTATCTAAGGGTTTCTAGCCTGCACATGAATATTTAGGAGAAAACCATGGAAAACCATTTTTTTTTCACAAAGTGCTGTAATTATATTAATTATAAAAAAATAATAATAATAAAAATGAAGTCAACTTTAACTCATTCAAAATTACATGCATAAATAACAGTAAATACCAAACTATAGAAATTTGCTCTTGTTCAAATTCATATGATTTTTTTTTTTAATGGAACCTTAGAAGCATCAATATTAAAATATTCAGCTCCTTTAGCATTTTGTATAAAATTCAATTTTTTTTTAAGTTCAACATGTTACAGTTTCATTAAATAAATTACACGAAACACAATAAAATCAGCAAGCTATTCATTTAATTTGACGTTCCAGAATAATTCGATAAATTTTGACTCTTCATGAAAATTCTTCGTTCTTCATCATTTAGTATCAGCATTTTAAAACCTTACTGATTATTGACTTGAATTTGACTAGCCAAGCTCTAACTTTTATAAATAGACAAAGTTGTCATGAAATTTGAAAGTGTTATTGTAATGCACAATTGAAAATGCAATATGTAGCATTCAAAGTTTTTTTACAGTACAGTGTAAAAGAACTTATTACCATTGCAGGTGTCTGAAAAATTTGTTTTATATGCATCTTGGTTATGTTATTCAGTAGAAAACTCAATAAAGCTTATACAAAATAAATCTCACAGTCACTGGCCAGGTATTTAAACAAGTAGATTAATATAAATACTTTAATTTAGTAAATTATTTACTGTATAATTAAAAAAAATTTCGAAAAATTTGCAAATCCACCCCCCCTTTTAAATACAACCTTGATAAGACCTATGAAACACACAAAAACTGAAGGCTCATTACACCCTCATTGTTCCTTTTAATGCGTAATCATTCAATATATACACTTTGTAGCAGAATTTATGTGACATAGTAACATTGTCGCAGAAAAGTTTGCCCGTAAAAATAAGATATTTCTAAATTTCAGCAGAAAATGGAAACTCCTGTCTTATATTTAAGATTTCGCCAACAGTTTACTGATAATATCGATTTCTGTATAATTATATGCACATATTATGTGTGAATAAGAAAATATGTCAATATTGTCTTATTGAAAAGATTTACCCGAAAAAGGTTTGACGCAGAAAACTTAAAAATATTCTGTCGCAGTGATTCCTAGTCTGTGGTTTTGCTTGTACTAATATGGCGGCTCGGTTACAGTTGAGGCTTCACTTTTAGAACAGCCTTGCCGGGTCTAGTAATTCCTTAGTCTGTGTTCCGTTCAGCCAGACATTTTAATTTATAAACTCGCCTCTCACGGTACCCGTGGTAAAGCTGGCCTTTGGATTGCTTCCTTTGTTAAGCATCGTGTTATCCAGGTACGCTGGAAGGCTGCTTTTTCTCAGATCGGTCCCTGCAATCAAGGTGTCCCCCAGGGAAGCGTCTTATCTCCATTCTTGTTTATCATTTACATGCTGGATGTTGTCGAAACTCTTCAGGAGGGTGTACATATAATTGTCTATGCTGATGATATTTTGGTTTATGCTATTGGCCCGGATGAAGACCGTGCTCGTCAAAAACTTCACATCCATACCTGGCGTTCGGCAAAAAAACTCTTAATCGGCCCTGATAAATGCTCTGCAATTAATTTCTCCCGTTCCAGAGATCCCGGCCCTTCTATCATCCTTATGGGTTTCAATGTTCCATGGAGCTCCCATATCAAAATCCTCGGCATCTGGTTCTCCTGCTCTCACCATACCATTTCTCCACCTTGAACTGAAGGCTTTCCAGAAAATTAATTATATCAAAGCTGTTGCTAATCGTTCTCGGGGTTTAAATAGCTATCATGCGCTGAAAATCATTAACTCTCTGATTCGAAGTAGTCTAGAATATGGTGCTCCCCTTTTTTGTGACGCCCCTCCCTCTTCTCTCAATACTCTTGAGATTTGCTATAACGCTGGTATTAGGGTTGCTTCTGGCCTTCCCCGTTGGACCCCTATCCCTGTTTTCCGCCGTGAGGCTGGTGTCGCTAGCATGGCTCTTCGGCTCTCCCTCCTCACTAAGCAGTTTCTCCTTCGTCTTCTTGCCTCCCCTTCAGACCTTCGTCTATGCGACTTAATCAGGTCCCAGATACTTTGCCCCACTGTGAACTGGAAATGGGGAATTCCGCTTCAAGAAATCTGCTGCTCTTTAAATTGCTCTCTTCTACAGATCCTCCGTTTCGTTTGGCCCCCGCCCCCTAACTGTCTTCAGTTTAAGGTGGTTGTTGACGAATTCCCTTTCCAAGACCCTTCCATTCCTGACGAATTCATTTCAATAGCCTGGAATAACTGGCGCTCCTCCATCCCCCTGTGCACTCTCTTGGCTACAGATGCCTTGAAAGATGCCCACAAAACGGCTGTCGCGGTGGTGGATGCAAACTCCACCTTTTCTCTGGCTTCTTTGCTATCCCATCGCAACTCTGTCTTCACTGCCGAAACCCTGGCTCTTGTTCTTGCCATCTCCGAGGCTTCTACTTCTCACTCCTAGATCATAATCCTGTCGGACAGCCTCTCTGCTCTGCTTGCTCTGAACTCCTGGTCTTTTCAGTCTCCCAAAGTTATTCTCTACTCTCTACCTTCTTTCTGCTATCCATGCCTGCAATAATGTGGTGCGTGGCCATCACCAGGCCCCGACTTACGGCAGGGCATACGGGGCAAATGCCCTGGGCCCCCCTTCTGGAAGGGGCCCCCCTACAGGCGAATACAGAAATTCTGCAACCTAAAGACCTCTTATGCCACTGCAAGGGGGCCCCCCAGAATAGGCTTGCCCCGGGGCTGCAGGTATTCTAAGTCGGGCCCTGGCCATCACATCATATTTGCTTGGTGTCCCGGGCACAAGGGTATCTATCTACCCCCAACGAAAGGGCGGACAGCTTAGCCAAGAATGGTCCTTACACCTGCCACTCCATCCCTGGGATCTCTCCTGAAGACCTTCGCTCTGACTTAAAGAAATCTTGGCTCATTGAATATGAATGTAGTTGGTTGCAGAGCGATTATGCCTCTCCTTTTGATTATCTCGCTCCGGATGGACCCTTTTCCGGTCGGGCCCCCTCCCGCATGGCGGATGTACTTCTGGCCCGTTGGCGATCTAAAACCATCATAACCCACCAGCGGCTTTTTTGTATGAACCTCTCCTTCTCTACTCTCTGTCACCACTGCTAGGATCAAGAAACCCCTGAACACATTCTGCTGTATTGTCCTTTCTATCGGAATCCTCTACGCCGGTTTCTCATTCTTTGCCACCGCTCTCAGCTCTCGTAATCTCTCTTTCTCTGAAAGTGCTGGATTTTTCGAGATAACGCTGCTCTAGTGGCATAGCTTACATCTCATGTTCTCCCCTACCTACCTACCTTTGTGATATATTAGTACAGCGTCTAGAATAAACAGTGTGGAAAGCGGCGAATAAAATTGTACTAAAAAAATTAAGCCTGTCACCAGATGTCATTGTAATCGAAGCTAGTGTCACGACAACAAAACCGAGTCTCCCTATTGGTTAATTATATGCTTAGATCACGTGATTAAACTGACGAAACTGGGAAAAGCCAATCAGGTCTTCGATTTGAGCAATAGCTTCGATCACAGCGACATCTGGGGAAGCTTAATTTTTGTAGCATCATTTTAACATCACGGTTATAGGCGACTGCCACACTGTTTATTCTAGACGCTGTGATAGAGCAGGCGCACGTGACGTCACTGCGATAAACATTGAAAGATGATTCCGCACGTGCTTTAGAATCTAGGCAAAAAGTGGGATAAAACACCATTGCTTAACGTTACAAGCTTAGCTACATACTTCCATTTCTCCAATATTTTTAAAATGATTTATATTTCTGCAAAGATTTAATCATTGTTATTGCTTATTTTATAAATAGATAAATAAATATGGATGCTTTTAATTGAAAAATCTGTATTAAAATACTTTTAATACGCAGGGATGAGATTTTTCAGGTTTTCAGCTGATTTCAGCTTTTTTGTACATTTAGCTTTTCAGCTTTTTTTTAGTTTTGTCAGCATGTTTTATATTTCTGGTGTGTATTTGTTCTTTCTTTATACATTGAAGATTAAAATAAATATTTATTACTCTAATATATGTAATGGATTTTTTCATTAAAATTCTAGTTGTCTTGCCTTTGCGTACAGTTTCAGCTTTTTTTTATATTTCTGCTAATCTCATCCCTGAATATAAAAATTTTTTCTATGGGAGATTATAGATAAAAAAATAATTAAAGAATTATTTAATATAAAAATATAATTAAAAATGATTGCCTTTATTAAAAATCAAAATGTTTAATAATAAAATTAATTTGTTCAATAAACTTGAGCTTTTAATTAAAAATTCTATTTCGAAATACTTTAATTAAACATTAAAAAAAAATGAAAAATAGAAATAAAAAATCTAGAAACCTAATTTAGCTAATAAAAAATATTTTTTTAAATAATTAAATTAAATTAATTGAGTTTGTTTAGTATTACTGTTTCAGCTTTTAATAGAAAACTCTTTACTAAAAAATTTTAATATTATTAAATATTTTTATTTTCTATGAACGACAATGATAATAATAATAATAATCTATATATTAATAGGCAAGCATAAAATCTGTAGTCCCTTTTTAACGTATTAATTATGGAAGTAGAGGGTTGAAAATGGTATCATTCGAAAGGTATGGTTAGAAGGAAGGTGCGAATATAAATATTATTTTCTTACGATGTCAAGAAGGTATTTAAAAATACATTTATTTTTTATGCAATTTCCCCCATTTTTTCCTTTTATACACGTACTAGCAGGCTTTGCCCGCTTCGCTGGACATTAAACTTAAATGAGTTGTCAAAATCCCATATCTTTATTAATAACCTAAGTTCTCGCTGTGATTGGTAGAGGTTTTCTCGCTCGCAAAGTGAGGAGTCTGGGTCTCCACTGTCTTCGGCACAACTTACCCACTTCTTATTTCCCCTTCCTCAGCGGGTGAAATCAAAGTTTTGCAAAATCACACTAATGTACATAATGCGTACACTTACTCAATATCCAGTCTGGGTCCCCACGGCCTTCGGCACAACTTACCTACTTCTTACTTCCCTTTCTTCAGCGGGTGAGTTCGAAGTTTTGCAAAATCCCACTAATGTACATAATGCGTACACTTAATCAATATCCGCACACCAAAATTCGCCATTCTAAGATAATTCAAAGCGAATTCAAACGGAAAAACATGTTTTTACACATGTTTATTGGGAAAGACTTCAGTATAACTCCACAACGATATTTGGCGATTTTTTTGTTGGCGATTATGGCTAAATCATAAATCTAAAAATCATAAACCATATATGATAAATGATAAAATCATAATCTAAATCATAAATCATAAAATCCAAAATCCAAAATAAACAACATATTAGGCTGCCATATTATATTGCAAACAGTCCAGAACGACATCGTTATCCTTCAAAACGACGCCAAAGAAAAATCGCCAAATTCAGCTGTGGGGTTATACTGAAGTTATACCATTTATTGCCCTCCGACTCCTAGAAGGGGGGGGGGGATTTCGAATTTCGTGAAATCCAGTTACAATAAATGCCGGATGCAAACAAACAATTTACGCACCAAATTTCGTGACCACAGAAGTCTTTAATAAAAAATATTATAAATAAATAAATACAAAACGCACAGCTTTAGTATGGGAACCCTGTGGTGACTTTAAATATTTCAAGCCATTTTTGCGATGAACTGAATTGGCTATCTCAATTGTGCAATTAAAGATCTTGGCGAGAAACGTCCGAGCTACTTCGTTTCCGAATTTTAAATTTTGACAAAGGGATCCAATACTATTTGGTGTTCCATACACCAAATAAAATAAAATAAAATAAAATAAAAACTCTTTTCTGATATTTACAAAATAAAAATAAAAAATCTTAATAAAATGCAAATTATAATCATTTACAGTTAAGGGGAGAACATAAAAAAAAACCCTCATAAGGTACATAATAACAACAAAAAATTTTGTTTTACTGCAGGAAAGAAAAGTACTGCTTAATTAAATAAAAATATTAAACTAATGCCAAATATCTCTATAAAAATATTTATCCACGTGCAAATTCCTCATTAAAAAAATATATATATATAAAACCTTTTACCGAATCTGGGTTAAAAACGGAAAAAGGGTAAAATAAATTAGAAATATCATACCTATATTTATAAATTTGATACCAAATCAAAGGGGCGATTTTTCTGAATCCAGAGGTGCAAACAGTTTTTCGATGCGACAATTAGATTTTTTAAAAATAACTAAAGTATGAAATTTAAGTGGCAACGGAAAAACGTAAAAAGGGAAAAATAAATTAGAAGTATCAGACCTATCGTTACAAATTCAGTACTAAATGAAAGGGGTGATTTTTCTGAATCCTGGGGTGTAAACAGTTTTTCGATACGACAATTAGATTTTTAAAAATTAACTAAAGTATGAAACTTAGATGGCAACACTTCATTTCAATCTTTTCATAACTTGTAGTCCGAATCACGCGAATAAAAAAGTCTTTAACTTAAAAATTTATTTTTATATTTTATTTTTCCATTCAAAGCGTTTTAGTCAAAAATATTTATGGCGCATGCGCAGGCATTTTTTACCCACAAATTAAACACTATTCATAATTTTGAAAATTTCTATAGATATAATTTTAAGTTGGGTGAAGACCTAAGTTTCTGCCAAGCGCCTTTGAATTCCATCCAGCCGTTCTCGAGTGATGCCCGGACAAACGTGTTTTAGTCTTTTACCCCCAGGGGGGAACGGGGGGGAATTTCTGAAAAGTTGATAGATATAATTTTAAGTTGGGTAAAGACCTAAATTACTGCCAAGCGCCGTTGAATTCCGTCCAGCCGTTCTCGAGTGATGCCCGGACAAACGTGTTTTAGTCTTTTACCCCCCAGGGGGGAACGGGGGGGGAATTTTTGAAAAGTTGATAGATATAATTTTAAGTTGGGTGAAGACCTAAATTCCTGCCAAGCGCCGTTGAATTCCGCCCAGGCGTTCTCAAGTGATGCCCGGACAAAGGTGTTTTAGTCTTTTACCCCCAGGGGGGAACGGGGGGGAATTTCTGAAAAGTTGATAGATATAATTATAAGTTGGGTGAAGACCTAAATTACTGCCAAGCGCCGTTGAATTCCGTCCAGCCGTTCTCGAGTGATGCCCGGACAAACGTGTCTTAGTCTTTTACCCCCTAGGGGGGAACGGGGGGGAATTTCTGAAAAGTTGATAGATATAATTTTAAGTTGGGTGAAGACCTAAATTCCTGCCAAGCGCCGTTGAATTCCGCCCAGGCGTTCTCAAGTGATGCCCGGACAAAAATAGCGACATACGGACACGATGACACACACACAGACACACACACAGGCAAAATTTTCTGAAGTCATTTTCGGCTTTCATGGGGTGTGAAACGTGAAGATATCGCAAAATTTTCCGATTCCGACAAATTTACAGACAAAACTCTGATTTTATTAATATAGATCTACAAAAAAGACACTTAAAATGTACAAAAAAGCCAAGCTCAAAGAAAGAGAATTGATTAAAGTTGTGTCTAAAAAGGGTGCGATATCAAATTCCCAAGCTTACATTCAAATACTTATTTAATATTCCCTTTTAACTAAATTTTCACATGTGAATCAAGTGCCTTATGATATGTTGATAGAAATCCTTCTTTCCTGTACGAAATACATCATAGCGTGTTTCTGAAAAATATTATTATTTTTATTTATGTATGATGGGCTTGGCGGCCATCTTTCAAAGTTTTACGTTAGTTTGAATTCTATAAATCTCATCAATTATAGGATGAGTTGGTTGATTGGTTGGTTAATTGAGTTTTATATTGCACTAGTGCTGCACAATGGGAAATAATTATAGGATGGGAGGATAGGAGTGCGCCAAACTTAACACTGTTAAAACTTAAATTGATTCAACTTGTGTGCTTAACGTGCGATGTTTCTAATGCATTTTTTTTTTCTTTTTTAATCTGAATATTTCAACCCCTGTTGAATGGAATAACCATATTATTTTTACGAGATATTTATTCCAAGAAGCTAAATTCAAATTGGGTAAATATAACGGGGGGTGGAAGCTTCTATGCTACCCCTCCCTCTCCTTCATGTTTTTTCGTTAATTTAAATTTTTATATTCTTTTATTCCCGGCATTTATAGGATGGAAGTGCACTTAATACTAAATACTTATAAGAAATCATGTTATCGAAATATTTCCGTCTCTTCTGAATGGAATAGCAAAATTAATTTTATATGAGATATATTTTAAGAAACTTCTTTCAAATTGTGTGAATGTTTATTCATTACTTGAAAGATGGCCGCCAAGCCCATCATACATAAATAAAAATAATAATATTTTTCAGAAACACGCTATGATGTATTTAGTACAGGAAAGAAGGATTTCTATCAACATATCATAAGGCACTTGATTCACATGTGAAAATTTAGTTAAAAGGGAATATTAAATAAGTATATGAATGTAAGCTTGGGAATTAGATATCGCACCCTTTTTAGACACAACTTTAATCAATTCTCTTTCTTTGAGCTTGGCTTTTTTGTACATTTTAAGTGTCTTTTTTGTAGATATCATTTATTTTTTTTTAAATAGTTTTTATATTTACTGGAATTAACCTGATATTTTACATCAGATATGTCCTGGATTTCACCTCAGCTTTCGTGCGATGTTGTTCTTTGCGTTAAACTGTATTACAAAGTTTTCTTTGCGTTAAACTTTCCATAATTCTGGTTGCTAGACATTATCCATGGGTTTTCTATGCAGACTAGTATGTCGTGTCCATCACAAAACTTTCTTCTACATTTTCCTATACATATTAACGCAGCACAAATTATTTATTATTTTTTTCATGATGAATGCTGAATATTATCAACTCAGAGAGGTATTGTTGCACAAAATGTCCAACGGAAGTAAATTTTCACCATTTCAGATGACATCCTTTCAGTTCTAAAAAAAAATTGTAGTATATGAGCTCCACTTATCGGCCGATAGGCATCGAGATTGAATCAGCATAATGTCTCATAATGGCCTTTTCACATATCAAGTTTTGTTTCATTAGATGCAACAGAACCTTTCCTTAAATTGCGAAAATCGCTGTATAGCAGAGCCACATGTTCAGATATTGGTACAAAAGTTGATAAGCACTATAATTTGTAACAATGTAAATTAGTTACTCAGATATAGCCTTCTCTGAAATTGCGGCAATCACTGTACAGCAGCACCATGTTGAGCAATTGACACCAAATATTGATAAACGCTATTATACATCAAGGTTCAATTGCATATAAATTTATATGTAATTCTGAGCAGTAGCTCCTGATATCTAGTTGGAACAAAACTTTCGCCACACACATAGAACACACACACGCAAATAGAAATTTTCTAAAAATAGTCAAATTATTTTCAGGAGCTCTTACAACGTGTAAATCCATTAAAAACCGAAAGTCGAAATTCATTTCAATAAAATGACAAGCGAAGCGGGCAAAGCCTGCTAGTACACTATATAGAAGGAAGTAGAAATCTTTATGCATCATAATTATCATTGCCAGATTGAATTGAAGGATATTAAAATTGGATACTATATCGTGTACTGACTTTCTTATTCTAAGGTATGAAAAATATTAAAAAATCAGCAATTCAAGCTACAGATTTGAAACAAATGTTATTCAAAAATGTATTCATTTCTGTTTTCAGGGATATAAAATTTAAAATTGTACAAAATAATAAAAGCAAAGATTCTTTGGTTAAAAAAATAACTTATAAAAAGAAAAAGCAGCTCAATTTGAAATTAATATTTTTCGGGTAAACTGAGATGAGCAATTTCATATTTGGCGATTTATGTCTCTTTGGCGATATTTAACAGTTTTTCAGCAATTAAGATAGGAAATTTTGGTTTTTAAAAGATAAATTTTATAAAAGTTCCTAGATTAAGTAATTGTCTATCTGAAAAACCAGTTTTCAAAGAATTCTGCACATTTAAGAATTCTCTAGCTTGTTTTAAAAAAAAAATCTTGAAGAAGAAATTTTTTCAAAAAGTTGTCAAAATATCTAATTTTACGCTAAATTGAAAATGCTCCCATTTTTTTTACTTATTAACTTAAAAAGTTCGTTTTTATCTCAAATTAAAGATCTCGTATATACGAATATTTTACTTTTTGTTTCATTTTACTGCGATATTTGGTTCGTCCAATATTTAAAATTTTACGGAAAAAAAAATTGCTGATTTAACATGGGAAAGTTGGTTTCTGTATAATAAGCATTTAACGATCTTGGGTTATTTCTGTCGATTTTATTATTGGCGCGTTCTGCTTTGTGTTAGTGGTAGTTTGTTTGTTTTGCTTTTCTCTGAGCTTGGCTTGGCAAAACGACCGTTTCTGCTTGATTCCTTTACATTAAAAAATACCTAAAAGTAGAAAGTTGTTAAATCTGGCAATTTCATAAAGCTCAAATAAAACCATAGACACAGTAATTTGTATAATGTAGCATCACTCTACGCAAGCGAAGTGATGACGTCACTGTCTGTCCATGGAGCCATGAAAAAGATTTTCTATGTTAATCGTCCATTGGATTTTTTCTAAAAAAATATTAAAAAATAACGGAAAATATCTGCCGATTTTAATTCCGATATTTGGGTATAGTTATATATAAGTTACTGTCTACATGTGTTTGATTGAGTTATTTTTTCTGTAAAATTGATAAAATTTTAATTTAAAATCACAAAACTCCAGAAAAAAAAAAAAAAAAAATGGCAAACTTCCAGTTTCGAATGTAAACATAAACATTTCATTTCAAAGGGTGATATTTAAACAATAAATATTCAACTAATCTATATATATAAAAATGAATGTTTGTCTGTATGTTATTTATAAAATCGTAAATGGCTTGACTGATTTCGATCATTCTTTTTTTGTAGTATGGCGGATGAAACACGCTTGGCATAAACGCTAATTCAGCAATATATTAAAGGTATTTTCTTATTGATAATTCTTGACAATTTTTTATAATTTTGATGCTGAAGTAGATCGGACATTTTTCGCCAAGGAAAAGATAGAAAGAAATACGCAAGCGAAGTGATGACGTCACTCGCCGTTCGTGGATGCAAGAAAAATATTTTCTGTGTTAAACGCCCATTGGATTTTTTGTAAAAAATTATTAAAAATCGAGGAAAAATATTTCCCGATTTTAATCCCCGTATTTAGATATAGATATGTATTAGTTATCATGTCCATGCATTAGATTAAGTTATTTTTGTAGTAAAATTGACAAAATTTGAATTTTTAATTTCAAAACTCTAGAAAAAAAAAAAAAAAAAAAAAAAAATGCCAAACTTCCATATTCGATTGAAAACACAAACATTTCATTTTAAAGGATGATATTTACACAATATCCAACTAATATACTGATTGAAAGGGAAATTATAAATATTCTATCATAATTTGAAATCAAATGTGTTTTCAAATGTCTAAATAAAGTATCTAATATAAGATACTAATATGTTGTAGCGGAATAGATTTGATATCGGTCATCCTTGGTAGAAAAATAAAATATCGCCAAATTATTTGGCGAACAAAATTTAATTCCTTTCAAAAATCATGGTTATTTTAACAACTTATTTTAAGACAGTAATGAATGAGGTACAACTATAGTATTTCCCCTTAGCTGAATTTGGCGATTTTTCTTTGGCGCCGAATTGAACGATAACGATGTCGTTCTGGATTGTTTGCGGTATAATATGGCAGCCTGCATGCTATTTATTTTGGATTTATGATTTTATGATTTATAATTTAGCTTACGATTTTATCATTTATGCTATATGATTTATGATTTTTAGATTTATGATTTAGCCATAATCGCCAACGAAAAATCGCCAAATCTAGCTGAGGGGAAATACTATAGTTGTTCCATGAATAATATGAAACAATATTTCGTACAATGCATATTACGAAAATGTACATCTGGCATGTATATTTTCGTATTACGTTTTTGATCACCAAATACAATAAGCGCCAAGAACGACAGAGTTTTGAAATTTAAAATTAAAATTTTGTCAATTTGACAGCAAAATAACTCAATCTAACACATGCACATGATAACTAAAACATATATGTACCCAAATATGGGATTAAAATCGGGAATTAATTTTCTTCGATTTTTAATCATTTTTTACAAAAAATCCAATAGGCGATTAACATAGGAAATCATTTCTTGCATCCACGGACGGTCAGTGACGTCACACTTCGCTTGCGTAGGAACAATAATCGCATAAATTATATTTTGGTCTAAAACGGCAACAAAAATTTAAAAGTCGCCAAGGGCATTAAGGCTGTACCATGATCAAGTTTACATATTAATTTATTTATTTTTCTATATACCAACTACTATTAACTAAGCATGAAGTATATATAACCACAAAATAATAATAATTGTCTCATGCGATAGAAGTAGCCGATCATAGCATATTGTAATATTATATTTGGCTTGAAATTGCTGTCATTCTATGGTTGATCGATTAAATCAAATAAATATAGAGAATAACTTGAAAGCAAATATTATGTACATCACGTATAATGTTGCTCATATATAACTAGGATTCAAATATAAAGGGCTACTTCAAAATTTTCGATACTGTCCGTATCGAAATTGTCATATATGATAAGCACCTAAATGGAAGACCACGGGTAAGTCATTGTCGCAGGCAATAGGGACAGGTATTTCAGAATGCGAGGACGAACAAGGCGCTGCCGAAGGTAGCGGGAACCCAAAGCGAACTTTTGAGCGATTTCGGTATTATTATTTTCTCTTTTTTTCATAAAACTATATAGATAAGAGTTTCCTTTAAATATAGTGACCAGCGAAGCGGGCAAAGCCTGCTAGTATACTAAATAAAAGGAAAATGGATTTGTTACTAACTGCTGCATGTATAAGTAGACGATACGGAAAAAATTCCGATTTCCGTTTTTTGCTGAATTTACATGTTTTGAGCTTTCTTTACGTTTCAATTAACTGAAATTGGCTACTTATTTTTTGAAAAAGTGTCTTTATTGCTAGCTTTTGTGGGTAGAAGAAGCAAGTAGAAGATACATAAAAACTTTTGATTTCCGGTTTTCGATGAATTTACACGTTTTGAGATTTCCTTGCATTTTAATTAAGTGAAATTGACTACTTATTTTTATTTTTTAAAAAGTGGATTTATTATTTTTCCTCTGCATATATAAGTAGAAAATATAAGATTCAGAAAAGTTTTAGATTTTCGGTTTTCGATAAAGTTACACGTTTTGAAATTTCCCGAACTCAATTCGACCATTTTTGAAAAATATCTTTTTTTTTTTTTTTTTTTTTTTTTGTTCAAGCACTGTACTTTATGAACCAATCGAATTAATTTAACAGAATTTGATACTTGGTTGGGCCTTGGTTTGACATGGTACCTATTAGCTTCTAAGCTGTATCACACAACAAGGGGCGTTTTCACGTTGCGATTTTCTCTCATTTCAGGAAAGGCTAACATCTACAGAGAGAAATAGTTATATTAAGTAAAACTCTGCTGATTCAGTTAGAGTGAATATTGGCAAACAATTGCCGCAGCTGTGTTGCAATTGCATTCCGTTTAGGACAAGGCAATAACTTTGCTTTGCCTCGCTTTGCAAAAAAAATGGTCGAGTTTCGACCACTGGGCGATACTAGTAATAATAAAAGCTAGTTAAAAAATCATTTAATAAAATATTCTAATTTAAAAATAACAATTTATTTATTAAAAATATAATATTTTACAATTAGTTGAAATTACTTAATACTATTTTTTAGATTTTTAATTAAAAGGCCTATTTCAGTAGCCAAGCGGTTCTGCTCTCCAAGCTAATAGATTGGTGTTAGTGTTGATGTCTTGGAATAGGGCCGATTGTCTACCCTAGGGTCCTAGGCCCGAGGGGGAATGCTTTCCGTGGCGGTCTTTCTAAGGGGTCCTAACCCATATTTACGGAAGTTTCTGAGAAAAACCACGAAAAACTCCGAACTACTAAGCCGACAAGCACGGACCTGGGATCGAACCCAGCATCTCAGGTCTACCAGCTTTGAGCACAGAACCGCTCGGCCGCTGGTGGGCCCTGATGGATTGGAATTGCCGGGTTCGATCCAAGGTCCCGCTTGTCAACCTAGAAATTCGGTATTCTCCATGGTTTTCACTGAAAATCGTATATATACAGGGCAGGACTTCTTAGAAAGAACTGTCATAAAAGGCGTTTCAGCCAGGCTTAGGACCTGTATGTTGTCAATGGGTTTTAATGCTTAAACCACAACCACCAAAATATTTTTAATTCAAAAACTTCTTTTTTTACATATAAATGATTATATACAAAAAAAAAATCATTTAAGATTACATTCTAATTAAAAATAATTTATATAAATTAAAAATAATTAAATTAATTGAGATTGCTTAATACTGTTGTTTGAACTTTAAAAGGAAAAATCTAATTCAAAATGCTAAACATAAAAATATTTTTTTCTATAATTGATTATAGAAAGTAAGTATCTAACTAAAATTATTTTATTTAAAAATACTTTAAAAGAAAGAATAAATTAATTATCTAATAGCTAAATGAATTATCAAAAATATAAATTTTAATAATTATATTAGCTATGATTCCTTAATACATTTTTTTCCGCTTTCAAAAGAAAAAATATCTAAAAATACTTTTAATATTAAAAGATTTTATTTTTTGTGAATAATTATTAAAAAAAAAAAAAAAAAAAAAAAGAAAGAAAGATAGTTAAGGATCTAATTAAAATGATTTTATTTAAAATATTCTAATAGAAAGACTAAATTCATTAATTAATTATCTAAAAACTAAACGTATTATAAAATAATAATAATAATCAAATTAGCTTAGATTGTTTAATACATTTTTTTCTGCTTTCAATAGAAAAATTTATTTTAAAAGACTTTTAATATTAAAATACTATAATTAAGTTAGTTGAAATAACTGAATAAAATTATTTGAACTTTTAATTAATAAGCCGAGAAGTTCTGTTTTCCAAACTGGTAGACAGGAAGTGCCGGGTTCAATTCGAGGTCATGGTTGTCGACCCTCATGTTCTCAGTCGGCTTTAACACCTAAACTAACATCACAAAATTATTATTAATATAAAAAGTTATTTTAATCAATGATTATATAAAAAATAATTATTAATATATCATAACTAAAAACTAATTTAATTATCAAAAATATTTTTTAATAATAAATTTAGATTACTCAATATTATTTTTTGGGCTTTTAATAGAAAAACTATTTCAATACACTTTGTAATGTAAAAAGATATCTTTTGTCATGATTATAGAACAAAGAAATAATTAAAATTATATTATTTAAATAATCGAAAATAAAATTTTAGATTAAAATATACACAATTTTACTAATTAAATTAGCCGAGCTTTCTCAAAACTATCCTTTAGTCTATTATTCGAAAAATGTATTTAAAAAGACATTTACTTAAAAAAGATTTTTTTCTATTAATTATTATCGAAAATATTTAAAAATATGTAATCAAAAATTAATTTAATTATAAAAAAATAGAATTTTTTAATAATTAAGATAGTTGAGTTTTCTTTTTCAATATTTTTTGATTTTTTTAAACTGTTATTAATTTTTCCTTTTAATTATTATTTATAAAAAAAAGTATTTAAAAAAGTTTCTTTTTTCTTCTTCTTTATTTATTTATTTATTTATTTTAAGCCTAGTTATAAAAGGTAATTTAATCTTTTTAAATACATATTTTTAATAATTAAATAGGAAAGATCCCTTGATGCTATTATTTAGACTTTTAATAATAATAATAATAATAATAATAATAAAACTCCATTTTGTACTATTTTCTATAAAAAAAAAAAAAAAAAAAAGAAAAAAAAAAATCATACTACAAGCGAAAAATATTTTATGTTATTTATACAGACAATAATTCAAACTTAAACAAAGTCATATTTGAGCAAGTGTCACGTCTATGCCTCAAATTTACTTTTAAATTAATTTTCCTATAAAACATACGGACATTTCACTTGAAGATAGAAAGGCTGTCTAACTTCATGGTAGATATTTTGCCCACATGCGCAGAAGATCAGAATAGCGTCGCTTGTTATAAACATGCGCCTGCTCTACATTAGTCTATGGGCGGGTTCAGGCTCTCGACCGATCCAGGATCCATCCAATTGGTCGCGGAACAATGCGTCCAGTCTCATCGACCGGTCTGGATCAAAGTCGTCCAGTGTAATGTGTTCCATGGACCGGTCGTGGATCAAATTGCCCAAGAACTTTTTCCGAGTCATTTGATCCGTTTACAAATCTATTGCTATGATTGGACCACGGATTAGGAGAGTCTATGGGATATATTACGAATGTTACGGAAAGGTAATAATTTTCATCTTACATATAGAGGGCCTCCAGATCTCGAGAATTCACCAATCAGCGCGTTTGTTTAAATTTGTAGCGCTTCATTGGTCGTTCTCGGAAATCGGAGGATGACAGAAGCCGAAGGGGCGGGCTTTCACTCTCTTACGATAAGTTTCAAAGATACTACACCAGGCGGCGATCGGATCGTTTTCCCTCTCCTCCGCTGAATTAATGCGGAAAAGAAAGATCCGTTTTCCGAGCTGGCTGCCCTATCTCGTTTATCATCCTATAGACTCTCCTAATCCGTGGATTGGACAATGGTTATTGCTCTGGTTATGCCATCTATCGGTCATTACAAACACGAATATGCATACAAGCATTTTTTTTTTTTTTTTTTTTTTTTTTTGGTATATAACTATAATTGTTTTAGAATTATAAATATATGCATGCAATGGACTGAAATATACAATAATGTAAATTAAAATTCATCAAATATTATTTAAATTTAATAAAATAAAATTTTAAAATGCTCCCTGCTAATATTTGTTTTAATTTTGAGTTCAACAAAATATTTTAATTTGTTTGTGAACTACTTTGGGAATTTATCGATCAGTTAATTTTTATGAAACATTTTTATGTTTGAATACTAAATATTTGCATTAAATTTCAGCATTCAAACATAAAAATAATTAACAATATTTAAAAATCAACATTTAATTTGTATTTAAATAATAATAATATTAATAAAAAACCATAAATATATTAAACTTTAAAAATATTATTGATTGAAATCAGAATTAATTGAATTTAACAAACCAATGGACCATATTCCCGCTTTGGGTTCGAAGCTATAAGAATATCAGCTGGGTAGGGAAACAATCCTCAACTCTACCATAACAAAGCATTGTGGCTTGCAAATTTTTATCTTGCAATATTATTTCTAAGAGTTACAGATTATATGAAATTTAAGTAAGAGTGATATAGTGATAACTTTGTTTTGTTTTTAATCCAGTTTTAGTAATGTACTTTAATATTAATCAACATATGTAATATTAAAAGTTGCCGTGTGAACTGTGGCGATGTTAACATATTTAAATGGATGTTCCATTTAGTAAATTCTTTTATTAAAGTGATTGAAATTCTAATTATTTAAGCTTTGATGTCTATATATATGTGTGTGTATAAAATGTTCTTATTAATATTTTATTCATTATAAATATGTATGTGTGTGTGTATACATAAAATGTTCTGCAATTTTACGATATGGAATAGTCTTAACTTTATCATTCAATTCAGTTGTTTACATTTCTCTTTTGTTCTTGTTTGAACATTATTATTAAGTTTCACTGCAGAAATATTTAGGAAAATGTTATGCGTAACAATAAAATGGCATCTTGAATCTAATTTGTTTACAAAATATCGGCCACGTGTTCGGCGATTTTACCTACGGTGACGTCACAGGAATATAGACGCATAACATTTTCCTAAATATTTCTGCAGTGAAACTTAATAATAATGTTCGAACAAGAACAAAAGAGAAATGTAAACAACTGAATCGAATGATAAAGTTAAGACTATTCCATATCGTAAAATTGCAGAACATTTTATGTATACACACACACACACATACATATATATAATGAATAAAAGATTAATAAGAACATTTTATACACACACACACATACATATAGACATCAAAGCTTAAATAATTAGAATTTCAATCACTTTAATAAAGGAATTTATTAAATGGAACATCCATTTAAATTTGTTAACATCGCCACAGTTCACACGGCAACTTTTAATATTACATATGTTGATTAATAATAAAGTATATTACTAAAACTGGATTAAAAACAAAACAAAGTTATCACTATATCACTCTTACTTCAATTTCATATAATCTGTAACTCTTAGAAATAATATTGCAAGATAAAAATTTGCAAGCCACAATGCTTTGTTATGGTAGAGTTGAGGATTGTTTCCCTACCCAGCTGATATTCTTATAGCTTCGAACCCAAAGCGGGAATATGGTCCATTGTCCATTTAATGAAGATTTGAATCAAATGAATGATACTTTAAAAAACTGTTATAAAAATCTTTTTTTTTTTTTTTTTTTTTTTTTTGTAATCATTGATTTAAATTTAAATTTAATAATTTTTTGGCAATGTGTAATAGTTTTATATTTCTTACCTCAGATCATAATAAAACTTGAACCTATTCACGGCCCTACTAGATCACTCCTCGGCGCCAACGTCGTGAAAGCGGCCATAACAATCGACGATTTTTCCGGAATCAAATGCATTGGAAGTTAGGGTTGGCGCACAGCGCCGCCACAGCAGAACTAACTTAGTTTTGTATATGGAGCTGCATAAGTTTTTTCCGTTTGCAGAGCATTTAAATTGATTTAATTAAATTTAAAATGCAGTCTTAAAAATACGCAAAAATATATGAATCAAAAAATTAATTGTGGCAATAATTTTAAACCAATTCATTGAAAAATAATAAATGATATTAGTTGTTTTCTCCTAAATAAAATATACTGTTCTTCAAATTTTTGTTTTGGATGAAAGAAATGAAATAAGGACTAGAAAGAAAGAAGAAAAAAGAAAACAATCATTTAATAATTTTTTTTAAAGAAAAAATATTAGAAGGAGACAGATCCCTACCCCTTCTTGATGAATAACAAGGTACACAATAGTACACTATTTTACAAGATACAATGCTTATTTTCCTGTTTGTTTACAATTGGAATCGATAACACAAAGTGATTTTCAGGGTTGGCAGCGAGCGCCATCTACTTGATTCCGCGGCATGCATTGATCTTTGCAGTTTTGCTATGGCCGCTTACGACGTTGGCGCGTTAGCGCCGAAGAGTGATCTAGTAAGGCCGTGACCTATTTCTTATTTACTATGAATGCTTAATATTTGTTTTAAATTTCAGCATTCTAACTTAAGAATATTTAACAAAAATTAACTTGATAATAAATCCACAAAATAAAACTTAATATTGTTTACAGTAGATCATTAAAATACAATAGTGCATAATTGAGGGAAATAGTTAAATCATTTTTTTTTTTGCTGGAAAAATTTCTAAAATTAAAATTTTATTGTTAGTATTTTTTTATTTAAATAATTTTCAAAAAAGAATTATATAATTAATACTATTGTATTTCAGTGAATATGTACCCAACTATGCAGAATACAAAAAAAAAAAGTTATGCATCTATCTTTTTTTTATTATTCATAGTTAAATTACATTTTTAATTAATGAATTAAATTTTTCTTTAATTAATTTAACTTTATAATATTTTATAGCTAATTTTAAACTAAGCCTACAGATGGCAGCACTGATTTTGATCCAGTAAAAGGATCGGAGTCGTCCAGCCTCTACTTTCGACCGGTCGTGGATCAAATGTCTCAGAGCCCAGTTGGATCGGTCGAAGTGTTCCAGAGGCTGGACTCACCCTGTGGTGAACACGGTCGAAAACAGAAATAGAATAAAAAAGACTTCAACTTCTTCTCTTTACTGAAAGCATGGACTGAAACAACTTGTCCTTCAAGATTGTTGATCTTTACTTTTTAGTAAACCTGTATATATATATATATATATATATTTTTTAAATCTGCGAATCATTTGAAATAAATCTAAATTAAAATATGGGGAATGTTTTTGCTTCTAGTTTAGCTCAACCTCCTATGCCTGGAACTGTTCCACCACCAAATTTAGCAGAACAAACCGGTGTTTCTAAGGAATCTAGCAGCACTGATAAAAATCCTGGTACTATCGAAGAACTTCATAAAAAATGCAAAGGTTTGTTATTCGATTGTAAAACATCATCACAGGACTGGCGTTTTTAAGTAACAAGTAAAAAACTTAGAATAAACACCTTAAAATACAACAACTCGCAACGATTGTTTCGGGTCGAAAGAAAACACGTCCCTTGCAACACTCGTGCCTACTTTGTTCGTCTGACGAAAGATCGTGTTTTCTTTCGACCCAAAACAATTGTTACGAGTTCTTGCATTTTATGGTGTTTATTCAAAGTTTTTTACTTATTATTTATCTGATATTAAATTTCGGAAGGTAAATATTTCCACTTAAAAAATATGCATTTTTTTATTTGCCTTAAAATTTTTTCATTGTATTATCTTCTAGTGTATATTTTTCTTTGTCTATTTAGAATTATTTTGAAAAAAAAAAAATATATATATATATATATATATAAATATAAAATTTTACTTACTTTGAAATATAAAATGAATTTGACTTTTTTAAAAGTGTCAGTCAAAATAATAACCTATTTCCGCAATTGGCGCTGAAAATAAATTCGCATTGGCTTTTACAGCTAACTTTTATGGATTAAAAAATAACTAAATCGATGCCCCCCCCCCCAAAAAAAAAAAAAAAAAAAAAAATACATTTTGAAACATAGCTTCAGTATTGGGTGCCATGGCGATTTTTATCCCCCTCCCTCTTCCCCTCCGCATACTTTGGCTTTGAAATAGACGTTTAAATTAACGTTTCTTGCCTAAGCTGCTTTGGTTTCAAATTTCACCAAGAAAGTCCTATACTAAAGCTGTGCCCATTTTAGAAATCAGATACAGGAATATAATGTTTTGGCAATTAAATACTATTGGATCAGAAAATGTATTGATTTTTAGGGAGATGGTTTCATGGTTTCATCCTATTATACTGTACACTGCCAAAACTGGTGATGATGCGTTGCGCCTGGCAAACCCATTTGCCGGTCACGTGAATTTGCTCCTCTTGTGTCTCCTAGTGCAACCCATAAGTGCTTTCATCTCATTGGATTACTCGCATAGCGGGAGCGTTAAAATTAGTATGCCTTTAGTAGATTGGTTCAGTTTTCGTAACAGAGCCGATTTTAATTTAAATTAATTCAAAATATTCCTTTTACATGAGGATCTTCAATTGTTAAAGATGGTTTTTATCTTCTCTTGTACTTTTCTTAAAGCCGCCCCGGTATCTGTAAGTTTGATTAATTCTAGATTTTACTGTTTTTAAATGATTTTTTAAAGTTTAAAACAAAATTTTTTCAGTGTATTTTTATATATTTTTTAATAAATTTACAAAGAAATAAAAAGGGTAGGGCATGATAGTCATTGCTTAAATATAGATTTTTTTCATGCACCGTGATTTAATTAGGTGCATTCAGTGATTATTTATTTATAATGCTTGTGTAGTGATCTAGCATCGGAATACTGACCGTTACAGTACATATTTCATGCATTTTCTGATTCATGTGCTTCGAAATATGGGTGTCCAGTGATGTTTTCTTTTTTTTTTTAATGCTTGCGAAGCAAGCATACAGCAGCAGCTGGTGTACTGATCGCGGCCTATACAAATTTTTATGCACTTACTGTCTCATGCCTCACGAATTAGGGGTATCTAGTGATTTTTATTTTGTTTTAATGCTTGCGAAGCAAGCATACTGGCCACGGCTTATACAAATTTTCATGCATCGTTAATTAGGGGTATCCAGTGATGTTTCCTTTTGTTTTAATGCTCACGACGCGAGCAAACAGCAGAAAACATAATGACCATCAATCTTCATGCTTTTACTGATTCATGCCCCACGAATTAGGGGTGTCCAGTGATGTTATCTTTCTGGTTTTAATGCTTGCGAAGCGAGCAAACAGCAGAAAATACAGTGACCGCGGCTCCATCAATTTTCATGCTTTTACTGATTCATGCCTCACGAATTAGTGATGTCTAGTAATGTCTTTTTTGTTTAATGCTCGCGAAGCGAGCAAACAGCTGCAATTAAACTGACCGTGGCAGTTTAGAAGGATACCGACTTCCATTATAGATCAAATTTTTTCAATTTCATTTGCATGGAAAAACGATCGTTAAGAACGTCAACAGCCGCCATCTTGTAAAATAAATCACGCCTCCAAGCTGGTGGGGATCGTGCCAACAAAAGTCGCCAAAAAGTGCAAAGCGGTACTGCATAATAGGATTTCACCCCTACTTTAGCAGCTAGTGACTGAATGATGTCATATTTTATTAAATATACTGCAGAAATAATGTGTATAATCAATTAGAAGTAAAATTATAAGTTTTATTAATTGATTAAAAAAAATGACATGCTTTCTGAAGTAAACACTGAACATTCTGTCATATGTAGAAATCACAATGAAATTCAGCGAGAATTGACTTTGGATAGATAGGCTCTTGGGTGTTTCTTTGAAAATTGGCAAGACGGCACCGTTCCGCATCATGTTTGAAATTATAACCATCCACCAGCACCATATGAATGCGAGGTTTTCGGCAATTTAGCCAAACAAGAAAGCATGACAGGAAAAAAGCAATTTGATCACAAAATACCAGGGTTAATACTCCTCAGGGAAAACCTGGAAAACAGGGAATACTCAGGGAATTTGGAATTTGTTAAAAAAAGTCAGGGAAAACTCAGGGAAAATAAAAATTTTCATTAAAACTCAGGGAAAATCAGTTATAAAACCTGGAAAAACAATTTTTTTTTCCTCTCAAGTTATGTTTTTCTTGTTTAGCTTCGTATCAAAATTTAAATACTGAATTATTGTGAAAACACGCATGTAAATATGATTTCTACCTGAATTTCTATTATGATCGGCTGTAATATGACATCATACAGTGGAAGTAGCTGTATTTTGTCTTGTCTAGAAGAGCATTTCTTGTAATATGTCACTAATATTTTCTTGAAAATTGTCTGGGAACTCAGGGAAAACTCAGGGAATTTTTTTCCCATATTTGAGTATGAACCCTGAATACATAGAAAATCATAAAATATATTTAACAAAAAAATTATACAAACGTCTATATACTTCATGTACGTGAAAACAAACAGACAAAAAAAAAAAAAAAATCACCAGATATCACTACCTCAAAAGCATGAATATATAAAAAGTGTACAAAATCTGTTTGAAAAAAACAACTTTTTTTGGGGGGGTTTATGGGACTACAGTTTTTGTTAGTTCAGTAAGAACCCTGAACAATATTTTATATTTGTTAATTTTATGTTCTGTCTTTCTAATTAAAATTTTATTAATGTAATGCCCAGTGACAGAAACACGGCGATATAGTTTGCAGACACAGAAAAACAGCTTGTGGACAGTTTTCGTCTGCACTGATAAAAAAATTTGTCTGCAACTTTCGGATAACAATTCACTTATAAAAATTTCTGTATCAAAACTAAAACCTAAAACTAATACTTTTATTATTTATAATTATTTATATTGTGTTGTGTCAAACATTGCTATAAAATATTTAATTGAATGAACACACACAATTGTTTATACTATATTGTTCTTTAGTAAAATTGTATTTGTGTATTGTTGCACGAGATCACCACTGATGTTAACCTCCCCCTCATCAGCTTTCAGGCTTTTTGAGTGTAAGCGATTTTCACCCGTGATTACACGCAAATTTTGCAGACAGATTATGAAATTTTAAAAGCCTGTTGCAGACAGCTATAAAACTTTCTGCCACTGGGTAGAGGTCAAGATTTGCAGTCGCCACTCGCCACATGGTGACCCAAAAAAGTTGCTGTAATCGCCAATCAGACATGCGATTTTTTTCGCGATTTCGCTCAAATCTGCGATTCTCCCCCCCCCCCTAATTCACGGAATTTTGCGAATTAACTTCTGCTTGAAAAAAAAAAAAATGCAGATGTCGTCTGTTTAAAAAAAAAAAAAAAAAAAGAAACCCCATTAACGATCTGCGATTACATTTGCTACGAAAGTCACCCAATTCATAATCTTTCTCTATCCACAACATAAATGTCAGTATTCATTTTAAACTTGCTTAATGAGATTCTAGAACCTATAAAGAAATAGAATTGTTAAATATTTCTAGCTCATGTAATTATTTTTTTCCCCTCCCTCCATTTTCTTATCTCCAACTAGTAGTCAGCGATCAGATGTTCTGCAGAATTCTTTTGTTTCCCAGTCTTTCTCCATCCACAACATAAATGTCAATATTCATTTTAAACTTGGTTTGTTAGAATTCTAGAAGTAGAACTGAAAGAGTTTAATATTTCCTACCCATGTAATCAATTTTTACTGCCCCCCCCCCCCCCCCCCTTAAACATCTCCAGATAGTGATCAGTGATTAATTCTAGAAACAATAAAGAGATAGAAGTGCTCAATATCTCTCACATATGTAATTATTTTTAAACTTCATTACTGAACTTGATAAATTTACTAATTTTTTCTCAATTAAATTAAATATTTATATTTAATATCTATTCCAAATGTTTAAACAAGGGAAAAAATTTAGACTTAATTTTTCAGGTAGGAATTTTTTTCTAAATCAATTTAAGAAAATAAATACTCAGTTGGTTTTATGCATATTAGAAACTGATAATTAACTACTGTAGCTTTTTTAAATATGTATGATTAATGTACATAAATAAAAATCATATTTTATATATATATTTTTTTCCCCCTTGTTGACATGGAATTTTAATAAGGTTTTATGTGGATATAAAACTTATTGCAATAATATTATAGAATTGTTTTGTGCTAATGAAAAAAATCCTGAAATTTTTAATGTAGATAGAAAGCTATAAATATATATATAACTGTTTAGGTAGTTAGGTAGTTAATTTATTAAAAGTGACATCAATGTTCAATCAATTAACCAAACAATCATGTTAGTAAAAAAATTTCAGCTAATTTCTAATTTTAGCAATTGCATGTCTGTTAATATAATTAAATCTCGGATAATATGCCAAAAATATTTTTTGACCCCCCCCCCCTTTTCCCCAGACTCAAAATAATTTTGTTTTCTTCTAATGCTAATCACATCTATTTTCTGTATGGAGATGTCACACTAGGTGAAATTTATTAAATGAATCAAATTTTTCTATTTCTCGTTCAATAAGACTAAGTAAATATTCTTGCAAAACACAAATTGTGTATGAGAAATAACATTTTGTTAGTGTGTCATCATTATAGCCTTCTCCTCATTACTAAAACTTTAAAATCTTCTTTCTAATACTATAATTATTAATAGCATTTAAAAGTTGCATTATATGCTACTATAACTACCCTATATGTTTATAAAACTCACTCTTAAAATACTGATAAGAATAAAATCATAAACACTCAAAGGAAATTCAAACGAGATCATATCTTCTCTCAAAAGTCGAATCATTTTTCAATGATTTGATTTCTCAGGTAATTTTGTCTTTATCCCTCCCACCTGCTTTCATTTCAGATACTGAAAATTTTAAGCTTGAGAAGTATGAAAGTTTTAAAAAATATTTATATTCAAACAATATTTAAAGATTTTTTTTTTTTTAAATCTGTGGAAGTGCATATTTTTTTTCTTATTATTATTTTTATTATTAAAATAATACAATAAAGACCACTATTTCTTAATTTCCCGACCATATCATCTGTGTTTTATGCCTTTATATGTATATAAATATATATTTTAATTACGTGTTTGAATATCAGAACGTCGACTCGCGAGTGCATGGCCATGCTTAGGGGGGGGGTGTGCGACCGGGGCGGTCGCCCGGGGCGGCTAAAAATTAGGTTTACTAAAATTGTTAGATTTTTTTTAAAAAAACAGGATTGGATTGGATTTGGGAATAAGGCTGATTGACTGCTGTAGGTCCTAGACCTGAGGGGGAGTGTCCTCCATGGGGGTCTTTCTAAGGGGTCCTAGCCTGAATTTACGCACGTTTCAGAGAAATTGGAAAACTCCGATCGGCTAGGCCGACAAGCGCAACTTAGGATCGAACCCGGCACCTCATGTCTGATGAGAAAATCCTTAGTTTATTTTATTCTCATCGCCTCCTAACTTTCCCTCATGCTTATAGACATAGTTATTTAAACATATTGCATCACCTGTTTTTTTTTAAAGTTCATGCTATGTTTAGTCATTTTATCATTTTTATTAAATAACTTATTTAATTTAATTAATAGAATGTAAATTAAAACATACTTACTTCAGTTACTTATTTTTCAGTAGTTTAAACTTTATTTTATACTGTTAATTATCAATTACCGTTTTGTTTACATTAAAAACGATCTTTTCCATGCAACACCTTTCTTTATCAATTCTGGACTGTTTCAATTTTTCTAACGATGTTTTTCCCACTAGATGGCGACATCGTAGCTAAAGATCGATCGTCGTTATGTAAATCTTAATTGTTTCTTTTTACATCTGCCAGATGTTCGTTTGTGATTCGTCCGTTTGATCGATGACGATCTAAACGTCCTTATTTCTTGTATATAAATACCAGATCTGTTTAGTTCTGGGGGTGTGTTGGTAATTGGCATGGATCTTGTTATCTGATATAGTAATGTAAAGTTTGACCGGCTGGTCCGGATCAAATTGATAATTTGTTGAGTTTATTTTTTTTAATTGTTAAGTTTCTAAATATATTTATTAAGTTTTATTAATGATTTAAAGTTGTATGAATTAACTGCTTTTAGTGGAAATGCTGAAAGTGATTGAATGTCTCTATATTAAAGAAATAAAAGAGATTTTAGTATCATATGAGACTTTCCTTTTTTCAAGTAGCTATTAAACAAAACAATTCTTCTATATGGTTTTTCTCAGTCACTCTTCTTCTGCATTACACTTCTGCTGATGTATCTAAATAAAATACTCACTACAAGAGGTTATGGGCTATATTTTCCATAACTAGAAGATGATTTTCAGTATGTATTTATGAAGTAAACTATATATAATTTCAAGTTACAGAACTTTTATTTCAAGAGATTAAGTTACAGCTTTAGTAAGAGTTTGTTTACAGTTGAAAATGTGCAGTTATGCATCTACTTTATTGAAATTAAGATTTATTTTGTCAAGGTTTCATTGATTTGTCAAGTTTTCTTCATTTAAATTTTAGTTTATGCAGTTGAACTTTATTGTTTTAACAAGTTTTCTTCATTTAAATTTGAATTTTTACAATTGAACTGAATTATAATATGTACTCAGTTAAATTCTTCATAATTTTTTTCTGCAATTGAACTTTATTGATTTACAGAATTGATTTTTTTTTTGTTAAAATAGACTTGAAGTATGGCAATATTTAATCTTCTAAAGTAAATTACAGCAATAACTGATGGGATCAAGTTTTTTTTACAAGTTTTTTTTCATGAAAGATACTTGTTAATTTAAATGAGTAAAAAGGTTGAAACGGATGAAAATTTAGAAGAGTCGGGGGGGCAAACAGAAAAGGAATTAAAGGATAGTTTTCAAGGTGTTTCTTTGTCAGTTCAAAGTGTTTTATTTTCCAACATGGCTACCAACCAGATTGAGAAGCTCAATTCAAGAAACTTTTCAACATGGATCTCTGATATGCATTACTTGTTAATGGAGAAGGGTCTATGGGAGATAATTGATGAAGATCAGAAAATTCCAGAGGTGTCTTCAACTGTTACAGCTGAGAATGTTAAATTATTCACTTTACGTGCTAATCAAGTACTTTCTCTGATTTATCTCAATGTGGAGCCAGAATTTAAAAGAATCATTGATGACTGTAAGGAACCTACAGATGCTTGGAACAGACTTCGGAAAAATTTTCATCCTGATACTAGAGCTCACCATTTAACTTTATTTACAGAATTAATGGAAGCCAGGATTAGACATGGAGAGTCTATAAATTTATTTGCCTCCCGACTTAAGAAAATTTACCTTGATTTAAAACAAATTGATGACAATTTTTCACAGAATTATTTATGCTATCAGTTTTTGAGATACTTGCCATCAGTTTATGATAATATTGTCCAGTTGTTGTTGAGTAAATCTGATGAAGATTTTCAATTTGAAAAAATTGTGGATAGTGTTATTGCTGAAGAAACTAGAATGAGGCTTCGGGATAAGGACAGTGTTAAAAGTGTAAATGTATCAAGTTTTTCTAAATCTAATATAAGACAGCCTACTAAAAACAGATTCAAGGATAGAAGATGTTGGTCATGTGGAAAACTGGGTCACTTGAGGTCGAGATGTTATTCTAAGAAGAACTCTGTGTCTCCTCAACGTTTTTCTCCCTCACGAAGAAATGATCGTCGCTCTAGGTTTAACAGTCCATCTTCAGTTTCAAGTGAATGTAGTACTGGTGCCACTTCTTCTAGTTCAGATGCTTCTCCTTTGCCGTCTTATAGAGAGTCCAGATCAGTTGGAAGGAATCCCCATGGTCGAGGACATTTCTCGAGTTCCAAAAAGGCTGCCAGATCACCGTCGGATAGTTCACGTAAGTTGAATTTATTTGTTTCCCATTCAAGTGTAAGCAATGTTGTAAAATCAAGCGATTGGCTATTTGACAGTGGGGCGAGCCATCATTTTTGTAACAATAGGACTTTATTTTCTAAATTTGAGACTTTAAATGACGAAATGTCCGTGGCTGTGAAGGATGTTTTATTCCCTATTCAGGGTAAGGGAGAAGTCAAGCTAAGATTTGGTCAAAGAGTCTTTACTTTATGTAATGTAATGTATTCAGATCAATTAAGTAGAAATCTTGTGTCTGGACCACAATTAGATTTGAAGGGTTTATCTTTTTATGGTAGTCAAGGCGAGGTGAAAATATACTGGGGGGATGAGTACCTGTTTAGTGCTTATCTTAAAGATAGAACCTATAAACTTTATCCTAAAATCCCTGATTCCCGTAAAAAGTCTGTTAAATTTGAAGTATTGTCCGCTAATGCTAGAAGTCGAATGATGCATTGGCATCGCAGATTTGGTCATATTAGTCAATCTTTAGTAGCTCATACTAGTCGCAGACAAGGTGTACGGGGATTACCAGGCTTAAGGGAATCTGATTTCACTTGTGAATTTTGTAAGTTAGGAAAGTTTAGAAGTGTATCTCATAAACCTAGTAAAAATATCAGGTCAAATCATCCACTAGAGCTCCTGTATGCTGATGTTTGGGGACCGTGTAGAAATGAGGGACAAAATGGCGAAAAATACTTTCTCTCAATCATTGATGATTTCTCTCGCCGGGTTTCTGTATATCCTTTAAGTATGAAGTCTGAAGGTTTTGATGTGGTGAAAAACCATATTATTAAGGCTGAGGCTTTCTTGGGAAGAAAGGTTAAATCCTTTAGGTCAGACAATGGTGGAGAATTTGTTAATCAATCTTTTGATAATTTTTTTAGTGAGAAAGGTATTCGTCATGAGTTTACAAACGTCTATACTCCCCAACAAAACGGCGTTGCAGAACGGTTCATGTCTACCGCAGCTGATGGTATTCGTACATTGTTAATTGAAAGTAACTTGGATCCTAGTTTTTGGCCTGAAGCTCTTAAATATTTTGTTTATACTTGGAATCGTGTTTGTCCCAAACTTTTGAAGAAAACCCCTTTTGAGTTATATGGTGGAAGAAAACCTTCTGTTCGACACTTAAGGCCTTTTGGTACGGTTACTTATGTTGGTGTGCCAAAGCAAAGGCGATTTAAACTTGAAGCAAAAGCCCGTAAGGGTTATTTAGTAGGTTACGCTTTCAAAACGAAGGGGTATAGAATTTGGATTCCCGAGACTAATGAAATTATTGAATCTGGTAATGTCAATTTTGATGAATCGTGTTGTGGTTTAGGTCGCAGTGGAGCTGCACTGGGCACCGATGATTATGCCCTTTTCTCTCCTAGTGTTGAGCAAAGTCTGGAGGACGTTGTTGAACTTGTACCTGTGGCCATCCCAGGTCCTTCCAACAGTACCCCGGATTCTCAACCTAGTGGAGTGGGGAGTAAAGATTCTGTGTCTAGCAATAATCAGTCTACTATTACCCATCTTAAGGAAGTTAGTTGGACTAGGAAGCCTGTTGTTCGTCGTACTGGTAATCGTACTGACATTTATTTTTATGAATTAGGCAAAACCAAACGTCTTAGATCACTTCATGATGTTGAAAATTATTGTAGAGAAAATAAATTGATGTTTAATCCTGATTTATTTGATTTTAGTGGTTCAAATCCTTATTCTGGCATTATTCCGATTCCAAGTAATTCATCAGATTTTTCAGATAGTGACAGTGAGAGTGATTCAGTTGTTTCGAGTTTAGTTCACCCTTCAGCATGACTAGATCGGGAAGAGACTCCCAGGACTTTTAAACAGGCATGTAATTCCAGGCAGAGTCAGGTTTGGTGGAGTGCAATGAAACAGGAAATGAAGGTTATGCAAGAACGTGGAGTTTGGCATTTGTCTGAACTACCTAATCACGTCACTCCTGTTGGTTGCCGGTGGGTTTACACAATAAAAAGGGATGAGTTTGGACAGATAGTTAGACATAAGGCTCGCCTTGTGGCCCAGGGATTTAAACAGGTTAAAGGTGAATCCTATGAAGAAACATTTAGTCCTGTTGTAAATTTTGGTGTTATCCGGTTCTTTTTCTCCCTTCTTGTTTCATGTTGTGGGTGGTCGCATATTCAGTGTGACGTCACCTGTGCTTACCTGTATGCACCACTAAGTGAGGACGTGTATATGCTACAACAACCTCCTGGATTTGTTGAACCTGGTAAAGAGACCGGGCTCTGTATGGATTACATCAAAGTGGGAGAGAATGGTTTTATGAAATACATCATGTTTTAATTAAAATTGGATTTAGAAAATTATCATCTTGTAATTGTGTTTATCTTTATGGGACAGATGTTGTACTTCTTCTTTATGTTGATGATATCGTAATTTTTGGAAAACATAAGAAATTTATTGATAAAGTTTTAATTTTATTAAAGTCAAATTTTGATATAAAAGAATTGGGGAGAACGAGAAAATTATTAGGGGTTGAGTTTGAGGATACTCCATCTGGAGTAGTAATTCACCAATCCAATTACATTAATGATGTTTGTGAAAGATTTTCTAAGTTTAAAATTCCTCATTCTTCTTTACCTATCAGTAAAGGTACTGTGTTTTCCAAATCTCATTGTCCTACATCTAGTCAAGATATAACTGAAATGTCTCATTTACCGTATCGTAGTGTTTTGGGATGTCTTTCTTTTTTAGCTGGTCGTACTCGTCCTGATATAGCCTACTCTGTTAATGTCCTGAGTCAATTTCAATCAAATCCTGGTTTGTTCCATTGGGATGGTTTATTGAGATTATTGGGCTATGTAAAATCAACTTCTCATTACAAACTTAAACTTTCTTGTAAATCTAATGATTTAGTAATTTTCTCCGATGCAGATTTCACAGCTAACCGTGACGATCGGACCTCAATTGGCGGTCAGATAGTTTTGCTTGATAAGTCTCCGGTCGACTGGCGTACTTTTAAAGAAAAATGTGTTAGTTTGTCGACCATGGAATCTGAATTTATCGCAATGACTGAGGCTGTAAAGAATTTGGTTTGGTTTGATCGGATACGTCGTGAATGTGCTGAGGAATGTATTTTTTCTAATTTAGATAATGATGCTGTAATGAGAGTTGATAATCAAGCTGCTATAGATTTCATAAAATCACCAGTGGAAAATTATAAAACTAAGCATATAGACGTTAAATTATTTTTTATTAGAGATCTTTTAAATAATGGTGAATTTTCTGTTTCTTATGTACGTAGTAAATCAAACCTTGCGGATATTTTCACCAAACCTTTGACAAAAAATGAACTTTTGAATTTTGTAAATTTAATATTTATAACATAATTTTTCTCTTGTACATATATGAATTTTGTATGTCATATTTTTCTTATAGATAATTTGAGTACATTTAAATATATATTTTTTTTGTCCAGTACATTGTTTTAAATTAGAAATTGTTTAAATATTTACATTGTTTTAAAATTTGGATTGCACATTGTTCTAATCTAGTGTTTCAACTTATGGACTTTTTGATTAGTTAAAATTGCTGATTTGTACTTATTTATTATAACAGTTTGTCCCAGCATTTTTTTTTTTTTACTTCTGTTTTATTTTAGTACTTTTGATTTAAGCAAGTTTTTTTTAGTACTTTAAATTTATTTTACCTCATTCAGTATTCTTTTAAAAATTAATTTGGTAGACAATTTAATTCCCGTCTATGTATGGGAATGGTGCTTTTGGTGGCTATTTACAATGATTCGAACAGCCTATAGTACCGTTTCGGATAGGTGACCCTTGACCGGTAAATTGTCAGAGAATCATTTAGGAATAGTTTTTCTGGGAGTTACCACCATATGTAGGCCCTTGCGCGGGCATGTTACTTTTATTTTTGTAAGTCCCAATTTTTGAATTTTGGCAATGTCACTAGGTCCCGTCTACCATAATTAAAATTTGTTCTGTTTATATCTTTTATGTGAATTATAATTTCTTTCCTTTTCTAGGCATCTAGAAACCTCATTTCATGTGGAACGTATGCTTTCCGTGCTAGCCGGAATTTGTTTTAAAAGAAGTGAATAGTTGTGCCTATATTCATTCTTGAATATGTTTGAAAGACGAATAAGTGAATGCGAAAGGCCGATGTTTTGTCCTCTTTACCAAGTTCTGGATGGCTAGAAATTGAAATTTTTTTGTTAAATAAAGATTATTTTGTATTTGTAATTTGCTTTTGATATAGGTTTAAATATTTGATTTGGAGTTTAATGCTGGATTTGAAATTAATAAGTAATTTTTTTTTGGTAAATATTTTTTTTTTTTTTCATGTTTTGTTAATGAAATTTTAAAATGAAACAAATTTTTCTTGGACTTGTTTTCTGAAATGGAAGGAATTGTGTTTTTTTTAGCCTCTTATCTAGGATATTCTAGACTCTGTTCTAGATTGGAGTAGTTAAATTTTTTTTTTTGAAATTGATGGAGTTTTAAGACTTAAGATGAAAAAAAATTGAAATTTTCTTTGGAGAAAGATGCTTTAAGATTTTTTTTCAAGTTGGATTTGTTACAACTTAATTGTTGTCTTCGTGTTAAATTTAGCTATTAACTTTTGTGTTATTGGGATGATTGACTGCATTGGTTTGAAATTTAATTAAAATTTTTTTTTATCTTGTTTAAGATGTTTGGTAATGGGTCCATGCTGATTTTTCCTTCTTAAGGAGTCATGCATTTTGTTTTTATGAGGCAATGAGAGGGGGGGCATTTGATGAGAAAATCCTTAGTTTATTTTATTCTCATCGCCTCCTAACTTTCCCTCATGCTTATAGACATAGTTATTTAAACATATTGCATCACCTGTTTTTTTTTTAAGTTCATGCTATGTTTAGTCATTTTATCATTTTTATTAAATAACTTATTTAATTTAATTAATAGAATGTAAATTAAAACATACTTACTTCAGTTACTTATTTTTCAGTAGTTTAAACTTTATTTTATACTGTTAATTATCAATTACCGTTTTGTTTACATTAAAAACGATCTTTTCCATGCAACACCTTTCTTTATCAATTCTGGACTGTTTCAATTTTTCTAACGATGTTTTTCCCACTAGATGGCGACATCGTAGCTAAAGATCGATCGTCGTTATGTAAATCTTAATTGTTTCTTTTTACATCTGCCAGATGTTCGTTTGTGATTCGTCCGTTTGATCGATGACGATCTAAACGTCCTTATTTCTTGTATATAAATACCAGATCTGTTTAGTTCTGGGGGTGTGTTGGTAATTGGCATGGATCTTGTTATCTGATATAGTAATGTAAAGTTTGACCGGCTGGTCCGGATCAAATTGATAATTTGTTGAGTTTATTTTTTTTAATTGTTAAGTTTCTAAATATATTTATTAAGTTTTATTAATGATTTAAAGTTGTATGAATTAACTGCTTTTAGTGGAAATGCTGAAAGTGATTGAATGTCTCTATATTAAAGAAATAAAAGAGATTTTAGTATCATATGAGACTTTCCTTTTTTCAAGTAGCTATTAAACAAAACAATTCTTCTATATGGTTTTTCTCAGTCACTCTTCTTCTGCATTACACTTCTGCTGATGTATCTAAATAAAATACTCACTACAATGTCTACCAGATTTGAGCGCATAACCACTCGGCCACTGGAAACTTATTTTTAAAACAGAGAAAAAAAGAGAAAAAGATAACTTTTCATCTGTGGCGACCCGGCAGTTTTTGGCTTTAAAGGATAGTTTTCAGAAGCAGAAGGAGGGAAATAATTTTAGTGCCTAGTATGGCAGCTAAAATCTTTTGCCTAGGAGGGCGGCTAAAATCTTTTGCCCAGGGCGGCTGAAAGTGTAGGCACGGGCCTGCGCAAGTGGCCACTGAGTTAATCATGTTCAGTAGCCACTTACAAAAATTGTAAGTCTTGACCTCTACCACTGGGATGTAATGTAACTCCCTTTTTTATACAGAAAGATTGTTTTGACATTCGCGAGGCTTTCATGGAACATAATCTGTGTGAATGTTAAGGAATTACTGTATCTAAATTACTGATATAAATAAATTTGCATAAATGTGTCTTCCTCCACCCAGCTCTTTTTTTTTACAGGGCAATATAATTGAACAGTGTTCCCACAGTCCTTGAAAGTCCTTAAGAAGCACTTGAATTTTGTGCAAAGTCCTTGAAAATCCTTGAATTTTCCGCTCCAACAGACTGGCTTAGCGCGAACTCTGTCAAGGCAAAACTATCTCTATCTCCACATGTGCACACCGTTGTCTAATATGATGATTTTGTCATAAAATTTTTATTTCATTGTCTTGCTTTTGCATATAGTTTCAACTTATTTGTCTTTTTTGCCAATCTCATACTTGTTTGATGGACTGGTCATTAATTTTGAGCAGAAAGTGACCAAACCAGGACTCAAACCTAAAAACTTTGGAATAATCATAATGATCCCAACTCAAAATCCTGAACTAATCGTTTTTTGACTCTTGTAAAAGTTAATTTGATCAATCCATCAAAAATGTATTGTGAAAATAGGCAAAGGTTTTCCAATTATAAAAAAAAAATAATAATAATAAAAGTAGTTACTAAAGTTTTGTGTATATGCCTAGCGTTCTGCGATTTTCCCCTGTAGTCCTTGAAAAATTTCAAATGGGCCTTGAAAAGTCATTGAATTTTTTTTTCTTTTTGAAGAGTGGGAACCCTGATTGAAAGCTATTAAATTTTTCTCCATATCCTTGTCAATTTCAAGCTGTAAATAAATTTTAAATATTATGAACTTCAGTACATAAGTTATGTAATTCTGTTTTTTTTTTTTTTTTTTTTTTTTTTTTCTTTCCCGAAGGTGAAATTTTGGGATAAATTAAGGATTTATTTAGCAAAACTGTATTAAGCATACTTTTTTAATATAGGAATTTTTGCTAGTGTTCAGACAATTTTGTTACCGACTGTATATTATGTTTAAGGTAGTGTCAGTTTATTTAGATTTTTAAATTTCTACTTTAACAATATCCAATAGATTTTCTACTGTTGTAAATTTGTTATTTTTTTTTTTTTTTTTTGTTACAGATGTTTTTCCAGGAGTTTTTGAAGGCTCCAGGGTAGTTGTAAATAAAGTTTTAAGTAACCATTTTCAAATAAGTCATTCATTAATAATGAGCTCTTTGCAACCATCTGGTTATAGATTTGGTGCAACATATGTTGGTACAAAACAGATAAGCCCTATGGAGGTATGTATACTTTATAATTTCATAGGATAGCTATATATAAGTTACTGTATTTATAAGTTTGTAACTCCTGAATTCCAGAATTTTTTATGATACTGTAGCAAATGTGGCTCTCATAGGTTATAGGTATAAATTCCATTCTTTTGAAGTTTTTGAAATTCATTTCAATTTGTTCTGAAATTATCTTTTAAATACATAAATGGGGTTACCCCCCCCCCCCCCAAAAAAAAAAAAAAAAAAAAAAAACTTGGAATGAATTATGCATATGTAATATTCTATGTTAATTAGAAAATGGCCTATTATGTAGTCAAACCTAAATCAAAAACGATGAAAACATTCAATGACCATGCATCGTACATTTGTTTGATCATTTTGTTGTTCTCTGCAAAAAAATTAAATAAATAAATAAAATGTTTGTAAAGCCATGTAAGAGATGAGTAGTTAGTATTAATTGTAGATTGCGTGTTTGTGATTATTAATTAAAAAAAAAAAAAATCTCTTTGTCAAACCACTTAAATGTCAAACCACTTTCGAAATATTATTTAGGATACTGGCATGGATATCATAGACTATGATTTTTTGCAATTTAAAAAAATCCGTAAGTTATTTGGAATTTACGATTTACTTAACATGTCAGAATAAGGCAAAATTGAGCATAAACTTCCATTTTGAGGATCATAAATACATTAGACAGCTTCAAAATTATATTTATGATATTTGTTTGAACATAATTGAATACAAATATTCTAATAGGAAAATTTCATAAATTATTCGTAATTTACGATTTTATCAGCATAGCGAAATTGTAAATTTTTCATATAAATAGGAATTTTGAGAATTATTGCATTGGAAATAGTAGCATGAAAACTAAACAAAGAATTGACACTGGTAAAATAAATTAATAGATTAGAATAAGATAAATATATCGAAGTGAACGGTAGATAGCCTATTAGGCGGGGATTTCATTCTGTCACTGTATGAAGCTTTGGTCAAATTCATTTCTTTTAACATGATTATAATATGTCTTGCACTAGAAATTTATGAGAACATGACTATGATGGGGAACTGAGCAGAGTCCACCTATGCCAACTAGATTTTTTTTTGTGTGAAATTTCAGTTAACGCATATTTTCAGACTTTTTGTCCTTTTCCCACTCTCATGCCTGTTTAATGTATAACTTAAAACTATGATTACATATGGTTGTTAATTTTCAATTTGATGTGATATTTTGCTATACTTAGTATCATTAAATTTTATTTTCAGGCATATCCTATTCTGTTGGGTGATATTGATCCCAGTGGTAATATGAATGCAAACATTATCCACCAGTTTAATAATAATTTACGAACCAAGTTCTTTGCCCAGGTATTGTATTTAATTTTTATAAATTTTGATTTTGGTCTACAATATTTGCAATTTGCCACTAGCCACTATGCATTTTTCATTTAACAGGGTGGCGACAATCAGGGAAATCATGGAAAAATCAGGGTACTTTTTCAATCTGGAAAAATCAGGGAATTTTGTAAAAACACCCCCAAATCATGGAAATTTTCATTTTTGCCCAGCAAGCGTGACTGAAAGGTCACCAGACAGGTGTTATCTTAACCATGATTGCACAAGATTGGCTGCTTTCTAGATGAATCTTGCCATGTTAACATTAAAAAAAAAAAAATAATAATAAAATAAATATTTTTAGTGCAACAACTTGAGGAATAATTTTATGTCTTGATGCTAATATGTTGTGCAATTAAAATGAGTCATATTTTTATAACTTTGTTAATTTCTCCAAAATTTTGAATTTTTCATTTTATTTTCCTTTTTGTAAGTGAATGAAAATAAATTAAAAGATTGAGATATTTTTGCCCATCAATATAATTTTTTGAATTGCAATGGTTTAGCAAGCATGTTACACAAGAATTTGATATACACAAAATTATGAAATATATATAATAAGTAACGGAAATTTGTCGAAGTTAGTCATGGAAATCATGGAAAAATCAGGGAACTTTTTTTCTAAATTTCTGTAGCCACCACCCTGTTTAAGCTAAAGATAGTAAATTGTCTAGAGATATACTGTTTTGAAAAAATTTATGCAAGTTGAAAGTTCACTCTTAACTTTTCAATTCTTCCAATTTCTTTAGTTAAAAAAAAAAAAAAATTAAGTGTACTTGGTAGTCAGACACCCTTCTTTCTCCTTCCTCATGTAATCCAATTTGATTTTTTTGTTGCTTTATGTTATCAGGATTTCTTTGTCAAAAATAGTTTTTCAAATTCTCTCCTCCCCCTCCCCAATTTCACTCTTTGAATATGTTTCTTTTTTCCTTAAGGAGCAATTGAAAATAAATAAATTTATTTAATTAGGCAAACTCAAGAGTCTAATTTTCAATCTCAAAAAGAAATATTAAACTATTCTTTTTTCAATTTCTCCCAAAAATAAAAGGTGACATATTCAAAGTGTGGAATTAAAAAAACAAAAATTGAAAAACTTCATTTTTGAATGAAATATCCTGATAATATAAAGCAACAAAAATCCCATTGGATTACATGGGGAAGGGGAAAGGTCGGTAACTGACTATCAAAGACCCTTAACTTGCAGGGGGGGGGGGGGGGGGAGGAACCTGCCGCATTTTTAAATGAAATATATTTTAGTTATTCTCCATAGATGTCTAAACTTAAATGAGTGTCACTCTTTAAGTAGTCATTCTACTCATAAACTGTGCATTTAAACATATGTGTATTTAATTAAAATAATCAAAATTGCTTACTTTATAAGCTCATGGAGTAAGCAAAGTAGGCAATTTTGATTATTTTAATTAGTAATGTCTTCTCCAGTTAATTGTTAACTTTTGACTATATGTGTAATTTTATATTTAATTCAAATGTATTAGCCCATGTAATACTTTTCTCCTTAAGATGTCCTGAAGCTGAACATCTTTAGTAGGGCATCCTGGGAAAAAAGGTGTAGTATGTATCATATGACTTAAAGGAGTTATTATTATTGTATAAACAAATGGAATAAATGTTGTGAATTTGATATACTTCTTAATTTTATTAGCAAGACCAAGTATTAAAGTGAATAATATCGCAAGTTGCTGAGTGTAAAAACTGCAAGGATTTATGTATCATTTATATTTATTTTTACCATCCATTACTTGCTTTCATAAGTATGAGAAACTTAGGTATTTAATTAATTTTTTTTTTTTTTTTTAAACGCATTTTGGGGTATGATAAGCCTGAAAATCACAAAATCAATATGGTGTCCATATGTATGTTTATTAGTCTGTTAGCCTGTGTGTAGATATTATCTCAAGAATAAATTATGTATTATACAGAGTTCATACTCCTCAGGGAATTTGGAATTTGTTAAAAAAAGTCAGGGAAAATAAAAAAATTTCATTAAATGTCAGGGAAAATCAGTTATAAAACCTGGAAAAACAAATGTTTTTTTTTTTTCCTCTCAAGTTATGTTTTTCTTGTTTTAGCTTCGTATCAAAATTTAAATGATTAAGTATTGTGAAAATACGCACGTAAATAATGATTTCTACCTGAATTTCTATCATGATTGGCAGTAATATGACATCATACAGTGGAAGTAGCTGTATTTTGTCCTGTCTAGAAGAGCGTTTCTTGTAATATGTTGCTAAAATTTTCTTGAAACTTGTCTGGGAACTCAGGGAATTTTTTTCCCATGTTTGAGTATGAACCCTGTTATAGAGTTCAGACTAGTAGACTCAGATAAAATGGAAAATGTTCTGAAAACACAAAACATTAAGATTTTCTGCAGAAAAAACACAATGGATAAAAAGAGAAATAAATTGTAAAATAACAAATGTATAAGCACAAAATAATTAAAGAGGAAGACTATATTTTTATTTCTAATTTCTATGCCATATTTTTTAGCAGATAGCGTACAGAAATATTTTATTTTTATTTATTTTGAGTGCACATGTGTATAAAGCTTTAAAAAAAAAAAAAAAAAACTCCAAGAAAGAAAAACATTCTGCAAATGGCATTATATAGTTTGTATATACTATTATGCATGTCTGTAGTAACAATTTTAAAAATTGTTTTATGATACTGGTGTAGCAAGATAGAACCAGATAAATTTTTGACATTCGAAATTGAAAACTTTGTAAATTATTCAAAATTTGTGATTTTCTTAATACGGGAAAATAATAGCAAAATTTCACATAAATATATATTATGAGGATTATTTTCGTTCTAAAAATTGTGGATCAGATTTAAAATATCATTTATGATTCTACCATGAATATCATTAACTCTAAATTAGGGATGAAACGGATATCCAGTAACTATCCGATCCGGCTGAGTTTTAAATATCCGACGGGGTACCGGATATTAGCTATCCGGTAATTTTGAGCCTGATATCTGAAGCATAAAATTCAAGCTTAACACTCTCCTCAAATGAAAATTTTGCAAAAATTTTTTTAGATCAGTTGTAGCATAAAGGTTAAAAAAAATGAAAAAGTTAGCCTTTGCGAAAGCTTAAATTAGCCATTTTAGCAAACAAATTTAGACAAAAGTAGCTTCAGGTCTAAGAAATATAGAAGCTCTCATTTAATTTTATACAGAGTTAGCTAGGTTTTTCCAGAGTGATCTATAACATTCCCCCTAATCTTTCCCATAACAATAAAAAGAGCTGTTCATTATTGTTCTCAACAAATGATATTCATTCTCTGCAGTGCATATAACAACTGTTTTCATGACTTTTGTTTAATATTTTGTTAGATTGTTTAGTAATATTGTTAGTATTGGATAGAAATAAAAATTGTTAGATTGTTTCGAAAAAGAGTCAAATAATGTGCATTTATTGATTAGAACCTGCCTGTTTATTTACAATCCACTTTTCCATACACAAGAAAGTTGTTTTTGTGACCGTATATTTATACCAGCTGAGCATCTACATTGCCTGTGCCATCTACCTATTCGGTTAAATGTGCTATCTACCTATTTGATTTGTATTTATATTTAAAAAAATATATATATATATAAACTTGCGCTGTTAATGGAACATCTTGTTAAAGCACCTGAATTTAGAATTCCCAGTTACATTGCATAGCTATATTCCCAAAAATTAAAATTACTTCAAATAAAAGTACATATTTAAATTTTCAGAAAGTCTGTACTTTCAGATTGTTAAAGAAGAAGAAAAAAAAAAAAATTAAGTTAAATTGTTTAAGTTTTTGATTTTGTACATTAGAAAAACTTAACTTTTATTTAAAGAATTTTTAATAATCTAAAATTTTCCTTCTTATCTGTACAGAATATAAAAATATAAAATAAGTAAAAAGTATACAAAGAAAAAAGCATAAATTCATTTTGAATTATCACTTTCTTCTATATTAAATAGAAGGAAGTATTGAAATCGTAAAAATGTTCAACTTCCAGTTTTCGGTGGATTTACGCATTTTGAGGGAACCAGAACACAATTTGATCATTTTTAGAAAATGTCTGTCTGATAAAAAATTTGTGTAGCACCTCTAGTTCAAGAATTAATGCACATAATTTCATATAAATTTATACATAGTTACACCTTAACCAAAAAAAAAAAAAAAAAAAAAAAAACCCAAATTAACTTTTGGTGCAAATTACTCAACAAGTAGCGCTGCTATACTGTGATTTCTCCTATTTAAAGGAAGATTATATCTCAGGGCTTCTACTGTAAAAAAAAAAAAAAAAAAAAAAACTATGTCACAGGGCTATTATGAAACATGTTTCTTTAATTTCTGTGAATATCGGCCAATAGGTGTTGCTACTGTGTTGCAATTTTCCCATGATTGGTGAACTTAAATTGATGCCTATTGGTCAGTAGGTGGCTTTACTATGATGCAATTCACTCTATGAATAAGATGGCTAAATCTCAACATCTATAACATTTAACTGCACTTAACTTGATATGCAAGGTAAATAGTATAAGAATGAAAGCTGGCTTAATTTGGGTGTATATCTACCAACAGGTGGCACAGCTGTTCCTCACCTTATATGATTCTCCACAGGGCTACATTTCAAAATCTTCCGATTAAATTTGCACTAAACTCCATATCTAAAATCTTTATTGTGAGAAGTTAAGATTAAGTGTCTCCTGTGCATGTTAAACAGAATGTAGCATTGCTATATAGAGTGATATAGAAGAAAGTTTTGTGATGGCCATAACATACTAGTTTAAAGCTTTTAGTTCGTTTGGCTTCTTTCTTTTATGTTTTCTTATAAATGTCTCAAAAGAAAGTATTGGATTCATAAAAGTCCAGAACCTAGTTTGATCAATTTTAAAAATTGTCTGTCTGTGTGTATATGACAAAAATTCTGTCCAACTGTACCTTTGAAACTACTGTATATAATTACATATAAATTTATATGTAGTTGCACCATGACATAAATCAGTGCCTATCAACTTTTGAGGCATATGGCTCAACAGGTGATGCTGCCGTACTGCAATTTATGCAACTTAAATAAAGACTATATCTCAGGAACTACTGCACATAATTTCACAGAAATATATATATGTACATGCACCTAGGCATATATTCGTGCCTATCAACTTTTGGTGTTAATCATTCAGCAGGTGGTGCTGTTATACAGTGCTTTTTGAAATTTTAGGGAAGGCCATACCTTAGGTTCTATTGCATATAATTACATGAAACTTTATGTTAGAAGTGCATTATGAGAAATTATGCTGATTCAATCTGGGTGTATGTTGACTGATGGTAATGCTGCTATATGGAAATTTCCCCCAAAACGAGAAGGCTATACCTCAGATTCTATTGTGTATATTTGCACAAAACTTGGTATGTGTGAGAACCAGCTTTATGAAACACTATTGTGATTTATTTTGGGTGTATATCGGCCAACATGTGGCAATACTGCTCTGCAATTCATCTCATGAATAGGCTAAGTCTCAGCTTCTATGACATAAAACTTGATATGTAAGACAACCATTATGAAAACAAATGTTGACCTTATTTAGGTGTATATCATAGATAGGTGGAGCTGCTATTAGGATTTTTCATAAGCCTATCTCAGCATCTGTTGATTAAAATTGCACCGAATTCCATATGCTAAATATTTGTTGTGAGAAGCTATGGTTAAACTTTTGTACAATTTAAACAGTAAGTAGCACTGTTATATAGCAAAAAATTTTGTGATTGCCAAAACATATTAATTTTCTTATGAAAATAACCCTTCAACTATGATTATATTAGTAAAATATTTTATTTCATTTTTTTAATACTAGTATTGTAAAAAAAAAATATGTAAATAATAAGTTTTAGTTTTATAATTCTGAACAAAACCTATCTTTTTGTGAAAATGTTTTTCATGACAAACTGCAAGTATAGGAATGAGTATGTTAGGCTTAAAGTTTTATTCTTCATGGTAATATTGCATAAATAAATAAAATATTAAATATGTTTAAGTAAATTATATTTAAAATGTTTTTAATAGAATAGTATATGAAATCTGTTTATATTTCATTGTTTTAAAATAAAGAAAAGAAATGTACAACAAAACAAAAAAACAAAGCTAATGCCGGATATCCGTATCCGGCAGGCACAAGAGCTCCATATATCCGGTATCCGGCAAAATCACTATCCGTTTCATCTCTACTCAAAATATTCTATTTTAAAAACTTTGTATATTGTTCAAAATTTGATATTGTTGCATTGCAGTAAAGGATGAGATTTTGTATAACCATGTACTATAAACATTATTTTCATCGTAAGAATATAGTATTTTATGATTATTACTTTTAAATCACTGAAATTTTACTGTATGTTTGAGGTATATCTACATTTGTGCTGTTAACATTGTGCATGTATTAAAATTCATTTTTAAAAAATATAGAACTATAATTAATACAACTTTTTTCATTCAAGTTTCATTTGTATGATGATTTTCAACAAATTAATAAGCTTTTCATTTATGCAGTCTGTAGTAATATTTTTTTTAAACCAGTTATTACCTTCTTTTCAATTAATTGCAGGAAGTTTGCATGAAATGTGTTTCATTTATAAGACATTAATTTAAATTATTATACTAGTTTTATTTATGTTTTTTTTTAACAAATCAAGATTCATAGTTTTAGTTTCTGAAGTTTATCGTTTAAAATTTATTTTGCTTATAAATTCTAAATTAAAAATTTTGAATGGGCTCTTCCCACCGTCGTCTGCTCAATCACATGATAGAGGAAAACGAATAATCAAATTCAATTAAATATTGTTCTTAAGAACAAAAATTTTAATATTTAATATAAAATAAAATAAAAGTAATAATGTGCATTTGTAAACAGTAGAATAATTGTATTTGTAAATTTAATAATTTTTAAAAAATATTTTATGTGTTTATTTTTACCTATAAGAATCGATTTTTGTATATTGTAGTGTAACTGTAACGTTAACTGATCTAGCAATAAATAATAGCTTTTTGTGGAATGTTTATGGATTATAATTTGAAATTTTAAAATGTTTTCATTAAATTTAATTGCATAAAGGTGTTACAACAAGTTAATTAACTTAGTTACTGATTTAAGTACCAAAAATCAGAGTATTAAACATATTCTTCATGAACATCAATAACAAACATAAACTAAATGATGATTGTAAATGTATACAGCAAACAAAAGATGATGAATAATTATATAAAATGAATTAAAAATGATGATTTATAAAAAATAACACCGATTAAATACGATTGATCAAAAATAAGAATAGAAAATATGTTATTTCAGCAATCGCTATAGATAAACAAGACTTTGTCTGCTATTTGTTTTTCCTCTATCATGTGACCTCTGACGTCAGGTGGGAAGAGTCCATTTTGTGAAACAGAGTCATTCTACATATTTAAAACATGTATATTTTAAATATTATACTATAGGTTCAAGACAACAGATTTATTGCAACACAAGTTACAGCTGATTATAAAGGTCAAGATTTTACAGCTTCTGCCACTTTAGGCAATACAGATATCCTCAATGGGTCTGGTGTAACTGTTTTGCATTATCTGCAGAATGTTGTACCATCATTGGCTCTTGGTGCCGAAATGGCTTACCAGTATGGTCCCCAAGTTCCAGGTGGAGAAATAGCTGTATTTTCAGTTGCTGGAAGATATACTGGTAATGTTTTCAGCATCACTTTTAAGAAAAATTGCTTTTTAATATTTCATATGTTTTCAAGATTGTTATTTGTATTCATTGTGAAACATTTTCACAATTACAGTACATTTCCAAAAATCCACACACACCTTGGGACCAAAAACTAAGTAGATTTTAGGTTTTTTTTTTTTTTGCTTGCATTTCTGAATTGGAATTTTAATGCTATGATGGTTTAAAAATTGTAGTGATGTAAGTATGTAAAATATGTATAATATTTAAAAAAAAAATAATAATAATAAAATAAAATAAAGAGTAATAACTGCAGCAAGTTTTTTATTTATTTTTGTTTTTCTAATTGACAAATAAAAATTTGCTCTATAATGCAGGGTGGCTAGCAGTCAGGGAAAATCAAAGAATCAGGGAAAAGTCAGGGAATTTAGAAAGTCTGGAATAGTCAGGGGATTTCCTTTAAAGTCAGGGAATTTTAACAAGTTTTGTGAAAATAAGCTATATTAATCATTAAATTATTAATGATATTTTAAATCACTAAATTTTTTGCCTGTGTCGTGAAATTGTCGTCGAAAATAAACGTGAGAGTCAGGGAAAAATGGAGGAAAATCTCGAAAAATAGTCAGGGAAAAGTCAGGGAATTTGAAAAGGTTTAAATGCTAGCCACCCTGATAATGTAAAATACAAAATTTAAATATAAAAAACATCTGATACAATTGACATGTGCATTATAAATTTGCCAATTTTATCACTGTATTTAAAAATATAAATAAAACTTTTTTTTTTTTTTTGGGGGGGGGGGATTTTTTTCTTGTAGTCTTTGAATAGTTTTTTTTTTTTTTTTTTTTTAAACACAAATGTTTTGTTCTCCAAGACCAAGACCTGAATTAAAATTATCTTTTCTTTTTCATTTAATTCAGTTTCTAAAACATCATCATTAAATTAAATGCTGTCTTGACTTTTTTCTTTGGAATCTTTTACTGTAAATTACATTGTTTACATTGATTGTAATGTGCGAATTTTTAGAGTTTGCAGATTTTAAGAACGTGGATTTCTGGGAATCTACTGTACTCTCCTGTTGAGTAATGGATCATAGTGAATTATATTTCTACTAGTGATGATAAAAGCAAATACATTTCAAAATCACAAATTTCCAAAAGGAAAATAGGATTTTAATTGCAATAAAGTTTGATTGGATGACTTAGTATGCATGAAATGCAATAAAATTATTTTCACTAAATGGGGGAGGTGTAGGGAAACAAAATTAATTATAAACCTCTGTACAAAGCCAATTCATTCATCTCTAAAGGAGAAGAAATAATCAATGGGAAAGGTGAGAACAATATATTATTAATTTGTTAGATAAAATTCAAGTGTGTAAAAAGGAGCAGAGATGCCATTTACTACGGTTTACCTGTAGTGTCTATGGAAAATTAAAAAAATATTTGAATAATTACGGACTACAGAAAAAACCTGTATGGTTTTTTTTTCTTCTTAATTCATATCCTTTATTACGCCAAAAGAGAGCTTAACTGATAAAAGTGATGCAGTGCTGCCAACTCTCCTGTTTTTCACGGGAGACTCCCGTTTTTTAACCCTATCTCCCGTTTTTACGTTTTAATGTGTATTTCTTCCGTTTTTCTAATATTTTCGAAAAATTGAACTAAAAACGCTAATTTTTGACAATTTGTAGGTGCCATCTTTTCAGATTTACGAAGGCCTTCCAATTCACAATCTTTCTGCATCCACAACATAAATGTCGATATTAATTTAAAACTTACTTTATGAGATTTTAGAATCTCTAAAGAAACAGAATCCTTCAATATTTCTCGCATACATAATTATTTTTAACTCCCCCTCCCCCCCATATTTTCTAATCTCCAACTAGTGATCAGTCATCAAATGCTCTTTTGAACTCTTTTGTTTCTCATTCTTTCTCCATCTACAAACCACAACAAAAATGTCAATATTCATTTTCAACTTGCTTTGTTAGATTCTAGAGCCTATAATAAAGAAGTAGAAAGTTTAACAGTTTACACTCATGTAATTATCGTTTGACTCCCCCCCCCAAAAAAAAAAAAAAAAAAAAAAAAAAAAATCCCTTTTTTCTCCAATTAGCTTTCTCCTTCTACAACAAAAGAATCAAATATTTTCCCCCTGGTTTTAAAAAATGTAGGGTACTGCTAGTTAAAAAAAAAAAAACACTTTTTAGATTCTTGAGGGCGATTTGAATTTTTAAGGACACATTTGACATTTAAAATCCAAACACTTAATTTAAAAATTTAGTTATAAATATGCATACAAAAAGAAAAAAGTCTGTTTTTAAACTTTTCTGTACTTTTATTTGTTGTTAATGTGCTGATTGTCACACACAATAGTTTTATTTATAATTACAGCATTTAGGTTATTTTCTACAAATGCAATAATGGGGGGGGGGGATAGATTGGGGCAAAGTGTTTCTTTTTTTTTTTTTCCTTCTAAACAAAGATCAGGCGAGGTGCAGCACTCTCCTTAAATTATCTGGGGAAAACTCTGGATCAATGTTCATAAAAACATTGATCCAGTTGTTTTATTAGATTTTAGAACCAACTGAAGCGATATAGGGGTTCAAAATTCTTTACATATGTAGTTATTTAGACTTTGTTAATGAACTTGTTAACTATTTGTTTTTCCCCAATAAGTTTAAAATATAAATTATCAAACAAAAGTTATATTAGGTCTTTTCAGTTAAAAAAGTATCATGTATTGAATAAAATAATTTTGTTTTGTTTTTCTCCACGAAACCGTAAATCTCCCTTTTTCTCCCTTGAAATTATGTAAAATCTCCTGTTTTTTTCCCACCAAGGTTGGCAGCTCTGGTGATGTTTCTTTACCTGTCAAACTCGCCAAGCAGAAATTGATCATTACATCATGCAGTGACACAAACGAAAACACCCTCCCTCAAAGACACGCAATTCCGTACGAATGCTCTTTTTTGATTGTTAACTGAAAAGAAAGAATGCAGTGCATGTGAACTTTCGCGGATTGAAGAAGAGTACAGGTACAGGAGAAAAATTGCAGTAACCCTATCACCTGCACATGCAGTGTGCTTGCACCTAGACACGGCCGCGGGAAAGGGGAAAGATTGCGGTCGTTCGGTGGTTGTTTGGATGTTATGTTTCTTTACTTCCATTTTCATATTAATTTATTTTTGTGCACTTCAGTTGTATCTTGTATATTGAAAAACATTTACGTTTTTATTTTTCTTGTGAATCGTCTGTTAAATTGAAAGATCAAGATTAATCAAGAAATGTTACTTTTATAGTATTATACCAATTATACTAGAATGAGTTCTGAAAAACGATCGTTGTCACCCGAACCTGAGAATGGAATATCGTCTGTTACGAAAAAATGCTGTCAGAGATTTAGAGAGTCATATGCACCCAAATTCCCATGTTTACGGGCTTCTAAGAAATCGGAGAATATGGCATTCTGTTCATATTTCTACAAAGGTTTTAATATTGTGCATGGCAGTCGCAATGACTCTCAGCGACACATACTTACTAAATCGCATATAGAAAACGCCAAAGCTGTACAGAACACAAGAGATGTCTTAAGCTTCTTCAAGAATAATGATGATCTCAACATCATTAATGCGGAATTACTATTTGCTCAATTTATTATTGAGCACAACATTCCAATTGCAGCAACTGATCATTCGAAACACTTATTTGTAAACATGTTTCCCGATTCATGAATAGCTAAGAAATTCAATTGTGCAAGGACTAAATGTTCATGTTTAATTAAAAATATGGCAGACAGAAAATAGTTTCAGATATTATATCAAAATGTAAGGATACATGTTTTTCTTTTAGTACAGATGGAAGTAATGATTCTGGAGATAAAAAAAACTGTATTCTTAATTTCATATTACGACAATGAATCGGGGGGGGGGGGGGGGAAATTAAAAACTGCTTATTATCTTAACTTGAATGTTGTGATAATACCAGTGAAGGTATTTTTAAAATTTTGGATGAAGAAAGGGAAAAATGTACAAGCTTCTTCACTGATAATGCACCTAACATGATAGGTAAAAAAAGAAGGTGTCTCTTCTTTTTTACTGAACAAAAATGCCAACATTATTATAAGAGGTTGTCCATGCCACTTACTGCACATTGCAGCAAAAAAATCAACATCAACCTTTCCTATTGACATCAAACTGTTTCTTATTGATATCTTTTATTTTTTGGATAAAGGTTCAAAACAACAAATAGTTTCAAAAAGAGCAACAAGAGATATGTGAACATGAAAAATCACACAAAATTCTTAAATATTGTGCAACTAGATGGTTATCTTTATTGTCAGCTATAGAATGCGTCTTAGAGCAGTGGGAACCCCTAGAAGCATTTTTTAATGATGAGAATAACAAATCAAGTGATAACACTTGTTTCTTAAAAATTCAGTCATCATTTAGAAATTCAAAAGTTAAAACTTAATTTGTTGTTTCTTCAGAGTATCCTGCCTTTATTTGTAGATTTAAATATGTTACTTCAACAAGAAGCACCTATTATACATAAAGTACAAAGAAGTCTTCAGAAATTATATATGGATCTATTAGTACGATTTGTAAAGCCAACAATAATATGCAGCCAGGAAACTAAAATTAATTATTCAAGTAAGAAATTTCTGAAAAAAGAATTTCAAAAAGATAATGAAAATTTGGTGATTGGTATAAAAACAAGAATGTTTTTAAAAGATATCAACATAAATGATAAAGATGTCATTTATTTTTATGATCAGGTAAGAAACTTTTTTATGAAAGCATGCACTTATATTCAAGAAAAGTTGCTTTGTGAAGATGATTTTCTGAAACATGCAGAAGTTGCAGATGTTACAATAAGAGATAAGGTATCATTCTCATCAATCTTATTTGTGATGAAGCAATTTCCGTTTTTGATTGCAGAAAATGAAGTTGAAGACCTCGAAATGGAATTTGCTCATTACCAAGCTGAAACATTTAACACTATTAATATGTCAGAACGTATGGATAAGATTTGGTCTGAAATTTCAAAGCTGATGGATTACAATGGAGCTGTTAAATATAAATTACTTCCAAAAATGTATTTTGACAGTACCTCATTCAAACACATCTTGCAAAAGAATCTTCAGTTTGGTATGAAAAAATCAGACTGACAAAGTTCTTTAATCCATTTATTTACCTTGCAGAAACTTATACTTAATAGTTTGTTTTATTACTTAATGTAAGAAACTGTCAATCTGTATACCATACTTCATAGTTCAAAACAAGCAATTGCATAGATAATGTGCAGGCTTTTTACTACCTTCACAATGGTGTCATTCACAAAGACCTGACGATTTGGCTCATTTATTCTGAAATTGAGAGACTTAGTTGAAGTTTCACAGGTCTATCCCAGAAGTCCAGAATCTTATGTTAAACACAGTAAGAAAGTAGGATCCTAGGCAGGGTTCGCACTAAGGAAAAAAAAAAAATGAGTGGGATTCTCCCACTCTAATAAAAAAATTAAGTGGGATTTTGAAAATTTAAGTGAGATTTTTGAAATTTAAGTCAGTAATTACATTTTACAGAAAAAAAGTATTTTCAAGAAATATGCAAATTACAGGCTGTGATTGCTGAAATTAGAAATTAGCTGAAAATTTTTCGCTAATATGATTGATTGGATGATAAGTTGAATATTGATAACGTCACTTTCAATAAACTGATGACATAAACATTTATATATATAGTTTTTATATACATTAAGCATTTTCAGGATTTTTTCATTAGCGTAAAAAAAATTCTTCAATATACAGGCAATAACTTCTATATCCACATAAAATCTTATTAAAATTTCACACCAAGAGTAAAACAAATTTTTCAAACAAATATAGAATAAGATTTTTATGTATATACATTAATCATTCATATAAAAGTAGCAGTAGCTAATTATTAGTTTCAAACGTGCATAAAACCAACTGAGTATTAATTTTCTTAATTTGATTTGGAAAAAATTTTCTTACCTGAAAAATCTATTCTTAATTTCCCCCATGTTTACAAATTTGGTATAGGTATGACACCACATAAAGATTTGATTTAATTGAGAAAAAATAAATAGATTCATTAAGTTCAGCACTAAAGGTCTAAAAATAATTACATATGTCAGAAATATTGAGCACTTCTATTGCTTTATTGTTTCTAGAATTGATCATTGACCACAATCCGTATTCCGGAGATGGGAAAGAGGTGGTGGTGGTGTGTGTGTGTGGGGGGGGGGGAATTAAAAAAAATAATTACAGAGTAAGAAATATTAAACTCTTTTAACTCTACTTCTAGAATCTAATAAAGCAAGTTTAAAATGAATATTATAAATATAATTTATGTTTCAGATGGGTAAATATTGGGAAAAGAGACTTCTGCAGAACATTTGATTGCTGATCACTAGATGGACATAAATAAAGGGGGAGGTGGGCAAAAAATAATTTCATGAGCAAGAAATATTTAACAATTGTATTTATTTACAGGTTCTAGAATCTCATAAAGCAAGTTTGAAATGGATATTGACATTTACGTTGTGGATGGAGAAAGATTAGGAATCAGAAGCTTTTGTAGAACATTTGATCACCGATTGTTCCATTTTTATTTATTTATTTATTTTTTAACGATCGATATCCGCGATTTTTTTAAAAACGGAAAAAATAAATTCGCGGAGTTCAATGAATTAGATTAAAAAAAAAAAAAAAAAAAAATGCGGGAAAATAAGCATGGGAAAAGCGCGCATATGAAACATTTTTAAGTGGGATTTTTTTTAATATTGCGCGATTCCCGCGCTCTAGCGCGAACCCTGCTAGGATAGGTAGGGCTAGAAAGTGAAAGAGTCTGAGTTAATATAATATGTATTTTATTCCATAGAATATATTGAAAATTTGCTAAAATATTCTTCTATTTATATTTAACTACTATTCATTTCAAGAGTTAAAAAAATCTTACATTTTCAAAACCACCAAATATGATTACAATATAGTCAACTACATTAATTTTGATATTTGATACATTGTTCTAGCTGTTTTATTAATACTTGTTCTTGTTAATCTGAATAAGTGTAATATATGTAATTATTAATATCTTAATTATATTTATAGATAAAAATTACGTTGTAAGTGGAACTTTAGGCTCTGCATCTCTGCATGCTTGTTATTATCGCAAAGAAAATGAACACATTCAGGTAAAAAATTAAATTTGTATGCATGTATTTCTTTTAAGGGTCTGCTGTAAATGTCCTTTCTGTTCTAAAAAATCAATAATTATAAATTGCTTTAATTCATCAGGTTTTTGATCTATTCATACAATTTATGATTATTCATTATGTATTCTAAATGAAAGCAATCATATAAAAAATAAATAAAAATAATTGCAATTCCCTTATTTTTCAGCCTCTTTGCAGTTTTCTAATTTTAGCCCTTAAATTTATATACTTACAATTATGCTGTAAATTTTTCTTTAATATATATAAACACTAGCAGGCTTTGCCCGCTTCGCTGGTCACTATATGTAAAGGAAACTCTTTTCTATATAGCTTTATGAAAAAAAGAAAATCATAATACTGAAATCGCTCAAAAGCTCGCTTTGGATCGTTTTTCTTTGAATAATTCTGGTTTCACTATTGCACAATATTAATTTGTTTCTAATAATAATTTGGCTTCTGGTAAACTAAAATTTTAAATAGGTAGTGTAATTGGTATAATATTTATGAGATTCAAATTTTAAAGGTAATAAATAAGAAAAGAAATAAAGTGCAAAAATTTTGCACGGGTTTCCTAGTTATTATTATTACTAGTATATAAGCCCGTCAAAAATGACAGAATGTAAAATCAATGAACATAGTGAATCAACGAAGGCTTTGCCTGCTTCGCTGATCACTATATTTAAAGGAAACTCTTTTATATAGCTTTATAAACAAAATTAAAATTAAAAAAAAATCATGAAATTGCTCAAAAGCCCACTTCTTGTCCCTGCTGCCTTAGGCAGCAACCCACTCATTCGCAGACTCTCAGGTGCCTGTGACTATAGCTTACCAGTGGGCTTCCATTTGGATGCTTATCAGATGATAGTTTCGAAACGGACAATATCGAAAAAATTGAAGTAGCAATTTCATATTTAAACCCCAGTTACATAATATTTTCTTTCACGTTATTTTCTACATTTATTTGATTTATTCGATCAACTATAAAATGACAACAATTTCACGCCAAATATAATATTACAAAATGCTATGATCAGTTACATCTATCACATGAGACAGTTATTTTTTTGTGTCTATAATAGTAGTTGGTATATAGAAAAATAAATAATTAAATATGTAAATCTGATCATACGCCTTAATACAGCTCCCATTGTCGACTTTTGAATTTTTATTGCCATTTTAGACAAAAATGCATCATTTATGTGATTATTTTTTCTCTTTCTTCCTTTTCTTTTTCCTTTCCTTTTCTTTCTTTTCTGTTTTTCAATATTTTATAATTTATTTATATTTTTGATGCGTTAACTTGGCTTAAAGTGGCTTTCACAAAAGGAGAGTTCTTGGCGAAAAATGTCCAATCTATTTCAGCATCATATTAATAATATAAAATATTACCCAGGATTATCAATGAATTAGCTTTCATGCCAAGCACAATTCATCCTTACCAAAAACGCTTAAACAAAACAAAAAAGGAAAAAGTCTAAAATTGAAGTATATTAAAAAAGGTTATGGTTGTTTTTTTACTCCATTTTCATATGCAATATTTCTCTAACGTGGTCCAGTTACGGTTAATTTTTTTAGAAACAACATGATAGTGACTTAATAAAATACGCAAGCATAAAAAATAATACATAAGCAATATTTAAGCACACGGACTCAGTTCAGTGATCTAATAAAAAATGACGACATTTGTATGATGAGATCATTTTATAGAAAAAATGTATTTTTAAAGGTTGCATTTTTACAATCTTTGCAAGCATCATTTGAAATCTAGCAATATTTTAATGATATAATCCCTATATGAACTTTTGTCATAAATTGACTAAAAAACACAATAATAAAAAGTATAATCAAAATAGGTACTAAGTTTTTTTAACACAAAATTATGCAAAAGTAAATAAATTAATAAAAATGTATCGCCAACATGGTGACAAAAATTTAAAAATCGCCATGAGGAGGGTCGAGGGTCTTATACTAAATCTGTCCTGCCTCACGAAGTCTGAAAATTAAGTCTTTCATGAATGATATTGGTTTGATTATCATTAGATCTCACAATATTAATTTGCTTCTAATAATAATTTGACTTCTGAGGAATTAAAATTGGGTGGGAAATTTGGCTTAAGGTTCATGAGTTTCAAATTTTAAAGGTAAATAAGGAAAGAAATAAAGTGCGAAAATTTCGCACAGGTTTGCTATCATTTTATATATTTTTTATTTTTCGTGTAAAAGCATTTTATGCTAAAAAATAAATAAATAAATGGCTGGTAAAATTTTTTGACAACAATTATAAATTTAAATGTCCAAATTTGAAGTTATTGTCAGGTTATTATTTTCATATTTTAATTTTAAAAAATCTAATCAAAACTTCGTTACAAATAAAGTACCAAATGAAAGAGGATTTTTTTTTCTGAATCCGTCGGATTAAACAGCTTATGGATAGGACAATTAGATTTTTTAAAATTAACTAAAGTATGGAAATTAGGTTGCTACTTGCTATATAGATGAGTACGAACCGGAATTGTCATCTCTCTTGCAAACTATATATATATAAAGATTATTATTATTATTTGTCGCTATATATACTTCATGCTTAGTTAATAGTAGTTGGTATATAGAAAAATAAATAATTAATATGTAAACTTGATCATGGTACAGCCTTAACATGCCAGTGTACTTGGGTTCAGGTCAAGTTTAGTTTTCAAGAAGTCGAGTCAACTTCACAACATCTTTAAAACATTTTTTTACTAAAATGAGCTGAATTATGTTTGACCTAATTATAAATATATGACCAATTTAAACATATTATATATGCCCATAATTAAATGTACACATACCCAAATTATATAGTAGAAAGATTAAACAAACATATCAAATAAAAGTAATTAGCAAAGAAACATCAAGTTATTATTAGTTTTTTTTTTTTTTTTAAGAATATAAACATTAAACTACAAATACTGAGCTTGAAGCCCATTTTTGTACATTTGAAGTACACTATACACATAAACAATTAAAAATTATTATTGATCCATTTTTAACTTAGTGTATTAGTAATTACATTTTATTTTATTTTTATTTTATTTTTTTTTTACCAATTGCATGTCAATGAAAATTTATTTTGTAGCTTTCACTACTTTATTTTATAACTTTAATTTTATATGATTTTTAGATGAATTATTAATTTTTATTTAGTTTTCAGGTTTCGGTTTGGCAAAATTCTCTTTTCAGTTTCTGGTTAATGGAAAATTTTTTAGGAAATCACGTCTTATGTAGAGATACGAGGGTAAGTACTTAAGTTTTTAGAATCTGGCAACGAAAACACAGCTACTTTCAGCGCAGACGATTTTTGTCAAAATTCAAATATTTATGTGATCGTCTGCATTTATAGAACATCAAAAGCTGTGAAATTCTATTTACTGAGATCTTCCAAAAATCATAAGTACTAAGTAATTATGGAGTTATGTCGAAGGGATTTCAGAGCCATGATTTTTTATGACTTTCGACAAGGTTTGACACAGAAACAGTGTTGAGATAGAATGAAATCAACGTTTGGTAGTGAAGCACCATCCAAGGCAACGATTTACAACTGGTTTAAAGAATTCTCCCGCGGTCGTAAGAATCTCAGTGACGATGTTCGAGAGGGTCGACCAAAAAGTGCTGTGACTCCCGAAAACATTGATGCGGTGAGAAAACTAATTGCTACTGATCGTCACGTGACATATGATGAAACAGAAACGTCTTTGAACATTTCGAGGACCCGCATACATTCAATTTTACATGACCATTTAAAGGTGAAAAAGGTGTGTTCCCGGTGGATCCCCCACAATTTATCTCAAGCTGAAAAGGACGCTCGTGTGAAATGGTGCCAGGAAAATTTAAAAAAATTCAACTCAGGTGCCTCAAAACATGTGTACGATATCATAACATGTGACGAAACCTGGATTTATTCCTATGAACCGGAAACAAAGCAACAATCCTGTGTTTGGGTGTTTCCAGATGACATTAGGCCGACAAAAGTTGTTCATTCAAGGAGTGCTTCCAAAAAGATGATTGCTTCTTTTTTCGGTAAATCTGGCCATATTGCAACCGTTCCTTTGGAGGATAGTGATAACTTTGGTTATCTTTTAGTCCTCACATTTAATGTAAAAACATTCCTTAATTTATCTTTATATAGGTATACTTAAATATCTTATAACTTAAAATATCTTTTACTTACTTTTTTTCAAGTTTAATTCATCCTTTTAAATCTTTTACTTACTCCATGCTATTTCGCGGCAAACATCGCGGTTTGTTTACTTTTTAGCTGTTGCCATTCTCTGCACTGTTAAAATAACTTTTTCTCCTTGTTGCCATCGTATCTTAATTCATTAAATTAATTATGAAATGTTTCAACTTTGGCCATAAGGTGGCGTCATCGTTATTTTTACTGTTTTGGTTTTGACCACACGGTGGCGTTATTATCGATGTTTTTCTGATCGTTTTATGCAAATATTGTATTCTTTAATGATATAAAAGTTCGATTCGATCGTAGTACGGGGCAGTAGCAGCAGTGCAGCAACGAGATGCATTAGTGTGTTTTCCAGTGAGCTGGTCTCCTGTTTAGATAAGATGTTTGCTGGTTTGGAGTTAAAAGTTTTATTTAATTAAAAGTTTAAGCATATGAATTTTTTATACAAAGTTAAGTTTTAATATATTAAAAGTTGATGCTGGTTTGCCATGAAGTTAAAAATAGTTAATAATTAAATTCTGAATGAAGTTAAAGTTTTTTTTGAACTCTTGTCCTTGTTCCTTATCGTTCTTAAAGATGATAAATTTCTTCTGTTATAAACTTTAAAGACTTTTCGTTGTTATATCCTAGTGGTCAACAAGGCGATCCTAGGGATGTTAATTTATCTTCATAATTATTTCCCCGATGGTCAGCTTGGCGACCATCTATCTACAATCTTCGTTTGCTTTAAATTACATCTTCTTTTGTTCGACCGTTATCTACAGTGATAATGTTTTTCTTGGAGTAACGTTTATTTGCTTAGTGGTCAACAGGGCGACCCTAAGGGATGTTAATTTAGCTTCATGATTATTCCCCCGATGGTCAACTTGGCGACCATCTATCTACAATCTTCGTTTGCTCTAAATTGCATTATCTTTTTATTGATATCATCTTACGTTTATCAATGGTCAACTTGGCGACCTTGATTTGTGTTAAATAGTGTTGTGTTTAAAAGGGGACTGTGGGACAAGATGTTTTTTTCTTCAGAAATATTGTGTAAAGAGCTGAATGCTTTTGTACTTTCTTCAAGCTAATGTTTTTCAAGGTAACTATCCAGCTTATATTGCTACTTTATGTTAATGCTTTATGTTTATGTATTTAATTAAAAGTTTGTTATATATATTTACATATGTTTTTTTTTATATAAATAAATTTGTTAAGTTTTTTAAATTTTTCTTGTTTTTACTGAGATAAAGTTTTCTAGTCACTAGTCATTTTACACTTTCAAAAACTTAAAGTTCAAACGTTTCTATTGTGCAAAAACTTTGCTTAATATTAAATTTTAATAGACAGACCACTTCTAATGGTCTTCAACAGTTGGGTTATGGGCCCAGAAATTTTTGGATAAGTTTTTTGTATATATAGAATTCTTTAATTGTTTTTGACTCAGTGAAAATTGGGAAAATGGCGTTTAATTTGACTCCCCAAATTGAAAAGCTCGGATCTACAAACTATGCTGGTTGGAAAAATGACATTAAATTTTTGTTAATGGAAAAGAATGGATATGAAATTGTTACTGGGGCAGAAAAATTACCTGGTGCAGAAGCATCTGAGGAGGTAGTTAATGATTTTAAAAGGAGACAAAATTCTGCTATGTCTTTACTTTACTTAAATATAGAACCAGAATTTCGTGGTTTAATAAGTGAGTGTTCTGACCCCTCAGAGGCTTGGAAAGTTTTAAAAGTCAATTTCCAGCCAGATAGTAGGAGTCACCACATGAAATTGTTTTCAGAGTTAATGACATGTTTTATTCAACCTGGCGAATCTATTGGTCTCTTTGCAGCTAGAATTTCAAAAATTGTAGATCAGTTAAAAGCTATTGGGAAACCAATAAGCGACGAGTATGTTTGTTTCCAAATTTTGAGATACTTACCTGATAAGTTTGATCAAATAGTTCAACAGATTTTAAGATGGCCTGATAAAAAGTTTGTGTATAAAGATATTGTAGTTGAACTTTGTTCTGAAGAGACACGACTCCAACTACGCACTTTTGATAAAAGTAAAGTTGAATGTACAATTGAGGTTCAAAGTGCTAAATTTAAGAGAAAATCTGTAATTGTAATTTTGTTGAAGTGTCTGGTGATGAGTTACACGTGGCTGTTGACGGGGTTACCTTTCCTATTACTGGTAAAGGCGAGGTAGAACTGAACTTTAATGGTGTTGAAATAAAATTATGGAATGTGTTGTTTTCACCTAATCTAAGGAAAAATCTTTTAAGTGGTTCTAGATTCGACCAGGGTGGTGCTAAATTCATTGGTAAGTCTGGCAAGTTGAATGTGATCAATAAGTTTGGCAAATTTCTTTTTTCTGCAAAACTCTATGACGGGATCTATTACACTTTTCCAAAAGTTATTAGGAGCAGGCATGATGTTAAGGTGAATGGGGGGCAAGATGTAAATGAAATTGCTAATTCTGAAGTTTCAGCTTCACCTACATATAAGTCCGTTAATATTAAAGATTTGGACACATGGCATTTACGTTTCGATCACATCAGCCCTGAACTCATTCTTAACACTAATCGTAATTCTGCTGTTAAAGGTCTGCCTCTTTTAAAGTCTGTAGATAATTTTTTTTGTGATCCTTGTCATTTGAGTAAGCAAAATCGTGTTTCCTTTAAATATATAGGTCATTCTTTTTCTAAAAAGCCATTAGAAAGGCTGTTTCTTGACACTTGGGGACCTATTAAAATAAATGGGAAAAGAGGCGAACGTTTCTTTTTGTCCATAATAGATGACTTTTCTGGTAAATATGCGGTTTACCCCCTTCAAGAGAAGTCCATGGTCTTTGAAATTTTTAAAAGACATGTTTTAAGGGCTGAAAGGTTTTTGGGTACCAAGTTGAAGGCCATACGCACCGATAATGGTAGTGAGTTTGAGAATGACCATTTTAGATCTTTTTGTAATGAAACAGGTGTAATCCATGAGCTGACAAATACTTTTACACCAGAACAAAATGGTACATGCGAACGTTTTAATCAGACCATTATGAATTGTGTTCGGGCAATGCTGAAATCCAGCGGGTTGTCTGCCGATTTTTGGCCTGAAGCGTTACTTACACTTGGAATAGAATCTGCCATGGGAAAAATACGAAGACTCCTCTTGAACTCTATTCAGGTAATAAACCGTCTGTTCGTCATTTAAGACCTTTTGGTACTGTAGTTTATGTCGGTGTTCCTAAGGCTAGGCGTAAACAGAAATTGGATTCGAAGGCAAAGAAAGGTGTCCTTGTGGGATATGCTTTGCGTACTCGTGGATATAGGGTTTGGTTAGATGATAAGAAGGTTGTTGAAACCATTAATGTTTCGTTCGTTGAGAGTAAAAACTTTCCGAGCAGTGGAGCGGTGATGGGCAACTCCTCCTTCGAGTTGGTGTATGTCCCAGAGGATCAGCCACAGCCCGTTGATCAGTTTCATCTTCCTGATCTGGAGCCTGGCACTTCTGGTGTCGTGCCCAATGAGACTGAGGATGTCGTCCCAGCCATTCCTCATACAAGTTCTACACCTTTTCAAGTTTTGTCATCCCCGAGCTGGATATCTAATCCAATCTGGTACAGGAAAGTTGTTCCCAGGCCTAAAGGAGATAAAATTGACATCTACTATTATCCTGATGGAGAGGGTAAGAGGCTCCCTCAAAGATCTCCAAATGACATTGAAAAGTTTTGTTTAGCTAATGGCATTAATTACAGCCCTGCCAACTTTGATTTTTCAAAATTTAATACTTTTTCTGGTGTAGTTAATTCTGACGTTATACCTTCTGCGTCCAGCACCTTAAGTTGACTAGAGGTGGTGGTCCCTGGAACATATAAACAAGCCCTGAAATCTGCCCAGGCGGATAAATGGCATGAGGCTATGCTGGAAGAATTAGAATGTATGGCTGCAAGAAAAGTTTGGCATTTAGTAAAACTCCCTGAAAACAAGTCTGTGTTAGGAAACTGCTGGGTTTATACAGTTAAGCACGATGAGTCTGGTGCCATAGTAAGGTAAAAAGCAAGATTGGTTGCGCAAGGTTTCAGCCAGGTACAGGGTGAGTCTTACGACGAAACTTTTTCGCCGGTTATAAATTTTTCAGTAGTCAGGTTCTTCTATGCCCTATTAGTTTCATGTTGTGGCTGGGTTAACATACAATGCGACATAAAATGTGCATATTTATATGCCCCGTTAAAGGATGAAATTTATATGAAACAACCAACTGGGTTTGCTGAAAAAGGCAAAGAGAGTTGGGTTTGTAGATTAGACAGAGCATTGTACGGGTTACACCAATCTGGCAGATTATGGTTTTATGAATTAAATAAAGTGTTGTTGGAACTTGGTTTTAATAAATTTGAAAATTGTAATTGCGCATATTCATATTTTGATTTTTCAGTTCTGTTGGTGTACGTGGATGATATCGTCATTTTTGCTAGAACACAGTCACAAACTAAAACCATTTTAGAACTTTTGGAATCTAAATTTGATTTGAAGGTTTTAGGTATCACTCGTAAATTATTAGGCGTAGAATTTGAATATACAGATGCAGGTGTGTTAATTCACCAAAACCAGTATATTGGTGAAATAGGTGAAAGGTTTAGAAACCACCGTGTTCCTGTTTCTTCTTTGCCAATAGTTAAAGGTGTTCAGTTTTCTAAAAGTGACTGTCCAGTTGTTCAGGCAGATATAGATGAAGCATCAAGTTTACCTTACAGAAATTTATTGGGTTGTATTTCATTTTTTGCAAATCGCACTAGACCTGACATTGCATATGCCACTAATATTTTTTCACAGTTCCAACAGAATCCAGGAGTTAAACATTGGCAGGGCTTACTTAAATTATTAGGTTATATCAAATTTACCAGTCATTATAAACTTTCTCTAAATTGTAAAAGCATTAAATTACTTTCATACTCTGATGCAGATTTTGCAGCTAATAGGGACGATTATGTCTCTATGGGTGGTCAATTAGTACTTCTGGATAATGCTGCCGTTTCGTGGCGCTCAAATAAACAGAAGGGTGTGACCATTTCTACAATGGAGTCGGAGTTTATTTCAATGTGCGATTGTGTTAGGGAACAAGATTGGTTTTATAACATACTATTAGAATTTCAAAGTTTAAAAATTATTAAAGAGAAATTTGATGTACCAACACTTTTTGCTGATAACCAGGCTGCCATTAGATTCACTAAATCTAGAATTGAAAATTTTCACACGCGCCATGTAAATATAAAATTGTTTTTCATTAGGGACTGGTTTGATGAAGGGAAATTTAACCTTCAGTATGTTTCTTCTAAGTCCAATCTTTCCGATCCATTCACAAAGCCACTTGCCAAAAATGAATTGTTAAAATTTATAAATATAGTTTTCTTTCAAAATTCTAATAATTAAAACTCTTCTTCTCCACTTTGCGGATTTTTTTTTTTTTTTTTTTGTATATATGTATATAATTGTTGGTATGTATGTGAGTCACAAACGCTTGTGCATATGTGTTGTATGTTAGATATTGTCCATGTTTTATTTATTTCTCTCATTTTTATATTTTAACTCACGTGATGTATTTTTGTTATTGTAAAAAAGGAAAAGATTATTGAGATGATGCTCGTGAGCGTGCATCTAGTTTGTTTTTTCTGAGTATTCAAATTTTTCAATGGAATAAAAGCAGCAAATAGATTTTGTTGTTGGAATTTATTTAGTTTTTAGAAAGCTTAGGAGTTTAAAATAACTTCTTTTGTATGCTTTAAATTTATTTTGGCGTCCGCGATTATAACTAGTAAGCTAGAGAGTTAAAATAACTTTTTTTGTACGCTTAAATAACATTTTGTGGCGTCCACGACAGGACGAAGTAAAACAATGTTTCAAGCAATTAAAGGTTTTAGAAAAGCCGATCTGAAGTTTGTAGCGGAAGAGCTTGGCGAAATAATTCCTCCTGAATGTACTATTGCTACCTTGAAGGAAATTATTTTGAATAGCAACGAATATAAAAATGATCCCAGTTTTGTGCAAGAAATTTTATCAACGGCTGTTGTTGAGAGGCAAGAAAGAGAAAAATTGAAACTAGAGCAAGAAAAAGATCTACAGCAACAAAAATTTAAATTTGAACAAGAGGAGAAACTTAAGTTTGAACAACAAAAACTTAAACTTGAACAAGAAGGAAAAATTCAATTAGAAAAGCTTAATCAAGAATTAGAGATAAAGAAGATGGAATTAGACCAACAGTTGGAATTGGCTAGAATGCAGTCCCAGGCACACATTCAGGGGGAGTCAATTTTAACTGTTAGTGAAAATAATTCATCTAGAAGAAAAATTTCCTTACCCAAGTTACAATTCCGACAATTTGATGGGGATTTAAAAGAATGGCTACCATTCTGGAGTCAGTTTGAGCAGATAGATAAAGATAACGATATTCCTCCAGAAAACAAATTCCAGTACCTCATTCAAGCAACGGTCGCTGGTTCCAGAGCACGAGAAGTTGTAGACAGTTTTCCGCCAACTGGCGCCAACTATGCCAAAGTTATAGAGAGTCTAAAAGCTCGTTATGGAAGAGATGATCTTCTAGTTGAAGTGTACGTTAGAGAATTATTAAAATTAATTATAGTTGCTCATACAAGAGAAAAATTTTCTCTTACTTCATTGTACGATAAACTTGAATCATATTTAAGGGCTCTTGAAACGTTGGGTGTCACTACTGATAAATGCGCTTCTATATTATATCCTATGCATACCTGCCAACATCTACGGAGTGTCCGTAATCTCTACGGAATACCGTCAACATTTACGGAGTTACGGCGAGCTTTAAAAAAATACGGAATCGGACTTTTTTCCCTTTTACACCCTCAATCATCGCTTCCCCGCAGAACACTCACTCTCCGGATCGTTTTTCCCTCTCTTATTTTTTCCCTTTCCCTCTTTTCCCTCTCGTTTTTCCCTCCGTTCACGCCTTTGATACTCCACGCCCTTTCTGTGACGTCAATGCCGAGCACCAATCATTTTTAAATAGTAAGTCGTCATCGTACATGTAGAATTGATGAGAGGTGAAGTTGAAGTAGGAAGAAAGGAAAAATATACGCAGACGGCTGTTGGTACGTTTTGAAATTGCTTGAAGTGAAATGATTCGAATGAGATAAAATGAAGTAAAGCAAAAGTGATTCTCAACTCAACTCTGCATGCGAGACGCGATCGCGATTTTTGTTTTTCATTTTCACGCGATGATTGTTGTTTTTCACGTGCTCAACAAGAAACGTTGCTATTTTATAATTATGTGATAATTTAATGTGACTGTTTAAAATTAGCTTCCGATGCCGTTTTAAAAGAAAGCTGAAACTGTACAGTATGGATAAATATATCTTAAAACGAAAGACCGTAGAAACAGCGGAGATAGAATCTCCGCAAGTAAAGAAAAAGAAAAGTAGCCAAAAATTTCTGGAGAAGTACTCTAAAGAATGGAATTGTTTGCAGGCATCGAGAAAAGAAGGCTTTGCGCATTGTAACTTATGTAATTTAGACTTTTCAATTTCGCATGGTGGACGTGACGATTGTCGTCGTCATATTGAATGTGATCGGCATATTACTAATGCCAAAACAAGCGTGAATAATCAGACAATATCCTCATTTTATCCCACATTAAATGATGACTATGATGTGATAAAAAGTGAATGTTTATTCACCAGATTTTTAATTGAACACAATGTTTCTTTATCTGTTTCTGATCACACAAGCAAGTTATTTTCAAAAATGTTCCCAGATTCGAAAATAGCGAAGAAATATTCTTGTGGGAGAACGAAAACGGGATCTATTGTTAAGTCGATGGCTGAAAATGACAAAATAAGCATAATAAACTCTTTGCGGAATAATGTGTTTGCTATTGCTACAGATGCCAGTAACGATATTGAGTCAAAAAAATTATATCCGTTGGTGGTGTCATTTTATGATGAAACTAAAGGTATTATTAGGACAACAATATTATCACTCCTGGAATCTAGTGATAATACAGGAGAAGGCATTTTTAAATTGGTCAATGAAGAGTTCACGAAATTAAATCTTAAGTGGGGAAATTGCATTGCGTTTTCGTGTGATAATGCAAATGTTATGATTGGGCAACAGAAAGGTGTTGTTGCATTTATGATTGAAAGAACAACCGAATTTGAAAATTATTGGTTGCCCATGCCATCTTATTCATTTATCAGCACAGAAGGCAACAAAAAAACTAAACGTTGATGTCGAGTTATTTCTAACTCAAGTTTTCTACTACTTACAAAAAAGTAGTAAAAGAAAAAACAAGTTGCAGGAATGCCAAGTACTGTGTGGACAGGAAATACACAAGATAATTAAACATGTAAGTACACGTTGGTTATCACTAAAAACTGTTATTGACAGAGTTTTAGAGCAGTGGGATCCCCTTGCAAAATATTTTTTAGAAGTTGTTGAAAAGGAGGACATTAATTCTCAGTGTTTACAAATCCAATCTTTTTTCTCATCTCCGTTAACGAAATTAAACTGCCTGTTTTTGCAAAATGTCATTGGTATATTTACTAGGGCTAACTTAATGTTGCAGAAGGAGCAGCTTTGCATCCATATTTTGAAAACAGAGTTAGACAGTTTATACCACAATTTGATTGTAAGATTTGTCAAGCCTCAATCTGTGGCTAAAGCTGACTCTGCTTATTCAATCAATTTTTCAAAAAGGAAGCACCAAAAAGATGACAGTGAATTAGTAATAGGATCAAAGACTAGAATGCATTTAAAGGATGCTGGGATCTCTGATGAAGACAAGACAGGCTTTTATGATTCTGTGAGAGATTTCTTTGTGGCAGCGTGTAAGTATATTTTGGAAAAGATGCCTTTGGAAGACGAGTTTTTGAAGCATGCTGCTGTTGCAGACATTAAATTGAAATGTAAGGCAAAATATAGTTCTGTCTTATATTTTCTTGATCTATTTAACTTAAATAAACAAGATAAACTTGACCAAGATAAACTTGAACAAGAATTTGCTCTTTATCAGTGTGAAAATTTTACATCTGAGATAACTGATTGTGAAAGGTTGGATTACGCATGGCACAAAATAAGCAAAATCACTGTCAATGGAGTTTTAAAATACCCAACACTTCCAAAAATCATGTTAGCGATCCTTGTTGTGCCGCACAGTAATGCACCTACCGAGAGGATTTTCTCAATGATAAAAAAAAATCAAACTGAATTTAGGTCGAGCTTAGGAATTAAAACTCTGGAGGCCCTTTTAATTGAAAAATTATCAATGGACTGTTGCTATAATAAAACTTTTACTTCTGATGAATTAAAAGCTGCAAAAAATGCATGCTATAAACAGTTAAACTCAGAGATAAATGTTTAATTTCTTTTCTTTTTTTGTTTTGTGTATAAATTTTTTTGTGATATATGTTCATCGTATTCATTCAAGGATTCAAGTTATCATTCATCACACACATAATTTATTTTATACCATTCAAGAACTAATGATTGTTTATAGTGGTCTTGGAAAAATTATGTAATACATTACATTAATAATTTTCTTTTTGGTATGGATTTGAAGAAAATTTTCTATATTTTTAAGGTAAGTATGTATTGGATATATATTTTGAATTGAAATTTCATCTATTTTTACATATTTTCGACACTTATAATAGGGATATATATTTATTTATGTAATATTTTAAAGTGTTACAAATAGTACCATGTTCCCATTAATTTTTTCTTAAATATTTTTTTATACCTTTTTATTTTGTAATGATGCAAAAACGCTTTTATATATTCTACTTAGAAAATTGTGCTAAATTCATTTTTGGAAATAAAAATTGTACTACAATAAAAGTTAAATATCTCCTTATTTTACAAAGTCTTTATAAATGATTTTTCTGAATGTTTAATGTTTTTAAAATTCTTAAGGAAATGTACTTAAAGTATTGCTACCAGTTTGGAAATATATATATTTATAACAAGAATATGATTGATTATAAATATTTATAATTTACCTTGAAAACTTATAAATTGAATTTTCTGAACATTTAAATTGAAATATGTGCTATTCATTTTTTGATGGCTTAAATATGCAAATTTCATGAGATTTTTATTTTCCATTCCTTTATTAAAAGATAATAACTATTTTTAATTAAAAGTATATTTTGATCAGTACTTTTATAAAATTGAAAATTATTTCAAATGCAATTTTTTTTCAAATAAACAAAGAATCATGTTTTTCTTTACACTCTTATACTTGAGAACTCATTTTTTCTAATATACAGCTTTAATGTTTATTTAAAATACTCAACTGCCGAAGTATTTTGTTTTTGTAGCAGTTTTATGATAAAATAAATTCATAGTTATTTTGATATGTCATAAGTTTTCTTGATAATTTATCTTATACCCAATATATCAAATCCTTCTAAGAATGGTAATAGTAAAAATGTTTTTAAACTCTATTTTAACCTATATTGTGGGTGATAAATGGCGTAATTACAATACTTGTGTCATATGGAATAGGTTATTTATTACGCAATTCAAAATGTCTTCTCCAGTTTTGCTTTAGATAATGCTCTCGATATACTACTGAGCTAGTGCTACTAATACTACTGAGAGCTACTTTTTAATGTTGGCAGGTATGTCCTATGGTAGAATCCTGTTTTCCAGCTGAATTTTTGAAAGCTTGGAATAGAAGTAACATTGTTTCTACTAGTTCTGATGCGAAAGAACGGTTGGACAATTTGATGCAATTTCTCAAATGTGAAGTTGAAGGAGATGAAAGAATAAATTTGGCGGTCGCCGGTTTTGGTCTGGCTAGGAAAAATGATGACCGAAATTATAGAAAAAGAAGGACTTATACTGATGTTGTTAAGCCTATACCCACTGCCTCTACTTTATTAACGACTTCTTTTAAACAGGATCTAAAGAAAAATTGTGTGTTTTGTGATGGAAAGCATATGAGTTCAGACTGTTTTACGGCACGAAAGATGAGTTTTAATGAGAAACAGAATGTTCTAAAGGATAAGAAGTGCGGTTTCCTCTGTTTGGGGTCAGGTCACACTACCAAACAGTGTAAAGCTGTCCTGAAGTGTTTTATCTGTGATAGAAAACATTCCACCGTGATGTGCCAAAGTCTTGATAAAGGCAAAACAAATGAAAGAGAAGAGAAAGAAAAGTCAAATGAAAGTGAAGTAAATATGGCAAATTTCAATAAAAATCCAAGGGTATTTCTTCAAACTCTCAAAGCAAAAGTCGTCTCTGATAATAAAGAAAAGGATATTCGTCTAATTTTAGATACTGGTTCACAAAGATCGTATATTTTGAAGAAATTAGCAGAAGAAATGAAATATGCAGCCATTAAAAAAGAAAAGGTTGTACATTCACTTTTTGGCGGAGTCTCAACCAAAGAATATGAACATAACTTTTTTAAAATAAGATTAAGAGATTTGACAGGGAAATTCAGATGCAATTTTGAAGTTTTGGATCAAAATATTATGTGTGAAAATGTTAAACCTGTGGGAAAAGGTTCTTGGCTGAAAGAATTGGCCGAGAAAGACATTGTTTTGACAGATGTTGGCGATGCAGATGAATCTATTCAAGTACTGATTGGAGCCGATATAATCGGTAAACTATTGACAGGTCGAAGAGAAGTGTTGTCTTCTGGGCTAGTTGCAATGGAAACATTTTTTGGCTGGACATTAATGGGAAAAGTTCCTCAAGAAAGTTCATCTAAAGAAAATTTAGCGCTATCAGTTACTTCCATGTTTGTAAAAGAAGCAGAAATTTCCGACTTATGGAGATTAGATTTACTTGGAATAAGTGATCCAATCGAAAAGCTATCTAAGATGGAAATAGATCGTCAAGTGAAAGAACACTTTCTACATACAGTAACATGGAATAAAGACGGTCGTTATGAAATATCCTTGCCATGGGCTGAAGATAAATCACCTTTACCTGATAATTTGTGTTTAGCCAAGAAAAGGTTAACCAATGTCACACAAAAACTACTTGCGAGTAATATTTATGAAAAATATGAGGAAGTACTTTTAAGATGGCTTGGCGACAAAATTATTGAAGAGGTCCCTGAATGTGAAAGGTCCTTTTATGGACACTACTTACCTCATCGACCAGTTATAAAGGAGAATAGCACTACTCCAATTCGTCCAGTATTTGACGCATCAGCAAGAATCCAAAACCATCCATCTTTGAATCAATGTCTACACTGCGGTCCAAATCTCATTGAATTAATTCCTGACATACTTTTGCGATTTAGAGAAAATAAATTCGGTGTCTTAGCTGATATCAAGAAAGCATTTTTGCAAATAAGCATCCGGAAAGAAGATCGGGATTTTTTACGTTTCCTCTGGTGGAGCAATCCAGAACAAAGTGAGCTTAGAATATTTCGTCATGCTAGAGTCGTTTTTGGAGTCAAGAGTTCACCTTTTTTGCTAGCTTCAGTAATAGAATACCATATTAAAAATGATGAAGAATACGACCCAGAACTTAAGCAAAGATTGTTGAGAAGCTTCTATGTTGACAATGTTGTTACGAGTGTCCGTACAGAGGAAGAGTTAGAGATTTATTACTTGCTCTAAAAACCTAATGTCTAAAGGCGGATTCGACCTAAGAGGATGGGAACATACAGAAGAGAGAAAGGACACGGAACACGGTAAAGAAGCTGTTGTACTTGGATTACACTGGAACAGATTTTCGGACATTTTAAAGGTCAATGTATCCTGGACGAAAGATGTAAATCTGGAGAAAATAACAAAACGTACTATGTTATCAGTGGCACATAAAGTTTTTGATCCAATCGGTTTTACTTCACCAGTCATGATTTGCCCCAAGATGATGTTACAGAAAACCTGGAAAATTGGTTTAACCTGGGATGAAGAAATTACCGGGGATCTAAAAAACGAGTTTATCGGATGGTTTCGTGAATTAAATATATTGGAAGAAATTGAGATTCCGCGATACATTCAAGTCACTCCAGATAATTTTAAAAAATGTACTCTTCATACATTTTGTGATGCTAGTAATCAGGCTTATGCTGCTGTTGTATTTTTGAGAATAGAAAAAGCTGATCAAGTGAAATTATTCCTTCTGGCTGCCAAATCTCGCATCAGTCCTTTAAAGTGCCCAACTATACCTCGAATGGAGCTTTTAGCGGCTTTGATTGGTGCTAGATTATCGAAATCAGTAACAGATGCATTCAGTTGGGAAAATATGGAAAGATATTTTTGGAGTGATTCCACGACAGTTCTTGCATGGATAATCAGAGAAGAGAACTGGTCAGTTTTCGTCAGGAACCGAGTTCAAGAAATAAGGAGTTTGACTGATCCTTCTTTATGGAAATATATTCCCAGTGAAATTAACCCATCGGATCTACCCTCTAGAGGTTGTAAAGCCAAACAACTTGTCTCTCTCAAATGGTGGGAGGGTCCATCGTGGCTTAAGAATCCATATGAGTATAATAAACATATGGATTTCATCTGCCAGAATATAAATGAAGAAGACGTTGAAAGAGAAAAGTTAAAATCTACAAAATTACTGATAAATGTAGATGAAAATTCACAGAATACTTGGTACTATCACTATTTTTCATGTTATGAGAAAATCGTTCGCCTTATGGGATGGATTCTCCGTTTTAAACATAATACTTGTAATACAAAGGATAAAGTGAAAGGAGAATTGACAAGTCAGGAATTTCACAAAGCAGAAATGAAAATAGCGTGGATGATTCAGAAAGAAGCTTTTTCCTCTAAAGATTATGAGAAATTGAAAACTCTTGAGACTTTCAAAGACGAGGAAGATATAATACGCGTGAAAACTAAAACTTTGTACAGACAAGACAAGAAGGATTTTCTCACACCTATCGTTCTACCATCTAATCATGAAGTTGTTAAACGACTAATTTCATATTTTCATCTGAAAAACTGTCACGCAGGTCCTCAGATACTTTTAAATTTGATTAGAGAAAAATATTGGATTTTGAATGGAAGAAGAACTGTGACATCTGTTTTATCTAAATGTACTACTTGTAAAAGATTCAACTCTAAGAACGTGGAATCTTCGCCTATTTCTCTACCAGAAAATCGAGTAAAAGATGCAGCTGTGTTTCAGATCATTGGTATTGATATGGCTGGTCCTTTGTTTCTGAAAGACAATCAAAAGAGTTGGGTTATCTTGTTCACATGCGCTATCTATCGGGCAGTACATTTTGAACTTGTTACATCAGCATCTACACAGGTTTTTTTGATGGCTTTAAGAAGATTTATATCTCGTAGAGGAAGATGTTCCATTATATATTGCGATAATGGCTCTAATTTTGTTGGTGCAGCCAACTATTTGAAACGACTGAACTGGAATCATATACAAAAAAAATGGAGCAACCAATTCAATTGAATGGAAATTCAATCCGCCAACTGTGGCGTGGTGGGGCGGATGGTGGGAGAGGCTCATCAGACTGATGAAAGATCTATTAAAAAGAGTCCTTGGGCGAGCGTGCTTGAATTATGAAGAAATGATTACTGTATTGTCTGATTGCGAAAGCATTATCAATTCTCGACCTTTGACTTACATGTCAGAGCAAGAATCTATTAAGCCAATTTCTCCTGCCATGTTTTTGAAAGATATTCATGAATATATTGTACCAGACATTGATGCAGTCGAGGGAAACTCTTTCAAACGAAGGCTTAAATATAGACAAGCACTGCAGAAAAGTTTAAGAAATCGATTTAGATCAGAGTATTTGGGTTTACTTATTCAGCGACCGAATGTGAGAAGAAGCCAACAGACAGTTTCTGTAGGAGACATTGTATTGGTGGGAGCGGACAATAAAAAAAGGATGCACTGGCCATTAGGATGCATCATAGAGCTTATTCATGGCAAAGATGGAAAAGTGCGCCTCGTAAAGTTACAAACATCTCATTCAGAGATACTTCGACCAATACAAAGAATCTATCCTCTAGAAGTATCATCTAGTGATGGTGCTGAAAATACGTTTCCTAATCCAGCTGTGAAGGAAGCACAAATTGAAAAGCCTTTGGAGGATAAGTCCTGCAGGGAACTTAGAAAGACTAGATCTGGAAGACTAATTAAAATGCCAGATAGACTGATTTTATGAAGTTTATGAAATCTTCTAGAGATGTCAAAATGTAGAGTTTTGATTATAAGATATAATCAAAAGGTGGGAGGATGTTAGATATTGTCCATGTTTTATTTTATTCTCTGTTAGATATTGTCCATGTTTTATTTATTTCTCTCATTTTTATATTTTAACTCACGTGATGTATTTTTGTTATTGTAAAAAAGGAAAAGATTATTGAGATGATGCTCGTGAGCGTGCATCTAGTTTGTTTTTTCTGAGTATTCAAATTTTTCAATGGAATAAAAGCAGCAAATAGATTTTGTTGTTGGAATTTATTTAGTTTTTAGAAAGCTTAGGAGTTTAAAATAACTTCTTTTGTATGCTTTAAGTTTATTTTGGCGTCCACGATTATAACTAGTAAGCTGGAGATTTAAAATAACTTTCTTTTTGTACGCTTAAATAACATTGTATATAATGTATATAAGTATTTCATCTATTTCATCATTTATAGTAATTTAGTATTGTATATTAGAATTGTGTTTTGCATTGGTCTTGTACATATTGTATATAAATTATATTATCTCTTATTGCATATTTAGAATGTAGGTCATATACATAATCATATAAATTGTATTGAGTATTTATAATGTATTTTTCTGCTTAGTATCTGCATTGTGGGGAATTTGCGTTTGATTATATTTATAATGAAAAGGGGGGAAATTAATTGTAAAATGAAATTTAAATTTAATCTAAAATTACTTTCATGTGCTGTTTCGAAGTACATGTTTAAATTTTTTATGTACTATCTTTGAAGTACATTTTTCTTACTGACTTTTGTCAGGTTGTGTACCGTTTAGTGGTACAGTTTTTTTATGGACTTTGAAATTTTCTTGGGTGGCATGTATATGCACACTTAGCTCTTGTTGCCAACTCATTTTTTTCTTAGTTGTTAATTCGTCTTATTGCACTTTTTGCTAGCTGTTTACTTGTTTTTACTAGATTGTTGAGTTTTTGTTGCTAGTTGTTAAATAGTTTTTACTAATGAAATTGTTGCATATAAATCGTTTATACTAATTGTTAAGATGGTTAATATTTGAATGTTTTTCGCTTATATGTTGCGGTGGGGGGCTTTGATAACTTTGGTTATCTTTTAGTCCTCACATTTAATGTAAAAACATTCCTTAATTTATCTTTATATAGGTATACTTAAATATCTTATAACTTAAAATATCTTTTACTTACTTTTTTTCAAGTTTAATTCATCCTTTTAAATCTTTTACTTACTCCATGCTATTTCGCGGCAAACATCGCGGTTTGTTTACTTTTTAGCTGTTGCCATTCTCTGCACTGTTAAAATAACTTTTTCTCCTTGTTGCCATCGTATCTTAATTCATTAAATTAATTATGAAATGTTTCAACTTTGGCCATAAGGTGGCGTCATCGTTATTTTTACTGTTTTGGTTTTGACCACACGGTGGCGTTATTATCGATGTTTTTCTGATCGTTTTATGCAAATATTGTATTCTTTAATGATATAAAAGTTCGATTCGATCGTAGTACGGGGCAGTAGCAGCAGTGCAGCAACGAGATGCATTAGTGTGTTTTCCAGTGAGCTGGTCTCCTGTTTAGGTAAGATGTTTGCTGGTTTGGAGTTAAAAGTTTTATTTAATTAAAAGTTTAAGCATATGAATTTTTTATACGAAGTTAAGTTTTAATATATTAAAAGTTGATGCTGGTTTGCCATGAAGTTAAAAATAGTTAATAATTAAATTCTGAATGAAGTTAAAGTTTTTTTTGAACTCTTGTCCTTGTTCCTTATCGTTCTTAAAGATGATAAATTTCTTCTGTTATAAACTTTAAAGACTTTTCGTTGTTATATCCTAGTGGTCAACAAGGCGACCCTAGGGATGTTAATTTATCTTCATAATTATTTCCCCGATGGTCAACTTGGCGACCATCTATCTACAATCTTCGTTTGATTTAAATTGCATCTTCTTTTGTTTGACCGTTATCTACAGTGATAATGTTTTTCTTGGAGTAACATTTATTTGCTTAGTGGTCAACAGGGCGACCCTAAGGGATGTTAATTTAGCTTCATGATTATTCCCCCGATGGTCAACTTGGCGACCATCTATCTACAATCTTCGTTTGCTCTAAATTGCATTATCTTTTTATTGATATCATCTTACGTTTATCAATGGTCAACTTGGCGACCTTGATTTGTGTTAAATAGTGTTGTGTTTAAAAGGGGACTGTGGGACAAGATGTTTTTTTCTTCAGAAATATTGTGTAAAGAGCTGAATGCTTTTGTACTTTCCTCAAGCTAATGTTTTTCAAGGTAACTATCCAGCTTATATTGCTACTTTATCTTAATGCTTTATGTTAATGTATTTAATTAAAAGTTTGTTATATATATTTACATATGTTTTTTTTTATATAAATAAATTTGTTAAGTTTTTTAAATTTTCCTTGTTTTTACTGAGATAAAGTTTTCTAGTCACTAGTCATTTTACACTTTCAAAAACTTAAAGTTCAAACGTTTCTATTGTGCAAAAACTTTGCTTAATATTAAATTTTAATAGACAGACCACTTCTAATGGTCTTCAACAGATAGTAGAACAGTCACTGCTCTTTGGTATACCACAATTTGCTTGCCGAAGGTAATTGCAGAAGTAAGAAAAAAGAATTCAAAACGTCGCATCATTTTGCACCAAGACAAAGTTTCACTCACTATGGATTATCTGAAGCGCGAAAAAATTGAGTTGATGACTCATTGTCTGTATTCACCGGACTTAGCACCAAATGACTTCTTTTTGTTTCCGTTAATGAAAAATAAAATGCGTGGTAAACGTTTTAACAACCCGGAAGAGGCAATTGAAGCTTACAAATATCATGTTTCTGCTGTGTCACTTTCAGAGTGGCACAAATGTTTTGAAAATTGGTTTATTCAAATGCAAAAATGTATCGATGCTTCAGGAGAATACTTTGAAAAGCAATAAATCATGAACTTTTGGTAAGAAATTATTTTTTGTATTACTTTCTAAAAACTTAAGTACTGCCTTACGTATTTAATAAACATGTGTATCATTGTAAAAACAACTTATTTGTTAGGAAATAACACTTTAAAAAACATAATTTTTTTTTTTTTTTTTTTTTGATGTTTAATTAAAATCATTTAAAATTACTGAAATATATATATGTATTTTTTTTTCAAAGTTTTCGCCCTGCTTGTCAGGGCATCATCAGGAAAAATTCAATAAGACATAGCTTCACAACAAGTGCTGTAACTCATTATATATTACAAGAAAAACACCTGACAGTTATGGTTAAGCTTGATAAGTCAGTCTGAAATCAAAAATTGTAGAGATTTTAACTCCAGAAATGTTGCTCCAGACTGACTTCTTGTTAGAGATGAGACGGGCTCAGCCTGAGCCCGTAAGCCCGAGCCCGACCGGGCTCAAATCTTACGCAAGTCTTCGGGCTCCGGGCGGGCTCGGATTCAAGCTAAAAGTTCCCTTCACTAACTGGAAAATGTAAAAAAGAAAAAGAAAAGAAAGAAATTTTATTCATCACGAAAGCACCTTTAGTAATGTCATAATAGTCATGATAGGTTATAAATCACAAAATAATCTTGCAAATCTTAGTAGCTTTGACTTTCCTTTTTCTAAATAGAACTTTTTTTTCAACGGGATGCATATTATGTCATAGTGTTATACAGTAATCCTTCCTCTTACGTCATATTGGCCTCATTATATCACTTATTCGCATAAATTTTTTGTCCCCCGATAGGCGCGTTATAAACAATGGGCTGCACTATAAATATATATATATATATATATACATGTATACACTACATGTATATATTTATGTAATAGACATTAGACACAGACATTATGAATTGTTATAATAACATTTATAGTTACTTAAATTGAGGATTGATAATAAGAAAATTAATATGAAAATGAAAACGGTATTTAATTTTACTCTTGTGTATGCGTTGCATAACGTTCCACTTTCAATATCGGGCTCGGGCGGGCTCGGGCTCTGATCACACAAAATTTTTCGGGCTCGGGCGAGCTCAGTTAAAAAATGTTTCGGGCTCGGATTGCCAAAATAGAGCCCGAACTCACCTCTACTTCTTGTTTCTTCTGTCATTTATCCTGTTACTGCCAGTACGCCTCTGCAATCCCTACCCACAGAAGTTTTCATGCAAGTTTCTTAGCATTTCCAGTTTTCAAGTTGCTCCATGTTACCTCAATAAAGCTCCTACTAAATCTCTACAATTTTTTTTTTCCGAATGACTTGTCAAGCTTAACTGTAACTGTCAGGTGTTTTTCTTGTAATATATAATGAACATGTTGCTGCACTTGTTGTGAAACTATTTCTTATTGAATTTTTCCTGATGATGCCCTGACAAGCAGGACGAAAAGCTTTGAAAAAAATGATATGTGTAATTTTAAATGGTTTTAATTAAATATATCTGTTTTTTAATTTTTTACATGTTTTAAATTGCTATTTTCTAACAAGTAAGTTTTTTTTTTTTTTTTTTGGGGGGGGGGGGACATTTTTTGTCGAGTTCAGGTTGATTTAAAATTTCTCTGTCAGGTTCAGATCATGTAAAATCCAACCTGTGCAGAACTCTATCCCCAACCTTTATTTGATTATTGTACGTTTATGAAGCATTTAAAGCTGTTATTAAATGTTCATTTTTAATTAAAAACGTTTTTAAATTACCTTATTAGAAATCCTTTAAAATTGGCCAATATATTTCAGCTTCATCCGAAGCCATCATCAGAGCCCGATGACAGAAACAAAGAGCTTTGGCGGTTCACTCCCCTTTTATAACTTTGTCGTTCGTCATTTCTTCAGTTCGTTTCTCTTTCTATAGGATCTGTCTCCATTCATGTGGAATGATGCTATGTTCAATATCGTTTATTGCGTCATGGGTGGTCAGGATTTCTATTGCTTCCCTTTTAAGTGCGTATTTGTGTGAGTTGAAATTTGAAATTTTTTGAAAATTAATTGAATTGATATTGATAGGGTTAGTGGTGTTATTTCTAGAAAAGGCTGTGGATGGTTTGTTGTATTTTAGGTTCCGAACACCTTAGTGACCTAAAATACAACAAACCATCCACAGCCTTTTCTAGAAATAACACCACTAACCCTATCAATATCAATTCAATTAATTTTCAAAAAATTTCAAATTTCAGCTCACACAAATACGCACTTAAAAGGGAAGCAATAGAAATCCTGACCTCCCATGACGCAATAAACGATATTGAACATAGCATCATTCCACATGAATGGAGACAGATCCTAGAGAAAGAGAAACGAACTGAAGAAATGACGAACGACGAAGTTATAAAAGGGGAGTGAACCGCCAAAGCTCTTTGTTTCTGTCATCGGGCTCTGATGATGGCTTCGGATGAAGCTGAAATATATTGGCCAATTGTAAAGGATTTTTAATAAGGTAATTTAAAAACGTTTTTAATTGAATTTGTAATCCTTTGTAAACTTAAATATGTTCATTTTTATTTTAAATTATTCAGAAAATTGCCATCCTTACCATTCTTTTTTTTTTTTTTTTTTTTTTTTAACTTATTCAACTAAATTTTGAGTAGTCATTTATTATCTATATGAATATATCTGTATATTATCTGTAAAATTATATGTGTACCAAATTTGTACAAAAATGTTTTAAATTCTTCAGAATGTCTTTTTAATTTTTCTTTAAATTTACAAATCGCAAACTTTGATGTATTGCTCTGTAATATCTTAAGCTAGAGATCAAGACTTACAATTTTTGTAAGTGGCCAGTGGCCACTGAACATGATTAACTCAGTGGCCACTCGCAAGTCAACGTTATACCTGATATTCACAGGCTAAACAGCAGGCTATAATGATGACACACTAACAAAATAATGTTATTTCTCATACACAATTTGTGTTTTGCAAGGATATTTACTTCGTCTTATTGAAAGAGAAATACAAAAATTTGATTCATTTAATAAATTTCACCTAGTGTGACATATACGGAAAATAGATGTGATTAGCATTAGAAGAAAACAAAATTATTTTGAGTCAGGGGAAAGGGGGGGGGGCCTTTTTTGGCATATTATCCGAGATTTAATTATATTAACAGACATGCGATTGCTAAAATTAGAAATCAGCTGCAAATTTTTTGCTAACATGATTGTTTGGGTAATTGATTGAACATTGATAATGTCACTTTTAATAAATTAACTACCTATATATATATATATATATAATATATAGCTTTCTATCTACATTAAAAATTTCAGGATTTTTTTCATTACCACAAAACAATTCTTTAATATTATTGCAATATGTTTTATATCCACATAAAACCTTATTAAAATTCCATGTCAAAAAAATATATATAAAATATGATTTTTATTTATGTACATTAATCATACATATTTAAAAAAGCTACAGTAGTTAATTATCAGTTCCTAACATGCATAAAACAGACTGAGTATTAATTTTCTTAAATTGATTTAGAAAAAAAATTCCTACCTGAAAAATTAAGTCTAAATTTTTTCCCTTGTTTAAACATTTGGAATAGATATTAAATATAAATATTTAATTTAATTGAGAAAAAATAAGTAGATTTATCAAGTTTAGTAATGAAGTTTAAAAATAATTACATATGTGAGAAATATTGAGCACTTCTATCTCTTTATTGTTTCTAGAATTAATCACTGATCATTATATGGAGATGTGGGGGGGGGGGGGGGGGTAAAAATGGGTAGGAAATATTAAACTCTTTCAGTTCGACTTCTAGAATCTAACAAACCAAGTTTAAAATGAATATTGACATTTTTGTTGTGGATGGAGAAAGACTGGGGAACAAAAGAATTCTGCAGAACATCTGATCGCCAAACACTAGTTGGAGATAAGAAAATGAGGGGAGGGGGAAAAAATAATTACATGAACTAGAAATATTTAACAATTCTATTTCTTTATAGGTTCTAGAATCTCATTAAGCAAGTTTAAAATTAATACCGTATATTTCCGTGTATAAGCCGAGAATTTTTGGAAATTTTTCGGAAGCTGAAGTGTGGGGGTCGACTTATATACGAGTTAACACTTTTAGCAAAAAACGTACATTAGAAAGAATGATTGAATACATATATTTTTAACTTAAAAACTATATATAAAGTAAAATAGTGATATTAAACCTTATTTTTAAATAATTATCACATATAAAACTCTTAAATTAGCAATTTTAAATTTATTTCTAGAGCAGCTCGATGTAGTCATGTGTGTTTATTTCTTTTTTTTCACGATGAAACACTTTTCGCCAAAGATCACATTTACGGCCATTTTTATTTTTCTCTTTTGCTGATAGATGGCAGCACCAAACAATTTTCGTTACGGCCATGAATAATTTCTATTCTAATTTTTTTTTTTTTTTTTTTTTTTGTATAAGCTTATTTTAATACAGGATTTTTGTGAAATTTTCTAGCTCTTTATTTTATTTTATGTTTCAGCATATAAGATTTTTAGCAACATTCTCAAAAGCATTCCCAAATCGAAATGCATATAAGCTAATTGCTATAATTTCTGTTTTGCTTTTCTGCCGATAGATGGCTGTACCAATCAATTTTTACTTGAGCGATTCAGAAAAATGTAAATAATATAATGAGAGTGATTTTTAAAATTAATCGGAAATTATTGAAAACTTAAAATTTCTACTGAAAATTTAATTGCTGCATTACTATTAGATAAAGAAATAAAAAGTTTGGAACAAAAAAAACTTTATCACTGAACATGAATTAATGTCATTGCAATTGCACACAAACCTAAATTAAAACAAAAAACATTACTAGAAATGTTTAAAGATTTTTTATAACAAAAATATGTATTTATATTGTTTTATAATAACTTTTATTATATTTTAAAAGTAAATTATTTGTGTAAATAGACTGTATGATATTATTAAACTAAATAGAACAATATTTTACTCAAACTTAAAATATACTCTCTAAGGTAAGTAATAAGACATTTTATTTGTTTAAGCATGGGGATTTCTTTGCTTATTTTAGTTCAAAACATGCCCGCGCTCCATGTAACGAAACAAAAATGCTTTTTATTTACATTTAGAATATCCTGAAAGTTTTATAGATTGGCAATATTTTCGCCGTTTTGGCGATATACTCGAACTTAAAGAATATTTTTTCAATTTGGCTTATACACGGGTTTGCAATTTTGGGTAAATTTCTGCAGGGAAAAACGTACACTCGACTTATATACGGATCGGCTTATATTCGGAAATATACGGTATTGACATTTATGTTGTGGATGGAGAAAGATTATGAATTGGGTGGTTTTCGCAGCGAATTTAAACGCCGATCATTAATGGGGTTTCTTTTTTAAAACGGACGATATCCGTGATTTTTTTAAAAGCAGAAGAAGTTAATTCGCAAAATTCCGCGAATTAGGGTGAAAAAAAATCACATATTTCCGTGAAATTGTGAAAAAAAAAAAAAAAAATCGCATGTCTGATTGGCGATTACAGCAATTTTTTTGGATCGCCACTTTTTCAAATTAGGCCCGACCGTGAATCTTGACCTTTCTATCTTACGACAGAGCCTCCTTAAGTAGATGCCTTCCACGTGCGGCGAATCCCAATGTTAAATTAGGCAACATTTAAAAAACAAAACTAACGCTAGGTGACAGCACCTACGCAGAGCAACAATAAAGTCCAAAATTGTATTTTTTTTTTTCTTTTAATTTGAAAAAATGATGTGAAAGTGCTTTATCGTAAATATTTTCAATAAAATATTCAAATATTTATATTTAAAAAAGTATAGGGTTTAATTTTCTTCGAAAGTGGACAAGACCTATTTTAGCTTACAACGTATCAAATAAATAACACCTTTTTTTTAACATATTATTAATTAAAAAACAAAATTTAAAATTAAATAAGCAAAAACATGGCATATCTATCACGCTATTAAATTATTTTTTATATATTTATTCAATAAAAATTTCAAAATTTTTTTAAATTTAGATATCAGATGAAAGTTTTGTATAAATTAAAATCTCTGAACTTCAAATGAGTTTCAGTTTAGAATGAATAATTTATAATGATAAATTATTAAAATCTTGTCATGTGTTTTTTTTTTTTTTTTTTTTTTTTGTCATGTCCTTTACGTTACATTTTTACCTTATTAGGTGTGAACTATTTTTCTTAAATCGAAAATTTTATATTATAAGAAAAATAGACCAGCACATTAACGAAATAAGTTAACATTCAGTAATAAAAATTGGAGAAGAAAACAATCTGTTGTCTAGTCCGTCACAATTAAATAACCATTAAGATTTAAATTTTTAAAATTAAGGATTTCTTGAGTATAAGTTTTCTCTCGCACCAAGTTTTTTTTTTAATTATTATTATTCAAGATTTTATTAGCTCCACCAGTTCCGAGAGGGTATGCTTTCGAAACTGATAGACATTTTCGAAATAAAGTTTTGTTATATTTACATGTTTTGAGGTCTCCTGAAACGAAAAATAATGTTTTTAGCGGTTGGTCTGTGCGCGTCGGTTTGTCTATCTCGGATATACTTGGAAAATGCTGAAAGTGTATTTCATTTTGTGTTAGGTGTTTTTCATATAATACTAAATTTAAATGCACAATCTGATGTGCACATAGTTTATTGAAAACATACAGGTCTATCCTATCCAAAATTAAGCTAAACGTTTTTTTCTGTAGAATGTAATTGACTGAAGTGCTTTGCTACACTTTTTTTATGTCGATGAATACTGTTGAAGAAGGAAAATTAATTTTTCGAACCTATAATGTAAACAAAGTGTTTTTTTTTTTTTTTTTGAAGTTCTATTTTCAACTCAGGTTTTTTAATAAAGTCACGTTTTGAGGTTCTCTGAATACAAAAAACATTTTTTTTTTTTTTTAGTTTTTAACGATTGATTTATATGCATATATATTATCAGAATAACTTAAAAACAAACAAATGCAGGAAATTCACAATTGTATTTTAAAACTCGTATTAGGTTTCAATTTGAAAAATTTGATAAAGATTGGTAAATTTAACGACAAATTAATGACATCCTTGAAATATTTTTACTTCCATTACCCTACTACCGTAGGTAATGAAAGTATTGTGTTCGGTCCAAAAATTCGATATCGAGTTTTCCCTTGATTTATATTTTCAAGGTCTCATGAGTCCAAAAAAAGTAGTTTTTAGCAATTAGCCAGTATATGTGTGTGTGTGTGTATATGTGAGTGTATGGATGTGGGGATATTTTTCATTTTTCTGATAATTTTTCAAATCAGTACTCATGATATTTAATTTTTACATGAATTTTTAATTCCATTTCCATATTCCATTTGTGTGGTAAAAGGTTAATAAAAGTAATGTTTTGAATCTTAAAACTTAATATTTTTAAAAAGAACAAAAGTAGAAATAAAAATTTTCTATTTTTTCTTTTCAAGATTCCCAACACTTTTGTTTCGATTTAACTGAAATAATCAAATTTTTATACGCATTTACACAAGTCTTAAAAAAAAACAGTGGTATTAAAAAAATATAAATCTATCTTGTTCCTATATTGGAGTATTTTATAGTTTTATTCATAAGTTACTAATGTAATTTATGAATAAAACTACAAAATACTTCCAATATAGAGTTACTTCAAAGTAACTAAGAAGAAGTTATTTTTCTGTATTCCTACATCAATAAATAAAAATTGCATTTCATTTTGTAATTAGCATTTTGTTAAATCTAACTTACTAACAGAGGTGTCAACCCTTCTAATTTTTATATCATAATTTCTTTTAAATTTATCTTCGTCTTAATAATAGAATTTACGATAATAAAGAAAAATAATGTTTTTTGTGAAAAATATTATTGATATTCAAAAATCTGGAGGGTTGGTAATTTTGCATTAATTATTTATGCAGTTTACATACCTTGTCTTGAAATATTTGCAAGCCATTTTTTATGCTGAATTGCATTGCTTGGTATTTCGTGAAAACTTATATTTTCATGGCGACTGTCCGATTTACAAAATGGAACGACGCAATACACCATATTATAAAAAAAAAAAAAAAAAAAAAACTTCACATTTGTTAAATTAATAAAACATAAACCATGAAGAACTCAATTGAAACTCAATTGCATCGCAGGAAATAAACGGAACTTTACGTACGATATCAAGCGCCATCTACTGGCTACATTCTTCTTGTACTGTTGCCAAGTTTTCGAGCGACTCGCTAGGCATCTACTTAAGGAGGCTCTGCTTAAGCTGTCAATATTTCAGTGAAATTCTTAACACACAGAGAAATAATTCAGGAGCAAATTAAACGAGGGTTGCTACGGCACCTGGAAAACTCAGGGAATTTGAAAATCTATTTAAACTAGTATGTTGTGGCCACCACAAGACTTTCTTCTATATTTTCCTATATACATATTCAATCAGTAACAATATTAAAAAAAAAAAAAAAAAAAATTACGATTTTTTTTTCTAAGTTCTTTTTTTGTTGAAAGTAATACATATTCAATCAGTAACAATATTAAAAAAAAAAAAAAAAAAAAATTCTAAGGGGTTTTTTTTTTTTTTTTTTTTTTTTGTTAAAAGTAAAAAAATCGATAACTTTGTTTTAAATTATCGCAGATTTATAGTTCAACCATTCGTTTTACAGGTATTGACGAGATCTTTCGAAAGATACCCATCTTGAAAATTTACCCCCCCCCCCCCCCCCAGGGGGGAAACCGGTGCCCCCACATGTACAAAATTTTTTTTGTAGTTAACTACTACTAACTATTATCAATAATTCATATTAATTTTACAATCACAAGTTTAAAATAACGCTCATTATGTACATTTATACGAAATTTTGTCCTATACTGCCATGTTAAAAGTTTACATAAAATGCGATCACAGCGCCATCTGTTGGGCGATTGATCCCAAAATCTAATTAGCACCATGCCCCGTCAGGTTCCAACTATATACCAAGTTCGGTTGAATTTCATTCATTGGTTCGTGAGATACGGTGAAAAATACGAAAATTTGTCCTATACTGCCATGTTAAAAATTTACATAAAATGCGATCTCAGCGCCACCTGCTGGGCTATTGATCCCCAAATCTAATCAGCACAATGCCCCGCCAGGGTCCAACTATTTTCCAAGTTTGGTTGAATTTCATTCATTGGTTCGTGAGATACGGTGAAAACACGAAACCACAGACACACACACAGACAGACATTTTCTAAAAACTATCAATTCGTGTTCAGGACATCCCAAAACGTGTAGATCCGTCAAAAAACGGAGGTTGAAAATTTTCGTGAATCCAATACTTTCTCTATATTACATATAGAAGAAAGTAAAAACAGGGAAAACTCGGGGAATTTTCAAAATTTATTGCAAAAACAGGGAAAATTCATGGAATTTTGAAATTTTTTGAAAAAACATTGGAAAATTTTTTCATTATCAAATATTTTTAAAATTTTTAGTGCTTTTTTATGAATCAGTTGTGTCCTATAGTAAGTTAATAAAATTAATATACCCTAAATATGTTCAGTTGACTTGTAAACATGTTGGATTATAATGCTGCATGATTGTGTACCATCTATTTTACTTCTAAAAAGGACAGGGAAAACTCAGGGAATTTTTTCTCCAGATTTGAGTAGCAACCCTGTAAACATTTGTTCTAAAGCTTTTAAAGAGGATGAAATATAAGAATTTTTTATACAATTGTCTGTCTTCTGAATAATAAAAGCACATGTAAGAAAAGATTATTTTAAATAATTTTTTTCTTTTCATGGTTTAGTTTTTAATTAAGAAAATTTAAGATTGTTTATTTTTATTTTCTTTAATTGAATGATTTAAAAAAAAAAAAAAGTATTATTAAGATGAAATTTTTTGATAAAAGTGTAGCTTAACCCACCACATAGTACATTTTTAAAAAAATTTCCTTTTGGTACAATATTCTGTTTTGACTTTGGAAGTTGCAACCCTTAATAATGCAAATAATACAGCTGAAAATTATGTATGTGTATTTCATTTTGAAATTGGGTGTCTATGTATGCTTACATAAAAATACATATGGGCATATGCATGTTAAAATGCGTGTTTTTATATATTATGTATATTTACCAGCCTTTGGTGACAATTTGTAACAATTATTGGCATTTATTGTGATGGCTGTAAACTTTAAAAGTACAGAATATTTCTTATGAGAGTTTTTTTTTTTTTTTTTTTTTATTCACAAGGCTTCTGTTTTACTATACTTACTTTCTTTATTTCATTATTAGTATGTTAAATCATTAAACTGACAGCAGTTTTAAAACTTATTTAACCGATTTTGCTGTAATATAGTTAAATGATTAAAAGGTTGTATTTTCAATTCTCATTTTTTGAAATTTAAGATACAATGTAGTGTTGTGTTGTAAAAAATACAATTGTGTTTAAGACTACAATCGATGTTAAATGATTTAAAATGACATGAGAGTGGGAGCTAAACAAGAAGAGGGTAATAAATTTAGAAATATGTTTCACTGAAAATATCAACTGTTTCATGGGCGAAGACCATCTAGTAACAAACTAATGATGCAGAAAAGTACATGATAGTTCCTTTTTTTTCTACGTCCTATTGTCTTTATATAAGGAATATACAGTTATAATTTTCGGAATTTTTATGCCTTATTTAATTACTGTGTAATTTTTCTCACAATAAATTTAAATAAATCAATGAATAAAAACAAACTTGGTCATTTTTATTTGTATATAATATACATATTCTTTATAGGTAGGAGTTGAAGTTGAGACAAATTTAAGGCTTGGTGAAAGTGTTTGTTCACTTGGGTATCAAATTGATCTACCTAAAGGCAATTTGGTTTTCAGAGGTGGGTATATACACTATTTATTTTTATTTTCTAGTTTTATTATTATTGTTTACCCCTAGATGTTTAATTCCTATGTGATTATTTTTTAAAGATCAAAATGTTTTAATGTGCCGTATTTTATTTTTTATTCATTATTTATATGAAAAAAAAAAAAAAAAAAAAAAAAAAAACATTTTATTTAAGATATGTAGAGTATGCAGTTTAAATTAATAATAATCTTTTAAACTTGTATATTGGGTTTGCATATCATTTATTATTCTTTTAACTCCTAAACCATTTATCCAGAACACTGCCTGCGTGCTTTTTAACTTTTATTTTTCCTTTACTAGCAATATTTCTAGTAGGCTGTAATAGTTCTGCAATGATCAAAGGGCAAAACATACATACACTGATTTTAATATCAGGTTGTACTGTTTTTCATTTAAATGGGAGAAGTGAATTTTGTTTTCACTAGTATAGAGCAAGGGTCGGCAAGTAATTTTAAGTGGCATCCGGATAGTTTTGGAAATTTTTATCGAGGTACTGAAAAAAAAAAAAAAAAAAAAAAACTAATATTCCTTACTAAATTTTTTATTTTAATTTTCACCTGCAAAATTATACAAAATGCAATAGATAGGCATATTCAAAAGTGAATGGGACAGATTACATTTGAGGTTTTTAGCCAGTGTTTTAAAAGTTAGGTTTACATAGGGAGCAGCTTATACGAAGAGTATCTTCAAGTTGTCTGTCTGTTAGTCCATCAGGGTGTATACTGGGTCATGAAAGTCAAGAACAGTTCATGAAATTCGACCATCGGTTTGAGTCACGTATTGATTCAGGTAACCCAATTTCGCTGGTTGGGTAGAAAACAATTTTTTTCTCTTGCAGTTCGGGTTGAGTTGATGGAATTTTTTTTTTTCCTATGAGTTGGGTCGACTTTAGAATATCTTTCAAAATAATTTCTTTAACGGGCAAAAACATAATTTGACAACACATCCTTTGGTGCATTGTCGCTTTGCTTGTAGCACTTGTGGCTACTTTGCTCGCCTGATGAATGGTTGTGTTTTTTTCAACCGGAAACAATTGTTCCGAGTTTTTGCATTTTGTGGTGTTTATTCAAAGTTTTGTACTTATTACTAAACTAGAAGCACATTTTGTACACTTGAAGTACATAATACACCTAAATCAGGGTATGAAAAAATCATGATTTTTTTAAAAAAATCAAAAAAATCAGATTTTTTTTATTAAAATCGGATTTTTTTGATTTAAATCAGATTTTTTTTTGTTTTATTTACATTATTAGACTAAAAATAAATGTCAAAAAAAAAATAAATGTTAAGAAATTAAGCATGAAAACTTTTTTTAAATTTAAATGTGAATACATATAAGAAGCAATAAATATAAATAAACTAAATTAAAAATATATATATATGAGTATATTAAAAAATAAAAGTAAATAATAATAATAATAAAAAATGTAATATTAGCCAACATAGGTACATTCTAACCCCCCCCCCCCCCCCTCTTTCAAAAAGAAAAATAAATAAATAAATAAAAATATGATATAGTAAAATAAAAATAAAAAAAATAAATAAATGATTAAGTGTAAATAGCTTAAAAGCATATAAGATAATTATAATTATTATTTTTTATGTTTTTATTATTATTGTCATTAAAATGTACATATTAAAACATCTTGAATATCACATTAACAAATTTTTTGAAGAAAAACTTTATGGAGAATAATTGTTCAATTAAAGGAAATTCAATGTGTATATAATATATATACATATATATGATACACACATTAGTTTGTGCAATTTATTACCAATAAAATACATATAAATTCTAAGATTTTTTCAAAAGATTAAAGTTTTAAAAAAATTATGAAAACTGAAACAACTAGCCAGGCCATCACCATTTCATTTCTAATTTTATAAAAGCCGAGGTAAAAAGGAAAAAATTGCTTAAGAATGCCTTGGCCAGTTAAAAAACATAGTAATCAGAATTAGAAATAAGAAAAGTTAAACATGAAGGACAGAGTGACAGACAAATCAAATGCTTCAGTTCAGATGGTACAATATTTATTATCCTTAAGGGGAAAAAAAACACTTAGGGCAGAGAATTTAAGGCTTTGTATAAAGAAATTGGCTGCGAATAAACATAGTTAGCTTCAAAATAAGAATAGAAGATAAAAATAGAGTTGTAGAAAATTAAAAGAATCTTTTTTAAAATTAATAAACAGATATTTTATTTTATTTTATTTTATTTATTTATTTATTTTTATTTTTTTTGGGGGGAGGGGGGAAGGGGGTATTTGATGTAAATAACAAGTAAGTTCAAGTTTTCTTACGTTCTAAGACTATATAAAACTACATATTGACCCAAAATTGTAAAATTTTATTTTTGATTTAAATCAATGATTTTTTTAAAAAAATCAAAGTGATTTTAATCACGATTTTAATCATGATTTTAATCAAGCTGATTTAAATCGGCGTACCCTGACCTAAATGGTTAAAAATTATTATTTATCCATTTTTCAGATTTTAAAACTTTTAATTTGGCACATTAGTAATTACATTTTAAATTATTTTTATATTATTTACCAGTTGTATAGCAATAAAAATTTACTTCATAACTTAAATTGCAAGATTTTTAGATGAATTATTCATTTTCATTTTAGGTTTTGAGTCGGGTGTGGGTCATAAAAATTCTCTGTGAGTTCAGGTCAATTTTCAGGTTACTATTATCTCGTAGCGTAAATATATAAGCATGATTATAAACCTAGTATAGTCATTTATATATCTTGAAAAAACAAAATTGTCTTCATAAAAATCTATTAGCATTCTAACTTTTGTCCCCCCCCCCCCCCCAAAAAAAAAAAAAAAAAAAAAAAAAAAAATTATTTGAAATTTTTTTTACTTAACATTTAAATTTTCTAAAATATATATATGCTCAAAATATTTTGTTAATCAAAACAGTATTAATGTATAACTGAATGAATTACCTTTTTCTAATTCAGAATGTTTTCTATTTTGAAGAATAGGGAAGACATCGAAATGCAAAGTTTGAGATGTATAGTTATATATACTTTTTAGTTTAATAATTCTATTCTTCTATTCTTAGTCTTTTCATGGCAAAAGAAGAAAAAAAAGTTCGTAGATTTGAAAAAATTTTAATACATATATTCCTCTCCTTAATGCAAGGAAAATAAATGACAGTTTTCAAATCCCCAAAAAAAAAACTAATAGTTACAATATTGTAACATTGCACAAATAGTGTACATATGTATGTAGTTATATGTGTCTGTTTTAGATTGATTTCCATTACTATTTACTTAGGTTGTTAATAAAAAAAATGTTTTCAGTACAATAATTTTAAAAATATAAAGCAAGGTGATATATCGGTAAAAAAAAAAAAAAAAATGTTTCAGTGATCTTGTATCTGTTGCTTGGCTTCTACTATGCTTAATAGATCATCTTTATTATATATATATATATATATAATGAATATGTTAATTTAACCCGTAACAGGGGAGGTGAAAAAGTTGTGCATAGCAGGGGGGTGAGGTCTACAAGACTGTGTGTAAAAAATTACGAATAGAAATATTAATTTAAGATTTCACCCATTTACTTTATGGTAAAAATCATTATTTTTACATTTTAACCATAAATAAGTCCTTATACAGGCAATTTTGCCATTAACGTACATTTTTTCACAAAATATACAGTACCTGGCCAAATTATTAGACCATTAGTGAATTATACATTTTTTTATGTTTACAACCTTAGTAATGAAGAATTTTATTAAAAATGATACTTTCTTTATTCATATTACGAAAATATATACATTAAGGAATACTATGAGAAAAAAAACATGTTACAATACAATACTTATTGAAGGAAAAATATATATATAAATTAAATGCAACTGAAAGATCTTTACGTGTGGCCACCTTTGGCAACTAAAAGGGCTTTAAGAAGACGAGGCATACTTTCTATGCATGCTTGGATGGTTTATTGAAGATGTTTATTATTATTCCGCTCGTATGTTAATGATTCCAGCAACTCTACCTTATCGGTTATATTTTTCTTATGCATTTCTCTTTTCAGCAACTCCCAACCATTTTCAATCTGGTTTGTACCAGGCGTGTTGCCTGGACAATCAAGAAATTTGATTTTTGTTTGCTCTAAATACTCTGATATACTTTTAGCTTTATGACATGGAGCACCATCATGCATGAAGACTGGTTCCTCATCTCCAGGAAACCATTCTTGCATTTGTGGCATGAGCCTGGTTTGTAAGAGTTTCAGGTATTGGTCTTGTTTCATTGTATTTTTGACCACATAGAAAGGACCAGAACCTTTTCTTGACATGACAGACTACATCATGATTGATGAAGGATGTTTGATGGTGGGAATAATACAATCTGGCTTGTGTATCTCGTTTGGACGCCGACAAAAAAATTTGGTTTTTTCAGTTAAAACATGAAAAAATGATTCATTAGAGAAGCAAACCTGAAAACTAAACAAAATTGTTTTTAATTTAATTTCTTTACATACATCATAAATGACAATATATCGTAGATCAAAACAAATAGCTATATACTTTTTTCCATTCATCTGTTTTCCAATTTTTGTACTGTTTTAAACACACTCTGCGTTTTTTCATCATTTCTGATGTAAGTCTTGGCTTGTGAGCCGGTTTCATGGCAACGAGTTTATTTTCTGGCAAGCGATGTCGAAAAGTTCTTTCTGATATATTCATGTCTTCGTCTTGAACTTCTTTCATTAACATGCATAGCGGTTTCTTTCTGTTAATTATGCAAATGTCTCGTATTTTTTTTTTATCTGTCCTCTGCGTCGTAATGCATCGTAAAGTTCGTCCATTAAGAACAAAATAAGGAGTATTTTTATAGGAATTTTTTATTAATTTAATCTGTAAGACAAATTTTAAAATACAAAAATTGAATGTTACACAAAACATTAAAAATAAAATGACAGACCTCAAATATCACAATTTTCATTTTTAGAAAAGAAACAATTTATTTATCATGTTAAAACATTAAAGCATAGTTATTATTATTGCAGTTTATATGAATAAATTTGCTGTTTTAAAAGAAGGTAAAAGTTAAGAAATAAAAGTTCTTTTGGATTATTATTATTTTTTTTTTTTTTTTTTTTCATATTTTTAGTTATGTATTCTTGATTTACAGGTATGGTTGATTCTAATTGGACAGTTGGAGCAGTCTTAGAAAAGAAACTTGCACCATTACCATTTACTCTAAATTTAAGTGGTATGATAAATCATACGAAAGGACAAAGCCGCTTTGGTATTGGACTTATAATAGGTGGTTAAAATTAGACAAGAATATTCAGTTATTGTACATTAGCATCATAATCATAAGGAAGACACAAAGTTGAGTTATTTGCTGTCATATGGATCAAAAGAAAAGCTATTGTTATGAAAATAGGAAGAAAGCTGTTTCTTCTTGCTACTGTCACATTATTTAGCAATAGAAATAAGTTCAGCATTCTCACAATAATCATTAGTATTCATTTGTTAAAATACCACTGTTATTCAATATTTTTTTAGAAGACAGCTTAATCTTGTTTAATAGTATATGGAAAAATGATAATTGTTGTGCACAATGTATATTTTATTGGAAAATTATTTTAAAAATTTTTGAATTGAAATAGACAGAATGACAAAACAACTCATTTTTATTTATTATTAGAAATCTTTTTCATATTTAAAATTGCTTTTTTTTTTTTTTTTTTTCCTTTTCACCTACATTTTGCTTTGTTATAATTCAAGAATGTGTTGTCATTGTTGGACTTTTATGAATATATAAGGTACACAGTGCTATTAGTTCCCAATGAATATTTCTTTAACTGTTAATCTCAGCAATGTATTTCCAATTGCAAAAGTGCATTACATTTACAAAATCTATTATTTTGGAATAGATCTAAAGAAAATCTACTCGTGACATAGCAGTTAAACATAATAAAGTGACAACTTAACCCTATAAGCGTTAAGCCCATCTTATTCCGGCACGCATAGTCAAAATGAAAGGCTGGTGTAGCTAAATTTTAAAATATATGTTGCTTTTTTTCAAGAAAATAAGATAAATAAACATGTGTAGTATACAGTATTAAATTCTCATATTTATACTGTGCATAGTATTAATTTTATGAATCATTAAACAGATATACCGAAAAACGGCTAATGCTGAAAGGGTTAATATATATATGTATAATAATAATAATTAAACAACTCGCAATTTTTTTTTTTTCTCCAGTGAGCTTTAGTTCATGAATTTCATCAATGAGACGCATAAAAATCTGGTATTTTGGAAATTAAACATAAATAAAGTCAAATCTAGTGGTGAAATGATTGCACATTTTGGAAATCAGCAGCAACAATAGGAATATTTTGGAAATCAGCTTTGAGATAGAAATGTGCAAATTTTGTGTATTAGATGTGAAATAATTCCATATTTCTGTGAGTAGCTTAAAAAATATATATTTGCAATTAATTGTGATCAAGCATAAATTAATTCAAAAGTAGGGAAAAAATCCTACATTTTGTAAAAAGGCCAAAAATAGATTAGCATATATTTTTGCAATGTGATATATATAATGAAAACGAGGTGGATTAAGGGTGGAAATGATGAGTCCTCTTGAGGTTAACTAATAATTCTTTGTTAAGTAAAACAAAGCGATTGGGCCAAGAGCTAAGCAACGTGATTGGAAATTTTGCTCAGAGTCCCAAAAGCATTTATGCATTGGTGCTGATGATTGGCGGTTCACTGTAGTGGGGAAACCCTACCAGATGTGAATTTATTTAGCAATCATTTCATGAGGAAAAGTGCTCTGGTTTGTTTGTGTTTTCACTTTTTGTTCACCAGATCTCGACTTTTAATTGGTTAATAATCTGCTGATTGTCATTTTAGTTTAAGTTCCCGGTATCTAAGGATTAATTAATGCAAGATCTGACTGTAAACACTTGCAAAAAGCATTTGAATAAGCTAATTTTTTCTTAAAGTTGTAGAATATTTTGACCTTTTGAGTATGAAGTCTTCTGCTGTGAAACAAACTTTAAAGGGACAATTATAAATTATTAGTGATTTATAATTTTAAGTAGTGATTTCTAAATTTTTAAAATGAGTTTAAAAAATAGTTTAATTAAAAAAAAAGAAAACCCAACTATTTATAAATGACTTATCAAAAACATTTAATGCAATCCATATTCCATACTTGGCATTTCCCCTCTCTTTAATAGTAATTCCAGACTAATCAGTTTATTATATGAGAACTGGTTTATTTTAAACTAGATGCCATTTATACACTTATTTTTACATAATTTTGTTGAATAAAAAAATAGACACTTTTATGATAGTTTTCTTGACAATAATGGAATCCTTAAGGAATTGCTTATTTTTTATTTTAAAAAAGATGTTCTTTTCTAGACAACCTTTGTTTCAAATGTTATTTTCTTAGGTTTCAAATGTTTTTTTCTTAGGCAGGCAGACTAGGTATTATTTTTCCTTTAAAAGTGGGACTTATAAAAGCAAAATCAGTTTACATGCAAATATAATACTATACTTGAAGGAAATATGGTTGCTGATGACAATTAATATGACTTACAAATGACTAGATTTTCAGCTTTTTGTTATATTATGTTTCAGTTTTATTTGCATGTATGCTGATATTTCTTTCTATTGCAAATGATTATAGCTTTACTTTAAGTGTAATAACTGTTAAAAAAAAAAAAAATCACCAATTTCTTTGTGTATGTAACCCTTTTCTCAGCACAATGAAGCTCCAGTTTTAAGCAGCTGAACTGTATTGTCAGATATTTTAATTGTACAACAATAAATTGTTTTTGTCTCTACATCGTATTGTGTGAAGAATATTAATTGAGCAGCCGTATTTTAAATTTTGTAATTTTTGCAGGAATGCTTTTATTAACTATTTCTGATATAGATTTTTGAATTGTAAATATTTTTTGCTATTGGAAGTGTATTTCTGTTTATAATGGTTATATATAATAATAGTATTGGATATCCTTATATTGAGCTTTTATGAATTGATAAAATTTAAGTGCAATTTTTTAATATATGATTTTTTTTCAAACTTTATAATTGTGTTTTATAAATCATACTAGATAACACTTAATGTAGTTTGCAAATTTATTTTATTTAAAATTACAATTATCTATTTCAAAGTTAATCTCAAAGAAATGCTGTTCTTTTTTTTTTTTTATTGTATGAATTTTGATTTTGGTCTGTGCTAGAAAAATGTATTAGTTTATTATATAAAATTTTCATATAGTATTTTTAACTTCTGAAATTTATAATATGAAAACAGATCACCCAAATGCACACCATGAAATCATACAGTGAAAATTTCAATTCTTATTGAAATAAGATAAGCGACTTTCACTTTTCTTCAAAATGAAATTGAATCTCTTGAAACACTTTATATAAGCAAGTTTGATATATGAAACTAGCATATAGCGAGAAATTTCACTGTTAGTTTTAAGTAGGGTTATAAACATATGAGGGTACATGAAAATCATTTTTGTTTTTGTAAGTTTTTATACATCCTCATGCAGGTTTTTATGCAGCAATATAATTTTTTGTTTATAGTTGTATCAGATTTAATTTCATAATATAAGTATTTTCAGATACAACCTTGTAAATCTACACTATTAAAATCCAAATGTATGTATCTAGGGGTCGATCCAAGCAAAAATTGGGTCCCCTTTGCTGTGCCCCTTCACAAAATTCAAATCCATTAAAATGTTTTCAGTATTATTTTTAATTAATTGGTTCAAAGAAACTATGTTAATTTGATATTAAATGTTATTTTGAATGACTGTTAAAATAGAAGGTTTTATACATGATATATATATATATATATATTACTATTTTCCCCACAAAAATAAATAAAAATTTCACAAAAAGGGGCTCCAAAATTTAAAACCTGGATCGACCCCTGGTATCTGTGTGGGGCTATCTCCTCACAAACTGCTGAAAGCAGAAAGACATTAAAAGAATCGATTCCAGGAAATTGAATTGACCATTTAATTTCTGAAATTACTTTTAGTTTAACGATTATTATTATTTTCTAGTAAAAATCAATATTGTTATAGCTTTAAAATTATTGAATAAACCATATTGATACCAATATGGTATTACAAAAACACAATGTTTGCATATTATATTCTAACTTTTTTTTTTTTTTTTTTTTTTTTTTTTTTTTGGGGGGGGGGGGATGAAAATAAATATTTACAATTGACAATAAAATTGAAACAAATCTTTGTCCAAAATTAAACTTACATATTGACTGGTAAAACTGATGTCTTTATAGCTTCAAATTATTAAAGATACCATGTTGATTCCAATAAAATGAAATGCTTTTACATTTATTAATTTTTTCTTTTAACATAAAAAGAAATCAACGTTGCATAATTCTAGCGTATACAAGTGGGTCTGTGGGGCTACAATAATGGGTGATGGGCACAAAAAGTAGAAGACATAGTAAATTGCTGATTTTAACATGTTATATCTATCCACTTAAAGGTTATAAAATAAAATGTTGCGCTTGAAGCATATCCTTAAAAATACTGTCAAGAGTAGTGGAGACCCGTACTATGATTAATTTCCAGATTTGTTTCTAGAGAGTTAATTGACCAATTTTTATGGGATTTTTTTGGGGTATACAAAAAAAGAATTTGTTTTATGATAGTGGATAAAACTTGCTAGTCATTTTTAAGCTTATGTTTTTTTTTTTTTTTTTTTTGTAAGTAAAAATTTGTTATAACTTGCCAAATTAAACAGTTGAAAATAGCATCGAATATTTCATAAGTTTTTTTTTTTTTTTTTTTTTTCCCACACAGAATATAGCAATTAGAACAGTAAAAGTAAATGCTTAATTCATCTGTCATATTGTTTCCTGTCAATAAATAACACAAACCTTTTATTCAGAAAAAGCCACATTGTTTCTTTCATATAACATGTTTGATTTTGAATCGATAGATGTATCTTAAACTATTATTTTATGAGATTAAATCTGATATGTATTTTATTTATTATTTTTCTCCCATTTTCATTTAGTTATAACTTTAAAACGAAATCGTCAGTAACATTTGTTTACTACATTCCATCTACTATTTATTTTAATAATAGCTGTAACATTAAAAAATTTCCTTACAAAATTCATTCTATTCCTGTAAAATGAACTGAGTATTGATATATATTATTTCTCAGTATTATTTTTAAATAATATTATAAAACTAATAATTTTTCTTCAGATTTACACAATTTAGTATTTGTATGTAGTTGTAGATATTTCGTACAATTAAATTTTGTTTTTAACTCTATTAACTTATCTGCCTGTCAAATAGATCAATAAATCATAGTTTGAGTTATTTTAAAACAATTCTAAAAGGATTAAAAGAAAACAGCTGCATTGTTTAGAGGTGATTTTTGGTGACACTTGCTGATCATATCTGTAAATAAAACCTGGTATTATATTTAAAAAAATAAATTTATTGTTGAAAATAAAATGCTTTTATAAAATGTTATGCTTGATCATTTATTAGGTATATATTGTATTTCAGATAGATTTGTCTATTCTTTTATTTATAGGGTCATTTTTGTATCTGTGTGAAGATACAAAAAGATACTCTCTGCATTAGAGTGAATGAATGTTTTGATAAAACTTTATGCTTGTTCATATGTACTTTCTCTTACCCATATACATTAGAGAAAATATTGTTTTGAGGTTAAATTTTTGCTATATTTAGAAGTTTTAAGGTCGCCTAAATTCAGAAGTCATGTTTTTGGCTGTTGGTCTGTGTGTGTGCTTGTTATCAGTATAACTCAAGAACAAATATTAACAGAAAATCCAAACTCTGTATTCTGAATCTGCATCATATGGTAATGATACTCGAAACTTTTTTTTAAATCAAAATTGGATTAATGTTTGTGTACATGGACATACAAAGGTATTCAAAGACATTACATCCATGAGTTAAATTTTCGGTACTTACAGTTAGAGATGTGAGGCTAGAATATGCTCCTGTGGCTAAAATTTAGAAAATAATCCAGAATATTAATTTTTCTTACAGGTAAATTGAAAAAACATATAAATTGTTCTTGAATATGAAACTATTTTCACTCATCATTGTCAAAACAATGACAAAAATATTATATCTGAGTATATTCATACATTAAATAACGATAAAATTTTTAACATCATTTGTATTTGTTTGAGACTCAACAATGCTGCCTTGATTTTCTGGCTTTTAGAAGTTTAACGTTGCCACAAATGTTTCTTTCTGTACTATTTGTATTAGATTATAATTACTGAAACTTTTTTCTGTTTGTAAAAATATTCTTAAAAAAATTAATTTAATTAAATATTTAAATAGTTTGAACGATGATGCGTGATCATATAGAGGCCGATCGGTGATTTATTAAAAAGAGAAATAAAATTGCATTATTATATCATTTAACAGTGGACATCCTTTAAAATGCGGCGATTTTTTTTAAAGTGTCGTTTTATCGGCAAACGTAATTATTAAAGTTCATTAAATTGATTCAAAAATAAAATGTTGAATTATTCTATTCTTATATGGTCATGCACCTGGAAAAGAAAACATAAACAAGCTTACCTTCAATCTATTAAGAGACAGAGAAAATTTCAACAATGGGGTGGAATATGCTTTACGATACTGCTTGACGACTTGTTTCTGGTCGCAGATAAAGATGCCAACATTGATAACCACAGTGTTTATGCGCTGCTGAACGATCGATGTTTGAAATGTGGTAACCTCCACCATGATGTTTTGAAGCTGTATTGACAAAATGATTGTCACACATATTAATTAGCAATGAAATATGCGATAGTTATTTAGCTCTAATAAATTATAAAATGATAAATATTTGTGGCATTCATTGAAGACAAAAGTTTAAACAAAACTGTTTATTAAACTTGAAATAACATAGTGAGTAACATTAAATAAATATAAACGAAAGTAAAATAGAAAACTTGCTGACGAAATTTAAATACTTTTAATATACTGCCATGAAGATTAATTTAGCTTAAATTGAATACGATGTTAACTTTGTGACATAACTAGGTACTCAAAACGTATCGTCGAAAAATTTCAAGTCACAAAACGTAATTTACAAACATTATAAAATAAAATGCTTTATAACTAAACTAAAGTAACAGCTCATGACTTTGAGCTGAACTTAAACATAACTGAAAAAAACCGGCTAGCAAATGCTAGTCGACTGCATTAACACATAAGAGCAAGATTACATGTTTCTTACCTCCTTTTATACAAGTAAACGGATTCAAGTGACAGCCACTCTGGACTGAACAATGGAGTCAGCTGTACACTCGGCAATGCCTACCACACGTGACAAGTAACCGTAGCAACATGATGCTATGAGCCTGCTGCCATCAAGTTAATTTTAACAAAACATGCTTTTAAATAAGAGGTAAGTATATTAAAGTTATTTCACGCCATGAACATCGGAAGATTTAAAAGACACACAGTTTTGTTTACTAATCCTACAAGGTTCACAAAAAAATTTCTTAAACTTAAGTTTAGGAAGGCCCCCTCACCCCGTTCTTCTTGCTAGTATTTACAATAGTATCAGGACTAACATGCCCAAAGCCACCATGCCAATACCCAATTTCATTAACTTTAGCAAGAGAAGCTGAAGGATTTTCTGAGTGCCCCCATTCACATTATTCCCCTTTTTAACTTTAGAAACATTAGGATATAAGTAGTAAACACTGTCTTTAATTTTAGCAGTAAAAATATGTCTTTTATCTTTACCGACACTCGACCTCTACCGCCAGTGTATGTGGCATCTAATTTGGGACCTGATATTAAATTCCTTCGTAACTGGGGAATATAAAACATCCTTTAAATACAATACATTTTTACCAAAATTTAGTTTAACCGTTCCTTTAGCAGTAATAGGAAAACTAATACCATCGATCGTGACAAAAAGCTCTTCTCCCTCAACAGAAATATAATGTTCAAAAAGATCTAAATTTCTTAGAAAATGGTGTGAAGCAGCGGTATCAAAAATCCAACTGTCATCATCACCTAAATTACTAAAATTAGCTTGAGCTATGTAGTAGGAGGGGGGAGATTTGCATTTGTCACGACCGTTGGAGTTAAACTTTAAATTTCTAGGTTTAAATTTAGCATTACTATTCAAAAAACAGTTTTTCTTTAAATGACCAATGCGACTACACTTAAAACAAGTCAAAGGTTTTTTACCTCTATGTTGAACATTCTGGATCTCTATACCGTTATTTGCATTTCTCGTAATATCGCCTTCTCGAAGCTGCAGGCGTGATTCTTCCGATGTTAATTCGGACACAATAGTCTGGAACTTGAACTGGTCATTCTTCCAGTGTAGCAAATATTGCACTGCAGACTCAAATTTGGAAGGTAAGTGTTGCAGAAGTTGAAAACAGCAATGCACATCTTCCATTGCATGGCCAATTTCGTGTAGCTGGTCCAGTATTCTAGATCAGGCCTGCCCAACCCAAAACACTTGGTGGGCCGCATTGGAAATCTATTTTATTCATTGGGGCCGCACCGTATGTACAGTCATAAAATAACCCCCCCCCCCCTCCCTTCTTTCCCGACTTTCGCCGTAAATTAGTGTAGAGACATGCGGTTAGTGCCGATCGATTAGAAATAAGGTATAGTTTAGAACGGTTTAGTTAGATTTTGCTTAAGGGGGTGTCTGCATATTAAAATTGGCATGAATTTCATTTTTTTCAAAGGTAACCCCCAATTTAGACAAGCTTTTTGGATTATTTGGATCAAATTAGCCCAGAAAATGGTATAGTTTATCTGTTTCTCTCGATTTTTCACATAATTTGTTAAATTATGGAGATGCTAATGTTAAATGAATGTAATAAACATTAATTCATGTCTTCCCAAAAAATTAATATATTGAAATTTCTTCTTTTTTTTTTTTTTTTTACGTTAGAGTGAAGTAACTCAAATATATCCCATGCATATTTTTGATTAAAAAACATTTTTTGAATTAAGAAAATTATTAATAATTTCATATTTCAAAAAATTATGTGTTATGGTTATGACCTACATTAACTTTTGCACGAATAGCAATGGGCAACATAAAAAATATGGGTTTCTAAATTTACAGTTCATTCCTATCATTATTTTTCGAATTATAGTGATATTTCAATTTTTATTACTCTTAGAGGGCTGTCACGTGTTATCATCTGTGTCATATATTACTTTGCTTGCACATGATTTAAAATAGTTATTCATGTAAGTTTAGACGTACACATCATTTCTTAATTAGCATTACTTTACTTTAGTTTATAGTTTATATTTAAAATTGTTATACTTCTTTTCCTATTATTATCTGAATAGATATAATAATTTTCTTTGTGATACCTTAATTTTTTTAAATATAGAGATTTACCCCTGATTAATTTTTGCTTGTAACTCTATGAAAACTTGATATAAAGAATATAAACTATACATTTTTCCAAACCGCCTTTACTTCCTAAATTCGAATATGTAGTCAAAAATAGATGTTACTATTCGGGGAAAAAAAAAAAAAAAATAAATAAATAAATGTTTGTGCAAGTTTTAATAAGTAGATGACACCCTAAACAAAATTTAGCAATTGAATTAAAAACTAGATGTTATTACCAATCATTAGGCATCAGCTGCTGGTTTCTACGATAATTTCCGGGGAAGGAAATTATTACTATTATTATTATATGACTGTACATATGCATTTGTGCATATATATTTGTGAGAATACGATTCATGTATGTATATACTTTTTATGGGGAAGGGCAGGGTGAAAATTCTTAGCAGAATACATTAATTTAAATTATTTTCATTCATAAATTAACAATAGAATCGGGAAAAATTTATGATTATGTACATTAAAACTATAATAAAAAGAATGAATAATGGATCTAATAATATTCCATTACAACAGTTCTTTAGCTATCATAATCGTTAAAAGGTATTTCCATTTCGAAAATTCAGAACGTAATTATTAATTTTTGATCCGTTAACCAAAGTTGTCAAACTTTAAATATCGTTAGTCACCTCGCGGGCCGCAAGAAACTACGCGGAGGGCCGCATGCGGCCCGCGGGCTGGCCACCCCTGTTCTAGATAACCGGGTCACAAAAGAATTTATGCTTTCATTTTTAGACATTCTACAATTAATGAACTCTGTAAACAGTCCCATATGATGAGCTCGTGAATCTGTTATAAAGGTCTTCTTCAATGTCTCCCAAGCTTCAATAGCACAATCACAATTTTCAATAATGCTTCTGACTTCAGGCGATGTATTTAAGTAAATTGTAGATAATGCGACTCGAATACGGGATTTAAAATCTTCCACATGTTTTGAAGTTATTCTAGCGTCAGCATCTTCAACAGGCAGTTTTTCTTTCTTACATATTATATTCCAGCAATTTCTTTCAATTAAAATAAATTTAATGTCCTTGACCCATGTAACATAGTTATTCATCCTTAATTTTTCAATAGTGGGGTTTAAACTCACTGGCATTTCAATTTCTTATCTCCAAACAACTAGAATTCCACAAAAACTATTATCAAAATTCTAAATGTTACGAGCTGACAATGAGCCAAACGCCCATAACCACTTGATGTGACAAAATCATTGTCACACATATTAATTAGCAGTGAAATATGCGATAGTTATTCAGCTCTAATAAATTATAAAAGATAAATGTGTGTGGCATTCATTGAAGACAAAAGTTTAAACAAAACTGTTTATTAAACTTGAAATAACATAGTGAGTAACATTAAATAAATATAAACAAAAGTAAAATAGAAAACTTGCTGATGAAAGTTAAATACTTTTAATATACTGCCATGAAGATTAATTAAGCTTAAAGTGAAAACGATATTTACTTTGTGACATAACTAGATACTCAAAACGTATCATCGAAAAATTTCAAGTCACAAAACGTAATTTACAAACATTATAAAATAAAATGCTTTATAACTAAACTAAAGTAACAACTCATGACTTTGAGCTGAACTTAAACATAACTGAAAAAAACCAGCTAGCAAATGCTAGTCGATGCAACCATCAATTGCATTAACACATAAGAGCAAGATTACATGTTTCTTACCTCCTTTTATACAAGTAAACGGATTAAAGTGACAGCCACTCTGGATTAAACAACGGAGTCAATGCTGTACACTTGGCAATGCCTACCACATGTGACAAGTAACCATAGCAACATGATGCTACGAGCCTGCTGCCATCAAGTTAATTTTAACAAAACATGCTTTTAAATAAGAGGTAAGTACATTAAAGTTATTTCAAACGAATTAAATAAAATTATACTAATAAGAAATATAACTTTTAACTAAAATAGTTATCATTAAGCTTTTTGTTTTTAATTTTAATACATCATTAACTCAATAGCAGTATCAAATAGACAATAGCACTAAATGCTATATTTCATTAAATTAATAATTTAAACTTTAAAGATTATAAAACAAATCATTTAAATTATATCTAAATAGTAAATGACTTTAAATTTAAATTTGAGAATCAACACGGAAAGGGTACAAATTTTACAACATGTATGATTCTCGCGAATGTTATTGTTGCCAATACGTTTTAAAGATTCATGGAGTTTGTGTGAGACATATTTAGTGATATTTTTTTTGTTTTTATGTACGCGTTACTGAATGATGCGAAACGAAATTTCGTACGTTTTAAAGATTCGTGGAGTTTGTGTGAGACGTATATAATGATTTTTTTTTTTTTTAATGTACAGTACACTCTCAAAAATCTGCACAGCTTAAAACAAAGTGTTTTGCGGATTTCTGAATTTTGCAGATTTTAGAGTAATTTCTCTTATTTACATCTTAGAACATCATTTGAGTAGCAAATCTTTAAGATACAATTTATATGTTATACATACAGATCTGAAATAAAGTGTGTCTAATAAAAGTAAAAATATTTCATGAAATTTTAATTTAAAGAACAATTTTTATACATCATATTATAGTTATCTAGATTTTTGAAAAGTCTGATCAATACTAGTTTAAGTAAAAATATTCATACATATTTATTTTCCTATAACCTGCAAAAAAGTCAGCAATTCTAGGTCAATCACATAAGTTTGTGCTATGAGAAAATTTGAGTATTTATCTGCATGAGAGAAAATCTTTCATGAAAACTGTCTTTCTCCTTTTCCTCTAAATTATTATTATTTATTTTTTAATAATTTTGTATAATTACACTTATCATTTCCTCCTCTGCAATATGTTGAGTGATTGGTGATTCATCAGCATCAGTTGAAAAACTATTTTGTCTCTTAATACAGCTGAATTTTTGCAATCAACAAATCAATTGTGACAATGTTTGTTTACATTGCAAATGATATGCGGATTTTAGAGAATTGCGGATTTTAGGGTTGTGGATTTTTGAGAGTTGACTGTACATGTTACTGATTGATGCGAAACGAAATTTCGTACGTTTTAAAGATTCATGCAGAATGTGGGTGAAGTATACAGTGATGGTTTTTTTTTTTTTTTTTTTTTGTTTTCATGTACACGGAGCATACAGACGTGCATATTACTGGTTGCTGGAAAACGAAATTTCATGCATTTTAAAGATTCATGCAGAGTGCGGGTGAGGTATCCACCCTAACAACACACATTTGTCCATAATGCATCCTGAAGATGTCCACAGGACGTCCTTTCATCCATAAGACATCCTGAGGACACCGTTTGGAGAAGGTGTGCTCTTAGGGCAGTGATTTTTTTTCTTTTTTTTCATGTACGCGGAGCGTACTGATGTGCATATTACAAACAAATGATATTTTAACCACACAATATGCATTTTTACCATTTTAACAATTACTAATATTGTCCAGTGGTTCGAACTCTATCACTTTTTTGCAAGCTAAACAAAGGACAATATCAGTCTTTTGGGTAAGAAGTTAAATTATACCCAACATGTTATTTCCAAGTCTCCATTCCCCTATAAATAAGTTTGCAAAAAAATTCCTTCAAAAAATGCTTTTATTGCAATTTTGTAAATGCTTATATACATATTTTCAGCATTTGTATAATTGTATTTCATAGTTTATATTTCTAATGACACCAAAATGAACAAAATTGGTCCATAAATAAAAGTGTTATGGTGCTTTGTATCTCATAAACCATCATGCTCATTGACGCCATTTTGTTAAATTTAATTAAATTTCGAAATGACCTCTTATTCTTAGTTTTGACTAAAAAATTCTGAAAAAAAAATATTTTAAGCATTTTTCATTATGTACTTTATAATAAAAAATTTTCATTAATGTCTGTCACCTGAGGGCAACAGCCTTGGATGATTTCACTTGAAATGAGCCATTTTAGAAGATTCAAAGCATCTTGAAAATGACTACCAAAAAATCAAATACTAGTCGCCAAAAATGGTGACCATGTAACATTTTATTAATTTTTTAAAAAAATCAAAAGTAGGGATTCTACGATTCAACTACCTTTTACTCGGTGCATCAAACAGCTGGAGGTGAGAAGAAAAGACCTTAAGGATCGCTAATAACGTCATCGCTGCACGGAGAGTCTTCCTTTCTAATTTTCTTAATGCGTGTATGATAGTATGATTTTACGACTTTGAAGCGCAGTGCGCTACTTCAGTTGAGGTGGGCATTATTTAATATTTAAACTTTTTTTTTTTTCTAAAGGAGTAAAGGAATATACAAAAATAAATAATAATTTCAGTCACTGTGGTGGGAAAAGAAAACTTCTGGTAAGGAGTCCAAGACCAATGGGAGTAAAAATTTTCATCCACCTGATTGCAAAAGCCAAACGGTTAACTTGCATCCAGCAATGGTCATAAACTATTATTATATGAAGTCATAGTCAAAAGTAACATCAAATCCAACAGTATGTGATAAATTAACAAAATTAAATGAAAAAATGATAAAGCTTTTTAGGAATACATATGCAATGGTTTTAGATAACAGAGCAGCATCACGATTTTCATTTGTGTGAGAAATACATGAATAAAATAGGCTTGGTATTGGAAAAAAGTACAAAAGTGATTATTCATTCAAGAATTTTTTTTATTTTATTGATCAAGACATTAAAACTAAAGTTTCTGATGAAATTAATCGGTGCAATGCATTTGCAATTTTAACAAATGAGTATAGAAGCCGTTCAGGAATATGAAGCTGTCTGCATTAGGTATGTGTCTACAAGTGAAGGAGTGCCTTCGTTGAAAGTCAAATTTATTGGTTTAGAGGAAATAGACCTCCATGCAAGGGCAGAAAGTCTGTTACAAGCAATAACAGAAGTCATTTGTTCAGCAGGAATAAAAGACTGGAAAGAGAAATTAGTTTGCTGTACTGTTGATGGCACGGAGTACGAATTTTAACGTGAGACAGAAAGGAGGGTTAGTTTAGAAGATGTATACACCAGCTCACATAGTTTGCCTCATACTTTTTGATTTAGCTTTTACAGAATTAATAGATAAAATTAAACTTGTTTTGTATAGTATAATAAAATATGCAAGAAAAATTTATCACACAAGTCCAAAGTTACTGAGGGAATTAAAGAAAATAGGACAATTTTTGCAAAATAAGGATGTACTCTTGTTTAAGCCCATCTGTGATACTATTCGGCGAAAACTAGTGATGTGAGGTGAAAAATTTTCTTTTTTGGAAAATTTTCTACTATGTTTTTCCAAAAAATTTTCCAACCAAAAAAAAACAATTTTTTTTTGTAAGTCTTTTGCATGATATATTTAAATTTTCTTTTATTAGTCACAGTAATGCTATATACAGTGAGAAAAACAAAAGTTTCTGATTAAAGTCATCATTTAGAAAGTTACCAGATATATGCTTTGAGCAACTTGCTCGAGAAAGAGGTTATTATAATACAAGAGATCTGTGGTTGCTAATCAGGATTTTAAATGTCCATTCAATAAGTTTGTAAGAACATAATTATAAAACATTTGGCAACATTACAAAAAAAGAATTTATTGATAAATTAATGCACTACTATACTGCTGAGCATGTATATCTATTTTTCAAAATATTCATTTGATAAATGATGATACACCAATGTTTTTCAAACTCAGGCAGCAATTCTGACTTATGTCACCTCATGGTCTCTGGTTCTGAGAGTGACTCAGAAAGTTAGGACAATATCATAATCTTCATTAAATATTCAATGAAAAAAAAGAGCAAAACTTTTTAAAAAAAATTGCTTTAATTACGAAATTGGCATTGTTGAAAATTTTAGAGAAAAATCTTATATAAAAATTATAATCACTTTTTAAAACTAATTTCTATATTTCTAATGTGGAATTTTTTTTTTTTTTTGCAAGCAATAGGAAATACAATTAATTGCCTAAATAAATAAGCAGCAAGATTTTGATTAAAATTTAAGGAAATCAAATAAATGAAATTAATCCCATCATATCTTGTAACTGGAGGTTTAGTTGAATGATCTCAATATTTCTTTATTTGCTTAAAATATCCAAAATTGAATTGTACTTGAAAAATCTCACAGTGGGTGTTACATTTAAAGTTAATTAATAACAATAATATTAAAAATCTCAAACTTCCAGATTAATTTTTTGAATAGAGGATTACATCCATTATCCAGTACCACCAACTATTAAAAAATATAATTTTGTGTGCGCAAACTATGCTTAAAAATAGAACAAATCGAAAAAAGTAAAAATCTAAAGAATTTTGATCATATGAACCCTTGCATGGTCTGAGCCATACCTTACTAATTACCTTGTACAGTGGGCAGCAAAATTATTGATGTACTAGCAATAATTTCTATTTAAAAGATGTGCACCTAATACTGTTTTGTTAAGTAAATATTTATAGATTCATGATCTTAGTCTTATACTGTTTATAAAAAAGTAAGTTCATTATAAAAATTAGCGATCAAACTAAAGAAAAAAATAATTATAAGATAAAAAAAAAAAAACTTTTTATATACCATGTTTCAAATCTTTTGATGAATCATAGAGCTCTTATCAATGTGCATAAGATTTTTAAAGTGATAATGATGTCAATTTTTGTGAGATGCATAATTTAACTTTTTATAATTTTTTAACGTTCACATTTAATTAAATGTATTTATTTTTATGTGAAAGAAAATGAACTTGTAATTTTTTTTTTTGGCAACAATTAAATTATAGCTAATATTTTATTGGCTATTTTAACGCTATTAGGATGTTATTATTTTCATATTTTAATTAATTATAAGAAAACTATTCAAAAATTGGACTTCGAAGTATTGTGTGGTCACTAGGTTCTGAGCTACTGTGAAAGTTTCAAATGTCTAGCTAGTAGGGAAGTTAGTTAAAATTCGATTGCAAGATTTGTACCGGACAAACAGACAAGAATAGAGGTTAATAAAAATAAAATATAGATGTGTGCTTCAATAATTTTGCTGCCGACTGTGTAATTTCTCTGCCACTAGCAGCCAAACCCCATATTATTCTAAACAGAAATTCGTTATGATAATTACCTCTTTCTTTTTTTTTTTTTTTTTTTTTTTTCTGTTTACTTTCAGAAAATTCACAATTGTTAAATAAATAACTTGAAATGGGATCGCCCATTTCGGGTTTCATTGCAGAATTTAAACTAAGAATAATTGAAATAATCAAACATTTAAAGGATAAAATTTTTTATTGGTATAGGTACGTCGATGACATTTTCGCAGTTATTGACAAAGAATGTGATATACAACAGGTTCTAAACTCTATTAACAGCATTGATTTCAATATACAATTTACCTACGAAGAAGAAATTGAACAGCAAATTAATTTCCTTGACGTCAAAATTATACAAACAGAAAATAAAATTAAAACCACAGTTTACCGAAAACCGGCAAATGGCAATGAAATTATCCACTACAAAAGTAAAACGCCTTTCCAATATAAAATTAACGCCATCCGATCATATATCAACCATGCCATATTAATTTGTTATGAAATGACGACTTAAACCAAGAAATAAATGTTATTAAGGAATTCACTAAAAAAGCAGGTTACCCTAATAAAATTATCAACAAACTAGTTAAAAATAGATTAAAAACTCTCAATAATATCCCAAATTTTCAAAAAAAAACCCCTTTAAATTTACCTCTTCAATCCCATATGATTGTGGAGCATCCAATAAAATTAAAAGTATAGCTAATAAATACGCTATCAATATCCCCATAAAACCAAATAAACACATTTTCCAATTAATATGCAGCGATAAAGACCCCTTTTCACTCTTTGAAACCGCCAGAATATATAAAATACCGTTCATAAATCAAAATAAAAATTCATGTTCATACATCGGCGTCACAAAAAGAAAAATTAAAACGAGAATCAACGAACAAAAATATGATATTAAAATTGGCAAAGTGAATATCGCTCTTGCAAAAATGTATAATAGCGAAAATATAGAAATAAATTTTAATGAAACTAGAAAATTAGCTGAATACAATAATTATCATTACGCAATGTTCCGTGAATCAATAAAAATCACTACAAATTTAAATGTGTGCAATGACAGCGGCGCAATGGCTCCAGGTGGAGCATGGCGCCACCTTATGGAAAGGACCACCCGCTGAATTTAGTCTCAAAAACTTCACGACAGATGAAGCTGCCGAGGAGGCCTGAGTGCCCAGGTGAAAAATTTACGGCACAGTAATGAGGCAAGTTTAAAAGGTTTTTATTTAATTTAGTTATACTAATGTCTCATTTAATTTATATAATTTCTAATTGTTAAATTTGTTCTTGTTTTTGAAAAACATTTTTTTTTTTTTTTTAATGTTTTATTTTGAAATTGTTAAGTACAAAAAAGAAAAAAAACTTTGATCATTTTTTTCCACTTAGTAACTTCAGTATGAAGTATTAAAAATTAAATAAATAAATTTTGGGGAAAATAAAGGGAAATTTAATTTTTATAGATTTTTTTTTTTTTTTTTTTTATAATGAAAACAGAATAATAAAAAAAAAAAATCATTAATTCTCCTATAAGTTTTTCCTATATAATAAAATAGGGTTCAGCTGTTGGCAGTGATATGTGAGGGACAAAAGCTACAAAACGTTCACAGACACCTTTTTTTTATATAGATTATTTAACCATTATACATGCAAAATAGTCATTAAAAATTATAACTTTCTAGCTTTATACATGTTTAATAAACCATTAAATCATAATTTCTGTGGTTTCTTTATTAATTTCTTTTTGAATTGAAAAATTACTCATACTTTTCTTTGAATAGTTTTGTTTACTTGTAGCTTTTAATGTATTTAGTTTTATTTTACAAAACCTTCGTAATTTAGAGTGGAAATTTTCCGGAAAACCCACATCCCTGGTGAAAACCTCTGTTTAACCATCGATACGCAATTTTAAATCTATAACTAGCCATATTGAGAAAATTTCATCATCTCAAGGCAGTGGTATCTGTACCAATAAGATAAAGTTCGCTGCAAAATGGTTTCTTAAAAATCTTACAAGTTATCAAAATATATATTGATTTCTTCAGAAATCGACCTATTGCAATCACTTCGTTTATCTATATGTCTATCTATCTATCTATAATGAAAATTTTGTCATCATGATAACTCCCGAAATAATACTCCAAATCGAACCAAATTTGGACAGCGAGCTTATCTTATAAATATCTTGGGTGAGTTTGTTAACCAAGTTGCTCCGACTTTTTCTTTTCAAGTTGGGGCCACTTGAAAATTTCGAATCCACATTGTAAAAAATCGTATTTAAGGCCGGATTTTCTTGAATTTTGATGTAAATATGGACCACATAAGGGTTTTAATGAACTTTATCTGCCATTTTTAACAAAGTGGTGGAAATTTTAAGTTCAGCGGGGCCCACTTTAAATCAGGCTAACACTTGAAAATTTAAAATCACAATAACTTCCGAAATAATACTCAAAATCGAACCAAATTTGGACAGTGAACTGATTTTATAAATATCTTGAATGAGGCTATTAAGCAAGTTGCTCCGCCATTTTGTTTTCAAGTGGAGACCACTTGAAAATTTCAAATTTACATTGTAGCGTATTCCAAATTTCTTTGAATTTTGATGTATACATAGACCATATAAGTGTCTCAATCAAGTTTATTAATGAACTTTATCCGCCATATTTAACAAAGTGGTGTATATTTTAAGTTAAGCATGGCCACTTGAAATCAGGCTACCACTTGAAAATTTAAAATCACGATAACTTCTGAAATAATACTCCAAATCGAACCAAATTTGGACAGTGAACTTATAAATGTTTTGGATGAGTTTGCCAATCCCGTAGCTCCGCCATTTTGTTTTCAAGTGGAGACCACTTGAAAATTTCAAATTCACATTGTAAAAAGTGTATTCCAAATTTGTTTGAATTTTCATGTATACATAGACCATATAAGTGTCTCAACCAAGTTTATTAATGAACTTTAACCACCATTTTTTGAAAGTACCGGATATCTTATACTAAGTGGGCCACTTGAAATCAGGCCCCCACTTGAAAATTTAAAAACACGATAACTTCTGAAATAATACTCCAAATCGAACCAAACTTGGACAGTGATATTATCATATAATTATCTTGAACGTGTTCACTGGGCAACTTGTCCCGACATATTGTTTGTAAGTTGCAGCCTCTTAAAATCACACTGCCACTTGAAAATATGCTATCACGATAACTTTTAAAATACTAAACTAATTCAAATAAAAGTTGGATAGGGAACTTATGGTTCAAATATCTAAGATAAGTTCACTTGGTGACTTGATCCGCAATTTTATTTCCAAGTGGTGGCCACTTGGAAATTTATCATTATGGCAACTTTAGTAATACTGAATCAATCCGCATCAAATTTGCATAGTGGATTTATCATTCAAATATCTCAGATAAGTTCGCTGGGCATCTCACTCTGCTTTTTTTTCCAAGTGGTGCCTCCTGAAAATTTTTTATGGCAATAATTTTTGAAATACTGATTTAATTTAAACTAGAACTGGACAATGAACTTATCATACAAATATATTGGATGATTTCGCTGGGCAAGTTGTTTCGCTTGTTTCCAAGTCGCAGCCACTTAGACTGCCACTTGAAAATTTGCCATAATAATAACTTTTGAAACACAGCACTGATTTGAACCACAGTTGGAAAGTGAACCTATGTTTCAAATATCTTGGATGTGCTTGCTGGGCAACTTGTTCCTCTGTATTGTTTCCAAGTGGCAGCCACTTGAAAATTTGTTATCACGGTAACTTTTGAAACACTTAATTCAAATCAAAGTTTTTATCATTCAAACAACAAAAATCTAGAAATGTCACGTAACTCTTGAACCAATCATGTTATTGCGTCTATCTTTGGTATATCAATAAGTATTTTCTCCCCAAAAGTCACCATGGGGGAAAAGTCTCCAAATTTGGTGCCAAACCCATTACCTGCCTCGTTGGATATTTTTAATGGGTTTTTAAGGGGAAATTAGGCTATTTTAAAGCTAAAACAAACTAGAAATGCAGAAAACTAACATTTTATCAACTTACTAAGCCTCTTTAATAGAATTTCTAAAAAAAAAAAAAATTATTTTCAAATTTACAACGATATCTTAGATGAGCAACTTTCGCTCTGCCATTTTGATTCAAGTGGCAGCCACTTAATTTTTTAACACGATGACTTTTGAGATTTTGAACTTATTCGAACTATATGTGTACAGTAGACTTATCTCACAAATGCGAGTTAACCCTAGGCTTCGATCTGATCATACATGGGTACATACCAAGCATAAGATAAATTCAATTTTTTATTTTTTTAAGATATTTTAAAATTCAGAATTAAGATTTAAAGACAAACATAACCAGTCTTGAAAAAGGAAAGGCAGCATTCAATTGCACCAAATTTGAAGTCTTTATTAATTGGTTTCTTCATTTTCAGGAATGTTTAATCTGTACATGTACTCATATTATAAATCTCAAATCTATGATAACATAGCCATTTTCTTTAAAAGAAATGCAAGAAATTTCACAAAAATATTTTTAAAAAATCATCTCCGGTCATTTTCACAATTTAGTTTCAAGTCATAATAACCGTTAATAATAAAAATCTTTTGATGGAAAAAGATTTAAAAATGTATCAGGGTGTGGGACCACATATAAAAAAATAACGGTAAAATATAACGCACGGACGCAAGCGCCCGACCATTCTTCTCTGCATCAAGGTGGAACACCAACTGACTGATTTTTAAATTTTCAAAAATCGCTCCTAAAGAAAAAACAGGTCCGCACACTTAAAATCACGGATACGCGATTTTGATTCGTTAATCGGACCGCAAAAGTAACCAATTAAACAGTTCGCGCACGCAAGAGAAACAATCGCGGATTCTCCCGGTGACAAGCGTCGCGGGAAGCAAACTTTACAGGGTGCGTTGAGCCAGGAACGAACGGCTGCGATGAGATGCCTGCAAAACGATGTATTTTGGCATAGGAATTAAACAAGAGGTGATGTATTTACATCATATATCCCCACATGACCAACTACAAAAAATTTTATGGCACTGGAAACATGAACCGGATATGGTGAAATTGTGAACAGAGCCAGAGACGGTTTTTGTTGACAAAAGACATAAAATTTTTTGTGAATAAATTGTATAAAAGAATAATATAAAAAAATTCAGAAACATTACTAAATATAACATATATATCAATTATTTTACAACTAAAAGAAACTTATCGTTATTACACATACGAACTTGTTATAAGAAGAAATAATATAATCATAATATCAACAAAAAAAAATCACTGAACACATGAGCTTGTTATTTGAAAACACTCACGTGAAAAAAAAAAAAAAAAATTCTTTTTTTTTTTTTTTTTTAATTTCTCTTTAAAGGAAATCATGCGAATGACAATAACATGGCTCATAAAATTAAATAATCTCAATTGTTATAGAAAAATAAGATACACATAAAATATAAATGTAATATTTTAAATGTAAGCACAGCACATGAAAATAGATATCTATTAATATATATATAAGTATGAATATAAACATGAAATCATATTACACAAGTGACATGTCATGAAAGAAATATTATACTTGTTACCAGTAACATAAGAATTGTTTATAAAATAAATAGCAATATATTTGGGCCCATTTATTACATGTGAGAAAGCCCCTTGGAAATAGACCAAGAAAATATCAAACGAAATTAAAACCCAATTAAAATAATAACCCTAAAATGAAAATAAAAGAATTGCTTTACAAAAAAAAAATGCTATTTCCAATTGGCTTGCTACTATTACACAATTATTTTCACATATATATATCTATATCTGAATAATACTCTAAAAAAAATATGTACATATATAAATGAGGAATTATTTAACAGAAGTGTGGTACAGCAAAATCCAACCATCTAACACATTGAACACTTTTTTTTTTTTAAATTTTTGTATACTTTACTATGATAATCTTGAGATATTAATATTATATTTTCAAAAATTAACTCTTTTATAAAACATAATTTACTGGATGTGACTTTCCAAGAGTACTCCCAAGCAGGTTGATCAGTCCTATTCTGAAGCACTCCCGGAAAGACAGAAAGCAAAAAAAAAAAAAAAATATTTATACATATATATATTGTTAAAGATTACTATTTTTTATTCTTGGGCCTCAGGTTGTACCTGGGGGCCGAGCTATCTGGTATACAAGTGTTATTTTTCTTGTTGACAATAGGAACAGGAGATTGACTATTTTCTAGAACTGGTAATTTATTGTTTGTAAGCAGAGAATTTGTATTGTCTTGTATAAGATATTGTTTCCTTTTTGGGACAATTAAAAGTCTATCGATATTAATGTGGAACGGTTTTGCTGTAACACTTTCATACTCTTTAATTTGAACCAGCACCTTAGAAATTACTTTAGTGACAATAAAAGGCCTGATAAACCTTGCTTTGAAAGTGTCTCGTGTTTTCATGTAAACAAGGTCGCCCGTCTTGAACACTCTGAGGGAAGCCCTCTGGTGCTGTCTTTGATTTCTGTAATTTTGAGCATCCTTCATATTTCTATGTACCTTTACATAGACTCTATTTAGCGACTTCATGTATTCATAATACTCAAAAGGGAATTCCATATTTGACAGTTCATGTAATCCGCATATATCAAATATATTAGAAACTGACCTACCAAAATGTAAAAATGCTGGTGAATACCCCGTTGATGAATGTATAGAAGTGTTGTATATACTTTTATGTATCATCAAGGCTTGTTTGAAGTTGAAGCCTTCACCTGCTAATGAAGCAATAGATGATTTGATACTAGTATTTATTCTTTCAGAAGATCCTTGCGTCTGTGGATGTGCAGACGAAGCATGAACAAGGCTTATTTTCATAGTTTTGGTGAAATGGTTGAAAATATCTGCTGTAAACTGAGGTCCAAGGTCAGACATTAATGCTGCAGGACGTCCATATGATGTGATATATTTTGTTAGGGAGTCTACAACAGACTGTGCCGTGGGTCTTTTAATTGGAAAAAGTTCTAAGAATTTGGAGAAGTGATCAAAACAGGTAAGTACAAACATTTTGTTGGAGAATGGTCCAACAAAATCCATAGATACCAGTTCACCAGGTTTATTTGGAATGAACATTTCCTGTAAAGGAGCTGCAGGAATTTTGTGAGGCTTATTTCTGATACACAGTTTACAAGAAAGCACGTAATTTTTGGTATCTCTGTATATTCCTCTCCAGTAATATGACTTCAGGATTTTACGGTATGTATTATAAATACCAAAATGTGGCATATGAGCTATCTTTAAAATTTTAGGTTTTAGTGAATTTGGTACAAGAATCTTGGAGGAATTACTATCTTGTTTGCTATTAAATTTTCTTTTTATCATCAATAGACCTGTATCTGGATGAATGAAATAATTTTTGAATTTCTGTTTTGGATTTTCAGACGTAATATTTTGTACTATTTTCAATAAATTATCATCATGTTTTTGTTCAATAAATAAAGTATCTTGTGAAACTTGTAGTTCTGGGTCATTATTTTCTCTATTAGTTAGGTTTAGGTTGCTGTGATTTATATTGTGCAACTGTATGCTGGGTGAATTGGATGATACAGGTAAGATGTTTTCATCATTTATTAACTCTGGATTTGTTGTCAAATTTTGGGTGGATTCTGAAAAGTCATCACGTGAAAAATAATCTGCTAGAAAATTAGATTGACCTTTAATGTATTGAAATGTAAAATCATACGTGTACAACTCTATTAGTCATTTTGTAGTAAGATCTACAGGTGAAGTAGTACTGCGATAGAATTCTATGGGTTTGCTATCACTTAAAATTGTAAATTGTCTATTATATAAGTAGAACCTGAATGCTTGAACTGATTTAACAATTGCCATAAGTTCTTTCCTGAGTGCCGGATAGTGCTTCTCAGAATTAGAAAGTGTTTTGCTGAAATAGCTAACTGGTTGTAATACATTGTTGCGTTCTTGCAACAGAATTCCAGCTATAGCTACATTGCTAGCATCGGTATTCAGGAAGAAAGGCTTGTCAAAATCTGGTAAATTTAGAAATGGTTTAGTAAAAAATATCTTTTGAATTTTCTGAAAAACTTCTGTGTGTTGATGTGTCCATTTAAACGGGATCTTTGTTGAAGTTAACTGTGTTAGTTGATCCACTAGTTTTGCATAATTTGGAAGAATTTTTCTGTAAAAACCACATAAACCCAAAAATCTCTTTAAATGTTTTCTTGTTTTGGGAGTTGGAAATGCTGTTATTTTGGTGATGTTTGATGATATGGGACTTATAGTATGGTCTTGTATATGAAATCCAAGGTAATCAATAGCCTTCTTAAAAAATTGGGATTTCTTCGGAGATAAGGTGATGTTATACTTTAGTAAAATTTTGAAAAGTTGAGTCAGATTTTCTAACATTTCTGGAAATGAGTTGCTACATACAATAAATATCGTCCTGGTATGCAAAGATACCAAGACATTTTGTTTCTTCAATTATCGCATCAATCAACATTTGGAAACTGCTTGCTGCAGATCTTAGTCCAAACATTAGACGACTAAATGAATAGGTCCCCCACTGAGTTGTGAATGATAACCTTTTTCTGAACTTCTTTGGGAGATGTATTTGATGATATGCAGACGGGAAGTCCAGCGTGGTGAAGTATTTATACTTTGAAATGTTATTAATGATATAATCAATTCGTGGCAATGGATACGATGAACTCCTTATCATAGCATTGATGAGTCGCAGATCAAGGGCGGCGAAAAGATGGCTTTTCATCAGGAGATGTGGGTTTTTTCTTCACAGCAAGCATGGGACACGCCCATTCAGAAATGCTCCTTTCAATGATGCCAGCCTCTTGTAGAGCATCAATTTGTTTCTTTATCTCATCCTGCATAGCTTCAGGAACTGGATAAGGCAACGTTCTTACAGGAACATCACTTGTGAATTGTATGTGCGGGATCACATGGTCAGTGTGTCCCAGTGATTTAAGTGATGAGGAAAAAACCACTTGATGTTCCATAAGCAATTTCTGGATAGTCAATCTTTCTTTAGTAGACAAATGATGTAAGAAAAAATTATCAATACTAAATTCAGATTTTCGGAGTTGAATAATCTCATCCGATGCTTGAATCAGATTAACTTGTGCTCTGGGCTCTTGTTTAATTTCCTCTATTTCTTCAATTTGGTGAATTATTCCAAGCTTGGTACCTTTATTTAAATGTTGATCTACTTTAGAATAATTTGTTAACGGAACTGAAAATGACATTACTTCAATATTTTTACTATGTGAACCCTCTTCAAGGTTGACAATTGCAGTGTACACACCTATACCTTTGTTTTTATTCAGTGTGGGAATAAAGATTACCTGTTTATCAGCATATATTTGTTTGCACATAACAAAGACATAAACTGTTTGTAGCGGTGGAATGATCACTTTGTTTTTGAGTGTACATTTATTAACTTCATCTTGACAGTCAAATTGAGAATTTTTATCGTTTACGAAAGTAGGATTAGAGGTAGAACTACTGGTCTGAGGAGCAGCGGGTAAATTTTGGAGGCAATTAATTTTGGATTCAGGAATCTCATACTCATCTTCAGGAATTGTGCTATAAATATCAACATGACAATTGTTAATTTGTACGAGATTTTGTTTTAAATCAATTAGGACCCTATGGGTTTTCAGAAAATCAAATCCCAATATACCAATGAATTTAGAGTCTGTAGGAATATCTATGAGAAAAAATGTATGTCTGAAAAAAAATTTGCCAATTTTGAATGATAGAGTGATACATCCCGCACAAAATACCGCTGAATTGACAGTAGCAATTTTAACTTTTGTAGCGACTCTTTTAAAGTGTAATTCATTTCTGAATTTATTGAAATATCCTTTGGCTAAAACTGAAATGCTCGCACCTGAATCCAAAAGAAAGTTTTGTAATGACTTATTTATGTTTAACTTAACAATAGGTAAGTGAGGACTGGCAGCTTGAGTGTACAATAGAAATCTTAATGAATGAATAAAAATAACATCCTCATCAGGCTGATTTTCTGTTTGGGATGTAGCATTAGATGATATATTTGCAGGAACAATGGTTTGAGTACTTACTGAACTGACCAATCTTTTTGATGAGATAGGAAATTTTAATCTAGTGCTTGGGGATCTTAGGATTATTTCCTGACCACAAATTTTTAGACCATTCGAATGTTCCTTATGGATGGGAGAGGAAGTGCAGGACTGACCTCTCCCAGAAACTTGTCAGTCTTTATGAAACTGACGATTTTTGTAGTAGAGCCCTTTACGTTTATGTTCAAAGCTTGCTGACTCAGATTGAGCCTGTGCTGACCGGAGGTGTGTGTGAGAGGAGTGTCCATCCAAAGGAGAATGTTTACGGTTATATTTGGATCTAGTTTTATTTTTTCGACATGATCTGAATCCCTGTCGATCTGTGTCAAATCTTCTGCCACCGTGATAATCTTTTAATTTGTAACAAAACCGGGCAGTGTGTCCAACCCGAGAACACCACTGACATGTCGGTTTATGACCATCAGACCGCGAGGGCCGATCTGAATTTAATTCAAGATGATGCAGCTGGGAGTCCCGATCCGAGGCATTGTGCTGTGCATTTTCAGCAGTCATGCAATGATTTATATTTGAAAATGACGGCTGGGAAACAGCCAAAGATTCACCTGATTGAACAACCTCCTGATATGCAGCCAGATTGTCAACCATTTCCTCAAAATTACTACACTTTCTCGTTAAAAGATGTAATTTATAATCGGGGGTGAGAGTATCTGTTAATTTTGCAATGAGTAGTTGGTCCATTGATTCTTGTGGAAATTTTGGAAACCTCTTATAAACAAGATGTTGGAGCCGATTAGCAAAGTTTCGGATATTCTCCAAACCATCAAATTTAATGGCATTATATTGTAATGCTACACTCTGTTCTGTTTCACCTTTAAAATTCTTACGTAAAATCTGAAATAATTCATCAGGAGACTTGGCTCTTTGGCATGGGATTGACGATGTATAAAATTTTAAAGCTGTCGCAAAGTTTAGATTTAATAAAAATAAGGGCCTGTTTAGGATGCCATTTAAAAAAATCTATTTTAGTCAGCACCTGTTCAATAAAAAAAATCCAAAAGATCTGGATCACCATTAAATGGTGTTACTGTGAATTAAAGACAATAAGATTTTTCAGAAGTCATGATTTTAAGAAAAATTTGTCAAAATTTTGCAGAGACAAAATAAAAAAAGTTAATACATAGTCATATATTTTCAAAATATCAAGCAGACATACTCATCTACTTTAATCTTATTATATTTCATAACAAATTTTCATAATAACTGAAGTTGACCCATCTTATTATGTCTATTTTTTAGAAGTGATAGCAAACTCCCAAACACAATAAATTATAACATGTTATTCCTTCAAATACAAAAATATCATACAGCCTATTTTCAAAATATTCTCTCTCTATTATCTTGGCATTAATTCTAAACCAAAACAGTATTTTTATTTTGCAAATGAATAATACCCTATATAATCCAGAAATAAATACCAATATATTACACTTCAAATGTGAAAGTAAGCTTTTAATTATTATTCTTGATAAACTATTTGTTTAAATACATTCAACAGACTAGATTATAATACTTAGTTAAATATGCCACTATGGAATTTTTTTTTTTTGAAAAAAAAACACTTTTCAAAAGTATGTTTTTGAAAAAATATATGAATTCTTATTTAACTATTTCATTTTATTATTATTACTATTATTAATGCAATGGCTAATAGGCATCTTAAAATAAAATTTCACCCATACAAACAGTACTACTTTCAATAATTACTGCCCTTATGGCTATGAAAATATGAATAATAACAAAAATATACATCTTTCTAATAATTTCTTAAATAAAGTACTTTCAGACCAAAACTGGCAATGTACCTCATGCAATCTTTGATTTTTACGATCGGCACCATATGTGGTGGTACTTTATATACTACCTGCTCTTGAATAGAGACTTATCTTAAAAATATTTAATAATGGATAGAGGTTGCTTTTAATCCAAAACAAAATATATTAAAAATAGTGATCGTATAAAATAATGATGAGTTAACCCTAGGCTTCGGTCTGATCATACATGGGTACATACCAAGCATAAGATAAATTCAATTTTTTATTTTTTTAAGATATTTTAAAATTCAGAATTAAGATTTAAAGACAAACATAACCAGTCTTGAAAAAAGAAAGGCAGCATTCAATTGCACCAAATTTGAAGTCTTTATTAATTGTTTTCTTCATTTTCAGGAATGTTTAATCTGTACATGTACTCATATTATAAATCTCAAATCTATGATAACATAGCCATTTTCTTTAAAAGAAATGCAAGATATTTCACAAAAATATTTTTAAAAAATCATCTCCGGTCATTTTCACAATTTAGTTTCAAGTCATAATAACCGTTAATAATAAAAATATTTTGATGGAAAAAGATTTAAAAATGTATCAGGGTGTGGGACCACATATAAAAAAATAACGGTAAAATATAACGCACGGACGCAAGCGCCCGACCATTCTTCTCTGCATCAAGGTGGAACACCAACTGACTGATTTATAAATTTTAAAAATCGCTCCTAAAGAAAAAACAGGTCCGCACACCTAAAATCACGGATACGCGATTTTGATTCGTTAATCGGACCGCAAAAGTAACCGATTAAACAGTTCGCGCACGCAAAAGAAACAATCGCGGATTCTCCCGGTGACAAGCGTCGCGGGAAGCAAACTTTACAGGGTGCGTTGAGCCAGGAACGAACGGCTGCGATGAGATGCCTGCAAAACGGCATAGGAATTAAACAAGAGGTGATGTATTTACATCACAGCGCCGGCCACTTGAAAATTTTAAATTCACATAACAAGGTATTTTTGAACCGATTTGCTTAAAACTCTATATGTGCATAGCCTACATCAATATTTCTACCAAGTCCATTAATAATATTTTGCCATCATTTTGAAACAAAATGACGGCTACTTGATAAGAAAAAAGAAATCAACTTACCCTTCCGAATAAGCCGGAAGGACTTTTTTTTTTTTTTTTTTTTTGTTTAATTGATTTCTTAGATGCTGTTTCTACTACCTCAGAAGATCTTAAACCTTGTGACATAGCCTTATATTCGGCAATGAGCAAAGTTAAAATTGCTGTTATAAAACTAAGGAAAATGTGTGAGAAGACTAAAAACTGCCTGTGGTTGTCTGAATTTTTAAGTGAGTGCGAACTATTAGAGGAAAAAAAGCGGCAGTTCAGTGGACAGATTTTGAATGTTCTAAGAAAAATAAAAATAAAGAAACCAGAGAGAAGTCTTGCCATGGAACCTTGTTGTTCAATTCTTTGAAAGCTTTTGCCTAAATATAGAAAAAAAGGGTTGCAGCTGCAAATGACTCAACAATTCTTTTACTCAAAACGTTTCAAATTATGGATGTGTCATTCATGTTACCAAAACCAGAAGACGTTACTCAGTTTGGAAACTCTCATATCAGAGATATATGTGAAATGTTTGGACTGAGTACTCAAAATGTAAATATAAAATGGGGAAAGTTAAAATCTCTTATCGTTATCTGTTCCCATTTCACCAAGCAAACCGATTTTTGGAGATTGAAGAGAACATTGGAGAGCGAATCACTGCAACATTTAACTGTATTGAAATCTTTATTAGACATTTTATTATGCATTTCAACAAGTAATGCTGTCATGAAAAATGTATGGAGTGATACGAAAGACGTTGTTGGAATAGAGAGTATGTCCCTTAAGCATGATACTTTACAAGTATGCGAATGAGTGAAGCACTATGGGTATGGTATTTTAAAACAAGATTTTTGTGGTGACATCAATTTATGTCTAGATGAATTAGTGTACTACAGCTTCATCGACAACAAGTGGTGACCCGTATTAACTAGTGCTGTGTTTTAGAATAAGTTCAAGTCTGAAGTGAAAGTATGCTGCTCTAAAATGCCAAATTTAAAATAAAGTAGTGCATTTTGTAAGTACCTGTTTTTGATTTCACTTGTCCTTGAGCTGTGCCTGGTTTAAATAATAATTTTGTGTATATTGTATTAAAACATGAAAGTTAATTTTGAGTAAACTTTATTTAAAAATGAAAGTAATATTTTAAACTGAGCAGTTTTTGTAAATTGAAGTTTTTTTGCATTATCAGTTTAATATTTTAATACCGTTTTAAAAGTCTATGTAAAAAATAAAATTATGAGTACGTAAGATGCAAAACAAAATTCTGAAATTTTTAAAGTAGCTTTTTGTGCACCCCCATCTGGAAAAATGATGTTGAACTGTGGTTTTTTTTCAGATTGAGACAATTTTTAAAACTTCAGGCATTACATCTGAAAACAAAATGTTTTATTGCACTGTATCGGCATTAGATGCAGAAACGTTATCTTATGTACACAATATAATTCGTTCCCCGCCCGAGAAAAATCCTTATGAGCATCTTAAAGATCGTATTTGTAAACAATACGTGCAATCTGAAAATGCTCGATTAAGATCATTACTTAAGGATTTAGAGTTGGGAGATCAGTGTCCTTCTCAACTTTTGCATGAAATGCAAATATTAGCTGAGAACAAAATTTCAGATGAAGTATTAAAACAATTATGGTTACAAAGGCTTCCAGTAAATATGCAGCAAATATTGTCCATAAGTAAAGATAAGCATAGCAAATTGTCTCAAATTGCAGATATAATTTGTGAGGTTTCAGGAACTGTAAATGAAATTAAACCAACTTTCACAGATTCTGGGACTGAAAATGAAATTAAAACTTTACAATTACAAATTGTTGAATTGTCTGCAAAAGTGGATAAATTGTTTAAATGTACTAGCGAATTTAGACCTAGATCAAGAAATAGATCATGTACAAAAAATAATTTTGATATACAGAAAAACAACCCATTTTACTGGTACCATTTTAAATTTGGTAATAAAGCTAAAGAGAGCAAAGTGTGTTAAACCTTGCTCTTTTGATTTAAACTGGTGGGCTCCCCCCCCCCCTTTTAGCAACAGTAGGGGGGAATCAATTAAGTAGTTGCTTGAGTGTGTCGGATCAAAATTCTGGTTTAACATTTTTAGTAGATTCTGGTTCCTGCGTTTCTGTTTTGCCCAGGAATAAAAATATTCATAAAATATCGAAAGATTGCATACTTTATGCTGCTAATGGTGCCAGAATTAATACTTACGGATTTAAGCGGTTAATGCTAGATCTTGGATTATGCAGAGAGTTTCCTTGGTCATTTATGATAGCCGATGTATCCCGCCCAATTTTGGGTGCAGATTTTTTGGAAAACTATGGAATTTTAATCGACTTTAAAAGTAGAAAAATTTTAGATCATAATAACATAAAAGTTAAAGCTTTTATATCGCATGGAAAATACGAAAGTTTAAGTACTGTAAATAAAATTTCCAAGTATTATGAAATCTTATCTGAATTTCCAAATATAACTAATCCTGCAACATTAAAAAATATTAAAAAGAAACATCCAGTTACTCATCATATTTTAACTAAAAGTCAACAAATATTTTCAAAAGCACATAGGTTAAATCCGAAAAAGCTTGAAATTGCAATGAGGGAAATTTCAAATTTGATTGAACAAGGAATTTTACGTCCATCGAAAAGTTCATGGGCAAGCCCTATTCATTTAGTACCCAAAACAAACGGGAAATAGAGAGTATGCGGAGATTTTTGTAGGCTCAATGCTCAAACAATACTGGATAAATATCCTATACCTCATATTCATAACTTTTCTCATTTGCATAATAAAAAAATATTTTCAAAGCTTGATTTAATTAAAGCCTACCATCAAATACGTTTAGATAAAGATTCCATAGATAAATCTGCAATAATTACCCCCCTTTGGTTTATATGAGCATCTTTTTATGTGTATGGGACTCTCAAATACAGCTCAAAGTTTTCTATAATTTATGGATGAGGTTGTTCGTGATTTAGATTGTTGCGTTGTCTCTTTAGATGACATATTCATTTTTTTCTGTTAGTGACTGAGGAACAGCATTTAAATGATTTAAGAACTGTATTTAAACACTTTAAAGACTACGGCATTGTGCTTAATTCATCAGGAATTAGCTCTAATTTGCTCTCTAATATTAGAATTTGCTCTGGTTTTGGAATCGAGATATAACAAATTTAAGGTGGGGGAGCCAAGTTAACGCTAGCCCCCCCACTTTCGAAATTTTAAATTTCAAGTACATCAGGAATTAGCTCTAATTTGCTCTCTAATATTAGAATTTGCTCCGGCTTTCTTAACGAGATATTTCAATTTAAAGGAAAGGGGGAAAAGCAAAATTGCAGATATCGACATTCCGAATATGCCAAAATTTAGCTCACAATTAGCTCTAATTTGCTGTCTAATATTAGAATTCGTTCTGGGTTAGGCATCGAGATATATCAGTTTTATTGTGGGGTGGGGTGGGGGAGGGGCTAAGTTAACGCTAGTACACCCGCCTTCCTATTAAATATAAAAAAATTTCGCAGGTGCCAATATTTAGCTCTCAATTAGCTCTAATTTGCTGTCTAATATCAGAATTAGCTCTGGCTTCGTTAACGAGATATTTCAATTTAAAGCAAAGGGGGGAAAGCAAAATTGCAGATATCAAAATTTCAAATATACCAAATTTTAACTCTCAATTAGCAATAATTTGCTCTCTAATATTAGAATTCGTTCTGGGTTAGGCATCGAGATATATCAGTTTTATTGTGGGGTGGGGGGGCTAAGTTAACGCTAGTACACCCGTCTCCCTATTAAAAATAAAAAATTTCGGCGGTGCCAATATTTAGCTCTCAATTAGCTCTAATTTGCTCTGTAATATCAGAATTTGCTCCGGCTTTCTTAACGAGATATTTTAATTTAAAGGAAAGGGGAAAAGCAAAATTACAGATATCGACATTTCGAATATGCCAAAATTTAGCTCTCAATTAGCTCTAATTTGCTCTCTAATATTAGAATTCGTTCTGGGTTAGACATCGAGATATATCAGTTTTATTCTAGGGTGGGGGGGCTAAGTTAACGCTAGTACACCCGTCTCCTTATTAAAAATATAAAAAAATTCGCCGGTGCCATTATTTAGCTCTCAATTAGCTCTAATTTGCTCTCTAATATCAGAATTTGCTCTGGCTTCGTTAGCGAGATATTTCAATTTAAAGCAAAGGGGGGAAGGAAGGGGGGGAAAGCAAAATTGCAGTTATCAAAATTTCAAATATGCCAAATTTTAGCTCTCAATTAGCTCTAATTTGCTCTCTAATATTAGAATTTGCTCTGGCTTCGTTAACGAGATATTTCAATTTAAAAGAAAGGGGGGAAGGAAGGGGGGGAAGCAAAATTGCAGATATCGAAATTTCAAATATGCCAAATTTTAGCTCTCAATTAGCTCTAATTTGCTCTCTAATATTAGAATTCGCTCTGGGTTAGGTATCGAGATATATCAGTTTTTTTGGGGGGGTGGGGGGGGCTAAGTTAACGCTGGTGCACCCGACTCCCTATTACAATTTAAAAAATTCTGGTAGTGCCAATATTTAGCTCTCAATTAGCTATAATTTGCTCTTTAATATCAGAATTTGCTCCGGCTTCGTTAACGAGATATTTCAATTTAAAGGAAGGGGGGATGAAGAAAGTGGGGAAAGCAAATTTACAGATATCGAAATTTCAAATATGCCAAAATTTAGCTCTCAATTAGCTCTAATTTGCTTTCTAATATTAGAATTCTCTCTCTGTTAGGTATCGAGATATATCAGATTTTTTGTGGGGTGGGGAGGCCAAGTTAACGCTGTAACACCCGACTCCCTATTACAATTAAAAAATTTTCCGGTAGTGCCAATATTTAGCTCTCAATTAGCTATAATTTGCTCTCTAATATCAGAATTTGCTCCGGCTTCGTTAACGAGATATTTGAATTTAAAGGAAATGGGGGAAGGAAGGGGGGAAAGCAAAATTACAGATAACGAAATTTGAAATATGCCAAATTTTATCCCTCAATTAGCTCTAATTTGTTCTCTATAATAAGAATTGGTTCTGGGTTAGGTATCGAGATATACCAGTTTTATTCTTGAGGGGGGGGGGGGGGCTAAGTGAACGCTGGTACACCCTGTTGTGATATTTAATCTCAGAACACTTTTATTGACGTTCGTTTTTCTTGTTCCGGACTTTCATTTTGTTTTTTGCTTCCCACCAACTGATTGTTTGGTGCACCTGCCGCATCACGTGACGATGTGTCGCGTCTATCTACGGGTACACTGTAATACTTTTTTTTTTCAATCATGTAACTTTTGTTATTCGGGACTGACGTTCCATTTTCTTATTCTATTTAATCATATTTTTTTTTGTCTAAGATGAATAAATAAAAAGGCTAAACATCTAGGCATTCTTTCATTACGCAGCAATGTGTGAATTATCCTAAATAGTAATTGATCTACATATTATGTAAGAATTTCACAGTCTAATCAACATTCATTATAGGAAAAGAAGTAGTTACTGTTTAAAAACAGAAGTCCTATAAAATATATATCCATGTATTTTCCATCTAATTTCAAGTGTACAATCTGATGATAAGTAAGGAGCTTGTTCTTCATCAATGGAATATATGATTACCTGTGACAACCCAGGTAAGTCAAACTTTACTTAATTATATGACTGTTGTTTTTACAAAGAATTATTAATAAGAATTATTTGTTATAAAATATATTTAAAATAACTAATTTGAGGAAGCTGTGAATTCATGCCTTCATTTATATAGTATTCTTCCAACAGATTATGAGTATGAAGTGACACTAAATCGAAAGTATTGAAAAGTAATTAGAAAGATATTTAAGTTTATCTTCTTCTTCTAGTACTTATTTTTATGAAAACTATTTAATTTTATTTTCTTCTTCAAGTACTATTTATCCAAACTGTGTTGATTTAAAATATTAAATGAATATTTACATATTGAACAAATATTAACAAAACTATTACAAAAATTTTGTTTAAGTATGTCAGCAACAAAAGATATACAAATTGAACCGCTGAACTCCACAAATTATAATGTGTGGAAGTTTCGTATTGAAATGTACTTGCAAAAAGAGGATCTTTTTACAGTCATTACTGACGATCCTCCCAACCCAATAACCGATCAGTGGCGTTCAAAAAATAGAAAAGCCAGAGCTATTATCAATTTACTTATTGATAATGAACAAATCGTTTACGTTATGAATCTAGATACAGCACGAGAGTGCTGGAATGCTCTGCGCCAAGTCCACGAAAGATCATCGCTTACCAGTAAGCTTTTCTTACTTAGGAAACTTTATTCCATAAAATTAATTGAAGGTGGTGATGTTAACCAACATATAGCTGATATATATAAAACACGCGACAGACTCACCGCCATAGGTGAAGTCATAGATGAATCGCACCTAGCTGCATTAATGCTATGCTCACTCCCTCCTTCGTATGACGTTCTCATAACAAGTCTCGAATCGAGAGACGAAGCGCAATTGACACCTGAATATATACGAAACAAATTGGCTGATGAATATGCCAAAAGGCTAGAAAACAAAACTGTCCATAACTCAGCGTTAAAAGTCCAATACCATAACAAATCGGAGAAATTCTGCAAATACTGTAAGAAAAGTAACCACAATATTGAAGAATGTTATAAGTTAAAAAATAAAAATGATTCTGCTGTTAAAAGTCACAGTAAAAATTTCAACAAAATACCCAACTTCAGATCCAACATATGCTCTCAGAACAATGAGAAGCCAGATAGCGCTCAAATTGCAGAGGGGACCAATAAACCAAAAGCTGATAAATTGTATTCTTTTTATGTTGGAGATAAAACTGTAAATTGGGTGGTTGATTCAGGGTCGTCTTCACATATCTGCAATGATAAACTAAAATTTCGCGATCTTAAAAATAACGTTTCTAACGTCACTATCGCGAACGGCACGCAGCTAAAATCTTTGGGTTCCGGTACTGTGGATTTGTATACCGTAAATTCGGAAAACACACAGAACAAAATAACACTTAAAAATGTTCTTTATGTCCCTGAAATAGAAACTAACTTAATTTCTATAAAAAGAGCAACAGAGAATGGTTGTATCGCTGTATTTGATGATAAAACCTGTAAAATTGTAAATCAGGGAAATACATGCATTGAGGGATATGTGAAAAATAACTTATATGAATGTCAATTAAATTATTCTGAAAACAAACACACAGCGAACATTGTAATACAAACTTGTGATAACGAAAATTGCATAAACAAGTGGCATGTGAAACTTGGCCACAGAAATACTAACCACATTAAAGATTTAGTTAACAAGGACATGGCTGTGGGTATAAAATTAAATGATTGCAAACATAATACTGAATGTAAAACATGCATAATGTCAAAATTAACTGATTCACCTTACCCCAAAGCTGCACAATTTAGAGCCTCCGTACCACTCGAACTGGTCCACACAGACTTATGTGGCCCTATGAAAACCCCCACTGTAGGTGGAAAATATTACTTTCTTACATTTATAGACGATTACAGTCGTTATACTATTATATATTTGCTAAGAAATAAGTTTGAGGTATTTTCTAAGTTAAAGGAATATGTGGCTATGACCGCAAACAAATTTGGCCGAAAAGTGCAAGCAATTCGCTCCGACAACGGGGGTGAATACACTAGTATGCAAGTAAATGAATTTTTGAATAAAGAAGGAATTGAGCACCAGTTTACCGTTCCTTACTCTAGTGCTCAGAACGGCGTGGCAGAACGTAAAAATCGTACGCTGACCGAAATGGCTCGCTGTCTGCTTAAAGACAGTAATTTACCGAATTCCTTTTGGGGGGAAGCCGTAAATACTGAAAATTACATACAAAATAGGCTCCCGACCTCCTCATGCGACTCAACTCCTTACGAAAAATGGACCGGCCGTAAACCCGATTTATCAAATATAAAAACATTCGGATGTCGCGCATACGCATATGTACATAAAATACATAGGGGAAAACTGGATAGCACCGCTCAAGAAGGAATTTTTGTGGGATATGATAATCGTAGCAAAGGTTACAGAATTTGCACAAATAATAAAAATGTAATAATTAGCAGAACAGTAAAATTTTTGGAAGATGAGAATAGAGAATCCCACAATAATGAAAAATCACAAATCAAGAATGAAAATTCAAATGATGAAATTCCGGTGTCCAAATTACCAATATTAGATACTGATATAAATATAGATATAGCGGGCGATAACGGTAGTCCGGATGACACGCAAACTCTGCCGCGACGATCACAACGATTAAATAAAGGTGTTCCGCCCGACAGATTTGCATTTGCTGTAAATGACAAAAGAATTGATGAGCCTAAGTGTTTTGATGATATACTAAAAATTCAAAACCCAGCTGAAAAAGAAAATTGGCTGAATGCCACACTCGACGAAATGAATTCACTCAGACAAAACAATACTTGGGAACTTGTTGACGCTCAACCAGGGACCAAAGTAGTAGGGTGTAAGTGGGCGTTCAAGGCCAAATACAATAGCCAAGGACAAGTCGAGAAATATAAAGCCAGGCTTGTTGCCAAGGGTTTTTCTCAAAAATACGGGGTGGACTATGACGAAACTTTTGCACCAGTTGCATCGCATACCACTCTAAGAAGTTTCTTGACCATGTCACTATATAAAAATTTGAATCTAAGGCATGTAGATATCAAAACTGCTTTCCTACATGGAAATTTGCAAGAAGATGTATACATGCATCAACCCGAGGGTTATGTTATCCAGGGCGAAGAAAATAAAATATGTAAGTTAAAGAAAGCGATATATGGCTTGAAACAAGCCGCTAGAGCGTGGAATTTGAAAATTAATGAATCATTGTGTAAATTAGAATTTAAACAAAGTCAACATGACAAGTGTTTATATATCCGTAACAAAGATAACACAGAAACTTACATTCTTGTGTATGTTGATGACCTACTTATAGCTGGTAAAAATCATAATATTGACATACTAATTAATCAACTTAGGGAAGAATATCCATTAACCGACCTTGGGGAAGCCAAATATTACCTCGGAATAAATATAGAAAGACCTTGTAAAGGGGTAATTACGCTTGATCAAAATAATAAAATACGAGACATTGTAACCAAATTTGGGCTAGATAACGCACGGCCCTCTGACACACCGATGGAACCAGGGTATATAAAATTAACTGATAATGACAATCTCTTACCAAACAACACAATGTACAGACAGGCTATAGGCGCGTTACTTTACATTTCTACAGTATCGCGACCTGATATAAGTGTTGCCGTTGGCATCTTAAGCCGTAGAAACGAAAATCCTAGAGCGAAAGACTGGGAGGCAGTTAAAAGGGTTATTAGATATTTGAAAAGTACCCAAGATATTAAATTAAAACTTTGTAACTCTGGTGAACCTGTTCTTAGAGCATATTCGGATTCGGATTGGGCCAATGACCCAAGTGATAGAAAGTCCATCTCAGGAAATTTATTTATATTGGATAAAAATCCAATATTTTGGACTTCGAAGAAACAGTCCTGTGTGTCCATGTCTTCAGCAGAGGCTGAGTACGTTGCAGCTGCGAGTGCTGCACTTGAAATACAGTGGCTCAACAAACTACTGGATGATTTAAATTTGCCGCAACAATGTCCTATAGTGTTGTACCAGGACAACCAATCTACCATCAAGATTGCTGAAAATGATAAATTCCACTCCAAAACAAAACACTTACAGCTGAGATATCATCTTCTGCGAAACCTAATACAAGAAGGCCTAATCAAGCTTCAATACAAACCTACCAAAGAAATGACCGCCGATACCCTAACAAAAGCTCTGCCAAAAACTGATTTTAATAGACATAGAAATGCATTAATGAACAATTGAAAAATTTCTGAGCTTAAGACGGGGTGTTGTGATATTTAATCTCAGAACACTTTTATTGACTTTCGTTTTTCTTGTTCCGGACTTTCTTTTTGTTTTTTGCTTCCCGCCAACTGATTGTTTGGTGCACCTGCCGCATCACGTGACGATGTGTCGCGTCTATCTACGAGTACACTGTAATACTTTTTTTTTTTCAATCATGTAACTTTTGTTATTCGGGACTGACGTTCCATTTTCTTATTCTATTTAATCATAATATTTTTTTTTGTCTAAGATGAATAAATAAAAAGCCTAAACATCTAGGCATTCTTTCATTACGCAGCAATGTGTGAATTATCCTAAATAGTAATTGATCTACATATTATGTAAGAATTTCACAGTCTAATCAACATTCATTATAGGAAAAGAAGTAGTTACTGTTTAAAAACAGAAGTCCTATAAAATATATATCCATGTATTTTCCATCTAATTTCAAGTGTACAATCTGATGATAAGTAAGGAGCTTGTTCTTCATCAATGGAATATATGATTACCTGTGACAACCCAGGTAAGTCAAACTTTACTTAATTATATGACTGTTGTTTTTACAAAGAATTATTAGTAAGAATTATTTGTTATAAAATATATTTAAAATAACTAATTTGAGGAAGCTGTGAATTCATGCCTTCATTTATATAGTATTCTTCCAACACACCCGACTCCCTATTACAAATAAAAAAAATTCGGAGGTGCCAATACTTAGCTCTCTGTTAACTCTAATTTGCTCTCTAAATAATATCAGCATATGCTCCGACTTCGTTAACGAGATATTTCAATTTAAAGGAAAGGGGAGAAAGAGGGGGGGGGGGAGAGGAAGCAAAATTGCAAATATCGAAAGTTCAAATATGCCAAAATTTAGCTCTCAATTAGCTCTAATTTGCTGTCTAATATTAGAATTGGCTCTGGTTTAGTTATCCAGATATATCAGTTTTATTGTGGTGTGTGTGTACGTGGGGGGGATGGGTGCAACGCTAGTCCCAACGAAACTCTTATTTCGTATAACGAAATTTTGGAGGTGCCAATATTTAGCTCTGAGTTAGCTGTAATTTGCTAATATTACAATTTGCTCCGACTTCGTTAACGAGATATTTCGATTTAAAGGAAAGGGGTGAAGATAGCAGGGAAAGCAAAATTGCAGATAAAGAAATTTAAAATATGCCAAAATTTAGCTCTCAGTTAGCTCTAATTTGCTGTATATTATTAGAATTCGCTCTGGCTTAGTTACCGAGATATGTCAGTCTTATTGCGGGGTGTGAATGGGGGTGGGGGGGACTTAACGCTAGTCCCACCGAGACTCCTATTTCGAATAACGAAATTTCGAAAGAGCCAATATTTAGCTCTTAATTAGTTCTAATTTGTTCTCTAATATTAGAATTTGCCCTGGCTTCGTTAACAAAATATTTCAACTTAAAGGAATTGGCGGAAAGCAAATTTGGAAATATGAAAATTTGAAACATGCTAAAATTTAGCTCTTAACAAACTGTAATTAATAATAATAAAATTTTTTAATTTTTTTTTTTTTTTAAATACGCAATAATCAGGTGAGTGAAAAAGCCGAGAATGCGAAATTTTATTAATAGCAATAAGGTTTTATATGCATTAATGCTTACATAATTTAGTTAAAAAAAAAAATAAAAAAAATCTGTATCTAATATTTAATGACTTATAATCTGAGAAACAGCATAATGTTAAAATCCATTAGTTATAGCATGATAAATTCGAAAATGAAATGTACTTTGCACAAATTCTTTTACATTTTAAACATTTTTGTGTTTTACATTCAATAATTTAATTTGTGATTTGGAAAAAAAAAAAAACTTTTTATATTTCTTGTTTTTAAATTTTCTGTTGAATCATATAAAATTGGCATATTACCCGAATAATTGCAAAAAGTCATTGTCATCGTGTTCTCAGCTATTCTTAAAGTTTCCAGTGTCTAGCAAGTCGGAAAGTTAGCTAAAAATCGATTGCGAGATTTGTGCTGGACAAATAACAAGAAAGCGAGTTGAAAGCGATACGAAAAAAACGTTGGTTTTAATAATAAAATAATAATCTTTTAAGAACATTATATAGTAGTATGATGAACTACATTAGTACTTTATCAATAAGTAAAAATTTTTTAAAGTTACAATGACGTCAATTTTTGTGAGATGCCTAATTTAACTTTTTATAAATTTTTAATGTTCATGTTCAATTAAACATATTTATTTTTACGTCAAAAGAAAATATTTTTTTTTCTTTTTTCTTTTTGGAAACAATTAAATTATAGTTAATATTTGAATGGCTAATTTTAAAGCAAGTTGGAGAATAATATTTTCATATTTTAATTAATGAAAAGAAAACTAATCAAAAATTCGAAAATTGGGCTTTGAGGTATTGCGGTGCCATCGTGTTCTGAGCTATTCTAAAAGTTTTAAATGCCTAGTTTGTCGGGAAGTTATTTAAAAATCGATTGCAAGATTTGTACTGGACAAACAAAGAAGGAAGCGAGTTAATGAAAACATGCTGAAAAAGAATCACTAATTTTGTTAGACTTTTTTTAGCTTACATTCCCTGTCATAAACCTTCTGCCGAACCCGGGTTAAAAACGGAAAAAGCGGGAAATAAATTAGAAATATCAGTCCTAACCTACCGTTACAAGTCCAGTACCAAATGAAAGCTGCGATTTTTTTTTTTTAATCCAGTGAAGGAAACAGTTTTTCGACGCGATAATTAGATTTTTTAAGATTAACTAAAGTATGAAATTTAAGTGGAAGCACTTCATTTTAATCTTTTCATACTTTTTAGTGCGAATGACGCGAATAGAAAAAGTTTATAATTTTTTTTTTTTTTAATATTTTATTTACTTTATAAATGAAACCTTTAAAAACAATAATCCATATAAATCGCTCAAAAACTTGCTTCAGGTCCCTGCTGCCTTCGGTTGCGTTTTTTTCACCCACAATATTTCAAGCAATTGATAGGAATCCCACTCCAAATGTAGTGCTACAATAAGTTATGAAGTTTAATTTCCAGTCGAAAAAAAAAAAAAAAAAAGATCCATTAGCAAACGCACAGTATTTTATAGCGTATTCAATTAAGGAACAGCAGAATCTTCGGTTTTTCACCTCGCAGTGTGAAAGGAAAGGTCTTACGAAAACGTCTATAGTTAACCACTTTGAATTAATAAATTGATTCCTAATTAAAAGTATAAAAATTCGGTTTCGAGGTGCACTTATAGACGTTGCAGACGGTATCATGCTGTAGAGTTTTCTGGAGACATTTGACAGAGGGAAAGGCAGACGCTATTACTGTTTTATTAAAAATCTATTAGAATAAACTAAATATGCATTTACATTAGAGAACAGCGATACTATAGGACCTCGTTGGCGAACTTTTGAATTTAAACAATAGCTGGCACATTTCTCGCCAATGACATTGCTTATGCTGTCGTGACAGCTATATTTTTACTTCCATTACCCGACTACCGTAGTTAATGGAAGTATTGTATTCGGTCCAAAAATTCGATATCAAGTTTCCTCCTGATTTATACGTTTTAAGGTCTTCAGAGTCAAAAAATGTACTTTTTGGAAACTGGTCAGTGTATATGTGTGAAGCGGGGGGGAGGGGGGGGATATTCTGGCTATCATATCTCTGATAAAGATAGAACTACGAAACTTCAGAATTGAGGCAGGTCTGGTGTAAAGATGATTTTTCCAAATTTTGGTGAAAATTGGAAAATCGGAAGTGGAACATAGGAAACCGGAAGTGGGATCGCAAGTCCGTATCTAAGAAACGGCTCTTAAGATTTTCTTCAAAGTTGCTACATAAACACTGTATTAGATGCCTTTTTCACTGATATAGTTGGTTTGTCCAGGAAAATCAATAGACGTCCTGTATAAATAACTCAATTTGATGTCTCGCAAGTGCTGTCTATTAAAACGGTTGTTCGGATTTTGTTCAAGCTTGCCATATTAACTCCATTTTAAATAACCTTCTGTATGTAATTATTGTTTCTATTCAATAATTGAGTATTCCAATTTTTGGTAAATGTAACGTCAAAAAAGGCTCTAACGATTTTCTTTAAAATTATTACTTAAATCCGTTTTAGATATCCTTTCTCATGTAAAACGTGGTTATTACAAGAAAATTAGCAGTTATACTAATTAGGTAGATCCGTCTTTGATTTCGGAAATTGGTGCTTCAAAAAATAACTACAATTTTTGCTTTCTTTTTTTATTACCATGTTTTTATTAATTTCGATTCTTGTTTGTTTGTTCGGTACAAATCTTGCAATCTATCTTTAACTAACTTTCCTTCTAGCTAGACATTTGAAACATTCACAAAAGCTCAGAACCCGGTGACAACACAATACTTCGAAGTCCGATTTTCGAATTTTTTATTAGTTTTCTTTTAATTAATTAAAATATTAAAATAGTAACCTCCTAATCTGTATATATATATAAATTACGTGTCACGATGTTTGTCCGGGGTAAACTCCTAAACTAAGGAACCGATTTTAATGAAATTTTGCACACTGTGTGCAGTTTGGTCCAACTTGAGAGATAGGATAGTTTTTATCTCAATTCATTGTCACAATATTGTTTTATTGCAATTATTTGTTAATTATAGACCTTTATTAAAGTTGCTCCAAAATATCTGTGAGTTCCATTAATTTAATTGTTGCCAAAAAAAAAAAAAAAAAAAAAAAAAAATACGAGTTCATTTTCTTTCGACATAAAAATAAATACATTTAATCAAACGTGAACGTTAAAAAATTATAAAAAGTTAAATTATGCATCTCACGAAAATTGACGTCATAATCAATTTAAAGATTTTATACACATTGATAAAGTGCTAATGTAGTTCTATCATAGATATCTGTATATATATAAAAATTACGTGTCACGATGTTTGTCCGCGATAAACTCCTAAACTAATGAACCGATTTTAATGAAATTTTGCACACTGTGTGCAGTTTGGTCCAACTTGAGAGATAGGATAGTTTTTATCTCAGTTTATTGTCACAATATTGTTTTATTGCAATTATTTGTTAATTATAGACCTTTGTTAAAGTTGCTCCAAAATATCTGTGAGTTCCATAAGTTTAATTGTTGCCAAAAAGAAAAAATACGAGTTCATTTTCTTTCGACATAAAAGTAAATACATTTAATCAAACGTGAACGTTAAAAAATTATAAAAAGTTAAATTATTCATCTCACGAAAATTGACGTCATAATCAATTTAAAGATTTTATTCGCATTGATAAAGTATGTAGTTATACACAAGCGAAGTGTGACGTCACTGACCGCATGTGAAATCAAGAAAAAGATTTCTTATGTTAATCACCCATTGTATTTTTTATAAAAAATTATTAAAAAACGAGGAAAATTATTTCCGGATTTTAATCCCCATATTTTTGTATAGATATGTATTATTTATCATGTGCATACGTTAGATTGAGTTATTTTGCTGTCAAATTGACAAAATTTTAATTTTAAATTTCAAAGCTCTGTCGTTCTTGGAGTTTTTCGTATTTGGCGATCAAAAACGTAACACGAAAATATACAAGAAAGATGTATATTTTCGTAATATGTATTGTGCGAAATATTGTTTCATATTATTCATTACTCTCTTAATATAAGTTGTTAAAATAACCATGATTTTTGAAAGGAATTAAATGTGTGCGCCAGATAATTTGGCGATATTATTTTTTTTCCGCCAAGGATGATAGATATGAAATTTATTCCGCTGCAACATGTTAATATCTTATGTCAGTTACATTATGTATATGCTACAATTTATTTCACGTGACACGTGTGTTAAAAATTTGTTTACGACATAACCTTGCTTTTTCAATTTTTGTTGCATTATTCTAATCTGTATCACTTCGTTTTCTTTAAGAAATTTGTGATCTATACATAACGTTCTAAATAAAAAGTAATTATTTCAATATTTTAAAACTTATTTAAAAGTCTGGAAGAGTTTAAGTCTGTTTATTTGTTTTGTAACGCTAATCTATATGATCGATGTTCGAAACTTTAGTTAATTATTTCTCTTATTTTTCTTTACTTTTTCTTTAATAACTTACCAATTTAACGTTCCTGATTAAATTTGTGATTTATATATGTATTTTGCATTAAATTTTGACTCATATTTATTGCTGAAAATGCGATCGTAAAATCTTGCAATTTTCTTATCTTAATCCTCAATGCTTTCCTTCTAGATTAACTTGAATTTACTATTAAAATTTTAACATACTCAGAATCTTCTCACCACTTCGTTAAAATATATTAATCTTTTTAGTAGTATATTAATCAGTATATCCCCACAACGATATTTGGCGATTTTTTGTTGGCGATTATGGCTAAATCATAAATGATAATCTAAATCATAAATAAAAAACATAAAATAATAAATCCAAAATAAACAACATATAGGCTGCCATATTATATCACAAACAGTCCAGAGCGACATCGTTATCGTTCAAAACGGCGCCAAAGAAAAATCGCCAAATTAAGCTGTGGGGATATACTGAAGTTATAATTATCCGAATATAATTACTGAAGTTATATTATAAGTTATAGTTGTGGGTAACAACTATAGTATTTCCCCACAACTGGATTTGGCGATTATGGCTAAATCATAAATCTAAAATAAAAGTATGCAGGTTAACATATTTCATTGCAAATAATCCAGAACGACTTCGTTATCGTTCAAAAAGGCGCCAAAAAAAAAAAAAAAAAAAAAAAAAAAAAATCGCCAAATCCAGTTGTGGGGAAATACTATATACCTTATCAAATTATCAACGTATTACTTAGCCGCAGCAACGCGTGGCCGGGTCTGCTAGTAGCATATAAATTGCCATTAAAATATTAGCGATAGCTAATATTTAATATTTAATATTTAATATTTAATATTTAATTGTTGCCAAAAAAAAAAAAAAAAAATTACGAGTTCATTTCCTTTCGACATAAAAATAAATACATTTAATTAAACGTGAACGTTAAAAAATTGTAAAAAGTTAATATATGCATCTTAAAAAAATTGGCGTCATTATCGCTTTAAAAGTTTTATTTGCTGTAAAATTGATAAAATTTTAATTTTAAATTTCAAAACTGTACAAAAAAAAAAAAAAAATCTCTAACTTCCATTTTCGAATGTAAGCATAAACACTTGATTTCAAAGGGTTATATTTACACAATAAATATCCAACTAATATACTAATTAAAAGGAAAATAAATATTCTATCATAATTTGACGTCAAATTTGTTTTCAAATGTCTAAATAAAGTGTCTGATATAAGATATTAATATATTGCAGCGGAAAATTTGATATCTGTCGTCCTTGGCAGAAAAAAAAAATATCGCCAAATTATTTGGCGACCATATTTGAGGAGCAAACATTCAAACCGTGTTTTCTCCAAAAATAAAAAAAAATGAGTTAGCGATTTTTCTGTGAACTCAACATTAAATAGCACAAAATTATACTATTATTTTAAACCAAAATAATTTTTATCACATTATAAATGCGCTTAGAAAGTTAGGGTTTCAATCAAACAGTGTTTCCTCCAGAGCCTGTTTTCAGTCAAACTGTGATTTCTCCAGCCAACCAGTCAGTACTGCTCTTTCTGGTCGCGTGACTCGTACATGTACCAGCTTTTTATGTTTGTTTTTTCGTTAGTTCTATCTTGTTTTATTCATTTTAGAGGAGTGTACTTTATTATTATTATTATTTTTTTTTTTTTTTTTTTCAAATGGAAGAATTAATAGATGGTGTATTAGTGAGTACTTCTAATTATGGAACTAGAAAAATACAGAGAATTGGTGGAAAAAGAAAAGAAGCGAAAAAGAAACGATATTCAGCACCTTTAGATAACAACATTTATGCTCCATGCAAACATTCTATTAATAAATACTTTTTCATGCACTGATGTTAGACCTAATGACGTTAAGAAGTTTCGGGATAGACTTTACGAAATTCCGGACAAACAGCGAGAAGATTGTATTATAGCCTCATCGGTTGTTACAAAAAATGTAACTCGACGTAGACCTAATAACCCCCCCCCCCCCAAAAAAAAAAAAAAAAAAAAATCGCAATCATCTGGCTTACAGCATGCATTTTCTGCTTCTTATTTTATTACTAGTAGCAGTGGTAGGAGAATTCCTGTGTGTAAAAACAATTTCATGGCTATAACTAAAATAGGTCGTACAATGCTAGCCAATATTGTTACTAAGGTACATGCTGGTGAACCTATTGAGGAAAAGAGAGCAGGGGATAGAAAAAGCCACTTAAGCATTAATAAAAAAAAAAAAAAAAAAAAAAAAAACAAGGTAAGAGAATTCATCTTAAACTTAAAGGCATCAGAATGACATAGACAAACTTTTACAATTGATGTATGGTGAAGAGTGAAAAAATCAGCCTGTTTTTAAATGGTATAAAGATATCATTACTAATAACTTTCATGTAGAATATGAAGAAACAGAGGAAGCATGAAATTGCTTAAGTGAAGATATTGGTTTAAAAATTTAAATTTCAAATTGGCTTAAAAATTTTAGTTCTTCCCTACAATTTCCATGATGATTTTTCACGCGTAAATATTTAATTTAACTTTATAATTACATAACAAAATCTGTTCTGTTAATTACATTAAGAATGCTATTTCATCAATATTCGAGCTACATACTTTTTCATTCAAAAAATGTTTTGTCCACATTGGAAACATTCGAAACATGTTTTCTCCTCTGTGTTTCGGTCAAAACATGCTTTCTCCACATTGGAAACATTCAAAACATGTTTTCTCCTCTGTGTTTCGGTCAAAACATGCTTTTTCCAAATTTCAAATACATTTTTTTAATTAACTCTAAGTTTATTAGGTAAAGTAGGCCTACAGATCTTCCTAGTAACCAATAATACAACTAAACAAATGATAATTAGGGTCTAAGAAGGGTTATTTTTTAATTTATCAGTTTTTTTGTGTTTTCTGAAAAATTGCATTTGAAGGAGAAAACACGGTTTGAATGTTTGCTCCTCATTTAGTTCCTTTCAAAAATCATGGATATTTCAACAACGCATATTAAGAGAGCAAGGACAACCCAACCTCCCGCCAACCCGAAGGTTTATGGCGGCCGAAGCCTGGGAGGAGGTGGGAGTGAAGGAACCCATCCACAACCCGCCGACCGGAGCCGCCAAAACAAACTCGGAGAACAGCGAGCAAAGAGAGCAATCAATAGAGAAGCAATCAATTTAAGAGAGCAATCAATAATATGAAACAATATGTCGTACAATGCATATTACGAAAATATACATCTGCTATGTATATTTTCGTATTACGATTTTGATCGCCAAATACAAAAATCGCCAAGGGCGACACAATTTTGAAATTTAAAATTAAAAGCTTATCAATTTTACAGCAAAAGTAACTCAATCTAACACATGTAGGCAATAACTTCTGTATAACTTTATCCAAATATGGGGATTAAAATCAGGAAATATTTTTTCTTAATTTTTAATAATTTTTTTCAAAAATTCCAATGGATAATTAACATAGGAAATCGTTTTTTACTTCCTTATACAAGGTATAAGGAAGTATAGTAATCCCGATTTGCGAAATGGATTTTGTATTTCACATTGCTCGAAAACGAATGATCGTTGAATGTTGCCAATTTATACGTGTGACTGAAATGATGTCTAGTTGCACACCTGCAAGTGTCGTCTTAACACGAGCTGTCGTTTTAGAGATATAAGGGATTTTACACGATTTTTCGTGACGTCTGTATGTGTGTGTGTGTGTCTGTGTGTGTGTATGTCGCATAACTCAATAACGGTTGGACGTAGAAAGTTGCAAATTGGTACATAGGTTTGTTATAACATCTAGTTGTGCACCTCCCTTTTTGGACTTTGTGTGATTTTCCGTTTTGGAGATGTTTAGGAAAATCAGGTTCATAATGACAAAAATACATAGGTTTTGGCCATAATGTATAAAAAAACGGTAATAACTCAAAAACGGTTTAGACAAATCTAGCAATTTAACTGACTTCCCGACTAGCTAGGCATTTGACACTTTCAGAAAAGCTCAGAACACGTTGACAATGCATTTTTAAAATATTTTTACTTTTAGCCAACTGTTTCCGCCACCTGCTGCTTTCAGCAGTGTTTCTGTGATTCAACAGAAATTCATTTAGCTAACTTCCTGACTAGCTAAATATTTGAAACTTTCAGACTAGATCAGAACATGGTGAAAATGCATTTTTTAATACTTTTAGCCAACTGTGTAGGGTCCCTGCTGCCTTCGGCAGCGTTACCAGTACAAATCTTGGAATCGATTTTTAACTAACTTCCAGACTAGCAAGGCAAAACTTCCGGAAAGCTCAGAACACGGTGACAATGCATTTTTAAAATATTTTTAGCCAATTGTTTCCGGTCACTGCTGCCTTTGGCAGCGTTTATATGATTCAACAGAAAATTTATTTAACTAACTTCCCGACTAGCTAGACATTTGAAACTTTCAGAATAGTTCAGAACATGGTGAATATGCATCTTTTTAATACTTTTAGTCAACTGTTTCAGGTCCCTGCTGCCTTCGGCAGCGTTTATATGGTTCAACAGAAAATTTATTTAACTAACTTCCCAACTAGCTAGACATTTGAAACTTACAGAATAGTTCAGAACACGGTGAAAATGCCTTTTTTTAATACTTTTAGCCAATTTTTTCGGGTCCCTGCTGCCTTCGCCAGCATTACCAGTACAAATTTTGCAATCGGTTTTTAACTAACTTTCAGAAAAGCTCAGAACACGGTGATAATTCATTTTTCTAAAAATATTTTTAGCCAACTGTTTCGGGTCCAATTGTCAATGTTTTTTAACATTATGTATATTTCTAAAAGTGTATAAGGAAGTCATGTGGTGCCCACATCAGATTTTTTTTTTTTTTCTTGGCGCCATTGATGGTTAGTGACGTCACACTTCGCTTGCGTATAGCTATGATTCAACGATTCAACAGAAAATTTAAAAACATGGTATATAAAAAGTTTTTTTTTTTTTTTTTTTTTTTTTTATAATTATATTCTTGTTTTTACTCACTATGTATACTCTATTTTATATGTCTTTACTTTAGATGTGTATGAAGTTCCTCTTACCGGAAATTTTTTTTGGGTCGACTCCTTTAGGTCAATTTTATGTCCTCTGGTCACATTATTTCCAAAAAAATGAATATAATACGTTTAATAGTAGGTAAAAAAAGTCGTGTGATTGTTTCACACCAGATTTTTTCATCGCCAAAACTACAAAAATTATTAAAACTCACCGAGAAATTCCTAGACTAAAGCTGTAACCAGATTACTTTGTGAAGGATTAAATATATATATATTGTTGCGTACTTGGGGGTTAGGGAGTTGTCCAAGAATGAAAAGCGAATCTTGCAGAAGCTGGAAACTTTATTTAAAAAAATTTCCAGAAGAATACAGGCCTACAAAATAAGTATTAACTGCACTTTCAACAGTAAACACAGCTTAGATGAAATTCACAGTACAAACAGTATTAGAGCAACACACAGCGAGGCATTAATTCAAAGAGACTCAGAGCTCATTCAGTAGCAATGAAAGCAGTTGGCGAAACTCAACTGAGACTGACTGATTTGACGCATTGGGCTTCCTTTTATACCCATGTATCAAACCCAGAATGTTCTGGTAACTCGTAGAATATTGCAGCTAGACCTTCCATATTTCGTTTATCGATAAAAGGATTTTGTCGCCGAAGTCGCCACAAAAATTGCCAAGGATGAAAAATTCACCACATTTGGCGCCAAATCTATTACCTGCCTTATTGGAGTTTTTTAATGCGTTTTTAAGGGAAAGTTAGCAATCTTAACGCGAAAAAGAGCTAGAAATGCAGAATTTACATAAAGATAACTACGAATTATTTACAAATTCGTAACGCTGCCCCCCTCCCAAGAACTGTACATCCGAGAAAGTACAACCCTTGGTCAGAAGGTGAAACTAAACAATCTAAAATACAAAAACTAAGTTGCATATAACAATAAAATAATAATACAGTTTTCAAAATTAAGTGAGAAATATTTACAAAATTTACAAATAAGTACAAATATTTATATACAATTAGTTACATTACACATATAAAAAATTTAACAAATATTTACATTTCAAATTTCAACATTACCGTTAGCTGTGGTATGTGGCTAACCGATCAAAATGAACCACCTTCGGTTTTGAGGAAGGTGTTTCAGCAATTCTCACGACATCATTCAGTCATTTTATGACTGTGTAGGGACCGTCCCAGTTACACCGTAGTTTGAGAGTGAGTCCTTTGCGTCGAACAGGGTTCCACAACCAAACTTCGTCTCCTTCCCTGAATTTATGCTGTGTAGCCTTTAGATCATACCTTGTCTTCATTTTCTCCGTTGCCATGTTAATCCGCTACCAACCAAAGTTGTGTACGTCTTCAAATCGTGCCTCAAGATCTTGGATGTACTCCTTGGGCGATGAAGGCGCATCTGGTGGAAAACCAAACAGGAGATCACATGGGAGACGAAGTTCACGTCCAAACAGCATCTGAGCTGAAGTATAGCCAGTGGCTTCATGGACTGCACTTCGATCAGCAGAAGCAACGGCAACGGCAACTTCAAGTCCCAATCTTGCTGTTTCTTTGATACTAGAAGAGAGAGGTTATTCAGGATGGTGCGGTTAAACCTCTCGACCGCGCTGTCCGACTGGGGATGTAGGGGTGTTGTCTGAGTTTTGCCTAAGCCGAGTATTTGACACAGTCCTTTGAAAACAGCAGAGGTACAGTTCGTACCTTGGTTGGTATGAAGTTGTAGGGGCGTGTCGTACCTTGATACCCATTGCTGCGCTAGAACCTCTGCAACTGTGCATGCCTCTTGATCGGGAATGGGATACGCCTCAGGCCACTTGGTGAAATAGTCCATTACGACGAGGATGTACTTATTTTCACTGGAGGTCCGTGGTAGAGGACCCAAGATGTCGATTGCAATCCGTTGAAATGGTGCTCCTACGTTATATCGTTGTAGTCTTCCTCGGCTTCGTTTCTTTGGGCTTTTATGTGCTGCAGAAGCATCACAGAATTTACAACATTTCTCCAAGTCCTCGCTTGCCTTGCACCAGTAGAAGCGTTCTCCTCGAATTTTCTGTAGAGTTTTCATCACTCCGAAATGGTCACCGGTAAGGCTACTATGCAGCTACTCTAGAATATCTGAATCTTCGATATTGGTAATAAAGTCTGCCATCTGAAACTCCTTCCATCGTCAGATTCCCATTTTCTGTATAGTACGCCATTTCTAATATAAAGAGAGTCCCAGAGTGCCCAATAAGTTTTTGTAATGGGGCTAAATGTGGAAATGTCCTTCCAGGTAGGTCTGTTGCTGGTCGTCTCCTTCAATTGTAATATTGTCTTTATGATGATCATCCAGCTGGACTTCTCTAAGTGCCTGGTCACTCCAGTGGTCCAGTTTTGATAGTGTTGAGACTGTAGCTTGGCGAGCAACCGGATTTATCTGCTGGTATTTCTCTTCGGCTCTGGAGCAGTACTTGCAGCTTTCGCTCAGGGCTTCCGTGACAAGGCATCTGCATTACCATGTAGAATCCCTTTACGATGGCGTATCTTGAAGTCATATTTCTACCTGGTAATTTGGCCTTCCGGTTTCTTGAAATTAAGCAACCACTTTAACCCTGCTGCTGTGTTCATAAAGAATGAACAAAATGGACATTCACTTTTAAATGTACGAAATGGAGTTTAAACGAGACAAAAGTTGTTAATTTCAATATAACCATACTTTCATTTTCTATTTTTGAATTAAATTTATATGGCACTTAATATAATCTTTTTACGGAGAGTAGTTTACATAAATACAAAATTTCATGTATGTCGATGCTGGGTCGAAATAGACCCGAACACAGCACCAGAGTTAAAGATTCGTGGTCTGGTCAGTCCGGAGCAGGAAGCTTCTGCTATAGAGGTAATGATGCAAATGTTCTATGTCTTTTACGATGGCGTGTAGTTATTTCCTGGTGGTACAGTAGTATCGCTCTGGTTTAGACAGGCATTTACTCCAATAGGCAATGAAGCATTCTTGGCCATCAACTTCTTGCGACAGAATAGCACCGACACTTATGGCTTGCATCAGTATCAAGTATAAACTGTTTGTCTGGCTGTGGATACGTCAAAATAGGCGATGATGTAAAGGTCTCTTTAAGTCTCTTGAACGCTTTTTCACATTCCTCTGTCCGCAGGAACTTCTGTTTATCTTCCGTCAGCTTGTGGAGTAGTCTGGCAAAACTTTAGAAACCCTTCATGAACTTCCAGTAGTATGTACATAACCCCAGGAAACTTCGTAGTTGATGGACGTTTCCGGGGTGACTCCAGTCCTTGATTGCATAGATCTTCTCGAAATCAGTTCTCACACCTTCCGAAGAGATGATATGGCCGAAATAACTTACTTCACCACGGAACAAGTTGCACTTGCTAAGATTCAATTTGAGGTTAGCCATTTTGAGTTTTTCCAGCACCTTATGGATGTTTCTTAGATTATCTTCAGAGGTACTCCCCACAATGATAATATCATCCAAGTACACCAGACAGACTTCATAGGAAAGTCCTTTTAACATTGTCTCCATCAGGCGCTCGAAAGTTGCAGGTGCACTACATAATCCAAATGGCTTAACTTTGAATTGCTACAATCCTTGTCCCGTAGTGAATGCAGTCTTCTAACGGTCGTCAGGATATAACTCTACTTGCCAATAACCGCTCTTCAGATCCAACGTCAAGAGCCATTCATTGCCGGCAAGTGTGTCCAATGTGTCGTTAATTCTAGAAAGAGGGTATCTATCTTTCTAAACGACGATAATCCACGCAGAATCTTGTTGAACCATCCTTTTTTCGCACAAGAACTATAGCTCAAGGACTCGTTGCTGGTTCAATGATATTATTATGCTGCATCTCATTTAAAAGCTCAGCCATCTCTTCCTGCTTAGCAAGTGGAAGTCTTCTTGGGTGTTGCTTAATTGGAGGATGATTTCCTGTGTCAAATCTGTGATGGGTGATGTTCGTTCTCCCGACGTATTCAGATGTTCGAGATCTGAGTTCGGTATCTGAATTCATAGAGTAGCTTCTCCGCAGCACGTCTGTGTTCGATTCTTAACTCTGCATTCTTGAGTAATTTCGTTGTTAAAAACTCAAAAGACTTGGACTCTGTTGATTGCGTGTGTCAGTTAATGCATGTAACAGGAGTGCAAGTTGCTAGCACCTCATCCTTCTTCACGGTCCTTACTTTATCGTTTATGTTAGCGACTCTCACAGGAAAAATGTTTTTTGTAAGGTCAAGCAGAAATGAAGCCACCAGAACTCCTCTTGGGCTATCGTGTGGATTCGGGTATTCTTTCTGTCCATAGCAGAAGTATTGCTCTTTAGGAGGTGTCCCGGAAGCTATTGTCTCGCTGTGTGAAGGGACGGAGATTTCGGACTTTGCTGTTATCTGGCAGATTTCTTGAATGTCTGAATTTTCATTGTTAAAATTACATTGTTAAATTTGCATTGTTGTTCATAGCTATGTCTTTTGAATGTGAATGGGCCGCGGTAGCCCAGTCGGTAGAGCGCCGGGCTCGTAATTGGAAGATTGCGGATTCGGTACTCGAGCCGGCCAAAGACCGTCGTGTACACTAATGGTGGCTGGTGCACGTAAGATCTGTCGTGGCCGCAAAGTCCTCAATTTTCCCATCAACATTATACCTCTGGGGGTTACCGAAGCGGGGGAGCCATCCTCTCCGTATAGGATCAAAATTGTGATGGCATGTCTCCGGACTACCTCAACCGTCGCCAATTGCCCAATGCGCAGCAGTAGTGCGACATAAAACCCAATAAACCAACCAACCATCTGAATGTGAATGCAGTTCATTATTTTCAAAATCCAATTAAAAATTATACTTTCTAAGGAAATCAAGTCCAAGGAATAGAGGATCTCTTATGTCAGCTACATAGGCCATAGGCCATATGATGGTAACTGGCATTTCCAAATGTGATTGTCAAGATCATTTTTCTATATATTTTGACTTCGTCACCGGTCACAGTCTGGAGTTTAATTCAGGGCAGCGTCCAAATGATCTTCTCTTTAAAATTATGAGCTACCTCCGTTCTAACGATGGTTACGTTGGCTCCAGTATCCAGAATCATATGACAGGTGTTGTTGTTAACTTGATCATAAACATAAAGTCCATTCTCGCCACCACTAATCGAAGAAACATGAAATATTGCAAAGTGGGACTCTTTAATTTCTGGTAACCTCCGGCCCGCGAGATAGCCTTCTCTTAGTTTTTCTCCAGTGATCCTGAAACCGGGTTATTTTCGTTAGATTGTCGTATGGGGCAGTTCTCTTCACATGTCCGTCTCTTCCACAGCCCCAGCACTTTATCTTCGGATTCTTTACTTCTTTATTAACTTCAAGACTGCGCAACCTCCTTGTGATGTCTGCCAGATTTTTCTTTATTTCCCTCAGAGAAGCTTGGGAATCATCTAACGAGACCGCTCTGATCGTGTGACGGCCTTTACGGGAGTCGTGTTGGGCTGCTTCAATCTTTAATGCATATGACAATTCTGACCCGACGTCCTTGACATTGGCGAGTGTAAGGGTTACATACAAACGAAACGCTTTCAATTTCGATCACGTAAATTTTGCAAGTTTTTTTGCAAATTCTGTCGGCAGCAAAAGTAACAGAGCACTAGCGAAAATTCCTATGTAAAAAAAGAACACTTAATGCAGATTTGTTAAATAAATCCTTGTCGAATCCTGTTCTTAGTCAGTCAATGAACACGATTCGACAAGGATTTATTTAACAAAACAGTGTTAAGTGTGCTTTTTTCATATAGGAATTTTTGCTAGGGCTCGGATACTTTTGCTGCCGACTGCAGTCATACATTTGGAACGCCTGCAAACGGCTTTTCAACTGGAAGTGTTTCGTTTGTATGTACCCCTAAGTGCTTTTGAGTCTCTGGATCTCGTACGGCACCGATAAAGTACTGATGCGCCAAAACATCTCGAGTTTCAGCTTAACAGTTGGAGACAGCTAGGTGTGATAGTCTCTGAATATCCGATACCAGCTCTTGCAAACTTTCACCCGCTTTTTGGTAACGGGACTTTAAGTGGAGGCGACTATAGTCCTTAGATAGGCTGACCAGATCAAAGTACCTTTATAATAGAGAAAGCGTTAAAAATTGCTATAATTATCCAGTTATGGATGTATTTTTTCATTCCTACTAAATAAGGACTAAAAGTAAAGTATTATTGATTAATAATTTACTTTCTACAATTTTTTAAAACTTAGAAAAATGCCTTTAAAAAAAAAAAAAAAAAAAAAAAAAAAGTCCTCATTTGTCCCCAGAAAATGGGGACATTTGGTCAGCATATCCTTAGAACATTTTTCTCCAAAACGCAGCTCCAGTGCTCTGGTCAAGACCTCAAAGTTATGCCATTCTTCCTTCGAAATAGTTCTCAGTATATCGGCTGCATCGCCCCGTAATGTTGTTGATGGACTATCTTGGCAGTTGAGTCCCAGTCGTTAGCTTCAGCTACGATGGAAAACTGTGTCTTATATACCTGCCAGGAGGAACTGCCATCGTAGGTAGATAGTTTAATTGATTCTTGATTCTGTATTCTCTTACCTCTGCTTTCATCTTCCTGAGGCATGGAGGTTAACTTTTCTTCTACTTTTCTCTCAAGATCTTCCTCTATTCTCTTTAATTTTCTTTCTATCTCTGAAAACCTTCCTTTCAGCTTTTGATCAAAATTTTCTTGTACTTTCTCCTCGAAACACTGTTCTATCCTCGTAACACTCTCTTTTCCCTTCATAACATTTCCTTCTATCTTTATAGCTTTCTCTTCAAAATTCTCTTCTATCTTCATAACTTCCTCTTCAATTTCATCCATTCTATTTTCCATCACTGTTAATTTACCCTCTATTATTTCTTTTACTGTCGAAAGCTCTCTCTTCATCTCGTCTTGATTAGATTTATTTTCTTCACCCAAACTGTCCTTCATTTGTTTCATTTCTTCAGTTAATCCCGATTCCATCTTTTCCTGTGCTGATTTCATTTCTTCACCCAAAGTGTCTTTCATCTCTTTCATTTCTTCACTCAAACTACCTTTTATCTCTTTTTGCAATTCTTTCATTCTTTCCATCAATCCGGTTTCCATGTTTTCCTGTCCTGTTTTCATTTCCCTCGTCTGGGCAGCTAACCCTTCCAGAAGTTTCTTTATTTCTTGCTTCATACCTCTAATTATCACCATTCACAGACAACCCTACTCCTGACACCGGAAATGTTGCGTACTTTGGGGTTTGTGAGGCTGTCCGAGAATGAAAAGCGAATCTTACAGAAGCTGGAAACTTTATTTACAGAAAATTCTAGAAGACACCAAGTATCAACTTCATTTTAACCAGTAAACACAGCTTAGATAGCATCTGTCAGCAGCAAATTCACAGTAGAAACTGTATTAGAGCAACACACCGCAAGGCTATAATCCAAAGAGGCTCAGAGCTCTTTCAGTAACAATGAAAGCAGTCGGCGAAACTCAACTGAGACTGACTGCTCTGGCGTATTGGACCTTCTTTTATACACCTTTATCAAACCCAGAATGTTCTGGTGACTCGTAGAATATTGCAGCTAGACTTTCCATATTTGGTATGTCGATAATAAGGATTTTAATTTTTCTGAACAAACCAACTATATCATTGAAAAAGGCATCTAATAGAGTGTTTATGTAGCAACTTTGAAGAAAATCGTTAAAGCCGTTTTTTAGATACGGACTTGCGATCCCACTTCCGGTTTCCTATATTCCACTTCCGATTTTCCAATTTTCACCAAAATTTGGAAAAGTCATCTGTACAACAGCCATGCCTCAATTCTGAAGTTTCGTAGTTCTATCTTTATCGGAGATATGATAGCCAGAAGATTCCCCCCCCCCCTTTCACACACATACACTGACCAGTTTTCAAAAAGTGCATTTTTTGACTCAGAAGACCTTAAAACGTATAAATCAGGGGAAAACTTGATACCGAATTTTTGGACTGAATACAATACTTCCATTATCTACGGTAGTTGGGTAATGGAAGTAAAAGTATAGACGTCATGACACTATTGCATAAGCAATGTCATTGGCTAGAAATGTCCCAGCTATTGTTTAAATTTCAAAGTTGGCCAACAAGGTCTTATAGTATCGCTGTTCTCTAATGTAAATGCTTATTTAGTTTATTCTAGTAGATTTTTAATAAAACCGTAATAGCGTCTGCCTTTTCCTCTGTCAAATGTCTCCATAAAAATCTACCGCACGATACCGTCTGCAACGTCTGTAAGTGCACCTTTTATACTTTTAATTGGGAATCAATTTATTAATTAAAAGTGGTTAAGTATAGACGTTTTCGTAAGACTTTTTCTTTTACACTGCTAGGTGAAAAACCGAAGATTCTGCTGTTCCTTCATTGAATACGCTATAAGGCGCTAAAAAGTACCATGCAATTGCTAATGGATCTTTTTTTTTTTTTTTTTTTTGACAGGAAATTAAACTTAATAACATATTGTACCACTACATTTGGAGTGGGATTACTATCAATTACTCGAAAAATTGTGGGTGAAAAAACGCAACCGAAGGCAGCAGGGACCCGAAGCAAGTTTTTGAGCGATTTATATGGATTTGGTTTTTAAAGGTTTCACTTATAAAATAAAAAAATATATAATAATAATAATAATAACTTTTTCTATTCGCGTGATTTGCACTAAAAAGTATGAAAAGTTTAAAATGAAGTGTTTCCACCTAAATTTCATACTTTACTTTTAAAAAAATTAATTGTCGTGTGGAAAAACTCTTTCCACCCCTAGATTCAGAAAAAATGCCCCTTTCATTTGGTGTCGAATTTGTAACTAGCCACTTACTTTTTAAAGTAACTGAAAGGAATTAAAGTGAAGCTTTGCCGCTTACATTTCATACTTTAGTTAATTTAAAGAAAACTAATAGTCGTGTAGAAACACTGTTTGCACCCTTGGATTCAGAAAATTCGTTCCTTTCATTTGGTACCGAATTTGTAACGATAGAACTGATATTTCTAATTTATTTTCAACAGACTTGAGCAATTATAACGTAACATCCAATTAATATATACAAATAAAAATGTATTTTATAAGAAAAGTCTTAAAAAATTAATTAGATGAGAGCAACATTTTTTATTAACCCTTTTTTCATTTTTAACCTGGATTCGGTAGAAGGTTTATGACCCAGAATGTAAGCTAAAAAAAAGACGAACAAAATTAGTGATTCTTTTTACCATGTTTATATTAACAAGATTTCTTGATTGTTTGTCCAGTACAAATCTTGCAATCGATTTTCAAATAACTTCCCGACAAACTAGACATTTAAAACTTTTAGAATAGCTCAGATCACGCTGACAACGCAATTCCTCGAAGCCCGATTTTCGAATTTTTGATTAGTTTTCTTTTCATTAATGTAAATATGAAAATAATATTCTCCTATTTGCTTTAAAATTAGTCATTCAAATATTAACTATAATTTAATTGTTGCCCTCCCTTCAAGAAAAAAAAAAGAGTTAATTTTCTTTTGACGTAAAAATAAATATGTTTAATTAAACATGAACATTACAAATTTATAAAAAATTAAATTAGGCATCTCACAAAAATTGACGTCATTATAACTTTAAAATTTTTTTTACGCATTGATAAAGTACTAATGTAGTTTATGATGCTTCAATATGTTGTTCTTAAAGGATTATCATTTTTTTTTTTTTTTTTTTTTTTTTTTTTTTTAATCGCTTTGAACTCGCTTTCTTGTTTGTCTAGCACAAATCTCGCAATCGGATTTTAGCTAACGTTCCGACTAGCTGGACATTTGAAACTATAAGAATAGCTGAGAACACGATGACAATGCATTTGTAATTATTCTGGTAATGTGTCAGTTTTATATGATTCAACAGAAAATTTAAAAGCATGGTATATAAAAAGTTTTTTTTTAAATCTTAGAATTATTATTGTATGATTTTTTTTTCCAAATCACAAATTAAATTATTGAATGTAAAAGACAAAAGTGTTTAAAATGCAAAAGGATTTGTAATAATGTGCATGTGCAAAGTACATTCCATTTTCCAATTTATCATGCTATAGCTAATGGATTTTAACATGATGTTGTTTCTCAGATTATATATCATTAGATATGGATTTTTTTTTTTTTAAACTAAATTATGTAGACATTAATGCATATAAAACATTATTGATATAAATAAAATTTCTTATTGTCGGCTTTTTCATTCACCTGATTATCCGCGTTTGTAATGATCGATAGATGGCGCTTTCTCAGCTGCAGTTGTTAGTAAATTATAATAGCCACGTGTATTTATTATTGTTCTTTCTTGTTGTTCTATCATTGTTTCAGCGTGAAAGCTATCAGTGGTGTGAATTTCACCTTAGCCCACCAGAGGGCGAGCATTTCATTACAATCGCGAATTGCATATTTTAAGAGAATTAAAAGATTTTATTTTTATTAATTTACAGTTTGTTAAGAGCTAAATTTTGGCATGTTTCAAATTTCCATACTTACAAATTTGCTTTCCGCCCTTTCCTCTACATTGAAATATTTTGTTAACGAAGCCGGGGCAAATTGTAACATTAGAGAGCAAATTAAAACTAATTAAGAGCTAAATATTGGCACTTTCTAAATTTCGTTATTCGAAATAGGAGTCTCGGTGGGACTGGCGTAAAGTCCCCCCCCCTCATCCTCACCCCGCAATAAAACTGATATATCTCGATAACTAAACCAGAGCGAATTCTAATATTATACAGCAAATGAGTGCTAATTGAGAGCTAAAATTTGGCATATTTGAAATTTCGATATCTGCAATTTCGCTTTCCCCCCTTCCTTCCCCCCTTTCTTTTAAATTCAAATATCTCGTTAACGAAGCCGGAGCAAATTCTGATATTAGATAGCAAATTATAGCTAATTGAGAGCTAAATATTGGCACTACCGGAAATTTTTTAAATTGTAATAGGGAGTCGGGTGTTATAGCGTTAACTTAGCCCCCCCACCCCACCCCACAAAAAATCAGATATATCTCGATACCTAACCCAGAGCGAATTCTAATATTAGAGAGCAAATTAGAGCTAATTGAGAGCTAAATTTTGGCATATTTGAAATTTCGATATCTGTAATTTTGCTTTCCCCCCTTCCTTTAAATTGAAATATCTCGTTAACGAAGCCGGAGCAAATTCTAATATTAGAGAGCAAATTATAGCTAATTGAGAGCTAAATATTGGCACTACCGGAATTTTTTTAATTGTAATAGGGAGTCGGGTGCACCAGCGTTAACTTAGCTCCCCCACCCCCCACCCCACAAAAAAACTGATATATCTCGATACCTAACCCAGAGCGAATTCTAATGTTAGAGAGCAAATTAGAGCTAACTGAGAGCTAAATTTTGGCATATTTGAAATTTCGATATCTGTAATTTTGATTTCCCCCCTTCCTTTAAATTGAAATATCTCGTTAACGAAGCTGGAGCAAATTCTGATATTAGAGAGCAAATTATAGCTAATTGAGAGCTAAATATTGGCACTACCGGAATTTTTTTAATTTTAATAGGGAGTCGGGTGCACCAGCGTTAACTTAGCCCCCCCCCCCCCCCCCCCCCACAAAAAAAAGTGATATATCTCGATACCTAACCCAGAGCGAATTCTAATATTAGAGAGCAAATTAGAGCTAATTGAGAGCTAAAATTTGTCATATTTGAAATTTCGATATCTGCAATTTTGCTTTCCCCCCTTTCTTTTAAATTGAAATATGTTGTTAACTAAGCCAGAGCAAATTCTAATATTAGAGAGCAAATTACAGCTAATTGAGAGCTAAAATTTGTCATATTTGAAATTTTGATAACTGCAATTTTGCTTTCCCCCCTTCCTTCCCCCCTTTGCTTTAAATTGAAATATCTCGTTAACGAAGCCAGAGCAAATTTTGATATTAGAGAGCAAATTAGAGCTAATTGAGAGCTAAATAATGGCACCGGCGAAATTTTTTTTTATTTTTAATAGGGAGACAGGTGTACTAGCGTTAACTTAGCCCCCCACCCCAGAATAAAACTGATATATCTCGATACCTAACCCAGAACGAATTCTAATATTAGAGAGCAAATTAGAGCTAATTGAGAGCTAAATTTTGGCATATTCGAAATGTCGATATCTGTAATTTTGCTTTCCCCCCCTTCCTTCCCCCTTTCCTTTAAATTGAAATATCTTGTTAAGAAAGCCGGAGCAAATTCTGATATTAGAGAGCAATTTAGAGCTAATTGAGAGCTAAATATTGGCTTCGGCGAAATTTTTTTATTTTTAATAGGGAGACGGGTGTACTAGCGTTAACTTAGCCCTCCCACCCCACAATAAAACTGATATATCTCGATGCCTAACCCAGAACGAATTCTAATAGAGAGCAAATTAGAGCTAATTGAGAGCTAAAATTTGGCATATTTGAAATTTTGATATCTGCAATTTTGCTTTCCCCCCTTCCTCCCCCCCCCACTTTGCTTTAAATTGAAATATCTCGTTAACGAAGCCAGAGCAAATCCTGATATTAGAGAGCAAATTAGAGCTAATTGAGAGCTAAATATTGGCACCTACGAAATTTTTTTATTTTTAATAGGAAGGCGGGTGTACTAGTGTTAACTTACCCCCCTCACCCCACAATAAAACTGATATATCTTGATGCCTAACCCAGAACGAATTCTAATATTAGAGAGCAAATTAGAGCTAATTGAGAGCTAAATTTTGGCATATTCGAAATGTCGATATCTGCAATTTTGCTTTCCACCCTTCCTTTAAATTGAAATTTCTCGTTAAGAAAGCCGGAGCAAATTCTAATATTAGAGAGCAAATTAGAGCTAATTGAGAGCTAATTCCTGATGTACTTGAAATTTAAAATTTCGAAAATGGGGGGGCTAGCGTTAACTCCCCCCCCCACCTTTAAATTTGTTATATCTCGATTCCAAAACCAGAGCAAATTAGAGCTAATTGAGAGCTAATTCCTGATGTATTTGAAATTTAAAAACTCGAAAGTGGGGGGGGGGGGGGGCAAGTTAACGCATCTCCAATCAGAACTACTTTATTTTTTTATTTATTTATTTATTTATTTTTTATATTAAATACTCTGCAAGAGGGAACCTAAAATGTCGAAAGTTTTTAAATGTGTATATTTTTGTTATTATTATTTTGTTTCCTAATTACAATACATCTGTGCAATATCATTCATCTGAAATATGATACATAAACTTAAATAATTTAAACTTGCTTACTTTTTATTTTTAAACAATAAAAATTGTGATATAGAGTTTTTGTAATCTTTTAGCTAATATTGTATCATCTTAAATACTTCAGATATGATTATCTATTTTAATAGTTAATACTTTAATTTTTCCATCTCTATTTATTCTTAATAATTACAAAATTTCAATGTTTTTCTAGTAAATTTAATGCTTATTCAGAAATATGGTAAAAAATTTAAATGTATAATAGAGTTAATTAATTCGATCTCCTTTAAATTCTTTACTGAAATTTGATTTCGAGGAGTCAAATATTAAAGTTTTACTTTTCTTTTATGTTAACAGATGCCATTTTATTAAATGTATTTCTTTTAAGGTGGTTTTCAATAGTTTGAAATTTTAGTTAATTTTAACTCAACTTAATTATTTATAAGATTAAAAAAAAGGGGGGGGGGAGAATCTGTTTAAAATAAGAGAGAAAAATCTCTGTGTGTCTGACAGGTTCTAAATTAGAAATAATTTTTAAATGTCAATTTATTGTTGGATTCTTCATACATTGTTGAATTTTAAATTAATTTCTTTTAGGCATCCCCCCCCCCCCCACACACACACTTTTCTTTCGGAATGTAAGAAGGGACAAGTTTTTCCGATGCAGAGGTGAATTTTCACCATAGGAACCTTTTTGAATTAAAAAGAAAAAAGTCTAATTTTTTTTAAGTAACGGAGAAAGGAAGGGAGGGGCAGTATCATGAATCTTGAATACAATTACCAGGACGTCACCCCCTCGAAAATTGTCTCTCTTCTTACTTTATATAAATAAATCTGTACAGAATTATACACACACACACGTATATATATATATATATATATATACTTTTGTAGTGTATTGAATGAAAATTTAATTTAACACTTCCCAACATTGTTGAAAATTTTTTATCAATTTAGTTTATTTGTGAGTCTTCGCTCATCACCTCCCCCCCCCCCCGCTTTTGTTTGTATATATACAGAGTTGCTCTTACCGATATTGCTTCCATTATAATTTTAGTAAAGAAATCTTTGACTTTTTCAATAGAATAAAAATATTTACAAAATATATGTAATCTATAGAGATAGTAGATATATGTAAATTTACAAACAGTAGTGGAGAAAAGTAGGGCATCTTCAACTCTGAATATGTTTGAATTATCATAAATTTCTAATACATTATAAAGATTGAGTACAGAACTCTCCTAATAGCGTAGATATCATTTGCAATTTTTTTTTTCTTTTTTGCAGGGCTAATAAAATAATTTGATTTATATAACAAGGATGGAGCGCTGGCGCAGAATTTATACTGGTATTTGAAATTTCTATACCTATAATATCGTTGATTTACTAAGTAGAAAATTTTATTTCATTCATAGTGGTACGAGTTCTACCCCCGTGTTCTATCCCTGATATAATGGTTAACAGTTAGTACGTCTTTGAATTGTACTTTGATAAACTAAAACATAAACATACAGAAATTCATATATATTTTTGAAACTTGCAACATTATAATACTTGTGGAAAAAGTGTACACTTCCGTACATATTATATATAATATAACAGAACAATAAAAAATAATTCAAGTATAATATGAAAAGCGAACTTTAAGTATTTTTTATTTTTCAAAAATTTATAAATGTACGCTATACGTCCCTTTATTTTTCTAGATTAAAGCGAAGTGAAATGACGACCAAGAGTTGTGTGGTAATTTTTTTATAAGTGATTTTACGTGTTAAAACTAGAGCTAATCAATTGTATGTATTATTTTTTTTTATTCCCTTAAGAAAACTTAAATTCGGATTTTTTGCAATATTACTCATTTCACTTCTAGGACAGCATCTGAGAATTGCGAAATCGCTTTTGTCAACCGTATCTCTCCCCCCCCCCCCCCCACACACACCACCACCACCACCACCATCATGGAATTTGTCGAATATAGATATTAAGAATCATGAAAAACGGCAGTTTTTCGAGTGACGCAAGCGGAAGGACAAACTGAACGCTGCGAACTCATATATACGGCTAGTTTGACATCAAAGAGATTTGTAAAAGCCGACACTTAATATCTCAGCAAATATGCCATATTTTGTTCTGATCTTTCAAAATAGTCTTTTATCTTCGGTCTTAATCTATCTTGAAAATTTTACATTTCTACATGCAGTATGTTTTGAGATCTGAATCTCAATTTAAAGCCAAAAAGGGAAAATGTGTGGTGTAAGGATGTAATAGACTAAATTCATGAAAAAATATCTCTAAAACCGCACGAACGATTTTAATTTAATTAATATATGTTGTTAATGGGATCTTTCTGAATCTAGTAACGTTTTTTTTTTTTTTTAGGAAAACTCTTGTTTTTTGTAAAAGTTGCTTTGAAAATAGAACTATATTACTCCGCCAAAATGCATGCTTTTATTCGGCGAAAATGTCGTAATTCGGTTCTTACTTTCAAGGCACGTTGGTTGGCTGACCAACGTGAATGCAGTCAATGAATTATTTAAACTTTCCCTTTTTTTAACGCAAAAATACTTTATTAAATTTTTTATATATTTATTGTATATATACTAAGTCAAATTCACTTAAATATATTTTCTCTTCTGCTATGAAAAAGATATTTTTGATTTCAAAATTTCATATTTAGTCAAAAAAGTATTTAGATAACATTTTAAATAAGGAAGTATCTTGTAATTTTAGATATTCCATTTTATCATAATAATGATGAATTTACAATTTTTTAAAGCAAAAATTTTTTAATCATTTATAAACATCGATTTTATAGTAGCTCAATGACTTGCGATTCCTATTCATGTATCCTTCCGCACAGGGTATGAAAAAAAAAACAGCAAATGGAGTTTTGGCGCCATCTTTTGTTTTTAATTTAAATTAAAACATACACTTTTGCAAATATATATATATATAAATTTCTTTTAAAAATTAAAAATCTCTTTTTAAAATACAGTTAGAGTTTATTCATATATTTACTTTTCAGACTTTAAAATGATACATATTTTAAATATTAGCATAATCAAACTAAGTTTTTTATTATTATTTAAAGCTATAATGGCTAGGGAATGAAAGAGGGGATAAATAACACTGTATATTTAAAAAAAAAAAAAAAAAAAAAAACTATGAAAATATAATTAAAATTCATGAAAAATGTGTCAAATAGCAATTATTGAAAAACACGTCAAAATAAATAAATAAGATCTTTACTTTGAAACCCATAATAATTTATTTAAAAAATATAATTCTTTCTTTCTTTCTTTTTTTTTTTTTTTAATTAATTAATTTCTGCATGAAAAATTCCATTTCATAAATATATTTAAAACTACAATAAACAAAAAACCCTCCTTTAATTTTAAATAATTATTTCTACATGTTTCTAAGCAATTAATTTTTTTTTTTTTTGAGAAAAATAGCTTAAATATTGGAATGTATATGGTTTTATCATGAGGGTAATAATTTGGCCATCTAGTGGCGCCATCTCGTAGCTTATATTAAAACCATATACATTCCTATATTTAACTTATTTTTCTTTAAAAAAAAAAAAAGACACTTTTAATTGCTTAGAAACATGTAGAAATAATTATTTAAAATTAAAGGAGGATTTTTTTGCTTATTGTAGTTGTAAATATATTTATGAAATGGAATTTTTCATGCAGAAATTAATTAATTAAAAAAAAAAGAAAGAAAGAAAGAGAGAATTATATTTTAAAATAAATTATTATGGGTTTCAAAGTAAAGATGTCATTTATTTATTTTGACGTGTTTTTCAATAATTGCTATTTGACACATTTTTCATAAATTTTAATTCTGTGTTTTTTTTTTTTTTTTTTTTTTTTTTTTAATATACAGCGTAATTATCCCCTCTTTCATCCCCTAGCCATTGCTGCTTTAAATAATAATAAAAAATTAGTTTGATTATGTTAATATTTTAAATATGTATCATTTTAAAGTCTGAAAAGTAAATTTATGAATAAACTGTAACTGTATTTTAAAAAGAGATTTTTAATTTTTAAAAAGAAATATATATATAACTTGTATTTTCCATAAAACTTAAGCTTAACTTGTATTTTACTTAACTTGTATTAATTTTAGCTAACTTGTATTTTCTATAATTTTTTTTCTCCAAATGATTTTATCTTACTTTTAAAATTATAGAAATGTAGAGCTTAATTTATATTTTGTCTATTTTTTTCCACCAAATATTTTTATGAAATAATTGTTACCTGCACTTTTGACGAAAATTTAAATTGTGAATATTGGAGCTTAGCCTCAAAAGGGAAAAGAAAATAAATAAATTTCCATTTTTAACATTAACTTGATTTTTTTTAAATTGTTTAATTTGCATTTGTAATTCTGTAAAAAGAAACTTGCAAAATGTAAATTACATAATTCTAACTTAAATTTGAAATTTCTCACTTATTATTTTAAAGAGTTTGAGAATCCCACTCAATATTTTTTTCTAGTGTGAAGCTTCTCCATTTTGTTTCCAAGTGGCAGGTTACTTGAAAATTTGTCAGCATGATAACGTTTGAAATACTGAATTAATTCAAACTAAATCTGTAGTGTGGATTTATCTCAGAAATGAATTTGTTATGTTCATTGCCAACTTAATCTACCCTCTTGTTTCCCTGTGCCAGCCCACTGAAAATTTCAAATTTACATTAGAAAGGTTCTATGAACAGATTTGCTTAAAACTCCATATATACAAGCCTTCATTAAGAAATCCACCAAATCCATTAATAAATTGTAGAATTGAAAAATTGTACAATTGTACAATTTTGACAAAAAAAAAAAAAAAAAAAAAAATGGTGGCAACTTCAAAAAAAAAAGATAAATCAGTTCACCCTTCCTAGGAGCCAGAAGGACTTGTTTTAATTTTTTTGATGAATAACCCCTAAAAAGTAATGATATCAGTACAAAAAACCCTTAACGGGTTAAAAGTTTGTGACGCCGCTACTTTATGGTTATAAGAATTTGAAATATGAGTCTTAAAAATAATGATATCAAATTTTAAGTGACGCTTTGCAATTAGTTAAAATATACATAGATTTTCTTATTTGAAAATTTACTTTCTACTTTTATTTATATTTATAATGCAAACGTAATATTTTAGCTTCAAGATCAGACAGATATATAAAATACACTCACTGATGCTTTTTCATTCACATTTCAAATTCAAAATAACAGTTTTAAAAGGAATGATATAAAAATTCCAGTGGCGCTTCGGTGTTATTTTAAAAGATTTGTTTTTAAGATTCCATTAAGATTACTTTTGTTTTGTCTAATAAAGTATATTTACACATTGAAACAGTGCTTTTAATTTTCAAATATACTGCCAAATAATTATACTTTCACTGAGTTTGCATTATAAATTAAAATTATTTATTTCAATAAATTGATTTATCTTTTGCGTCACGCTATCCAAAACTGCAAGTAAAATCTGTGTAAATAATTTCTTTACGTCACACTACCTCTTTGCGCAAATTTTCACTCAGCTGGATCCTATGATACTATGTTTTGGATAGCGTGACGCAAAAGATAAATCAATTTATTGAAATAAATAATTTTAATTTATAATGCAAACTCAGTGAAAGTATAATTATTTGGCAGTATATTTGAAAATTAAAAGCACTGTTTCAATGTGTAAATATACTTTATTAGACAAAACAAAAGTAATCTTAATGGAATCTAAAAACAAATTTTTTAAAATAACACCGAAGCGCCACTGGAATTTTTATATCATTCCTTTTAAAACTGTTATTTTGAATTTGAAATGCGAATGAAAAAGCATCAGTGAGTGTATTTTATATATCTGTCTGATCTTGAAGCTAAAAATATTACGTTTGCATTATAAATATAAATAAAAGTAGAAAGTAAATTTTCAAATAAGAAAATCTATGTATATTTTAACTAATTGCAAAGAGTCACTTAAAATTTGATATCATTATTTTTAAGACTCATATTTCAAATTGAAATTCTTATAACCATAAAGTAGCGGCGTCACAAATTTTTAACCCGTTAAGGGTTTTTTGTACTGATCACGTATACATGTATTTTTCTACATACCCTATCTAAAAAAGGAGATTGGAGGGGGGAGGGGAGAATTACTGAGGTATGCATTCAATTCGTTTTCTTCAAGATGAAGTGTTTTTTCTTATGTGTACTTATAGATGCTGATTAAGAAAAAATCATTCAAAAATTCTCATTAGGTACAGTTTTGATAGAAAATGTTATCTTTGGATAGAAATGAGCTTAAAGTTCCACTTTTTTCAACTTCCATCTTAGTAATTTCCTGAGAAACCTAAATGATGTGAGTGAATATAAAGAGAGCCATTTCATCGAAACATCAAATAAATGGAAAGGAGTTATCAGGGGTGATAAAATGTTAACATCGTAGCAGATTATAGTTAGATGCTGCATGAAAACCTCCCCCCTTTCCCCTCAAAGACCTCAAACTGTGCATAAGAGAAAAACCTCTAAACGGAGCTTCCATGTAAAATAACACATTTTAAAGCTAGCCTATTTTAATATATTTTATACATAGTTTCAAATTTATTATATCCTCTGTGTCCTGTGTTAGTTCTTCCGATCTTCATCCTTACTTTGTGAAAATAAATTTCTTTAAGTTATAGGAAGAAAAAAAAAAAAAAAACAATTATTTCTGTATTCTCTATATCGAAACATTTTAGACACACTCAAAGCAGTGTGTGTGTGGGGGGGGGGGGGGGGGAGAAATGAAAGATTAAATTTTGCCTACCTGTATTATCTATCGAAATCTGTCACAAGCTCTCAGATAATTTACCTGTGCATCTGGAATATAAGCATCAGATATAAATTTGCAAAACTTCTTACTACGGAGAGTAAAAAACTAAGTATATTAAAAAAAATCCCTTTTCGGCAAGCTTAAAGGCAAAGGTAGATTCCTTTACATTGTATGGAATTATAATTTCAACTTGCAATTATAACATTAACGTAAGTTAACATTGGACCATTTGGATACAACTAAATTTCAATGTTAATTTGTTAAGCATTTATTAAATTGTATGATTTGGCGAGATTTTGGTGACAAAATTTGCGACTTAGCAATAAAATTTGTGATTTGGCGGCAAAATTTGATAGCTGACGACGAAATTTTTGACTTAGCGGTGGAATTCGTTATTTGACGGCAAAATATGGCGAGTTTGGCGATGGAGAATGCCAGCTTTGGCGTCATTATATTTTCTTCCCACGTGAAAACCTCTTATCTCTTCACAGACCAATACCTTGTTTCTCCAAGATAAAAAGTTAAAGGAAGCTGCAACATATTACTCTCAATTTCAACCGTAAATTTTAAATTCTTGCCTAAACCGGCGTTCTAAATTAGTTACCACCAACGATATTTTTATTAACACTAACTTATTGTTTTAATTTTATATTTTTAAATGATTAGTTAATGCAGTTATCATGTTTTTTATTTTTTCAATGATCTTTTTTATTATCGTTTACATGTGACGTAAGCATCAGATTATAAATTTAAGCAATTAAATCTACTTGCAAACCCATGCGAAATTCTCGCATTTTATTTCTTTTCTTATCTAATTTATTCCTTCCATCATCTAATTTAAATTTTAATTCAACAAAATCCAAATTATTATTAGAACCAAATTAATATTGTGCAATAATGAAACCAAAATCATTTAAAGAAAGGTTTCAAAATAAAATTAATATCTGACGATCTGGTTTTCATACTTCCCTAATCAGTACAGTTTTAGTATAGAACCCCCATGGCGACATATAAAATTTTGACGCCATGTTGATGATTTGCTTATTGGTATGCCTTTATTTATTATTTGACATGCCTTTTTATTTATTATTTATTTATTTATTTTTATATAATTTTATTTAAAATAATCTAGTACCTATTTTTATTATACTATTTACTATTGCATTTTCTAGTCAACTTATGGCAATAGTTCAATTCTGTTTATATCTTTAAAGTATTGCTAGGTTTGTTTAAAACACGGCCGTACTAGATCCCTCTGCTAGGAGTGAGATAGGAGTGATCTATAGTTTATTCAACGAAAGAAGAGAACGAAACTAAATAAAAGGGTTGCACAAAAATAGCCAAGAAGGTTCACTTTCAGCCGAAATCCCCAATTTGGAGAATTTAATTTTTTTTCACACTTTCTGTTTGGCACTCCTGGCAGAATGCCAGGTTTTTCACCGCAAGTTTATTTAACGAAAGAAGAGAACGAAACTAAATAAAAGGGTTGCACAAAAATATCTAAGAAGGTTCACTTTCAGCCGAAATCCCCAATTTGGAGAATTTAATTTTTTTTTCACACTTTCTGTTTGGCACTCCTGGCAGAATGCCAGGTTTTTCACCGCAGCCAAACCGCACGTGCGTTTATTTAGTTTCGTTCTCTCGATAGAATGAATGGACTATAGTAGGGCCGCGCTTTAAAAGGACGCATGCAAAGATTGTAAATATGCAATTTCTAAAACTATATAAATTTTTTCTACAAAGTGATCTTATCAGATAAATGTCATTTTTCTAATGAAACCATTGAACTAAATCCGCGTGCAAATATTTATAACAAATATTAATATTTATATATTGCAAATGTATAAATATTACTTTTTTATCCTCGCGTATTTCATTAATTACTTTACAATCGTATCGTTTTAACAAAATATAATCGTAACTGGAGCACGTAAGAGAAATATTATAAAGATAGAAAAAGTCGGCTTCATCACAATTGACGAAAAATCACTTTTTAACTTGTAACTTTTAAACAATTGATGCTATCGAAAAAGTGTAAATGCAAAAATTGTTCTTTAGGGTAAGGCGGTAATTCGTCTGATTTGAAATATTTTCCTATTTTCAATATTAAAGAAATTATGGGCAAATGAAAATTTCCACCCCCCACCATTTCCACCCCCTTTGTGCTGGATACTCCATCTACGAACTCGTCCGAGATTTTTACTGTCCTAACAAAATATCCCGAGCTGGTTAAATTTAAATAAAAATTACTCCAATTATCGTATTCACAACTTAACATGGGAAAAAGCGTTATACATATATATATAGGTTGCTGAGTATTGTAAAGGAATTAAATTATTTATTATACCTACATATATATATATATATATAAACTTTTGAACGGAGGGTGGTTTTGGGTTCTAGGGGTCATGATCGGTGAAGATATGAAGAAATTTTCCAGAAGTCGTGTCATGAGAACCATTGCAATAGGTAAGATTCCTCCTATAAGGAATCTACCTAAAAAAGAGCATTATGCGATAGTTATTTTTTGATAAGTTGCATCTAGCAGAATTTTACTTCGACGGTTCGCATACTGATTCAGGCATACATGTTCTTAGAGGTTCGAAATCCACTTTAAGCCGCAGATCTAATAAACCTTAATGAGCAAAAAATAACCCAGAACAATTGGAAGCCACTATGGCTTCAGATTAACAGTTTTGGGCTATCCTACGTAAAAATAGCAATGGTACCATGATAAAAGATTTGTATCTCATGTTTTTATTCTAAGACGTAGTATCTTTAAAATACACCACCGTAGATACATTAGAAAAAAAAGTGGGGGGGGGGGGCAGGGGGTGACTTAAAAAATACATTTGATGTTTGCAATTTGTGACATCACATCTTTTAAAATTTTACCTTCAAAATCTTCATGGTCTATGAATTATATTATTTTGTGCTACCTGTATTATTTATGGAGAAGGGGGAGGCACGAAATTAAATAAATAAATAAATAAAATCAATCATACTTGACTTATATATATCATGGACACCGAAATTATTTCTAAGATAGTGTATTGACAATAATCTGCTATTTTTTATAGTGTTTAAAAAAATATATATATTTTGTATTCGTGTGCGTTATTTCAATTGTGATTAAAGCTCATCCATAAATGCAGGGATGGAACATGGGAGCTGAACTCATACCACTATCAATGTAACAAAATTTTCTACTTCTTAAATCAACGATATTACAGGTATAAAAATTCCTTAAACAAATACCGGTATGAATTCTGCCCCCGTGTTCCATACCTGTAAATGATATGACCTGTAAATTTGACCATACAAACTAACACTTGCAGGCAGATTCAACCTGGTATATTGAATTCAAAACTGAGGTCAATTACTATGTGAAATACAGATATTATTAGTAAAAGTAAATTCTTTATTATAGCTATAATTTCAATTATTTAAAAATAAATAGAAACACATACTTTTTTTTTTTTTTTTTTTTTTTTTGGTATATGATGTCAATTTCACAAAATATTCTTTTACATTCATTTTCACATGAAAATATATATTGCCTCAAAACCATGATGTCATTTCCCACAGGTTTGATAAAATCCTAAAATGTGATTGTTGTAATTAAATTACACATTTAGATATATATAGATACAGAAATGATTTTTCATTTAAGCATATAGCTATTTGTGTATAAATATTTTTGTGGTAGAATAATGGAAAGTAATTATTAATCTGTATATAAATATTTTGATTAAAAAAAAAAAAAGTTGTTTGCTTTAAAAAAAAAGAATAAGATAAATTTATAAGTGCTGCTTGTAAAATTGAAGGAGAAGGGAAAAAAATGAGATAGGGATCTCTTAGACTAGCTGGCTGCCCAGTGACATTATAGAACAAAGATGGAAAGAGGAAAATTTATAGGACTCAGAAAACTTGAATGGAGCATCGCAAAAACAACTCCAGGCTAGGAAACGACAGGCCACCCGCACGCCGCTCACACAGTTTCTCCCTTCAGCCCTCGACTTAAGAAGAGCATTTTTTTTAGAAGTGCGAGGAAGGCTTCGGGGTCAACTTTTCGGCGAGACGGTGATGGAATCTCCTGGTGGTGCAATATCCCGGTAGCTCTCCAGATATACTGCTTCCTCCCGCATCAACGGTCCTTGAATTTTAATCTCAAGATATGAAAAATAGGAGCAACCCGAAGAGCCCAAAACACCTATGATTCATCTTTAAACAGAATCTATCGAATGGAGCCTCCAAATGTATTCCTATTCCAGGATCTCTAAGTGCCCTAGAATTGTTAAATAGAAGTCCTCTATGATTTGCTTGAAGAAAGAAGTAGAAATATCCTACTGCCGTTTACGATGGAATAACCTCTATAATGCTCATCTGGGTGAGTCAAATTTTAATAAAAAGAAAATATTTAATTGTATCTATCCCCATTTATTCTATTATTTAGTCATGTCTGAGTACTACCTAAAGTAATGTTGAGTAAAATTAAACTTGAATTGAATAAAATATTAGTTTTGTAGAAGAGACCAAAATATTTAATAAAATGCATTATTAATGAAATTCTTTGTATATCTATTAATTAAGGAATTATGTATTTTGGAAAATTTATTTTAATTTGAAGTTATATCCTTAATAAATAGATAAGTTTTATGACCCATTAAAAATATTTACAGAACTTGGGTATAATTTAAATGAAGAGAACGCAATGTACTATACAGTTTGGAGAATGCCTTAGATTAACAATTTCTCTCCAACACTGTAATTCAACCAAAAAGCGATTTGGTGCCTATCCAGTTGAGGTCATAAAATGATATAATAAAAAGAAAAAAATAAATAAAATAAGATAAACTAATTTAGGAAAACTTTAAGGTGGACTCAGACAAAATAATAATATAAAAATATACTAAGCAGTTGCTTAAATAAAATTGGATAGATATAAATAAAGGAAATCATAGCATTATAATGTTATTGTATTTGTATATGAATAACTGATAACAAATATATATAATGAATAAATATTTACAGAACTTGGGTATAATTTAAATGAAGAGAACGCAATGTACTATACAGTTTGGAGAATGCCTTAGATTAACAATTTCTCTCCAACAGTGATAAATTATTTAGAATTTATCAAATCGTAATCTTTAATAATTATCATTTTAAGATATGAAAAAATCTTAATATGATGCCAATTTCACAATGTTTTTTCATATTCATTTTCTACATGTGAAAATATACATATTGTCTTTACCATGACATCACTTTCACAGGTTTTGGAAAATATAAAATAATTCAAAAGCAAAATTCAAAATCAGGTTTCATATACAAAGAAACTTTTCTGTCTGTGCTTCATAGCTGCCATGCAGTTTGGTAAATCACACACATGGCAAGAACTAAGAATAGTGCTATCTCAGGACTAAACCATTCAAGATCATCTCTCTCCAAGGCCATTGCTAGAAAAAAAATGTCAGAGGAGGGTTCAGGCTTTAGAACATAATAAGGAGTGTTAAAAATAAAGAATAACTCTATAATTTTCGGCAATCTATAGAATTTCAAAGGTGCCCCCCCCCCCTTGGGTATGGCATTGCCCTTTACAAAATTCATAAAGAAGAAATCTGTAAAAATTAAAAAAAATTATAATAAAAATTTGTAAATTAATTTGGTTTGAATCTATTAATATATACATTATTATTGTTACATTCTAAAAATTTATTATAATAATTTTAATTACTTTTTTGTAATTGCTTCTACTTTAGTTAAATGTTTTAGACATAATTAGACAGTTTATTACAGATCCATGAAATAAACTTGCTAGATTGTGAAATATCAGTCCTCAAACAGAAAAAATACCGAATCAGATCTTGTAATGATACACATGCATACAAAATTTAGTTGATCTCAGCCCCCCCCCCCCCCTTTCTATACAACAATATGACAAAACAAACTGACTTGAATACACACAGGTAATTTTAATGTAAGTAGAAAGGCTATAAGCCAGGGAAGGGAGGGGTATTTTTGAAGATTTGTGAAAATTTTGAGTTATATGTCATTTTGAATACTCAATATTCTGCTTTAAAGCTTCACCCCCCCCCCAAACATTTTTTCTAGCTGCAGCCTGGCTTGCTAGTTTATATTATAATAAGTTTAAAATGTTCCTAAATTCTTATTAATCTGGTGTCCACTTACACTGATTCAGAGTTTTGAAATTCCTATGCTTTAAATAATAAATATGCTTTATTATCTTTAAAATATGAACTTAAGAAAAAAAAATTAAATCTTCATATACATATTCCTTATTTATTTAAAAAATTCTTATATTAAAATAAAATTACTGTATATACTTATATTTAAAACACACGCGACATTTATTCATAAGTTTTTAAATGTAAATATTATCAGGATCATTATTTGAAACGATTATCTACAATATTTTATTGAGGTTTCAATAATAAATCCGTTAATCTTGGAATTTTCTAAATAATTACGTGATTAAAAAGTAACAACGTTTGTTGCTGTCAGAAAAAAAAAAAAAAAATTCCAAAGTGCAGCAAGCTATAACAAAGATTCAGAATTAAAGAAGTTTCAGAAAAATTATCAAAGCAAATTAAGCTATCTCTCTTAGCACAGGCAGCACGTATTAAAAATTCTTAATCCGCGACATGCATACATCAACCGGATTTCCACATTCCACAGTTAGTTTCCAAGTTCGCTTCGCTGTAGACACGGATTAGGAGACCAGGATAGAACACTAGATAGGGCAGCGAGCGCGAAAATAGAAGCTTTCCTTTCCGCATTAATTCAGCTGACCAGAGTAAGCGATCCGATCGCCGCCTGGTGTAGTATCTTTGAAACTTATCGGAAGAAAGGGAAAGCCCGCCCCTTAGGCTTCAGTCATCCAACGAACGAACAGCCAGAAATGTAAAAACGCACTGATTGGTGGATTCTCGAGATTGGTCGCCCTCTATATGAAAGATGAAAATTACTACCTTCCCGTAACGTTAGTAATATATCCTGTAGAATCTCCTAATCCGTGGCTGTAGAAGACAGAAGACATGCAAGTCAATCCATCATACACCCCCGTGTGAAAATAATAGATTAGTCAGTCTCACGCATGCCCAAGGAGGCCTAATAGCATTCTTTCATAGAGAGCCGATTTGAGAAAGACGCGCTAGTCAACATTTGTGTACATTGCATTAGATAATTAGAATAAACCCAGTTTAAACTTTTAAAAAATATAATAAATAAATGATTTTTGGTTTCAGCTACAACATCATAAATAATGATTTTAAATAATTATAAGATAAAAAAAACTTTTTATAAACCATTTTTTTAAATTTTCTGTTGAATCATAGCTATAGAACTAACTACTTTAACACTTTATCAATGTGTATTGTTACGAAATTGTAAATAATTGTATTTATTTTTGTATAAGTTCTTTCAAAGAGGCTTAGTAAGTTGATAAAATGTTAATTTTCTGCATTTCCAGTTCTTTTTCGCGTTAAAATAGCTTAATTTTCCCTTTAAAACGCATTAAAAAGCTCCAATAGCCAGGTAATGGATTTCGCGACTTTTGGCGAGAAAATCCTTATTATCGATATTCCAAAGATGGACGTTCTAATGTGATTGGTTAAAGAGTTACGAGAAATTTGAATAAAAAAAAAAAAAAAAAAAAGTTGGTTTTAAAAATAAAATATTAATCCTTTCAGAACAACATATATTTGCATCATGAACTACATTAGCACTTTATCAATGTGTAGAAAATCTTTAAAGTGATAATGACGTTAATTTTTGCCATATGCATAATTTAACTTTTTACAGTTTTTTAATGCTCACGTTTAATTAAATGTAATTATTTTTATGTCGAAAAAAAATGAACTCGTAAATTTTTTTGGCAACAATTAAATTATAGCTCATATTTTAATGACTATTTTTATTGCTATTAGAAGCTTGTTATTTTCATATTTTAATTAATTAAAAGAAAACTATTCGAAAATCTGACTTCGAAGTTTTGTGTTGTCACCGGGTTCTGAACTACTGTGAAAGTTTCAAATGTCTAGTAGCTAGTAGGGAAGTTAGTTAAAAATAGATTGCAAGATTTGTACCGGACAAACAAACACACAAACAAACGAGAATAGAAAACATGGTAAAAATTAGTAGGTGATATGTTATGCTGAAATTGTTTCACTTGTATGTGATTATATTTCCCATGTAATACTGATATATTATTTCTACCATAATTAGTAATTTGTGGCAACACATAGTTTTATGTAAGTATTGGCAACAGTAGTTAATAGTTGTTGTCGTTTGTTTTGTAAGCAGCGTGTGTCGCAGTATGTAAATTATTACTTTCTTTCTTTAATTAATACATAATTCACCGATATGAATATACTTGTGCAGCTTTATTTATTCCACTAAAGCATAAAACTTCAACATGTTAGAAGCTTAATAAATATCAAGAAAAAAGTAACAGATTCTCCTTAGAACTATTTTCTTTTTCTGTCTCATGTCCAGTACATGAGATTAAAATTCTAAAAATTTTGAGAGATTTCAATTGTATACATTTTATTGTGCTATTAAAATGTATTTTTAATTATAAAGTCTATGGAATGTCATTAATATGAAAATGTAATTTTACACAAACTTAAGTAATTTGAACTAATTAATTGCTAATTTCTTTAAACCCAGAAATATTAAAACAGTAAAGTTGATATGTAAGACTATTAATAATCTTTTACATAATATTGTCTGTCGTATCATCTCTTAAATTCTCATTTAAAATTACTAATTTTATATGAAGGATACAAGTAAAGAGTGCGTGTTAGGTTTTTTTAAGGAAGAAAATATGACCTTACTGCAGTTTTACTTGAAACTAGAGCTGGACGATATCAGAAATTAAATATCGCGATATATCACCAAGTTGATATCGATATTAATGATATATTGCGATATTTCTTTCAAGAAAAGGAAAATAGACATTTGCTACTTTTTAAAGACAAATAAACACCAATTTTAATGTATACAAGCATGGACTATTTTCTATATATTTTCTGGTATATTACTTCCATAACTTTTTCATAAAAAAGAAAAATAATAATTATAATAATTAAAACAAAAAACTGCATAAAGAGTGAATCAATGTTTTGTGTTTATTTTAATATATATCACTGCTTTTAAGTATACACTGAGAAAAAGAATATACCACCTTCCTCTAGAATGAATAGGTGGCCATTTTCTAAGTCTTTTAACTAGAAATATGGATTACCGAGCTATGCACATAAGGCACGCCAATAAACAGAATAGACGAAATGATCGAGAATTTCTAGTTTACACATTTCTAGATGGTGAAACAATATTCTGAATATTCCGAATATTCTTAATCTTTTGTATTGCGAGAAATTCTCGCTTATTTTCTAGAATTGGGTCATAAACCAAGGTTATAGTTGCAGAAATCCGCCTCTTGTAGTCTCGATTATTTACAGAGATTTTTAAATAACTTTGACCTCGATAATATAGGCAAACGCTGAAGAACTCTAGTAGGGCTTCTAGAACTCGCTTTCCAAGGGGACTAGAATTTAAAGAATGACATGGAACTATTTTTTCTTTAGCCACAATTTAGATTCTAGATGTCAGTTACAGAATTTTTTCATAGTGTGCTTGAGTATAATTTGTCCTCCATTCTTCCGATTTTCAGCTTTAATTATTTTAAAATAACATTTTAACAGAGTTAATATGTGATATGGGTTTTATTTACACATTATATCATAAAAATTCATAATTATAATAAAGATAAAAGCTTAACAAAAATGACACTATCTTAGAATGTAGATGATTAATAAAATTTTTCGCAGAAATCATCTCTATAATATATATAAATCAATATCAATGATTCACTTAAATGCAGAGTTTTTTAAATAAATATTAGTATGCGTTCTGCGCCGAATTTCCACCCCTAAGTATAAATAAAGCTTATTTACTAGTAGTCATGACAGTCATTGATGGCTATAATTAAAATAAGGAATATGGCTATGATTAAAATAATTTCAGTGAATAAGAAATGCACAGTGTATATATATTGTTACGTACTTGGGGGTTCGTGAGTTGTCCGAGAATGAAAGGCCAAACTTACAAAATTCAGTAATTTATTCACAGAAAGTTCCAGAAAAATACAGGTCTATAAACCAAGTATCAGCTTCAATTGAACCAGTAACCACAGCTTAAACAACAGCTGTCAATAGCAAATCAACAGTACAAACTGTATAGCAATAACACTTGAAGCAAGTCTCTTTCAAAGAGGCTCAAAACAATGCAAGCATTAGCGGAAGCTGAATGAGAACTGAACTGACTGACTAGCCTTGGCGAAGAAAACAGCCTTATATACCCCTGTAGAAAAGTGTGGAATGTTCCGGAAATTTCGTATTTGGTATATCCCTTATAAGGAGCTTCCATATTTGGTATATCATTTATAAGGATTTTCTCGCCAAGGTCGCCAAACAAATCGCCAAGGTGGGAAAAGTCGCCAAATTTGGCGCCAAATGCATTACCTGCCTTATTGGGGCTTTTTAACGCGTTTTTAAGGAAAATTAAGGCTATTTCAAAGCTAAAACGACTAGAAATGCACAAAATTAGCACTTTATCAACTTACTAAGCCTCTTTAAAAGAATTTATACAAAAATAAACACAATTATTTACAATTTTGTAACACAGCCCCCCTCCCAAGGACTGCACGTCCCGGGCAGTGCAACCCTTGGTCAAGAGGCGAAACTAACCAAATTTACACAACCTAAAATACAAAAACTAAGTTGCATATAACGACAAAATAGAAACAAAAATCAAGTGAGAAATATTTACAAAATTCACAAATATGTACAAGTATTTATGTACAAATATTTACATTACGCATGCGCAAATTTTACCAGTATTTACATTTTAAATTTTAATATTACCATTAATGGTGGTACTTGGCTAGCCTGTTATAGTGCACCACCTTCGGTTTTGATGAAGGTGTTTTAGTGATCTGCACCACTACATCATTCAGCCTTTTTAAGACTGTGTATGGTCCGTCCCAGTTGCACTGTAACTTGGGAGAGAGTCCATTGCGTCGAACAGGATTCCACAACCAGACCTTCTCTCCTTCCTGGAACTCATGTTGTGTAACCTTTAGATCGTACCTTGTCTTCATTTTCTCCGTTGCAATGTGAATCCGCTCCCGGGCAAAGTTGTGTACGTCCTCAAATCGTGCCTGGAGATCTTGGATGTACTCCTCGGGCGATGAAGGCGCATCGGGTGGACAACCAAACAGGAGATCACAAGGGAGACGAAGTTCACGTCCAAACAGCATCTGGGCTGGAGTATAACCGGTGGTTTCATGGACAGCACTTCGATAAGCCAGCAGGAACAATGGCAACTTCAAGTCCCAATCTTGCTGGTTCCTTGATACTAGAAGAGAGAGGTTATTCAGGATGGTACGGTTGAACCTCTTGACCATGCCGTCCGACTGGGGATGTAAGGGTGTTGTCTGGGTTTTGTCTATGCCGAGTAGTTGACACAGTCCTTTGAAAACAGCAGAGGTAAAGTTCATACCTTGGTCGGTATGAAGTTGTAGGGGCGTGCCGTATCTTGACACCCATTGCTGCACTAGGACCTCCGCAACTGTGCATGCCTCTTGATCGGGAATAGGATATGCCTCAGGCCACTTGGTGAAATAATCCATCACGACGAGGATGTATTTATTTCCACTGGAGGTCTGTGGAAAAGGACCCATGATGTCGAGTGCAATCCGTTCAAATGGTGCTCCCACGTTATACCGTTGCAGTCTTCCTCGACTTCGTTTCTGCGGGCCTTTACGTGCCACACAAGCATCACAGGATTTACACCATTTCTCCACATCCTCCCTTGCCTTGCACCAGTAGAAGCGTTCTCGAACTTTCTGCAGAGTCTTCATTACCCCAAAATGGCCTCCGGTAGAGCTACTATGCAGTTGTTCTAAAACATCTGGAATTTTGGATCTTGGTAATACAATTTGCCATCTGAAGCTTTTCCCATCATCAGATTCCCACTTTCTGTATAATACGCCATTTCTGATATGAAGATAGTCCCAAAGTGCCCAATAACTTTTCGTAATGGGACTAAATCTGGAAATGTCCTTCCAGGTAGGTCTGTTGCTGGTCGTCTCCTTCAGCTGTAATATTGGCTTTATGTCAGGATCTTCCAACTGGGCTTGTCTAAGTTCTTCGTCACTCCATGGATTGGGATCTTGTTCTGATGGTGTTGAGACAATAACTTGGCGAGCAACTGGCTGTATTCTTTGGGGTCTATCCTCAGCTTTAGAGCTGTATTTATGATCTTCACATGGAGGCTTCCGAAAGAAGGCATCTGGATTTTCCCGAAGAGCTCCTTCTGGGTGGCATACTTCAGAGACATTTTTGGTTGCTTCTATAGGTGTTCTTACTGGGTAGCTTCGTTTGATATGCCCGTCTTTTCCACAGCCCCAGCATTTAGTTGTTGGAGTCTTCCCTTCTTTCTTACTCTCAAGAATGCGTAGTCTTCTATTAATATCTGCAATCATTTTCTGAATCTCTTTAAAATCATCTTGAGAACCGTTCACTTTGTCTACTGTGCTGTTCTGGCGATGTTTATGGGAGGCTTGTTGGGCTGCTTCGATCTTTAAGGCATACACCAAGGCTGACTCCACATCCTTCACGCCGGAGAGTCTGAGAGCTTTTTGAATATCTGGATCTCCGACAGCATCAATGAAATATTCTAGGGCCAGATCATTGCGTGTTTCAGGATGACAGTCTGAGAAAGCCAATTGTGAAAGCCTCTGGATGTTTGATGCCAGTTCTTGTAAGCTTTCCCTTGGTCTCTGATGACGGGACCTTAGCTGGAGTCGACTATATTCTTTGGACCCTTTCGCTCCAAAACGTAGCTCTAGTGCTCTGGTTAAAGCTTCGAAGTCATATCGCTGTTCCTTCGAAAGGGTCTCCAGAATATCTGCGGCGCCGCCCCGCAACGACCCTACCAGATGAGCCGTCTTTGCAACAGAGTCCCAGCCGTTCGCTTCAGCTACGATGGAAAACTGCGTCTTATATACATGCCAGGAGGAACTGCCATCGTAGGTAGATAGCTTAATAAATTCCCGATTCTGGATTCTTCTCTCTTTTTTTTCAGTTTCCTGGGTCATGGATTCTAACTTTTCTTCCACTTTTCTCTCCAGATCTTCTTCTATTCTCTTCAGTGTACCTTCTATCTCTGAAAACCTTCCTTTCAGTTCCTGATCAAAATTTTCTTTAACTTTCTCCTCGAAACTCCGTTCTATCCTCGTAACACTCTCTTCTACCTTCATAACATTTTCTTCTATCTTCATAGCCACGGAGTAATATTAATAGGAGTTGAAGGTCTAATAGGAGAAAGCTACGAAACTGTGATCTAAATTTTTGGTAAATATTGAGGGCGCCACTTGTCATTCCTCCCTACCTCGGCGCGGATATACTGTTGTTTTCAATAGAATTTTGCTGGAGTACATTTAAAATTTTTTATTTTAAGTAATTTAATTTCTTTGTAAGTTCTTAAAACTGCATAATTCAGATGTTTCAAATAAATGCTTCGTTCCTAGTTGTAAAACAGGCTATGATAGTGATAAGAAAAAAAAAAAAAAAAAAAAAAGCCCTAGGAGAAAAATAAAGTCCGAGTTCGTGTTTTCTGCACCTAAAGTAAGTTTATTTCTTTTATTTACAAAATTTCATCCATTCTCCTTCCTCCCAATTGCCTGTTTTAGCTAGCTTCGGTTCATAAGAATCGTCATTTTTTAAAAGCTTTCTTTCAACTTTCCATTTTATGCTAATTTTACTATCAAAGTAAAATTAGCATAAAATGGCTCTTCAAAAAAACATGTTGGTTAGAATACTCTATTTAATGAAATTTGCTTTCAATCGAAATTTTTTCAGCTTGATATTATTTTTAAAAAAATAATTAAAACGAGACATTTCCCCATTGAATAACATTGCGGAAGCTGGAGAGAAGGAAGGATTGCACGCTGGCGCCCTCTGTAAAAATTAGAAAACAACATCACAAAATTTCAGCGTTACCTTCTTCTCCTGTCTTTTTACTCCGTGTTCATAGCTTTCATTTCAAAATTCTCTTCTATTTTCAAAACTTTCTCTTCTATTCCATCTACTCTGCTGTCCATATCCGATAATTTACTTTCAATCACTTCCTTTACTGCTGAAAATTCTCCCTTCATCTCCTCTTGATTGCATTCAACTTTTTCTTGGATTGACTTAATTTCTCCCTGAACTTCACCCAAACTGTCTTTCAACTCTTTTTGTCCCGTTTCCATACTTTCTCTCATCTCTCTTTGTCCTTTCATTCTTTCGATCAATCCGGTTTCCATCTTTTCCTGTCCTGCTTTCATTTCATTCATCTCTTGACTCAGCTATCTGTCCTTCTTTCATTTCATTCATCTGGGTAGCTAAGCTTTCTAGAAGTTTCTTCATTTCTTGCTCCATAGCTCTAGTTATCACCATTCACAGACAACCCCACTCCTGACACTAGAAATATGTTACGTACTTGGGGGTTCGTGAGTTGTCCGAGAATGAAAGGCCAAACTTACAAAAATTCAGTAATTTATTCACAGAAAGTTCCAGAAAAATACAGGTCTATAAACCAAGTATCAGCTTCAATGGGCTCTTCCCACCGTCGTCTGCTCAATCACGTGATAGAGGAAAACGAATAATCGAATTCTGAGAATCGAATTAAATTAAATATTGTTCTTAAGAATAAAAATTTTAATATTTAATATAAAATAAAATAAAAGTAATATTGTGCATTTGTAAACAGTAGAATAATTGTATTTGTAAATTTAATATTTTTTAAAAAACATTTTATGTGTTTATTTATTTTTACCTATAAGAATCGATTTTTGTATAATGTAGTGTAACTGTAACATTAACTGATCTAGCAATAAATAATGGCTTCATGTGGAATGTTTATGGATTATAATTTGAAATTTTAAAATGTTTTCATTTAATTTAATCGCATAAAGGTGTTACAACATGTTAATTAACTTAGTTACTGGTCTAAATGGATTTACGCCGTACAATGTTGCACTGTCACTCATTTAAGTACCAAAAATCAAAGTATTAAACATGTTCTTCATGAACATCAATAACAAACATAAGCTAAATGATAATTGTAAATGTATACAGCAAGCAAAAGAAGACGAAAAATGATATAAAATGGATTAAAAATGATGATGTATAAAAAAAAAATACGATTGATCAAAAATAAGAATAGAAAATATGTTATTTCAGCAATCGCTATAGATAAACAAGACTTCGTCTGCTATTTGTTTTTCCTCTATCATGTGACCTCTGACGTCAGATGGGAAGAGCCCATTGAACCAGTAAACACAGCTTAAACAACAGCTGTCAATAGCAAATCCACAGTACAAACTGCATAGCAATAACACTTGAAGCAAGTCTCTTTCAAAGAGGCTCAAAACAATGCAAGTATTAGCGGAAGCTGAATGAGAACTGAACTGACTGTCTAGCCTTGGCGAAGAAAACAGCCTTATATACCCCTGTAGAAAAGTGTGGAATGTTCCGGAAATTTCCGTATCTCATCAGCCAATGAGATTAGAGCTTCCATATTTGGTATATCCCTTATAAGGATTTTCTCGCCAAGGTGGGAAAAAATCGCCAAATTTGGCGCCAAATCCATTACCTGCCTTATTGGGGCTTTTTAATGCGTTTTTAAGGAAAAATAAGGCTATTTCAACGCTAAAATGACTAGAAATGCACAAAATTAGCACTTTATCAACTTACTAAGCCTCTTTAAAAGAATTTATACAAAAATAAACACAATTATTTACAATTTTGTAACAATATATATAGAAATGTTGTTTGTAAACTTTCTTCAGTATTGCCATAGAATAATCTTTCTCGGTTGTAGAGTAATATTTTTAATTTGAAATCCATTAAACTCATAAGTATTCTAAAGGTCAGTTAACTGCCGTTTTTATTTTTGCATTTACTTACCATACAATTATACATATATTTTTAAATATATATATTGAATTCATATTTGGTAACAGTTTTATAACAATTCGAAATTTTATTATATCTTATATATATTATAAATGTGAATGTCTGTGAATTTATTTAACTGAGTTTCACGCCAAAACTGCTCGACGGATTTCGATGAAATTTGTAATGGAGATAGCTTATACCCTAACTTACAAAGTTGGCTGCATTTTATTCCGAAAAAAATCTTTGTTTTTGTGATTTTTATGCATAAAATAGCAATTTTGTAAGCTAATAATAGCAAAAAATTAGCCATTTAAATTTTATCCATAATTTAATTGTTGCCAAAAAAAAAAAAAAAAAAAAAATACGAGTTTATTTTTTTTTTCCAACAGGAAAATAAATACATTTATCTAAACGTGAACAATAAAAAAAAAAAAATATATATATATATATATATATATATATATGCATCTCACAAAAATTGACGTCATTTTTAATTTAAAATTTCTTTTACACATTGATAAAGTGCTAATATAGTTTACGATGCTAATATATGTTGTACTAAAATCAGTTTTATTTATAGATCCTCCTGGGTGATTTTTTAAATTGTTGCGTTGAAGTACACCGAACATTTTTCGCCAAGAGGTTTAATTTAGCAACAGCGATTTTAATCTAGGTAGTTCAAGAAAAATATAAAATTTATAAAATATTACAAAACGAAAAAAATAAACTGAAATAGTAGTCACATAAATGATCTATTTTTATCTGAGTAGATAATTTTATAGAAAAAAAAGTGCAGTTTTAAAAATAGAAAAGTTATTTTATCAAGCACTATTTTAAACCTAAAAACCATTAATAAAATAAACAGAATATGAAGGGTTCTTATATGTTAACGAAAAGGTGTCCGATAAAACGCTTTCTATTTTTATGCAAGAAATTATACAAAAAAAAAAAAAAAAAAAAAAATCGCTAATATGGCGACAAAAATTCAAAAGCCGCCAAGGGAGAGATATAATAAAGTTGTGTAACACGATAATGTTTAGTTATTTATTTATTTTTTTATATACCAATCACTACGCTAATTTAACATACAAATAAATGAGCTGTTGTGTGTGACTGCACTTGCACGCTGTTGGGCAGAAATATTTGATTAAGTCAAATTAATATTTAAATAACTAAATAAAGATATGTTTAATAGAAAGCATAGTCTTAGCGACAAACTTGGCGAGTGGGCGACCAAATTTGGTGAAAAATGGTAGTTTAGGGTTCCCGATGTTTCGAAGCTCTCCGACACACGGGAACATAGACCTTGAGCTTACCAAGGGATTCTCGATGAAGTCATCTCTAAGCCCCATCGCCAAAAGTTATAAGTAGGTGTGAGTTGATTTTTGCGAAAGAGTATGTAGTCACTGTGATCCAAAGTTATTCAGAGACCTATTCTGAGTCATTGCACTTTAGGGATTGAGCTCTAAGCGACTGGACATTTTTCGTGAGTGAGCGAAAATATTTGCGCTGGTGTAGTTGATGTTATTTGCTTTACTCCTGTGGAACAAGTGACTATTTTTTGGACTGTCCCAGAACATTCATCGAATAATGACTTATACTGTACGTGTAACAGCTACAACTGTTTCCAGAATATTCGAAGAATTAACACCAGCTATTGGACTGTTTTCGAAAATATTTGTTTTAATAATAGTTTTGTTGTACAGATTCGAGAAGTTCAAAAAATGTTTGATATTACCAAGGAGGTCCCATACTAAAGCTGTGACGAAAATAGTCGCCAATCGAAATATATTCAGTTACAAAGAAATCATTTAAATATATTGCCCAGCGAAGCGGGCAAAGCCTGCTAGTATATATATACATATATATTGCCTTTTATGTAAATAATATGTTAAAAAAATAATAATAATAAACTTTTTACGCTGAAATTTTATTTTGTTATTTAAAATAACTCATTTTGCATTTAAAGCATTAGTATTTTATTTATTTATTTATTTTAGTACGACAATTATACCATTTAATTTCAGAAGTTGTTTTAAAATATTAAGTCAGATCTAGAAAAACCAAACAGGAATAAATAAGTAAATATCTAAAAAGAATAGATGAGTGAATATGTAAGTAAATATATTTACTTTTATGTCGAAAAAAATATATAAATGTACAAAAAATAAATAAATAAATAAATTTGAGAAAAACAGTGCTAAAGAAATGGAACCGCTTCAGCATAGAACCCCTTGGCAAAATTTAAATTTGACACCGAGGTAACCCGGATATTTCTTTCTAAAATATTTATTTATGCAATTTCGATAGCCACTTTAATTCATCAATAAATTGACAACAAAAATTTAAAAACCACAAAGGGGCTCCTTTGCTAAAGTTATACCAAATCATTTTAAGAAAGGAATTTAGTAATTGATGCTAGTGAATGAAACACAGTTAGTGCATACTTTAATGGAAGAATAAGATAAAATAAGTCCAGTCGTACTAAATTAAATTATATTTCCATAGAATGTAAGCACAATTTCTTTCTTTCTTTTCACTTTTCTTTTCTTATAAATCTCTTATATTTAATAAGAACAGCTAAAATAATAATAATAAAATGCTGCACAAAAAATAAAAATGAATAAATAAAATAATAATAAAATGCTCAGTATTATATAATTGTTCAATCGAAAAACTGTCACTATAAAATTTCTGAAGATAAAAATCTATTTTACTAGCTAAATAATGAACTAAGTGTATTAAAATATTTAATAATAATAATAGAAGTAAACATGTATACGAACAAATTTACATTCTATGATACCGCGCACGAACACAAATTACAGATCGAAATATGTTTGGATATTATTTTACTATTTTCATCTCCAGGACATCCTAAATATTTTTTTATTTGCATTTTTTTTTTTTTTTTAATACCACTTAATATTACTTTGAACAATCGATGCAACTGCAAACACTCATTTACATTCAATATTCGAAATCATTCTATTGCGTAAACCGCAAACATGTCGATATCGATGAGTGAATATCAGACAAACGACTTTCGCGATCAAAGTTGATCCGATATATATTTCAGAACCCATAGTAGATATCTCGGATAGGGATATATCGTTTCGACTAACATCAAATGTCTTTCCTAGTAAACACAGCTGCTCATTGTAGATAGTGTGTATAGTGAATGGACCGCGAATCGCGATATCATTGGTTGATGAAGTTGGTCTGAGGTTGATGAAGACGGTGTTTTCTTCTAGAAGAGTAGAACGAAACATTGGTAATTAAAGGAATGTATTTCCACTTATTCGTGCGATAATCAAAGCAGATGGCTTTCAATAAATACTGGTTTATTTTTTTATTATACGGTGGACTTTTTAAAGCAGTGATATTTTAGATTTGAGGTTTCGCAGGAATAAAGGAAGAGGAAGAAAAGGCATTGTGAGAGAGATCGTTTGGGGTGGGGTTATATTTTTTTATTTTATCAGTGAGTGATGGGAGAAAAATAAGAGAATGGGTATTATTATAAGATATTGCGCGCTCTTTTTGTTCGGGTTTCGTTCGCTGATCGTGGTTCGTTCGCTCGGGTTTCGTTCGCCCGGGTTTCATTCGGGTTTCGTTCGTGATGCGTGCTAGCGCGGAAGCATAATTCTATTAATCCGTGGTTGGCGTTCAACATTACTTATCGGCATATCGATTGATCGCACAGTGCGCATTAGGTAATATCGTTAAAGGGATATATCGGCAGAGCAAGATCTTATCGGGATATTTAAAAAATATCGATACTTGGGGGATATATTGATAAATAATCCAGCCCCACTTCAAACAACAGGGCACTTTTTGTTAAGTTGATTTAAAAACCTATTCAGAGTGCAATAATTACCTTTGATTAAGATATCGGCAAGAAAAAGGACGTAAGACAAAAATAGCAAAATTTTAACTGAAAAATGTGTATGAAGTACCCCAATGGACATGAAAAGCATCACATCTCTATCTCGCAATTTACCCACATGAGATACATTTATGTCAGTTTTATTGTAGGATAGTCAATGCTTTATTCTTATCCTTAAGTTGATTTTTACCATGTTTTTATTAACTTCGATTCTTGTGTGTTTGTTTGTGTGTTTGTTTGTCAGGGACAAATCTTGCAATCGATTTTTAACTAACTTCCCGACTAGCTAGATATTTGAAATTTTCAAGACAGCTCACAACACGGTGACAATACATTTTTCTAATAATTTTAGTCAACTGCTTCAGGTTCCGCTGCCTTCGGTAGCGTTTATATGATTCGGCAGAAAATTTATTTAACTAACTTCCCGACTAGCTAGACATTTGAAACTTTCAGAATAGTTCGGAATAAGGTTAAAATGCATATTTTCAATACCTTTAGCTAACTGTTTTGGGTTCCCGCTGCCTTCGGCAGAGTTATCAGTACAAGGATTGCAATCGATTTTTTCCTAACTTTCCGACTAGCTAGACATTTGAAACTTTCAGGATAGCTCAAAACACGGTGACAATACATTTTTTAAATGCTTTTAGTCAGCGGTTTCAGGTCCCCACTGCCTTCGGCAGCGTTTATATGATTCAACAGAAAATTTATTTAACTAACTTCCCGACTAGCTAGACATTGGAAACTTTCAGAATAGTTCAGAACACGGTGAAAATGCATTTTTTAAATATTTTTAACCAAATACTCCGGGTTCCCGCTGCCTTCGGCAGCTTGTAATCGATTTTTCACTAACTTCTCGACTAGCTAGACATTTGAAACTTTCAGGACAGCTCAGAATACAGAGACAATACATTTTTTTATACTTTTAGTCAACTGTTTCAGGTCCCTACTGCCTTCAGCAGCGTTTATATGATTCAACAGAAAATTTATTTAACTAACTTCCTGACTAGCTAGACATTTGAAACTTTCAGAATAGTTCAGAATACGGTGAAAATGCATTTTTAAAATATTTTTAACCAAATGTTTCGGGTGCATGCTGCCTTCGGCAGCGTTACCAGTACAAAGCTTACAATCGATTTTTCACTAACTTCCCGACTAGCTAGACATTTGAAACTTTTATAATAGCTCAAAATACGAGAGCAATGAATTTTTTTTAAAAAATTATCCAATTGCTCCGGGTTCCCGCTGCCTTCGGTATCGTTTATATGATTGAACAGAAAATTTAAAAACATGGTATATAAAAAGATCTTTTTATCTTGTAATTATTCAATATAACTTTTCCGATGTGCGAATATAATGTAATTCTGAGCAAATACGAATAATCTAATAGTAATTTCCTATAGGCAGGACTTTCAGCAGACACTGTTTTAATAAACATCTTTTTCTTTCTTTCTTTCTTTTTTTTTTTTTTTTTTTTTTTTTTTTTAAGTAATTCTTATTAATCATTTGTAGTAATATATCTTCGAAGGAATAATACAAAGATTGCCTTTTATAAAAAATGGTATTAAAAATAGTGACAGCTGAGAACCCTGCTGTATGCTACATTTATAGAAACTACAATTGGAATTTTTAAATAACCGTTAGAATATCAACTAAAATTTTTAGAATATCAACTAAAAAAGTAAAAGCATGAATTGCCAAATAAAGGATAATAATTAACAAATGAGTAAAGACATGAATCAAGTAAAAGTTATTACAAATACTAGCTAATTTGTCTTGTAACTCCTGTAAAAAATATATACATACATATATGTATAATAATGATGATCTATTAAGCATAAGCGCCGACTTAGCGGGGGCGGTCGACCCCGCTATACTTTTTCACGGGGGCGAAAGTATCTTGTCGCCCCCGTGCTTCCGACAGATAAAAATTACAAACGAGAAAATAATATTTTCATCACAAACTTGAATTTTAATGTAAATTTTCACATCCTTGAAATTTTTTGTTTTCTTCTCTCTTTTATTCTGTACTGACGGATTAATAGAAAACAGGATGTATGTATACTTTATACAATGCCCCTTTTGTGCAAGAGAAGCTGAACGAGATTGAGGGAATTCAGGGTTTCACCGCAAAATAGAGCAGGTGACAGGCTTTTAAAAATGAGTCTGTTACAGTTTCTTCAAGGTAAACATATAATAAAAGTAAACAATAACATATGTGATTTGGTGCCCTGAAAAATATCTCCGATTGGTGTCAGCTATCTTCAACTTTTGTTAAGATTTTTGTCCTTTCCTTTTGTTAACTTTGGCTTTTTGTAACTATGGGTAATCGTTTGTCCTGTACTTTTAAATGGCAAGTTTTTATCGTAAACCCCAAAACGCACAAAGAATGGGTGGGACAGTGGCGGATTTAAGGGGGGGGGCTAGGGGACTGAAGCCCCCCCCCCTCAAAACACTGACATTCACTCTTGAATATTGCAATAGTAAATTTTTTATTGGTCTAGAATAACACTTTGAAAAATCTTAGCCTCCCCCCCCCCCAAAAGTCAAGTTCTGGATCCGCCACTGGGGTGGGATAATTTTCAGTTTTCATATCTTTAACCAAGACAGGCCGGACTATGAGATCTTTGCTCTTTAGGATGAGGATTAACTAAAGTGTTAAACACAACACATTAAGGTCCTTTCAGACCGCCTGTATATCTAGTTTTTAGACAGTTAGGTACAATGACAGAAACACCCTGATGAGCGATTGCATATATCCGGAGAAATTGCCTAACAAAATTAGAAAAACGGTCACCCAGCATCTTCTAGGTGCCATGAGCCTAAATAAAAGGTATCTAAAAAACATCCATGAACACTGTTCTGTATTGACATTTTGCCAACGAGTATTACGTGCCGCACATGCTTGTGCTTCGCACACCCCTTCGGAAAAGGTGTGATATTCCGTTTGTGCGGGCCTACTGTGGAAAACGAAATGGAATGAGAGGAGAAAAATGTGATCGTGCGAGTTCGTGCTTTTTGAGCCGAACAGATGTTATATTGTGAAATTAAAGTGTTTTATTATCGAATCAGCGAAATAATTAATTTGTGTCATGTGTTTTGATCAGATGCGTAAACATCTGGTCCTAGAGGCCGGAGTAATAAGTGTAATTTAACGAGTGATTGGTGTTAATAATTTAGTTTCGAATTGCGTATAAGAACAATGGTTTTCGAACATTTGTGGAAAGTAACTGAACAGAATGGCTGTTTATTTTGCTGATTAATTAAGAATGTGTGTCATTGGTGAAAATTCAGTGGTATTTGTGAAGAATACGTGTTTTTTGTGAACAATACTTGTTATTTGTGAGAGGAACTATGAATTACATCAGCTTAGTGATAGAAAATAGGGATCGCAGTGATCTGAGGTAAGAGCAAATTCTTTTCCCTTTTTTTGATTGAATTTATTTTTGATTCTATTGTTTGTGATTATTTAGTGTTCGTGATTTAAGTGTTCGTTATTTGAGTAAGTGAGATTATTCCTCTTTTTTATTTATTATAAAGTAAATTGAGAAATATAAATATGTTCAAAAACGCAATAAAAAGCGATCTGAGGCTTATAGCCGAAGAAATAGGAGAAAAAATTAATGAAAAAATGACCGTGGCTGAATTAAATAGTATTATATCAAACAGTGCGTTGTATAAGTCGGATCCAGGGCAGATAATTTCTATCGGCAATTCAATAATTGATGAACGAAAAAATGGTGAACAGCGACTTCTGGAATTGGAGAAAATTAAACTTGATAGGGTTAAAGCTGAGTTAGAACTTCAGAAATTAAAATCTGAAAATAAATCGGAAGTCAATAGTGATAAAGATTCTGAGTCGTGTAATTTAGATGCACTAATAAAAAGTGTTCGAACATTAACTATAAAATTGACTAGTAAACCTGAGGGCTGGTGTTTATTTTTTGCTTCTTTAGAGAGAGCCTTTGTAGCGAAGGATGTTCCAAGCAAATAGAAATCGGAAATTCTTTTAAATTTAGTAGGCGATAAGGCTTCCAATATAATTACATATTTAAAAGATGCGGAAATTGGAGATTATGATAAAGTGAAATCATTAATTTTGCGAGAATTTGAACCCACTGCTATGGCGTGTTTGGAACAATTTCGAAAGGCGACTAGACAACATGGCGAAACATGCGTGCAATTTGCGTCTCGGTTAAAAACAAATTGGAAATACTATTTGAAACTGAGAAAGGTTTCGGATTTTGATACACTAAACCAATTAATTGTAGCGGATAAAATCTTCCAAACTTTAGATAAAGAGGTCGCGTCGCATATAAGTATTAGACAAGGAAATGAGTGGTTTAATCCCTTAAAATTAGCGCAGGAGGTTGACTTATACACAACTTCGCGAGGTAAACAGCCTGAGAATTACAATTCATCTCGTAGGTTTAATAAAGGTGCTAATGTATTTTTGTCAGAGATGAAAAATAACAAATGCGGTTTGTGTAAGGGTAATGAATCTCACTTACTCCAGAACTGCCCGCAGTTTAAAAGGCTAACGCCACACGAGAGGGTAGAAGTTGTAAAAAATACTAAGGCTTGCTTTAAGTGTTTATTCCAAAACTGTAATTTCAGACAATGTAAAGTGCGCAATTGTTTCATGTGTAAGAAACCACATCATCAACTTCTTCACTTTTCCAATGAGAATGTAAATAGGGATTTGAGACAAAATTCGCAAAATCAAAATACAAGTTATTCTGAGATTGGCATTGGCGGTCAGGTGTATGGAGTAGGGGCAAATAGTCAAGTGACTCAGGTGAAATCTGCGAATACAGACTCGATTGTTGCTACGAGTTTTGTAAGAACTAGAAATGTGTTGCTAAGCACAATTCGAGCGCTGATAAAAAATAAATATAATCAGTGGGTGGAGTGTAGATGTTTGTTAGACGTGGGAAGTCAAGTCTGCCTAGTCAGTGAAAAATGTGTAAATCGTCTACAGCTCAAAGCAGAAAAAATAAATACTTTGATTTCGTGTCTAAACGATTCGTCAGTTGTAGTAAAGGGCTGCGTGAGAGCTACCATAGCAAATAAGACGGGAGATTTTTCAGAGGAATCTAAATATGTTCATAGTTAAGAAAATCACCGACCTTGTTCCTCAGAGGATAATTGATGTAAATGTTGAGGTGTCAGATACAGTCCATTTAGCGGATTATAGCTTTAATATCCCTGGTGAAATAGATATATTGTTAGGTGCAGAGATTTTCTATGAGTTACTTACGCCAGGACAGATATATGCGGAAAATTCTTCTTTGCTGTTACAGAACACAAAATTTGGCTATGTTGCTTCAGGTAGTTTCGAGCAACAAGGTGCGAGTATGGGTCATTGCGGTCTGATTCTTGATGGGGATCTAAATACAACTTTAAAAAAATTCTGGGAGATTGAGAATGTTGAAATGGGGGTAACCAAATCTAAAGAAAATTCTATTTGCGAAGAGCATTTCTCGCGAACTCATTGGAGAGGTGAAGAGGGGAGATACGTAGTATCGATGCCTCTTAAAACTGATCCTTCGTGCTTAGGAGATTCTCGTGAGGTTGCTCTTAACCCTTTCACTACCAATATATTTTTTTTCTGAGAAAAATAAAATAAGTATTAAATAATTTATCTGAAGTGGTCCATTTAATAGACAGTGAATTTTTTCAACTGACATTTCTATCCACCTATTCATGGTAGTTACAGGTCTAAAAAACAAGAACAGAAAACATTCAGAAAAAAAATTTCATATTATATTTTAATTTAAGCTTGGGACATATAAGTCCCAGTGGTAGCGAAAGGGTTAAACGACTCAGATCGCTGTGGACCCGATTATCGAAAGATGAAAAGTATTTAAGCCTTTATAAAGGTTTTTTAGAAGAATATAAAGAATTGGGTCATCTTAGAGAAGTAATTGAGGAAAAAGAACCCAAAATATGCTATTATGCGACACATCATGGAATATACAAACCCGATAAAACTACAACCAAACTGCGAGTTGTTTTTAACTGTTCAAGTGAATCTTCCAATGGTTTATCTTTAAATTCACTCCAATATAATGGAGGAGTCATTCAGGAAGATTTATTTTCTATTATGATAAGATTTAGAAGATACATTTATGCGTTCACAGCAGATGTGAAAATGATGTACAGACAGATTTTAATAGACCCGAGTCAACATGCTTTACAAAGAATTTTGTGGAGCAATAGTGCTCATAAACCCCCCAAAACTTACGAGTTACTAACTGTTACATACGGAACGGTCAGTGCACCATTTTTAGCTATGAGAACATTAAAACAGTTAGCCGAAGATGAAGAGCCAAATTTCCCTAACGCAGCTCCAGTACTTAGAGAGGATTTTTATATGGACGATGTCCTAACTGGAGCTAGCTCCTTGGAAAAGGCTAAAATTATTCAAAATGAGCTAATAGGCATTCTTAAGTCTGCAGGAATGTCTTTGCACAAGTGGCACAGTAATCACCCCGAGCTCATTAAAAATGATGATGCAAACTATGAGTTTGCTGAACGAGAGGAATCTTTAACTTTAGGTGTCTGTTGGCAGCATAATTTAGATGCTTTTTCATTTAAGGTGAACTGTGCAGATTTAACAGAAATTACTAAAAGGTCAGTGCTATCACTTATTGCAAAATTGTTTGACCCCTTGGGGTTATTAGGACCTGTTATCACAAAGGCTAAAATTTTTATGCAGCAACTTTGGTTATTAAGGCTTGACTGGAATGACCTCCTGCCAGAGAAAGAATCAAAGGTTTGGCGTAAATTTACAGTATCTTTGCAGTCCATAAGAGAGATGAAAATAGAAAGATGCATTGTGCTGCCATCGGCAGTACAAATTGAGATTCACGGTTTCTGCGATGCATCGGAACTGGCATACGGTGCTGTCCTATATTGTAAATCCAAGTCGCAATCTCGCGAAGTTTCTATACAATTGGTGACAAGTAAATCCAGGGTAGCACCACTAAAGAAATTAACCATACCGCGCTTAGAATTATGCGCAGCGTTGTTGTTGGCAAAGCTGATCGAACGTGTGCTAGCAGCTCTAAGAATGGACTTTAACAACATATTCTTATGGAGCGATTCAACCATAGTTCTTTCTTGGCTACAGAAGGAACCCTTCAAACTTAAGACATTTGTGTCCAATAGAATGGCCAAAATTCAAGAACTTACAGATGTACAACAGTGGCGATTTGTCTCATCCGGGGAAAATCCCGCGGACTTAATCTCAAGAGGTGTAGACCCAGATAAGCTCAATGAGAATGAACTATGGTGGAGGGGACCAAGGTTCCTTACCGGGGATGACTATCCTAAAAGAGACATTCCAGTAGCAATTACTTTAAGTGACTTCATGAGGAACTGAAAATTAGTGACTCTAACTTATTTTCTTTCAGTGTTAATGTTGACTCCTTTATTGACAATTTTCTCAATATAAGTAACAAATATTTTAAAATTATTCGTATTTTAAGCTTTATTTTCAGGTTCACAGAGAACTGCCGGGGGAAAAGAAAGAGGAGCGGTCCTTTAGAAGCTGCCGAATTGCAAAGAGCTGAATTTTTTATTATAAAAATGGTTCAAAGACAACATTTTCAGGAGGAAATGGGTGCCAAAAAAGGATCCAAAACCAGCCCCCTTGCAAATCTAAACTCCTTTATTGATAAGGATGGTATTTTAAGGGTAGGAAGCAGGTTGAGTAATAGTGATTTGAATTACGACAGAAAGTTCCCCATTTTGTTGCCTTCTAAACATAGATTAACTGATTTAATTGTTAATTATTTTCATGTAAAGTATTTGCACTCAGGACCTCAAGCTTTACTGCACCAAATCAGGCAACAATTTTGGATAATTAATGGGAGAAGCACATGTAGAAAAATTGTGCATAATTGTGCAACCTGTTTCAAAGCAAAACCTCAGGTAATCGACCAATTAATGGGTGATTTGCCTGAGGAGAGAGTGAGAAAAACCTTTCCCTTTAACATTACTGGAGCGGACTTCTGCGGACCTTTTTATATTAAGTATAGGGGTCAAAGGAAAGGTGTGTACCATAAAATTTATGTATGTATATTTATCTGTTTTGTTACTAAGGCAATGCATTTGGAAGTGGTGTCAGACATGACATCAGCCTCATTTATTGCAGCTCTTAAAAGGTTCATTTTTCGGCGGGGCAAGTGTGCAAAATTTTTTACTGACAATGCTAAAAATTTTGTAGGCGCGAATGCTGAGCTTAAAAAATTGCACAGATTAGTAAACCAGCCAGATGAAAAACTTGCCGATTTCATGTCATCAGAAGGTATTGATTGGAAATTTCTCCCCCCTAGAGCCCCAAATTTTGGAGGTATCTGGGAGGCTGGAGTTAAATCCATTAAGTATTACTTAAAGAGAGTTGTTGGAAATTCAAAACTAACTTATGAAGAATTTCTAACAGTTTTAATCCAAGTTGAGGGAATGTTAAATTCTCGACCACTTGTTCCTTTGTCGGCGGATATAAACGATCTTAATGTCTTAACCCCTTCCCATTTTTTGATTGGTCGACCTATTACATCAATGGTTGAGCCTGATTTAACAAATATTGGTGAAAATAGGCAGGATCATTGGCAAAAATTAACAAAATTTATTCAAGTGATCTGGAAGAGGTGGAGCTCTGATTATTTGAGCAACTTGCAGCAGAGGAGCAAGTGGAAGTTCGAGAAAAATAATGTGGAGGTAGGAAATTTGGTCGTTATCAAAGAAGATAATTTGCCCCCATGTCTGTGGTCATTGGGCAGAATTTCTGCTACTTATCCAGGCAAAGACTCAAAAGTAAGAGTAGTTGAAGTTAAAACTGCCTTGGGTACTTATAAACGTCCAATCACAAAGTTGTGCCTCCTACCCATGAATAAATAAGTAAAATTATTTATGTTTTTTAAATGTGTCATTATTGTTATATGTATATAGTGTATTTTATTTCATAAGTATTTAATTTTATTTGTGATATTGTAATTTTAGAATTGTGTAATTATTATACATGTCTTGAATGTTTAAAAAACATTGCAAGGTGGGGCGGGATGTTCTGTATTGACATTTTGCCAACGAGTATTACGTGCCGCACATGCTTGTGCTTCGCACACCCCTTCGGAAAAGGTGTGATATTCCGTTTGTGCGGGCCTACTGTGGAAAACGAAATGGAATGAGAGGAGAAAAATGTGATCGTGCGAGTTCGTGCTTTTTGAGCCGAACAGATGTTATATTGTGAAATTAAAGTGTTTTATTATCGAATCAGCGAAATAATTAATTTGTGTCATGTGTTTTGATCAGATGCGTAAACAAACACCATTGGAAGTGCGAAAATAAACAAAGTCCCCCCCCCTCCCCTTTTCAATGAGCTTTGCTTGGAAAGATTGAAAAGAAAAATTCAGTTGAGAAATTTTTACAGCTGAGGCTCGGTAATTTTTTTCTGCTTTCAGCTCATCCAAATTATTAGGCGATATCTGATGAAGACAAATTCAGGCAAAGGTCCCTTTAAAATAATTTTCATTGTAAGTCTTAATCATTTAATCTTCATCCTACTTCTTAAACAAAAAGACAAGCTTAAATTTAACTCTTCGTTCTAAGTAGAGGGAACTGTTTTTAAATTTTATCTAATGAATTGAAAAATGTTTATTTTCTTCGATTTACTTATTTACTACTGAACCGAAAAATAGAGTTGCGAGTGCCTTCCTACTGCTTCGATAGTTAAGAGGATATTCTAGGACCTTTCAAAGAAAAACTGGAGATTTTGCTGAAAAACTAGGTAAGCTTTTTCAATGTTTATTTTGAGATTTGAGGAATTCTAGAGGCAAACATAGTGGTTTGAGTATCGTTTAAATTTTTTAAAAAATTATTAATGCTTTTAAATCTGTCAAAATTACAAAATTGATTTTAAAAAAAGTAAAAAAAAAAAAAAAAGACAAAATGTTTTTTTATGATATACATAAAAAAGTAGTGCATTATTATCAGCAGGTTAATTATCAAGGAAGTTTATAGATGATATTTTAAATTACTTATACACTTATTAATTATTAATCATTATTATTAATTTTATTATTATTTTCAGAAAAAAAAAAATGTTTGAAGTATATTGAAAATTTGGTTAAAGTATTTTGAAAATATTATTTAAGTATGTTGTTTTAAATTTTGAACTTTGAGAATCAAAATTATTGAGTTAATCGATATAAATTAATATTGATCCCCCCTCCCCCCCCCCCCACACACACACAAAATTTTGAATTATGTGGCTATAAATTTATTTTGAGAATACTTTAATACTTTGTCGCATGTTTTATTTTCTTACGTTTCCATTTTTTTTTTTTTTTTTAAATGATGACTTTTGGTTGAAAAACTCAAAATACCAGAAAATTTTCAATTCAATTTAAATTTCGAAGTCTGACATTTTTTCTTTAAAATTATCGTAAGAACGGTAAAATTATCATACATAATCATATATTAAATCATGTACCACATATCCATTAAAAAATGCACAAAAATACCGGTGTTGAATGATGATCAATAGAAACATTGCAATCAAACACCAGAAAGTGCAAACTTACACAATTATCGATTCGAATCGAGGGGATTAAGCTGGGCATTTCATTAGCTGAGAAGCAACAATTCTTTCACGTTGCATCCGTGCCTACTACCATATTTATTTATTTTTTTAATGAAGTGCAGTGCTTAATTATTTAACTCGAAAGAATCATTATAAGGATTTGCAATTCTTTGTGCTTTCTCACAAGATTAATATTCCTTAATTACAACAATTTATTCATTAATTAGAATGCTGCTGTGTGTAATATCAAATGTTACACACAACAACAATTACTGAAATTTCTTTATTTAAGTATTAGTGGTTCATGTTTTATTAGACTACGCTTATTCAAAAATTTTTGCTTAAACTTAAGTTTTTTGATATAATATGTTTCGTAAAAAAATTTGCAGTTTGCAGTGCATATTTATTCTGCTACTGGCAATGACAAAATTCAGGTCAAACATTTTAGCATTACATTTTAATTTAGAAGATTCAAATAAAATATAAATAAATATTACTTCAAATATTATCAACTTTTTATTTTCGTTGATTTTAACCATTTATCCATTTATTGCTTAGTTTGAACCCTTGAAATAATGTATTGTTGAGAATTGACATTTTGAATTACTGTATCTGAAATATAATTTTCTATTTAATAAAAAACCGTTTTAAAACTTTATTTAAATTTTTTTATAATGACAAATGACTAGTGTCTAATTAATTTAATAATTTTTATTTTGAATTCGCTGTTATTTTGAAATATTATGGACTAAAATGAATTTTAAATTCAATATATAGTAAAATCTGTCTTTTCTGAGCTAAAAATTTGTTCTTTCTTGTGTAAAACAATTGAAAGATAGTTAAACTTTTCTTGCGAAAGAAAAAAAAAAAAAAAACTGTAATTTTTTTTAATTTCGATATTTTGTGTAAGAAGTTACTGTTTTTGTTACGTTTTACTATGATGTATATTTTTGTTCTCCTTTATTAACGCAAAATAAATAGATAAATAAATAAAATGCTATGAGAGACAAAAAGTAAAATTTGTATAGGGTTACACTGAAATTTCTATATCTGTTACTACGAAAATCTGTAATAATACTGACACTTTATTTGTTTATTTATTTTTTTTAAAGCCATTATTATTATTATCCAGCCGAACCGAATATTCCTACCAAACATTACATATACCAACTTTGCATAAAAGGCTATCTTAAACTAAAGATTAACTAAATTCATTATTTGATCGAACAATTCATACATATTTTATAAAAACGACAGCATAATCTTACTTTTTATGTTTAATTTATTTTATTTGAAACTCTAAATAAAAGTTGCTCATTAAAAGTGTAATTTGTAAATTGTTAAGCTTTTTTTTTTTTTTTTTTTTTAATTTATTTATTTGTTTCAATATAAAGTAGGGCATAAAAAAAAGAAATTTTTGCTTAAACATTCTTTATACTTTTATGAAAAATTAATAGATAAATAAATTCAATTTATTTGTCATTACTTTCCTGTACAGGAAATGCGTATTAAAATAATAAATAAATAAAATATCAAAGCAGTCTTTGGAGACTGCCGATAGAAGTGAAAACTAAGTAACTTGTGAATTGTATAGTCGACTATTAGATTATTATTTTCGAATTATTTTTGGTTTGTAAAGAAGTGTTTATGATCTGTATTATATGATTCGGCACAATATTTGTAGCTACCCATATTAAATGAACTAAGCGTTATATTAGATAAAAATATTGATTACTTATGAAATTATTTTAATTAGTAGCTGAGATACAAAAGAAAACCGAATCTGGACACCCCAAAACGTGTAAATCAGGTGAAATCTCGAATTCCACTTTCGATAATATAAAAGAACTTTAAAATATCTTTCGAATGATGTATTAAAAATAATTTAATCATAATTAGAAATTAAAATATTGAAATTTTAAAATATTACAGCGCCATCTGGCGGTAGAAATTTCTGTAAGCTACTGTTCGATTCCAACTCAACAAAGCTTTCAAATGATGTACTACTTATGAAATTATTTTAATTAGTAGCTGAAATACAAAGGAAAACTCATTCAGGACACCTCAAAACATGTAAATCAGCTGAAATCTCGAATTCCACTTTCGATAATATAAATTGATAAAAAATATGTTTCTTCTCATGGAAAGCCTTCGCTGACGATGACGCGAGTTCCATGATTTTTGTTCACCCAAAAGTGCTCAACGTGCCTAAAGAAGTTTTCACTTTAATAAATAGAACTCCTTGTATAAATTTTTTCTTCTTGAAATCTTATAAATTGTTAATTTTATGCGTCATTCTTCATTAGAACTTCATGACGAAAATAGAAAAAGAAACCAAAAAATTACTCATGATTTTCAAAGCTGCATATGTCGCAAACTTGCAGATATGAAAAAATAGACATATGATAGTAGTAAATGTGTCACTGGTAAAATAATGAATGGATATAATATGTCCACAAGAAAATTTATTTGTCATTATTTTAAAATAATTTATCATTAATCTAAATTATAAGTTTTATAATTTTTAAACAGACACGAAAGAGTAAATTTCAGAAATAACATTAAATTAGAATAATGAAAGAAAACATTCTTACTCTAACACCAGGAATTACAAAAACAAGCAACTATTGTTTCGAATTGAAATATTACGACTTGTTGCAATTTTATAGTGATCGCAATGATTTTATTCATTACCTTTTTGAACCGAATTTTGAGGCATTTTACTGCACTAATAGTATATGATTTTGTCCCTATACGTTTCAAAAGCAAAAGATCAGTGAAAATATTGATTTTTCGTTTTTTCACTAAATAAGTACTTTAATTTAAATTTTCAAATACATTTTTAAATTGAAAATTTTAAAATTTATTTGATCTTTATAAATGTAGTAAAAACGCTTTTAAAGTTTTAAATTGTGTTTTCTCAGTTTGCATTTTTTCATGTATTGATGATCTACAAAATGCTATAACTTCTATAGATATTTAAGAAAAGGCTTAATATATATGTATATATATATATATATATTTGAATGATTAATAGAATCTATTTAAAAGATTTAGGGATGGATTTTGTAATATTTTTACAAGAAAAAATATTAAAAATAATTTTTTTTTCTTCAAATTTTTGCATAGACTGGTAGATATATACTTTTTATTTTATTATTATTATTTTTTTTCTTAAAAAATAATTAGTAAATTTCAAAATCCACTCCTACAGTTATAACACATATTCTTATGGGTAAAACAAAAAATTTTATGCCAAAGCATAGAAAACTGTAGGAAAAAAGAATTAAAAGATTCTTAAGTGAAAAAAAAAAAAAAAAGTTATTTATGTTTTTTCTGTAAAAATTACTTTGCTTGTTAATAACATTTCATAATATACCTATAATTAGGTGATAAATAAAAGTTTATAAAAAAAAAAAAAAAAAAAAAAAAAAAAAAAAAAACTAGTTAATCCCAGAAGGGACAAAAGGAGACAGCGTCTGTATATGATTTAATTTATTTTAATTTTTGAGTAGCAAGTAATTTACAGTATTGCTGCAAATCTACAACTTAAGATTTATGCTGTAAATTTACTTTTTTTTTAAACTTAATTATTAACCTTCTTTATCTGCTTCGTAACTAAATTGCTAATCTATTTTCCCTTACATTTCTAGCTTTCAGAATTTTTTTTGTCTAATCCATGTTTATACATAAACAAAATGTATAAAAAAATGCAGAAATATATTCAAAGCAAGAATTAAATCATTTTGGGGCATTATCTCTTAATGCATTAGAATCTTTATTTCCGTCTCCTTTCCCCCTCCCCCATTTGAGAAGTTTAAATTATCTCCATAACAGGAGAAATAAGGAATTTATTGAAATCTCACACACACAAAAAATAAAATAAATAAATAAATAAAGTAAAATAAAATAATCTTATAAGACAAATGTCGTCATTTTTTCTTATTAGGTCATTGAGCTGAGTGTGCGTGCTTAAATATTGCTCATTTATAAATATTATTTTTTTCCCTTGAATATTTTATAAATAGATCATTATCGTATCGTTTCAACAAAATATAATCGTAACTGGACCACGTTAGAGAAATATTATATAGATTACCAACTCAAACTTAATTATCTTGTTTTATTTTTTATTTCATTTTGCACGCGCGCTTTTTATTTTCTAATTCAAAATTATTTAAAAAACAATCTTTTTCGATAATGTCCATTTCGAAACTGGTTATTATTAATTTTATTTTATTTTTCTTTCAAAGAATAAAAAAAAAAAAAAAAAAAAAAAAAAAAAAAAAAAGATGAAATTCTGGCAAAAGCAGAATTTAGTTTAGTACAGAGGACTATCAGATTTTCATTTTTCAAATTATAACATCGCTTTCAAATTATTTAATTATATTTTCGATAAATTTTAGATTTCGATAAATGTCCAACTATCGTAAAACTGGTATCGTAAAAATTCGTAGATTGAGACTAATAGTCCTCAGTCCTAAAAAAAAAAAAAAAAAAAAAAAAAAAAAGTGCCGGGTCGCCTTAAACGTACGGAACTAAGGTGTAATTATATTAACTTGGTTTGCTCTAAATAATGATGTTCCTTGAAAGTAAAAGCGATTGTAAAAGAATAAAAATTAATTAATTACTATACACTCTCAGAAATAATATAATCAATTTTGACGATTCAGACATCCTCGGGCTTAATTTCGTTGCTTTTGACAACCATTTCGTCAAGCGATCACGTGATTTTTGAGGAAACGTGAACTCTCAAATATTTGACGAAACTGTTTACTCACAATAGCATGTGCTAGCTTTCATCACAGATTATAGATATATGCCACCATATTGTTTTTTACTTCCTTATACAAAGTATAAGGAAGTATAGTAATCCCGATTTGCGAAATGGATTTTGTATTTCACATTGCTCGAAAACGAATGATCGCTGAATGTTGCCAATTTATACGTGTGACTGTCATGATGTATAGTTGTACACCTGCAAGTGTCGTCTGAACACGAGCTCTCGTTTTAGAGATATAAGCGATTTTACACGATTTTTCGTGACGTCTGTATGTGTGTGTGTGTGTCTGTGTGTGTGTGTGTGTGTATGTCGCATAACTCAAAAACGGTTGGACGTAGAAAGTTGCGAATTGGTACATAGGTTTGTTATAACATCTAGTTGTGCACCTCCCTTTTTGGACTTTGTATGATTTTCCGTTTTGGAGATATTTAGGAAAATTAGGTTCATAATGACAAAAATACATAGGTTTTGGCCATAATGTATCAAAAAACGGTAATAACTCAAAAACGGTTGAACGTAGAAAGTTGCGAATTGGTACATAGGTTTGTTATAACATATAGTTCTGCACCTCCCTTTTTGGACTTTGTATGATTTTCCATTTTGGAGATATTTAGGAAAATTAGGTTCATAATGACCAAAAATACATAGGTTTTGGCCATAATGTATCAAAAAACGGTAATAACTCAAAAACGGTTGAACGTAGAAAGTTGCGAATTGGTACATAGGTTTGTTATAACATATAGTTCTGCACCTCCCTTTTTGGACTTTGTATGATTTTCCATTTTGGAGATATTTAGGAAAATTAGGTTCATAATAACCAAAAATACATTGGTTTTGGCCATAATGTATCAAAAAAACGGTAATAATTCAAAAACGGTTTGGACAAATCTTGCAATTTAACTGACTTCCCGACTAGCTAGACATTTGAAACTTTCAGAAAAGCTCAGAACACGTTGACAATGCGTTTTTTTAATATTTTTGGCCAACTGTTTCCGATTCCTGCTGCCTTCGGCAGCGTTACCAGTACAAATCTTGCAATCGATTTTTAACTAACTTCCCGACTAGCTAGACATTTAAAACTTCCAGAAAAGCTCAGAACACGGTGACAATGCATTTTTTAAATATTTTTAGCCAATTGCTTCGTGTCACTGCTGCCTTCAGCAGCGTTTATATGATTCAACAGAAAAATTATTTAACTAACTTCCCGACTAGTTAGAGATATTAAACTTCCGGAATAGTTCAGAAACACGGTGAAAATGCATTTTTTAACACTTTTATCCAATTGTTTCGGATCCGAAGTCCCCCCCCAAAGCCCAACTTTAACATGTCCCCCCAACTTTGACATGAGTCCCCCCCAAGATACAACGTTGACATGAGTCCCCCCCAAGGCACAACTTTGACATGAGTCCCCCCCAAAGCGCAACTTTGACATGAGTCCCTTCCCCAAGGCACAACTTTGACATGAGTCCCCCCAAGGCACAACTTTGACATGAGTCCCCCCAAAGCACATGAGTCCCGCTCAAGGTATAACTTTGACATGAGTCCCCCCCAAGGCACAACTTTGACATGAGTCCCCCCAAGGCCCAACTTTGACATGAGTCCCCCCCTCAAGGTACAACTTTGACATGAGTCCCCCCAAGGCACAACTTTGACATGAGTCCCCCCAAGGCACAACTTTTACATGAGTCCCCCCCCCCAAGGCACAACTTTAAAATGAGTCCCCTCAAGGCACAATTTTATTACTTCCTTATACAAAGTATAAGGAAGTATAGTAATCCCGATTTGCGAAATGGATTTTGCATTTCACATTGCTCGAAAACGAATGATCGCTGAATGTTGCCAATTTATACGTGTGACTGTCATGATGTCTAGTTGTACACCTGCAAGTGTCGTCTTAACACGAGCTCTCGTTTTAGAGATATAAGGGACTTTACACGATTTTTCGTGACGTCTGTATGTATGTGTGTCTGTGTGTGTGTGAGTATGTCGCATAACTCAAAAACGGTTGGACGTAGAAAGTTGCGAATTGGTACATATGTTTGTTATAATATCTAGTTGTGTACCTCCCTTTTTGGAATTTGTATGATTTTCCGTTTTGGAGATATTTAGTAAAATTAGGTTCATAATGGCCAAAATGTATCAAAAAACGGTAATAACTCAAAAACGGTTTGGACAAATCTTGCAATTTAACTGACTTCTCGACTAGCTAGAGATTTAAAACTTTCAGAAGAGTTCAGAATGCAATAACAATGCCTTTTTTTAATACTTTTAGTCAACTGTTTCTAATACCTGCTGTCTTCAGCAGCGTTTATGTGATTCAACAGAAAATTTATTTAACTAACTTCTCGACTAGCTAGACATTTGGAACTTTCAGACTAGATCAGAACACGGTGAAAATGCATTTTTTTAATACTTTTAGCCAACTGTTTAGGGTCCCTGCTGTCTTCAGCAGCGTTACCAGTGCAAATCTTGCAATCGATTTTTAACGAACTTTCCGACTAGCTAGACATTTAAAACTTCCGGGAAAATTCAGAACACGGTAAAAATGCATTTTTTAAATATTTTTAGCCAATTGTTTCAGGTCCCTGCTGCCTTCGGCAGCGTTTATATGGTTCAACAGAAAATTTATTTAACTAACTTCCCGACTAGCTAGACATTTGAAACTTTCAGAATAGTTCAGAATACGGTGAAACTGCATTTTTAAAAATATTTTTCGCCAATTGTTTCGGGTCCTTGCTGCCTTCGTCAGCGTTACCAGTACAAATCTTGCATCGGTTTTTAACTAACTTTTAGAAAAGCTCAGAACACGGTGATAATTCATTTTTTAAAATATTTTTAGCCAACTGTTTCGGGTCCAATGTCAATGTTTTTTAACATTATGTATATTTCTAAAAGTGCATAAGGAAGTCATGTGGTGCCCACATCAGATTTTTTTTTCTGTATTCTTTCGACTTAACGTTACAATGACTTTTGTTTGCTGACCTGGTGGTTCGGTCGGTAGGGTAGATTCCCACGTCCCGGGTTCGAATCGCGATGCGGGCATGGATGTTTGTGATATCCTATGTCTATAAAATATTGTGTGCGGTTGTTTCTGTGAATTTCTGTAAAAATATGGATCAATTGAGACAAAAAACATTGGAACTATATGTGTAAAAGCTGTCAAATAAATGTCCAGATGATTTTTATTTGTTTGCTCTGTTTTATCTATATTTTCATTAAATATAATTAGGATTTAATGCCTAAAGCAACGAACTTGCAAGTAATTTTATAATTTGTATTTTATTCTGTATCATGAAACTAGGATGAAAAAATGTATCTTTACTTTTGACGAAATTCGTATGTTCAAACAAGTGACGAAAGTAATTTTCTCAATTTGTCGAAATAAGAAGGAGAAAATATTGTTTTTATTTTTGACGAAATTCGTATTCTCAAATAGGTAACGAACAAATTTCGCCAATTTGACAAAATGTTCGCTCGGAGCATAATCCCTAGAAACACTTTCGTCAAAAATGAAGAAATTTTCGTGAAATTTGAGTATTCATTTCTGAGAGTGTATAATTAAGTCATTGCCATTATTAATTAATTTCTAGCAATGTGATTTTTTAATAATTCTTTTTCGGTGCTTCCCCCCCCCCCTCCCCCACTACCTTCAATCGGTTGTCAGCAATAAATCTCGCCCCCGTAGTGAAAAGCAAAAGTCGGCGCCTATCATGCTAGTATCCCAAATAATATTTCAAAACTGGTCTGACATCTTTCCGATGAAAATTTCCCTCAAAATTGACGTTTATGTGAAAATTTGCCCTATTCTGTCATGTTAAGAAATTCGTAAATTCCCAATAACTTGCGAAATTTCCAAAGTTGCATGTTTATAGTTAACGATGTTCATTCCAGCGTTAAAACTGATATTTTAAAACTGGTCTGACATTTTTACAGTAAAAATTTTCTATTTAATGCACGTTTAAGTGCAATTTTGCCCTATTCTCCCATGTTAAGAAAATCGTAAATTTCTGATAACTCACGAAGTTTTTTAATTCGAATATTGCAAATGAATAGTGTTCTTGCCAGTGTAAAAAGTAATATTTTAAAAATAATCTGACTTCTGTGCGACTATTTGTTCTTGAGATATCGTGCACACAGACTAAAACACTAACGGACTAACAAACTAACAGACACCCTACAGACGGAGACGGACACCATACAAATTTTGTCATTATCGGATTCCTCACACCTGAAAACGTGTAAAAAAGTCAAAAATCAGAGTCCGAAAATTTTCACGATTACCTAAGTTCCCCATACCTATAGTATGATGGGGCACTAAAGTGTCTACATTCCTTCCTTTTTTATTGACAACTGATAATCTTATCAGTTAAAGATCATATTATTTAAAGTTTTATATAATGTCATTTCTGCTAATGTTGAGAATTTTAAGAAGTATTAGATATATCTTTAGACTGCCTTTAACTTGTACTTCCATCATCTACACTTAAAACTGTTTTGTTAAATAAATCCTTGTCGAATCATGTTCTTAGACTGTCTAAGAACATGATTCGACAAGGATTTATTTAACAAAGCAGTATTAGTATTAAGAGTAATTTTTTTACTTAGGAATTTTTGCTAGTGCTTGGATATTTTTGCTGCCTACTGTAGTGTTGGGCAATTGGCGACGGTCTGGGACTCACCCCTAGAGGTGGTCCGGAGACAGCCATCACAACAATATTGATCCTCCACGAAAGGGAACCTCCCCATTTTGTGGAGACAGTCCCTTTTATTTGGTGGTAGTTTTCTATTTTCTTTTCTTTTTTTTTTTCTTCCAGCATGACTTAGTTTTCTAAGTAAAGATTTTATCACAATTTATAATTTAAAATTGATGTTTGCTCACTTTTTTAAAGAACCTCTAGGGGTGTGTCCCAGATCGTCGCCAATTGCCCATCTGCGCAGCACTAGTGCGACGTAAAACCCAACCAAAAACCTGTAGGTTTAGGCTAGGGTGACCAGATTTTTTTAATACAAAATGAGGACAAATTATGCAATGTACCTATTTCCATGAGAAAAATGGGGCCGCGGTAGCCCAGTCGGTAGAGCGCCGGCCTCGTAATTGGAAGATTGCGGGTTCGGTACTCGAGCCGGCCAAAGACCGTCGTGTACACTAATGGTGGCTGGTGCACGTAAACTCTGTCGTGGCCGCAATGTCAATCCATGTTCCCATCAAAAATTATACCTCTGGGGGTCACCGAAGCGGGAGAGCCATCCCTTCCGTGGAGGATCAAAATTGTGATGGCATGTCTCTGGACCACCTCTAGGGGTGTGTCCCAGAACGTCGCCAATTGCCCATCTGCGCAGCACTAGTGCGACGTAAAACCCAACCACCAACCAACCATGAGAAAAATGAGGACAGTTCCCTTCTAAGATGAGGACATTTCTGAGGACACAAAATTTCATAAAATATAGCATAAAATTAGCTTATATTAACCCCACTTGCATTGCAGCTAAGAAGCCATTAATCGTCATTATGATAAATCTATGCTACTCATGAACTTATACGATAAACATTATTTATATAAGCATTAGTAAATTTACAATAAAAATTATCATAAACTTGTGCACATTATACTTCTCTTCGTATAATATAATGGCCATGCTGTTTATCTTTATACAAAAGTATTAATTTCTGATATGCGGTTGATACGAATGTACCAAACTATTTTATATCTACTACTGTTAATACTTTTATTATAAACTGTTTTAATACAATTGTTACTGTTGAATAGACCAAGTTTTTTGTGTAAACGAAATCATAGCTACTTCATATGGAAATGATCCAATAAATAACATTTTAAAAGGAAAAGACAACTGAACAATGTCAAAAGCTGGTTAGGCTAGGAATAAGAATTGACCTCTAGTCTGATGGCATAAAGCATTGATCTTATACTATTAAGTGAGCAATATTTGTATATATATTTCACTGTTCTCGAAAACGGTAGCTCGGACAGTCACGAGATTTAACACAAAGGTGCCCCCCAAAGGATCATTGTGCACATCGAAGTCAGAATTTCGAATTTCTGTTTAGTTTTCTTTTAATTAATAAAAATATGAAAATAATAAGCTAATAATAGCGAAAAATTAGCCATTTAAATTTAATCCATAATTTTATTGTTGCCAAAAAAAAAAAAAAAAAAAATACGAGTTTATTTTTTCTTTCCAACAGGAAAATAAATACATTTATCTAAACATGAACGATACTACACACTACTGATCGCAGAGCTTCCAAATTTGACATATAGGTACCTGGGACCCTGCAGGTGTGCACCTCATCAAGATTTTTTCGAATTTCGTATTTGAATTTTTTAAATTAATGTTTTTTCGATTTTAAACATTGGCTTTTATGTTTCATTTTTCATGAATTTATTCTTCGATTGTAATCGTCTGCGTATCTTAGCAACGGCTATATTATGCAATTTATTTTTTATTTAATACATTTATTTGAGGGCGAATCTTTTTTCTCTTTTTAATTTATTATATTTATTGGAAATAAAATGGTAATGCAGTAGAAAAAATTAAATATATTAAATTTAAAACTTAAAAACGTATTTATAACAGTTATATTTATGTATAATTTTTGTAGTATAACAAAAATTATTTTTCATTTGTTAATTTAATTTCTTTAAAAGTTTTTTTTTTTTTTTTTTTTTTTTTCTAATTTATAGTATTTGTCAGGAAATAATGGTAGTATATAGTAGTAAGGATTAAACTGATTGGAATTTATTTGTTTTTTATGTATTTAATTCCTTCTGAAAGAAAATCTACTTTTTATTTTATTTCATTACATTGGTCGGAATCAAATTGTAATACGTAAATAGCATGAGCAATAAAATACTTGGTTCAAAAACTAAAATATTTAATAGACGCTGAGATACAGTTATCTTTAAAATCGTAGTTCTTAAATAATGGCAGACCCACCTATCGTCAATAAATACCCATATTGAAATACATAGGAAAGAGATTTCTGCAGACAGTGGGAACCTGCTCCCGATACAGTGCGGGCAGAGAAAGAGCTGCCATAGTCAGCGAGTACCCGATGCGAGGTCTAGAGCGATTCCAATGTAATTATTTTAGTTTTTATTTATAATGTGATGTGAAAAATAAATAATGATCCAATTCTTTTGGAGATTCATTTAAATATAGTGGCCAGCGAAGCGGGCGTAGCCTGCTCGTGTTCTACAAACTGAGCTATTATGTTGACTTTTTAGTAGCAGCATTTACTCACTACAGAGCAAAAAATCGGGAGATGTCAAGAAGGTACAGTCGACAGCAAAAGTATCCGAGTACTAGCAATAATGCCTGTCTAAAAAAAGTACACTTAATGCTGCTTTGTTAAATAAATCCTTGTCGAGTCATATTCTTAGTCAGTCTAAGACAAGTATTTATTTAACAAAACGGTTTTATGTGTACTTTTTTGACATCGTAATTATTGGCTAGTACTCGGCTATTTTTACTGCCGTACTGCCGAGTGCCGACTGTAATTTGCGTTCAGCTCCTATCCCTGACTTAATCAGTTTTCTGTCTTGCTAAAAATTGTTTTTCCATTCTAAAATCTAAAATCTACCTATAGAAAAATATATTCTGTGTATTACCTATGGACCATATTCCTCCTTTGGGTTCGAGACTATAAAAAATCAGCTGTTTTCGGTAAACAATTCTCAACTCTACCATAGCAAAGCATTGTGGCTTGCAAATTTTTATCTTGCAATATTATTTCTAAGAGTTACAGATTATATGAAATTGAAGTAAGAGTGATATAGTGATACCTTTGTTTTGTTTTTAATCCAGTTTTAGTAATATACTTTAATCTTAATCAACATATGTAATATTAAAAGATGTCATGTGAACTGCGGCGATGTTAACAAATTTAAATCAATGTTCCATCTAATAGATTCCTTTATTAAAATGATTGAAATTCTAATTATTTAAGCTTTGATGTCTATATATATATATGTGTGTGTGTATAAAATGTTCTTATTAATCTTTTATTCATTATATATATGTATGTGTGTGTGTGTATACATAAAATGTTCTGCAATTTTACGTTATGGAATAGTCTTAACTTTATCATTCGATTCAGTTGTTTACATTTCACTTTTGTTCTTGTTTGAACATTATTATTAAGTTTCACTGCAGAAATATTTAGGAAAATGTTATACGTAACAATAAAATGTCATCTTGAATCTAATTTGTTTACAAAATATCGGCCACGTGTTCAGCGATTTTACCTACGGTGACGTCACAGGAATATTGTCCATTGTAGAATCAGTATAGAGTTCTAACAACCACGTGGTTTTCTTCTTAGCATCCGTACTTTGCTGAAGGACCATGCTAATTTTTTCATGCCTTTGGAAGCGTAGTAGTCGAATTTTTTTATTCTTTTACAAATATACATTTACGACACTGTGTTACAATAAATTTGTAACACTATTCCGCAATGATATAATGGGTCAGTGGGGTCAACTGTCCCTCAGCAAACATGCTCGTGACGTCATCTGTTAGAACTCTATTTTAAGTAAAGAAGGAAATTACTGAAAAATGAAGACAAATGAGAACAAACGTCCGAAAATGTGGATATGAGAACTTTTGAAAACAACTGTGGACGAGGACAACACTTGAAAAATGAGGACTGTCCTCATAAAATGAGGACTCTAGTCACCCTAGTTTAGGCAGTTTTTTTTTTTTTTTGTCTCCTTATCTTATGCTGCCATTGTGACATAGCAAACAGACAACCCAGTTTTCAGTTTTTACTTTTTAACTATCTACCAAACCAGCCTACCTTTTTTGTTTTGTTTTGTTGATGGTTGATGTGATTCACGGAGTAATGTGATTTTAATTTTCGAATTGAGTAATTTACAAAAGCTTGAAGATTAGTTGATTCATAGTATAAGTAAGATTCACATATTAAAAGTTTTATATGATTTTACAATTTTGAAAAAGCTGCTGTATAAAATAATCGTTTCAGCTTATTTTTTCACACACACACATATATATATATATATTTATATATATTTCACGTGACATGATATGTAATCGCAGACTTTGGAAACTAAATTAATAAATTCAAATTGTGGTTTCTCTTTAAAAGAATAAATTCTGTATAATATCAAATAATAAAGGGAATTTGTGGTATTGTGTTAGATAATTTTTCAATGGGTAGAAGAAAAATAAATAAATAAACTGCTCTATATTTAATTTGTCATTTGCCTGTAAAATATCTTAACTGAACTTGATAGTGCATAAAATAGCATATAAAATAAGGGTAATTCCATGCCAAATCAACCAGTCACATAACCTGACCCTGTCAAATTTCAATTAAACCTGCAGGAATCATTCTTTTAAATGGAATAAATAAGAATATACTTTTAGAGTTATTTATTTATTTTATCTTTATTTTTTGTTGGATTTTTATTTAGTGAATCTTTTAATTTTTGAAAAATGAGCATATTTTAGCTTACATATACACTTCCAAATCTCTCAAGTTCCATAAGGAATAGAGAATTTTCAGAAAATATAATTTCAAAAGGTTTTATTTGATATAAAACAAGATTATGTTGAGCAAAAATAAATTTGATTTTATAAAATTTAAGTTAAAATTTTTAAAGATTGTATTTATTTTTTATTTTAAACACTATAGTTTTAGAAATACTAAAAGTTATATAACTCTAATTTTTTAGAGTAGAATTAGATTTGCGGGGCACAAACGAAAAATCGCCAATTCAATATTATCACCAATTTATATTATTGCTATTTATATTATTATTGCTATTTATATTCAAATCACATATTACATTCTTTACCAATAAATCTTTCTCTTGAAAAAAAAAAAAGACTGCATCTTCTTCAGTTGTGGGCAAATTCCAAATTTTCATCATTTTTGTAAAACAAAAATTCAGGTAGAAGAAAGAATGTTAATATATTTTACTTAGAAAACAAAAATGTTCTAATGTTAATAATTGGCGAACAGAAAAGTACCAAAAATAAAAATAAAATAAAGTTACTGCATACATTTGAAAATGTATTGTAATTAAATCATATATTATGCTTATATAGTAAAAAACCTAATTTCTAAAGGTTGCATATTCAGCATTGAATACTAATTATAAAAAGCACCACAGAACAACAGAACTGGCGTTTAAAAGTAATAAGTACAAAACTTTGGCTAAATCCTGTAAAATGCAAGAAAGCAGTTTCTTGCATTTTATGGTGTTTATTCAAAGTTTGTAACTACTTATTGAAGGCTAATGTTTAGTCAAACATAAAACAAATTTAATGTGCAACATAATTATGCTTGCTAAAATGTAGGTAAAATTAAAATAAAAATAAGAAATTTTTATTCATAAATATTTCTCAGCAAAATTTAAAGTAGAGTGCTCTTGAGTCACAGGCTTCTAAAAACTTAAATCAGATAAGTTGAATAAACTGGTATGTAGTAGCTATCACAAATGTTTATTTTATGTTTTCCTATATGAATTGCTGCTGTGCAAGTTAGCATCAAAATTATTTGTCATGGTGAGTGCAGATGATTTTCATCTCAGAAAAATATAGCACTAAATGTTGAACGGAGGTCAATTTTGTGCCCCATAAGGTAATATCTTAAAAAAAAAATTGCCCTTTTTACTTCTTTTTACTTCCTTATACAAAGTATAAGGAAGTATAGTAATCCCGATTTGCGAAATGGATTTTGTATTTCACATTGCTCGAAAACGAATGATCGCTGAATGTTGCCAATTTATACGTGTGACTGTCATGATGTATAGTTGTACACCTGCAAGTGTCGTCTGAACACGAGCTCTCGTTTTAGAGATATAAGCGATTTTACACGATTTTTCGTGACGTCTGTATGTGTGTGTGTGTGTCTGTGTGTGTGTGTGTGTGTATGTCGCATAACTCAAAAACGGTTGGACGTAGAAAGTTGCGAATTGGTACATAGGTTTGTTATAACATCTAGTTGTGCACCTCCCTTTTTGGACTTTGTATGATTTTCCGTTTTGGAGATATTTAGGAAAATTAGGTTCATAATGACAAAAATACATAGGTTTTGGCCATAATGTATCAAAAAACGGTAATAACTCAAAAACGGTTGAACGTAGAAAGTTGCGAATTGGTACATAGGTTTGTTATAACATATAGTTCTGCACCTCCCTTTTTGGACTTTGTATGATTTTCCATTTTGGAGATATTTAGGAAAATTAGGTTCATAATGACCAAAAATACATAGGTTTTGGCCATAATGTATCAAAAAACGGTAATAACTCAAAAACGGTTGAACGTAGAAAGTTGCGAATTGGTACATAGGTTTGTTATAACATATAGTTCTGCACCTCCCTTTTTGGACTTTGTATGATTTTCCATTTTGGAGATATTTAGGAAAATTAGGTTCATAATGACCAAAAATACATTGGTTTTGGCCATAATGTATCAAAAAAACGGTAATAATTCAAAAACGGTTTGGACAAATCTTGCAATTTAACTGACTTCCCGACTAGCTAGACATTTGAAACTTTCAGAAAAGCTCAGAACACGTTGACAATGCGTTTTTTTAATATTTTTGGTCAACTGTTTCCGATTCCTGCTGCCTTCGGCAGCGTTACCAGTACAAATCTTGCAATCGATTTTTAACTAACTTCCCGACTAGCTAGACATTTAAAACTTCCAGAAAAGCTCAGAACACGGTGACAATGCATTTTTTAAATATTTTTAGCCAATTGCTTCGTGTCACTGCTGCCTTCAGCAGCGTTTATATGATTCAACAGAAAAATTATTTAACTAACTTCCCGACTAGTTAGAGATATTAAACTTCCGGAATAGTTCAGAAACACGGTGAAAATGCATTTTTTAACACTTTTATCCAATTGTTTCGGATCCGAAGTCCCCCCCCCAAAGCCCAACTTTAACATGTCCCCCCAACTTTGACATGAGTCCCCCCCAAGATACAACGTTGACATGAGTCCCCCCCAAGGCACAACTTTGACATGAGTCCCCCCCAAAGCGCAACTTTGACATGAGTCCCCCCCAAGGCACAACTTTGACATGAGTCCCCCCAAAGCACATGAGTCCCGCTCAAGGTACAACTTTGACATGAGTCCCCCCAAGGCACAACTTTGACATGAGTCCCCCCAAGGCGCAACTTTGAAATGAGTCCCCTCAAGGCCCAACTTTGACATGAGTCCCCCCAAGGCCCAACTTTGACATGAGTCCCCCCCTCAAGGTACAACTTTGACATGAGTCCCCCCAAGGCACAACTTTGACATGAGTCCCCCCAAGGCACAACTTTTACATGAGTCCCCCCCCCCCCCCCCAAGGCACAACTTTAAAATGAGTCCCCTCAAGGCACAATTTTATTACTTCCTTATACAAAGTATAAGGAAGTATAGTAATCCCGATTTGCGAAATGGATTTTGCATTTCACATTGCTCGAAAACGAATGATCGCTGAATGTTGCCAATTTATACGTGTGACTGTCATGATGTCTAGTTGTACACCTGCAAGTGTCGTCTTAACACGAGCTCTCGTTTTAGAGATATAAGGGACTTTACACGATTTTTCGTGACGTCTGTATGTATGTGTGTCTGTGTGTGTGTGAGTATGTCGCATAACTCAAAAACGGTTGGACGTAGAAAGTTGCGAATTGGTACATATGTTTGTTATAATATCTAGTTGTGTACCTCCCTTTTTGGAATTTGTATGATTTTCCGTTTTGGAGATATTTAGTAAAATTAGGTTCATAATGGCCAAAATGTATCAAAAAACGGTAATAACTCAAAAACGGTTTGGACAAATCTTGCAATTTAACTGACTTCTCGACTAGCTAGAGATTTAAAACTTTCAGAAGAGTTCAGAATGCAATAACAATGCCTTTTTTTAATACTTTTAGTCAACTGTTTCTAATACCTGCTGTCTTCAGCAGCGTTTATGTGATTCAACAGAAAATTTATTTAACTAACTTCTCGACTAGCTAGACATTTGGAACTTTCAGACTAGATCAGAACACGGTGAAAATGCATTTTTTTAATACTTTTAGCCAACTGTTTAGGGTCCCTGCTGTCTTCAGCAGCGTTACCAGTGCAAATCTTGCAATCGATTTTTAACGAACTTTCCGACTAGCTAGACATTTAAAACTTCCGGGAAAATTCAGAACACGGTAAAAATGCATTTTTTAAATATTTTTAGCCAATTGGTTCAGGTCCCTGCTGCCTTCGGCAGCGTTTATATGGTTCAACAGAAAATTTATTTAACTAACTTCCCGACTAGCTAGACATTTGAAACTTTCAGAATAGTTCAGAATACGGTGAAACTGCATTTTTAAAAATATTTTTCGCCAATTGTTTCGGGTCCTTGCTGCCTTCGTCAGCGTTACCAGTACAAATCTTGCATCGGTTTTTAACTAACTTTTAGAAAAGCTCAGAACACGGTGATAATTCATTTTTTAAAATATTTTTAGCCAACTGTTTCGGGTCCAATGTCAATGTTTTTTAACATTATGTATATTTCTAAAAGTGTATAAGGAAGTCATGTGGTGCCCACATCAGATTTTTTTTTTTTAGTTCCCCATCATACTATAGGTATGGGGAACTTAGGTAATCATGAAAATTTTTGACCTCGGTTTTTTTAATTTTTTACACATTTTCAGGTTTTGAGGAATCCGAAAATGACAAAATTTGTATGGTGTCCATCTGTAGGGTGTCTGTTAGTTTGTTAGCCCGTTAGTGAGTCCATTAGTTTGTTAGTCTGTGTACACGATATCTCAAGAACAAATAGCCGCAGAGAAGTCAGATCAGTTTTAAAATATTACTTTCAACACTGGTAAGAACCCTATTCATTTGCAATATTCTAATTAAAAAAATTCGTGAGTTATTATAAATTTACGATTTTCTTAACATGGGAGAATAGGGAAAAATTTCACTTAAGTGTCCATTAAGTAGAAAATTTTTACTGTAAAGATGTCAGGACAGTTTTAAAATATCAGTTTTGAATTTGGAATGAACATCATTAACTATATACATGCTACTTTGAAAGTTTCGCAAGTTATTTGGAATTTACGAATTTCTTAACATGGCAGAATAGGGCAAAATTTCACATAAACGTCAATTTTGACGGAAATTTTCATTGTAAAGATGTCAGACCACTTTTTAAATATTATTTAGGATACGGGCATGAATATTATTAACTATGAATTTTCCAATGTAAAAATTTCGTAAGTTATTGAAAATTTACAAATTTCTTAACATGGCAGAAATGGGCAAAATTTCACATAAACATCAATCTTGAGGGATAATTTCATCATAAAGATGTCAAATCACTTTTGAAATATTATTTAGGATACTGGCATGAATATCATAGACTGTGATTTTTCCAATTTAAAAAATTCGTAAGTTATTTGGAATTTACGATTTACTGAACAGGGCAGAATAGGGCATTCATAATAAATTGAGCATAAACGTCCATTTTTAGGATCATAAATATATCAGACAACTTCAAAATAACATTTATGTTACTTATTTGAACATGATTGACTACAAATATTCTGATAAGAAAATTTCGTAAGTTATTCGTAATTTAAGATTTTATCAACATAGTGAAATTGAAAATTTTTCATATAAATGAGAATTTTGAGGATTATTGCATTGGAAATAGTAGCATGAAAACGAAACAACAGAATTTACCCTGATAAAATAAATTAATAGATTAGAATAAGATAAATATATCAAAGTGAACGGCAGATAGCGTATTAGGCGGGGATTTCATTCTGTCACTGTGTCAAGCTTTGATCAAATTCATTTCTATTAACATGATTATAATATCGCCCACACTAGAAATTTATGAGAACATAAATATGATGGGGAACTGAGCAGAGTCCACCTATGCCAACTAGTTTTTTTTTTTTTTTTTTTTTTTTTTTAATGAAAAAAAAAAAAAAAATGGTAATTTTGTTCCAAATCATTGCAGACCTATGGTTCAAGCAACCATTCATTTTAAATGCATTGATGCATTCTTTTGAAAAATGCTCATTCTGAAAATTGTTACTGTGGAGAGAAGGAGAGAAGCTCTTATAAAAACACGAAAATTTCATCCCAGTTGACTATTAGTATTATATATGCAAATATATATATAATTTCAGAATGCTTTGTTGAAAATAAACCTCATTGTGACATTTATTTATACAAAATTTTGTCATATGCTGCCATTTTATAACTTTGAAAAAAATGGGATGACAGTGCAACGTGCAACCTGTTGAGTGATATGCAACAGAAGGCTAGTAGGCATTAACTTAAGTCAAGGACCAACCAAATATAAACATTTAATTAAAATCCATCTAAGTTTATCTAACCATAATAATCCATCTAACAATCCATCTATTGTTTTGGGAGATACTGCAGTTACAAAATTTTGGTAACAAATGCACATAGAGGTGGTGTGACATTTTCTAATATTGTTCAAATTATGTTCTGGACATCTCAAAACATGTAGATCCATCAAAAACTGGATGTCGGAAATTTTCAAAAATCCAATATTTTCTACTTATGTATGTAGAAAAAAGTAAGAAATAAATAAAACAAATAAGTTTTGTGCCAAAATATCTCCTGTGTTTAGGAAGTGCATTTTGATTATTTACTTACTATGATTTTGTTAATTATCAATTTGACTATGAGTATAGCATTTTGTTATCTGAAAAGTTTTAAATGTAACAATCTAAACATTTAGTATTATCATTTTAACTTTGAAAAGGTTCAAGGTAGGAAAAGTGTTTTAAGACAATGCATACCAATATTAAAAGTAAACTTGTTGTGGAATTATAAAAAAAAAACAAGGAAAACTTCAACATCTAAATCGCCAAAGTGAAAAAATTGGAAAGCAGACAATTGTTTCAGTAGCATTTAGTCACACCATCTTCAGCACATAAAGAAAAGAGAGAAGTACTCTTATATATATGAAAGGAATCGAATTCTGATCAAACAATAGAATTACGTGGTATGTGAGAGATTGACTTTAGAAACAAAAATGCTAGTGTTTTTTAAATTCCTATTGGTTAAACTCCCACATCCTGCGTTATTTTATTGGTTGATTAGAATTTGATTCCTTTCCTATATATAAAAGCACTTATCTCTCATTTCTTTATGATGCACTGAAGACGATACACAAAATGCTACCAAAATAGCCGTCTGCTTTACATTTTTTTCTCTTTTGCGTTTTAAACGTTGAAGTTTCCCTTGGTTTTCATGTGTACCAATACCATAAGTTTTATAATCATAATTCCTGATTCCAATGAAATTCCATTTTAAAAATTTCAGTCTATGAAATACCCAGTGGCAGAAACACGGCGACATAGTCGCGGACACAGAAAAACGGCTTGCGGACAGTTTTTATCTGCACTGATAAAAAAAATTTGTCTGCAACTTTCGAATAACAGTTCACTTAAAAAAAATGTTCTGTATCAAAACTAAAACTAATATTTTTATTATTTATATTGTGTTGTGTCAAACATTGCTATAAAATATTTAATTGAATGAGTTGAATGAATACACACAATTGTTTATACTATATTGTTTTGCAGTAAAATTGTATTTGTGTACTGTTGCATGAGATCACCACTGATGTTAAGTCCCCCCCCCCCTCCCAATCTGCTTTCAGTCTTTTTGAGTGTAAGCCATTTTCACCCCTGATTACACACAAATTTGCAGACAGATTATGAAATTTTAAAAGCCTGTCGCAGACAGCTACAAAACTTTCTGCTACTGGGATGAAATATAAAATTACATAAACAGATATTTTTTAAATAATCATAATAAAAATTTTCAATATAATGTCTTATATATATATATATATTATAATGTTTTTAACAAGCTTAATTATATTACGTATTAAATTTGTTTTTTGCATAATTGTTCATTAGTATTCAATCCTAAATATGTAAACTGTAAAAATGAGGTCTTTTACCATGTAAGCACAATATATGATAATACACAGGGGTGGATATTGAAAATCTTACTAGCCAGGAACATTTTCTTACCAGCCAGCAATATAAAGTTGAAAATTTACAACAGAATAAAAGTTACATGGTGTGCCTACCTGCAGAACTTTCTGTATTAATATTCATGAAACCAAAATATATCTATCACCAAAAAATATTAAATTGCGTAACTGTTTTAAATGTCATACAAATATTACTAAATTAAAAAACGTCTTTATATGAACAATTCAGGGCTCGAAATTAACAGTGGTCCGTTGGTCTGCGACACAAAAATATTCAATGGACCAGCAAAATATAATTTCTAGTGGTCCACTGGACCATTAAGCTTTTGAATTTTTTACTTTTTTCTAAAGTTGCCCGTAAATCTGTCATGAAATAGTATGTAATAATTATAACTATAGTAAGCAGGGCTCGCGTTGGTGCGCTATAGCGCACCATTGACCCCAATTTTAATGAAAGGGACGCAAAATTTGTGAAATTGTGGGTTCTGAGGACCCAATTTTTTTTTCTCCAAAAATATTCAAATATCCTTTATTCTAAATCAGTAAATTTTCTTTTATTTAATTTCGTTTCATTTCAAAGCAATTTATTTTCCTGGGCTAAAAAAAAAAAAAAAAAAAAATCGAAAAAATCCTGAGCTTCTGAATTGGATTTAGCTCTAAATTTAGAAGAATGGGAGAAATAGTCTTGATTCCTCCTTCAAAAGCTAAGGAATCGCCCAGCCCATATGGTTGCATCTGCTCCAGTTGTTAAACGATGACGTCACTTTTCTCCCTTTCCTTGTATGTTCTGTCTGATGGAGCACCTGCAAAGTGACCAAACAAAATCCGGCATCAGCATAAAGTAGAATAGATTAGAGTTGCAAATGTTTTTTTTTTTTTTTTTTCAAATGTTATTTCTAAAAAAAAAAAGTAAATAAATGCTCATTTGAATAAATTTCAAAATACAGTTAGTACCGATTATCTGGAATTCCACAATCCGGAATCATTTCACATTTATTTATTTTTTTCCCACGATTTTAAAAACATTTCGTATTTAAAGACAGAACTTACTTAACTAAAAATAAAAAAGGAAAAAGAGAATAGAAAGAAAAAAAAATGTCCAAATGAACCAAGTCTTTTATTGAGTATTTCGAAAATCGGAAAGTTAAGTAAATTTATTTTTCACTGGAAATGGTCAAAGGTGTTTTATGGTCTGGAAAATTTCCAGAAACCCGTGGTTTTGCAACCAACCACATAAAAGAAGGGGAAGTGTCCCCATTTTTTAAAAACTTGACCCATATTTTTCCTCGTGATGGGGTCTTGGGACCCCACTTTTCAAAAGGTCAGCGCAAGTCCTGAGTAAGTGTACCAAAATATATCTGTCACAAAAAAACATTAAATTGCATAACTGTTTTAAGTGTCATACAAATATTACTAAATTAAAAAACTTCTTTATGTGAACAATTCAGAGCTTGAAGTTTTATAGCAATATAAATTGTAATAATCATAACAATGGTAAGTGTACTTATAATTGTCATTATCACCTATTCTCTATAATTTTTCAATTAATTTCACTTTAACAATTAAGTAAATTTCACTAATTAGTTTTTATTTTCACTTTTTATTTATTTTTTAGTTTTAATTCTTAATAATATAAATCTGCGACATTTAGCATTTTATTAAAGCATAAATTTTTGATTTATATACAAGACTATTTATATTTTTTTATTTACAAAAAAAAAAAAAAAAAAAATTGCCATGTTAATTTATAACACAAAAAATAAATTTTTAATAAAACAGTGTTTAACAAATTTTTAATTATTTTTAAAAATAGAATGGGCGAGCAAACTAGTCAAAGTATGTACAGATCAGTGAAATTTTAAAATTACTGATCCTGCAGACCAGTAACTCAATTTTCCTAATTTCTACGCCTGCAGTTAATACAAAAATTTTTAATACAATAATAATAATAATAACCACTCTTTACTATTTATTTCTAACATAATTTTATAATTAAGTATAAGTCACTGAATAACTTTCTCAGGTAAAAATGTGGATTTTAGTAAATTAAGAGTTGAAAATGTAGAATATTTTTTTTCTATCATTGGAGCATTCTCTTTAAAATCCTGTAATGTTAATTTTACTTACTATCACTTAAAATTATATATTATGTATAAAAAGAAATCTAAAGCTTTATCAGAAAATACTTTGAACATACAGAATATATACTAGAAAAAGAAAGAGGAAAAAAAAAAAAAAAATGTTTTAATTGAATTTTACTGTGCATCTAAATTACAATCACTGAATCAGCTGAGCAAAAATTAGTGTCGAAAAAAAAAAAAAAAAAAAAAAATAGCATAAAGAAACTAAATTAATGTCCTGTTTACTTTCTAACATTTGAAAAGTAAAAACAATGTGATGAAAGAATAAACATATATTAATTTTTTTGATACATACAGCTTTCACTGCTTAAAATTTTACTTGCCAAATCAAAAAATATATTTGCCCTGTAATTCCCCATCCCTGGTAATACATTTTTACATGTACTATAACTTTAAATTTTTTTCATAGCATCTGATCCCATTACAACCCCTCTCTAAAAAGTTTAGATTATATAACTTTTAGTGTTACAAAAAAAAAAAAAAAAAGAAAAAAAAGAAAAAACATAAATTTTTTAAAAAACACTATTGTCAAACATTTTGGAAAACATATGTTAACCGCATGCCAGTGATTCGTTACTATGAAGTGTGTATTTTATGACCAATTTAATTATTTATAGATATGTATACTTATGAATATTATAGGTGTGATCCTATAAAATATATATTGTATTATCTTATGTATTTGTGTATATAAATAGCCTGCCAATGGTATGCAGTTAATAGAAAAGTACTAATTTTTTTTTATTTAAATTTGAAAATTTCATTATTATTATTATTACTTTTTTTTTTTTTTATAACGTAACACAATCATGTTGTATATCAAATCAAACCTTTTGAAATTATTTTTAAAATGAGTGGTCAGAAACTTTTCTACCTATTACAGAATTTAAGAAATTCAAAATTGTTAAAATGACTATGTAAGCTAAAAAATGCTGATTTTTCAAAACTTAATAAATAATTAAATGAAAAATCTAATGAAACATATATATATTAAATATATTATCATTTATATCATCATCAAGAAGAAGAATTTCTGAAGGTTTATTTGAAATGTCATTTTGAAAATTAAAATTTTTGTTTGATTTGACATAACAGAGCCCAGAATAATATTCATTTAAAAAAATGTAAAGTGTTGCAAACAGGCAGATTTGCTGTCAATCGGTCTATTCTAACAAAAAGAAGATTTAAATTTCTACAGAAAGTATGTAGTATGTTCCTATAACACTTTAGATTTTTAAAATTATCTTTTATGAATGCAATATCAATAGTTCTATGTATTGTTTCTGATAAATATATGTTTTATAAAATTATAATTAGTTTATTTATGCAGGAATTAAAGAATAAAAATGACAGATAATTTGACTTCTAAACCTGAATTGAAATCTGATCAGAAACAAACAATATTTAAGGAACTGGATGCAGACCAAGAACCAGAAATCTCAGAAATTGAAAGCTTGTGTTTACGATGTCGTAAAAATGTAAAATATTTTATATCATTATAGCTGCTATTTCTAATATTCTTTGATTATTATTTCTAATATAATTAAAAATAGAAAATTATTTAGTTAATGCCAATTTCTAAATGAATAATTTTTAAATATTTTATGTTTTTTCTTATTAGAAATAAATGAAAAACTTTCTTTTATTTTGTTATTGGAAGGATATCAATAATCAGGTATAGTTACATAAAAAAAAAAAAAAAACTGAATTTTAAATGCAGAAAATTTTTGTGAAATTACAGTAGAATCCCGCTAATTCGAACTAATTGGGACTGGTGCGTGTTCGGATTAAAAAAAATTCAGATTATTCGAAATGGCAATAAAAATTGAAAAGAAAGAGATGTGTGCTAAAAAAAAAAAAAACTAAGTTATAAGTATGTACTCAATACTACTATCTCTTCTTTTATTGAAAAGCAATAGAAAGAGAATATGTGCATATATCTCTCCTTTTCAGTAGAATAATGGATGTGCACCTGTGTGAAATGACTTTATCTTACTTACTATTATATGGAGAAGAGATTGAGAGAAGACATTCTGCGAAATTAGTGAGCCATGACGTCGGAGGCTAAAGAATTTTTTCTTTCTTCCCCCACATGCAGTCTCACGTATGGTCACGCCTATGGATCAAGGAGTGTTACAAAATGTAAAATGCAGCTACAGGAAGATGCTTCTTAAAAACTGATTGAAAACGATGATAGTAAAGTCTCTATAAGGCAACTTATACAGAATGTCACAATAAAAGATGTAATTTACTGGGTATCGGAGTCATGGGACAACGTTACACAAAATTGTTTAGTTAAGTCGTGGAAGAAGTTATGACCAAGTTTAGCTGATTCTAGTGATGTTAAACAGGGAGAAGCAAACAAAAATTAAATTCTTCCACTTATTAAATGTTTGTAGTGCTGCGAAGACGCAACTGAACAAACTGCAACTGAGTGGTTGTCTTGTGATACTGAAGCCAATCAGTTATATACAGATGAAGAAATCACCGCTTTAGTTCAGAATAAGCCACAAGATGACTCTGGTCTAGAAGAAGCTGATGAGCCAGAGAATGTTCTTGTTTCACATTCTGTAGCTGCAAATGTGCTAGAAATAGCACTGCGATATGTGGAGCAGAGTGAAAATGCAACATCAACAGACATGTTTATGAGGCGTTGGTATAATATTGCTTCTTCGTCGAGAATGACATCACTTCCTCAGACAAATCAGACAAATTTCTTCACCCCAAATGATGGTTAATGTGTATGTCATGTGTTAATATAATTTGTTTTTATTAAATGTAAATGTGATCCTTTAATTATTGAAAAAGTTTCTTCAACGTGTACAAAATTATGCATGCTGAAAAAGTAAGTACTTTTTTGTTTTTTGTACAATTTCAATCTTTTCAGTTAATTTGTTCAAGTAATGTAATTTTCGAAAATGAAATCAGTTCGGATTAACCGGAATTTCGGATTAGCGGGATTCTACTGTATTTTCCAGCTGAATTCAACTTTTATATAGATTTACTTTTCTTTCCTTAACAATGTACTGGTTAACAAAACTTGTGTTTTCTGATGTATATCTTTGTTATATTAATCAAATTAGGTTTTACATATCCATGTTAATGAAAACAATCAGTTGTTACTTTTTGTAGTTAAAGATAACGCAATTAAATTACAGTAAACTCCCTATTATCTGTGAGTGGATTATACGGGTTGCAGATTATCTGCGCGTGTGGGAAAAAAGTGGGATCAAGAAAATATGTTTTCTTAACAAGAAGCATAAACAAATGATTTTTTTTTTAATGTAAAGAACTATATATATATATATATATATTTGTTTTACTTTTTTGTAGATTGTTTAATTTAGTGCCTAAATTAATTTAAAGCCCAGTGGCAGAAAGTTTTGTAGCTGTCTGCGACAGGCTTTTAAAATTTCGTAATCTGTCTGCAGAATTCGCATGCAATCGGGAGTGAAAATGGCTTACACTCGGAAAGCCTGAAAGCTGATAGCGGCAATGTTGGGGGAGGGGGGGGAAGTTTAACAACAGTGAGGATCTCGTGCAACAATACACAAATACAATTTTACTACAGAACAATATAGGTATAAACAATTGTAAAATAATAAGTTGAACTCATTCAATTAAATATTTTATAGCAATGTTTTGACACAACACAATATAAATAATTATTAATAATAAAAGTATTAGTTTTAGTTTTGACACAAAAATTTTTATAAGTGAATTTTGAAGTGGAGGAGAAGTTTTGGAGCAGTTTTAAATGAAATTAGCACTTTTCTACGTTCCCGTAGAATCTCAGTAACAGGGTAATAGGAGAAAAGAATACATGTATAATGCTGCCTATCAAGGGAGATCTAGACTAACTAGGTGACCGTAGTTAAGCACTGTTTTGTGTGTTCCTACCAAGGCACCTATAGGGGGCTCTTGAGTTCCTACTAGAGCCCCCTATAGGTCATAGCCTAGAGCCCCTTAAGACGTCATACATCGGTAGCGCATTGTCGTGGGCGAAAAATGTCCGTAAATTGCAGAAAATTTTTTATGACTGCAGACAAAGTCTGTCCGAAAGTTGCGGGCAATTTTTTTTATTAGCACAGGAAAAGGGTGTCCGAAAGTTGCAGACTGATTTTTTTTATTAGTGCAGACAAAAACTGTCTGCAAGCCATTTTTCTGTGTCCGTGACTATGTCGCCTCGTGGTGTTTCTGCCACTGGGATTTAAAGATTGTACTTTAGCTTCATCATAAGTACAAATTTTTGTTTATTGTATTTACATCCTAAATTTTTTTTCATAAAATACAAATATTTTTAATGTGCTTTAAATATTTTCACAGTTTTTATTATGTTTTACTTACAATAAAATCAAGTTTTTGAACTAGAATATTTTTTGTTTCATTACCACTTAATTTTAACCCCAGTAGCAGAAACAGTGCAGCATGGCAACGTGCGCTGCAGATTGTTTTAAGCTCTGCAGATTAATTTAACATTCCAAAACGAAATGCATGGCTTAAAAATACGAATATATTTTACATTATGTCTTTAGATTATTATACTTGTTGCATATTTTCTGTTTATTTTCTTTGTCGATACAAATTTAATAGGTACACTTTATGAATTGCTATTACTTGTGCTATTAAACTTGGCCCACCATTCCTGGATTGCATATAAACTTTGGTTTGCTGCAGATTGATAAAGAAAATTCCGGTACCAGAATTTTAACGTTTTTGTGGGTTATTCTTGATTTGCATTATCTGCAGAAGCCATGGCACTCAATTCTGCAGATAATCAAGAATTTTCCGTATTTATTTTTATGATGTAGTGATTTTGCCATCTAAATTTTGGTATTTTGTTTTATATTAGCATTTGCTATTTGTATTTTATATTAGCAACTATAAAAACTTTTATTCCTGAAAAAAAAAAGGGGGGGAAGTGAAAGAAAATCTGGGTTATTTTCACAGATAGATTGCCTAAAACATTTGAAGGGTGCTTTTAAAATGTTTGTATGACTTCCATCAAAATGTTTATACTAATACATATCTATGAAAATTAAATAAAATATAGTTATTAAAATATCAATATTTAACATTAAAATGTCAAAGTACAAACATTATTAAAATATCATTACACATTAAAATTTTTTTTAAGGGAATTTTAATTTTGTATTTGAACCTGTCAGTATTTGCTTGTTTTAAAATAAGAAGAAATATTATTTTTAAATTGGTATATATTAAATTATACTTTAAAAAGAAAATTGTGTAAGGCTCTGAGGGGATAAACTTATACCTTTTCAGCATGGCTTTGAGAAATTTTTCTTTACATGTTTGTTAGTTTAAAAATAATTTTTACTGTTCACACATACATTTTTCACACTTTTCTGAAATGCTACTATGCTGAACTATACTGCTACTATACTAAAATGCTTCTTTTTCTTTCTTCCTTTTTAAAAAAAAATTATTTTAAAGTATGTGTATGTGTGACTGTTTAAGCCTCTTTCTACCCCTTTCATCCTTTCTTTTTGTATTTTCCATACATGCTTTATGTAAGGACCCAAAATTTCAACTCAGATTACACTCACCGAAAAAAAAGTTTTACTCGCCACAAAATAGGGTTGTCATTTTGTTTCTTTTTTACGCATTTTTGTTTTTTATTTTCCCTATCTATTTGAAAGTTTTTTACAAATATGTCTAAAATTATATTTTTTTATAGTGTATCATATATCACCATGTTTCATGATCATCTATAATTAAAAATCATTATAATGTATTGTATTTTATATTTGAAAAAGATTAAAATATCTAATAACATAAATGCAAATAGTCATTAAAGTAAAAAAGAAGAAAAAAAAAAATTATTTGTCAAACAATATTCTGTGAAAATCCTTTTGTTATGAAAGATTAAGCTTCTTTATTTATCTATTTATTTACTTTAATACTTAAACTTTTTATATTAGAAATGTCTTTATCATCCATTTTATTTTTGTAAGCAGGCGGAATGTTGATATATATAAATTGTTCATTGTTGTCATTTGAAAATAGCTATTTCGGAATAACTTTTCTGATAAAATCGTTTCTTACAAATCATTACAAGCGCAAATAATTGGCGTTAAAAAACTGGAAAATATGAACTGTTTGTTGATCATTATTCAACAAAATAAACATAGGCAGTATCTTAAAAAGGGCTTGGGCTCATTTTCATGTGATAATATCGCATAGGCAAACTTTCGCACATCTCTTCTCTCAAATAGTGGGTGATGGGCAAAGAGTCTTTGTGCTCGTCTATTCTCACCCTGCTTGGACATGGCTGCCTGCAGCCATGACTTGGAGAATAACAGTGGGAGAAACGAAACTGCCGAAGAGATCAGAACTTTTTCCCAGACTGGAACGATCTCAGGCAACGCACACACAAACTTGGCTCTCAGAGAATCTGAAAAGGAGAGATTAATAAGATGGCAAGATTTTGCCATATTTAAATCTATAAAAAGAATGTTTTGTGTCACCGTATTGTGTAAGAATTCCATCTATAACTAGACCAAATTTTTACTCGCCACAGTAAAAGTTCCACTCGCCAATGGCGAGCTGGCGAGTGGAAATTTCGCACCCTGCTTTATGTGGTTTTTTTAAATACACGCAGACACACACACACACACACATATATTATATATATAAACTCTTGCATTAAATGTCATCAATCATTACTGCATCAAATGGCATCAGTCATTACTGCAAATAAAATATCAACATCTTTATATATATATTTCTTTTGTGCGTGTGTATGTCACTGAACTCCTCCTAAACGGCTGGACTGAGTTTAATGAAATTTTCTGTGTGTCTTCAGGTGGATTCGAGAATGGTTTAGATTTACAAATGAAAGTTGTAACTTAATTAGTTCTTTCTTAATTAATTTTTAACCAACTCTTTCAACAACTTTTCCACCTAGATGGCGTGAGTTGTCGTAAACACGATGTCAGAATTTATTTAATGTTGAAATGAATAATATTATAGTTTAAAAAAAAAATTAAAGAACACGCTTTTATAGAAATGTGAACTAAAAAGCACGAAATATCTATCTTAGTATTAAAATTCAGGGTAAGAGAAAATCGCGTGAGGGACACACCGTAATATTTACATACATTTAAATCTTTAATTAAAATAACTTAGAATTAACAAAAACCATTTTTAAAAAATCTCCCCTAACGGGGATCGAACGCTGGACCTTTAGATTCGTAGCGCGGCGCCTTACCTCGACGCCGCATCGTTCACGTATGGAATGTATTTTTTTTACAATATAAATTTTTTGATTGCTCCCAGAGAAGTTACAAACAAACATACATACATACAGGTGAAGCTAATAAAAGCATGTTAAAAATGAATTTTTAACCGTATCTTACGAAGTTTTTAAAATATTTTTTCAAAATTAATATTTTTAGAATCGTAACCGTATCTTACGAAGTGTTTAAAATATTTTTTTCAAAGTTAATATTTTAGAATCGTAAACACGATGTCAGAATTTATTTAATGCTGAAATGAAAAATGAATTTTTAACCGTAAGTGTTTAAAATATTTTTTCAACGTTAATATTGTGAAAATGTTAAAATTAGTTAAAATGGTATATTCTTTTAAAAAATTCGTCAATATCTGACGGAGTTATTTTATGTTAAAATGAAAAATGAATTTTTAGGTCATTATTATTTGTGCAGATGGAAAATGTACTAAAAGTTTTCCGAAAAATTTCACAATCACAAATGTTGACGGATATCCAATATATCGTCGAAGAATTCCCGATAATGGCGGACAATCTTATCATCTATGGCGGTCATCTATGTCAACAACATAGATATTGACATTGATAACCGATGGGTGGTCCCATATTCGCCTCTGCTGAGCAAAACATTCAATGCTCATATTAATGTTCAGTTCTGCAGTTCAGTGAAGAGCATCAAATACATTTGCAAGTATGTGAATAAAGGCAGTGATATGGCTGTATTTCGAGTTGAAAATACCAATGTGAATGCTCCTCCGGTGAATAACAACAATGAAATAACACTTTACCAATGTGGCCGGTACGTGAGCTCCAATGAAGCTGTTTGGCGTATCTTTGGTTTCCCAATTAATGAACGGGATCCAGTAGTTCTTCATTTAGCCGTCCATCTTGAAAATGGCCAGCGCGTATATTTCACGAGCGAGACAGCGATTGATCGTGCTATAAATCCACCAAAAACTACACTCACCGAATTTTTTTAATTGTGTAATCGTGCGGATGCTTTTGGTGCTTTTGCACGGACATTACTCTATTCAGAAGTACCACGCTATTTCACATGGGCTCCAACAAAAAAAAATGGATGCCCCGCAAGCAAGGCACGCCGATTGATGCATGTCCCGGTTTATTCAAATCAAACACCTTGGAACGAGTATTTACGGTCAATCCAAGGCAGACTGAGTGCTTTTATCTTCGACTGTTATTGGTTAATGTCATCGGCCCTTTGTCACTTCAAGATTTACGTAAAGTGGATGGACAACAGTATCCAACGTATAAAGATGCATGCCTTGCACTCGGCTTGCTGGAAGACGACAACCAGTGGGAGTGTATGCTTGCTGAAGTAGGACTGAACTGTACAGCAAAACAAATTCGTCTACTATTTGCTATAGTGTTGACTACATGTTTCTCGGCCCGAGCAGAGACATTATGGGATAATCACAGAGATTCAATGACTAATGATATACTGCATCAATATCGTTCACGGTGCAACGATCTAACGATAGTATTCAGTGACGCTATGTACAATGAAGCATTGATTGCTATTGAAGATCTTTGCATTATCATTGCCAACTTACCACTCAGTCATTTCGGTATGCATTCAACAAATGGAAATGCATCTGATTTAATAAGCACTGATTTGAATCGTGAACTTCAATACAATACTGTAGAAATGGCAGCGATTGTTGCTCACAATGTCCCACTAATGAATGAAGAACAAAGAACCATTTACGACCGCATCATGCTCGCAGTTTTGCCAGGACAAGGTGGATTTTTTTTTTTTTTTTGGGTGCACCGGAACTGGCAAAACATTCCTTATTTCGCTAATTCTCGCCGAAATACGATCAAATAATGGCATCGCATTGGCTGTTGCATCATCTGGCATTGCGGCAACTTTAATGGGTGGATGCAGAACAGCTCATTCATTATTTAAACTGCCACTAAATATTCAAAATAACCCAGACGCAGTGTGCAACATAAAAAAACAATCGTCCATCACAGTGCTGAAATAGTGTAAAATTCTTATCTGGGATGAATGCACTATGGAACACAAACATTCGATTGAGGCGTCGAACAGGACATTGAAAGATATAAAAAACAACGACAAACTATTTGGCGGCACTCTGTTACTCTTTTCAGGTGATTTCAGACAAGCACATCCCGTTATTCCGCGTTCAACATACGCTGATGAGATCAACGCGTGCTTAAAATCATCGTCATTGTGGCTTAATGTTGAAAAAGTAAAACTGAAAGTAAATTTGTGCGTTCAAAAGCTTCAAGATCACTCCACTGAAACATTCTCAAAACAATTGTTAGATATCGGCGATGGAAAAGTTACTACAGATGAAACTGGATGCATAAAATTACCGACCGATTTCTGCACAATCATTGATTCTCAAGATGCTGTTATTGACCAGATATTTCCCGATGTACACAGACGATACACAAATCATGAGTGGCTGGCAGAAAGAGCAATTTTAGCAGCAAAAAATGTGGACGTCAAAGAATTGAATCTCAAGATACAACATTTGTTACCAGGAGACTTGGTGTCATACAAATCTAATGATACAGTTTGCGATGCCACCGAAGCCTTAAATTATCCAACAAAGTTTTTAAACTCATTGGATTTACCAGGCATGCCACCGCATATTTTACAACTGAAGGTTGGATCTCCGGTTATTTTGCTTCGTAATTTGAACCCACCACGGTTGTGCAACGGCACGCGATTAGTCATAAAAAAATTAATGAAAAATGTTATCGAAGCCATCATTATAAATGACAAATTCCGAGGTGAAAATATATTGCTACTGCGAATTCCTATTATACCCACAGATGCGCCAATTCAATTTAAACGCCCTCAATTTCCAATTAGATTGGCATTTGCAATGACTATCAATAAGTCTCAGGGCCAAACGATGTCTGTCTGTGGCTTAGATTTGAGCACATCATGTTTTTCACACGGACAATTATACGTGGCTCTCGAGTGGGCAAACCATCCAGTTTGTTTGTATTGGCGAAAGATGGGATAACAAAAAATATTGTACACTCTGTTGCATTAAGGGAATGATATTGTTTTTTAGTAATATTGTTATAAGTAGCGATATGTATATAATTTTAAAGAATCAATTTTAATAAATTAAAAAAATAAATGATTGGTGTTTTGTTATTTTTATATTCTTTCACCGTTCACAGCGCTCCATACATCTTCCACTTATATACCACATCCTAACACACTTACAATAAGTTAGTTATTTTTTTCTAGCAAAATATTCTCTAGAAATAATTTATATGATAAAACAACGTTTGTCGGGTCAGCTAGTATGTGATATAAATCTATATCCTTACATAAATTTTGCTTTTGTCAATTTTTTAACGAGCTGAGACAATAACTACTGTATTGTTAAAAGTATTAAAATTGCTTAATAAATAGAATTATTGGTTTAGTTGGTTTGTGTACATATATGATATATATGACTATTTACTTGTAACTGTAATATTAATTTTATGGTAATCTATTTAGGGTATTACAAAACTGCTGTTAACAAAAATACCATTCTATAAAGAAGTTGTTATAATGTCATTTTCTTGTGATAACTGTCATTGGGAAAATAATGAGTTGCAACCAGCTTCAAAAATTCAAGAAAAAGGAATTTCGTATAAATTACATGTTCAGAATAGCAAAGTAAGTAAAAAGTTTCAATTATAGTGATTCAGATTTTATCAGCCAGATTTTTTTAAAGTATTTTTATTTACATAATTGATGCATTTGAACGTAATAATGCTGACACTAGGTTAAAAGGACTACAGGGAGATATTAAATAAAAAGAGGTAACTTGTTCCAAAAAAGGCATTACTACTTCTTTTTATCCATATTTTCTGCCCTTAACATTGAAGTTTTTGTGCATGACTTGATTAAATTATTGCTTTTATTTGCATATGTGTAGGATACATAACATATGCTCACTCTAAGAAAAATAGTTGTAAAAAAAAAAAAAAAAAAAAAAATGTTGGATATTGGCAAACAACAACATTCCAGTGCTGTGAAACTTTTTAAGAAGATATGTGGCAGGTTGAAAAGTATCTAAACACCTCTGATGACATAAATGTTGGAAAAGACTGCTAGATGCTAAAATATGTAAATAAATCTCCAGTGACTTTGCTTAATTTTTCAAACATTTAGTAATTAACACTTGTTTGAGTAAATTTAAATCAGAGAATAAGTTAGCAAATAAACAAAAGGAAAATTATAATAGAATGTCTTATTTCCTTTAATTTAAGTGTCATAATTTATCTGAATCTTTTATGTGTCCCTGTAAAAGAATTATTAATGGCATGTACACAATTTCTAGTAACAGCCATGCTGTAGCAAAATTCTAAAACATATGAATTGCTGATTGCAAAAACGAGATATGTCACAAAAACCTAATTTTACAGGAGACAAAAAAAAAAAAAAAAAAAGTGTTATTAAAAACATTTTAAGTTACCTTATTAAAAATCCTTAAAAGTTGGCTGATATATTTTGGCCTCATCCGAAGCCGTCCTCAGAGCCACGATGACACAAACAAAGATCGTTGGTGATTCACTCCTTCTTTATAATTTCGTTTCTCGTCATTCCTTCAGTTCTCTTCACTTTTTCCAGGGTTGGTTTCCATTCAGGTGGAACGATGCTGTGTTCGATATCGTTTATTGCGTCTTGTGTTGTTAGGATCTCTATTGCTTCTCTTTTTAGTGCGTATTTGTACGAATTGAAATTAGAAATTTTTTGAAAATTAATGGAATTGATATTAATAGGATTAGTTATGTTATTTCTAGAAAAGGCTGTGGATGGTTTATTATATTTAAGATCGCTAAGGTGTTCAGTTGTTCTATCTTTTATTTTTCTTTTTGTCATGCCGATGTAGCTGGCTTTATTATGTTTATGGTCTTGAAATTTTATTTTATAGATACCGGCGGTTTGGTTGAAAGGGATAGGATCTTTTTCATTACGGATTCGTTGGAAAATGTTTTTATCGGGTTTGATAGGGATGTTAACGTTGTATTTTTTTGCTTCATTTTGGATTTTGATGGATTTAAATATGTATTTGGATTTAAATATGTATTGGATTTAAATATGTATTATAAAAAAAAAGTGTTTTTACCAGTTTTACGTGAACTTAAAATTGTGAACAAATTACATATCACAAATACATTTTAATTAAAATTCAATAATTCAGAAATTTAACTGTGGACACGTCCCCTTTCTGCAATCAGTGGTTCATGTTCATATATTAATTAATTTTTCCTTTAAAAAGTTTAATGCACTTCAATTAATTAGCCCCACAGGGCATAATATGTCTAATTCTTTCATGCTTCGTAAAAAAAATATATATATAAGTAATATGCACATTATTTCCCATAATGATCATACTTTAGCAATGCAGTGTGTGACCTACTTCAGTTTTGTCTCTTTTTAAAAAAATTCACACTGATAAAGCAAACTTCCAATAATTTGAGTCCATAGACCATAATGTGTAAGATTTTTACTTTATATTCTGGTTTTAAGAAAAAAAAAATATATAGGTATATAATTCCCACACTTATAAAAATATATATAGTTCTTGTGACAATGACCGTTAACTTGCTTGCCCAATTTGATCCTAATCAAATACAGAGTTTAGTTAGTTCACTTCAAATAATTTGCCTCAATAGGCCATAACAAAAAAGGAATTATTTTCTTTCAATAAATCTATACAATTTGTATGATGGTGACCTATAACATACTTAACAATTTTTAGTTAATCAAATAAAGCATTTATGGCCATATCACATGAAAGATTTTTGTTCAACTTTTAACGCAATACAATGTAAGGAAATTTTCTGAGTGTTGGTCGAAAAAATTGAGACCCTCTGATATATGCTTCTATGTGCTGCTGTGTTGTTTGAGTGAAATGTTGAATAAAAGTCTCTCATATGATACAGCTATTAGACACTATTGCATTGAGTCATCCATATATACACATACATACATCATCATAAAAATAACAAAAATAAATTCAGGAGATTTTTAAACTCAAATACACCAAAATCTCGTAATCATATCTTTCATTAGACAATACTTTGCTTACATAGTACATGTTTGGAAAGTATGAAAGGCCACTGGGTGATGCTCTGTGCCAAATTAGCTTAGAGTCAGCACTATGTAAGTAACAAAATGAACATAATTGTAAAATAAATATACATAATTACTTTAATATGCCCTTTTTTTTTTACATAGGATTTAGCAAGGGTAGTAGTAAAAACTGAATGGGCTTCTGTTATGATACCTGAATTAGATTTTGAGATTCCATCTCAATCCCAAGAAGGCAGTAAGTTGATATTATTTTTTTCAGATGTATAAGCATCAGTTATGTGCATTAAAATAGAACAATATGTGTGTATTAAAATTAACATTAACTGTATTAAAATTGTTCCAAAACTATTTAAATTAAAATTCAAAAAATTATCTTTTTAGAAAATTTTAAAGTGTTTTAGTCTTGCTAATTTTAGACTAAATCTTATAAAAATTTTCAGTAAAGACATTGTTATGACAAAAATTTCTGTTTTGTTCTTGTCTGGACTGTAGTAAGCCCATGTAGATTGAAGTACATTCTTTTAATGAATTAGCAAATCCACTTGACAAATTAAAATAAAAAATGGAGGAGTCCAAGTTCTTATATATTTCAAAGTTTTATTTATTCTTTTTGTGAAGATAAATCCAGTAATATGTCGATTATTTTGCATATAAATTCCATCAGCAGCAAAGATTCTAATTAGTAAAGCACAGGAATAAAACAAAAAGTATAATGAAATATTCATTCATAACAAAGTTCTTGAAGGAAAGCACTCATAAGCGAAGTTCGTTTATAATCAACAGTTAAAATATATATATATTTCACAGTCTTTTTATGACTTTATAAAATCACATTATGTCACCACATAGCAAAAATTAGTTATTAAAAAATATTTCATAAAAGGAAACAGAGAGATACGAATTCCTTTCCATCTCAAAGCAATTCAGCAACACATACTTTTTTTTAAAATAAAAATTAATAGAGCCAAAAAGAAAACTGTCGGGATTTTTTTCTCATGAAAACAGGCCACATGAAGCTGAAAATCGCTTGATTTGGCATTCTAAAAATAATATACTTGAAATTTTGTAATTTATTCGTATTAATATGAATAAATTACAAATATTTGTTGACAAGGAGAGAATTTCAAAATATTTTAGGAGGTAATAGGGTTGTTTTTGAAAAAATATCTGTTGGAACATTATTAAAGTTGGAACATTATACACTATTGCTTGATTGCATCATCCCAAGTACGTTGAGAATAAATAAAATAATTAAAATGAAATAAATGTATTTTCTTTCTTTCTTATTTTTATTTTGTTTTTTACTGAGTAGTTGAGTGTAGAAAAGATTAAATTACTTTTTGATTACAGGAAATGGGTTAGATTAAATAATATATGAATTAGAATTAAATAATATATTTTTATTTTAAACAAAAGTGAAAATTAAATATTGAATGTTATGGCATGGAGACAGGCCCGGACTGGCCAGGTCGGCTGGTCGGCGATTGCCGAGGGCCCCCGACCCAAGGGGGGCCCAGAAAACCCTTAAACATACTACTTTATAATTAGTTACACCACAGTAATTCGATTATTTATTTTCTTATAATTTTATGGATTTACAATCAATTTTGATTCATCGCGTGTTGTACAGTGCTCATAATTTCAGGCAAGTTCGCGACCAGTTCCATATCAGTTATCAGTATTAAAATCACACACACGCAAAAAGAAAGAAAGAAAATCATTTAAAGTCTCGATTTCAGTTCCCGTTGCCCTTAGCAGCAGCTTTCACACCCGTACAATGCTGATCCAACACCTTTTTTTTTTTTCCCTGTAAAATTCTGTACGAATTAATTCTCTGTAATTTGAGAAAATACACATAATTTACGAAAAAATTACGTTGTCAGAACGTATTCCCTGTAATTCTCTGTAAATTGAGAAGATACGTTCTGACAACGTAATTTTTTCGTAAATTTTGCATATTTTATCAAATTACATAGAATTTCTGGCAGCAAATAGGACATATTTTTTACAGTGTATTTTTCGATATAAAAACATGCAGTAATTGTTTCTTTCCTTAGTAACGGTTATTATATTTGTTTCTTAAAAATTTTTTGGTGCAGCTTTAGTATAAGATCTCTCCCCTTGGCGACTTTTAAACTTTCGTTGTCATTTTGGCGATGAATTAAAGAGGCTGTCGCAATAGCATAAGTAAAGATCTTGGTGAGAGTTGCTTAGTTCACTATATTTGTACCAAGGTTTTTAGTCATTTCCCTTTTTGTCACAAAATATATTTTAAAATTTGTATCAACTGAATCACAATTAAAGAAGACTCCCCCCCCCCCCCCCCCCAATATGCTTTCTAATTTATTACTGTTGTGTCCCTTTTTGTAACTACTTAAGTATTATTGTAGGATTTAGGTTATTATGGTTTCTTCAATAATGTGATTTGGTTGTCTAAAAATAAAATATTTCACAATCTCAAAACTGGGTCAGATTATAGAACATATAGTGTAAACACCCCCTAATGCAGCGATTTTACAAAATTCACTCCTGAAAGGGAGCAAGGAGGGCAGAACGTGATTTCATAAAATCCTCTATATTTAAATGAAAGAAAAAAAAACAGATATCAGTAAAATTGTTGCTAAAATATAGTTAACACAAAACCTAAAAACGTATTTCTGGAATTTTAGAAATTCAGCCCTCAAGGGGAAAGGGGCAAAACGTGATTTCACATAACCCTTCATTTCTCAAACAAAAAGGCAGATATACGTAAGATTATTAAAATATAGCAAACACGAATATTTAAAAACCAAATTCTGGAATTTTAAAAATTCAGTCACCAAAACAGGGAGGAGAAAGCAAAACGTAATTTCACATTTTAATATGTGATTTCGCATAATCCTACATAACTGAAATAAACAAACAACAATAACAAAAACAGATATCCGTGAAATTTTTGTTTTAAAAATACAGCGAGCAAAATACCTAAAACTCAATTTCAGGAATTTTATAAATTCAGTGGCCAAGGGGGGAAAAAGGGGAAAACGTGATTTCCAACAACTGAATAAACACGGCCGTGGCGATTTTGTGCAGGACTGGGTCATGAGTTTTGTAGTGATAGTTGGTTCCAGAGAACTGACTCCCACTAAAACGGAGTTTTGCAAAATTCCCCCTCCCTGGGGGGAGGCGAGAAAAGCACGCTTACGAGCATAAGTCGGCTCCAAATTACTTCACGATTAAGAGACTAAGACTTGTACAAAAATGAAAAAATATATCGATTTTTGAATTCTTGATTTTAAGGGGGGTGGGAAGAATTTCGCAAAATCCGGATTTTCCTGTAAAACTCTACCAAAAGTGGCACATAGAAGTAGAAAACAACTGGGTCTTTTGGAATCTATTTCCAAAAATTCTTTTGGGTGTTTAGCGATTTTTGATTGGGAGGGGGGGGGAAGGTACAAGAGGGGCAATTTCCGCCTTTTTGCATTAAATTTTTCCTAGCGAAACTGTGGAAGCTAGATTCACGAATTTTGGAGTGTATTGAAAATTTTCATCAATCATTAATTGTGACAGAATTTTGCTAAATTTCCCCATGGGAATGGCGTGGCGACAACAAAAAATTTGCAAACGTTATTCTGTTCCAAATTATCTCAGGACAACAATTTTTTCGTATGTGGGTTTGCTATGTGTACACAACGCTCATTATGAAGGGATTTTGCAAACAGTTTCCCTTCTCTCCCTTTGGGGGTCGGGAAAGCAAAAACACGTTTTAAGTTGTAACCCTCATCTAAATTATCTCAGAAGGGCAATTTCTGAGTGTATGGATTGCTTATGTGCGCCTAAAACACTCTAAAAATACATTTTGTCAAATATCCCCCTTCTTCTTTTGGCGGGGTTCGGTGGCACAAAACACATATCGTAATTCTATTCCAGATTATCTCAGGAAGGTGATTTTTTTTGCGCATTGTGTGTACCTAACGCACACTATAAAGAAATTATCTTACGAAATCTGTATTTTGGTGTGTGGGTTGGTTAAGTGAGTGTAACACACTATAAAAGGGTTTTGTCAAATTTTCCTCTTTCCTCTTTACCGGGTGAAAGGAACAAAAAATATGTTTCCAAGTGTAACTTTATTTACAATTATCCCAAGATGTCTTTTTTTTTTAATAGGTCCATGTACACAACACACATTATAGAGGAATTTTACGAAAGATCTTTCACACCTTGGGATCTGGTGGGTAAAAAACATGTTTCGAATTGTAACTCTGCTCTAAATTATCTAAGAAAGGCGAGTTCTTGATGTATGTGTCGGTGATGTGTATCCAATATACATCATAATGAAATTTGTGAAATTTCCCCCCTTTGGTGAAGGAGAGTAAACAACTGAAGTTTTAACCGATTTCAATGAATTTTTATGATATTTTTGCATTTTAATGATATTTTTAGTATTAATAAGTAGTATGTAATTTTGAGACTTCATTTAAATATAGTGGTCAGTGGAGCGGGCGACGCCTGCTAGTTCCCACTAAATTCTTCAGTAAGGGGCCCCTTTTCGCTTTCTAGCCGAGGGCCCCCAAAGGAGCCAGTCCGGGCCTGCATGGAGAATTTTACCTGTATTTTAATTCTGCATGACAGACATCTAATAGACCTTCAAATGCATATGTATGCCCATTTTAGTTTCTGTCTTAATTTAGATATTAAAACAAAATTTTAAGTTTTGAAAAACCTGAAATTCACATTAAATGTCATCATTCAAATGTAAAAATACCTCTGTCAATGGATCCATAAAGTAATAATATCCAAGTATGGTCAGAATATATATTTGTACAAAATAATGTGAAATTGAGGAGGTGAATTTAAAATTAGCAAGGCGGGAGCATTTCAAGAAAATTCAAAAATAAAAATAAAATTTTGTATTTTACTTCTTAATTTAACGTCTTAAAGGCATTTTTATAAACTTAATATTGATATTTTTATGTTCATGTATGCAAAATTTCTTAATTTTTAGACGATGGTTTACAAAAAGCTTTATAATCTGCACCAACTGCTTGGCATTAAGTGATTACATTGTGTAAAATTAAATAGTATCTAATTGTAAACAAAAGTAGAAAAAAAAAGATTTTTTTTTTCTTTTTTCTTTTTTTTTCCTGATTACTAAACTATGCAAATTCACTCAGTAAAAATAATTTATTAAAATCATTATTTAATAAAATTATCTTCCATGATAATGCAGTAAGATTTCCATATTACAGAAGTAGTATAACACAAAACATCCAAAAAAGTTCATTTTATTCTCGATATTACATAAAAAAAAAAAAACTTTTTTTGTTTGTGAAAAATGAAAAAAAATCGATAACTTTATTTTAAATTATCACAGATCGATGGCTCAAGCATTCATTTTAAAGATATTGGGGAGCTCTTTTGAAAGATACCCATCATGAAAATTTATGCCCCGGGAGGGGGGGGGGGAAGAGGCGATGCTCCTCCATATACAAAATTTTTTTCCCATCGACTATCTCTATTATAAACAATTCTTGTAAATTTCATAATGATTATTAAAAAATAATTCTCTTTATGCACATTTATACAAAATTTTGTCCTATACCACCATGTTAAAAATTTTGAAAAAGTGGGATGGCAACACAGCCTGTTAGACAATTTTTATCAAAAGTTGATAGGCACTAATTTAGGTCAGTGTGTAACTACATACCAATTTGTATGAAATTCTGTGCTGTAGTTCCTGAGTTACAGTTGCCACAAAACTTTGTCACACACATACACACAGACATTTTTTCTAAAAATGGTCAAATCATGTTCTACTGCTCTCAAAACGTGTAAATCCATCAAAAGCCCGAGGTTGAAAATTTTTACAAATCCAATATATAGAAGAATGTAAAAATTTTATATTTTAAAATTATAATGCATATTAGCTTTATTTCTCACCCTACCCTCTAGATGGTGCGATTAAAAAAACAGTTAAAAGGGTATTCTTTAATTGCTTTGATATGACTTGGAAGCAATTGATTGAATTTTAAATTATTTGCTTCTAAGCAACTAATGAAATTATAAGATACTTGTGGGTCAAATCAATTAACATACAATGTATATCATGAAAATTTTGTGGTAAGATTTTAAAATAGCTGTTGCTTTCTTTTCAAATTAGCCTAATAAGATGCTTTTTGTTGTCCTATAAGATTAAAAATCTTACTATCAGTATTGCAGTAAATTGCACTATGTTGAAAGGTAACAAACAAAAACTTTGTTTAAATATATATATATGGTGCCAAAATATAGCATTTAGCATCATATATGTGTGAAATATTATACAGATTTAATTATGAGGTAATAAACAACGTCTAGTTCAGTTTAGAATTATCTCAACATTAAGGTTTTAAAATTATTTATTCAATAATTATCATGATAAATTATTTGAGTCACCATTGTTGAGATACCAAAATATGACATTCAATGCCAAATCTGTGTGAAATAATATGCAGGTCAAATTAGTTATAAACTTAAAATTATTTATTTAAAGATCATCATGATAAATTATCTTGGTCACAATCTCACAATTGTTATGAAACCAAAGTATAACATTTAGTACCACATCTCTGTGAAATAATGCAGGTTGAATTAGTTAAATTGTAAATTTAAAATTATTTATTCAATGATCATCATGTTAAATTATCAGTAGAAAAATTGATGAGAAGTGATTTCACAATATCAATTCACAACTTTAGTCATATCCACTGGAGTGTTGATTTCTTGCACGTCTCAGTAAGCTCGATTCTGGGAAAAAGGTATACCCTGAATTGTTGCCAGGTTCATTCTGACTGGCTGAATGTTGGGATGTTGCACACCGTAAATACTAAAAACTCGCAATAATTATTTCATTTGCAACTAGGGATGAAACAGATAGAGATTTTGCCGGATATCGGATATCTGGCGCTCTTGTGCCTGCCAGATACGGATATCTGTCACTAGTTTTGTTTTTTGTTGTGTTTATATATTTCTTTTCTTTTTAATATTTTAAAACAATAAATTATAAACATATTTCACACATTATTCTTTTAAAAACATTTTAAATATAATTTACATAAACTTTTTATTTAAATAAAAGTATCTTATATTAATAATGCTACATAAAAAAAGTATAATTATTTAAACATTAAAATATCTATTCATTTGTGCAATATTGGCAATAAAGATTAAGATTTTAGTCCTCTATACTTGTGACTTGTGGTGAAAAATATTGTCACACATACACAAAAAAAGTACAAAATTATGAAAATATAAATTATAATTATTTACTTAATTTTTACTGAATAGTATTTAAAAAATATTGAATACAAAATATTTTACTACTATACTCATGGTTGAAGAGTTATTTTCATAGGAAAAACTGGTATGTTGTGGCCATCACAAAACTTTCTTCTATATTTTCCTATACAAATTAACAAAGTACAAATTATTTATTATTTTTTTTATCCATTATAAATGCAGACAATTTTCATCTCAGAGAGGTATTACACTAGATATCCAACAGAAGTGAAATTTCATCGTGCAGATGACATCCCTTCTGTTCTCGGGGAAAATTGCAGTGTAGCAGTGCCACCTCTCGGTGAATATACTTTCAGTTTAATCAGCATAATGTCTATTAATGGCCTTTTCATGTATCAATTTTGTTTGATTATATGCATTTGAACCTGAGATATAGCCTTCCCTTAATTTGTGGAAATCACTGTATAGCAGCACCACCTGTTGAGTGATTAGCACCAAAAGTTGACATAAATTAATTTATTTTAAGGTGCCTCTACTTATATATGCAATTCTGTGCAGTAGGTGAAATATTAGGTGAAATGCCTCTTCACTCTGCGCAGTGACGAAACAGACTTTCACAAAGATGCTATAAATACTCATAAATTAAAATACAAAAATATATGAGCCTGGTATCCCATTTTTCTGACAAATACATCCCTACTTATTTCCACATCAGATTACTTCTTCTGCCTGACTTTTTAGATACTTACTCGATTTCCTGATAACAGTATATGCTTTTAGGACCTTAGAAGCCCATCCCTAAAAACTGCAATGGAATGTCTATGTTATCTTTCAACTGAAAATCAAAGAACTAGTTTTTTCTTTTTGTGTTTGACAGTAAGGATTTCAAAAATTCCTAATATTTAATGTATAATTTATAAACTCTATTTTTGCTTACAATATCTGTGTTTGAGTAACTTTTTTTTTTTCATGCATATCTGAAATTTTTTACCATGTCAGCTGGTTCTGGAGGGGGCTTGAGCCCCTTAAGCCCCCTTCGTGCGTGCGCCACTGGTCAATATACACCCAAATTAAGCCATCATACGTTTTCATAATAATGATTGTATTGCATATCAAATTTAGTGCAATTAAGTGCTATAGATGTTCTGATTTATCCTTGCTATTCACACAGTAAATTGTACCACAGCAATGCCACCTGTTGGCCAATATGCACTGAAATTGAATCAGCATAGTGTTGTATAATATTAGCCTTCTCACATACCACGTTTTGTAGAATTATGCACTATGAAATAGTCTTCCTTTAAATGGGAGAAATCACATGTGGAGCGCTGTCTGTTAGCGATTTGCACCAAAAGTTGATAGGCACTTTTTTTTTATTAAGGTGCAACTACACATATAAATTTATATGCAATTCTGTACATTAGTTCTTGGGCTTGAGCTGCTACAATATTTTTGCCACAGACAGACCACTTTTTAAAAATGGTCAAATTTTGTTCTGGAATACTCAAAACGTTTACATCTATCAAAAGCCGGAAGTCGAAAACCTTTACTAGTCCAGTACTTTCTTCAATTTAATATAGAAGAAACGAATAATTGCAAACAAATTTATATTTTTTTCTTTGTGTATTTTTACTTATTTTATACCTTTGTATTCTGTACGGATTAAAAAAAAAAATATGCATTAAAGTATAAAGTTTTTTAATGTACAAAACCAAAAACTTTAAATAATTGCAAACAAACATTAAAGTGCAAAATTATGTAAACTGGGGAAATTGAATTTCAATTATGTAATACTGGAAGTTTTTTTTTAAATCTTCAGCAGAGTTGAGTTAGTAGGTGGTGCAGGTAGTGCCAGAGGATCTGCTAGTATAAACACATGGTTACAAAAACAACTTTCTTGTGCATGGAAAAGTAGATTGTAAATGAACAGGCAAGTTCTAGACAATGAAAATGTACATTGTTTGACCATATTCTTGAAACAATCTAATAAAACTTTTATTCATAATATAAAAGTCATAAAACCAGAGTTATATGCCCTGCAAAGCATGTATATCACTTGTTCAGGAATAATAGTCAATGGTTATTTTTACAGTTATGGAAAAAATATGGGGAAATCAATCTAGAAAAACCTAGCTAACTCCGTACTAAATTGAGATAGGGCTTCCATATTTCTTAGCCCGAGTCATTCCATCTCAATTCAGGCAGGCAGTAACAAAATGTGTCATATGACCATCACAGATTATTTTTAAAAAAATAGGGTATTAAGAACTAAGTGAAATACGAAATATCCCACAATAATTTTTCTCAAAAAAAAATTTTTTTTTCTGTTTACAGCTCAGTAAAACTTAGTCTAAAACTGAGCTTTTTCGGAAAATTAAAAAAAACTTCATTTTCAAAGGAGCGATGTTTAAGAAATATTTAACTTTTTCTATCAATTTTTTTTTTACAAGTAGCTCTTAAGCTGAATTTAAATTTAGTTTAATTTTGAAAAATCTGTTTGCCTTATAAATTAAGAAAAAAAATTCGTTTTGCTGGAAAAAAAAATTGATTTTTACCGATTTTTGAAATTTTTTTTCCTAATAAAAATTTTATTTGAAATTAAAATAAAAGTTGGGAATCTGAAGACCTTTTATGCTAACTTCACAGCAAATTTTATTTTAATCATAGCATACATACAATCTTTAAAATTAATTTTTTAATTTTGAAATTTTTAAAAGTATGACCATATTTGAAGTGCAATTACTCAAAAACACCATTTTTAAAAAATCTGAAAGTTTGCTAATTTGAAGCCCTATCTGTGCTTAATAAATAAATTATAACCAAATATTCTATTTTTGCCCAGAAGATTTTATGTAATTTTTTGAAAATAACATGAATTGCATTTTTTTCACAAGACTAGAAATTCAAGATTTTTGTATTTTTACTAACTAAATACATGAGAACTCATTTTTATTTTAACAAAATATAAAATAATGGTAGATAGCTATTACCGTTGTGAAATAATATGATAAAACGATATGTTTTCTATAAATAAATAATAATAATAAACATTAAAGTAAATTTCAGAAAGCATAGCATTAGCAGTATTAAGATTTACATTTTGAAGTAATTTAAATATTTTTTATTTACCTATTTGGAATATTCCATTTTATTATTGAATGCTTAACTGTGCGTTCCATATAGGATTCGTTATTTTGAAACAATCAATAATGCTTTGATTGTATTGCTGTAATAGGTTTAACATTAGCCCATTCATTTCGTTTTTTCAATCTGTAATCTTTAATAGCTTTGCTCTCGATGTGTATTAATGTTATGTTTGGTACTACACTAGAGAGTGCATTAATAAATGAAGCAGAATCTTGAATGGCTTTTACTGGTTCCTTTTGGAGATTATATTTTGTTGCGTGGTGTTTGCACAAGCCACTAATAGCATCACATGCACTTTTTCCATGACCAGTACCTGAAAAAACCCACTTTCTTTCTTCAACTTCATGATTTATTAAAAATTCATGAAACTGGTACTTGTTTTTAAATGTGCTGCTGCACCATCTGATATATATACCAAAGATTTTATATTTTTCAAGTCGTGCAACTGAAATATTTCATTTTTCACTGCATTTATAGCACAAAGTGCATGAGATGTATCATGGGTTGTGTCGTCAGAAATGGCAATGAAACTTCTTGTCTCATCCTGAACGTATGCAGTGCATGTAAATAGAGATATTTGTGTATTTTGCCAGTGATAACTCTGAATTTCATCAGGCAAAATTATGGACCAGTTTTCAGCGAAATCGAAATGCATTGTTAGTATAGAATCTGCTTTTGTCATTAACTTTGCCTCTGCAATTCCTTCTCCTTGAACTTTAATATATTTATGCGAAATACCCTTTTTAACCCAGTACTTTATGTCTTCTAAAAATTTTCTTAAAGGTACAAATTTCTTTATTAAGTGTCTACCTTCTCATATAGCATATAGTACATCTTCTTCTTCATCCAAGTCAAATGTTTCTGCTGTAAGAATTTCAGTACGGGGGCACTCCGGACACTCTTCTAGCCAACATTTTTCATTGCTTATATGGCATAAGCATTTCATTAGAAGATTTTCTTCATCAATTAAGATGCCTGTAAGATTCTTTAGAGCTATGCAAATTAATTTCAAATTACTGCAGTAAATACAACAACATACTGCTTGTATTGGCTGAACTTTCACAAATTTTGGACGCAATGAATAAAATTTTGAGATGCCTATTTTCATTGATGGATTTTCTTTTTTCATTAAATTATATGTTTCTTTAATAGATCTTGTCATAAAACGTTTTACTCTTTTAATTTTCTCGCCATAGTCATTTTTAATATTAATAACATCACTTTTGTTTGGGCTATTTTTACTGCAATCTTAATCTTAACTATCTTCTAAGTAATAGGAAAGGGCTACATCCAGTGTTTCTGCTGATAAAGGATGTCCAACATAATTATCATTTTGTGCATAAATTCCTTTGTCTCTTTTGATCTTTCGAGACTTATCAATCATATATTTTGTTATACCAGGTAGTTTTTCTTGTACTATTCCCTTACTAAAATTATCTGGCAACAATGTAAGTAATCGTATTTTTTCGTTGTAATCACAACTATATAAGGCTTTTTTGATATTACAAAACCATTCATTGCAATCGGAGCAGTTAGTATCTTGAAAAGATGATGACTGCCGTGAAATATTGACCTCATATGCAGCTTCTAATTTGTCAACAGCTGAAGTTATTAATGTGCTTTCCAGTTTTATCTTTTTTTTCTTTACATAACTTTCTCTTCTGTCTGATCTAATTTCTGAAGGGTATTTCAATGGTGACATTTCTGCATCAAGGGTTTTAATACTAATATTTAAATCATCCACAATATCATTTTCTGGAATAAATGGTTCCTCAGAAACTAATATTTTTTCTTCAGATTTGTGTTCAAGTTCTAAAAATTTCTTTTTATAAAACACAAAACAGTTAGAACATAATGTATGATCTCGATTAATAGAAATAGAAAGCCAACAACTTTTTTAATTTCATTAGCTGAATCACGAATAGTGCGAAACTTAGCAGACTTTGTTTCATACACAACTTTTTTATATCTCTTAACATAGTCAATGCACAGAATTCTTTAAGAATTATAAATGTCAGACATAATTATACATAGTAAAATTCCCTTAAAGCAATTTTTTTTTTTTTTTTTTATAATTTTAACTCTGTAAACTAAAAAAAATCACTTATTAAACTAATAGTAAATATTCATATTTAGCTGCCTAATATATAAAAGCAGAACTTCATTTTACAAAGAAATGAATAAAATGTAGTGTTCGAATATTGTTTAATTGATGCTGAAAAAGACACATATGTTTGTAAAGAAAAATGAGCATCTGTCTCTTCCCCTTCCTTCATAAACCACAAGAATCTATTTGTGCAGGCACAATCAAATCCCAGTTTGTTAAAAGAACTACTTTGAACAACTGATTTATATAAACATATAAAAAGAAAATATCCTAAATTCTGCACTATATATTAGAAAATAGCAGTGGAAATTTTACACAAATAAAACGACTTTTTAGTGAAGAAAATCCAAACTTATTTATTACTATTGAAATTCACTTTAATTATGGTTAGTTAGGATTAATAATTTAGATTTTCAGTAAATTAATCCTTTAAAATGTTTTAGAGTAAGTATATAAAGAAGAGCTGAAAAAAAATCATTATATAAATTCTTTTAATGCTTTTTGTTATTTATTATTATTATTATTATTTTAGGTTAAATATTTCTCAACGTTCATAATTCTGTGACATTATTCTAAATTTTATTAAAGTAAAAATTAATTTCCGCATGTAATGAGTATAATTAGCGAAAATTTTGAATTTCTAGTTTTGCGAAAAAAATGTAATTCATGCTATTTTTAAAAAATCATATAAAATCTCCTGGGCAAAAACAGAATATTTGGTTATAATTTATTTATTAAGCACAGATAGGGCTTCAAATTAGCAAACTTTCAGATTTTTTAAAAATGGTGTTTTTGAGTAATTTCACTTCAAATATGGTCATATTTTTAAAAATTGCAAAATTAAAAAATTAATTTTAAGGATTGCATGTATGCTATGATTAAAATAAAATTTGCTGTGAAGTTAGCATAAAAGGACTTCAGATTCCCAAGTTTTATTTTAGTTTCAAATAAAATTTTTATCTGGAAAAAAAATTCCAAAAATCGGTAAAGATCAAATTTTTTTACAGCAAAACGAATCTTTTTTCTTAGTTCATAAGGCAAATAGAATTTTCAAAATTAAACTAAATTTAAATTCAGCTTAAGAGCTACTTGTAAAAAAAAAATTGATTGAAAAGGTTAAATATTTTTGAAACAGCGCTCATTTGAAAATGAAGATTTTTTTAAATTTTCCGAAAAAGCTACATTTTAGACTAAGTTTTACTGCACTGTAAACAGAGAAAAAAATTTTTTTTGAGGAAAATTATTGTGGGTTATTTCGTATTTCACTTAGTTCTTAATACTCTATTTTTTTTCAAAATAATCTATGATGGTGACCGGACATGCCCTGCCTGAGGTGAGATGGAATCACTCGCCCTAAAGGCTGTAATTTTTGGCCAAATTTTTTGCTAAAGTTCAACTTGCTCCAAAGCCAACTTTTTACTTTTTTTTTTTTTTTTTTTTTTTTACAAGCTAAACTGATTAGATAAAAAGGGATTTATGTTTTGTTACAATAAATCTTCTGAGAGGAGTTTGAGTATTTAATTTTCCACTCCGGATATCCGGCTTAAAATTGCTGGATATCTGTATCTGGAGTGCTGATATCCGGTACCCCATCTGATATTTAAAATTCAGCTGGATACCTGATATTTACTAGATATCAGTTTCATCCCTATTTGCAACATTGATCAGCATGATAGCAGCAACATAGTTTTACTTGTGCCTACTTTTTTTTTTGTTTAATGTTGGGTCAGGCTTAATTATTTCTGCATGAAACGGGTTAACGAATTTTTGCAATTTATAGTTTTTGTTAACAAAATTTTTATTCATTATAATTATTATAGAGTAAAGTTGTTTTTTTATAGAAGCTTTTATTTAACTTACAAGGAATTTTCACGAATTGTGACACATTCATCGTAACCAAACTTTACAGATAGTTAAAGGGTATGAAGATATACACACCTATCAATTTATATTGGCAAATGTTACTTCAGAACAAATGTATAGGTGTTCGAAGTTGGAACTTTTTTTTCCCCCCCAATATTGTGACATCATTCAATTTATCTATTTGACTTTTCTATTCCCCCCCCCCCCCCCCACTAAACATGCACTATTGATTTATTTATTTAAATTGTATATTTAAATTGTTTGCACGTGCATATTTTTCCTGCTCTAGAATTCATTTTTTTTTTTTTTAAATATTTGAAAAGTAACTTTTTTATATAAGATGCATTTTAATTAGAGTTTTTAATAGTTTATTTAGTTCCTATTTTGTTATATAAAATGGTAATATGAAGCATATGGAGCAGTTATTAATATGTGGCAAGTAGGTATTTTCAGATCTATTTCAGTAGAATTTTACAAACATATATGTCTACATTCTTTCTTGCAAGGAATCCAAAATACAATTTATATATAAATCAATAGCACATGTTTGGTAGGGAAAAAAAAAAAAAAATCAAATAGATAAATTAAATGACGTCACAATATTGGAAAAAAAAATAGTTTCAATTTCAAACACCAATACCTCTGTTCTGAAGTAATGTTTGCTGATATAAATTGGTAGGAGTGTATATCTTCCTACCCTCTAACTACCTGTAAAGTTTGGTTATGTATGATTGGTGTGTCACAGTTCATGAGTGTACCTTGTTAGTATATTTAATTTACATGTTTGAATCAAATCTAACAAGGAGAGGTCACGACATGGAAAATTCAGATCAGGACGAAATTGTGCAGGATTGTAGTATACTATGAAGGTAACAACATACTAAAGCAATAGGACCCACTATCCACAAAATTTCGAGAAAAAAGCATTTAAAGTTTCAGTAATCTTTAAATACAAGTTATTTCACAAGCGAGTCAGCGCCCCAGTGGCGTGAACGTAAAGCACTGGTCTGCCACCCAGATAACACGGGTTCGAGGCTACCTACGGATTTTTTTTTTTTTTTCTTTTTTTTTTTTCTTTAATTTTTTATGTACTCTAAAATTTTTATTTATTTTATAAATGAATTCAAAATTTGAAAAAATTATAAAAGATTATTTAATTTTCTTGCACATAATTTTTTTTTTTTTTTTTTTTTTTTTTCAAATATTTATAACATAAAAATACAATAAATTTTTATAACTTAAAAAATTAATTTTAATTTTACAAAACACTAAACAACAACTAACTATACAGAAAAACAGATAAAAAATTTAAATAACTAAAAAATAAGCAAGCTGTAAAACAAAGTGTAAAAGATAGTTAGCAGGTGTACTTAAATCTTGGTTTGAGCTTCCTGTTTTCCTTTTATTGTCTATAAATTACGTTACGTAAACCCTTTTAGCTTGTTAATAATAGAGAGCAGGTGAAGTGAAATATTTTTTTTTCGTCCACAGAAGGATTAAAAAAAAAAAATGTCGTTGCCGAAGAAGAAAGTATGTTGATTGACATTTAAAATCTACATTTAAGGATAACATTTCTTTGCATGTAATAAGTTAATAGTATCATAATCCTATACTTTAATTTTTCAAGATGTTGTATTGATTGGAGAAGTAATTATTTAATTTGGATAATAATTATATATGCAATTTAAATCATCATTTCACTGTAATTTTTTTTTTATTTTTTGTAATTTAAAAACAAAATTTAATATTGTTTTGGACATACCTAAAATAAAATAAAATACTTAGAAAAATAATAAAAACATTTTCTTTAGTTTTACCTTATTTTATAGTTAAAACAAAACTAAAATTTATTTTTTAAGTTATAAAAATTTATTGTATTTTTAAGTTATAAATATTAAAATAAAAAATATTTATTTTATATTCAAGAAAATTAAATAATCTTTTAAATTTTTTTCAAAAATTGAATTCATTTATAAAATAAAGTATAAATAAGTAAAAAATTTAGATTACATAAAAAATTAAAGAAGGAAAAAAAAAAAAAAAGGTCCGTAGGTAGTCTCGAACCCATGTTGTCTGGGTGGTAGACCAGTACTTTACGCTCACGCCACCGGGGCGCTGTCTCACTTGCGAAATAACTTGTATTTAAAGATTACTGAAACTTTAAATGCTTTTTTCTCGAAATTTTGCAGATAGTGGGTCCTATTGCTTTAATATGTTGTTACCTTCATAGTATACTACAATCCTGCACAATTTCGTCCCGATCTGAATTTTCCACGTCGTGGCCTCTCCTTGTAAGAATTGAATTTTAACCCACTTCTTATCATCTGATTGAGCTCAAATTTTGCATACATGTATAACCAGTGGCGGATCCAGAACTTGACTTTTGTGGGGGGGGGGGGGGCTAAGATTTTTCAAAGTGTTATTCTAGACCAATAAAAAATTTACAATTGCAATATTCAATTGTGAATGTCTGTGTTTTTTTTTTTTTTTGGGGGGGGGGGGGGAAGGGGCTTCAGCCCCCTAGCCCCCCACCTTAAATCCGCCACTGTGTATAACTCCAATGGCAATATATGCTCAAGTAGTAATAGATTTAGGTGCAGAGGTCTGGGGTACCTAGGCTCCCAAATCCAGTTCAAAATTTCTTTTTGAATTTTAACCTTTTTTCTATCCTCCAATTGAGTTGAATGAAGCTTTACATACATGTATAATTCTGTTGACAGTACATAGTACATGTTCAAGTAGTAATGGATTTAGTCAGGGCTTTGGAGCCCCTACTTAAGTTCAAAATTTGTTTTTGAGACCTAACTCACTGCCTCCTATCTGAATGAGCTGAAGTTTTGCATACATGTATGTTATCCACATCCACTGAATTGGAGATTTTTGTTTAGTACACTTTAAAACAAAAGCGTGTTTTTAAAATTTTTAATTTATGTATTATTTATTTTTTATAAGCATAATTTTTTTTTATATATAAAGAAATTTAAATTTGAAATATATTTTTATTTTATAATACACTCCACTCATATTTGCATTATCTGTAAAAATGATTAACGAAAAAAAAATAAGCTGAAAGTTAAGATATATTTTTATTGTGTAATACACTTTCTTATGCTTAGATTATTTGCAAAATGATTAAAGAAAAAAGATTTATACTAAACAATGACATTTTCTTTCTTTGGCTAGTTATGTTTTAGCCATTAAAACTATTTAAAAGGTGATTTGTAATCTATGATTTATTATTATTATTTTATTTTTGGGAGGGGAGTATGATTTATTTTTTAAACATTTATTCTGCAATGAAAAATCTGTATTTATTTTCCAGCTGTTACTACTGTTGAAGGAGTGATTGAAAGAGCACATGCTGGTCTCACTTCTAATATAGATTATTTAAAGGTTAGTCATCATTGTTTCAAAGTTATTCTGAAAGACTAATTGGTTTTCGCTTTATATATATATATATATATATATTTATACTATATATATATATATTTCTCTATTAAAAGGATCAAGATCCTGAATCAGCTGAAAAAATTTTAGAATTTTTGGAAAAACTTTTGAATTTCAAGACTGGAAAATCTGACTTTACATTTGTAAGCATTTAACCTGTTTTTATTTTATTTCATTTTTTAAAACCCAGTTCAAAAGGGTAACCATTCAAAAAATTAGTTTTCAGCGTTAGATTTTTAGATTGACTTATTCCTTTATCAGCACAAGTTATTCACAGCTTTGGATTGTGCTTTTACAAGTCATAACAACAATAATTTCATTTGGAATTGAGTATTTTAAATAAATCTGAAATTATAAAAAGTTCCTACATCAAAATAAAATTTTATTAGTAATGAAATCATTCTCAATCCTGTTACTTATCTTACACATATGTTGGGAGTTTCAAATTGCAGTGATACAAAGTGGATTTTTCACAACAGGGTTATTGTATGTCAAATTAACTGATGGTCTGAGTCTTGACATCTTAGAAATTAATTATTTTTGGATACAGTGATAGTATCATCAAAATACAATCGACTCACATTATAATGACCTTGTGTTACTATGGCCCACAACGATATAATGATCTTTAGAAAAGCCCCAATTGACTTCTGTTTTACATAATGTAAATTTACATTTGATATAATGATCAGGAAAAAAAACAAGACTTTTAATATAACAACCCACAAAAATTACCTGTGATCCAATTTATGATTAAGATGTGATCTTTTATTTAAAAAAATTACAGAGTAAAACTTATTTGACAAATTTTATTTCAGATAGAAAATAAGGTGCAGTTTGAAATTAACCTTTTAATTGTAGTCTGAACCACATAAGCTGTTTGGCGAGATATTCACAAAGAAATTGTCAGAAACAATTTCAAATGAGCAGGTTTTCTGCTAAACTTTCAAATAAGTTTCTCAAAAATTAAAATTCTGAGTTATCTTTTTGTACTGGGTCATTAACACATTGTTTTTAACTAACATTGTTTCCTGACCATTATTTATTTATTTATTTTAAGATTTTACGGGACTGTAGTGGCAATAGTTTCCTTGAAAATCTGTATCCTTTTTAAAAAAAATATTTTAATTAATAAAATATATAAACAAAATTTTTTTTTAAAAACAATATTATTTTAGTTAGTCATCTTGCTTTAGCTGTGTTCTTTCTTTCTAAATCTGCTTCTTCTTGCATGTTATATGTAAGTAAATTTTTCATTAATTTTTCCTTACAGCTTTTATATATTTATTATAGTTAATAAAAAAGGCATAAAAATATTAAAGATTATAAGATACTATAAATAATTGTTGTAAATATATAAGTTGTAAAAAGCAAAATTTCGTATTTTACAACTTTAAAATAAAATACTAAAATTTTAAAAAATTAATTTATAAATAAAAATGTAAGTAAAAAAAAAAAAAAAAACATTTTTTGACAGTAGAGGCTTTTTATTGTAGCTCTGAAAAGCATAAAATAAAAATTTATTCTTGCAATGGCATGCTATAAATAAATGAAAGTTTCAACATTAACCCGTTAATGCCCGAATAAATTTTGCAAAATATTATTAGCTGATTATTTCACTTCTAAATTAATATAGACAACTGACAGTAAAATATATTAACTTAAACAATTCTTCTGATAGTTTTAAATTTAAAGCCTATCCTCATTTATTGACGTTTAGTGTTCTAGCAAGAAAACTTCAAGATAGAAAAACTGTGAGATAATAGATTAATTTCTTATTATATGTTGACAAAGATCTCGAAAGTAAAGTATTATAATATATATTATTATTCAACTTGATTTAAATTAGTATACCTGCGCAAAAAGCAAATATATGTGCGACGAATGAAAAATCATAAAATGACTATACAAATTATGAAATAATAATTAATAGTAGGCACAAACTTTCAGGGATCATTTAGAGTGACGCTATAAACTGTCACTAAAAAGCAGAAATTATTCCAAGAAACCACAAAAAATATACGTGCCATTTTATTAGCTGTCCTCAAATGAGGACATTGGGCGCTAACAGGTTAAGAAAATTTTAGTGAAAAATATAGATATTTCACTTAATGCAAGAGATAAAGTATTCAAAATATTTTATCGAGTCCAATATTTTTAGTCATTAGTTTCTAGATAAGTATTTTTTAAAGCATAAATTTCAAAGGTCTTGAAAGATTTAAAAAATATTTTGAATATTTAAAAATTTTGATCTCTTGCAAAAGTGAAATATCTATATTTTTCACTAAAATTTTCTTAATGTTGAAACTTTCATTTAATTATAAGCATAAGAATAAATTCTTATTTTATGCTTTTCAGGTCTGCACAACAAAAAGCTTCTACTGTTAAAAATGTGTTTTTTACTTAAATTTTTATTTTCTGCTTTTTAGTTATAAAAGAAGCTTCTATAAAAACAAATAAAAAATTCTTAGGATACTGTGTAGATTTTGAAAGATTTTCTTTTATCAATTGAAACCTTTTCTATTAATTATCTGCAAAAATAAACACGTCAGTCCTTGGAGAATCGAATCAAGGACACTCTCTAACCAAAAATCAAAGAACAGTAAAGAAAAGTCATGGAACATGCTAAAAGATTCCGCCAAATACTTATACAAAAAGAATATTGTTCTCAAATGCTTATTAAAATATTTTGAATATTTAAAAATTTTTATCTCTTGCAAAGTGAAATATTTATATTTTTCTTTAAATATTTATATTTTTGTGTTTCAACAATTTTCTTATTGTTGAAACTTTTATTTATTTTTTTAAAGCATGTCCTTCGAAGAATATTTTTTTAATGCTTTTTAGGGCTACACAATAAAAACGTCCAGCGTTTTTTTTTTTTTTTTTTTTTTTTTTTTTTTCAATTAAATTTTTATTCTTGTGCATTTTAATAACAAAAAGAAGCTTCTTAAAAAATGTAATAAAAAATTTTTAGGACAGTGTGCAGACAATAAAGGATCTTTATTTTATCGTTTGACATCTTTCCTATTAATTATCTGCAATAAAGTAACACATCGGTCTTCAAACTTACAACCATCGCATTATCAACATGACGCGTTATCCAATTGAGCTAACAAGTGGCGAAAGAAAGTGCTAACATTTACGTTAAAGTGGAGGCGTTTTGCTTTTTATTGTGAAATGAAAACACAGTGCAAAATCCGATTTCAATAAAAAGCTTTTAAAAAAATATTTATTTATGCATTTTTTACTTAAAACTTTTTATTTTGTGCTTTTTTAATATCTAAAATATTTTGTGTTTTTTTAATGTCTAATAAAATAAAATAAAATAAAATAAAAAAAGCTTCTTAAAAGAAAACTCTTCAAAAATTCTTAGGATACTGTGTAGTCAACAAACAATTTTCTTTTATCAATTGACTCCTTTTCTACTAATTATCTGCAAAAATTAACATGCCAGACCTTTGGGGATCGAACTCTCGACCACCGTGTTATTAACGTGACGCTCTAACCAACGAAGCCATGGAGCGACAAACTGAACAGCTTATATTTACTTTAAAATGGAGGTGCCTTGTTTATCATGACACAGTGACAAAGTTAATTTCATATAAAAAGCTTCTAAAAATGAGACATAATTTCATGAATTTAGAAATATGTTTTATGTAATAAATAATAGTGAGAATTATTTTTCTCATAGGTTAACATAGAATTTGGATGACTTTGATGCTTACCCATAAAAAACCTTAATATAAAAAAAAAAAAAAGACTATTGAAGTTGGCAGTTTTACATAATTTATTTCATATAAAGATAAATATAAATCTCATACAATAATTTACTTTACAATAAATAAATAAATAAAATTAAAAAATAAAATAAAAATAAAATTTATTTCTGTTATATTGATGAATCATATTGGCACATGGATTTATAGATAATTTTAAAGCATTACATTAAATATACCCATGACAAATGTCATAAATGTTCCATTTAATAATGATAAAGGAAAACTTAAATTGAAGGATTTTTATCTTATCTATCATGTTGAAATTAATGTTTTAAAATAATGTAAAAAAAAAAAAAAAATATTATTAAAGCTTTACTCATTATTGCTAAGATTTCTTTTTAAATATTTTATTATTTAATATTTTTTCTATTTTCGTATTTATCTTGCACAGTATATTCCTAAATTTTAATAGATGTGCTCCTGCCCCTGATCCTCAATTAGAAGTAACTCATTTTGAGAGATCTCGAGAAGAATGTCTTATGCTAGGCATTTATGTTAGTATTTTTCTGTTTTTTAAATGCATTTTTAAACATAAAAATGCACATCAATTAACTTAAATCCTTACTTTTTGAGCATATATTGTCATTGTAAAAATGTCAGATCATTTTGGCATTGGATGTTGCTTAAAATTCAAAAACAAATTTTGAACTGGAATTAAGGGCCCAGGGCCTGCAGAGATGCACCTTTAAGTCCATTGCTACTGGACCATGTATTGTCATCAGAGTTATGCATGTAAAAATTTCAGCTCAGTTAGTTGACAGAAGTGAGTGAAAATTCAGTTCTTAAATCTGAGCCACACACATAAATAACATACCAAATTAAATAAATTGCTTTCTCTTGATCAGCAGATGTCAGCAGCAATAAACTTATTTACAGTAATTGAAGTCTTGTGATCATGAATATATTTTGTAAAAGAAAAAATTAACAAATTATACATCATTTAAAAAAATGCTTTCTTTAAAATAGTTAAAACTACTAGGGTAAGTGCACCAGTGATTGACACTTTTAGAGCAATCTCTGATGTTTTTAATGCTTTAGTCATGAGAAAATATTTTTAGAAATCTTAAGTTAGTACATATGGTATCAAAGACATTCAGAACCACATATATGTTAAAATATATACATTTGATACCATTTTTTTTTTTTTTTTATGAATTTTTAATTGACACCCACTTAATGTTCCAGTCCACTGCCAGTCTTTCATTTTATCAGTAATTGGCCCCCTATGTTCCAGTGTTTGACACTGTTAGTCATTCATTTTACCAGTTATTAGCACCCTATGCTCCAGTGTTGGACATAAAATGTTAAAATTCTTATATGTAAAATATATGATTTTATTATTTTTCTTATTTATTAATTATTTCAGGATAGATATCAATTACTGGACCATGCCAATCACTGGAGCACCTACCCTATATTAAAAATAATAATAATAATAATTGTTCGTGTGTTGTAGTGCCTTTTTATGGTGATTAATTCAATGTAAAGATTATTAGTATATTAATATTTTATATCCTTTTCTTTAATTAAATCATTCTTTATTTAAAATTATACCTCATAAAGCTCTTGAAAACTGGTTGAAATATTTTCTGGGCGGATCGGCCCTTTCATCAGCAACCATCAATGTAGTCTGCTATCGTCGAAACTGTTTTTAGATTCTTTCTCTGCTGCTTCTTTAGAAGACGGCGCCACAATTGGTCCAGATCTGTGCATGACTCATGCCCGTTACATGTTGATTAGTCACTATTTCAATGTTTTCACGATAATATGCGTAGTCCGGGTTATTGTAGTTGGCGATTTTTCGAGTTTTGTTAAAATTTATATCGATTTTATTTTCTTGATTAAATTTAGTGAGAGCAGTAGTTAATTTTCCGTATCTGATATCGCTATTGTGTTCTTTGATTCTGGTGGATTTTTTCCTTTTTGTAATGCCGATATAGCAACGTGTTTTATTGTCAGAGTGTTTAAAAGGGATTCGGTATACACCTGCCGTTTCCAGGGGGGGGGGGGGGGGGGTGAGATTTTTATCATTACGGATTAATTGATATATATTTGGATTTGGTTTTATGGGGATGTTTAAGTCATATTTTTTAGTGGTGTTTTTAATTTTGAGTGCTGCTCCACGATCCTTTATGAGGTATAATTTTAAATAAATAATAAAAAATGCTCTTGTGAAATTAAAATTTAAAATTTTTAAATAAATCATTCGTATTAATTCAGTCAGAAGTAAAACTTCGTATCTATTTATTTTTTCGTGATTATTTACCATATGTCATTAAAATTTTTTGGGACTTGAAAACGAAGAAATTTACTTGTAATATATTAATCAAAAGATGTTCACAAATTTAGAACTGTAATATCAATATTACTTTAGCTTGTTTAAAACAAAGCATAATTTCAATAAATTTAATAAGTTACCTTATTTTTGCTTCATTCCTTGTGAGCAGCTTTCGGCTCGGGGCCCCGAACCTTCATCAGACGTTGCTCGAGTGGCAAGTGGTCTCTTCTCTTGATCTTCCTCTTCACCTGTAATTAGGCGGCGCCACTGTGTGTCTATTCCGATTCTCGATTCATGGTCATTAATCGAATTAGGCTCATTAATGATTTCTACGGTTTCTCGATAGTAAGCATAGGTGGAGTTTTCATAGTTAGCTAATTTTTTAACGTCATCGAATTGGATATTTATTTCGTTTTCGCGGTAGCTTTTTGATAGTGTGGTGGTATTTCTGTCGTATTTTAAATCGTTCTGGTGCTCTTTAATCCGTGTACTTATTTTCCGTTTTGTTACTCCTACACAACAACCCGTTTCTCCATTATTGTGTTTAAGGGGGATTTTATAAATTCCGGCGGTTTCTATGGGGGATATATTATCTTTATCGTTCCTTATCATTTGGAAAATATTCTGATTCGGCTTAATTGGGATATTGACATTTAATTTCTTGGCAGCATTTTTAATTTTATTAGATGTTCCTTGGTTATATGGAATTGAATGGGTAAATTTCTTTGGCGAATTCTGACGACTGGGTATATGATTTAATTGTTTAATTCGTTTTTTGTATAACTTTTCTACGATGTTCTTTGGATAGCCGGCTTCAGTGGTTAGCGTTTTTATAAAGTTTAATTCTTTTTTCAAATCGGACTTATCTGTACAGATCAAAATTGCGCGGTTTATATAACTTCTGATTGCATTTACTTTATATTGGTATGGGGTTTTACTACGGTTATTGATTATTTCGTTTCTAGCCGTTGGTTTTCTATAAACTGTGGTTTTTAAACTGTTATTTTCACGTGTTATTTTTACGTCTAAATAGTTAATCTGATTCTTAATCTCGCGTTCACAGGTAAATTCAATGTCTTTATTTAACTTGTTAAGTTCGTTAAGGATTTCACTAACATCTTGATCTTTATGGATTATAGCAAAGACGTCATCTACGTATCTTACCCAGAAAAATATTTTATCGTTTAGGAGTTTCAGAATTTTATTTTCCATATTTCTTAATTTAAATTCAGCTATTGTCCCGGATATCGGAGATAGGCACTCCCATATTTTGTTTATAAATGATATTATTAAATCTAAAGAAACTTTCGCGAAGTATTAAGTTACTGTTAAGTTTCTTTAGATTTAATAATATCATGTATAAACAAAATATGGGAGTGCCTATGGGTTCTCCGATATCCGGGGATAATAGCTGAATTTAAATTAAGAAATATGGAAAATAAAATTCTGAAACTCCTAAACGATAAAATATTTTTCTGGGTAAGATACGTAGATGACGTCTTTGCTATAATCCATAAAGATCAAGATGTTAGTAAAATCCTTAACGAACTTAATAAGTTAAAGACATTGAATTTACCTGTGAACGTGAGATTAAGAATCAGATTAACTATTTAGACGTAAAAATAACACGTGAAAATAACAGTTTAAAAACCACAGTTTATAGAAAACCAACGGCTAGAAACAAAATAATCAATAACCGTAGTAAAACCCCATACCAATATAAAGTAAATGCAATCAGAAGTTATATAAACCGCGCAATTTTGATCTGTACAGATAAGTCCGATTTGAAAAAAGAATTAAACTTTATAAAAACGCTAACCACTGAAGCCGGCTATCCAAAGAACATCGTAGAAAAGTTATACAAAAAACGAATTAAACAATTAAATCATATACCCAGTCGTCAGAATTCACCAAAGAAATTTACCCATTCAATTCCATATAACCAAGGAACATCTAATAAAATTTAAAATGCTGCCAAGAAATTAAATGTCAATATCCCAATTAAGCCGAATCAGAATATTTTTCAAATGATAAGGAATGATAAAGATAATTTAATATATCCCCCATAGAAACCGCCGGAATTTATAAAATCCCCCTTAAACACAATAATGGAGAAACGGGTTGTTATGTAGGAGTAACAAAACGGAAAATAAGTACACAGATTAAAGAGCACCAGAACGATTTAAAATACGACAGAAATACCACCGCGCTATCAAAAAGCTACCGCGAAAACGAAATAAATATCTAATTCTATGACGTTAAAAAATTAGCTAACTATGAAAACTCCACCTATGCTTACTATCGAGAAACCGTAGAAATCATTAATGAGCCTAATTCGATTAATGACCATGAATCGAGAATCGGAATAGACACACAGTGGCGCCGCCTAATTACAGGTGAAGAGGAAGATCAAGAGAAGAGACCACTTGCCACTCGAGCAACGTCTGATGAAGGTTCGGGGCTCCGAGCCGAAAGCTGCTCACAAGGAATGAAGCAAAAATAAGGTAACTTATTAAATTTATTGTAATATCAATATTTTTGCCTCTCTCTCCAAATAGGCATCATATGTGTTTTACTAATGAGCTTGTATAGAAGCATGGGCATAAAATACTTCACTATTATTTTTTCAAGTATTTAAAATTATTAGATATATTTTATTTAACTATCTTACATAAATAAATGTATAAAATTTGTATGTTTATATACACTTTATTTTACATTCTAGACATATAAATTTTATTTTAATATTTTCTAGTATTTGAAACCATTGTTTTATTATTATTTTACTTTAAAAAAATATATATAACTATAAAATTATTATTCTATTGATGAAGTAGATAATAATAGTAAAAAAAAAAAAGTGTAAATCTTCAAATTCTACTTAAAACAAATAATATTGTTTACTTGCATTTTTCTGCTGTTATTTAAATCGTAAATTACTGAAATGAAATTTTCAAAGCTATTAACATTGCCAGTCATTAAATTTAAAGTTTTATAAAAGTTAAAGAACCCTTTTAATTTTGAATATAACTTCTCTGACTTTTTTAAAAGTAACAGAGAACTATTTAAGATTAAAATCTAACCAGAGTTATGTTTTTAGGGAAATTGATAACCTTATTATATAATACTTGATTTATGTTATTGCTTAATTTTTGTACTCGTTATGAAATTCTGAAATATTTTTAAATTAAAAGCAATTTTGCTATTGTTCATGTGTATTAAGTTTTTTTTTTTTTTTTTTTAAAGAATTTTTAATTAATAATCAATATAAATGAAATGAATGTTAATTCAGGAAGAATAAAATATGTATACAGTACCTGTCGTTTATTAAAATCACATTCGTTCTCAGACAAAGTGATTTTATAAAGCGGCTGATTCCTGCACTAAAAAAAAAAGTTTTTAATTTCCTGAATTTAGAAAGAAATTTCAAATAACCAAATAATAGAATTGATAAACTACATCAATTTACTTTTGACAGATAATTCACTAATTGTTCCTTCAAAATAAGTAAATTAAACACATCCCAAGTTCGATATGCTTTCCTTCAAGGGAAGTCATCATTACTTTGCTAAAAATTCACGCTTTTCTTTTAGATTTAAAATCTTTCCATTTAAACCTCTTGCTTTTTAGTTATTTCAGAATAAGAACTAGAAATTGTTGTCTTTTAATAATTCAAAATTAAAAAAATATATATCACTTGCGAACCAAATCAAATTTATAATTTATTACTGGGCTTCGAAAAATACATTCATTGAAATTGTTACTAAAACAAGTGATGGGCGTGGTTAATTTGTAAGTATACTTTAAATGTAAAAATTTCGACACAGTGAGATAATGGAGAGATTGCTGAATTTTACTTTCTTTTTTATTTCATAAATAAAAAGTCACAGTCTAAATGCAATTTTTTTTAGCATGTATAAATGACATTTTTGCTGCTGAAGAGATTTTTTTTAGTTTATTAACTGACGGTTTTAAAATCAGTTTGTATTGATTCTGGTCCTGGCAATTTGATCAGAGTAAGCGGCTGATTTTATTAACCAGTGAATTTATTAAGTGGCTGTTATTGTATATATATATATATATATATATATATATATATAAATCTTCCCCCTTTTTTTATATTTAGTTTCTATTATTTAAAACAATAAACAATATATTAAAGTTTATTTTGGGAGCACAATTTATTTGTTTATTACTTTCTAATTCTTAAATTATTTATATCTCATTTCTATATCAATAGTTCTTTCATCTAATTTCAATAACAGGTAGCAAAATAAAAAAGTTCTAACAAGTTGTAGTCTAGTTGCTTAGTTTAACAACTTTTCAAAAAGTTCTTGCACTGCTTTCTTTTGGTCGGCAGGTGGCAGCAGCAATCACAAAGGAAAGAGGAAAAGCGGATTTCCAACATTCACAAAACATGGTTGCAAAATAAATAATGCTCATAATATTTTTTTTGTATTTATTGTATCAAAAAGTTATCCATCATTTCATATTGACATTAAAATATGCACTTGAAAAAACACCCACAACCTTACAAAATATGCAGCAATGAAGTAGGAAATCTTATGGTAATCAACATGTGTCGTGTAGTTTTTATACTGGTTTAAATTTTAGAGGAGGAAACCTCATTGAAAAATTTTAAACTTTTATTCTGCATTTTAGCTTTAATGACAGAGCAAACAATAAAACATTTTAAATATTCTCTTTTCCTAAAAGAAAAAAAAAAAAGTGTTTTAAAGTAAATTTAATAAGAGATAAATGTGCTAGAATGTATTAAAAAAACATTTTTAATATGTGAAATTGTAATGGAATTTTTGACATTTTTTAAACAAATGTGAGATTTTATTAAATTATGAGTTTATTACATTCTCGTAATCTATTTATAATGGTTTTATGTTTATATAACAGAAAATTAAATTCTTGTTTAACTTTTCCTTTTCTTTTTTCATTGATTATATATTTTTTATTTGTATGTCATTAAGTTTTTTGTGTAGAGTTTAGATTTGGAAAATGATGAGAAAAAGGATAATGATTCTGAAGAAAACAATGAATTGACTGATGAAGTTTTAGGTCTGCCAACAAATTGTTATGCTTGCAATGCACCGTGTGTAACAAATATGAAATTAATTCATATCCTTTGAATGAAAATATTTTTTATCTTAATGGTTAAATTGATTTGAATTATTCTCCTTTTTATTCTGTTGTGAGCACTATGTACACATGCTTAAATAATATTTATGAAAAAATTATTGTTGTTTCTCATTTCATTACCAAAATATGGTGTCTAATATAAGCATGAAGAATCCAGAAATCAAGCATCAGAATTAATTTGTTGAAATGTTAATTAGTTACTGAAACTTGTTTTGATTTTTAATTAATTTTTTTCCCCTCTATATATACATAAGAAGAAAGTATTGGATTTGTGAAACATTTTTGCTCCTGATTTTTTGATGGAATTACACATTTTGAGATGTCTTTAATTTGATTTGACTATTTTTAGAAAAATGCTTCTGTCTACGTTTTACTAGAATTTTGTAGGTACTGTATCTCCCAAAACAATAGATGAAATTCCTTCAATAAAACTTTACATTTGCTTGCACCTTAACATAAATTGGTGCTGATTAGATTTTGGCATATATCATTTATCAATAATACTGCTCTGGTGTATTTTCTTCCATTTACAGGAAGGCTATATCTTAGCTTCTTTTGTGATAAGCACACAAAACTTGATGTGTCAGAGGGTCTTTATAGTAAATTATGATTGTTAAGTTTGGCTGTATATCAGCAGACAGGTGGCACTGTTGTGTTGCAAATGCAAAGGCTATATCTCGGCTTATAAAGTGTGTTAGTGTACCAGGCTTGATATATGCAATGGTTTTCTGAAAAAACTATGCTGATTTAATTTGGGTGCATATTGACTGACGGGTTACTGTTGCATTGCTGTGCTGCAATTTTCTCCACTTTTGGAAGGCTTTATCTAAGCTATTGTGATATATAAATGCATCAAACTTAATATATGAGATGAAATGAATATTATGAAAAATATGCTGATTTAATTTGAGTGTATATGAACTGATAAATAGTGTTGCTATTACTGATATTTTGCAATTTTCCATATAACTTCATCTCAGCATATGTTTGTTAAAATTGCACCAAACTATATATATATATATATAAGACTTTTATTGTAAGAAGTTATATTGATTAAATTTTCATGCAAGTTATCAGGTAGGTGATGCTATTTTATAGATTAACCAGCAGGTCTATCTGGTGCTACTCGGATTAAAGTAGTGCTTATAAAATTTTTGAATTAAAGAAAAAAAACAAAGAAGGAAGAAAAAAATATATATATATATATATATGTATGAGATGGAATTTAAATTAAATTAAATAAAAATTAAAATTTTCCAGCTTTTTGATATTGTGACTGAACATTTTGAATATAGGATTCCAAACCCAACCCAGAAGGTTCACGGATTCACGTTCAACATGTTGACGGATCTATAGAACTTCTGTGTAAACAATAAGCCTTTATATAAGAAAGATGTATTTTTGGAGGCATTAAGTTTTTTATTTATGTATAGATACTAAACACACATGGGAATAAACAGAAGTTAGTTATTTATATGACCATGGAGTTTTAGTATCAAAATTATTTAAATGTGAAAGAGAGAAAAATTTATTGAGAGAAAAATTTAATGGAATAAAAAGAAAACAGGGAAAGGAATCACTACATATATTATCTCAATAAAATTTTAGTTATAAGAATTTGAACTAATTGTGAGAACTTACATGAATAAAACCACAAATAATCAATTATAACAAAAATAATAAAACAAAAATATTTGCATGTTCATTTTGTTTTCAACATAAAAATAAATATATTTATTTACACGAAAATAATAATAATAATAAAAAAAAAACTTTTTATATAAATATTTCTCATATAAATGAATGTGTAATTTATTTATTTATTTTTGGCATCAATTTATTTTTTTTCTTTCTTTTTAATAATTTTAGAGTTAAAATGGAGTTTTCATTTTAATATCCTTTGAACCAATTATCCAATTGAACTAAAAAATACGGCATTAGCTAGATTTTGTTCTGATTAATAAGTGTACCAATTTTCGTATCAATCTGTTGAATGGTATAGCTTTGTATAGTGAATTAAAAATCCAGACAAAAACAATGACAAACTTTCAGCTATATGTATATATATAATATACTAGCAGACCCAGCCACACTTTGCTGTGGTTAAGTCAAATGTGGAATTATAATGTAGCAAACTATTCAATACAGTTAAATTATTATTTACAAATAAAGATGAAAACGTTGTAGCCGATGAAACACCAAAGATGACAGAGTTTTGAAATTTAAAATTAAAATTTTGCCAATTTGACAGCAAAATAACTCAATCTAACACATGCATACGATAACTAATACATATCTATACCAAATACGGGGATTAAAATCGGGAAATAATTTTCCTCGTTTTTTAATAATTTTTTACAAAAAATCCAGTGGGCGATTGACATAGGAAATCTTTTTCTTGCATCCACAGACAGTCAGTGATGTCACACTTCGCTTGCGTATTGTATAATATTTATGAGTTTCAAAAAGGTAAATAAGAAAAGAAATAAAATGTGAAAATTTTGCACAGGTTTGCTAATTTTCTTATAAAATGATCTCATAATCTTAAATATTTTAAAGATGGCAGCAGCTGTAGTTATAAAAAGGAAAAAATATGGCTAAGTCAGAAAAATAAGTAAATTTGATCAGGTATATAGTATTTCCCTACAACTGGATTCAGCGATTTTTTTTTTTTTTTGGCGCAGTTTTAAACGATAATGATGATGTTCTGGATTCTTTGCAATAAAATATGGCAACCTGCATGCTTTTATTTTTGATTTATGATTTATCAGTTATGATTTTTAGATTTATGATTTAGCCATAATTGCCAAATCCAGTTGTGGGGAAGTACTATAGTTGTTCCTTTGATAAATATTTTAAAACTTTAAAATAGGATATCTCATGAAATATTGGGCATTTAAAGTAAATACAGGTATCATTTTAAAGAGAAAAATATTTTGGAAAAGATTAATATATTTTAATGAAGTGTTGAGAATATTTTGAGTGTGTTACAATTTTAATAATAAATTCAAGTTAATCAAGAGGGAAAGCATTGAGGATTAAAATAAGAAAATTGCAAGATTTTAATTTTTTTTAGCAATAAATATGAGTCAAAATTTAATGTAAAATACATGTATAAATCACAAATTTAATAAGGAACGGTAAATTGATAAGTTATTAAAAAAAAAAAATAAGAGAAAAATAAGAGAAATAATTATTTAAAGTTTCGAACATCGATCATATAGATTAGACTTAAAATCTTCCAGACTTTTTAATAAGTTTTAAATTAAGTTTTAAAATTTAATGTTAAATAAAACAGACTTTTAAATAAGTTTTAAAATATTGAAATGGTTACTTTTTATTTAGAACATTATATGTATAGATCACAAATTTTTTAAAGAAAACAAAGTGATACAGATTACAATAATCCAACAAAAATTGAAAAAGCAAGGTTATGTCGTAAGTAAATTTTTAACACACATGCCACGTGAAATAAATTGTAGCATATACATAATGTATCTGATATAAGATATTAACATGTTGCAGCAGAATGAATTTCATATCTGTCATCCTTGGCGGAAATGTTTCGCACAATACACATTACGAAAATATACATCTGGTTTCTATATTTTCGTGTTATGTTTTTGATCACCAAATACAAAAAAACTCCAAGGACGACAGAGTTTTGAAATTTAAAATTAAATTTTTGTTAATTTGACAGCAAAATAACTCAATCTAACGTATGCACATGATAACTAATACATATCTATACAAAAATATGGGGATAAAAATCGGGAAATAATTTTCCTTGATTTTTAATAATTTTTTACAAAAAATCCAATGAGCGATTAACATAGGAAATCTTTTTCTTGACTTCACAGACGGTCAGTGACATCACACTTCGCTTGTGTATAACTACATTAGCACTTTATCAATGTGTATAAAATCTTTAAAGTGATTATGACGTCAATTTTCGTGAGATGCATAATTTATCCTTTTATAATTTTTTTAAAGTTTACATTTGATTAAATGTATTTATTTTTATGTCGAAAGAAAATGAACTTGTAATTTTTTTTGGCAACAATTAAACTTATGGAACTCGCAGATATTTTAGAGCAACTATAACAAAGGGCTATAATTAACAAATAATTTGCAATAAAAAAATATTGTGACTATAAACTGAGATAAAAACTATCCTATCTCTCAAGTTGGACCAAACTGCACACAGTGTGCAAAATGTTGTAAAAATCGGATCATTAATTTAGGAGTTTATCGTGGACAAACATCGTGACATGAAATTTTTATATATATACAGATAGAGATAGAGAGAGAGAGAGAGAGAGAGAAAAGTTTTATGATGGCCTTAGCATATTATTTTTTTTATTATTACTATTATTGTTTTAAATAAGCTTTTCATAAATTTCAAGAGGGTCTGATCTAAAAATTATTTTCCAACCTTACCTGTAAAACAGCTTTATAATTCGCCTTGGACATCAGAGCATAAAAACCATATTTATATAAATACAGTGTTGGACCAAAAATCCAGAAACCGCAGGACCGACCCCATTCCGGATTTTAGAAACTTAAAAAATAATATATCGATTTAATTAGAATTAAGTCTGAAAACATTAAGTTATACAGAAAAAAAAAAAAGTAAAATACAGTATGATGCTAAAAAACCAGACATTTTCCATAGCATTTCATTAACCATCATCAACAACAATAACAGCTTTTTTTCTTTTTCTCCTTTTCTTATTTATAACTGATTAGGTGAATTTAGTTGAAATATTAGATAAAGCTTATTAAAAATAAACTTTAGTTGACATTTAAACAACATTTTCAATTATTTCTCCCTTTAATATTTTAATTCGTCACTATTCCTTAATTTTCTAATTCAGAATAATAATGACTGCTACAGGCAGAATAAAAAACTAATAATAATCAATAGTAATAAAAAAGATTTTTTTTTTAAAGATTTTGAGATGCTTAATGATTTTACCTCTTTTAAAAAAATTATATGTAAAAAGATAAAATTGTAAACTAGAAAACTTCACAAAACAGATGCAAAAATAAGTTTAAAAATAAATTAAGTAAGAACAACTTTAATAGAAATCATTCCTATTAAAAATTCACAAAATTGTTTGGTGCTGCCATCTATCAGCAAAAGGTATAACCAAATAAAAAAAATTGCATTTATGCATTCTATATTTCTGAGATTAAAGGATTAAAAAATTTTGTATTAATTTTTTGGATTAACAAAAAAAAAAAAAAAAAAAGGTAAAAGGAATGAATTTAAGATTTTTAAAAATTGAATTAAATTACCGTAATTTTGCTGGAGACATAGCTTTTTTTTCTTACCTCTTTCTTTTTCACCAGAGTGTTCAGTGCGGGAATGATTAGAATTTCAAAACATTCTGGATTTTGGGTCCTTCCAGATTTCGGAATTCCAGATTTTCGGTCCTATACTGTATCATCTCTTGCTTGATAAATCAGAACTATCATCTTCTGACTGAGAGATATTAAATTCACTGTTGTCAGACTCACTTCTGAATCCATCATTTTGACATGCAAAAATAACACCAATGAAAAAATAACGCCATTTTCGGTCCTATACTGTATTATCTCTTGATAAATCAGAACTATCATCTTCTGACTGAGAGATATTAAATTCACTGTTGTCAGACTCACTTCTGAATCCATCATTTTGACATGCAAAAATAACACCATTTTCGGTCCTATACTGTATTATCTCTTGATAAATCAGAACTATCATCTTCTGACTGAGAGATATTAAATTCACTGTTGTCAGACTCACTTCTGAATCCATCATTTTGACATGCAAAAATAACACCAATGAAAAAATAACGCCATTTTCGGTCCTATACTGTATTATCTCTTGATAAATCAGAACTATCATCTTCTGACTGAGAGATATTAAATTCACTGTTGTCAGACTCACTTCTGAATCCATCATTTTGACATGCAAAAATAACACCATTTTCGGTCCTATACTGTATTATCTCTTGATAAATCAGAACTATCATCTTCTGACTGAGAGATATTAAATTCACTGTTGTCAGACTCACTTCTGAATCCATCATAAAAGCAATTTGACATGCAAAAATAACACCAATGAAAGCAAAATTACAGAGAGGCCAAAATGATTTCGATTTCAATTCAAGGCAGGAAATCTCATTGCCAAAATTATGAAGAAAGTAGCCTTGTCATACCATCTCTTAGCAATATTCAGAAAAAAAAAATGCAGAATTTCAAGAGACATATATGTTATTTTAATTACATTAAAAATAGAGACTATACATTAAAATATACAATTAAAATATTAAAATACACACAATATAAATTTAAACAATTTGAGCCTTATTTTAGGCTCATCATTGGTAAAAAACATAAAAAGTAAATGCTGAGATGAACAATAGATTGTATTTTAGTATTGTTGAAATCAGATAGATGGTCGGTTTCTATGGCATGCTGGACTATTTTAGAATGAATATCCTGGTTTTTGAAATTTATTTTATGTTTGAGAATTCGAATATGAAGAAAACGACCAGTTTCACCAATATAAACAGAATTGCAAAATTTACAAGGAATATTATAAATAATTTCTGTACGGGAACAGGTTTAAAATTAGAAAGGAAATTACGAATCAAAAATTGAGGTTTATAGGATGCAGATATATTAACAGTATGTAAAGCTTTTGCTGTAGATTCAGAAATTTTTCTATAGTATGGAATAGTAATGAAACATTTGGGTGATTTGCAGGAGTTAATATTGTGATTATCAAAGTTAAAGTCGTATTCATTTAATTTTCTTTTAAGCCAGTGAGGGGGATAATTATTACGTTTTAAGTCCAAAAAAAATTTTTTTAAATTGTAATTGGAAAAGTTCTTCAGTACTGCAATATGATTTAGCACAGTGAAGTAAAGTATGGAAAACAGCAGACTTGTGTGAAAAGGGGTTCACTGAATTAAAATTTAAATATTGGCCTGAAAATGAATTCTAGAATTTTCCTTGAGGGCTGGTAATCGAAACAGCATTTTTCACTTCTTAATGACGCCAAATAAGTTGTACTTTCGTAGAGGAAATCTATTGTCCATCTCAGCATTTACTTTTGATGTTTTTTACTGATGACGAGCCTAAAATAAGACTCGAAATGTTTAAATTTAAGTTGTGTGTATTTTAATATTTTTATTGTATATTTTAATGTATTTTAATGTATTGCTCGATTTTTAATGTAATTAAAATATAATATAATTGTATGAGATGTGATGATTTTTAAATATTTTAGATGTATATTTATTGTCAAATTTAATTTCAATTATAATTTATTTTTTATTTTTTTTTATTACATGGCGTCTGATACTGACCATACGGCCACAAAAACTCTAAACATGTGAGTTGCAATGCCAACCTAGAAGGGCTTAAATAACTGCGTATTAGAAAGACATTTTTATATTTGTTATTTTTATATTGCTATATTTTTAAGTCAAGAAGTAGATTTTAACCTTAATTATTTTTTATACAAATACCCCATTTTAAAGATGTAGTTATCATGTCAACTTCTTGTGATGCTTGTGGGCACAAAACAAATGAAGTTAAAAGTGGATCTGGCATTGATCCCCTGGGAGTAAAGATAACTTTGTACATTGAGAAAATTGAAGATTTGAAAAGAGATGTATTAAAGGTGAAATTGGAAAATTTTTATATATTTATGTTGATGCTTAATGGTAAAAGTGAACATAGAATTTGGAAAATTTTATTGTTTTTATTTAAGTTTAGAAAAATCATCTTCCACATTAATTAAAAAAAAAAAAAAATCTGTAAAATGAAGTTTTGTTATAACCTTGTAATAATAATAATAATAATAAAAAAATCTTTACTGTTATTTTTTAAAATACAAATTTGATTTACAAAAGTGACCTACTGTATTCTACTTTGGATTGTTTTCTGATTTGAGTAAAAGCAATAATCTGGAAAACTAAAATGGAAATATGTTAAAAAAAAAAAAAAAAAAAAAAAAGAAAAAGAAAAAAAGAAAGAGTTTTTCTTTCTCCTTCTTTAATCACAGATTTTATGAATGATCAGTAGTATTTTTCTTTTTTAGTTTCTTCTGTATTGTATTATGTTCATAAAAATTTCCAACTTCTGGTTTTCGATGGATTTACGTGTTTTAAGAGTTCCAGAATATAATTTGACCATTAAAGAAAAAAAAAAAAAAAAATTTGTCTGTGTATGTATGACAAAATTTTGTGGTAGTTCTAGTTCAAGAACTACTGCACATAATTCCATATAAATTTATATATAGCTGCATATTTAATATTATAGTATACGATTAATAATATAGACGTAAATTTTGTGAAAATCACCTAACAGGTGGCATTGCCATCCTGTTTTTTCTTAACTTTTAATATGGCAGAATAGGACAAAATTCTGTATAAATATGCCCAATGAGAATTATTTTTAACAAATCATTGTGAAATTATGAGAATTATATATAAAGTACAATAACATTAGTCAACTAATATTTTTTTCCGTATGTATAAAAGCATCTTTCCCCTCCTGCTTTCCCACAGCATTTATCAGTGTGAATTTTCAGTATGAGTATTTATTAAAAGAACTCATCAATTCCTTTACAATAAACAGTTGAACCATAGTTCTGTGATAATTTAAAACTTAAGTTATTGATTGGTTTTATTAAAAAAAAATGTTTCTAGTTCCCAGAATTGACTTTCTTTTTATATTAAGTGTTATACTTCTCTGTGATCAAAATCATCTGCATTCATCATGGGAAAATAATTTTAATAAATAATTTGTACTGCATAAATTTGTATAGGAAATTATAGAAGAAAGTTTTGTGATTACCACAATATATTACTTTCTTTTTTCTACTTTTAACAATGTATTAAAAACCTTGTTGAAAATTATGAAAGAAACTAATCATTAGAAATTCTTTTTAAATAAATAAAATACATATGTGTAGCATGAAAGTGCTATTTATTTTAGACAACACAAGAATTAAAAAAAAAAGAAAATTTTATCGTTTTTTTTTTTTTTTTTTTTTTTTTTTTTTGGGTATTTTTATACATTAATCAGACATGAGAATTTTCTGTGGATCCGCGATTTTCCGCTTTTTTGCGATTTTCGTTAATTCTGCGTTTTTTTATTTTGTTAAAATCAAACTCCAATAACGATCAGTGTTCAAACGCTCCACGAAAAACTTTAGATTCTCAATCTTTTTCCATCCAAAATATTAATGTCAATATTCATTTTAAACATGATTTATCAGATTCTATAACATATAAAAGAACAGAGTTATTCAATATTTCTCACTCATGTAATTTTTTTTGTCCTCCCCCCCCCCCTTTTTCATCTCTAACCATTGACGATCAAAAGTTCTGCGGGAAGCCTTTTATTTTTGAATATTTATCCATCCATAATATTAATTTTAAACTTACTTTATGATATTCTAGAACCCATAAAGAAGTAGAATTGTGTTTAATATTTCTCTCATGAATTACTTCTCCCCCCCCCCCCCCTTTTCCCATTTTCCACCACCAGCCAATGATTAAATGTTGACTGCTAGCTTATGTTTTTTTGTTTGTTTTTTTCTTTTAACACATAATTTATTGTGTTGATGTGCATTATTCTTTTAGTTTAATTTGTCACTTTTAAAATATTTTGTATAGTTTTTCCTGTGAGCATTATTTTTCATTTGAAATAAATTTTATGAACGTACATTTGTATAGTTTTCCCCGTGCATGTTACTTTTCTTTTAAAATTAATTTTATGAACACGCGTGCTTCCTCTTTTTTTAATTTTCTGCACTCTCATGCCTGATTAATACTGCCACCCAGAATCTATACACGTGGAGAAAAATCTACTTCATTAAAAAAAAAAAAAAAAAAAAAAACTTCTGTGATTTATTTTTGCAGGTCTTGTTTTATTTATTCTCTTCAAGATCATAAATTTGCATGAATTGAGATTATAATTTATCTATTTATTCTGAAAGATATGTTAAAATTATGTTTTTAAATAAAATAAAATATTAATTTTTATAAATGGAAAACTATTTACTATGTGCTCAACATAAGGATTGAATATCAAAATCAAAATTTGTAAAATAGTAGAAAACATTAATATGCTTGATGATCTTTACTTTAAAACCATTTTTGCATGCTTAGGATAAATTTGCAATCTGATAACACATTCTAAATACTTTTTCATAGCAAGACTGACATTTTTAATTGAAAAAAAAAAAAAAAATGATGATAATAATAATACAAATATGTAAAATTATTTTCGAACTTATAATATTTATATATTTCCTTAAAGAACAATGTACAAATGAACCCACAGATGATTTTTTCTTTCATTTAATTATAATTTAGCCATTTCATATATTTAAATAAAAATAATTTTAAAAAATTGCACATTCATTAAAACTGCATAAAATTGTTAAACTAAAAGGTTATTATTATTATTTTTTTTAAATACAGGGTGCTAAAATGAAATATCGTTTTAAGTTCTAAATGTATCTTCTGTATAATTTTCTTTTAAAATTTTATTGTAACAAACTATAAAAGCAATCTCAACTTCTTTTTAAAAAATACATTTTATAAAATATCTATTTGTATATATTTTTAAAAATTATGTGTTCTACCTGTGAACTCACATAAAATAAAATCCTGGGTCACGAACCCGAGTTCCGTTCTGTTTGAGGTAATTTTTTTTTTTGTTACAGATTATTTTTTTTTTTTTGTTGTTTTTTTTTTGTGATGTTTTCATTTAAAAATAGAAATTCAAACAAAATCGAGTGAAAGATATAAAACCATACAAACTTGAGGTGCATTTAAGGTTATTATCATGGGCCCGGGCAATGCTGGGCGGGTTCGTTCCGTTCCAGGTTAATTTTTTGAAATTTTTTCATTGTATTAGCGGCCCGTGTATGTGCTGCCGCAGGCACCGGGGTCACAAGGTAGAGTTTCGTTCGGTTTGAGGTAATTTTTTTTTTTTTTTGATATATATATTTTTTTCAATGCTTTTATTTTAAAATAGAAATTCAAACAAAATCGAGTTAAATATATAAAATCATACAAATTTAAGTTTCATTTAAGGTTATTATCACGGGCCCGGGCATTGCCGGGCGGGTTCGTTCGGTTCTAGGGGAATTTGGGAATTTTTTTATGTTGTTAGCGGCCCGTGTATACGCTGCCGCAAGCACCGGGGTCACAAGGCAGAGTTTTGTTTGGTTTGAGATAATTTTTTTTGTTACAGATGATTATTTTTTTCGCGATGCTTTCATTTTAAAACAGAAATTCAAACAAAATCGAGTTAAAGGTATAAAATAATACAAATTTAAGGTTCATTTAAGGTATCATGGGCGCGGGCAACGCTGGACGGGTCAGCTAACATATAGTCTTAGTATTAAACGAAATAGAAAATAAAAGATAGCAACTCTTTATTTGGAGTCAGTTTGACGTCACATTGACAGTACTTTGTAGAAAGTGATGTCATATATAGTATTTCTATTTATAAGCATTTTTCCGAATTTTGTTTTTTTAAGTGAAATGTCGTAAATTATATTAGATGTTTTAACTTAAAATACATTTAAATAATGATGCGACGATTTTTGAAACATTACGGTCAATGAAGTGACCGTCGAATTCGACAGGTTGTAGCTAGTTATTCTATTTGTTTTAAAGATATAGATAAGCAGTTTTTTCTGTTAGTCTTGTTGGAGAGACTTTTCTAACTGACCAAATTTGTCTAGAGGGGTCTTGTAAAAATTTAAAATGGGTAACTTTTTAAAAATTAATGGCCAGAATTTTTTAAAGATAGGTTTTTTTTTCTACTTTATTTTGGAACAATTTTCCAATTTACAATGCCCACTTATTTCTAACAGATAAAGAATTAAAACATGTTTAAATTTTTTTCGATGCTTTGTATGATTAAATAATAAATACAAATATTCTATTAATGAATATAAGATTTTATACATTTAGCTTTAAAATTATTAAATTACATAACAACCCTTTCTTATATATATACATAATCAATTATGTATAATTTTCCAGTCTGATACATGTGGTATATGCATAAAAGAGCTTGAGCTAGAAGTAGGGCAAGCAGCATTTGGCAGTCGATATACAACAGTTGAAGGAATCCTCAGTGCAATAAAGGAACAAGTAATTTTAAGTTTTAATTAATTTTTTTGTCAATTCTGTTACATACATTGTAAAACTGATTATATGACTACATTAGTATAATCCCAGAAAGATAAATAATCACAAATAATAATAATAATATAAAAAAGCAATAAATTTCAATTTTGTTGTCAAAACTTTGTGTTTTGAAATTTGTGTATTTCATCCACTGATATAAATATATTTTTTTCATTTTTCTGAACTTCTCAAAGAAATTTTTAATCTTATTGGTCATTGGTGTTTCAGTGATCTTGTATCTGCTGCTTGGCTTCTACTATGCTTAATAGATCATTATTATTATTATTATATATATATATATATATATATGTATCTGTTGCTTGACTTCTACAATGCTTAATAGATCATCATTATTATATATATATATAATTGTTTCAGAAACAGGTGAATTTTAAAGCAATAGATATTTATTTTAGCATTGAGGTACTGGATGATTAGAAACCTTGAAATCAGGGAAAATCAGAAGTTTTGCAGTATTGGAAAAAATCAGGTGCATATCAGGGAACCAAAAAGAACAGATTTCAAATTATGGAATGCAGTAATAAAGAATCAATTAAAATTACAGATGGCTTTTTTTTGTAGCTTTGATAAGATGTAATTGTAAAGTTGGTTATTTTGATGAAGAGCTTAGAATGTGTATTTCTCCATATGATTTTTGCTTTCTCCATTACAAACAACACTTGTTTCAAATATGATGAATTAACTAACTCTTAATTAGTTAACTTGTGATTAATTAACTCATTTTTTAAGAACTGCAAGCATAGTGTTTATATGAGTCATTCTATCCTTTTCTTTCATACAGTCATTCACTGTTAATTCAAAAACATTGTACGTGTTTAAAGGATGCTAATTAACTATTGAGCAAAATACTCTCTTTCAAGTTGAAATAAAACAAATTATCTTAAAATTACCTTACAATAAATCCTTTACTAGCAACATTTGATGATATATTTTGGCGTTACTAACATAGCCATCTTCAGGTGTTGACATGCTGCTTACTGACCACTGTTGATGTCTTGCTCGTCGTTGGTTGATTGCTTCTTCATTCTCTCTTTTCTTCACTTTGCTTCATTCATTAAAGGTTGCCAATCGGTAGGGAAGACATCGACAGTGGACAGTAGGCAGCATGTCAACATCTGAAGATGGCTACGTTAGTAATGCTGAAATATATCATCAAATGCTGCTACTAAAGGATTTATTGTAAGGTAATTTTAAGATAATTTGATTAATTAAGATCCTTTATTGCTTAATAAATTGAAATATATTTTTTTTTTATATATCTGTTTTTTAATATGCCTAGGTGGTAATGTTTCTGGGTGCATGATAAATTGAGTAATTTGTTTATAAAAACATCAATTACTAGAAATTACTTGTATTTGGCAAATATATGTTTTTTCCATAGAATACACTATTGCCTTTATGAAACCCTTGTAACTTCTATATCCTTTGATGTCAGGATTCCACATTTTACTATTCTGGTTGTGTATTTTTAGAACATATACACATCATGTTTAGATCCCCAGTTGTTAGGAAAGAAGATTTACATGTGAACATGTCTTACATGTGAACAAATCTTTGCTTAAAAAAAGTAACAAACAATATAATTTATGAAATATTTTTTTGTAAAGTATAAACAGTCTTTTGTCTAATTCAAAAATTTAATTCATCAACCTGGAAATTAATTTCTAATAGAATGGAGTATGCCACATTCAAATTTGTCACTTGATATAGCTGCTTTAATGCAGACTCGGTGACCTTGCCAACGTAAATTGTGTGAGAAGTGCCGAGCTGGTTATCAGGCAGGGTAGCTCAGTGGTTAGAGCATCTGCGCGTTAAGCGGAAGGCCCGGGGTTCGATTCCCGGCTCTGGTATTTTTCACATAGTTGGTAAAAATCAGCCTTCTACTCCATTCTATTAGAAAATAGTCTTTTGTCTATTTAATAATATTTGTATATTTTTTTTCAATGTAAAATTCATCTGTTGATGATAATACTAATGATTATGTTTCTATATTTTTTTTAAGCTGAAGGAGAGTAATCCATTTGTGGCGGGGGATAGTGCTGATCCATCCCTTAAAGAGAAGATGAATAATTTTTTAAAGAAAATTGATGAAGTAATTTGAAACATTTGTCCTTCTCTCTCTCTCTCTCTTTTTTTTTTTCCCTTCTGGAAAGGAAAATAAAATTGTGCAGTTTGGGATGAAATGAGATTTAAGTAATTAGAATTATTACTTTTTTCTAGATATTGGAATACTTTAAAATACAAAATTTGAATTTAAATAATAATAATAATATAAAAGAAAACTGAGTCATCAGCTTATTTATTTTGATTGCTGTTAGTAGTTTATTCAGTCAGTTGCAAAAAATTAATCATATTTTTCCATGTTATCTCATAATGGATTGAAGATGTTTCTGATTATCTAGAAAACCTTTTTCCATCTAATTTGACTGTAATGCATAGAATATAAATTTAAACTTGACCTTTCATATATTTTCTGTGATTTTGCATAAGGCTTTTGAAAATTCAGGTAATATTAAAATAATAGTTACCAAAAGCGAATATAGTACAATATCACAATTCACTTAAATGTTGAATTTTGCATTCTGGATTTTTCTGCTTATAATTTATACAAAGCTGCCAACTGCTACCAAAAATTTGTAGTTAGTATGGAATAAGCAAGTATCTGTGATGCTACTCAAATTGTACGGTTTTTCATCACATTAATTTTTCCAACTATTGCTAACTATTACAAGAAGTGTATATAAATACTTGCTCGTGTATTTACTTTGCCAGAGGGTCTATCTAGGTATTGGTGTTTGGTAATTAAGGATGATTGACAAGGGTCCTAAGCCTGAGGTGGTGGGACCTCCGTGAGGATCTTTCTACAGGTCCCAGCCTATATTTATGTGAGTTTCAGAGAAAACTACAGAAAATTCCAAATGGCTTGGTCAACTAATGCAACCTAGGATTGAACTTACCTGACTCTTTGTATTGACCAGCTTTGAGCGCAGAACCACTTGGCTGCTAGATTTATCTAGAAAAAATTTAGATTAAAAAAAAAAAAAAAAAAGACAGTTCACAAAAGTTAAGGATTGTAAAACAGATCCTTGACAAAAATTGGCAAACTTAAAAGAGACCCTTCACAAAAATAAATAAATAAATAGTCGCACAGTTTAAAAAAGTTTCTTTGAAACTTTGGGCAAAAAGTTTGCATATTTTGGTAATTAACTGTAAAAATTTCAATAGTCAGTGGTGAAAAAAAAAAATTCTTTCTTTCAATAATTAGCTGCGATTAAAGGCAAAGTTTGTCATCAGTTGCAAAATATGCCTATATTTTAGTAATCACAAGAATATCATATATTCTGGCTATCAAACTCAAAAAATAACTGAAATTTTGTTTTGCAGTGAAATATTCACATTTTTCAAAAAAATGGCTTAAAAATAAAATAAAATAAACAAACAAAGTTATTTATTTATTTTATTATTATTATTTTTTTTAATTTCAAATAGTGGTAAAATATTGTCTATATCAACATTTACATAGTTGCAATTAACTGTAAATTTTGTCAGTTAATGGCAAAATAAATGTGTATTTCATCATCCCCAAAAAATCTGAATAATTTATTCAATAATTTACTCTTAATTATATAATTTTTCACTTATTAAAAAAAAAAAAAAAAAAAAAAAAAAAAATGATTGACTATAAAAAATGACATATTTTATCAATTAACTGGGAGAAACTACATAAAAATATTCTATTGTATTTAAAAACAAAAAAACTATTAAGTGATTAGATAATTTCATAAAATCATTTACTTTTTCACAAAAAATAGGATACTTGTGGAATGGGGGGGGGGGGGAGGTGAACTATTTTATATAATTATATGTATGACACACATTCAGTCTGCTAGAATTCAAATTGTGAAAACTCACCAATATCTATAATCAACTGATCCCCCACAATCTAATGTACTACTTTTTTCTGAAATTCATATTAGTTGAAAATTGATATGTAAATTTTTACATGTTCAATTATGCACAGTTTAAATTTATTCTAATATGTGCAATGAAAACATTGCATAAACAAAGAATATGATTTTTATAAAAAATGTTTTATTTTTGAACTTTGGATTACATACAGTGTCTTTTAAAAATTAGTAGTGAAAATATGCAGTTGATATTTTTGAATGTGTAATGAAACAGATAAAATTAACTTAAAGACTCTAACAAAGCTTTTCTAAAATATTAAGAAAATCCTTTTCAATTTTATTATAAAACTAGCAGGCTTTGCCCGCGTCGCTGGTCACTAAATTTAAAGGAAACTCTTTTCTATATAGCTTTATAAAAATAAAATAAAACAAAAATAAAAATAATAGCTTTATAAAAATAAAATAAAATACTGAAATTGCTCAAAAGCTCGCTTCAGGTCCCTGCTGCCTTCGGCAGCGATTTGGTCATCCGCTGAAACTCGGGCACCTGTCCCTATTACCTTCGACAGTGATTTACCAATAGGCTTGTATTTAGGTGCTTATTAGATAACAGTTTCGAAATAGATAGTATCGAAAAAATTGAAATATCCCTTTTATATTTGAATTCCAGACACATATGAACAACACTATATGCGGTGCACATAATATTTGCTTTTACGTTATTTCCGATGTTTATTTTGTTTATCCAATCAACCATAAAAATGATAACAATTTCACGCTAAATATTATAATATGCTATGACCGGCTACATCTGTTGCATGAGACAATTAATTTTTTGTGGTTATATATAATTCATGGTTTGTAAACATGATCATAGTACCGCCTTAATATAGTGCTCTTTGGCGACTTTTGAATTTTTGTCACCATTATAGATTTAATCCCTTGTAACAATAAGACTTAATACTTTGTAACAATATGCTATGAGTGCTATTTCTGCCATATTTTAGACAACTAAACTTTTAATAGTTATATATATTTCCCATTAAACATATTTTTATTTATTTATTTAAATATTAATTTGAATTAATCAAATATTTCTGTTCGACAGCGTGCAAGTGCAGTCACACACAGAGGCTCATTTATTTGTATGATAGATTAGCATAGTGATTAGTATATAAAAAAATAAATAAGTAGGTAAACATTATCGTGCTACACAACTTTATTATGCCGCTCCATTGGCGGCTTTTCAATTTTTGTCGCCATATTAGCGATGGATTTTATTTTATTTATTTATTATTATTATTATTTTTTTTTTTTTTGTATGAAAAGGGGAAGACTATTTTGCTAATAAATTTATCCGACACCTTTTTGTTTACATATAAGAATTCTTCATATTCTGTTTATATTTTTAATGGTTTTTAGGTTTAATATAGTATTTGCTAAAATAAATTTGCTATCTTTAAAACTGCAATTTTTCTATAAACTTTCTATAAAAATAAATTATTTTTTTGTCTACTATTTAGGTTAGATAATTTTTTTTCCTTTTTGTGATACTTTTTGTAATACTTTTTTTATATTTTTGATGCGCTATTTAGATTAAAATGGCTGCTGCTATATTAAACTTCTTGTCGAAAAACGTTTGGTGTACTTCAACACCAAAATTTAAAAAATCGCCAAGGAGGATCTGTTAATGAAACTGATAAAATAAAAATATGGTTCATAGAGTTTAACTGCAATTGTGTCTAGTGTTGTACAGGCTGTATACTATATGTTTGTGTTTGTGAAAGAAAATTTAAGAAAAATTCAAAACTGCAATTTTTAATCCCACTTAAAAAAAACATGTGACTTAATGAGTAGCAGATTTTAAAAAAATTTCCAAATGGTTTCCATACAATCTCCTGCTGTTGCCACCTAAAATACATACATTAGTTAATTTTTAAAAATCTAATTGTCTGATCGATAAGCTGTTTAGTCCGTTGGATTCACAAAAATTGCCTCTTTCATTTAGTATCTTTATTGTAACGATATGACTGATATTTCTAATTTATTTTCTAATTTTTTTAATTTACTTTCCTAATTTTAAATAAATGTACTTTTTCTTTTCTTTTTTTATTCTGTTGAACAAAAAAAAAAAAAAAAAAAAAAAAAAAATTGGCAACAATTAAATTATGGATAAAATTTAAATGGCTAATTTATCAGAAATTAGAAGGTTATTTTTTCACATTTTAATTAATTAAAAGAAAACTAATAAAAAATTGAAAAATCCGGCTTCGAGGTGCATCAGGAGAGGTCATTACGAACCTCCATGCGAATTTGTGTAGCTCAGCCATCAACCGTTTTCCTAAAAAGTTCTGGAAATACATACACAATGACACACACACACACACACAAACATCTTATTTTATTATATGTATAGAAGACTCTTAGTTATTGTAAAATAATTACAAGATAAAAAGAACTTTTTATATACCACGTTTTTAAATTTTCTGTTGAATCATAAAAACTTGACAATTCTATGTATTTTAAATACTTTAAAAAAAAATTTTTGATCAATTATCCCATCAACTTGAAAGGAAAAGATCAAATGCATAATAAAGAGAGCAATTATAAGAAATTTTCAAACATTTATTAATTATGAATTCAATTCTGCTTAAAGATGGCTAAAAGTATTAAAAGAATGCATTGTCATCGTGTTCTGAGCTATTCTAAAAGTTTCAAATGTCTAGCTAATTGGGAAGTTAGTTGAAAATCGATTGCAAGATTTTTACTAGACAAACAAACAAACAAGAAAGCGAGTTAATAAAAACATAGTAATAAGATCAAATGACCTAACTCTATAAAGTTTATAAATTATATTATCTTGAAATAATGTAAATATTGTTGTTAATGATTATTTTATTGATGTGGATTGTTTTACTTGGTTTTTGGGGTCAGTAATGAAAAGCACAAAAAAAAAAAATCACCCTGGGTCCTTCTGGAATAAAAAAGTGTTGTTTCCATTTGAAAAATTGAGCTTGTGTAATATAGAGCTTCAGGTTCCACAGTGATAGTTTATCTGACATATTATTTGAAAACACAGATTTTTCCAAATAAATGCTTTTAGCAAAATTGCATTCAGTTATTTTGGAGTTGCTTTATTATTTATTTTCAAATATAAAAATCAGAATTCCGCACACACACACAGAAACTTCATTATCAAAATATATAATAATGATTTGTATTCTTAAAACTATTTATGTCACATTTTTTAAAAAATTTCTTAAATATATAGGGTAGAGTGGGGTACAATGGACCGCTCCCTATAATTAATTAATTAATTTATTTTTATGATTCGTATTTTGGTACATAGATAGCAACACTGCAATGATGAAACTTAGCCAGCAACTTCATGCCAAACTAACAATTTAGCCATTTTATTCATGAAATTTATTTTATGGTAGCCAAAAGTAATTATATTTAGTTAAACATTTTTTCTTTTCGTCTTTCAGGAATAATAATCTGGAACAGGCTATTTCACACAATAAAGAGCTAAGGTCATCTATTATTATATTTAATCTCATTAAAATATTTTTTAAGAGGATTTTTTATTTTTTTTAATCATTTGCTGTCAGAGGTCCAGACGGGGTACAATGGACCATGGTCCATTTACCTCAGTTCTCTGACATAATAAACTGATTTACGAAATCTGCATTTTTGAAGTGTTAGCTATAAATTATATATAAAAATTTCAGAGTTAACCTTAATTAGATCTATTATGTCTTCAAAGATGAATAAGAAAGCAATTTACTTTGAGCTTTCTTCTTATTTATTTTTAATAACCATTCAGTTACTTTGTATTCTTATATTTTTACAAATATAGCTAAAACAAACTAAATTAAATAATGTAATTAAAAAATAATCATACAAATAAATTTGACGAAAAAGGCGGTTTTACATTTTGTTGGTTTAATCACAGAAATAAAAGATAAAAAATCTGTTTTTGTGAGATTCATGCAACAGAAACTTAATTAAGATCTCTACATTTTTTCCCGAGAGTGTTGTTATATCTCTTGTAAATATTCAAGCTATTGTATTGATGAGTTTTCCAGACCCTACAACTTCACAAGAAAACAGCAGATTTTCAGGGACACAAAAATTGTTTAGCGTATCATTTTCTAATTTTAATGTTCATTAATTTACATTATTTGTATGAATCGTCATAAATAAACAAATATAATATATTCTACATTTTATACTACTAAAAAACATACTACATTAGTGTGCTTTTTAAATTTGACCTGTGGTCATAGTACCCCATGTCATGGATCATTGTACCCCACAGTCGGGGTACAATGGTCCATTTTGTCAGTTGTTATTAAAAAAATTATGTTAAAAAAAGTAAACATAATTATTGCTTTTGATTAAGTGCCACATAAGACCCAATATATAGGTAATATGCACACATATTTTCAATAGCGAGAAATTATTACTTTGTGAGTAAATACCTAAAATTTTCAAAATTGGTCCATTGTACCTCACTCTCCCCTATTTGTTTAGTTAGGGAACATTTCAAGCAAATTTTGCTGAGAATATTGTAAATTATATAATACTATATGTATATAAAAGCAATAAGTTTTTACTCATCTTGTTTATTTTCAAAATTCTGTTTTAAAATTTTCTGTCCATGATACTTTTTTTAATGTAGCTTTTGAATACTTTAAGATAGTAAGTATTTGACTAACAAGGGAGGGTCTCCAACTGCTCAAAAGGTATTTATACATGTTATATATCCTCTTAAAGCTCTAACTGAGTTGATAATAAAAATATCCATCTTATCGGCAAATGCACCCCCTAGCATGAGTTATTAACAATTAAAGTTTGAAAATTGCAGGTTCATCAGTAATGTACTTTGAAGAAATTCTATCATTAGAATAAATTTTTTAACAGATTCTTCTGCTAATTATGACTATTTATATTGCTAGTAAAGCATTTTATTATGTGTTTAATAATTATTTTGTGATAGCATTAAATTTATAAAACCAATACTTTATATATCTAGCCATGTGTAAAATATTTACAATCAGAAAGATTTTCCTGTACATCGACATAATCAATATTTTGGATATTGACATTGGATGGGGGAACAATAGAAGAAATTTAATGCACTAATATGGTAATGGAGGGGGGAAATAAGCAGAAAAATAAATTTCTACTTTTAAAAAATTAATAATTACATTATTACTTATAATATAATATTTTAATGAAAATGAATATATAAAGTAATAGTTTTCTTCGTTACTATAAAAATTACAATAGCTTCTTTTTTACTTTAATTGTTTTTTTTTTTTTTTTTTCGTTTTAATACTTTTCATACAGTTTATCAATCATAAATTTATTGTTGACACAAAGTAATTATTAAACAGTAAAATACTTTACATGTGATATATATATATATATATATATATATACAAATCAAATATTGAATAGAATTAACATTACATCTATCATAAATGACAAAGAATGTTTGTTTCCAATTAAAGATTTAAATTTATCTCGTACCTTCAAATATCCTCTTCCTCTTCGCAGAAAGATATTCAATTATATTTCTGTATCTAAGTCTACCTCTTTTACCAACACTGTAACATGTAAATACAATGATCCTTCTATGTCAAAATATATTAACAGAGACCATGGACACACTACTGTTAATCTCAGTATTATTAATAATTATCTCTATATATTAAAAAAAAGTTGCTGTCACTGGCATCAATTTTTTTTGTCTGCGACAGCATCTTCTAGCGGAGGGCAGGGTTCTTCGCGTCATGAGAGGTATCAATGTGTTCCGAATACTCGAAGGAAGACATTTCTGCTGCTTAGAAATTTCTATCATTTTAATTAAAGAAGTTATTAAGTAAAAACGACAAGTTCATGAAGGTACTCTATTTGCCATTTTGAAAAAAGTTTCTCCCATTGACGCTATTCTTCTGTTATGAAGTCATTTTCCATGGAAAAATTAAAATATTATCCATGGTTGTACGTAGGTAGGTAGTTTGGATTTAACGTCGCACCAGTACTGTGCTATGGGTAATTGGCGACGGACTGGGACGCACCCCTAGAGATGTTGTGGAGACATGCCATCACAATTTTGATCCTCTGGCGACCCCCCCGCTTTGGTGATTCCCAGAGGTATAGTGTGGATGGGAACATGAAGGATTTTGCAGCCATGACAGATTTTATGTGCACCAGCCACCACTGATATACATGACGGTCTTTGACCGGCTCAAGTATCGAATCGGCAATCTTATGATTCCAGTTACGTGCTCGGCGCTTTACTGACTAGGGTACCGCAGCCGGAAATCATGGATGTAAAAAAGAAAGAAAATAAATATCAACTTTTTTTCTCTACTTTTAGAAAATTAATTTTCTTACACTTAAAAATTAAAATATGATCCATGATTGTAGGTAGGTAGGTTGTGTTTGACGTTGCACCATTACTGCGCTATGGATAAGTGGCGACAGTCTGGGACGCACCCCTATGGATGTTTCAGAGACATGCCACAACAGTATTGGCCCTACTTGAAGGGGATGGCTCCCCTGCTTCGGTGGCCCCCAGAGGTATAATTTTGATGGGAACATGGAGGATATTGCGGCCACGACATATTTTACGTGCACCAGCCGCCATTAGTGTACACGACGGTCTTTGGCCGGCTCAAAAACCAAACCAGCAATCTTCCAATTATGAGCTTGATGCTCTACGACTGGGGTACCGCAGTCCGCATCTAAGTTTGTAAAAAAGAAATAAAAAGGGTCATATACTAAAGATGTAATGTTATGAATTTCTTTCTATTAAAAATGTATATATAAATATTATATATTTAAATTTGACATTGAATATGAGGGTTTCCATGATAATTTTCTGCTTTTGTCTTGTAATATGCACTATTAATATTCCTTTTCAGTGAAAGAAAGCAGTGAATAGGCGGGCAGAGCTCTGCATATGTTAATATGTAAAGTGAGTTGGGGGGGGGGAGGGAGACGAAGCCTCCCTCGGGGGTTGGTGAGCGGAGCGAGCAGGGGGCAGAGCCCCCTAGTCAATTAAAAAAAATCCTGGAATTTGGCACCAAATTTAGACTTCCAATTAAAATTAGCATTCCACAAATCTTTCAACAGTTTTCTTATGACCTAGATTTATTTATTTATAAAATTTCTGTTACTCATAATAAATCTATTGCCTACTTCACTCAATGGAAAGTTTTAGTGTTACAAAAAATTAAAAATGCTTTATTTCTCAATTATGTTGTGGTGTTTTTAAAAAAAATCTGTACTTCTTAACTCAATCAAATCACTACAGGATGACTTTGTGATAACTTATGTTGACAAATCACCTAATAATTATGCTGTAATATGCAAATCCTACTATCTCTCTATTTTAAACTCTTCAGTAACTAATAGTAACATCTTTAGTTTAGCTAATTATTAATAACTAAAAAATACATAATTACTATAAACTACTTCAACTTCCCTTCAATAACTTTAATTATCCTTATATAGTTCTCATACCTAAGTTTCACAAATCGAAAATTAAATTTTGCACTGTCACTATTGGCTGTAACACTTATAACAACAATGCTAATAAAACTCTACTGGATATTCTAAAAGAAATTTACAATTGTACTTGCAAACTTCATAATTTACACTATCTTAAAAATAGCTTTCAATTAATTCAATACATTAAATCACTGAATTCAATAGACAATATTATGACTTTTGACTTTCAAGATCTTTTCAATAATATTGAGTTATCAGATCTTAGTAATATCATTTACAGTCTTTTTCACGAATATAAAACTAAAATTAATCTTTCTTGCAATTTTAAAGCAGAAAAATTCAAAACACTTCTTAACTTTGTTATCCATAATAATTATATCTTCCACAACAACAATATCTATCTGCAAGAAGTAGGGATCCCACAAGAGGGTTGTAGCTCCAGTATTTTGGCAGATCTCTATCTATATTATTATGAAAAGCAATTTTATTATCATGATGTCCGGCTTTATCGTTACATAGATGATATTATTGTATTTTATCTTAACAAGAAATCACAAAATGCCTTTTCCTTAAATTATCCATCTAACTTAAAGCTAACTCAAAATACTCTAACTAATCAATCAATTAACTTTTTAGATCTAAAAATAATCTTTGACGGTAATAAAATTTACACAGGTATCTATGACACGGCAAGATTTTAGTTTTAAAGTAAACTTATTTACAAATTTTAATTCCTGTCTGCATCTTTCGGTATTTAGAAACATCATCATTAACCATTTATTTTGAATTAATAATTTATGCTTTCCGAAGTATAAAAACAAGAATATTAATAAATTGATCACAGCCACTGCTAAAATGGGTTTTCCTAAAAACTTTATATTTTCTATTTTATATCCATAACCGTGTCTCTATCAGTACATAAAAAAAAAAGTGTACACTTTAGTGTATCTTAATAAAAAAGTTATAAAAGACAATAAAAATGGTGGCAGTTGGGTGGGCAGATGCTTGATTACGGAGGATGGGTGGTGTTGTTTGGCTGGATGGTTAAGAGGGATTGCGAAATTAAATTAAAAAAACAAAACAAAAAGCAGAAGGCTTGTTGCATTTACTTTGTATTAATATGCAATCTTTCTTTTTCCATTAAATTTTCAGTTTCTTCATTGCTGAGTTGTCAATTATTCTTAAAATTCTAATCATACTATTAAGCACATAGTAATCAATAACTTTCATTGTTGCTTCATAGTTTCATTATTCTTTATCTGCTATGAAATTTTGCTTTTTTTAATCCATATGACTCCTATTCTGGTCTTGGCAGGCTGGGGGAGTGTTGCCAGTATGAAACTAGTTTAACCCCACAGGCAAGTCACAAGTCTTGCCGCCTGCCTACTTCCTTCCTTTCTTAAGTTTCTTAAATTATTTTTTCATAAATTTTGTTTCAGTTTAAGTTTTTCTGTTAAGATTTTGTTGAGTTAGTTTATTGTTTCGTTTGTTTTGCAGGCTGTTAATTAATAAATTTGGTTTCTTTAAATAGGTGTATTTCATCCCCTGATAAAATTTTTTCACCTTTCTGAGCTTCTCCTACATAACTTTTTTTTTTTTTCATTTTTATTGGTCTTTGTGGTTTCTGTGATCTTATATCTGTTGCTTGGCTTTTACTATGCTTAATAAATCATTATATATATATATAACAACATGTATATTTATTTTTCAATGGCGCGTTACTTGCAAATGAGCATTGACTGTGCGGTCGCTGAACTGATAACCATTTGTGAAGGAGTATCCAATGAGTGGTCATTGCCGCCACTTACAGAGATAACAAATCCATGCTTTGTCCAGGATTCGAACCTGGCCGTACTGTGAGGGAGTTAGGGACGCTAACCACTACAATATACGGATGACCTTTACTAATAATATGTACAATGGTTTTTAGAATGAGAATATTTTACAAAACTGATTATAATGATAGAAACTATATGAAGTACATTGTTAAAGAATCTGAAATTAAAAAAATTTAATTGAGAATAACTCGCACTAGGGTGCACATTTGTCAATATGATGAATATTTTCGTTGTCAGCTCAGTAAGACCTTTCAGATGATATATAATATGTATAAATACCTTTTGAACAGTTGGTGATCCTCCCTTGTAAGTTATTTCTTTGTTTTACTGCAGGTGAAAATTTGAGTTTAATAATAGCAATAAAATTTCTTCTAAGCTGTAACTAAGAATTAAAACATGTATAAATATAAATATATGTATATTTATCTCTAAAAAACATATTCTATTAATATTGTTTTTGTTTAATATTATTTCTCCTAGTAAAACACATTTTTGTGTTTGTAGTACTTATAATTCTGCTTTGATTACGTTTCATTACTAGAGCTTTTTATTTTACTTCCATAGGTTATATCTGGTGAGAGGAATGTAACTCTTATTTTGGATGATCCATGTGGGAACAGTTATCTGCAGGTTTGTTTCTGATTACATTAAGTGCATATTCTTTTTTTTTTTTTTTTTTTATTAATTTTAATTTAGTTTTTTTTTTTTTTCAAATAATTGATTTATAATCTCATTTAGTTTTTATCTTTTATTTTCAGAGCATTTACTATCCTGAACCAGATAAAAATTTAATTATAGAAAAATATGAAAGGACTGTTGAACAAAATGAAGAATTGGGTCTTTTAGATATGAAAGTTGAAAATTATGAAGAATCTTAGTTGTGGCTTAAAAATATTAAACCAAAATTTCTAATAAATTTTAATGGTTTATGTATATTATATTTTTTATATGATATTTTCTTATTGTAATTATTTATGTTTTCAGCAATGTGTAAGAAAATTTAATCTGCAAATAAGAGATTTGAATTTATAAGCGAATAGGTTAGAAAAACTTGTGCCAAGCAAAATCCACTTTAAATTTTTGTTAGGACATGGGAAATTTGAAAATTATAGAAGCTTAATTATTTCAAAATGAAAATTAATCCAGTCCTTTATAAAATTTACACAAACTTACAATAGCAACTTCTGCATCATGTTATTGTCCACTTAACCCGGCAGAACGGGCACCATAAAACGTAACATGAGGACGGGCATGAGGTGTCAGCGCACCCCAAACATATTAAACAGCATAAATACGAAATTTTTTTTTAGAATTCAATCTGTTAATGAAATTCATGATAATTGCACTCTTTCTCGTGAAAATAAATAACTGAAATGTTCAATTATCGTTAAATTTAAAAATTAATAGAAAATAAATGAAAAGCACTCAACTTTTTCCTCCTTGTTCGAAAAACTTAATTTTTCCCATGTGGCGCATTTAATTATTTTCTTTACAATATTTATTATAAAAAAATTATACATTATTATGGATAAGAATACTGAGACATTAATTTTCCTAATAATTAGGGTGTACGTGGATCAGAAACGTTAGATTTTTTGCAGTTTTTACATAGAGCTTCAATTTCTGAGTGTTATATAAGAATGAAAATGAGTCTGAATTTGCCGTTTTCATACGCTTCGCACGGAGGATGACCTTGGAGGCAGGTACTGAAGGACCTGACAACTTCTGTTTATAGGGAGAGACAGCAGATAAATAATTCCGGGCCCGCGCCCGTCCTGCCGGGTTAATAAAAGAGCAGAATATATTTGTTGTGTGTTTAAAATTTTCACAGACCTCCCCCTTCACCCCCATATTACGGTTGTTTAACAACAGTTTATGATACTTCCTATATTCATATCCAATATTAAAATAAGTGGAAATCATTTTTATTTAATTATCTTTATGAGATAATGATAAAAAATAAAGTAGAATACTTGTTACATAAAATTTTATTAAAATGATGCTAAGGCAAAGTAGTCATTAAATATAGTTTAAACAATTACATATTTTAAGAAATTTTAAAATCATCAGCATGCTGCTATTTTGTTTGATTATGATGTCTCTTCTCCTTAGCCTTCTGACCATTTTTGAAAAGGGTAGAATTGTAAAATTATTTTCACTGCACAATTTTTACAGTTTAGTACGCTTATTTGAACTACAGCTTAAAAATATAGTTATGTTCCCAAAGATAAACCTTATGAAATAAAAACAAGCTAAAAATCCATAATTATTTAATTTTCAGTTGTAAGTTTATTGTGGGAAAAACACCTCTCTGGACAGATGTATCCATCAATGGCAGTCAGAAGATTAAATAAAGAAATAAAGAAAATAATAAACAAAGAAAGAAAATAAAATCCTTCTGAATATGACCACCAGTAACACTTAAAAATGTATTGCCAGTTATTACATATAATTGTTGTACTGCTATTGTAGGACATTGGAAAGTAAAAGATTGATTAGATAATACAACACAAGCAATAAACTAAAGTATAGGCCATGTATGAATTATGGGCCAAACCACAGTAAATCGTTTTGTTGCGGAGAGGACATTTCAGTATTTATTTTATCTCAATTATTCAAATTATTAGTGTTTAACTAACTTTATATGTTTTTAGAAATTCATAACAAGTAATAGTAATATTCCTACACCAAAATTGAAAAAACGATTAAAGGAAAAATGTAGAATTTTTTTCATTGTAATGTTGCGGAGGGGACAGGAGAATGTTACAATGTGAAAACTTTCATTTAATAGACTATAACAATAAAAATACTTGTAAGTTAAAATATTACTAATTTGCTTCAGCATTATAAAATATTAAAGCTGAATTTAAAAAAGATCCCTCTGATGAAAAAATATTAAAATTAAACATCATGTTGCGTAGGGGACATTTTAGAATGTATTTAAATTTAGTAATTTTTTTCATTATTAAATATTTTTTTAGAAGTTGGTTATGATTTCTAATAAAAGATAAAGCAATTAAGACATGATTATCATTCATGCATATAAAACAGGAAAATTCTTGAACGTATAGAAGGCCAAAGGGAATAATGAAATTTCAATTTAATTATCCCTTTTGGCATTCAATATGTTGAAGATTTTAAGTAAACTTAATATTGCTTTGTTAAATAAATCCTTGTCGAATCATGTTCTTAGTCAGTCTAAGAACATGATTCAACAAAGATTTATTTAACAACACAGTATTAAGTGTACTTTTTTTTATATTGGAATTATTGGCTAGTACTCGGATAATTTTGTTGCCAACTCTATGAGATCTTTGTTGCTTCATTTTATAAGGATATCTCATTCGAAAATGAAGTTTTTCAAATACTGTTTTTTGAATATTACTCTTTAAATGTATCGCCTTTTAGCTTAGTAAGCAATTTTTATGAAAAAAAAAAATAAATAAAAAATAAAATATTTTATTTCATTAAGTAAATTTAGGACTAAGTTTTGATCTCTAAATGAAATATTTAAATTTATTTTTTCAAAATATTGCTCACTATGCTAAAAGGTAATGTATTCAAAAAGTAATATGAAAAAAAAAAAAAAAAAAAAAAAAAAAACAGAATATGAAAAATTTAATTTTTGAAAGAGAGATCCATATAAAACGAAGCAATGAAAATACCATATAGGGATAATATGGGAAAGTAGAAAGGGGTAATCTGACTGATGTATACAGCCTTAAGTAGCTAACTGTAGTAGCAATTTATAAGTTCAAAACTTTGAATAAACACCATAAAATACAAGAACTCACAACAATTTTTTGGGGTCAAAAGAAAACATAACTCTTCGCCAGGTGAACAAAGTAGACACGAGCGCTGCAAATAAAGTGGCAACACATGAACAATTTTATTATTATAGTAGTAATTACTTTGATTTTATTTAGTAATTAAGCATATATTTAATAAAGGGCTTTGCTTAATGTCTAACTGAATCACCACTTATGAAATAATGGTTTAGGTAACAAAGACTTGATCTGAAAAACAAAATCAAACTTTTGTCTTCTTTTCAGGAAAAGAAAATGTTTTGATGGTTTATCGTATTTTCATGAAAATTAAACCTCAGCATTTTCCTCATCAATTGAGCAGATTTGTACAGTAATATCAATTAACAGCTCTAGAAGGAATTTATTGTTGATTCAAAGTAAACAATGATTATAAATGGAACGAAAAATAAAAAATTTGTTCCCTCCAAAACAATTTTTGTTTTTTTCATTTATACTTTTAAATTACTAAATTTGAAAAGAAATTATAATTTATTGATTACATTATGCTAGTACTTGATAAGTTTATAGTCAAATGTTTTTTAAATTGTACTCATGCTGAAAAAAAAAAAAAAAAATTCAGAAACATCTTTAAAATTGTTTCGGAGGGGACAAATAAAGTTTTCTATCTGCCTAAATTTATTAATTATATGACATTTTTTTCAATTAAGATCTTAATATAATTTATTACATCAAGAAAATAAAGGATTTAAGCTTTATTTGTTAAAAGAAATGCATGAAAATCCCTTCTGCTTCAAATAATAAATTTTAGTAGGTCCCCTTCGCAACATATATTTCCTCTGAATATAATTTTAATTGGAATATTCTTATATAGAAACATTAATTAATTACTTCAATTCACATTTTTCAGAAACTTCAATGTCTGTACATTTAAAAAATATGTTTTATCTGTTTCAAATAACTTTTTTTTATGTTGGCTTGGGACCAGTTATCATGATTTGGCCCTTATATCAAAATATACAGAGCATATCAGTATATCTGGTTTCATAGTGTAGGTCAACTTGTATCAGTTATGTTGATATTTATAAAACATATATGTCCTTTATTTTCTTAACTGTTGGTTGTAGACACATATTTCTAATTACAAAAATGTTCAAAAAACAAGTAATGTTACAGCCATTTTATGATTAACTAGCCTTTCCCGCAGAACATCTGCACGATAATACCTACATACGTAATATGATTTTCAAAAAAATCCCAGAAATAAAATCACTTTACTCCCTTTTCTTAAATTAATGAAAGAGATTTAAAGCTGTGACATTTGTATTATAATTTCAATAAAAAAAAATAATTTTTTTCCGCTGCTAAGTCAAAAATTCTTAGAATTAAATTATTGTTATAGTAAAAATCAATCATCTCCTAAAATTAGACGAAATTAAATTACCACATCAACATACATAACAGAAATTCTATAGTTAATTTTATTAATAAAAACATTTTTAATCTATTGTAGTAAGTCTTTTAAATATATGAAAGCTAGTTTTGTTATATTAAATTTGAAACCCCTCATTATCAGTAAGAAGATGAAAGTCTAAAAATGCATATAAATTTTTGGAGGCAGTGCTTATTTCAAATCATCCTATCATTATATTTAGCAAATAAGTTATATTTTTGTTTATACTTTAATATAAATTAATTATGACATAAGAAAATGCAAAGCATATGTGGAACAACCGCTTTAAATGTTTCTCTACCTCTATGAAATATTGGTATAGACATCTATCGGTATTTGAGAATAATTACACATATAATTCAGGCAATTGCCTATAGATGTCACTATTGTTCTCTTTGCTGTCAAAATAATTTGAAATTTGCACCATAGCCTTGTGTTTGATGTTTGACAAAAAAGAGTTTATTAAAGAGTTTAAAAAGTTATTAAAGAGTTTTGACCCATAAAGAAAGGTTTATATTACACAGGTAAGTTAGTTTTTGTATTACTGTAGTTTATGTATTCAAAAATCATATTTTATCGATTATTCCACATTAAAAATTTGATTTTCTAGTAAAATATTGAGTTATTATTGTTTTTATTACTTTTCCTCAACTACTAATCATTAATATAATGTCATCACATATATTTATTTCAGGCACAGAAATTTTTTTTTACTTTGTATTGTTAATTTGGTGTGTAAACAACAGAATAACATACACTACCTAAAACCAAAACAACTTCCATTACCTACTATTACTCATATTATAAATTTCTCTTTAGCGATAATTTGGTTAGATGACATAAAATTTAGTGTAGTAATACAATTTTACTGTAGTAACCAACTAATACATATACACATGTTGCAGAAACATCTAGGAGGAAAATTTTTTTTGTAAGTTTAAAGAAAAAGTTTTTTGAGAATCACCTAATAAGGCCTCCTATTAATTTTCCTGTAGTAACCAACTAATGCATACAAAGGACATCTGAAAAGGTGTTTATATAACAAATTTGAAGAAAATCATTAAAACTGTTTTTAAGCTATCAATTTTTGGTTCATTTCTGGCTTTTCAGTTTTCACCAAAACATGGCTGTTTCAGCTTTTGAGATTGGATAGTCAGAAGATTCGATGCACACACATACACACACACTGACTAATTTCTGAAGAGCACTTTATTAGTTCTGGGAGACATAAATCGGGTGAAAACTCAATATTAAATATTTTGACTAAAAACAAAACTTCCATTCCCTATAGTAGGTAATGGAAGTAAAAAGGTTTACTTAGATGAAATTTCAGGAGAATTCTACTAATAACATAGCCAGAAGCTCTAAATTTTATTAATAATTTATTCTCAACTTACGAGAGGGGGTAGGAGGAAGGAGTTCAAATTAATGCATATCATTTGCTAGAAAAGATATAACACTAGCTATACTACCAAATAAATGTAAAAGTTAAGAAAAAGATTAAGTTGAATCTTTGTGATGCTGAATAAAGTTTATGACAGTATCATAGATGATATTTTTGAACTTAATAAATAAAATAAAATATAAACCTTTACTTGCTTCATGATGCAGCCAAAATATTTCTTCAGCTAAGGATATCAACTACTACAGCTATATCTGGTTTTGAAATAGTTGCTATATACAGTAGTGCACCTATACTATTAATTAATTATAAACCTTTTGACACTTGCCTCATATTTTGGCCGTAAGTTTTTCAGTTGGGTGCCCAACTGAAAAATTAGCCAAAATATGAGGCAAGTGTCAAAAGGCTTATAATTAATTAATAGTGTAAAATGTCTCATTTATTTTCTATAATTTCTAATGCATCTATAGCTTATCTGAATTATTGTTTAGTATTATTAGGAGTTAAATTTTCACTGCATGTTGTGTTTAAATAGCCGGTGTTCATCGGTATGTCTTATATTAGGCGAGTCGTAGCTAACCCTCGACGATAGCCGTAGTAACCCTAGCCCAATCACTTCCCCAGCTTCAATTACTTTTTCTGGTCTATTTTGATCTGCTATTCCTTCTGGCAATAGCCGTTCTCTGAAGCTTCTTTATGACGATTATTTTTGTCTGTCAATTTGCTGCTTATGCGGTGTACTAGTACTGTGGTGTGAGTTCATGTTCAGATCGAGCCTCTAAGGCAACAATAAGTGTTTCATAGCTGCAAGGAAGTGAGCACAAAAGTAATGCAGAAATATGTGTAAATTTAATTTCCTCTCCGATTTCCTTCAATTTATCAACCATTTCTAATATTTTATTTATGTTTGTTTGCATATCACCTCTTCTTCTAATTTCGTACTGTACAACTTTCATATTGTGTGCTCTTGAATTTCTTTTAGTGCATTCTAAGTTTCTAGCAGTCTGGCTGTTTTTTACATGTATGATTTGTGTGTCATCTATAAATAGCTTTATGATAGTACATGCTTTATTATCTTTTTATGTGCCATGCATCAGTAATCGAATTGGGAGGTGCATCTGTTATATAACTTCATACAATTTCTCTTTGATGAAGTACATTGATGTCGTAGAACTTCCAATAGGAATAATTTTTTGAATTTAGCTTCTCGATTATATTTTTCTTCCTTTTGTATTTTCTAAATAATTTCGATTTTAAAAGAGTTTAATTCTGTTGCTTTCAAAAGAATTTGATTTTATTACTTTAGTTTCTTTTTGATTTCAAAATAATTAATTTTGTAGATTTTCATTCATTTATTAATGATTATTTAAATCACTCAAATTGTTGGATTTCTTTTTGAGAACGTGATTTGTTGTTGTTGTTGTTGTCGTGTGCCACTCGGAAATTCCGAGCCCCGGTAGTGGAACTAACCGGATTTTTAAGGCATGAGGGGTGTGTCTTCCATTATTTAGGAGCACCTCATAGGGAGGAAGTACAACTTTAGCTCCAGAAACTGGTGAAAGATGGCAGCACCAGCCAAACAACTCGAATTTTGATCCGGATCAGAGCGAGTTAAACCCATGTTCCGGTACCGCCAGAGGTATAATTTTTGATGGGAACTTGGAGGACTTTGCGACCACGACGGAATTTAATGTGCACCAGTCGCCATTAGCGTACACGACGGTCTTCGGCCGGCTCAAGGACCGAACCCGCAATCTTTCGATCACGAACTCGCTGCTCTTATCGACCAGGCTTTTAAAAATATTAAATAACAATATTACCTTTACTGCAATTTCTTTTTTGCATTCTCATGTTTTTTTTATTGATTGATACTTTAATAGCGAACATAAAAGTAAGCATTTGATAATAATAAAAATATATGAATTAATTGTTCCTATCTATCTAATATATGCTCAGAATCATAATCTGATAAAAAATAATAACATTAGCATTATTATATACCTCAGTACAGGTATTTGTACTGATTAGATAAAATAAAAAACAATCATGAATATTAGTTTTATTAATCATTAAACAAATATACCGAAAAACAGCTAATGCTGAAAGGGTTAAAACAGTCTTACCTTTTAATGCATGTGTCCCGCATGCATTATATATTCAAAACAGAGTGGTTAAATATTTAGATTCTTTGTCTTTATAGTTTTATTTCTGTCAATAAACTTCATGTAATTTTATTAGGCTATTAATTAATCTACTCTACATAAAGAAGCCTTTTTTTCCTATAACATATCTTTTAATTTGAAGAAAAAATAAAAAGGAAAAAAGAGGAGCTAATACAAAAATGCTCCTATTAGTTTGAAAGCTACATGGGTAAATAAATATGAATACAGAAAAAACATTTTCAGTTCTACATATTAGATCATGTGATTGTTCATTTTTAGAAGTTCATATGGTGGGGGAAAAGGAAGGTGTGCATCCTGCTGTAATCATCAGCTTCTGTTAAAGAAACATGATGTGGAAATAAGAAGAAATGGGTTCTGAGGTTGGGTATTACTGTCAGAAGAGATTTGCTGTAACATCATAAGTATGCATGTAGTGGCAGCCAAATTTTACAATACAATAGTTGAAATTTATGGCAATCAAACTAGGCCTCAAAACGGTTCATACAATTCTGCAGAATATTTCCTGAAATATGATTTTTTATCACTGTTTGCATTATCAAGTATTTAGGGTTTGCTACAATTTTAGGCATCAATGCACTGCAGAGACTGAGCATCAGCATCATGTGCAGAAAACCTTTCGAGGAGTCTCAAGCAAATCCATACATGCAAAATCAAAATCCAAGGCATCCAGACCCTTTTTATTTTTTTGCTGGATCACAATGTAAGCTTCTCATTTAAATGATGATTTACCTGAACTTTCTTGATAATGGGGGAAAAGCAAAAGTTAATTTTAGAGTCCATCACTTTGAGACAAACTTAGTAACTTCCATTTTAAACACAGGTACTTTCAACTGAACTATCGCTTGCCAAAATGGACCTTATCTGCAGGTGTCTGTTGACCTATCAAGTCTGGAGTGAATCCAAAGTAGAGAAATCCAAACCCCTTTGTTTTACTGCTGGATTACAATATAAGCTGCTTATTTAAATAGTTATTTAGTTGAACTTTCCTGATGATGAAGAAGGGGAAAGTTAATTTTAGAGGACATCACCCCGGAAAACTTAGTAAAGACATTCTCAACTCAACGATCACTCGCTGGAATGGAATTTATGTGTATGGGAACATTGCTAGAACATTTAATTAGTAAAGCATACATTGTTTTCCTGGTGGAAGTGCTTTTCATATAGCTGCATCCAATTCTGACCATTACACAGAGGAACATGTAGTTTATACATAATAAAGCTCTTGTAAATTTTAGCAATTGTTAATCTGGCATGTCGTAAATGTTCTACTACATGAAAGCCATGTCCTCTACTTTGATACAGAGAAAAGAAAGTAAAAGTCTGAGCTTTCTTACCTGTTCTTTGTATATTTTATTTTATTTTGTATTTCTCTCAAAGAATCATAAATTAATAAGATTTTATTAAAATGTAAAATTTTTAGTATAATATAGATACAATAATAGATAATTCATTTTTTTAAAATTCAGTTTGTTTAAATTAATTCACAAATGATGTGATATAAAGCAACAGTGACATGTTAATCTTATACAGTAAAATCATAATGTTTGTATTTATCAGTGTTCACAATATAGGTTAGAATTGCAAGAATCTCACTATATTAAAAAAAAAAAAAAAAATCCCACTTAAACTTTGTCATATGGGGGAATTTTCATAAATTTTTTTCTGATTGTTCGTTCAACATTTTACTTTTTAACTATTTTAGGCTAATATACTGAAGAGCCAAAAAACTAGTATAGCTGTATATATATGCAAACAGAGGTATGGAAACAATCAGAGTTACACAATAGGTTCAGCAGTGTCTGTATAAGATAACAGATATCTGTCAAAACTGTAAGACGATTTCTGCTGTTATCAAGATTTAAGTGACTTTGAACAGGAAGTTATAATCTGTGCATGAGAGAGGGAGGGATAGTATCTCCGAGGTAGCGATGAAATTTGGATTTTCGCATACGACCATTTCACGAGTGTATTGAGAATTCGGTAAAACATCAAAACTCCGACATCGCTGTGGCTGGAAAAAGATCATGAAAGAATGGGACCAACAACTAACGAGAATCGATAAACCTGACAAATATCCAACCCTACCTCAAGTTGCTGCAGATTTGAATGCTGGGGCATCAAGTACCAAGTGTTTATTGAATTATCATTGGACCATCATTGATATGGGCTTTCTGTCAACAATGGTACACGAGTGAGCCTTCTGCCCACTTGTGTAGTGTACCATTGTTGATTGCACGACACAAAGCTTTAGGCCTTGCCTGAGGTTTCCATCAAGGTCATTGAAGTGTTAATGACTGGAAACACGTTGCCTGGTCTGAAGAATCTTATTTCCAATTGTCGGTCAGATGGACATGTACAGGTATGGAGATAATTTCGTGAATCCATGGACTCTACATGTCAACAGGGAACTGTTCAAGCTGGTGTAGGTTCTATCATATTATGGGGAATGTGTAGTTGGCGGGATATGGGACTCCTGATATGTCTAGATATGACTCTGAGAAGCAACAGATATATAAGCATCCTGTTTGTTCACTTGCACACATTCAGGTTTTATTGTGCATTCTGACACTTTGACAATTTCAGCAGGACAATGCAGTACTTTACACAATGAGGGGATCCGGACATAATATCGTGGGACAAAATCTCGCCGGACAAAATATCGCGTCAAAAAAATAGTAGGATCTATTTGAAAATTTGATTTTGTGTCACGTGTGATCTCTGGAGGGGGCCACAGGGCCTTATAAATATTAATTAATTAATTAATTAAAATAAATAAATCATAGAGTTGAATTTCATTATTTTATCTATGTTCATTTTTAAGTAATTTTATCTTTTGCTTTTCCACTATTCAAAATACATTTTAAAAATTGTGTACATCACTGCTGACATTAAAGCTGAACACTGTTCACAAACTTGAATTAAAAATTTTAAAATTAATAAGCACGATTGAATTCATTGTGACTAATTTTGACAAAAGTTAATAAATATAGTTATTAAACTATTTTAAGAAAAATTTTTGTTGTAGGTTTGTCAGAATGTCACTGCTCTGACTAAGGTATGTGATGTCATGAAATTTTATACAACATTACTAATAATTACCAACTCATTTTACTTTGTACTCATTTACGTCGGCGATATTTTGTCCTCGCGATATTTTGTCCCGTGAGATTTTGCCCCCAACCCCACAATGAGAGTTGCTATCCAGTGGCATCAGGAACACGTCTGACAATAGACACGTCCATTGGCCACCTAAATCCCCAGACATGAACGTTATTGAACATACAGTTGTTGCCTTACAATGTGCTGTTTAGAAGATTTCCACCCCCCACAGTCCTAGGGATTGGTAGATTGCCCCACAAGATTCATGGTGTGAATTACCTCCAGCACACTTTCAGACATTAATCAAGTCTATGCTACGTCTTGGTGCGGCACTTCTGCATATTCAGGGAGGTCCTACACGATATTAGCCTGATGTACCAGTTTTTTGGCTCATTAGTGTATTATAACTGCTTTAATCCTCAATCTTTAGCTTCTCTAGAATTTTTTGGGTCTAAAAATGTAGAAAAACTGGGCAATCATTTCAAAACACTTCTTAATTCTAAAGGTTTGTTAAGAGAATATTAAAATGTGCATAGGGTTTATTTTCTTTCTAATAGATATATCGATGTATGTACAGATACATTGTAATAATATATGAAATAATTTTGGTTATTACATTTAATTCTACTTCTATTGAACACTCTTTGAATTCTCCAAATCAAATTAAAAATATACTTCAAAATAGATTAAGGAACTATTTGCATTCGTGATAAAAATTTAGATTCTTGATATTTTGACTTTAAAAAAGCAGCAAAATCATAAAGAAGAAGAAGAAAAAAAAAAAAAAAAAAAAAAAAAAAGGTACTAATCTTATGACAGTTACTTAATTTTTACAATTGTTTGATTTTTATAAAGATAATTCTCGGAAAAAAAAGCAACTGCAAAATATAAAAAAAATGTAACACTCACTTAAATTTGAAAATCCCACTTGAATTTTTTGTTAGAGTGGGAAAATCCTCCTCATAATTTCTCTTTAATGTGAACCTTATGCGTTAATAACAGCTAGAAAGAATGGCTGTTAGAATCTTAAAAAATGATGAATAGGAATTATCCACATGTAATTATTAGTAAATTGTGAAAAAATATTTTGAATTAACTGTGGTGATACAACCATTTCAATTCCTATTAGAAAAGTATTTTATTATTTAAATACTTTATTCATAAAATAGTGAGAAAGGAAATATACTATAATAAATGGACTACATCATCTTCACCAGTCAAAACAGCAACAATCTATCAAAATCTAAGCGCAATATTAATTAAGGTAAAGACTCCAGTGCTCGTCACCCCTAAAATCTGCACCAGTAGTTGTCACCCTCTTAAACGAAGTGTTAAAATAAGCGTTAATTAACATCTATGAGTTTCAATCCACCAGCACTAGATTCTCCAAAGCCTTCTGCTTCTTATCACACAAACAGTTCGATTTCAAGTGTTGGGGAAAAGTGGGGGAAAGCAAAATAAGTGAAGTATGCGTTAAATGACAATTGGATTGAGCCAACGTAAAGCAAATGATTAAGGAATGAGGTATGCATTTCTTGATATATTTTGTTGTTTGTTGTATTTGACATTACTCATAAAGCATTGTATATAAAGTTTATGATATCTAGAATACGATTTATGTGCGACTTTTTAAAATTTAACATAATCTAAAGATTTTTATGGCCTACTGGTGCATATTTTGCACGTTTCACCAGTGCTCGTCACCCCTGACGAGCACTGGTGTTTTAACATTTTTAATAATTGTTTAATGTTTTTTACTAAAAATACTATATTTTCGCTTATAATTATGATGGTATAGTTTTTACTTTAATTGAACTACTGGCACCAGTAGTCGTCAAGGGTATTTGTAAATGTAAACAAACATATTTTGACCCTAAGAACGTGACCTGTACTTCATTTGTAACTTTTGTCTAGCTTGTTTAAATAAAGTCAGTCCTGGTAACTTTAATTCACTAAGACTGGATTTAAACCACCTATAATTTCCCATTGTATTTTGCTGGAAAAATTAAATAAATGTTACATAAACATATTTAGTTATAAAGATCCTTTTCTAGTTTTCTGCTATATATTTTAGAAAAACAGAAATGATTACTCTATATATCCGTCTAATGTATTTTAAATTTTTATGATGTCATGCTTTTGCGAAGATGTATTTAAGTGATGTTTTAAAGTTGCTTCATACTAATTAGTTACAAACTGTAAATATCATTTAAGCACTTTATTATGCATTTTATATTTTTATAAGTTTTTATTGATCGTAATTAATTAATTTAATTCATATACATTTCGAAAGTTATAAAATACAAAGCCTTAATTCCATAATCAGCATAACTATGAGTCGATTCAAAATTTTATTAAGGATTTTTGTTATGTTAGATATAGGTGACTAAGAATTTATGTAGAAAATATTAAACATAAAAATATTTCTTAAGTAAGCTTTCTATTTATATATTATATTACTTATGTAAGGTAAACACACGAAACATATAAATGATTCGTTTAATTAAAAAAAACTAAGTATGTAGTGCCTTTTGTGTGTGTGTGTGTGTGTGTGTGGAGGAGGAGGGGTAAAAGAGGTGATATATTCAGTAGCAGTGGATTGTTCTTTCGAAATTCAAAGGATTGTTCTTTGCCTGTCTAGCATATATAGTGTTACATTAGTTGAAAGACTAAGAAAAAAAAAAAAAAAAAAAAAAACTGCATTTTAAAAATTTCGGAATATGTATAAGTCTTTTTCAAAAAATTAAACTTTCTTATAGCTCTTATTTTACATAAAAATATCATATTTATATTTTTTATGATGGCTCAAAATCACCCATAGTGGCAGTGTAAAACTGAAACAGGTACAAGTATTATTTTTTGTGTTTATACCAGAAATATTTGCTAAGTATTATAAGATTAAGTTATAATTAAGTCAAAATGTTTTCATTTTATGTCAATAATTATGAAAGTATTTTAAGTTACGCAGTTGAAGCTCCCGCTGCCTTCTGTAATAGCTTTCCGGCCCACAATATGATGATTGGCTTCACCTGCCTTTTGCATCGTCTTAACCGCTTTTTATCCCCTTCCCCAAGAGTAAATTTAAAACTTTCACGAAATTCCATCAAAGGACGTATTGCTTACACTTAACCAACACACACATAAAAAATCGCCTTTCTGAGGTAATTTGGATCAGAGATAAGGTTGAAAACGTGTTTTTGGTCAGCCCGCCTGTGGAAAGTGGAGGTAATTTTGAAAAATCGCCTTATTATACGTTTTGAGTACCCATAACCCACCGAAACATAAAAAAAATCCCCTTCCTGAAATAATTTGGAGCAGAGTTAAGCTTGAAATCGTATTTTTTTGCCCCCACACATAAAAAAAGGGGGTGGGGGTGGAAGACGAGAGATTTTCGAAAAACTAGGTGTTGGATACATATTATCAACTCACAAATCAAAAATCACCTTTGTAAGATAATTTAGAGCGAAGTCATGCAAGAAAATATGTTTTTTCTCCCCTTCCCCAAGATGTGGTAGGAAAGAATTGCGTAAAATCTCTTTGTAGTGTGTGTTGGGTACATGTTACTAATTGACGCATCAAACAATTGCTTTCTTGACATAATCTGGCGCAGAATTACTCTTGAAAATATGTTTTTGAATCCACCCCACACTTGATGGAGGAGGAGAAGCGAAAGATTTCCCAAAATCCCTTTATAGAGTGTGTTAGGTGCGCAGAACTTACCCATAAGTTAAAAAAAAAAAAAATCAGATAATTTGGAGCAAAGTTACACCACTACCACCACTACACTACACACACTACACTATTATACACACACACTTGGAAACAAGTTTATTAGCCCTTCCTTTGCTACTTACCCTCTGCTTTAAGTTAAGTAAAGATATTTTTAAGAACTTATATTTAAAAATTTTTAGGACTTTTTTTAAAAGTAAAAAATTTTGAAATTATTTTGCATATTACTTTGCATATTATTTTGCAGTTTACTTGTTTTATTCGCAAAACCTTGCTCAATAGTTTGAATTTTACCATTTAATGTTTTGTGTTTTAAAAACTAAGAATGGATTAAGTTCTAAGTATGTGCCAAAGATGCTTCGTTTCATGAAATTTTGTAAAAGCACAATTAAAAACAAATTATTCAACAAATTGTTATGCTTTGTTTACATGACGACCACTGGTGCAAACGCCTGGCGACTACTGGTGAAACTCATTTTTCAAGTGACGAGCACTGGTGCATTTTTATAGGTTCAATTTTTATTTTATTTTTTAAATTTGGCATAATGTATTGAAAAATTGAAAGTGTCTAACAACAACTAGAAGAATCAGTGTATGGAATAAACCAAAGTATAATATTGATACATGAATACCGCACGAATACCACGCAGAAAAAACAAACATTTTAAAAATAAGGCCTTAAGAGTGACGAGCACTGGTGTCTTTACCTTACTATTTTATTATCTATTTACTACTATTGTAAAATAATGAAAAGACCTCTTTTGCAAAAATAACCCACTAAGCATCAGTAGTACAGAATACAATTGAAGAGCTTAGTGGATGAACATATTAAATGAAAATTTTAGTACATTTGAGACATTAAACAGTAAAGAGGTAACAGAGTAGCCAGAAACCATGTACATAATAATTTCTTGTGTCAACAACTTTATTAATTTAATGTCCGATATTCAAAAGAGACCATAATAAGTTCTTTCAGACATCTAATTTTTCTCAAAAATGTCACTAATTATAATATTGATCTAAAGGAATGCATAATTTCATGGGAACATTTATTTATCACTTTGGCCAAAGCACTGTTTTATGAAAAAATAAACCAGCCTTAATTTTTTATTAAATGAAATTGGATTTTCAAAGCTCTATGTATATTAAACTGATGATAGGTAAAACTAAATAGATAAGCCATATCTATCAATGTAAAAATGTCTAATATAGTTCATTTTTGGTATTGATTGTGCATGATGGACATGATTATGCAAAAAAAAAAAAAAAAAAAAATATAATAGCAATACACTCATATCATTAACTACAAAATATGTTTTGTTCATCAGAGGATATTTATGAGAAAAATTTATTGTATTGATATCTCAAAATTATACACAATTTTCTTTAATTTCAAAATTTAATGAGAGTTCTTGTTTTTAGTACAGATACAGGGTGGTCCGAAAAACATGATAGAAAGTAAGCGATCGTTGTGGAAAAAAGACAGCATGCAAGAGCATGAAACCTATTTTATTGAATAAAGATATGAATAACATTTAATATACAAGATGTTCGAAATGTCTACCGTCCCCGACTATAGTGTTGTAAAGCCGGTTCCGAAACATTGTCATAACACGCTGGAGTGCGTCGGAATCAAGTGCATCATTCTCACTTCTGATGGCCGATTTCTTGTCCTCCAGTGAATCGGGGGGATTCCTATAGATTCTGTTTTTGATGTAACTCCATAAGAAGAAGTTACACGGATTTAGGTCCAGACTGTATGGGGGCCAGTCTATCCTGTGCCCCGTTAATTTCTCTGTATCCAATGCAATGAAACGCTCACCAAACATCGTTTTGAGCCACGTGAAGACGTCAGCAGTTCTATGGGGACGAGCTCCATCCTGCATGAACCAGTACCGGCGTATCATGTTGAGACGGCCCACTTTAGGGCCAAAGTGACACTCTAGCAACTCTCGATATTTCCCTCCTGTGACCATACCGCCAATGAGTATCGAACCAATTATCCACTTTGACGATATGGCACACCACACCGTGACTCTTTGTGGATACAGTAGCAAGACCACGCTGAGATGAGGATTTTCTGTGTCCCAATGGCGCCAGTTTTGCTTGTTCAAGTAACCATTCAACTGAAAATGGGCCTCATCACTGAACCAGATCTGTGTTTACTGATGGAACCGTTTTCAAGTTCCTCGATGTTTGCGAAATCTCTCCACCGCACAATGTCCCCCTCCTTTAGTGGCTGGCACATTTGGATCTTGTATAGACGCAACTTCCCTGCTTTCGTGAACCTCTGTAATGATGTTTTGGATATGCTTTATTGTTGGATCACCTGTGGAGTGGCTGATCCTCAAAGCATGCACGTACACGCTCCCTGTTGTCATCAGTAACAACTGTGGATTTTCGTCCCGACACCTTGCTTCTTGCATCTCAAACACTCCCGGTCGATTCAAATCTGTCCATCAACCTGTAAACAATGAAAGTCAGTGTTAGGACCAGAACATCAGCCATCTGATGAATTCAAAATCCCTGCGACTTTTGAGTACTATAACTTACTGCGTGATTACCACTTCACTATGTGTCCTTTTCTTTCCAAACTCTGAACGATATGCCCGTCGAACGGTGATCTTACTTCGGTTATTCTCATAAAATTTTCTTACGATAAATAATTGTTCTTCCAAGGTCAGTGATTCCACATTGCTTATTCTTTAATTCCAGTAATCAACCATTCACCTGGAATGTCAATATGTGTGCTGTTACAACATGGAAGAATTATACTTATATCAATACATTTGAAATCAGGAACTTGAAATACTTTCTATCATGTTTTTTGGACCACCTTGTACTTAAAATAACATTTCCTAAACTCTGAATTTTCAATAACAAATACATAGTTCATACAATTTCTAATAATATCTGTTTATCACCAATATTATTATCTTGTTTAAATTTAACGAAAGAGGATAATAAATAAAAATATGTAACTTTTGTTTTGACAGGTAAGATTATGTAAATATAAATTTGTTCATTAATTACACTATAATTTAAAAATAATATTCATTACTGTATAACTTTTATTTTCAATTTATAAAAATAAATATTTTAGCTAGATTCTAGAATATCAACGCCCCACGGAATCAGCTGTGTATTCCATTTGCAGTTCGTGTACAGGGACATGCCAAACTTTTTCTTATCATTACGGATTACGGCGTATGGGAAGAATTTATATGTACCGCGACAGCAGCCGCAAAAATCATGCTATTGACTTGCAATTTGGTACACATATGCATGAGCCCAACGGAATTAGCTGTATAGTTTTAGGTGTGTATTCCATTTGTAGTTCGTATACAGGGACACGCCAAAGTTTTTCTTATCATTACGGCCTATGGGAAGGATTTGTACATACTGTGATAGTCACCGCAAAAATCAAGCTATTGACTTGCAATTTGGTACACATATTTATGAACCGCACAGAAATTTAGCTGTACAGTTTTGGGTATGTATTCCATTTGTAGTTCGTGTACAGGGGTACACCAAATTTCTTCTTATCATTATGTCCTATGGGCAGAATTTGTATGTACCGCTATAGCGTCCGCAAAAATCCCCCGATTGACTTGCAAATTGGCACACACATTCAGGCTCTGTATAGAAATAGCTATATAATTTCTTATGTCTATATTTTTTATGGATTGTGTACAGGGACACGTCAAAATTCTTATCATTACAGCATATGGGGTGCATTTCGTTTAAACGCATTTTGACATCATTACTTTGCTATCAACAAAATGAAATTAGCGTACATTACTGAGATGTTTAAACTTACGTTTTCTGCAAAAAATATGTGCTTTTAGGCTTCCTAATTACAGGACCATACATAAGTGTTCTGACAATGTAACGTAATCAGCCAAATTATGTCAAATTTTGAACAATAGGTAAAGACACCAGTGCTCGTCACCCCTAAAATCTGCACCAGTAGTCGTCACCCTCTTAAAAGAAGTGTTAAAATAACCGTTTTATAACCTGTATGAATTTGAATCTACCCGCATAAGTTTCTCCAAAGCCTTCTGCTTCTTATGACATAAAAAGTTCGATTTCAACTATTGGGGAAGAGTAGGGAGAAACAAAATAAGGGAAGTATACGTTAAATTACAATTGAATTGAGTCAACGTTAAGCAAATGATTAAAGGAATAGATATGTATTTCTTGATATATTTTGTTGTTTGCTGCATTTGACAGTGCTCATAAAGCATTGTATGTAATGCTTATGAAATGCAGAATACGATTTATGTGCAAATTTTTAAAATTTGACATAACATAAAGGTTTTTTAGGTATGACGACTACTGGTGCATATTTTGCACGTTTTACCAGTGCTCGTCACCCCTGACGAACACTGGTGTTTTAACATTTTTAATAACTGGGTAACTTTTTTGATGAAAAATACTATATTTTCGTTCAGAATTATGATGGTATCATTTTTACTTTAATTTGACTATCGGCACCAGTAGTCGTCAGGGGTATATTCGTAAATGTAAACAAATGTATTTTAACCTTAAGAACGTGAACTTTATTGCTTTGTACAACTTTTGTACAGCTTGTTTAAATAAAGTCAGTCATGGTACCTTTAATTCACTATGACTGACTTTAAACCACCTAAAATTTTCCATATTATTTTGCTAGAAAAATTAAACAATGGCACATAAACATATTTAGTTATAAAGAGCTTTTTCTAGTTTTCTGTTATACATTTTAGAAAAACAGACATGATTACTCCATACATCTGTCTAATGTATTTTAAATTTTTATGATGTCATGCTTTTGCGAAGATGTATTTAAGTGATGTTTAAGTTTTTTATTGACCGTAATAATTTAATTTTAATTTACATATATTTCGAAAATGATAAAATACAAAGGCTTAATTTCATAGTTAGCATGACTGTGAGTCGGTTCAAAATTATGTTAAGGCTTTTTTGTTATGTTAGATGCAGGTGAATAAAAACTTATATAGAAAATATTAAACATTAAAAACATTTCTTAAGCAAGTTTTCTGTTTATACATTATATTAATTATGTAAGATAAACAAATAGTTAAAATGTTGATCAAAATTACCCTGTTGACTGTTGTTCTTAAATAATTAAAATTGTAAGATAATATTTGATAACATTAATATCCATAATATTTTATAATATTAGCTTGATGTGTAGAATAATACTAGCAAGCTTTACCACCTTCGCTGGTCCCTATATTTAAATAAAATAGGAAAAAATCCTTATCATTATCAAAAATTAAAAAAAAAAAAAAAAAACTTTGAAATCAGTCGAAACCGTAGTTAATGTTCCCGCTGGCTTCTGTAATAGCTTTCCGTCCCGCATTATGATGATTGGCTTCTACTGCCTTAGGCATAGACTTAACCGCTTTTTATCCCCCCCCCCCCCCAATCCCACGGGCAAATTTAGAATTTTAACGAAATATTATCAAATTAAATATTGCGTACTTTTAACCAATACCCTTACATCAAAACTCGCCTTTCTGAGTTAATTTGGAGTAGAGATAAGGTTAAAAACGTGTTTTTTGTACGCCCGGCCGAGGGAAGAGGGGAAGGGTAATTTTGCAAAATCACCTTATAATGCGTGTAAGGTACACACACACAACCAACCAACGTATAAAAAAAATCCCCTCTCGAAAATAATTTGCAGCAGAGTTGAGCTTGAAAACACACACACACACACATATATATATGTATATATATTTATTTATTTATTTATTTTATTTTTTGCCACCCTCACATAGACGGACGAAAGATCTTCGCAAAATCTCTTTATACTAGGTGTTGGATGCATATGACCAACTCACACATCAGAAATCGCCTTTGTAAGATTAATTAGAGCAGAGTTATGCGTAGAAATACGTTTTTGCTACCCTTTCTCAAAATTTGGTCGGAAAGAATTACGCAAAATACCTTTACAGTATTTTTGGGTACGCATAACCAATCAACGCATCAAAAAATTGCTTTTCTGATATAATATGTCCTGATATAATTTGGAGAATAATTACTCTTGAAAACGTGTTTTTGCATGGCGAAGGATTTCTCAAAATTCCTTTATAGTATGTGCTAGGTACGCATAGTCAACCCATACGTTTAAAAAATAATAATTGCAATACAATAAGAATTTTTTATATACCGTGTTTTAAAATTTTCTGTTGAATCACATAAATGCTATTGAAGTCAGCGAGAACCCGAAACAATTGGCTAAAAGTAATTTAAAAATGCATCGTCACTGTGTTCTGAGCAATTCTGAAATTTTCAAAAGTCTAGGTAGTCGGGAAGATTGATGATCGGGATGAGTATATGATTGATGAATCATATAAACGCTACTGAAGGCAGCGAGAACCCGAAACAATTGGCTAAAAGTATTAAAAAAAACATTGCTATCGTTATTAACTATTAGCTATTCTAAAAGCTATTCGTTATTAGCTATTCTAAAAGTCTCAAATGTCTAGCTAGTCGAGAAGTTAGTTAAATAAATTTTCCGTTGAATCATGTGAACGCTACCAAAGGCAGCGGGGTCCCGAAACAGTTTGCTAAAAATATTTAAAAAATGCATTGTCACCGTGTTTTGAGCTATTCTGAAAGTTTCAAATGTCTAGCTAGTCGGGAAAAAAGTTAAATAAATTTTCTGTTGAACCATATAAACGCTGCCGAAGGCAGCAGTGACCCGAAATAATTGGCTAAAAATACTTTAAAAATCCATTGTTACCGTCTTCTGAGCTTTTCTGAAAGTTTCAAATGTCTAGATAGTCGAGAAGTCAGTTAAAAATCGATTGCAAGATTTGTACTGATAACGCTGCCGAAGGCTGTAGGGACCCGGAGCAGTCGGCTAAAAGTATTTTAAAAATGCATTTTCATCGTGTTCTGAACTATTCTGAAAGTTTAAAATGTCTAGGTAGTCGGGAAGTTAGTTAAACATCAATTGTAAGATTTGTACTGGACAAACAAACAATAATACGCGTTAATAAAAAACATGGTAAAATCAATCTTACTGCGATAATTTGGAACAAAGTCACTCTTAAAAACGCGATTATTGCCCCCTCCCCTGCTACTTACCCTCTGCTTTAAGTAAAGATATTTTTGAGAACGAATAAAATTTTGAAAACTTTTCTTAAAAGCAAAGAATTTTCAAATTATTTCACATATGAATTTGTTTTATTCGCAATATTTTGAATTTTACCATTTAATGTTTTGTGTTTTAAACCCTAAGAATGGATTTGGGTTCTAAATATATTCCAAAGATATACTGTTTCATTTTATTTTGCAAAAACGCAATTAAAATCAAACTATTGAGCTAATTGTTGCGTTTTATTTACATGACGACCACTGGAGCAAATACCTGACGACTACTGGTGAAACGCAGTTTTCAAGTGACGAGCACTGGTGCATTTTTATAGGTTAAATTTTTATTATTTTTAAAAAATTGGCTTAACGTATTGAAAAATTGAAAGTGTCTAACAACAACTAGAAGAATCAGTGTATAAAATAGACCAAAGTATAATATTGATACATAAATTCCACATGAATGCCACGCGAAAAAAACAAACATTTTTAAAATAAGGCCTTAAGAGTGACGAGCACTGGTGTCGTTACCTTATTCATGAAAAACTTAGAATAAGCTGAGTAGTTTTTACTGGTGTATACAATGTTTATGGTTCGTTTACGGAGACACACAAAAGAATTTCGTGATATTAGAGCCTATGAGTAAATTTTTATTTAAGCGCACTTTAACGCGTTTATGCTGCATTCAACATAATGGAATTAACATACATTATAAAGATGCTTAAAAGCATGTTTTCACTCGAAAAAGGATATGTATAGACTAAATAATTTATTTACGGGCCTCCACAAAAGAATTCCGATGACGTACTGTAATCGTCCAAATGATGTCAAATTAGGTTGAAATATTAATGAGTTATAATTAATTAAATAGGTGTATTCTTTTTAGTGTATATAATTACCGTGGCTTCTTTTCTGGGATACATAAAATAATTTCGTACTATTACGGTCTATAGTCGGTATTTCTTAAAAGTGTATTTTAACATGCTTACACCTCGTTAAATATCATGAAATTTTATTAGAATTTTAAAGGAATGTTTTTCAGTGGAGAAATGTGGGCATAGAATTTGTAATTCATTTACAGGATTACTCAAATTAATTCCGAAATGTTATGTAATCATTTTGCATGAAATTCGGTACTAGTATTTATGAATTACAAGGAATTAATACAATCAGTTATTAGGAATACATATATATACATATAACATATATACAGATAGTTATAGAAAGAGAGATACAGCGGGGGGTTGAGGGGGGCGGTAACACCTCAGGAACGTTTCTGTTTATGTAGCGAATCAATCGAATCAATGTATATATATTATATAATAAGGAATTAAAAAAAAAAAATGATCTGTTGAATAATGAGTGATGCAAATAGGATGTTGAGGCTCCTGATCTGCAGATATACTAGTTTATTTTATGTTTATTTTAGTTTTTGCTCTGAAATTGTTTTCTAGATTAAAGGCATTGTCCGTTTTTAAATATTGTAAATTTAAGAAGGAAAAGCAAGCAAGCAACAGCTTTGCAACAAATTTATCAGATTCTCGCATTTAGAAATAAATGAGCCAGAATCGGACTGAACGTCATTCACTGCCTCATTTTGGCAACTTAGCACCTTGGCAACTAACAAGTATTTGTTTACGTATTATCAATTCCGAATTGGTAATACGTAAACAAATACTTGGCAATCGCCAAAACGCTAAGTTGCCAAAATGAGGCAGTAGAAAACGTTCCTGTGTTTTATCCATAATGCTTTTGCTCCGCTCTAGCTTGCCGCACGACCACTTCGCAGTATTGGCGCTGTTATCGTTGGCCGAAAATTTAACGTTACATTGAGCCGCTTAATAGGGCAGTTGCAAACAGCTGATAACAGCATGGCAACGTGGACAGCTTGTCCTCCACCATGCGCCGTTGCCATGGTGCTATGAGCTGTTTCCAACTGCCATTTGCTTACTATGCTAAAAATGGCTTCTATTTATTTTCACGTTGAGTTGATTGTCCTCCATCTACGTTACTCTGGCGTCATATGAAACTTCCCTATATGTACTCTCTTTGCCTTCCTCTCTTTGCACATTAAAAAAAAAAAAAAAAAAAAGCCTTTTTTGGATTGTGTGGCAATAGGTTATGAGAAGTGGATTCAAAGGATATGGAAAAATGTAGATGAAAGTGCGAAATCGTCACCTTTAAAATTATTGTGATGTGTGTTTGGTAAGACTTCATCGGCATTATTCATTTCGAGTTAATTTATAGTGGGGAAATGTCTGACAATTGCTCTGAAAACAACTCACTAGATTCGATGCATCCATTCGAGGAAAAGCGTCTGATTCACACAAACGCTGAGAAAACTACAAAAGTTGAAATGGGAAATTCTTAAACACCCATTATATTCTCACGATATCGAGTCACCTTATTATCACACTCGTTTCGGTCTGTGCAGAATAATTTAAGTGCCAAAAACTTAAAATCCGAGGAAGAAGCCCCTCACGAACTATTTTGATGAAAAGCCAAGATCATTCTTCAAAAATGGAATTGACAAACTTATATATTGAAGGAAATCTGTCCCACAGAGTAATGGGGATTATATTCTTCATTAACAAACTATACTATTTCAATTTCGTTTGTTTGAAGTTTATTAATAGTTCGGGCCCAAACGTATGCAGTGTCCCAATATGCCTTTTTCTGCTTTGTTTAAGTGATATGAAAATGGTATTTAGTATTCAGTGCACTAAAATAACTTAAAATAATTGGGTTCGACAGATCCCAACAAATAAAAGTTCTACTTTGCATCCCTATAACAAAACTGCAAGTCCTATACCAGGTATATGGTAGTGACTATGCGCTACTAAAAGCGACCACTTACACCGCCACCTGGTGGTGTAAGCGGTTAGAAATCTTACCACTTACGGCGGGGTTTGGTGTTCCTACCTCGAAAACGGCGCGAAATAGGAGAAAAATGTAAATTACAAAGTTGTAGAGCATAATTGATTTAGTAAGAAAAGAGACATTGTATACATAAATGCTTAAAACGTGCTCTTGTTTGTCCACACATGCATTTATTTGATTGTTTCCGACACTGTGTCGTCAGGTTCATATTGGGTAATTTAGAGAGCGGAGGACAACTGGTTCCGAGAGTGAATTCACAGTTAGTCATATGGCATTTTGCACATGTATTTATAATTCCACAAGTACCGTTTGTGAAATTTTCAAACATATTATTATATCATTAAATCTATAATGTATTTTAAATATGTGACTTATTAATTAAATTTATTTTTCATGAAGTACGATTAAATTTCATAATTTCTTTAGTCGATATAATCAAAGATTGCAAGGTTAAAAGTTCCCCCGCTATCCCACTCCAGCACAAGCCTGAGTGACGTGCTGTAACGATTTTTGAAAGTAAAAGACAACTATTCATTCACCACTAAATATTTTTACTTCAGATGTCTAAACTTCTGTCCAACAGCTGTAATGCACACTTGGACCCATTTTTAAACTTTTCAATGCACTTGTTGTAGTGTAGCGGATGACACGCCACGTATGCTAAGTAAAGTTCAAACAAAGGTTCAGATTGCTCTGTAGCTGACGAACAGAAGTACCTTGTAATAAGTAGTTTTTTTTAAAGACCGTTTCTTCACGTCACAGCAGAGGAAATCGTGAGCAATCAAATGCACATTTCAAGAGTTTTTGTTTTAGCATTAATATCTATCAGGTGTCTTTTTGTACTAAGTCGATGATATTCCACAGCTCATAATTAATTTTTTTCTCCTATCTCGTACCATTTTCGAAATAGGAACGCAACTCTGCGGTTTTCCACCAAATGGCGCCTAAATGATTGCATTTAGTAGCGCATACCCACTTTACTATACCTAAACACCACTTTAATGACTATAGCAGTAGCCGTTTAGCAGTTAAAAGGATGAGAACGGACTTTAGTGGGCAAGCTGTTTATATGGGCTCATATTAAGGTCTCATTATTACTTAACTCGATCCGCAATCTTGTTCCAAAAGCACAGTCACTTCAAAATTTCAAACTTATATATATATATATATAAATAATGAACCGATTTGCAGGGAACTCAATATGTATATATCTATATCAAGGGCTCAACCAAGTTTAGTAATAAATTCTATTCGCCATTTTGTTTAAAAATTTTGGAAATTTCAAAATTGTAAAATTCAAACTCGCATAAAAAAATATTTACGAACCGATATGCTTGAAACTTGATATGTATTTATGAGATCTGTTTATATGGGTATATCAAGGTCTTAACTAGGTTTATATTAATCCACTCGATCAGCCATCTTGTTTCAAAATTGCGCGTCACTTGAAAACAACAAGCATAACAACCTATTCTTCCGACCGAGTCAGAAGGACTTGTTTAAACTTATGAGCGAATAAGTCAAGTCACAGATCAATATGAAATTTGTTAACTACGAGCCTAACCTGTTTCATATATAAGCTTTAAAACTCTTTCAAATAGATATTATTTCAAATACTTGGAGGAAGTGTGAAAATGTGTATATTTTAAGTGGTAAAAAATTGTGAATTCGCTGTATAGGTTGAAAAATTTCAAGATTTAAAAATATTGAAGATGATGTAATAAGATGTAAAACTGGTGGTTCATTAGAAAAGGCATCTATTGCAAAATCAGAACTGCCTTAGAAATCAAAGATATATTGTTTATCTTGCTGCTCTATAAAAAAATGTCTGCCGCTGAAATCGCCGGTAATTTTCTTGTAAATGATTTTCACTTCATGTGTTTTGAAAAAAAATGGGATTCTACTAAATATGTCAAAAAAAAAAAAAAAAAAAAAAAAAAAAAAAGGCGTTAATTGATAAGTATAAAATGATACGAAGGAAAACTGTGCCAAAGTGAATTACAGACAATGAGGATTGGTAAAGTTTTATAGTTTTGGATGAGAAACGTTTTATTCTTACTTGATCCAATGGTTTTAACTATTATTGGCAAGATTTCAGGATAGCGAAAGAAACCACATACACACACACACAAAAAAGGCATTTTTAACGCTTATCTTTGTAGTAAAATCAATTCCCTTTAGACGGCGCTGCGTCGCCAGTGAAAGAAAAAAGAACCTATATTTTGTTAAAAGAATTTGGCAACAGCCAATAAGTTTAGTTTTAGATTTTTGGATGCTTCGGCTGTGTTCGAAGACAGAATTTTCGATCTCTCAATATGAGAGTTAATTAGATTTGGGAATTATGTTCCATTAAGTATTCCTTTTTGTAAATAATGTATTTAACTGTAAATAGAATTTTTATTTTATTATAATCATTAAACTATCAGAAAAAGTATGCATCGTTCTATTTTATTCATTCTCTTGTTTCAAAGCAATCCGGCATATTAATTTTGATTCTTTATGTTCTTAAAATGCTACTACCACTGAACCGCAAATTATTTTTCATTTTGGTGCATCAGTGCCGGCAAGAGAATGTTGTTTTTGAAAGTAACGATGCTTGTGTTAAATTCGATTATTAAAATTAATATTTGTGCCTTCATAATATTGGATTAGGTCTTAGAGCGAAGACGGCTCAAGGTAAGAAATTTTATGAAAATTTACAATGGAGTTGGAGAAGCATAAAGTTAATAGAAAAATTCTGCGAACAAGTGTGACAAAGTTAGCGAACAGTATAGAATTAAATTTAAAAGAAGAACATTTAAATGTTGAAAACTTAGAAGACGCTCTTAATCAACTAACTATAAAAAATGGGCTTCTACAGGAAGCCGATAGGGAAATAGAAAAAATAATTCCTTTAACGGAATATGAAAATGAAAAAAACGTGTGTTATGAATACCAAGACAAAATCGCGAACGCTATTTTTAGAGCAAAAAAGAAAATAAAAGTAAATTCAGTCGAAAATAGTGGTGTAAATTCAAATGTTTCACGTACATTACAGAATAGAAGTACACCGTTGAGTGAGAATAACAAATTTGTTAAATTACCAAAATTGGTTATTCAAAGATTTGGCGGTGAATTGTCCCAATTTATGAGTTTTTGGAATACTTTTCAAGTTACTATTCATGACAATGAAGCTTTGTCAAAGGTAGAGAAATTTAATTATTTAAAAAGTTATTTAACTTCAACAGCTTTAAATTCCATACACGGGTTAGAGATTTCGGAACAAAATTATGACAAAGCCGTAGAAATTCTTAAACAAAGATTCGGACAACGCGATATGATAATTAACCACCACATGAACAATTTGTAAAATTTAGCACCCGTTTATAAATCCACAGATATTTTTTGATTAAAAAAATTACATGAAGAAATCGAGATAAATATTAGATCATTATCCTCGTTAGAAGTTGATGAGAATAATTATAGTGCTATGTTAATCGCAGTAATTCTAAAGACACTACCGTCCGATTTAAATTTAGAATTCAATCGAAAACACGCATCTAATTTACATGGAATTAAAATTCAAGAACTATTAGATTTCATACAAACGAAAATAATTTCGCGGGAAAGAACATTATCTACAAAAAATAAAACAAACGAACAAATAAGAAGTAATAAATTGAGTAATCGAGACGGCAGCAGATTATCGTCTGTGCATGAATTAATCACTACGGTAGAAAATAAACAGATGAGATGCATTTTTTGTAAAAAGAATCACGCGTCAGAAAATTGTTTCGCATTCGATATTGAAAAGAAGAAGAATATTTTGAAATCTCAGGGCCGTTGCTTTTTGTGTTTGGAACAAAAGCACCGTATCGCGGAATGCCATAGCGACATTAAATGCAGAATATGTGGTTATAAACATAATACAACTCTCTGTTACAAATCTAAACATAAACCTCAGGAAAAAATAAATGTTCCTTCTGGTTCAGAATCCAAACAGGAAATAGTTTCTACTGTTTCTTCTATAAATCAGGAAAATAAAATTTTGTTACAAACTTGTTACGTAAATATTAAAAATAAAACGAAAGAGAAAACGATCCGTTTGCTTCTTGATTCAGCTTCTAGTAGAACATTTTTATGTCGTTCTATTGCTAATGAACTAAATTTAAAAGTGATTAGAAAAGAAAAATTGAAAGTATACACATTTGGAAGTAAAACACCGATAGAAAAAACCTATGGCATAGTTAAATTAAAGCTCGTGAATAAAAATAAACCTGATCATAATATTCAAATTGAAGCGTTAGTTACGGATGAAATTTCTGGATCGTTCATTCACCCTCCCCCTGAATTGGAAAAAATCACGAAAAATGATAATTTTCAGAATTTAGAATTAGCTGATATACCTAATAGTAAAGAAAGCATTACACTTTTGATAGGAGTCGATTATTATTATGATATTGTGTTAGGTAGCGCATTAATAAAAATTTAGTAGCAGTAAAAACTGTGTTCGGTTGGGTTTTACAGGGAATTAAAAGCGATTCTCTTTAATCATTAACCATGAGTATCATAGTAGAAGAAAATTTGTTGTCAAAACAAATAGAAAATTTTTGGAATTTGGAAAATTCGGGTCTTATTAATCCGAAAGAAAAATTTGACCTTTCCGAAAATAAAATTATGAAAAATTTTGAATCGGAAATTAAGTATGAAAATAAACGATATAAAGTTAAATTCCCTTGGAAAATTAGTAAATCACAATTACGAAATAATTTTGAAATCGCTGAAAGTAGATTTTTGGAGACTTAAGTACAAATTTTGTAGAAACCCAAATTTATTTTTTGAATACAACAATGTTTTACAGGATTACTTGAGAGAGGGGATTATAGAACCCGTTACAGATTTGGAGGAAAATTCTACAACCTTTTATTTACCACATAGAGCAGTAATAAAAACAGATCGTACAACAAGAAAATTACGAATCGTGTTTGATGCGTCTTCACATGATTACAATAATCTTTCTCTTAATAATTGTCTACATATTGGACCTAATCTTTATGAAGATATTTTTTGACATTTTGTCTAGATTTAGATTTCATCCCGTAGCCTTTACTGCGGACATGAAACAAGCTTTTTTACAAATTTTGATAGACGAGGAAGATAGGGACGTAACACGATTTTTGTTTACAGAAAGTCCTCACGAAGGCACCTCTCCCCTTCAGATTTTTAGATTCACTAGAGTTTTGTTTGGACTTAATTGTAGTCCTTTCTTATTAGCTGTGACGTTAAAACATCATTTGAAAAATTTTAGCGACACACATAGGGAGACTGTTAGTTTTTTAAATGAAAACATTTATGTATTTAGATGACATAATAGGAAGCCACCCATCAGTAGAGAAGGCTTTAACTACAAGTCTAGACTCACTTAGTATCTTTAAAGATGCGAGTATGCAACTTCACAAATTCCATACAAATTCGACACCATTACATGAATTTTGGGTACAAAAGAATGTTGTTAGCAAGGATTCTAAAATATTTGAAGAAAATGATCCCCCTGATAAAGTTTTGGGTTTAGGGTGGAATAACTTAAAAGACACTCTCTATTTTGATTGTAGGGATTTAATAAACCTCGTTTCTAAACAGATAAATACTAAAAGGTTTGTTTTACAAGTACTAGACAAAATTTATGACCCTATCGGTTTCCTAGGGCCCTACACTTTAAGAGTTAAATGCCTTATGCAGATGATCTGGAAGACTGGTCTTGATTGGGATGATACATTACCTGAAGATTTGAAAAAAATATGGAAAGACTGGTGTAATGAAGTAACTCATCTTTCTAAATTTTCTGTGCGGAGACATTATTTTTCTGATTTTCCAGAATTTAACATCGGTGATTTACAACTACATGTTTTCTCAGATGCTAGTATCAAAGCATTTGGCACTGTTGCCTATTTTAGAATTAAAGAAATCTCGAATGAAAAATGTAAAACGATATTCGTTGCTTCCAAAAATAGAGTAGCAACTTTGAAAAATCTCACGCTACCTAAACTTGAGCTCACAGCTGCATTGTTGGCAGCTAAACTAGGTCATAATATTTTGAGAGCTCTGAAATTAGATATACCCACGTTTTACTGGACAGACTCAATGATCGCTTTTTTTTGGATTAGAGGCTCTCCAGAAAAGTTTAAGCCGTTTGTGCAGAATAGAGTACAAGATATTCGTGAATTGACATCTCCTTCAAATTGGAGGCACTGTACTGGTTCGTCTAATCCTTCCGACCTTGTATCCAGAGGTGCAAAGATCATAAAATTAATTAATGATAGATTGTGGTTAAATGGGCCTGAATGGCTCAGTTCACCCCCGGAACTTTGGCCTAAGCCTGATGATAAACAAAAGCTAGATGTTGAAAGCTTAGAATATAGAAAAAAGATAAAAGAAACACTTCTTTTCAATTGCACGACAGAACAGCTAGAAAACCCCATTGATATCAGAAAATACAGCAGTTTAGAAAAATTAATCAGAGTTACAGCTTGGGTAAAAAGATTTATTAAGAGGATCAAAAAAATTCCAGAACTTAACAATACATTGACAACCGAAGAACTAATAGAAGCTGAGAAACATTTGATATCGAATGAACAAAAGTTGTATTTTATAAATGAATTTCACTCGCTAATAAATGAAGAAATTATTGATAAAAATTCTCCCCTTAGCAACTTAACTCCTTATCTAGATGATGGAAAAATGATGCGGCTGGGCGGGAGATTAGAGTTTAGTGATTTACAGTTAGAAGAAAAACATCCCATCATTCTCCCCAAACAGTCGTGGTTGACTACCTTGATTATAAGAAATGAACATGAAAAAATAATGCATGGAGGAGTATCTGGAACATTGTCAAAAATACGGTCTAAATATTGGATTCCCAAAGGTCGTCAGTTAGTTAAAAGTGTCCTGAATAAATGTATTATATGTAAGAAATACCTTTCCAGACCAACAGATCAGATCACTGCTCCACTACCCCGTGACAGAATAACAGAGTCGCCCCCTTTCTCCATATGTGGCATTGACTTTGCTGGGCCTCTCTACATTAAAAATGCTAAAAAAATTGAAAAATCTTATATAGTGTTGTTCACTTGTGCAGTAACCAGAGCGTTACACTTAGAACTTGTACACGACATGTCAACAGATTCCTTTTTGTTGGCCTTCAGACGTTTCTTAGCGAGAAGAGGAAGCTGTAAAGTTATATATTCGGATAACGCCAAAACGTTCAAGCGTTCGAAACAAGAGCTAGAAAATTTGTATCAAATTCTTTCTGATGATTCACTTTTAAAATTTTTTGCGAATGAAAGAATCATATGGAAAAATATAGTAGAAAGGGCCCCGTGGTGGGTCGGGTTCTACGAACGATTAGTTAGATCCGTCAAAGACTGTCTGCGTAAAGTCATCGGCAAAGCCCTCTTGAATTATGATGAAACGTCTACTCTCCTTATAGAAGTAGAAACAGTGCTCAACTTACGCCCCTTAACTTACGTGTATAGTGAATCTGGAGAACCGAACCCCTTAACTCCTATGCACTTTTTAAATTTTGGTAAAGAAATCACCTACCCAGTGAATTTTGCTGACATTATTGAAGGTGCTTCAAACAAAATATCTGCCTTAAGACGTAAAAGATACCAATCGCTGTTGTTAAAGCAGTTGTGGAATAGATAAAAAAGCCAATACCTAATGGATTGAAGACGGCGCATGCTTTAAAGAATCCTACTGCACAACCTGCACTGAAAGTAGGAGATGTAGTGTTAATTGGTGATGATTCAAAAAGCAAACTTTTGTGAAAACTTGGTATAATCCGAAAAACAATCGTCGGAAGGGATGGTCAAGTTCGATCCTATGAAGTAGGAACAGGTGATGGTATTTTGAAAAGAACTATTCAGCATTTGTATCCCTTAGAGGTGGTTTGAGACTTTATGGCTGGAAAAAAGACTTTTCTCTTTTTTTTTTTCGTTCTTTTGAAACTTTAATTAGTTTTATTTAGTATCTGTATTTTAATTTTTGTATGTGTTATTATCTTTATATTTAAGTTTGTTTATATTTGATAACTAAAAGTTAATTGTTTAAATAATAATGTGTTTGCTTTATGTTTAATATTGATATTTCAATTTAATATTTTGATTTGATCTTTTATTGATTTAGTTATAGTACTTTAAATATTGTTTACCTTTGTATTTAATATTAGATAATTGTTGATATTAAAAAAAAAAAAAAAAAAAAATGTGATTATGTGATTTAGTACTAATTGAATACTTAGAAATTTGAACAATTTATGATTATCAGAAGTTGTTCGGATTTGAGATTTATTTTTGATTTAATGAGATTTTGATTTGTGAACTCTGTAAGAGTTCACGGCGGGGAGTTGTGTAGTAAAATCAATTCCCTTTAGACGGCGCTGCGTCGCCAGTGAAAGAAAAAAGAACCTATATTTTGTTAAAAGAATTTGGCAACAGCCAATAAGTTTAGTTTTAGATTTTTGGATGCTTCGGCTGTGTTCGAAGACAGAATTTTCGATCTCTCAATATGAGAGTTAATTAGATTTGGGAATTATGTTCCATTAAGTATTCCTTTTTGTAAATAATGTATTTAACTGTAAATAGAATTTTTATTTTATTATAATCATTAAACTATCAGAAAAAGTATGCATCGTTCTATTTTATTCATTCTCTTGTTTCAAAGCAATCCGGCATATTAATTTTGATTCTTTATGTTCTTAAAATGTTACTACCACTGAACCGCAAATTATTTTTCATCTTTAATGCTCTGGGTAATAGTTTCCGTTAACGGCTAAACCAATTTAGGACTTGTGCCTACTATCATCAAAATTGAGAGAACATCTACAAATATTAAGCATGCAATTTATGTTCATTTTTAGGAGTAATAATTTTATTTTGATTAAAATAGAGTATCTTGCCCCACTTCTAAAAAAGTAAAAAATGATTTGAAGGGGAAAAAAAAAGAAAAAAAAAATTAGTCTCATAACTCATCAAAACAGGGCCGCGTAACCTGACTGGTTGAGACGCGAGCTGGTAATTTAAAAAATTGCAGGTTCGATACTCGAGCCGACCAAAGACCGTCAAGTACATTAATAGCTGACTGGTGCACACGAAATTTGTCATGGCTGCAATGTCTTTTATGTTTTGAGATTAACAGCTCTGGAGGTTAATGAAGCAGAGAAGCTATTCCCTTTGAAGAGGATCAAAATTGCGATAGCATGTTTCCAGACCACTCCAGGTGTGAATCCCAGACCATCGCGTAACTGTAGTGCAACGTTAAATCTACTCAGCTCACTCGTTTCCAGACCTAAACGTTATAGAAAATATCATTAGAAAAGTTAATGCAAATGAATGGCAGTTGAAGATTTTCAGAATAACCTCTATGCGGAATGGGATAGTATTGATCTTGAATATTAGAAAATACTTTGTGAAATTATGAAGTGTCACAAAATATTAACTCAAAAAAAAATTATGAAAAACAAAACTACCGAACTGTTCTTATAACTGTGAGCTCTTGAAAAAATTAAAGAAAAAGAAAAATACACAACGTATACAGGGTGGTCGGAAAGTAATTCCCTAATTTGAATTTGGAATAGCTATTAATGTTATGTGTAGATTGCAATGAAAATTACCTTGTTTTGTGGCCTGTAATGTGGCATTATTTGTAATATTTTTGCCTTTTCATATGTCTAATATATGGCAGTGGCTTGATGAGTAATTTACTGGATGCTGGATAGGCTGCCGAGGCTCCTCAGAATAACCTGCGCGTAGTCCAGATTGCGTAATTGCGTAGTGTGATTACTTTTTATGGGGGTGGGCTAAGGAAAAAGTGTACCGCAGCAAACCTCAAACTTTTGGTGACCTTGAGAACAAAATCCGTGAGGTCATTAGTGGTGTTCCTGATCACTTCTTGCGGAAGGCCGTAGCAAACGTACCTGTTCGTTTAAGACAGTGTATAGAAAATACTGGGACACACATTGAATTGTAACTATTGTAATTATCATGCCACACAATAAACTAAATGTGTGCAAAAAATTGCCTTCATACCTACATTCGTTTAGGAGAAAAAATTTATTTCCAGTAGGCAGTTCTTTTCCACCCACCCTGTAGAATGCCCAAAACATTGAAATATCGAGACAAAAGTCATTGTAACTAAGGCCTCAAAGCTATAAAAAAAGTTCCAAATACCAACATTAAAATTGAGAATGCAGACAGCGGTTTCGGTAGCAATGAACGTGCCATTATCAGTGCATTGATGACGATATTCTCATTGCTACCGAAATAACTATTACCTTTCTCACTTTTTTTATTTTATTTTATTTTGGATTTAATACGGTGTGATTTTTCCTTTGGGTTTATCTATCAAGAGCCATTTAATTTTTCGTGAAAATATTTTTTGTCTAAATTTTTATTTTTCCAACATAAAAATAGTGTGAACTTTTATAAATATTGTTCAAAAATGCAATGTCACTTAATTAAAATTATATTTATCTCACTAGTTCAAATATTTGCTGTTCTTATAATTATGAAATCCAGTATATTGCATGTCACAAAAATGGTTTCTAAGGTATTCTGTTTTACAAATGATAGCTGAAGAATAAGAATATTTTTAAATAAATATAAAATACACAAACTTTGAATACTATAAAAAGATAGTTTTTGGTTAGACAAAAACATGTAGGTACGAGTGTAGTGTAAAAATAACGATGCACTGCGGCATCACACCAGCTTTTCAGCACTTTTTACTGCAAACGATAGTTAAAAAAAAAAAAAAAAAATTCTATTCGAGGATACTCAAGAAAACTGTAATGTATTTTTCAGAATTAAAGGTATTTATTCTTCATTACTTTGTTATTATGTTAATTCATTATAATAAAATTTGTGTCCATATATTTTTGTGAGGAGTTTTAAAAAATGAATTTTTGAATAATAATAACAAAACATTCATTGAAAAAAAAATCATTCTTCTAATTTAATTGCGGTTCATTTTACCATTTCATGAGATTTCGAATCGTATATAATTGATAATTTTAATTAAATAAGTTATAGCACACTTTATACATTATTGTATTTAAAAGATGTATGATGTAACTTAAAGTAAAGAAAAGGAGGAAGAAAACAAATGTAAAGTGTACTATACAGATTATATTTCAAATGAAAAGAAAAAAGAAATCTTGATTCACTTATACCATCTGAGTTGAGTTGTTTTTTGTTTTCCTCTGAAAACACGTTCGAAACGGCGCATTTCTAATAATCTGTTTACCCGATACAATATGTTGATATTGATTCATCAAAAAACATGTTTACCACTTTCGCATGACACAAGATTTAATTTCGCTTAAATCTATTTATACGTTGTTGCCCACCAGAAATCTAATTGCCGTTGCACAACTCTAGCCGACGACGGTTTCTGCAAGTAGCAACTTATAAGGCGGAAAAATCATTTTCTCTAATTTTATCTATATGACATTTCCTTCGAAACACACCCCCTCCACCCTCGAAAGTCAAAACAAATTAATGTCACCTCATTTAGAGACGCGACATGTTGGTCTGTGCCCTATGTGTTCTGCGTCATCTTTTTTGGGTTTAATCCACTGCCACGCTGGAAGAGCAGTGGCGCAATCTTTAAATCGTGGAATGGCTAAGTTCCAAAGAACTGTGTGTTTCTCTTGGCAGACGATGTTGCACAACAACGAGTGACTGTTCTATCTGTTTGATTCTTATAGTCGAAAAAATTAAATAACTCTAGCTAAGATACTTCAATCGGTCGTTGACTTAATACTTCTTTATAAGAAAATCCTTTACTCTTTTTAGCTACCCTATGGAAATAAGCACAGCTATTGGATTAGTGCTTGGGGACAACTTTATGTTCCTAAGAATTTCAAACTTTTCTTTTAGAATAATTTTTGACGCTGGTTATGAATATGTTATAAAAACTTTTCTAAGTCGAATCGTTGAGCAGCTGGATGATGCAAATCGGAATGATGCTAGGAGAGAAATTTAAGTTTTTAAATATTTCAAAATATACTTTTCGTTTACCATATACTGATTCCGAATATTCCACTTATACTTTTCTATATCGAACCATTCGAGCACTAGTTGTCAAAAAACTGTTTGGGGTCAAAAAATTCTTGGCGGCTTACGTTCTCGGCCGACTGAGCTGTTTGATTTTGAAAAAAATCATTAACGTATTTGTTAACATCTAGTTTAAGAATAAAGCACACATATAATATATATTTATATGCACCTTAACACAGAATTATTGCCTATCAACTTTTGGGGCAAATCGCTCAACAAGAGGCATTGACATTCCATTTTTAATAATTAAAAATATGGCAAGGTAGGATAAAATTTCGTATAAATATGCACAGTGAGAATTATTTTTAACCTATCACTATGAAATTATAATAATGAAAAAGATTTATAGTCACTTGAACAAAAAATTGTGTATGTAGGAGCTTCGCCTCCTCCAGAAAGGGGGGGGGGGGAGGGGAGAGAAGCTGATATGCACCTCCAAAGGATGTCATATCTCTGGAGGTGTAAGTTTATAATATGAATATTTTTAAAAATACTCGTCAATATGTTTAAAACGAAGAGTTGAACTACTGATCTGTATTAGTTTGAAATAAAATTATCGATATTTAAAAAAATCATGTAAAAATACTTTTTTTTTTTTCAGATATTGTCTGTAGGGTAGAGGTCTGCACAGGCCGGGCTTTCGGCCCGAGCCCGAGCCTGGCCTGGCCCTCGGGCCGGGTTCGGGCCGAATTTTTCAATTTGCTCTCGGGCCGGGCCGGGCTCGGGCTTAAAATTTTTTTGTAGACTCGGGCAGGGCCGGGCTCGGGCTCAATATTTTTTGTGTGTGCTCTGGCCGGGCCGGGCCTGGAGGAAATTTTAAGCCCGAGCCCGGCCCGGCCCGAATCTTTTTCTAAATTCCTTGTTAATCAACGAAAAAGGAAAATGATAAAATACCTTTTCAGTCATTTATTTTACATAATTTTACAGTCTGGTATGTCACATAAAATTTTATTTTGTTAAAAAATGTCTGTAGCTACAATTTAATTGTCTATCAGCTTGACTGTTCGTGATCTGATTTTCCGCAAATATTTTAAATATGTCTCGAAATTAATATATTTTATTTAAAGTTATATTAGATGGTTTCTAATTCAAAATAATATGCATGTTACTACCAGTTTGCGTACATGTAACACAAAAGAAATTAGATACGTTACTGTATATAAGGCTTTGTTTTCTATGGTCTGTAGTGTTTAGGTGGTATGAAGGCTATAAAAATCCTTCCGCTGTAACTTTTCCTCTAAGGCTTCTTTTTCTTTTCTCTGGTGCACTGGATGAAAGTAGCATCAATTTTAGCATGTGCAAAAGCATCTTTTCTATTGAATATGGTTGGATTAGCATTAAAGTTTTGTTTACCGGATCACATGAAAGATTTGGATACATTACGGTATATAACAGGAAGTGGTTGAAAGCGTATTTTTAGTACTATTAACCATTTTAAATATCTTCCTATATTGTTTGAGGAATGCTAATATTTTCGATTTGACTTTCTGTCTGTCTTTGTGCCTTCTGTACGTCTGTAATAATGAAATACCGTTTATATATAAATATCTTGTAAACATTCAGCAGTTTTGTTAAAGAACATTCTATTGCTTAGCTATATAAAACCTCTGCAAAACACATACTAAGAATCTTTTTCGTAAAAAGGCATTTTTTTATTTTTTTATTTTTTTATTTTTTTGTAATTTTGCATATTTTTGAATCGGGCCAGATCGGGCCGTACACTAGTAAAAAAGAAACGGGCCGGGCCGGGCCTGGGCCGAATTTTTCGATTTCATACCGGGCCGGGCCGGGTAAGCAAACCTTTCCAACGGGCCGGTCCGGGCCCGGGTCTGAAAATTTCGGCCCGTGCAGACCTCTACTGTAGGGCATTAAACTGACTTTATTTCGACATTTTCTGCGATGGAAATCGTCTGAATTCATCGTGGATAATAATTTAAGAAAATAGTAACTTCGTTAAATAATCTACATTGTGAGTATAGGTATAGAAAAATGTAGAAGAAAATGTGATGGCAACAACATACTAGTTTTTCCGAGTCTTCCACTTCTATTCAAATACAATACATTTCTTTTGAAATTTATACGCTTATTTTATGACAAAAATTTCAGTTTAAAACTAGTGGTGGAAGAGTATAAGAAAAAATATGAACAGCACGAACCCTGATTGTTTACTTTACCGTTATGATCATATCATTATTTATTTTATCATTTATTGATTCGCATATTTGTTTGCATATTCAAGAGTTGGCATCTTTAGCTCAAAAACCTTAGTAAGTGAAAATCGAACATTCGAGTGCGATTTAAAAAAATATATTATTTCGTTTTCACTAAGCTCATGTTTGCTTGCTTATACACAGTGAAATTGTTACTAAAAGAATTGTGTTATTAAGTGTGAGTAAAGTTTTAATGTGTTAAGCTGAAATAAAGTCTTAATTTCAGAAATAATAAAATTTTCTGTCACAATAAATTTCAGAAACTTAAAAAAAAAAAAAAAAAAAAAAAAAAAACGGCAAATGTAATTGATACATAATAATTTCTATATTTTATTTAAAAACATATTATTAACACAAGTTAAAATATAACAATAAAAAACATTTAAAGTTATTAATTAATCGAAATATAATCTTTGTAAAATGAATTAAATATAAAAATTCTTGGAGCATTTAAAAAGTAAGATATCGATGAAATACGTGTTCTTTAATTTGTTTTGTAACTCTTATGCGTAATCTTTGCGTTATTACAAAAAAATTATTATAAAAATGAGTTTTACCTGTCAATAAGATGAATTCTGCGACCATATTCTCTTTTATTTTGCTATAATTTAAATGTGATTTAAGACTAATTTTGGAAAAGTTAAAATGCATAAAATTTATGAATGAAATACGCTAAGGATTATAAGAAACCATTAATAAATGATTATAAATATAATTATTTTTAACTCATTTCTTTACTTTCCGCAGATGCATAGAACAATGAAAATATTGTATTTATAATAATAATGATATTAATAACAATTAATATTCTAACTAATAACCAACTGTAATTTTTATGTTAATACTTAAACAATTAATTTAAAGTTTAACCAATTCGTGTAAACTTTTAATAATTTATCTACTAGCTAATTAACTATTTGAAAACAATCTGAACAGTTATAGTAATGCAAAAGATAAACGTGAAAAAAGTACACACATACATTTTCTTTATTGTTACTAATTTAACTGGTCACAAGTTAATACTAGAGGAATAATTAACTAAATAAATAAAAAGATCATATTACTTGGATAAAGAAATTTAAAAAAAGAAAATGATGTGTAGCATGTACATTTTAATAAACACACACCAAAAACTTTATAGTACACTGTCTTGCTGTATATTTATGCACAAATACATTACTTTATTACTTTATTTATTTATTTTTTAAATATGTGTATTGGTTAAACCTTTGTTTTGATTAGTGTTATAATAATCGCGATATTAAATTGCGTTATTTAACAGAAATATCTGCACTTATTAATTTTTTTGCCAGTGAAATATGTGTCTAATGTATAATAATAACACATAATTTGTTATGAATATTTAAATTAATACATTTGCCAATTATTTGATTATTATTTTTTTTTTCTATATGGCGGATTGTAGCTTTGAAATATTTGTGACGATTTTATTCTTCTTAAGATCCATGTCCGGAAATTTTTCGTATTCATATATATAAAATAATGACTCGAATTTTTCTAAATTTAGCAAGATTTTATAAACAAAATATCTTTACGTAACATCATTTAATTTGTGGGCTTTCAACTCAAAATTATTTTGATATCTTACCATGAAAGGTTAATCCAATTTTCCTTTAAGCTCCTTTATTTCAAATATCATTTTTTATGTTATACTGTTAAAGTAATTGCAAATTTAATGTAATAAAGTAATATTGAAAACACTTAGGATACTAACTTACACAAATTCCGGCTCTATTCGAATATTTAAAGCTAATGTCAGAGAATAAGTTCCCAAGTTAACAGTTTTAGGAAATAAATAATGACTCGGAAATATATTTTAAACATTTTCGCAAAATGATTTTGTATACAGTTTGTTATTTATTTTCATGTAGACACAAATTTAAACCGCGCATTTTCTCTGATCCTTTTTGTAGTTCTACGCGAATCAAATGACGTAGATACATACTTGGAATGTTTTTTCTTATTCATGAAAACTTTGACGAACACTTTTCGTGTTCTAAAGGCAATTTACATGAATTTATGACTGTAATTTCTCCAAATTCAGCACATTCTTCTAAAAATATCTCCATATAACATCAGTTTATTTGTAATTTTTTAAATAAAAATTATCTTGATATCTTACTATAGAAGGCTAATCCAATTTTTCTTTAAGCTCCCTTATTTCAAATACCATTTTTTATATTATATTGTTAAAGTAATTGCAAATTTAATGTAATAAAGTAATCAAAATATATAGGATACTAACTTACACAAATACCGGTTCTGTTCGAATATTTAAAGCTAATCTCGAAGAATTAGTTCCTAAGTTCACAGTTTTAGGAAATAATTAATGACTCTGAAATATATTTTAACATTTTTTACAAAATGTTCTTGCATATTGTTTGTTATTTATATACCTTGAAACTGTGACATTTTCATTGATCCTTTTTGGAGTTGTACGTGAATCAAATGCTACATACCTGGAATGCTTTTTCTCATTCATGGAAACTTTGACTCTATACTTTTTTTGTTCTTAAGTCAATTTACATGAATTTATGACTAATTCAAGAATTTCTGCAAATTCAGAACATTCTTCTAAAAACATTTCCACATAACATCATTTTATTTGTAATTTTTTCAAGTTAAAATTCTTTTGATATCTTACCATGGAAGATTAATCCAATTTTCTTTTTAGTTATTTTATTTCAAGTATATGTTTCACGCTATACAACAGAAGTAAATGCAGATTTAATGTAATAAAGTAACATTCAGAACACAAAGGATACTAACTCACCCATATTCCGACTCTATTCAAATATTCAAAGTTAATCTCGGAGAGTTAGTTTTCAAGTTCACAATTTTAGGAAATAAATAATGACTCAGAAATGTATTTTAAACATTCGCAAGAGGATCTTGTGTATAGTTTGTTATTTATTTTTGTGTAGAACGTTACACCTTTAAACTGCGACATTTTCATTGATGCCTTTTGGAGTTCTACGTGAATCAAATGACGTAGATTCCAAGGAAGATTGTGTGAACCACGTAGTAATGGGGGCTGAAGAACAACACCCTCTGAAAAAAATCTGCAACGCAGGTAGCGATGACTTGTATCATGTGGTTCTGATAGTGACGTAACATCCTCATTTAGTTTAGGAGCACGGAGAGGCTTTCAGCATTTTGAAATCTATTTTGAACAAAGACGCTTCAACTGTCAGTGGATACAGATCTAAAGGTAAGCTGTTTTTCAACATGTGTTTGATTTCTGTCTGTTTGAGTTAATCGTGCTCCTTTTGTGAATTTGTAAGAGGTGTTAACCATATTACATTTTAAGCATCTTTAAAATGTAATATATTAAAATAAGTATTAATTAGTTTCAGTTACTTTAATAAAAGCTACTGACAACTATTATTATGTTGTGGAAAATTTAATTACATAGTTTATTACCATTGAATTATTCTTCGTTTTACGACAGTATTTTGCTTATTATTAGAAAAACATATGCTTGATAAAAGTAAAGACCATTTTGATAATTATACATCATATAATTAAATTTAGAATTGGAATAATATCGAAGAAAATACTGTAAAATTATTTTTTTTTTTTGTAATTAAGCAGTAATTATGCTTATAATTATAATTTAACGGTACTTAATACTAACTATCCTGTTTCAGACGTATTATGTTCATAATGAGGAATTAACTTAATAATTTAATAAAAATGTTTAATAATTCATTAAAATTATTTGATTTTTAATAGGATCAAAGCTTAGTAAATTTTACCTAAAATATCTCTTACAAATTCTAAACGTAAACCAATATATATTTTTGTTTTTGGAGTTATTCTCATAATGCTTTTGTATTTTTATAATTCTTCTTGAAATTGTGTATCTTCAGATATACATGTATTGATTCTCTACTTTAGAAAATAGTTCATTTATTGTACATGAAGTCTGCAACTTACAGTAGTGTATAGGATAATGTGACTTTTGTTGGATGCCTTTTCTACTATTTTCCTTTCTTTTATTTCCTTATAATTATATATTTATATTGATGCTCATGCTCTCTAATGAGATTTCTGTTGTAAAACACAATAATTAATTTATAAAAATGCAACATAATAATTATACAGTACGTTTCAATTTGTTTGATCAGAATATTATATTTTAATTCTTGATATTAGAGTTATACTTCCGATTGCAATTTTTCTTTTTTTTAATGACATGTAGCTATATTTTTTATGCTATACATTTTACAAGGAACTGTATATTTAAATAAATAATAATAATCAAAATTTAACACGACCTACATAAAGTATCTTTAAAAAATCGTGGGAAAAAAAAAAAAAAAAAAAAAAAAACTGCACCTGAATAAAAATAATATTTATTGAGTTATTCGACTTCAAAATTTTGAACATTTGTCGTCGATGACTAAAAGGTGATTCTTGAATTGCGAAATTATAAAATAACAGGAAAAGTATAATTTTTTAAAACTGCTAATAAAAATAAGAAACTTTAATAGTATGATCTAAAATATAAAATCGTGTGCAAATTTTGTGCAACGGTATCACCCCCGAAAAGTTTTAATTGTTATTATCATTAAAAAAATAAATAAATAAATAAATAAATAAAAAGTCGATAAATCGATGCCAGTAGCCAAGGTGTGCGGAGCTTTCTTAAGTGTTTTAATCGTAGATGGTAGACCTGAGGTTCAAACCAAATACGAGTAATACATTTTAATAAAATAGATAGCGATCAGTTTTCTTTGATACGTTTTTATATTTCGAAATATGCTTATGCTTTGATAATTTTTTTTTTAAACTTGCAAACTAAGTCAGTATTAAATACAAACTAAAATGTATATTTAAGCATTATTTTCTTCTTTATAAATAAATAATTTTTCGTTATGTTCATTGTTAATAACTTTTATATCGAGTATGCAAACACAAACATACACATAAATATTCTCGAAATATTCTATTAAAAAAAAAAAAAAAAAAAAAAAAAAAAATCAATCAATAAATAAATGATAACTAAAACAAAACTAGTGAATATTCATAAACTAACCGGATGATTAAAAAAAAAAAAAAAAAAAAAAAAAAAAAAAAAAGAAATAAAGTAAAAGTTTATAAATAAGTTTTATTAAATTTGTTCATAACACACCTGTTACAAATTTTTAATCGAATTTTTATGCTTCGAAAAAGCAATAATTTTCCAGAAAGTTCATTTTTCAATCTTTGATATCTCATCTCATTAAATTTTATCTTAAAAAAAAATAAATAAATAAAATAAAATAAAATAAATAAATAAATAAAAATAAACTGCTTGTAAATAATTTTTCAAAGATGGAACTTAATTTTCATAGTCTGAATTTTTCGTATGCAGTGTCATCATAAAAAGTTTTTTTTTTCTATTTGTTTTAAATATACAGCCCCCTTTAAAAAGTATGGTCTAAAAAGTAGCTTCATATCATTAGAAAACAATTTGCAATCGGAAGTATAAAGCTAGTGTCAATAATTTAAAAGATAGTGCTCTGATCAAACAAATTAAAATTCCCGGTATAACGAGCAATCGTTATCCCTTATTAATTATTTAATTTTCTACTATTAATTTACTATTTCTATTGACAAAATGTTACATAATATCCGATGTTGCATTTTACGCATAAAAGAAAAAAATATGTAGATTTTTTTTTTTGTTTGTTTTGTAGCTTTATTTAAATGTTTGCGAGTTTTTTTTTTTTTTTTTTTTTTAATTAAATTAAATTAAATTTATTTACTTCGTGAGTTATTTCTTTTAGCATTTATTTGAATGAAAGGCGCAGCAGTTAATATAGATGATTTTCAGTTTTTTCTTTTTAAATTGAAGAATTATAAGATAATTAGTTATAAAAAAAAATATTTAAAAGAAAATAATAAGAATGACGATTCCGTTTCACATTTTTTCCCTTGTAATGAAATTAGAAAGATAATAATGCAATTAGAAAGATGTTACTTCAAACAGAGTTTTATTTTTTTCGTTAAATTTTATTTCTATTTTTATACTTCTATTTTTTTTTTTTTTATCTTTGCTTATTAATTTCAAACCTTTAAGCTTGTTAGTTGTGGATTTATTTTTAAAAATCTAGTCGGTTGTCTAATTAAAATTAATCTTGATGTCTTTCCTCGTAATCTAAAATTCTTAATATCTCCGATTCTAATTACATTATCATTTTGTATTTCGATGCTGCAAATTGAAAACCTATAATTTTCTAGGCCAGTCAAAATGAAGAAAAATAAAAACTTAAAGGTTTGCACATTATTTTGTACAAAAGAACAAAATAAGTTCTTGAAATCATGTTTCCCAGTTGAAGTTTAATTTCTAGTGTGGCTATATATAAAAAATTCATTAACGCTCAAACTATAGGACTTCGCCTGATAATGTTTTACATAAAAATATTTTAAACTATGAAAATTATTTATTAATTTATTATCTTATGAACCTAAAAAAATTAAATAGCAAACAATTTTAATGGATGAAATCCAGAAAATTCGTATTTGTCGCAGCTCAAAAATTTGCATTTTTAAGAATGCTTTATATTAATTGATTAAAAAAATCTCTCGTATCTTTTGTTTAAAGCATTCATTCATTCATTCATTATTATTATTATTATTATTTTAATTTAGGAAAAGTTTTTATATTTTATATTTTCTTCAAATATATATTTCTGCAATATTTTGTGTATCATCTGCGAACAATTTTTTTTTTTTTTTTTTTTTTTTTAATATTGCTTTAATTTAAATTACTTTATTAGATATTTTCTTTTATTCAGTTGATTTTTTTTTTAAAACTCCGTGGCTCTTTACAATATGTTACAGTATTTTCTTCCTTAATCTTGTTATGTAATTAATTTTTTCCCATTTATAATAAAAATGTATGCAAAATCGAAATTTAATGTTTTGAATAAATGTAGATTTCCTTCTCTGTGCTCTGTGGAAAATGAAATAATGATAGTTCAGTTAGCTTATTTTGTAGTCAATACTTCAATTTGAGAAATTTGTTTGTTTGCATATGCTTCAGATTTAATTGCTTAAGTGTGCAGCATCGTTTCGATACCTTTTTATTTAACTATACATAACGTATGAAATTTGCAAAAATATGATTAAAAATTTACATTAAAAAAAGCACCAATCATCACCTAATATCCAGTTTCTTAAATTTAAATTTTATAAAGTTTTATTTAATCATTAGCATTTATTTAATCATTAGCATTAAGTCTTTTACAGCAAAATTTAAAAACAAACAAATAAATAAATTGTATAATATACATAATAATAATAACAATAATAAAGGACAGGTTTTTTAACGAAATATTTAAGAAAAGGACAAAGTAGGAATTGTTAAAAAATAGTACTTTAAGTTTAATTTTAATTTTAGTAATAAATTATATATATAATATAAATGTAAATTTAAATACAGGATCTTGTGTAAGGTCTAAGAGGGTAAATTTAACTTTCATTTTTATTTTTATTTAATAAGGTTATTTTAGAATTTAACAAGTACTAATTTTTAGTATTATATACCGAATACTGTAAGAAATTCTAATATCTATAAACTTGTAAACTAAAAACATTAATATTAGATTTAAAATTTATGTGTTTTAGATCATCTTATGCTAATTGCATTATTATTCAGATGTGCGTCTTAGAATCAGAGTTGTTTATCAATACATACAAACAGTATGTTAAATTCCATTTGAATTAAGAAGAAAACATTTGTTTGTTGTGTGCTATAGGTTAAATAAATCTGTAATAAATATGAACAACAACAACAATAACATTAACAACAAATCAACAGCATTGTTCATTCTTGTCTGTAAACAAACCACTGAATGCAAACAAACTGCTCGTTAAACATGTTTAATTTCGATTTACAAAAACTTAATTAAAACAAACTTAATATATATAAAAAAAAAATAGAATGCGATTGTATATACATATATATAATATATTCAAATGAAAACAAAACAAACAGAAACACCTTTGTATCGGTAGATACACTGCGTCAGACTAAGATTAAAGATATATTTTAGTTTCTAATAATTGTTTTCATATTTTTTTATACAGTTTTCTTAAATACTTTATTTTCTATCATGCTTCCATTTGTTGTCACTATTTTTTCTTTTCTTTTTTTTTCTTTTTTTTTTTTTTTTTTAATAGTATTTTTTGTAATCATCCCCATATTTTTGCTCCTACAAGAATTTTTGCTCACCAGTTGATTCAGATATCCTATCAGTTAAATTTCGTGTCCTTTTTTTATTGTTAGTGAATTCATTCAATCTTCCATAAATGATATAAAATAATTTGCTTATATATTTTAAATTATTATATGTTAGATTATTATATAGAGGGTTATTATAAGGTGTCTAGAGTTATACCGTACCCAATCAGTGTTTCGTCAACAGTTAGACACAGAGCTATGTTTCCATCTATAAAAATGTTTTAAAAAAGAGCATTAGTAAATAAATGCATTCATATTTCATATAACCCTTCATCTATATATCTACAGTCGGCAGCAAAATTATTCGAGCGCTAGTAATAATTCCTATATATATAAAAAAAATACACTTAATACTGTTTTGTTAAATAAATCCTTATCGAATCGTGTTCTTAATTAGTCTAAGCACATGATTCGACAAGGATTTATTTATCAAAACAGTATTTTTGTACTTCTTTAACATAGGAATTATTGCTAGCGCTTGAATAATTTTGCTGCCGACTGTATGTATATATAAATACATCCATTCGCTGACTCAGCACGAATGGATGACTCAGCACTGAATCTATCAGAGATTGGATCATGAATTTTGGTGTGAAGGTTGGTTTCGGAACCCTGATCCCAACTAAGACAGGGTTATGCGAAATTTCATCCTTTCCCCACTCTGAGAGTGGTCAATAAAAAGTAGCAAAAACACGTTTGCGAGTATAACTCGGTTCCAAATTACTTCACGGTGAAAAAATTTCATATGGAAAGATTAGACTTTTTTTTTTTTTTTTTTTTTTTTTTTTTAAGTTTTTGGCGATTTTCGATTTAAAATAATTTTGAAAAATTACCAAAAATGACACAAAGAGTTGGAAAACCATGTTGCGTCTTCTTGAGAATATTTCCAAAAACACATTTTAAGGTCCCCCCCCCCAGAGTTTATTATTATTATTATTATTATCATTATTTAAGGGGGGAGGATATCGAGGGAGCACATTCGAGTGTTTTCTTTTTACGTTAGAAATGACCTGGGGAATCTTCGGGAACTGCACTCTCGAATTTTGGTGTGTGGGTTGTTATGGGAATACATCACCCATTGTGAGGGGCTATTGCGAAATTTCCCCTTCCCCTCTTTTAAGGGCAAAAGGGTCAGGAGGAGGGGGCAAAAAACATATTTCCAACCGTAATTCTGCTAAAAATTACTTCAGGGTGGTCGTAATTTTTTTTTTAAAATAAGAATGCTTGTGTATTAACTATTTATAAAATAATAGATTTTAAAATTTAAAACATTTTTCGATTGGAAGTATATGATTGAAGAATATTATAGCTTTAGACTCGCTGTATTTATATGTATATGTAGATATTTATTGATTTATATATTGATAAAATAATTGATGGAGTTTTCAATACACACTTCTTTAGTTTTTACTTGATCATGAGAAATGAAGACATTTAAAAAAAAATGCTTTGAAAAATGGCTAAAAAGAAAGAAAAAAAATGAACTGTTTTCATTAAATTAATGAAGATAATTAAAATAAGAATATTTTCTGCAGGTACATGAATTTGTTGACGCCAATCATTTTCATTCGCAGTCATAAACTTATTTCGCACACACATATACAAAAAAAAAAAAAAAAAAAAAAAAAAAAAAAATCATATGTACTAAATTTATTCGATTGTTTGAGAAATATTCAGGAATTACATTTCTTTTCAGACTACTGAAAAATGCGTCTTGAGATTTATCTATTTTTATGCGAACCAAGATGCACAGCAACAGGCATTTTGCCAGAAATCACTGAGTGATAACTAACGTTCCTGTTTCCACTCCTTAATGCGGAAGAATAATGTGTTGTTGTAAGGAACTTCAATAAAAATATAAACAGTTTAGTTAAGTCACACATTAAAAATCTGATTTTAACTGTATAATATGCATGCAGAAATTTTTTTTTAATTTTTCCAGCACAGTTATAAAAAGTTTATAGCTTTAATCATCTATAAATGTTATAAGAAAGGATAAAATTGTTAAGTTTTGACAACGTATTACATTATAATTGCTATTTCACCTCGTGGTTTAAAATATATAACTATGCATCTTGACATACACCTTACCATTATTATATAAGATCTTATAATTAAAAAGGTAAATATATATCCACGTATTGATATAATTTTGAATTAGAAATTTATTAAATAAATAAATAACAGTTCAATGAACGGAACGAATAAATTAGACAGCGACGGCCAGAACATTATTTTGTAACTTTCGTGAACCTGCTTGAATTGCTTGGAAATTCAAATATGTGATTAAAAATCATTAAAAGATGTCAGTTATTGAATACTGATGTAAAATAAATGATGCATTTATAGCTAATTTATTTATAAAGATACTCAAAATATTTCAGATGGATTATATTTATAAATAAGGATCGCATGTGAATGATGTTAACTACTTTAAAACAAACAAACAAATTATATGTTGTACCAAGTTTTAATATAATTTCCTCTATTAAAACTAACTACTCCATTTTTTTTTTAAATAGCTTCATAAATTGCATAATTTTTATTAAAAATTTGAAATCTGCATAGATTTGGAGCGTAAATATGTAGTGCATTTTTGTAACAAATGCATTTTAATACTTTATACAAACGACGGAACTTTAAAATTAGATTAGATTAAAAAGCGAAAATTAGATGGAATGTGATACATATATGAATCGTACGTATATACTCCATATTTTAATCCAATTTTCGGCACTAAGTGCTATATGAAGCTGCCCCAGCAGCACATCAATTTTAACTTAATACTGCCCAATATCACTCATAACTGCAGAAAATTAGTAATATTGGACATTTTACCAATATTATCCAACACTGTAAGATATTGACCAATGTTAAACCTGAAATTTTGAATTTTCTATGATGTACAATTTTCGATTATTAATTTACATTTTATTTAATTTTCCGAAAAATAGAGGAAACAAGCAATTTTAGGATCATAAATACTAAGAGGGATTTTTTTTTTTTTTTTTTTCTAAGAATACAATGCACTTCAATATTCGCCAATATTAGAAAAAAAAAAAAAAAAAAAGTTTGCTATTCAATATTGGCCGATCCATGGAACCTCGATATTTGCCGATATTACCGTGGTTCAAGAAATAGTTTATAGCGGGCTATCACTGTATTTGACTGTATTTTTCATTATCTTCACCTGTGTTATAATTCCTATATTATCTAAAAAATTTCTATATTACCTTAAGAATATCATACTTATATGTATTTCTCAAAGTCAATCATAGAAAAAAAAATATAAAGATTTAAAAATATATCCCTCTTTTTACATTTTTTTGAAAGCCCTGATCTTTTTTCGGCTTCTATTTACCAATAGCCCACAGAAATGTCACTTTCAGTAAATCTCCATTAATTACAATGATGAGATGATAATGCATAACATTTATTGTTTATATCTTTAGAAATCCATCTTAGCTAACTGAAAAAATATACATTTGAAATATATTTTTGTTTCTTTCATAATGTGTCAAGTAAAGGGTTAAATATCAATTTATACCATAACAGCAGACGTTCTGTCGTTCGCTGAACGTTTCTAGCAAGCTATATCTTATTATACGAGTAATACACAAAGAATAACGATCCACAAATTTTATGCAAAAATATGAAATCTAGACGTCAACTCTACCTGCTAAACAAAACCTGATTTAAAATTTCAAATCTATATAAATACTTTATTGATGATTAACGGTAAAATAATGGGAAAAGTTAAAAAAAAAAAAAAAAAAAAAGAAAGAAACAACATAAGTATGCTCGCGGATATCGCGGGATAAGCAAAATTTTCTACATTTATTTTTTCCATGCAAATTTGGAACTTAGTAATATTTTTCGAAGATGCATAAACACAAGTAGAAAAAACATTATTCTTTACGAGTGGTAAGTGTTTGAGATATATTATAGTAGTTTTAAACAATTTCAAACAAAAAATATATATGATATATATTATGAAGTTTCATCAAAATATTTGCTATGTAAAATACCATTTTTAATGTTTATTTTACAGCATTGCATAAAAATTTAAATTATGGATGAATTATGGTCTATTGGAAGCAGCAGTAGTTTTTAATAGCGTTAAATAGTAAATCATGTTGGCAAGTGTTTCATATTTTGTGTGCAATGTAATGTTTTTTTCATTTCTGATGTTTATCTTTTGCGTGCTGGGTGGTATTATAAATGGCACAAAATTATATATTTAGGATTTCGAACGAATTAAGAAAACATTATAAAAGGAGATTATTCTTTATCATGATAACTAAATGTTCAGGTTTTCTTGCAAACAGATATGTGTAAAAATACTGATAGATTAATAAAATAATAATAATAATAATAAAATATTAAATGCATTAAAAAATATCAATTTAATACTTAAGTTAACGGATTGTTTTCAAGTCGATTTAAGCTCAAATGATTCGGAATAATAAAAGAAAATCTTAAAAGGAAAGTAGAAAAAAGAAATTATGGATGGAGTATGTGGAGTAGATTTGAAACAAACAATACATAAATGCTAAAACTCACTTAAAAAATGTAACAGGAAAAACAATGGAAAAATTTCTTTTATTTAAAAAGAAGAAATATTTATTGCGAAGAGCATCAATGCGAAAGGATTAAATTATAAAGACGCTGCTTTTCACATTGTAGAAAAAGAAAAAAAAAGAAAGAAAAGAAGTAGAGAGAGAACATTCGGACACAACAGCCGTTACAACAAATAAATAAATAATTATATAAAAAAGACCGAAAACAAAGAATGATTAAAAAAAAAAAAAAAAAAAAAAAAAAAAAAGAAAAAAAAAGAAAAAAGAAAGAAAAAAACGACGAAAAATTAAAAGAAAAAAAAATAAAAGGCTGGGATTTAGATTAAAAAATATATAAAGTTTAGAAATAAAATAGTCTTCCAGATAAAAGTATTATAAGTTCAAAAGAACTGTCATGCGAAAACTATGCTTTGTTTTATTGTTACACAAATACACATAAACTTAGGAACAATTTTTTTAACTCCTTAAAAATGAGAGCAAACAAATAGGACAAAATAAAAAGCAATTTTTTCTGCCGCATAATTAAAAAATGAGGTAAAGAAACAAGAAATAAATAATTTATTATGTATGTTAAAAAAAAAAAAAAAAAAGAGAGAAAAGAAAAGAAAAGATTTTTAATTCAAAGGTTATATTAAATAGCTAAATAAATTCCTTTAGAAATAAAAAATAAAAACAAAAAACTTCTTATTTAGTATACATGAAAATGTATCAAAAAACATTAATATTTAAAAAACAAGATGCAAAAAATACTTTTTGAATCCCCTCTAATAACATAAAATTTCACTTATTATTTTGAATGAAATTAAACACACACACACACACACAAAAATCTGGTGTGGCACTCATACGACTTTCTCTTACTCTGAAATTTAATGCTATAAAGACAGATTGAAGAGTAAAGGAGTAAAATAATTAAAACTTATATATATTATAAATGTGAATGTCCGTGAATTTATTTGACTGAGTTTCACGCTAAAACTGCTCGACGGATTTCGATAAAATTTGTTATGGAGATAGCTTATACCCTAACTTAGAAAGTTGGCTGCCTTTTATACCGGAAAAAAAACTTTTTTTTTGTTATTTTTATTCATAAAATAGCAATTTTGTAAGCTAATAATAGCAAAAAATTAGCCATTTAAATTTTATCGATAATTTAATTGTTGCCAAAAAAAAAAAAAAAAAAAAAAAAAAAAAAAAACGAGTTTATTTTTTTTCCAACAGGAAAATAAATACATTTATCTAAACGTGAACAATAAAATAAAAATAAATTATGCATCTCACAAAAATTGACGTCATTTTTAATTTAAAATTTTTTTTTACACATTGATAAAGTGCTAATATAGTTTACGATGCTTATATATGTTGTACTAAAATCAGTTTTATTTATAGATCCTCCTGGGTGATTTTTTAAATTGTTGCGTTGAAGTACACCGAACATTTTTCGCCAAGAGGTTTAATTTAGCAACAGCGATTTTAATCTAGGTAGTTCAAGAAAAATGTAAAATTTATAAAATATTACAAAACAAAAAAATAAACTGAAATAGTAGTCACATAAATGATCTATTTTTATCTGAGTAGATAATTTTATAGAAAAAAAAGTGCAGTTTTAAAAATAGAAAATTTATTTCATCAAGCACTATTTTAAACCTAGAAACCACTAATAAAATGAACAGAATATGAAGGGTTCTTATATGTTAACGAAAAGGTGTCCGATAAAGCGCTTTCTATTTTTATGCAAGAAATTATACCAAAAAAAAAAAAAAAAAAAAAAAAAAAAAAATCGCTAATATGGCGACAAAGATTTAAAAGCCGCCAAGGGAGAGATTCAATAAAGTTGTGTAGCACGATAATGTTTAGTTATTTTTTTTTTTAATATATATATACCAATCACTACGCTAATTTAACATACGAATAAATGAGCTGCTGTGTGTGACTGCACTTGCACGCTGTCGTGCAGAAATATTTGATTAATTCAAATTAATATTTAAATAACTAAATAAAGATATGTTTAATAGAAAGCATAGTCTTGGAGACAAACTTGGCGAGTGGGTGGCCAAATTTGGTGAAAAATGATAGTTTAGGGTTCCCGATGTTTCGAAGCTCTCCGACACACGGGAACGTAGACCTTGAGCTTACCAAGGGATTCTCGATGGAGTCATCTCCAAGCCCCATCGCCAAAAGTTATAAGTAGGTGTGAGTTGATTTCTGCGAAAGAGTATGGAGTCACTGCGATCCAGAGTTATTCAGAGACCTATTCTGAGTCATTGCACTTTAGGGATTGAGCTCTAAGCAACTGGACATTTTTCGTGAGTGAGCAAAAATTTTTGCTCTGGTGTAGTTGATGTTATTTGCTTTACTCCTGTGGAACAAGTGACTATTTTTTAGACTGTCCCAGAACATTCATCGAATAATGACTTATACTGTACGAGTAACAGCTTCAACTGTTTCCAGAACATTCGAAGAATTAACACCAGCTATTGGACTGTTTTCGAAAATATTTGTTTTTATAATAGTTTTTTTTTTTTTTTTTTTTTTTTTTTGTACAGATTCGAGAAGTTTAAAAAATGTTTGATATTGCCAAGGAGGTCCCATACTAAAGCTGTGACGAAAATAGTCGCCAATCGAAATATTCAGTTACAAAGAAATCAATCAAATATAGTGTCCAGCGAAGCGGGCAAAGCCTGCTAGTTGTTAAATAAACCTATTTTAAAAACAATTCAAATTAGGCTTAGGAACAGCTTTACGTGACAAATAATTCTGTGTGAGGGGATGCTACCGCCCCCCCCGCCCCTCAGTTTGAATATTGTACCTATCCATTTAAACAGAATTCAAAGCTGTTATAAAATTTTAAAATTCGTTCAAAATTATTCACACAACTTTCACTTGCATAATTCCTTGAAACATATCAATCTTAATCAAACTGTTCAAGCAACAATTCTATATTAATTCAAAATACAACACTTTAATTACCTAAAATTATTTGTTTTTAAGTTACTCTGTAAAGAGACATAGACAAAGATTAAAAGCTAAAAATTTGACTTCAGCATTCAGCGAACCTCAAACTGTATACAAGCGTTGAATATTTAGCTTAAAAAAATATTTTATTTACTGTATGAGTATGAGGGATTAATTTTAATTCCTGAACAGTTTTCCTGGACATGTAAAACATTATAATAAAGTACTTCCACTAATTACATTCAGTAAAAAAGAATGTTTTCGCCTAGTTATTGGCAGCCCTTTATATTTTATAAAAATTATATACACACCACATTGTACACTTAAATATGATACTATATTAGTAACACACATCACAACCTGAAATGCACTTCCATCAATTTCCAAGTATTGTCTCTTTTTACCTTCAATTTCGTCCATATACGTAATGTATCTGAATTCTCTCTGATGTCCCTGCACACGAACCATTTGCTTCATCTCAACGAAAAGTCTAATGTAGCATCCCTATAGGATACAGTTGGAACTTCCTGCTGTTATTTTTTCTTGAGACTGACTGATAACAGACACACAGACCAATCACTAAAAATATGTTTTTCGGATTCAGGGGACTTTAAAATTGTAAATATAACAAAAACCCAATTTCGGAAGTTTGACTCAAAAACAATACTTTCTCTATTATATATATATGTGTAAGAGAAAGTAATAAATAAGTAAATAAAAGAAAGTATAATGTTCGATTTGTATTTAATATAATTTTAAGCTTTATCTTATTCAGCTTACGAACCAAAAGTTCTTGGTAATTTTTAAAGAAATAATCTGGTGAGTCACTCACACGACTTTCTCTTACCCTGAAATTTAATACTATAAAGTAAGCCCCCCCCCCCCACGTTTCATGAATGTACCTACATTCATATAGAATTTAATTCTGTTATTAAAATTAAAAGTTTACTTAAAATTATACAGATAATTTTCACACGCAACATTAACTGAAACTTATCAATCTTGAACAAACTTTTCCAGCAACAGACTTATATTAACTTCAAAATACAACATTCGGATCTCCTAAAATTTTTTCTTTTTAAGTTACTGTAAGAGACACAGACAAAGATCAAACGTTAAAAAACTTCACTACGATAATCAGGAAGCCTCAAAACGTGTAAATATACAAAAAACAAGTGATGAATATTTAGCTTAAAATATACATTATTTACCATATCTCTATGAGGAATTTATTTCAATTCCCGAACAGCTTTTCTAGAAATGGTAAAATATTATTAGTAAAGCACATCCACTAACAACAAATAACTAGTGTGTTGTGGCCACCACATGACTTTCTTCCATATTTTCCTATACAAATTCACTCAGGGAAAATAATTTATTAAAATTATTATTTAAAAAAATTATCTTCCATGATAATGCGGACGATTTCCATATTACAGAAGTAGTATAACACTAAATATCCAAAAAAGTTGAATTTATTCTCAATATAACATAAAAAAATAAAAATAAAAAATCGATAACTTTATTTTAAATTATCGCAGGTCGATGGTTCAACCATTCGTTTTAAAGGTATTGACGAGCTCTTTTGAAAGATACTCATCATGAAAATTTACTCCCCTCGAGGGGGGATTTCCCCCTCTTCCCCCCAGTGGGGAGGCGAGGCTCCTACATACACATTTTTTTTCCCCAGTTGACTATCTCTATTACAAAAAATATATATTTGTTTCATTTAGTTTAGTGCAGTCTATAGATGTTAAACTCTACTTACCTGCAATTTCCCCCATAGACGTAATGTATTTGAATATTTTTTAGTGTCCCTGTACACGAACCATTTGCTTCATCTCAACGAAAAGCTTAGTGTAGCATGTATATAGTAGCATAAGAATATAAAATACTGAGTAACCTCAAAACGCATAGGTATATCAATCTTTCGCGACCGAAATTTCTCATGATCACTTTTTATTACAAAGTATATGTTAATTAATAAAAATTGATTTAAGGGGAAAAAAAAGATATTTTCGTTATATTTAGATTCGTGTATTTAAATTTAACGAATAATTATTCAACTTAAATTATCTTAATTTACTTATTTTTTTTTTTTTTAAGTAAATATTGTATTATATATTTTAGTGATACATTAATTTATTTTGTAATAAATAAATATGAAAAAAAGTAACACAATTTTCTGAACATACATTATTAAAGTTCATATCCATTATTATCATATACTTTTCAAAAGATCACTGCTCTTCTAAAGAAATCTTATGTCATTTACTTAAGACAAACACGCTTAAAAAAATACACTTGGAAAAACACACTTGACAGTTCTGGATTGAAAAATTATTCTTGAGACGGTCTTTCTCCACAGAAAGATATAAGTAGCTCAGAAGAAAAAGTTCGGTCGGCGAACTTTTCATTGCCCTCTGGTTGGATAAACTGCAATAATCTGACATAAAAACTTGGTGGACTTTTCCTCTAGTCTGCCAAGAGAAAGGGTCATGGTATGGAGCCAAAATAATCATGGTTAGAAGAAAAAAAAAAGTGTTTCAAAAAGTTACGTGACGTAAAAATAATTACCGTCTAACAAAAAGAGAAAATTGTAACATACCAAGACGAGAAAGTTGGATCTGATATCAATTTGACATTCTCTTTAAGAAGAATTTGTTATGAAACAAAGTTTCTTGACTTTAATCAAAATGAAACAGAAAAAAGAAAAGTAATACCCACGTTATAGGTACATAAACTTGATTTAAAAATAACCTATAAAAAACGTAGATGAACTCGTTGCCAAGAGGTGAAACAATAAATTATGAGCTAATTAACAGTATAAATCGACAACTTGATAAATATAAATCCTATTAATGACTAAGTTCATTTGTTCACAACGGGTTAAGAAAACTAGCATGTTTAATGTAACGTCGAATCAAATGTTTTATATTTCGTTTCCCCCCCCCTCCCCCCCCTCCCCCCACTAAGAATGTCATTTAAAATATATTATAGAAAATATATTTTTTTTTTATTTTGACTTACAATAAAAATAATGCAGAATATTTATAGTTTATATTTATTCCTAATGTAAAATTTACATGGTCAATCATTTTTTTTCTTGCAAACTACTTACAGAAATTAAAATAAAACAAAAGATAAATTAAGACAAAATTTCTTGAAGTATTTTTACTTGTGATATTTCTTTTCTGTTTACTGGCCTTGAAAAAAAAATTTCTATAATAGTACAAACTTAAAAAAAAAAAAAAAAATCTATAAATTTTTTTTCATAATTCATTGTATAGTTTATCCTTATTTAACCGAAAATGTTTTCATAATCTACATGATATTTTTTTCTTATTTATGTAAAAAGTAAAAATAAATAAATAAAACTTTTATAATAATTGTGGTACATTTATTATGTAATTTTCTTGATCGAGGTTTTCATCTTTCACGTATCACTGCAACACTGATAGGTCAAAAAGGTACTGAATTTTTAAGTTTTTTACTTGGTAGAATATGTTTTCTTCTGGGAGTTTACAAGGTGAAAATTATTTTAATTAATTATCCAAGGTTAGTATCACCTTACTTAGCTGGAAATATCTTCATATTTCATGTAGAATGCCAATTTTACTTCAGTGGAAATTTTTTTGTAATCCATGTAGAGTTGAAACCTTACTTAAAAAAATGGTTTCTTTAATTACTAGCAGCAACCCAGCATTGCTTAAGGGCCTGCTTCACTCACCGCCGCCGGAAGCCGAAGCTAATGTTATTCTACGGGAAATTTTTCTTTACAAATAACATTTTTAAATTCTGCTTTCACATTCTGAAAATTCCCAGCTGTTAAATTGACGGACCTTTTTTTAAAAAAAATATTTTTTTAACTTTTTATATTTTATTTTGAAGCTGAAAAATACGAATTTTCAATATGTGAATTTTTTTTCATTTTGCAATTTCAAAATAAAATATAAAAAAAAAAAAAAAAAAAAAATACATTTTTAAAAAAAGTCCGTCAATTTAACAGTTGGGAATTTTCTGAATGTGAAAACAGAATTCAAAAATATGTATTAGTTAATAAGTTACTTGTAAAGAAAATTTCCCCATAGAATAACATTGGCTCAGGCTTCTGGCGACGGTAAGTGAAGAAGGCCGTTAACTGAAAAAGTTTGCATAATTTACCAGAACTGACAGAAAATGTTTCATAATCTATTAAGCAGCACCGCGTGTGAAAATATTTATTGCTTAAAAAAAAAAAAAAAAAAAAAAAAATCAAATACATTTTAATTTATGTTTATTGACAAAATCCTCAATTTACTGCAAATTTCGATAAGAATAATGAACTTCAAACCTCTTATTCATGTGTTAACTTTACGATTATGCAGAACTTTTAAATATAAAAGTTAATTTAAAAATTAAGCACATTTAGATATGAAAGTTTTTAATTTTAGGTACATAGGTGAATTATTAATCGTAGTAAAAGTGTATATATATACATATAATAGCAGGAGACTTGGCGTTGGAATATTAAAACAGGAATAAACTACTACGTCAGAAACGCCAAAGAAAAATTATTGAGGTGCATACAGCTGTTTCGGTAGCCTAAAACGTACCGTCATCAGTGCAAAGAGAATACTGAATCTTGAGAAGTGCTCGTATATATAGGAGAGGGACCGGATTTAGTTCAACCAATAGGGTTACGGAAGAGGTGGGGAGTGTGGCCAATAGGAATTAAGGAATGTGTAGCTGTGTAAACAGTAGAAAAATTAAAGAAATGTGGACTGAATGTAAAATTTCCAACAATCAGACAAATAGGGAACAGCGAAATCACAATTTACAAGGTTTTTAAAATTTTTATAAATATGAAAAGCTTCAAAGAAATCGAGTTCATGAATGGATTTAGGTCTGCAAATTATTTTAGCTGAATTAAATTTAAAATTATGATTTTCCTCCCAGCAATGTTTAGAAATAGCCGATTTATTGGTTTCTTGTTTGCGGACATAATTCATATGTTCTTTTAGACGAAATTTAAGACTGCGTTTAGTTTGGCCAATATATGATAAACCACACTGACAGGAAATACTATAAATGCCCCAAGAATTATGCATATCAATAGGATCTTTTAACTGAGAAAAGGTGAGTTTATTGGAAGGCGAAAATATTATTTTAAAATCATATTGTTTGAGAATTTTAGCTATGGTTTGACTGGTTTTAGAAAAATAGGGTAAAACAATACTGATATTAGATGTGACTGATTTAGTAGACGAAATACGAGGGAGTTGTAATTTTTGGATAGCTTTGTCTATAATGGAAGGGTCATAACCTCTGTCAATTGCGATGGCTTTCAGGTATTTAATTTCAGATTTCAATAAAATAGGATTTGAACAAATATTAAGGGCACGGTTTACAAAAGTATAGAAAGCAGCCATTTTTTGGTTAGGTGGGTGACATGAACGCGCATGGGGAGGAAGGGAGACTGCAAAATTTTTACGATAGACAGTGGTTGAAAATCCATTTACAGTGCGAGAGACGAGGGTATCAAGAAATGGAAGGGAGCCATTATTTTCTATTTCATATGTAAACTGGATATTACTGTCAATTGAATTTAAGGTTTCTAAGACATGTTCAATATTGTGATGAGATATGTCGATAAGCGTGAAGGTGTCGTCAACGTAACGGGTCCAAAAAGGAAAAGATATTTTCTTAAAAAGCTTGCTTTCGAAATAGTGCATGTAAATGTCTGCGAGAATTGGGGAGAGAGGGGAACCCATGGCTAAACCTTCAGACTGACGATAGAATTTATTTTGGAAAGAAAAAGTGGTTTGTGATAAACAAATGCGGGTAAGAGAAATTAATTCTTGTATTTCGAAAGAGGTGAAATGAAACTCTTTTAATCTATTTTCGAGACAGCAGAGGGCGCCACTTATTGGAACATTAGTGAAAAGTGATTTTACATCAAAAGAAACCATAGTGAGATTAGTGTGAGGGCAGTTTTGAATATTTTTTGCAAAATTTATGGAATTCTTAACAGTATAACTATTAGCAGCAAGAAGTGGAGCAAAAATTGTAGTGAGAAATTTAGCTAGATTATAGGAAGCAGTACCGATATTAGAGACTATTGGACGAAATGGAATATCGGGTTTGTGAACTTTTGGTAAAGCATAAAATCTGGCACAATTAGCAATAGAAGGGATAAGATGGGATTTAGTCGAGTTCAATAACAAGGGGCAAGATTTTATAGCAGATTTAATTTTATTTAATTCTTGAGGAGAGGGGTCACGGGGCAGAGGAATGTATGGGCCATCATTAATTAGTTCGGTAACACTTTCGATGTATTGTTTTTTATCCAAAATAACAATCTGACCACCTTTATCAGCTTTAGTAATGATGATATTTTCATTAGATTTTAATTCCTTCAAGGCGTTTTTTTCTGCAGGGCTGAGATTTGATTTAAAATTTTTAGAGTTGAAATTGGCATTATTAAGGATTAAATGACGAAGATTTTCTTTCTGTTGGTCAGTCAGTCGAGAATTTTTGAAAGCTTTTTCAACCGGTGCAATTAACTGAGGAAAAGAAGGAGGTTTAGAAATGGCAAAATTTGAATTGAGTTTGAGAACAGAATATTGACTATTCGAAATATCAGTACTAGAAAGATTAACGATTGCATTTTTATTGACAACAGGTAATTCGTTCGAATGAATAGGACTGTGAATTACGAAGCCGGGTGAATTTATCATGTCATTTAATTGAGTGTTTACGAGAACGGTTGTCACAATGAATCCAGGAATTGTGATCAATCAACATAAAATTAGGACATTCAAAAGCTAACTTTAAGTTGAGAAACAATAAATAATAATAAAAATTAAATTTTAAAATAATATTTTCGCCTTCCAATAAACTCACCTTTTCTCAGTTAAAAGATCCTATTGATATGCATAATTCTTGGGGCATTTATAGCATTTCCAGTCAGTGTGGTATATCATATATTGGCCAAACTAAACGCAGTCTTAAATTTCGTCTAAAAGAACATATGAATTACGTCCGCAAACAAGAAACCAATAAATCGGCTATTTCTAAACATTGCTGGGAGGAAAATCATAATTTTAAATTTAATTCAGCTAAAATAATTTGCAGACCTAAATCCATTCATGAACTCGATTTCTTTGAAGCTTTTCATATTTATAAAAATTTTAAAAACCTTGTAAATTGTGATTTCGCTGTTCCCTATTTGTCTGATTGTTGGAAATTTTACATTCAGTCCACATTTCCTTAATTTTTCTACTGTTTACACAGCTACACATTCCTTAATTCCTATTGGCCACACTCCCCACCTCTTCCGTAACCCTATTGGTTGAACTAAATCCGGTCCCTCTCCTATATATACGAGCACTTCTCAAGATTCAGTATTCTCTTTGCACTGATGACGGCACGCTTTAGGCTACGAAACAGCTGTATGCACCTCAATAATTTTTCTTTGGCGTTTCTGACGTAGTAGTTTATTCCTGTTTTAATATATACATACATACATACATATATATATAAATATATATATATATACAGGGTGTCCCATAAGCCTGATGTAGACATTTTAAAAATTCATAACTATTGAATGAATTGATAGAATTGAACGCGGCTTGCTAAAATATCATTCTCGTGAAGGGGGATTTATTTATTTATTTATTTTTTTGGTGAAGAAAAATACATAGTTAAATTTTTTGTCGACGATGGTTAGACAAATAGTTAAATTTTTCGCACGGATGTAAAAGAAAAATATGCAAATGAAAGTCCTATGATTAGAACAGTTTATTTCTTATTTTGCCTCATACTTGTGCATACACGAAGTTTTAATTGCGATGCTGACTTGGTGGATAAAGCGTTACTGGTGAAGATCTTTTCCCTGAGGTAAGTACCGCCGACTGAAGCTGCAATTAGCAGTGTCACAACTCGTTTGCAAACTGTAATTTGTGGTAACGATGGACACATAGAATAGGATGTATATGCCTGTAAACATTTGCATGGGAATAAGTACAGTTTTCCATGAAAATGTGTGACCTGGTCACGCGCAGCGTCCTCTATCGTCAAATAGCTTAATTATTTCTTCTTTACCCCCCCCCCCCCCAAAAAAAAAAAAAAAAAAAAAAAAAAAAACGAGTTCAATTCTATCAATTTATTCAATAGCTATGAATTTTTAAAATGTCTTCAGACTTACGGGACACCTGTATATAAAACACCTGTATACAATACTTTAAGATATATATTTATAGCTACTCTTATCAGTAAAGATAGTGTACTACACTTGCAATGAATAAAAAGTGGAAAAAAAAGTTCTATTTCCGTAATGAATATGGTAAAAATTAATAATTTCTGTTCTTTCTTTTTCTTTGTATATCTTCACTAAAGTTTGTTCACTTTTACAATTATTTTTCTAAAGTATACTATATTTATATAATTTTTTAATTTATGTTTTATTGAGAAATTTACCACTTTAAACTGCATAGAAATTCTTACTTGGAAAAAAAAAAATGCAAAAGGAAACAAGCTTATTATATACAATTTTATTTATATTATTAAATAAATAATTTTTTTTTCTAAAACATGTAACTTTTTAAGCGACAAAATTTTATAGAGAAATTTATCATTTAAAACAGTATAAAAAAAATCTGGTGTGAAACAACCACATGACTTCCATTACCCACGATTACACGTATTATATGCTTTTTTTTTTTTTTTTTTGTGAGAGATCGACAAATAGCTTAATTAGTATTTTTTCTTTACAACAATAAAAAAAAAAAAAATTAAAATGTCTACAGACTTATGGGACACCCTGTATGTAACTGAACAATACTTTAGGATACATATTTATAGTTACTCTTATCAGTAAAGATAGTTTACTACACTTGGAATAAATAAAAAGCGAAAAAAAAAAAGAAGAAGAAGAATTCTATTTCCGTAATGAATATGGGAAAAATTAATAATTTCAGTTCTTTCTTTTTCTTTTCTTTCTTTCTTTCTTTATATATATATATATATATATATCTTCACTAAAGTTTGTTTACTTTTACAATTACACGCATTTTTTTTTTTTTTTTTTTTTTTTGGGGGGGGGGGGGGCGGGGGAGATAATATGATTAGAAGACATAAAATTGACCTAACGGATTACAGAAATCTAAATTTTTTCTGGTATGAGAAATTTAATACAACGAGTAAAGACATATAAAACAAAGTTTACATGACAAGTTAGAAAATAACAGAAAAAATGGTTGAGTTATGTTTTGAAATACCAATTTCCGAGATCTAAAATTAACCTACCTAAGCAGGATGTCTGTTAATTTTCTTGTAATAACCATGCAATAAATGAGAAAGCATATCTAAAATTGTACTTTAACAAAAATATAAATAAAAAATAAAATATACTCTAACGATTTTCAAGAAAATCGTTAGAGCCGTTTTTGAGATACAGGCTTTCACCAAAACTAAACAAACTCAATTGTTGTCCGGAAAACAACAATTACATATGAAAGGATATCTAAAAATGAGTTATTATGCCGAGTTTGAAAAAAATCCGTGCGGCCGTTTTTAATGGAACGGCACTCGCGAGACCTGAAATTGACCTATTTATACAGGACGCCTATAAATTTTCCTGAACTAACCAACTATACCATTTGGAAGGAAATCTATAAGAGTGTTTATGTAGCAACTTTGAAGAAAATCGTTGGAGCGGTTTTTGAGGTACGGACTTACGGTCCCACATCCGGTTTCCGGTGGCCCACTTCTGGTTATCCAATTTTCACCAAAATTTGTAAACCTCATCTGTATACCAAACCTGTGTCAATTCTGAACTTTCGTCATTTTATGTTTATTAGTTTCGGAGATATGATAGTCAGAAGATTCCGCACATACGTACATACGCACACACACACTGACCAATTGCCGAAAATCACTTTTTTGAACTCAGAGGACCTTAAAACTTGTAAATCAGGTGAAAACTCGATATCGAATTTTCGGACCGAATATAATACTTCCATTACCTTCGGTAGTAGGGTAATGGAAGTGAAAAAAAAACAAAAAAAAAATTAGAAAATATTGCAGAATAATACAAGGCAAAAGATAAAAAAAAAAAAAAAAAACAGAAATTAAAAATTTTGATTTTTCTCGTGTGATATCTTTAAAATATGGGCGTATCGTTTTCATTGATTTAACGTTATTGGGAGAAAACCTACTTTTGACAGACTGAACATTTTTTAATACGCTGAGTCAGAAAACTTACGGAATTGACACATTGAGTAGGTGAAAAATTTGTTGTTGAATTGTCACAAAGCAAGTATATGACGAATAAAGGCTAGGAGTAACTGTCTGTTTTGCGTGAGCAATTGAAACAATATCGCCGAGTTATTTTTTGTGTATGGTTAGACTTTATTCACAAATAGTGATCGATTATTAAAGGATATATTTTTTATGTTAAGTATTATTTATTTGATTATGGACATTGACCTGAAAGATGTATATAAGAAATTTTTGTAAAAATTGAATAGTTTTAAAGCAGCAAAGCCATTGCTTAGAAATTATTCAAGAGAAAAGAAAGGATTGATAGGACTTTTTCTTTTTAATATTAAGATTTTACATTCCTGCTCAAAAGTTTAGCAAGATTTGCCCGCGATCTGTTTTTTTTCCAATATAAAAACTTATCTCTCGATGAAATGTTTTCAAACACTGGGAACGTAAAGAAATAGATCTTCCTCACGTTTTTCAGCGAAGATTAGGTTACGACAACAATTAGGCGCCGCCGGTAACAAATTGAGCAAAATGAGTAGTGTTTGCCATCACCCTGTATCATTAAATAAACGAAACGATATGTAACTGCCGAATATGTTAATATGAAACCGTACAATCTGTGGATGCATTTGTGTAACGATAGCTTGTTAAATAAAAAAAAAAAAAAAAAAAAACATAAGCATTTATATAAAAACTTAAAAAACATGCTTTTTTTTAAAAATAATTTTTTTATTTGTATAATATGCAGAGTTTTAAATGAAAATTATTTTTACTTTTAGATAAATTGAAAAAACATTTTTGAAATAATATGCCGCGATTAGATTACAAATATCGTAAATATCTCATGAAATATGAACATTTTTACGAAAAGTGTTTTCACTGCGCATGTGCGAACGATAGAAAAAGTTTTTTAGATGCTTTTTATTAAAATCGGATTTTGTCATCGTGTCTTCGTGTCGCGCTACAAAATAAGGCGCCTCGACTTTAAAGTAAATGAAAGCGAATTTTTACGTCGCTAGTTGACTCAGTTGGTTAGAGCGTCATCTTGATAACGCGGTGTTCGTGGTTTCGGTTTTCGAAGGCCGGCATGTTACTGTTTTGGAGATAATCAATAGAAAAGATGTCATTTGTTAAAAAAAAAAAAAAAAAAAAAAAAAACTATTTTTGTCTACACAGTATCCTAAGAAATTTTGATTAGTTTTTTGAAGGAGCTCTTTTTCAGTAACTATAAAGCACAAAATAAAAATTTAAGTAAAAAAAAAAAAAAAAAAAAAAAAGAAACACTGGGAGATTTTTATTGTGAAGCCCTAAAAAGCATGAAATAAAATTTTATACTTGCAGAGACAAGCTATAAAAGTTTGAACAATAAAAATTTTTTAAAGAGAAATATATGTAGATATTTCATTTTTACAAGAGATGAACATTTTTAAATATTCAAAATATTTTAAAAAGCTTTCAAGAATAATATTTTATTATTATTATTAGTTAGATTTTTAAGATATATTTAAGATATTTCTATTGTGATTGCGGCATATTATTTCAAAAATGTTTTTTCAATTTATCTTCAAGTAAAAATAATTTTCGCTTAAAACTCTGCATATTATAAATAAAAAACAAGCTGATTGCTTTTGAAGTTTTAAAATAAATGCTTATATCTTCTTCATTTAACATGCTACCTTTACACGAATGCATCCACAAATTATACTAAGTCTATATTACCATATCCTATAGTTACAGCTAATTTCGTTCATTTAATGATGCCGGGTGATCCGAAACATTATCGGTTTTGTTACCGGCCCATTAAATGTTGTCTTAACCCTTTCAGGGGCACTAAGTAAAAATGATTGAATTTCCTTTTAAATATATATATATATCATAGAGTAAATATCCCCTACAAGTCATATTTGATGAAGAAAAAAATTCAGCATGTGGGGATTTTTTTGTGGGTGGTGGCTAGGTGTTCTAGCCACTGTGTCTATCCACCTAAAAGATGCTCCTAAAAATCAAACTAAAATTAATGATCTAAGATAATATGTAAATCTGTTGTATTTAAAAGGTGCATTACAGTATATTTACACTACCAAATACTTTTGAATAAAAAATTATTTTTCATAAAAATATATAAAAGAAACTTCAAAAAATTTTCCCGCAACTTGTCCATTTAAAAAAGTCACAGGCACATCCTTCTTAAAGTTACTGTAGTTCTGCCATCTCTATTTCAATTTTAGAAGTACACATTAACTTTTCATAAAAGTGGATAAAAAAAGTAGCCACTGCACACTTAGAAAAAAATTTCTAAAGTAGGTGGATAGACCCTCTAGCCACCGCCCCTGAAAGGGTTAAACAAATCTTTACTGAAAAACATAAGGAAGACTAAGATCTTTAAGTACCCTATGTTTCAAAATATTTCATTGAGAGAGAAGTTTTTAAACTGAAAAAAAAAAAAAAAAAAAAAAAAAAAAAAAACCCTAATTGTTTGCAAATTTTGCTAAACTTTTGAGCTGGTGTGTATTTATTACAAATTCATCCTGCAAGGACAAAATGTAAATGAAATTTTCTTGGATATTCTTTGTTGTTCTTTGTTAAAACAACATAAAAATACATATTTTAGAAAAAAAAAAAATTAAAATTTTATTAGAGAATAGTAAAAACTATAATAATGGGCAAGAAATGATGGATTTTCTTGTAATAAATGTTTCTGCACATTGGTCACAATTATTTAAAAATTAATAACATAAGAATATTTTCAATGTTCTTAAATATCCATATTCTCATACTCCATTAGTAATTTTTGCATGGCTTCAAGGTTAAAAAAGTCAAACAGAAAAATAATTCTGCGGTCATTTTAAAATGCAAACACTTACTTGCATTTTTAGATCGGGGACTCTAGGAAAGCTTTAAAAATTGTATGAATTTGATGAAAATGTATTAATCCAGGAAAAAATAAAGTCGCTTTAAGTTAAATATGTTTAACTGCCATTAGTGTTTGACTGACGACAAAAAACTTGTAAAGTTTTAGGGGGGGGGGGGGGGGAGAAGAAAAAGAAGAGAGAATCATTAAAATAAAACGAGGCATCATCAGCAGATGTTAAAATGAGGCCCTTAATCAGCCATTCTATTAGTTAAAGAAAATCTTGATTGATAACTTGCAAAATAACCTGTATATTTATAAAATATTGTTAAATGGATGAGGCTGGAGCTGAAGGAAAATTAGTTTTTAACAGACTGAAATGTTTAAGTAACTATCTACAATATGTTCTTCAATATGCATTGCACAAATTGCAAACTATTATTAAAATAAAATTGAATTTTTTAAAAAAATATATTGAATTTCATTAATAATTATTATTTTTAAATTTTTCAATTTTTGTTTCTTTTTTTTATTTCAGGTATCAATAAAATGCTATTGTCTTTTATGCGATCACAAGCATCAGTGTTATCGAGAAAAGAAATTCTGTTTTGATCATTGCTTTTTATAACTGCTGCTTCCCCAAAAAAAATTGTAAAAAGACATTACTGCAAAATGAATCGAGAACGAAGAAATAGGCAAGAATCGCTTCAAAGATCTGAAGCGATGGGTTGTCTTATCAACCAAATAATGTTCTTTATGCTGTGCGACAGGTGGTTTTGTCCAGAAGAAAAATTGACTGGTTTATATGCACTTCTTTTCTACAATGTTATCTGCTACTTGCTCATGTACACCCAAAGACTAGTATACTTATCAGATATTACACCCATCGTGTATTTGTCTGAGCATTCCAACGTACGTCATCTAGCTATGACTGCCACAAAAGTCATGCTGGAATTCACGAGAGCTGTCACATTTGTGGTAACTGGGGTTTTCATGTTACTCGTATTTGGTCTGGAACAAGGTTTGGAGCATTTTAACCCAACATGGTACTACATTGGCATCACAGCTCTATATTTCACACTTACGGAAAGAAGTTGCCAAGAGAAGATACCATCATTGCTGACCTACTTAAACTGCGACTACTTTGAAAGTATGGAAAACCTGTGGACTCCAGTTCTGGTGAGATTATGCTCTTCCCTAGCTTCAGGATTGATGATTCTACTGGTATTCATTTGCTCTCACGAAAATTTAATGCTTCTGTCTGCAGCAAGTTTTATTAATGTGTACATGACAGTTAGAGACTTAGATCAGCATTGGCAAGCACTCATGAAAGAAAAATTGAGCATAGAAAAATACCGTTACGCTACCCCGCAGGAAATAAAAGAAAACGACGATGTGTGTGCGATTTGTCTCCAGTCAATGTCAATTGCCCGAGTGACCCCTTGCCATCACATGTTTCACGGTGATTGTTTGCGAAGGTGTCTGAAAGAAAGACCTACATGTCCAATGTGCAAATATGACTTGGAATGATAATCAGCTGTCTTGCACAACTAAATGAAGCAAAATAGTTATTCACATTTTATATTTATGTAAAAAGAAAAAAAAGTTAGAGGCTTTATTGGATGCTAGTAATTCTTTTTTTAACATAGTCGTTTTATATGTAGGCTTTCTAACAAGCATAAAAAAAACCAGTTGATCTGGTGGTTATTTTTTGATATCTCTATTTATATCATCTGTAAAAATGCATTTATGACTTGTTTTTCATAAAAATGTTTATAGGAAACCATAGAAAAATAATATTTAAAATATCTAATTCAAATGTAAGACACAAAAACTTTTTATACTGCACTATTAAAAAATTAAACGTTTCATTGAACAACTGGTACAAATCGGCAAAATTAGCAGCAACCAATGTTTTGATTCTAAGTTTCACCATTTTAGTGGTGCTTACTGCTGAAATTATACTACTGAAATGGTAAAACAGACACCGAATTTCTAAAAATTTGCAGCTAATTTTGAACCATTTTTGCGAAAAGTAACAGTTTATTTTCAACAGTATAGTCACTGTAAAAAAAGTATGATTTTTTTGAAAGCTGCTTGAGTTCTAAATTAATTAGATTTTACCTTAAACTATGACAATTTCTTGTATTTTAAACGTTTTTTTTTCTTTTTCTTTAAACATGTCAGAAGCTGTGTAATGTAACCGGAACCCCACATAAAAAAAAAAAAAAAAAGAAAATATACAAAAAGAAAAGAAAATACATTTAAAAAAAAAAAAAAAAAAAAAAAAATCAATATTAGTCATGACTTCAATTCTAAAATTAGAAAAAAAGTTATTTGTTTCACTTTTTCTTATTAATAGTATTCTATGTCCCCAGTAGGCATTAGTTTTACTTATTGACTCTACAGATTTATTTTTTATACAACTCTTTATTTTCATTACATATTACATATGCAATACACTTTAAATATCTTATCAGACTTCATTTGTCTTGAACATAAAAGTTCACTGTTTTTTCTTAAAGTTTATTAGAACATGCGAATTAAAGTTTATTTGGTAAATATAATAACATTTACAAATACAACTGTGAAAAGTGGAGAGACATGCAAAAACTATTAAATTTTTATTAACAAAAGTACTTTGTATTTTTGTATCTTATTTTTGTATTTATTAATAAATAGCATAGTAGTATTCATTATTAGCAAAAGATATTACTATTTAGGACAAAATTCCAACCATTTATACAACAAATTTTTGATAGATTGACCTAAATCATTTTTACAAGAGCGAAATTCTGGTGAAGCAGGGAGGAAAAAGTCCTGCTTTTTCTGCCGCCAGTATTTCTGTACAGAAATTTTTATCATGTATTTACAGTTACTTTTGTAATTTTAAAGGTTAAAATTTCCAGTAGTAAAATACAGGTAGAAGGGGAAAAAAAAAAAAGGGAACTCTTATCTCTGGCGAAGGTTCTACCTACCTTGGTCACTTTTCATTTTTGTAAAAACGAATATGGCCAATCCATCAAATGTATGCAATAGAGAAAATAAATGTTAGTTTCTATTAATAATAATTCTTTTCCTGAAAATTCTTAAATTGAGCAATTCCCTAATAATTTGTATACTACACACAAATATCAAATATACGATTTAAAATACACGCCAATAATAAGAACTTTCCATAGATGGAAACGATAATTTTTTTTTCTTTTATCATTTAGGACTAAAATTATCATTAAAATCAGGAGAATACTTTTTTATTTATAATTTTTGAAAATTCCCTGAAATGTTGTAAGAGTTGCAAAAATAATTAACTTGGCCAAGCAGCTTTCTGTTTACTAGCTTTTGTTTGCTAGCTTTTTGTAATAACTATTAGATGCAGACAATTTTGATCGTCCTAAATTTTAATAATAATGCACAAATAATAAAAATTAAATGGAATGAAATAACAGCAGTAGAAATATCATCAGCAGGTGCATTAAGCTAACCTTGTTGCGATAACATAAATACATAAACACTATTCATAGTTTAAAATAATATAATTGTATATAATTTACATGCCACTTTAAAAACTTATTTGTCTTTCATTAGAGTGCAAGACATCTGATCATAATATTATTTATCAGTTAAATTGCAATGTATATTTTGTTAATTGTTTCATTTATTTATTTATGTTAACAGGTACGTCAAAGGTACTCTAGTCATTAAAATGTGTAATTGTTTTTTTTTTTTTTCTATGTAAAATAAGGTGTATTTTTGAAAGAAACATCACTATAATGATCTCATAAAATTGCAGCTTCAGTTAAAAAGTTGCTTGTAGAATGTAGTTTTTTTCAATAAATTTATTACGTTTGTATCGAAAAATTGTTTTCATTATTTAAAGCTACATTTCGGCAGAAACCATTAGTTCAAATTGTGTTTCCGTTTTCCGCTAGTATTGGATGAAAATGCAAGTTACTAGGAGGAAATGCATGTTTATGAAATATCTCGTGAAATGGCTATAAAAATTCGAAGAAAAATAATCAGGCGTATGGCATTCGCACATTTTCCTATCCTTCATTTGCATACTATAAAGAGAGATTGCGAATTAAGATAAAAGTATGTAAACCTACTTTGGAAACAATTCAAATTTGGTTTAGGAACAGTTTTATTCGACACAATTCTTTGAGAGGAGTGGGGACTAACTGCCACTCCAACCTCCCGTTTGAATATGACACCTAAATTTATAAAGAATTCAAGGTTGTTACTAAATTTAAAAGTTTATACCAGATTATACAGACAACTTTCCCCTGATTAAAACTTATCAATCTTCATCGAACTTTTCAAATAGCAACCTCCTATGAACTTCAAAATACCACATTTCAATGCACTGAATTGCTGGATTCATAGAATGCTTTGAAGATCCGATTCACTGAACGTTCTTATCATACTTTGAAGTTTGAAACTGAGGTACAGTCGGTAACAAAAGTATCCGAACACTAGCCAAAATTCCTATGTAAAAATGCAAGAATTCCTATATAATCATGTTCTTAGTCAGTCTAAGAACATGATTCGACAAGGATTTATTTAACAAAACAGTATTAACTCTACTTTTTTTGCATAGGTATTTTTGCTAGTGTTCGGATACTTTTATTACCGACTGTATGTAACATTTTATGGTGACACATTCCTGCACATTTCTAATATATATATATATATATTTTTTTTTTTCAAAAATACCTGTTTGTACATTAAATTAGGCGATGATAGTAATAATCAACCTACTTAAACCTAAATTTGACTTTAGGCCTAAGTAGCACGCTACATATAAGCAAATTGCATAATCAGATACTTACCATAATTAAAGTGAGTTTCCTTTTTTTTTTTTTTTTTTTTTTTTTTTTTTTTTTTTGTTGAATGTTTTATAAAGAGTAAGGATATATATATATATATATTTAGGTTTTCTAAAGCATTTTTGTTTTTAAAGAATTCATGATTTGAAAATGTTTCAGGAGAATTACCAAATAATCACCTTACATAATTACAATTCAATTGAAATCTCTAAATTAAAGATAGTATATTTTTAACAAAATTTGGAAAATTTCCCCCCTTTCTGTTTCAATAATATTAGCAATTGACTGAATATTGAAACGGGAATTATTGGCGTATGCAGCTGTAAGATATGTTGTAGCTTAAACTGCCAAGCCTCCAATCAAAATTAATATTGCATGGTATATGTCTTTTGTTTTGACATATCTTTATATTTTTAAGTCAACCTAATTATTACAAACATGAAATATCATCTACTATTAAACTGAAATAAATTTCAGCACAGCTTGACATCATAAGGAGGATTTTTCCCCCTCAAACTCGCATTTAACCATACTTTTCGAACGATCTCACTTTCTGTCCTCTATTCCTATAATTAATATGTTAAAAACTTACCCCAAGTTATATATTTGCGTATTGATAAATGATTATTTCTCTAATTTCATGTGCAGATTGAAATAATTTTATTTCAATCCATTGTAAAAGATGGATGAAAAAATGAGTTTTCAAGTAAAAATGAAAATTAACACGTTGTGGGTCCATCAAAAGTAAAACGAAAATTTGCAAAAAGGTCCAATTACGTAAACTGCAAAACAATTTAAGTGTAAAAGAACGACCATATTTTTGAAAATATGCTACCGATAATTGTCAAAATAAAAATTAGGAGTAATATTTTTGATTTTTTTGTTTAATCTAGTTTTTGATAATAAAAGCAAGTTCCTTGTTTTCTTTTGCTACTATATGGGAAAAAATTAAAAACTCATCAACTGCTACTATTATTATGGGACAGAGAGAGTATTTTTTTTTCGCTAATTTGTTTATTTTAAGAAAATCTAATAACTAACCCTACAAACACATCTTTCCAGAACATAGGACATGTTGAGGATGAAATAGACATCTTTAGGATGTAATGTGGATGAAAGGGAAAAGAGATTTCATCAAAGGGTCTCTTAATAGGCAAGACGCATTAATCCTGGACGATAGGTCTAATGCCCCAGCCCTAGACACCCACTCCACGATGAGTTTTTCTAGTCAATTTTGTCCTTTTATCACTTCCGGTGTTAGCCTTTTTTTTTTTTTTTTTTTTTTTTTAAACACACTTGACATTGAGTTTTTTTCCCCCGTCCCATGCTATTTCTATGGGTTTTTAGATCCCCCCTTCCCCTCTTTTTCTACATTCTAAAGTGCGGTGGTTTCCGCCCGCATTGGCTCCATTCTTTTGGGATTCTTGCATGTTCGCGATCGTTGACTGCCATGGGGTTAGTAAGGATCTCCAGAGCTTCTCTTTTGAGGGCGTAACTGTGATTATTGTAGTGGGCGATTTTATTAGTATGTATGCTGTTAATATTAATTGGGTTATTGAGGTGAGCGGATGCAAGCGCGGTAGATTGACGGTTGTGATTTAAGTCGGATTTATGTTCTTTTTCGCGGTTTAATATTTTACGTTTAGTGACACCGATATAGCAAGCACTGGAGTTATTAGTGTAGTTGAAATCTATTTTATAAATACCGGAAGTGGATCTATTGTCAATTTTGTCTTTATAGTTTCTAATATGTTGAAAAATATTTCGGTTAGGCTTAATTGGAATGTTTATATTGTGTTTTTTAGCTTCATTTTTTATTTTTATACTAGCTCCGTTGCAGAAAGGGATAGGGGTAGTGAATTTTGGTTTTTCTTTTTGGGCGTTAGTAATTTTATTGAGGGTTTTAATGCGTTTTTTTATATAGTTTATTGATAAGGTTTTTTGGGTAGTTTGCTTTATAGGCGATGTCTTTAATATATTTAAGTTCTTCGTTGAGGAGGGTTTTATTGGAGCAGATAAGGATCGCGCGATTTATATAAGATCTTATAGCGGCATATTTATAGGGAAGGGGGGTATGGCAGTGTTTATTGATGATTTCGGTGTTGGCGGTTGGTTTCCTGTAAACAGTAGTATCGATTGTATTGTCTGGATTTTTCGTTATTTTAATATCTAGATAGTTCAATGTGTTGTTAATTTCGTTTTCCATCGTGAATTTTATGTTTTTATCGAGGTTATTGAGATCGTTTAGAATTTTATTAGTGTCGGAATTTTTCGGGAAAACGGTAAAAACGTCGTCAACGTAACGAGTCCAGATTTTAGATTTATTAATAATATTTATGGCGGAGTTTTCGATAAGTCTCATTTTTAGTTCTGCGAGGATCCCTGAGATGGGCGACCCCATGGGGACGCCTTGTTTTTGTCTGTAGATGTTATGATTAAATTGGAAGTATGATTCGTTTAGGAGCAAATTACTGGTTCGGATTAGGGTTTCGCTAATTTTATTATCGCCGTATGTTTCCACAATTTTTTCATTAACAATATTTGCAATTTCGGTAGTGTCTATGGAGGGATAAAGTTCTTTAACGTCGAAGCTTAACATTAGATCATCAGAGTTTATATTGCTATTGCGAAGTTTTTGCATGAATAGCTCGTTGGAGTTTATAGAAAGATCGGAGGGGGGGAGAAGAGTTTGATAAATATTTTTCATGTATCGTTCTAAAAAATATGTAGGGCCTTCTGATTTGTTAACTATGGGACGTAAAGATGGGGGATTTTTGTGGTCTTTATACTTAGCGAATATGCGAGGGATAATAGGGGCGAAGTTGTTATTAGATGGTGGAATATTGTGGGGCCAGTGTCCAGTTTTTAGTAGATCTTTAATTTTACTGTTTAGTTTATTTAATGGGGAGGTTTTAAGTTTTTCAGCGTTTAATTTGTTTATCGTATCTAGCATAAGTTCGTTGTAGTTAGCGCGATTTAATATGGTGATAAGGTTCGTTTTATCAGACTTTAAGATAGTAATATCCCGATTATTTTTCAAGTTTTCTAGACATTTTATGTCGGCGGTATTGGTGTATTTATTGTTAGGTTCAGATATGGATTTTATAGCTACATTCCGTATATTTTGTTGTTTTTCAGGGGGAATCCTTTCGATAGCAGTTTCGATATGAGCGATGGTGTCTTTTATATTATTTGCTTCATTAAGAATATATTTGGAGCCCAGTTTTAGGAGTGCATCTTCATGGGTATTGGGTTGGTAATTAGAAAGGTTAAGGTAGGGGTAAGGGGTGGGGGTGGAATGGTTTAGGATTTTAGTTTTTTTATTTTTCAACCAGTGTTGAAGTTTTTTGTTATGCCTTTTTTGTTACAGTTTTTATACTTTTAATAGTCTAATGCATATCACAAAGTTTGTTTACTTTCAGAAATTTCCACTTCTTTTATTAAATTTATTAGAAATTTTCATCATTATTTCAGAAACCTTATTTTGACTAATTTTTAAAATGCTAATTATATATACATGGTGACAAGAAATAACTTGGACGGAATTTCAAACCAAATATCTGTAACTACCACTATCACAAACTCATTTTGGAAGATGTCTTACTTTGGTCGCGAAAGGTCTTTGGAAACAAAAGGTGGACTTTCCAACAGGATTCCGCTCCTGCACACAGAGCTAAAGGCACTCAAGATTGGTGCAAGACAAATTTTCCTGACTTCATTGGAGCTCAATAATGTCCACCGTATTCCCCAGATTTGAAACCAATAAATTATTCTGTTTGGTCTATCTTGGAGACAAGGGTGTGTGCTAAACCTCATAAAATTTTGGCATCCCTAAAGGAATTCTTATGCAAGGAATAGGATAAAATATCAGTAAGTGAGTTGCGGCCCATAGCCGAAAATTTTGTGACACGTTTAAAGCTCTGTATTAAGGTTAAAGGCAGTCACTTTGAAAATTTGTAAATATAATAGACAAAATAATGTATTCATATTTATTGAAGTTTGGTCGTAATATTTTCATTAGCATTAAAGTTATAATGTATCATGTGTGTCCAAGTTATTTCTTGTCACCCTGTATATATCCATTATTAATTTTTTATATTATATCTGACGACACAAAGTCCCAGATTAAAAGTAGTACAAGAAAAAAAAAAAAAAAAAAAATTCAGATGGAGAGACTAATTTAAATCTCAATCATTCTTACACATTGTCAGAAAGTAGTAAAAAATATTTAAATAAATATTCAATTGAAGCAATTTTCAATTATAATCCTTAAAGTATATGACTATTTTTGTGTGGGATTGTACTATATTCTAATTTTTTTTTTTTTTTTTTTTTTTTTTTTTTTTTTTGTGCGTATGAGTGCTAAATGTCAATTCCATTATGATTTGAGCAAAATAAAGTTATTAAAATATGGTTTATAGACATTCTTCACATAGAACGCACTGCTTTATAATTTTTTTGGGTGCTTCCATCTTTGGGTGCTTCTTAAATCCTACTTGAAAATATTTATTCGAGGCTAGATTAACAATGAATCTTTTAAAGGAGAACATTTTTTTACTCCGCCTTCCCTCCCCCCTCACTATATCTATCTACATAATTATCACATTATATCTTTTAACAAGAATTTGTGGGTGCTGCATCTCTCGCACTAACGCACGGAATAAAATGAATCTTTATAATTGGTAGGATCTTGACATAAATTGAGGCCGAGTTTGGTTTTGAAATATATCGTCTTGCAGATGGTGCCACTGTGCTGCAACTTCGCACAATTAGGGGGAAAATATAGCTTAGCTTCTACAGTGTATAAAACTCAGGCCTCGCAGTATACCTAAAATTTTACAGCCCACCAGCGGCCGAGCGGTTCTGCGCTCAAAGCTGGTAGACATGAGGTGCCGGGTTCGATCCCAGTTCGTACTCGTCGGCCTAGCCGCTCGGATTTTTCCGTGGTTTTCTCCGAAACGTGCGTAAATATGGACTAGGACCCTTAGAAATACCCCCACGGAGGGCACTCTTCCTCAGGCCTAGGACTCTAGAGCAGTCAGTCGGCCTTAATCCCCACAACCAACCTAAAATTTTACTCGCATTTTATTATACTCTCACCCCTGTCGTCAATAAAAATTTTTCTTGAATGTCTTAATGCTAAAACATGCGTAAACATTATATAAAGAGATATTGATTTAATGGAGTGGTGACAATACAATATAATGAATTTAAAATTTTAGGAAAGCTGTCAGGCCTGAAAACTTTATACGCGGAAGAGCTATTTAAAAAAAAATACACCGATTTAATTTAGGTGAATACCAGCCAACAAATAGAGTAGTTATGCTTCAAATTTCTGTATTTTCTGAAAGGTACATCACAAAATTTATACAAAACTTCATACGAAAGAGGGATTTTACGAAAACTATGCTGATCAATATGGGTGCATACCTACCGATAGATGACGCTGATCAACTGCACTTTTCATTAAATATTTGGGAACTATATCTGAACTTCTGTGGCATGAAATCGTATCAAATTTCATATATGAGATGCTTATGCTGAAAAACCATATTGACTGTAGTTTAGCGCACATCATTCGGCAGATTATTTCCTAATGATATGTAGCCTCTTGCACGATTTTTTAACTAATGCTTTTCATGTCACATCTAATGAACGCAATCACACGAAATTTAATACGAGGGTTGCTATTTATATTTCTGGCCTTGGCAACAGTAAGTGTTGCTAGGCGACCGCAGACGATTTTAATCGAAAGTTTGATATTTTTAAACGTAAATTCAGCAGACGATTTACCATTATAGCTTTATTTGTGTTGTTGACAGTAAATTGAAAAGTTCTTCTCTTTCAAAAAATGGAATTGAATCGTGAAAATTTTCGTGCGATTATTTTTCATAAATTTCGACGTGGATTGTCAAGACAAGAGTGCTTCGATGAACTTAATTCTTTATACAGCGATAAAGCGCCATCCTACAGCACTGTAAAAAATTGGTATAACGAATTTAATCGTGGTCGATGTTCGATCCAGGACGAATCCCGTGCAGGTCGTTCAAAATCCGTTGTTGTGCCAGAAAAGATCGATGCTGTGCGTGAACTGATAAAGCAAGATCGTCATGTGACATACCGTGAGATTGAGGCGTCTTTGGACATTAGTATGACTAGCATCAATAAAATATTGCATGGACATTTGAGCGTAAAAAAAATTTGTTCGCGTTGGATCCCGCATAATCTGACAAACGCTCAAAAAAAGGCTCGTGTCGATTGGTGCAAGGAAATGTTGGAAAAATACGTTCAAGGTACATCAAAGGCTGTGTATAACATCTACACAGGTGACGAATCATGGATCTATGCATATGAGCCGGAAACAAAACAGCAATCAACTGTATGGGTCTTCCAAGGCGAGGCAAAACCAACAAAAGTTGTTCGAGGAAGAAGCACATCGAAACAAATGATTGCCTGTTTCTTCGGCATTAACGGTCATGTGGCAACAGTGGCGTTAGAGCAACGCAGGACGGTCAATTCTGAATGGTACACGACCATTTGTTTGCCAGAAGTCATCGGAGAAATTCGGAAAAAGCAGAACAGACGAATCATTCTTCATCATGACAATGCGAGCTCTCACACATCGACTCAAACAAATGCATTTCTGACTGAGCGAAAGATCGAACTGATGGGTCATCCGCCGTACAGCCCTGATTTGGCACCCAATGACTTCTTCTTATTCCCACACATCAAAAATAAATTACGTGGACAACGATTTTCGACCCCCGAAGAAGCGGTTGATGTATTCAAAACGCATGTTTTGGAGTTACCCCAATCGGACTGGAAAAAGTGCTTTGAAAATTGGTTCAAACGCATGCAAAAAGTGTATTGATCATCATGGAGAATATTTTGAAAAACAATAAAACCAATTTCGATCCTACATATTTGTTTTTTCATTATTAGGCCAGAAATATAAATAGCAACCCTCGTATATAAGGGAAACCACAGTTTGTTGGCACATATTTTGATTTTCGATTTTTAGTGTACGACAGAATTATTTCTTGTTTGCTTCGTTATCTTTCGCGGTGCGTCACCTTAAAAATGTCAGGATGTCCATCTACATCCAATTTTAGCAATTTATTCCTTTACTTATCTTTAAATAATTTGTCCAATTTGTGAAAATTTTCAAATATTTCAAATTTGACCGTTAACTATGAATTGACAACTATCAGAAAGAACAGGTTGCTAAAGTTGTTGCCATTTTGTGGTTGGATCACCTTTAATTTCGTTTACTTAATTTTTAATTGAATTCTTGAATCCATTTGCAAATATCTGTAAATAGTCTTTATGTTAAAATTGTTAGGAAAATTCAGAAAAGCATGCAGTTCTGTACTCAGGTGGGTCCAAAGGTGCCTTTTTCAAGATAGTGCTGTTTCAGACAGACCGGGGGGGGGGAGGGGTTGAGTCGGGACTGTGTTTGATCCAATTATGTAAGAAAAGAAAAAAAAAGTATAATTCTTTTTTTTTTTTTTGGACAGAGCGGGACTTCTGGAATTTCCAAGTAACTTACAGATGCTAGTTTTAGTCCACCACCCCCTTCATTCCTCCGCCTTTCCCCAGGATGTCTTTTTTTTTTTTTTTGTCTGCATCATGCCGAGTTCTTTTAAAGCTCCTTCAATTCAACAAGACCGAATTTACTAGACCATGTAACATCTCACCATGCTTTCTACAACTTCAGGTGAAGGTAAGCGGTGGCCCAGATCACCGTAGGCACTCCAGAACTTCACGTAATTATGAATCAAGTGGGACGTCCACTAACATCCAAGCTTATATATAACCCTTTAATCCCCTCCCAATAATCTTTCTCAAAGACACATTACAAAGGCTTTGAGAATCTAACATCAACTGTTAACTTGTATATTAAAAAAATACTTGAAGGAACATCTTGGTGAAGGGTCTTCTTCGAAACTCTTAAAAATAATCTGAAAAGTAATTGAGTTTAAATAATTTACTCAGAGTTTAGACTTAAAAAAAGTTGAAGTAAACCACTCGTTTGGTAATTTGCTAAAACATCTATTGGGTTTAGAAAAATCTATACATTGTTTGGACTTTGACAATTTACCAACAGAGTTGCTAAATATCATGAAAATATTTTTGATTAAAAAATTTTATAAGCTCATTTTTTTTTCTCTTTATTAATGCTCCTTGGATCATATCAGGATTTTTGGAAGTATTCAAAAATGTCTTGTTGTATTAAATTCTATTTCTATTTTTTTTTTTTTTTTTTGCAACACTTAGAGGAATTCTGATAAAGGCATAAGAGAACTTAAGTCTATGGCTATAAAATCATGCAAGACACACCAATTAAATACCTTTTTAAGGGACCTTTTTTCTTAAGAACTTGTAACTATGCCAACTAACCTCTCACACAAGGTTAATTGGTATACCCTTAGGAGTAAGTTGGCATAACATGATAGGAATAGTTAGGCAGAATACAGCGGATTTCAAGAAAAAACATTTTATCAAAATTTTAATAATATTTGACCAAAAATTTCTGCTTAAAGTATGAACAAGTAATGAATTCATTAAGTAAAAAAAAAAACTGCTTAGTGTTAGAGCTACCTACAGTTATTCAATTAGAATTAACTCAATGCTTCTAATCAACCACGAATATACGAGTTCCGAGCTTCTTTATTTGAACAGGTGTGTTCGATTTTCGCACAATTTTACTTTCGTCATATAAAATTGAATCATTCTCGTCTGGTCAGCTCCTATTTCTCTGTTTTGACTATGATGGACATGTGAATCTCACTGCGAACGGTTTCACAAATTTTCCTAAGATGCTGACGGGATTGGTATACTACTAAAACAAAGTTATTTATTTTCTATTCATAGTGATCAGTAGGCAGTTGATTTTATGGAGGATTCGCTTTAGGTCTTGTTTTATCTGACCTTTTGGCATATTTTTAAGGTTCTCCAGGTTTCGTAGTAACGAATGAAAACCTTCAACAGCGTCTTGGCAGGAGGATGAAGATGTCTTAGAAGTTCTTCAGCCTTTAAATTACTATTATTAAATTAAGTACATACATGCATATACACAGTTACTCTTTCGAAAACCGCTATAATCAGCGACTCAATTTTATCTATAGATTCACTAACTCAAAAAAAAAAAAAAAAAATTAAGATGAAAATAATTATTCACTAGTCAGAAAAATCATAAGACAGATTATTTCCTTCATGACGCATTCAAGCAGACTGAATTTACGGTGGATGATGTACCTGCATATACACTTAAATGCTTCTACTATCTCCACCATAGAAATTTCCAACCACTTAATATATGAGAGAGAGACATAAAATTAAATTTTGTGTTGACCACAACATACTACTTTTCAATTAGAGTTATCAAATAGATTTTATTTTTGCTTAATATTGATAACTTTGCATAGGTACTTGATTGTGTATCTGTCAATCCTGATCAAATTAACAATGATTGAAAATTAATTTTAAAGATTAGTATGTTGTGGAAATACGAATTTTTTTCTACATCATTCTTATATATTAATTGGTCGAAAAACTACATAAAATCTGAAAAGGGTTGCATAACAGCTCCACCTATTGGCCTATATCCACCCGAATTGAGCCAGCTCACTTTTTCATAATATTTGGTTATATATTCAAAGTTGGTGCATTTATACATTACAGAAGCTAAGATACAGCCTTCCAGAAAATGTGGAAAATTGCAGCGTATTAGGGATTCCTATCGTTTAAAATATCTAATCTTTACAAATTTATATCATGGCTCGACCAAATAATAAGTTTCATCGAATACGGTGCATACCTTCGCTAGATACAGCGCTCACAAAAGGTCGCTAACTCACACCGAGATAGAGCAGACAGAAAATGTCAGTGTGGGAAAATATTCTCAAATCACTTTCTTTAGACCTTAAAAAATCCAGCGAAAACCAAAGTCGGAAAATTCAACAGATCCAACATTATCTTCTAATGTATGCAGAAGAAAATTATTTCAAACTGAATAAACGTATTTAAAAGTTATCTTTACTAAGGGTATTAAACTTTTAACTTTGTACAAAAGATTTAATTTTCTCTTTTATTATTACGCATTTTTCCTTGACATTTATTTTCCTTTTCTCCTAATGATGTAACGTGATGGCCTGAAAGAAAAACATAAACATCTATTTCTGAAACTTCCTGGCAAACAATTATTTGTTTACATAGCCTAGCATAGAATGGATTTTTCTTCTTCAATGTGTTGCGTAATTAATATGTTTAAAGAAATAGTATTTTGAGATTAACTGCTCCAAATACTAGAGATTTTAGTATTATTTTGATTTTATACATTTTAGGACGAGTATCTTGTAGAAAAAAACTGCTGATGTCCAATGCAGAAAATAATCCAAACTTCTGTGATTTACAATGGGATATAAATCGGGTAAAAGTTAGTTTTAAATACTAAAGTACTATTTTAATCCGTGATTTGTTACATATGTTACGTAGTTAATTTTTATTTTTTAACACATTCCAACAAGGTTGAAAAGTGCTAATGACTTCGGTTAGTCTTTCTGTCTGCACTCCAACTCCAATAAACATTCATTGAATTCCTTGAAACTGATATATGTTACTCAAGTTAATTATTGGATGTTCCCTATTGAAAATGCAGTAAATATCACTGCTGGTTTATGTACAGACACAACCGAAAGTATTCCAAAGCACTGCGTTTTACAAGAGCTAAGCAGACTACGCACATTACTAAACTAGTTGGCATAGATGGACTCGGCTCAGTTCCCCATCATATATATGTTCGCATAAATTTCTAGTGCAATACATTATAATCATGTTAAAAGAAATGAATTTGACCAAACGCTTGACAGAGTGTCAGAATGAAATCCCCACCTAATAGGCTATCTACCGTTCACTTCGATATATTTATGTTATTCTAATACATTTATTTCATTTGGGTCAATTTCGTAGTTTTGTTTTCATGCATTTCGTATGCAACAATCCTCAAAATGCATATTTATATGGAAAATTTTCAATTTTGCTATGTTGATAAAATCTTAAGTTAAGAATAAATTACGAAATTTTCCTATTAGAATATTTTTAGTCAATCATGTTCTAACACGTATTATAAATGTTATTTTGAAGTTGTCTGATATATTTATGATCCTCAAAATGGACGTTTATGAACAATTTTGCCCTATTCTTCTTTGTTAAGAAATTCGTAAATTTTCAATAACTTACAAAATTTTTATATTGGAAAATTCATAGTCAATTATATTTATACCAGTATCCTAAATAATATTTCAAAAGTGGTCTGACATCTTTACGAGGAATATATCCCTCAAAATTGACGCTTATGTGAAATTTTGCCCTATTCTGCCATGATAAGAAATTCGTAAATTTCCAATAACTTGCGAAATTTTCAAATTAGCATTTTTATAGTTAATGATGTTCATTCTGGCATCAAAATTGATATTTTAAAACTATTCTGACGTTTTTACAGTAAACATTTTCCATTTAATGCACGTTTAAGTGAAATTTTGCCCTATTCTACCATGCTGAGAAAATCGTAAATTTATAACAACTTACAAAGTTTTTTAATTCGAATGTTGCAAATAAATAGAGTTCTTGCCTGTGTCGAAAGTAATATTTTAAAACTGATCTGACTTCTCTGCGACTGATTGTTCTTGAGATATCGTGTACACAGTCTAACAGACTAACACACTAACAGACATCCTACAGATGAACACCATACAAATTTTGTCATTTTCGGATTCCTCACACCTGAAAATGTGTAAAAAAAAATTCAAAAAACCGAGGTCGTAGATTTTCACGATTACCTAAGTCCCCCCATATACATAGTATGATGGGGAACTAATAGGTGGTGCTGTCGTACTTTTTCCAAAATTTTTAATATAGAGCATTGGACAAATATTCCTACAAATGCACATAATGAAGATTATATTTTTAACCAAACATTGCGAAATTAATATATAAATACGTATATAAAATAGTGAACCAGGATAAAATTTCTGTATGTGCAGGAGGAAGGCTTCTTCTTCTATGGTAAATAAAAAATTTCAATGAGTATTAAAAAAAAAAAAAACTTTGTCAATATTTTTAAACGGACAGTTGAACCACAGACCGGTGATAATTTGAAACAAAATTATCGATTTTTATCATTAAATTGTTTGTTTTGTTGTTTTCGGAGTAAGGTCAATTTTGACTGCAGGGTCATTCCATGTCAAATCATCCAGCTAAAATGCATTTTGACACCCAAGGTTGGCAAATTTTAATGACACTTGGTGAATTTGTTCTGTATATAGATATAAGAACACACAGTAAATGATACCTCTTTCTGTCAATTCGTTTCAGAATTATAGCACCTCAAAGTTTTAGCAAAAATAAGTATAAAACAATGAACCACTCTTTGATCTACTCTGAATACTTCTGCATTTTTTGCTCTAAAAGAATTATTTTTAAAGATAGAGTGTTAATTTTTTTGCATTTAATACAGTATTAAATGCATAACGTAATTACAGAAAGAGATTTAGGTTTAAAAATCAGTAATGTAGTTAAAATTTTCAGAAAAGGTCAAAATTAAAATATTTGTAAAATGTTAACTTGTACTCAAAAACTGTTTTATATCACAAGTCTCTCTCCAAAACCCCACAAACCCATTATACCGTTACAAACTAGATAAAAAGTGAAATATAACGGTACAATAAAATTAGTGGGGTTTTGAGTTTTCACCAACTTACAGTAGATTAAGTTTCTAACTTTTAAAAATACAAACATACCCTTTACACTTGCCCATTGCTAGTCACAAAAGAATGTATATACATATTTTTACACTTTTTAAAGTTAAGTGTTCTCATCATGTAAATAAAAGAATGAAAAATTCTTTACAAATTGTTAAATTCTTTATAAGAAGCATATAAAATATTTTTTTTTTAGTTACTTACATATAAGTAGAAAAGTGTTTTCTTTTTTAATATTTAACAGATTTCAATAGTTTCTCTTGGATGTATTCCACTTTTCATCAATTCCTATTTTAGTTTTAGATCCTATGTTATAGTAACACCCAACTTGTGATGTCACTTCTGGAGTATCAACCGTGCATAAAATGTGCTGATGGGGTACAGGGCACTCAGCCGTTTTGGCCAATAAAATGTTTCAGAAGGACCGTGCGGTGCATGAATTATATTGAATAATGTCCTTCTGTTTTATTTATTTTGTTCATCAATCCAATCCAAAAGTTTCCTTCATAAACACATACTACAACATACAGTACTGTGAAAATTAATTGGGACAAACACATTTCTTAAGAAAATTGTTAATTCCTCAGGGATTTTCTGCCTCAAACCGGTTTCCACTGCATTTTCTTACAATGCGCGACTGCCCTTAACTAATCTAAACCGGTATGACCACATGATCATGACATTTCAAAAAATTTTCCCTTCAGTTGCGCTTCAGTTGCTGTAAGAAGTGGTCGATTGTGTGAATTGTCTGCTTCTGACGTGTACTTAAAAAAAGTATATCACTCCCAGGAAAAGGACTACAGTTGTTACCCTTAGTCAGCATACTTCTATGACTGTGAGGGATATTGCTACAGCAGTTGGAGTTGGAAAATCCAATGTTTCTAGGATTATTAATCTGCAAAAGAATTTTGGAACAGTGTCTCTAAAACGAAGGGTAAATGTGGACGCAAACGAAAGACCACACCTCGAACAGATAAATTTCTTGCAGGAAATAGTAAAATGCATCCTCGCAAAACAAGTACAGATCTTCAGACAGAATTATTAGCTACTGGTGTGAGCGTGGATTCATCAACAATTCGACGAAGGCTTATTGAATCTGAGTGATTTGCAAGAACACCAATCAAAAAAAAATTACTAACACCTGCAATGAAGAGAAAACGTATGAACTGGGCCAGGAAATATCAATACTGGACTGCACAAGACTTAAAGAAGGTTGTATTTAGCGACGAAACTCATTTTATTGAGCAAGGGTTTCGACCAAGATTTGTCAGGCTAAGTGATGGAGAACCCATCAGAGAACAACATCTTATTCAAACAGTTAAGCACCCTCATAAACAGATGTTTTGGAGTTATTTTACTTCTGGAGGACCTGGCAGCTTACTACCAGTTGAAGGGATGATGAACTGTAAAATATACATTTCTATAATAGAAAGAAAAATCGTGCCTATGATGCAAACGTTCCTTGGTGATGTTGGCATCTTTCAACAAGATCTTGCTCCATGCCATTCTTCTAAGCTAACATAGAATTTTTTTCAAGAACAGAAATTAACGGTTTTCGATTGGCCTGGTAATTCTCTTGATGTAAATCCCATCTAAAATTTGTGGAGCATTGTAAAGAGACGTGTGAGTAAAATGAACTGCTCAACAAAGAAAACAATGATTGAGAATGTTATAAAAGTTTGATTTTGTAATGAAGAGATCGAAAATTTAAGTTCAAATTTAGTGAAATCCATGCCAAACCGTGTACAAGATCTCATTCAAGCTAGAGGAGGGCATATTTCGTATTAGATTGTTATACCGTGCATGTAAGTTAATCTATACCAATTAAACAACATTTGTGAAAATTTTTGAGCTTGTCCCAATTAATTTGCACAGTACTGTAATTCTGGGGACTTGGTTCAACATCTTATAGCATTGTTCTTCCTTCACCAGTATAAAAGTTCCACCTGAGAAATATATCAGGATCTAAACTTGTGTGCTTCATTATGATTTCATCTGTTGTTATGGGATTAAAAAAATGATGACTCCTTGTTCCCGTTATTGTTTTTCCTTTCAAAAATCATTTTTCAAGTTCCTTTCGACTGATATTTATTCCTGTTTCATTTAAATAAAAGAAAGATATTTTTGAAATCAAACCACAACAAAACTTATACATTTGGTAGGCATTTGAGATTTGTGTTGATTGGTAAACATTTTGAAGACTTTTCTTCATTACAGATCTTTTTACTGTTCCACCATTTCCATCACAAATACTTTTTCCATCCAAACAATATGTGGCCCTGTTATATAGAACGATATAGAAGAAAGTTTTATGAAGACCATAACATAATTCTTTTTTTTTTTTTTTTTAACAATTTTTAATTAATTTAATCGTTAAAAAAAATGGCAGAGTTATATTTTAGAATAGTGATGATAAAACTGATTTAAAATTCAAAATATTGACAAATTTTGTAATCAGACATCCAGAACACATTGAACGAAGCGTTTTCAGCTGTTTCTTAACAGCAACAACCTCCTACATAATAGTTTTAAGATAATCTCAAAAAGAGCTGAGAAAATTTATTAAACTACAATAAAATAATTTTAATTTATATCTTTATAATATATAAATTTCAACTCATTTATATGGGGACTTCCTTTTTTGAAAAAAAGACCCAAATTTTCAGAACCCATGAGTCCCAGAATTTTGAAAGCCTAGCGGAATCACCCAGGAGAGTAAAAAAGTTTAGAACATTAAATTTCAATTTCAGGGCAGATAAATTCAGTTTATATGTAAAAGTATTAAATCTTTAATTTTAGGCACATTTTAAAGCCTTCAAAATTATTGCTTGGAAAAAAAAAAAAAATCTAATATTCCATTATCTCAAATACCCTGAAATTGGTCATTTAGCTTTTCCTTCAGTGCTGTTTAAAAATTGTCAATGTGACACAAAATGAGAGGAGGGAAAAGATATATATAATATTACAACTTTTCTATTTTTATTAGTATTTTAAAATTGTATAAATTGCTTTGTGCATTTCGGTTATTTGTTCACATGGCATTTTTAACTTTCACAATTTTTTTTTTTTTTTTTCACAAATTATTTACAAAATTCGCAAATGGGGTATCATTTTCAAAACCTGGATTAACCCCTTCTCAGTTCTGACTAAACTAAATACAGAGGGTCAACTGATAATATCTGCCAATGTATATAATATATGAATCAACATATCAAAGCATTGTTGTTATTGTCCTTATTCTTTTCCTTTATCCTTTCTCTCTCCCTACCAATGGTTTGTCTTATTCTAAGCATTTTAGCATATCTTGAAAGACAAAACTTTTAATAATAGATGAGTTAAAAAAAATGATGTTGGTTTTTCTGACTTTAAACAGTTATCTGGAATGATTTTTAAAATTAAATGTACATTATGATAAAAATAACCTAATTATATTCCAAATACTCCAATAAAAATAATTATTGAAAATTATTTTTATTAAAAATTATTTTATGAAACGTATATTTTCTAACAGTATTATTAATCTATATTACCTTCAGTGTTTTTTTTTTTTTTTTTTTTCTAAATACAATTTGTTTGCAATTTTTTCAAGATTATAAAGAAGCACAAAATCTAGTTATCTAATTATGTAAATAGATTTAATTAACTATAATTTAATATGCTTCTAATTTACGGCCTTAAGAATTAAAATTTAGTCTACTGTACAGTTATATAATATTTAAAAGCATAAAATATAAAAGTAACTATATTTTCTTTTATTTTGCTTTTATAATGAAAACATCACTTCAAATTAATAAACTGAAAAAGAAATATATATATATATATATACAGTGTTTATTTTTGTTTCAGTTAGCAATAGCCAAGGCTAGTGTGTGTCTGAATTTAATGTTTTTAAAAGTTAGAAATTTAATCTGCTCTAAGTTGGGAAAAACTCAAAACCCCACAAATTTTATTATACCATTTTTTACCATTTTTTATCTAGTTTTCAAAGGCGTAACTGGTTTATTGAGTTTTGGAGAGAGACTTATGTTATAGAAAAAATTTCAAGTACAGGTCAAACTTACAGAAAAAAAATATTTTTACACTTTAAGATTTTTTAAACTGTATTAATGATTGTTAAATTTAAATATTTTTTTAATATTTTCATTACCCATTTAATACAGAGTAAAAAGCAAAAAAAAAATTGACTCTATCTTTAAAAATAACTGTTTTAGAGCAAAAAATGCAGAATTATGCAGAGTAGCTGAATGGGCAGTTCATTGCTTTGTGCTTATTTTTGCTAAAACTTTGGAGGTGCTATAATTTTGAAACTAATTGTCATAAAGAGAAAACATTTGGTATATGTTCTTATGTCCTTGTACAGAACAAATTCACCAAGTTTCATTAAAATCTGCCAACCTTGGGTGACGACCCCTGGATGATCTGACATGGAATGACCCTGCACCATTTTCCACCTTTCTGATTATGGTGGACATGTGAATCTCATTGTCACCGGTTTCCGTAATTTTTATAAAGATACTGACGGGATTGGCATTTGGCCAGAACAAAGTCTTATTATTTTTTTTTTTCCATGACGCTTCCAAGCAGATTGATTTTTACGTGGATGGTGCAACGATTTACACACTCCTCACTAGTCAGATGACAGTGCTCTACCTCCTCTGGGGTAGGAAATAGAAGCTGAGTGCCAACTTGCCCCAAACGCACACTAACCCCGGTCTCCCCTAATAAGCAATTTCGCAAATTTTATTCGTATACGTAATAGAATAGCCACTTCGACTATGAAGGAAGATCAATCGAATGCTTTAAATATTTCATATTTACAGCATTTGTTAGCATATATCTTAATTATCCATTTACGTAAATCATAAATATTTTTCTATTTCTATTTTTCTACTGAACTGTTTTATGTTGATTTGGTTCTGCACTAGTTCAAATTATAATCCATATTAGTGCACCCTGATAATTATTTGACGCATTTTCTGTTTATAATCAGTTTTAAAAATGCAAATTCGGTTTAAAATATGAATTTAATTATAACCCTAACATCACGCTTGTCCATAATACATTCTGAAGATGCCCATAAGATGTCTTTTCATCCATAGGACATCTTGAGGATGTCATTTGGAGACAATTTGTTGTTAGGGAAAGAATATGTGTATGTTAGAAATGAAAAGAAAGACAAAATACACGATTCAAGAATGTTTATTCTCACATTTTCTTTTCATGCACACATCACAGCTGGAAAGCCAAAAGCGGTTAAAAAGTTTTTTTTTTCTTTATTTTTACATACAAATTCATTCATTCATTTAACAAAGAAATCGAGCTTTAAAATTACTGTCTAATCCATCATCAGTTTTGATCTTTTGAAAACGTTCGAGTTTAAAAATAAATGTAACAAAAACCCATTATATTTCAGATGTATACAATTAAAATTTCATTTCTAAAAGTTCATAACTACGTAAAAAGTTTTAAAATAATAAAAATGAAAGATGGCAGTGAAAGTAACTTTAAAGCCCGTTTTCTTTCGTGCGAAGATGCCAATATCGGACTTTGTTTTACCACCTAGAGGAGCAAGAGAAAAAGATCCAGAATAATTTACAGTGAACTTTTTCTCGCACTCCATTCACACCACAAGGCATCAGTTTGAGATCACATTTTTCAATAAGTAGGATGCCATTCCGGTACTTATATCAACACTAAATCGTAGAAACATCTAAAATTTCATAATTACAAATTTCACCTAGAAGCATTTAGAACTGTTCATTTCATAGAAAATTATATGTATGTATATTTTACTCACATATGTATATATAATATATATATCTTTGTGATTACAATCAATGAAATAAAATAAAAACATATGAATGAATACAAATATGCATAAAAAAGACGATAAAAAGGTACCAATAAGTGAAGAGAGATTTAAAAATAATGAATGTGGAATGACATGTTATATATAACAGAAAAGGGGGAAAAAAATCTGAGAACATACGTACATCTAATTTTAGGATCAAGGAACTTATTTTAGGTCCCACGAAAACGGGAACCATACACTTAAAAATTAAAGCTTTGAGAAACAATTGTTCAAGCCGAACGAGTAGTACCAGGTTGATCAGAAACTTCAATCAGATGTCCGTGAAAATGCTGAAAAACTTTGAAGACATGCTAGGCATTTACACTTAGTTGAGAACAAAGCTTAGAGAAGAACACGGCGGAGATAATAGACACTTACATATAAGAAATAATAAAAGACAATTATAATTTCAATAGAAACTTGCAATCTTTCAAATTCAATCCCCGTAAACAGTTCAATAGAACAACACGATGCGCAGTCCAAAGTCTGCAATATCAATCCATCATTATACAAGTTTCTTCAGCAAAAAAGCGGAAAGGCAATTTATAAAACATTCTATTGAAAGTTCACTATAGAATGTTTTGCAGTTTTGTCTTTGTAAACAGAGCGCTGAATCGAAACATCGACTTTAGAAAAATTTGACAATACTTTTTTTTTTTTTCTTTGAACATTAAGTTAATGTCACTGAGTTTGATGTCGGCCGACTCCATCCACTTGAGGAAAAAATGTGTGTAAGCTTTGGGTAAAGTGAGGATATATCTTTTTAGACAGGACTACTTTTGCCAATACTTGTTTTTGAGCCTTTAGGGGATTTGTTTTTGAAATTTTCATCTATGATGAGATCAGCTGGTCGAGCATCTCTGTTCCTAAAAGAAAAACACATTATTTACGAATAAAAAAAAAAAAAAAATAAATAAATAAAAACAATCAATATATATATATTTTAAATTGCAATAAAGTTTTACTATTTATAGGTAACGATTTTTCTTTATCTAAAAACGGGACAGTGCTTTTAACTAAAAGGTAATTCTAACTTTTAGAAAAAGAAATCTGTAGTTAATATATATATATATTTTAAAATTTTATTTCAAAATTCTCAATTTCACAAACGTGACAAAAAATAATCTTAAGTATTTTGTCAAGGAAGCGAAGAATCCAAAAACAATTCTTGCAAAAACTTATGTTTTTTAACTTTTATTTGAAATTAAAAAAGTAAGTCTTTATAATAAAATCAATTTTCGTTTTCCATTAAATCAATGAAAATTATAATTTTTTATGCATTAGAGGTAGGTATATTTCAATTTGTGTGAGAGATATGCCAAACATCATATCTATATTAATAAAATCAGACTTCGTTTTCCATTAAATCAATGAAAATTATAATTTTTTATGCATTAGAGGTAGGTATATTTCAATTTGTGTGAGAGATATGCCAAACACCATATCTATATTAATAAAATCAGACTTTGTCTGTAAATTTGTCGGAATCAAAAAATTTTGCGATATCTTCACGTTTCACACCCCATGAAAGCCGAAAATGACTTCAGAAAACTTTGCCTGTGTATATGTGTGTGTGTCATCGTGTTTGTATGTTGCTTTTTTTGTCCGGGCATCACTTGAGAACGGCTGGACGGAATTCAATGGCGCTTGGCAGGAATTTAGGTCTTCACACAACTTAAAATTATATCTATCAACTTTTCAGAAATTCCCCCCCATTCCCCCCTGGGGGGTAAAAGACTAAAATACGTTTGTCCGGGCATCACTCGAGAACGGCTGGACGGAATTCAACGGCGCTTGGCAGAAACTTAGCTTCTGCTTCAAAAACTTAACTTCACCCAACTTAAAATTATATCTATAGAAATTTTCAAAATTATGATTAGTGTTTAAATTGTGGGTAAAAAACGCCTACGCATGCGCCATAAATATTTTTTCACTAAAACTCTTTGAATGAAAAAATAAAATATAAAAATAAATTTTTAAGTTAAAGATTTTTTTATTCGCGTGATTCGCACTACAAATTATGAAAAGATTGAAATGAAGTGTTGCCATCTAAGTTTCATACTTTAGTTAATTTTAAAAAATTTACCTGTCGTATCGAAAAACTGTTTACACCCCAGGATTCAGAAAAATCACCCCTTTCATTTGGCACTGAATTTGTAACGATAGGTCTGATACTTCTAATTTATTTTCCCTTTTTACGTTTTCCCTTTGCCACTTAAATTTCATACTTTAGTTATTTTTAAAAAATCTAATTGTCGCATCGAAAAATTGTTTGCACCCCTGGATTCAGAAAAATCGCCCCTTTCATTTGGTATCAAATTTATAAATATAGGTCTGATATTTCTAATTTATTTTACTTTTTTTCGGTTTTTAGCCCAGATTCGGTAAAAGGTTTTATATTTATATATAGGCATTTATATATTTTTTTATTTTCCAGAAATAAAATTAAATATTTTTAATTTCACGTGAATAATAAAAATTAGAGAGAAAAATACCTACAAATGTTGGTGATTTTTTTTTCTTTTTTAATGGGGAATTTGCACATGGATAAATATTTTCATAGAGATATTTGGCATTAGTTTAATATTTTTACTTAATTAAGCAGTACTTTTCTTTCCTGCAGTAAAACAAAATTTTTTGTTGTTATTATGTACCTTATGAGGTTTTTTTTTTTTTTTTTTTATGTTCTCCCCTTAATTGTAAATGATTATAATTTTTTATTTATTAAGATTTTTTTATTTTTATTTGTAAATATCAGAAAAGAGTTTTTATTTAATTTAATTTTATTTATTTATTTATTTTGTGTATGGAACAGCTTTAGTATTGGATCCCTTTAGCAAAATTTGAAATTCGAAACCGAAGTAGCTCGGACGTTTCCCGCCAGATCTTTAGTTGCACAATTGAGATAGCCAATTCAGTTCATCGCAAAAATGGCTTAAAATATTTAAAGTCACCAAAGGGTTCCCACACTAAAGCTGTGCGTTTTGTATTTATTTATTTATAATATTTTCTATTAAAGACTTCTGTGGTCACGAAGTTTGGTGCGTAAATCATTGCATCCAGCACTTATTGTAACTGGATTTCACGAAATTTCCCCTCCCCGCCCCCATTCTCGGAGTCAGAGGGCAATAAACGGTATAACTTCAGTATAACCCCAGCTGAATTTGGCGATTTTTCTTTGGCGCCGTTTTGAAGGATAACGATGTCGTTCTGGACTGTTTGCGATATAATATGGCAGCCTAATATGTTGTTTATTTTGGATTTATGATTTTATGTTTTATGATTTAGATTATGATTTTATCATTTATCATATATGATTTATGATTTTTAAATTTATGATTTAGCTATAATCGCCAACAAAAAAATCGCCAAATATCGTTGTGGGGTTATACTGAAGTTGTTTCCAACAAACATGTGTAAAAACATGTTTTTCCGTTTGAATTCGCTTTGAATTACCTTAGAATGGCGAATTTTGGTGTGCGGATATTGATTAAGTGTACGCATTATGTACATTAGTGTGATTTTGCAAAACTTCGAACTCACCCGCTGAGGAAGGGGAAATAAGAAGTGGGTAAGTTGTGCCGAAGACAGTGGAGACCCAGACTCCTCACTTTGCGAGCGAGAAAACCTCTACCAATCACAGCGAGAACTTAGGTTATTAATAAAGATATGGGATTTTGACAACTCATTTAAGTTTAATGTCCAGCGAAGCGGGCATAGCCTGCTAGTTAAAAAATAAATAAATAAAAATAATAAGTTTTTGTCCAATTATGACAATTTTGTATTTTGAGAATTCTTATCAGATTTATTACAGGATTGCCAGATTTCTTCTAGTTAGATTAAATTAAAAATTTCGTATTCCTAGACGATTTTTATCTAAGAACTTGGGAAAAGCATGGCTAATAACCAAATGAGGGTTTTTTTTTTTTTTTTTTTTTTTTTTTTTTTGGGGGGGGGGGGGGAGGAGGGGTTGTTTATTATTTAGCAGAAACAATAATTAACTACTGACAAATTATTAGTAAGGAAACACAAAATTTAACAAAATTTAAAAATAATTAAAAAATGCTTTAAACAAGATATATTATCCACAAACAATGAAACATTTAGTAAAACATTAGAACACACACAAAATTTATGATATGAATTTGGAAGAAAGTTTTATACGAAAAACAAAGTGGAAAGTGCAAAAGAGTAACATTTACTAGTTTGAGAGGAAAGAAAAATGTAGTTAAATGGAAAATAAGTATTCTAAGAGACTAAAGACCCTAAACAAAACAAAAACATGAATGAAGTTATTTTAGATTAGAATATTTTACTGAAAATCTAGTTTAATAATCTGTCTATACCGAAAATATTATGAAATATTTTTCTCAAATATTTACCCTGTAATGAACATAAAATCCAAAATAAGTATATAAAACTACGAACTTTTATTTTAATGACAACGATTTATTAAAAAATATATTATACAACTTCTGATTATTTTTCATAGTTGAAAAAAATTGTTTCTTTTTAGATGTGAAAGTTCGAAATCAAAATAAATATTTGTTTTGCTACAAAATTTTACTTCCCGAACTCATGGACAAATTTTCTTTTTTCTTTTATCTGCATAACTTTAAGATAGTAGCATGCATATTAGATATGCAAGCTACGTTAGATATTTTAGTTTTTAATCGTGAAACAAGAAGGTTGAAAATTCATATCTGAAATTTATTAAGCGATTTAAAAAATAAATACAATTTTCTGTGGAAAAAAAAAAAAAAAAAAAAAAAAAACATGACGGAAAGCTCTTTTTTATTTTTTTATTTTATTACTATTATTATTATTATTATTATTTTGACTGGATGTTGTTGGATATTCTGCTTTATTTTAAATACCACTCAAAGCGGTGATTTTTTAAATTTTATTTGTTATCTGAAGGAAAAAGTCCATTCGTCATAAAAAAAGCAATTTGGAGTACGCCCATTAACAATGATAAAAGAAAAAAAAGAAAAGAAAAAAAAAAAAAAAAAACCTAGAAAAGTATTGTAGTGTACATCAATTTTTTATTCATTCATTCAATAAAGAAAAGAGACTTATAAATTTAATAGAAACTAAAATGTCCACAATCTTAATTCTTTTTCGAAAATTAATTCGATTTTTTTAAACTTTAAAATTATTGATAACATCAGAAAATTGTTGGTAATTGCAATTATTAGGTAAAGCAGTAATTAAATTCCTAACTTATAGCAATAAAAAGTATTTGTAAATAACTTTTTTTTTAAGACGTTCATTATAGTATTTTATAAGCAAATTCACTCTATACGTAAGTAGAAATAAAATAGCAAAAGTTATACATTTAGAAGCAATTAAAGAGTACACAAAATATATTTTCACGAACAACATTTAGAGGGGATGTATTTACACATAATTGCGACAAACAACGATAAAGCAAGTTCTGACACTGCGAAGGATTTACTCTGATAAAAGCGACTGACAGAAGTACACAGAATTTGAGAAATAGTCATATACCCAAAGTAATACTATGGTTTTTAGTCTTCAAGCACGAACTGGCATCATCGGAGTTTCTTCAAAGGTATTAGAGACATATTTTTTACCTTCATTTCGTTTTTTCCCTTTACTGCAATTGAAAACATGGAAATGAATTAAAGTATCAATAAATTGCTTTGAGATTTTTCAAAAACAGAAGTTTGTAACACTTCTAATCTGTATTCGATATCCTTTATTTAATATAAGATGAAAATTGCATTAAAGTATGTTAGCATGTATATACATAATATTTTATAGTTTTTATGCCCTCCAATGTACATTTAAATTTCGATCAATAATTTACTGTTATACAACAACAGTTGAAGTTAGTTGAATTTGAAAAATATTGGAAAGAATTTTAGGAGAAACTTAGTTAAAAATTCTAACCTTACTTAAATATATCGCGTATTTATTAAATCCGCATTTATTGCTGAAATATCTTATCAATTGTGCATAAAAACATAAATAATTTTAATTTCACTTATTAACTTTTTAATAGTTGTTAAACTTCCAGATCTCTAAAATGTTCCACGAGAAGCATTGGCAATTTGTATCATTCTTTTTCTAAAGGTTATATTTCCAACTAACACATAAATCCGATTCATTAAATGCATATAAACTGTATATTAGCGATGAGGCTAGACAATAAATATTTGATTTTTTGCCAGAAAAATTGTACGTCAAAAGATAATAAAAAAATATTATTGCTCATGTTTTTTTAACGTCCGTAAAAAAAGTCTTCATTGATGTTCTCAAATAATATATAACAAATTTCTCAGTTATTATAATCATTAGGGGTTTTATTCCTGTATTTGATTTTTTCAAGATTAGAATATTGCAACTAAAAATTCTCCAACAAGTACAGCATGTTAAATATGTAAATTTATACTTAAAAAAGAAAGAAACAAACATAAATTACACATACTTTTCAAATTAAGTGTATATAAAATCTTAAATTTTAGTTTTCATAAATATTTTTCAAAGTCGTGATTTGTGAATGACTGAATATATTTCGTATTACAGAAGCTTGCATAGCTGTCATTTGTTAGTTTTTATTTCAGCATTAAATTTCGAATGACGTTCTGAAGAGGAGAAGGAAATACATCTAAGTAAATATCTACGGAAACTACTTAACATCTGAAATTAATTCTTACTCAAATGCTGGATTGTCCATCTCTGTTTTTGGCTTTTCATCGTACGAAGACAATTTGCTGTAAAAAGGGGGAAAAGGGACACATGAAAAGGTGTGCATAGATAATAAGTAAATGGGGTAGGAATAAAAAACAACATACTAGGTATATTTGAAAATGTCACATTTTTGAGTCAATTTTGAAACTGAAATCATTCGACCACAAGACAATTTTTATGAAAGAAATATTCTAATTTTATGCAATCCATAATTTATTAAAGACCTATGAGAATCGTCAGCAGAGATTAACTTCTCAATGCTATCGATTTAAAGCAGATTTTTTTTGTCTTTTGAAAAAAAAAAAAAAAAAAAAAAAAATCATTTGATATGTATTGAAGTATTTAAAGAAATCTTATCAAGTCCTTTGATTCGCGCCAGGTTTATTTTTGTCCAATTGGCATCTGCCAATATGTGTTATAAACATCCAAGAAAATTTTTACATGGAAGTATATATTTATAACTATATATTGTATGTTGTAATGAAAAATATAACCTTTGATATATAAACATTTATATAGAAATTGAATCAAATATTTGAATTTTTCAAAATTTAATCTCCTAATTTTACATACTGTAAAAGTTGTTAAAAACCAATGTTAAAATTCAAGAGGAAACAAGTTAAAATATTTAAACAACGTATTACGACATTGGTGAGTGAACACTATATTTTAAATGATACTTAGAATATATATTTTTCTTTTAATATGAAAAAAGAAAGTTACGCGTGCGCATGTATTTCTGAATTGTTTGTGTATGTGTACTCATATGTTAAATCGTCTATGAATTTTAAAATATGTATCTTTCTTAAGTGCGCATGCAATATGTGTATATTATGTGTGTATTAATACTAAAACGTACATATAATATTAAAAAATGTGTTCATTTGTAAATTGAATCCATTTTCTACAGATACGTAGTTTCACCGAAAAAGGCTGTTTTTCTTTGTGACAAATATTTATGAGAAAGGGACTTAAAATTTAGGACAAATGTATTATTTTACGTTTTTTTCAAACTAACATTCACTCGATGGTTCTCAGATCCGCTGTTACTTTTATTATATTTCGTAATATACAGGAAAGTATGTTACTAATTTAAGAGATTGATGCATGATTATTTTACTATGATACAGATTTATCTTACATACGTATAAACGGATATAATTAAATTCTTCTCTTTCACAGTTTCTACGAGTTACAACTGTAACTATATTCCATTAAATGGGAAAAAGTTTCCTAATTTATCAGTGATGCATAACTTTGTAGATTTTTGTTTACGATTTATCCACGGATTTGAAAAAAATATATATAAACTAAACAGTTTGATGAGAGCTTGATTCTGCATTGTTAGCATTTTTCGATATTCAAGACGAAATAAAGTTTCAATTAAAAAATTATTTCTAACAATATTTGTTACAGATATGAGAGGAAATTGTTTGATAGATGCGGCGTTTTCATAAATTCACTGAATTAACTCTTTCACGGTGACAATTAGCCGTCAAATGGACTTTTCCTGATAGACTAAACAAAATCGAATTGAAATTAAGTTAACTAATACTAAGTATAAATGTATTTGAAAATCGTCTGCATTAGAGTTTCTTAAAACCATACACTGCACTTTTACTTTTAAACTGATTAAGCATAGATACGAATGTATTTTAAAAATATAGTTGTTACAAGCCCACGACATGTTTTATAACAAGATAAACTACACGTTTTATAACAAGATAAATATTAAGATTGAATGAATGAGTTCGTGAGGCCATCTGATGTTTTAAAAATTTTTTTAAAAATTGACGAAACTGCAGGAAGTTCATAAAATTTTAAAGTTACATAAATTATTTGTATTAAATTAATTATTATTATTATTATTAATTTTGTAATGATCCAGTTTATTCCCTCGTTTTATAAAAATTATTATTTAGATACATTTTTTAAAAATACATTATTTTCTATAATATTAAATACAATTTTCAAATGTCATTTTACAAAAGTAAATTCTGAATTAAAAGAATATTACTTATACAATCCAAAAATATTAGTAGATAAGTGTCTCAGTTTAAATTTCCTCTTTAGTTAAAATCTTTAAAAATGGGGGGGGGGGGGGGGGGAGTCAATTTATAAATTCAGAAATTTTAGGTGAAAATGCTTTTTTTTTTCTGAAATCTATGTTCAAATAATGCTTCCCCCCCCCCCCCTAAATTTTAAATATTTCGTAAAAAGATACGTATCAACACACACACACAAAAGAATCCTAAATTTACAAGGAAATTTTTTTAAATAAAATTTATTGAATTTAAACTTTGGTTCACATTTAAATACTTACTTTTAAAAAACACCCACGATTTATGTACAACTCTCTCGAAACAAAATAAAAATAAAAAATGAGATAATTTTTAAAATATTATATTAAAAATAGCAGCTATAATGAAACCATAGCTTAAATTATTATACAAGAAATGTAAAAAATGCAAATGGAACTTATAGCTTTTCGAATAATGTGACATTTTCAAATTTATTAAATTTAAAATTACAATGGATATAAATTACTTTAAACATTAAAAAAAAAGGAAAAAAAAAAAGGGGTATTTTACAAAATTGCATAGAAATATCAAAAAGTTCAGATAATATAAGAAAAAAGAAATTATTCATGCAAAGCAAGAAGTAGCAAGAAAATAACAGGCATGCTAGCATAACTAACAAAATAATGCAAGAAAAAAAAAATCTGTATTAAATTTAAAATAAAGCAGAAGAAGAATAAAAGTAGGTTTTCTAATTCCTATCTACCATTTTGCATACCAAGTTGTTATTGCATGCTAATGGCCATTTGTAGATGCAATTCTTGCTCCCCCCCCCCCCATTCCCCTGCAACCTTATTTTTTAAATGCCGAAATATAGTCAGTTTAACGCATTTCGTAAAATTTCTGTTTATAATATAGTAATTTATTTTAAAATGCACATAATTATAATTAATCAAATAGAATCTAAAAATTATTTTCTTGATAAGCTACTATTAAATTAATAATAAAAAAAAATAATAAAAAATAAAATTATACATTATTAAGATGAGTAAACAAATATTTGATTGAATCACTGTGTGAGTTAGGCGAGCTCTGAAAAATTATATAAAGTTTGTTAAGTAAAGAACTAACTTCAACTGTCATTGTATTTTAGAAATAGTTCATTCAACCGAATAAACCCTGACATACTTCAAAAATTTCATTAAAAAATATGTTAGAAATTACTAATAGCAAGAATTTTAAAATATTAAAATTGTCTTTTAACCCATTTTTAGCCACAGTCCAGCATACTGGACGCAATAAACATCAAAAGTATTGACTGTTGTAAAAGCTTTTGCTTTGTTATTTTATACTAAAATCAAGCTGGCAGCAAGACTAAATCTATCTGAATGTTTGTTTGTATGTATGTATGTATATATAAACTTGTTGCCAAAAAATTACGTTTCGTCTGAAAATTCTATTTTATTGAAGACACTCGACTGCATTTGTCGAATTTAGCAGGTATGTCCCATTTTAGATTTATTTGCAAATAATGCAAAAATTTTAAGTAAATTTGTATTTAAAAGAGTACAAACATTCAATCTATGCATTTCATTTAGCAAAACTCTTATTATTACTAGTATCGCCCAGTGGTCGAAACTCGACCATTTTTTTTTGCAAAGCGAGGCAAAGCAAAGTTATTGCCTTGTCCTAAACGGAATGCAATTGCAACACAGCTGCAGCAATTGTTTGCCGATATTCACTCTAACTGAATCAGCAGAGTTTAACTATTTCTCTCTGTAGATGTTAGCCTTTTCTGAAATGAGAGAAAATCGCAACGTGAAAACGCCCCTTGTTGTGTGATACAGCCCAGAAGCTAATAGGTACCATGTCAAATCAAGGCCCAACCAAGTATCAAATTCTGTTAAATTAATTCGATTGGTTCATAAAGTACAATGTTTGAACCAAAAAAAAAAAAAAAAAAAAGATATTTTTCAAAAATGGTCGAATTGAGTTCGGGAAATTTCAAAACGTGCAACTTTATCGAAAACCGAAAATCCAAAACTTTTCTGAATCTTATATTTTCTACTTATATATGCAGAGGAAAGAATAATAAATCCACTTTTAAAAAAATAAAAATAAGTAGTCAATTTCACTTAATTAAAATGCAAGGAAATCTCAAAACGTGTAAATTCATCGAAAACCGGAAATCAAAAGTTTTTATGTATCTTCTACTTGCTTCTTCTACCCACAAAAGCTAGCAATAAAGACACTTTTTAAAAAAATAAGTAGCCAATTTCAGTTAATTGAAACGTAAAGAAAGCTCAAAACATGTAAATTCAGCAAAAAACGGAAATCGGAATTTTTTCCGTATCGTCTACTTATACATGCAGCAGCTAGTAACAAATCCATTTTCCTTTTATTTAGTTTAGTAGTTGAATATTTATTGTTTAAATATCTCCCTTTGAAATGAAATGTTTATGTTTACATTCGAAGCTGGAAGTTTGCCTTTTTTTTTTTTTTTTTTTTTTTTTTTTCTGGAGTTTTGTGATTGTAAATTAAAATTTTATCAATTTTACAGAAAAAATAACTCAATCAAACACATGTAGACAGTAACTTATATATAACTATACCCAAATATTGGAATTAAAATCGGCAGATAATTTCCGTTATTTTTTAATAATTTTTTACAAAAAATCCAATGGACAATTAACATAGAAAATCCTTTTCATGGCTCCATGGACAGACAGTGACGTCATCACTTCGCTTGCGTATAGTGATGCTACATTATACAAATTACTGTGTCTACGGTTTTATTTGAGCTTTATGAAATTGCCAGATTTAACAACTTTCTACTTTTAGGTATTTTTTAATGTAAAGGAATACGTGTATAAAAGGGAAAAAAGGGGAAAATGCATAAAAAAATAAATGTATTTTTAAATACCTTCTTGACATCGTAAGAAAATAATATTTGTATTCGCACCTTCCGGCTAACCATACTTTTCGAATGATGCCATTTTCAACCCTCTACTCCCATAATTAATATGTTAAAAAGGGACAACAAATTTTATGCTTGCCTATTAATATATAGATTATTATTTCTGTAGCACTATATAAACATTGCGTCTTGTATACATGTCTTTGGCAAATTCCCCAAATTGAGTGGCGCAGCATTTTTTTTTTTTTTTTTTTAATAGGGTAACATTAGTTACGGCTTGAAAATTGAATAATTACACTGCTCGGCATTTAAATTGCCTCTGACACTATTTCAGCATATTCTTATGTAAAGTGACCACCTGAATCCGAATATGACGCCCATTTTGCCCTATCACCCACCGTTTTATAAGAATGGCCCCCTATTTTTATCATTTTTCAGTGATTTTATGGCTATAAATTTGATTTTTAGGAGGGGGATTATTTTAACCTTAAATATCTTCTGAGGGGCTACAGAGATGGAAAATTCTAAAACATGGACATTTGCGACAAGGGAATTTTTTTTTTTTTTTTTTTTTTTTTTTTTTTTGGGGGGGGGGGGGATTTGCCACTGAAATTATGCATTACATATCTTATTTTTTAATCTGTTATTAATAATATTTTAAAACTTTTTATATAACTTTTTTGTTTTTAAGTGTTAAATTAATTATTTTTCATTCTTCAAATCAAATTCATGGTCATAAAATTATCGAATAGGGAAAGAAATTGAGGGAGGGGGGTGGTGTATCTAGAAAACGGTGGGTGACTAGGGAAAATGGGAGTCATATTCGGATTCAGGAGGTCATTTTACGTAAGAATCAGCAAAAATAGCATCAGATCTCGATTTATATATATAATTTTTTTTTTTTTGTGGGGGGGGGGGGGGGGGCAGTGTTAGTTAACTACATTTTGTTCTCTTTTTAAAGCGAAATACATATTTCAATTTTTATTTCACGGGTTTGCTTAATAATAGTTTTTATTTCTTATTTTATTAATTTTAAATGTAAAAACTTTTTTTTTTTTTTTAATTTTAAAGCTTTTGTATTGAGTTGCAAAATTTATGGGCAATTGTGAATTTTTGTTTTTCTTAAGATAGTAAATAAAACAAAGCACCGAACAAAATTTAGAACTCCGAATTGTATGTAATTTTATATATATCCGTAGTAGAAAGATAATTGAAACCGCTTATAAAAATATTTAATTTAGTTTTACGTCAAATTATTGATAATATGAACGAGATATTTTTGTTTATTTTTTTTTTCCTAGGATGTCAAGGAAAAATTATTTTAGAACAATTGACGAAGATATACAGCTGTTGGGTATTTGAACACCCTACCTGATGAAGAATATGAAGAGAAAAATTGTTTTGAATTGGATATCATTCCCTCTGATCCTAATGAAAACAGTGATTATGAAAATATTGATGACGATATACTTGTAAATGAAATACATAATAATGATTTCGATATAAGTACGGATTTGCATGATGTCTCAGGAACGAACGAAATTCCCATAGAAGAAAAAAATGAAAATATCTCATACAAATTCTTACCAAGTCTGCGGAAATTACTGTACGGGAAAATGAATAGCCTGAAATACTTCACCATAATTTAATGTATTCTGATTATAAATTGGAGAAGAAAGTTCCGGATGGAAGATTGAAAATTACAGACAGCAATCGATGACTCTTTTACCAAATACAAAAGATCTCGATAAAGAGCGAGAAAACATTGAACAAACGCGAATGACACACATGCGAGAAAAATCATGCGGATTCAGTCTAATTGAGATTTTTAATTTATTATGCTGCTCAGAAAAATGAACATTTGTTTCTTCTTGCACAACAGGATGCACTGCTCTATCCGAATATGACGCCTATTTTGCCCTATTACCCATCGATTTTTAGGGAAGCCCCCTATTTTTAATCACTTTTCGGTAATTTTATAGCTATAAATTTGATTTGTAGGGAAGGAAAGGATTATTTTAACTTTTAAATATCTTCTGAGGAGCTACTGAGTTGGAAAATTCTAAAACACGAACATTTGCAGCAAGAGGAAAATTTAGGGAGGGATTTGCCACTGAAATTATGTATTACATTTGTTATATATTATTATTTATTATACATTATATTTTTTTTGTTTTTAAGTGTTAAAATAATTCTTTTTTACTGTCCATATCAAATTCATGGCCATAAAATTACCGAACAGTGATAAAAATTGGGGGAGGGTGTGGCGTCCCGAAAAAACGGTGAATGATTGGGCAAAATGGGGGTCATATTCGGATTCAGGAAGTCATTTTAATAAGAATCAATAGGAATAGTATCAGGGCTCGACTTTTTTATTCCCCCCCCCCCAGCGCAGGGATATTAGAACATTTCTGGAAATTCTTATCTTTTCTGGGTGTAGTAAACTGCCTAGAGAATACAAGTATTGCAAAAAAAGCCCTGATTGCTCAACTTCAATTGGGTCAAACAGCATGTCAAAGATTAGATATCATGAAATAAAAAAAAATATATTCCTTTCAACGATAACCTACACATCGAGAAAAATGACAAATACTTTAAGGTTCGCCTACTCTACGGCATTTTGAATAATTCCTTAATTCAATTTGACGTCATGACACAACATATAACAATTGATGAGAGAATGGTGAAACATTTTCGCAGAAATTCCTTAAAAATATATATGAGGGTGAAGTCTCAAGTTAGGGAGCAAACTTTGGATGATTTATACATTTGATGGTTACCCTCGGAAAATAATTCCGTATCAAGGAAGAAACGAAGCAAAAGATGTTCTTTAGTCACACAGAGTAGTTATTTCTTTGTTAGGTGTTGTGAATAATCCTGCTGACCATTCTATCTACACGGATAAAATTTTTTAGTTCACACACACTTTTTGTTGTCTTGAAGGAACAGGGTTCTTTGCTACAGGAATTGTTCGAGTAGTAAAAACAGCACAATGCCCTTCACCATCTATTTCAGAATGCATAAAAAAAAAAAAACTCGCGGATTTATGACACAAGCTTTTGACAGTAAAAATTTCATCTCTATCGTTCAATGGAATGATACAAAGCCAGTTACTGTCATAGATAATTTTGATCAAACGATCTCAACTGATGAAGTATCCAGGAGATCACAGGATAAGTATGCAGAGAACCGATTCCTAAATATATAAAAAATTACAACAAATACAAAAATGGAGTTGATTGATTAGATAATCTCATATCAGCCTATGATATCTCCATAAAGTGTAAAATGTTGTACAAGACTTTGTTTACTAACATTATTGACACAATGATTGGTGCTTCGTGGAAAACTTACAAATTCTCTAAATGTGGAAATGACGATCTTTGCCATTCAGACTGGGTAAGTTTTCATTATAAAAGTACATAAGTTTTTATTCACTGCAGTGTACACAAATATAAGCTATTCATTCATAAATAGTTTAGTGAATTCATTTTACGTTTTGGTGTTTCTAGGATTATTGCGCCTCTGCTATTTTTAAATCCCATATCAAAAGGCTAAATCTGTGTTTTCAGGAGCAAAAGTGATGGAAAAAGTCGTTAGATATGACAATATTGGCCATTAAATTCAAACAATACCAAAGCAAACAAGTTGCAGCGCAAAACTAATGTCAATAAGTTAGAAATGTGATGTAGGATTTCATGCAAAATGTTCTATTGTTTATCACACTAAAACTTAGAAAAATATTTTTCTTACGATATATATATATATTTTAAATAATTGTGCATTAAGTGTTTTTTCTTTTAAAAAGGCATACATTTTATTCAAACAGCAAGAGACAAAATTTTTTTTTGTGGGAAAGAAAACGTATTGGTATTGTATTGTGCAATGTGATCCATTAATAGTTGGGAATTTAGCCAATGTCCTGTACACAGAACACTTAATATTTAAAAAACTATTAAAGGAAATTACAAAAATTCTTTTTGATATGATTTACTCGAGCCCAATAAAAAAAAATATTACATTAAAGATTTATTTGAAAAAATAAATAAATAAAAATTTGGCTAAAAATGGGTTAATGTACGTTTCATCATCGTAAATAAACATTCATTGCACAATTAATATGTAAAATATGTAAAGTATGTAACCCAGACATGTCAGATATATTAAATCCCCATATAGTAATACATTTAATTTGCTTATTGATACTGTAATTTTTTTTCCCCAAAGAAGTACATAATACTTTTATAAAAGTTTTAAACACAATAGAAAATTTACTGCTTCGTAGTCAAGTGACTGCACATAAAGCATTTTATTAAATACGTGTTTTAAGATTGTAATAACTGTGTTAGATACTGGAAGATCAATTTTATATATTTCTATATATTTCTACTCTAACATAGGTCATAAAAGTTAAGGAATTTTTAGACAATCTTAAATTGTTAAAAAAGGCTTAAGGCTTCCAGACAACTTATAAGTTGATCTCCTTATGGATAAATCTTAGAGTTGCATGCCTAAGTTAACCTATTTAGTAAAATCAGAAGTGTATCTCGTTTAATGAAATACCAGTGAAATCATCTAACGCTTCTCTTATGGACTTCTGCGCTTTTGTTTTATGAAAACGATCTTTAAGAAAACGACATCCAAGAACACTGAATAGATTTTGGACAAAACGAGCCAAGCGGAGTGAAGTAAAATTGACATGACAGTACTAAGTTTACTTTCATGAGAAAATTCCATCTATAGCTATTCTCAAAAACCATGTCTATCAATGCAAACTGCCGCAAAAATACAACATTTATACATTTTTATGTATAAATGTTAATTATCAACATCATTTTCATAAAGTGTGAACGATCTTCTGTAAAATCTGAGATTGTACAGATGATTTATCTGACATTCTGATAATAGGAAACTATTATCGCAAATATTACAAAAAAAAAAAAAAAAAAAAAAAAAAAAAAAAAAGTGTGCCTAGACCTTAAAAGTAGTTTAATAAGCTAACACAGAAAAAAAAAATACACTAAAAAACAAATTGGAGGAATAAAGTACGCTGGAATTTATCTAATAATCAAATAATAAAAAATAAGAAAGTATTAGAATTTAATAGAAAGATAAATTAATAGATTAATTATTATTATTTTTTTAAATATCAGATTTTTCATACGTAATAACAGAAAATTTAGAAAGCCAAATTAAGAAAACTCTTTTCCAATATATATAATTCTTTCGATTATCTAAAAACACTAGACGAAATGGCCTGAAACTTCATTACATGCAAAGAACATTTTAAAAACTCACATTTTCCACTATCGATTTAAGTCCAATTTAATTATCGATTTAAGTGCAATTACGGGACCAACCACAAATTGAAGAAGAGTGAAACTACTTTGGATCACCGTGTATCACAAAAATCTACGAATGATTTGTAACTTTAATAGATTGTTGCAGATATTATGTAAAATATTTGTATTTTTTGGTTCGGGAATTGCGCAATTATTTAGGCAGATCATATATATATATATATATTGCACTGATAATATTGTATTACTATATATATATAATTTTTTTTAAATTACTAATTTTTTTGACAAATTTTTTGCTTATAACTAGAACAGATTTCCATAATTCCATAAAATTTTACAAAACTTGCTGAAAAATTGATAAAACATTATTCTGAAACATAAAATTCGCTCGTGAAATATTCGTTGAGATATGAGCTATTTTAGTAAATATTTTATCCTTTATGAAATTTCAACTTTGGAAAATATCTAAAATCTAGGTCGTTCTTTTGCCGACAATTTGCTTAATTTTTACTCTATTCAAATGAACTTTTGACAAAAGTTGCTCAATATATCTAGCTTTCAAACTATGCAATGAAAAAATTTCATCTGTCTTCCACGCAAGCGCAGTAAAATATTTACTAAAAATACTCATATCGTATGAATTTTATGCTTCAGAATAATGTTTCTCTAACGTTTTGTCAATTTTTCAGCGAGCTTTGTAAAATTTTATGGAAATCCGTTTTAGTTATAAGCAAAAAAACTTGTAAAAAAAAATTAGTGATTTTTGAAAAAAAAAAAAAAAAAATCTTTCTAAATAATTGCGTAATTCCCGAACCAAAACATGCAAATATTGCATGTGAAACAATGTATTAAAGTTACAAGTCATTTGCAGCTTTTTGTGATACATCATGGTCCAGACTTCAATTTGTAGTTAGCCCCTAATTGCACGCTGAACTAAATCGATAGTAGAAAATAGAAGTTTTTAAATGTTCTTTACATGCATGAACTTTCAGGTCATTTCATCTAGTATTTGTCTAGATTAACGAAATATTGTCAAAAAAAAAAAAAAAAAAAAAAAAAAAAAAAAACGAATAATTTGAACGAACACCCACTGTAATTTTAATAACTAAAGCGTTTCTTTATTAAAAGAAAAAAAACCCCATAGATGAACATATTTGATGAATATCATTACAGCAGACATAATTTTAATAATTTTTAAAATTATTTAATAATTCTAGATTTTTAAGTATTTTATTTTTCTTAGCTACTGTGTTCCATGAAGTGTACTTGTAAAATTTTATACACGTAAAATTTCTCTTTAAATCTCAGGAAGAAAAAAACTGTAAATTCGACATTTTTTTTGCTTCCCCCTATTGAGTTTATTAAAGTTTACATAAAGGCGAAGTTTTTGCGCTTCCTGTATACGAATTCTAGCAACTACAACATGCAGTTAGGAAAGTAAGATCATGCATTAAAACGAATTTTCATGTTATAGTAATAAAAAGCATGCATTGTTTATTTCGACCATGATTCCATTTGTTAGCATCTTCTTTGACATGCATTGCTTTGCTTAGTAAGAATCGCATGCTAGAATATATTCTTACTCTGGTGGTGGTGGCAGCTGATCAGGTGAAGATGGAGATTTAAGATCTGATTTAATCTTGCCATTGTTTGCTGTAGAAACTTCTTTGACGCTGCGTGAAAAAAGATTAAATTCAGAGAGTGTAATGGTATTGCGTCTTTGATTTTCGCTAAAATTAAACAAATTCTATAAAATTATAGATTAGTTTTAATTGAAAGATCTCCATTTAAATACAGGAAAGTCACGACAGTATTTTCATTTGAACTATTACTTTGCATTTATAAAAATCTAAATATTTTAGTCTTCATAATAATGATTATAAGATTAGAGATAAATATCAAAATGTAATTTGATTTTAAGTTCATGAAAGAAAGTATTTTGGGTATAAAAATATATATTAAAATTAATATTATGGATAGCTTAAAAAGTTATGTTATTTGTAAAAAAAAAAAAAAAAAAAAAAAAACACTCAAGTTAAATTTCAATATAAATTCAATCGTAACAGTCAATATATATCTTTTGTAAATAAGCTACCGTTAAAAATTTATTTCACAAATAATTACATAATAAAGTATTAAACGAATAATTATTTTCTTTTCGAAACAATAAAGAAGTAATAAAACATACTTTAGGTGATTCCATAAAAAACAATTAAGAATAAAAAATTATTTTATTTCGTACAACACCACACTACTTATATTTCAAATCAGTTAATCCTTTACTTTTAACATGCTTAAGAAAATATTCTCAAGGATATTACGAAAAGGGTTTCGCTAATAGCGATTATTTTTTCGAGATAGGAAGAGGGAGAAAAAAAAAGTGATTTTGGTAATGTATATATATATATACAGTTAAACTTGTAACTTTCTTACCAAGCTTTTCCTTCTTCCATGCTTGCTTGTACCTTTTCTGGCGACCTACCACATGTTCTGTACCTCATGAGATAGAGAAGACCACAGTGGTACCTGAAGAAACAAGTAACATCCAGGATGACTAGAGTAATGAACAAGGCTATGAGGACTATGGCAATAATGATTGGAATGGGTAGTTCTTCATCTGGGAGGCTTGTGTGTCCATCGTTTGTTTCTCCTAAACAATAATAAATTTATTCATTATTACTCAATGTCTAAATCAATCACTCTTTTTCAACCCACATCCCTCCCCTTTTTTATTTAAAAAATTTAACATCATACTTGAATGCACAATCAAGGACTTGCGATACATTTTATGATGAAAAGTAATTATTTATGTAACAACTTTATTATGGCTATAAAATATACATTAGGGAGGGGGAAAATGATCACAGCACATATTTTGAAATCTTACGTGTTTATCTCATATTTCTTTGGTAATATTTTAATAGACGATTCTATTTCCCTGAAATGTTGAGTTAAAATCAGAACAAATAACTTTGTTTATATTTTTTTTTTCCCTTGATTCCTTGCAAACCTTCGGAAATTTGCTTACACTAAAAGTTATCAATTTTAGACTTTTCGTGGCATTTAGTTTGAGAAATACTGATTTAAATACAAACACACAGTGAAACCATAACAATGTTCAGAAAATATCTAGTTTTATATTCCCAGTTTTTCGTTTGAAACAGAAAAATCAAAACATTCACGACCATTGTAAAATAAATTTTAGATACTATATGATCGAAAATATGTACATTTTTTAAAGATTTATGCTGATCACTTCGACCCTAATACACGGCATATCTTGACAGTTATTGAGATGAAAATTTTGTCAATGGAAAAAGGAAAAAACAGACAATACGTGCGATTTGACATAAGCTAAAAAAAATTACCAATTTTTTCATAAAAGAAACTGTCTTTAATGTCTCTTTAGAACGAATATCTCTCACCATTGGAGTGCTGTGCAGTGTTTTACTAATCCAGAAAATTTTTGGCACTGTTAATAAACACACAGATTTATTGAAAATAAAAATTTCCAAAATTAGTTTATACGCGTATTCTTTCAAGGTTATAAATAACTCTCCTTAAAAATCATTAAACAATATCTACACAAACTACACAAGCTTTTGCCAAATATCAAGTATGATATTCCTAGCATTATTAAGACATTCTTTACAAACAGATATTCTAGAAGAAAAATAAATAAAATACATATTACCATTCACACCAATATATACAAAGTTTTGTTCAAATGATTCCTTATTCGATTATTTTTATATGAAAAACTTAAAATTTGTCGCTTTCATAATATGATTCGAAAAAGAGTAATTTATTTGAATGATATACAGTGTTAAGTAATCAGTTAATTTTTATGACCATTTATTTAAATTATTTATTCAGATTATTCAGTTCTTTTCAATAACGCCAACTTTATAATTTTTATCTTTAATCTTTATTTTTAAAACTTTGATGAATTGAAGGAATGTATATGAAAAGGAGATTTGACGCTAGATACATAAACACAGGAAAACTCGTCAAAGTTTTGAATGCCAAAGGGAATAAAAGAAATAGCAGCAGACTTAAAGCTTTACAAAATATTAAATGGAGACTTGGCGCTTAATACATAAACACGCACACACACACACCAAAAAACTTCAGCGGTTTGAAGGACAAAGAAAAAAAAGAAATAGTAACATACAAAATTTAAGCTTTACAGAATATTAAAAAAGAGACTTGGAGACTTAATACACAAACACAGGAAAAATCTTCAACGTCTTGAACGCCAAAAGGAATAAAATAGAAGCAGACAAAATTTAAGCTTTACAGAATATTAAAAGGACACTTGGCGCTAGATACATAAGCACAAGAAAAATCTTCAACGTTTTGAACATCAAAAGGAATAAAGAAATAGACAAAATTTAAGCTTTACAGAATATTAAAAAGATACTTAGGCGCTAGATACATAAACACAGAATTAATCTTCAACATCTTGAACGTCAAAGAGTATAAAGAAAAAGCAGATCACACTTCCACAAATGTGCAAGTGTGATCTGCTATCTTATCAAGTATTCAATCCACACTCTTATTTTTTTTTTCTAAATTTTCATGATTACCGTTTCTCAATTTTCTATTGGCTAATCCCCCACATTCTGTTTAATTCTATTTTTGATTAAGCAATCGTAGAACCCGGTTCCTTTCTTATATATAAGAGCACTTTTCTTTTATTTCTTTACACATTGACGACAGTACGCTAAAGGCTACCGAAACAGCTATCTTTTATAAGTACGACAGGGCTATTTCTTTCAGACAGTGATTTTGCGTTGTCACACTACCAATATGCCAGGATGCCTGCCAATATCCAATTTTACCATTTAATTTCTTAAACTATCTTAAACTGTTTAGAAATTTTATTGATAAACTCATCAACCGTGAAAATTCGTTTTAAGTAGTTTGGAGAATAAGATCGATTTTTTTTTAATACCAATTATGTGAAAAAATGCCAGAACCGGGAACTGAATCCTGGCCCCCTGCTTAACGTGCGGATGCTCTTCCATCGAGCGACCCTGGCTGATAATCAGATCGACATCTATCACATAATAACAGTTACATCTGCGTTTGCAAATACAGTGATCTTGACAACGGTTATTATATGATGCCGTGCTGGTTATCAGCCAGGTTGGCTACTAACTTTTTTTTTAGTTACACGATTGCAATATATAAATTAGTCCTGTCGTACTATATTAAATTCTGCTAAAGACGGAATTTTTTTTTTCCTCTTTATTCCCTTTGGCGTTCAAAGACATTGGAAGATTTTTTCTTGTGTTCATGAATGTATGCATCTTTCAATATCACAAGCAATTTTTGCTTTATGTTTTCTCGATTGTCGTAGCAGGTCACTAAATCGATTATTTGAGCAGATATTAGAAAAAAAACTTTTGTTGTAAGAAAAATTTAAAAAATACCTTGATTTCTGTCTGCTTCTTTATCCGATTCCAACCAGTTAGTTTTCTCACCTAACAAAAAATAACAGTTAACAACAAATGAAACTGGATGACCCTTAATTAATACTAAGCTCTCAAACTACTGCTCATGTAGTCATAAATGACAAATCACTTGAAAGTTCGTTTATCAAAATATAATGAAGAGACGAGTCAGTTACTTAAGGGCTGTTCGATTCTACAAGAAATAATGCATTTCGAATTGTTTTTCACATTTTACGATATCATTTATAAGACGTAACGCCATACAGATGGTGTATCTTTAGAAATATGAGTAATAGTATGATGCGTCGAATATTACACATTTTTTCTTTTCTTTTCAGAAATCCATCGTGTAGTTACTGCTTTATTGATTACCTCGACTATCTAGAGTTGAGAAATACCATATTTCGGTAACAGTATTAAAACATTGATGGCTAGACTTTGTAATTGGTAGACCTATATAAACAGTACTTAGGGAACGTTTCGTTTCTATATTTAAGGACCCGCTTCACTCACCGTCGCCAGAAGCCAAAGCTAATGTTATTCTATGGGAAATTTTCTTTACTTATAACTCATTAAGGAATACATATTTTTTAATTCTGTTTTTACATTCAGAAAATTCTTAACTGTTAAATTGACACACCTTTTTTAAAAATGTATTTTTTTTTAAATATAATTTTTAATATTTTGAAGCTGTAAAATACGAATTTTCAATATGTAAAGTTTTTCATTTAATATTTTAAAATAAAATAGTAAAAATTAAAAAAAATACGTTTTTAAAAAAAGGTGCGTCAGTTTAAACGACAGTCAATTGGTAACTTACTGAATGTGAAAAGAGAAAAAATATGCATTAGTTAATGAGTTATAAATAAAGAAAATTTCCCATAGAATAACATTGGCTCGGGCTTCCGGCGACGGTAAGTGAAGAGGGCCGTTAACATTTTATTAAATTAATGTTAAAAAATAAAATATTATAAAAATAGTTTCAGTGTACGTATTTAAAAAAAAAAAAAATAATGCTACAAAGATTCTCATAGTCTATCTTTGTAATCGGTTACGTTATACATATTGACGACAAGACATCAGGAAAATCCGTTTTAAAAAGACCGTACTTAAATAACGTTGCATTTCTAGCTTTCAAAACTTGCTGAAAAATAAAATTCTGCCAAAGTAGTCAGTTTTAAAATGCTTATTAATTAAAATCTTGTTAAAATAAGGTTTACATAAACTATTTTTGTAACCGTTTACAATCGCTAAATACATTAAAAGGGCTTTGCGTCGTAATTCAATGCTCCCCTTAAAATTTCCCCTTCTCCAGCAACCAATTCCCCATGTTATTTCTATTCTATATGGAAATTTTTAACAAAATTACTTAATACCAAATATCTTAAAAAAAAAAAAAAAAAAAAAAAAAAAAATCCGTTTTCAGATTCCAAAAGTTCACAACCGTTAAAAACTGGTCTAGTTTCCCCCAAAATTTTATTTTTTAATATTTTATTTTAAAGCTGTAAATTGCAAAAAATGCATTTAAATCATTTTTCGCATTCTTTTTCAGTTCCAAAATGTAATATTAAAAATTTGAAAAATTAACTTTTATAAATCAGGAATAAATTTGACGGTTGTGATTTTTTTGAATGTGAAAAGGAATTTTAAATATATTTGGCAATAAGCAATTCTGTTAAAAAAATTCACTATAGAACAACATGGACATGAGCTGCCGGTGAGCTTTCTCAAGAACAAGTTTTATTTATTAATACAATCGGTTTTCATGACTTATTTTTGTGCAAGTTAACAATCATGAAATGGCCCACCAGCGGCCGAGCGGTTCTGCGCTCAAAGCTGGTAGATGGGAGGTGCCGGGTTCGATCCCAGGTCGCGCTCATCGACCTAGCCGTTCGGAGTTTTCCGTGGTTTCCTCCGAAACTCGCGTAAATACGGGCTGGGACCCCTTAGAAAGACCCCCACGGAGGGCATTCCCCCTATAGGCCTAGGACACATAAGGAGTCAATCGGCCTTAATCCTCCAACCAACCAACCAATCATGAAATGTACTGATAACTACACACCATTTGAAGACCCCGTTTAATAGATAGTTTAAACAGCACTGTGATTGTATATTAGAGGGACCGGAAAGTAATGTTTTTACAATAAATTCAAACAGATGAATTTTTAACAGGTTTTTATTTTTACTCAATGATGTAATCATTCTCATTATCAACAGACTTTTCTATCTAGCATGTAAGTTTTCAATACTGGATCGATAAAAATCAATTCGTTTTTGAGAAAAATATCTGGAGGTAGCATTTTTGACATTTAGAAAATGTTGTAGCGATCGGAATAAATGGAAATTCGATGGTGCTCTATGGGGCAAGTAAGGTGTGTGATACATTACCTCCCCCCCCCCCCAAGGTTCATCTTGTGCAGTGCGGTCTGGCATTATGTTGCAGAATAACGCTTTTTCTGTTAAAAATCGCGGGACACTTTTCAATTACAGATTGATTTACTCGATCCAATCGTTCACATTAAAGGTCTGCATTCACAGTGTGTCTATGTTTAAGCACTTCAAAATGAACAACCTCGCGAATACTCCACTAAACATGCAAAATCTTTTTGGGGTGTAAACCTGACTTAGGGCCGTATTCACCAACTTCTTAACACTCGGATTAAACCTCGGATCAGCGGTAATCGCTGGATCATACGAAAATAGGTATTCTCCAACGAAAATCTGCAGTTCACCGGCTACTTTAACACTTCGTTTTCGATCCTCGAATATCAGAGGATTAACAGAGATAATTCTCGGAGTTTTTTTCGTAACGCATGCGCACTCCGGCTCAACTTCGTAAACAAATAACAAACATGGCTGACGTTGACAATCTATTCTCACTAGATGATATTGAAAGCTTAGTAGAACTATCGGAAACATTTGAAAGAAGGAAAAGGAAGGTGCATCAAATTAGAGTAAATGATTTAGATTCTTTGGATAATGTTGCATTTCGATATCGATATCAATTAAATAAAGATTCCGTGGAATGGTGGAATTTTTAATATGAATGTTGTTAGATAATAGGCTGTCATCTGCCACAGAAAAGAATAATGCATTCACTTCGGCAGAAAAAAAAATTAATAGCTTTAAGATTCTCCTATCTATAACAATCAAAATTTTAAATCGTAGCGTAAACGGTTGTCGTCTGCGTGATTATTCTTTTTAAAAATGTTCTAATGTAAAATTGATTCTTAATCCGTGCGTAAACAAAAGCGAAGTAAACAAGAGCAAACCGTATATTAGTGTTGCCAATTTGATTTTTACCCTTTCTAATCTTCTAATCCGATTGATTAGTTAATTGAAGCCGAACGATGCCTAAAGGCTATCTTCGTTCTTAGCCAATCAAAACGAAGCTTTTATCTCTACCAGTTAATCCATGGATCACGTAATCGGCTGATGGTGAATACCGTAGGAATTTAATTCAGTGTTAGCCTTGATTCTCGGATTTCCTGATCCATGGTTTAATCCTCTATCAATGAAGTTTGGTGAATACGGCCCTCAGCTGTACTTTGTGGCGATTCATTTGGAGAAAGACACTGCCTTTTGCTCTTTGGATTATCATAAAAAGGCCCATTTTTTATCTCCAGTGATCAAGTGATCAAAAAACATTTCTGTATTGGACCTTTGAAGCAATAATTTGCATTGTTCGATTGGTTAGCTTTATTTTCTTCGAACAAATTAAGCAGGATCCAAACAACTGCTCTGTTTACTTACCAATCTGCTTAAAATGTTCTTGGGTGGTTGATCAAGGTTTGTTAAGAGTGTGTGACAGTTCCTTGATTGTCTGACATTGATTTGCTTCCACTTCCTCCCTTAAAGTGTCATTGTCTAAAGTTAGTTTTCCTGATAAATATGAGTCGTAAAGATCAAAATTCAAGGATTCGAACTTAAAAAACCACCGTTGGAATTTAGGCATGTTTAATGCACTCTGATAAACATCGTAAATGTTTGTGGTAGCAACTGTTGCGTTACTATCCTTTCGAAACACAAAAAGAATAAAATGACGAATATGTACCGCTTCAAGTATTTTGCAGGCCATTTCACTATAAATTGCAAAAAAATTGAGCTTTAATTATTTAAAAGTAAACAGGTCATTCTAAACATGAAATGTCTTTGGAACAAGTTTGAGAATGCAATAATATAAGAAAAGACAATCGAATATAGACATGCGCAAAAACGACATTACTTTCCGGTCCCCCTAATATGTAACCAGCTGACTACAACGACTTTTTGACACGAATAATTTTTAATAACATTCTTTTATAACTTTATGTAACTGTTTTCTTTTTCTTTCTCTGATTAAATAATTCAAAATGTTTTACTCACCAAAAGGGGTGTTAAAAACCGTTGTAGTTGGCAACTTTGTATTCAATGTAGTTTCAACGCGCTTATTAACCCGTTAGTAGTCGCTATAGACAGCGCCACCTATTACAGATTGCGCACTTTTTATTTAACTCTCACCAGTAATTTTAAGAAGTGATGTGATCGACGTTCCTTCGATTTTATTCGCGTTTTATGTATATCAAATGCTACTTCTAAAAATTTTTGGTGGCTATTGAATAAAAAAATCTGGCAACACTGAAGGATGGGAGGCAAATCGACCAACTAGCGACTACTAACGGGTTAATGTGCAACACTAGATTTCTATAACCTACTTTGTAATCATTTATCTTCGCTAAATATTGACGATTGTACGTCGTAATTCGAAAACTTATATTAATAAACCATTACTAAAAAATGCCGCGTTTCTATATTTAACGCTTTGCCATGAAATAGTTAAAAAATATTAATAAATCTTTCTGGTGTTAGTTTTAAGGTGTTTATTAGTTAAAATAATTTCTACATAAAAATCGAGGTGATAAACAAATTTATCATGTATATCCAAGTAATTGTGATTACAATTATACGTTGTTAACCTTTACTTAATGAATTAGAAAAAAAAAGAGAGAAAGAAAAAAGAAGTAATGTCCTTAGTGCAAGGACTAGAAAAATATATTTTCTTCTTACAAAACACACACAGTTTTCGGAGATCCCACTGATATCTCGTTCAAATCTTTTCATTAGATCTGGAGATATTCGTGAAAAAATGACATGCGAAATAAGACTAATTGACAGATCTAATGAAATAAGTTAAAATTTAAAATCTTTCAAGACATTTGATCCCTATTTAGCGTTTTTAATATTCAAAACATCTAAAAAAGATTTAAATGCTCAAAGAGAGAGACATTTTAAATGCATGGTGAAATGGATGCCTAAAAAGCCACCAGTTTTCCTATGGAACACTATAAAATGAAAATAATTTTGGAAGTTTAAAATAGCATTTCGTTTAAAGCTAAGCTTTTCATAATTAGCATTTCGTTTTAAAAAATATTTAGGTATTCAAGGAAAATTTAAAATATAATACTCACATTATTTTTTTAAAAAAGCTTATTCTACGATTACTTAATGAGAGGGTTAAAAGAATTGTTCTGTAAATTAGATGGTTAATAAATTTCTCCCATTGTGGTCTATACTCCTACGATGCTAAGCCAAATAATAAGCAGATAATGTATATGGTTGCAATTTCTTAATTTATGCGAAACATTTGAAGAGTGAAAACTGTTTTAAAGATATTTCAAAATGTTTCCTTTACATGCCATGGAATATACCGCGTAATTCTCGTCTTATACAAAGAAGTCTTCACTTCTCACTTCTGAACTAATTTTTATGGCGGTGATAGTGTATTTCAAAAGAATGCATTCCTTCACCAAATAGACGAAACATTACATTTTCATAACTTGTTAGATTTTGGTTTGAAAAGTTGTTTAATAATGCACTTTTACTCTCTTACAATAAAAAAACGGCTATTTATATTATGTACCGTAAATTTAAGCAGTTATGCTCTAAGCTTTCATGTAATTAGTGTTTTATGACTGCAATATATCATATTGAAAAAAAAAAAAAATCTTAAGCAATTCTCATGGTTTTCCGCATAAGGAAAATTTCACGATTTTCTCTGATAAAGTTTCACAAAACTGTGTATAATATAGCTTATTATTTCGTTAGAAATGTTAAAGAGGTGGGCGAGGGGGGGGGGACTGCTGACCGAATTTTCTCCATTAGAGTTCAAAAGTATTGCTGAACTTGTTCTTTAAAAATTACGTTTGTTTTTCTCCCAGTCGGAAACATTTCTTTTCACTGTAATATTATTAAGAAACATATTTCAAAACTTTTTATATTTCGAAAAATCAAGTATACCTGACAAGAAAAACAAAAATATCATTTAACATTATGTCTGAAAATCATTGCCTAAAATTATTCTTTGCAGATTCCTACCAAAGAGCGGTACCAACCTGCCAGATGGAGTTTGCTTTTTATTGCCGTAGAAATAGTCAAAATTAATTTTAAATATTCCTCTTATAACTGTTAATGAGAAAATTATTCTTGATTAAAAAAAAAAAAAGAAAAAAAAAAAAAAAAAAGAAAAAAAAGTTTACAAATAGGTGTCTTTCCCCTTTTGTAGTTATTTCATCTCATGAAACTGAAATCGGAATTTCTAATGTTCGAAGTATTTCTATATGCAAAACAGGAAAATATATATATATACACAGAGAGAGAAAGAAACCAAAATTCTTAGGTGCAAATCTCTTGAGAAAGCACAAAATATTGTAAGATAACGCATTCCATATTGAAATGTTCTTTAAGCTGTAAATTAAAAATAATTTGATTGAATTAGTACTTTTGAAGCTAAAAACAACAGTTTTTAAACTACAATTTAAAACAAAGCCAGTGTTGTTATAGATTTTTCAGTAATATATTTAATTTTATTGGTAAAAATCTATTATCTTTCAGCCTATGTCAAGTTTTGCTCCCAATAAAAATATTCAAAAGTTGATTATTATAAATTTTAAAATAAATAATAATCGTACTAATAAAAGATAAACGTACCTTTGCTTGTTTTTATCACTACAGATTCTGGTAAACTGTTGCCTATTTCGTTCGTCGCTCTAATTTCAATTTTATAATACGAATCTGGCATAAGTCCAGTTATTAAATAGCTTTGGTAATCGGCATCGGCGGTGCGTTCGACTGCTTTTTCGATTTGACTCCATTCTTTCAGACCCCTTTCAACCTAAAAATTTAGAAGTAAGTATCATAATTAACATATACCTGGAAACACACAAATTGTTTATGAAGTAATATACGCAAAATCCAGTGTGTACACTAAAAAAATATTACAATTTCTAAAGCAACAGAAAGATAAATCCATTTATCTATGAAAAATTCATTCTGTAGAAGCAAATATTTTTTCATTATTTTTTGATCTAGAAAGCTAACTTCAGCCCATGTGAAACTAGTACATTACGCATTAAAATGAGTGTGCAAACCGTTTTTATAGATTTCTGTTTTATTAACTAAACCAAAGAAATCTGGAGTCCCATAAGTCTGTAGATATTTTAATAGTTCATAAAAACTGAAAGAATTGGTAGAAGTGAACGCGGTTTACGAAAAAAATATTTTCCTGAAAGGGGATATTTTTTTTTTTTAGTAAAGAAAAAAAATAATAGCGAAAATTTTCATTGATAGAAGGCATTGTACATGTGAAAATTGCGCATTTTCATGAAAAACTATATTCATTTGCATCTAAATGTATGCAGGCATATAAATCCTGTTCTATGTGTGCGCTATCCCCACAAAATACACTTTGCAAACGAGTTACAACACTGATGACTCGAGCTTTAGTCGGCCGTTCTAATCCGAGGAAAAACATCTTCACCAATAACGTTTTATCAACAGCATCGCAATTAAAACTTCATGTATGCATAAGTTGGAGGTAAAATAATGAATAAGTTGTGTAAATCGTAAAGCCGTGTAAATTTATAGGACATTGCATATTTCTCGTTACTCATCTGTGCAGCACCCTCTATCGACAAAAAAAAAAAACCTTCACTAGAATAAATTTTTCACAAACTGCGTTCAAATCTACCAATTCCTTCAATTTTTATGAATTTTTAAAATGTCTTCAGACTTACGGGATCTTGTGTGTATATATATTGTATATATGTAAAAAAAAAAAAAAAAAACAGAATTTATATATATTAGTTAACTTACTTTAAAATAACGTATGCCATATTTTAAGATAGGCTTGCCATTGTTATTTGGTATGTCCCACCAGACTTCGAATCTGTCGGGATATTCAGATATTGTTTCTTGTTTTGTTTTGATAATAGGTGGTTCTGGCACAGTTTCTTCAGGCATCACATAGATCGCTTCTTTGTAGTCGCCCACTCCAACCACATTGATCGCTGCAGCACTAAATTGATACTTAGCTCTAGGAATCAAATTGCTCAAAATGTAAGGTGTGTCTGTAAAAATAATTTAGGTTTATATTTATACCAAATTTGATTAAACAAACAAATTTGAAATCTTTAAAGAGAGAGAGAGAGAGAGAGAGAGAGGGGGGGGGGAGGTGAGAGAGAGACAGCAGAAAAAAATATCACTTTATAATTTTAGGATCATTGCAATAACACTGAAAAACTATTTCATGTTTCATAACTAGAATGTTTTAACACTGAAATTAAGGAATTTTGGAATGATTTAATGATTTCAAAGATATGAAATAATAAATAAAAATCCAAATGAAATTCACGAACTATTTTTACTGTGTTTAAATGAAGTAAGTATACGAGTTTTAAATTACGACAGTAGTTGTTAAACAATATTATTATCATATAAAATTTTTCAAAGATTTTGGAATTATAAATATTTTGTTTTTTAAATAAGATAATTAAAATATATATATATATATGCATATTAAAAAACGAAAGAAAGGACAAAATTAATATGCTCCCCTAAACGAAACTGATTTTTGGACGAGAGGTCCATTTCTTCCTTTCCCCCCCCCCCCCCAACTAAATTTTGTTAGACATTTTACTTTAAGTTGAGATGCCAAAGGAAAAACGTTTTCACTTGGTCTATATTTCCTGAAAGAAGTAATCCTCCTGTCCATAAAAAGAAAATTTTGTCCTAAACAGAGTTCAATTTTGGGCAAGGTGTTTTTAAAATTTAATTTTTAAAACTGTATGCTGTTGAATTCTCTACTTTATTCATAATGATCTACCGTAGAATAGTAGACTTTCCCCCCTTTTCACCATAAACAAATAGTCCTTCTCGTCTTAATAAAAAGATACGATAATATATAATAAATATATGAAACAATAAAATAAGTCTTTTCCAGATTTTAATTTAGTACTAAAAGTCTTAGTATAAAAATGTTTCGAATGTTTTCTAAAAGTCATAAAACAATCAGGATATGCAGATATTTAATTCTACACAGCACCAAAATTAGTATTTATCCAATGATTAAGATTCTTTAAAGTTGTATCAAATGTTATTTTTATTCATTTGGTGCAATTATTCTATTTAATTTAATGAAATACTTATCTTTTGATTTAAATATATAAATAAGGGAAAAACTGGTTTCTTGATCTTAAAATAAGAAATTGTATCGCTTAGCAACAGTCGCTACACTAATTTCTTAAAATTGCCTTTGTACATTTGTAGTTTTTTCCCCCCTCAATTCGATGCTAAAGAGAAAATAATAATAATAATAATAATAATAATAAAAATAATAGAAAACACGTTTTTTATTTAGCCTGTTTTTGTCTTAAAGAAATAGTTGCCATGTTTTAATAAAACTTACCGACATATTTTATTTAATGTCAAAGATTTCATTAGTTTTGAAATGAAATTCATATACCAGTTAATCTATTAGCTCATACAAAATCAAATGCACACCACACTAATATAACTATGAGACTAATATAACTATGAAAAGATATAGTACATCTAGCACCTAGAAAAATGCTTCACGACTTATTCTGAAATTCTGAGAGTGTAAAAAACATGTTATATTTCATAAGTTTCAGAAAAAGTTTGGCCCGGAAGCAAAAAAGAGGAACCAATAAAAAAAGAGAAAATGTTTGGGATAGTCCTGTAAAAAAGTATTGCTTGAAATGTATTCTTGCTCTAGCATTTCATTATGAGATATTTAATTATCTGTCTGTATTTACATGAGACTGGTGCATACGCTAACAGACATAAAAAAGGTTTCTTTAAAAAACTAAATCAGATTTTCTACATTTGACACAACATATTAAATCAGTATATAAAAATATCAAATATCAAAAGGTAATATGAGCATTTCTACTGTATATTTAACTGCGCATGCGCAAGCTTTATATTAAATATATATGTATATATATATATTTCCATAATTTATTAGCGAAATGTATTGAGCTACTTATATGAAAACCTCAAGCAAATATCGCAGAAAATTTAACAAGTTATAGTTGTTAGACTGAATTTAATTTCAGCCCCCCTTCCTGTCTACATACAAAAAAAAAAAAAAAAAAAAAAAAAAAAAGAGGAAAATGATAATTTTTTTTGACAGTATTTATTTATAAACAACTAACTCCTTTTTCAGTATTCATACTATCTATTATATACATATAAAATCTCTTGTCCTGAGTGAGTGTGTGAGTGATTCATCACCCTGGACTTAGAAGCATGAAATTTTGTGACAACGTTCCTTCTATTACGTAAATATCCACTAAGAAACGATTTTACAAAATTCGCCCCTCAAGGGGGGAGAGGGGGCAAAACATTATTTCCCAAAACCTTTCCTACCTCAAACAAACAAACAAAAAAAATAAAACATATCCGTAAAATTTTTGCTTTAAAATATAGCTAACACAAATATCTAAAAACCAATTTCTGGAATCTCAGAAATTTGGTCCCCAAGGGGAAGGGAGAAAAACGTGATTTCACATGCACAAAACATGATTTCACATGAACACTTTTTCTGAATCTCTTATGTTCTAAATGTAATACAAACCGATTTTATAAGCAATGGCTTTTTAACTTACGGTCATCTCGCTTGGATGAGCAACATGGACGCCTAAAGCCAAATTTCCAGTTTCAAATGGCCAAAAAATTTTTATATCTTGCTAAAAACCATTTTACCAATATTTCGTTAACATTTAATTATTTTGCCATCTCACGTATTAAAATGTTTTTGATTTTCATTCAAAAATTAATACTTTTTGTGGCATCGTTAACTGCCTTATTCTTACCATTTTTAAAATAATTTCTAAAATTACAATTTTCCTGACAATTGAATTTTGTTTTTAACACTGGACTCAATGCTAAAGTGTATGTGGATGACAACATAATGAAATCTGTTCAAAAATTTGCTTTTTAAACAATAAAATTGGCAGTTGTAGAAGATAAAAAGAAAATATCCAAGTGCGGCTTTTTTTTTTTTTTTTGTCGTTTAGTGTATGTGAAATTTTTACTCTAAAATATAACCAATACAAATACCTAAAAAACAGTTTCTGAAATTTTAGAAATCCAGCCCCTAAAGGGGGGAGGGGGGCAAAACGTGATTTCAAGTCATCCTTTATATATAAATAAATATATATATATGAGATCTTTGCTCTAAAATATAGGGAAGGGGGGGGGACTATGGAGAAAAAAAAAAATAGACCTTTCAAAATTGGTACATGGAGGTTTTTGATACCTACTAATCGATTGCGGATATTTTCGAATTTTTAAAATTTTTAGGAGAGCCGGGAAAGGGGGGGGGCGAAGGGGCAAAACAATAGAAACAGGGTTAGATCGTTCAAAATTGGCACGTGTAGGTTTTTGATACCTACAAATCGATTGCGGATAATTTCGAATTTGTAAAATTGTTAGGATTGACTGAAATGGGGGGGGCGGGGCATGGGGCAAAAATATAGAAATAAGAGTTAGAGCGTTGAAAATTTATTATTAGGTTTTAAGGCCCGATAAATCGATTGCGGATATTTTCGAAAGTGTAGAATTGTTCCGAGGGGCGGGAAGGAGGGCGGAGGCAAAAATAAAGAAAATCAGATAGAACGTTTGAAATTTGTATTATTAGATTTAAATGCTCGAGAAAATGATTGCAGATATTTTTGAAAGTAAAATAATTATGAGGGGCGGGAACGGTGGATAAAGAAACACGCGCGTCGTGCCGCAGTCATTCGGGCCCAGGACCGATTATTCCACAATCGAAAGTTTTATTTTTAATATAATTACAATTACCTTACGATAATATGGCGATTCATTAAGAGTGTCGAACATAAATGCGCGCGAGTAGCGCACAATGGCCTGCGCTGTCGAAGGCAGTGGGGACCCGGTGCGACATTTTTCCCGATCAGATTTTTTCTCTTTTTTTCACATGATAAAAATTACTGCAATTTTGAGAATTCGTTAATTATAGTGATTCATTTAAAAATAGTGACCAGCAAAGTGGGTGTAGCCTGCTATTATTATTATTATTATTATTTTAATAGTGATAATTTAAAGTAAAACCCCTTATACTTTTGCTTATTTTTAAGGGAACTCTGGTGCATTCTATCGTCGATAACTTTTTTTTTTTTTTTTTTTTTTTTAAATTTTCACGATATTTGCTCGAAGGTTTTTATATAAGTAGCTGAATACATTTGGCCAATAAATTATGCAAATAAATTTTGTTAAGTCTTCCACATGCACAGTTAAAAATATGGTAAATATGCTCATATTTCGTTTAATATTTAATAATTTATATTCTGAGTGCAGAAACTTGAAAAATCTCAAATTTTGTACATGCCTACCCAGACAGCACATCGCCTCCCCAGGATATCTTTAAGATGTCTTGTGGACGAAAAAACATCCCAGAAACGTCCTTAGGATGTACTGTGGATAAGTTAAGCCTAACTGTGCTGTTAGGGTAATAGGGCAGGTTAGTCTGGAGGATACATGCCCGAATTAAATTTTTACATGCCTAAATATTTTAATCAAACGCATATTAATAAAAACATTCACATATTCAGTGAAAAGAATTTAACAACATTATACTTATATTGGCATTTTTTATTTCAATTTAATTTATGTAAAAGTTTTAGACAAGATATGCTATATCTTAAAATTACTTTTGATTAAATATTTGCATGCCCAGCTGGGCATGCAAGGAGAAAAAAGTACATGCCCAATCTGAATTTTTATATGCTCCGGGCATGTCGGGCAATATAATTTTCGAGCCCTGGTCTAATGTAATATATTGTATGTGTCAAGTTTCCTAAAAATGGCATTGCATTGGGTTTAATAACCTGCATGTTATAATGACAAAAAAAAAAAAAAAAAAAAAAAAAAAAAACGGTCATTTCTTCTTTTTAGAGTTTTTTAAAGAAACCTTTATACCTCCATGAATATATGCAATAGTCTTATAAATGAATACAGATAAGCAGAAGCCTCATATTCACATGCTACAGCCAGAAAGCATTTGAAGAATTACTTTTTACTGAGTGATCCCAAACATTTTGTTTATATTTAATTTTTTACTGGTATCCCTTTTCTCCATTCGTGGCAAAACTTTTTCTGAAATATGTGGAAGTATAGAATGTTCTTTAAATGCCCAAGATTTCAGAATAATTAGTCACCACTTTTTCTAGATATTTAACAAAACGTCTGAAATCAGAAATTTGGTCATTTATGGAAAGGTAGTGGTATAAACACGACTTACAACTTATATATACTTATATCTGAAATTTCAATGACTTTTTTTTCAATAAACAAAGTCCGCTTTAAGTAGAAAAACTGCAATATAGATTTCTATTCATAACTAGAAATTTAATCCAAGAACACACTTAAAAAAAAAAAAAAAATATATATATATATATATATATATATATATATATATATATATATATATATATATATATATATTATATATACACATAATTTAAACGTTCATTTCGAATTTAAAATTTCATAAGTCCCTGAAATTAAAAGCAATCGGTTCCAGTTAAAACTCAGGGTTATTGCAATTTCTGATAATTGTGTTATTCAATAAAATAATAAATATTATATATTTGATTTGCCAATATTGATTTATCAGGAAAAGACAACTCACCCTTTTCCCAAGTCACTTCTTTAACTGGATCATCTTTCTGGTCAACTAATTTATATTTCATATTATAATGAGTTATGGGCATGCCACCAGTATTACCTGGCCCCATTAATCTGAAAGTTATAGTCGTAGACGTTACCTTGTCGAATACTATTTGAGTCAATGCACTTGGTCTGGCTGTAAAATTAAAGATATAATTTAACATCCATTGAAAATTTGAGCAACATTAAAAAAAAAAAAACTACAAAATTATACACACACACTTTACCTTCCCATAAATTACCGGACGTTTTCAATTTCAGATGTTTTTACAAATATCTTAAAAAGTACTTGACGAATCATCTTGAAACTTCAGGAGTGTGAATAACATGTTACACCTCATATTTTAAGTGGACATTTTCCCCGAAAATAAAAGGTATCAGTAAAAAATTAAATAAAAATTAAAATGTTTGGGATCACTCTGTAAAAAATAATGCTTGAAAAGACACCTGGCTATAGTATGTAATTATGAGGTTCCTACTTATTCTCTGTATAATTTTTTATGACGCTGCCACATATATTCACGAAGATATATAAATGCTTCTTTAAAAATTTACAAAGAAATTCGTCACTTTTTTTACTATAATATGCTAAGTATGAAAATCCAGCGTAAAGTCACTTTCAAAAAACTTGACGCACAACATTACGCACATCATAGTGCAATCAAAACGCAAAAATATTAAACATCTACTGAAATATAAGTAGTTTTACTAAATTTTTAACTGCACATGCTTTAGTGCAATTTCATTTGCATAATATAATAGCTGATATTATTGAGCTACTTATATCAAAAACCCAAACAAATATTATGTAAATTCAAAAAGTTGAACGCGATAGAATAAATTAAATTTTCGTTTTTCTCAAAAATAAGGAAATTAATTTATATGATACTTGTTTTATATGATACTTTTTAAATTTATATATATATATATATATATATATATATATATAATATATATACGTAGTTCAATACATTTAGCTATTAGATTATGCAAACGAAATTTCCCTAAAGTTTGCGTATGTGCAGTTAAAATTATTTAGTAAAACTGCTCCTATTTAATGAGATATTTAATATTTTTGCATTCTGATTGCAGCATGCTGTGCCTAAAGTTGTGTTTCAAGTTTCCTGAAAAGGGCTTTGCACTGGGATTTAATATTACGTGTTAGTTAAAAGGGTGACATTTTTTTCTTTTCTTTTCTTTTTTTTTTTGTAATTTTTTAAAGAAACCATTATATTTCCATGAATATATGTGGCAGCCTCATAAAATTTTATACACAGAATAAAAATGAACCTCATAATTACATACTACAGCCAGATTACATTTCAAGCATTTCCTTTTACAAAGTGATCCCAAACATTTTGATTTAAATTTTTCATTGGTCCCTCTTTGATTTTTGGGGCAAACCTTTCACTGAAATACTATATTAGGTGTAACACTTCTGAAGTTTTAAGATAATTCGTCAAGTATTTTTTGAGATATTTGAAAAAACGTATGAAATCGAAAGCGTCCGGTCATTTATGGAAAAGTAGGATATATATAATGTATTTGCAGACGGGTTTAAGAAATACAAATTTCTGTCATTAGAGTTCAATATTAATCCGAAAATTGTCAAATATAGGCCTTATTCAACTTTGGCATTGTGAAGTAACATAACTCACAGAATTACAGAAAGTCAGAAAAAAAAAAAAATATATATATTGTAACATAGTTTATGGTATAAAATCCATTCTTCAAAATAGTTTCTTTAGCGGACAGAATAGCTTATCTTCGTAATTTTAAGAGCGCGCTTTTCCCTTACCTTCACCGGAAGTCCAAGCCAATGTTATTCTATGGGAAATTTTGTTTACTTAAAACTCATTAACTAATACATATTTTTAAATTCTGTTTTCATATTCAGGAAATTCACAACTGTTAAATTCACGGACGTTTTTTAAAAACGGATTTTTAAAATTTTAAAAATGTTTTATTTTGAAGCTGTAAAATGCGAATTTTCAATAAGTGAAAATTTTTATTTTACTGTTTCAAAATAAAATCTCTATTTAAAATTTAAAAATTCCGTTTTTAAAAAATGTCCGTGAATTTAACAGCTGTGAATTTCCTGAATGTTTAAACAGAATTTAAAATATGTGCTTATTAGTTAATGAGTTATAAGTAAACAAAATTTCGCATAGGATAACATTGGTTTGAGCTTCTGGCGGCGGTAAGGGAAGCGGGCCGTTAAGAGGGGAAAGAAGTATTGAAAATTTTTATTGTAGGGAGATCGTTGTTGCAAATCAGAAAAATAAATAGTTAATAATTTTAGAAAGATTTTAAATTAAATTAGATCTTTTTTCCTTGTATTTATCTACTACACTTAATAGAGATTTAATTTATTTTTTCTTTAACAATATAAGTTGAACAATTTGTAGTTGCGTTTTAACGTGTAAACTTCAGTAGTATGAAATTCACTGTTATTCTCTTCTTTAGGAGTAAAAACAATACTTACTTGCTTTATCTAGAGTTATTGCAATGCTGTTTTCACCAAAAGCATTTCGAGCTTCACATGTGTAAGTACCAAATACTTCATATTCAGGTCTTCCTGATGTACTAACCTAAAAATGTCAACAAGAATTTATTATTTCGGCTTTTATTTTTTTAATTACGTTAAAGCATATTAAGGCTGCACTCAGATTCCCCTTCCTTCCTTCCCATATTTATCCTATAGGATTTTTGTTGCTTGGTTTTTACAAGAATATGTAATTAAAAATTGAAGTTTCTTGAATTCTGTTTTTTGAATATTATCCTTTGAACCTGTTGCCTTTGAGCTTGGTAATATTATTATTATTATTATTATTTTAATAAAAAATTTATTTTTTTAAAAGTTGCTCACTAAGCTAAAACACAACCTAATAATAATAAAAAAAAGTTCGAAAACTTCAATTCTGAATGAGATATTCTTATAATACAAAGCAACAAAATTTCTATAGAATAATATGGGAACAAAGAAAGAGTGAATCTGATCGATGTACAGACTTGAGTTTTTTTTTTAAAGGAATAGTTCCTTGAAAAAGAAGGAAAAAAAAAAAAAAGAATCCTGAAAATTTGCAAATAGTGCACAGAAATAAACACAACTAATTTACCTATTTTTACAAATAAAAAATCCTAAGCGATCCAATATTTTAATGAAAATTATAACATATTAACATAAAATTAAATTTTTCTCTGTCAGCGCTGAAAATTTTGCAATAATTTAAGACGTCATATTGAGAAAAAAAAAAAAAAAAAAACTTTCTTTCAACTTGGGATTCATAAAGGTTAATTCAAAATGGTTTCTTAAGTTGTTATTTTTTCGAATAAATGATTTACAAAGTATGTGTGTCCAATGTATTCAAATGATTGGTACTCTAAATCCGACATTCCAAACATTCTAACATAAAATATTGTCCCGTTTTTCAATAAAGTTACTTTATTATCCCATATATGGCATAGAAAGTATTTAAGGTCAAATTTTCGAAATTGAGTTTTTGTTGTAATTACGTTTTGAGGTCCTTTGAATCTGAAAAATCGGGTGTGGTGTTGGTGATTGGAATTTATTTCAATAGCATCCTAGGCCTGTAGGTGAAGTACACCCTGTTGAAGTTTTTTTTTTTTTTTTTTTTTTTTTTTAAGGAGTCCTAGCCCATATTTACGTGAGTTTCGGAGAAAATCACGGAAAAATACGAACGGCCTGGACTCTAACGCAGCACTTCCCATCTACTAGTCTTGAGAGTAGAATTACTCAGCCACTGTTGAGGCCTGAAAAATCAGGATTTAAACGTTGGTCAGTGTGTATTTCTGATTCTTATGTTAGTATAACTCAAAAGCAGACAGGGAAAGACATTGCTTCTACAAAGCTGATGGCTTTTTTATTTTTAAATAAAACGTAGTTTGATAACTTGGCTAAGAATCATCTTATAATGGTGCTTACGAGGTTAAATTATTATACTTTAGCAATATACCTATGAAAGAATTTGATCCTAGGCATTTCCTAGACAACGATCTTAAATACGACATTTATTTAGCCTTTATTCAAGATATTCAACCAAAAATTGACATCAAAACAATCAAAACATTTTTATAGAAATCTAAAATGCTTTTAGAACTTACCAGTAGACTACTGTAAGATTCTCCGCCAAATACTTTAAATCTATCATCGCCTAACTCGATTGGATCCCCTTGAAATTTCCATGTAATTGTGGCATTGGGAATGGCTTCTGCAATACAGCTTAAATTGGCTGGATTGTCCGACCACGTTTTCACCGATGTCGTTTGCGTTCGGCTCATATCAGGACGAACTGCAATAATATTTATTAGACAATAAATTAATTGTAAAATTATATAAATGAAATTAATATACACCTACTGAATTAGCATTGAATTTAAGAGTGAATCTAAAAATTTCGTTAAGCACTACTTCACTTTTAAGAAAATAGAGCAAAATTGTTGCTTTTTATTTTGATATTTTTATCCTTTAGATATAATAAGTCTACGATTGAACTTTGGTTCAAATTGGTTCAGTATTTCGGAAGTGATGGATTTTTTTTTTTCATTATAAATAGTAAACTAAGGGATCCCAATAGGCCATTTTCTAAAGAAATAAACCTATAAACAAGTTATAATAGGTGATACGATAATGTTCTTTAATTTCATTTTAAAAAAATTCTAAGCATTTTTTTTAATTTTTAAAATTAGGTTAAAAATAAATTTTCTAGCTGCCAATCAACAATTAAAGAAGGAATTCCAGGAGCGATTTTTTATCTTATAATTTTTAATTTATCTACCTAGTCAGTTTACTTTTGTACTAAATAAACATTACACAATGGCTTATATTTATTTTAAATGATAAAAACTGTTCAAACAAAACATTTAAAACTGTTCAAACTTAAAAAAGCATCGTAGAAAGCTGTCTCACATTCTTAATTTGAAATATTAAATTATATAAGATTTTTTGGCTATGAGCAGAATTTTTGTATTATTTATTTTATACAATTATACAGCAAATATTTCAAAATTTATAAAAGATTACTTTGACTGTTTATAAAATGACAAATCAAAACAGAAAGAATCTAAGAAAATTAAAAAAAAAAAAAAAAAAAAAAAATGAATCCGATGTAATAATAAATAAAATGAAATCTGTAGTGTAACAGTTCAATGCTAAAATTCATTTATGTATGGTATGCTCATTACCCGATATTTTAAGATTTATGAGAGATTAGAGTACTCAAATAACTTTAAACAGAAGCGATTTACTATTTTCTCTAATTAATAAATTTGGGTAAATAGATAATAATTATCTTGTATTATATAAAGGGATTTAATCTGAGTAAGAAAAAAGTTCTTACATTGTACTTGTAAATGCCCTGTCCTCTCGGCCACTCCAGCCGCGTTCGACGCTTTGCAGAAATAAAGTCCATCATGTGCTCGTCTTATGTTAGTTATTTTAAGCCGGAGGCGATTGTAATCTCCATCATCAAACACTTCAAGTTCAATACCATCCTCCTGAAAATGAATAAACTTCATTTAATAGGAGTTTCATTATAAAATATTGATTAACAACGTGTTAAAAAACTTATCGTGAAAATTGTCTAGCAGGAGAACTTTGCTTCATAAATTTTAATCTAACACATGTATTATAAATTTTATTAAGATTTAATGTGTCCTTGAAAATAATACTTCAAACTTAAAATAACTTTTTATTTTCCAATTTCTGCGTTCAAACATTTAAAGACTTGTATCGTGTTAAAAAGTTTTTACTCGTGATTAACTCCAGCAATTTAAATTATTTTTACTATATATATAGACAGATTGAATTTTTTTTAATCAATGAAAATTTTTAGTGATTTCAAAAATTAAAACTGAATTAATTAAATGTAAATCAAAAATAACTTATTACTGTAAATCAGATCTATTAAAATCAATCGAAGAACTGTAACAAAACTTTTTAATTATATGTGTTGATAAATCTAATAATTATGCCATAATCTGTAAACAATATTATCTATCTCTTATAAGTAAATCCATATCTTCGAGTACTAGCTTTCATCCCCCCAATAATGAAATTAAAATAATAGAAAAATTCATAGCTTTTATAAATTTCCTTTTAATAATTTCAAACTATCCATGTAATTATTACAAAATTTCATAAAACTCCAATTAAATTTAGAACTGTCACAACTGGTTGTAATGCATACTAGCATACATACAACAATAATGCTAATAAAATTCGCCTTAACATTCTCAAACAAATCTATGACTTAATTAGTAAATCAAAAAATTTTTATTGCCTTAAAAATAGCTATCAACATAAAGATAAATTCGAAACTATGAACAATGCCACTGATATTATGACCTATGATTTTGCTGACCTGTTTATTAATATTATTTTAAACCGATCTTCATTAAATCATCTATAATCTTTTTGACAGGTTTAAAAGTGAAATTTTATTTTCCTAAACTCTTTTGGGCAGCTTCATTTAAGACCCCCTTTAATTATTCATATAAATTAGATTCTACATATTAATCATATTTATATCCAAAAGGTCGTTATGCCATAAGGTAGAAGTAGCTCGAGTTTGTTAGTTTACTTATATATTTACCATGATGAACAAGGTTTGTGTAATGAAAATGCCATTTTCTACAGGTACATTGATGACATAATTTTTTATGTTAATAATAATTCACCATCTTCATTGAAATTAGAATATCCCTCTCACCTAACTTCAGCTCATAATTTTCTTAACAATAACTGCATTAGTTTTTTAGATTTAAAACTTAAACTAAAAGGAAGTAAAATGTCTATTGAACTTTATGACAAAAGACAAGAATTTTGTTTTAAAGTAAATTTATTTAGACATTTTAATTCTTGTCTTCATTTATCTGTGTGCAGAAATATCACTCTTAATCACCTCTTTCGTATACATAATCTTTGTTCATCTAAGTATAGAAATAAAAATATCAACCATGTAATTAAAGCTGCTACAGGAATGGGTTATACACAGAAATTTATTTATTAAATAATTTATCATTGAGTGTCACGCGTCACTGTATAACATAAAAAAAATAATAATAAATAAAACTATGCATGTTTGATGTATTACTTAAATATATATATAAAGATAAAAAAATAAAAAATGTGAAGGATGGGAGGGCAGTTGTTTGATTAAGGAGGTTGGGTAGTGTTGTTTGGTTGGATGGTAGGGAGGGTTGCTGAATTAAATATCATATATAAAAATAAAATAAAACTATAAGGATTATTGCTATTACGGGATACATCTTAATTTTCTGGTTGTTTTATGAATGTTTAACTCTTCACACTTCAGATTTAATTGCATGCCAAATGGCTTTTAGTTTCATAAGTTTAATTGTACATATTATCCAGTTCTATATATATATATATATATATATAAAGGAATAGTTTGAAAAAGTTAACTAAAAATTACTTAATCAAAACATGTGAGCATTTTGGGAAGATTGCTTATGACTAAGAAAAAAAAAAAAAAAAATTTAACCCTTTGAGTGCTGAATACTCGCGGCCTATGCGGTCCATACGGACGGCGCGCGGTTGGCGCTGACGAGTTGTCTAATTCTTATCGCGGACGCGCTTTATGCGAGTGTTGCATAGTACACTGATCATTTTTGCCGGGCGCGTATTTGCGTCCATAGTCTATATTAATGACTTTCGCTGGACGCATATGTGCGCCCATAGCACTCAAAGGGTTAAATCTTATCTAAGGTTTGGTTTAAATTATTGTAATAATATATAAAAATTAAATAAATACAATAATAAAATAAGCCTGTTATTTCAAAATTTTCCTTTTTTGAACTAAAATGTAAATTTTTTTTCACGATAGATGGCGCTAGAGCACACTGCATACGAAGAAAATTAAACTGTAAACTAATACGTTTATGAAAGTTGTTATTAAAGTTTTAATGTTTTGAATATCTTTAAATTAAGAACAATCATTTAATGAATTTAATAAAATTGCTCATTTGTAGTACCATTATCGATAAATCGTTACTTGACTAATTATTTTCCTTATTAGAATTGTTCTGATGGTAACCTGTTAATTGTTACTCTCTCGGTTTGGCGTTGCATGACATGTGGCTATTATTTAAAATTATTCTTTAAAATTTATTCACTGCAGATTTGTGTTGGTGATTTATCTCATTCCCTTTTTAATCTGGTTTTGTCGCAAGATCGAAACTCGAACTGTATTTTTGGCTTGAATTAGCTATACAGTTTTCCGAAATCTTGCGATTCCTTTGCTCGTAAAAGTGCAAGTTTCCTGAAGTGCAAACACTTCGATTTTTGAGCATTTCTTATTCCAATTCTCATATCCAGTTATCCTTTTTTCATATTTTTAATACTTTTTCTCATTTCCTGTTATCTTTTTTTCATAACATTATTTATTAATAAAAAATATGTGATAACATTTAAATTGAATTCCAATCACTTTTAAGTGTGTGTTATTGGCCTTATCACGTATCTATAATTGCTAAATTTTATAAAGGTATTAAGTTCTTCAATTTATATATATATATATATATATATATATATATATATATATATATATATATATATATATACACACACACGCACGAAGGAAGAAAGCACAAGATTCATGAAAATTTTAGACCTCTAGTTTTTGATGGATTTAGACGTTTTGAGATGTCCTAAATGCGACCCGACTATTTTTAGAAAATGTCTGTATAAAAAAAAAAATTGTGGACGCTGTATCTTACGAACCAATAGACGTAATTTAACCAAACTTTATATCTAGGTAGACCTTGACCTTCACGTAAACGGACTCTGATTACATTTGGGGAAGAATTATTCAGCAGGTGACACTGTCATTACTCTTTTATTATTATTTTTTTAATATAGCCGATAGAGGGCAAAATTTCATATAAAAGACATAATAAAAATAATTTTTAACACACACACACACACATATATATATATATATTTTTATTTTTTTTTTTTTGGGGGGGGGGTATATGTAGGGACGTATTTTTCAAACGAACTCGTCAGTATCTTTAAAACGAATGGCTACACGAATTGGATTTATGATAATTACAAACAAATTCATCGGTTTTTTTCCCAGATAAAATAAAAACTCATTTCCTCAGATGTTATCTGTAGGGAGCAAAATTGATTTCTTTCGACATTTAGTACAGTACTTCTCCGAGATGAAAATTGTCTGATTCATCATGGGGAAAAAAATTCGTAAATGATTTGTATTAAGTGAACTTTTATAGGAATATATAGAAGAAAGTTTTGTGATGGCTACAATATATATTAATACGCAAGCATAAAATTTGTCAAATCTTTTTGGCCTTTTCTATGAAGAAAAGGGGGCTTAAAAGTAGTATCGTTCGAAAAATATTGTAAATGAAAGGTGGAAAAAAAGGAAAGAAATCTTATGAGGCCAAGCGAGCATACAAAAATGCCTATGTTAGGACAACAGCAGTATTGCTTTCAGAGAGAATAGACAACTTGAAAGTTTCTTTTCCCTTTGGCAACAAGTTAAGATATTATTTTAATTAAAATTGAGACATAACGTACAAAAGATATTTTAAGAAATAAACATAGTAACTGTTGTTAAAGAAGTACTTCTTATATTTTAGTTTATTTAAATTATTTTCACTCTTTGGCGTAATCGATTAAAAAGTAATTAAATTACAATTAAATTATAATTATTTTACTGTCAATCGATTAACAAGTAATTGATTACAAATAAATTGAATTATATTACAAATAAATTGAATAAGTAATTCAATTTATTTGTAATCAATTATTTGTTAATTGATTGACAGTAAAATAATTATAATTTAATTGTAACTCAGTTGTGATTCAGTTACTTTTTAATCAATTATGCCCAACACTGATATATATTTAAAATAAAATTGAGAAAAATCGTGTGAAAGAAATTTTATGAAATAAATATAGTAATTATTGCTAAGGAACGCAACACGGTTATCCCAAGTATTATTAAATTTAGTCACTACAGGGAAAATATTCAGGATTTTTTTAATCTTAGCGTTAAGATAAAAATATCTGCATATTGGTCCTAAGCGAAAAAATATATTGAAAATGGAGTAAACACAACAAATTATAAATTTAGAGGGGGGAAAAATGTAAAACAAACAATACCGGATTATCAATCATATCTTCATTGGAATTTTCTTTTCTTATTGACATTAGGGGTTTTGGAACACCTTCTCCTAAACATTCGAAAACTGCATCCTTGCCTTCTTCCCTTGTAATGTTTTCCATTTGCACGATATTTGGGCGAACTGAAAATTGAAAAAAATAAAAAATAAATGAATATATATATATTCTTTTAATTTAAAACAAAAATCCAATGAGAATAAAAAAATATTTTTATTATAAATTGAAAACAGCAGTTTTGTTTCCATACAATTATTATATACTCATTCACGTATACTTATTTATTAGATTATTGATTTTATGAGATTTATTTAGTAATAGAAAACTAAATACTAGTTGTTAATTTTAGTAATTTTAATTTCATTGGGTCGAGATTCGAGAAAAGAGAAGGTCTAAATTATTTTTAAATAATCTGTTTTTTAAAAAATTTGTTTTTTCACTTTATATTTCAAGAATTATAACGTGAAATCGTGAGGAGTTCTGAAAGTCTAAAAATTTAATAAAATATTTTCAGTTATTACATTAAAATACGAGAAATTCTTAAGTAATGGATATCAAAATACAGGAAAAAAAATATAGATAAAAACAAATGATTTAAAAGCATTTGGGAAGAATCTTCTCTTTTTATTATTTACATATTTCTTAATTTGATTGAATATATAAAAATTTAAAATACTGATATCAACATTAATTTATTGAACACGAATTTTCTTATATATATATATATATATATATTTTTTTTTTTTTTTTTTTAAATACGAAACGAGAAGAGCGGGCAATTTTATCAGTATTTTAAATATACGCAAAATATTTCAAACATATAAAATTAAATTGGATCAAAAAAATATTTTAATTCTATTATTCGTGGTTATTTCAACAAACATAAATAAGGTTTTTATGAGATTATGTTCAAAACGTACCTCTTCCACTCTTATATTTACCCACCCCCGTCCCTTTCTTTTGATCGAATTTATGATATATTCAAAATTAATTAGAGCACAAATATAGTTTTAATCTCATAAAAAGGAGAAGCTAAGTTTACATTTTGTAAGCCATAACTGATCAAATTATGTCAGGCATGATTAACATTTTGTTTAAAAAAAAAAAAAAAAAAAAAAAAAAAAAAAAAAAAAACGATCATTGATGAAATGAAATAATATTTGATAAAGTTACTATCTCTTCTAAAATTGCAGGGGGAAAAAAAGGATAAGATTTATTAAATTTGTCCCGTTGATTGGATAACTTATTTTTGATGGAAGAGAAATTATTTTTAACAGATTAAATCATACCATGCTTAAATTTTATATATTTTTTTAATGAAAAATCTAGGCACATATAAAATACGGGACGAATTATAAGTTTTATTGAATTTAAAAGAAAAATTAAAAACGTGCATAGGTTAACTTAGTTTCGATTTGATTTTAAACTTTCAATAATATTTAAGAACTTTAATAATAATAATAATAAAAACTAATACGATATAATAAAATATGAATAATACGAAATATCTTATACATTTTAAAACACGATTGCAAAATCTCAAGCACCTTAATTTATAAACTAATAATATAAACAGGTAAATTTATTGTAAATATAAAATACATATAACTCGCCCAATGTAAAAAATATAATACAAAATGCAGTAAAATAATGTCTAGTAAAATATTATATAATATCACGTTATCATGGCAATTCTCGATATTTCCACGTATAATCATATTACATGCTTGTTTCCGGCAAGTTTCTAGATAGACCATGTTAATTGAAAAAAAAAAAAAAGAAAAAAAAAAAAAAAGAAGCATTATTAAAATATAATTATTCGTCAGTATTCCTAAAATGCGTTTGTAGAACGTGTATAGAGGCTGTTGAGACAAATGTTTTTATACCTACTGAAAAGGTGGTAAAAACAAAAAATAGCTTTAAAAGGTTTTGAACAAAACGAGATACTGATTTGTTTTTTGTTTTTAATTAAATGTGATAAAATAAATATTATAAGTTTTTAAAAATATTTTTAATTTTTTATCAATTTTATAAATAGAAATGTAAAAATAGGAAAAGTATAGAAAGGTTTTACCCAAACTTTCATTTAATGAATAGTAATATAGTATTTGTTGATTCTGAAAAAATATTTATAATTTATAATTATTGTTATTTTTAAATAGAAATTCAGTTCATTCTAATAGCGACAACTTTTTGAATTTTTACGACGTTTACTTGGGGTTTTCAAATAATTAACTCAATACATTTAGGTAATAAATTATACAAACGAGATTTACTTAAAGTTCGCGCAGTCAAAAATTTAGTAAAAATGCTCATACGGGGGTCACTCTGAATGTTTTAAGATACGGCTAAAAAGTTCATGTTGAACTTACCAAATCTTAAGAGTGTTCAAAATAGTCCTGTTTAACATTAATGCAGTTTTGTAGCCGAATTCTCTGATGATTAAAAGCTTCAAGCCACCCATTTCTGGGAATCTATGAAAAACATGCATGTATAGCCTCATTAATCTCACCTTCGAATCGAAAATGACGACCAAGTAAATTTTTCTTTTCATTAAAATATAGTCAAAAGTTACACATAGCAAGATCAGGGTAGTGGGGTGGGTGTTCTATCACTTTGATGTGTTTTTGATAAAAAAATTCGATTGTTAATCTTGCCGTAAGAAAAAATGTATTATCAGGGTGAAACATGAATGCTCTTACATTCGCTTCTTGAAGGTCTTCTGGAAGACACTGGTCTACCAGTTAACCGTAATTGCCTTCTGTCCCGCCAGCTGGGTGGTTTTGATCTGTTATGAATTTCTGAAGAAAAGGGTATACATAACTTTTTTCATTTTTCGTTGTCTTTTCACCATTGTTGGTTTGAGGTCATATTCAAAGTCCCATGCTTTACTTCTACGATGTGTTGGAATGACAAAAAACGATAAGTACACACGTTTCCTCATCAGTTACGAGTTTAGAATTAAGGCGGTATTTACCATCATTAAATAATTTTATGATTTCTTTACAGATTCTGATACGATTGGCTTTTTTTTGGTGTTCTGTTAAATTATGGGAGACCCAACAACAAACTAATTTTTCCGATGCAGTTTTTCATGCATAATTTTATAAATAGCTGTAGATCCAATGTTAAGTTCCTTCTGTTTTATTTGGTAAGTGCAGCGATCATAATAGATTAACATTTTTCGTATAGCCAACACATTTTCTGGTACTAAAGATGACAAAGATTTGTGTATTCGTCATCCAAAAGAGAACTTCGAATTCCGCTAAATTCTGTAAACCATCTGAATATAGTGGCACAAGATGGAGCTTCATTTCTCTATATTAATTTTAGACGTTGAAGTCGTCGTTTTTGATTTAACCCAACTTTAAAATCATAGCGCGATAATGCTCTCCCGTCAACTTTGTTTTCCTTCTTTTATTCAATTTATTATAGTACTACTATATTGCAACTGTTGCCACAAATTATGGTGAGTGACCATAAAATGGCTCAAATTTACATATTTAACCAATAATTTTTTTTTTAACACCTACTGTCTGCCTCCGTCGCCAAAATTTCAAAGTGACCCTGGTATTTAATAAGGTATTTTATTAAAACCAATGTAACTTTTAAAATGAGATAAAAAATACATAAATTTAAAACTTTAAAATACATTTTAATTAAATAAAAACATTAAAAAACAAGACAGACGTTTCGGCTAGAACACTAGCCCTCCTCAGTGTCAAACATACAAGCACAAACAACATTTACAAAATTCATAATACATCACAGCAAGATTAAATATTCAGGAGGAATAGCTTTAGCCTCGACAAGCACAAACAACATTTACAAAATTCATAATACATCACAGCAAGATTAAATATTCAGGAGGAATAGCTATCACGAGGCTAAAGATATTCCTCCTGAATATTTAATCTTGCTGTGATGTATTATGAATTTTGTAAATGTTGTTTGTGCTTGTATGTTTGACACTGAGGAGGGCTAGTGTTCTAGCCGAAACGTCTGTCTTGTTTTTTAATGTTTTTATTTAATTAAAATGTATTTTAAAGTTTTAAATTTATGTATTTTTTATCTCATTTTAAAAGTTACATTGGTTTTAATATATTAATGAGACGTATAAATTATGTTTAATTTTATTAAGGTATTTTATATTTTAAAAATCTGATTGCAATATGTTGTGTCTACTTATGGTGCACATCAAATTTCCTACAAATGGCATTAGATTGGGTTTAATACCCTGCAGATTTTTATATGTATATATATTTTAAATAGTTCTTTTAAGGGAACAGCCTACTTTTAAAAATGGAAAAATGAGGAAATTTTCGATCAAATTGCAGGAATAAAAAAAAGAATAAAATAAATAAATAAAAAGAATAAATGCATGTACAAACAAAACTTTTTTCTTTTTTTTTTTTGTGTGTTAACTAGTATGACATTACTATCAATTAAAAATATCATTTTGGTTTACTTTAAAATGAAAATTTTTAAAATATTTTATTGCAGATTATCATCAAGGGTGCTTTCCCACTGCTCGCAGGATATCTCAATTACAATTTCCTTTATCCTTATAATTTTACATTATATGAAGCAAAACATTTAAGTTAAGAATCTGAACTGTCTTAATTATTTTAATATGGAGTTTAATTAATAATTAAATTTGAAATATGAAATCATCATTAAATTATATATATTTCCACAATCGTATTTTCTTTTCTATTGAACAGAACTACTTATTTTTAGTTCCTTTTATTCATTATATCAAAATGTATGTTTGAGAAAAATTTTAAGTTCATATCGGAAATACTTTTTGAAATATCATGCGCGCAGTGACAAACCACCCTTGAAAATAATCTGCAATAAAATAATATTTTTATAAGTTTTAAAGGAACGATGATATCGTATTACGTGTCACTTGTGGTTCCGAAGAATGTCCTGTACCGGATAAAGATAATCCTATATGTTAGCCAGCCCCTCCCCCCCCCCTAAAAAAAATCACGTTGACCCTTTCTATATTAACGTTACTAAAATCATTTTATATAAAAACTTTACATTTTCCATATTTTTTCTTGAAATTCCTATAAATTCGATTATTTGGGATTTTAGACAATCCTGCACTAGAATTCCTCTGTCTAGGAAATTCCTAGTCAAAGATGATTTCTCTTAATCGAGAGTCTAATGCATAAGGATTTACATCCACATTTTAACAAAAGTAAAGTCAATGTGCAAATTAACCTACCTTGAACTTCAATTTTGACAGTAGCTTGGTCTGTACCTGCAGGATTAGTTACTTTGCACATGTAGTCTCCACCAGCATTTCTTTCTACTTTTGAGATTGTCAACAATCCTAGTTCTACCTTATAACCATCTACTTGACCCAAATCTCGAAGATTCTGCATTAAAAAAAAAAGTAGCCACCATATTTAACGAGCATAACATAACACAGAAAAAATTTAAATATATCCCCTAAAAGTTTGTACATTTAAGCTCTATAAATAAAAATCATTTAATGTAAAAAATACCTTAAAAATTACAATGAACAAATCTAATATGATTACTGTTTCCTACTTTTAGAATAAATTGGAAAGGTAACTTTTCAAACATAATTAAAATACTTTTATACTTGAATTTATGCTGCCTATTAAAACTGAATATCATTTCTCCTATAAAGCAATGAAAAGATAAACAAAATTAAATACAATTACATGATTAAAGGGAAAATTTCAATTGCAGTGAGTACAAAATAAATGCCTTTTTATTTCACCAACTACACTAAGGGACGACCCCCTCCCCCCCCCCCCCCCCCCCAAGAAAAAAAAAAAAAAAAAGAGCCGCTCTAGGAGAGATATATAATTTTTTTTTTCTCTCTCTCTTTCTGCAACCGTCAATTATATCGTTTACAAAGCAAATTTTCGAGCAGATTTTATTACGTCGTCTTCCATGTACACTTTAGGATTGAGCCCAGTGTTAAAAGCAAAATTGTAATTTTAGAAAGTATTTCAAAAATGGCAAGGATAAGGCAATTAATCATGCCACAAAAAATATTAATTTTAGAATGAAAATAAAAAAAATATTTTATTACGTGAGATGGCAAAATAATTAAATGTTACCGAAATATTGGTGAGATGATTTTTAGCAAGATATAAAACTTTTTGGCTGTTTAAACTGGAAATTTGACTTTAGGCGGCCACGTTGCTCATCCAAGCGAGATACCCACAAGTTGAAAAACAAATGTTAAAAAAATCGATTTGTATCATGTTCAGAACTTAGAAAATATTTAAAAAAAAGTGTTTAGCAAAATACTTTTTTCAAAAACAGTCCGGGAACAATTAAACAAAGCAGGTTTAAAACCAGAAGATCTTAAAAAAAAAAAAAAAAAAAAAGGCCATTCAGGGTTCCTACAGTATTAAAATAAAGAAAGAAAGGAAATCCTGACTTTTTCAGGGTTTTCCTGACCTTTTTACTGAAATTTTTTGACTTTTACGTTCAAGTGAACTGAAATTCAAGATAGACATGTAGTATTTTCGTAAATTATGAACATGAACAAATACTTCTATTTTTCAGAAAAATAATAGAAGAAAACAATTTAATTTTATATTTATTAAAATAATAAATGGTATTTTAAAAGCGCTTTAATATTTTTACGATGAAAATAGTCTTCACAAACTATGCATGTTTAAAGCAAAATTTTGCTATATTCTCTCATGTTAAGAAAATTGTAAATTTTGACTAACATAGATTGTTTAAAGTAAATCATGTTTATACCAACATCATAAATGATATTTTAAAACTGGTCTGATATCATCACAATAAAAATACTTTTTTAGTGCGCATTTAAATAAAATTCCGCCCTATTCTCCCATATTAAATAAAGATTGTAAATTTCGACGAACTTACGAAGTTTCTAAATTAGAATTGCCCAAATCAACAGTGCATTTGCCAGTATCCTAAGTGACATTTTCATCCTCTCGCATGAGGCAACCCTTCTTTCTCCATAGCCAGGTTACTAATATTCACAGTCACATTCCCACCAATTCTCTCAAAATTCAACTGTTATCAGCGAATATTTTGTGACTAGTATTATTGAATAACAGGAAGAAATTGATCTGAAGTTAGATGCCAGCCTCAGAAATTGAATAGTGAAAAAAACATAATCCGGGTGGATAGCATTTGATCTTTTTGATTTTCCCTGACTTTTCCAGGACAAGTAAAGGTAAATTTCCCTGACTTTCTCAGGCCATTTTCTTCCATTTTAGAACGACATTTTATAAATTGACATTTTTTCTGGAGAATTCCTTTGGTGTAAACGAAGTTTTGATATTTTAACATGTTTTTATTAACCTCTATTCTTGTTTGTTTGTGTGTTTGTTTGTCCGGTACAAATATTGCAATCTATTTTTAACTAACTTCCCTACTAGCTAGACATTTGAAACTTTCACAGTAGCTCAGAACGCGGTGACAACACGATACTTCGAAGTCCGATTTTCGAATTGTCGAATAGTTTTTTTTTAATTAATTAAAATATGAAAATAATATGCTCCTAATAGCAATAAAAATAGTCATTAAAATATTAGCTATAATTTAATTGTTGCCAAAAAAAATTTACGAGTTCATTTTCTTTCGACATAAAAATAAATACATTTAATTAAACGTGAGAGTTAAAAAATTGTAAAAAGTTTAATTATGCATCAGGCAAAAATTGACGTCGTTATCATTTTAAAGATTTTCTACACATTGATAAAGTGCTAATGTAGTTCATGATGCAAATATATGTTGTTCTGAAAGGATTAATATTTTATTTTTAAAACCAACTTTTTTTTTTTTTTTTTCTTTTTTTAATTCAAATTTCCCGTAACTCTATAACCAATCGCATTAGAACGTTCATCTTTGGAATATCGATAATAAGGATTTTCTCGCCAAAAGTCGCCAAATCCATTACCTGCCTATTGGAGCTTTTTAATGCGTTTTAAAGGGAAATTTAAGCCATTTTAACGCGAAAAAGAGCTGGAAATGCAGAAAATTGACATTTTATCATATTAAACAAAAATAAATACAATTATTTACAATTTCGTAACAATACGCATTAATAAAGTCGTAATGTAGTTAGTTCTATAGCTATGATTCAACAGAAAATTAAAAAAAATGGTTTATAAAAAGTTTTTATCTTATAGTTATTTCTTTCAAGAATTAGTGAATATTCCCTGACCTTTGCAATTTTCAATCAAATTCCCTGACATTTCCATTATTGTAAAATTCTCCGACTCCTCCCTGATTTTCAAGTTTTCTAGGTTCTTAGCCACCCTGATAACACACTGCTATAGATAAGGAATGAATGGTTTAGAAATTCCAGGGTAAACTCTGTATTTTTCTAGAAAACTACTCCTGATTTTTTTCTAAGCTCAATTTTTTCCCTTGAATTATTAGTTGATATGTTAGTTCTTGACTTTTTCCTGACTTTTTTTTAGCTCTGTTTAGCTTTTTACTGACTTTTTCAGGTTTTGCAGGTTTTTACTGACCTGTAGGAACCCTGATTACTAAAGAAAATAATATAAAAAAATCAAGACTTCAGTTGACCAATATATATATCAGTTAATTATTGGTCTGAACTGGTTTCGAGTCAAGTTTAATTTAATTCGAGTTGATGGAAGAAGCTAGTAGGACGGCGAAAATGTAATCGACTTAATGAAAATTGCACTCTTAAAACAGTGACACATTCTCCGTACAATATGATACGGAGGGGCATAACTTTTCATGGGCAAGGAATCAATTAACTCGTAACAAAACACGGCCGTTATAAAAGTGGCACCTGACAATCTATTTTGAAGGTATCTGAGAGTTTCCCGCAATCAACATTTCAAGGTAAATGCACTTTGCTATACGACGTCTGCGGTACGTTTATTTGATTCAAATTGTTAAAATTTCCTATTCATTGCTATGAGCACCTGTAATTCTGTAAGTAATCCTATCTTTTTTCACTTTAAGTTAAATGTCACAAAGAAGGTAGCAGAATTTCTTTTTTACCAGACCTGGGAATATTTCTAATATCAATCCGCTCGATAAGTTTTAGTTTATAAAAAGACGATTGGAGAGGGAGGAGGATTCGAAATTTGTAGTCTACAACTCTGAAAGAACTAGAAAAAATTATTTATGGTATTTATCGCAGTAAAATTTCTGAGATTTATATTAAAACACTGTATAATGCTATGCCACTGGGCTTTAAAGCAGTAATTCCATATAAAGGTGAAATTACTCAATGTGGAATACATATTTTTATTCAGTAATTGTTTAGATTTAACAAATAAATAGTTTTATTTCATATATTAAAAATATAACTTGTTTATTTCATATAATAAATCATAATAGAATGCAAAGTATATGTTTATTATATTACATTTAAAAAGAAAGTTTTACGAAGATTTTTATTAGTACTTCATAGAGTGTAATAAAGCCAATTACTAAAACGAAAACGTACATATGTATCATTTCATCTCTTTGGTATTAGGCAAAAATGAGAGTTTTATTTGTTTCAACCACTAGTTTTGAAATTATTACAACTAAAAAGGTACAAGTAAATTTCTCTGCCATGCTGCTTTTTTTTTTTTTTTTTGGTCCCTTAGTGTATGTTATTGTTTTATTAATATAGAACAACTCAGTCATTGATAAAATAATTGTAATCACATTAATTATTTTATCAATATAGAACTACTCTTTACAATAAAATTGCAGTTTAACAGTCAAATGTAACGTTTATATAATGGATATTTTTTTTTATTGTTGTTAAATCAACATATACCAAAATGTAATTTATCTAATTGATATTAATCATTAAATTTGATTTAGAAAATATTTATCATTGTATACAAATGCATTTAACGTTTCAACCCCCCCCCCCCCCCAAAAAAAAAAAAAAAAAAAAAAAAAATTTCTTCAAAAAGTTTTGAAGAATTCTGCGTGGTCGCTCACTTTTGCTTAAATAAATAAAAAAATTTATTAATGTTAAAATTTAAACAAAGGTAACTTAAAAGGGAGCTAACTTTACAGGATTAATTTTAAAACAGAAGTTATACAAATAGATTTACTTTAAAAATACAATAATATATAAATATCATACATACATGATCATACCACGTGTAGGTCAGAGGCTCTGAGCCTGTAGCTCCACACTTAATTGTGTATTCTTCACCTTGAATAACAACAAATTCCTCAGGAAGATCATTGATTTCAGGTGGAGCTATAAAAGGATGCATCAAATTTAATTAGACTCATCGAAAGAGAAATGGCAAATTTAATTTCACATGCAAAGTATTCTAATGTAGCTACCAATCTAAAGACAGAAGTTCTAATTTAGTTGGACGCAAAGAGACACAAGTAGATAGATTTTAACAAATGAAATCATTATGTATGCGCTTAAATCATTCAGAAATTGCTTGTTTAAAAGTAACTTCGGATTATTACACATAATATGACAGTCTTATTGCCGAAACGTCAGTGGAGGCCTCCATGTGAAGAGTGGAGACTCAAAAGGGTCTGTATCTGTATGTATGTCTCACGATAACGGCCGCAAAAATCACTCTGTTGACTTGCAAATTGGTACACATGTTCATGAGCCTTACAAAATTAGCTGTCTAGTTTTGGGTGTGTATTTTATTTGTAGTTCGTGTACGTGACACACCAAAGATTCACTTATTAAGGCCTATGGACAGAATTTGTAGGTAAAAGCAATAGCTGCCGCAAAAAATCCTCGATCGACTTGTTAATTGGTACACATGTTTAGGCGCTATACAAAAATATTTGTATAAATTTTGGTGTATATATATTGTTTATTATTCCTGTACCACCATTCGCTACACCAATGTTTTTCTTATTACGGCCTGTGGGTAGATTTTCCTTTAAACGCATTTTAACATGATTACACTGCATTCAACAAATGGAACATACATTGTTAAGATGCTTTAAAGCATGCTTTCTGAAGAAAATGTGTGCTTAAACTTAATGATTAATGTTTAGGACATTATGAAAGTGTTCCGACAATGTTACGTAATCATCCAAATTATGTTAAAATTTCGTTAAACTGCATTCAACATAGTGGAATTAGCATACATTATTAAGATGCTTAAAGGCATGTTTTTTTCCAGACAAAACGTATGTATAGACTAAATATTTTATTTACAGGACCATACACAAGAATTCCGATGGTATTCTGTAATCATCCAAATGATGTTAAATTTGGTTTAAATATCAATGAGTTACAATTAATTAGTTGTATATTTTTACTTTCTTCTATATGTAATATAGAGAAAGTATTGGATTCGCGAAAATTTTCGACCTCCGTTTTTTGACGGATCTACACGTTTTGGGATGTCCTGAACACGAATTGATAGTTTTTAAAAAATGTCTGTCTGTGTGTCTGTCTGTCTGTGGTTTAGTGTTTTCACCGTATCTCACGAACCAATGAATGAAATTCAACCAAACTTGGTATATAGTTGGAACCTGACGGGGCATGGTGCTGATTATATTTGGGGATCAATCGTCCAGCAGGTGGCGCTGTGATCGCAAAATTTCATATGTTACACCGTATCTCACGACCCGATGAATGAAATTGAACCAAACTTGGTGTATAGTTGGACCCTGACATGGAAAGGGTCTGATTAGATTTTGGGATCAATCGCTCAGCAGATGGCGCTGTGATCGCATTTTATGTAAACTTTTAACATGGCAGCATAGGACAAAATTTCGTATAAATGTACATAATGAGCGTTATTTTAAACTTGTGATTGTAAAATTAATATGAATTATTGATAATAGTAGTAGTTAACTACGAAAAAAATTTTGTGCATGTGGGGGCACCGGTTCCCCCCCCTAGGGGGGAAGTACCCCCCGGGGGGGTAAATTTTCAAGATGGGTATCTTTCGAAAGATCTTGTCAATACCTTTAAAACGAATGGTTGAACTATAAATCTGTGACAATTTGAAACAAAGTTATCGATTTTTTTACTTTTAACAAAAAAAAAAAATTTTTTTTTTTTTTTTTTTTTTTTAAACGAAACTTAACCAAACTTGGTATTTAGTTGGTCCCCGACATAAACTGGTGCTGATTACATTTAGGGATCAGTAGCTCAACAGGTGGCGCTGTGATCGCATTTTTTCTAAATTTTTAACATGGCAATATAGGACAAAATTTCGTATAAATGTACATAATGAGCGTTATTTTAAACTTGTTATTGTAAAATTAATACGAATTATTGATAATAGCAGTAGTTAACTACGAAAACAATTTTGTGCATGTGGGGGCACCGGTTCCCCCCCTGGGGGGAAAGTACCCCCGGGGGGGGGTAAATTTTCAAGATGGGTATCTTTCGAAAGATCGTCAATACCTTTTAAACGAATGGTTGACTATAAATCTGTGATAATTTAAAACAAAGTTATCGATTTTTTTTACTTTTAACAAGAAAAAAAAAAAAAAAAAACTTAGAAAAAAAATCGTATTTTTTTATTTTTTTTTTATTTTTGTTTTTTTTAATATTGTTACTGTTTGAATATGTATTACTTTTACCAAAAAAAAAATTAGAAAAAAATCGTAATTTTTTTTTTTTTTTTTTTTTTTTTTTTTAAATATTGTTACTGATTGAATATGTATATAGGAAAATATAGAAGAAAGTCTTGTGGTGGCCACAACATACTAGTTTATCGATGTACATAATTACTGTGGCTCGTGTAAAAGACAAAAGAATTTAGTACTATTACGATCTTTAGACGATATTTATTCTAAGTTCATTTTAATATGGATATACTCCATTAAACTTATGAAATAAACATGTGTTATTAGAATGTTGAAAGCATAGTTTCTGCAAAATATGGTAGGCATAGAATTGGTAATTTGTATACAGCCCAACGCAAAATAATTCCAATATGTTATGCAATGATTTGTCATGAATGGAGGGGGGGGGGGATAGCTATCCCCCCTCAGAAACGTATTTGTTTATGTAGCTATATATATTATATAATTATTTTAAATAATATGGAACAAAAGAAGTGTTCAGCTGAATAATGAGTGTTGGAAATAGGACATTGAGGCACCTGATCTGCAGATCCACTAGTTATAACTTTTGAAAATCTTTTATATTCAACAATACTGTATTACTTTGTATATTTTTATTTGACACTCGTGGAAACATTTAAGACATGTTAATTCATCTTAACAAAGTATTGTGAAAAGAACTTATGTCGATTTGTTACTAGTGCATAATTAGCATTCAGAGAAAATACTTTAGCGTATGTTATCACCAAGTAAACCTATCAAAAATTTAAAAGGTATATTAATTCATCCTTGAAAATTATAGATTAACAGAAGAATAATGCACAAATATAACGAAGGAATGTATTTAAAATTATTTCATAGAAGCAACAAATAGAAGAAAATATCTTTAAAAGCGTGTTCTTTTACGTTCTATTTTACATTAATACACCTCGATTGCAACAAAACAAATATGCTTCAGTATAAATTGCCTACTAAAAATAATATGTATAAACATTTATAATTATTTTACAGGGGGACACACAACTGCGATACATCAAACAGCTTCCGACCAACAGTGATGTCCACATCAATCATCTTAAACTTCCTCCAAAAAAGTGGTATTGATAGTATAGATTACATATATCAGAACAGCATTCTCATGATCCTTATATTTTTATATTACTACATAATTATATAACTATTTTTATCATAAAATAAACCTATAAATTTAAAAATTTATTGTAAAAAGGAAAAGTATGAAATGCTCCTTATAAAATGGCGGGCGCGTACAAATTTTGAATCTAGACACTTATTGCAGCATATTTTCCATCGAAATTAGTATGCGTAGCGTTAACAGTCTTTTTATAGCAACTCATTCACGTACATAATAATCCATAGGGACTAGCTGCTTAAAATAACTTTTAATGATTGTAAGCATTTTAAGAGAAACAAAATTTATAAATGTTACTGAACTTTGCTATGCAGAATGTGAAATTGCATTTAAAATTTATATTTGTTTTACAATGTTATACAAAAATTGAAAGTTTGCAAGTTTTACAAGTTGAGTCTCATATAATTGAATAACAGTTTATTTTCCTGTGAATTTGGTTCTTTTAGCATTCGTATAAATTAGTTTTTTTTTTTTTTTTTTTTTTAAATCTGCTACCTGTTATTTAAAAAAAAAAAATTGGGCCTTAACTATCAATACTTGATGAAACATTAAAATTATGATAATAATTTGACTTTATATGTTAATGAAGTATGCTATTCCCTGGATAAAAATACCTATATTATACACACACAATAAAAAACGTTACAATCTTACGAATTCACCCAGGTCAATCCATAGAATTTCATGGAAGTGTTTCTCGACTATTTTTAATTCTTTTGATATATTTGTTCCTTATAAGCACACGTGAGAAATATTTAAAATAAAGCTTATTTTTTCTCTATTACCTACCTTGTATTTTAAACAGGTCATCAGAAGTCGTTCTCATGGTTAAAAATGGGATTATTAAACCTTTATATTTTGGCTCAAATCTATTTGAATTAAATTTATAAGTCCTAATTTTAAATATTAGTATTAAAGTACATAAGGTAAAGATGACCCATGCTTAGTTATCTGCTGTAATTTAATAATTAAATTAATTACAATAGAGTAGGTCAAACATAAAAATTCCTTTAATTTCTAAGTGAATAATTCTTCCAGGGAATAAAAGCACAAAATAAAATATCACAAATTAATCCCTGGAATCACAATAATGAGAAAATTTAAATGTAATTGTGTGTTTTTTAACCCTTTAAAGGTCCCCGAAATGTCAGAAAAATGGTAAAAATGGCATTTTAAGACGACCTCCCCGTAAGCCAAAAGGGATGGGAAAAAAATTCTTTGCCAATTTATTAAAGTAGTATGTATACTGTGTGTATTGTTTCGTGGTTTTGATTTTTGAAAAAAGATAGTTTTTCAAATTGCGTAGTTCGGCTATTTGATGCACACTAAAGTAGAATATTAAACATTAAATTAAATAGTTGCAGATTAATTTTATTAAAATGTGCTTTATCATAATGTAAAATTACTTTAATGGAATTATGATAAATATTAAAACTTTTTGCTAATTTTTTTGTAAATATTTAAGCATTATTTTATACGTATTCTTTTTAAACTCAAATCCACGAAACAATACACTCAGTATATATAATTCATTAATAGATTAATAAATTGTGATTTTTTTTTTTTTTTTTTTTTTTTAATTCCATCCCCTTTTGGTTTATGGGTTTCTTAAAATGTCATTGTCGTCATTTTTCTGACTTTTCGGTGACCTGTAAACTGTAATGGGTAAAAAACTACACAACTACAATTAAATTTTCTAATTAGTGTGATACCCGATTACTTTGTGGGATATTTTATTTTGTAGCTTTGTTCCACAGAAAAGCTTTTCACTATATCTAAATTCACAAAAATTTGACATTTGACCTTGAACTTTGACCTAATTTGTAATTATTTAATTATTAAGTTACAGCAGTATAACTAAGCTTTTGACACCTTTACCTTAATACTAATATTTAAAATTAGTACTCATAAATTTCAAAGAGATTTCAGCCAAAATATAAAAAGGTTCAATAATCCCATTTTTAATCATGAGAACGATTTTTGATGACCTGTGTAAAATGGAAGGTCAGTAGTAGAGAAAAAATATAAATTGTTTTAAATATTTCTTATGTGTGCCTAAGGGACCCAATTATCAAAAGAAATAAAAACAGTTGAGCTACACACTCCCATGACATTATATGGACTGACCCACCCTTTAACATTGATTGGTTTCGCAGCGAAACTAAATATTTGATGTCCCCCCCCCCTTAAAATGCAGCAGTTTAATAATTTTTTCTTATTTCAATGGATTTTTAAACTTTTGTTCCTTCTCTGTTCGGTATATTTGCAGCACTACTTCGAAATTTAACAAATGATGTTTCAGAGGAAGTCATATGCAGAAGTCACTTGAAATTTCTCAGTAGAAGCGAGTGAGTTTTGCTGGCTTGATGATGCATTCGTGTCTAGTTTTTCCACTTAAAGAAGAGTTATATAATTATTTTGACTTTAAAAACTACTTTTGTAAGTTTTTATAGTTTATAATATTTAGCTACAATTTTTTAAAATTATAAATTAAATATATTTTTTAAAGAATTGTGATTAATTTATATATCAAACCAAAAATTTCGCGAAAATTAAAAAATGTTATTTCTTTCTTTTTCCATATTTATGTTCACCACTTGTTTAATAGCCCTTTTTGAAACTAGTTTAGTGATTTTCAAAAGAAAATGTGCATTAAAGGTTAACGGGTTAAGATTTTTGAACAGTTTTAAGCATGCTTAAATATGACGTTACGAAAAGAAAACAGTAAACGCTGATATCAAAGTTAAAGAATATTTACTTGCTTTATGTATGTTGTTGAAAGACATGAATTTAAGATAAGTGTATAAAGAAATAAAATCTAGCTTTAAAATTTTATGCTGATTAAGTAGAAATTTGTGCTTTATAGATTGCTTAGTAAAAATTATTGGATAGAATTTCAGTATTCAGAGATATGCACAGGTTCATAATTCAACAATTTGCTTTTAGGTCTAAGTATTGACTGTCTCCAGAAATAACTAAGATTAGCGTTGCCCTATTTTAATTAAAAATAGTTGATGTATTCCGTAAAAATGTTTATACCATAGAAACAAGTTTAAAAAAAAAATCTATAAAGCAATTCTAAAAATTTTGGACTTAGTAGAAAAAAAGTAGTGTGAGAAAATAAATGAGATCGTGATTTCATAGCGCAGTGATAACATTGTTGCATTTCTAAACCACTTGTTTTGGAGCAGAATTCAAAAGATGTTGAAATATGCTTAGTTGCAATTTGTACTAAATATTTTTTTTTTTTTTTATTTTTTTTTTTTTTACAAGCAATCATCTTTTTGATCAGGAATGTAATAATGTTTATTTTGACCGAAATTTTAGTATAAAGCAAACCCAGCTGCATTTCTAACATAGTAAAGGAAGCAGTAGAGCATATTTAAAGCAAATTTTATGTAATACGGTATCGATTGTAATATGACATTAACTGTATCCTTGGCTATGAAAGTTTAATTTTTCTTGATAGATATGTTTATTCAGAATATTTATTTTTAATCGGATTTTGAAACATTTCCAAATGTTTGGTTCTATTAAAAACTTATGTAACAGCAGTTCGTATTATGTACTTTCTTAATAATCTTAATAATGAAATTATACCTTTCTGCTTATTGCAGAAAAATAGTTTCCAAACCAAAACAAACTAATAAAGAACGAAGGTTCAAATTACTGTTATTGGAAATACACCATTGTCAACACATGAAGGAACATTTTGAACAGAAGAATCATTGTTATTCATTGTTGACAATTACGCATCTAGTTGAGAAATTACCTGATTGGACATGTTCTTAAAAGAATCATTGTAATAAAAAGATATTTCAAGGAAACTTGGAATGATTTTGAAAATATAACTAACAATTTTAAAAATGGTCTGAAAATTAATTAAATATTTTAACGTTTAAAAATATTTTTTCAATAAGCTATTTTTAATCTGCGCTACAGAGACACTGCCACTGCTTTTTTTTTTTTTTTTTTTTTTTTTAAGGAAGACCTTGTGTAATTTTTTTTTGCCAAAATCTCATATGAAAGTTTAAGAAATAAATTTTAGAATTTAACTCACTCAAGACATTGACCACAATCTCTTTGACCAAATTGCTTCCAGTTTCTTTCACAAAGGCTTCGAGAGAATAGGTTCCTCCATCTTCTTTGGTGACAGATGGTATAGTAAGGCCAAATTCATTGATGGCGATCCGATCGGAGTTGACAGGACTTTTATCTTTTTCCCAGCTGATTGTAGGTCTTGGATTAGCTACAGCTCGACATTTGACACGACCTTCCTGTCCTACAACTAGATTTTGAATTTCTGGACATTCTTCAAATTTAATAGGTTCTGAAATAAATGAGGGGGGGAGGGGATATTAGATAAGAGAGATAGAAAATTGAAAAATTTTAAAGTTTCCCTTCTAAGTTTAGTTTATGATATTTAATTACAGAGGAAGAAATTTAACTACTTGTAACATAGATTAATTTTTATGTGAACAAGAATGACAGATTTGCACATATTCTTATGCGAGAAGGAATTTCCCTGCTTTTAATTTTTATGAGAATTATCATGGCATTCTATTTAAAACTTTATTATTATTATTTCTTATAGAAATAGTAAAAATACCGATATAGGCTATAAAAAATATTCACAATAATTTCAAAATAAGACTTATTGCACTTCCAAAAAAGTAATTTTTATCAAGGAGTACAATGTAACGTTTAGAAAATTATTAAAATTTTCACTTAAATTTGTTTCTCACTTTTTGTATTGGGTTCCTAAAGTAAAAATAAATTTAATTAAAAATAATAATAATAAAAAATTAATAAATCGATTTTAGATTTTTAAACTCATCTGAAAATAATACATTAAGTCATATAAAGAAAAGGGCCCACCAGCGGACGAGTGGTTCTGCGCTCAAAGCTGGTCGACGTGAACTGCCAGGTTCCATCCTAGGTTGCGCTCGTCGGCCTAACCGTTCGGAGTTATCCGTGGTTTTCTCCGAAACTCGCATAAATACGGGTTAAGACCCCTTAGAAAGTCTCCCACGGAGGGCACTCCCCCTCAGGCCTAGGACCCTAATGCTGTCAATCGGCCTTAATTCCAACAACGCAACCCATAAAAACTTCCAAAGTATCGTAAATATTCTACAATGAAGTAAAATGTGTTTTAAAGCTAAATGTTTTGTTAATACCCTCTCTTTCTTTCTTTTTTAATTTGCGTTTGGAATAGTATTTTCAGCGAAAATTTTTAAAGGGCTAATTGGCAAAACGCCGACGTCTTAAAATTATAAAATAGCCCTACAGAACTAGCGTTTAAAAGTAAAAAGAACAAAACTTTCCTGCCTACTTTGTACGCCTTACGAAGGGTCGTGTCTTTTTTTTTTTTTTTTTTTTTTTTCTACTCGAAACAATTCTTGCGAGTTCTTACATTTTACGGTGTTAACTTAAAGTTTTGTACTTATGCCGCTTTAGAAGCTATACCAAAAATTCTGTCCATTTCAATCGGAAAAATTATCTCTAAAAAATTCTAAAATATCTTTGTTTAAAAAAAAAAAAAAAAAAAAAAAAAAAAACGAACTTAGAAAAATACACACATGCACCTCCGTAACATTTGAAGTATTTTTCTCATTCAATATTCTTAATATATATGTATTTAAGAACAATGGATGAGAAAAATACTTCAAATGTTGATATACTTAAACATTGATCCAATGATCGAAAAACTGTCATTATGAAATCATTTTAAAATCTCAAATAGCACAAATGTTAATGAATATTTATATAAATACTTAAATATATTTAAAAGAGAAAAGGAGAAAATTTTTATTCTGAACTTTAAGGGCTAAAAATTAAGACAATATTTTCTAAAATAAAATTTCGGTGCTTATAATAACGAAGATAAAAACTGTATTTGACTGAGGCAATTAAGTAGTTAGGAAATTGGCAGTGAAGACCAGATTTAGCTTTCAGACATTACAACTTTTTCTTTTCTTTTTGCAATTAATGATTTCTTCGACTGTAGCTCTCAGACTTTACATATCTATGACTTATGGAATTGCTGTCAAAATCTAAACATTAGACTTCTTATGTCATTAAATGTAAGTTTGTTTTGTTTTGGGAATAAGGCTGATTGACTGCACTAGGGTCATAGGCCTGAGAGAGAGTGCTCTCCTTTGGGATCTTTCTAAGGGAACCTAGCCCGTATTTATGCAAGTTTCTGAGAAAGCCACGGAAAACTCCGAACGGCTAGGCCAACGAACGCGACCTGGAATCGAACCCGGCACCTCACGTCTACCAGCTTTGAGCGCCGATAAATGTAAGATTCATAATAAATAAAATAGATTAGGTAATTTTTCAGAATAATGCATTATTTTATTCGAATACTTACCATAAAAATCTACTCTCACTTCGGCTTCTAAAGTCATAGCGTTGCTGAAAAGCGCTGTGCACTTGTAATTTCCGCTGTCTTCCACACTCGGATTCGGAAACGTTAGTTTCAGCATAGAGTCAATTTTCCTGACGTTACCCCTAATAAAAGTAATCTCTATTATAATAAAAGCAATGGTTGAACAACAACTATTCAAATTCGAACATTGTTTCAAATAATTTATAAATATAAATAATGAATACAAATTCTTAATGACTTAAAATAATTTGAAATTAAATGTATTGAAAAGCCCGATTTTGACTATTTGACACACACACACAAATAGAATAAGTAAAATTTCGGTAATAATTCAGAAATGTTAACTTTACACATTTGAATATTTAAGATTGTATAAATGTGGGAAAAAAAAAAAAAAAACAATTTTTTTAGCAACAAAATGCATTGGAGGGAAAAAAAAAGATTTGATATTTTCCAACAACAAAATGCATTGGGTAGGGGTGGGGACTTGCTAGTTTCTAACAATAAAATGCATTGGGAAAAAAAAAAAAAAAAAAAAAAACTATTTTTTAGCAACAAAGTGCACTGAAGAAGAAGAAAAAAAAATCTTGCTATTTTTTAGCAATAAAATGCATTGAAGGAAAAAAAAAAAAAAAAAAAAAATTGGCTATTTTTTAGCAACAAAGAGCATTTAATTAAAAAAAAATACCTTGTTAATTTTTAACAACAAAATGCACTGGAGGAAAAAAATACCTCGCTATTTTTCAGCAAGAAAATGAATTAGACGAAAAAAAAAAATACTTGCTATTTTCTAAAAAAATGCAATGGGAATAATAATAATAAATAAGCTCATGTTTAATGATTAAGAACTTTATAACAACTATAAATTTCAAAACTACGCTGCAATTTACTAATATAAGTTTCTATCTTTTAACAATAACTAGTCCTAAAAATGCAAAATATTAAATAGTTTAAAGGAGTATATAAACTGAAAATATAAAAGAATTGGTGTAAAAAAAAACAGTTCTTCTATATATTTGGAGAAGGAAGTATGTTTGGTTAATTTTTTTTTTTTTATTCATTCATATTTATAAAAGAGGTATGTTAAAAAAAAAATAAATAAATAAAATAAAAAAATTAAGTTAATCTTATTAGACTGATGTCGTCATTTTTTCTTATTATGTCACTGAACTGAGTTCACGAGCTTAACCCTACAAGTCTCAATTTTTTTTTTTTTAGTGCGCGACAAAAATATATAGGTTGTAATTAGTGATCAGAAGTTAGGGGAAAACTTATAATAAAACCATATTTTACGGAAAAATCAACTTTTTAGCTCAACGTACCATATGTGGAACATACATAAAAATATGATTTACTAATACGTTTACTATTGTAATAAAAAAAAAAAAAAAAAAAAAAAAACTTACCACTGAAAAATATACACTTCGTTATAACCTTTTCTACTGGTGTATCCTGTAGTTGTGATGATCCTTCTTATGAAAAATATGTAGACAAGAACCATGGACATATAATTACTGGAGATCTTGAATTTGTTAATAACCGCAATTTAAAAAAACTTATGCATTATGGCACAAAATTTAGACTTCCTTCAAAAACTAATATTCCACAGATTTTACAGCAATTAACTTTTGATATTGACTTGTTTATCTATAAAATATCTATTTCCTATAATAAACCTATTGAATATTTTAATCAATGGAAAGTTTTAGTGATTTCGAAACTGAAAAATGAATTAATAAAATATAAAACACATTTAACTTATTACAGTAAATCCGATCTATTTAATTCTATTAATGTACTCAAACAAAACTATGTTATTACTTATGTTGATAAATCTCCGAATAACTATGCCATAATATGTAAAAAATATTATCTTTCTCTACTTGAAAAAACCATTTCTTCAAGTGCTAACTTTCATCCCACCTGTAGTGACATTAAAATTAATAATAGAAAAATTCATAACTTTTATAAATTATTAAAGCTTCCATTTAATAATTTCAATTATCCTTATATTGTCCTTATTCCTAAATTTCATAAAAATCCCATTAAATTCAGAACTGTTACTATTGGTTGTAATACCTATAACAATAATGCTAATAAAATCCTCCTTGATATTCTTAAACAAATTTATAACTTCATTAGTAAATCCAACAATTTCTATTGTCTTAAAAATAGCTATCAACTCAGAGAAATTGTACAAACTATGAACAATGTTAATGATATTAATACTTATGATTTTGCTGACTTGTTTAATAATATTAATTTAACTGATCTTCATCAAATTATTTACAACCTTTATTTGCGATTTAAAAGTGAACTTTCTCTTCCTAAATACTTTAGTGCAGCTTCCTTTAAAACTCTTTTAAATTTTATTATTCACAATAATTTTATTCTACATAACAACACTATTTATATCCAAAAGGTCGGTATCCCACAAGGGGGATGTAGCTCAAGTCTGTTAGCTGACTTATATCTATACCATTATGAACAAAGTTTCTGTAATGATAATGTCATTATTTATAGATACATTGATGATATTATAATTTTTTATGTTAATAACTCTACTCCATCTTTATTAAAATTTCAATATCCATCTCACCTTACACTAACACATAATTATATTAACAATAATTGTATTAGCTTTTTAGATTTACATCTTAAATTAAATGATGGTAAAATTTCTACTGATCTATATGATAAACGCAAAGATTTCTGCTTTAAAGTAAATTTATTTACACATTTTAATTCCTGTCTTCATTTATCTGTATACAGAAATATTATTCTTAATCATCTATTTCGAATAAACAGACTTTGTTCATCTCATAACAAAAACAAGAATATTAACAATTTAATTAAAACTGCTACTGCTATGGGTTATCCTAAGAGATTTATTTATTCGATTATTTATCAATAAGTGTTCATTGTCTCAAAAAAAAAAAAAATGTATTTGTGTATGTGTATATATGTGTATATATATATATATGTATATATATATGTATGTGTACAATTCTATATTTAAAAAAAAATAATAATAAATAAATAAATAAATAAATAAATAAAAAAAAAAGTAATAATTAACATGTGGCGGATGGGAGGGCAGATGTTTGATTAAGGAGGAAGGGTGGAGTTGTTTGGGTGGGTTGCCGAATTTAATTAAAAAAAAAAAAAAAAAAAAAAAAAATAGAAGCTTGGTTTTATTGCAATTGCAGGATACATCATCTCTTTCTGGTTGATATTGTTTAAGTTTCAACAATATATAATTCATTTGCTTAAAAAAAAAAAAAAAAAAAAAAAAAAAAAAACTAGATATCATTCAAATTTGATGTGTTCATACTAAATGTAAATACTAATAATACTTCACAATAATAATTAGACTAATAACAATAATTATTAAAAATAATTATAATAATAATATTAATAAGAATAATATTATTAAATTTTAAAATTATTCACCAATTTCCTAATCATAATGACTTTATCATCACTTGTTGACCTATTCTTTTGTTAGTTTAAGACTATTATTGCTAATAATAATTATTAAAATTTTAAACTTAAAATTATTCACCAATTTCCTATTTCATAATAATAATAATAATATTAATAACAATAATAATTTTTAAAATTAAAATTATTCACCAATTTCCTAATCATAATAACTTAATTATCACTTGTTGGCCTTTTCTTATGTTAGCTTAAGACTATAAATTACACTCATATAAATAGAACATCTATCGTACACTTTTTCTTAAATCACTTAATAGTAACTTATTTTTTCCACGTTAGATGGCGCGCTCATACGTTGAGTCGAACGTATGCCCTACTGTGAAAATCGTTTTAATCTTATTTATACTTAAATTTACCTCTAGAATATTATTTAATTGTGAATTCAGCTTTTAAATTTTAAGAACAATATTTATCACTTCATGCTTACATTTATTTCATTTCAGAAACTTTCGATTAATCGATTCTCTACTTTTAATTATTTCTTTACAGTTTGTTCGTTAAGCAACCGCCCGGACTTTTATTCAATTTGGATTTGATTTACATGTGGCCAGCACCTTTCACGAATACCAATTTTCATTATGGTTAAGTTATTTTATCCGCCAATTTCCTTTTATATATCTTTCTTTCTTTCTTTTTTTTTTTTTTTTTTTTTTTTTTTTTTATGCAAGATTGAAACTAGTGTTGTATATTGCTGAAAAGCTATACAATATTCGAAATCTTGCATTAATTGTTGACAGTACTGCTAGTTTCCTGATGAGATCGGTACTGGATTTCAGCATTTTTAACTCCATTTTTCCTTCATGCATTCCTTTTTATTTCAATAGTCATTTTGGTTAATTTCTTTCAATTCTTATCTTGTGTTGCATGAATTTACTGGACTAATGGATTCAGACAACTAACTCATAGTTTAGGTTTAAGTGATATACGTCATTTCTCTTCTGCGTAAGTACTTTAACATGTTTTTACTATTCAGTGAAATTTACTTAAATGGTAATTGTGACAATAAATTTATACGTAATACATCTAATTATTAAATTCATTGTTGGTATTTTCATCTTTCTCTCATTTGCTGAGTATTGTAAAGGAATTAAATAATTTAATATATATATATATATATATATATTGAGTCAAAACTTTTCAATAATTATTCTTTTTTTATTTTTGAATTCAGACAAACGACTAACGTATCACTTTCATTCAAATTTCACACTGAGTGCACTATAACAAAAACACGAACGACATCTTTAGGTAAAGATTCGTATTACTACATTGCTAAATGTCAGCAGCTTCTATCAAGATGTCAAGAGACGTCGCTACTAATAGTTTTATAGCTATAGGAATGATTAAAGTCTGTGTTCCACATATGGAACTGGGTGCCTTGTAGGGTTAAATATTGTCCATTTATAAATCTTATTTTATTTTTTATTTAATTTTGCACGCACGCTTTTTATTTCCTAATTCAAAATTATTAAAAAAAAAAAAAAACTTTTTCGATACGGATTATTAATTTTCTTTTTCGTAAAAAAAAAAAAAAAAAAAAAAAAAAAAATGACGAAATTTTGGCAAAAGCAGAATTTAGTTTGGTACGGAGGACTATTCGTTTTTTTTTTTTTTCAATTTATAACATAGCTTTCAAATTATTCAATTATATTTTCGATGCATTTTCGATTTCGATAAATGCCCAACTATCATAAAAATCAGTAGGTTGAGACTAATAGTCCTTAGTCCTTAAAAAAAATAAATAAATATCTAGTTTAAAGAATCAATAGAATGTTAACCGAGTAAATTTAATAATTTTTACTGTAACATTTAAAAAAATTTCTAAAAAAGTATGGAATATTTCTTTACCTGATTTCCTCTCCATCTGGATTAAACCATTTCATGTCTGTGAATTCTCCATCTTCTGCTTTACCTTCGCACATAAGACCGAAAGATACTTTTGCTGGTGTAACTATAGGATTCTGATTAGGGGGATAAATGTGCAGTTTTGGTTCCGCTGCCCTCACCACAACTAAAAGACAAGCTAAGAAAAGAAGAGAGAAAAAAATTCTTTAACACCCTACTAAACGCATGAAAAATTATATTTTTTAATCAGGTATATATTTGAAGAGTTAATAGTAATCTTTCCGACCGAGAAATTCTACAATAAATATATCAGTTAATTAGACTTTCTTCAAACAATATTAATAAATTATAAATGCTATAGATGTTTATAATTATGACGTCATAATCTTTATAGCAATGAATATTTAAATTAGGTTTTAAATAAAGCAAATTATATTAATATAAATATAATAACTTTCATAGTTATTATATAGTCAATAAATTCAAATTTATTAGCAAGATAAATATTTTTCATTTTTTCTATAATTAGACGAGTTCTTTAATTTCTATATTCATCTATAAACACATTTAGAAGAAAGAAATACTCAGAGAAATAAAATGGATTTTAATACTTCACATCCATTATAGATGGCAGCACGATACATTTAATAGGCGAATTTTCAAAGAGAAAAGAGTTATTCTATATATTTTTCTCTTTATGAATGCTGTATAAAATATAACGAAGAGAGAAAAAGTTTTCCCTATTCTATTGTATTTAAGTTAATATTTAACATACATCTTTGTATCATAGAATATCGTAATTTTTGAATAAAAATTCTTTCAGCTTCCCTCCAAAAATACGTAAACTAATAATAATAAAAGGAACACAAGATTTATTTCAAAAACCGTTTTGTCTTTTTTAAAAATTGTTTATCATTGGCGTACACTTGAATTATAAAATTTGTACAATTAATGATTTATAAAAAAATTGTATATATATATATATATATTTTAAATCTCCCCTTTTACCTATTTTTTTCCTTTCCTCAAATTCTCATTTCATAGTTTAAAAATGTTTCCAGCAAAATACCAATTTCTGTAATGAATCGAACTGGTATTCTTGCGGTCTGAAAAAGAAGCAATTAATTAATCGTTAAATACCTCAAGGCAAAGGGGTTTCGTGCGAAGAAACCATCTTTTGCTGACGAAACCTTTGTAAACGTAAAACAATCATAGTAATTATATAGAGATAACAAATGAGGTTTCCAGTACCAAAGCGTTGAAGTGGGTTGACATTTCTAATGAGTCTGATGATATGATTCATTACGCTCGTTAATTTATTCGGTATTAGAAACATAACATGATAAAGTTATCTAAATAATCCCATATTACTTATGTTAATCAAAAACAATGACCCATTTTGTCTCTTTTTTCGCCATTTCTCAAGTAGTTTATTTCTGATTTTACAAATTAAGTAATTTTCTAAATTGAAAAAATTAGAGATTTAACATCTATTTTCTAAAAACTGTTAAGGACTTCCTAAAAGAAACATTGATTAGTAATAAAAATCTTATTTATTGGGTGTTTTTCTACTGATAAAAATTTTATATTTTAACGAGGTTCTTCCAATAGTATCGATGTCGTTAATTCTGAAATAGAATAATTACTCAATTAAAGGAACAGAGACTATAAAGCTACAAAATGACTATAAACCTATAAAAACACCTTTTTTTCTTTTTTAAGCTTTACTGTTCTAAAATTAAGAAATTTAGCATATATATGCTTTGAAATATATTAAATATATTAAGAATTTCAGAACTATTTAAATAAAATTCTAAATTTTGTTTGGAGATTTTTTAAAATGCTTCACCACTTCAAATTTACTCCTCCCCCTCAGTTTCACATTATTACTGTTCAAATATATATATTCGAAACATATTTGGGTATTACTTTGTATGGCTATTGACAAGTTTTTTTTTTTTTAATTTTTAGTTCCCCATCATACTATAGGTATGGGGAACTTAGGTAATCGTGAAAATTTTCGACCTCTGTTTTTTGACGTTTCTACACGTTTTCAGGTGTGAGGAATCCGAAAATGACAAAATTTGTATGGTGTCTGTCTGTAGGGTGTCCGTTAGTCCGTTAGTCCGTGTAGTCGATATCTCAAGAACAAATTGTCGCAGAGAAGTCAGATCAGTTTTAAAATATTACTTTCGACACTGGCAAGAACCCTATTCACTTGCAACATTCGATTTTAAAAACTTCGTAAGTTATTAGAAATTTACGATTTTCTTAACATGGGAGAATAGGACAAAAATTCACTTAAACGTGCATTAAATGTAAACTTTTTACTCTAAAAATGTCAGACCAGTTTTAAAGTATTTGTTTTGATGCCGGAATGAACATCAGTAACTATAAATATGCTACTTTGAAATTTTCGCAAGTTATTGGAAATTTACAAATTTCTTAACATGGCAGTATAGGGAAAAATTTCACATAAACGTCAATTTTGAGCGATATTTTCATCGTAAAGATGTCAGACTACTTTTGAAATATTATTTAGGACACTGGCATGAATATTAATGACTATGAATTTTCAAATATAAAAATTTCGTAAGTTATTGGAAATTTACGAATTTCTTAACATGGCAGAATAGAGCAAATTTTAACATAAACGTCAATTTTGAGGGATATTTTCATCGTAAAGATGTCAAACCACTTTCGAAATATTATTTAGGTTACTGGCATGAATATACGATTTTTCCAATTTAAAAAACTCTTAAGTTATTTGGAATTTACGATTTACTTAACATGTCAGAATAAGGCAAAATTGAGCATAAACTACCATTTTGAGGATCATAAATACATTAGACAACTTCAAAATTACATTTATGATATTTTGTTGAACATGATTGAATACAAATATTCTAATAGGAAAATTTCGTAAATTATTCGTAATTTACGATTTTATCAACATAGCGAAATTGTAATTTTTTCATATAAATATGAATTTTGAGGATTATTGCATTGGAAATGAAAACATTGGCATGAAACATAAACAACGGAATTGACCCTGATAAAATAAATTAATAGATTAGAATAAGATAAATATATCGAAGTGAACGATGGATAGCCTATTAGGCGGGGATTTCTTTCTGTCCCTGTATCAAGCTTTGGTCAAATTGATTTTTTTAACATGATTATAATATGTCTCGCACTAGAAATTTATGAGACCATAAATATGGTGGGGAACTGAGCACAGTCCACCTATGCCAACTAGTTTTTTTAAATAAGATTATTTTTATGTCCGAGGTTTATGTGAATGCCAATTGCCTACACGAGGGTCTTAAGTATTGTGGGAGGGAATCTTTTTAAGGATCGCTACCCCGTATTTACACTAATTTCGGAGAAAACCATGGAATACTCCGACCGACTAGGATGATGAGAACGGGATTTGGGATCGAACCCGGCACTTCTCCAGTATTAGTTTCGAGATCAGAACCCCTGGGCCATTGGTGAGGCTTTTATGTTTGAACTAGCTGGCTTCGCCCGCTAGCGGGTCAGTATTTTCAAATGAATCACTAAAAATAAAGAATCACTAACAGAAACTTTTAGTGTTAAGAAAAGAAATAAAAAAAAAAAATCATTTCTGATTGGGTAAAAAGTCGGGCCGGATCCCCACGCGCTGCGCGCGCGTATTCCTTCCCTGACCCTACGTGCACCCTAAAAAAATCTTTTCTGATCGGGTAAAAACTCGCACCGGGTCTCCACTGCCTTCGGCAGCGCAGTACCGTGCGCGCTGCGCGCGCGCATTCCTACCCTGACCCTTCGTGCCCCCTAAAAAAAAATCATTTCTGATCGGGTAAAAACTCGCACCGGGTCCCCACTGCCTTCGGCAGGGCAGTCCCGTGCGCGCTGCGCGCGCGCAACTTCGGGGATACACGCGCTGCGCGCACGTATTCCTTCCCTGAGCGTTCGTGCCCCCTAAAAAAAAATCATTTCTGATCGGGGAAAAATTCGCACCGGGTCCCCACTGCCTTCGGCAGCGCAGTCGCTTGCGCGCTGCACGCCTATTTCTTCTCCACCCTTTCAGGCCCTCTTAATTAACCTACGTATACCAATTTTGAACGATCTAACTCATTTGGCTGAGATGCAAAAGAAAACGTAATCAGGACACCTCAAAACGTGTAAATCTGGTGAAAACTTTCGATAATTTAAAAGAACTTTAAAATATCTTTCGAATGATGTATTAAAAATAATTGAATCATAATTAGAAATTCAAATATTGAAATTTGAAAATATTAGCGCCATCTGGCGGTACAAATTTCTGTGTTCCACTGTTTGATTCCAATTAAAAAAAGCTTTCTAATGATGTATTACTTATGAAATTATTTTAATTAGTAGCTGAGATCCAAAAGAAAACTAATTCAGGACACCTCAAAAGTGTAAATCTGGTGAAAACTTTCGATAATTTAAAAGAACTTTAAAATATATTTCGAATGATGTATTAAAAATAATTTAATCATAATTAGAAATTGAAATATTGAAATTGGAAAATATTACAGCGCCATAAAAGAAAAATGATTCAGGAGACCTCAAAACGTATAAATCTGGTGAAAAATTTCGATAATTTAAAAGAGCTTTAAAATATCTTTCGAATGATGCATTAAAAATAATTTAATCATAATTAGAAATTGAAATATTTAAATTTGAAAATATTACAGCGCCATCTGGTGGTACAAATTTCTGTATTCCACTGTTCGATTCCAATTCAAAAAAGCTTTCTAATGATGTATTACTTATGAAATTATTTTAATTAGTAGCTGAGATACAGAAGAAAATTAATTCAGGAAACCTCAAATCGTGTAAATCTGTTGGAAACTTTAAGTAAAAAAAAGAACTTTAAAATATCTTTCCAATGATGTATAAAAAATAAATTAATCGTAATTAGAAATTGAAATACGCGCATTAGAATATTGCAATTTTTAATCGCAGAACCAATACATGTGACCTCGCTGTTTTTTTTTTTTTTTATTTTTTTCCTTAACTTCCGTGGAGAAATGAACCTCTTTGAAATGGTTGCTATGGTGATCTACATTATTTGATTACGGTTTTCATTTCGGAATGAAGAGCGCATTTGCAATGGTTTTTTCATCGAAGACTGTCGCGATACTGAAAATTAAAAAATTTATAACTCATTCAGTTTTTGAAATTTTCTCTCAATCTTTTGGGAGTTAAATTATGAAAGCGAGATGTATATACAAAAAAAAAAAAGAAATGATTTATCTCTAAACGCTTTTGAGTTATAAAATATTTTGCGAAAAAATCGATGTTTCGTAAAATCTAAAAATATGGATCGGTAATCCGTATTTTGTAAATATGTTTATATGGTTCGAAAGAGGATTAAATGGCCTTTTTTTATATACCAGTTGTTAAGAAATGGAATTGTTACCCTGTCGTACAGGGCGTTTCAAAAAAGACGGCCGCGAAAAAACGAAATTTTCGACCCTTTTTAAAACTTTTTTTAAAAATATAAAAAATCCGTATTTTTAAAAAAAAAATTGTACCGTAAGAATCGGTAATAAATGCTCTTTCTCCTCGTACAGGTGTATTTTCGATATTTCCAGCAGATCGGAAGCGATCGCTTTTCAAAAACCCTCGAAAATTTCCCTCATTGCTTTTTCTTTCGAGGTAGGCTCTTCTGTAACAAAATGGCGGTCGCCCGCGATTTCGAATCGTTTTTTCGTTAGACAATGGTCGACATTTTAATTAAAATCTCCGCTAATTAGGGTCGCATCGTTTAGCAAATTAGATAACCCAGATCTGCGATAAATTCTCTGTCCGTCGGTACCTGTTCGAAGTCCGTGCGACCGTTAGCGGCGGAGCCTTTTCTGTTTCAAGCCGTTTCTCACAGACACACACACACACACACACACACACGCGTACAGATTTTAATAATTGAGGAGATTATATTTGAGATCTGAAAAAAAAGGTTAAAATATCTATCAATGGGAAGAGTCATTAAAAAAAAAAAAAAAAAAAAAAAAAAAAAAAGAAGAGGAAAAAAAAAACTTTTTCAATCAACACCCTGTGAAAATCTTATTATGCAAGATTAAGCTTCCTTATTTACCTACTAGCAGGCAACGCCCGCTTCGCTGGTCCCTATTTTAAAATGAATCACTCTAATTACTGAATTCTAAAATTGCATTCATTTTTATCACGTGAAAAGAAAAGAGAAACAAAATCTGATTAGGAAAAATGTCGCACCGGGTTCTCACTGCCTTCAGAAAAAATTCCCAAAATGCTCTAACTCTTATTTCTATTATTTTCCCCCTTCGCCCCCCCCCCTCCCGTCTATCCTAATAATTTTACAAATTCGAAAATATCCGCAATCGATTTGTAGGTATCAAAAACCACTATGCACCAGTTTTGAACTATCCATCTCTATTTTTATTTTTTGGCCCCTCCGTTCCCCCCCTCCCCGCCCCTCCCAATAATTTAAAAAATTCGAAAATATCCGCAATTGATTTGCAGGTATCGAAAACATCTATGTACCAATTTGAATGATCTAACTCTACTTTACTTTTTTTGCCCCTCCGCCCCCCCCCTTCCCGGCCCTCCTAATAACTTTACACTTTCAAAAATATCCCCATTCGACTTGCAGGCCTCTAAAACCTATCTGTACCAATTTTGAACGGCCTAACTGTATTTCTATTTGTTTTTGCACATAGCCCCCCCCTTACCGCTCCACCCCCCTTACCGCCCCACCTAATAATTTTACAACTTCGAAAATATCCGCAATCGATTTGTACGTATCGAAAACCCCTATATACCAATTTTGAACGATCTAACTCTATTTTTATTTTTTTGCCCCCCTCTCCCCCCACCTTCCCGGCCCTCCTAATAACTTTACACTTTCGAAAATATCCCCATTCGACTTGCAGGCCTCGAAAACCTATCTGTAAAAATTTTGAACGGCCTAACTGCATTTCTATTTGTTTTTGCCCCATAACCCCCCTTACCGCCCCACCCCCTTCCCGCCCCTCCAAATAATTTTACAACTTCTAAAATATCCGCAATCGATTTGTAGGTATCGAAAACCTCTATATACCAATTTTGAACGATCTAACTCTATTTTTTTTTTTGCCCCACCACACTCCCCCTCCCACCTCCCCTAACCCCCTTCATGCCCCTCCTAATAACTTTACACAATCGAAAATATCCTCATTCGACTTGCAGGCCTCTAAAACCTATCTGTACCAATTTTGAACGCCCTAACTGTATTTCTATTTGTTTTTGCCCCTTAGCCCCCCCCCCTGCTGCCCCACCTGGGGGCTGAATTTCTAAAATTCCAGAAATTGGTTTTTAGATATTTGCATTAGCTATATTTTAGGGCAAAAATTTCACGTATATCTATTTTTTTGTTTGAGATATATAGGATTATGCGAAATCACGTTTTACGCATGTGAAACCACGTTTTGCCCCCCCGCCCCCCTTGGGGACCGAATTTGGAAAATTCCAGAAATTGGTTTTTAGACATTTGTATTAGCTATATTTTAAAGCAAAACTTTTACGGATATCTGTTTTTTTGTTTGAGATATGAAGGATTTTGTGAAATCACGTTTTGCCCCCCCTCCCCCCCCTTGGGGGGCGAATTTTCTAAAATCGCTTCTTAGTGGATGCCTACGTCATAGAAAGAACATTGTCACGAAATTTCATGCTTCTAGGTCCAGGGGTTTGGTCTGGGCGTTGATAGATCACCCCCTCACTCACTCACTCAGGAAGTGTTCTTTTATATATATAGATGATGAAATTTAAGGTGAATTTCTGGTAATTCAAAACTGCGAAGCGCAGAGGTGGGATTGGTCAGGTTCCCCCCTCCCTGACAAGAGGAGCGTGGGGTGGAGAGTAAAGAAGGGAAGAGATAGAGAACGAGGTGAGCCGAAGAGAAAGCGAAAAAAGAAAAATGTAGTCTGGCGAAGCAGAAAAATGATGGCGAAAAAATTATTATCTTGGGAGCAGAGTGGTGATGTGCGTGTTGGAAGAGAGAAGGGATTTTTACATGCAGTCCCAGTGTTAAAAGGTTGGGGTGGCAGTATTGTATTCGGCACTTGGCCGTTGGTAACCGCGACCAAGCATAGATGGCCGCCGCCTTCCAAGTGTTAGTAAAGGCAGGAGAAAGAGGTGAGGAGTATCCAATTCCCTTAGCCTAGAGGCTGTAAAGAGTATACGAATTGGAAACTAAGTTTAAGGGACACAGCCTTGGAAGCCGACCTGCACGTGTACGCTTCGAGTTCCAATCTGCTGCTCTGGAGCCAACTAATAAAAGGTCCTAATCAAGATATGGTGAAGAGCCTTACACAGTACTACTCAGAATACTCCACTTGATATTGGGACGACCAAGGGAGACTTCGTTGGAATCCGCCGACCAAAAATAAGGGGATGCTTCCAGTGTTTTTAAGATAAGTGTACAATATTCATTTTACTCTCTCTATATATATTGATTTGTAACTCTTATACGTTGGAATAGTATATTTAAATCTGTGTTTTTTTAGACCCTATTTATAGATTATAAGGAATGTGCAGCCTGGTGTAGGTCTAATGTTTTTAAGTATGACACTTTACATTTATCTAGTATGTTATTAACCATAAATTAAAAATTGTGATTTATTAATTTAAATAAAGGAATAATTGTTGTACTAGAGAAGCCTTGTGATGAGTAGGGTCCCTTTTTTTGTTTCCTTTTGTATGTTTATACTAGAAAATTTTTCATGTAATGTGACATGATTAATCCTCCTACATTAAATCTTAGGAAGTTGGAAATACATTTAGAACATTTTTTTAAAGTGAAGTTTAGAGAAGAAGTTGTGAAGCTTAACTATCTTAATCATTTTTTTTTATTTTAATTACCATTTGGTAATTGAATAATCATAAGTACCTGGGGTTATACATTATTTGGTTTAATGGGAAATTTAAATGATCAATGAGTGATGCAATCAAGAGAAGTTTAAACAAAAAAATAAAAAAAAAATATTAGAGAAAAATATATGTATGGCTGTACAAGGAAGTGATTTGGTCGCTAAGTGACTTAGAGTATATAAATCTAAATTTTGGTTTTGTAACTTTTTTGGGTGTGCAACTAAGAGTATTTAGTGTAAAAAAAAAAGAAAATTTAAGAGTATAGAAACAAACAAAAAAAAAAAAATGTATATTTGAGTTGTTTGTGAAAGACCAGGTCACTCCCTAGAAATGTAGGAAATTAGCTAACCATTCTTTAATTGACATTTAAAATTTAGAAGTCTCATTTACCTCTATAATGAAATGATGACAGTTAGTCCATGGTGATGTTTACCATAACTTTTCATGGTTTGGCTGTCATGTAAATTAATGAGGGGGGTGAATGGTACTTTGAATGTGGTTTGTGTACTCAGTTTATTATATGGTTACTCCAACAGTATAAGGACCTATCTATTTGGCATTGGCTGCAAACCTTATTTAACAAGCGGCTAATGTGGAATAGATTTGCTATACCTAAGGGTTGGAGTTTCATTCCAGTTAAATTTGTTTTAGAATTGTACTGAATTTAGTAAGCCATACATAGGTAGAATGAAAAGAGCTGAAAATCTGAAGGAGATTTTAAACTAAGAAAATTAAAAAGGGAAATTTTAGTTATGTGTGATTTATGTTATGCATCACTCACCAAGTAAAATTAAGGATCACAACGCAAGATACCGTAAGAGTCTAACAAAAATTTAATTAAATGTTAAAACTCATGTATCCTATACGAGTCAGGCCATTTCAGAGTTAAATGCAGGATTAAATAAGTCGTATATTAATGTAAGATATTACTAAGCATTAAGTTAAGTTTTAAGTTAAGCATATATAAGAGATAAAAGAAAAAATACAACAAATCTGTTTACCATGATTTACATTTCTTTTAAACAATGTTTAAAAATGTTAAAGAAATACATAAACTGCAATGAATCCATAGTCTTTGAGAACATGGATTCATTAATTGTAAAAACAACTTATTTACTAAATATGTCCTTTTCAACTGGATACATGCTGCAAGCGACCATATTTAAAAATAATGCAACTATTTTATGCTCTACCCCCCCCCTCCCCTCTTTTGCCTTAAAACTCTACGATGAAATATTTAGAAACAAATTAATGTGTTTTTCTTCCAAAATATCTACAGAAAAAAAAAAAAAATACAGTTTTTTTTTTTTTTTTTTTTTTTTTGTGAAAATTCTTTTATGTATTCATACACGAATTCGTCAAGAGACTCAATTCAAGTGCTTTTTCTTTTTCCCTTTTTAAAAAATTGAGTCGAACTTTAAGCAATTGTCAAAAATGCTACTTAATGATCAGGCGGAATTGGAATTTTCGAGAGCAGAAATTATTTCAGATTACATAAGTCTTTATGTATTTGACAATAGCAGTTTAAATAAGTCACTAACTTCTAGATATTTGAAAAAATAATACTTTAAGGATCCGTTTTCACTTACTATCGCCGAAAATCCAAGCCAATGTCATTCTATGGGAAATTTTGTTTACTTATAACTCATTATTACTTATCACTCATTTTGTTTACTTACAACTCACTATTACTCATATTTTACTTATAACTAATACATATTTTTAAATTCTGTTTTCACATTCAGAAAATCTACACTTGTTAAATTGACGGACGTTTATTCAAAACGGATTTTTATTTTATTTTTTTTAACTTTTAATATTTTATTTTGAAACTGTAAAATGAAAAGTTTCACATATTGAAAATTCGTATTTTACAGCTTAAAAATAAAATATTTAAAAATTTAAAAAGTCCGTTTTTGAAAAACGTTCGCCAGTTTAACAGTTGTGAATTTTCTGAATGGGAAAACAGAATTTAAAAATATGTATTAGTTAATGTGTTATAAGTAAACAAAATTTCCCGTAGAATGACATTGGCTTGGGCTCCCGATTTCTGAAGATAAAATGTTCAAGATTTATAGATAAGAAACCTAATAAATTTTATAAAGTTTTTTTTTTTTTTTTAAACAAAAGTGATAATTAGAGAATTTAGTTCTTCCACTTCCTTACATTTTACATCTTAAGTTAATGATTTAAAAAAATTCATGATTTTAGTGTGTAGCAATGTAAATGTAGCATCAATGATAAATTTGATTAAATTTTCTGGAAGCACTAAAACTTTTCTAAAAATGGCAGATTCTGTCTGCATTTGTTAAAAAAAAAACATGCAAATTTAATGGTCAAGAAATAACCATATTCGCGAATGAGTACGCGCTTATGTATACGCATAATAATATTTCTAATATAGTGGAATGTTTAGTTTTAAAATGATCTTAGAGATTAACATTTCCAGTGTTGAAATTTTTACTGGCGAGGAAATTTTTTTTCAACTCATTGTGAAAACCAAAGGCTTTTAGACGAAATTTACAGAAATACATAAAAAAAAAAAACAAAAAACAATAGCTGCATTAAACATTAACATTTTTATGCTATTTTTATTTTTCGTTCTTTTCAAATCAGTTACAGGATAGCATCTGATTACCGATTATGAAGTTGACGGATTTTGTTTTGGATGCTACCAAGACATATGACTAATTACCATGAATCTAGAAATATTTATTACTTTTATTTTCTCCACATGTTAATCCACAAAAAGTATATTATAGAAGTCTATAAAATATGGCCAATAATGGGAGGAGCGCGTGATCTAACACACATGCTTACCAAACAACAGCACGAAAATTCTCTTTGAAACCGTGACTCAAACAACGAAGGTATAACTAACCCTTCTACGCGTGATACACGAAACATTATTATACTGTTTTTCTTGCGTTTCTCTAATGAGTGATCCATTTCTGATAACTGCCGGCTTGAAGTCGCATCGTGATAACGTTCGGAAGCTCTTTTTGACCGTGACCATATTAATACAGAATAGGTAAAAAAGAAAAGCTATCAGTCGGGTGGATTATTTTTTTTTTCTACGCCCCCCCCCCCCTCCTCCTCCCCATTTTCCTTGGGATATTTTTCACTTTTTTCTTAATTTCTTTAATTTTTTTTAGTAAGTTTCAATTTTGATCGGATTTATATAAACTAGACGCTGGAAAAATTGTGTTGCAATTTTTTTTTAGATAAGAATCATTATTAAAAGAAAATTAAATATCATTTTCGCTAATTTATTTATAACAAGAAACGGACCGAAGTGATATATCCACAGAATAATTTACTAAGTTCTGAATTTTGTAAAAATACCAGACTATTTATTTAATAAACATAAACTTTAATATTATTTATACTTAATTGTTGAATTTTTTTGTTAATTAATATTTATTATTCTTTGTATTAACTGTTTTGAACAACATATTATAAAGTAATAAAATAGTTACACTTAACTAAATCACTCACTTGTCAAAATTATTTATAATCGTTAATTTTAAGTGTTTAAAGAAAGAGAAAAAAAAGGGCTATTTTGTCTATGTTAATAAAAATACAATGGGTTTTTTTTTTTTTTTCTTTTCTTAGGGGGGGAGGGGAGGATGTTGGGTAGAGTCAAGAATAGTAAGGGGAGAAAAATCAGCTTATTATATATGCATATATATATATATATATATATATATATATATATATATATATATATATATATATATATACACATATATATTCATAAACAACTAACATTAAATAGATTTTTTAAATTTTTGATTATCGCTTAATATTTTCACACATTCTAGAAATACCTCAGTTTTCTTAGTGAAGATGGCAGCACTAACGTTCATTAGAGCAGCGCACATTAATTTTTTTTCTGACAGGTCGGGAAATTTTTCTCTTCCTTCCAATTTCAGCATTGTCCCCCTTTTCCAAAACTTGCCCCAAAAAGGAGTTGCACCTAGTAAACAAACTATTTTTTTTTTTTACATTTAAAAGAGGGGATAAATAATATAAGAGTATATATATAAAAAAAAAAAAACCTATTAATTTGCTAATTAGGGATTGTGATATTGAGATACGTGGCAAAACGATTTTTATCCAGAAAAAATTACACCTGTATTTTTTCAAAGTATTTCTTTGGATTAATTTTCGGCAAAACAACATGTCTATTCAAAGGTTAAGTAATATGAATATTATTATGCAGTAATATCTGTGTGAGCTGAAATATAAAGTGAAAGTAAAAGAACAAGTGAAGAGGTTAAAAATTAAAAAAAATATTTATAAAATAGCGTGTTTAGAAATAAAGTTTTCCGAATTTATTTTATAATTCACACAGTAGATCGCGAGTTTTTCTATGACGTCAGTTTTTGTATAAACTAATTTTTGAACAAAAAGGAACCGATTTGCGTTATTTTAAATGAATCGAGAATTTCATACACTTTTAAGAACGTTTTCAAAAATCAAAATTACGTGCATTAGATTAAATTTCTGTAGCCAAAATCTCTAGCAATTGAATTTGTGCTTTAGACCAATTCGATCTGGGGTTGACCAATCAGATAGCACCTTTGATGTATGTGTCATACGACGTGTTTGATAAACTATTTCGAATCACAATTAAAAACTAAAAATCTTGCTTTAAAAATGTCGCCGAATGGTCTGTATCTATATTATTATTCAGTGTTTCTCCCTCTTTTTATTTTGTTTACAATACGAATCTAAGAAATTTGTTCTCCCATGACGACCCTATCGTATTGACAAAATTTTTTCTAACGTGAACCAGTTAAGGTTCACGTTAGAAAAATATTTATGCTAATGGATTGTCTTGTTATGAGCCTCCATTATTTGATCACTCATACCGTCTATTTTGTGTAAACTTTTGTCATGCTTTGAGGTTACCTGGGCCTATTATCATATTGTTATGAGATAAATTTACCTAAGTCTATCCTGTAAGCAAGTCATATATAAAAAAGGAGAACGCGCACACCGAACATTGCAAAAAGGAGAAGGGGGAAAAAGAAAGAAAAAGTAATAGAAATATTTTGTCATAAGTTTCCAGATTTCAAGCAAGGCCGTTTTTCTGCACTTGCAGCATAAGCTCGAGTGAAATGTTTTCCATTGGGGTCCTGGTTCAAAAGTCGGTTTTACATAGGGAATATGCTATGCAAATTAATGTTATTAATACTTATTATTGCGAGTCAATTTAATGCATTTATGGTTAATCACTTTGTGATTTAAAATAAATCATGTTAAAAACCCGTCCTCCACGTTAGAAAACATATTACACTCATCTCAGCAATATATGAACACGTTTTTGTTCATTATGTTAACAAATATTGTGTAACTGGGGAAAAGAAAAGTCTTTTGAATTTTCACTTTATATAAAACTCGTACATCTAAAAATTATTTGAAGTTTTTTTCCCTTTCCCTTTTAATGCTTTAATGGGTTATTGTATTTTACATCTTTATTTTGATATTTATGTATGTGTCCCCCTTCCCGCAGTAATATCCAGCAAGTAGATCTGCACTATGATATTGACGTGAATTCTCCGTACTACCTAAGCGACCATCAACTGTATTTTAAATAATTCATGCACCTTTTGCTTCTCCCAGAATAAGAAGCAATTTGAAAGCCGTAATGTAATTAAGAGTTCAATTCTTTCTTCCTTTTCCCCATTTTTTCTCCGCTTGCTATCCTGTTTATCACAGTAATTAGATTTCAGAAAAATCCAATTACAAATCAATTTAAAATTTTACTTGAATAAAAGCTCTATTAAATAGCTTCAAGTCAAATGAGAAGCCCGAGTCGCATTAATCGAATGATATTACAAACGCTGAAAAAACAATATAAAATTGATTTCTTAACAAATCAGTTTTCATATCTTTAAAATGCTATAAATTGTTAATTTAAAACGGGGTTGCTAAAGAATTTTCCGTTCATTTAATGCGCTGGAAAAAGGATTTGAAGATTTATTAGTTTGGTTTGTTAATAGAGGAAATTTTGCTGCAAACGTTTAATCCTTACAAGGATTGGAATAAAGAACTATTTTTTTTTTCAAACAAAAAGGGGGGAAAAAATAATAATTAGAAGAGAAACACAAAAGTTTCCTTTATTAAAAAAAATATATATATAAAATTTGGTTTGGCTTGAATAATGTGTGCAGTTATTTGAAGTGGCATATATAGATTACGATGTTCACAGTTAGATTTGTTATAAATTAGATAGACTACATAATGCATTTTAAAAAATGTATACACGTCCATATTCCATTTAACCCCTTACCTTCCAAGGGAAACTTACGAGATTTGCTTCATATTGATACTATTCTCTCTCAACTCTGAAATGAGTAAACCCTTCAAAAACACTGTCAAGATCACTTTCGAGGTTATTTTATTATATTGCCAAATCGTGCGAGTAGTTTCACTGATAGCAGTACAATAGAAAGGATCGGAAAAGCGTATACATACGCCCGGGGCAGTTAAAGGGTTAAATTGCTCAAACTTGCCCAAATTTTGATTTTGTTTGTTAAAAATTAACTAAACTTGCCTAAATTTTGATTTTGTTGGTTAAATGGAAGTATAGCCTTTTACCGTTACGAAAATTCATTTTAATAGAATAAAATAGATCGAAGTTTCCGTCTGCTAAATAATTGTTGCATAGGCAGCGTGAATAATTTATGAAATAATTGTTTCACTCTAGACTAATAATTTTTTACATGATTTTTTAGAGCTAGTATATTTAAAACGAAAGAAATATAAATTTATCTTTAGTTACGAGGTACTTCTAGAGAAGATTTTATATGGCCAGATTAAGTTTAAACTAAACATAACACACAAAAGAAATATTTTCATAAAATACATATGATGTTATAAATTTACATTATGATGTATCCTAATAAATTAAGTAATTTAAATAATACGTCAATATACTTTGTTTTTCACAATAATAAATTACGTGAATTTCATATAATTTAAGATTTGCTAACTTCAGGTCAACGACGTTTTTATATATATCTGCATATGTGCTTATGCAATGTAATGCTTATACAATTTATCATGAAATGCTTATGCATAGTAAACTTACACTCATTATTTTATTTATTGTGATAGTGGTGGTCAAGTTAAGAACGATTTCTACAGTAGGGACATGGGCCTAATGGGAGATGTCCACCGTTGGGAAGGGGTCTTTCTAAGAGGTCACAGCTCGTATTTATGTGCGTTTTAGAGGAAATCACGAAAACTTCGAACGGCACTTCCCATCTACCAGCTTTAAACGCAGACCTGCTCGCCTACTGGTGGGGCTTATTTTGATTCTTGTGGATTATGGTAGCATTTTATGATCTGATTTTTTTCATTTTACTATTTTGTTGCTATAAACTAATTTGAATATTGAAATACACTACAAAATTGAAATTTTTATATAAAACATTTCGAAAACAATACAAATATGCCAAAATTGCAATTAAGTATGCCTGTTTGATAAAATATATATTAACATAAATATGGATTTCACCAACGAGCTACTGCAAACGAATTTTGAAAATTATCTTTTCTCTTAAGTATCGGTTTTGAATATGTGCATGTATTACAGCACTCTATAGATAAAATACTATGTAAGCTTCAGAAAACTGATCAGAAGTTTTAGAACTTAGCTTCTGTTCAGAGGAGGGTAGAGAAAAAAAACACAAATCTCTTATAATTCCACCTGTAGAGCTTCTTGAAGTAACTTCAGCAAATTCGTGACTCCAACCCATTGTTTAAAAAGCCATTAACCCCACGCCAGATTGAAAGTAGAATAAAGAAATCAGATCCCGTCTCTTCAGATTTCTCGATAATGTCAGAACAAACAGGGTGTTATACATCCGTTTAAAATTCCGAACGTAGCAAAATTATTCAGTCATATAATGTAGAAAAAATAATCATTTAAAATTAAAGAAAAACAACTACAAAATCAAAAGATGAGTGAATATTTTAAGGAATTATAGATGAACATAATTTAAAATTGCGTGACTGTTAAAAATAGGGTTATCGATCATGGTTTAAAGTTCTGGGACATTTTTTTTTTTTTTTTTTAAATTAAAAAAATATTTGTGAATTACTTGTGAATTCCTATTTATTTTTGAGGGAAAAAAAGCATAGAAAAGTTTCAACGATGACTTATTTTTTGTGTGACATCAAGACGCATATTTAATATCAACTTAACAGTGTTACGTTAAACGAAGTATAAGCAATAATTTAATAAAGTGAAAAGGGAATAGGTTTCGTTTCGTGTGTTGCTCTAAGGCCATATTTTGTCTACTAGAGAACTATTAAACCAGAATTTTAAGTGAATTTTAAAAATTTATTCTTGTACCTGGCTTCGAACGCCAACTATCGGATGGACAGTGTGGTTGAACATTTTTATAAAATGATTGTCATAAAAAGAAATTTTGTGAAAGAGCCATTTTTATTAATATCTATTTTGTGTACCTAGCCTTTTTTTATGTAGAGTCAACTAAATTGTCCCAATTTTTTATAAAGATCGACCTCTGAATACTTATATGTACCACAGCGAAGAAAAAAAATCCTTTGGTTGGTTGGTGTGTGAGTGAGTGAGATTCCAAAGATTTGTCTATACTTTAAAGAATAAAAAAGCCCTAAAAATTAATTTTTATACCAAGAAAGGTACCATAAAATCTAAATTTAAATTGAAGTGAAACTTACTTTAATCTCAATTATTGTGAGACGCTATGCCTTCCCTCAATATACCAAATAAAAACGACTGGTATGGATAAGGAACTAGTGACGATATAAAACTACAATTGGTTCCTTATATTAAAAAATGCATTGATAAATTTTGGATAAAATTTATGTTACGTTGCAGAGACGAACGCAATTCATATAATTCACATTTAACTTCTTTCCCGCAATTTATTTCAGAACTTAAGTTTCCAAATTTTTAAAATGTTTAATGAATATTTCATTTACACGACAGAGTAAATTTCCTTTTAAACAAAAATGTCTCGCAGGTTGAAGAAAAAAAAAAAAAAAAAGGAACGGGAAATCAAAGAATTGCTCTAAAATACAGTTTTAGAGGATGTGCTGGAGTGAAAGTTACAAACATTCCAAGAGGTCAGGGGTCGTGTGACCAGACAGAACGGAGCCACGAGAAGCTGTCTGAGCGACAGATGCTTTGTGTAAAAAAATTGTATATTTCTATGGAAGCGGTGACATCAATAGTTTCCGATTTCACGCATGGCCTTTTGTTGCTACCGACGTTTCTCAGAGTTTCGGGTAGACCAAGATTGGCCGAAAATGATGTCACGGGTAGACTGATATCACGTTCAACGAATCAGTGCTTCGTGTGGGGTATTCCCCTCCCCCTTCGAAGGTGTGCTCGGAAGGAAGAGACTCAAAAAAAAGGACAGAGAGACTTGGTGCTAAAAATGTGTAGCATGTTTTTGAAGTATGCTCAGAGGCGAGCATTTTGTAATAATTTTTAATTTATTTGAATATCAACTTTTTGTGTTAAGTTTTGAATAAAAATAGCAAAAACCATCCCTGGACTCATGCTTGCGTATTCCGTTCTTCGAGGTGCTCCCAGAAATCACCACAGCTTTAATTAAAAATATAAAATGGTGGCATATCGGTGGTATGTTGTTTTAAGAAAAAAAAACATCGAACTCTGTTTTCTATGTGTTGGTGGTGAAAAAGTATAAAAGAACGTTGCTGTGAGCCCGGTGACAACTGGAATCCCTGAGATTTACTGGAGATTATTGATGCCTGTGACAATAGCGTGGAAAGGATTAAAAGGACTTCGCTTCTTCCCTGTGCTGCTGAATTCCCTGGAGATGCCAATCAAGGAGATTTTTCAGGTATGTTTTCTTTCATTTTCAGATATGCAAAGTGTCAGAGATTTGAGTTGTGGGATGATAGTTTTTGTTTATTTATTTATTTTTGTTTTGTAACAATGCATGTAGTTACGAAGCTTTAAGAGTAAGAATTTAGTTTTTATGTGTAAAATTTTAAGCACGGATATCTCGAAGTCAAGTTAATAGTTAAGGCGGTTGAAAAGAGTAATTTCATGACTTAACGGGGCGTTTACTTGAGAGATAAATTTATCGTTAAAGTTCTGTTTATTGTAACGGGGAGCTTGGTAACTTTAAATTGTTGTTTAAAAGTTTCGATAAGATTATAATTCTAAATTCTTTTTAAAAGCAACGTAAGGATTGTGGATACTGTAACTGTTTATATAGGAGTATACTGGAAATTAGTTGATTTGCCTACTGGTAAAAATTCTAGGATTCTTTTTTTTTTTTTTCTCTAGTTGTCTATTTTAACTAAATATAGGTACTGTTTATTGTATCTGGGTAAATATTGTAGTTAATGTTTAGAGAAAAGGTGTTTAAAGAATTTCGTAGGTGATAATCAAAGTGTTACTTTTGTCTATATTTTCATGGTATTTGATTTGTTTATTGTTTTTATTATATGTGCATTTTTTTTCAGTAATTAGTGAAATTGTATTTTGTAATTATGGCATTTCTCATTAAGTATACTAAAAACATATTGTTAGAGTTAGCGGATGAATTTGGTGTTTCGGGGCTAACAGATAAAAGCAAAAAACTAGAAATCAAGGAAGCTATTGAAAAGGCGGCTAATTATGATGAAGGGGTTGCGAAGGCGCTAATAGAAGGGATTTTGGAACAGAAAGAAAGCGAATTGAAATTACAAAAAGAAAAAGAAGAGCGCGAATGGGCGTTGCAAAAAGAAGAGCGCGAATGGGAATTACGAAAAGAAAAAGAAAAAGAAGAGCGCGAATGGGCGTTGCAAAAAGAAGAGCGCGAATGGGAATTACGAAAAGAAAAAGAAAAAGAAGAGGCCGAACGAAATTTTGAACTGGAGAAACTCAGAATCCAGAGCGCTGCAGAAACTAGTAGCGTAGGGTCCGGGAGTTTAGTTCAAGAGACGGTTTTGAAGAAAATTAAATTAAAAGACATAGCTCCGAAATTTGACCCAAAACAAATGGATATTTCTCTTTTTTTTACGATATTTGAAAGATTAGCACGTAAAGAAAATGTTAGCGAACAGGACTGGATGTCGCAACTTATCCCTTTATTGCCGTGCGACGTCGTACAAATAATTATGAAATTAGACGAGTCAGAGGCTGATAACTTTCAACATGTAAAAAAAGTGTTGATGAATAGATTCAGATTGAGTGCGCGTGCGCTAAGAACGAAATTTGAATCGCACAACAAAAAAAGTGAAGAATTATGGGTTGATTTAGTTCACGATTTGAGAGGGTACCTAGATAACTGGCTTGAGATTTTAGAAATTAAAGATTTAGAGTCATTAAAGGAATTGATGCTCACGGAGCAGTTAAAGAAAAGGGTACCATGCGAAATCAAACAACATTTTGTAGATGTGTGGGAAGAAATCAACAAAGCTTCGGATTTGGCGGAGAAGTGCGACAAGTATGACGCGGTTAGAAAAGAGAATGGGAAAAGAGAATATAAACCTTTTCAGCGTTTTACGAAGGGTAGAAATTCATTTGGGAAAGACGGTCAGAAATTCGGGTCAGGTAAGCATGATGGTGGGAGTAATCCGAAAGCTGAGTCAGCTAAGGGCGACAAAAAAGACTCAGGAAAATTAAAAGGGGATAAAACCGAATCTAAGGATCGTGATTTTGATAGAAATAGTAAAATTGTGTGCTATTTGTGCTCGGAAAGGGGCCATATTCGACCTAACTGCCCACAAAACCCTAATCGCAGAACAAATCCGATCAATAACTTAAGTGCGGGCGAAATTTTAGGTGTTGGTTTTGAGCCTTATATAGGTAAATTAGAAATAAATGGACAAGAGCGCGAATTCTTGAGAGATAGTGGCTCAAACATTGACGTGTGCGAAAGGAATATGATTTCTGTTGAGGATTTACTGCCGGAACAGGTATGGATTAAGCAACCGTTTGACGAAACGTGTAGGTGTTTACCTTTGGCGAAAATCGTTTTAAAAGGGGAATTCGGAGAGGTCATTACAAAAGCGGCTGTAAAACCTGCTAATTTGAGTCAGGGAATATATCTTCTAGGCAATAAAACCGCAGAGTTAATTGAGTCCAATAAAAAAATTGTTTATCCAATTAATGCGATAACGCGAAGTCAGAAACGTGAGCAAGAAAGGATTAAGAGTGCGCAGTCCGAAATGAATAATGAAAAGCCAACTCAGAGAAAAATTCAGAATTTTGAGGAGGAACCGGGTTTGATAAGCGAGTCGTTAGAGGAGACTAGTGCAGAAAATAAAGTTGTTCTTCCTGTGTTAAAAGAAACAGACAGGTGTCCATTAATCGGGGTTTCAGCTGAAGAGTTTCAAAAAGAGCAAACTGCGTGTGACACGTTGAAAAATTGTTGGGAAAAAGCTAGGAATGAAGCGGGAAAGGAATTTAAGATAAAAAATGAGCGGTTAATTCGAATATCGGATTCTAAGCGTAACCAAAACAGGATGCAGTTGTGCGTGCCAAAGAAATTTAGGGCAGCGATTCTAAACCTGTGTCATGATTCTGTGTCAGGGCATTTAGGCTCGTGTAAAACTAAGCAGAGGGTGTTGACTAATTTCTTTTGGCCAAATTGCTATCAGGAAATCGAAGAGTATGTCAAAACTTGTGAAATTTGTCAAAAAGTAGGACAAAAAGGGGATAAGAAGAAAGCTCCGTTGAGATTAGTACCGATTATTTCTGAACCGTTCAGACGTCTGTCGATTGACGCTATAGGTCCGCTTGTAACGAGTAACAAAAATAATCGTTTTGCGATAACGGCTGTTTGCGTCGCTTCAAAATTCCCGGATGCTATTCCTGTGGAAAACCTAACTTCGAGGTCAGTGATCAATGCATTGATGCAAATTTTCGCGAAGACCGGATTTCCTAGAGAGTTAGTCTGCGATCAAGGTGCTTATTTCACGAGTGACTTATCGACAGCGTTTTTTGAGAAGTATGATATCAAAATCAATCATTCTTCTGTCTGTCATCCGCAATCTAATCAGGTGGAAAGAATGCATTCCACTCTTAAGAGGATTCTCAAAGCATTATGTCTCGAAACGAAAAGCGATTGGGAAGAAAATCTGCCTATGGCTCTTTTCGCGTTGAGGACGGTGCCGCATGAAAGCACGGGATTTTCTCCTTCAGAGCTTATTTTTGGGAAGAATTTGAGGATGCCTCATACCATTGTTTACGAAAATTGGATGCAGGAAGAGGAAATTAATCAAAATGTAGTAGAGTATATTTTGGATTTAAATGAGCGCTTAAAAAGATGTCAAGATTTGGCAGGGGAGCGCATGACAGAATGTCAACAAAAAAGAAAATTATGGTACGACCAAAATGCAGTGTCCCGAAAATTTAAGGTGGGAGACTCGGTGTTGGTTTTGGCTACTGCAAAACCACATAAAATGGCAGTACAGTGGCTAGGTCCAGGTGTAGTTACGGGGGTAATATCCGATACGAACTATACGGTAGATCTTCCGGGAAGGAGATGTAAGGACACGATTTTCCACGTGAATTTAATGAAACCTTATCATAAACGCCCAGAGCATGTCAACTTAATTTTGGAAGAGGGTGGCGAGGAAATTGAGGAGGATGCATCTATCCCGTATCCGATTTCGGACCCTAATCATTTCGACTTGACAGACTTAATTAAGGGGAGTAATTTGGGTAATAAGGTTTCGGAAGGGAATTTGGCAACTTTACAAAATGTCCTAGTAAAGCATAAAACGGTGTTTTCTAACGACCCTGGTACGACCCATAAGGTAGAGATGGATATCATTTTGACAGATGATAAGCCGATTCGTGCAAAACCCTATCGCATGTCTCCGCGGCAGTTAGAAATTATGCGGAAGGAGATTTCCAGGCTGTTAGAGTTAGGGGTGATTGAGGTGGGTCAGTCAGATTACGCATCGCCTATGATTCTTGTAGAGAGTCCGGGGAAAGACCCTAGGCCGTGTGTCGATTATAGGGCCCTCAATGCCAAAACCCAAGTGCAATTTTTCCCGTTACCGAATATTGAGGAGGTAGTTGAGGAAGTGAGCACTGCAAAATATATCTCAGTAATGGATCTGACGAAGGGGTATTTCCAAATCCCGTTAACGAAACGTGCGCAAAGGTATGCGGCGTTTGTAACCCCTTTCGGTGAGTTTATTCCAAAAAAAATGATGTTTGGCTTAGTGAATGCTCCATTTTATTTTTGTAAATTAATTAGTGAGGTGCTAGGGGATTTAGTGAGTTTTGTGAGACCATATGTGGATGATCTGGCTGTGTTTTCATCCAGTTGGGAGCTCCATATCCGGCATCTGGACATTGTGTTACAACGTTTGGAGGAGGCAAATCTAAAAGTGAAACCGGCAAAGTGTTTATTCGCCCAGGACCATGTAAAATTTTTAGGGCACGAAGTGGGGTCGGGGAAGAGGTCGCCGAGTGACGCGAAAATCCAAACTATCCAAGAATTTCCCATTCCAAAGACAAAGACGCATGTAAGGTCATTTTTAGGTCTGACCGGATTTTACCATAAATATATAAAGGATTATGCGACAAAAGCTGCGCCTTTGACGGATTTGTTAAAAGGGAAAAATAAGAGGGAAAAAATTGAGTGGAGTCAGGAATGTGATCAGGCATTTAAGGTACTAAAATTAGATCTAACTAAGGGACCGGTACTCTATGCTGCGGATTTTTCAAAAGACTTCATTGTTCAGACTGATGCAAGTCTTGTAGGGGCGGGTGTGGTCCTAGCTCAAAATTTCGGGAATAACGAGGAACACCCAATTGTTTATTTGAGCAAAAAATTCTCCAAGGCGGAGCGTAATTATAGTACCATTGAACGCGAATTAGCGGCAGTCATTTTTGGGGTGAAAAAACTAAATCATTATTTAGATGGACAAAAATTCGTTCTTCAAACCGATCATAACCCTTTAGTTTATCTTAAAAAAATGATGGGCACAAATTCACGTTTGACGAGATGGGCCTTATGTTTACAACAATACAACTTCACAGTCGAGCATAAGAGCGGAAAAAAGCATTTGAATGCAGATGCGTTAAGTCGCATGCACGAAGAATAAAAAAAAAATAATAATAATGCCTTGGTTTTAGGTAGTGTTTTTGGACTGTTTGTAAATATTTATTTTTTTTTTCTTTCATTTGTATTCCAAAAAAAAAAAAAAAAAAAAAAAAAAGTTTGAATGTATTGATTATGAATTATTTTTCTTTCTTTTTCATGAAATTTTATTGTGTAATTGTGAAATTTCAGTGTTTGACTTTTAAAATTTTGTTAGGGGTAGAACCTTTGATTGTCATCACGAAATTGCATGTGAATGTTTAATTGTTTTTTTTATATAATGTGAAATGAGACCTTGGGATCTAGTAATTATGCAAGGTGTAAGACTAGAAAATTTATTTTTAAGATTATTTTTAGTTCTATAAAAGTTCAGGGGGTTGTTTCGAAAAATTTTTTTGGGGGGGCCTAGCTCAACTCTCTGATGTTGCATGTTTGATAATGGGAGGAGGCACCTGAGTCTTCTGGAGCCCATTTTACATCCTGAAGGCCGTAAAATGGTCTTTTAGGAGGGAGGAAGCTGTGCTGGAGTGAAAGTTACAAACATTCCAAGAGGTCAGGGGTCGTGTGACCAGACAGAACGGAGCCACGAGAAGCTGTCTGAGCGACAGATGCTTTGTGTAAAAAAATTGTATATTTCTATGGAAGCGGTGACATCAATAGTTTCCGATTTCACGCATGGCCTTTTGTTGCTACCGACGTTTCTCAGAGTTTCGGGTAGACCAAGATTGGCCGAAAATGATGTCACGGGTAGACTGATATCACGTTCAACGAATCAGTGCTTCGTGTGGGGTATTCCCCTCCCCCTTCGAAGGTGTGCTCGGAAGGAAGAGACTCAAAAAAAAGGACAGAGAGACTTGGTGCTAAAAATGTGTAGCATGTTTTTGAAGTATGCTCAGAGGCGAGCATTTTGTAATAATTTTTAATTTATTTGAATATCAACTTTTTGTGTTAAGTTTTGAATAAAAATAGCAAAAACCATCCCTGGACTCATGCTTGCGTATTCCGTTCTTCGAGGTGCTCCCAGAAATCACCACAAGGAAAATGATGGAAGAAAAAATTTGATGCGCAAAAGATTCTTTATAAATGAATGCTATGACAAGCGAACAAATTTCTAAAATTAAATGGTTTCTTGTGTATTTTCCTTTGCAATGTGAAGGAAACACGGGAATACATATATGTATCAATTGATACGAATTATTGGAAAGTGAACCAATTTAATATTAGGGAAAACTTGTTTAGATGCAAATTGAAAATTACGTATATTTCTTTTTTGCTTTGTGCTTAAAAGCTCAAAACATAAGACGGGATTTTAATACGGTTGAAACTTATTTTAGAGTAATCATGAAAAATTTATTGTCTAAAACCAAGAAAAATTTTCAACTTCTTGAACGCCAAAGAGAAAAGTTAAAAAGCAGTCAGCAGTTTCGATAACATTCATAATACTGTCTTCAGTGAATTGAGGACCGGTACGCTAAATGCTTCCGAAACAGCTGTCTGTTTTTCAGTTTTTCTTTTTCTCGTTTAAGACACTGAAGCATTTTCCTAGTTTTAGTAATCTAGCGCCAAGTTTACTTTCAATATAAAAGTCTATTGCATTAAAAAAATATTGTATTACTAATTTAATGTCTTAATGTATGGAATATTAAAAATTCATAAATTCTAAGAAAAACGGTCATATTTTAAGATTAGCGCGGATGAAAACTTAAAACTAGCTCCCATTTAAATTAAAGAAAAATATCTTTTCAACTTTTTGTCGTTAAGTTGAGGGAAATAATCTCGTATAGTACAATAATACTATTTTCTATTATCCGTCGGTTATATATAAAATTTTATTTTGCATATATTTCTGTGGGAGTAGGTTACTGAAACCCCAGCTCCTCGTTTGAATATTGTACTTATAATTTACAAAACATTTACATTTACAATTTGATTGAATAAATTTGAAAAAAAAATAAGAATTTTTACCCAAACTACGCTTTGAAATTCAATCGATCTTGATGAAAATATTCACACAAGTGACATTGCTATGCGATTTTCAAACTATCAAATTTGGATTTCTGTTTTCTTTAGTAATACTGACAACAGGTAGAGACAAACCGCTAAAACTTGATATTCGAATTCAGAGGGCTCAAAGCGTATGATTACAGCAGCAATTGAACGTTGAAAAAAAATTGAACTGAGAACTATATTTTATCTACCATATGAGTAAGTAATTATATTCCTAAATAATTTTTCTTTACAATTCTAGCACATAATATTATTTGCTTAGATTTGAATAGCCTTGTATATTGCATACGCACAACATAGTATACTTAAATTTAGCATTGTAAGACAAACACTCATTTGAAATGAAATTCGAGGGATTTCTAAATATAGCTGTTAATAAATCTGAATTATTTATTTTGTGTGGCTCTGTAAAGAAACGGTAAAAACTTTATATTGTATTCTATATCAAATGTGCCTATATAAATGTGTGTTTATTTTATTCTATTCAGTACAGTTTTAAGAAGCTAAGATGTGCAAGTGAGAAATTTCGGTCATACATGTCATCTATTTGAATACTTTTAAACGTTCCTGCTCTCAGTTTCAATAACTTGATCCCAAAATAATACGTTTTCGCCATAGAAGTACTAAAAAAAAAAAAAAAAAAAAAAAAAGAAAGAAAAAGGAAAAAAAGAGGAAATTTGTGACAAATTGTTTTGAGTCTAAATAGATTTGAGCCTTATTGTTTAACGAATGCAAAGAAACCTCAACATTATTATATACATTATAGTTTTTTTCTTCACCTGTGAGAAATGTCAGACGAGGATTTAAAATTCTCCCAGTTTATGATTATGCTTAAATTGAATTTCAAATTGTCCCAGAATAAAAGTTTTTTTCGTGTACTGAATATCACTATTATAGAGGGAAACATAAACCACATATAATCTTACATTACTACTACTACTAATAATAATAAAAGTAATAAAACTTCTAGAGAGGGGGAAAAAGTAACAAAATAAATAGCAATATCCAGGTTATCTTTGAAATTCGCAAAATTTCAAAGAAACTGATAAATCGACACAAGGATTTGAGAGAGAACGAATATATGGTTCAAAATTTAGAATTTTCTTTAATTGTGAATTACTTATTTTAATGACAAAGTTAATAAATAAATAATAATAAAAAACTAATAATGAAGAATAAAAACTTTGTAACCCCCCCCCCCCCACACACACACACACCAAAAAAAAAAAAAAAAAAAAAAAGAGGAAATTCGCGACAAATTGTTTCGAGTCTAAAATAGATTTGAATTACATTGTTTAATGCATTGAAAGAAACCTCAACATTATTATATGCATTATAGCTTTTATTCACCTGTAAAAAATGTTAGACGAGTATTTAAAATTATCTCAGACTGCACATAAATTGAATTTCAAATCGTCCCAGAAACAAAAATTTTCATTGTTTACTGAATCACTATTACAAAGGGAAACAAACATATATAAATACTATATTAATTTGTTAAAAAAAAAAAAAAAGAAGAAGAAGAAGAAAAGCTCCTAGAGTTGAAGGGAAAGAAAAAATAGGAAAATAAAGTGTAATATCCAGCTGATTTTTGAAATTTGCAGCATTTCAAAAAACCAATAAATTGACACATCAAGGATTATAACAGAGAAAAGGAATGTAGTATGTTCTGAAATTTTGAATTTTCTTTAATTGGGAATTATTTACTTTTATGTTAAAAAAAGTAACTTTACCATGTGTTTTAGTTGAAATATAAACATAATTGGGAATTAATTACCGGGGTGGAAATTTGGCGCAGAACTCATACCGGTATTTGTTTAAAAAAAAATTTCTCTACTTATAAAACCATAGGTTTAAGAAGAAATAATATTTGTTTCATAAATACTGGCATGCGTCCTGCGCCAATTTTCCACAAAGAAAATAGTATGATAAAATGCACCTCATTGTATTAAACAATTCAATAATAGAAAAAAAAAAATTCTTGCTTGCGTTCTCGACTTGAGTAAGACCGGTAAAATAATGTTTTCTATCTTACACGTAATTCTTTAACGATGTTTTTTTCTTCTTTCAACTGTTATTTCATGTAAAACCCAAGTAAAAAAGTAAAGTAAAAATTGAAACTTAATCCCCATTATTTTCCCAATGTAAGAAGATAGGAGAAGAAAGTCAGTACCTAATTTTCCTTTTCCACCCCTTTCTTTAAGACAAAATGGCCATAAACAATAGACCAGCAAAGAAAAAAAAAAGTAAAGAAACATAAAACGAAGTTCATCAAAACACTACCGGTAAATCTAGAAGCAAGAAAATAAAAGAACAACACAAATCAGTAGCTCCCTTGCTGTTCGAGATAATAGCTCAAGGGACTACCTGTAGTTCTTTTGTTCTGTGGGAATCATTTCAGAACATATGGAAGCCAAGAAAAGTTCAAGGACTGGAATGGCCACACCTCAAGGATTTCACGAGCGCACAACTTTTCTTACCACCACCCTCCTTTCACATCAAGCACCTGCCGTAAAAATAGAGCCAAGGGATTACGGAAAGATTGGACAGCGAAATCGTGAGCATGTATAAATCAAGTTGAAGATAGTGGTGAAGAAAAAAAACTCAAGGTGGGGCTATTATAGATCTTTTAAATCATGAAGAATAAGGATGTGAGATACAAAAATGAAATCATGATGAGCTGAGTCAACAAATTGCTCTTCTGACTACATGGAGATGACAAGTAAATGTATTTATGCATTTTGGGTGTCTCCTATGAATTACAGAGGAACCGTCTAGAAAGGAAAAGAATGTATAATAAAAACTAATATTCATTTCTTTACATTCTAAAAACCGTAAAAAGATATAATTTGTAAAATATATGCATTTTCTTCACAAAAAGTGTATTCTTTCTTTCAGGATTTCAGTTAAACATATTAAGTACAAATCAAAACAAAATCAACTAACATTTCGACGGCCCAGTGCAGAAGGAAAACTCGAAAAACTCTTTAAAGCGAGATATATTTTTTAAAATGAGGATTTACTCCTTCAGCAGTACATAACGGCAAGAACTTCAACTTTTCTTATACAAAGCATAATAATATTAATACACATACACCCACGCATCACCTTAGTATGAAATGACACTTTCGAATTTAGACGGACACTTTCGGATTCAGACGATTTTTCAAATACCTAGGAAATAAAGTTCAATTATCCTGAAACTTCATGGGTGTAAACAAAACATGATACATTTCAAATTTCAATCACCCTTTGGGGAAAATAAAACACTAACTTGAAATTTGCTGTAGCTTTGTAGCATGTGGTTATGTTTCTTATAATTATCTGCGTTCATTTGTATCTGCCGTATGTACATACAGATACAAAAGTTTCTTCAAAAACATCGACAATTTTAATGTAAATTTCTTTGCTTATAGCACGTAGTTTTCAGACCAATGTTACGTTATTTTCCAGAAAATTTAACACACTAGAGTACATATTATATACAGAAATTTGAATATAAAAACAATAAATACACAATGAAATAAGACAATTTTTACTAAATAATGTTTGATTTGAGCATTTATAAAATTTCGTTGGATAGTTTATCCAAATGTTATATATATATATTAAAAAGGGGAAAAAAAAGGGCTAGGAAATATTTTAAAAAATTAGAAAGATATTGTCGATAGACAGTTGTATTTAAAATTGCTCTCAAAAAGAAGCAAATCGACACGGATTCTTCATTTTTTTTTCTTTTTGTAGAAAATTAGGGTAGGTGCTCCAGTAATTGACATCTTTACGTAAATAATTAATAAATAAGAAAAAAAAAATAATAAAAGCACGTGTTTTACATATAAGAATTTTAACATTGTATGTCAAAACACTGAAGCATAGGGTGCCAATAACTGGGAAAATGAAAAACTAGCAGTGTCAAACACTGGAGCATAGGATGCTAATTACTGGTAAAATGAAAAACTGGCAGTATCAGTTACTGGAACATTGAGTGAGTAAAATAAAAATTCATAAAAAAAAAATAATAATTATAAAATGCACATATTTAACACATATGTGGTTCTGAAAGTCTTTCATACCGTATATATTAACTTAAGATTTAATCGACGCAATTAAAAATATCAAGATTAGTTATTATAGAATGTTCTAAGCTATGTAATACTCTTAAAATAATATCATTCTACAGCACCTCAAACATTTAACACTTTTTACAAAAAAAAAAAAAAAAAAAATTCTATGGTTTCAAATTTTGGGAAAAGTCACTTATGATCTTTGCTAATTTGTTTTCATCCAATCCTCTTAAAAAATTTGTGTGAATGTTAATCAGTCTATTTGTCACAAAACTGTGCATTCCTTTTGGAATCAAGAAATTATGGTATTTATTAATAATTTTTAAATTCAGTCGCAGGACAAAAATTCATGAAGATTTCAAATTCTTTTTTTTTTTTTATTTATTTATTTATTTTTTTTATTTTAAGTTTGTAACTGATGCTGTATATGAGGTACAAAAATTTGACTGCACATACATGTTTAGGTACATACACAGTTGCCAACCTAATCCGGAGGATTGTTTATACCGCCCCTTTTCCCACACCACTTAATTTTCAGAGTAATTCTTTTCAAATGTATTTACGATGAATTAAGAAGAAAAATACTAAAGACTGGTGTGGGAAAAAGGGCGGTACTAACAGTCCTCCGGATTAGGTTGGCAGCTCTGTACATACAAAAGAAACAATTGGAGAAAAAAAAAAAAAAAAAAAAAAAGGAGCTTTAAAATAACTTAGAATTAGCATGTAGTATTTTGAAATTGGGCATTATTATTTTTCTCATAAAAATGGCTTCTTCATCTCAAAAATTACTTTTATCTTTTAAAACACGCTATACCGTTATCGACATAAGTGAAGGTACACTTTCGAATGTACAGATTTTTGTCGAAAACTTAAATACTTCATGGATTCTCTTGAAACTTTAGGGGTAAAAGGAACATTTTATAGCACGTATTTTATGTTCTTGTGAAAGCTTTGACTTGACTTGAAGGTTAAAAGGGGATCAGTCACAAATTAACCGAAAAATATATTTTTGATCACCCTGTAAAAATTGTTTGAAATGAGTTGTATCTATAACTAGGATTATGACCCTTTTAATTTACAGGTGTAAATTTATACGAGAGCTGTATTTACATTAATGGAGATATAAAGGATTCTTTAATAACGTCCACAACTTTTCGTACGTGTTTTGTTTTATAATATACAGGGTTTTAAAACCAAAGCAATGTCACGTTTAGAAAACTTGATTTATTACATTAGACACGACATACTGCAATCAGAATATAAAAATATCAAATATCTATTGAAATACGAGTTTTTTTTACTAAATTTTTAATTGCGCTAGATTCTTCTTCTTTTTTTTTTTTTTTTTTTTTTTTTTCTTAATTTATCAGCCAAATGTATAGTCATAGTGTAACTCTAAAAAAAATCCCGAAATAAATATCATTAAAACTCAGAAAGATATCGTCGATAGAAAAGTCGATTTTCAAGCACTTACGAAAATATGAAAACGCTAAGGGGGGTTTCATCATACTTGAATTGCTGAACAACCATGGATGCAAGTGAAAGTACATTTTGTATTTTCTCAAAAAATGATGCAAGTTTTGAAAATTATGTTTACTAAAACATATTGCTTATTTTACGTGTAGTAAGTTTTCTGAATAATTAGTAATAGTATCTTACTTGTAGTCAATAATATTGACTATACATTTTATTCTGTCTGGTATTACAATTACTGAGCTTCCACTCGTCTTTCAATTTCAGGTTGAAAAAAATTATTTTTCTAAGTTTATTATATTGGATATTAATTCAATAATTTGTAGTTATTCTATAAAACTAAAAACCTTTGTTTCTCAATTTTTGAAAAAAAAAAAAAAAAAAAAAGCATAAAGCCTGTATAATTTAAATTAAGTTTGCCGCCATTAATTACTTTTTAAGGCAACAAAATATTAGCCATTATTAGAGTGACGTCTTATAAATAAATCTGAAGACAGATTTTCTAAAATTATAGAACTGATTTTGCAAGATTTTTCACATGCATAACTTACAAGTATTCAGGTAGAGAGCGTTTTTTATAAATGTACTAAAATAAGACTTCTCTTTTGTTGCAACTTTCGAATATAATGAGTTTATTTTAAATACGTTGGTAAAAAACCTGTATCTTTGTTTTTAAGGAGGCAGATTTTTTCTTTTCTCTTCATAACCTTTTAAGTGATTTATGAGCTATCCTAAATAAGACAGATATTTGGGTTTTGAAATATGATTAATTAATAATTAAAATAAAAACATGTCAGCGATTGAAATGACTAATTGGCTTTGAATAATTAACGATATTTTCAGCGAAATATATGTAATTAATACTTTCTTCCTTCCAACCGCCTGTTGCTTTGTTGCAGGGGGAAAAAAATCGTAAGATAAGTCAGAAAGTAAAAGGGGGAAAAAGAAAGAATTTACCTGAAAATCCCGACAATTCTGTTTGAAATCCCCATTCACCGAATCTACTAAAGGCCTCAGGCACTCATCTCTTAGAAAAAACAATCACAGGGCTGCGAAAGGCGTATTCTCAACGTTCTTAATTAGAGCGGTGACAACCCTTCCCATTTCCCTGAGGATGTTCCCCTTCATTCGACCCATCGCTCCCCAATTTCGTTCGAAAAGTTCCGAATTAAAATTCGAGCAGTAGACAAACAAAGTGCCAGCAAGAAGTGTTCGAAATTCTTGGTTGATTGAGTTTGGAGCGGGAACGTCTAATTGATTGGTTTGAAACTTCTAATGGTGAAGTTCTCATTCCGAAGATGCGAATTACTAATCTGCATAAGACTGATTATTCCGGCTATTGTGTATGTAGCGGGAACTTCAAACAGATATTAATTTTTTTTTTCTGTTACAATGTCCAACAACAGAGAGGCCACTGCGAACTGGATTTGCCGAGCAAAGTCATTTAAAACATGAGTAACTTATTCATGTAAATGGGTTGCTACAAAATATTTATAAAAAATTAGAAGTGATACAGAAAATTTTAAAATTACTACTTTATATACATTTCAATGATTACATATCGAATTACTTATGCTTAAAAATCTGAGTATTATCAATTTTCCCCCCTAGAAATAATCGTTCTTTAACAATGGCGGATATCATTTTAAAGATCTTGAGCAAAATAAATATTTTTAATGTAAAATTTTGTGAAAAAATAAATAAATAAATAAAAAATAAAAATAAAAAAAATAAATAAATCTGATGTGGACACCACATGACTTCCTTATACAACCATAGTAATATACATATTGTTATAAAAACATTGACATTTTTGTATGAGGCAAAAGCACAAATTAGAGTTCAATGAAAATCATTAGAGTATAGATGGCCCAGTTTTGTTCTTTTTGGCAAAAATCAGTGGCGAAAAATGATAAATTTCACCAAAATGATTAAGCCAAACTATTAGGTTAAAATTGAAAATGCGTTTCTGGCTATCCTGAAAAAATATTTGCTGCAAAATTTTATCGCTAATCTTGCCAAGCCGTCAAAGTTAGTAGCCAGATCAGATTTTTGGTCTTGACGTCGAATTTGGCGATTCGGCGTAGACTTTGGCGACTTGGCGACTGAATTTGGCAGAAATTTGTAGTTTAGGTTTGCTGAAGGTTGGAAGCTCTAACTTCAATAAAAACAGAATTCTGGAGTTTTCCGGAAATTTCATTGGTTTACAGCGCAGAACTATATTCTTCGAAAGCTCTGTAAATGACTCACAAGAACTATATATAGGGTAAGTGCACCAGTGATTGACACTTTTAGAGCAATCTCTGATGTTTTTAATGTTCTAGTCATGAGAACATATTTTTAGAAATTTTAAGTTAGTACATATGGTATGAAAGACATTCAGAACCACATACATGTTAAAATATATACATTTGTTAACAATTATTTATTTTTTTTTTATAAATTTTTATTAGACACCCACTCAATGTTCCAGTAATTGACAATGCCAGTTTTTCATTTTATCAGTAATTGTCACCTTATGTTCCAGTGTTTGGCACTGCTAGTTCTTCATTTTACCAGTTATTAGCACCTTATGCTCCAGTGTTTGACATAAAATGTTTAAATTCTTATATATAAAATATATGATTTTATTATTGTCTTATTCATTAATTATTTCGGGATAGATGTCAATTATTGGAGCATGCCAATCACTGGAGCACCTACCCTATATATATATATATATATATATATAAATAAAAGAAAGAGCGAGTGTTGATGATTGTAGACTAGAACTTGCCTATATTTTTGTGCGCTACTTTCTATACGTAGTGAAGATGGAAACAGATGAAATCTTTTTCATTTTCACGAAGGTGGGCATTGACTTAACCTCAAATTAGGCATTCAAATGTGACGGAAAGTGGTAGTACGGGATTCACAAAATTTGGAAACACTAACCTCAAAAGGAGTCTAGTTCTGGAATTTTGCAATGGGGCATTGGTTGCTCGCGCAGAGCTAACTTGAAAATTCCATAAACCACTGACAATACTCTCGACGAATTCAAATTCCATTCAGACGTCAAAATATTCAGTTCATCCTGGTTTATCGGAATTTACCGGTTTCGTTACATTTCTCCTTTCTTAGGCTCAAAATATAGCAGAAAAGTGACTCGATGACAGACACAGACAGAATGACAGACAACCCGGCTGAATAAAAAAGCATTAAAAAAAAAAAAAAAAAAAAAAAAAAAAGAGCTATTTACCTCTATCTCCCAAGAGAAGCTAAAAATTGGATCGAAATATGTAAAAGTTAAGATAACTAACCATTTCAACGATGCGAATTAATGGAGTTTTTATTATTATTCTAGGTATTGGGACATACACAATGTAGTGAAAAAGTTCGAAGAGCAAAAGTTATTGCTTTCTATTATACTTATTGAAACAGAAGAAGGGACAAGGGAGACAACATTGAACTAATTTAGAATGATAGTGAAGCTAGACAGCAAATTACTTCAAGACATAAAAATTGCAGAAATACATGAAAATTCTGTAATTGACATCTTCTACACAACTGAAAGTATGTGACTGATTTGAGTTTATAAAATAAATTTAAATCCGCTGTAAAATATCAAAAGTTCTGACAATTGCCTCCTTTGATAGATTCCTTTTTTTAAAATCTGGATTTATTTAGACAAAAACTGAGACACAAATTAAACAAATGAAAAAAACTGTCTCAGGAAATCAAATTATATATATATATATATATAAGTAATAAAGGTGATCAGTCAATAATTGACCACAGGCCAGTAATCACTTCAGCACAAAAATCTAAAAAATACGCCTCTATGCTTGAAAATTGTGAATTCGTCTGGTAGAACACATAACATTTTATTTTGCTCGACCTACCTGCTAATTTTATGAAGCTACAATTTCACATCCATTTAAAATAGAACAGATATCATGCATCCCTCCATATATATAATTATTTTCAGAAAAATCTTAAACGTAAAATACTTAAGCGAAAAATGATTCAATGCATTTTCTTCAACAGTAACCATTTAAAGGTTTAAAAAAAAAAAAAAAAAAAAAAAAAAATTTCCCATAACGGCTACTTAATACCGTTACAGACTGAGAAAATATAAAACCAAACGGACGATCTATTTTTTCAAGGAAACGTCAAAACAGTTGGAGCGTTTCTTCTTCAAGCGTAAACAAAACAAAACTTGCAATAACGGTGAGAAAAAAATATTCACGATGTCTCTCTAATCCTTTTTTGAAGAGAATGATTTTTTTCTTTTCTCCCCTGTTCTTCACAAATCCTATTAGCCTATACTGAATATACGCCTATACTGAACTTGGCCGTATTTTGTTGAAGCATTTAAATCCGTTTAAAAATCTGAAAAAGAACAGGGTGAAAAAATTCCCAATGCGCCTAGATTCTGCTAGTAGAAGAAGTGTAGTTTGTTATTAGCTTTATTTCTTTGGTAAAAAGAAAGTTTTTGTGGCTTTGAGAAAAACTATCGTAAAACCTGATGTTGTAGTGTTAATGACTTGGTAGATTTCGTTATAAAAAAAGTTTTGGTACTTTAGGGAAGGGGGAAGAAAAAAAGAAAAAATCCCGAACTGTAGTTTTAGTACTAAAATCTTATTTTGCTGTTCATTCGATTCACTCGAGCATCTATCGATTTTTATTTTCTTTCAGACTTACATTCCTAAACCAGAATGTATAATGTAATCAATATATTAGCATGATCCAGAACAGAATCATTAAAATATTTAAAGAATAAATATTTAAAAAGATTCAAACCTATATACTAATACAGGCTAGAAATATTAATAAAATTTTCTTCATTGATCTGAACGTCTTTTATTAAGTGCATTTGTTTGTTAACAGAACACAGAAAAATAAACTTCTTAATTCAGTTATCTTCTTTATAAATTACGAGAACTCACAGGAAAAAATCCGCAAAGGAAGGGCAAAATTTTATTGCTTAATTCTAGGCTTTGATAAAAAAAAAAAAAAAAAAAAGGAAAAAAAAAAGAAATCTCTTCAGTAAAATGTTTTTTCCCTGTAATTTTGTATGAATAATTACGTGAAATTTCTAAGAAAAATATAAAATTTCTACATAAGAATTTACCATTATCATAATAATGTCATAAGTTAAATATGTTAATGCATACCTGCCAACTTACTAGTTTAATACTCCGTAAAATTGTTAGAATCTGCCTTCCCCCCTCCCCATTTTTAGAGGAATGTTCTTCAAGTATAATAATGATTAAATAATAAGAAATAATAATACTTTAAAAAGAAAAATGCACAGCTGAATTTTCCTTATTTCTAGAAATCGTTGAAAGATCCATTACTACAGCAACTCATTCACACGAATTGATTCACGAAAATTAGTCCTTCATAATTTTAGAAATCACAATAAGTTTCTTTTACGTATGTTAAAGACAATGTGAAGTGCTGTGAACTGTCTAGTTATTCAATTTGTAATTGCAAATGATAGTATAATTAATAACATAGCCTTAAGTTAAGGACAAAGATTAAACTTTAGCAGCAGTCACAATTTGCATCTCAAGTAGAACAAAAGAGCCCATCATTAGCTCATTAGTACAAAAGAGCCCACCATTTTTAGTTTTGCACGTGTATGAAAAATTGTGAATTTCTTCAGCATGATAAATCAGGACTGTTCAACTCAAGACTTGGCGGGCCGCACCAGAAACTCATTTTACTCCGACGGGCTGCATTGAGAGTGTAAATATATCTTTTAAGGAGAAATTTTGAAATGGGATGCATTATTATTATATTCTTTCTATTTTTAGTAACGACAGTTTAACGATAGAGCAGCTAAACCGTAAGACAATGCATGAAGCATTATCATATAATGAATATAACAATCGAATAATGCTTTATTTGAAATAATCCACATGTTTCTCTTTCTTTCTTTAGATTTTTTTTAAGGCTATCACACCTGCCAACGGTATTTTTCACTAACAAGAGTCTGAATAGATTTATTAAATTTTTGCTGTGTTCACGCATAAAATAAAAAAAATTATAAATTCCCTAAATTGCGTTACGAGCCGCGGGTTGGTCACTCCTGTGATTGGTCACAGATATTATTATTACTATTATAGTCCTGTCTGGACAAGTCTTGCAGTCAATGGGTACAACAAAAAAAAAAAAAAAAAAAAAAAAAGAAAAGAAAAGAAAAAGTATAATAGATTTCAGCTCAATAGGACGATAGAAAGTGGGTTAAAATCTTAAAGCGAATTTTGAACTTAAGTTGGGAAGTCAGGGCCTTAAGCTACCTTTCGGCAAAGTAAATTACTGCTTGAGCTGTATTGTCATCAAAATTATACATTATATGCAAAATTTCAGCTCAATGGAATGATAGAACGTGGCTTAAAACTCGAAAACAAATTTTGAACTGGAGTAAAGGGAGGGGAGTCAAGAATTTTCATGTCTTCTCCAAGTCCGTTACTCTTTGAGCGTATATTGTCCTCGGTGTTATACTTGTACGAAAAATTTCAGCTCAATCGGATGAAAAGAAGCATGTTAAAATTCGACTGCAAGAATTGACTCTGACAACAAACGACGATAAATAAAAGAGTGTAAAAATTGTATAACATTAACAGAAATTAAAACTTTATTAAAAAATGATAAAATTAATTTCCAAAATCATTTTATCGAGCATTAAGTATATTTTGTCATTTAAAGAGTTTAATTTATTATTAAAGAATAATAAATCCTCTTGGAGTGTGTGCATGCGTGTGTATATATATATATATACACATACACACACACACACTCTCACACACACAAACAGGTGTTGGACAAAATAATTGAAACACCTTCATTTTTTTATGTTTTGTCAAATATCTCGAAAAATACTTAACGTATTGTTCTCGAATTTTGAGAAAAAGGAAAAAATGTCTTCGCATGTTACCTAGCAAAAATTTTATCACGAACGCCTTTAGGGGACGAACAACAAATCCAATAAAATAAAAATATTTCTTATTACCGTGTATCTGGAAGTAAGTCCATTCATCTGAAAATTTTAGATGTGGTTATAAATGTTATCTTTTGTACGTGGGTGTGTGGAGTTTTGGGAGGCTAACTTGAATATTTAAAAAGAGTTATTAATATTTTATTTAAAAAAGCGAAAAAATTTCTCAAGTTTTTACTTTATAACTCAAAGTTTTTTTTTTTTTTTTTGAAATTTCATGAAACTTTCAGAAAACATGACAACATATGCCTAAATCATTATACTATATAGTTTAAAACAAGTACATTTAATATTCAAAGAGATGGACAGTTGTAGTAAATAATTTATTACTGCGCATGTGCGGACTCTAGCAAAAAAAAAAAAAAAAAAAAAAAAAAAAACTTTAATCTAGTTTAATACTCCAGCAGTATAGAGTACCTTATTAAAAAAAAAAAAAAAAAAAAAAAAAAAAGAATATCAGGAAATCGGAAGAAAACTATGTTACACAATGAAACAATGCAATATTTGTGATTAATTTTTCTTTTTTACATAATGTGTACTACTACATACCTTAAAAAAAAAAAAAAATGTTAGAGAAAACAAACTTTTTTTAATGACATATATGTAAAATTCAATAAATTTTACGAATTTTAAATAATATATATTGCGAAATATGTACCCAAATTCCGTTGAAGATGTTCACTGAATATTTTTACAAAATCTCATTCTTCAAGTGCACGCTAAAATTAATTTAAAAAAATATTTTATCGAAAAATATTTTTTTAAATGTACTTCTTACACATTTCAGGCGGTTTTAAATTAGTAAAATTTATCCTAATCTACTGTTTTCATTAAATTAGGTTATATGTTATTTAAGTTTAATACTCCTATTCAGAAAATATGTTATTTCAAAAACATTAAAGTTTTGTGGTGTGTGTATATACCCTTATACATCGTGGATTTATTTTTATTCTGTATAGGATACCTAAAATTCAGAAGAACTCAACTTTACTCATTTATTTCTCCCTGAAAGACAGGAAGTATCGAAAACCTTCAATTTTTAATCTCAATCATTGCTTCATAAATTCCTCGGAAAGCTTACAGATAGCTCTAACCCGACATAGAATTACTGTAGCTCCTGACGGAAACAAACCGGAGCTTAATGAATCTTGGATTCGTCGTAAAAGAAAGAAGGGGAAAAAATTCGCTCCGTTTTCTGTTATGGGGAGCCACCTGCCAAATTGCAGGTTCTCCAATTCGTGAGCCGAATAGTGTTTAGAGAGAACCTTCGCGGGGTATAGTATCGAAAAGTACGTGATGTCAATACAGAATGCATGTTTTACGAGGCGCCTCTTGCATTTACGGGCCAAAATGTCTAAGAGGGAGGATGGTAAGATCAGTATGGTTACAGAATTACAAGTATTTTTTCATCTTTTTTTCCTTAAAAAAATAAATAAAAAATAAAAATATTGAAGAAAAGCCCAAGCAGTTCTTATTTTCATTTTTCATTAAATTGGTGATAAGGAGAAAAAAAAAAAAAAAAAAAAAAAAAACTGGGAATTAAAAGCTCGGAAAAGTTTACCGGCTACAATAAAAGGGGACATAGCGCTGAATATTACTTTGTGCAACAAATGAATATTTAATATCACTGAAGGAGAATTTTAAATACATGTCAAAAGAAAAATATTAAATACGTGTAAACTATTTTAAATTGAAACTTTTTTTAAAGATTTTTTTTTCTATGCATATATTTTACAAAGTATTTTGTTTGTTAAATTGTTAAATAAATATATGAAAAATAAAAAAGCTATCACAAAGTTATTTTTTAACAACAGCATGACAGGCTTGAAAAGCTAATCCACATGACAGTTACAGACTATTTAAATTTCTGGAAGAAGTTTGAGTGTATAGAAGAACATATTTCTTAACTATACTTTTAAAAAAAAAAAAAAAAGTCATTCTAGGACAGCCAAAGTTATAAGTACACTAGGGAACACACACGCACACAAAAAGATAAATTACTTAATTTGTAGTTATACAGCAAACACTAACAATATTGAAATTGTAGATTTTCCACCTCACGTAAAAACAAGAACTGAGAGCTGATTCTTTCCATAATAAGTCCAGGGATGAAAGAGTTTTTTTTTTTTTTTTTTTTTTTTTTTTTTTTTTTTTTTGGCACCAGCGTTTTCTTATAAAAACTTTTACATTATAAAGATCACAGAACTAATTGTAAAAATATATATGTAAAAAAATTCTGCATAGAAATACTGGTGGCACGAAAAGCGGAACTCTCATCACTGTAAATCAAATCTAATCTTTTCCTCATAGAATCAATCTAAATCTTATATTTTAATATAGATTTTCACAAGACCCACAAATGACAAATTCAACGGTATAGTTCAAATTTGGTTATATGTTTCAACACTAAAGAGACCCAAACTCAACCAGAAATAATATATTTAAATAACAATGTGGAAAGGTGATCTACTTTGATATTTTATTTTAATGATGAAAAAGCAACATGCGTTTATTGAAACTTAAAAACTGTAGATTTTAGTAAAATCCCTCTAAAATTTTCTAAAAAAAAAAAAAAAAAAAAAAAAATCTTATGTACATGAAACAGAACACTTAATGTCCAAAGAAAGTCAATTTTATATTCACTAACGAATCTTAAAAATCCCCCCCCCCCCCACCTTTTGTTTTGTTAAAAAAAAAAAAAAAAAAAAATGCAAATTTTTGATTCAAATTATCATAGCTCAATAGTTCGTTTTAAAGATATTGACAAGTTCTTTTAAAAGATACCCATATCGAATATTTGTCTCTCTCGGGGGAAGGGAGGGGGGGGGGTGTTGTTCCTATGTGTCAAAAATTTTTTGCTTACTTGATTATTACTATAATAATTATTTTTAATTTTATAATGGTTCGTTTAAAATAATTCTTATTGTGTACATTTATAAGAAATTTTGTCCTGTACCGCAAAGTCAAAAACTGAGAAAATCCGGATGGCAACGTCCCTTGTTGGACGATTTTCACCAAAAAGCAATAATCAGTAATTTATGTCATGGTGCAGCTGCATATAAATATATAAGCAATTCTGTGCAGCGCAATATAATTCTTGAGATACAGTTGGAACAAAACGTTTGTCCAACACAGATAGACATTTTTTAAGAATGGACAAATCGTGTTCTGGAGCTCTGAAAACATAAATCCACCAAAAGCCAGTAGTCATTTTTTATTTTATTTTTTTCGAATCCAATACTTTCTTCTGTTGAATACAGAAGAAAGTATTGGATTCGAAAAAATTGGATTCTGTTGAATACAGAAGAAAGTAAAAAGATTGAATTCATGGCGTAGGATAGTCTAGCATAGCTATAACAAGGTGGTGGATGAAATTAAGCGAATGAATATAGGGAGCATTGAATGCGTTTTACGACGTTCTAGAGCTTAAATATAGAGACGAAAGAACATAATAGGAAGCTCAATTGAATTAATAGGTTTCATTAAATTTGTATAAGGATTAGTATTTTTCAAACCTCCCCCCCCCCCCCGCAGTGTTTGCCTGATACATGAGACTTCATGAAAACAGTTTTTCATCATTTATCTCCCCCCCCCCCCCTCGCCTGCGACCTTTGTTAATACTAAAAGTAAAATATTTTCTACTTATTTCACTAACGTAGAATATCTCGTGAATTTAATAGCAGAATTAAAGACTAGATTGCTTTTAGAAAATGTGCCGTAAGGAAGAACCAACCATATTGAAACAAAATCATGAATGAAATTGTTAAAATGGTATATCTTTCGAATTAATCTAGAGAAATTAAATACAATAGTGTAATAAGATACTGAACATTAAGGATTTATTAAAATTGTCCCTTGAATAAAATTCTTGCACAATTTCCTTTAAAGTCTCTCCAAGGATTTTTTTCATGGCATCATTTCAAATTACTTGATAAATTACTAATAAAAAACTATATAATGAAACGTGAAAAATCGGTAAAACATATTTCAATTGTTTTGAATCGCAATATTCTTCATCGGACGAAAACAAATAATAGGTAACTATGAGGCCTACTTTATCGTGATGACGAATGATTCTTAATTATTTCGACCGCAAACAACTGTCGGGTATTTTTGTAATTTATAAAGTTTCCTTGATAATTGTCATCCTTCAATCACACTACTTAGATAAATTTAAATTCGACTTAGAATGTACTCTTTGCCGATTAATAATACATGAAAAATTTTTTCCAACATTTCACTGGAAGAAAAATGCAATATCACATGAAGAAATAGAAGATTTTAAATAAAAAATATATTCAAAATCCAAGAATGAAGCATGCATTAAAAGAATACTTCTTCAGAGCCAGTGACTGAATAATTTATACAATTACTAGGTGAATTTCTGTATATCTAAGTCTATAGTCAAAACATATTACAGATATCACTACCCAATTCATCCAAACGAAACGCAACCAATGAAACATAAAAGTAAGATAAATTTAATACTGAAATCAATAGAAGGTAAAAAGAAACTAAATAATTACTAGTTTAACCCGTTAACGCCAGAATGAATTTTGCAAAATATTATTAGCTGATTATTTCACTTCTAAATTAATATAGATAACTGACAGTAAAATATATTAACTTAAACAATTCTTCTGATAGTTTTAAATTTAAAGTCTATCCTCATTTATTGACGTTTAGTGTTCTAGCGAGAAAACTTCGAGATAGAAAAAGTTTGAGATAACAGATTAATTTCCTATTATATGTTGACAAAGACCTCGAAATTATTATAATATATATTATTCAACTTGATTTAAGTTAGTATACCTGCGCAAAAAGCAAAGATATCTGCGACGAATGAAAAATCATAAAATGACTATTCAAATTATGAAATAATTAATAGTAGGCACATAAAACTTTCAGAGATCATTTAGAGTGACGCTATAAACTATCACTAAAAAACAGAAATCATTCCAAGAAACCACAGAATTATACGTGCCATTTTATTAGCTGTCCTCAAATGAGGACACTAGGCGCTAACGGGTTAAATGAAAAACGAAGTAAAATAAAATGAAAAATAAAATAATTTACAATCAGAAAAATCTGCTTTTGAGGAATATAAAACATCTTTAAATTTTCTTATTAATTGAAAGCAGTCGTATTACAATTCGCAGGAAAACTAATATAGATTAAATAATCTGGTGTGTCACTCACACGACTTTCTCTTACCCTGAAATTTAATACTATAAATACAGGTTGCAGATTAAAAGGTAAGATAACGAGTACTGTTATGAAAACCTGTGTTAAACAATTCATATTAGGCTTCTGAAGAGTTTTATATGATAATTAGTTCTGTGTGAGGGGGGCTACCACCCCCCTCAACCCCCCGTTTCATTAATGCACCTACATTTATATAGAATTTAATTCGGTTATTAAAAAATAATTCTGTTTTTAAAAAATAATTTATTCAAATTATTATTTAAAAAAATTATCTTTTATGATAATGCAGTCGATTTCCATATTAGAGAAGTAGTATAACACCAAATATCCAAAAAAAGTCCATTTTATTCTCAATATTTAAAAAGATAAAGTTTTTTTTCGTTAAAGTAAAAAAAATCGATAACTTTGTTTTAAATTATCGCAGATCGATGGTTCAACCATTCGTTTTAAAGGTATTGGCGAGCTCTTTTGAAAGATATCCATCATGAAAATTTACTCCCCTCGAGGGGGGGGGGGGAGGCGAGGCTCCTATATACACAAATTTTTTTTTCCCAGTTAACATTTTTTTCCCAGTCTCTATTACAAAAAATATATATTCGTTTCAATTGGTTTAGTGCAGTCTATAGATGTTAAACTCTACTTACCTGCAATTTCCCCCTTAGACGTAATGTATTATAATTCTCTTGATTGTCCCTGTACACGAACCATTTGCTTGATCTTAACGAAAAGCTTACTGTAGCATCCCTATATGATACACATTTAGAATACCAAGTTTGAACTTTCTGCCATAATTTGTTTTTGAGATATGCTGATAACAGACAGACACACAGACCATTTGCTAAAAACACGATTTTCATATTCAGGGGACCTCAAAACGTGTAAATATAGCAAAATCTCGCGTTCGAAAATTTGACCCCAAAACAATACTTTCTACTTTATGGGTAAGAGAAAGTATAAATAAATTTATATATTATTAACTAATAAATGTAATAAATAATTCGCAAAATAAAAATAAAGATATTAATATCTAGTTTATATTTAAATAAATACTAAATTTTTTGCAAGAATGGACTCCATTGAAAATGGTGTAAAATATTTATAGGAGCTCATGGAGTGAAAACGAAGCAGAGTCATCAGTGAGTGAAATAATAGATTACTTCACAATACAGAGAATGTATCTAAAAAACATTCAATAATATATGCAGCAAAGCACAATTTTTTCTTTTTGTTATTTATTAATATATAAGTTATTTATTAATATATAAAGACTTGATTTATAAATGTTATTTATTTTATCAAATTATTTTATTAAAGAAAAAATGTAATATTTAAAGAATTAACATGAAACAAGATTTATAAGCATAATCTAGTTTTTTTTTTTTTTTTTTTTTTTTTTTTTTTTTTTAACGAAGAAATTTACTTTAAACTATGATTTAAAGAAATACTTTTATGATGATAAAGAATGTTTAAAATGAAAATATAGTTAATATTTAAAAAACATAAATAGGAAGACTGAGCAGGACTAAAAGGTAAAAAAATAACCAAGACCAATGACCTCCCCAACCAACCATAAACTCCTCAACAAGTATAAAAAGTCATTAAAAATAAGATTTGAATATAGAATTTACTAGATATTTAGAATTACCAGAAAGTTTAGTTTGCAGATTTAAAGATTTTATCTTTTCACTTCCCTATTTTTGTCAGAACAAAGGCATTTAATTCTTTATAAGAAATTAATTAGAATAATTTTATAAACAATTTTATGTAAACAAGATTTAAAATGAGTAAATAAGCTAATTTTAAATGGAAATTCTTTTCTTTTATCAATAATGTCACATTGTAAATTATCTTTATCAGTATTGATTTTTACATCTTCTCATAATTTATCAAAACATTTTTAGTCAAGTAAGATTTGGAGGATGTTTAATATGTACAGAGATAGTGTTCGTAACTTAAAAAAACTATAATATATCTGATAACTATATTACCTGAAGAAGTTTAGATCATTACTTAGAGGAATTTCTTTCATAAAAATACACATAAGGGATCAGATAAAAGACTGCTTATCAGATCTATCTTGTGGAATTCATTTAATACTTTGGTATGTATGATTATTGTATAAAATATAATTCTGATATAAAATGGAATTTAGTAATGTTAAAAAAAATGGAAGACTTTTTCTTTTAAATTACTTTGCTGTTCATTAAAAGTTATGCAAATCATTAATTTCAATATTATTAAATAAGCTGTTTAAATAAAAAATATTCATATCTTTTATGTTTTTGAAGTTTATTTTAGAGTTAAAAACTTTTTTTATACAATGTTGATTATCGATATTTGCAGTAAGATTTTTTTTTTCTTTTAATTTAAAAATAAATTGCAAACTACATAATTATAAGCATTACAATCAATTATAATGGTTCGATATTTCTTAGGAGTTTTTATAAAATTCAAAATTAACAACAATGTATGGAGGATTGAAGTTTTATATTTTAATTTCAATAATTCATTAAAACTTATTTTTAAAATTATTATATCAGTTTTTAAAGAAGTTTTCTAAAAATATTATTAGTTATACAACATTATTTAAGACCGGTCTATAAGACTCTCTGCAAATTGTAGCATAATAGTTAAGATTTATCGACATAAGTAAACTTATTTACTAATATATTTATAAATTTGTTTAAATGTATTGCATTTTTATATTTAGTAAAGTTATTGAATGATAAGTTATTTTAATATTTTTCATTCTATTACCTTCTTTACATTGAAGTATTCCAGTGATTCACCTTAATAAATAGCAATTTTATATCGAAATACATGCAAAGAAAACTGTCTTATGGTTAATATTAATTTTATTAGATAGTCTGAATTTAAGGTCAGAATTCAGTTTAAAGTTTCATAAACGCGGCTTATCAACAATACTAAGATCACTGGTTATAATATATCCCTTTTTGGTGTCAACATTTTTTTTTTTTTTTTTTTTTTTAAATATATATTTAAAGTCATTACAATAACACAGAATACTTGAAAATGGAAATTTTTTTTTAACAAAATCTATTATAATTAAAAATACACATGCCTAATGTGTGACAGTGTATTTTAACGTCTTATAGTTATACTTTTAATAGAAAAAAACATGTTTATTATTTATTATATTTTGAAAATTAATCTAATTAAAAACAGGATTTGTAAAATTAATTAATGCAGAAGTTTCCTTTATTTTTTATTTTTACATTAAAAATTATTTAAGCTTGAATATATATTCACACAGAATAAATCAAATAAGTCTTCAAATTTTTGTATTTTATGGTGTTTATTCAAAGTTTAATAAACTCGAAGCAATTGTTTCGGGTCGAAAAACACATGATCCTTCTTCAGGCGAAAAAAGTCGGCACGAGTGCTGCAGTCAAAGCAGCAACGCACTCATGCCTACTTTGTTCACTGACGAAGAGTCGTGTGTTTTTTTAGACCCGAAACAATTGTTGCGAGTTCATTCAAAGTTTGTAATTATTACTTTAAAACGCCAGCTATGATGCTTTCTTATTATTAAGTCTTCAAATATTTGTTGATATAGTCCATGTGAGTAAATAGTATTATAATTAGAACTATTTAGATTCTATGAAGTCTGATTAACATTTTTGGTGAAATTTAAAATTCTCATTTAAAATTTTGAAAAATCATCCGTTGGTTTTAAAATGAGAATATTCAATATTATGTTAAAAGTTAGAATGAGAATTATGACATTTAATTTTTGACCTATGGTTATTTAATCTGACATGCAGAAGATTACGATTTTGTCTAACGTATTCCATGTGAGATTCATTACATTTAAAGGAGTACATTACATTATAAATCTTACAGAATATTATCAAAACAGAGAAATTGTTAATTTGTAATTTAGCAGCAAATGGACAAGTTAGTTTACAATAGGGACAGTGATATAGGTGTGTGTGTGCGTGTGTGTATGAGATTTATAATAATAAAAGTTTTTTTTACAATAAAAGATATTGTTTCTTAAAAAATAATATGCTATCATACTAGTAAAAATTGTCTTTTTTAATCAGTAACTCAATTAAATAGCTATTACATGCAAAATAATTGTTCAGATTCTTTTGTTTGTTGAATGTATCGAAATCTCAAGCTATTCAACAGCTGGAAAGGCAGGGTTAAATTAAAAAGCGAATCAATCTCCATCTGTTAATGACTTGTTATTTAAAAATTAATTGCAAGTTTCACTAAGATATTAATTACGCCTTTCGGATCATGAGGCAATCATTCACCTCAAATTTAACTCCACGGAGGAAAGAATAATCTGCCTTTTAATCTCACACCCCCGAGTGTTTGGGGACCGATAGGTATATATAGCGATATCATGGTGCATTGCGTTTGGGGACCACACAACGTCGTATTATAAGGGGATGTAAGTTGTGTTAGAAGCTTTTGATCGGGGGAATATTCATCGGGGAGGAAAGAGAGATGGCGACCAGAGAAAAATGATATCGTGGTAGGCATGCCTTGAATTGACGGGTCTTTGTTACTATGGTTACGTAGAAGATAAGATTTCGGATGTCAGCCAAGATACATGGGATGATAAAGCAAGAAATATATATATTTTTATGTATTTATAAATGTTTTCATGTTTCTGTATGAACTTAAGAGAAGTATGTCTGTCATGTTTCAGATTGGGAGTATGATACGTCAACCAGGTTTTAAATGCGCTTTTATTATTCGCTAGAAATATCTTTTTGGAGGAGAAAGGGGAAAGAGAGGAAAAAAAAAATATGGGAATATACTTTTTTTTAAGTAAAATTTATTATTATTATTTTTTTTAAAGTTGGTTTTAGGTTTGCTTATTTTTTTTCAATGTTATCATTTAAATTGGCTGACTAAATCGTTTTTATACATTTCCCCCTCTGAAATCTCATATATATTTATACAATGAAAAACTACAAAACAGAATAAATTTATTTTTTGACAGATTTTTAATTCCTTTAGCGCTGGAGACCAACAAATTTTCATATTACGGTGAGCATTTTCGTGAACTCTCAAGAAGAGCAGGTTACCAAGGAAAACACTAATTTCTTGAAATTAAACCCTGTCAAGATTAATATCGAATTTTTCCTTTTAGTTTATCAAATTTAAGTTGTTTACACTAATTTTTCACCCATGTGAATAATTGGTTATCAGTAAAACATTTTTCCTGTCAATTACATCTTTCCAGATTAATTTTGAGACATAAACTCCTAATACTTGAAACTCCGTTCAAATGGTCAAGAGTCCTTTACTGTTTGTATTTTTGGGAAGAGCAGGTTATCAGAGAAAAATCATTTTCCCCGGAAATTACAAGTATCGGATGAATTATAATTCCCTAAAATCCTTCAATCTATGTTTTCATTAAAATCCTTAAACTTTACTTTCCGTGATTGAAATACTGTGTGTGTATAAAGTGCCCCAATGTGCACAAAAAGCGACTTATGTGTATCTCAGAAACTACCCACCTGAGAGGTAGTGTGCCAGTTTTTTTTTTTTTTTTTTTTTCTTCCCAGGGGGGGGGGGGGGATGTCATCCTGCCGGTGTACGATTTGTGTTGCGATTTGGTTCTTTTTATAGGAAAATATATCAGAATTTAGGCATATTATCTACGAGTACTTATTCCAAAAAATTTCAGGATTTAACATTTCTTCTTTTTTAAAATCCTATTGAAATAAAGATTCTAAAATTCACTATAATCAATAATTGAAATCAAATTGATGTTATCTTTAAATAATAATAATGCACTTAACGTGTTTGATAAATTTACAGATTAAGGTCATTGTGCCTAAATGCGACGTGATTTTTGGTAAGTTTATCGCATTTAGGAAACTTATGACATTTTAGTAAACAAATAATTATGAAAAGAAAGAAAAAATGGTTGAATATTATACTCCTAGTTCTAAACTAGTGTTTTGTGTCATTTTTTTTCAAGAAATTAAAAAAATATTAGTAATTTATGAAAATATATACCAGCGTCGCATTTAGGAAATTTTTGTCGCATTTAAGGTACTATATCCTAAATGCGATGTTCAAACTCCCTAAATGCGATAATGCATTTAATGCATGGGAGCTACTTTAATGTTATTAACACTTTCCAAAGAAGGTTGAAAACTGTTATTAACACTTTCCAACAAGGTTGAAAAGTGTTTATGACTTCGGTTTGTCTGTCTGTCTGTCCGTCCGTCCGCGCTCTAACTCCCGTAAATATTTATGGAAATTCTTGAAACTGATATATGTTATTCAAGATTACTATCGGACGTTCCCTATTGAAAATGGAGTTCATACCTCTACTAGTTTGTGTACAGGGACATCCGAAAGTATTTCAAAGCATTGTGTTCTATGAGAGGTATTTCTACAAACCATATTTTCTTACCTTTACTGTAGACATATCTTAATGAAATTGAAATATGTTATTAAAGTTTACTATAGGATGTTTTCTGTATAAAATGGAGGAAATATCACCATCGGTTTATGTACAGGGACACGCAAAAGTATTCCAAAGCATCGCGTTCTATGAGAGATATTTCTATAAATCAAATTTTAATAACTTTACTTTCCACGAAGTTTTTGGAAATTTAAATATGGTATTTATATGCACAAAAGAATGCTTTGCACAGGATATAGCATGATTAGCATTAGATTTACAGGGTGGCACAAAAATATCCAGTTATATTAACAGCTATTTAAAAAAATGGCTAGAATTGTACTTTCGTTTACGTTAAGCGTTTTAAACACATTCTAACATTTTTTAAGGGTGAATATGATACCTCTACTGGTTTTTTGTACAGGGGCACCCGAAAGTATTTCAAAGCATTGTGTTCTATGAGAGGTATTTCTATAAACCATATTTTCATACCTTTACTGTAGACATATTTTAATGAAATTGAAATATGTTATTCAAGATCACTATCGGGCGTTCCCTATTGAAAATGGAGTTTATACCTCTACTGGTTTGTGCACAGGACACACAAAAGCATTGTGTTCTATGAGAGGTATTTCTATAAACCATATTTTCATACCTTTACTGTAGACATATCTTAATGAAATTGAAATATGTTATTCAAATTCCCAATTGGATGTTTCCTGTATAAAATGGAGGAAATACCACCACCGATTTATATACAGGGACACTCAAAAGTATTCCAAAGCATTGCGTTCTATTAGAGATATTTCTATAAATCAAATTTTAATAACTTTACTTTCCACGAAGTTTTTGGAAATTTAAATATGGTATTTATATGCACAAAAAAATGCTTTGCACAGAATATAGCATGATTAGCATTAGATTTACAGGGTGGCACAAAAATATCCAGTTACATTAACAGCTGTTAAAAAAATGGCTAGAATTGTACTTTCGTTTACGTTAAGCGTTTTTAACGCATTCTAACATTTTTTAAGGGTGAATATGATTTCAGTTTTGTGTATCTGCCTGTCCGCCTGTTTGTCTGCCTGTCTGTCTGTCCGAGCTCTAAATCTCATAAATATTTATGGAATTTCTTCAAAGTGATATATGTTATTCAAGTTCACTATCGGATGTTCCCTATTTAAAATGGAGTTTATACCTATACTGGCTTGTGTACACGGACACCCGGAAGCATTTCAAAGCATTGTGTTCTATGAGAGAGGTATTTCTATTGGTTTTACTGTAGACATATCTCAATTAAATTAGAATATGTTATTCATAGTTCACTACTGGATGTTTCTTGTATAAAATGGCGGAAATACCACTACCGATTTATGTACAGGGACAGTTAAAAGTATTCCAAAGCATTGCGTTCTATGAGAGATATTTCTATAAATCAAATTTTAATAACTTTACTTTCCACGAAGTTTTAGGAAATTGAAATATGTTATTTATATGCAGAAAAAAAATGCTTTGCATAGAATATAGCATGATTAGCATTAGGTTTACAGGGTGACACAAAAATATCCATTTATATTAAGAGCTAATGATAAAACAATTCTAGAATTGCACTTTCGTTTACATGAAGAGTTTTTAACACTTTATAACATTTTTAAGTGGGAATATGATTTCAGTTTGTGTATCTGTCCATCTGTCTGTCCGTCTGTCTGCCCGCGCTCTAACTCCTGTAAATATTTATGGAATTTCTCGAAACTGATATATTTTATTGATGTTCACTATCGGATGTTCCATATTGAAAATGGAGTGAATATCTCTTCTGGTTTGTGTACAGGGACACCCAAAAGCATTCGAAAGCATTGTGTTTTATGAGTGTTATTTTTATAAACATTATCCCTATAGAATGCTCCCCATTCAAAACGACATTAATAGGTCCTGTACAACTAGTTTGTTTACAGGGACAAAAAAAAAAAAAAAAAAAAAAAAAAAGCCAATGCATTACGGTTTAGGACAGAATTTTTTGAAAGTTAAGTCTTTCTACTGCAAAAAACATAAAAATATTGAAATGTAGTGTTAATATTCTAAAATAATGTTTTGTATTGAATATGGTATGATTAACTTTCTGATTTAAAGGGCTACACTAAAATATTCAGAGAGATCAAAAGCTGTAATTATAATTTAATGGCTGCATTTTCTTTTGCGTTAAGCCTTTTTAACTCTTTCCAAAATGCCTAAGAGTAATTTTAAAATCAATTAGTCTATCTGTATATTTTTCAGTCCTTCTGTCTGTTGTGTGATAACGTTGTAAAGTTTGCGTTGACGCAAGCTCTATCTTAACTTAATTAGATCACTAAATGGATAAGTAAGAGAACACAAGACTTGAATTAACAATAACTAAAGTTTATTTGAGCAGATTAATGGGGAGGGTGGCCTGGCAATTAAACTAGCTCAGTCAGTGTATTACTCAATCAAAATATATATATCAACAATTAAATTAGATTATCTTAAATATCTCACCCCAGCAAGCAATTGAAGGTGTAGCGACGGTTGCACTCGTAACTCCACTGCTGCGACTTCACTTTCGATCAGAGGATTCCCTACAGATCGAAATTCACTTTCACGAGCGCTAGCAAATACTCGTACTAACACTCATCATGACTTATTCCTCACTCCTCTAAATTTCTACTACTCAATATTCGCCAAAGTAAGAATTTCAACAATCCACTATAATATTCCAATATCCATACTATAATATGCTCCGACATCCACTATAATATCCTTCAACATCCACTATAATATCCTCCAACATCCACTCCCATCTACTAAAACCATCGCCATTTTATACTTCTTCCTACATCCTCCTCTCTCTTCATTTCAATCCGTCCTTTTAAAATCACTTCTAATTTATCTAACATTCAAAATCTAAGTCTTTCATTGCAGCACCCTGCCGACACAGAGCTAACTCGACCTCAACTTTCGCCGAGTCACTGGCGACGAAGCGATTTTAACCGTCCCCACTTTCTACTTTGCTGGATCCAGCTTAATTAAAACAACTGTGGTGACGTTCTGACGTCTCAACCTTACAACGTAGGCAAAGAATATTAAAAGTTATTCGATACAACAATTACGTACAGTTGGAAGGTGTTACTAATCAATGGGTACAGCATGATTTTTCTTTCTTGTTTAAGTCTTAACGTGTTTTCAATTTCTGTATCTATGTGCCCGAATCTCCATTTGTCTATCTGTCCGTGTACCGCACTTAGCGTCCGGAAATATTTTCTGAATTTTTAAAAAAATATCTATGTTGTTCATATTCACTATTGAATGTTCCCAAATAAAAAGGGCATTAATAGGTACTGTACAACAGGTTTATGTACAGGAACGCGCAAAAAATGCCAATGCGTTGCATTTTAGGGCATACATTTTTATAATTTATATTTAAAGGACTTTCATACTGTACTTTCAACTGTAAAATCATAAAGAAATTGGCATTTATTGTTAATTTGCTAAAATAATGTTTTGTATAAAATATGATTTTGTTAACCTTCAAATTTACAGGGCTACACTGAAATTTTCAGATAGATTAAGGGCTGGAATTACAATCGAAGGGCGACGGTTTCTTTTGTGTTAAGCATTAACACTTTCAAACTGTGTTTAAGAATGATTAGGAATTCAATTAGTCTGTCTGTATGCCTTTCAGAACTACTGTTTGTTTCTTGTGTGATAACGTAGGTACAGAACTTTCAAAGTTATAAGATACAACAATTACGTGCAGTTGGAAAGTGTTAATAATCATTGCGTAATGCATGATTTTTCGTTCTTTTTTTATAGTTTATAAAATACTTAATACCACGTAACTATTTCAAGATAAAATGTTGTGTAACTCTATGTGCAACTCTGCCTTTAACAGTGTGTGTAACTCTTCCTTTTTATTAACAGTGTGTGGAACTTTGTGTCTAAATCTGCTGTTTGTTAACAGTGTGTAACTCTTCTTTTTTTTAACAGTGTGTGTGTAATTCTGTGTGTATTGCTGAACTTTTCTAACAGTGTACTTAACGCTATGTGAAACTGTCACTGTGTGTGCAACCCTGTATGCAATTAACAGTGTGTGTGTAGCTCTTTTTTCTTATTAACAGTGTGTGTAACTCCATGTGTAATTTTGTTTTTTATTAACAGTTTTTTTTAACATTGTGTGTGTAACACTGTGTGTATCGCTGATTTTTAGCAAACAACGTGTGTAATTTTACTTATGTGTAACTAACAGTGTGTGTAACTCTGTACGTAATTAAAAGTGTGTGTGCAACTCTGCCTTCTTATTAACTCTGTGTGTGTAACTCTGTGTGTAACTCTTTATTAGCAGCGCCTTTTTATTAACAGTGCATGTAACTCTGTGTATAATCCTGCCTTTTTATTAGCAGTGTGTGTAATTCAATGTTCAATTTTTTTTTTTTTTTTTTGAACAATGTGTGTAACTTTGCGTGTATCACTGATATTTTGCTGTGTATAATTCCGCCTTTTTATTAACAGTGTGTGTAACTCCGTATGTAAATCTCTTTTTTTTTTTTTTTTGACAATGTGTGTAACGCTGTGTGTACCGCTAATTTTTTGCTAACAGTGTGTGTGTAACTCTGCATTTTTATTAACAGTTTGTGTGTAATTGTGTGTGTAACTTTGCCTTTTTATAACAGACTGTGTAACTCCGTGTTTAACTCTTCTTTTCTGAGTAGTGTATGTGTAACTCTGATTCCATGAATATTTACGGGAGATAGATCACGGACAGACAGACAGACAAACCTAAGACATTAACACTTTTCAACTTTATTGGAAAGTGTTAAAAACATTTAGAAAGTGATAAAAACGCTTATTGTAAACGAAAATGCAATTCAAGCAATTTTCCAACAATACCTCTTAATGTATCTGAATATTTTTGTGTGGCCCTGTAAATATAATGCTAATAATATTGTATTTTATGGAAGGCATTCTTTTGTGCATATGAATAATATATATATATATATATATATTTACGACTTGTGCAAAGTAAAATCATTAAAATTTGGTGCTTAGAAATACCTTCCATAGAACGCAATGCTCTTAAATACTTTCGGATGTCCCTGTATACAAACCAGTGATGGTATTTACTTCAATTTACAAGGGGAATATCCGGAAGTGGACTTAAATGATATATTTCAATTTCATTAAAATTTGTTTAAAGTAAACGTATTAAAATACGGTTTATAGAAATATCTATCATGGAACACAGTGCTTTGGAAAATTTTGGGTGTCCCTGTAGACAAATCAGAAGAGGAATTCCCTCCATTTTCAATAGGGAACATCCGATAGTGAACTTGAATACGATATATCAGCTTTAAGAAATTCCATGAAAATTTACAGGAGTTCGACTGCGGACAGACAGACAAACCGAAGTCATTGACATTTTTCAACCTTGCTGGAAAGTGTTAAAAAAAGAACGAAAAATCATGCAGTACGCACTGGTTATTAATACTCACCAATTGTACGTGCTTGTTGTATCGTATAACTTTCAATATTCTTTGCCTGCATTATCAAACAAAGGAGAGACGCACAGAAAAATACACAGATTGACTAATTCAATTTAAAACCGCTCTCAGACATCGTTGAAGAACGTTAAAAAGGCTTAATGCAAAAGAAAATCCAGCCGTTAGATTATAATTGCTTCCCTTAATGTATTTGAATATTTTAGTGTAGTCCTGCAAATTTGAAGGTTGATCATATCATATTCTATACAAAACATTATTTTAGAATATTAAAATACATTTCAATTTATTTATAATTTTTACAGTAGAAAGTTATTTAGATGCGATTTATAAAAATGTCTGTCCTAAAACGCAAAGCATTGGAAGTTCCCTGTACACAAACACGTTGTGTAGGACATATTAATGGCATTTTAAATAGGAAACATTCCATAGTGAACTTTAATAACATATATAAATTTTTCAAAATTCTGAAAATATTTAAGAACTCTCGGGACGAGAGCCAGATAGAAAGACAGACAATTAGACAGAAAGATAACCAAATTAAAATCATATTCGCGCTTAAAAATTGTTAGAAAGTGTTAAAAATACTTATTGTAAAAGAAAATGCAATTACAGCAAATTTTTATTAATAGCTCATAATGTAACTTAATATTTTTATGTGGCCCTGTAAGATTAATACTAATCATACTGTATTTATAAAAAGCATTCCTTTTTGCATATGAATAACATTTTTCAATTTCATTAAGATTTGTGGAAAGTAAACTTATTAAAATTTGGTTTGCAGAAATACCTCTCATACAACGCAATACTTGCAAGTCTCTCTGTACACAAACCAGTGGTAATATTTTCTCCACTTCACATAGGAAACATCCGATAGCAAACTTGAATAACATATTTCAATTTCATTAAGATTTGTGTAAAGTAACGGTATTTAAATATGGTTTATAGAAATGCCTCTTATAGAAAAAAAAAAAAAAAAATAGTTTGCAGTACTTTCCGATGCCCCTGTACACAAACCAGTAGAGGTATTCACTCCATTTTTAATAGGGGACATCCGATAGTGAACTTGAAAAACATATATTAGTTTCAAGATATTCCATAAATATTTACCGGAGTTAGAGCGCCGAAAGACAGACAGATGGGCAGACAAACAGATACACAGATACACAAATTGAAATTATATTCACACTTAAAAATTGTTAGAAAATGTTAAAAACGCTTAATGTAAACGAAAGTGCAATTCCAGCAAACTTTTCTTAATAGCTCTTTATGTATCTGAATATTTTTTTGTTGCTCTGTAAAACTAATACTAAACATACTATATTCTATAGAAAGCAGTCATTTGTGCATATCAATAACACATTTCAGTTTCATTAAGCTTTGTGGAAAGTAAAGTTATCAAAATTTGGTTTATAGAAATACTTCTCGTATAACGCAATGCTTTGGTATGCTTTCAAGTGTCTCTGTGCCCAAACCAGTGGTGGTATTTACTCCATTTAATATATAAAACATCCGATAGTGAACTTGAATGACATTTCTCAATTTCATTAAGGTTTGTGTACAGTAAAGGTATTAAAATATGTTTTATAGAAATATCTCTCATAGAACACAATGCTTTGTAAAAGGTTTGGGTGCCTCTGTACACAAACCAGTAGAGATATTAACTCCTTTTTCAATAGGGAACATCCGATAGTGAACTTAAATAACATATATCAGTTTCAAGAAAATACATAAATATTTACTGGAGCTAGACCGCGGACAGACGAACAGACAGATACTTAAATTGAAATTATATTCACAGATGAAAATTGTTAGACAATGTTAAAAACGCTTAATGTAAACGAAATTGAAATTATAGCAAATTTTTATGAACAGCTCTTAATGTAACGGAATATTTTTGGGTGGCCCTGTAAATCTAAAGCTAATCATGCTATATTCTATGCAAAGCATTCTTTTGTGCATATGAATAACATATTTCAATTTCATTAAACTTTGTGGAAAGTAAAGTTATTAAAATTTAGTTTATAGAAATACCTCTCATAGAACGCAATGCTTTGGAGTACTTTCGAGTGTCCCTGTGTACAATTTAGTGGTGGTATTTATTCCATTTCATATATGAAACATCCGATAGTGAACTTGAATAACATGATTCAATTTCACTAAGATTTGTATACAGTTAAGGTATTAAATATGGTTTACAGCAATACCTCTCATAGAACACAGTGCTTTGGAATACTTTCGGGTGTCCCTACAGGAATTAGAGCGCAGACAGACAGATAGACAGACAGACGGACAGAGGGACAGACAAGCCTAAGTCACTTTTAAACCTTGTTGGAAAGTGTTCAAAAGGAAAAAAATGCTTAAACTTCCCTTAATATATCAACTGTAAAAATTGCCGCATTTAAGGGATAAAATTTGTCGCATTTAGGAAAATGGTGTAAACAGACCCTTAAATGCGATAAAAATTTTAAACCCCTCTTTTTAAAAAAATGTAGTATTTTTTTTTTATTTTCTTCTGGTAGGTATAAAGGGTATTCAAGCACATGACGTAACAGTGGTTATTTGACCTTGAAAGATGAAAAGATAAAATTACAGTTACTATTTGAAAATATTTCATCACAATTAGGAAAACATGGGGGAAAGCCATAATGACAATGTTTATAGCAAAAGTAAATTCTACTAGAAAAAACTTTTAAAATTTAATGAAAAGTTTCGCGAACCATTCTTGAAATGTGTATGTTCCATTATGGTTTATAAGTTTGGGATTTAAGCATTTAGATTTTCAGTAGAAGAACTTTGTCGCATTTATGGGTTATCGCATTTAGGCACAATGACCTTATTCAAAAATCTATGTATGAATATGTTGTCAATCCAAAAGAAAAATATTCGTAAAATGTTACTTTTCTTTTGTACTTTATATTTTAATACAACGATATCTTCATGACTGACTGAGTGTAAGTTATATTTGTTTTTTTGCAAAACAAAATATTTTTTAGATAAGTGAAGTTTTAATTTCTTGGTAATATTATGACATAATATCTTATGTTTTAAGCAGAAAATTAAAAATGGATAGGCTTCAGTAATCTTAGAAGACTGTGCTGTTCATATTAAAATTTAATATTAAAATTATGCATACAACGTGTAAAGAATTTTATTGAATTACTCGTTTCCAGTAAATTCAGTTTTCAACCCTACTTAATTTTCGTAAAATATTTTGCATATAATTTGAAATTTTGATAATAAAGCCTTCGAAATACGTCAAATCAAATTACCGGTATTCTTTCCAATGTTTTTTACAGTGATATTATATATTTATTTATCTGGCTGAAATATACTCAATACAAAAGGGATTTTTCCCCATACTTTCCTGCAAATTTCACAGAAAAGATGGTTTGAATAACGAAAAATAAAAACTTGTATACAAATAAAAAATGAGCTGCACACTACCTAGCCCATAAATAAAAATGGGTAAAAAAATTGGGATCACCTTGTAAAATGCGGTTGAAATGTGTATTTTACAAGTAGCTGTAGTATATGACTATGCTGCTTCTTATTAACTGTATTCATTTGTATGAGAATAGCCCGCATACACATCAAAATTTAAAGATTAAAATAAATGAAATAATAACCTGGTGTGTCAATCGCACGACATTCTTTTACCCTGCATTTCAATACAATACAGACGGTTTGCATATTAAGGGGTAAGATAACAAGTATTGTATATGAATTAAAAAAAAAAAAAAAAGATATAATTCTATGTGAGGGGGCTATTGTCTCCCTCAACCGCCTGTTTAAATGTAGTACCTATATTTATACAGAATTCAATGCTGTTGTTAAAGTTTATTACAACTTTCAACCGCAACAAACCGTGAAACGCAAAACCTAGATCAATTTTTTTCCAGTGGTAACTTGATACGAATTTCAAATGTGAATTTAATTTCCTGCAATCACTTGTGTTTTGGTTATTCTCATAACATACATACATACACACAGATAAACCGTTAAAAACATGGCTTTCGCATTTAAGGACCTCAAAATACGATATAATACAAAAACCATAGCTGAATTTGAACTTCAAAAAATTACTTTGTCAACTGTATGCGACATTAATTTTCATTCCTGAGCAATTTTCGTCGACGAAGTAAAATGTGGAAAAGCACTTTCATCAATTATATTCTACAAAAAAGAATGCATTTGTTAAGTTTTAACTATTCCTGTATATTGTCTGTAAGTTATATACACACCACATTAGGCTTATTTAAATGTAGTCTTGTACAGAAATTTAGAAAGCAACTCTTTTTTGATTATAAGATACAATATCATTTTTACAAAACTTGACATGCAACAGTAGAGACGTCATACTATAATTAGAGTATAAAAATTATAAAATGTTTAATACTTGATGAAATCCGAGTACTTTTACGAAATCTTTAACTGTGAATGCACAACTGAGTTTTTTTTTTAAATTATTATAATTAGCCGAATTTATTCAACTACAGTATATATTTATATATATACATAACACAAGGAAATATTGTAATAGAAAATATATATATATATATATATATATATATATATATATAATAAAGGGGGGGAGGGGGTTAATCCACATTTTCAACAAATGCATACTATCCTGTCATTAATAAAGTAGATATAAGTATCGATAATAAAAAATAGATAAAAGCCCTAATGTCCCCCACACCCACTTTTTTTTTGTTTTTTTTTTTTTGAGTGTAACAAAATTTCAGTTTATTCTATTGACTACTGATATTTTTTTTTAATTATCCCGTTGTTCCCTTGGTATTTTTATATAATTTTTCACGTTGGAATAATAAATTACAAAAAACTTATTTTTGTATGCTCAGTTACAAATTTAGTATAAATACTAAAAAATACTCACTTCAAAAAGGTTTTTTTTTTTTTTTTTTTTTTTTTTTTTTTTTTTTTAATTTAATAGCAGTATGTTGTCGAATAGTAAAATATAAATATTTTATTAGAATAAGATTGCGTTGGTTTGAATACCTATCAAGTTATAATAATAAAAAGGGACATTTTTTTTTTCTTTTTAACTTCTATATTTTCATAAAATAGACGTGTTTCTTTTATAGAAATGAATATAGATAATTACAGTGCATTAAGAAATTTATAAGACCAACAAGGAATTGGTTCACATCTGAATTAGGATACATATGCAAATTTAAAACTTATCGCAAAACATCTGTTATAAATTAAAATTTGTTATATTTTACTAAAATTTATTATTTGTTAAAAAAAAAATATCTCAATAAGTTGACTTAAGAAATAATAAGAACACCTGAGGAAATTACCATATTATACGTCACATAAAAAATATACGTGTTTTTATTTCGTGAAAGTATTTCCGAGAAGCAAAAATGCAGGTTTAGATTGTGTTATTCTCGATATGTTTGAAGACACCGCGGAATAAAAGAGCTGTTTGTGACCGAAATAAGAAAAGTTTTGCTCTAGAAAGGGTGCTGATAAATCTGAAAGAGAAATAGCAAGATTAATAAAGAGTTCTAGAACTGCCATCACATTGTAATAATTAGAAAAAAATGAGCCAAATAAAATTAAAAGGTGTGGAAAAAGAGGATTTTTAACATCAGGGATAGGTCGAAAAATATTTTGATTATAAATTAAAGCGCATCTTTCAGACTCATGAAAATTTCGAAACAGTTGAGCAAAAGATTCTCACGTATAACAGTTTGGAAGAGTTTTAAATGAAATAGTAATGCAAAATATAAAAAACTGTTGAAAAAACAGAGGTTATTAAAACGTAAGAAAGGCTGAAATGGAATAAAGGTGTTATGTCATGGGACAATGAATGGAAACAAAGTGATTTTTCAGAAGAAAAAAAAAAAAAATCGATGCGCCAAGTTCCGAATGGATTTGAAACCATTGGCATGCATTGAGGATGGAACTGAAACAATGCTTCTGATAATAAACAGGAGGAGGATCAGTAATGGTTTGAGTAGGTTTAGTCATGATGGACTGTAGATTTACAGTAAATTTCGGGACGTATGAATTCTGCGGAAGTTATCTACGAAGTTATGTTATTTAATCATTTGATACTGTTTCCCCATTTTTAGATGATACTAACTGGATGTTTTAGCAGGACAATGCTTCTTGATGTATATCTAAATGGTTTGTTTAAATAAGGGAAAAAAAAAATGTTTTTCCATGGCCAAGTCAAAGTTCAGATGGACAGATGGATGGTTCAGATGGATGTAAAACACTATGGAAAATCTTCGAGGTATATTATTTCGCAAAGTTTATGCTAATAATAAACAGTTTTTATCTGCCAATCAACAAGTAGCGGCAGTTGTAAAGAATGGCATTATTTCTCAGTCTGAATTTAACATCTGATTAAAACGCAGTTTGAGGTAGTAAGGAAAATTGGAGGACAATAATCTTATAAATTTACAGGTGTTTTTTATCGTTAGACAAGGAATTTTATAATTTCTTAACAGTATTTTTCAATTATAGTCCATTTCCTCATCAGAGGCACTTCAAGGCCACGGAATTCAGAGAGAGAGAGAGAGAGAGAGAGAGATCACGTGCTCAATTCCACCCAGTGAGATATCGTTGTTTCTTCAGTAACCTAGCAACGGACGGGGAAAGTGAAATCACAGTTCATCTGAGCGTGGCCTTGAGGCGACTGCGTACAAGAAATAGAGTATAATTGTATATATTTTTGTTAACTCACATCATTTAATGCATAACAATTATTCAAAACTATTGCAATCTAATTGTAATAAATATGTTATTTGATATCTCATGTGCTTAAACTATAACTATAACCTTTATTTACTTCCTAATTTTCAAAATCAAAGTGATCTTAGGTTTTAACGAACTGCATACGAAGAGTCACAACCAGATGCTACAACGTTATTTCAAGCATTATTTTGTAGAGGGCGATACCAAACAATTTCCTCCGTTTCTTACTGCTCGCTTTGTCTTCTTGAAAAAAAAAATTCTTTTCTGAAATATGAAGTATATATTCTTTACATCTGTGCAGTTACAGGATAATTCATTAGGTACTTTTTTTTTTTTTTAGATATTTGACAAAACGTCAGAAACTGAGTGTGTCCGGTCATTTAATGAAAGTACATTTCGACTCTAAATAGCAAATAGGAACCTTCATCCGGAGAGAAAAATTTTAGCCATAACAGCAGCAACGCATAGTATTGTGCTTATTTTCCAATTTAATGGTGTGCACCTACAAAATTTCAGTTCTTTATCACATTCGTTGTTATTTTCAATGCTGCGATTGTACCTGGATTGTATTTACTTAGTCTCTTTCTTTTTATGCTTAACATGTTCAGTGCCATGTCAGCCATCGGTGCCTGACACTGATCTTTTCGTTTAGGCCACGTCACCCACCGGTGGCTGACAGTGTAAAATACGATATAAAACAAACATAGTTTTAAGTAATTACTGACAATTTATTTAAAATTTACTTAATTTTTATTTAATATAGGTTTATATCATTAAGTCAATTTAATGGATTTTATTGAAACACGGTAAACATAAGACATTTCTAAGCAGCGCGCGTGGTTTGAATGGGATTTCCTCAAGAATTTGTGTGGCGCTCAATGTGTTAACGGCCCTCTTCACTTACCGTCGCCGGAAGCCCGAGCCAATGTTATTCTATGGGGAAATTTTCTTTACAAATAACTTATTAACTAATACATATTTTTAAATTCTGTTTTCACATTCAGAAAATTCCCAACTATTAAATTGACGGACCTTTTTTAAAAATGTATTTTTTAAATTTTTTATTTTGAAATTGCAAAATGAAAAAATTTCACATATTGAAAATTCATATTTTGCAGCTTCAAAATAAAATATAAAAAATTATTATTATTTTTTTTTTTTAAAAAGGTCCGTCAATTTAACAGCTGGGAATTTTCAGAATGTGAAAAAAGAATTTAAAAATATGTATTAGTTAATATGTTATTTGTAAAGAAAAATTTCTCATAGAATAACATTAGCTTCGGCTTCCGGCGGCGGTGAGTGAAGAGGGTCCTTAATAAAAGACCATGTTTATTTCGATGTGAAAAATTTTTTAAACTTATTTTTGCAATTTATAATGTTAAGCTTACAAAGTATTATTCATTTAACATAACTATTGTAAAATTTTATTTAAAAATTTGTGAATAATGAGTATTGAATGGTGAAGAAGCGATTAATTAGGATCCCTGAAATAATTTTGAAACAGTTATTCAAATGTTAGAAAGTACTGCATACAGACTTACACGCAGACTGGTTAGCCGAAGAATGTCGAAACTCAGTATACTTTTTAGGACTTTTATAACATCTCGTTATTTCAGCTTGCTTCTCACTACTTTCTTTTATTATGCATTTATGTAAAATAGAATAAGAAAGAACAGGACCTATTTTTTCCCCCGTTTATTAATTTTTGCCTTCCTACCTGGTGTTTGATCATTGCAATTAGTATAAGGCGCAGAATAAAAGCTACACATTTTGAACATTTTCAAAGTTTATTTTAAACAATAGTTGAAAATTACTTTAAAAACAGTTTTGATACTCTGTTTAAATATTGTAGCTATATTCACAAGTTATTTAAAGATTGATATGAAATTACAAAATTGTATAGATTTCACATCACTCCGGTTTTTCGCCCAGATCCCTTTTGAAATTTACGACTAATTTGTGGTTCGCACTTTATATTGATTATAATTTGTATGCGCATCACACAAAATACTTAAAATTTAGCACAGAAGGAAAAATTCTTAATATAATTTGAAATACATTTATTTCAATTTCGAGTTTTATCCCTGAAATATTTCAATCCTTTTTCCCTTTTTGTTTGGTACGGCTGTGTTAAACGATTTGTGATTGTTTTCCATATTATATTCTACATATGGTACGTAAAACACGTTTTTATTTAAGCATACAAAAATATATGTCCATTTCATTCTATTTAGTGTAGTCTAAAGGTATTAAAGTTCTACCAATGAGAAATTTCCCCCATAGACAAAATGCTTTTGAAAAATTCTGTATGCCCTATGTACGCGAACTATTTGTCCGATTACACTGCTCTGCAAAAATTTTTTATTTTCGAGATCCGATACCATTTTTGATGATTCTTATGTAAAATGACCTGAATCCGAATATGACTACCATTTTGTCCAGTCACCCACCATTTTCTAGATACACCGCCCCCTTCTCAATTTCTTTCCCTGTTCGACAATTTTATGGCCATGAATTTGATTTGAAGAATGAAAAAATTAATTTAACACCTAAAAATAATAATAATAAAGTTTAAAAAATAACATTAATAACAGATTAAAAAAATATAAGATATGTAATGCATAATTTCAGTGGCAAATCTCCCCAAAATTTTTCCCTTGTCGCAAATGTCCATGTTTTAAAATTTTCCAACTCTGTAGCCTCTCAGAAGATATTTAACTGTTAAAATAATCCTCCCTCCTCTTGAAAATCAAATTTATAGCCATAAAATCACCGAAAAATGATAATAGGGGGGGGGGGGCATTTCTATAAAACGGTAGATGATAGGGCAAAATGAGCTTGATATTCGGATTCAGGAGGTCACTTTACATAAGAATATGCTGAAATGGTGTCAGAGGCAATTTTCATGCCGAGCAGTGTTATCAATGAAAAGTTTCAAGTAATATCACTATGTCGTACAGATATATAATCAGTGTTTAAATTTTATGCTATTTGTTTTTAAGAATTATGCTGATGAGAGACCCAGAGATCCACAGACCATTTATCATCATGATATTCGGGAATCAGGGTATCTCAGAACGTGCAGTCAGAGAAAACATTTTCAGAAATTTGACCCGAAAACAATAAATTTTTTATTGTATTAGGGTAAGAAAAAAAAAATTACACACATTATATATATATAGTTTAATAGACGAACCAGGAAATTATAGTGTACCCACGTCAGATTTCCCCTTCTTTCTGAAGAAATATTTGTGACAAATCAGACAATTAAAATCTGCTTTATTTACGATTCGAAAAGTAATCTCAAAATCCTTTTAATTAAAACATCCTTTTAACGATATATACATATAAATATTTGAGAGATTAAGGGAAAAAATGTACAGAAGAGTTATGCGTATGTCAATAGAAAGTTACCTACTTCGTTTATACGTTTTGATAAATAGACGCATTTATTCTTTTACGACAAAAAAGAAATTTAGAGTAATATTTATTATCGAGATTTCACCCATTTGAGAAAGGAAAATGTCTTCGATTTAACCATAAAATATATTCCATTGAAAAGAACTAGTAATTATTTTAAACTTTAACGGACAATACACGTTAAAAATTATCTAACGAATATGAAAGAAAGATTAAATATCTCTGTACAACAAAATGGAGGTTTTGTCAGAATTTTTTTCAAATTAATTTCGAAATCGATAAATTCTTTTATTTATGTTACAATTTACTTGTTAAATATATTAGGTCTTTTGTTGATACAAAAGGCCTTTAAAATCGGTAGAATATTTAATGTAACAATTTCCTTTTGTGCCGTTTCATCATTTTGCATTTCTTGCTTTATTATGCATTTGAAATAGTAAATCTTCTTGATAAGTGGTTCCATTTAACTGAAATATAAAAGAAATCGCTGTTCAGGGCAATATCTTTTGGGCATTTCTTTTTTTCTTTTTGAGTTTCAGTTCACCACCAGATGGCAGTGAGGTATCGATTTCCAATTCTGAACGTGAAAAGAACGACGAGAGAGAGATTGATTATGAAAGTGCTGCGATTCAATATCTCCACTCATTAATTTTAAATATTATTAAGTGAAAGCTTCAGATTGGAGTAATTATACTAAATGCTGATATTGATTTTTTTTTTTTTTTTTCTTTCTTCCGGAAGTGAATCAACGGATTTAATAAAGAACATTCTCCACGAGATTCATATATTAATAACAGAAGAAATTGAATGGAAAAATAGTTTCGGCACTTTCCTTAGTTTTGAAATATTTTATATTTAACTGGTGACAAATAAATGCTTTCTATACAATTCAAACAAATTCAAAAGATTAAATAATGCATTTGTAAGAATGAAATCAAAGAAAATCTTATTTCCCGTTCTGTAAAAGTTTTGCTGGTTTCAATAAAACAATTTGTAACTTCTTGATTTTAATTTATCGAGATAACATTGATTGTTAGGTTACGATTTTATTTATGTTTAAATCTGAAGAACTTATTTGAATGACAAATTTTTTAATGATATTAGAGGGATAGTTCATAAATTGAAACGTCTTATTTTAATTTAAGTGTCAACATGTTTAGTTGAAAAATACGTTAAATATGTACAAAAACGTACTTTGAGATTTAATAGAGAAATTTTATAAGCCAGTTTAAAAGTTGTTACAATAACTTTTTAATCACCATTTTTTTTTTTTTTTTTTTTTTTTTTTTTTTTAATTCTGAGAAATTTATTTACGTTGAATACGTTGATACATCTTAATATTATGTGTATCATTCGATAACACTTAGTATCTCTAAAATATTCAAGAAACACTTTGAATTGTAAGCAAGTTTACGTAACTTTATTTCTATAGTATTTTCTCTATGCTATTTTTGCTCTTAAACAGATTGTATAAATTTAAGATTGAAAGAAGAAAAATATCCGACCATCTTGATTAAAACAATGATGAAACTAATATTTTTATGCTTTTTTTAAACAAGTATATTATTATGCATGCATATTTCAAAAGGATAACTTTAATTCAAAATATGATAGTTATATCTGGATTTAAATATCTGGTTTAGCAAAGTATGATTATTAGAAGAGATATTTTTTAAAACTACTTTAAAGTATATGAAAGATATTCTAATCTGCATAAAGATTTGTAGTAGGATAATTTTACTTGATAAGGGCAATGGGTACCAGCTTAATGGCTTTGGTTATGCTGGTTCATGTAAATATTTGAGAATAGGAAAGAATATTACTGGAAGTTTCTAACTTCATTTAAAAATAATCTAACTATTTAAGAACTGTTCGTCATTGTTATATGTGTTATTTATATGTGTTAATACTTTATATATCAAACACGAAAATTTTTAAATTATAAGGAGGGCATGAAATATAATGAATTTATAAAAGAGGATTTTTAAAAAATTATTTTAGGAAATTTTTTTTCATAGCATTTTCTTTTGTATAAAGCAAATAGGAGAGAATTGCATATTTCATAGGAGTCTAATTATTTGGATTTCTTTATGAATCGAGCTATACTATAGTATTTTTATTTTAAATAAAATTCATTGCAAAACAAATTACCCAAATTGAAATGGTGAATTAAGAAGGGGATAAAATAAATTTGATATTTTCTTTAAATTCTGACTTTGATATTTCCCTCTAAAACAAAATAATTAACAATTTGTAACTGATAATAAATTAATAAATGAAAGTAAAAATTAAGTTAAAATCAACACATTTAAAAATAAATCTAACATTTACATGATTATTTAATTAAAAACAGCTTAAATGTCATTATCTATGGAATCTTTCAAGCTGTTTGCAGTTAATGACTACTTTATTTTTACAGCCATGTTTGCAGATTGATAATGTTCCGTGAAAACTAATTCTGTTAGAATAAAGCATCATCTGGGTCAAGCGACAAGTAGCGTTCGTTTCTACTTACAGTTAAGAACAAGATCCGAGCGTAATCCGTTAATAATGAAAAATTCTTCTCTCACAAACGGTACTTCAGTCACGCTTTGTAGCGCATATGATGCTATTTGTCGATCTAATTTTGAAGTTTTGTTTTGTCTTGACCATGAAAAGATTCCCATTATTAAAGAAAACGAAAGAATTTTGCACATAGTTCCACTTAAAATGTAAAGGAAATATATTACAATACCTTGTTTGAGAGGTAATTAATGGTTATAGAGAATTTAGCGTCACGATCTGAATCGTGCATGTGGGTTTAGAGTTCGATACTAACAAGACATCAACACTATAGAAAAAAAAAAAAAAAAAAAACAATCACACGAAGATTTCGCCCCGATAATATAGTTCTTGCGAAAGCATGAGAACTACAGTTTAACTTTTCAGACTCTTTTCTATGGAGAGATTTATTTGATGGGATTAATCTAATGAAATGAGCGTTGCTAATGAGAATTCGAAGATTTAAATCACCATGGTAATGATTTTTATTCCTGGTTTATTTTCCCTTAATGCATGTTTACGGCTAAATAGACCTAATTACTACCGTGGATACTATTAACTCGAAAAACCCTTTTCTACTTCATTAGGAGCAAAAGCAATAAACATACTTAATCCATAAGAAGAAAAGATTCTTTGGCGATTTCTTTGATTAATGTTGAACAGTTTTCAAACGAAAGGTTTGAGATCAGGATGTATTAGAATTCCATCAAGATTTAAAAAGGAGGATGAGAAATTTTAGGCATATATTTACAAAGAAAGAGGTATTATTATGACTGGCTCTCCCTCAGAGCATCTGCTCAAAGTTGGAATGCGTTGAATATAAGATTTTTACGACAAATTCTTATTTGAATTTATAAGAAAAGTTCGGAAAAATAAACTTAATTTCTGAGAAATAGATTAGTATAATTTGAGACTAATAATAATAATAAAATCAATTTTAAAAATGAAGCAATTTTTGTAAGAAAATTTGCTTTTTCTTATACTCTTTAATTAAAGAGTTTCACTGGCACACGAGAATAACCCAAATCATATGCACCCTATTTTAAAATTATTAGTAAAAATGATTATCAATTTTTATTTAAAATTACACGCCTCGCAAATGAATACATAAAATTATGTAGTAAAAGAAGTAACATATTGTTGAAGATTATGGCGTGGAGCTATACTCGTATTTGGTGAAGCTTACAAGTAATGAAGAATGTGGTATTTTAAAATTTGTCATTTCTTTTCATCTATATAATGTAACAAAATTTTAGAACGGAAAGAAACCTTGTTTCTGAAGTTTTCGAACACGATCATTTTAACCCTACAAGGCACCCAGTTCCATACGTGGAACACCGACTTCAATCGTTCTATAGCTATAAAACTATTAGTAGCGACATCTCTTGACATCTTGATAGAAGCTACTGACATTTAGCAATGTAGTAATACGAATCTTTAACTAAAGATGTCGTTCGTGTTTTTGTTATAGTGCATTCAGTGTGAAATTTGAATGAAAGTCATACGTTAGTCGTTTGTCTGAATTCAAAAATAAAAAAATAATAGTTATTGAACAGTTTTGTTTTGACTCGGGGAAAAAAAAAAAAAAAAAAAAAAAAATACTGTGTGTTATAACGAAGTGTATATTTTGCAGAGGTAAGTTTTTTTTTTTTTTTTTTTTTTTTTAAATTACAATAGTAAATCATATTTTTATGTATGTTCCACATACGGTACGTTGAGCTAAAAAATTTATTTTTCCGTAAAATATGGTTTTATTTTTATAAGTTTTCCCTATCTTCTGATCACTAATTACAACCTACATATTTTTGTCGCGCATAAAAAAAAAAAAAAAAAAAAAAAATTGAGCCTTGTAGGGTTAAAAGTAGTCCAAAAATTATGTTTGTACCCTGAAAATTGTTTTATTAAGCATTAAATCTTTTATGAATAGTTTAAATTTTGAATGAACGTTTTTATCTGGATTTTTAGAAACCATCTAAAACACTGAAAAAAAAAAAAAAAAAAAAAACCCAAACAATGAGTAATTTTATGAATTTAAAAAGTAATGAATTAGTGTCTAAATACATATTTCTTAATTTTTAGTCTTTTATATTTAAACTAGTTGGTCTTCGCCCGCCTAGCGAACATTTTCCAAATATGCTACATGCATATTGTTCCCGGCAAGCCATATTCGCAAAAATCAAAAACAGTGGCCAAATGGTCGTGCTAAATAACAATTAAAAAAGAATTATTTAAAATTTAGTTAACTGTGTTTTTACTTTCTCTTACATATATTAAAGAAAGTATTGTTTTTGGGTCGAATTTTCGAAATTGAGTTCTTGTTTTATTTACACGCTTTGAGGTGCCATGAAGCCGAAAATCTGGTTTTTAGCATTTGGTCTGTGTGTGTCTGTTTATCAGCATCTCAAGAACAAATTATAACTAAAAGTTGAAACTGTGTTTTAAATCTGTATCTATACGGTTGCTACATTAAACTTTTCAAATAAATGATTCGTGCATAGCGACGCACAAGATAATTCAAATACATTATGTCTATAGCGGAAATTTTTGGTAGGTACATTTAACATCTATGATCTGTACTAAAGCAAAATGAAATAAACAGATATTTTCATATGCATAAAAGCTGTCTCGTGCAGAATATAGTATGAAAACCATTCACCATTCGTTTACAGGGTTACCCAAAATAACTCTAATATAATAGGAAACTGCTAGAAGTTAATTTCAGGTTGCGCTGTATGTTATTAATATAAAACTAAGTACACGATGTGGTGTGTACATAATTTTATGGAAGACATACTGGTCTACCAATAATCAAGCGAAAACCCTCTTCTGTATTGAATATAATTGGTGGAATTTTGCTTTACTATACTTTACCGTGTCCAAAAAATTAGTCGGAAATGAAAATTCCTCCTACCCATACGGTAAATAAAGTATTTTTATTTTTAAAGTTATATTATGAGCACTTGTTTTTTTGTAAATTTATGCAACTTTAAAGTGAATTCTAAAATTAAACTTTGTAACATTTGATCTTTGTGCAAGTCTTATCAGAGTAACTTGAAAACAAATAATTGCAGGTAATTCAAATTTCATTTTGAATTTCCTATGATGTTTCTACTTGAAAAAATTGACCAAGTTTCTACGAGTAGTGTGGACGAAAGTAGTCTGAATAATTTGGAATAAACTTTGAAATTTAATAACTGCCTTGAATCCTATAAAAAATGTAGGTGTTATATTCAAACGGGGGTTTGAGAAGGCAATAGCCCCCCCCCCTACTGAACTATTAACCAAATAGGGAAAACAGGTTCAAATAGGTTATGAATTCTTCACGTAGATTTCTATACAGTTTTTATTATTTTACCCCTTAATGTGCAATCTGTCTTTATTGTATTGAAATGCATGGTAACAGAAATTCGCGCGAGTGCCTTACAAGATTATTTATTAAAATAGCATAATTTGAATAATGAGATGCAATTTAAATTTTATTTATTTATAAAAATTAACCAGCGTAAATTCATTAAAACTGTCACTAGTTTGTTGACGAGAGTAGTAAGCCCCCCACTTTAGCCGACGGAAGTGACGTCATAGGAGGGGGGAAGGAGGGGGAGGAAACCGGAAGTGACGTAACGGTTGGTTGCTTCATCGTGAAAGATGACGGGGGGTAGAGATTCTTTTTACCCGATGGCAACCTGGACTTCTTGTCAAGACATGTGACGGAAGGGAGAGTTTTCTTAAAGGGACAACACAGAAACCTGTCAGAACATGAAACAGAATGACGTCATTAATCGAAAAGAGGACAATGTAATATATTTTTTAATCAGTAATTAATTTTTAATGAGTAGTTCATTAATCAATTTTAATAAGTAAATTTTATTATTGTATTGATTATTAATTAATTAATTAACTGACTATTTTAATTCGCTAGATTTTTTACAAAACGATATTGCACTATAGGGGATTTGAACCCACCATCTATAGCATGCGAGACCAACGCGCTACCGACTGAGCTACGGAGACGTTACCTTGAGCATTCTTCTTTATGTTTTCACCTCTTACGAGATAGGGGTGGGAAGAGGTTTTCCCCACATGGCTTTTAACTTCAAAGTATAGTCCAAGGATATTGATAAATGACGTGATTTTCTCAAAATATTCATATGATATTGGTGATTTGTTCATTTTTGTGAACATTTTTTAAACAACTAGAAAATATTGTTCGAGATATTTCTTTCTTGAAAAAATATTAAAACAATCCCATTTTCTTAAAATTTTATTTACATTATTAATAATACGATCAGATTTTATTTTTAAACATGCAAAAAAAATATTTTGCACATGTTCCTTATTTATTTTACGTTTTTATAAATTACAAAACATGTACATATATTATTTATTTTATTATTTATTTATTTATTTATTATTATTATTATTTATTTTATTTTATTTTATTTATTTATTTATTTATTTATTTATTTTATTTATTTATTTTTTTTTTTTTGTGAAAAAAAGTTCAATTCTTTTTCTGGAAAATCTATAAAAACAATTCAAAACTAATGTTTTAGTTTTTTTCTAAAAAATTTAAAAAAATTTATTTTCTTACACTTTATTTACAATAGTAAAAATACTATCATATTTAATTTTAAAACATGCGAAATTTTTTTTTAACAGTTATTCATTTTTTATTTTTAAGTTTAATAATAATTAAAAAAAAAAAAATAATAACAATTTTTTTTTTCCATTTTGTCAATTCTGTATTATTATTATTTTTTTTTTTTTTCTGAAATTTTTAAACTTTTTTTATTTTTTTTAATGTAACTGTTTTTAGGTTATGTGAAATATTTTTTTTTAAATATTTTTTCAGTTTGTTAATTCTATATTTTCTTTTTTTGAATTGTTAAACTTTTTTTTTTTTTTTTTTTAAATTTTATTAATGTAACTGTTTTTAGATTTAATAAAATATTTTTTAAACATATCTCTTTTTTTGTTTCAGTTTTTGAATTTTATATTTTCTTTTTGTGAATTTTTTTAACTTGTTATTTTTTTCTTTTTATTCTTATTACTAATTTTTAAGTTAAAAAAATATTTAATAAAAAAAAAAATTATCTTTCTTTTTTTAGTTTATAAATTCTTTTATTTTCTTTAAGTGAAAAAATATAACAAAAATTACTTATTATTGCTATTTAATGAAACTTAATTGTATTACTATAATTATTATTATCATTATTTAGCAATATAATGAGATTTTTTATGCAATGTTCTTTTTCAGTTTAAAAAAATTATATTTTATCTTGTGAAAAACTTTTTAGTCTATTTATTTATTTCTTTAATGTAACTGTATTTTCTTACTCGCAAATTTTCAAAAGAGTTATTATCATTTAATAATTTGGATTAAGTAAGGAATCTGTTTAATACTGTCATATTTTAAAGAAAAAATGTTGAATGTTCTATTTTAAGGAAATAAAATTTAACTTATTCTGCTAGATTTGCTCAGGAAAAATTACATTGAGTGACTAAAATTATAATTGCAGTCCAATCTAAAACAGAATTCCACTCGGCATGTGTTGAACTAAGGGATTTCCTTATTACTATTATTATTAAATTGTTTTGGTATTACTATATACCCATTATGATACTTTTTTCATCACACCACAATATAATTCATCGTATTCACAAAACTTTCCATTATTTTCATATTACTTCTTAAAATATAAATCTACTGAAACAGACACCGAATCTTCAATAAGTTAATTAGTTTTAAAAATAGTTTATCTCTTTTTGGGAAAAAAATGTATGACATCTTGTATTATTTACACATAACTACATCAATATTCGAAAATAATAATTTGCGAAATTTTCTTGTACATAACAGTTTTTCATAATTCTGATAGAAATTTATAAAAATGAATTACCTTACAATGACCACCTATATCACTAAAGTCTTCAAAACACAAATCTTCATTCATACACATGAAATATTTTCATTATCTTATCACCTTGTTGACAATTCGAGTTCATGCTATCCTTTTTATTCAAAAGCATGTTAACAATTTAAGCCATGACACTTACCTATGTTTGCATAAAGTTACAATTTAAATGTCCTATAGTTTTTACAATTATTTTTTAATAGCTAAAATAATAATAAAAGTGTTTGAAATTATTAGCTTTATAATTATACATTTTTAAAAATAACGAAGTTTTAGTACCATTTATAAACTGGAAATATATTGTGTTAACTTTCTTATACGATAAATGGTTTAAAAATAAATATTTACATAGTTTTTATATTTACGATAGTTTTATATACAATGATTCATTAAAAAAATATATAAGTTATAACTGATACCTTTTTATTAGAGCAAGAATCTAACTAAATAACATTTATCTAATTTTTAAGCGATCAATAATAAAAAAGTGGCAGTACATTTTTTAAACAAACAGAACATTATATATGCATTCTGTTTATATTTGTACACATACATAATCTCATTTTGGATTTTAACTTAAATAAATAATGTTTATCACTGTGGTTTACAAATGAAAAGAAATTCTACACATAAAAGTTCTAATTTATAAATATTTACTGATTAAAATAAATATATCTTATAATGAAAATCATCTTTCACAATGTTCATTAAAAAACTTAATAAAAATTCACAAAATTTTCTAAAAATAATTTTTTTCACATATAACAAATAAAAAATATTTTACTGTGTTATTATCTGTTTTGACAATTTTTTATGTCTGAGTGATATTATTTTAGCATAAAGGAATTTATATCAGATATGAGATTTGTTGGAACTTTCAACATTTTTTGATAATTTTTCAGATATTTTGTTGTAGTAAAATTTATTTTATTTCTCATGCAATCTGTCAGAAAACGCGATGCAATTTTTTATTTAATTTTTTTTTAATACTTTTTCCTGTGTCTGAGCATTCTACTTTCAAATATTTTCTAAGTTTATATATTGAAAATATGGTACCTTGCATACGTTTCATTTCACTTTTGGGGAAAATCATCGAGTTTATTGAGAATATTAGAAAAATCGCACTATTTTTAAAATTTATGCACGGGTTGCGAAATTTTTACTCATTTCTTAATATCCGTTATATTCCATTTAGTATGCTTTATGGAAGGTCATAATAGCACACTTACAATAGAAAAAATAGATATAGAGCACAAGAACTTTAATGACTTAAAAAAAACCGCTTGCCACGAATCTTTTTTTCTTTTCACTTGAATTACATTTTAATTTTTAAAAAGTTTCTTTTAAAATAATTTTCTAATAATCTTAACATGAATTAAACATAATCGATTATTAATTTTTCAGGCAAATTAAATATTTTGAACAAAGTTGACTTTTATGAAAGTTTTGGCGTAACACCAAATGAAATTTCGAAATGCTGTTTTTATAAAAAATATGCAAGATTACTAATAAAATCATCCAACCTATACAGAAAAACGCTATGAATTTTTTAAATTGTGAATAATATGAAAAATAATGTATTGTAAATTGTGTTTATATAACTTAGTTTGTAATGAAATTTAAACTTGAACTATTGCTTTATGCAATTTTATTATTATTATTATCAGTTATATTATTAAATATGGAAGATATTATTATTATTATTATTATTATTATTATTATTTTTTCAGAAAAAAAATATTTCATAAATTATGTGCTCGAATGATGACCAAAAGCATAATATTTTAATGTGTCTTATAATTGGCTCTTTAACGAACGATACATGTATATTACCTTAGATTTTTAAATATGTTTTTTAAAAAGTACATTCAATCGCATTTATTTACTACATATTATTATAAATGCAAAGGGACTATATCATTTATAGACAGGATATTTTTTCTAAAGAATATTAACATAAACTAAAATATAATTCTTCACAAAGCCTTTTTGTCAAAAGATAAATTTACAAATAGTAATCTAATAAAGTACATTTTTCCATTAAAATGTCGCATAAATAATTATTATTTACAAAGCAGTCTTTATAATTTTGCATTTTAAAAATCTATATATGATATCGTGCGTAAGTGTATGACTTTCATCATTGAAATAACGAAAGTTATTTTTAAATGTTTAAACTTCCAATATGATATAAGTTTAAAGAGTCGCATCTCCATTCATCTATTAAAATTAATAATAATTCAAATAGAATTATAAATACTCATACCCCAATTTTTTTCTTTATCCTATGACTGCATTTTAATGATTGAAAATCAATTAAGTGAATGGATAATTTATCTTTCAATTGAATGAATGCTTTACACAAGTTACCATCACTATCAGTAAATCAAAAGTCTTTCATACAATACAGCTAAGATAACTAACTAATAATTACAATTTCAAGTAAACAGAGGTAGTATTTTAGAAGTATAGCACTTAGTAAATTTTTTGTTTTAATTGTTTAAATGCATGTCATTTTTTTTTTTTTTTTAATAAAATATTATAAATTAGTACGTTTGAGAGATAAGGTTTTATTACATTCCTAATCAGTCACGATAACAATTAACTAACATTTTTATTTTGAGATAAAAACAATTCTTTGCATGGATAAATATTAACAAAGGATTTAAATAAGTGAACAGAAAATAGTACTTTTCATAAGTACTTAAATACAAATGTAATTTTAAAATTCAAGATATATTTTTTAAAAATAAAATAATATTTTTTTCTAATTTTATTTAAAAAATAAAATAAAATATTTACTTACTTTTCGCAAAAAATTAAAAAAAAAAAAAAATGTTTTATTTATCCTAAAACTTTATTCAAAAAAATAAAAAGAATCCATTTCCTCTATCCTAAGCATTTAGTTTCATAAGATAAAAAATTCTACAAAAAATGAATATATTTAAAGTCACATCCAAATATTTATTTATTTCATAACGTTTTATTAAAATTTTTATTTATTTATTTTATTATTTTTTATGTATTCAACAGCAGTTTTCCAATACATTTTTACTGCTAACATAGCTTTTACTCAAAATTAAACTTACAAAGTGTTCTCTAAAATTTCTTTTAACAAGACGTTTTGTTAGTTTGAGATTTTGAATTTAACCAATTTACCAATCGATCTTTCGATAAGTGTCTTTCACTTTTTACCGTTGAACGTTATGTTAAAATTTATTTAGTATAAAACAAATACTCTTACGATAATGAGGGTAATAGAAAAAAGTATTTTTATCATTTTAAACTAAAAGTGAACTGCATTATATGAATGAAAACAACTTTATAAAATAAATCAACTTTGAGAGAATTATGAAATATTTTTATATAAACAAAACTAACAAAAGTTTTTGCATTATTTAAAAATTCCTTATCAAAAATATATCTTTTTGAAGATTAAAAAATATCTAACCAATGATTAGTTTAATTTTGCTTGAAACAACAGGAAAAACTTTCTTTTAGAATTCAAATGGTGTTGTAAATGATTACCTGTGAAGCAATTTTATAATTATTTTGTTTATATAAATGTTAATTATGTTGTATTCATCAGGAAGATTTCCATAAAAACATTGTAATTTGGTACGATTTTTTTTGTAATTGTTAGTTAGTATTTTAACATTATACGTATTCATTTTAAATATTTTGCACTCAGAAATTGTAAATCAATCTTACACATAGCTAAAAGAATTCAATACTATTATTCATAGATGTATATGAAACCAAAATTCAGTGTTATTTCTGATAAAATATTTCGACCAAATTGAAAATTAAGTGCCAGTAGACATACATTTTTAGCTAGACATTTTTAAAACATTTTCAGAGAAGTAATACGTTATTAAGAAAATATATATCTGTGTTTGATGTCCCCCCCCCCTTTTTGCACACGGAAAGTGAAAATTTTTATTTGTATACTCTTTCTATGTTTTACGACATGTGTATAAATATCGTTTTTGAACTGAAGGTGAAACTTATGAAATTTGATCCAATTTAAACAGACAAAAATTATGATTTTATTAATTTATTAATGAAATCATAATTTTTGTCCATGTGTTAAAAAGTGAGGTAAATTTCATAAGTTTCGCTTTCAGTTCAAGAGTGATATTTATGCATAAGCCGAAAGAAAACATAAAAAGGGTTAACAAATAAAAATTTTCACTTTCCGAGTGCAAAAAAGGGGGGACATCAAACACAGATATATATTTTCTTAATAACGTATTACTTCTCTGAAAATGTTTTAAAAATGTCTAGCTAAAAATGTATGTCTACTGGCACTTAATTTTTAATTTGGTCGAAATATTTTATCAGAAATAACACTGAATTTTGGTTTCATATACATCTATGAATAATAGTATTGAATTCTTTTAGCTATGTGTAAGATTGATTTACAATTTCTGAGTGCAAAATATTTAAAATGAATACGTATAATGTTAAAATACTAACTAACAATTACAAAAAAAATCGTACCAAATTACAATGTTTTTATGGAAATCTTCCTGATGAATACAACATAATTAACATTTATATAAACAAAATAATTATAAAATTGCTTCACAGGTAATCATTTACAACACCATTTGAATTCTAAAAGAAAGTTTTTCCTGTTGTTTCAAGCAAAATTAAACTAATCATTGGTTAGATATTTTTTAATCTTCAAAAAGATATCATATTTTTGATAAGGAATTTTTAAATAATGCAAAAACTTCTGTTAGTTTTGTTTATATAAAAATATTTCATAATTCTCTCAAAGTTGATTTATTTTATAAAGTTGTTTTCATTCATATAATGCAGTTCACTTTTAGTTTAAAATGATAAAAATACTTTTTTCTATTACCCTCATTATCGTAAGAGTATTTGTTTTATACTAAATAAATTTTAACATAACGTTCAACGGTAAAAAGTGAAAGACACTTATCGAAAGATCGATTGGTAAATTGGTTAAATTCAAAATCTCAAATTAACAAAACGTCTTGTTAAAAGAAATTTTAGAGAACACTTTGTAAGTTTAATTTTGAGTAAAAGCTATGTTAGCAGTAAAAATGTATTGGAAAACTGCTGTTGAATACATAAAAAATAATAAAATAAATAAATAAAAATTTTAATAAAACTTTATGAAATAAATAAATATTTGGATGTGACTTTAAATATATTCATTTTTTGTAGAATTTTTTATCTTATGAAACTAAATGCTTAGGATAGAGGAAATGGATTTTTTTTATTTTTTTGAATAAAGTTTTAGGATAAATAAAACATTTTTTTTTTTTTTAATTTTTTGCGAAAAGTAAGTAAATATTTTATTTTATTTTTTAAATAAAATTAGAAAAAAATATTTTATTTTTAAAAAATATATCTTGAATTTTAAAATTACATTTGTATTTAAGTACTTATGAAAAGTACTATTTTCTGTTCACTTATTTAAATCCTTTGTTAATATTTATCCATGCAAAGAATTGTTTTTATCTCAAAATAAAAATGTTAGTTAATTGTTATCGTGACTGATTAGGAATGTAATAAAACCTTATCTCTCAAACGTACTAATTTATAATATTTTATTAAAAAAAAAAAAAAAAATGACATGCATTTAAACAATTAAAACAAAAAATTTACTAAGTGCTATACTTCTAAAATACTACCTCTGTTTACTTGAAATTGTAATTATTAGTTATCTTAGCTGTATTGTATGAAAGACTTTTGATTTACTGATAGTGATGGTAACTTGTGTAAAGCATTCATTCAATTGAAAGATAAATTATCCATTCACTTAATTGATTTCCAATCATTAAAATGCAGTCATAGGATAAAGAAAAAAATTGGGGTATGAGTATTTATAATTCTATTTGAATTATTATTAATTTTAATAGATGAATGGAGATGCGACTCTTTAAACTTATATCATATTGGAAGTTTAAACATTTAAAAATAACTTTCGTTATTTCAATGATGAAAGTCATACACTTACGCACGATATCATATATAGATTTTTAAAATGCAAAATTATAAAGACTGCTTTGTAAATAATAATTATTTATGCGACATTTTAATGGAAAAATGTACTTTATTAGATTACTATTTGTAAATTTATCTTTTGACAAAAAGGCTTTGTGAAGAATTATATTTTAGTTTATGTTAATATTCTTTAGAAAAAATATCCTGTCTATAAATGATAGATATAGTCCCTTTGCATTTATAATAATATGTAGTAAATAAATGCGATTGAATGTACTTTTTAAAAAACATATTTAAAAATCTAAGGTAATATACATGTATCGTTCGTTAAAGAGCCAATTATAAGACACATTAAAATATTATGCTTTTGGTCATCATTCGAGCACATAATTTATGAAATATTTTTTTTCTGAAAAAAAAAAAAAATAATAATAATAATAATATCTTCCATATTTAATAATATAACTGATAATAATAATAATAAAATTGCATAAAGCAATAGTTCAAGTTTAAATTTCATTACAAACTAAGTTATATAAACACAATTTACAATACATTATTTTTCATATTATTCACAATTTAAAAAATTCATAGCGTTTTTCTGTATACGTTGGATGATTTTATTAGTAATCTAGCGTATTTTTTATAAAAACAGCATTTCGAAATTTCATTTGGTGTTACGCCAAAACTTTCATAAAAGTCAACTTTGTTCAAAATATTTAATTTGCCTGAAAAATTAATAATCGATTATGTTTAATTCATGTTAAGATTATTAGAAAATTATTTTAAAAGAAACTTTTTAAAAATTAAAATGTAATTCAAGTGAAAAGAAAAAAAGATTCGTGGCAAGCGGTTTTTTTAAGTCATTAAAGTTCTTGTGCTCTATATCTATTTTTTCTATTGTAAGTGTGCTATTATGATCTTCCATAAAGCATACTAAATGGAATATAACGGATATTAAGAAATGAGTAAAAATTTCGCAACCCGTGCATAAATTTTAAAAATAGTGCGATTTTTCTAATATTCTCAATAAACTCGATGATTTTCCCCAAAAGTGAAATGAAACGTATGCAAGGTACCATATTTTCAATATATAAACTTAGAAAATATTTGAAAGTAGAATGCTCAGATACAGGAAAAAGTATTAAAAAAAAATTAAATAAAAAATTGCATCGCGTTTTCTGACAGATTGCATGAGAAATAAAATAAATTTTACTACAACAAAATATCTGAAAAATTATCAAAAAATGTTGAAAGTTCCAACAAATCTCATATCTGATATAAATTCCTTTATGCTAAAATAATATCACTCAGACATAAAAAATTGTCAAAACAGATAATAACACAGTAAAATATTTTTTATTTGTTATATGTGAAAAAAATTATTTTTAGAAAATTTTGTGAATTTTTATTAAGTTTTTTAATGAACATTGTGAAAGATGATTTTCATTATAAGATATATTTATTTTAATCAGTAAATATTTATAAATTAGAACTTTTATGTGTAGAATTTCTTTTCATTTGTAAACCACAGTGATAAACATTATTTATTTAAGTTAAAATCCAAAATGAGATTATGTATGTGTACAAATATAAACAGAATGCATATATAATGTTCTGTTTGTTTAAAAAATGTACTGCCACTTTTTTATTATTGATCGCTTAAAAATTAGATAAATGTTATTTAGTTAGATTCTTGCTCTAATAAAAAGGTATCAGTTATAACTTATATATTTTTTTAATGAATCATTGTATATAAAACTATCGTAAATATAAAAACTATGTAAATATTTATTTTTAAACCATTTATCGTATAAGAAAGTTAACACAATATATTTCCAGTTTATAAATGGTACTAAAACTTCGTTATTTTTAAAAATGTATAATTATAAAGCTAATAATTTCAAACACTTTTATTATTATTTTAGCTATTAAAAAATAATTGTAAAAACTATAGGACATTTAAATTGTAACTTTATGCAAACATAGGTAAGTGTCATGGCTTAAATTGTTAACATGCTTTTGAATAAAAAGGATAGCATGAACTCGAATTGTCAACAAGGTGATAAGATAATGAAAATATTTCATGTGTATGAATGAAGATTTGTGTTTTGAAGACTTTAGTGATATAGGTGGTCATTGTAAGGTAATTCATTTTTATAAATTTCTATCAGAATTATGAAAAACTGTTATGTACAAGAAAATTTCGCAAATTATTATTTTCGAATATTGATGTAGTTATGTGTAAATAATACAAGATGTCATACATTTTTTTCCCAAAAAGAGATAAACTATTTTTAAAACTAATTAACTTATTGAAGATTCGGTGTCTGTTTCAGTAGATTTATATTTTAAGAAGTAATATGAAAATAATGGAAAGTTTTGTGAATACGATGAATTATATTGTGGTGTGATGAAAAAAGTATCATAATGGGTATATAGTAATACCAAAACAATTTAATAATAATAGTAATAAGGAAATCCCTTAGTTCAACACATGCCGAGTGGAATTCTGTTTTAGATTGGACTGCAATTATAATTTTAGTCACTCAATGTAATTTTTCCTGAGCAAATCTAGCAGAATAAGTTAAATTTTATTTCCTTAAAATAGAACATTCAACATTTTTTCTTTAAAATATGACAGTATTAAACAGATTCCTTACTTAATCCAAATTATTAAATGATAATAACTCTTTTGAAAATTTGCGAGTAAGAAAATACAGTTACATTAAAGAAATAAATAAATAGACTAAAAAGTTTTTCACAAGATAAAATATAATTTTTTTAAACTGAAAAAGAACATTGCATAAAAAATCTCATTATATTGCTAAATAATGATAATAATAATTATAGTAATACAATTAAGTTTCATTAAATAGCAATAATAAGTAATTTTTGTTATATTTTTTCACTTAAAGAAAATAAAAGAATTTATAAACTAAAAAAAGAAAGATAATTTTTTTTTTTATTAAATATTTTTTTAACTTAAAAATTAGTAATAAGAATAAAAAGAAAAAAATAACAAGTTAAAAAAATTCACAAAAAGAAAATATAAAATTCAAAAACTGAAACAAAAAAAGAGATATGTTTAAAAAATATTTTATTAAATCTAAAAACAGTTACATTAATAAAATTTAAAAAAAAAAAAAAAAAAAGTTTAACAATTCAAAAAAAGAAAATATAGAATTAACAAACTGAAAAAATATTTAAAAAAAAATATTTCACATAACCTAAAAACAGTTACATTAAAAAAAATAAAAAAAGTTTAAAAATTTCAGAAAAAAAAAAAAAAAAAATAATAATACAGAATTGACAAAATGGAAAAAAAAAATTGTTATTATTTTTTTTTTTTAATTATTATTAAACTTAAAAATAAAAAATGAATAACTGTTAAAAAAAAATTTCGCATGTTTTAAAATTAAATATGATAGTATTTTTACTATTGTAAATAAAGTGTAAGAAAATAAATTTTTTTAAATTTTTTAGAAAAAAACTAAAACATTAGTTTTGAATTGTTTTTATAGATTTTCCAGAAAAAGAATTGAACTTTTTTTCACAAAAAAAAAAAAAAAAATAAATAAAATAAATAAATAAATAAATAAATAAATAAAATAAAATAAATAATAATAATAATAAATAAATAAATAAATAAATAAATAATAAAATAAATAATATATGTACATGTTTTGTAATTTATAAAAACGTAAAATAAATAAGGAACATGTGCAAAATATTTTTTTTGCATGTTTAAAAATAAAATCTGATCGTATTATTAATAATGTAAATAAAATTTTAAGAAAATGGGATTGTTTTAATATTTTTTCAAGAAAGAAATATCTCGAACAATATTTTCTAGTTGTTTAAAAAATGTTCACAAAAATGAACAAATCACCAATATCATATGAATATTTTGAGAAAATCACGTCATTTATCAATATCCTTGGACTATACTTTGAAGTTAAAAGCCATGTGGGGAAAACCTCTTCCCACCCCTATCTCGTAAGAGGTGAAAACATAAAGAAGAAAGCTCAAGGTAACGTCTCCGTAGCTCAGTCGGTAGCGCGTTGGTCTCGCATGCTATAGATGGTGGGTTCAAATCCCCTATAGTGCAATATCGTTTTGTAAAAAATCTAGCGAATTAAAATAGTCAGTTAATTAATTAATTAATAATCAATACAATAATAAAATTTACTTATTAAAATTGATTAATGAACTACTCATTAAAAATTAATTACTGATTAAAAAATATATTACATTGTCCTCTTTTCGATTAATGACGTCATTCTGTTTCATGTTCTGACAGGTTTCTGTGTTGTCCCTTTAAGAAAACTCTCCCTTCCGTCACATGTCTTGACAAGAAGTCCAGGTTGCCATCGGGTAAAAAGAATCTCTACCCCCCCGTCATCTTTCACGATGAAGCAACCAACCGTTACGTCACTTCCGGTTTCCTCCCCCTCCTTCCCCCCTCCTATGACGTCACTTCCGTCGGCTAAAGTGGGGGGCTTACTACTGACGAGATAATAGTACCTAAATACCGGAAATTATTTTTTTCCCGCATGCTAATTTAAATCGTTTATTACCAATTTACATGATATATTTTTTAATTAGTACAATTTATATTATAACAAATTTGCTTAGAACTACGTGATACAAATGTTTATTTTAATCTTCTTTTTTGATTATCATTTCTTGTTTTTTTTTCTTCTTTCTTTATTTAAAAATCACGAAAATATTTCCCTTTTCTTATTTTTAATATACTTTTGCAGCAGCAATGGCATCCAGTTTAAAACATTAGTTTCCAGATACTTGTGACTTTATTATTAAGAAGATTTTGTCTGTACAATTGTTTTATCCCAGCAATTTCCTAAGTATATGGAGAATTGCAAGCTGAAGGAAATATTTGTTGTTTCACAGATATAACTCCCGAAATTTAAGGAATTTAATTTCATGATTAACTTTTAATAAAACTTTTTTAAAAAAATATTACAGTTATGTTATATTCGAAGTATATGTATATTTATTTTATTCTATATATTTATTTATCATATGGTGATTTGAGAAATGAAATTAAAACAAATTATTTGAAAGAATTAGAAAATGTTACGACAGTCCTTGTAGAAAAATAAGCGATTTCATAGATTTTACGAAATTCTAGTACATACATACATAAACACACATACCTGCACATGCATACATTACACATAGTTACAATGTTTTTAGAATTAAAAAAATAATAATAATGCTGTCAAAACTGCTTTTACTTATATATCACCAGTTTTTAAATAATTTTATTAAAAAAAAAAACACTTCCCTTTTTGAAATATATTTTACTACTTCTTTTAAATATTGTTTTCTAATATCTTCATATATATATATATAAAACGTTAAAAAATGAACAAATTCTGAACTTTTATTACCCATACTTTTGTTGAAAGATAAATACACCAATGAAGATCCGCATACTTTTCCGAATTTAATATAGAAATCCTTATTAAGATTTCGGCATTAAACTCTAGCATTATAATACTCGTAGCAGAATTTAATGAGTTTTTCTTTATACCTTGCTATTCCTAGACCTATATCCGCTGTATGTTTGCGTGCTTGGACCCGTTTTCATTAAAGTCTTTTCTCCAATTAACATGAAATCAGCCCCGAAACTACGATTATGACAGGGAACATTTCGAGGCAAGAACAAATTCCCAGCTAAACAGTGAACGAATGGCTATGTGGGTCAATTGGCCAGGAGATGAAATTTTTCCTAATAAAATATAGAGTTCGCACCATCCTCTAATCCCTTTTTAATGAAAAGATGCCGTACAACCGTATCAGGATCACGTGTCGGAGACGCTTCCTGCTTCACGGTGAGAAGAGGATGAAAAAATAAGTCGAGAGATGGGCATGCTTGATTGTTTTATAGCCTGGGGTGCGATTTAAGTAAAAGTTATGACATTCTGAATGAACAACGAAAAGTAACACACAAAGTGACATGAGTATGTCAGTGTGGAAAGGTACTCTGTAGTAAGTATTCATGTGAAAGTTTTTCCCATTTTGGCTTTTCTTATTTTCTTTTTGATCTTCTGAATGATTACTCTGTAAGAAAGATCTGTTACAAATATTTAGGGTAATAATTGAATTCTAAATTTAAAAGGAACAGGCCTTAAATTTTACAATACGGTTAACTGTAAGCACTATAAAATAGTACACTTATTATAATTTTGTAATTAGTTTAATAATATGATTTCCACAAAATTTTTCATTAATCAGCATTTTATTTTATCAGAAAACAAGCAAGAGTTTGTTTGAAATTATAATGAGCTTTATCCAAAACTAAAATTGCAAATAAATATCTTCTATAACATACTTAGAGATTTTATTTATATATAATTAAATAGATGTTTATCACAAAGACAACAGATTATTATAATTTTTTTTTCTGATATTAAATCATCTTTAAATTCCAACTGTATGAACTGATAATATATTTCTACTGTATGATTTTGATCTATCTATCTACATATTTTTTTTTGGTCAGTTTTTAAATAATAATCAAATAGTTCCTTAAATTTTAACAAAATTTTCTAAATGTTTAAAAAAAAAAAAAAAAAAAAAAAAAACTGAAATTACGTAAAGATAAATGTTTTAAAATAAAATAAATTTCACAATTTTTTTTAAAATACAGAATTAAAAGATCATTGCAGCTCTAAGACTAGTTAAATATTTTCTTATGAATTTAGATATTCTTTTCATAAACATTGAAATAACATTATAACTAGCAGGAGAAAATTATACTAAAATACTACAGAAATATGAAATGAAAGCAAATGAAGTATTTATATTTTTTGAAAATATGTTCTCTAATATAAATCTTATTACCATAACTCGGTATAGTATTCTCATGCGATATAAATTTGTAAGAGTATTTGTATATAAAATTACAAGCTACTAAAAAGTAGATGTATATGCATAGAAATTTACAATTGAACTTTAAATGTTATTAACATATTAGCAATGTTGCTATTAAATATGTACTTAATTTTTCAACAAACGAAAATAATTCTGTAGCTAAAAACTAAAACAATAACTTTATATTATGCAGCATTTTTATCCCTCTATGTTAATGTATGTCTATGACATGTTAATGTATCAAAATGTTAAATAATGTTTCTTAATAAAATAAATAACATTTCGTATCTTTAAACTTCCCCGAAGGTAATTTTATGCTTCTAGTTATATATAAAATTTGTTTTGCTTATTAATCCCCAAAAATTTATGAACTATCAAATAACTAGAGGTTTTCCGAATATAGAAATGTTAGAACTAACCCGAGTTATTTAGAATACATAATAACTACTATTGTTGATTATTGCATCAGAATAAAGTATGAAGATGAAACATTTTATACATAAAGACCATTGAAAACTGAAAGCTAGAGCAGTTATTTCGCGAGAGGAAAGTTTAATTTTATGTTCTCATAATTCATTTGATATAGCGAAACCTTCGATTCTTTAATTATCAAAATCGAATTTCTGTCCATGAAAGTCATTGAAGTTGTTACAAACTAACGTATCAGATTGTTGATGAAAGTGAATAATTAGGGAAAGTGAGAAAAGCAGCAGTCTCCCATGTTTCAGAAATTTATTTAAATTAGGTTAGAGAATTAAAGGAAGATTTACATCAAAATTAGGATTGCAGCTTTGACCATATGCACACTACTATACACACATTTGGTGGAAAAGTCGAATTAATTTTAGCCAGAACGAAATATTTCTTTGTTCTTGTTGCAATAATACAGAACTAATCCTTACAAATTCACATTTTCCGTCAAACATGAAAGGTCTTATAATATTCATAATAATAATAATAATAAGATGTGTCACTCACACGACTTTCTCTTACCATGCATTTCAATACTATAAAGATAGATTGCAGATTAAAACGTAAGATCAATAAAGTAAGGTAATAAATTTCCATCTACTTTAAAAATAATCTAAAATAGGTTTAGGGACAATTTTATTTGGCGTATAATTCTGTTGGGAGAGGGGGAGTATCACATACAATGTAAAAGTGGACATAAAGATTAGATATTCAAATTTGTGGCATATTAATTTGTTATGTAACAAACAATTGCATGTAGAACACAAATTAAAAAATATATTTTACAGTTGCAAAATTGAGACAATTTCACCTATAGCTATTTTTTATAGCTATTTTCCCACAGAAATTGATCTTTAAAATACATGTATTAAGTGGCTCATATTGGTATTAGTCAGATAAAGACGGCATGTGAAAATCCATTTGCAGTAGTCGATAAAATTCCACTCTATCGCTTGTAAATAATAAGTTATTATGCATTTTAAAACTTTTATAACTTTTGAAAAAATACAAATAAAGAGAACTGCATAACATGTCACTACACTGTCAATCTTATGATTTTCACTATTTAAACGGGTATTAAAAAAAAAATTTTCCGCATGATCTCACACCAGCCCCATTTTATCACATAATTAAAAATCTCTTATTTTTTAGTTTTAACCCGCTACTCAGTTCGGGTCTATTTGACCCATAACACTTTTATTCGTTTAACTATAAGGAAATATAGCACTGTGATATTTTCATGAAAGTTCATGACTTTGCTGATAAATCAAACAAATATGTTCTTCTATAAGAATTAATGTTTATTTATTGTATTAACAAAGAATATTTTTCAACTTATTCTATGTGTTGCTCGAACCAATATGGACCCTTTCTTTTTTTATACATAAAAAATTTCAAATTCAAATACTAATTTAACAAGTAAAAATAACAAATTTTACATAGTCAATAAATGTTTTTTGTGGAATAAACGTTTTTCTTTTTGTCATTGAAACTTCGGTGTGGTGATACATGACATAGATCACGTTACAGGATAACTCAAAACAAGGAAAATGGTGCAGAGATTTTCATTTTTTGTAAGTTTTCCGAAAATTCGATAAAATAACACGTACTCCAATGCACGATATATGGCGAATTCGTAGCTCTATCTTCAATTTTATAGATTGTTTAACTTCTGCGAACCATATCAAAAAATAAAAAAATAAATAAAAGCCCGACAAGAGTAGAAGACAAGAAAAAAGCATGAAATGCGATTTAATACAGTTATACTAAATGAGTTGTGAATTCTCTTGATCTGCAAATTACATGTATATTACTTCCCAATTAGAAATAAAAAAGAATAACTAGTAAGTTGTGGCCCCCACAAGACTTTCTTCTATGTCATATTTTACAAATCCACACGGTACAAATTATATAGCATTTATACAATTATTTATTAAAATTATTTTCCATGATAAATGCTGAGGATTTTTATCTCAGAAGTATACCAAGAGAAAGTCAGTTTTATGACGACATCGTAAGAAATGATTTTTCAATAAATATTTTGTTAAAAATAAGGGAAAAAAAAAATTATAACTTTGTTTTAAAATTATCACATATATAGGGTTCAATCATACGTATTAAAGGAATTGTTGAGTTCTTATGAAATATATCCATAATTGAAAATTTACATCACCTCCCCAAGGGGTGGAGCGATGCTACTACATGCACAACTTTTTTCTGAGTTTACTACTACTTTTATCAATAATTTATATTAATTTTACAATCATGAGTTAAAAATAACTCATTATGTACATTTATACAAAATTCTGCCCTATGCTACCATATTAAAAATTAAGAAAAATAAAAATAGGATGACAGCGCCACCTGTTGAGCAATTGATCCCAAAATGTAATCATCAGCATCAGTTCAAGTCAAGGTCCAATAAAAACGAAGTTTGGTTAGATTTCGTTCATTGGTTCGTGAAATTAAGCCCCCACAAAATTTTTAGTACACGCATACAGACATTTTCTAAAAATAGTCAAATCGTGTTCTGTACATCTCAAATCGTGTAAATATGTCGAAGTAAAATTAAAAAAAATTCACGAATTCAACACTTCCTTGTTTATATTATATACACAAAGTAATTCATTTTAGTTTTTGTATAAATTAAATTTTCTTTTTTTTTAATTTCTGAACTATATTCAGTTAATACATTTCTTATTTATTTCTAAAAGTAATTTTATTCGGTTAGTTTGGAGAACATAGGCTCTTGCAGTCAGTATTTAATGGCTTGATTATATTGACCTGTACGTTACATATACGTTATAATGAATACGAATAGTTAATAGTAATTGAAACGTATTTTGAAAATTGACATATTGCGCTTAACTGAATTTGTATTTACTACGAAAATATAATCCAGAGAACTCACAGGAATTTTACATATGGTTAGTGAAAAGTTTTGCCCCAAACAGGCCACATACATTAAAAAAAAAAAAAAAAAAAAAAAAAAATCAATACGAGAGAAATAATTAATAGAATTATTTTACGATTACTGAAGAATATATTGAGAGAACCTGTAGTACTATACTTACTTTTTTTTTCTTAAAAGAATTTACAAATTTTGCCTTTAAAAATGTTATATTTTAAAAGAAAGTCAAAAATATCGCACCCGTTACCCATAGCCTGGTCAATAGTACACACACTTTATTTTTTAAATCAAAGTCATGCATAAAATCGTAACTATCGCAAATCTAAACTTAAGCAACTAATAGTTAAGAGATAATAATTATACTGCTCTTAAAAAAAAAAAAAAAAAAAAAAAAAATCGAGATCCGATACCGTTTTTGCTGATTCTTATGTAAAATGTCCTCCTGAATCCGAATATGACTCCCATTTGGCTCAGTCACCCACCTTTTTCTAGATACAGCACCCCCCTCCCTCAATTTCTTTCCCTATTCGATAATTTTATGACCATGAATTTGATTTGAAGAGTGAAAAATAATTTAACACCTAAACAACAACAACAAAATAATAATAATAATAATAATGAAGTTTAAAAAATAACATTAATAACAGATTAAAAAAATATAAGATATGTAATGCATAACTTCAGTGGCAAATCCCCCCCCTCCCCCCCCCCCCCAAAAAAAAAAAAAAAATTCCCTTGTCGCAAATGTCCATGTTTTAGAATTTTCCAACTCTGTAGCCCCTCAGAAGATATTTAACGGTAAAAATAACCCTCCCTCCTCCTAAAAATCAAATTTATAGCCATAAAAATCACCGAAAAAGGATAAAAATAGGGGCCATTCCTAAAAAAAAAAAGGTGGGTGATAGAGCAAAATGGGCGTCATATTAGGATTCAGGAGGTCATTTTAGGTAAATAATATGCTGAAATGGTGTCAGAGGCAATTTTCATGCCGCGCAGTGTTATTGAACAGAACACTGTCCTATCATTAAGAAAAAAAGAAAAAAGATTATCATATAATACTTCAAAAACGATACCGAAGGATTAATTGAATTAAATCAAGAACTGAACGCAACGATCAAACACCTTAATAGAAATAGATAATACAAAAGCAATTACGTGGAAATCAACAAGTAGCTATACTTAGGACTTTTTAAACAACCCCTCACGTCAACCGTGTCATTGGCGCAAAATTCTTAAATGATATTAACAAACGTCCGCATATTATGCATGTCTGTCCGTTAGAGGACATTCGGTTACGGTTATGAAGACAGGGTGGAGAAGAGGGGACTACAGGTATTTTTCCCATGGCCGTTCCGCTAGAACTGATGCCCTCTTGTTGCACTTTCAAGAATTGTTTCCTGCCTGCAGTTTTGTTCAGATTATTTTAAGACTCTTTGTGGTGGATATGCATCAATAATATTGCAGTTATACTCGAATAAACAAGTTAATCGAAAACGAATGGTTGACTTTCCGAATATTTTTATGCAAAATTTAATTGCCCTATGCATTTAAAATATAAACTAATAGGGCATTGGATTCCTATTCCATAGTTTCTATAAAATTTTGTTCTCAAAATATAATAAATATAATAAGGGAGTTTTATATAGTAAATGCTATATTAAAAAGTCATAAGTTTAAGGAATTTCATCAATGATTAAAAATAGTTTAATAATTAATGTGAGTAAATAAGATTATTAAATTAAATTTCTATTTCAATCATGAAAGAAGACATTTGTATTCAAATTGCTATTATAAAATGCATACAAAGAAATTTTAAGAACCAAAAGTTATTTCAGTGCTTAGAAAAAGTAATATCACTGAAGCATTTTGATATTACAAACGATACTTAAAACTAAATGCATATACAGTACCCACCACTTATTAAAATCACAATCGTTCTAAGTAAAAGTGATTTTATTAAGCGTCTGATTTTTATATCCGGCGAACGTTCCTGCACTGAAGAAAAAGGTATTATTTACCTGAATTTGAATAGAAAGAAATTTCAAAACATACCAAATAATGGAACTAAGAAACAATATTAATTAATTTTTAACAAATAATTATTTCATTTTTCCTTCAAAATAAGTTAGTTAAACACATCCCAAGTTTCGATGCGCTCTTTCTTGAGAAAATCATCAATACTTTGCTAAAAGTTCACGCTTTTCTTTTAAATTTAAAATCTTTCCGTTTAAGCTTCTTGGTTATTTCAGAATAAGAACTAGAAATTGTCTTTCAATTAAACATTATAGAAAAAAAAATCACTCACGAATCAAATCAAATTTGTAACTTATTACCGTGCTTTGAAGAATACATTCCTGGAAATTATTACTAAGACAAGTGACGGGATGTGTTTAACTGCTGTAAATTTAAAATTTTTGACAAAGAGAGATAACGGAGGGATTGCTGTATTCTATTTTCTATTTTATTTCAAAAATAAAAAATCAGTGTAAATAAAAAATTGTTTAGCATGCTTAAATGGCATTTTTGCTGCTGAAGAGATTTTTGTTTTTGAGTTTTTTAACCGGCGATATTGATTTTATTAAGCGGTGGATTTAAAATTAGTTTGCATTGACTTGATTCCGGTCCTGGCAATTTTATCAGATTAAACGACTGATTTTATTAACCTGTTATGATGGTATATGGTTCTGTGATAAATAATATGATTTTATTAACCAGTGAATTTATAAAGCGGCGGTTACTGCATTTCATGCAGAGAGATTAATTTCAAACAGTCAAATTCCATTTATACGTAATTATGCTTTTCTTCTGGTGTACAATAGTTTGTAGTATTCTAAACTGCATGCACAGTAGAGCCTCGCTCATCCGAGGTAATGTGGTACGAGAGTAACTCGGATAATCGAAAACTGATAATACGGACTCTGTCGTAAATCGGACGGGAAACATTTGGCAAAGTTTAAAATGAATGAAAACGTAGTCAATGCAGTAAAATTATACATATATTACGCATATAAATGTAGTCAGTTAACAATGCAGTACAATAGACAAATATATAAACTACAGTGATGTATAGTAAAATTTTTCAAAGTTATCTACTCCATTTGTCAATGACATGTCTTCTCCGGGGTGTGGCCTTTTTGGGACTACCTCGGTTAACCCGGAACTCGGTCAGTGGGGGCTCGGATAAACGCGGCCCTACTATATGTTGTAATATATGTGCAAATACATAAAAATACAAATGCATACAAGTGCACGAATTAAAAAAGTAAATGGTAAATTATTGGTTTTATTGACAAGCAGATTTTAACTCATTGTAGAACTTAAGCAAAATCTTCAGTTTTTTTACTTCCATTACCCTACTACCGTAGGTAATGGAAGTATTGTATTCGGTCTGAAAATTCGATATCGGGTTTTCACCTGATTTACACGTTTTAAGGTCCCCTGAGTCCAAAAAAGTGGTTTTTGGCAATTGGTCAGTGTGTATGTATGTGTGTGGAGAATCTTCTGGCTATTATAGCTCAGAAACTAATAAAGATAGAGCTACGAAACTTTAGAATTGAAATACGTCTGGTGTACAGATGAAATTTCCAAATTTTGGTGAAAATTGAAAAAACGGAAGTGGAACATCGGAAACCGGAAGTGGGACCGTAAGTCCGTATCTCAAAAACGGCTCTAACGATTTTCTTCAAATTTGCTATATAAACACTCTATTAGATGTCCTTTCGAATGATATAGTTGGTTAGTTCAGGAAAATTGATAGGCGTCCTGTATAAATAGCTCAATTTCAGGTCTCCCAAGGGCGTTCCTTTAAAAACAGCTGTACGGATTTTTTTTAAACTCGCCATATTAAATCACTTTCAAATATCATTTTGTATGTAATTATTTTTTTCCGGTCAATAATTGATTTTTTGTAAAAGTTGGTATCTCAAAAACGGCTCTAACGATTTTCTCTTTAGTTCACTTTTATGTTTTCTGATCGCATTATCTCTCAAAAATGTATATAATATGTGTAATAGTGGGTAATGGAAGTCGTGTGGTTGTTTCACACCAGATTTTTTTTTTTTTTTTTTTTAAAGGTTTTGTCGATGTCCAGTTATATTTCGATAAAAAAAAAAAAAAAAAAAAGCAAATCATCCAATATATTTTTTTCCACATTTCTTAACGTATTAGAAAACTTTTATAAATAGCATGAAGGAAAATCAAATTAAACACGCTAAAAATGTCATTATTCACGCGGAATTAGTCATATAAAGCATCAAACATATATTATACTTGGAAAAAATAAATTATATATAAATAAAAGAAAAATTTCGTCAGCAGTAACGACTAATTTCCTGAACATTAAATCGAAATATTATAGAACTTATTTCAGTCAAACATTTATTAACCCGTTAGCGCCCAGTGTCCTCATTTGAGGACAGCTAATAAAATGGCACGTATATTTTTTGTGGTTTTTTGGAATGATTTCAGCTTTTCAGTGATAATTTATAGCGTCACTCTAAATGATTCCTGAAAGTTTTATGTGCCTACTATTAATTATTATTTCATAATTTGGATAGTCATCTTATGATTTTTCATTCGTCGCACATATATTTGCTTTTTGCGCAGGTATACTAAGTTAAATCAAGTTGAATAATAATATATATTATAATACTTTACTTTCGAGATCTTTATCAACATATAATAGGAAATTGATCTGTTATCTCAAAGTTTTTCTATTGCTAAGTTTTCTCGCTAGAACACTAAACGACAATAAATGAGGATAGGCTATAAATTTAAAACTATCAGAAGAATTGTTTAAGTTAATATATTTTACTGTCAGTTGTCTATATTAATTTAGATATGAAATAATCAGCTATTAATATTTTGCAAAATTTATTCGGGAGTTAACGGGTTAATGTTGTCACATAAACAAAAAATATTAAAAATCTCCAACACAATTATTTTCCCCCAGAAACTGGTTTTTCCCTTTAGAGAAGTACTTCAAATGAGAAAGTGGTTTTACAGGAAAAGTAAAACATCCCGAGCAGTACCGTGAAACTTCTTTTCTGAATCATTGGTTATGGCCTTGAACTATGCTTTTGATCAAAATTACAAACTTCATGATATTGTTGTAATTACGAGTGTAATACCTCAATTTTAAAATTTTAGGTGTTGAAAAAGATTTCTGTGAGCCATATTAGTTATAAGTATGCTTACGTACATGTATTAAATTTCCTTAATTCTATTAATTCTGAATAAACACAGTGAGAAAAAAACAATATAAACTTTAGCTTCACCTCTATTAACTTAAAACTACTTTGAATAAATAATGCTTTATTACAGTGAATCACTTTTTTTTATTTGAATAGCTTTGAAGAAAAAATAGTTGCCATCAGTTTTGTTTCTTTCCATTCTTTTGTTGCATATGTAGATTCGAGCCAAATAAAACGGGAATACCTAATATAGATATTTTTTAAATCTCAATTTAGATTATATTTAGCAATAATTGCAAAAATTAAAGAATGTTTTCATGACGTTTTAAAAATATTAAAAGTATTTTTATGAGGGAAAAGTAGAAAATAATGCAATAAAATCCCCCCTCCCTTTCTATAATCATGATAAAAGTTATTGAATTCAGGAACATAATTTTTAGTTACTTTAATTGGGAGGTTTGGATAACTTTAATAACACACCTGGTTGTCGGACCACCAGATTTTTAGTTACTGATTTTTGGCGGATATATGCTTTGTGATGTCCTAAGTAAAATTTAATATTAAGAAATATATGCCTCTTTAACAATAAAAATGAACGCCGATTGAACTAAAACGTGGAATTCGATTAACTCTTTATGAGCAGTTTGAGTAAATTAGATTAAGTATATTAGCTGCATTTGGTTTATGTCATCTAAGATGGGGAGTTATTGTCTTCTGTAATAGCTAAAATTCTCGGCATCCATTAAATTTCATTCAATTAAATTTAATGAGCGAAATATTATGAAACACATATGATACAGATTTTTTTCAGTACATATCCTTCATAGAGTAGAGTTCCTATGATTTTTTTTTTATAAAGGCTCTGCAGATTGACAAATTTGAACTACGCGTAATAGTGCAAAATTCTAATGATAAACTATGTCGACTCAATTTTGATTTGAACCACTCAACAGCAGGCATTGTTACAGATATACTGTACTACAAAAGATTAAAAATTTTATATTTTGGATAGAATACATCAAATTCACACACGTCTATGATATTGAAAAATATGGTTTCTTTTATTTTCGAACATAAATAAAATTCTAAAAATGTAATGGATAAAAGATCAGATTCTTGCAATATATTAGAGATTAAAATTTTAAGATGCAAGTTGTACCTATATTATAGAAACAAAAACGAATATTCTATCCTCTAATTTTGTTTACTGACAATCTGAAAAACTAACATCGAATATGTATATTACAATTAGAAAGTTTAATATAGTACCAGATGTATATTGTTAGATAAATCAATAAAAATAATTGTAATCGTAAAATTAGTTTTATTATTGATGCTTTTTGAAATTGGCATTTCAAAGAGGTACATTTTCAATTTAAAGTAATAATATATGGCGACCAAGATTTGGATAGATCAAGAGTTCTTGACTGAATTAGGTTTCTTAACTAAAATTCGTGAAAAGGCATAAAGACTGTATTTTTAAAAGAGATTCTTAGTCATTGACTGCTAAGTGCGGTAGGTGAGGGATAAATTAAATCTGCAAGAAAATTTTAAAATATGAATAAATTATTTCGTTATGATTCGCATTAAGATGGTTCATACTGCGAGTCTAATTATACATCAGTAAACATGTCCGGTCATGGTCAGCCACAATAGTCTTATGAACAAAATTTTTAACATTCATTAAATTGTTGCAACACTAGTGAAGTTCGATGAACTTAAAATCCCCTAAATGTTTTATAATTGAAATGAACTCAACGACACAACATTTTTTGTTTTTCATTTTTAAAGTAAATAATTTTTCAAACATTTTAGAGAAAAATTTATTTAAAAAGGAATATTTTATGCCAGTAAATCTATCCACCTTTTCTTTGTGACAAAGTTTTTCTTCTTTTCTCCTTTTTTCTTTTTCGTTTTAGGAAAAATAAAAAGAAATACACAAATTCTTAAAGAAAAAAAATGCAAAAGTATAATTTTTAGTAACTTGTTTAAGTGTTTAGTGTTCTTACAACTTATGATATATATACTTAGGATTTCATATAGAAGTTGATTTAATATAGACTTCACTTCGGTTAAATACTTGTTAAAATTCTCATAAGCATATTATAATTATATATAAAAAAGACTGAGAAATGTTTTATTTATTCCTAAAAATGTTTTTCGAATAAAATTTAAGGAAAAGGTTACTGAAATATTTAGCTGGGAGGTTTCTGAAATTTTGTAGTAATGATAGTTAGTCTCAGTTTCTGTCGGACTAAAATATTATCTGCTTTATTAGATATTTATAAATGCTACTAAAACTTCGAGTAAGAAAAAATGACCTTTTCTTTAGCATAAAAAGAACGAAATTTTTATACGTGGCATTATGTTTATTCCAAAATATTAGTTACTAAAATAATTATATAATGGTTACTTTTTTTTTAAATTAAAACTATTTAATAATAATAATTATAATAATAATAAAGATTAAAAAGGTTAAAGAAAATGTTAAACTTATAACTTTAATAAAAAATTCTGATACTAAAAAATACTGTGAAGTTAGTAAGTTTATAAAAAAATATTCATACTTTATAGAAACTATATCGAAAAATTTTACGTATGAAGAGTTATTGTTTAGCAGTTATTGCCATTTATTTGATTGTATGTATTTTTAACTGTAAGTTATAGCTAGAATTTTACCCATAAAACTAATTTTTAATAAAACTAGTTTATATTATCCCAAATCTATATTCCGTTTTTTAAAATTTGTTCAATGTACTTGGATTTCATTTATCAAAACCTTAATTTTCAATTGTTTTGACAAACTGAAAGCTTATACACTTTAAGAGAATTTATGTATTATTTTTTAGGTATTTTAATAAAATTTATTTTACTCTTGTTTTGAATTATTACCATCTTTAATAAACAGCAATTGACTTAAATATTTGTAACTGGAGAATTTACGCATCATTAAACGAAAAGAGAAATTGTAGATAATTATGAAAATAATCTAACTGATAAATTAAAGGAAATCTGTATTGATGCAGTACAGATGTATTTAAGGGATTTAAAACAATTCTGGAGTGATTTCGCTCGACTTTCTGAAATTTTCGAAGTTGCCATTTTATAGTACGTGTTTTAAGAAATTTGAATGGCTAAATATTTCAATAAACAAAAGTGCGTAGAGTGTTTGAGTCTTTTGCATAAAATTTATGTGTTTGTACAATGAACCGCGTAAATTCTTGTGCATCTATGTGAAGGAAAATAAATGGTAAGTCGGCAAATTTTGCCGAAAATCAGTTCTTAGCATATATCTAAAACATAACAGTTTCAATTTCCTTTCAATAATTGAATGAATTCAGCTAATTTGCCCCATTAGGAAGTGATACGTTTAAATTCTTTCACGCTTTCGTTAAAAAAAAAAAAAAAAAAAAATGAATCCGCAAGTTATTTCCCATAATTATCACATAGCAAAGCAACAAAACAATGTAATTTATCAGGTTTTAGCCATTAAAAACAATTTTCACATCATTAATCGCACGTTAAATAATTTAAGTTAGACTGGAGTGTATATAAAATGTACTATAAATTCCTGTGAGAAACAAAATCGTTCTTGAAACAATGACCTATAATATGCCAACCTAATTTGATCTTAATTTAATGTAGAGTTTTGGACGTTAGCGACCTTTTAACAACTTGAGTAATTTGATCGTAATGAAGAATTTTATCTGCCCCTGTAAAATAAATTACTGTCTTACATTTACGAAAATGTATAAAGTTCATGCGATAGGGACCTATGACACACCAACGTGTTCACACAGATACATACATACACGCACGCACATATACACACGCATCAGCAGAAAAATAGCAAAAATAATTTAGGAAACCTCAAAACTCAGATACACCAAAATTTGAGTCTAATATTTAAATGATTACAATACTTTCCTTACACAGTACATGTCTGAAAAGGAAAAACCAATTTTCTGTTTATCATCTGTTGAAAATGAAAAGTTTAGTCATTGTACAAGATAAATTTCCAAAAAGAAACCAGACAATTGCGAGATTTTATTATAAAAGCAAATTAAAAGTTTCAAGTAAAGCTAAAATAATCTATTTTTACGAGAATTTATTTATTTTAATACTAACTTTTAAATTTAAATTCTGTCGTTAAATGGAAAGAACATCAATAAAAATTAATCTTTATATTAATAAAAAAAAGTTTATAAAATTATATGCTTCCTTTATGGTCTTTATTTGCCTTCAATTTGTGAAATCAACCCTTACATTAATGGAATCTTAAAACACCAAACGAATCTCTGAAAACTAAACAGCCGTGTAAGAAAATCAATATAGCAATGCTGCGAAAAAATGTACTTTTATGGAAAATTCTAGCAAGCATTAGTTAAAAATCAAAGCCATCAAAGCAAAAGTTAATCGTTGAAAGAAATCTGTACTTCATAGCTAAAAATTAATTTTCAAAATTGTTTCCATAAAGTGTGAATGTCACTACATTTTCTCTTTAGATATTTGTTTATGTTTCAAATGTAATAAAAACGAAGAAAACTAAAAGTATAAAATTTTTATTATATATATATATATATATATATATATATATATATATATATATATATATATATATATATATATATATATATATATATATTTTTTTTTTTTTTTTGTTAGTGTGGTTATTTTTTTTTTATTAAATGCTTAGCTAGCTTATACATTAGTTGTTTTTTCTTTTTTTTTTAACTGTTATCCTCTTTTGCAAAAATTTGGGAACTTCAATATTTTCTTTAATGTTATATATATCCAATGTCTAGGAATGTTTTGCATTACAGACTTTCATATGATTCTTTTAACAATAATCGCATGCTTTTTTCCGATCAGTTTTCAGTTTTTCTTTCCAATTCATTTTGCCCTTAAAATATGAATATCTTTCTATAATATTAAAATTTCAGACTAATTTTATCATCATTTTATGTAGAATTTGTTAGTTTTCTTATGGTTACACCAAATGTAAACTAAATTTTTTTTAAATTAGTGTTTAAGTAGAATACCATTGTATTCGAAATGGGAACAAACATATGAAGAAAAATTCTCAGTTTATTTTATTTTTTTTATTAGACATCAAAATCGCGTGCCATAGATTATTCTGAACGACTCAGCAAATTCATTTCGTTCAGAAGTCATGTTAGAATACTGTCCTCCCCCTATTTGCATTATGATAATTTGAGGAAATCAAGTGCTAATGGAAGTTGTTAGCATAAACGCGAAACATTCATTTGCTCCGTTAAAACATTTTTATTTGAAGTCAAAAAAGACTTATAAGAACTACTAGTTTTGTTATCAATATTGTGTTTTTAACGTGCTAAAAAAAAAAAAAAAAAAATAGAAATTCTATTCCTGTCATACTCAAAAATTAAAGGAAATTCAAAAAATTTTATTATGGAAGTTACGACTTTTTTTTTTTTTTTTTTCTTTTTGTTCCACCGAGACGCATATCTAAAAAAAAAAAAAAAAAACTTATTATTATAAAATGCGTTGCAGATCTGATTAGAGTTTCAAATAAACGTTTCGAAATGTTTTATATTTTTCTTTTTTGATATTCTCTCTCGATTAAATCACTCAAATGTAGCTTAAGAAATAAAAATTTAGTGAACCTATCCTAATAGGTTTGCGCTTGTGAATACAACACATGCAGCGTGTTTTGGTTTGGTTTCGCATTTATTGGTCATTTTTGCACACTAAGATCAATAATACTATAATTTAGTGTTTAAAATGGATTCCGAATCACTATGAATATACAAGCATTGAACGGGACTGGAATCTGAAAACTGAAAAATAGAGCACTTACCAGGTTGATTTCTTTTTCCTTATCAAGTAGCCGTCCTTTTGAACTAAAATAGCTGCTACAAATTAATAATGGACTTCGTTGAAATATTGAGATGAGCTATGTAATGTACATGTAAAGTTTTAAGCAAATCGGTTCATAAATATCTTTTTATATGAATTTGAAAATTTTCAAAAGGCTGGCACTCCGAAACAAGATGGCTGGCCAAGTTGGGAAACAAACATATCAAATGCATTTGTGAGTAAGTCTACTGCAGAAATTTATTTCGAATTAATTCAGAATCTCCTAAGTCATCGCGCTGACAAATTAAGTAGCTGCTACTTGGATTAAAGTGGCGGAGCAAGTTGCTCAGTTAACTAATCCAAGATATTTGTAAGATAAGGCCACTGTCCAACTTTGGTTTGAATTAATTCAGTATTTCAAAAGTTATCGCGATAACAAAGTCTCAAGTGGCAGCGTACAAGTGGCCGAAACTTCGAAACAAAATTGCGGAGAAACTTGCCAACCGAAATCAGATATTTGAATGATAAATCCATTTTTCAACTTTGGTTCGAATTAATTAAATATTTGAAAATTTATCGTGATAACAAATTTTTAAGTGGTCGCCACTTGGAAACAATATGACGAAGCAAGTTACCCAGCAAACCTATCCAAGATATTTGAAGCATAATTTCACTTTCCAACTTTGGTTCGAATCAGTGCAGTATTTAAAAAGTTATTGTTATGACAAATTTTCAAGTGGCAGTCTAAAAGGCTGCAACTGGGAAACAAAATGGTGGAGAAACTTAACCAGCGAAATCATCCAAGATATTTGAATGATAAGTTCACTGTCCAACTTTGGTTCAAACTAATTCAGTATTCAAAAGTTATCGTAATAAGAAATTTTCTAGTGGCACCATGATTTCAAGTGGCCACCACTTGGAAACAAAAAAGAGTGGGGTACCCACATAACTTTTCTGAGATATTTGAATGATAAATCCACTACCCAAATTTGATACGAATTGATTCAGTATTTCAAAAGTTATCATTATGACAAATATTCAAGTTGCCACTACTTGGAAATAAAATGAAGGAGTAAGTTACCATGCAAACATATCCAAAATATTTGAACCGTAAGTTCACTATCTTTGGTTTGAATCAGTTTAATATTTTAAAAGTTATCGTGATGTCACATTTTCAAGTGGCAGCCTGATTTCAAGTGGCTGCAACTTAGAAACAAAATGTCGGAAACAGTTGCCTAGTGAACTCATCCAAGATATTTACACCGTGACCAATAAGTTCTCATACAACTTTTGAAACACGTTAAAATGTTGCACATATTTGTTATTGTAGTCCCAATTATTTTGCAGGTAATTTAGTGTAATGTATAAATCTATTGCAAGTGTAAATGTTGTACTAATTATAATTTCTCTAAGCCAAGGTAGAATAAAGTTATTGAGAGAAAATGTGATAAATAAATTCATCAAAGGAGAGCAGCGGAGTGAAATTTTCAGAGACTTGAAAGCCCTGTTGCTGAAGAGAGATTTCGTTTACAAAACTATCAGAAGGTATAATGAGATGTCCTCTGTCGATGACAGAAAAAGATCTGGCAGACCGAGGTCTGTCCGGACAAAAGAGGCCGTGTAAAAGGTCAAGGAAATGATACGACTAAACGGACAAAGATCTGCTAGAACACTAGCACGAGATCTCAAAATATCGAAGGGATCAAAGTTAAACATCCTAAAAATAGATCTTGGATGCAAGGCTTATATAAAACGTAAAATTCACGGAGTTTCGGAGTCTGCTAAGATGAAAAGGAAGAAAAAGTTGGAAGCAGTTCTTGCTTGGCACGCTGGGGATGAATTTGCCTTTTCAGACGAGAAAGTGTTCATTTTACAGCAAAGTCTCAACCCCCAAAATGACAGAGTATGGTCAGTTTCTATTGATAACATCCCTGAGAGCCAGCATTACTTTCCGCGTTATCAAAATGCTTCGTCTCTGACGGTTTGGGCCGCTATTTCCAAAAGAGGAAAACTCCCGTTTGTCTTCATTGATAAAGGAGTAAAAATCAATGCCCAATATTATAAAACTGAGGTTTTGGAAAAAGTTTTACTCCCAAATATCCTAAGAATGTATGGCGCGGAATATTTTTGCTACCAACAAGATGGTGTCCCTTCTCATACCGCACGTGTGGTTCGGGGGTGGTGCAGTCAAAATTTAGCTGACTTTTTGTCGAAGAACGAATGGCCTTCCAACTCCACCAATCTGAACCCGCTTGATTATTTTGTGTGGTCATATATGCTCTCTCAACTGAATGACAATAAGAACACCGATTTGAGCAAATTCAAAAATGTAATTCAAAAGATATGGCAGGAAATGTCAATGGAAACAGTGCGTGTCACATGTGATGGATTTGAAAAGAGAGTTAAGCTCGTTAAGAAACTAAAACGCGAAATTATACCAAAGCATTTATTGTAAAGATACTCAATGATTGCTACTTTAATTTGATACAAAAAGTTTTTGTATGATTTATTTTGTGTTACTGTAATAAAAATTTGAAAGTGTATGAGAACTTATTGGTCACGGTGTATATGACAAGTTCACTGTCCAACTTTGGTTCGAATTGAATCAGAATTTAAAAAAGATATGATTATAAATTTTCAAGTGCTGGCCTGATTTCAAGTTGTTTTGCTTAATATATAACATTCGTACAGTGTTAAAAATGGTGGATGAGGCCTATTAATAAACTTGGTTGAGACCCTTATATGGTCTATGCATACATCAAAATTCAAACGAATTTGGAATACGCTTTTTGCAATGTGAATCAGAAATGTTGAAGTGGTCTCCACTTGAAAACAAAATGCCGGAACAACTTGGTTAACAAATGCATCCAAGATATTGATAAGATAATTTCACCCTCCAAATTTGGTTCGGAGTATTATTTCGGAAGTTATCGTGATGTTAAATTTTCAAGTGGTAGCCTTATTTCAAGTGGCCCCGCTTAATTTAAGACATCCGCCACTTTGTTAAAAATGGCGGATAAAGTTCATTAATAAACTTTGTTGAGACCTTTATGTGGTCTAATTTACATCAAAATTCAAACAAATCCGATCTTAAATACGCTTTTTACAATGCGGATTTGAAATTTTCAAGTAGCCGCTACTTGAAAACAAAAAAAAAGCAGAGCAACTTGGTTAACGAACTCATCCAAGATATGTATAAAATAAGTTTACTGTCCAATTTTGGTTCAATTTGGAGTGTTGTTTCGGAAGTTATCGTGATGGCAAAATTTTCATTATATAGGTTCATTTCATAACATTGTTCTCTTTTTTCCTCTTAAAATAATATCTTAGTGTCAACTTTCTTTTAATTCAGAAAATTATTACACGGTCCTATCTAATTTTCATCAGGTATTTTAGTCTTAAAAATTAAAGTAAGTACTATTAATGATCTTAAAAATAAAATCAATTTAAGATATTTAGATATTTTGTTTGGCTTGTGTATGTTTCTTTGGTGAATTATTTGACTGACTATTCTTCGTTCTCATTTTTTTTTCTTTTACCATAAAAGGGTTATATGCCCCCTGAAGAGTTTATACTTCAATTTTTAAGCAATTTTATCAAATTATTATTTCTGTGGTCTTTTATTTACTTTCTCCGTCATTACAATCAGTTCTATTTTTGTTGTGTTGGTATTGTTATCCATCTATTAATTGCTAAATTTTAAGGTTACATTTTATTACGATATTTATCTCTGAGAGAGAGAGAGAGAGAGAGAGAGAGAGAGAGAGAGAGAGAGAGAGAGAGAGAGAGAGAGAGAGAGAGATTGCAATAGGTTGATTTCTAAAGAAATCAACTTAATATTACTCAGTTTTCCCCCCCTGTGTGTTTCCCCACAGGTTAATTTTCCCATCGTGCAGAAAATTATTGTATAACTGTGCATTTTACAGTAATTCTATTTGGCAACGTTCACATAATTGAACTTTATATGAACCCCTTAAACTGCTTCATAATCGAAAAAGGTTTTAATGTAAAAATCGTAACAGGAAGATAGTTTATTTGAATTGTAAAATAGGAGTACAAACAGCAAAAATTGTTAATTATTTAAAATGTTATTAAAAAAAAAAGTTTTAGATTAACTTTTTAAAATACTATCAATTGCAATATTATATATCTGATTTTAAAAATAATAAATGTATAAAATTACGTATCATATTTTACAAATTGAAACATTTCTAATTATAAAGCCTTTAATGTCATAAAAATGATCATAATTTATGACCTATGATAAACAAGAAGTACCATTCAAAATTTGCGACTTTACAGTAAGATGAACGTATAGTTGAATTAATATCGCTATTAGATTTAACATAATTACCATTTAATTTACTGTTAACAATTTAGGAACCAATGTATTTTGCACAATACATCTTATTGATGAACTTTCTTGAATATTTCCATTTTGTTTTTTTAATTGAAAATTAAAACACTCGAGAAGATTCCCATAATATTGTAACGAAATATATTGGCGCTAAATTGTTAACAAAGGTAATTATGTTTCTTATATTATAAACACTTTTTTTCTATGAAATTTGTATAACTAAAAAAAAAAAAAAAAAAAAAAAAATTAGAATTATAAGAGTAATATAATGCAAACTGAGTAAAACATAATAAATACATATACACAAATAATGAAACACATATTGATTATAAAATAAGTCTTTTCACTAAACAGAGAAAAAGTTCTAAATTACTTACAAAGATATGAAACTATCAAATATCTACGTGTAAAATGCATCATATTCTGAAATTACTATACCTGAAATAAAGAAAAAAAAACCTATTAGTATCACCTTTTTTTTTTTTTTTTTTTTTTTTTACAATCCATTAAAACTTAGAGACATATCAATTTGTAGAATCATATTTAAGTATCTTTTAATATACATATAAAATATCGAGCTACCTAAAGAAAGCAAACTTGCAAATATACTTCTTTTCAGGTTACAAATCATACTTTAACCCCTCAGAAAGAACGTTTTCGATGCTTTAACCCTTTGCGGCGCAAGACAATTCGGATCATTTAAATTATACTGCTACCGAAATTCATGAACTAAATTAAACTAAAAGAAATTTTAAATTTTAAGTTTAAAAAAAACCGGCCTTTTCTGATATGTTATAAACGTAAATTTTTGCTAAAAAATTTCCGGGATGAATTTTTGCAGCTGGATCTTAAATTTTGCGTCCTCACCACGAGGACGCCGCGCGTTAAGGGGTTAAAATTTTGTAGACTATCGTATTCATCAAAATGCATTTATTTTTTATTTTTTTTTTAAAAATAATTTGGAGTATTTTTATCTGCTGTTATTTTGCGAAATATTTTGTTAATATATTTAAAAGTTATGTTATAATGAATTTATTCTAATTGTGCTATATCTATTACATTGTAAAAAAAATACTATGTAGATTATTTAAATATTTATCACAGAAAACATTGACGCATTTACAGTCTTCGACACACACAGTAAAAAAATTGCAGAAAATTTACGTGTTTTTGCCCGTAAGCAGAAGTTCCGGCCAAACACCCATTAATTAATGTTTTGCCCGTAATTTCTCCATTTGGAAATATACATATGTATATATAAAGAAATCTTTGTATTATTTTTTCGAAGATTACTATAAAAAGAAGTGGTAAATGAATGACTGCTGTGAACCTTGTGGTATAACAGAAAATATCAAATCATATCAGAAAAAACTCGTTTGCCCGTTTTATAGGTATGAAACGGTGTTGACCATAAAAATTAAAATGGGCGAAGGCACATAAATTTACGTTAATTTTTTTTTTTTTTTAAACAGTAAGTGAAGGCACATTTTCGAATCTAGAAGTTTTTATCGAGGAAAGGTATACTTCATATGATTCTTTTTGGAACTTCAGAGATAAAAAAGAACATTTCATACCTCAACCCCAGGGAAAGTTTTGAACCGAAGATTAAAAATGGATCAGTTACAAATTAATCAAACATAATGTTTGACATCCCCTGATAATAAATAATTATCAGGGGATAAAATTCCCTGATAAAAAAATAAATAAATAAAATGTTTGAAATGAGTTGTAGATTTAGTACTCATATGATTATAAGCCTTCTTTTAATTATATAAATTTATATGGGAATAGCACGTACATTTACAGAGATATAGAAAAGTTTCGTAAACAATATCGAAATTTTTTTTTTTTTTTTTTTTTGTTATAACATGCAGGGTTTTAAAACCAAAGAATATCATTTTTAGAAAACTTGACATGAAACATACTGCAATCGGAATGCAAAATAAATGAAATGTAAGCATTTACTAAACTTTTAACTGTGCTAACAATCTATTTTTAGATAGATGATTTACTAGCCAAATCCATAGATTTACACTTAGAAAAAGAAAAAAAAAAAAAAAAAAAAAAAAGGAGCAAATATCGCTAAGTTAAAAAAAATATATCGTCGATAAAGTTAATTTCACGTATTTTCAAAAAGATGCAAAACGCTAGGAAAATTTAAAGTATATTTTAATTTTTATGAAATTATTTTCATGACTATTTATTCAAAGTACTCTATACATTTGGCTACTAAATAATGCGAAATATTTGTTAGTACTTGCGCATTTGGAATTAAAATTTTAGTAAAAATGCTCTTATTTCATTATCAGGAAGATATTTTAATATTTTGATTGTAGTACCGTTGTGTGTCTTATGTATGTCAAGTTTTCTGGAAATGACGTTGCTCTCGTTTAAAAATTTGCATGCTATAAAGAAAAAAAAGAAAATTTGTCTGTCGCCACGAATATGCATACTACTGCCATTTAAATAGCTGTAATTTATTTACAGCATTTATTTTTCCCTTAAAATTTATATACATACATATATATATCCCATACATTTTTACTACCGTAGGTAATGGAAGTATTGTATTCGGCCAAAAAATTCGTTATGGAGTTTCCACCTGATTTACACGTTTTAAGGTTTCTTGAGTTCAAAAATGTGGTTTTCGGCAATTGGTTAGTGTGTATGTGTATGTGTGTATGGGTATGTATATATGTGCGAAATCTTCTGACTAAGATATCTCCGAAACTAATAAAGATAGAGATACGAAACTTCAGAATTAAGACAGAACTGGTGTAGAGATGAATTTTCCAAATTTTGGTGAAAATTGATACACCGGAAACCGGAAGTGGAAAAAAGGAAATCCGTATCTCAAAAACGGCTCTAACGATTTTCTTCAAATTTGCTACATAAACACTATTAGATGTCCTTCCGAATGGTGTAGTTGGTTAATTCAAAAAAAAAAAAAAAAAAAAAAAAAAAAAAATTGATAGGCGTCCTGTATAAATAGCTCAATTTCAGGTCTCGCAGGTGTGCGTTCCATTGTAAATGGCTGTACGGATTTTTTTTCAAACGGCATAATAATTCTTTTTTAGATATTTTTAGATATGTAATTGTTGTTTTCCGGTCAACAATTGTGTTTGTCAAGTTTTGGTGAAAGCGGCTCAAAAACGGCTCTGACGATTTTCTTGAAAATTGTTACATAAGTCGATTTTTAGATAAGTTTTCTAATGTATTACATAGTTATTACAGGAAATATAATAGCCATCCTGCTTAGGTAGGTTGATTTTAGACCTCGGAAACTGGTGTTTCAAAAAATACCTCAACCATTTATTCTGTTATTTTCTAACTTGCCATGTGAACTTTGTTTTATATGCCTTAACTCGTGTATTAATTTCCTCATACCAGAAAAATTTTAGGTTTCTATAATTCGTTAGGCCAATTTTATTTCTTCTGATCATATCTCGATCCGAAAATTCGATATTTTTTCACCCGATTTACATATTTTAAAGGTCTTTTGAGTCCAAAAAAGTAGTTTTTGGTAATTAGTGTGTGTGTGTATGCGTTGGTGTTGTATATAATGTATGTAGAGAATCTTCTGACTATCATATCTCCGAAACTATTAACGATAGAAAGAACTACGAAACTTCAGAATTGAGACAGATATGGTGTACAGATGATTTTTTCAATTTTTGATGAAAATTGGAAAACCGGAAGTAGGTCATCTGGAACCGGAAGTGGCACCGTAGTCAGTATCTCAAAAACGGCTCTAACGACTTTCTTCAAAGTTGCTATATAAACACTATTAGATGTCCTTTCGTAAGAAATAGTTGTTTAGTTCAGAAAATTGATAGGAGTGCTGTATGAATTGCTCAATTTTAAGAATCGCAAGGGCACTCCCTTGACAACTACTCTACTTTTTTTTTCAGACTTTCCAAATTAACCACTTTTTAGATATACTTTTGTATGTAATTCTTATTTTCCAGTCCATAATTAAGTATGTCAAGTTTTGGTAAAAGTCGGTATCTCATAAACGGCTTTAACGATTTTTTTTCTTTAATTGTTACATAAGCCAACTTTAAATATCCTTTCTTATATATAACGTAGTTATTAAATTAACAGTCATTGTGATTATGTAGTTAAATTTTATATCTCGGGAATTAATGTTTCAAAAAATGGCTCAACTGATTTTTTTCTTCTGATTATTTTTAAATTCGCTATGTAAATCTGTTTTTTTTTTTTTTTTTTTTTTTTTTTTTTTTTTTAATGTTTTTATACATGTATCAGCCTTTTCTTACCGGAAAATTTTTAGATGTTTAATTTGTTAGACCAATTTTATGTCTTCTGATCACATAGTCTCCAAAAAGGCATATAATACATATAATATTTGGGTAATGGAAGTTGTGTGGTTGTTTCACAACAGACTTTTTGTGTTCTAGACGAAACTTCCGCATGGATATAACATGTTCTTTTTACCTTTGAAAATTCCAAAAGAATCCATGAATTATTTTTTTAGATATTCGACAAAAACATCTAGATCAGGCCTGTCCAACCCAAAACACTTGGTGGGCCGCATTAGAAATATATTTTATTCATTCGGGCCACACTGTATGTACAGTCATAAAAAAATCCCCCCCCCCCTTCCTGCTTTACCGACTAATTCCGCCGTAAATTAATGTTGAGACTTGCGACTGGTGCCAATCGATTAATAATAAGGCCTAGTGTAGACGGTTTAGTTAGATTTTGCTTAAGGGATGTATACATATTAAAACTGGCATCAACTTAATTTTTTTTTTTTAATGGCAACCCGCAATTTCGACAAGCTTTTTGGATTAAAAATTAGATGTCATTACCAATCGTTAAGCATCAGCTGCAAGTTTCTACGATGATTTATGGCGAAATTAGTCGGGGGGGAAATTATTACTATTATTATTATTTTTTTTTTATGACTGTACATATGCATATGTGTATATATGCTTGTGAGTATATGATTCATGTATGTATATACTTTCTTCGGAGAAGGGCAGGGTGAAAATTCGGAGAAGAATACATTAATTTAAATTATTTTTATTCATAAATTAACAATAGAATTGTAAAAAAAAATTACGACTATATATTAAAACTATAATAAAAAGAATGAATAATGGATCTAATAACATTCCATTACAACAGTTCCTTATCTACTATAATCGTTGAAAGGTATTTTCACTTCGAAAAGTCAGAACGTATTTATTAATTTTTGATTCGTTAACCAAAGTTGTCAAACTTTAAATATCGTTAGTCTCCTCGCGGGCCGCAAGAAACTACGTGGTGGGCCGCATGCGGCCCGCGGGCCGCGGGTTGGCCACCCCCGGTCTAGATTATAAAGTCTACCTTCTCTTATGTCGTAAGTGAACATGTTCTTTAAGATTAAAGTCTGTGCTAGAATGATATATTTTAGAAAAATATAACTCGCATTTAAAATATTGCCATTTCCTAGCAATTTGACAATGAAATAAATAATTAAAAAAGAGGGGGGGGGGGGGGAGTTCTCTCTGAATAATTGTTTTGAACGATAGAATCATACTACTTTAAAAATAAGTCTTATTATACACAACGTATTTCATGTTGATTGGTCTTATATTACATCTTTTTATAATTTTTAAAGGAAATTGCATTCTTAAAGCATAAGAAAGTTCATAAAGTAAAAAATAATCTATATATATAAAAGAACACTTCCTGAGTGAGTTAGTGAGTGAGGGGGTGATCTATCAACGCCCAGACCAAACCCCTGGACCTAGAAGCATGAAATTTTGTGACAATGTTCTTTCTATGACGTAGGCATCCACTAAGAAGCGATTTTACAAAATTCGCCCCCCAAGGGGGGGAGGGGGGCAAAACGTGATTTCACAAAATCCTTCATATCTCAAAAAAAAAAAAAAAAAAAACAGATATCCGTAAAATTTTTGCTTTAAAATATAGCTAATACAAATGTCAAAAAACCAATTTCTGGAATTTTCAAAATTCGGTCCCCAAGGGGGGCGGGGGGGCAAAACGTGATTTCACATGCGTAAAAACGTGAATTCGCATAATCCTATATATCTCAAACAAAAAATAGATATGCGTGAAGTTTTTGCTCTAAAATATAGCTGATGCTAATATCTAAAAACCAATTTCTGGAATTTTAGAAATTCAGCCCCCAGGTGGGGCAGCAAGGGGGGGGGGAGAGGGGGGGGCAAAAAATAAAAAGAGAGTTAGATCGTTCAAAATTGGTATATAGAGGTTTTCGATACCTACAAATCGATTTCGGATATTTTCGAATTTGTAAAATTATTAGGAGGGGCGGGAAGGGGGGGGCGGCAAGGGGGGGGGCTATGGGGCAAAAAAAATAGAAATACAGTTAGGCCGTTCAAAATTGGTACAGTTAGGTTTTAGATGCCTGCAAGTCGAATGGGAATATTTTCGAAAGTGTAAAGTTATTAGGAGGGCCGGGAAAGGGGGAGGGGAGATGGGGGCAAAAAAATAAAAATAGAGTTAGATCGTTCAAAATTGGTATATAGATGTTTTCGATACTTACAAATCGATTGCGGATACTTTCGAATTTTTAAAATTATTAGGTGGGGCGGGAAGGGGGGGGCTATGGTAAAAAACAAATAGAAATACAGTTAGGCCGTTCAAAATCGGTACAGATAGATTTTAGAGGCCTGCAAGTCGAATGGGGATTTTTTCGAAAGTGTAAAGTTATTAGGAGGGCCGGGAAGGGGGGGCAGAGGGGCAAAAAAAAAAAGAAAATAGAGTTAGATCATTCAAAATTGGTACATAGAGGTTTCCAATACCTACAAATTGATTGCGGATATTTTCGAATTTTTAAAATTATTGGGAGGGGGGGGGGAGTAGAGCGGTAAAAAAATAAAAATAGAGATATATCGTTCAAAACTGGTGCATAGAGGTTTTTGATACTTACAAATCGATTGCGGATATTTTCAAATTTGTAAAATTATTAGGATAGACAGGAGGGGGGGGGGCGAAGTGGGAAAATAATAGAAATAAGAGTTAGAGCATTTTGGGAATTTTTTCCGAAGGCAGTGAGAACCCGGTGCGACATTTTTCCTACTCAGATTTTGTTTCTCTTTTTTTTTCATGTGATAAAAATTAATGCAATTTTGAGAATTCATTATAGTGATTCATTTAAAAATAGGGACCAGCGAAGCGGGCGTTGCCTGCTAGTAACTAATAAAGCAATAAAATGAAAATTTGAGACCATTTGTAATGTGTGTAAATACTAACATAAATTTCAAGATATGATTGAGATTTAAATATAAAGAAAACTAAAATCCTGTTTGAAAACAAAATTTAATTTTGGACATGGTTTACTTTTTTTTTTTTTTAATTGTATGTTGTCAGAATTCCTGCTATATAAAAAAGTATTTATGGTAACAACGCTGTTTGATAACTACTGTTTGAAATAAATTTTCTCCTTCAACTAAATCTGTTTTTTACAGATTTTAATTTAGCATGAAAGGCTCCTATATATATATATACTAGCAGGCAACGCCCGCTTCGCTGGTCCCTATTTTTAAATGAATCACTATAATGAATTCTCAAAATTGCATTAATTTTTATCACGTGAAAAAAAAAAAAAAAAAGAGAAACAAAATCTGATTAGGAAAAATGTCGCACCGGGTTCTCACTGCCTTCGGAAAAAATTCCCAATCTAACTCTTATTTCTATTATTTTTCCCCTTCGCTCCCCCTCCCGCCCCTCCCAATAATTTTAAAATTTCGAAAATATCCGCAATCGATTTGTAGGTATCGAAAACCTCTATGTACTGATTTTGAATGATCTAACTATTTTATTTTTTTTGCCCCTCCACCCCCTCCCTTCCCGGCCCTCCTAAAAACTTTACACTTTCGAAAATATCCCCATTCGACTTCCAGGCCTCTAAAACCTATCTGTACCAATTTTGAACGGCCTAACTGTATTTCTATTAGTTTTTGCCCCGTAGGCCCCCCCCTTCCCGCCCCTCCTAATAATTTTGCATATTTGAAAATATCCGCAATCGATTTGTAAGTATCGAAAACCTCTATATACCAATTTTAAACGATCTAACTCCATTTTTGTTTTTTTGCCCCCCCTCTCCCTCCCCCTTTCACGCCCCTCCTAATAACTTAACACTTTCAAAAATATCCCCATTCGACTTGCAGGCCTTTAAAACCTATCTGTACCAATTTTGAACGGCCTAACTGTATTTCTATTTGTTTTTGCCCATAGCCCCCCCCCCTTACCGCCCCACCATCCTTCCCGCCCCTCCTAATAATTTTTAAAATTCGAAAATATCCGCAATCGATTTGTAAGTATCGATAACCTCTATATACCAATTTTGAACGATAACACTATTTTTATTTTTTTGCCCCCCCCCTGTCCCCTCCCCCCTTCACGCCCCTCCTAATAACTTACCATTTTTTATAATATCCCCATTCGACTTGCAGGCCTTTGAAACCTGTCTGTACCAATTTTGAACTGCCTAACTGTATTTCCATTTGTTTTTGCCCCATAGCCCCCCCCCTTGTTGCTCCACCTGGGGGCTGAATTTCTAAAATTCCAGAAATTGGTTTTTAGATATTTTTATTAGCTATATTTTAGAGCAAAAATTTCACGTGCATCTATTTTTTTGTTTGAGATATATAGGATTATGCAAAATCACGTTTTACGCATGTGAAATCACGTTTTGCCCCCCCGACCCCCTTGGGGACCGAATTTTGAGAATTCCAGAAATTGGTTTTTAGACATTTGTGTTAGCTATATTTTAAAGCAAAAATTTTACGGATATCTGTTTTTTTATTTGAGATATGAAGGATTTTGTGAAATCACGTTTTGCCCCCCCTCCCCCCTTGGGGGGGCGAATTTTGTAAAATCGCTTCTTAGTGGATGCCTACGTCATAGAACGAACATTGTCACAAAATTTCATGCTTCTAGGTCCAGGGGTTTGGTCTGGGCGTTGATAGATCACCCCCTCAGGAAGTCTTTTATATATATAGACTAGCAGGCAACGCCCGCTTCGCTGGTCCCTATTTTTAAATGAATCACTCTAATTACTGAATTCTCAAAATTGCATTAATTTTTATCACGTCAAAAGAAAAGAGAAACAAAATCTGATTAGGAAAAATGTCGCACCGGATTCTCACTGCCTTCCGAAAAAATTCCCAAAATGCTCTAACTCTTATTTCTATTATTTTCCCCCTTCAGCCCCCCCCTCCCGTCTATCCTAATAATTTTACAAATTCGAAAATATCCGCAATCGATTTGTAGGTATCAAAAACCACTATGCACCAGTTTTGAACTATCTATCTCTATTTTTATTTTTTGGTCCCTCCGTTCCCCCCTTCACGAACTCCCAATAATTTAAAAAAAATCGAAAATATCCGCAATCGATTTGTATGTATCGAAAACATCTATGTACCAATTTTGAATGATCTAACTCTATTTTACTTTTTTTGTCCCTCCGCCCCCCCTCACCTCCCCGGCTTTCCTAGTAACTTTACACTTTCGAAAATATCCCCATTCGACTTGCAGGCCTCTAAAACCTATCTGTACCAATTTTGAACGGCCTAACTGTATTTGTTTTTGCCCATAGACCCCCCTTACCGCCCCACCCCCTTCCCACCCCTCCTAATAATTTTACAAATTCGAAAATATCCCCAATCGATTTGTAAGTATCAAAAACCTCTATGCACCAGTTTTGAACGATCTATCTCTATTTTTTTTTTTTTTTGCCCCTCCGCTCCCTCCCCCCTTCCCGCCCTCCCAATAATTTTAAAAATTCAAAAATATCCGCAATCGATTTGTAGGTATCGAAAACCTCGATGTACCAATTTTGAACGATCTAACTCTATTTTATTTTTTTTTGCCCCTCCGCTCCCCCCTTCCCGGCCCTTCTAATAACTTTACACTTTCGAAAATATCCCCATTCGACTTCCAGGCCTTTAAAACCTCTCTGTACGAATTTTCAACGGCCTAACTGTATTTCTATTTGTTTTTGCTCATAGACCCCCCCTTACCGCCCCTCCTAATAATTTTACAACTTCGAAAATATCCGAAATCGATTTGTACGTATCGAAAACCTCTATATACCAATTTTGAACGATCTAACTCTATTTTTATTTTTTTGCCCCCCTCTCCCCCCACCTTCCCGGCCCTCCTAATAACTTTACACTTTCGAAAATATCCTCATTCGACTTGCAGGCCTCGAAAACCTATCTGTAAAAATTTTGAACGGCCTAACTGCATTTCTATTTGTTTTTGCCCCATAGCCCCCCCTTACCGCCCCACCCCCCTTCCCGCCCCTCCTAATAATTTTACAACTTCGGAAATATTCGCAATCGATTTGTAGGTATCAAAAACCTCTATATACCAATTTTGAACGATTTAACTCTATTTTTATTTTTTGCCCCCCCCCTCTCCCCTACCCCCCTTCATGCCCCTCCTAATAACTTTACACAATCGAAAATATCCTCATTTGACTTCCAGGCCTCTAAAACCTATCTGCATCCATTTTGAACGCCCTAACTGTATTTCTATTTGTTTTTGCCCCATAGCCCCCCGCCCCCCCCTGCTGCCCCACCTGGGGGCTGAATTTCTAAAATTCCTAGCTTTTTCTAAAATTGGTTTTTAGATATTTGCATTAGCTATATTTTAGAGCAAAAATTTCACGTATATCTATTTTTTTGTTTGAGATATATAGGATTATGCGAAATCACGTTTTACGCATGTGAAATCACGTTTTGCCCCCCCCCCCCCGCCTCCCTTGGGGACCGAATTTGGAAAATTCCAGAAATTGGTTTTTAGACATTTGTGTTAGCTATATTTTACAGCAAAAATTTTACGGATATCTGTTTTTTTTGTTTGAGATATGAAGGATTTTGTGAAATCACGTTTTGCCCCTCCTCCCCCCCCCTTGGGGGGCGAATTTTGTAAAATCGCTTCTTAGTGGATGCCTACATCATAGAAAGAACATTGTCACGAAATTTCATGCTTCTACGTCTAGGGGTTTGGTCTGGGCGTTGATAGATCACCCCCTCACTCACTCACTCACTCAGGAAGTGTTCTTTTATATATATAGATAAAACTAGCAGGCTTTGCCCGCTTCGCTGGACAAAATACCATATCTTTATTTATAGCCTAAGTTCTCGCTGTTATTGGTAGAGGTTTTCTCGCTCGCAAATTAAGGACTCTGGGTCTCAACTGTCTTCGGCACAACTTACTCACTTTTTACTTCCCCTTCCTCAGCGGTGAGTTCGAAGTTTTGCAAAATCACACTAATGTACATAATGCGTACACTTAATCAATATCCAGTCTGGGTCCCCACTGCCTTCGGAACACACTTCTTACTTCCCCTTCCTCAGCGGATGAGTTCAAAGTTTTGCAAAATCCCACTAATGTACATAATGCGTACACTTAATCAATATCCGCGCACAAAAATTCGCCATTCTAAGATAATTCAAAGCGAATTCAAACGGAAAAACATGTTTTTACACATGTTTATTGGGAACAACTTCAGTATAACCCCACAACGATATTTGGCGATTTTTTTTGTTGGCGCTTATGGCTAAATCATAAATCATATATGATAAATGATAAAATCATAATCTAAATCATAAAATCATAATCTAAATCATAAGATCAAAAATCCAAAATAAACAACATATTAGGCTGCATATTATATCGCAAACAGTCCAGAACGACATCGTTATCCTTCAAAACGGCGCCTGTGGGGTTATACTAAAGTTATACCGTTTATTGGACTCCGACTCCGAGAAGGTGTGTGTGTGTGTGTGGGGGGGGAATTTCGAATTTCGTGAAATCCATTTACAATAAGTGCCGGATGCAAACAAACAATTTACGCACCAAATTTCGTGACCACAGAAGTCTTTAATAGAAAATATTATAAATAAATAAATACAAAACTCACAGCTTTAGTATGGGAACCCTTTGGTGACTTTAAATATTTTAAGCCATTTCTGCGATGAACTGAATTGACTATCTCAATTGTGCAATTAAAGATCTTGGCGTCCAAGCTACTTCGGTTCCGAATTTCAAATTTTGCCAAAGGGATCCAATACTAAAGCTGTTCCATATCGAATCTGGTTTGAAAACGGAAAAAGGGTAAAATAAATTAGAAATATCAGACCTATATTTATAAATTTGATACCGAATGAAAGGGGCGATTTTGCTGAATCCAGGGGTTCAAACAGTTTTTCGATGCGACAATTAGATTTTTAAAAAATAACTAAAGTATGAAATTTAAGTGGCAACGGAAAAACGGAAAAATGAAAAATAAATTAGAAATATCAGACTTATTGTTACAAATTCAGTACCAAATGAAAGAGGTGATTTTTCTGAATCCTGGGGTGTAAACAGTTTTTCGATACGACAATTAGATTTTTTAAAATTAACTAAAGTATGAAAATTAGATGGCAACACTTCATTTCAAACTTTTCATAATTTGTAGTGCGAATCACGCAAATACAAAAGTCTTTAACTTAAAAAATTATTTTTTTTCCATTCAAAGCATTTTAGTGAAAAAATATTTATGGCGCATGCGCAGGCGTTTTTTACCCACAATTTAAGCACTAATAATAATTTTGAAAATTTCTATAGATATAATTTCAAGTTGGGTGAAGACCTAAGTTTCTGCCAAGCGACGTTGAATTCCGTCCAGCCGTTCTCGAGTGATGCCCGGACAAACGTGTTTTAGTCTTTTACCCCCTAGGGGGGAACGGGGGAGAATTTCTGAAAAGTTGATAGATATAATTTTAAGTTGGGTGAAGACCTAAATTCCTGCCAAGCGCCGTTGAATTCCGTCCAGTCGTTCTCAAGTGATGCCCGGACAAAAAAAGCGACATTCGGACACGATGACACACACACACACACAGGCAAAATTTTCTGAAGTCATTTTCGGCTTTCATGGGGTGTAAAACGTGAAGATATCGCAAAATTTTTCGATTCCGACAAATTTACAGACAAAACTCTGATTTTATTAATATAGATGCTTCGAGAATTTTCAAAAATCCAGACATCAAATTCGAAAACTCACGCTGGCTGATATCTAATTCCATACTGCTACAAAATCTGTATTTATACAATAATTGAGTTTCTCGAAAATTGGATTAAGTAATGCAATTTTCACGTATTTAATAATTTTAACAGTTATAGTTTGATTTAAATGTACAAAAAGCGTGAATGTTTATTTTGAAACCAAGTTGCAGCAGTTAATATATTAATTTCTTAAAAATTCTTTTGCATGTTTTCTCTGAATTTCATTTTAAATATTTAACTTTATGACAAATACAAAAATTCTTTTTTTAGTTTTTTTTTTTTTCAGCAGACAAAATGACCAAAGACAAAATAGAGCAAATTAAAACTTTCCCCTTTATTTTCCTGTATTTTTTAAAGACAGAATAGATCAATTTTAAACTTTTCCTCTTTATTTTCCTATACAAAATAGACAAATGGTTTTTTTCCCCAAGAGGAGAGATATCGATTTTTGCAACGCTTAATAAATACTTTGATTTTTTTTTTTTTTTTTTTTTTTTAAAGTAAACTTAGCTTTCATCTTAATATCAGTAAGTTTAAGACAGTATCTGTACTTTTAAGATATCTATGTGGACTATTTGAATAAACAGTGTTTAAAAAAAAAAAAAAAAAAAAAAAAAAGTATGAAAAATTACGAAGTTTAAAGAATACTTTTGAAAATAAAAACTGTATATGAAAACGATTTATACTCTCAGGGTATTGTATTTTGAAAACGCTTACGAATTATTATTACGTTACTAAATAAAAGAACTGGTGTACAATCAATATTCAGACTAAAAACTTCTTCACACATCATAAAACTAATGAAAACCCACTACCGCCCTTTCGAAACTGGTAGTTTTTTCATTAGTTTTATGTGAAGAAGTTTTTAGTTTGAATATTATTAAATTATTTAAATTTAAAGCATTCGAAATAAATGAAAACCTAAACGATTTTTTTTTCTTAAACTTATGGCAAAAGACTGATTTAAGGCTATTTGTTTTGACATTGGCTACCATTAAAAAAAAAAAAAAAAAAAAAAAAAAAAAAAAAATGAGCGGTTGATTTAGATTTTTCTCTACCCAGTTTCCTCTGCAACTTGTAAAACTTTTTCGAAGGAATATTTCAGTTATAAGGAGAAGATCAAATCCATCCACACTTCAGTTAACAAAAATCAATTATCTTGACAAAGAATGAAAGAAAAAAAAAAAAAAAGGTCTTGTCTTTCCCGCATTCGGCATTCACAGCGTATTTCACTTGTCAACAGGGTTCTTCCGAACATTGCTAGGAAATAAAACCACGGGGCGATGCCCTCTACAAGGCGCAAATTTGCGTGAAATCCCAACCCGTTTATTAACACGAGCACACTAGACCCCCCCGCCACACCAGAGATAGTGTTTTGCGCAAGGTTCTCGCATGAGATAGTTCATCATTATTCATAAGGCTGCATCCCCCAACACATTATGGGAAGCGCGGGCTAATTTGGCCTGTTTTCAGAACTAAATCTGGGCTCTGATATTGTCCTGGATAAAGTAATTACCTTGCTGCATGGAAAGACAACGCGCAGGTTTGCACATGGCGGAATAATTGCATTTTTTACTTTTTTTCCCGGAAATAAGCGCGCATGCTGTTTCTTTCTTTAGAGTCGATTACAAAGACCTATTTTGAATGAACACCGACAATGTTGCAGTCGGCGAAAACCAGAGAAAACGCGGTACGTTTCTGTGACGTATGAGCTAACGTTGAATTTGTAAAATCATATTACTTACACATTATGATCCTGAGCTTAACAGATGCATAGTTATACTTACCAATATGTCTACTTATTTAGAAATTCAACTGTTTTTGAGGATTTAAACTTTTTCTTTGATTACATAAACACAAACATTGAATTATTCCGAACTTACATTTAGCCATGCTACTTTTGATAATAGGCTAAAAACGTCACTAGGAAGAAATAATAGCGCATACACCCAAATTATATAGTTGTTTCAGTGACTATTCAAATAGACATGTTCATTATAAAAAAAAAAGTTACCGAAAGAAAAATAAATCATTTCTATAGTGAAATAAACCTTTATTTAGTCTCTGAATTAAACAAATCAAAACCTGCAGGAACTAGACTTGGGAGAAAAAAGACAGTTTCATTTTAAACTTCTATAGAAAATATATTTACATTTCCAAAAAATACATCTATATGAAAGACTTTAAAACAATTCTAGTATTTCAAAAACAATTTAAGTACTAGCATTTCAAAATGCTTCACTTCAGATCATTCAAAAACTTATTAATACAGCTTTCATTTATGTCATATCTTAAAATATAAAGATTTCATTTGATAAAACATAATAAAGTACATATTTGCACAGTTGCCTTTCAGGAATATAAATTGCAAAGGTAGAGATGCGACTCTTTTTGTGTACATAAGACATTTTTCTATGACAAACTCAAAATTGTTATTTTTTGACTTCCGTCACTTTTATTACGGTCGTGCGTTAAGTTAAATTAAGGTGACTTGGTACCTTTGACGGTACTACTGAAGTTGGTTTCATATAAAAGCTTATATTTCCATTTAATATTTACAAAATGAACTATATAAGATTTGTTTAATAAAATATATATCCAGGCAATAATTCTTATGGTTTTTTTTACTTATCTTTTTCGGATTTGAAATCATTAAATTGCGTTTTCCCAGCTTGCATTTTTTTTAAGAATTCGTGATCTTCAAAATGCTAAATCTACAGATATTTAGGAAAAAGTTAATATTTTTTGAATGTTTCACAGGATCTACTTAAATAATCTGGTGTGTCATTCACACGACTTTCTCTTATCCTGAAATTTAATACTATAAATACAGGTTGGAGATTAAGAGGTAAGATAACGATGTTATGTAAACCTACGTTAAACAATTCAAATTAGGCTTCGGGAGAGTTTTATATGATAATTAGTTCTGTGTGAGGGGGCTACCGCCCCCCCTCAACCCCCCGTTTCATTAATGCACCTACATTTATATACAATTTAATTCGGTTATTAAAAAATAATTCTGTTTTTAAAAAATAATTTATTAAAATTATTATTTAAAAAAATTATCTTTTATGATAATTATCTTTTATGATTTCCATATTAGAGAAGTAGTATAACATCAACTATCCAAAAAAAGTCCATTTTATTCTCAATATTTAGAAAAAAAAAAAAAAAAATTCGAAGGTTTTTTTTTTCGTTAAAAGTAAAAAAAAAAAAAAAAAATCGATAAGAATGTTTTAAATTATCGCAGATCAGTGGTTCAACCATTCGTTTTAAAGGTATTGGCGAACTCTTTTGAAAGATACCCATCATGAAAATTTAGTCTATAGATGATAAACTCTACTTACCTGCAATTTCCCCCATAGGTGTAATGTATTTGAATACTTTTGAGTGCCCTTGTACACGAACCATTTGCTTGATCTTAACGAAAAGTTTAGTGTAGCATCCTTATATGATACACATTTAGAATACCAAGTTTGAACTCTCTGCCTTAATTTGTTTTTGAGATATGCTGATAACAGACAGACACACACAGACACAGACATACACACAGACCATTTGCTAAAAACATGATTTTCGTATTCAGGGGACCTCAGAATATGTAAATATAACAAAAACTCGCGTTCGAAAATTTGACCCAAAAACAATACTTTCTCTACCTTATGGGTAAGAGAAAGTAAAAAATTAGGTATGGATTTTGAAATATCTTTGAAAGAAAAAAGACAATAAAAATTTAACAAAAGGCTTAGGTTAGGTGCTCCAGTGATTAACATGCTCCAGTAATTGATACATTTCCCCGAAATAATCAATAAATAAGTAAAAAAATAAACTGATATAGAAAAACTGCCATCTATATGTAATCCATCAAACTAGTGATTTATTTTTCATTAATTCATTGCTCACAAGATGACATTTCTATCATAAAATGCAAGTAAAACATGTGAAGTGAAGAATGTACTCATTTTTAACACGCTTTTATTAGCTTCACCTGTATGTATGTATGTTTCTTTGTATGTTTGTAACCACTCTGGGAGCAAACAAAAAATCTATATTGTAATCTATATTGTTAAGACTTTTCGTACGTGAACGCCGTGGCTGCGAGGTAAAGAGCCACGCTACGAACCTAATGGTCTAGCGTTCGAGCCCAGTCAGGGGAGATTTTTTAAAAATGATTTTTGTTTAATTCTAAATTATTTTAATTAAAGATTTAAATGTATGTAAATATTATGGTGTGTCACTCACACGATTTTCCCTTACCCTGCATTTTAATACTAAGATAGATATTTTGTGCTTTTTAGTTCACATTTCTATTAAAGCTTGTTCTTTCATTTTTTAAAACTATAATATTATTATTTAAGTTCAGCTTGCTTGGAGACTTAAGATGTGTCAATGCTTTATTCTTGTTACATCTTAATTTATTTTAGCAATATTTCTAAACAGCTGCAATATTTAATCTATTAATATACATATTTAACTATTGAAATGTGAATTTAAGTGGTTGCTAGTATTTTTGGGGAGTTAATAAGCTATGTCAATTACTGGATCATTTTTTAGACTATGCACCAGTAACTGACATGGTGTTATTTCACTGGTAGTTGGTTGACATTCTTTGTTATTACATTTAAATATACAAAACTAGGAAGGTTTTGCAGACAAATTAAATTTACATCAATTCTGAACCTTTTTATTTACGTTTTCCAGTAATTGAGAACACTTCATAATAAAAGGTGTCAATTACTGGAACATAAATGCCAAATACTGGTGCATAAATTAAAGTATTTTTTTCCCCAATACAGTTTAATATGCTTAAACCAATTTTTTTGCATTTAATTTGTAACGTATTTTAACAGTCGTCTTATATATATGTATTAATTAGATTTGAAAATGCCTTTTAATGAAAAAAATGGGACAAAGCCAAAATTACAATAAAATGAAAAACACATGGCTGAAACTGAATGCTGTTAAGAAACAAGCACTTGTCCATGGCTGGACAAGTGCTTGGAGCAAAAGAGGAAAAAATATTTCAAATAGTATAGGGATCAGAAAAAGAATCTAACTGTTTTGGTTAACATATGTGCAAATGGTACTTTACTTCCACCATTTACTACGTGTGCGTTTGCCTAATGATATTGTGAAATATGTACCTAACTGTTGGGCTACTGGGAGAAATAAATACAAGTGCTTGGATGACTGGAAAATTTTTTTATGAATATGTGCCTATTGCTTTCTATCCGTGGCTTCTTAAGTCAAAAGTAACATTTTCTGTTATTCTGTTTATAGGTGGTCACAAATCTCATTTAACGCTCCACCTTAGTGAGTTTCGTTCAGAACGTGGCATAATACAAGAGGCTGTATTAGAGGTCTGCACGGGCCGAAATTTCGACGCCCGGGCCCGGCCCGTTATGAAGTCTAAAAATGCGGCCCGGGCCCGGCCCGTTTATTTTTTAACGGTTTATGGCCCGGCCCGGACAAAAAACAATAAAACCAGGCCCGACCCGGCCCGATTCAAAAATATGTAAAAAAAAGAATCCCTTTTTATGAAAAAGATTTTTAGTATGTGTTTTGCAGAGGTTTTATTTAACCAAACAATAGTACGTTCTTTAACAAAATTGCTGAAATTTTGCAAGACAATTATATAGAAACAGAAATTTATTATTATAGACAAGGCACAAAGACAAACAGAAAGTCAAATCGAAAATATTAGCATTCATCAAACAATATAGGAAGGTATTTAAAATGGTTAATACTACTGAAAATGCACTTTCAACCATTTCCTCTTATATACCATAATGTATCCGAATCTTTCATATCCTCCGGTAAGCAAAACTTTAATGTTAATCCAACCATATTCAATAGAAAAGTTGCTTTTGCCACTGATAAAAATGATGCTACTTTCGTCCACTGGAGAAAAGGAAAAAGTTACAGCGGAAAGGTTTTTATAGCCTTTATACCACCAAAACTCAACAGATCATAAGAAACAAACCCTTATACACATTAATGTATCTAATTTCTTTTGTTATGTACATGTACGCAAACTGGTAGAGACATGCTTACTATTTTGAATAGGAAACCATCTAATATTACTTTAAATACAATACATTAATTTCGAGGCATGCTAAAAATATTTGCGAAAAATCAGATTTCGGACAGACAGACTGATAGACAATTAAATTGACATTACAGACACTTTAACAAAATAGAACTTTATGTGACATAAAAGCCTGTAAAATTACGTAAAATAAGTGACTGAAGAAATATTTTATCATTTTCCTTTTTCGTTGATTAACAAGGAAACCAGAAAAAGATTCGGGCCGACACGGCCCGGAGAAAATTTCATTCAGGCCCGGCTCGGAGAAAATATCCTTCAGGCCCGGCCCGGCCCGAATATACACAAAAAAACTGCCCCAACCCGGCCCGGCCCGAGCCTGAAAATTTTTTTTAAGCCCGAGCCCGGCCCGGCCCGGCCCGGCCCGAGAACAAATTCAAAAATTCAGCCAGAACACGGCCCGAGGGCCGGGCCGGGCTTGGGTTCAGGCCGGAAGCCCGGCCCGTGCAGACCTCTAGGCTGTATTACCCAATGTAACACTCATTTTATAGCCATATGATGTAAGCGTATTTAAGCCTCCGATGAAAAATGGAAAAGTGCTGTACATAAATAGAGAATAGTAAATTCTCAAAGAGCAATTACAAAGTATAATTTTACAATCCTATTTCAAAACGTAATAAATACTTCAACAGCAGATTTCACAGTAAATGGGCTTCGGAGATGTGGATTTTCCCCCTTTATCCTGATAGTGTCGACTTCAGTAAATGCAAACGCGGCTGTACTACATTTATAAATGACCTGTAAACATTAATAACATAACACAAGTGAATTTTAAAAGAAACCTTAAATATCTGACACACATTGAATCATTCATTAATTCTAATTTACTGGCAGAATTTCGGCATGCTTTTGAAATTAACGTAGTTTTTTATTTATACTTTTATATAGTAGAGTAAGTACTATTTTTCATTTAATGATTTTAAATTACGTACAGCCTTGTATTTTTCATTTCATATTTTCAGTTAGCATATTGTATCTTAAAATAAATTGTCATTACCAACATCTTGTACATGAGAATGTATTGTACTTTTGGTAAAACAATATTTAAAATGAATTTCTTTTAAGCAAATAAGCTATGGAATAATCACTTTGTATGTATAATAAAGATTGCGTTAAGCAAATACTTTTTATAAAATAATTTTAACACTAGTGCATAGGATGCCAATTAGTGGTAAAATGAAAAACTAGCAGTGTCAAACACAGGAGCATAAGGTGTCTATTACTGGTGAAATGAAAATCTGGCAGTGTCAATTACGTGAACATTGAGTGCAAATATAAAAATCTTAAAAAAATAAAAACAAAATAATCATCAAATGTATATATTTTAATATATATGTGGGTCTAAAAGTCTTTCATGCCATTTATATTAATTTAAGATTTCTAAAAGTAGTTTCGGATGACTAAAACATTAAAAACATCAGAAATTGCTCTAAAAGTGCTAATCACTGGAGCATTTACCCTATATATATAAGTTTTTTCTTAAATATCTGTAGAAGTTCTAGCATTTTGAAGATCAAGAATTCATGAAAAAATGCAAACCGAAAAAAACTCAATTTAAAGACTTCAAATCTGTAAAAAAATATATAAAAAACCATAAGAATTGTTGCCTGAATATATCTTTTTATTGGTCAAACCTACTATAGTTAAATTTATAAATATTAAATGGAAATACAAGATTTTAATGAAACCTATTTCTGTGATGCCAAGTCCCCTTAAGATGAATTTATATAAACTGAATAATCCCAGTTTATTAACATGAACATAAAAGAATAAATTATTAGAGATAACTTAATTTGTTGTCACGTTTTTCTATTATTATTATTATTTTTTTTTAAACGAAATTTCTGATTTTATTTTAGATTCGAAAGTTAACCAGATAATTCAAGTTACGGCACAAACGCATGAGAAATATTTAGCAGGGATCCATGTTTAGTTGTTATAAACATATTTATGATAGGAATAGAACTGAGAAATATAAAAATTAAAATATTTTCGATATTTTTTAAATATTAACTGTATTAAAAAAATATTTTCAGTTAATTTTGTCAACGTAGATTTTTTTTTAAATAGTACATATAAATGATTTGGATTTTCATTGACTTTTTTCCCACTAAGTTTTAACTACAACAAAACAAACTTTCCCTTTGAGATTTAAAAAATATATTAAAAAAAAATTGTTTCCCACCATCTTAAATATATTTCATACAAACGAAAAATTGCAAAGAGAAAAGTAATTACCTTATGATATCATTCCGTGAAGTGACTTCCTGCAAGTTCCGCTTTCTAAAATAATTACGTTTGGATTTCATTTTAGTTTTAGAAGAAATGTAGTACCAAGTACGTCAGAAGTAATTTAGTATGTTCTTGACATGAAAGTAATTTTCACGAAAGCGTATGATTAATAATATTGGAACACAATTTTAATACGTGTAAGTGATATTTAATGTTTAATATAACAAACTATCATAATTTATTACAAAGCTTATATACTGGAACATTAAGGTAACATTAGAAGTGTAAGTAAAGAATTATATACGAAGAGTTAATTACTCGCATGGGTAATTAAATTGTCAAACTGAAAAAAAAAGTAATTAAATCTACATTTAATTAAAATTTTATTTATGAAATAGAACTCAATGAAATTATAAAATAATTTATTTTTTAGTGTAAACTTAAAATTAATTTTTTTCATCATTTAAAAAATGGAATGGAAACAACGTTCAACTATTTGAGGTCTATTTTGAAATATGCTTTTTTTTTTTTTTTTTTTTTTTTTTTTTTTTAAGTATTTACTCGAACATTTTTTTTTTTTTTTTTTTGGCACTTCAATAAAATTTGTTATTTAGCAATTAAAAGACAATAATAATGTTTTACTTTTTAAATTTCAGAAAGACTTTACTGATAAGGATATTTAAGTTGCATATTTGCAAGTTTTATTTTGAAACTCCAATAAGAAAATATAAACGGGCATGAGTCTCATTGAAACCACCAATTACATACACCATTATCTACATTTTTCAGTCTTCTTCCCTTTGAGTAGTCTGAAAAATTATGTCCAAGAAGAATTAACCCCCCCCCCCCCCTCCCGAATTTAAATTGAAACAATTTATATAAAACACATTAACCATATGTATCGTTTTTTTTTGTTTTTTTTTTTTTTTTTTTTAAATAAAGAAAGTTAGAATTTGGTTTCAGCATTATCAGCGCTTCTTTCAAAGTTGAAATCTTGATTCTTCGTCTATCCTGAATATTTCATTAATTTATTTTTTAATATACTATTGCAATATTTACAAAATTTTAAATATTACATTGTTCTTTATAATCTAAATCAATAATATTTCCATTTATTGACCAGAATAGAAAACTTGTAATTTAACTAATTGAAATTATATATATGTTTCTATGACTACACAAATGAAAATAATGTAACAGAACAAAAATCAAAATCCTCGACATGTTTCGGAAGTCGAGACATCTTTAGATGAAATTTAAATATGTTATAGAAGAATGTTAACCATTTATTACGCGAATAGCAGAAGGGTTGTTGCTATGAGTATTTTTTTTCACCTTTTAGAAAGAAGAGTTTCTTCCCCAGATAAGAAAAAAATTAACATGCGAAAGGTTTGAGGTAAACGAACAGAAAAAAATATTTCACCACGTCATTTAAGGAATATCACGAAATGTGAATTCAAAACTCGAACGCAGATAACATTTCCAGAATTTGACTTTTGTTTTAAAAATGAAACTTTTTGTTACTTTGATACAAATAAGCATGCAACATGAAATATTATCTCTATTTTTACTTTCTTTAAGCAATGAGGAAACAAACTAACAACAACAAAAAGAGTATTTCTAAACAACGTATTTTTGTATTAAGATACACTTCTAAAATTGAATAAAAATAAGCATGTAAATACTGTATAACTATTTTTAAAGAAATCTGGAGTGCCTCGACTACACTGTTCGAGCATTTAGTAGTTATCCGGCGTTTAAAATTTGAAACATCGAATAACTCGGCTAATATTCAAAAGGGAAAAGCACACTAGGGTGTTTAAATATATTTCCTCAAATTAGAATATTTGCACAATAGAATGGTAAAGTACCGGAATTCTTTTATGCATGTGCACTTCTGTAAAAAGAATATAAATTTAAACAAGCAATTTCCAGTAATAATCAGTAAGACTGTAGTAAAATTCTAAAATTCATCAGCTTAAGTCTCTAAATAATATAATAAAGTCGCCTCAATATGCCATGATGTGTCAATTATTTCACACTTCTCTCTGAAAGTACTATAAGTAATAACATTATTTCTGTTAATGATTATAAATTAATAAAGCAATGTAACCTATGTTTAGTTTTTTCTTTACGTTTTAAACAATGTAAAGTAATGAAAACTAAATTAATGTTTAAGTACAAACATTTTTCTTAATGCTAAATTAACAAAGCAATATAACTTATGCCAGTTTTTACTTTCTCTTACCCGTATATATCGTAGAGAAAGTACTGAGTCATACTGAAAGATTCGGGTCATATTTTTGAAATTGAGTTTGTTATATTTACACGTTTTAAGATCCCTTGAATACGAAAATCATGTTTTTAGCGATTGGCCTGTGTGTGTTTGTTATCAGCCTATCTCAAGAACAAACAGTAGAAGTAAGTCCAAACTCTGTATTCTAAATTCGTATTATGCAGCAATGCTACACTAAACTTCTCGTTGAAATCAAGCAAATGGTTCGTGTACAGGGCTATCCAAGGGAATTAAACTACGTCTATGGAGGAAATTCTTGGTAAGTACAGTGTAACATCTATAGGCTGCCCGAAACATAATGGTATATATATATATATTTTTACATGCATAAAGAAATGTTTTGTTTTGATTGTGGTATGGAAATCAGTCATCATTTGTTGACAGAGCTACCCAATGTATTTGAATATATTAGAGCTATGTTTGAAAATAACTAGAAGTGTATTTCAATTTGTATTAAATTGAGTTTTATATGAAAATTATTTAAGTACATAGTTTGATGTGCATATAGTTTACAGACAATATAGAGGGATACTCAAAGTTAAACTAAAATTCTTTTCTATAGAATGTAATCAATGAAAATGCTTTGCTATTTTTACTATGTCGACGATCGCTGTTCAGGAAAGAAAATAAATTTTTCATATTCATACTGTAAACAAAGTATATTTTGAAATTCTATTTTCAACTCTAATTTTTTGTGTAATATCACGTTTTGACGTGTCTTGAATACGAAAATCCAATTTTTTGCAGTTTATCTGTATGTATAACTGCTTTCCGCCTAACTTAATAACTTCAGAAAATTCAAATTTGGTATTTTGAAATTCGTATTAGGTTACCACTGCAAAAATTTTATTAACACTGGCAGGCTTAAAAGCAAATTAATAACAGCCTTTAATTAAAAAATAATTAAATGTAGGTAATATAATTGAACGGGGAGGAGGTTGAGGAGACGGTAACCCCCCCCCCATCCCCCACCCACCCACACACACACACACATTTATATGCCAAGTAAAACTGAACCTAAACCTATTTTAAATTATTTTTAAAGTAGATTAATAAGGCAAGATAATAAAAAATCAATCATATGACAATCTGCAATCCATCTTTATTGTGTTGAAATACTGGGTAAGAGAAAGTCGTTTGAGTATCATGCCAGATTATTTCTTTACGCTTCAAACAACGTAATGTAAGAAAAACTAAAATTAAATTGAATTAATCGACGCAATGTATAATAATTCCATTTCGCTTTCCTATAAAAAAGGAAAAATGTCTTATACTGATTAAAGATTATGTAGTTCTTGCGAAAATAGAATTTAATGTTTATACAATATCGTACTTTTAATAATTTTGTTTATAGGTCATAATGAAGAATTTTTGTTTATGTCTCCGTTCTCTTAAAGAGTCCCACATTCATCAAAATCTATATAAGTCGTACCATGGAGACTTACACACCTACCAAGTTTCAGCTCATTTAAATAAAGCGTTTTTAAACATTATCGTGTTCAGTCAAATACAAAACATCTTTCTAAAAATAGTAAAAATGAATTCAAGAGACCTCAAATATAGATGCAACAAAACACACAGCCCATATTTTTTCCATGATTACAAAAATTTTCTTACATTGAATGCATTCTGAAAGTAAAAATGAGTTTGATTTTAAAACTTAACATATTTCATTATGAGATTTTTCTAAAGTATAATAAAAGATAAGCATATAATGCAATATGGACTTATCTATATAAACGAAAGAATTTCCCTTTGAAATTAAAAAAAAAAAAAAAACCCTTTTTTAAATCTTTGTCCAACCAACCATGCTTATAAAATATTAATTACTAGAGAGAACTTTAAATGAAGGACTGCTATGAAATTAATGAAAAATTAAAAAATCTGGTGTAAAACAATCACACGACTAAAATTGACCTAACGAAGTAGAAACCTAAAATATTTTCGGTAAGAGAAACTTAATAAACGTGTAAAGACATATAAAACAAAGTTTACATAGCAAGTTATAAAATAAGAAAAAAAAAGTGGTAGAGTTATTTTTTGGAACACCAATTTCCGAGATCTAAAATTGACCTACCTAAGTAGGATGACTTAATTTTCCTGTAATAACCACGTAATACATGAGAAAGGACTTATGTGACAATTTTTAAGAAAATCGTTAGAGCTGTTTTCGAGATACCAAATTTTTACCAAAACTTTGTATACTAAATTATTGACCGTAAAACAATAATTACATACAAAAGGATATTAAAAGGGAGTTAATATGGCGAGTTTGAAAAAGAATCCGTAAAGCCGTTTTTAAAGGAACGCACTTGCGAGACCTGAAATTGAGCTGTTTATACAGGACGCCTATCAAATTTCCTGAACTAACCAACTATATCATTCGACAGGACATCTAATAGAGTGTTTATACAGCAACTTTGAAGAAAATCGTTAGATATGAGATATGGACTCCGATTTTCCAATTTTCACCAAAATTTGGAAAATTTATCTGTACATCAGACCTGTCTCAATTCTGAAGTTTCGTCGTTCTATCTTTATTAGTTTAGGAGATATGATAATTAGAAGATTCCCTATATACATACATGCACACATACATACACACTCTGACCAATTGCCTTTATCTAATTTTTTGGACTCAGGAAACCTTAAAACGTGTAAATCAGGTGAAAACACGATATAGAATTTTTGGACTGAATACAATATTTCCATTACGTACGGTAGTTGGGTAATGGAAGTAAAACTATAATAAGTTAACTAAATTTAAACATGAACACACAGAAGCAGTAATATTTCATAATTAGTTATTACTTGTGATTAGGTGGTTTATAAATGTATGTTGGATGGAATAGTTTAAAAATTACAATCCGTAAAAACTTTATAAGACCATTTTGCTTTTGTAAACTATTAAGTAAAAAGGTTCTAATTTTAATTTAAAATACAGGGTATAAAAAAGTATTATATTTATTAAAATTAGGTTGCAATAATTTTGAATAATGAAATAAATGATTAAGTTAATAAAAATATAAACAGTATCTGAAAAACACTTAAATAAGACATTTGTCTAAAAACAAAAATATGAAAATTTATACGATATAGATACTCCATTTTTATTTTTTATTTTTTTTAAATATATATAACATCTAAAAGTTTGTTTTTCATTGAAGCGACCAGGGGGTATTCTTAAATATTTTGCCATTCTTTTACAATGATTAGTTTTAATTCAGTTTCAAATAAAAACTGTTTATTATTAGCATGAATTTTGCAAGAAAATATACCACAAAGAATTCCATAGGTTTCAAATCTGAACTCCGATTCGGTCATGGCAAAACATTACTTCTTATTTAAAAACAACCATTTTGACAAGAAGCAATGTGCTGCTGAAACATCCAGTTAGCACCATCTAAAAAATGCGAAAACAGTATCAAACGATCAAATAACATAGCTTGATATTGCGAAGTCAATAACGTGCCAAAATTCGTTGTAAATCACAATCCATCATGACTGAAAGCCCTCCCCCCCCCCCCCCCCCAAACGATTACTGATCTTCGTTCTCCTTTCTCCCAGGGAATATTAGAAGGGTTCTCATCAAATGTAAAAACTGGGTGAGATTTTCTCTCTCTTACTCAGAAACAAAGTGAGATTTCTATTAAAAAAAAAAAAAAAACGTAAAAAAGGGGAAAAAATCTGGACTGGATTAATGTAAATTGTTAATGATATCTAATTTTGCAGCTTATTGGTATAACTTGAGTTTACTCGCATTTAACTGCTTAAACATGTTAATTTATTTCACTGTGATAAAGGAAATAGGCAGCTATAAGCACTATAAATTATTATTATTATTATTTTTTTTTAATACCTTGAATGAAAGATTACTTACCTAATTCCAGTTTTTCTGGTGTTTCATTATAGAAATATAATGTATTTTTGTAGCTGATCAGTAAAATAAGCAATTTTCTTATCCAAGATTTTTGAAAACTTTTTAAAATCATTTAACTTGTGTGAAGGGTCTATTTAAAATTTTCTGATATTTATGATAGGTTTTTCATTTTATAAATAAATAAAATAAATGTAAAATTATTAATTTTCTGAAAGTGTAAAATTATTAGAGACGCGGTAAAGGGGACACAGGGACAGACATGTAGAAATGCAGTTAGAGCCTTGAAAATTATTATGCTATTGGGAACGAGGAATCTAGTGTAGGTATTTAAAATTACCTAGCTGTATATAAAATTCAACACTAAAAATTAAGAATATTATAAAAATAATCCGGTGTGTCACTCACACGACTTTTTCTTACCCTGAAGTGTAACACTAAAAACTTTACTTTCTACAATAACATTAATTACTTTGTAAGCTAATATTTTCTGCCTACCATACCTACTTATCCATATCTACTTTACGTTGGAAATAAAATCACTTTTTTTCCCCCTGAAATTGTTATTTAGAGTTTTCTTTCTTTCTTTCTTTCTTTTTTTTTTTTAACGACTTGAAATCAAAAATATGTAAAGAATTAACATCTACACTTTTCCCCTTTGATAGACTTCGGTTGTGTAAATCGTAAATAGTTGACTGTAATCAGTAAGGTTACATTTTAGAAAAGAAAAGGGAAACAGAATGAGGTCCAATTTTATTTTGAACAATAAATCTAGAAATGTAATTTAAGTCTGGTTCGCTTTTTCCCGATTAACATAGACGTAAAAAAATCTAACAATATAAAGCAAGATATCTACAAAATTTTCTCTACTTGCATCCTAAAATATTTAATTTATAAACAAAATATTTTGATCGAAAATTCATTTTATATAATTCTAAGTATAAAAGAAAAGAGGCGATAAACTTTAGTTGAGACGTCAGTTTTCAATTTAAAAATTTACATCTGTTTCTGGTTTTTCTTAAGCTTACAGCATGCATAAGGCCTGAATTTAATTAGAAAATTACTAGATTTCAATGGAAAGCGGGTAGAAATTTAATCAAGTTCCTTCAGTAGCAATGAAGCTCGTTTCTAATCTCGTATCCAGTTTCTTTCATGCACGAAATTTCATTTCAAAATGACTGAATTGTGGCAGTATGTGTAATATCGCAAGCATGGATGCTTTGGAAAAGTTCCAGAAAATTCGATTCCTCGTACGCTTCGCAGTTCCTACTAAAATTCAAAAGGCTTTGTTTTAGAAATAAAAGATAGTACATTAGCATCGTAGTTCAAAACTGCTTTGTTTGACATGGTTTGCAGTTGTAGAAGAAAGCTGATTTTACAATCATTGCAAAAATGTTGCCGCAAGTTATTTAATCAAAATATGAATATCATTTATTTCAGCGATTAATACTTTAAAAGCTATTTAAGTTTTCTATACCTTTATACTTATATAAATTGAACATATCTAATGACAGTACTTGCTTTTATTAAACATTTTTCAGGGAAGTTTGCAACCTTATTCTTATCATACATGACAGTTCCGCCTTTTTTCTTGTCTCTTCCACTATTATATTTACATTGTACTCTAATACAATGTTTCTACAATTAGTTAAGGTGAAAACTGGTATACAAATATAGTAGTGGAAGATTCAGGAATGAAGACGAAACTGTACCATGTATGATTAAACATAAGCATAGCTGTCAACCTTTTAAAATTTATTCCGGAATGTTGTTACTCGTGCTTTTTTCCCCCCCACACCGTAATCGTTGTAAAAAATTTTTCTTCAATACATAATCACATTAAATTATGAAGAAATCATTAAATATGAAGACACCCAAAAATACCAATGTAAATGCTAAATTAAATTTCTACGTATAATCTTAATCATAATTAATATAGAGCAATTTATATACTGTTTACATGATCTCTACTTAATTACATATATTTACATTTGGGGGGGGGAGGAGGGGGGGAGAGCTGGAAAAGTCTACTAAATATGTGAATAAGATATTCATAAAATTTCCCTTAATTAAAAATAATAACGTTCATAAATATTTTGATGAGCAAAATACATACAATTTAAGTGATACGACTTAAACTCTTCCTTATACACCAATATATATATATATATATATATTTTTTTTTTTTTTTTTTCCCGAGAGTCATTTAATTTTCTATGAAACACACCCACACAACGACAGAGGGAGGAAACTACACTAAAGAGCAAGCACATTTAATGTATTCACACTACTCTATATAAAAGTTGTCCATATTCATGAAAAAGAAAGAAGTCCACTTCCAGAGATACTCTTTCATATGCAGCCCGACACTGCAGTATTCATCTCTTAAAGCTCGTCAAGCGCAAAATGACCATTATGAATGGAGAGGGGAGAAGCTAGGGACAAAAGGGGAGCTCTGTCCATTAATTATGCATCATTAACGTTGGAAGAAACTCTTCTTCCCCCCTACACTAATGAAAGCTTGCATCATTTATTAGTCGCATTAATATGGCCTCAGTGGCAACGCAAAGGCCAGCATAATTATGAAGCCAGCGATGTTTTATTAGTTTAAGAACGGGCAGTAATGACCTTCTGCTACCGTTGATTTTTTTTTCTTCATAAGCTATTAAATTATCTCCAAAATGATATTTCTAGAAGAAAATACTGTGTTTAGAAAAGGGTTCTCTAAAAAGTGTTATGGGGGGACTAATTAGAGAAGATAATTTTTTTTTTCTTTATGCTGTGATGATAGATTCCTATTTTTAAGAGAAAATTTTTAAAAAGAAAACCTTTTGTTAAGTTAAAACTAATTTCACCGATTGATTCAAAAGATTTCAAAACTAAAGATGAAGGAATGTAAAAAAAACATTTAATATATTATTTTTGCGAAATTAATTAAAAAGTTCAACTCTCAAAAAAGTTACTTTCTAGTCATTATGCGGTTTCTTCTTCTTTTTATATGGTGCACATAAAGCGATTTAATTTTTATTTCTTAATTTTTTAAACATTTTTAACTGTCAAATTTAGCACTTTTTAATGTTAGTTTATACGTTCCATTGCCGGATTACCGTAGATAATGATGGTATTGTATTCGGACAAAACATTCGATATCTACTTTTTACCTGATTTACATGTTTTAAGGTGAATTGGTCAGTGTGTACGTGGGGAATCTTCTGACTATAATATCTCTGAAACTAATAAAGATAGAACGATGAAACTTACAGGTCTACAGATGATTTTCCAAACTTTTGGTGAAAATTAGAAAATCGGAAGTGGAGCATCGAAAATCAGAAATAGGACTGGAAGTTCATATATGAAAAAAACGGTTCTAACGATTTTCTTCAAAGTTGCTATAAAAATGGCCTTCTAGAGGTCATTCGATCGTATTAGTTAGTTCAGGAAAACTAACAGACGTCCTATAAAAGCAGATTAATTTCAGGTTTCGCAAGGGCGTTTCCTTTAAAAACAGTTCTATGTATTCTTTTCAAAATCATCATATTAACTCTTATTTAGATATCCTTTCGTAAATAATTGTTGGTTTCTGGTTAACAAATGAGTTGGCCTCATTTTGGAGAAAATCTGAACAAGTGGTTAGAGTATCTCAAAAACGGCTCCTTTTTTTTTTTTTTTTTTTTTTTTTTAAATTTAATTGCTTTATAAACTTCTTTTTAGATGTATTTTTATAAATATTATTTGGTTACTAAAGGAAAACTACAGTCAGGTAGATCAGTTTTAAATCTAGGAAATTAAAATTTGGAATGCTTAAATTAATAAATAGTTATATTTGGTAGCAAAAAAAAAAAAAAAAAAAAAAAATATATATATATATATAGAAAAAGAACTTTAAAAATTTCCAAAAACTGGTATATCTTTATCAGGGCAATTATAACAGCAAGATAATAAAAAATGAGTTTCTTCTGAGGCATTGATATATGAAATCATAAAAAAATCACTACGATTGTCCAACAACCCAGATTGCAACCAAATTTTAAAAACATTCAAGATGTTGAATAAAAAGAAAGAAAGGAAAAGAAAAATGAAACCACAAAATTATCAAAACATCATCCATTTCTATATTAATTTCCACGATGCAAGAATAATTTAAGAGTTTTGATCCCGATACAATATTAATATAAGAGACAATAAGATTAAACTTTTTAGACAGTTAACATTGTGATAAATGTAAAAAGAAAAATTTAGATTGATCATCATTAAGTACAAGTGCAATTAAGTAGTGAAAAATATAAAACTTTATGCTATAACACTAGCTAATTATAAATGTATTACAATACAAAAACCCTTTTCACGTGAATATACCTAATACTCAGCAATGAAGAGAAAAGAGACGCGTTGAGTAATTAAAAAAAATTTCAATAAGGTTAGGTGATATTTCATATTATTTAATGATAGTAATTAAACTTAATTACAATTTGATACAAATTAACTGCTATCTTAAACACCTTCATAAATAACCGAAATTTTAAAAGTGTATAGATACTAGGACGGCAATTTATACCTGTTATTACCTTTTTTTTTTTTTTTTGGAATATAGCTCTTATTTTAAAGTTTAAATGGTTATCCATAAATATATCCTAATAGTGGTAATAGATAATATTTTTATTACATCAAATGTAATAAATATGCAGAATGAAATACATAGGATAAAAAATTAATAGATACTTGATATGCAATGATAATTTTATATATTTTATTAAACTAGGGGGATCTGCACCTGCTTGCTCCGCTCAACTACCTCGAATTTCTTCCCTTATTAACCCCTGCGGGGCTCTGCCGGCATTTTCGCTGCTTTGCCTTTCAGTGAATAGGAATATTAATAGTGTGTAACACAAGACAAAAAGCAGAACAATATTATAGAAATCCCTATATTCAATGTTAAATTGAAATACATAATATTTAAAACCACTTTTTTAAAAGGAAATGTTAAAAATCAGCATATATAGTTACCCTCATCTGTGGCTGATTCTGTCACACTTTAGGCTTAAGACATAGGCTTAAAAGATTTCATTGGACTGTCTCTAATTTTCATACTTTAGTTAATTTTTAAAAAAATCTAATTTTCCGATCGATAAGCTGTTTAAACAGACGTATTCAGAAAAATTACGCCTTTCATTTGGTACCTTATTTGCAACGAATATATAATTAGATTTTTTAAAAATTAATTAAAATATGAAAACAAAAGCTTTAAAATACATTTAAATTTTTAATTGTTGCCATTTTTTTAGCATAAAATGAAATATGCTTTCCCGTAAAAAAATAAAATAAAAATAAATTTGCTCATGCATACGAGAAAAAAAAAAAAAAAAACGACGTCTATAAAATAATAATTTTAAAGGTAACAAAGAGATACACAAAGTGAGAAAATTTCACACGGGCTTGCTAGCAAATGAATTATTGAAAGTGAGAAATAAATAAAACTAGTATCGCCCAGTGGTCGAAACTCGACCATTCTTTTTGCAAAGCGAGGCAAAGCAAAGTTATTGCCTTGTCCTAAACGGAATGCAATTGCAACACAGCTGCGGCAATTGTTTGCCGATATTCACTCTAACTGAATCAGCAGAGTTTTACTTAATATAACTATTTCTCTCTGTAGATGTTAGCCTTTCCTGAAATGAGAGAAAATCGCAACGTGAAAACGCCCCTTGTTGTGTGATACAGCCCAGAAGCTAATAGGTACCATGTCAAACCAAGGCCCAACCAAGTATCAAATTCTGTTAAATTAATTCGATTGGTTCAGTGTTTGAACAAAAAAAAAAGATATTTTTCAAAAATGGTCGAATTGAGTTCGGGAAATTTCAAAACGTGTAACTTTATCGAAAACCGAAAATCTAAAACTTTTCTGAATCTTATATTTTCTACTTATATATGCAGAGGAAAGAATAATAAATCCACTTTTTAAAAAATAAAAATAAGTAGTCAATTTCACTTAATTAAAATGCAAGGAAATCTCAAAACGTGTAAATTCATCGAAAACCGGAAATCAAAAGTTTTTATGTATCTTCTACTTGCTTCTTCTACCCACAAAAGCTAGCAATAAAGACACTTTTTTAAAAAATATGTAGTCAATTTCAGTTAATTGAAACGTAAAGAAAGCTCAAAACATGTAAATCCGCGATTGTAATGAAATGCTCGCCCTCTGGTGGGCTAAGGTGAAATTATCACACCACTGATAGCTTTCACGCTGAAACAATGATAGAACAACAAGAAAGAACAATAATAAATGCACGTGGCTATTATAATTTACTAACAACTGCAGTTGAGAAAGTGCCATCTATCGATCATTACAAACGCGGATTCAGCAAAAGACGGAAATCTGAATTTTTTCCGTATCGTCTACTTATACATGCAGCAGTTAGTAACAAATCCATTTTCCTTTTTTTTCCCTTTTATTCCTTTTGAATATTTATTGTTTAAATATCACCCTTTTAAATGAAATGTTTATGTTTACATTCGAAACTGGAAGTTTGCCATTTTTTTTTCTGGAGTTTTGTGATTTTAAATTAAAATTTTATCAATTTTACAGAAAAAATAACTCAATCAAACACATGTAGACAGTAACTTATATATAACTATACCCAAATATCGGAATTAAAATCGGCAGATAATTACCGTTATTTTTTAATAATTTTTTACAAAAAATCCAATGGACGATTAACCTAGAAAATCTTTTTCATGGCTCCATGGACAGACAGTGACGTCATCACTTCGCTTGCGTATAGTGATGCTACATTATACAAATTACTGTGTCTATGGTTTTATTTGAGCTTTATGAAATTGCCAGATTTAACAACTTTGTACTTTTAGGTATTTTTTAATGCAAAGGAATACGTGTATAAAAGGGAAAAAGGGGGGAAAATGCATAAAAAATAAATGTATTTTTAAATATCTTCTTGACATCGTAAGAAAATAATATTTGTATTCGCACCTTCCGGCTAACCATACCTTTCGAATGATACCATTTTCAACCCTCTACTCCCATAATTAATATGTTAAAAAGGGACTACAAATTTTATGCTTGCCTATTAATATATAGATGAAACGATTATTTTTCAAAGGGCGCTTAGTCGCCTTACAACAAACTAGTCAGTATATATATTTTAGAAAGAAATTCGTAATATCTAAGCCATTTTGGGTATGATGCATTTGATTCTTTAGTATATGATCCCCTTGGTGACTTCTAAATTTTTGTCACTATTTGGCGATTAATTTTTTTATTGGTATAATTACTTGTTTAAGGGGGAAAAAAATCTTATACCTAAAAGTAATTTTTTTTTGAGAACCAGAATTTTTCCGTTATCCGTTATAGGTAAGCGTTTAATTTGGTGACATTTTTTATACTTACACCTGTATAAGGGTAAGTACACCAGTGATTGACACTTTTAGAGCAATCTGATGTTTTTAATGTTCTAGTCATCAGAAAATATTTTTAGAAATCTTAATTTAGTACATATGCTATGAAAGACATTCATAGTATACATATATGTTAAAATATATACATTTGATATATTTTTTTTATGAATTTTTATTTAACACCCACTCAATGTTCCAGTAATTGACACTGCCAGTTTTTCATTTTATCAGTAATTGGGCCCCTGTGTTCCAGTGTTTGACACTGCTAGTTATTCATTTTACCAGTTGTTAGCACCCTATGCTCCAGTGTTGGACATAAATGTTAAAATTCTTATATGTAAAATATATGATTTTATTATTTTTCTTATTAATTATTTCGGGATAGATGTCAATTACTGGAGCATGCCAATCACTGGAGCACCTACCCTATAACAAGTTTTTAAAAAAATGTAACTGAATTTAGACTTAGAAATTCGATATTAAAAATAGCATTGTTTATGATTAGGAACATTTATTCTTTTTTAAAAATTATCGTTTTGTATGCGCTAACACTATTTCGCGGGAATGTCAAACAAAAGTTTATATTAAACTTTTTCTTGAAAATTTTTTTCTAACACCTAAATATTTTGAAGGAGAGGGGAAAAAACTAAAATAATCTGTATAATTGATTGCATTTCTTTTTGTCAATAATGTGTGTATCTTTTTATTTAAAAATATATTTTAAAAGGCCTCGGGATATATTTTGGCATAAAAAATATTTTGTCAAATTCAAATTCATTTATAATAACAGCATCTTTTAATTTCGTACTGATAAATTTTAACGTTACAGAATTAAACATTTTTATGATACATTGCATATTTTTAATTAATAGAAGATAAAAATTCATCAGGTAAAACTCTTATAGAGAATCGAGTACATTTTATCCTTCCTTATTTTAAGAAGTGGACAAGAGAGAATTGAAAAAATGAAGCTATAGAAGATTTTTACAATTTTTTTTTTTTCTTTTCAGATATTTTCGAATGTGTAAAATTATCACATTAGAAATATACATATAGAGAGTATTATATATTGCCCTAAATTAACTAAAAAATTCAACATTAAAAAGTATAGGCATTAGATACTTCATTATTAATAGGAAAAAAAAAAAAAAAAAAAATACCAAAATTGATAAACATAAGACATTGCCAGCAAGAAATTTAATTTTCTAAAAGTAGGAAAAAATGTCTGTAGGCGATTAATTATAATTCTAAATTCATTTTTTATAAAAAAAAAAAAAAAAAAAAAAAACCGGATATAACGCTTTTTATTTGCAGACGATAAATTTCTTTATTACAATTAGCAACACTGACATTTATTTATTTTTACACCTTTGATAACATTTTAATTTCCTTGTGGAAAATGACGTAATAAGATAAATTATTTGTAAGATTTATTTTAATTAATAACTTCCTTAAGATGATAGAAATTACTAACTATCTGTAATGTCTTCATTTGAGTATTCGACATAAATCCATACTTCTCATGATGCGAAAGATTTTGCCCTCTGTGAGGAGATGCGGTCGGAGGCAAAAAAAATTGACGCCAGCGATAGCATTTCTTTTTCTTTCTTTCAATTATAGAGATTCAATAACTCATCCAACCAACCAAAGCACCATAACCCTATCTCCTTAATCATCTGCTTACCTATCCTCCACTTTTTTTTTTCATTTAATATTTTTTCATAATTATTTTTTCTTAAATTTAACAAAGATCCCAAACCCTACGGATCAATTAGTGAATAAACAAATTTATTGAGTAAGCCATAGTGTGTTGTACAGAGCTCGTAGCGTTTTTAAAATTTTACGTTCATTTTATATTTTCATCACTATTTTTGAACAATCACATTTTAAATAATATTACAAGCATTAAAACCTTTAAGAAAAATTTATTTTTGAAAATAGTCTTGACAATATAATGAAACGCATAAAATTTTAGGATCGCTACGAGTTCTAGTTGTACTATAAACAGTTTTGATGATAAATATTTTGATGATTTTTTTTTTTAAATTCTAAGTAGATATTTAGGAATTATATATTTCTAAAAATAGATGAATGAAGACAGGATTTTAAATGTGTATACATGTTTCCTTTAAAAGCTTTACGTGTCTCACAAATTAGTAAATATTGTTTTATTTTTTATTTAAACCTTAAATCGAGAATGTTTACAGTATTAGACAATTTTTTAGTATAGATGAATTATTTATATATTATGTTTTTACATATTTGTACAAAAATACTCGTACATATCGTTAATTATCCTTTAAGTATGGAATATACACTTATATTTGAATTTGCTTTTCGAATGATTAAAATATCTTTTCATAATTTCAATTTATCTATTTATTTTTAATTCAAAAAGATTCTTTACAAATATGTTATAATTATTTTTTTTTTTTTTAAATGGAGCTCAAAAATTATTAATAAATTTATTTATATTAGTGCATTATTCACAATATCAACAAAAATATAATTTTTAGTCTAAACATAATCTAACATGTAATTTGTTACATCTTATACAGGGTGACAAGAAATAACTTTGACGAAGTTTCAAACCAAATATCTGCAACTACCCCTATCGCAAACTCATTTTGGAAGATGTTGTCTTACCTTGGTCGCAAAAGTTCTTTGGAAACAAAAGATGGACCTTCCAACAGGATTCCGCACCTGCACACAGAGCTAAAGGCACTCAAGATTGGTGCAAAACAAATTTTCCTGACTTCATTGGAGCTCAAGATAGGCCACCGTATTCCCCTGATTTGAACTCAATGGATTATTCTGTTTGGTACATCTTGGAGACAAGGGTGTGTGCTAAACCTCATAAAACTTTGGCATCCCTGAAGGAATTCTTATGCAAGGAATGGGATAAAATATCAGTAAGTGAGTTGCGGGCCAATAGCCGAAAATTTTGTGACACGTTTAAAGCTCTGTATTAAGGCTAAAGGTAGCCACTTTGAAAATTTGTAAATATAACAGACAAAATAATATATTCATATTTATTGAAGTTTGGTCGTAATATTTTCATTAGCATTAAAGTTATAATTAATCATGTGTGTCCAAGTTATTTCTTGTCACCCTGTACTATTAGTGAGCAATATTTGTGTATATTTCACTGTTCTCACAAACGGTAGCTCGGACAGTCACGTGATTTAACACAAAGGTGACCTCCGAAGGGTCATTGTGCACATCGAAGTCAGATTTTTGAATAGTTTTCTTTTAATTAATAAAAATATGAAAATAAAACTTATTATTTCTATAATGACGCAGAATGGAGAATCTTAGGAGAGATTTCATTGGTTTATTTGATTTTCATTGATTTGAGTGTATTTTACATTGAACTACAGCTACGTTATGAGGAATTACGAGAGATGAGTGGTTTATTTGATTTTCATTGGTTTGAGCGTATTTTACGTTAAAATAGAGCTACGTTATGAGGAATTACGAGAGATTTGATTGGTTTATTTGATTTTCATTGATTTGAATGTATTTTACGTTAAACTAGAGCTACGTTATGAGGAATTACGAGAGATTTGATTTAAAATTTTAATATTATGGACTTTTACAGAGAGCAAATTACGATTGGCGCCGCAGGCGCCCGAGACGATGTTTTTTGGTAAAAAGTTTCATGGTTCTCTGACCAGCTAGTTGGTGAAGCCAGTTAGTTATATGACACTAACCAGGACTCGAAAACTAATTTTCCACTATCTTTTTAAAAAATGTATTTAAAATGATTTGTTTTTCTTTGAAAAATACACCTTTAAAATGAAAAAATGCATCTGAAAAAGAAATATTAAAAGTGTTAAATTATGTCAAAAGCTATAAACAAAATACTTGAAACTCCAATTTTGAAAGATGCTTTACAGCTCTCTTAAATCATGGTTGCATTACATTAATTTTCTCGCTTTGAATCGGATAAAAATCTGCGAAAGAAGCTAATTCTTTTTTTGAAAGTAAATAAATCCAGTCACCATACTGTTAAAGCATATGTAATCCCTTGATATGTTTTCTGTGATGTTTTTCTAAGCGTAATTTTCTCTCTCTCTCAAGAAAAAAAAAAAAAAAAAATAAATAAAAAATATATATATATATATATAATTTGAGTGCACAGTCAAAGAAGATGGCCTTTTCTGAAGACTGAATTTCCTCATTTTGATTCTCCGTGGATAAAAATAAAGCTGAACAATTTGTGAAAAAGGTTTTCTTATTAATTCGGTACACAAAATTGACAGTTAATATTATTTAAATATAATTAATATTCCTTACTGAAGAAAACATTGACAGTTTATGCTAAAATGGTGTTCGGAATTAGTAGGGAAAAAATAAATATGCAATATATGGAGAAGTAGTTATTTATTTTATTTGGGGGAAAAAAAAAAAAAAAAGTTTAATACTTTTCTATTTAAATTACGACATCGGGAAAAATTAAAATAAAAGTAACTAAAAAATAGTTTGAACACTTAAAAAAGGTAGCGTATTCTATTTACTGTTAAACAAACTGTACTGAGGGGGGGGGGATCCTTGAGATAAATATAAATTTAAAATGGTAATCTTTCTTAAATCTTCAAGAATCTTAAAGATGTTTACTGTATTTGTGTAGATTTATGATGAATATTATGTAAAATATTTATATAAAACATTTCTTAATCCTCACCAAAAACACCTCGTATTACAGGCTAGTTACCTGCAAAAATGTGATTCATTATAATACATTAGCATTCAAGAGTAGAATCGTACCATTATTATTTTACTTACGTTTTATTGTTTTGTTACCTTTTTTTTTTTTTTTTTTTTTTTTTTTTTCCTTCTATCTTATTACAGCATTATATCTTGCAGATTTTTTTTTTTTTTAATTTAAAAATAGTGTAATAAATAAACCACACGCAGAAACTATAAGGCCACTGAAATATTTTATTCCACATTTAAATGAGCTTATTTAAATAGACACTAAAAAACAGGTGATAATACCATAAATCGCATGAACATATAAACGTATGTAATACAATTTAAACTAAAGAGGAAAGACTTTTATTATTATTATTTTTTTTTTTTTATTTATACGTCTACAAACTGAATATTCAATTTACCTCTCCTATCTTTTACTGCTATACATTTTAACAAACATTTTTAAAGAACATTCAATAACTGGGTAATTTTTAGAATATCATGATAAATTAGCTATAATCATTGCTGAATTCACAAAATTTAATATTACTAACCAAAATATTTAAGGTAATAAAATTATTGTTTTTTCTTTAAAAATTAATATTGTAGGTTATCTATGAAATACTTTTTAATGTATCTCAGGTGAAATAGCTGAAGAAGCCATTTAGAATACAATATCTTTAATTATTCAAGTCTTGTTTTCCTCCATTTTTATAAAGACTTATTTGCTTCAAATAAACATCTTATTAGAAAGATCTTCATATAACTTCGTGTTTATTAATTCTGTAAATAATTTTTCAGTCATTCTATTCAAATGGTTGTCATGATACATTTATACTAAAGTATACGAGTAATTGTTAATGCATTACTGAAAAAAAGAGCTGTATATATATATATAAAAAAAAAAAAAGCTCAACTTTAGGGAAATAAATTATTTTAATTCAAATTTTATCCGTCATTGATTACTTTAACATTTACAAATGTTTCCATTGAAATTTATTTTTTTAATACTAGCGATTTTATATTACACACACACACACACAAAAGCAGCTTAGAAACTATTAAAATTTTTACAATTAGGTAGTTTCCTGATAATGATTTACTTAAAATAAGTAGTTTATAAAAATATTAACTTAAATTTTAAAACAAATCTTAAAAAAAAAAAAAAAAAAAAAAAACTTTGTTCAAATGTGCACTAAATTTACTAGTAACTTCAGTTCAACATGCGAAATTTATTCTACTAACCATTTTTACAGCGGTGTTAATACATCGGAAAAAAATAACACTAAAAAGATCTTATTTTGAAGTGTTTAAATTACCGAAATTGAGCAACTCAAGTGACATTCACGACAAGTCAGGGTCGTTTTAGCATGTTTAAGATGAAATAATGTAGAAATTTATCCCCCTTTTCCCAGAAAAGCTTAACTGCATCTGAGCAATCAATTTAAACCGTCGGTTTCGCAACTGGAAGAGTGAATGATAGATAAGAAAGCGAGAAAATTTAATTTCAATCGAAAAGTAATTTTCACTGAAACAGTTCACGTCTAAAACAGTCTATTACATTTTAAAGGAAAAGCGTTAAAATTGCATTAATCACTTAAAACTTTAACTTTCCTTTTCTTAAACAAATTTCTTATCATATGTACGTTATTTGTTGAATACAAATTTAAAATTTGTAGTCCAGAGTATTTAAAAAAAAAAGTTGAAAAAAAAAAGTTTTAAAATGTTTCAAAAACACTTATTTTTATCTAAAATGTTTCCTTTCAAAAGATTCAAATTTTAATTAAAATAATTTGGTGTGGAACTCGCACGACTTTCTAAAAACAAACACTGAACATTTAACTTTAAAAATGCTTTACTTATCTTATGAGAAATTGATTTCCATTCCTGAGAAATTTTCCTGGACAAATACAGTCCATTTTATAGTAAAATACAGTAAAAAACTTCTAATTACATTCAACAGAAAATAATGTTTTCGCTTAATACTGGAGCCCTGTATGTCATCTATAAATTATGCGCACACCACATCGTGTACTTATAGGCCTACATTAATAACACAGCACAATCTGAAATGCATTTATATCAATTTCCACAGTCCACTATATTCTAGTTTTTAATAACTCTTTAAACGAATGCTGACCGATTTCCATACCATATTCAACCCGAAACTTGCTTTTATTAATATAAAATACATGTTCATTTCGTTTAGTGCAGCCATATAGATGTTAAACTGTACCTACTAAATATTTTCCTTGTAGAAACAACGTATTTGGATTCTTTTGGATGGTACTATACATGAACAATTTGCTTGATTAACCAAAAGTTTAGTGTATCATACCTATATATAATATAAATTTAGAATACAAAGTTCGGATTTCCTGCTACTGTTTGTTTTTGTGCTACTATTTGTGATATGCTGATAAGACAGACATACAGACCAACAGCTAAAAACCTGTTTTTCGGAATCAAGGAGGCACAAAAAATGTAAATGAACTCAATTTCAAAAGTTTAACTCCAAACTTTTTAAAAAAATATATGTGGGTAAGAAAAAGTAAAAAGTAATATTTCCTATTAAAATGGATAGAATTATGAATATGCAATTTCCATTTAATCAAATGCATCACCCAATTTAAAACTTATGTAATTTTATGCATTTAAATTAGGCAGGGGAAAGGTACGATTCAATGTACAATAAATATATAAATCTTTTGCGTATAGTTCAAGAAAGCTTAAAAAACGAATGTACTTGAAATGAAATACATCAAATAACACTGTTCTACGTGAAAATAGGCCCCAACACCATTTTTGCAAATCTATATAATATAAAAGAGTACTTCCTGAGTGAGTGAGGGGGGGGGGGTGATTCATCATCGCCCAGACCAAACCCCTGGACCTAGAAGCATGAAATTTCGTGACAATGGTTTTTCTATGACGTAGGCATCCACTAAGAAGCGATTTTACAAAATTCGCCCCCAAGGGGGAGAGTGGGGGCAAAACGTGATTTCACAAAATCCTTCATATCTCAAACAAAAAAACAGATATCCGTAAAATTTTTGCTTTAAAATATAACTAATACAAATGTCTAAAAACCAATTTCTGGAATTTTCAAAATTCGGTCCCCAAGTGGGGCGGGGGGGCAAAACGTGATTTCACATGCGTAAAACGTGATTTTGCATAATACTATATATCTCAAACAAAAAAATAGATATACGTGAAATTTTTGCCCTAAAATATAGCTAATGCAAATATCTAAAAACCAATTTCTGGAATTTTAGAAATTCAGCCCCCAGGTGGGGCAGCAGGGGGGGGGGTCTAAGGGGCAAAAACAAATAGAAATACAGTTAGGCCGTTCAAAATTGGTACAGATAGGTTTCAGAGGCCTGCAAGTCGAATGAGGATATTTTCGATTGTGTAAAGTTATTAGGAGGGGCAGGAAGGGGGGGGGGGTAGGGGAGAGGGGGGCAAAAAATAAAAATAGAGCTAGATCGTTCAAAATTGGTATATAGAGGTTTTCAATACCCACAAATCGATTGCGGATATTTTCGAATTTGTAAAATTATTACGAGGGGCGGTAAGGGGGGGCTATGGGCAAAAACAAATAGAAATACAGTTAGGCTGTTCAAAATTGGTACAGATAGGTTTCAGAGGCCTGCAAGTCGAATGGGGATATTTTCGAAAGTGTAAAGTTATTAGGAGGGCTGGGAAAGGGGGAGGGGAGAGGGGGGAGGCAAAAATAAAAATAGAGTTAGATCGTTCAAAATGGGTATATAGAGGTTTTCAATACTTACAAATCGATTGGGGATATTTTCGAATTTGTAAAATTATTAGGTGGGGCAAGGGGGGGCTATGGGCAAAAACAAATAGAAATACAGTTAGGCCGTTCAAAATTGGTACAGATAAGTTTTAGAGGCCTGCAAGTCGAATGGGGATATTTTCGAAAGTGTAAAGTTATTAGGAGGGCCGGAAAGGGGGGGGCAGAGGGGCAAAAATAAAATAAAATAGAGTTAGATCATTCAAAATTGGTACAGAGGTTTCCAATACCTACAAATCGATTGCGGATATTTTCGAATTTTTAAAATTATTGGTAGGTGCGGGAAAGGGGGAGTGGTGGGGCAAAAAAATAAAAATAGAGATGGATCGTTCAAAACTGGTTCATAGAGGTTTTGATACTTACAAATCGATTGCGGATATTTTCGAATTTTAAAAATTATTACGATAGACGGGAGTGGGGGGCGAAGGGGAAAAATAATAGAAATAAGAGTTAGAGCATTTTGGGAATTTTTTCCGAAGGCAGTGAGAACCCGGTGCGACATTTTTCCTTATCAGATTTTGTTTCTCTTTTTTTTCCACGTGATAAAAATTAATGCAATTTTGAGAATTCAGTAATTATAGTGATTCATTTAAAAATAGGGACCAGCGAAGCGGGCGTTGCCTGCTAGTTCTTATATAAAATGACCTCCTGAATCTAAATATGACCCCCATCTGGCCCTAACAGCCACCGTTTTTTGGGGACACTGCCCGATTTTTATCATTTTTCGTAATTTTATGGCTATAAATTTGATTTGTAGGGGGGAAGGGAGGATTGTTTTAAATGTTAAACATCTTCTGAGGGTCTGCAGAAGTTAAAAATTCTGAAACATGAACATTCGCAGCAAGGAAAAAATTAGGGGGGGGGGGGATTTGTCACTGAAATTATATATTATGTTTGTTATATTTTATTAATCAATTATTATTATACATTATATTTTTTTGTGTTTATATGCTAAAATAATTTTTTCTCATTTTCGAAATCAAATTCATGACCATCGATAAAAAATGGGGGAGGAGGTGGCATTCCGAGAAAACGGTGGGTAATTGGGCAATATAGGGGTCATATTCGGATTCAGAAGGTCATTTTACAAAATAATTAACAGAAATTGTATCAGGGCTCATTTTTTTTTTTTTTTTTTTTTTTTTTTTTTTTTTTTAGCGTAGCGTAATTAGTGATAAATGATGAATAATAAGAACTATTACCCTACATTGCAAAAATATGTAACAATTGTTTTAAGTTTAAATAAACCTTTGTCGGGCAAAAAGAAAGGAGCACATGTGGTATGAATAGACATCAGTGTATGATGTTTATTTATATACAAAACAACTGATATGTATTTTTGCCATTGATGGCGTTTGTTTGCAAAGTTGTTGTTCTTTATCTGGAATACACATTAACTAGCCCGATGACATAGTAAAAAAAAATCCTGTAGCGTTCTCGTTTGAGGAAAAAAGTTTTTTTTTCCTCTTTCATTTTCTAAATTTTTGCATTAAAAACAGTTTTGTTCTGTTGTGTTCGCGAGTATGATCTGAAATTATAGATACACCTGAAGCATTTATAAAAGTTATCAATAATATATATTTTGTTATCCTTTTAAAATTGCCTTTTCTGATAGTTAAATGAAAGGCAAATAATAAATCGATTTATATCATTTATAGAAGATTTTAGAATTTTTAACACGCTTTTATTAGCTTCACCTGTATGTTTGTATGTATGTATGTTTGCAACCGCTCTGGGAGCAAACAAAAAATCTATACTGTAAAAAAAGACTTTTCCTACGTGAACGCCGTGGCGTTGAGGTATAGCTCCGCGCAACGAACCTAAAGGTCTAGCGTTCGATCCCAGTTAGGGGAGATTTTTTAAAAATGGTTTTTGTTTATTTCTAAATTATTTTAATTAAAGATTTAAATGTATGTAAATATTATGGTGTGTCACTCACACGATTTTCTCTTACCCTGCATTTTAATACTAAGATAGATATTTTGTGCTTTTTAGTTCACATTTCTATAAAAGCGTGTTCTTTCATTTTTTAGAACTATAATATTTTTTTTACTTATTTTTTAGATCGATGCTGTCATTTTTGACGCAAAGATCCTTTATGTGTTAAAATCTAAAACTTTATTTGCCAGACAAAATTTTAGTTAAAATATACATTTAAAAGACAATTAAAATATACATTTAAAAGCAATTAAAATTTAGACGTTTCGAAACCCGTCCGAGTTTCCACATCAGTATCAATGCAACATAATTTGCAAGCATACCCAAGGAATTTACACAAGTACAGAATTTTGAGGAGACAGAGCGCATGCTTCATTGATAGTGTGGAGATTACTGGCAGTTTTAATTAATTACATTTTAATTGAAATTTTGTCTCGTAAATAAAAAAGTTTTTAATTTTAATATATATTAATTGATACGGTTTGATGTTTGTGTACATCCTTTATCTGTGTTCTGGGAAACTAAATGAAGTTTTTGAACTGTGATGCCTTAACAATTTAACAACCTGATAAATTTGTGAAAAATTTACTTTTTGCCTTAAACGGCCGGTAAACAGTTTTGTCTAGCACTAAAAAAATGTAACCGGAAAATTAAAAAATATCTACAACATTGATTATAACACGTTTTCCTAACAATTTTAAAAGAATCTGACATTGGCGTAAATTTTGCGTCTGCTAACGAATTTCGAAAAAATTAAAATTATATATATATGTATAAAGAAATAAACAAGTGTATAAAAAGAATTTACATTAGCTGAATATTAACTCGACAAATTCAATTTATTTTAAGGTTTTTAATATTTAAAAAGAAAGAAAGAAAAAAAAAAAAAAAAAAAAAAAAAAAAAAAGGAGAGAGAGACAGAGAGAAAGCACAATCTCATTAGAACAAAAAGTATGTACACATGATTTAAAAAAAGAAAAAAAAAAATCGCAAGAATGTTGAAAAACAGCAAGAGTGCACATTCTAGATTTCTGATTAAAGAGAGAGTTCAAAAATCCCAATAGTTGCCTAAGGCTGTAGAGAAATTTGTTCCCCCCTTCCCCATTTCCTTTATTTTTGTTTTCAAACAGAATGTTAAAAGAAATGGCTTTCAAAGAAAAAGGGAAAAATCTATTAAAAATTGCTGAAGGATCCTAAACTTCAATTCTAATCTACTTACGGTTAGAGAAAAAGCCCGACGCAAAATACATCAGACAATTGAATGCAACATGATTAAATAATCTAATCATAAATTTTGGTTGAATGTCAGTTTTGAAATTATTAGTTGAAATTTGAAAAACAAAATTTAAATAAAACTAATATACTTTTATAAACTATATGAAAAGTGTATTTCTACGTCGCGTCGGAGGCTACGGAAAATGATTATGTCGATGGGAAAGGCACTTCGCAGCAAGCTTTTTTTTTTTTTTTTTTTTTTTTTTAAAGTCAAAGTAACTTTATATTTACGGTATTCCTCCTATTTTGCAGGAAATAGAAAGCAAGTTTAAATTTTATTATGGAATTGTGTGTCCTAAAATTTACAACTTTATTATTTATTGTTTTTGGAGAGATTGTCATTTTATAAGTAAATTTAAAATAAGGGAAAAAGCAGTCGAAATTTTTGCATAAAACAATTATGAATATAAATAAGTTAAAATATTTTGGGGAAAAAAAAAAAAAAAAAAAAAAAAGATGCAGCCTGAAAGTATTAAAAAAAAAAAAAAAAAAAAAAAAAAAAGAGGCCATCATTACGAAAACCCCCTGTAATGCAGGGTTAAAAAAACAATAACGTGTTTCAAGAGCTACAAGCACAAACAAAAAGGAGTTTGGTTATTTACATCTTATCAAGAGGGGGAAAAAAAAAATTCTAATCACTGCAGCTTTAAATGACACATGAAAAATTATAAAATTACACAATATATACGAAAAAAAAAAATAAAATAAATAAATAAACAAAAAATAAATAATAAAAAAAACTTATAAAAAGATTGTAAAAAACACTTACCATTTACTGTTATTGCTGAATTTTCTTGTTTTTGAGATGTGTTTTTTTTACTATCTTTTTTACTTTCTTCTATATGTAATATAGAGAAAGTATTGGATTCGCGAAAATTTTCGACCTCCGTTTCTTGACGGATCTACACGTTTTGGGATGTCCTGAACACGAATTGATAGTTTAGAAAATGTCTGTCTGTCTGTGTGTGTGTCTGTCTGTGTGTGTGTCTGTATCATTTTTTTGTGGACGCTGTATCTCACGAACCCATGAATGAAATTTAACCAAACTTGGTATTTAGTTGCACCCTGACATGAACTGGTGCCCATTAGATTTGGGGATCAATAGCTCAACAGGTGGCGCTGTGATAGCATTTTATCTAAATTTTTAACATGGCAGTATTGGACAAAAATTCGTATAAATGTGCATAATAAGAGTTATTTTACACTTGTGATTGTAAAATTAATATGAATTATTGATAATAGTAGTACGTAACTAGGAAAAAAATTTTGTGCATGGGGGGGCATCGCTTCCCCCCCCAGGGGGGTAAATCTTGAAGATGGGTATCATTCGAAAGATCTCATCAATACCTTTAAAACGAATGGTTGAACTATAAATCTGTGATAATTTAAAACAAAGTTATCGATTTTTTTTACTTTTAACAACAACAAAAAAATTTTTTTTTTTTTTTTTTTTTTTTTTAAATATTGTTACTGATTGAATATGTATAGCAAAATATAGAAGAAAGTCTTGTGGTGGCCACAACATACTAGTTTTTATAGGTTTTTACTTTCTTCTATATTCAATAGAAGAAAGTATTGGATTCGTAAAAATTTCCGACCTCGGGTTTTTGATGGATTTACACGTTTTGAGAGCTGTAGAACACGATTTGATTATTTTTAGAAAATGTCTGTCTGTGTGTGTGTGTGACAAAATTTTGTGGCAACTGTATCTCAGGAACTACTGCACAGAATTTCATACAAATTGGTATGTAGTTGCACCTTGACATAAATTAGTGCCTATCAACTTTTGGTAAAAATTGTCTTACAGGTTGCGTTGACATCCCGCGTTTTCTAAATTTTTAAGATGGTGATATAGGACAAAATTTTGTATAAATGCGCATAAAGAGAATTATTTTTTAGTAATCATTATGAAATTTACAAGAATTATTTATAATACAGATAGTCAACTGGGAAAAAAAATTGTATGTGTAGGAGCCTCGCCACCCCCCCCCTGGGGGTGAAGTCCCCCCTCGAGGGGAGTAAGTTTTCAAGATGGGTATCTTTCGAAAGGTCTCGTCAATACCTTTAAAACGAATGGTTGAACTATAAATCTGATTATTTAAAACAAAGTTATCGATTTTTTTTTACTTTAAAAAAAAAAAAAAAAAAAAAGAAAGAAAGATTTTTCTTTTCTAACGAAATTTAACTAAACTTGGTATTTAGTTGGCCCCTGACACAAACTGGTGCTGATTAGATTTGGGGATCAATCGCTCAACAGGTAGTGCTCTGATCGTATTTTTTCTAAATTTTTAACATGGCAGTATGACAAAATTTCGTATGAATGTACATAATGAGAGTTATTCTTAACCTGTGATTGTAAAATTAATATGAATTGTTGATAATAGTAGTAGTTAATTAGTAAGAAAAAAAAATTGTGCATGTGGGGGCATCCCTTCCCCTCCTGGGGGGAAGTACCCCCCGGGGGAGAAAAAATTTCAAGATGGGTATCTTTCGAAAGGTCTCGTCAATACCTTTAAAACGAATGGTTGATTTATAAATGTGACAATTTAAAACAAAGTTATCGATTTTTTTTTTTACTTTTAATGAAAAAAAAAAAAAAAAACTTAGAAAAAAAATCGTATTTTTTTATGTTTTTGTTATTGAGTGAATTTGTATAGGAAAATATAGAAGAAAGTCTTGTGGTGGCCACAACATACTAGTTATATTTGTATATATTATTGCGTAGTTTTATAATTTTTTATATTGTGCTCAAAGCTGCAGTTGTTAAGATTTTTTTTTTTTTTTTCGTCATAAAATATAGGGAGACAAGCAATTTATTATTATTATTTTTTTTAAGTAAATCTTTAAACAGCTGTTTTTCCACCTTGCATTGGGCGTCTTCCCTGATGATGGCATTAATGTTTCAGGGTTGATATCTGTCAAGTTTCATTGTTTTCAGGTTGCATTTTTTTTCCTTTCTCCGCCAAAATACTTTACGTTATCTTTAAGTTTGCATACCTTCTGTTCGCTGCATTTTTTTGCGCATTGAGTATGTAAATTTTGTTTTAATATTGCATAATTTAATATTTTTTAACCTTTCATATTTTATAATTCCCCTGTAATATATATTACATATACATAGATACATGCACACATGCGTTCATTTCTACAAAATATTTAAATAGAATCTTAACTTTAAGTTAAATAAGAGTAATGGAAAGGAATGGATAACTATTAGATTTTACATTTTCTATTGAACACTACAACTATTTAGAAAATATATTTTCATGTATTAAGTATATATCATAATATAATTATTTCACAGAAATTATTTTAATAAACAATTTTCTAATCATTCGATGCATTTTATTATTGCTTTGATATTAACAAAACTAGTACGATTTATAATTGAGATATTTCAACGTTTTCTGGTAAATGCTTACGTTGGTATTCTTACAAACATCCGTTAAAAATTCTCATAGCAATTTATAGAGATTAAATGCTACCGTGTAATAAATTTTATCATTGTTTTGATATATATAAAATTATTACGACTTATAATTAAAAATTTACTGCATTTTCTTGTAAATAACTAGGCAGGCGCTCTTTTAAATATTCATATTGGAAATTTTAAAGCTATTTACACAGCTAAAGGGCTTTAGTATGAATTCGACTATTTCCACTACATAAAATGGACGATCGTGGTAACTCAGCATTTGAGATATCTAAGTCACTTTTCCGTTCGTTGTCTATGGTTTCCAAAACATTTTCCACCTTTTAGCTAAAAAGTAAAAAGAAAAAAAAAAAAAAAAAAAAAAAAAAAGACTTCGTAATATTTTGAAATTTTGTCGTTTATCTTTAATCTTATAATCTTTTGCGAAGAATGTATGCACCGAACGGATTTCGAGAAGAGCTCCCCTACGAGAAATTTTTCTCTTCCTTTCACGAGAGCTTCTGTTTCCTATGCATATGTTTACATTTTATTCGTAGAAGGAGATTATGCGAAGGAAGGAAAAATAGTTCCAAAACCTAATTATAACAGAGAAAAAACAAAAAGATTGTAAGAAAACATCTTTTATTTTTTTCTCTCCTCTATCTTCATGCCTCAGAAATCGAAGCTAAATTGAAAATGTTCACTTTATCCTTCACAGACACACTCGCTTCTTTTTCTTCAGACGATATTTGTTTTTAATTAAAAATAAGGGAAAATTTCCTCATTTTTTTTTTCGAATTATATTGCATATGCAAATTTCAAAGCACCAATCCTATCGACTCCAAAGACAAGAGAACGTGCTTTAAGAGCAAATATGATTAATTCCAAAGTCTAAGAAAATATGATACGTCGCTTATTCCAGTAAAAGAAAAAAAAAATTGAAATAAGAATATGAAAAGAAGTATTTTGAAATTTGAAACTAATACTCGAATTCAAATAAGTCTCAAAAAATTACAATTTTCTTGTCAGAAATAACTTTCTAAAATTATTCAAGTTACGTTAGATTTGAAAAACTTTCAAAAATAATTGCATTAGGCTGATGGACACGTGTGGCGCAGATTAAGTTCTTAGTTAGAAACGATTTCTTCAATCTGTCACACATATGTACATCTGACATCAAATATGATATACATTTTTTGATGTTTAAAAAAAAAAAAAAAGTGTTTTTCTTAATGCAATTTGAAAAGAGATATAAAATATGAAATATTTTAAATTGAGTTAAATTTATTTAAATTAAATAATCAAGATTTATTAAAACAACGAATATTAATTTAAAAATTTAAACAGATGTATGTTCTTGAGTGTTTTTTTTAAAATTAGAATTAAAATTCTAAAATTTCCTTTAATATTTTAGAATGTAAAATTCTATAAGAAATAATAAATACAAATTCTAAGGATGTTCATGACAAAAAAAAAAAAAAAATGTTTATAATTGCACTCATATTTTTTTATATTAAAATAATTACGACAAAAATTTTTTTATGCATATAGTTTGCATAACATAACGTATTTAATATTACAAAATTCCATTTGCTGGAACTGGAATAATCGGGATTGATTTTAAGAAAAATGATCTGGAAAAATTACTATTCGAATAAGATTTGTACATATGATTTCGTAAAATACACATTTATGTCAATGTTATAAGTTATTTTTAATTAGAAGTATCAGATTGGAAAAGAAATAATTAGTTGAATATTAATAAAAGGAAATAGTGCTTGAAGTGATTTATCTTCATCCAAATGTTTACTTCCTTTTGACCTTACTCCCATTGCAAAGTATATTACCCATGTATATTATTGCAAATCTTATGTTATACCATGGAGTCCAATTTGTAGACTACTTTTCTAAAAACTTTTTCTATTCAACTAGTATTTACTCAGCGATTTCTTAAAACCTAATCCAAATGTTTCAACGGTTCACGTATAGTTTATTTTTATTTATTTATTTTTTTTTTTTAAGTAGGTGATGGTTAAAATTGTTAAAAAGATTACGAACGTAAGTTTAAAAAAAAAAAAATTTTTTTGTATAGTCTTAACGTAATATTCTAAAAGATAATTTGAAAGTTTGGAAGTTAATTATGTTGGAGTACATTTGATTAATTTGCATCATAAAATAATTCAATTGAATTTTTAAATGCAAAATAGTTAAATCTGATAAACTTTATCAATTAACAACTCGAAATATATGTATGCAGAATACAATGTAATTTTCATTTGTTTGTATATAAAAAAAAAAAAACAAAAAACCATGATATTTTTGACAAATGTTTGATCTATATTTTTATTAATTCATGGAGGTGCTGTGTTCTGGTTTATGCTAATTGTCTACACTTGAGACTTGGGTCTGAAGGGGTCCTAGACTGAATTGCCGCGAGTTTCGTACAAAACCACGGGGAACCCCTGACGGCTAGGATGACGAGCGCGACCTGGAATTGATAACGATAATTAAACTAAAGAGAATTTAAGTTTTATTTCAAAAAAAATTTTTTTTTTTTTCTTTTGGGCAATTCTTTCCGTTATAATAATTATAAAACCTACGAATTTACATGTGCTTTTTTTCGGTACAGTGAGAGAAATTACAGTAAGAAAATCACGAGAAAATAATTTCAGAATTTTTGGGAAAAAGTTTAAAAATGGTGCAAAATTTTCAGAGCAGTCAAGCGTTGTTTATATCTCGCATTATAAACTTTAACGTACAAATACTGAAATTCACCTTCAGAACATACGAAAATATCAATGCATATTTTCAAAGAGTAAAAATATGGATAGATGTGTCATTTAAAAATATATTTAATATTTTTTTTTTGTTGCAGGGTACAGTAAAAACCTTTCAGATGCAACTGACATTTTCAAAATTTATATGCATATTTACTTTATCCAAACCAATATTTAGAAACAGTTTCTTTCGCTAATAAACATAATTTATATTAGTTTCTTACCAATATATATATATATATATATATATATATATATATATATATTGTTAAAAACAATTAACTGAAATCTTATCTGCTAACAAATCAACTTTTGGCATATTTATATGCTTCTCTTTAACATGAAAAACACAAATTATTTCTATAATACGATTTTTCCCGGAGAACTAATTGGCATCGCATTAGAAACTTGATATTTTAATGATACAATGATGACAGTATAAACATGAAATATTGGTAGTAACATAAGCGCAGAGGTCTCTGGGGACTCATAAGAAATGCAATATGAAGGGATGAGTAAATGCATTTTCTAAATGTAACCCACACTTCATGAATACAGATGATCATGTTCTGTTTTGCGGGAAAAACAGTGTTAATGGAGAGGGGAAAAAAATGTAAGAACATTGATTATAAAAAAAAAAAGAGAAAATTTTCTTTGGCACAGGAAAATATACTTTTCGTGTACGTAAGAATTAATATTTATTATCTAATAATTAACGGGCATAGTCTTATAATTTTTTTTTCAAATAATTAAATGATTAATAAATTATATATGGAATGTTTCAAAGATAATTCAAATTATTTCCCAATTAACGAGTTAACAAATTTTAAATATGAGCATAAAATCAACGACATATTTTTGATAGTTAGCTAGTCTTTGTCCACAGTATTTTGAAGGGAGTTTCGTTTATAGACTGTAAATATTATAGTTCGGAATTAATTCATAAGTATATCAAATCTGCCTCGACAAGATGGGTTAAATATAACTTAATTTTCAACTTTTCTTCAGAAGAAATAAATGCTATGCAGAAATAAACTTGCTTATTGAAGGTTTAGCATCAGATTGGACATTTTGAATTGAGACTATCAAAGGGCCATCTACTGGCTAAAATTAAAACTATTTTCAAAATTACTCAACACAAAACTTACGGTTTAACTATCTTACACATATCGTACACCGGTAAGAGAAAAAAGGAAGTAAAAAATAGCAACTTTGACTTTATGTTATTAAAAAAATGTGTATGAAGTGCCCAAACAGCTTCACACCAATTTTTCTTGAAAATTATTCATCTGTGAGGCAGTTGTATCAGTTTTATTATAACGCAAGTCAGTGCGTTATCGGGGTTGGGGACAAAATCTCGCGTGTACAAAAATCTCGCCTACATAAATGAATGGAAAGCAAAAAGGAGTTGGTAATTATTAATAATGTTGTATAAAATTTCATGACAACACATATTTTAGTAAGAACACTGGCACACGCACAAACCCACCACAACAACTGTTATAAATTTTGTTTAAAAGAGTTTAAAGACTATGTTTATTAAGTTTTTTTTAAAGATTAGTCATAAAGAACTCAATCGTGCTTATCTATTTTAAAATTTTTAATTAAGGTTTGTGAACAGTGTTCAGCTCTGATCTCAGCAGTGATGTACAATATTTTAAAAATGTATTTTGAATGGTGAAAAGGTAATGATAAAATAACTTAAAATTAAATATAGATAAAATAATAAAATTCCATTCTATAATGTATGTATGTATTTATTTTAATTAATAGGGCCCTGTGGCCTTCACCAGAGGTCACAGGGTCTCTGGTGACGGAAATACAAATTTTCAAATAGATCATTATTTTTTCGACGCGATATTATGTCCGGATCCCGCGTTATCGGAGTCCTCAAGTTCATTTTTCTCAAATACTGCATTCTTGAGCTGCGACGCTTTTCTCGCTGAGGGATGTGTCACCGATTTAGACTTCATAATTATTGTAGTTACCGAATTATAAAAATTTGAGTTTCCAGATTACTTAAAAAAAAAAAAAAAAAAAAAAAAAAAAAAAATTCATTGATCTTTTTCAGTCGGCTTTCTGATAACATTGATTTTGTCCTTCTCTATTGTTCACTTTGATAATTTTCTATAAGTTTTAATATTTTGTATCATTTTTATTATAAATGCCGCATAATGCGCTAATAATTACAATGATTGTATATGTTTTCTTGAATGTCTTCTGTTGTTTTTCAATCTACCTGCATAATACTATAACTTAATCAAATATATATACATATATATTTCATTTTAAACAAATAAAAGTAGGATTAATTAAACATTTTTATCAAAGTTTACTTTTTTATTGAAACATTAAAAATTTATGACGTGAGTCTATTGCAGAATAGCTGAAAATAAACATATAATTAGGTATTTTCTATACCAATATAAATATTTCCTTCCAAGCATAAATTTTTTAAAAGACTGTTTTAGGTTGATACATAGTTTTTTTATAATTATTCAAAACCTTTCATTAATCAAAAAGCATATATTTATGTTCAAACAAGAAAAGCTATTGATTATTGGACGTCGCTTTGATAAGCTTAAAAGCACGCACTCATACATATATTTACTTGGGCATATAAATATTGCATAAAGACACGCAAGAAAACACTAATTTACATAAGTTCAGTTAGGATTATCGAATATGTAATAATATACTTATGCACATTCAGATATACGTTGTATATTTGGAGTAAAAATCCATAGTAAATAGCTAGTTCATCACATTATTGCTTGATATTTATTATAATTGTGTATGCTTGATTAAACAAATCACCTTTAAAGTACGAATATATATATATGATTTTCAATATGATTTTTAAATAAATAAATAAATAATATATATGTGATTTTCAATATGATTTTTAAATAAATAAATAATATAAATTCGAAAATATAACTACTAAAGTTTAAGCTAAAAAAGCTTAGGCATTTCTTACGTTTTCAAATAAAAAAAAAACAAAAATATTTTTATATAGTTTACGTTTTATCGATGAAAGTCAAGAATTTAATCTACTTAAAAACATTTAAAATATGTTTAAAAACATATGAATTGGAAACAAATATATTCGATTTATTGATTTTAACATTTTTATAGTGTCATTATATTGTTTAATTTGATAAAAGGTTTCAACGAGGATAGAACTTATCAAACCAACATTGAGGTATCCATTGAGGTTGTTTTAAAATTGTAATCAATATTGACGCAATATGTACTGATTTATCTAACCTCGGAAATGTAATGCTTTTGTTTATTAACCCTTTTACGTCGATGACATCTATGATAATGCAATAGGTGGAGTCAGGGTTATATGCATTTAAATATATATATGCACACATACAAGATCGAATGATGGCAACGCAGTAAAAAGTACAGCGAAAGTCTGGTGTTGAAAGGAAATAAACTTTGTAAACACTATAAACTGCAAAAAAATAAATGCAAAAATTATTTCGGGTTGAAATACTAAGATCCATTTGTCAGGCGAACAAAGTAGGCACGAGAGCAGCAACAAAGCAGCAAAGCATTATGGCGCGTTCACTGTGACAATCTTTCCTTTTCGGTTTTACAAGACTTGAAAAATTAAATTAAATAAGAACTTACCAAGGTGTGAATTTCTTATAATTTATAATTTTCTAAGCAGATAATTATTTGAGAGTCAAAAATTTCAAATAGTGCTTTAAAAAGTGACTGTTTTTATTATGAGCGTTACTTTTTAAAAACATTCTGTAAATTCTTTTGAAAAAATAGTTAGCTTAGCAAACCTACTTTAGATCATCTCAAACACTTGATTTTAAATAAAAATGGTACTTTTTTTTTAAATTGCAAATATTTTAATACCTAATAACTCATGAGTGTTACTTTGTTTCTCAAATAAAGGTTGTAACTTAAAAGAAAAAATAAGCATTTAAATAGAAAAATAATGGTTTTCATTAAAGTTACAACGAATAATCAGAAAGTTTTAATTAGCAAAACAATTTCTGTAAATTAACAAGTGTACTCATGCAATGCTAATGTTTACCTATAGTAACACTCATGAGTGGCGGTAACATACATGAAAAATACTAACATACCTGGTAATATTCATAATTTATTCCGAAGTACTGTTAGACGTACCTTTTTTTCACACCAGTATATTTTAAAACTAATTTTTTTTCTTATTTTACTGTAATTAAATATTGTAGAAAATTTCTCTAATATCAAAGTGGTGTCAAAAAAGGGCGAGACTAACTGTACTCCGGAATAAATTATAAATATTACTAGGTGTGAACTAAAAAATTTCTGTTGTAATAATGCAAAGAAAAATTCTGTATAAAAAGAGATAAATCGAAATTTATTAAACTATTATGCTATACGAGTATTAAACAGTACATCGTCATTCGTTCACTTCTAGAATTTTGTTGTTATTTATGAAACTTATGGAAAATAAAAAATATGATCTTTCGTTTTTAGCAAAGGCCGTAGAATTATGAACATAATATTCTCAATAAAGTCTACATTACTTGTGTCGTTGGAAGAGGTGTGTGTGTGAGTGGGGGGGGGGGGGGTATTTTCCTTTTTTTCATCGACTTATTTTTTATTTTAATAATTTTAAAGTTAAAATGGGGTTTTTCTTTTATATCATTTGAACCAGTTATCCGATTGTACTGAAAGCTATATTTTGTTCTGATTATAAAAGCGTACCAATTTTGGTAGGGGTCGATTGAATGGTGTAGCTTTGCATAGCGAATAAATCCTGACGTCTAACAAGGCGGAACGCAGCAAACGACAACTGACTGAAAGTATCAGTCCTATCGAACAAATAAAAATTGTTATTAAATTTTAAAAAAGGGATTTTTATTTATTTATTAAGGAAAAGTAAATTTCCTCGTCTTGCTACTAACTAAAGTAGTGCAAGAACATTGTTTCACATTTCTGAAAAAAAAATTAATGAATGCATTCAATTCAATGTAAAAATTATACATCGTTTCAGGCTTCAAAATAATTTTATTAATATGAAATTAAGATTTAAACTCTACAAACAACAAACTGGCAGATGATTTGAAAAATTTCCCGTTAATCGCAATATGTAAGCACGATTCTTTAGTCTTGTTCATTAAACCAATCTATCAAGGATAGAGAGCAAGGCAAATAATTTTTCATAAATATAATTGAAACTCAATCAAAACCGGAAAGAAGTAAAAAGGTCTTTAAAAAATATTAGAGTGCTCAAAAACATAAATATGTATAACTAATAACCACCAAATTACATTCTGAGAATTCTAGAAATCTAACTAACCGACCAACCAATTGTACCATCTAAATTTATGCCGTCTAAATTTACCAACTAAATCAAAACCAACTAAATTTACCAACCATCTAAATCTATGCCGTCATTTCACACAAAAACGTTCAACATGATTTCTCACTCTTGTCCTTAATATATTTTTTTCAGTATTCATAAATAAAATTAATACCGATAATGAAATTCCTCCAGATCTCATTCTGGAACAATGCATAAGCAAAAAAAAAAAAAAAAAAAAAATTCTATTCGTTTCTCTTATTTTTTATCAAAAGAAAAAAAAAAGTGAGAATAGAATCTTTGAGAGACCTTATGATTAACAAGTGACCGGAACGAACACGAATCTACGAGACGTATTTCCGACTGTCATCCATAAATTGCGTTCACCCGAATATTTAAGGGAAATATTAGCCCCTGTTTCGAGAAAAGTTTCTTTTTCTGTTTTTGTTCTATTTTACATCACAAGAAAAGCGACAACAATGACAAAGCGAGGCAGAGATGAAATAAGGCGTGTGGCATTATTACTTGATTCGACAGGGAAGGGGAATATATGAAATTGACATTGAGAACTCAGACAGGATTTTTCTTTAATCTTCACGGATATTTCAGAATCGGAGAAATCAAATTTGTCGCTTTCTATCCTACTCTGTATACTTTGAAGTAAATCGTAATAACATTTAAAATATATAAATAAAAATTTAAGTAAAAAAAAAAAAAAAAAAATGAACAGTAGGAACTTCTTATTGCGGAGCCCTGAAAAGCATAAAATAAAAATTTATACTTTCAAAGACATGCTATAAATAAATGAAAGTTTCAACACTAAGAAAATTTCAGAGAAAAAAATAGATATTTCACTTTTGCCAAGAAATGAAAATTTTTAAATATTCAAAACATTTTAAAAAGCTATCGAGACCAATATTCTTAGATATTAGTTATTACAAGTATATATTAAACCATAACTTCTCGAAAACTTTAAAAATATTTTTAATATTTAAAAATTTTCATCTCTTGCAAAAAGTGAAATATCTATATTTTTCTCAAAAATTTTCTTAGTATTGAAACTTCCATTTATTTATAGCATGTCTTTGCAAGAATAAATTTTTATTTTATGCTTTTCAGGGCTCCACAATAAAAAGCTTCTACTGTTAAAAAATGTTTTTTTTTACTTAAATGTTTATTTTCTGATTTTTAGTTATAAAAAAAAATCTAAAATAATAATAATAATAATAAATTCTTAGTATACTGTAGACTTCGAAGGATTTTTTTTTTTTTTTTTTTTAATCACTTTGACACTTTTCTATTAATTAGTTGCAAAAATTAACACATCGGTACTTGGAGAATCGAACCCACGACACACTCTAACCAAAAATCCAAGAACAGTAAAAAAAGTCTTGGAACATGCTAAAAGATTCCAACAAATATTTATACAAAAAGAATATTGTTCTCTAATGTTTTTTAAAAAATTTTGAATATTTAAAAATTTTTATCTCTTGCAAAGTTTATATTTTTCTTTAAATATTTATTTTTTTGTAATTCAACAATTTTCTTGTTGAAATTTTTATTTATTTTTACTTCCATTACCCTACTACAGTAGGTAATGGAAGTATTGTATTCGGTCCAAAAATTCGATATAGAGTTTTCACCTGTTTTAAGGTTTTCTGAGTCCAAATAAGCAGTTTTTGGCAATTGGTCAGTGTGTGTGTGTGTATGTATGTATGTGTAGAATCTTCTGGCTATCATATCTCCGAAACGAGTAAAGATATCGAAAACTGGAAGTGTGACCTTAAGTCCGTATTTCAAAAACGACTCAACGATTTTTTTTTCAAATTTGCTATATAAACACTATTAGATGTCCTTTCGAATGATATACACTCTTTAAAAAAAAAAATTAAAAAAAAACACACACACACACACACAAAAAAAAAAAAAAAAAAAAAAAAAAAAAAAACGATGCACCAAGAAGAAGTGGGGACAAAAATTGATAGATGGGTGGAATGGGTAGTCCGAATGGGACAAAAATAGGTACTACTACTTTTACTACTCGGCCGAGTACAGAGTAGTTGTAAGAAAGAATAATTTATGTACATATGAAGAATTTTGCACATCTTGAAATATAAAAAAGGCCTTTTGAACACAAAATTAAGTTAAATGGCAAACAGCATGTTTTCACGAAATGTTTCAGAACTTCTGTACTGTATATTCACAATTAGGATCATTGTTATATTGTTACAATTGATATTTCTAGCTTAGTGGATTATTAAAACCATAATAACTGATAACTTCATTCTTTATTATATAGTCTTTCTCAGATGCAAATCATTCTCACATAACTCTTAGAGAATATAAAAGTTCTTATACACCCAGACTTAATTTAAGATGCATGAAATTTACATATGAAATGAGAGCATTAAAATAAATATTTTATCATTTCGAACATGATAGACTTCCTCCATCTTCAAGTTCTAGAAGAGTAAAAAAGAGAGGTGGTTTTGGGCCATAATTTGCAAAACAACAAATTTAATTATTAAAATATATTTTTAATAATATTTTAGTGTATTTACCTTTTTCAAATTATTTTTTAAAATTAAAAATCAATCTTTTCTTACAGTTTAAAAAGTGTCTTACTTTTATCTGCACAAATATTTAACTAAAGTTTTATCTACTATATTAGAATTACATAAGGGTTTTTTTTTTTAAATTATTATTTTTGTCTGTTTTATAGATACAATTTTATGTACTAAGTTTTTATAAAAAAAAAAATTGCATATTATTCACATACAAGATGTTATACTTAAATTCTTGTAACTAAAAAGGATGAGCTCATATCATGAATTATCTCTATACAGAGTTTGGTGTCAATCTACTCGCCCGTTTTAACTGCAGAAAGCTGTTTGCAGTAAAAGTTTAATGACTATATTTATATTTTCATATTTTTTAGTTTAGTTATTAATAAACAACTATTATGAATACATTTCTTTCAATAATACATAAAAATAATGAAATTCTTACAACTACTCAGTATTGGCCGAATACTTAGTCCAAATTTGGCCGAGTAACGAGTACTCGACAAATTGGCCGAGTACCGAGTATATACCGAGTACTCGGAACAGCTCTAGGCTGTACGGATTTTTTTCAAACTCGCCATACTAACTCCCTTCCAAATATACTTTTGCGTGTAATTGTTTTTCAGTCACTAATTGAATATTCCAAGTTTTAGTAAAAGTTGGTATCTCAAAAACGGCTTTAACAATTTTCTTGAAAATTGTTAACATATCCATTTTAGATATTTTTTCTCATGTATTACGTGGTTATTACAGGAAAAAATTAACAGCCATCCTGCTTAGGTAGGCCAGTTTTAGATCTCGGAAATTGGTGTATAATAAAATAAAAAATAATTCTAGCCATTTTTTTTTTGTTCTTATTTTTTTTTTTTTAACTCGCTATGTAAGCTTTCTTTTATATGTCTTTACATGTGTATTAAGTTTCTCTTCCCGGAAAAACAATTAGGTTTATACTTCGTTAGGTTAATTTTGTGTCTTCTGAACACATTATCTTAAAAAATGCATATAATACGTGTAATATTCGGTAATGGAAGTCGTGTGGTTGTTTCACACCAGATTTTTTTTATAGAATGTCCTTGCAAGAATATTTTTTAACTGCTTTTTAAGGCTACACAATAACTATTTTTATTTATTTATTTATTTTTTAATTACATTTTTATTTTTGTGCGTTTCAGTAACTAAAAGAATCTTCTTAAAAAAAATAAATAATATATATATATATATATATAATAATAAAAATAGGATTGGGTGTAGACAACGAATGATCTCTATTACATTTGACATCTTTCCTATTAATTATATGCAATAAAGTAACACATCGGTCTTCGAACTTACAACCATCGCGATATCAACATGACGTTCTATCCAATTGCGTTAAGAAGTGACGAAAAAATGTGCTAACATTTATGTTAAAGTGGAGGCGTTTGTTATTTTTCAGTGTGACACGATGAGAAAGTCCAGTTACAATAAAAAGTTTCTAAAAGCATATTTATTTATGTATTTTATACTTGAAACTTTTATATATATTGTGCTTTTAACAAAAAAAAAAAAAAAAAAAAAAAAAAAAAAAACCTTAAAAACTCTTCAAAAATTCTTAGGATACTGTAGTCAACGAAAAATTTTCTTTGACACCTTTTCTATTAATTATCTGAAAAACTTAACACTCCGGATCTTTGGGGATCGAACTCTGGACCATTTAACTTGACGCTGTACCCAATTAATTCAAAGGGCGACAAATGGAACATATTTACGAAACGCTTATATTTACTTCAAGATGGAGGCGCTTTGTTTATTAGCGTGACACGAAGACGTTATGAAAAATTCAATTTCATGTAAAAAGCTTCCAATAAATTCACATTTTTTAAGCCAATTATTTTTTTTTACTTCCATTACCCGACTGCCGCAGGTAATGGAAGTATTGTATTCGGTACAAAAATTCAATGTCGCATCTTCACCTGTTTTACACGTTTTAAGGCCTCCTGGGTCCAAAAAAGAAGTTTTTGGAAATTTGTCAGTGTGTGTATATGTGTGTGGAATCTTCTGACTATCATATCTCAGAAACTAGTAAAGATAGAACTACGAAACTTCAGAATTGAGACAGGATTGGTGTACAGATGAATTTTCCAAATTTTAGTGAAAATTGGAAATCCAGAAGTGGGACATCGGAAACCGGAAGAACCATCCTAAGTCCGTATCTCAAAAACGGCTCTAACGATTTTCTTCAAATTTGCTATATAAATATACACTATTATATGTTCTTTCAAATGATACAGTTGGTTAGTTCAGAAAAATTTGATAGGCACCCTGTATAAATAGCTCAATTTCAAGTCTCGCAAGTGCGTTCCTTTAAACACGGCTGTACGGAATTTTTTCAAACTCACCATATTAACACCCTTTTAATTATCCTTTTGTATGTAATTATTGTTTTCCGATCAATAATTGAGTATGCCAAGTTTTGGTAAAAGTTAGTATCTCAAAAACGGCTTTAAAGTTTTTTTTTTTTTTAAATTGTTACATAAATTCATTTTAGATATCCTTTCTCGTGTATTACGTGGTTATTTCAGGAAAATTAACAGTCATCGTGATTAGGTAGGTCAGTTTTAGATCTCTGAAATAGGTGTTTCAAAAAATAATTCTAGTGGGTAATGGAGGTTGCGTGGTTGTTTCACACCAGTTTTTTTTTTTTTTTTTTTATGACTCAAAAGGTCGGATAATTTGGAAGAATGATTTCAGAGAATTCAATTAAAAAAAGCTTCGGGACACCAATACTGTTCAAGTTTTTGAATGCACTGCTGAATTGTTTCTTTCTATTCTTCTATACATATATATTTCAACTCATTTCAAGATTGTTTTTATACGAGAAACAATAGTTAAGATATTGAAAAACATTTAAAATATATATTTTTTACTCAATGACCCAATTTACACACACACACACACACACACACACACACACACACACACACACACACACATACACACACACACACACACAAAAAAAAAAAATCGGGAGTTAAACAACTGCAGGACTTCCATTACCCCCTATTACACGTTTTATATGTTTTTTTTTTTTTTTTTTTTTAAAGATATTTTATGCCTTTTTGGAATTTTCCAGTAAAACAAACTTAATACACTTATAAAGACTTATAAAACAGTTTACATAGCGAGTTAAAAAATAAGAAAAAAAAATAAATAGTTATTTTTGTATAAACACCAATTTCCGAGATCTGAAACGGACCTACCTGCAGAATAACTAATTTTCTTGTAATAATTCCGTAATACATGAGAAAGGGTCCCTAAAATGGATTAATGAAACAATTTTGAAGAAAACCGTTAGAGCCGTTTTTGAGATACCAACTTTTACCAAAACTTGGTATACTCAATTATTGAACTGAAAACAATTACGTGGAAAAAGATATTTAAAAGGGAGTTAATATGGCGAGTTTGAAAAAAATCCGTAAAGTCATTTTTAAAGGAACGCACTTGCGAGACCTGAAATTTGAGCTATTTATACAGTTCGCTTATCAATTTTCTTGAACTAACAGACTATACCATTCGAAAGGGCATCCAGCAGAGAGTTTATATAGCAACTTTGAAGAAAAAGGTTAGAGCTATTATTGAAATACGGACTTACGGCTCCATTTCCGGTTTCCAATTTCCCTCAAAATTTGGAAAATTTATCTGTACACCAGACCCGTATCAATTCTGAAGTTTTGTAGTTTTATCTTTATTAATATCGGAGATATGATAGCCAAAAGATTCCACACATACATACACATACCGACCAATGCCAAAAACTACCTTTTTGGACTCAGGGGACCTTAAAACGTGTAAATCAGGTGAAAACTCGATATCTAATTTTTGGACAGAATACATTACTTCCATTACTCTATGGTCGTAGAGTAATGGAAGTAATAAATAAAAAGTCCACGTTTATGTATATGAATTATTCTGTATTTGTGATTTATAACTACAGTAATTAAAAAAAAAAAATAATAATAAAAGTCATTCCATGACAAACACAAAAAAACCTGCATTTTTAACCTGACCCCCTGAGATTTTTATGAAATTGGGCTGATTTATTCGTCCTATTGAGAAGTGAATGTATACCAATTAATAAGTCCTTATCTTTTTTAGTTTTTAATATAGAGGGCTACAAAAATGGGTGAAAAATGCAAATTTTCATATTTCTTCTACTACAAACGTACCCATATTTTGTTCCTTAATTAGCTTAGAGATATAAGATTGGTATAGCTAGAAAGCTTATAACACGGGCTTTCAAATAATATATCACACGCATATATTAAAAAAGCTAATAATTTTGTTCTTTGATCATCAATAACTCAAAAAGTATATATTTAATTTTCTTTTAAAAATTGTGTTATTTTTACGATTATCTATAAATTTTGAAAATTTCAACATGGGACAGCCATGGGTTGCGGAGTTATAAATTAAAATGCAACCCTCCATCAGTATTTTCCTAATAACATAATGTACGGTTTACCTATATTTTGTTCCTTAACTGACTTAGTTTTGGTATCATTAGAAAGCTTATAATACAGGCTTTTAAATGATATATCCCATGTATATATTTGTAAAATTTTTAATTTTAAGGTCAAACATTTTGACTTTTAATATCTCAAAAAATATACATTTAATTTTCATTTAAAAATGATATGTTATTCTTAATTTTTTTTATCTATAATTATTGTAAGTTTCAAAAGGAAATGGTCTTTTTTTTTTTTTTTTTTTTTTTGTTTTTTGGGTAAAACGTACGCTATGTTAGTATGGAAATACTGGTAGAGTCGCATTTTAATTTATAACTCAGTATCTCACTGCATCCCATGTTGAAACTTACAATAATTATTGATAATAACTTAAGAATAACATATCATTTTTAAAAAGAAAATTAAATTTGTACTTTGAGATATTAAAGGTCAAAATGATTGACCTTAAAAAAATATATATATATATACACGTGATATCATTTAAAAGCCTGTATTATAAGCTTACTAATAATACCAAATTTATATTTCTAAGTCAATTAGGGAACAAAAATAGTTAACGTTATGTTATGAAAATACTGATGGATGGTTGCATTTTAATTTATAACTCAGCAACCCATGGCAGTCCCACGATAAAATTTTCAAAATTTATAGATAATAGACGTAAAAATTAATTGGTATACTTTCATTTCTCTATAGAACAAATAAATCAGCCCAGAATCACAAAAAATTAAGGGGGGTCAGGTTTTTAAAGCTGTGATGATTTGACATTGAATGACCCATAAATAAAACTAGTTGGAGAAGGTATAAAAGTTTTCTTTTTATTATTATTTTCGGGGGGGGGGGAGGAGAGGAGGGACATAAAAAATCTTGAACACTGTTTATTTAAATTATAATGTAGAAACTAGATGCAAAATTTTACATACGTATGTATCTGATAATGAATTTTACGAATAAAAAGTTAGAAATCGTGGGAGAAAAAAAAAAACTAGTATGTTGTGGCCACCACAAGACTTTCTTCTATATTTTCCTATATACATATTCAATCAGTAACAATATTAAAAAAAAAAAAAAAAAAAAAAAAATACGATTTTTTTTCTTTTCGTTAAAAGTAAAAAAAAATCGATAACTTTGTTTCAAATTATCACAGATTTATAGTTCAACCATTCGTTTTAAAGGTATTGACGAGATCTTTCGAAAGATACCCATCTTGAAAATTTGCCCCCCACGGGGGGGGGTACTTCCCCCCCAGGGGGGTAAGCGATGCCCCCACATGCACAGAAATTTTTTCATAGTTAACTATTACTATTATCTATAACTCATATTAATTTTACAATCACAAGTTAAAAAAATTTGCATAAAATGCGATCACAGCGCCACCTGTTGAGCTATTGATCCCCAAATCTAATGGGCAACAGTTCATGTCAGGGTGCAACTAAATACCAAGTTTGGTTAAATTTCATTCATTGGTTCGTGAGATACAGCGTCCACAAAAAAATGATACAGACAGACAGACACACAGACAGAGACAGACAGACGCACAGACAGACAGACAGACGCACAGACAGACAGACAGACGCACAGACAGACAGACAGACAGACGCACAGACAGACATTTTTTAAAAACTATCAATTCGTGTTCAGGACATCCCAAAACGTGTAGATCCGTCAAAAAAAGGAGGTCGAAAATTTTCGCGAATCCAATACTTTCTCTATATTACATGTAGAAGAAAGTAAAAAAGGTGAGAAATGGATTTAAATCTCATCAGGAAGCAGACTTCGCGCATGTGATAACAATCGATCTTCTAAACTTTACTTAACAGAAATATTCAGTTTGTGTTATTCAATTCGTAAAAGTTGAAAGAAAGTTTCAAGCTTTTTTATTTTTTTTTTAAAAAAAAGGGGGGGATTATTTATTGTACCCTGAACCCTAAGTGTTCTTTCTTCTTACTTATAATCTATCACATAGTTTTATAAATTTTTATCCAAAAAGCATTTATTTTTTGCATTTATTTATAAAAATAAATGCAGAATACGAAAAATTACATGTTCAAACATTAAAATTTGAATGTAATTGTGATTTGTATAGTTTTTCCCCCTGTATAACTGTGCTGTTTAAGAATGAACTCATGTGCTATTTAAGTACAATATTTGAATGCGGGAGGAAAATTATACAATATAGAATTTAAGTGGAACAGCATTAAAACTTAAGTATCGCACTTTTGTCAGTTTAACCTCTGGCTTGATATTGATTACATTTTTTATTATCAGAAAAACTCATAGTAATAGACGGATTTGATACTTTTTATAGCAAGATCTGTATTAAATTTAGTTTGCAGAAAGCGATTCTGAATTTTTAAATAATTATGGCAGCATTCGTGCTTAGTAATAATAAAAACGCTGATTACACTATTCGGATAATCTTGATCATTTCGCAGTACCGTACCTCATTAGAATTAAATATCTTTGTGCAATGCAAAGTGCATGTTATATTTTTTCACGCAAATGGAACTAATTTTTAAAAAACTATTTTACGTTTTGCGTTTTACAACAGCAAAAATGAGCCATTTCAGAGCTCAAATGAATTGAACGGACTATTAAAAAAAAGTTTAAAGATAAATAATTAGCTTAAAGCATATTTGACAATTCTTTAGATTACCATAAAAAAATATGAGAAATGAGTCATCAGTAATGCACACACCAAAAATGAAATTTCATATACATACTTTGATACCTATAGTTAATTTTAATATAACAAAATAATTCAAAAATTTCCCCCACTATTCATAATCTACTAAAAAAATCTTTATGAACTAGAAAATTAAAAATTTTCTCATTATGTTAAGCCTTTGAATATTCATTTAATATCAACATCAGCAATTACATTCCTCGAGTTGTAAGAAATTAAATAGTCGGCACAGAAGCCGAAATTTATGAAGCATAGTGCACTAAATCATGGAATTCTTAATGTCTAGAGTTTTAAAATGCATGGTTTTTACCTCTTTTCTACCACATTCACACCAGTATCGTAAAAATAAAGAATGACTGGAAAAGAGTATGAATATCGTAGCTGCCACATTTCCGACTTAAGTGCATAAATCTCTTTTGATGAAAGGGAAAACTCGCGCTACATTAACGCCTTGCACGAGAAACGCATTTCCGTATGTTTATTTATGCCATATTTTATCACCCTGTACAGAAACGTACAGTCTGCTCACGGAAGGAGGGGGGGGGGGAGTTTTGATCAGTTGTTGCCATTGAAAAATAAGTAAAAAGCAACTGTAACGAAGAAAATAAGAAAATGTTGCATGGGAGGTATCACTAGATCACGATTTTTGAAATGTGATGGTGATAGAATTATGCTAAAATGAAGTCAGAGATCTGGGGTGTAATGGTTCAAGTTCACAGATCTTAGTTCTCTGTTTATAAACAAATTGTTCTGCTGTTTATAAAGTTTCTGAACAAGTAAGACTTTATAAATTAAAACCTATTGAAACAAATATTTTAAGTTTAGATAATTTTAATTATTTGACAAATAGTTAAATTTACAGCTTTTATAAAACCTTGTAATAAATATAAAACTCAACTTTACAATGAATACTTAAAACAAGTAAATATAAAACTTATTTAAAAATCAAACAAAATCTCTAAAATTTTGTAGAAATATGAGCCTTTCAGGTGAGTGACTATTCAATAACATGTAATTTATCACATTAAATGCCTCTAAAATGTTATTATTTAAGTGAACAAAGAAACATTAAAAACTAGTGAATATTTGCTAAATTTATAATTAAACACTATCCCCCCCCCCCCCCCCCCCGATACGACTAAGATACGAATATATACGATCATTATTTTTTTATATGAAACTATGGTGTGCTTAGCAATTACATGTCCTTTATAAGGAACCATGAAATAATTTACAAATATCATGTTATATAGAACCTAATTATATGAAGTGGATTAAAATGAAATTGGCAAGTTTTAGAATTTTTCTATAGCATAGGCGTTACTGAAAATTGATTACTCATATATAAACAGGGGCAAACAAAGGAATTTGTATACATTACTGGCTATGGTGCATGCATACGAATTTTGAGAAACTTCTTAAACACTATTATAATTTTCACTTTTTTATTGAATTACTCACTCTTTAATGAAATTGAATAACTACCAAATATTCGAAACGTATAGTGGAATCTAATTGAAATACAGAGTTGTGAATTTCCCCTACAGATTACCTCACGATAAACATTAACAATTAAATAATTAGAAGATAAAATACTACAACACTGAATGGAATTTGATGTTAATATGTTGAACTACTAAGAACTTAAAATATCATCCAATTTGTTTTATCCGTAGTTTACTGTTTTGAATAAACTAATTATTTTGTAGAATACTGTATAAAATAATTAATGTATTTTTTTCACACATTTCTGTAAGAGCAATGGCTATAAAATTTTATAGAATATAAATTTTTGAATCCAACTATCTTTTTAATACAATTACTTTACTTTTTAAGATGCACAAAATGTTCCTACTGTTAAATAAAAATTAATTTCGTTTGACCTACGTGATAGTTATATTTGCTAATAAAGCTGTATTTCATAAATTCCATTAGAGGAAACTAAAAATCACTGGACTTTCAAATACGCAAATATAGAAGAAAGAAAAATAACAGAAAGATCACCATCTGATAACCATTTCGTATTCTAAGTGGAACCGCAATAAATTCTCTTTTACACAGACATGAGAATAGACAATCAAAAGATGTTGTCAACCTGCTGAAACGAAAACCTTTTGTGACCCAATGACAGTTAAGGCAGTATAATGGTTGTAGTAACTAGTGTTCCACTATTTTAAGGGATTGCTCAGGATAACGAATACAAAAGCTTCATCAACACTAATGTTGCTTTAATTAAAGATTAAAAGTCCGGCACGAAAGTGACTCGTGCGTGTTATACCTGCTTTAAAGGATGTAATTATAATTCGTAAAAGGATCTAAAAGTCGTTCCAGGAAACAAATATGATACATTAAACTAATCTAATTTATAAAGTAGGATTACGATCACAGAAACGTTTTTACGGAAAACTGTATAAACGATTAATTTTTAATCATAAGTGACTTCTATTTGTCTATTTCTTAATTTTTATTTTCCGTAAGTATTAGGTAAAAAGAAAATGAAAAAACTTAAAAAGGGCAAACTAAAATTTTCTATTAGGAAAATACTTTTCACTTTAATGACAAATAAAAATGTTAATGTAATAAATAAATAGGATTTTTTTTTTTGGCTTAGTTTTGTTAAATGAAGTGATTAGTAAATTCTCTTCTTAATCATCTTTGTTAAATGAAGCAATTAATAACTTCAAAAAATTAACATTTTCAAAAAAAAAAAAAAAAAATTATATATATATATATATATATATATATATATATATATATAGAGAGAGAGAGAGAGAGAGAGAGAGATCGAAGAAAAATTAAGCTTAAAAAAAAGTGGGGGGGGGGGTTGTAAATATTTTAAATAAATTACTAGAAAAATACATTCAGAAATGTGAACTCACTTTTAGGCTGTGTTGTGTTGTGACCATAAAACTTTTTATTATGATTATCTGAACGACAGATGCCAAACTTTCAAAAGAGAGACACTGTTAAAAATTTCTACATAAAACTACTGATAATCATTTATCTTAAGTCTTGTAAAATAAAAAATAAACGGAGTTGTTAAAAAATCTATTTTAAATATTTATTTTAATGACTAATATTAAGTTTTTTAGATCTTTGAAGCTTACGAGTAGTTATGTTTTTAGAAGATAAGGGTACCACTAACATCAACACACTGCTGTTCGCGGATGACCAAACTATCATTCAGAAATGTGAAGATCTACAGAGATCGATGTATAGACTTCACAAAATTTATCAAGATTATAGAATGAAAATCTCGATAAAAAAAAAAAAAAAAGAAAGAAAGAAAGAAAGAAAGAAAATCTATGGCTTTCAAAGGTAAAGAATATATTCGCATAAAAATTGTCATTGAAAATGACGTCATAGAACAAGTATCACACTTTACCTACCTAGGATGTGATCTTACATATGAATATGAGAACGAAATACAAAAGAAATTACACAAATTCCAACACATCTGCAGAACCTTGAGTAAAACCCTCAAGAGGAGAACACGAAAAGAAACTCCACTTAAACTTTATAAAGTCATGGCTACACCTGTCTTGCTCTGCGGAAAAGAGACATGGACCTTGAGGAGCCAAGATCAGAGTAGAATTCAAGCAACAGAAATGAGACATCTAAGATCAATAAAGGGCTGCACAATCACTGACAAGATCCGAAATGAAGACATCAGGAATAAATTGAAGATATTCAACTTATGTGATAGAGTACAAGAATATCGTACTAAATGGAAAGACCATGTACAACGCATGCCAGTGACAAGATTCCTTAGAGCTGCCTTTGACTACACCCCGAAAGGCAGAAGAGACCGAGGGCGTCTGAGAAAGCGGTGGATTGACCAATGAAGTCGGAACAGGCACCTGCCTACTCCTTGAAGTTGTTGATGATTAATTTTTTATTGGCGAGAATATATTTGTAACTTAGAATGCGTTTTTTAAAAGTCGAAATATTCATTTTAAATTTTTATTGAGATAATAATAATAATAATTATTATTATTATTTAAAAAAAAAAAAAAAAAAAAAAAAAAAAATACAGAATAAAAATTGAGAATCTCGATTACTTTCTTTTAACTAAAAATTATTGTAAATTTACAGAGACTTAAAACTCTCTGTAAATTTATTGAAATTTTTATTCACATTGCAGTAATGATTGATTGAAACTCCGGAGAAATTTCCAGTTTTCCGATTCCTTGGTTATTTAATACTCAATGATTAAAGTACCTAAAAGTATTTTCTATTTATAAAAAACTGATACATGATATATACACATGCATACACAGCTAAATTATGCATACATAAAGTTTCACACACACACACACACACACACAAAATAAATAAATAAATAAATAAATAAAACTAAATTCATTTTCAGAAATTAACCTCATTTTTAATGCAGTTAGATAACTTTAAAACGTATTTTTTTCGGGATTCAAAATTAACTTTTATGGCAATTTTGTACGAAAATTTGATATGTGCAGTACAAATACATCATGACTTCTGATTCAGTCAGGAAAGAAATAGTGTATTGTTAGGTAGATTGAAATACATTGTCATCGATCTACATATATGGATATTTAAATTGTCAATTGGCATGGATTAATTTATAAAATACGGCAAAAGTACTTTTTTGATATATTATTCTCAGACACACACACACATATATATATATATGTGTGTGTGTGTGTACTTGTACAAACTTGGATGCCCACAGTTATTTTCTAATTATTGCAAAATATTACATTCTACTTTATTTATATAAAGAATGTTACTTTCATAATAAAATGCCAGATATTTTCTTCTTTCAAGTTTTATCTTATTTTTGCAGACTGAAAAATATAGTTGATTTTTTTTTTTTTTTTTCTTTACCAGAAGATCCTTCTTTAAGATTTATCACACATGACATTAGACACGTGGCAAAGTAACCTTTTTTTTCTTCTTATTAATATATACGAACATATTTTTTGAAAAGGTTAAGCATGTCACGAAATCTTAAAATCTCCAAGAGAATGTTATAAAAAGAAATAACTAAGTTTTTTTTTTCTTCAAGACTTTGTACTTCCTCCAGCAAAAATAATTCCATTAACAAAATACTAGGGATGAGTGTCCTTTTCTTATTGAAATAATGCTCCTTTTCGAAAACTTCTTTCTATAAAATGCATATTTTGAAAATTGAAAGAGAGCATCACTATGATATTTTGTTGAAAACAATCTCAAAAGCTCTTTAAACTTTCGTTGAATGAGCCAAGGGCTTTTTACCTGTAAACTTTCTTAAAAGCATCTGAAACAAATAATGCACGCACTTCAATTTAATCTTATGTTTTAAAAATTTCTTATGAAAAATAAATAAAAATAAAAAATAAATAAGATAATCTAAACGCTATAGAAGAGGTTAATTTGCTTCATAGACTTTTTTGAATTATTTGTTCTCATTCTGTGAAAGTTTAAAAGGAGATTTCGAGTTTATTTTCGATACTACTTATGAAACAACTATTTCTGAGTGCTGAAATGCTAGCAAATTTGTGAAAATATTCCTGAGAATTTTAAGTAATCAGTTTTATAAGGGCTTAAAACACTAATTTTTTAAATGCTTATTGTAAAGCGAATATATTTTAATATAGCGTATAAATATATGTTCATTAATAAAGAAATAATGAGAATAAAAAATAAAGTCATACATGATAAAGAAGTAAATAGGGAATTTTTAAAGGTTTCCTATAATTTTTTGTAGTTAAGGTAACGACACCAGTGCTCGTCACTCTTAAGGCCTTATTTTTTAAATGTTTGTTTTTTTCGCGTGGCATTCATGTGGAATTTATGTATCAATGTTATACTTTGGTCTATTTTATACACTGATTCTTCTAGTTGTCGTTAGACACTTTCAATTTTTCAATACGTTAAGCCATTTAAAAAAAATAAAATAAAAATTAAACCTATAAAAATACACCAGTGCTCGTCACTTGAAAACTGCGTTTCACCAGTAGTCGTCAGGTGTTTGCACCAGTGGTCGTCATGTAAATAAAACGCAACAATTTGCTCAATAGTTTGATTTTAATTGCGTTTTTGCAAAATTAAATGAAACAGAATATCTTTGGAACATATTTAGAACCCAAATCTATTCTTAGGGTTTAAAACACAAAACATTAAATAGCAAAATTCAAAATATTGCGAATAAAACAAATTCATATGTGCAATAATTTGAAAATTCTTTGCTTTTAAGAAAAGTTTTAAAAATTTTATTCGTTCTCAAAAATATCCTTACTTAAAGCAGAGGGTAAGTAGCAGGGGAGGGGGTAATAATCTCGTTTTTAAGAGTGACTTTGTTCCAAATTATCACAGTAAGATTGATGTTACCATGCTTTTTATTAACGCGTATTCTTGTTTGTTTGTCCAGTACAAATCTTACAATTGCTTTTTAACTAACTTCCCGACTACCTAGACATTTGAAACTTTCAGAAAAATTCAGAACACGATGAAAATGCATTTTTTTAAATACTTTTAGCCAACTGCTCCGGGTCCCTGCAGCCTTCAGCAGCGTTATCAGTACAAATCTTGCAATCGATTTTTAACTGACTTCTCGACTAGCTAGACATTTGAAACTTTCAGAAAAGCTCAGAAGACGGTAACAATGGACTTTTAAATATTTTTAGCCAATTGTTTCGGGTTCTCGCTGCCTTCAATAGTATTTATATGATTCATCAGAAAATTTTAAAACACGGTATATAAAAAATTCTTTTTGTATTGCAATTATTTTTTTAAACGTATGGGTTGATTATGCGTACCTGACACATACTATAAAGGAATTTTGAGAAATCCTTCGCCTCTCCTTCCTCATTAAGTGTGGGGTGGATGCAAAAACACGTTTTCAAGAGTAATTATTCTCCAAATTATATCAGGAAAGCAATTTTTTGATGCGTTGATTGGTTATGCGCACCCAACAACACTGTAAAGGTATTTTGCGTAATTCTTTCCGACCAAATTTTGAGAAAGGGTACCAAAAACGTATTTCTACGCATAAACTCTGCTCTAAATAATCTTACAAAGGCGATTTCTGATGTGTGAGTTGGTCATATGCATTTAACACCAAGTATAAAGATATTTTGCGAAGATCTTTTGTCTATGTGAGGGTGGCCAAAAAAAACTATATATATATATATATATATATGTTTTCAAGCCCAACTCTGCTGAAAATTATTTTCGGGAGGAGATTTTTTTTTACGCGTTGGTTGTGCGTGTGTACCTTACACGCATTATAAGGCGATTTCGCAAAATTACCCTTCCCCTCTTCCCTCGGCCGGGCGGACAAAAAACACGTTTTTAAGCTCTACTCCAAATTAACTCAGAAAGGCGAGTTTTGATGCGTGGGTATTGGTTAAAAGTACGCAATATGTAATTTGATAATATTTCGTTAAAATTCTAAATTTACCCGTGGGAGAGGGGGGGGGATAAAAAGCGGTTAAGTCTATGTCGAAGGCAGCAGAAGCTAATCATATTGCGGGACGGAAAGCTATTACAGAAGCCAGCGGTAACATTAACTGCGGTTTCGACTGATTTCAAAGTTTTTTTTTTTTTTTTTTTTTTTTTTAATTTTTGATAATGATAGGGATTTTTTCCTATTTTATTTAAATATAGGGACCAGCGAAGGTGGCAAAGCTTGCTAGTATTATTCTACACATCAAGCTAATGTTATCAAATATTATCTTACAAATTAATTATTTAAGAACAACAGTCAACAGGGTAATTTTGATCAACATTTTAACTATTTGTTTATCTTACATAATTAATATAATGTATAAACAGAAAACTTGCTTAAGAAATGTGTTTAATGTTTAATATTTTCTATATAAGTTTTTATTCACCTGCATCTAACATAACAAAAAAGCTTTAGCATAAATTTGAACCGACTCAGTCATGCTAACTATGAAATTAAGCCTTTGTATTTTATCATTTTCGAAATATATATGAATTAAAATTAAATTATCACGGTCAAGAAAAAACTTAAACATCACTTAAATACATCTTCGCAAAAGCATGACATCATAAAAATTTAAAATACATTAGACAGATGTATGGAGTAATCATGTCTGTTTTTCTAAAATATATAACAGAAAATTAGAAAAAGCACTTTATAACTAAATATGTTTATGTGCCATTGTTTAATTTTTCCAGCAAAATAATATGGAGAATTTTAGGTGGTTTAAAGTCAGTCATAGTGAATTAAAAGGTACAGTCGGTAACAAAAGTGTCCGAACACTAACAAAAATTCCTATATAAAAAAAGTACACTTAATACAGTTTTGTTAAATAAATCCTTGTTGAATCCTGTTCTTAGACAGTCTAAGAACAGAATTCGACAAGGATTTATTTAGTAAAATTGCATTAAGCGTACTTTTTTTATATAGGAATATTTGCTAGTGTTCGGACACTTTTGTTACCGACTGTACCATGGCTGACTTTATTTAAACAAGCTATACAAAAGTTACAAGTGCGATAAAGTTCACGTTCTTGAGGTTAAAATACATTTGTTTACATTTACAAATACACCTGACGACTACTGGTGCCGATAGTTAAAATAAAGTAAAAATTATACAATCATAATTCTAAACGAAAATATAGTATATTTCATCAAAAAAGTTACCCAGTTATTAAAAATGTTAAAACACCAGTGTTCGTCAGGGGTGACGAACACTGGTAAAACGTGCAAATTATGCACCAGTAGTCGTCATACCTTAAATACCTTTATATTAGTCAAATTTTAAAAAGTTGCACATAAATCGTATTCTGCATTTCATAAGCATTACATACAATGCTTTATGAGCAATGTCAAATGCATGAAACAACAAAATATATCAAGAAATGCATATCTATTCCTTTAATCATTTGCTTTACGTTGACTCAATTCAATTGTAAATTAACGTATACTTCCCTTATTTTCTTTCTCCCTACTTTTCCCCAATAGTTGAAATCGAACTTTTTATGTCATAAGAAGCAGGCTTTGGAGAATCTTATGCGGGTAGATTCAAATTCATACAGGTTATAAAACGGTTATTTTAACACTTCTTTTAAGAGGGTGACGACTACTGGTGCAGATTTTAGGGGTGACGAGCACTGGTGTCTTTACCTTACTATATTGTAAAGTGAAACAGTCTTCAAAATTGCTTCTATTCTGTATTTTTTCTATTTAAGAAAAAGTTGGTTAAATATCCTCACCATAACTCAATAATCAAATTTATATGCATGCATCTTTTAACTTTTACTTTATTTAGATCCAAAAAGGTATTCATATCTTCTTTTAAGGTTCCTTCTCCCTAATTAATTTCACTTTCAACTATATTCATATTTATAGACAGTTGATAATAATTTCATTTTTGTGTGTTCTACTTTAAAAAATTGCTTAAGCTGAAACTGAAATGAAAATATGTCAATATTTAATCAAAGTTGCAGCACTTTTATTTGCGATTAAAAATCTTTGTAGATTTTATAAAAGGATTTTTAGAGAAAGTTAAAAAAGAAAAATGCCTTGGTTGGTTTTTTTTTTTTTTTTTTTTTTTTTTTTTTTTTTACAATATACAGGTAGTATTACAATAGGCAAATCGAAACTAAAATACTAGAATTTATCAGAGATTTAGACAGAGATTCCAGTTTATAAGGGAAGTAATTAAAGATAGTCATTTCAGTAATTCATTTTTTACTTTTTCGCTCCGTATTTCAGATAAATTAAAATTTTATATGCTTAAAAAAAAAAAAAAAAAAAAAAAAAGTAATTTTTCAAGGATTTAGAGCTATTTAGAAGGGGTATCAAAATCTATTTAAAAATTTAAAAAGTATACAAAAAGATTTATAGACAGATCAATCAGGTATAGGCAGATCGTATTTCTGTTTAACGGATCTTTGAACTACTAAAGTAGGATTCTTATAAAAGCTTATATTTCTGTTTAATGCATATAAATTGAATTGTATTAGTATACATACCAAAGTTTAGTTCATTTGAGCAACGAGTTTAGACGCTATCGTGTTCGCTCACATCACAGTAAGGAAAAAAAAAAAAAAAATGAACTCAGGGAACCTCAAAAAGTGTAGAAACACCAACATCTCAAAGACGGATTTTTGTCATTAGAATACTTTCCTTTCATGGTATGTTCAGAAAGTAAAAATCATAACAATTGTTGCTTGAGTATATGTTTTATTGAACAAATCTAATATCGTTCAATTTATAAATATTAAATGGAAATAAGCTTTTATATGAAACTACTTCAGTGATGCCAAGTCAAAGATGACAGGACACTTAAAAAATAAAAATTTCTCAAAAAGGCTGTTTAAATTAAAAATAATAAAGGGTGATATTGAGTATCAGTTGTTGAGCTCTTTGAAAATTCTCTTAAACTTCATATAAATATACAATTCAAATCAAAGCACAATTTAAGTATACAACCTGCAAAGTATTTGACATTAATTTCATTTAACCACAGTCACTATAACTAACTATAGACGTTCAAGCATTTTTAGTTATTATTAACTTAAATTTCAAAATTTCAAGCGTTAAAGTTTCGTGTACACCTAAAACAGATATTTATCTACTTGACTTTATCCTCTGGAATAAATTACTCTAAAATCAATACAAGGATAACTGATTATTCAGAAATCTTCAACGAAAATTTGGCTATTTTATAGTACAAAAATCCATTTAAAATTAAAGGTTTAACAGGAGTTTATAATTGAATAAATTCTTATAAAAAGAAAAAAATATAAATAAATATGCTTAGTTTTGAAACTTGCTCGAATTTTATAATCATCGTTAAAATTACGAATACAAAATCTGCTTTATTCCATTTATGAAAGCTTCTCTATGGATCTCTACATATTGCATATATTTTAACAATATTTCTTTTACTGTATTCGAACAAAATTTTATCACGGACTAAACTCTTGAGAAATAGTAATAACTTTTATTACCTGTAAAAAGTTTTCCGGACAAATGTAAAAAAAAAAAAATATGATTTATATACATTTTTTAGCAAACTGAAAAACGTTACAGAAAATTTTTACTAAATGTTTATGAAAATTTAAATTCCCATTGTTACATTTAAGATTGGATATGATATTCTGGGAAACTGACACCTTTGTGAGGCAAGATATGCTTATTAATTTTTTTTAATATTAATATCGAATTTAAATGTAAATTATGACAAAATTTAGTTTTCAAAGTATATTTTACATGCTATAATTAAAATAATCTTATAAATTAATAAATCTTTTTGTTATACGAATACATACATTTCAATGCATAACAAATTCTATAAATTGTAGAAAAAATGATACAGACTAAGTTCTTTCCACTTAACACACAAGAACAAAAATACAAATAAAAAAACATTTTCACTGTTTGAGAAATAAATCTGCCCGAAATTCAATTTTCGGGACTTCCTAGCACCCTCTTCATCTTCTCATTTTTTTTTTATTCAATAACAGCACGAGTTTTCTTACCCTAAGAATATGAGCTCTTCCTTTTTTACCTTCATCCATCTTGTGTATTTTTGTTAGCTGCTTAAAACCGTTATTCATTGTGCATTAAGGGCTGTTCTGCATTTTGCAGTTAGGAAAAATGTTTTAAAATTTATGTTTACGAAAATGAAAATAAGTAGGATTTAGGAATATATATATACTTGATATTTTATGCACGTAAAAAAAAAAAAAAAAAAAAAAAAACTCACCGAGGGAAAAAGATTGTAAAATTTTTTTGAATAATAATATTTTCTTGGTATTTTATTTTATAAAATTTTACGAACACAACTTATGTAAATGGAAAAAGTATTGCTTTGAGTAGAGAAAGAAATATTTTGAGCTTTAGACAAAATTTTCGTTTTGCGAATTGTTTGAATCCGGTTTTCAAATACGTGAAAATAAGTACAGTCCCCCCCCCCCTTTTTTTTTAAATAAAGACTTTAATACTAAAACTAATTTAAAAATTTTAAAAATGTAAAAAACCTTCATGGCGGTATTTTTTTTTTAAACAGTTAAGTAAAAATATTTTTTTTTAAATCTAAATTTTTTTAAGGAAAGAAAAAAAAATCTTAATTTTTTTTTTACGGAAGATAATGGAAATATATATATATATCATGAAAAACGGCAGTTTTTCGAGTGACGCAAGCGGGAGCCCAAACTGACGCTGCGAACTCATCTATACGGCTAGTTCGACTTCAAAGAGATTTGTAAAAGCCGACACTTAATATCTCAGCAAATATGCCATATTTTGTTCTGATCTTTTCAAGATAGTCTTTTATCTTCGGTCTTAATCTATCCTGAAATTTTTACATTTCTACATGCAGTATGTTTTGAGATCTGAATCTCAATTTAAAGCCAAAATGGGAAAACGGTTGGAGTAATGGACTGAAATTCTGAAAAATATCTCTAAAACGGCTCGAAGGATTTTCATATAATTAATATATGTTGTTAATAGTATCTTTCTGAATCTAGTAACGTCTTTGTTTTTTTCAGGAAAACTCTTGTTTTTTATAAAAGTTCTTTTAAAAATAGAACTATATTACTCCGCCAATTGCATGCTTTTCTTCGGCTAAAAAGGCCGTAAATCGGCTCTTAGTTCTTGCTTGCAAGGCTTCAGTTGCTCACGTTGGTTGGCTGACCAACGTGAATGCAGTCAATAAATTTTTGTTATGAAGAAAATATTTTTAATTTTAAAATTTCCTATTTTGTCAAAAAAATATTTAGATAATATTTAAAATAAAAAGAAGTATTTTTAAATTACAGATATTCTATTTCATCATTATTCATAATGAATTAATTTTTTTTTTTAAGCGAAAACGTTTAAATCCCTCATGCGCACGAATTTATACCATGGTCCATGGTCTTTGGAGCGCATGCGTACATCATCCGGATGATTACATCCTGTAGACGCTAAGCTAATTGCTTTCACTGTATCTTTGCGCGGTGTTTGTTTATGTTGATTGGATATCCAAAATCTTTGCATGATTTAGTGGTAAGTGTTTTATAATTTTATATTCTTTAAACTTGCTTATATTTTTAAACTTAATTTTACGTATATGTAATTTTTGACTTCACCTGATCGCCCGAAAGTATTGTTATATGTAAACAAACCCTAATTTTTATTTTTATAGTCGCTTTTTTCGCAAAATGTTACTCCGTTTTCTGTAATATGATAATTAAACAAGCTTTCGAATTAATTATTATGTTTATCATTACTATTATTATGTTATTATTGGTAATATGTCACCTTTTAGCTTAGCAATTTTTGGAAAAATTAGGGGTATCCAGTGATATTGTTTTAGTCTTAATATTGGGATACTGACCGCTGTAGCATGAATTTTCAGATTCGTGCACGACAAATTAGCTGCATCCAGTGATTTTATTTATTTTTTGTTTGTTTTGTGATTGCTTCTGTACAGATTTTCATGCATTTTCAGATTCAAGCAAGGCTGCAGTTTTGAAAATTTGTGGCAAATCTTCAAGTTATTTCATATTACACATCATTTATAATGCTGAATTTTATGTGTTAAAGCTTGAAAGCTCTCTGATTTTTTTTTTTTTTTTTTGTGGTGAAGTAGCTCAAATTTCTATTACTATTTTAAATAACTTATTAATCTTTAAAATATGCTTAATTTATTTCAGTGAATTTCAAAACAAGCACCAGAGTGAAACAATAATTTATTTTCTTAAAATGTGTTTTTGATGTTTTGTAATGATTCAGAGTATCGATTTGCAGTAATCGACTCATTCAGTGAGATGTACATCAGCAACAGCAATAGTAATTATAACAATATTTATAACAATAATTATAGCAATAGTAAACCTTATAGTAAAGCTATTCCAAAAATAAACTAAATAAAACTTATCAAAAGCTTTCTTACTTAGATTTCTTTTTCTTCTCCCCCCCCCCCCCCCCCATAGCAGTTAATTGTACAAATGCATCTTAAAAATTAAACCCACTTTCAAGGCCTGCATTATTTATCATTAATAGATTGCTCACACTGTTTAGTGACAGTTTGTTTATAATTTCATGTCTTACCAAATTTATGCAACTGAAAAACTGTTTTCACAATTTGTCCGAAATCACAATATTTTTGAAAAAAGTTCATCCTGAATGAGGAATTTGGGGGATTTGAACAAAATCCTATTCTTCTGGTAGTTTTAGGCCCATAAATTTCAAAAAGTTTATTAAAAATGCAAAAAAAAAGTTCTCATTAATTTAAAAAATAACTTTAAAATTAACCAAAAATCATGTGACTTCAAAACGCTGCCTGACGTCATACTTTATGATACTTCAATGTTTACATTCTGTTAGCCTGGTTGGTAAGCCGCAATTTGTTTTAACTTTCGTAATTATTAATCGTTTATGTGATTTCTGAGCATCTTTTTCATCTTATAATCATTCAATATCATTATCACCATTTTCCATTATCACCATTTTCAATTGTTTTCTTTTCATGGCGGTTGTTCAATGTTTTCGTTTCATAGGATCCTGTGGAACGCTAAAGGATAACTTTTGAGAAGTGTTAGCCGTTGTATTAGTGCAAAATGGTACAATACAATATTTATACTACAATTTTTTAATATCGGTCATTATTATAACATAGAAAACCTATTTCACTGATTCAAGAAGCAAATCAAAGCACAAAATCGAATGTAAACAACAATTACTTTCGTTTGTTGTCATAAAGAGTGACGTTACGATATATTATACTGCATTTTCTCTATACAGTAAATAGTGTGATGTTAAAATTGTTATAAATCAGTCATTAGATTTCAAATAAAAAAGATGTATGTATTTATTTTCTTACCTTTTCATTTTCTATTAGAATAAAATCAAAAAACGAGCAAATGCTTTGGATGCAGCTAATTCGTCGTGCACGAATCTGAAAATTCATGCTACAGCGGTCAGTATCCCAATATTAAGACTAAAACAATATCACTGGATACCCCTAATTTTTCCAAAAATTGCTAAGATAAAAGGTGACATATTACCAATAATAACATAATAATAGTAATGATAAACATAATAATTAATTCGAAAACTTGTTTAATTATCATATTATACAGAAAACTGAGTAACATTTTGCGAAAAAAGCGACTACAAAAATGAAAATTAGGGTTTGTTTACATATAACAATACTTTCGGGCGATCAGGCGAAGCCTATAATTACATATACGTAGAATTAAGTTTAAAAATATAAGCAAGTTTTAAGAATATAAAATTATAAAACACTTTCCACTAAATCATGCAAAGATTTTGGATATCCAATCAATATAAACAAACACCGCGCAGAGATACAGTGAAAGCAATTAGCTTAGCGTCTACAGGATGTAATCATCCGGATGATGTACGCATACGCTCCAAAGACCATGGACCATGGTATAAATTCGTGCGCATGAGGGATTTAATCGTTTTCGCTTTAAAAATTTTTTTTAAATTCATTATGAATAATGATGAAATAGAATATCTATAATTAAAAAATACTTCTTTTTATTTTAAATATTATCTAAATATTTTATACATTTGGAAAACTTTGGAGATGAAACTTAAAGATGTGGATAAGGATAACGATAAATCCATTTTAACTTTAACAGCTTTTAATAAGCGATACCATGAAGCACTGGGAGCTTTCCATTTCTTAGCTTATCTAGTCTATTTCTTAGCTTATTGGAAAAAATTTGACCGATTTGGAAAGAAAACAATCTTTTACATTTGCAAATGAAAATTACTCCCCCGATATTATTCCAGTTATAATGAAATTCCTTGGAAAATCTGATCCCTTCTGTGAATTACTTTTTGGTGAAGATGTGCTCAGTAAGATTTCCCCATTCAATTGGTGAAAAAGTCACTTTTTCTCAAGTAACACTGGAAAAATTGATCACCTGAATCAGGCACTTACTCAATTGTTTACTGCAAGGGCATCAACTGCTTATTTAGAGAGGATTTTTTTAACTTATGGATTAGTGCAATCTAAACTTCGAAACACACTTGGAAATGATAAAGCAGCTAAACTTGTTTTTATTTATAAATCATTTAACCACTGTTACTATATAAAATATTGGTTGTAAAATTTTCAGAAAAAAAAATTATTGTGATTACAGCCCTTAGTCTACTTCATCTTTCTAATAAATCTATGTTTGAATGAGTAAAATGTCTAAATTAACATAAAGCATCCTTTATTTAAATTATGATATAGATTATAGATAATTAAAACAAGCAGAAAACCCTATATTGTAAGGTAAGTAATTATTTTCTACTGATTTATGAATTATTCTTGTATATATTTTTTAGTTATATGTATTTTTAATTATATATATAAAAAAATAATTAATTGATTTAGACATCTAACTTAACAATTTAATTTGTTTGTATCAAATATTATACTTAGATATATTTAAATTTCAAAAATTCTATTTAAATTTAAAAAATCTGATTTAAATTTAAAAAATCCGATTTTTTTTTTTTTTTTTTTTAATCAAGATTTTTATCAACTCTGTATAACCCCACAGAATTTTTGCAGGAAGTGTTTGGTCAAATACTTATGTGTGCAGACAGTTTTCAATTTTACCTGGCTATATGAACAACGAAATAGCTTCATGTTTCAGTGATGAGCTGCAAAATTAGCATGTAATTTGGTAAATGGTCTTTAAAGAAAGCCATAAAATTGAATTATTTTGTTTTGCGGACAATTAATTTGTATTGTGGAAAATATTTTTGAAATATTTATAATTAGCAGTGAAATAATTTTATATTTCAATATAAGGGCGCTAAATGACATATTTCAATGTAAATAACCTTAAAAAAATGGTTGAGTTTCATCGATTTGTAGCAAAATAAGCCTATTTCCAAAATTTTGCTTCATTTTGCACTGTTGGGGGCAAAATGCTTGTACATTTCAGTAACAAGTTACAATATTATTGCATAATTTGGTAAACCTCTTTGAATGAAGCAAACTTTTTTGATTGGCAAAGAAATAATCATGAATTTTTGCAATTATTTGTTATTAAACTTAAAATTTGTCAATCTGTGGCGAATGGTTCTGCATTTCAATAATAAGCCACAAAATTAATAGATTAGGGGAAAAAAATTATTGATTAGAGCGATAAAATAAACTCTTATTTCTGTAATTAATTATCATGAAGCATAAAGTTTCTCAATAAGTGGCAGTATGATGCCATATTTTATTATGCCACAAAATTATCGCTCATTTCAAAAAATAATTTTGAAAAAAGAGCAAATTTTATAGATAATTTTATTTTATTATAGAGTGATTTGAAAATCTTTATATTTAACCAACCCACATCTGTAGTTATGTTATTTTACAATTGTTTTGTTCTTATCTTTAAAATGTATTTCAAAATTGCTTTGTACATTTTGGTTAATTGTTCAGAAAGTATTTTTAATTTTCAGAAATTTACTGTAAGCCATTTTCACCCCCTGATTACACGCAAATTTTGCAGACAGATTACGAAATTTTAAAAGCCTGTCACAGACTGCTATAAAACTTTCTGCCACTGGGATCTATACAGTCGGCAGCAAAAGTATTCAAGCACTAGCAGAATTATTGGCTAGTGCTTGGATACTTTTGTTTCCGATTGTATATTCTCTTTAGAAATTAGTTTTAAAAAGTTTTTTTTAAATAAAGTTGAAATTTTATATGAGGTTTTTCTCTAAGATTTTCAATAATGCTAATTTTGTGGGCTTATTAAAGACTTTTATTATTATTATTATTATTATATGTATAAACTGGGTGTTAGATAAAGATTATGACCATGAACTTTCAGAGTCTTTCTCAGAACTAGAGTTCATGAGGTTACCTAAATCAAAATTACTACCTGAGTTAGAAAAAGATTGATGTATCATCAGGGTTAGAAATAAGCAGTCGTTAGTCGTATTTTGCAACCAGTTTTTTCATTTTGATGCCTAGAATTCCAATCATAGGTGCCATATTTGATGCCTGGATTTTTTCCTCATCATATCTAATAATTTTCCCAATCCCATCAGACAGCAAACAAGTCTATTTCACCTATTTCACAAGTCTATTAAATTGTGGTGGAATGGTGTATCTTCTGGGTGAAGAATGAATTTGTGATTTTAAATATGTATGTTTAATATTGTGAATGTAATTACATTCATTACATAAATATTTTTTATATAATCTTGCATATAATATTTACAAGTTGATGCTTTATTATTATTATTTTTTTTTAAATATACATATTTAATTATAGATGGCACCTAGATTTTTAATTTGGGCGCCTAAAAAATTTAATCCAGGCATTATTTTGACGCCTAGTTTCAAAATTCTTATTTCTACCACTGTGTATCATTATTTCTCAAATGAATATTTTAAAAAACAGATACAAGCTCAGTGGGATAGCAGTGCATTAATTTTTCAATATATTCCTCTTTATATATATGTTGATGTTGCAAATGTTTTATAACTGTAATCATAGAAAGTTGTTGTTGAAGGAACATTCAAAATTCTGATTAACAACTATAGATTTCTTGTATTATATTAATTTTCTCCTTCTCGAACAATTTGCTCGAAACATATTTGACATTACTATAAATAACTATTAACCGTATTATTGTGACTAATGAAAGATATGCTTAAATATGTTGTGTAAATAATTTACTAAAAAAAAAAAAAAAAAATTGCGTTTTTGGCATTGAAAAATTCCCAGCCCTTATCACTAACTTCTTGTTATACCAGATTTTGGGCGTCCGTCAGGGTTAGCAAAAACCAGGTTTTTTTTTAAATTCATTTTTTGTTTAAACCAGATTTTTATTAATATATGTTTTCCAGTCACATTATACATATTTGTAAATAAAATTGTCACTTTAAAAAGTAATTAATATTCCAATATCAATTATCACTTCATCTAAAAATGATTTAAATTATTGATAACAAATAGGGATGAGATTTTTCAGCTTTTTTTGTAAGTTGATTTTCTTTCTGTAACAATGTATACAAGAAACAAAGTTTGTACTTTCAGACATGAAATTCTCTTATGTCTCATCTAATTAAAATCGTTTTCACATAGTCATGTTAATAAAACATTTATTTATTTTTATGTTCAAAAATAAAACAATCAAATAATGAAGTGCATTTTATTATAACTTAATTCTTTTATATTCAGAACTTCTAAAAATATTCCATAGTTGTAGTATTCAGTTTTCATTAAAATGATGTAAAGGCTGATAACAGGATTACTGTGAGTTGACATTTTTTTTTTTTTTTTTAATAGTGAATGTTAAACCTAACATGCCTTTCGTACAATTTAATGATAACAAATTAACTTAATAACAATAAAATTCTTAATTTAATGAATTAGGGAAAAATTTAAAAAACTCCAATACAATAAAAATGAGTCATAGGAAGAGATTTAAGAAAAAAGTGTACTTTTGGTTTTGGATTATGTAATGGAATATTGCAATCCATATGAAAATTGCATATTGAATAGAATTTACATTTAATATAAATAAAATTAAAAGTTTTATAGCTTTTATTGAAACTAAATTTTATATTTTAAGAAAACACTCTTCATCGGATTTAGAATCTTTTGCGATTAGAATTATTTCAACATTTTTCAATACTTGGATATTAAAATTTTTAATTTCATTTCCTTAATTCTAGTGCTGTTACATTTTAATAAAATAATTCATGTAATTTTTACTTTATATCTTGTACAAAATAAATGTGCTTTCCATTATTTATTTTACGTTTCACTACATTTAGCCTTAGATCCTTTATTTATTATTTTATAAGATAATTAATATAAATTTGCTAAATTTATTAAATAAATTTATTACATTATCATATTATATAAATTTATTAAATTTAATATAATCTATAATTTCTAGATATTTTTTTTCTCCATATATAATAAATTTAATAAAACCAGCCAATTATGCAATAAATCACATAACTAAAACCTTCTCTGAAGAAAAATTACAATTGAAATAAACTGAATTAAAAGTAAAAGTCGTTTACATAAAAAGAATTTAAAAATTTCAGTTAAAAAAAGGAGCAATAGAATAAAAATTTTGAATTTTTTGGAAAGGAAAAAAAAATAAAAATACCAGTTGGTTTAAACCATAGGTTCTCAACGGGGGGGCGGTACCACCCCCAGGGAGCGCTGGAAGCTGCTGAGAACTTGCTTTGTGTAGTAGGGGGGGGGGGCGATATAAGCACGTTTTAGTATTCAAACTAAATATTTAAAATTTCGCATGTGTTATATTTTTCACTTCTTAAGGGGGCGTCAGCTCTAAAACGCTTGAGAATTACTGGTTTAAACTGTGCCAACCCTGGCGTCAGTCCAGGATCATAGACAAATTTTACTTTGCTGCAGATAGATATATAAATTCCTACTAAGACTTTAATTATAAAACTTTGATTACTACAAATGTTCACATAAATTATGGCATTGAAACATAATTTTTGTGAAAATATTAATTAGAAAAGTTTCTTAAGATAAGTGCATTACTTTATCGTAGAATTTAATTTTTGAAAATAGAAATTAAACTTAAAAAAAAAAAAAAAAAAAAAGAGAGAAATATACCATAATCCATGACTTGAGTGCTAATTACCTGTCTTATATCTTGAGTATTGTATTACTTATCTTGAATACTATATAAACACATTTTGAGTTTGTGTATCTAATCATAAATACTATGCGATTTATGTCTATACCGGATGTTATTTAATTACATAAAAAAATATATATGTATATACTCGTCTGATGTGTTGATTGTCTGTGAGTATTAAGAATTGCATTGTGAATTGAATTAAGTTCATTAAATGATTTTTCGTTTATGTTTTGATTAACAAAATAAATTTGAAGTTTTTCAATGCAGTCTATTGCAACTTTATGAGTGAACAATACGTAATTTCTCCGACAGCCGCGTCCCATGTTATTCTATGAGGAAATTTGTTTCTATAATTACTCATCATAAAACACATTTTTTTTTTAAATTCCGTTTTCACATTCAGAAAATTCACAATCGTGAAATTAGTACTCATTTTATAAAAATTGATTTTTTCAAATTTTTAGTATTTCATTTTGTGGTTAAAAAATGAAAAAAATGCAATTTGTGAAAATTTGAATTTTTGAACTCTTAATATATAAAAATTTTGAAAAATCAATTTTTTCGAAAATAAGTACTAATTTAATGGTTGGGAATTTTCTGTTCTGTCATGTTTTTTTTAACAGTGTTATTTAATTTCAGTAGTAAGAATGACTGTTTCATTGGATTGTTTCGAGAATATTCATTGACTATTAATTTTTGTGTCTCCAAAAATGGTTTTATTCAACCGTTTCCTAAATATTCATTAAATGACATGCATTTGTCAATTAGAACCTGTTCGCATCTTTAAGAATTACTTTCTACATGCAAAAATGCCGACAGCTTTTGTAATGACATCATTATAGGCTCAATATTCATTAGATAAAGTGCATTTGTAGATTAGAACCTGCTCGTGTCTTTAAAAATTCTTTTTTTATATGCAGAATTGACGACAAGTCTTAAGACAGTATCATTACGGCTTTATCTGCAAGCTGAATATTCATTAAATAAAGTTCATTCATTGACTAGAACCTGCTAATGTAATTTCTATATGCAAAAATATCAACTTTCATGACAATATCATTATGGGCTCTATCCCTACTGACTGAATACCCATTAAATGAATTGCATTCATCAACTAGACCCTTCTTATTAAGAATTATTTTTTACATGCAGAAATGTCAACAACTTTCATAATATCATTACGGAATCTATTTACAGGCTGAATATTCATTAAATAAAGTGCATTCATTGACTAGAACCTGTTCATGTCTTTAAGAATTACTTTTCACATGCAGAAATTTTGACAATTTTCATAACAATATCATTACGGGCTGAATATTCATTAAAGTGTATATTCGTCGACTAGAACTTGCTCCTGTCTTTCAGAATTACTTTTTACACACAAAAAAGGCCGACAGGTTTTGAAACATCATCATTACAGGCTGAATATTCATTAAATAAAGTGCATTCGTTGATTAGAACCGGCTCGTGTCTTTAAGAACTTTTTTTATATGCAGAATTTTCAACAAATTTCATAACTATCATTACGGCCTTTATCTACGAGCTGAATATTCAATAAATAAAGTGCATTCATCAACTAGAACCTGCTTATGTCTTTAAGTATTACTTTCTACACGCAAAAATGTCGAGAACTTTCATAATATCATTACAGCCTGAATAATCAGTAAATAAAATGCATTCATGGATTAGAACGTGCTTATTTAAGAATTACTTTCTACTTGCAAAAATGCTAACTTTCATAGCATTATCATTACTATCTCTATCATTAGCTTCTTTTGAAATATTTTCTATGATGATAGGTCATATATAATGTCAAAACCTTTCTGTTTTTGCTCATTAAGAATATATAATTTTCATAAATATCTCCAAAATAAAGTCACAGAAAGACCAAAAAGGGAAGTTTGTAACTAGATGTTATAACAAATCTATATATCAATTTGCAATGTTCTGCGCCCAACCATTTTAAATTTGTGCAAGATACACATACATGTGTAGATACAGACATTATGAAAAATCATCTAATGCCGTAGATATCTCTAAAACGAGAGCTCGTATTAACGCCGAAGTTGCAGATGTACAAATAGACATCATGACAGTCAAAATATAAATTTTCAAATTCTACAATCATTCATTTTTGAGCTATGCAAGATACAAAACCAATTTTGCAAATTGGGATTACAATATACAGAAGTCAAAACAGAAATCATCCTACCTTTCCTATGTTTTAATTTTTTGAGCAAATGATCAGTAACCCTTAAAAAGGAATGATATCAATACAAAAAACCCTTAATGGGTTAAAAGCTTGTGACGCAGCTACTTTATGGCAATAAGAAACTGAAATATAGGTCTTAAAAATAATGATATCAAATTTTAAGTGACGCTTTGGTGTTAATCATGAAAAACGGCAGTTTTTCCAGTGACGCAAGCGGAAGGACAAACTGAACGCTGCGAACTCATATATACGGCTAGTTTGACATCAAAGAGATTTGTAAAAGCCGACACTTAATATCTCAGCAAATATGCCATATTTTGTTCTGATCTTTTCAAAATAGTCTTTTATCTTCAGTCTTAATCTATCCTGAAAATTTTACATTTCTACATGCAGTATGTTTTGAGATCTGAATCTCAATTTACAGCCAAAAAGGGAAAACGATTGGTGTAATGTAATGGACTGAATTCTGAAAAATATCTCTAAAACAGCTCGAAGGATTTTCATATAATTAATATATGTTGTTAATAGGATCTTTCTGAATCTAGTAATGTTTTCATTTTTTCCAGGAAAACTCTTGTTTTTTATAAAAGTTGTTTTAAAAATGGAACTATATTACTCCGCCAATTGCATGCTTTCCTCTGGCGAAAACGTCGTGATATGGTTTTTACTAGCAAGGCTTGAGAAGGCCATGTTGGTTGGTTGACCAACGTGAATGCAGTCAATGAATTATTTAAACTTTCCTTTTTTTAACGCAAAAATACTTTATTACATTTTTTATATATTTATTGTATATATGCTAAGTCAAATTCACTTAAATATATTTTCTCTTCTGCTATGAAAAAGATATTTTTGATTTCAAAATTTCATATTTAGTCAAAAGATTATTTAGATAACATTTTAAATAAGGAAGTATTTTGTAATTTTAGATATTCCATTTTATCATAATAATGATGATTTTACGATTTTTTAAAGCAAAAAATTTTTAATCATTCATAAAAATCGATTTTATAGTAGCTCAATGATTTGCGATTCCTATTCATGTATCCTATTCATGTATCAAAATAAATAAATGACATCTTTACTTTGAAACCCATGATTTATTTTAAAAATATAATTCTCTCTTTCTTTCTTTCTTTCTTTTCTTTTTTTAATTAATTAATTTCTGCATGAAAAATTCCATTTCATAACTATATTTAAAACTACAATAAATAAAAAACCCTCCTTTAATTTTAAATATTTATTTCTACATGTTTCTAAGCAATTAAAAGTGTTTTTTTTTTTTTTTTTTTTTTTTTATAAAGAAAAGTAGCTTAAATATGGGAATGTATGGTTTTATCATGAAGGTAATAATTTGGCCATCTAGTGGCGCCATCTCGTAGCTTGTATTAAAACCATATACATTCCTATATTTAATTTAATTTTCTTAAAAAAAAAAAAAAAAAAAAAAGAGACACTTAATTGCTTAGAAACATGTAGAAATAATTATTTAAAATTAAAGTAATGTTTTTTTGCTTATTGTAGTTGTAAATATATTTATGAAATGGAATTTTTCATACATAAATTAATTAATTAATTAAAAAGAAAGAGAGAATTATACTTTTTTAATAAATTATTATGGGTTTCAAAGTAAAGATGTTATTTATTTATTTTGACGTGTTTTTCAGTCATTGCTATTTCACACATTTTTCATCAATTTTAATTCTATTTTCATATGTATATATATATATATATAGCGTATTTATCCGATCTTTCATCCCCTATCCATTGTTGCTTTAAATAATAATAAAAAAATTAGTTTGATTATGTTAATATTTAAAATATGTATCATTTTAAAGTCTGAAAAGTAAATATATGAATAAACTCTAACTGTATTTTAAAAAGAGATTTTTAATTTTTAAAAAGAAATATATATATAACTTGTATTTTCCATAAAACTTAAGCTTAACTTGTATTTTACTTATTAACTTGTATTAACTTTAGCTTAACTTGTATTTTCCATAATTTTTTTCTCCAAATGATTTTATCTTATTTTTAAAATTATAGAAATGTAGACCTTAATTTATATTTTGTCTATTTTTTTCCACCAAATATTTTTATGAAATAATTTTTACCTGCACTTTTGATGAAAGTTTAAATTGTGAATATTTGAGCTTAGCCTCAAAAGGGAAAAGAAAATAAATAAATTTCCATTTTTAACATTAACTTGATTTTTTTAAATTGTTTAATTTGCATTTGTAATTCTCTAAAAAGAAACTTGCAAAATGTAAATTACGTAATTCTAACTTAAATTTGAAATTTCCCACTTATTATTATTATTATTTTAAAGAGTTTGAGAATCCCACTCAATATTTTTTTCTAGTGCGAAGCTTCTCCATTTTGTTTCCAAGTGGCAGGCTACTTGAAAATTTGTCGGCATGATAACGTTTGAAATACTGAATTAATTCAAACTAAATTTGTAGTGTGGATTTATCTCAGAAATGTATTTGTTATGTTCATTTGCCAACTTAATCTACCCTCTTGTTTCCCTGTGCCAGCCCACTGAAAATTTCAAATTTACATTAGAAAGGTTCTATGTTAAAACTCCATATATACAAGACTTCATTAATAAATCCATCAAGTCCATTAATAAATTGTAGAATTGAAAAATTGTAGAATTTTGAAAAAAAAAAAATGGTGGCAACTTCATTATAAAAGATAAATCAGTTTACCCTTCCTAGGAGCCAGAAGGACTTGTTTTAATTTTTTGATCAATAACCCCTAAAAAGTAATGATATCAGTACAAAAAACCCTTAACGGGTTAAAAGTTTGTGACGCCGCTACTTTATGGCTAGAAGAATTTGAAATATGAACCTTAAAAATAATGATATGAAATTTTAAGTGACGCTTTGCAATTAGTTAAAATATACATAGATTTTCTTATTTGATCATTTACTTTCTACTTTTATTTATATTTATAATGCAAACGTAATATTTTTAGCTTCAACATCAGACAGATATATAAAATACACTCACTGATGCTTTTTAATTCACATTTCAAATTCAAAATAACAGTTTTAAAAGGAATGATATAAAAATTCCAGTGGCGCCTCGGTGTTATTTTAAAAGATTTGTTTTTAGATTCCATTAAAATTACTTTTGTTTTGTCTAATAAAGTATATTTACATAGTGAAACAGTGCTTTTAATTTTCAAATATACTGTCAAATAATTATACTTTCACTAAGTTTGCATTATAAATTAAAATTATTTATTTCAATAAATTGATTTATCTTTTGCGTCACGGTATCCAAAACTGCAAGTAAAATCTGTGTAAATATTTTCCTTACGTCACACTACCTCTTTGCGCAAATTTTCACTCAGTTGGATACTATGATAATGATACTATGTTTTGGATAGCGTGATGCAAAAGATAAATCAATTTATTGAAATAAATAATTTTAATTTATAATGCAAACTTAGTGAAAGTATAATTATTTGACAGTATATTTGAAAATTAAAAGCACTGTTTCACTATGTAAATATACTTTATTAGACAAAACAAAAGTAATTTTAATGGAATCTAAAAACAAATCTTTTAAAATAACACCGAGGCGCCACTGGAATTTTTATATCATTCCTTTTAAAACTGTTATTTTGAATTTGAAATGTGAATTAAAAAGCATCAGTGAGTGTATTTTATATATCTGTCTGATGTTGAAGCTAAAAATATTACGTTTGCATTATAAATATAAATAAAAGTAGAAAGTAAATGATCAAATAAGAAAATCTATGTATATTTTAACTAATTGCAAAGCGTCACTTAAAATTTCATATCATTATTTTTAAGGTTCATATTTCAAATTCTTCTAGCCATAAAGTAGCGGCGTCACAAACTTTTAACCCGTTAAGGGTTTTTTGTACTGATATATATACACACACACAGGGTAATCAATTTAATTGAGTACCCGTTGTTTTTTCTTATTATCCTTAAATATGATGGATGCGACAACTATTCTAACACTGAACTATAATTGTTTGAACCTTGTTTAAGCGTGGGAGACAATTTTCAACACTGTTGGACTGTTACAACTTTATTTGTGAGGTAAAACAGAAACGGAGACGCACAATTTTTTTAATCTTGTAATAATTTATTTATGAAAAACAAAATTTAATTAAAAATTTTTACTTTATCGTTCCTACATTACATTTACATCATAATTTCCTCATTATCATTTCATAGGCTTTTCCAGAGAAGTCCTGCAACTATCGATGAATTAAAACAGATCATAACGGAAGAAATGTCGTCAATAACACCAACAATGCTGCAAAGTGTGTTAAAAACCTGGTTCGACGTGTTCATGTTTGCATTCAAAATGGTGGCGAGCATTTTCAACATTTTCTGTGAGGAATGATAATGTAAAAAAAATCGAATTAAACTACGTTTTTCAAAAATAAAATTATTACAGGATAAAAAAAAACTGAGCGTCTCCATTTCTGTTTTACCTCACAAATAAAGTTGTAACAGTCCAACAGTGTTAGAAATTGTCTCACAAACTTAAACAATGTTCAAACAATCATACTTCAATGTTAGAATATTTGTCACATCCGTCAGATTTAAGGTTTATAAGAAAAACCCACGGGTATTCTTTTAAACTGATCACCCTGTGTGTATATATATATATATTCAGAGGAATCAAAAGGATATGAAAATCTATTAAATCATGTATTAGTAAAAATACACGTATGTTTCAAACATAATTTTTAATTACTCGTAATGAAAGTACAAAAGTATTTAAAAACATTTAATCACAACTAATATTGAAGAGAGCAAACAAGTTACTTGGATGTATAAGAACTTAGTTGTATCGATGATATACCTCAAAAGAGTTTTTTTTTTTTTTTTTTTTTTTTTTTTTAAATATTGAAATTTGTTTTAAAGTTTAGTACTTCTTTATAAAGCCTATCTTTCTAAAATTAGGCAATGTTAGTGGATTATGCAAAAGATTTTTCGCAAAGAAAATCTCGGAAACATAACCGCCAAAATAACTTGTTCATTTATATATTTTAAATGAACATGTTTTACATACTGAAAATGAAAGAATAAAATTTCGTAAAATTAATGTAGTCGTATTGGTAGTTATACGTGGAACAGATAAAGACAAGTTACATAATGAATTTGCAAATCAATGATTTTGAAGTGTCTGAAAATGAAATCACTTCGTCAACCACATAATGGAATGTTAAATAAATAACGCCAGAAGTCACTCGGGGTTGTCACAAGTGCTCTCTAAAGGTACACGTATTCCACATACCTGCCCGTCATTCGCTTTGAAGGCAATTACTGCCACTAAAATTAAACGGACCACTTAAGTGAGTTTTACTCGGCAAGAGCTAACTGACAGCTGAAATGAGAAAAGATCAATATGAAATTTACAGTTCTCCTAATTAATGCGGAGTTAATTTCCTGTAAAGTGGCAAATTATCTTCAGGGGTGGCTTGACATTGAGGTAAATGACGATATAGAACAGGTGAAGAAAATTGTTTTACTAAGCTCATAACTAGATTTGAAATATTTCTAATTTGCATTTGATAATAATTAGTATTTTCGAGTCATTAATTTTTGTGCTACAGGTTTTGAGATTTATATTAACTAACTTTTAATTCAAGAATCTGATAATTCTCATTATATATAAAATTGTTATTCAAAAAAAGTCTTAAAAGTTGCCAAATTAAAACGAACTAATACAGCTTATGGGAATATTTAAAATTCCTTATTTATATTTTATTTTATTCATTCAAAATTTTGTAGCGTGAAATATAATTTGTGACTTAGTGAACATTTTAAAATATGATATATTGTAGTGGGATTAAAACATTTTAAAATATGATATATTGTAGTGGGATTAATACCAATATTTATTCATACATAAAGTTATAAAAAGGAAACACGAACCAATCAGACACAAATTATTGTTCTCTCTTGCCTACTCTAATTGGCAGATTTTTTTTTTTTTTTTTGGTCATTTTGCTTTGTTGTTCTTAGTAATCGAGATTTGATCTTAGAGGAGTGCAGAGGTGCTCTCTGTGCGATGTTAAACAAAAGTGTAATCTGAAAAATAATATGTTTCTATTGTTTATTTAGTATGTTATCTGACGCAGTTCAGTCTTTTTATTGAAGCAGCTCGCGTATGTGAACCAAGCTACAATCTACAGTGTCACCAAGAAATATTTTTAATGTTATTCTATTGTGTTCGTTGTTGAAATATGTCCAGTGTACGCTGTAAGTGTTCATCTATTAAAAGGTATGTCATACAAAGATCATTCTTCATCTGTTCTCAGAGTTTAACTTAAGATAAGAGCTTCACAAGTTAAGTTTCTCGTGCTCTACTAACTGGCCAAGTTTATTACGGTATCACTAACGAACAAAAAGGAACGAACAAATATATCTATGAAAATATTTCATAAATGCATTTAAAAATGTTTAAACCTGTTAAATATCAAATAAAATACTAAATTATACTTTAAAAAATTTCTAAAAACACGATGAAGCGCGTTTCTTACAATAATGTAACTTTATCGTTAAAATTAAATATGCTTAATTTTGAAAAAATCAATATTACCTCAAACTATTTATTAAAATAAAATGTAATTTTGAGAACTTCGTACATTTTTAGTCAGATAAATTCAGTAGCAACAGTTAATTTTTTCAAACCTCTTTAGCAGCTTAAGAATTTTATTTATTCAAAGATGAAAAAATGACTCAATTTTTTATTCATATTCTCAGCTCTCTCCCCCACCTCCCATATTCTTTTAAAAATGAGCATAGATTCTAAAAATAAATTTTAAACATTCTGCGAATTAAAAAAAGACTGCTTAAATTTAATATACTTAATGAACTTAATCTATTCAACAAATTTGCATTTAAACAGTGTACTCTGAATCATTTTTGCTACAATGATTTTGAAAAGTCAATTATAATTTCGGAAAATTAAAGCAACAATAATTTCAAAAGCTAACAATATGCTCAGATAATTAAGGCAAAGTATAAAACTGGAACATAAAATGTAATTATTTTAAAATTTTCCCAATGTTTAGAAGAAAGAAAAAAAATCTAGTTTTAAAGAAGTATTAAAGAAAATAAAAGCGGCCGTGGAAAAAAAAAAAAGAAAAGAAAAGAAAAAGGAATTAGTTTCAGCTTTTAATACATGCTGAAAATTAAGATTGGGAAAATATTAAACCAGTCGATGGCTAGTTAAAAAGTCAGGAGATAAAAATATTGCATCGAAACGTTGGTGTTGAACAAAGATAAACAGAAAACCTTGTTAAAAATAAATAAATAAAATAAATAAAAATCACCAGAATAGCAAAAAATATGTGAAACTTAGATGCAAAATGACTGATCTCTCATCGAAAGAAAAGTAAGCAGGATTTCAGCAAAGCAGCAACTAATCAAAATCTCACTAAAATCTGCATTTAGTGCAAAGTACGTTTTTAATTTTTTTTTTTTTTTTTTTGCCTTCTTTAATTCTTTACAAAGACAAATGAACAGAGAAGTAGAAATTACAAAATGAAGTGTATGTATTTAAGTTTTTCGATTCATTTAATATACTCTGAACTCTCTCCTTAGAATACTGAATATAGTACGTTTGTTTGAAACGTTATATTCTCATCTTAATTCCATAGAATGTGATTATGAAATTTTAGCGAGATGATCCAAAAGATAAATATATTGTGTGAAATTGTGTGCAACTGAATCATTAAATCGTTTTTCTTTGACAATATATCAATTACTTCAAATGTTTACCTTCAACATTTGATCGATGACGTGGCACTACAATTTTATGTGACCATCAACCATGATGCATGATTATGTTTGCTCCATTAAAGTAAGTTCATGTATAGATATTTATTAATAACGCAAAATTTAGTTATACGTTATATTTAAAAATTAATTTTCTTAAATCTATCTTAATTTAGTTTTGTAAAGAATTATTCGAAATCATAAAACGACCTTATGGACACCTTATATATTTCATAAACACTAAAAAGTATTAATGCTAAATAACTTGACGTGCAAAAGCAGCACTTCGTCAAGCGAATCTATGTTTTAAAAACACACATTTGGCTTGCAAAGAAAATCTGCCAATAAGGCATTGGTATACTAATATATTTCTCTTATCTTCGTTACAGCTTTTCTTATAAACAATATACATAAAACCGTATGATAAGCCTAATATTTTGCTATTTCTGAGGATCTTTTTTGTTCTGATGCAATAAAATGGCAAGATCTATTATTAAACCTTTAGAGACAAATTGGCCAAATGTTATTAGAGATCCGCAACGACAGAATCTTTCTCCAGTAATAACACTCTTTCATGGAATAATATTCATCTCAAAGACAAGGTATTTTGATTTAATTCTACAGATTAGGGGGAAATTTTAACATTCATTACGATATCTATAATTGTGGATGCTTATCCATTAATAGCATATATCTTGAAGCGCTTAATGAATAACACAAGAGTACACTTACGAACGCTTTTATCATAAGAAAGTTGTGACATGTGAAGAACACATGTGCTAAGATTCAAACACTGAAACAAATACCTTTTCATTTCGAAGGTAATAAATCTATTTTCTGAAGCAAATCACGCTCTTTCCACTAATTTGCGAAAAATTTCAAACGTTCTTTGTAGTAATTTCCGTCAATTAGCAATGAACGGAAAGTTTCGACATTCGTGGCACATTTCCAAGAACAATGACTTCGGCTTAAACGATACATCGCTTTCCAATTTCCAAGCACTTCATCTAGAGCGATCCATTCAATAATGAATTGAACAGAGCTGCTTTTCACTCGATAATTGTTGACAGAAAATGAGTTGATATGAGTTAAACATTTATTTTTCAAAGGAATATGATTTCTATTTTCATTAGCGACTTTTGTTTGCTTTTATCAAAATTTAAGAACGCATGAAAATGAACCGATGGCAAAAAGATAGAAATTTAAAACCCATTAACTGGGGAAAAAAAATAACAATGTTATCGACAAAAATGAAAAATTTTAGCTACATTTAACAATTAGTTATATTTACAGGTAAATGTAAGTTCACAGCATGATCATTGCATATGTTTTATTAATCAGTTGTAGCACTTTTTACTTTCCGAACTTTTCTTTTTCCATAGTTACAATAATATGACTGATATTTCGGTGTCTCTTAGGTTTATTTCGGTCGTTTTGAGGTCTCTTGAGATCCCATTTTTACGGTGATGTATGTGAGTGAATACGATCAAGTCTGAACTATTTGATCGAATGTGTAGAAAGTTGGTAAATATGTTATAGATCACCGTCGCACGAACAAATTTTGACGAATCTAGTATTTATAGCTTTTTTACAAAAACACAAAGAAAATTCTTTTTTATTATTATAGTCCATGGATTCAAATTATTTAAACTGTGATAGCGTCTAAAAGCCTTATTAGACTGATCTGAATGTTGATAAGTATATTATAGGTTGCCACGCAACAAATTCTATTAATTTTGATAATTATGTAAGTTAAAGCTCTTATACTGGGACGCCCCCCCCTCCCCCCCCCCCAAAAAAAAAAAAAAAAAAAAAAAAAAAAAAAAATCCATTATGACCAATGGATTTAAATTATTAAAGCGATAGCGTCTAAACATCTCATCCTGCTCAACAATAAATTGGTAGATTTATTATAGGTCAAAGTCGCACGATTTTTATAGATTCCGATGAGTACGTAGCTCATAATTCTTTTACAGGGACAAAAGAAAAAATTAATGATTATGGTCAATGGACTAATTATTGTAAGTGCGATAAACTCTACATTCGATTAAGATGTAAATTAGCAGGCATATTATAAGTTTTCATCGAAAGAACCGTACAGATTTCCATGAGCGTAGGGCTTGATTTATATCGCTATACAAAGTAGAATTTTTATACATTGCCGCTTATGGGGAGGTCAATCTAATTAAAGTGGTCAATTTAAAGTTAATTAAAGTGGTCTTAGAGGTCAGTTTAATTAATGTTTTCTTTAGTTATGTTAAAATTGTTTAAATCATAGAAAACAGATAAATATTTAATATTGTGACATTGCCAACTATAATAACTTTACAGAGACGCACACACACACACACAAAAAAAAAAAAAAAAAAAAATTGCAGATATTATGATCCATTAAATTTCATACAACTTTGGGAGAAATGCTCAAACACCATTCCCCCTTTTGTTTATTCAATTTTCTCATTTAAATACATTTTAAATGACTATTAATCACTACATGTTCAGAAATTCGAGTGGAATTACCAGATTTTTTATAATTAGAAAAGTGGGTACAAAATTTGAGCGTATTTAGACACTTATAACATAAATATGTTCCATATTTTTCCAAATATATTCCATATGTTTATGTTCCTATTATGTTCCATAACAGGAACATAAAAACAACTGAGGTGAAATTTTATCAACTTTTAACGCCCATTATCAACTGCGTCAGGGAGAACAGTAGCTGATGAGATTTAAACTATGCAAGCCATTGTATAACATAATTTTAACTTTTTAAATGCATAATTAACTACCATCACTATTATTGAACTTACTAAAAATGTGAAAATAAAAGTTTATTAAAATGCACTGAAGCTAAGTGAAAGATTTCGGCTTAATGGGGTGTAGAAAATTTCAAATGACCGTCAATTTGAAAGAATATGGCTTAGCAAGTTTAATAATAATATTGGATGAAATGAATATATAACTAGAATTAAAAAAAAAAAAAAAAAAAATATATATATATATATATATATATATATATATATATATATATATATATATATATATAATAATAATAATAATAATAATAATAATAACCAGCAGTAATTTTATAAAATATATGAAAACAAACCATAATAATACTCATCGGAGCATGATCCCCAAAAATCCTATAAAAAAATAAAGATGTCATCTATAATGTACTTTAATAAGAAAGAACTGATTAGAAAATAGAGAATGAAACTGCATATAGATAAAAATGAAGAGTGTCCATTCAGATTATATTTCAGCAAAATATAACAATAAAAACTTAAATATTTAAAGAATGGAAAAAAGTTCAAACTGAACAAAGAAATTATCAGAATCACTCCATCTCTTCAGTGAGCAATAAAATGCAAGATTTCATACTATAGAAATTTAAGCGTAATGCTATAGAAGTGAGTAATCCAGCATGGAAAAGCAAATTTGAAAGTTAAGCAACAAAAAGATTAAAATGACCAAATGCAAAAGACAGGACATAGGACTATGTTTTGGGGGAAAAAAAAAAAAAGAAAGAAAGAAAGCCACATGTACGTTTGCATTAATTTCACTTTAAAAGTAGAGTTGATTTCAGCAGTTACGTAGCTGAGATGAACATTATTAATAACCAAAGAAGTAATTGTAACTTACTATAAAACATATATAAATCTAATTACAATACTTAAAAAATTACAAATATCTCAAAACTATCTCTATTTATTAAAAAAAAAAGTTACTGTCGGTGACTTTTTTTTTTTTTTTTGTCTGCGACCGTATCTCCTTGCGAACGGTAGTGTACTCCACGTCATGAGAGATATGAACGAGTGCTGAATACTCCAAGGAAGACATTTCACTTGGTTAGAAATTTCTATCATGTTAGAAATTTCTATCATCTTAATTAACGATGTTATTAATCAAAAACGTCGGGTTAATAAAGATACTCTATTTGCTAACATGCAAACAGTTTCTTCAAATCGTTGTTCTTCCAGTCTTATGACGTCACAATTACCAAGGATATAAAATGCCATCCATAGTGTCAAAAAAGAAAAAATAAGTCAATATTGCTATTGGTAATAAAGAAATTTGTCATCTGGAAGTAAATAACAGGAACAAAAAATCATGCAGTGTGCATTAATTATTAACACTTTCCAACTGTACATACTCGTATCGTATAACCTTCAATGTTCTTTGCATACCTTATCACGCATCGGATGGATAGAAGGAAAGAAAGGCAGATGTATCTCAATATTTTGTAAATCTGAAGTTTAAGCATACATTCCATACGTTCTAAACATTTAGCATATTAACAACTAGCAGGCTACGCCCGCTTCGCTGTTCACTATATTTAAATGAATTTTCAAAAGAATTGGATCACTATTTTTTTATATCACATTATAACTAAAAACTTAATAAAATAAAAATAATAATAAGTTATACATACATAAATAAACATTGAAATTGCTCTAGAACTTGCTGCGAGTACCCGTCTGCATCGAAGGGGGGGGGGAGGGGGTCCAGGTTCCCACTGTCTGCAAAAAGGTCTTTCCGGGGAACTTCAATCTGGGTATTTATCGACGACATGTGGATCTTCTGTTATTTAAGAACTACGATTTTAAAGATGACTGTATCTCAGCATCTATTATATGTTTTTGAACCCTGTGTTTTTATAGCCCCCGTTATTTACACTGTATTACGATTTGATTCCGACCAGTATAAAAAATTAAAAAAAAAAGATTTTCTTTTAAACGGAATTAAATACATGAAAAACAAATAAGTTTTAATCAGTTTAATCCTTTTCCACTATATACTATCATTCCCCCCCCCCCCCAATAAAAAAAAAAAAGAAAAAAAAGAATGATAAATAAAAAGTTATACTATAGGGCAGTTCCTTGTTTGTAAACAAACATCTCAACTTTTATGAGTGGTTGGCAAAAAGACTTGGGAAAAGCATAGCGATGGCGGATCACCAATATAGTAAATTGCGCGGGAAAGTCGAGCGCGCTTTTTTGCCAACCAAAAGACGTCACGAGGAAATGCTCTATAAAAATTATACATAAACATAACAATTTATTCATATTGCATTACCATTTGATTTTCAATAAATATAATAAGGAAAAAAAAAAAGAATTTCGCCTTCAAATTAATGTATTAAATAAAAAATAGTGAAATAACCTTTGCTAAGATACGCAGACGATTACAATAAAAGAATTAAATTTATGAAAAATGAAGCATTAAAGCCAATATTTAAAATCGAAAAAACATTAAAAGATTCAAATTCAAAAATATCTCGATGAGGTGCACACCTGCAGGGTCCCAGGTACCAAGATGCTAAATTTGGAAGCTCTGATTAATAGTGTGAGCACCAGAGCGCAGACAGACACACACACAGACACACAGACAGACACTTCTCTTTATTTATATAGATAAATGTCAATTTCTCAATGACTTTTGCAGTAGAAAGTTACTTAAATTTGACTTATAAAAATGCATCTCCTAAAAATCAACGCATTTGCATTTTTTGAGTCTCTCTGTACACAAACCAATTGTACAGGACCTATCAATATCATTTTAAACAGGGAACATTTCATAGTTAACTTGAATAATGTATATTATTTTAAAGAAATTCTTAAAATATTTACGAACCCTCGAGACGGGCAGACGGGCAGACATTTGGGTAGGCAGATACATTAATTCAAATCTATTTATTCCTAAAAATTGTTAGTAGGTGTAAAAAATGCCTAATTAAATGAAAATGCAATTCAAGAAATTTCCAATAATAGCCCTTAATATATCTTAATATTTTTGTGTGGCTCTGTAAATCTTAATGCTAATCATATTGTATTCTAAAGCAGAATTGTATTCAGAAAGCATTCTTTTATGCATATGAATAACATATTTCCATTTTATTAAGATTTGTGTAAAGTAAAGGTATTAAAAATTTGGTTTATAGAAATGCCTCTTACAGAACGCAATGCTTTAGAAAGTATCTTTTCCATTGGGCACATCCGATAGTAAACTTGAATAACATAACAGTTTTAAGAAATTCCATGAATATTTACGGGAGTTAGAGCGCGGAAATCCTGACAAACCAAAGTCCTTAACATTTTTGCAACTTTGTTGGAAAGAGTTAAAAAGCGTTATTTTAGACATTTTCAATGAAAAAATGAATTAAGACTTTTTATGTTATTTATTTATGTTATTTACGAATTTTTATAGGTTCTTTTTTCTGTGAACAATGAAATAATGTATCTATATAATTAACTGCATTTCTTTTTGACTTTATAGGGTGTTCATGTTTTATATTTAAAAGCATTCAATACTTCGGACATACTTTGGCATAAGAAAGTATTTTATTGTCAAACTCATATGACAGCATCTTTTAATTTCCCATTGATGATTTTCTAACAGTACAGAATTAGAAGTTTCAACGATTTCATATTTATAATTATGGCAAGAAGAAAATTCATCACTTAAAACACTTATAGAGAATTGTGTACAATTTATCCTTCGTTTAAGAAGTAGGTAGGAAAGAATTAGAAATTGAAGCTGTAAGAGACTTTTCAAATTAAAATAGTAAACTTTTCTTTTCAGATGTTTTCGAATGTGCAAAATTATTATGTATATTTCTAATGTACTGTTAGTGTTGCAAAGCTAGAGCAGTTGGAATAGTTCCTTCCACAAGGCCAGCAATAGCAGCAGAACAACTAAACTCCGCTCCAGTTGGAGCGGGTGAAACCGGAATGGCTCTCTGTTTACCGCTACCGGCGAAGGTAGAAGGAAGCTCTGGTTGCGAGTATTTTTCAAATTTACTTTAATTTTTGGGCCCTCTGTATATAATTTAACCCTATAGGATGTAAATACTTATGTTCAGTAATATCTGTTGATCGTAATTTGTGCAGTTTCATTAAAAATATTGAAATTATTTTATTGTTCTATGTTTCGTTTTCAAGACTCCAGCCTGATTTATTTATTGAAAAATGAAAAGAAAATTAATTATTGTCCTAAATTAACTCAAAACTAAAATTTTAGGCATTAAACAAAAACAAATAAATAAACAGGTACTTAAAAAAAAAAAAAAAAAAAAAAAAAAAGGAAATATCAAAAAATTCATTGCCAAATATAGACAAAAATTTAAAATAAAAGATCTAACGCAAAATGGTCTAGATATTACGAATTTATCTTCTTGAAAAAAAAAAAAAAAAAACAAAAAAACAAAAAATTAATGAATTTTAATATAATATTTCATTTTAAAAAAGGGGTGGGGTGGGAGGTAGTAAATATTATGTATTCCAATTTGACATTGAATATGGGAATTTTTACAAAATTTTTTTGCTTTTATCGTGGGTTATGCACTATTAATACTCCTGTTCAGTGAAAGGCAAAGCAACGAAAAAGCCGGCATAGCCCCCTAGTTAAGTAAACTAGATTTTTTTTTTTTTTGTGTGTGTGTGTGTGTGTGTGTGTGTGTGTGTTTTCATTATTTAGTAGTATGGTAGAAACCAAAAATTTGGTAATTCTGAAAAATTCCCGCATTTTTTGAGTAGAAGTATATTTTTACAGATATTTTCTCAGAACATGTATGCTTTACTAAATTAAAAAACTAGTGTACAATCAATACTTAAACTTGAAAACTTCTTCACACATCATAAAATTAAAGAAAGCACAACTGGATTCGAAAGCATGTGGCCTTTCTTCTTCAGATGCAGAATACGAGCTCTTGCTTTTACCTCCAAGGCAGCAGAGCTTTTTTTGCACGTGTTGAAGAAAGGCTACGTTTTTTCGAAACTGGTACACTGTTAAAAAAATGCAGAAAAAATACAGAAATTCTCTGTAATTTCAGAAAAAAAGGCGTAAATTACGGGAAAATTACGTAGATAAAACGTATTTTACGACTTTTTTTTTTCTGAAATTACAGAGAATTTCTGTATTTTTTCTGCATTTTTTTAACAGTGTAGTGTATTCTTTAATTTTATGGTGTGCGAAGAAGTTTTCACGTTTAAATGTTTAAACGTGAATATTATTAAAATTATAGTTTAGCGAGAAGATTGCAGATTTTTTTTTTATAAATTAAAATGAAATGAAATTAGTTTTTATTTGAACTTTATTTAGTAAATTATTAAAACTGATTAATTAAGTCGGGAATTTTACGATAGTTAGATAAATTAATGAACTTATTGCATTGAACTTCTTATCACATTGTGATATGAAACAGTTTGTATATAACAGCTGTAATGATAGAAACGATATTTTTTTTTTTCTTATTTTCTTTATTTGTAATTTACATAATTTGATTTCTTATTTCGAGTACATTAAGTGCATGCAATAACTAGAAAAATAAAATAAAATTGAGTATAATTAATATTATTCAATAGTAACAAACTAAAATTTTATTAAATTCTAATATGCATATAACATACATAGATGTATATAATTAAAGAGACAATCTAATGTTTAATTGTAGCAAATCTTTAATATCAATAAAACACCGAAACCAACCTACAACACCACCCAACCTCCTTTTTTGATTAAGTTTTATTTATTCTTTGGTTAAATACATGCATGTACACAAATATAATTACGATATTTTCAAGTGTACATTTTAAAACAAGATGGTTGATCAAGTTGAATGATAAGCGTTGGTATAGAGCTTGAAATGGGATCCTATAACAAGGTTTAAAAATATAAACCCATAGCAAGATAAAAAAAATAAAATAAATAAATAGTAATTTTTTTTTTTCGCATTTCAAAAATTTAATTTACTATTTTGGAACAACATGAAGGTTCAAGTTTGTTAATCATGGTTTAGACTTTAGACAATGACATGGTCATATATGGGTTTAAAGCAAATAAGCTCATTAATAGATTATTTAATAAAAATATTACATTTTTAAAACGAGATGGAGGATTAAAGCATGCAATAAATTTATCCAATATAGTAATTGTACGATAAGCCCACTATTTTATTTTGGCTTGAATAGCTCTTCACCATCCCAACGGTACAAAACCTTAATATATCACAAAATTATACTTTTTTCTACATTAGATTTGAAAACTCGAAAGTGAAACAGTTACCGTAATATTAGTAATAAAGGTAATACACTTAGTGTGTGTGTATATATATATATATATATATATATATATATATATATATATATATATATATATATATATATTAATTTTGAATCTTTTACCAGACTGTTGAAAGTTTTTCTCCTTACGATGAGAGAATTGTGATGTAAGTGATAATACGTACTTACAGGTTATAAACAATATTATTAAATCAATTGTACGTAAAATAAAAATAAAACAATACAGTTTTGATAAATTTATAGTTTGTTTTATAAGCTAACTCAAATTAAAATGTGAACACTAAACCATAACCTATTACTACTTTCAAAATTTTCTAAAATTACCACTAATATTATTGCGTAGATACTTTCGTCACTTCCTTTTATTAAATATCAATACTTATTGTAATGAATATAAAATAGAAACCGTTTTGACAAAATGCGTAATTTCATACAACTAGGAAAATTTATGAATAATATTTTAATACTAGTAACTCATGCATATAATTTTAATAACTCATGAATTATCCTTTAATATATAAAAGCCAGCATACATATAAATTTATGATTGTAATTAATATTTTATCAATGCATCATTTATAAAAAAAGGGAAAAAAGTTTTGAAAGAAACTCAAAATATCGCAGAAATTCCCTGTAGTTAATTTTCTCGCTAGAAAATATCGATATGGGAAATCTTATTGATCAATTTTGGAGTTGCTGAATGCACCATACAAGTCTAACTAATACATCACCTGGTAGATACGAATTCTTAACCAAAAGTTTTCGGACTCTTTGAAGAAGTTTAAAAGAAAAAAGTTGCGAACGTCTTACGTGATCCGAAAGGTAATTTATTTGAAATTCTTCAATAGAATTTTTCGATAAATATCAAAAATAGTTTTCTGGAGTCTAGATAGATAAATTCAATCTAAGAAACCGAATGAATATTGAATAGTATAAATTTTAAACTTGAAATTATTTTTACCTTTTTGTTGACACTTTATATAATCTGAAGTTCAATTCTTAAAATAAAATTTATAATGAAGCTAAAGAATACGTCAAATTAAGAAGTTCTACGATTTTTTTTCTTTTTTTTATACATAATAAATAATATAAAACAGTAAGTGTTAATGTTAAGAGTTGAATTATAAACCGATTCATAGAACATTTCACATTATACAGCTGGGCGAATACATAACGAAATAAGATTAGATAGCATCTAATCTGTCTGAAAAGTACTTTTCCTAAAGAATGAAAGAGCTACCAAGAAGTTTTTATAATTTTTTAGTACGACAGGACTATTTCTTTCAGTCTGCGATTTTGCTTTGTCGTCATTTGTTGTGTTCCATCTTGAATTTTACATTTCTTTTTATGTCGGGAAAAAAAAAAAAAAAAAAAAAAAAAGATCGAAGAAATGGATTAAAGAAAAAATGAATATATTTTTAAAATATTTAAATAAAATTGAGGAAAATCGTGCAAAAGAAATTCAGTATCAACTTCGGTATAGAATGATATATATTATGTATTATTGTTATTTATATATGTTGTAAAAGAAATTAGAAGTAAAGTTAAACTTTACATGTATTTATTATGATTTTAAAAGGATATGACGTCATCAGCTGAGAAATTTATTTGAAAGTATAACTAACATTTTATAAATTATTTAATAAAAAGTTTCTAAAATAATGATGGCAATTCCTAATAAATTAAAATAAATGGAAATGGCCGGAAAAGGCTTAAATTTAATAAAAGAAATTGAAAGAAGTAAATATCCGCGATTGTAATGAAATTCTCGCCCTCTGGTGGGCTAAGTTGAAATTATCACACCACTGCATATCATCATATTATGCAATCGATTTTCCATGATGTAATGGCGGAGAAAGAACAATTATCAATCCACGTGGCTATTATATTTACTAACAACTGCAGTTCAGAGAGCGCCATCTATCGATCATTACAAACGCGGATTCTATTTTTTATATAAAAAAAAGTGCAAAAAAATTTTTTTTTTAAATAATTAAATTAAAATTGAGAAAAATGAAACAATTTTAGTGTAGAACCCCCTCGGCGAAATTTGAAGTCGAAGCGGTAGCCATTTTAATTCCAAATTGTCGCCAAAATGAAAAAAATTTAAAAGCCGCCAAGAGGCTACAAAGCTAAAGTATACCAAAGGAATTTTAAGAAAGGAATATAGTTAGTGATGCTAGGGAATGAAACAGAATTACTGCATGCCTTTATCTATATAAATAAAGAGAAGTGTCTGTGTGTGTATCTGAGCTCTGGTGCTCACACTACTAATCGCAGAGCCTCCAAATTTGGCATATAGGTACTTGGGACCCAGCAGGTGTACACCTCATCGAGATTTTTTTCGAATTTCGAATTTGAATTTTTTAAATTAATGTTTTTTCGAATTTAAATATTGGCTTAAATGTTCATTTTTCAGAAATTTGTTTCGTTTCAAAAGTCTGCGTATCTTAGCAACGGCTATTAAACTATTTATTTATTTGAATTCATTTGAGGAAGAAATCCTTTTTATTATATTTATTGAAATCAAATAGTTATACACATACAGTAGAAAAAATTAAACATATTAAATTTTGGCATATAGGTACCTAGGTCCCTGCAAGTGTGCACCTAATCGAGATTTTTTCGAATTTCGAATTTGAATTTATTAAATTAATGTTTTTCCGATTTTAAATATTGGCTTCTTTGTTTCATTTTTCATAAATTTAATATTTTGCTTCAATCGTCTGCGTATCTTAGCAACGGCTATTACGCAACTTATTTTTATTTAATACATTCATTTAAAGGCGATTTTTTTTTTATTGGAAACAAAATTGTAATGCAGTAGAAAAAATTAAGTATAATTAATAGTTTTAATTTTAAAAACGTTTTTATAACAGTTACGTTTAAGTTTTTATAGTAGACCAACTTCTTATTTTTCATTTTTTAATTAATTCTTTTAAAAGAATTTTTAAATATTATTTACAGTATTTATCGGGGAAAAATGGAAGTACATACATAGCAAAAAGGATTAAATTGATTAAAATTTGTATGTATATATATATATATATATATATATATATATACTAGCAGGCAACGCCCGCTTCGCTGGTCCCTATTTTTAAATGAATCACTATAATGAATTCTCAAAATTGCATTAATTTTTATCACATGAAAAAAAAGAGAAACAAAATCTGAGTAGGAAAAATGTCGCACCGGGTTCTCACTGCCTTCGGAAAAAATTCCCAAAATGCTCTAACTCTTATTTCTATTATTTTCCCACTTCGCCCCCCCCCTCCTGTCTATCCTAATAATTTTACAAATTTGAAAATATCCGCAATCGATTTGTAAGTATCAAAAACCTCTATGCACCAGTTTTGAACGATATATCTCTATTTTTATTTTTTTACCGCTCTACTCCCCCCCCCTTCCCGCCCTCCCAATAATTTTAAAAATTCGAAAATATCCGCAATCGATTTGTAGGTATTGGAAACCTCTATATACCAATTTTGAATGATCTAACTCTATTTTTATTTTTTTGCCCCCCCCCCTCTCCCCTCCCCCTTTCCCGGCCCTCCTAATAACTTTACACTTTCGAAAATATCCCCATTCGACTTGCAGGCCTTTAAAACCTGTCTGTACCAATTTTGAACGGCCTAACTGTATTTCTATTTGTTTTTGCCCCATAGCCCCCCCTTCCCGCCCCTCCTAATAATTTTACAAATTCGAAAATATCCGAAATCGATTTGTAGGTATCGAAAACCTCTATATACCAATTTTGAACGATCTAACTCTCTTTTTATTTTTTGCCCCCCCTCCTCTCCCCCCCCTGCTGCCCCACCTGGGGACTGAATTTCTAAAATTCCAGAAATTGGTTTTTAGATATTTGCATTAGCTATATTTTAGAGCAAAAACTTCACGCATATCTTATTTTTTGTTTGAGATATATAGGATTATGCGAAATCACGTTTTTACGCATGTGAAATCACGTTTTGCCCCCCCCCCCGCCCCCCTTGGGGACCGAATTTTGAAAATTCCAGAAATTGGTTTTTTGACATTTGTATTAGCTATATTTTAAAGCAAAAATTTTACGGATATCTGTTTTTTTGTTTGAGATATGAAGGATTTTGTGAAATCACGTTTTGCCCCCCCTCCCCACCTTGGGGGGCGAATTTTGTAAAATCGCTTCTTAGTGGATGCCTACGTCATAGAAAGAACATTGTCACAAAATTTCATGCATCTAGGTCCAGGGGTTTGGTCTGGGCGTTGATAGATCACCCCCTCACTCACTAACTCACTCAGGAAGTGTTCTTATATATATATATATATATATATATATATATATATATATATATATATATATATATAATTTTAATCTACTTTTTATTTTTATTTATTTTATTACATTGGTCGAAATCAAATCGTAATATAGTGTAAATAGCATGGGCTATAAAATACATGGTTCAAAACTAAAATATTTAATAGATGCTGAGATACAGTCATCTTTAAAATCGTAGTTCTTAAATAGTAGCAGATTTTTCCTGTCGTCGATAAATATCCATATTAAAGTGCCTGGGAAAGATCTTTCTGCAGGCATGAGAAACCTAGACCTGATGCAGTGCGGGAGGGAAAAGAGCTGCCGTAGACAGCGAGTACCCGAAGCGAGGTCTGAAGCAATTTTAGTTACTTTTTTTTTAGTTTTTGTGTATAATGTGGTGTAAAAAAATAAATATTGATAATTCTTTCTGAAATTCTTTTAAATATAGTGACCAGCGAAGCGGGCGTAGCCTGTTAGTATGGAATAACAGATTAAATATGGCATTTCGTACTAAATTAAATACGGTTTAGAAAGAATGTAAGCAGTTTTTTTTTAGTTTCATCTAGCATATTTCATTACTTTCATAGTTAAAAACTTTAATAATTAAAACTTAATGGGTCAAGAACCTTACTATTCATTCATCCGCTAAATGTACTAATGGTGTCTTCCCACCTGACGTCAGAGGTCACATGATAGATGAAAAACAAATAGCAGACGAACTCTTGTATATCTATAGCGATTGCTGTAGTAACATTTTCTATTCTTATTTTTGATCAATCGTATTTAATTTGTGTTATTCTTTTAAACATAATTTTTAATCCATTTTATATATCAGTATTCATCATCTTTTGTTTGCTGTGTACATTTACAATCATCATTTAGTTTATATTTGTTATTGATGTTCATGAAGAACATGTTAAATACTCTGATTTTTGGTACTAAAATCATTGACAGTGCAATATCGTACTGCGTAAATCCATTTAGACCAGTAACTAAGTTAATTAACTTGTAACACCTTTGTGCAATTAAATTAAATGAAAACATTTTGAAATTTCAAATTTTAATCCATAAACATTCCAGAAGAACAAGCTATTATTTATTGCTAGATCAGTTAAAGTAACAGTTACACTACAACATACAAAAATCTATTCTTACAGTTGAAAATAAACGAACACAAAGTGTTTTTAAAAAATTATTAAATTTACAAATAAAACTATTCTACTGTTTACAAATGCACAATATTGCTTTTATTTTATATTAAATATTAACATTTTTGTTCTTAAGAACAATATTTAATAGAATTCGATTCTCAGAATTCGATTTTTAGTTTTCCTCGATCACATGATTGAACAGACGAAACTGGGAAGAGTCCATTGCGTATGAAAGAAATAACATTCCATTTAATTAAAATAATATATTTGAGACGCTATGAAATCTCCTGAACTATATTAATCTGTGAATATATAGTGGTTACAATCACTCATAATAGTATAGTTCTGAGCGTCATAAAGAAATAATCTCTCTATATTAATAGACAAGCATGAAATTTGTGGTATATTTTTAGCGTATTAATTATCGGAGTAGAGGGTTGAAAATGGTATCATTCGAAAGATGTGATTAGTTAGATGTGCAGAATACAAAAAATTATTTTCTTACGATGACAAGAAGGTATTTAAAAATACTTTTATTTTTTCATGCATTTTCCCATTTTATTCATGTATACTATACTATTATATTGAAAAATACCTGAAGTAGAAAGTTGTTAAATCTGGCAATTTCTGAAAATTCAAACCATAGATGGTAGAAATTTGAGTGAATGAGTGGTATATCGAAAGTTTATATTGTTGAAAATACACGTAAATTAAAAAAGGATTTGGCTTATGAAGGTACTATCCCCCCCCCCCCCCTAAGATCTAATTTTTTTTCTTTGGGGGGGGGGGCACTAACATTATGTTTATTAATATTAGGCTAATAATATTAATACTATTTACGTTCCGTTATAATGAATCCTTTTGTACGTTATGAAAGGAAAATGTTAGACATCAAAGAAGATAAAAAACACTACTTGTGAATAAAAGATTAATTTTTCTCCACTTTTTAATTGAAATAAAGGAATTTGTACGAAAAATATAACACATTCGCAGGTAATAATTCATTAATGTAAATTATGATATTGCAAATTGTGACAAAATGATGCAATTCTATAGCGAGTTAATAATTTTCGTTTTCAAGATTAAAATTTCTAAAAGAATAATAAAAATTCACGTTTTTCAAATTCTTTACCAAATCGCATAAAAATGACCTATTAAATAGTAAGTTGTGCACGGAATTTCATTAGAATGAAATTTCCGTAAAAGTTGATTTAAATATATTTGTTTAATGTTAGAACAAATGTACAAATTAAACTAAATTTTACTTAACATCAATAATAACAGAACTTGAATGACGAAAGAACTATTTATTAAGCATTTGCACTATTTTCAATTATGTAACTAGCAATGGGCTCTTCCCAGCATCGTCTGCTCAATCACGTGATAGAGGAAAACGAATAAACGAATTCTGAGAATCGAATTCAATTAAATATTTTTCTTAAGAACAAAAATTTTAATATTTAATATAAAATAAAATAAAAGTAATATTGTGCATTTGTAAACAGTAGAATAATTGTATTTGTAAATTTAATAATTTTTAAAAAACATTTTATGTGTTTATTTATTTTTACTTATAAGAATCGATTTTTGTATATTGTAGTGTAACTGTAACATTAACTGATCTAGCAATAAATAATAGCTTGTTCTTGTGGAATGTTTACGGATTATAAAATGTTTTCATTTAATTGAATTGCATAAAGGTGTTACAACAAGTTAATTAACTTAGTTACTGGTCTAAATGGATTTACGTAGTACGATATTGCACTGTCACTGATTTAAGTACCAAAAATCAGAGTATTTAAACATGGTCTTCATGAACATCAATAACAGGTATAAACTAAATGATGGTTGTAAATGTATACAGTAAATGAAAGATGATGAATAATGATATAAAATGGATTAAAAATGATGATGTATAAAAAATAACACAGATTAAATACGATTGATCAAAAATAAGAATAGAAAATATGTTATTTTAGCAATCGCTCTAGCTAAACAAGACTTCGTCTGCTATTTGTTTTTCATCTATCATGTGACCTCTGACGTCAGGTGGGAAGAGCCCATTTATCTCCTTATTACGATCAGATAATTAGAATACTTTTAACTAAAGGGACTCACCAAATTTCTACAAACTAAATTTCAAAAGGGTCATTAAATAAAAATAAAGAATCATAATTCAGGCTTACCAAATCCAAAATAACTTATTTTCGAAATTCCTATTTTGAGAAAATACTAGTTTAGTTTTTAAATAACATAGCATTGAAATTCTACTGAAGGATGAAAATGAAAGTTTAGAACATTCTTTTTCCCATTATGTTTCTAATAAAATAAATTTTGTTGCCAATTTGAGTTTCTAAATTTATTCCTACAACAATAAATGGATATATTTACGAAAATATGAACATACAAGCAGACGAAAACAATATTAATAGTACTTCTATATTTTAAAACTGTAACTGGTAAATAGTGAAGAGTTAAAAAAAATATTTTCTCCAATTTCTGAAAGTATTCTTAAAGTAGCACGAAATATTAATATAATGAAAAAAGCAATGAGTATAGAAAGAGGCATTTTAATTAAGAATATACATACGTAAGGATGAAAATTGATAAAAAGTCTTCAAAATATGACTTTTACTAACAAACAAAGATTATTTTGAAGATTTCTAGCAAATACAAATATAATGAAAATAAAAAGTGTCAGAAAGCTTAAATATGTAAATTTTGAATATGAAAAACTTCATAATTTTTGTTTTCGATTTCGTTAACAACCAATTTTAAACAAATTTTTAAGAAAATGTATATTGTCAGAGGGTTAAAAAAAAAAAAAAAAAAAAAAAAAGAAGAACATTTCGAAAACAAAAACAATAATATAAATTCATATTTAATTACTTTTCTTTCAAGATTCTTTCAGCATATTCTATATTAATCTGGAAATTACCGTTTAAAACACTAGCAAGTTGCCTTCGACTTTGCAATTAGCGAAATTTACCGATACCCATACCCGAGCGACTCTAACTCGGACAAATTACCAGAAAGCTTAGATTCACTTAGAAATAATCGGATTTAGGAATTCCTCTGGAAGCGATTAAACTTAATCAACTCATAAAACTTGGAGACAGAATGAAAATTCAGAAAAGTCTCGAATGCCGAAGCTCGCTCGCTTCCACCTGCGACCGAGGTGACAATCAATTTCGCAAAGTGCTGAAGGAAATTTAATATGCAGATTTATTTAGTGTAGTACTTTCTTAGACAACAGTAAGCGATATCTGACAACTGAATAGATTCTGGAAAATTTAAGGCGACAGTAAAAGGTTGAAGATTGTGGAAAGGGGGGGGGGGGAATAAAAAATGTAGCTGGGCGATTTTTAAATGAATTGCCGTTTTCAAACTTTAAAATTGAAAAATCTACTTTCATGAAACACAAACTTACTCACGTATCAATTCCTTATAATTTATAGTTTTCTAAGCAGGTGATCATTGTGAGAATTTTTATTTATATTTTAGAAAATTCAAAAAGAGTTAACAAGTTATCGTTTTTCTTTTAAGTGTTACCTTTAAAAAAAAAATCTTCGCCAGAAATACTTACAAACACCACTTTTATTTCTCAATCTTCATAATTTTTTTTTTTTTTTTTTTTTTTTTTTTTTTTTTTCCCGGGTCCCGCTTTAAAACTGAAATAGCACAAACGTTGTGACAGATTATGACACATTTGTACACTTGTTGCACACCTGTAAGTATACACTTGTACACTTGGTGTACACTTTTGATGCACTTGTAGTAGAAAAGATTATTTCTTTATACTGTTGTTCTGCAGGATTGATCACATTTTGTACCTCATTGTCTGTTTTCGAAAAATTGATTTTTCATTTATTTCACTTTATAAACTACCGCATATCTTTTGTTTTATTGATCTAATATTAAAATTTTGTGCAAGAAATTTTATCTTTTTACATCTAAAATGATACTAATACAAATTTCCTTCTTTGGAATCGTTTTGTATATAGAAGCAAGAAAATGTTTGTGGAAGATTCTCCTCTTATTATTTATGATTAGTGAATACTTTATATATTCTAATACTACATATGGGCAATACCTTATTTGCAATGCAGACACTGGTTGTCAATACATTTGACAGAGCATTTGTCGCACGCTTAAAGCTAATTAGAGCTAACGCCAAAATTTAGTGTTAAGTGTTCGTTTTATACATACATATATAACAAAATGTATCCTTAAATAAAAAAACCAATTAATTATGAGCAAAATATAACACAATATTTATAATTATAGATTTATTTATTAATTGGTTGCTTTAAATTACCAGTATTACTTCCCCCCCCCCCAAGCGTGTTACCTTTCCTACGTAACACACATGCCATTTATTAAAGAATTCTTCACCGGAATAAATTCTAACAGTTTTCTTGAAAAATTCGGAATGCCTCTTAATTAACAAACAAAAAGACACTACTTCCTAATTCCATTATTTTTATATTATAAAAAATATCGTAAAATATTTGGGTAACACTCATCAGATGTAATAAAAATAATCACTGCAATGAAATACGCATTTCAATGTACAACAATTAAAGAATAAAATTATAGAGTTCTAGACCTACACATTGTAAGAAGGAACAACACGGCCTTCTTATTACTGTTGCTTAAATCAATATACAAATATTTTGCAAGCAAATACAACTTCGCAGAAGTAACACTCATGAGCTGAATACGAAGACGCAAGATGCTTTAAAGTTTTAAAATATCACATTTTAGCATTTTAGTGAAATCGTTTGCATTTTTGTTTAATATTAAAAATGAATACTGAATAAATGTTTAATATTACAATTGTATTTTCTATCATATATAAAAGAAAAAGTCGGTTCAAAACATAAAAGATTCAGATTATGCGAGTTCGTTACACGGGCACGTAAATTTCCACAATTTGCTAACTAAAGCAATAGAAAAAGACATATTTCAGAATTTAGAAAAAATTCAATGAATGCATTGAATTAAATATAAAATGATACACTGCTGCATGCTTTGATAATCAAAATAAATATTTTATCAACATGAAGTTAAGAATGAAAAACTGAGACATAAAACCGGCAATTGATTTGGAAATCACCCAGCTATATAAAAATATAGTTAGCTCTTTACTCCCTCCCCCCACAGTTACTGAAATACATACATCATATTACACACACACACACACACATATATATATATATATGTACATTAATTACACTGAACAGCTATTCAAACAATATTCATATTCAGTGTATAATGTTTTACTAATGATTTCCTCAATGTAAAAAAAAAAAAAAAAAAAAAAAGTCAGTCTAAAATTTATTGTATGAAATTTTGCCTCTCATTTATTCTCCATTGTTTTAAAAAGCTATTCACTCTTAAAGCTAAAAGTGAATTAACAGAATTGTTTTTTCATTACTTTAAATTTAAGATTGATTTCTAAAAATACCAAGGGAGAAAAGAAAATCCCACCTGAATTAAATTATGTACAAAATTTACACATATAAGTATATTTGCAAATAATTTTTAAATACAATAATTATTTCAATTGAAAATTTAGAAAGATCTTATTCAGAAACAATGATATTTACTCAAACTAGCCGTTTTCAGTGACAAGTTGGTTAACAACTCCGTAGTAAATTCACACACGGTTTAGTCTGATTCCTTCAACTGGATGTGTTGCTTTCAACAACTTTGACTACTAACAAACACAACTTGGCTGTTTACATTCCACAAAAATAATAACTATGGCAAACTTTTTTGCAAGTGTCTGATGACCTCTCTCCTTTTAGCAGACACCACCAATCTGTTTGTGTCCCGTGAAAAAATTGACCGTGGAAACTATCGCGTATTGGCGCCCTTAACGCAATGTTCTTTATTTCAGACAATGAGCTTAGTGTTTAATAACGTTTTTTTTTTTTTTTAATCACCAAATTTTCGTTCTATATACAGTTTAAAATTAAACCTTTCTTCCCCCCCCCCTCAAATAAGAGGTCAACTTCAAAATATTTTATCTTGTTCTTTTTTCACATATAAATATCCCCTGTAATTTTGATCTGCTTGAATGAGAAAAATTCACATTTCTTAACACTTTCCAACAAGGTTGAAAAGTGTTAATGACGCCTGCCTGCCATTCATGAAATTTCTTGAAACCGATATGTTATTTTACTGTCAGATGTTCCCTATTGAAGATTGAGGGAAGACCTCAACTTGTTTGTGTACAAGGGATACCCGAAAGTATTCCAAAGCATTTTGTTCTATGTAAAGTGTTTCTATAAACCACATTTTAATACCTTTACTTTATATAAATCATAATGAAATTGAAATATGCTATTTATATATGCACAAAAGAATGCTTATATTGGAAATTTACTGGAATTGCATTTTCGTTTACATAAAAATTGTTTGAAAGTTTTAAAAACGCTTAAAGTGTGAATATGATTTCAATATCTGTCTGTTCTACTCTCCGTCCCAAGCGTTCGTAAATATTTTCAGAATTTAAAAAAAAATGATATATGTTATTCAAGTTTAGTATCGAATTACTATTCCCTATTTAACTTGGTATTAATATGCCATGTACAAATGGTTTGTGTACAGGAAGACCTAAATGAATGCCAGTGCATTGCGTTTTAGTAGAGACATTTTATAAATCGCATTTAAATAATTTTCTACAGTAAAATTCAAAGAAACTGGAATTTATTTTTAATATGTTAAAATAATATTTTGTTTACAATATGATATGATTAACTTTCAGATTCACAGGGTTATACTAAAATATTCAGATACATTTAGGGCTGCATTTTTTTTTTTTTTTTTTTTTTTTTCGTTAAACATTTTTGACATGTTCTAACAATGTTTAAGAATGATTTTGAATTCAGTTAGTCTATCTGTATGTCTTTCAGGCCTTTTGTCTGTCCGTTGTGGGATATCGTAAACATTGAAAATTATACGATATTAACAAGTGCGTACAGTTCAAATATGTTAATGCATACCGCATTATTTTTCGTTCTTGTTTTTTTAAATAGACTGATTAGGAAAATTGTTGATAAAACGTTTTACAGCTAAATTTTTTAATAACATTTTTTAACCTGTTATGAAATGAGAAAGATTGGGTTGGGCTGTGGTGATTCAGGCTGATTGACTGCACTAGGGTCCTAGGCCTCAGGGGGAGTGCTTTCCGTAGGGTACTTTCTAAGGGGGTACCCTTTAGTACGTAGGGGTGCCTAAAGGTAGTAGGGTACTTTCCTACTCTGACGAGCGTGACCTGGGATCGAACCTGACACCTCATGTCTATCAGCTTTGAGCGTAGACAAGCTTGTCGGTTGGTGGGCCTGAAGTAAGAAAGAATGCGAAGAAAAACTATGACTATTTTTGGTATAACCCAAACAAACCTCATACTTTCGAATTAATCTAAACATTATATTTTATTTCGTGAATGATGTTTATTTTTCCTAAATTCATATGAAAATTAATCCATTGATGTACAAAAAACAAAATATGTAAAAGTACAGTTTGAATGAAATTTAATAAAATTTTAGGTTTCGCAATTTCAAAAACTTTTTAAAAAAGGTGCTTAAACACCAAGATTTAACTTGTTCAAAAAGTCTACCTAAACATGTGCAGTATAAAAAGGGTAAATATAGAATTTTTTTTTTTTTTTTTAGCTAAACATATCTCTGATAGTTATAAAAGAAACAAAATTTTTGTTTATAGAAATAGTAATTTAAACTATCAATATATATATATAAAATATTAAAGTATCTGCTTATATTTATATCACTTCTTTCGAATAAAAAAAAAAAAAAATAAATAAAAACAAGGAATATTAAATGTAAGGTGAAGTGAGGTGGAAACCAAACATGGGAAAAATGGGAAATTTGGGTCATGGAAAACCAAATTTAAAAACATCACTGTTTGGTATTAAATGTTGAAAAATGCTTGCATTTTACCTTTCCGAGAGAGTGTCGTTCTCAAAATTCTAATTTTTGCCATTGCTGTACTTCGGAAGTAAACTTCCCAGTTTTTGGTAAGGAAACTAAGTTTTGTATATTAGATTTTGATTATAACTTCAGACTTGTCCTATTTCTTAATATTTTTGACTTGTACCCTGTGGTTACATTTACCCCAGAAACTTTGTATGTTGGGCAAATGTAACCAAGGTGTTTATTATTCAACACCTTGGTTACATTATTATCATTTATGTAACCAAATGTAACCAAGGTCCCAAAGAACCTCAACTGTATTACTTATATATTTTTTCCAGCTTGCTTCTCTAGTTTTGCTTTTTAAATTTTCAACAAAACTTAATATCATAATCTTTTTTTAAATGTTTTGTTGGACGTAAAATGCTAGTTGGGCAGAATGTTAGCATACGGAAAACTTCGTTACTCTAGCGAGTTGAGATATTTAAAAAATTCAAAACATCTCAGATTCGTGAAGATTTTTAACTGCCTGTGAACTAGCATATCCCTTAATATATTGTATATAGGCCAAGTCCACACTTGTCCTAAACCCTGAAGCAGGTGGAAGAGCAAAATACAAAATTTCCTCATTTTTCTTCTTTGAATAGCACATGCTAAATTAAAAAAAAAAAAAAAAAAAAAAAAAAATCATTTTTTAAAAAGCTAATTATTGTAGTCTATGACTAAACATTTTTAGAAATGTTACAGAATTTTTAGAAGTGTTAGCAACTGAGTAAAATGAGGTCAAACTATGGCAAAACATTAACTTAAACCACTGTACCCTCTATATTTTTAGTATAAATGTATTATAGTATAGTGAAAATAAACTTTTTTTTCTTGTTATAATTCCTGTTTTAATGCATTTGTTATAATTCTCATAATATGTTAAACCAGGGCGCTAAATTTCCGCTCGCCAGCTCGCCACTGGCGAGTGGAAATTTTACTGTGGCGAGTAAAATTTTGGTCTAAATGTAGATAGAATTTTTACAGTATACGGTGCTTTAAAAAAAAATATATATCGACTTAAAAAAGTAAAATCATGCTAATCTTAGGGTAAGGTGACCAGACATCCTCTTTTTAAGAGGACAATCTTCTCTTTTTCAACTTCTGCCCTAAACAAAAAATGAAAAGAAAAAAGTTACAAGACTAAAAAGTATTTTCTGTTTTTCGTTCGCTGTCCTCTTTTTCAAATGAAAAGGATTTAGTCCCTTTCTTTCAATATTTTCGCAAAACTGGGAAGCTCAATCGGCTGTTAGCTGTATCGAACGGTGAACACTTTTCTCTGCGTTAGGTTCGCAAAAAGAACAACATTCTAATAAACTTGTCAAAGCATATTATGGTTTATGTCTATTCAGATTATTCGAATCACAAATAAATAAAAGTATTCCCTATACTTGTATGATTCTTTGATCCAGAACACGAAATCACTATTGAAATTGTCATAAAATCATTAAGGTGGTTGTACTCCGGCTGATACACAGTGGGTTGACGTGTGTTCTCCCTTTTGCATGAATAATATTCCTCACAAAAATAGGCCTACCAGTGACCGAGAGGTACCGTCCTCGAAGCTGGTCTACGTGAGGCGCTGGGTTCGATACCCGGTCGCGCTCGTTGGCTTAGCCGTTTGGAGTTTTCCGTGGTTTAGCGTAAATATGGACTAGGACCTCTTAGAAAGACCCCACAGATGACTACTACTCAGGCCTACAGACCTAGTGCAGACAATTGGCCTTAATGATAACACTACCACCACCTCACAAAAATACTTATGCAAAAGTAAGTTGAATTCATTTTATGTCCTCCTGGCAAAAATGCTCCCACAAAGCGACTGTTTTCTTCAATGAACAAAATGTAGACATGTGAAAAAAATCCCTTTATACACCTACTTTAAAAACTTATTAACTATTAAGACTAATTTAGTTTATACTTGTGAAAACTTTTATAAAATGTTGATAAATAATGACTTTTTTAAAAGAAATTATTTCATCTGCCAAATATTAATTCATTTTTTCATTTGCCAATTTTATTTTTTCTTTTATGATAATAATTTTAAATTAAAAAAATGTCTACCAACATTTTTTTTTTTTTTTTTTTTACGTAACTACATGAAAGTACAAAAAAAAAAAAAATCTATATTGTCCAGTGGCACTTATAAAAAATTAGGAATTTTTCCTCTCGTATTCATATATTATTAATTTAAATTGAGATGTACTGATCCAGATTCATCATTTGAGATAAAAACGTTTTCACCACTTGTGTATAGCTTTTGAATCGGCTTTTATAGTTATTTTCATTCAATTTTGTGTTCTCTAAAATGACCTTTCTTTTTTTTCAAAATTGAATATCTTCTATTTTCTTATCAAAGACATTGCGTAATTTCTTTTTTTCCAATAAAAATTTTGGTCACCTTATACGTAAAAAATATAGTAAAGTTAATCATACTTTGTGGCGAGTATATATATTTTATTTATTTATTAGTGCTAGAGGCCTATTTCAGTCGGTACAGCGTTGTCGAATTTTTATACGTCACTCTTAATAGTGCTAAGGGCCTATTTCAGTCGGTTTATTGAATGGGGATTTATTGAATGAAGTCCCCCCAAGGCAAAACTTTGACATGAGTCCCGCCCAGGCCCAACTTTGACATGAGTCCCCACCCAGGCCCAACTTTGACATGAGTCCCCACCCAGGCCCAACTTTGACATGAGTCCCCCCCAAGGTACAACTTTGACATGAGTCTCCCCCAAGGTACAACTTTGACATGAGTCCTCCCCAAGGTACAACTTTGACATGAGTCCCCCCCAAGGTACAACTTTGACATGAGTCCCCCCCAAGGTACAACTTTGACATGAGTCCCCCCCCCAAGGCACACCTTTGACATGAGTCCCCCCCAAGGCACACCTCCCCCTCATTGGGAAAAAGAGAAAAAACGTTGTTTTGCGGCTATAAGACAGTTTGGACTTCCAACGTTATTTGTTACAGTATCTGCAGCTGAAACACATTGGTTTGATTTAATGAAAACTTTATCATGGAATTTAGATCGTCACGAATTAACTGAAGAAGAATTTGTCGATATTAACAAGTTTAGCAGTAGGCCTCTGGCACTAAATTAAAATCTGTCAATGTCAGATTTTCATGTTTTAAATAATGAAATAATGTCGTGTCTGTATATTTTATTTTTATTTATTTGTTTTTTTTAGCGAGTGTAATCCAAGTTGAAATTTCGGGCCCTGTGTTAAACATCATTATTTTAAAGAAGTAAACAAATTTTAATACAACAAAGACTTCTCAATTTTAACTGAAAAATTTTCCTTATTTTCTGATCCATAGTATACTTCAGTTCCGCGGAGATAATTAGATACTGATTAAATTTTTCATACTGCTATTTGTAAACCAGAGCATCAGACTCATCCCATGTTTTTCAACCACCAAAAACTCTCGCATCATCAACCTTGCAGAACTGTAAACGAAATGACTACAAAATGCGTAAAATATCGATTTGTCTGCCGCTTTTGAAAGCAGCTGTAAAAAAATGCAACTTACATAATCGAAATTAAATGAGGGTTACCACGTTTTACGGTTCTTTGCTGAAGAAAAAGCAGAAAAAGACATAAATGTCTATCATACTTTAGAACTTTTTTTTTTTCTTTCTCAAATCTGATTGTATGATAGTGTTTTTACCTCCTCCTAACTTTCTCTCGACCGGTAGCAGACCGGTTCATGCTCTGCTGGACAGTAGCGGAAGCTCGGTTTGTGTATTTATTAGGTTTTGTATTTTTTTTCATAGTAAAGCTTTTTTTTTTTTTTTTTTTTGTGTAGTAGTCATTAAATGGTTGAAGAGATTTGAAACGCGTTTTGAACTGAGAAATGATCGTCTTTGATTTTTCTTTTGTTATGTTAGTTGATAGGAAAGGTCAAAAACCTGCATCTCTGTGACCAGGAATTTTCTTTCTATATTTTCTTATAATGCAAATTCGCATTCAGAGACTAAAACACAATCACAAGCACGCATTTTTTATCTCAAGAAAGTACAACTCTAAAAAAAGAAGGAAAAAAAAAAAAAAAATCAATTTTGTGCTTACACTAAGCGACAAAAAAAAAAAAAAAAAAAAAAAAGAGCCGCACTTGGATATTTTTCTTCAAAAGTAAATTTTTGAACAGATTTTATTACATTGTGTTCCGCATGCAATTTAGGATTGAGCCAAATGTTAAAAACAAGATGCAATTGTTCGGAAAATTGTAATTTTAGAAAGTATTTCAAAAATGGCAAAAATAAGGCAATTAACGATACCACAAAAAATATTAACTTTAGAGCGGAAAAAAAAAAAAAAAAAAAAAGAAATATATATATGTATATATTATATATATATATATATATATATACACACGGGATGCCAAAATTCTTAAATGTTAACAGAATATTAGTGATCTGGTTTTTAACAAGATATATTTTTTGGCTGTTTAAACTGCACATTTGTTCTTGAGCGGCCACGTTACTCCTCCAGTCGAGATGACCACAATTTAAAAAGCCAGCGCTTAAAAAATCAGTTTGTATTACATTTAGAACATAGCAGGGATTCATAAAAAGTGCTTAGTAACATAATTTATCTAAATATAGTGAAATAACAATTAAACAAAGCAGGTTTAATTGTCAGAAAATCTGAAAAAATTCATTCTTAAGGAAAAGAATTAGAAAACCAGGACATTAAAGGGTTAAAAAAATTAAAAAATGATCAATTAATTATTGGGCTGAAGTTGTTCTCTCTGATGAGTAAAGTTTAACTTATTTCGAACAGACAGAAACAAGCAGATCTGATCACGAAAATGTGACTTAATGAAAATCGTACTTTTAAAACAATGACATATTCCCCGTACATTACGATACGAAAATGCATAATTTTTCGGTGAGTATGGCAAAATTTCATGTTCAAGGGATCAATTTACCCGAAATAAAACTTGGCTACTAAAAAATTGATACCTGATCGACTATTTGGGGGTATTTCAGACTCTTCCATAATCAGCATTTCAAGATGATAAAGCAGCTTGTTTTATGGCACTTGTGATACATTTATTTGATTCAAGTTGTTAAAATTACTTTTCCATTCTCATGAGCATCTATAATTTTGTAAGTTATAACTTTACTTAAAATTCAATCTGACAAAGAATATCGTAGGATTTCTTCTTTATTAGACCTGAAAATTGTCCTAATCTCAATCCGCTCGAAAATTTTTAGTCTATAAAAGAGGGTGGAGATTAGAAATTTGTAGCCTACAACTTTGAAAGAACTAGCAAAAAATATTTATGATATTTAGCACAGTGAAAATTCTCAGTTTCATGTTAAAAAAAACTGTAAAATACTATGCAATTGCCCATTGAAGCAGTAATTCCATATAAAGGCGGAATTATCCAATCCAGAATACATATTTTTATTAAATAATTGTTTAGACCTAACAAACAAATAGTTTTATTTCATACATTGACATAGCACTTGTTTATTTCGAATAATAAATCATGATAGAATACAAAGTATATGTTTATTATATTACGTTTAAAAAGAAAATTTTATGTGGATTTTTATTAAATGCTTCGTAGAGTGTAATAAAACGAATTATTAAATCGAAAACTTACATAGGTAGCATGTTATGACTTCCGTATTATACAAACATAACAGTTTTATTCGTTGCAATTATTAGTTTTTAAATTATTACAAACCCAAAAGTTATAAGTCAATTTTTCTGCAGTGCGGCTTTTTTTTTCTTTTTTCTTTTTTTTTCTTTCTTTCTTTCTTTTTTTTTTTTTTGGTCGCTTAGTGTATATATCATAAAATATTTCAAAATTATTACATATGTACAATTCGATTACAAATTAAAAAATGTCTTGGTGAGATTTTTATTATACGCCAACAGTAGAGAAACTAATTTTTGAAAAAGCGCAACAACTTATAAAATTAGATGAAATTCCGTGCATAAATGTCTTGGACTGGAGCTGACATTTATTTTTAATCAAAACATACAGATAGAGCTCATTCTAAAAATGGTCAAAATGCATGCAGAACCTCTTAAAACCACCAACAACCCGCTGCAGAAAGTTCTTACGAATCCAATACTTTTTTTTTTTTTAATTGAATATAGAAAGTAACAAAACTTCTTTAAAATGATTTTGAATTTTAGATTTGCATAGTAAAGTTTAAGAATAACAGTGGTTATCAGTTTAGAAGATATGGATATTTTTAAATTACTCCAAAAATACACGTATTTATTTCATCATTACTTCCATTACCGGACTATCGTATAATAGTAGCAAGTCAAAAATTTCGAAGTTGAGTTTTCACCTGATTTACATGTTTTAAGATCTCCTGATCCCAAAGATGTATTTTTTAAAATTGGTGAGTATGTGAGCGTTATCTTCTGACTATCATATCTCCACCAAAACGAAAAATGATAGAAAATCCATGTATACAGACATGTCCGGTATAGATGCCCGATAAGTTAGTCAACTTCTGTTTAAAATTGGAAAATCGGAAGTTGGACCGTATTTCACGTCAGTATCGAAATAACGGTTCCATTTAAATTTGCCATGTAACCCCTACCCCCCCCCCCCCCCGTTTAATTTTTTTTTTTTTTTTTTTTTTTCAAATGAATTGATTGATTACTGCAGGAAAAGTGTTAAAGGCATCCAGATTTGATAAGCCAATTTTAGGTCTCGGAAGGAGGGGGGGGGGGGAGAAATGCCCTTTATATATATATTTTTTTAATTCACCATAACTTTTTTAGATGTTCTTTAGCGTGCATTAGCTGTTTTAGTGTTTTCCCAATGAGTTTGAGAAATTACAGTGAAAATCGGAAGCGGGACTAAAGGCCAATATCACAACGGCTGACTATTTATTTTAAAATTGCTACATAAACTTTTCAGACTTTCTTTCGCGTGGTTTAATTGGTTAGTACAGGAGATTTTATAGGTATACTGATTAGGTAAGTCAGTTTTAAATGTCGTAAATGGGAATAAAAAAGAAACAGCTTCTTTTATTTTCTTTAAATTAGTTATATCAACTCTTTTTTAGATATCTTTACGACATATGTATTAGTTGGTTACATGAGAAGGAATTGGAAAGTATCTAATAAGGTCAATTTATATGTAATAGTTAGGTACAATTTTTTATTAAGGGAAAAATGATCATGGTTTAAAAAAATGATTTCCCTTAGAATATATGAGAGAAATCAATACGAATATTCAGAATATATATATATATATATATATATATATATGTGCGTATGTGTGTGTGTGTTAGCATGATAAAGCTTTCACTAATAGAATTAAAATATTTAAAATTTTGGCACTTACGATTATGCAGAAAATCTAAAAGTAATATTAAATATGAAAATATGATAATCATTTACTTACGACTTAATGCATTGAAAATGCATCTGTAGTTATAAAGAAGGCATATAAAACAATGAAAATTGATATGAAATAATAATAATAATAATAAAATCCAAAAGTATTTTACTATTAATAAGAATAAATTAAGGCAGTAAAAATAAGTTTAAGTCGAAATTCTTTTCTAACATTTTTACTGAGAGTATGCTGGTTACACTTAAAATGTGGTGAGTTACACAAAGTGAAATCATAAACATTAAAAAGAGTTGCGATAAATTATTGTTCTAGTGAATTTTAAAAGAGAACCTAAGACCTTAGAAAAATATTTATTTTAAATAATGATTTCTCTTTAATTGACTAATTCATTCTTCATCTATTACCATTATTATATTTAATGCGAATAAAAATCCAAAATTTTTTAGTTATTGAAAAATATTTATTATTAATAAGTTACTTATTTAAAAAAAAAATTTAAATAAAGTCTAATACACAACCAAAACATTTCTTAAATGGCTTTTAAATAATGAAATCCATGATAATTATTTTTTATTTTCAGAAAATTAAATGAGTGAAGCTAATCATTTAATTAAAATTCACACAAATACTGATTATTGCATAATTACTAGATTATTTTTGCGTTCATTCCAGGCATTTATTAATTAATAATAAACTAAAAAAAAAAAAAAAAAAAAAAACTAGTTTTACACAATTAATGGTATTGTTATTTATAAATTCTAGATAATGAGCGAATAAGTTTTCAATTTTTTATATGTTTATATAAAGGACATAATTTTATGCTCAAATTACATCTAAATTTTGACCAAAACCAAGAAAAATATAGTAAATAATTTGTTTTGTTGTCAAAAATAATTAATTCAAAAGGAAATTGCTAAAAAATTTACTAGGAAAAGTATATTAAACAAAATGTTTAAATTTCGTTTGAACTAATTGGTCTTATTTAAGTTTTAAAAAAATTTACGATTAGGAAAGCTAGGAACTAGAGCAGTGCGATATTAAATTGATCTTTAAAAAAAAAAAAAAAAAAAAAAAAAAAACTTTAAATTATACACATTTTTCCAAACTAGTGTGAACAAAGATTAAATTTATTTTATGTAACTTGATTTTTTTTTTAATATATATACGTTTTCGAGGTCATGATTTATTGAAGATTATTTTTAGTTATTGGTTTTGGGAAATAGGGTACTCGTAAAATATTTCGACGTGTTTACACGTTTTGGAGTTAAGGAATCTGAAGAGAATTGTAATGCACGACCCAGCTACATCAATTGTCAAAGACAAAACACCATTAGATTAAGACAAATACTCCAACCAATTCCTTCGGATCATCCCGCCTACTCAACCAGTTGCCCAGAGTATTTAGAGCAATATAATAGGCGACGCGAAATCTTGGACAAAAAGTATCCACCGACATCTTCCGCCCCTACAAGAGTACAAAAAGATGGAAACTCTTCAAAAAACTCTAATCGAAGGTCCAAATCTCGACCGGGGACCAGAAGACCTTCGATCTGGACCTTCTGGAGGGGCATGGCTAACCGAGATATATCGAACAGAAGACCAATATCTCGCCAGCAAAATCCAAACCGAAGTGCCTTTCGTCGACCAAACACAAGACAAAAGACAGTTTCAAAAACGCAAAACTTCAACTCTGATCCAAGACCACAATCACATTCGCGTCCTAGTCATGCTGAAACTAATGGAGTCAACAACAACTTGCCCTTTCCTTGGATGTAAAATCCATACTTTAATGGTCCCCTTCAACCACATTAATTAGATCAAGGACAATTCCAAGCTGACTATATACGCCTCTTTCCCAGGTTTAACCAACAACTCCCAGTAAAATGCGGTGACCGTCTATAGGATGTCAGTTTGTTAATCTGTGTTTCTGTGTACATAATTTTTCAAATGACCAGAAAAAGGGCGGACCAGTTTTTAAATATCGTTCATAACACCACCAAGAATCCTATTTGCTTTTGTGATTTTCTAGAGTATAACACTTCACATAAGAATAGGGTATAACATTTAACAAACTTGCATTATGGAGATTATTGAAATGGAAATTCTATGGAGTTGCATGGAAATTTAAATATGAAACTACGATGCACTATAAATTTGTCAAAGCGGAATGGAGTGTAGCCTACTGTGTGGGATATTTCATCAGAACCTTGCCCAGTGAGAGGTATACTTATTTTCTTTTAACGCATGAATATAGTAGAGTACATATAGTAGAAATTTATGAGATTTCATTGCTTTAAATGAATTTAAATTATAGAAACTTGGCTCTAAATGATGATTTATTGTTCATGTATTTCGGCGTTAGTCTGCTTTCCGAATTTTATTCATATCGTATTTGGTATCTCAATATAAAATCGTTTTGTAATAGTGTTGACTTAATCTAAATATTTTAAACAAATTTTTTTTTTTTTTTGAATAATGTAAGTATTTTCTAAATTTGTGTTTGTTTGAGAAAGTTTACAGTTTGTAGAAAATATAATATCTTGACAAGTCATACGACTTATTTATAAACGAAAGTTTATTTAGAAAACTTTCAGATTTAAGTATGTTTTCGAGATTAAAACGAAATTTATTTTGAAGTCACTTTTATTCAAATGAGTTTAATAAATATTCTGTCAGAATTTTTGATAATTTTGAAAATTTCCTTAAAGTCAACAAGTTATAAAAACTTTTCGTCTTGCTATTCTGTAACATTTTTTATCTTTGTCAGAAATGCTTTTAAAATATCTCAAGAGTAGTGGAGATTTTTAACCACATCTAAATAATAACGGAATTAGAGGGTGAGGGGAGGCTACCACAATTTACAGTAAAAGTCGTTTTAACAAGCAATATCTAATTTTTGGAGGTTTCTTTTCTTTTAAATCACGTTTGACGGTTATTGAAATTATTTTCTGAATGGGCTAAAATATTTTACCATGTTTTTATTAATAGCAGGAGACTTGGCGTTGGAATATTAAAACAGGAATAAACTACTACGTCAGAAACGCCAAAGAAAAATTATTGTTTGGTAAAATAATTTTTCTTTGGCGTTTCTGACGTAGTAGTTTATTCCTGTTTTAACATGTTTTTATTAATTTCGATTCTTGTTTGTATGTCCAGTACAAATCTTGCAATCGATTTTTAACTAACTTCCCTACTAGCTAGACATTTGAAACTTTCAGAGTAGCTCAGAAACCGGTGACAACATAATACTTTGAAGCCCGATTTTCGAATTTTTGATTAGTTTTCTTTTAATAAATTAAAATAGGAAAATAATAACGTCCTAATAGCTATAAAAAATAGCCATTAAAATATTAGCTATGATTCAAAAGAAAATTTAAAAACATGGTTTATAAAAATTTTATCTTATAATCATTTAAATTTTTGTTAGGAGTATTCACAGTTCATGCGAGTTTGCATGTTAGTAACTAGACTGAATAAATATTGTCGAAATGTCAAAGGCAATCTAGGGAAGATAGGGATCGTTTTAACCCCCCCCCCCCCCCCAAAAAAAAAAAAGAAAGTTTGAAACCATTGTTTGTATTTTTGTGAGAGCTATTGCAGTTCCCAAACAGATGAACCAATTTTAATGAGGCTTTTATTTATAGAACAACTGTTTAAAAGCGATTGTTCTTAACTATACTTAATGAAATGTTTCATAGACTTTTTAAATTAACATGGGATTTTTCATGGGATTTTTCAATGATAATTTGTAATTAATAACTGGTGACTTTCGAACCGATTTCAGAGGATTATATAACTATTGACTTTCCAGTTTATTCCTGACAATAAATCAAGCGGTTTCTGGATTGGTTTGAAGCGGTTTCTGACAATCATGGAATATCAACTGATTTTAACAAAAAATAAAAGTTAACCATAAACTGAATTCATAGTCCAAAGACATTTTAATTTTATTAATAATTAGATCTTATTGAAAAAATAATTAAAATTCAAGTCCTGATTTGACCTGTTTAATCACAGTAGTTTTTATCTATATAACTGTCGACAGGGCCAATCGATTATTAAACAAGAAGTGAACGAATGTAATGAAATTTTTACTATATCCTTCCATTTTCTGTTTTATGGAGTTAATTTTGTCTTGTAAACAGCTCATATGTTGTTTTATTCGTCCATTTTTTTTTTTTTTTTTTTTTTTTAATTCAACTTTACATTTGTTTAGAAGCGAAAAAAAAAAAAAAAAAAAAAGAAAGAAAAAAAGAAAAAGTTATAAAATTGTGCATAAACTGATTTTAGAACATTTTTTAAATCCAAATTTTTGAGGCAATTATTTTTCTAAATTTTAGATAAAAATTTATTTAGGACTTATATTAACAGGCTGCCTGCGAAAGTAATTTATTAAAAAGCTCAGCTCATAGCGTGTTAAATACTCCCTTTTGATAGCTACTTTAAGCAAACAATTAGCTAAATATTTCCGACGGAAGTATATGCAAAATGACATCAATCATGGAATCTCGCTAGTCACTATGTTGGAAAAAGCTCTAATGTAACATAAAACACATTAGAAGTTCCGGTAAAATCGTTAACAGTGAATATTTTGCCTTAATGTAGCTTATTATGTTGAAAAAGCTTTTCCTAAATATCTTCAGTTTTTAAGTAAAGCATTTTAACTATTTGTTTTAGCTGTCGTATATTAAAGTAAGAATTGAAGTCTGAATATTTAAATGTAATGACAAAATAAATATATATAAAATAAAAATTTAAACTGAATATTTTAAAATCTTTTAATACTTTTTCGGTAATCAATGATTTGAATACTTTTAGAGCAAATTAGGAGTTACTTTATAAATAAAATTGCTCGGAAGCATAATTTTTTTTTTAATTGCTATAGTGTGTACTTTATCATAAAAAGAAATGTTCGAGAGATTGATCGTATTTTTGGATTGTATGTGTGAATTTTTATTTCAAATTGCGTTTGCGTGCCTGTGTGTCAATCTCCTACAGGTTTTGTCCCACAAACACTTTTCTTTCTATGCAATAATGTTGGAAAGTTTCATTATAAATACATAATTTTATTTTATGTTCTACTAAACTTTCTCTTGCATTAAAAATATTCTCTCAATCATTTTGACTCTTTTCCAGTTTTACTAAAATAGTATTCTTATAATATATAATACATAAATAAGTGTGTAGATATTACATGATCTAAATAGACGTTTACTTTCCACGAGTTAGAACTGAAAACCATTTTCTATTGTTGTAGTTGTTCGATATACTTAATTAGTTCGTTTTTGGGAGAGGGCCGGGAAACATTTTTGATAACAACGATTTTTCCGTAGATTGAAAGAAATAACCATTATAGACTATGAAAAAATATTCACTTTGACATCATTAATATGGGAATTATTTCAGAATTTAATTGTTTTTCTTTAAAGAATTTTGATCCTACGCTTAAAAAGTCTAAAAATTTGTGTTTAAAATTTCTGGTCCCTTGGAATTAATAATTTTTAAATACCTTAATTTTCCAGTTTATATTTTTGCACCTATATTTGTAAACTATTTATTTATTCTTTAGTAACATTTCTATCGAATAACTTTATCGTAATAATAACAGGAAAATTTTAGGGAAATAATGCTATAGCAAATATTTTAAAGGGCAAACTACATGCGTCAACTTTTTAAATAGGTCAAAACATTTTAAAAGATACTTAGGAAGAATTATTTTACGTAACTCTATTGTAACAACATTTTACTTACATGTTTAGAACTAGAAATTATAAATCGAAATTATAAGAGCACCATAGATCTTGTTGGGATAAAAAATCTAATATTTTTTTTAAAAAAGTTAAAATTTATTATTTTGTTAGTTTATAAACAAAACTTCCCGTAAAATTAAAGAAATACGTAATTTTTCTTTTTTTTATTTGATTGATAAAAATTTAGCACATTTTGTAAAATATGGTTAAAGGAATTCTATGAAAGAAAGTTTTAAGACCAATAACGATAATATGAGACATATCATTAAAATAGAAGCACATTAGAGAGGCACTAATAATCATAAAAAAGAAATATAAATAATTATAGATTAAAACAAACTCATTTTGTTTAAAAATAAAACGATTAGGGAAGTCCATACTAAAGTTATAAAGGAAATTTTGCGTTATTCTATGGTGACGTTTATTTTATATTTATACATGCGTCCACAGAAGATTTCTCTAAAAACACCAACCATTTTTAAAAGCCCAAATAACACAAAGAAACAAGGTTCACTAAAACTTTATTTTTTTACAAATGTTTAAGAATAAAACTGTTTGAATAATTCAAATAAAAAATAACCATGAAAAATTCATTTAACGGCTAAATTATACCATGCGGGAAAAACTACATTGATCATTCTAAGCGCAAGTGCTGATAAACGTCACCTTCCGTATTCTTCTCGCGGTACTCGCGTGTTGCTTTAGAATTGCTATGTATCCACAGTACATTCCCGTAAATGTATCCGAAAACATGAGGCGCCAAACTAGCATCCATGAATCACTGATTACATTCATTAAAGGCCAAGTACAAAAACAGATAGCGCTGCGACCTCTCTTTGCTGGTCCTGCTACCAGCTGTTGTTCTATAGCTTCGTGTGAGTCAGTCATTTACTTGTGCGTCATGAAATGGTGATAGCAAAGAAACTATTGTTCATTTAGATTACTGACCATACGAGATCAGGAGATTTAGGAAAAGATTTCATCGGGTCTAACAAAATCCAGATCATCAGCAGGATGTGGATGATTATGATATTGTACCTTGTTCATATCAAGATTTAGATGTATGAAGAACATATTATTTAGATTTTTTTTTTTTTTTCTAATCTGAACTACACGAATTTAACCAAAGTATTTTTTTTTTTTTAAATAACAGAAAAAAAAAAAAAAAAAAATCAAATTCCTTTGCTATTTTTAAATTTTTGTTGATATTCTTGGGAGACTACACGTGCATATTTAAATTTAACGCTAATTTAGTTATTTTTTTTACGCAGGTAGAAAAAACATGCAAAAATGTTTTATGCAGTTTTTTCTTTAACCCGTTAGTAGTCGCTAAAGACAGCGCCACCTATAACAGATTGAGCACTTTTTATTTAACTGCCACCAATAATTTTAAGAAGTGATGTGACCGACCTTTCTTCGATTTTATTCGTGTTTTATGTATATCAAATGCCACTTCTAAAAATTTTTGGTGTCTATTGAATAAAAAAATAGTGCAACACTAAAAGATGGGAGGCAAATCTACCAACTAGCGACTACTAACGGGTTAATTAAAAGACTTTTCTTCTGGTAAAATTTCGTTTTGACTTTAGACACACAATAGAGACAAAGTTCTTTCTCTCTATATTAAAAAAAATCTACTGTCGCTGGTGTTTTTTTTTTTTTTTTTTTTTTTTTTTTTCTGCGACCGCATCTTCTCTCGGAGGGCAGGGTCCTTCACGTCATGAGTGGTATCAATGTGTTCCGTATACTCAAAGGGAAGCATTTCAGCTGCTTAGAAATTTCTATAATTTTAATTAAAGAAGTTATTAACTAAAAATGACGTGTTTATGAAGGTATTTTATTTGCCACCTTGAAAAAAGTTTCTCCCACTGACGTTATTCTTCTGTCATGAAGTCATTTTACACGAGAAGATTAAAATATGATGCATGGTTGTAGGTAGGTAAGTTGCGTTTAACGTCGCACCAGTACTGCGCTATGGGTAATTGACGACGGTCTGGGACGCACCTCGGAGACATGCCATCACAATTTTGATCCTCCACGGGGGGAATGGCTACCTCGCTTTGGTGATCTCTAGATGTTTAGTTTTGATGGGAACGTGGAGGACTTTGAAGCCACAACGGATTTTATGTACACCAGCCACTATTAGTGTACACAATGGTCTTTGGCTGTCTCAAGTATCGAACCGGTAATCTTCTAATTATGAGCTCGGTGCTTTACCGAATGAGGTACCGCAGCCTGGATCCATTGTTGTAAAAAAGAAATGAAAAGGGTCATATACTAAAGCTATAATGCAAAATGGGTATCACTATTACGAATTTCTTTATATTATATATATATACACAGTATAATAATCAAAAATAAAAATAAATAATGTGGTATTAAATATTATGTATTTCAGTTTGACATTGAATATGGGGATTTTTATAATAATTTTCTGCTTTTGTCTTGTGTTATGCACTGTTAATATTCCTATTCAGTGAAACAAAGCAGCGAAAGGCAGCCAGAGCTCTGCATAGGTTAATAAGTAAAGTGAGTCGGGGGGAGGCGAAGCCTCCCTCCGGGCTTGATGAGCGGAGTGAGCAGGGGGCAGAGCCCCCTAGTCATCTAAAAAAATAATTATATCTATACAAAATTTTAATGCATTTCCAGCATTTATAACTAAGAAAACTGTCGTGCAACCTGGCTTATGAAGAGTAACACAAATAAAGCACTTAAAAAAAGTTGACAGAGAAACCGTAAGGCATCAGAATCCATTTGTGCGACCTTGTATATAGACGAAAGATCAATACTATGCACATTCTTTTCTGTACGGAAAATATTACGCGTTACAAATTATGCCAACTTATTATTCATAATATAATGCTGCTAAAATTTAAATAATTGCCGTCGATTTTAATTTTTTTCTTTTTTAAATATGTAAACACTTCCTTAATATTTGTTAATTTGACTATATACCACTTTTTTTTTTTTTTTTTTTTAACTCTTAAAAATATTTGAATATAGAAAAAAAAAAAAAAAAAAAAAACTTAAAATAACTTGATAAAAGAAACTTAATACCATTGATGTCAGGTGTGCATCATTGTGCAAAAAACCTATTTTTCTTTCTGTTTTCGAACTTCTTAAACCGAAAAATAATTGTTACACCGTACATAATTAGAAATCTACAAAAAATTTTAACTGATTTTCGCCCGTATTTTGTATTTGGCTTCAGGTTGTCGCTCTACGATTATATTTTGTGCATTATGGTTCGTTAGAGCGAGACGCACATTTTAAAGTAGACTCATAATAGCTATAACTATGTATGTCTGAACCAGAATTCGAATCCGGCACCTAAGAACTAGAGGTCAGAGCTTAACCATTACAGCACAGGTGCTCCAGTATTTTGAATAAATAGATTTTACCAGTAATGCGGGACATACAATAAAAATGTTTACAGTTTACAAAAAAGATAATTTAGTTAAAATTTTTCAAATATCATGTAGTATTATATTAAATTTAATAATCGGAATTAACTTAATTCCAAACACTTCAAAACTGATGATTTATAACAATGTATTGGCTATGTTCAATATTCAATTATAACTGTTATTCGGAATTCCAATATATTGACAGAATATTGATGGACTAGATTTGAAATGTTGATTTTAAAGCCCTAAACGCTCTACAAAATATTTCTATTAAAATACGCTCTCTAATCAAACCATTCGTCATTCTGGCAAATTAGACGATTGCAATTATCTGAACTAATAATTCAATATAACTCATCTAGATTGATACATGAGTCAGATAAACGCAACTCTGACATACTGATTACGTACTTTATCTTCTATCGTTCGATAGAATTAATTTGACCTTATATCAAGTTTTCCTAGTGAATTATTTTACAGAATTATATGAAGAATTTAATAGTTGCATTCGAAATCCACATCTGCTCTCTCTCTAAATTAGAAGATGTTATTGCTATAATGAGATGCATAGTTCGCTCACCACAAGTTATTTTAATTATTGCATGCATTAAAATAGTAATGATGGTCTTCGCCATGTTTATTAATTTTATTAACAGAAATATGATTCTCAAGAGATATGAATAATTATCTAAATACTAACGTTGTTTTTCATGTACAAGAATTTCTTCGACTGTAATGTGTGTTAACTTAACGTTAAAGCCTCTCCCTGAACATGAAATTCTTATATTCGTACCTGAATAAAAGTCACCATTCCTTACTGAATACTTGGTATTAAAAACATCGAAATTTAGTAAAATAGAAACCTTTCCTCTTTGTTCCTCACAAAAAGTTAATTTTCATTAAAAATTTGCAGTATAAAAAAATTAAATTTGATAATTAGTCTTTTTGTTAATTAAAAATTGGGGAAAGAATATCAGAATTAGCAGTAATAAGAGTATATTTCGCATCACTAATGTAAGTATTTGTGTTTTTTCTCAACCTCCCTCCCCTCATCTAAGCTTTTTTTTTTTTTTTTTTTTTTTTTTTTTTTTTAAGAAGAAGCCTTGGAACAACATTTTTCTAAAATATTTGTGTTTTTATAAGTCATATGTTAAGTCCTGAATATCCACTAACATGTGTATTTACATATAAAGCAACGAGATTTTAGTAAGAAAGCACCACAGATCTGGCGTTTTAAAGTAACAAGTACAAAACTTTGAACATTGCATTTTATGGTTCTTATTCAAAGTTTTGTACTTACTACGAGATTTCAGTTTTTGTTTTCCGATTTCACAACTGAATGTTTAAAAATCAAAGGAAGAACAGGAAGTTACTCAATCCCACCTCCATACACATCATTTTTCGTATTTTCATGTAGAATGTATCAAAAGTATTATACACTAATTTTTAGATCACCTGAAAAACTTCGCAGATCTAAACATAGCTGTGACAAGTAAATTCATTAAAATATTAACAATGATGAATATCTCCGTGTTGTAGCTACTATTACTAAAAATATATTAGTGGCTTGTTTGGAGCATTATTTCCGTGTGTTGAAACCTCTCAGAAAAATATCGAAACGAGTAGCCATTTGTTTATTCTGCATTGTTAAGGGTTCAGGACAGTGATAACAATATTTAGAAGAGCAAGCATTTTTAGGATAATGATTTTCCATACACTCTGAGTCAATAGGGTTTCACTTGTTTCATCGAAGTTTGTTTTCGTACTTCGTTCGTTTGGTACATTTATATAAATAAATCTGTGTGCCTGTCTGAGCTCTGGTACTCACACTACTAATCGCAGAATTAAAAAACTTGTCTGATCGATACCTGGGACTCTATAGGTGTGCACCTCATCGAGATTTTTTTCGAATTTGAACATTTTTAATTAATTTTTGTTGCAATTTTAAATATTGCCTTCTATGTGTCATTTTCCTAAATTTATTCTTTCATTTGAATCGCCTGCGTATTTTAGCAACGGTTATTACGCTGTTTTTTTACTTATTTAATTCATTCATTTGAAAGCGAATCCCCCCCTCCCCCTTTTTTTTTAAATTTATTATATTTATTGAAAATTAAACGTCAATTCAGTTTAAGTAGATTAAATTTTAAATTTAAAGACGTATTTAACAGTTATATTTATGTGTAATTTTTATAGCATAACAACTTTTATTTCTCTCTTTTTTTTTTTATTTAATTCCTCTGAAAGGGATTTTTATTTATTTATTTTTTTAATGTATAATATTTAGCGGAATGAAAAAAAAAAAAAAAAGGTAGTATATAGTAGAAAGGATTAAACTGATTAAAATTTAAGTTTAATTAAAATTCGTTTTTTCCCTTTTAAAAAGAATTACCTTTTATTATTTTTATTATATATTAGTCGGAACCAAATCGTAATATAATGTAAAGACTGCAGGAACAGTAAAATACATGGTTCAAAAACTGAAATATTTAATAGATGCTGAGATACAGTCATTTTTAAAAATCGTAGTTCTTAAATAATAGCAGATCCACTTGTCGATAAATAGTCAAATTGAAGTGCCTGGGAAAGACTTCTGCAGGCAGTGGGAACCTGGACCCGATGCAGTGCGGGCGGAAAAACAGCTGCCGTGGGCAGCAGGTTCCCCAAGAGAGGTTTAGAGCGATTACAATGTAGGTAATTTTCCTTTTAGTTTTTATTTATAACGTTAAAAAAAAAACAGTGATTCAGTCTTCTTTTTTTTTGAAAATGCATTTAAATATAGTGACCAGCGAAGCAGGTGTAGCCTGCTAGTACTGAAATAAACATCTAAAATCCCGAAAAAAAAAAAAAAAAAAAAAAATAGTGAATTTAACATTATATTCTACAACAGTATAATAAATAAAACTAGTGTCGCCCAGGGGTATAAATTTTGCTTTTTAAGTAAGTATTTAAATAATAAATATATACAAATTTCTTGTAACCAATGTTCTTAGCAATTACTACATTTTTCAAAGTACTGTATTTTCTGGTAGATACTCCGCAGGTTATATAATCCAGTTTTGCACCAGAAATTTCAATTAATAAATAAATTTACATTTATACGAGCTCTTCCTTCGAAAAAGTATAAATTTCTCTATTAAATAAAATTTCTGGTGGAGAAATGACACGTCTTACCTGCGGGTTATCTGCCACAAATTAAGGTAGATAAAAATCATTAAACAAATAAAAAAAATAAAATAATCCAGCATCTTAATTTACATGACAATGAACAACCTAGATATTTTTCTATTTGTATCTCAGTATGACTGATCAAAGTTCTTCTGGACACTTCAATTGGCAAAAAAAAAAAAAAAAAATTGTCTATATCTAATTAATATGTTAACAGTTTAAAAAAGAAAATTATATTCCCTTCTAATGTAAGACAAAATAATAATAATAATAATAAATAAACAGGAAAAATTAGATACAAAAAATAAGTTAAATCACGAGCCGTTGTATGTGTATGAAAAAAAAGTTAGTCACTGGCGTCAATTTTTTTTTGTCTGCGACAGCATTTTCTATCGGAGGGCAGGGTCCTTCGCGTCATGAGAGGTATCAATGTATCGCGTCATGAGAGGTTCCGAAAACTCCAAAGAAGACATTTCACCTGCTCAGAAATTTCTATTATTTTAATTAAAGAAGTTATTAACTAAAAACGACGGATTTATGAAGGTACTCTATTTGTCACCTTGAAAAAAGTTTCTCCCAGTGACGTTGCTCTTCTATCATAAGTCATTTTACATTAGAAAATTAAAATATGATCCATGGTTGTAGTAGGTATGTTAAGTTTAACGCCGCACCAGCACTGCGCTATGGATAACTGGCGACGGTCTGGGACGCACTCCTAGGGATGTCCCGGAGACATGCCATCACTTCTGATATTTCATGGAGGGGATGGCTTCCCTGCTTTCGTGATCCCCAGAGGTATTGTTTTGATTGGAACATAGAGGACTTTGCGCCACGACGGATTTTATGGGCACCAGTCGCCATTAGTGTACACGACGGCGTTTGCCCGGCTCAAGTATTGAACCTGCAATCTTCCAGTTACGAGCTCAGCGCTTTACCAACTGTGGTACCGCGGCCTGGTAAAAAAGAAATATAAAGGGTCATATACTAAAGCTGTGATGCAAAATGGTCTAGAAATTACGAATTTATTTCTATTAAAAAAATAAAAATTAAATAAACTGATTTTTAGCATAATTTTCATAAAAATAAATAAAAGTAAATAATGTAGTATTAAATATTATGCATTTCAATTGATATTGAATATGGGGATTTTTATAATATTTTTCTGCTTTTTTTCTTGTGTTATGCACTATTAATATTCCTATTCAGTGAAAAACAAAGCAGTGAACAGGCGGGTAGAGCTCTGCGTGAGTTAATAAGTAAAGTAAGCAGAAGGAAGGCGAAGCCTTCCTCGGTGATTGGTAAGCGGAGCTAGTTTCATTTAAAAATATTGTTCATGCAGATTTAACAACTTTCTTCTATAGGAATTTGAAATACGAAAAGATTACGTGTATAAAATGAAAGTATAAAAATAAAGATATTTTTGTCTGTATTCTTGGCTTCATATCATAACAAATTTTTCTGCAAGCCACATTAACCAAACCAATAGCAACAATACATTCGAGGACCCTTCTCTTATCAAGCATACACTAAAAACGTACGACAAATTATGTGTTTGCATATTAATATATAGATATGCAATGACACATTGTACAAAATTGTAGTTACGTTACAACGTTAGCTATGAACATCAAAATACATGCATAGTTGAAATTGTGAAAATTCATGTACGGGAGACCAATCAAAAAAAAAAAAAAAAAAACTGTAGAAAAATATACCATATATTATAATCCATTTGCTTATTTTCATGATTTCTTTTTTTTTTTCTTTTTCTGTATCAGTTTCTTTTCCTTATTTATCTACATGAAATTCTGTGCAGTAGTTCCCGAGATGCATTTTCAAAAATTTTGTCACACACATACATTTTCCAAAAATGGTCAAAATGTGCAAATCAATCGAAAACCGGAAGTCAAAATTTTTTTGCAATACAATACTTTCTTCCACTGAATACAGAAATAAATAAAATCTGGATAAGCAGAATTTACGGCAAAGGTCAAGTTGTATCCAATGAAAGTGTCTAGTGGAGTTTTACAAATGGTGGAAAAACAATAGAATTAATATTTAGTCTTTCAGCAATTTTTTCAACAGTATTCCACGGAGAAGAATTAAGTAATAGAAACTGTCATCTATGATAATAGGCACGGTCATTTACAATGTATAATAGTATTTTTCAAAAAGGTGCCTATTATCTACGATTAAGGCCAAAATAGAAGAAAGAAAAGGTGAAATATATTTCATAAATTTGTCATTCATAAATACATATATACAACACGAATGTATCATTTTAAAATTAATCACTCATAATGAGAAAGTCTTGCTTCAATTAATCATGCGAAACTCAAAGTTGACACGTAAACGAGATTTTAAATTGTCTTGCTTCTCTGCCTGAAGCGTTCAATTAAGTTGAGTTTAGTTGCACCGGAGCGAATATTTATGTTTAAAATAACAGCAGGAATGAAATATTAGGAGTGTCCACAGGATTAAAACGAAAATATTTTAGTCAAGTGGAGACCGTATTTAAATGTACATTTCAGTGTTAACGGCAAACAAACTTTGTTAAATTATTGTTGCCTTATAAAACATCGTTTTAGTAAATGAAATCTTTTTTAAAATGATAATTTAAAACAATTTTACTATATATATATATAAGTATTATGAAAGTTTTTCCTTTTGTTTTTAATAATTTTGTTTTGGGCAGGTCATGGCAGAACATATTTGTATTCTAGAAACATCTGAAAAAAAGTGTTTTTGATTGTTGTTGTCACAGTTGCTGATAGATAATTGCTGTCGTCAAAAAATGTAACCTTCGTAATGGCACCGTAACCCACATAAACATGTTTGTATTATAAAAATAAATGGCAACAGAAAAAAAAATGAACGGAAGATACGTAGATAGTACCCAGGGCGATGTTAATGGTAATTGATGTTTAAGTTTGTTTAATGTAGGAGAATGCAAAAGCAGATTAACCAAAGGCCAATTTTGTTAATTATATAGTGTTATTTTACGTTGCGTCATCGAGATACAAATTTTGTCTCGCCTGTATTTACTAATCATATACTGTCAATTGTGTCTCGCAAGACTGTCACTAAATGCACAAAATTGCCCGATAGAAAACTAATTATAAAAAATATGTGCACTTCTGTTCAAAAGTTTAGCAAAATTTGCAAACTATCAGTTTTTTTTTTTTTTTTTTTTTCAATTTAAAAACTTCTCTCTCGATGAAATGTTTTGAAACATTGGGTATTTAAAGAATTGGGTGTTTTTCATGCTTTTCAGTGAAGACAACATTTAGGGAGCCAGTAATAAATTGAGCAAAACCAATGTTTAAGATCACCCTGTATCGTTAAGTGAACGAAATGAGCTGTAACTAAGATATGTTAATATAGACCCGATACAGTTTGTGGATAAATCTGTGTGAGAATATGCTAAATAACGGAGATATAAGCATTTATTTTAAAACTTAAAAAAACAGCATTTATAATGGCTTATTTATAATGTACAGAGTTTGAAACGAAAATTATTCCCATTTTCAGATAAATTGAAAAAAACATTTTTAAAAACAATATGCTGCAATCAAATTACAATTATCTTAAATATCTCATAAAATGTCAATATTTTTATCAAAAACGTTTTCACTGCGCATGTGTGAAAGATAGAACTATTTTTATTATATAGGCTTAAAGCTAGATATATTGGGCAACTTTTGTCAAAAGTTCATTTTAACAGAGTAAAGCTTAAGCAAATTGTCGGCAAAAGAATGATCTAAATTTTAGGTATTTTCCAAGAGTTGAAATTTCATAAGGGGTTTTTCACATACCACATAATTTATTTGAAGATTCAATTATTTCAACCCCGCAACAAAAGTACTATTTTGTGGAAAAAACCCTTATAAGCTTGTAACTAACATTTTTTTTTATTTATTTACTAATATTTACGAGATTATAAGGGTTTTTTCACAAAAAAGAATTTTTGTAAAGTGGTTGAAATAATTGGATCTTCAAATTAATTATACAAAATGTGAAAAAACCCTCATGAAATTTCAACTCTTTGAAAACATCTAAAACCTAGCTCGTTCTTTTGCCGACAATTTGCTTAATTTTTACACTATACAAATGAACTTTTGACAAAAGTTACCCTATATATCTAGCTTTCAACCTATGTAATAAATATTCTGCTGTCTTTCGCATATGCACAGTGAAAACGTTTTTCATTCAAATGTTCATATTTCATGAGATATTTCAGATATTTGTATTTCGATTGCAGCATATTGTTTCAAAAATGATTTTTCAATTTATCTGAAAGTGGGAATAATTTTCATTTAAAACTCTGCGTATTATAAATAAAAAATAGGCCGATTCCTTTTGGAGTTTTAAAATAAATGCTTATATCTCCGTTATTTAATATACTATCGTCACATAAATTCATCCACAAATTATAAGGGTCCATATTAACACATCCTAAAGTTACAGATCATTTCATTCACTTAACGAGATAGGGTGATTACAAACATTGAGTTTGTTCACTTTGTTACCGGCCTCCTAAATGCTCTCTTAAACCAATCTTCACTGAAAAACATGAGAAAGACCCAGTTCTTTAAATACTGAATGTTTAAAAACAAGTTTTTAAATAAATAAATAAATAAATAAATAAAAACGAAAATTGTTTGCAAATCTTGCTAGACTTTTGAGCAGGAGTGTATATATGTACAATTAAAAAAATAGTCTTAAAATAGTTATTTTATTATTATAGGCGATTTTAGACGTTTTTCAAAATTACGATACATTTTTCTTTTAATTATATATGTATATATATATATATATATATATATATAAAGTAATAATATTGTACTTACGCATTTCTGTTTTATTGATATTTTAAAATACATACTGAACTGACAGATTTTTTTATATTCTGAAAAAACCTAACTGTATATATAATTTGAATAATTTAATACTTTTGTAACACTCGGCAAACAAAAGGTAGCCGAAAATACCAACATATAATTAAATTTTAAATGAAACTTATTTTGAATAAAATAATTGTCACGCTGATAATTTATTTTGAGTACCAATGATTAGTAAAAACAAGTTAAAGTACTTAGGCAAAAGAGAAGTGGAGAAGTGACACAAACATAACACATAAATCTAACGATGAGATAATAGTTTGCAAAAAACATTAAAGTATTAGAAACAGTCAACATTTTATAGAAAAAAGAAAAGGATAAAATTACCAAAGAGATCCAATAAAAGAAAAAAAAGTGAGAATTCTATATATAAGTTTACGATTACTAAAGCTTGCAAAAACTGTGCAGCAAAATGTAGGCATCTATGCCGAATGCTCAGCTGAAATGCATGCCTACAATGAATCATGACGATGTACCTGGCGACATTGATAAAGGATATCCTTTTAAAGTAAGTTTTATGATCAATATTCCTAGAACGCAACTTACACAGGGAATTAAAAAACCGCATACGTAACTTACCCATAAGTTGTTTTTTTTTAGGCTGTTTCGGGACGCAAGATTTTTTTTTTATCGAATTATACAACGTACTGCTTTTTTTTTTTTACGCTGTATTCGTGCTTATTATTTTATTTAGTTTGTAGAAGTATTTTTAATTATTTTTGACGGAAATAAATTAGCGTAATTTTCATTTATCACATAGTTTCTATCGAAAATTTTCCTATATAAAAATTACCACAATATAAGACGGAAATTCAAGTTCAAACAGATTTAGGTCTCAGTATCTTGTTGAAATTCAATTAAAAAGTTTAAGGTAACATTGTTTTGCAAAAATCTAAACAAATTGAAAAGGTTTAATAAAAAACATGAACCAGAAAACTATATTACTTCCGAGTTCCGAATATAGAAAAAAAAAAACCAAGTATGTTGTTGCCACCACATGACTTTCTTCTATATTTTCCTATACAAATTCACTCAGTAAAAATAATTTATTAAAATAATTTTAAAAAATTATCTTCAATGATAATGCAGACGATTTCCATAATACAGAAGTAGTATAACACTAAATAATAATAAAAAAATATTTTTAATATTACCCCCCCCCAACAAAAAAATAAAATAAAAATAAAAATGTTTGTTAAAAATGGGGAAAAAAAAAAAAAAATAAAAAAAAATCGATAACTTTATTTTGAAATTATAGCAGATCAATGGTTCAACCATTCGTTTTAAAAGGTATTGGTGAGGTCTTTTGAAAGATACCCATCATGAAAATTTACTCCCCTCAGGAGGGACCCCCCCCCCCCAACCCAAGGGGAAGAGGCGAGGCTCCTACATACACAATTCCCCCCCCACACACACACCCAGTTGACTATCTCTATTACAAATAATTCTTTTACATTCCATAATGATTATCAAAAAATAATTCTCTTTATGCACATTTATACAAAATTTTGCCATATACCATCATGTTAAAAATTTAGAAAAAGCGGAATGGGAGATGTTGGACGATTTTTACCAAAAGTTGATAGGCAGTAATTTATGTCAAGATGTAACTACATACCAATTTGTATGAAATTCTGTGCAGTAGTACCTGAAATACAGTCGCCACAAAATTTTGTCACACACACACAGAGACAGACACACAGACAGACACATTTTCTAAAAATGGTCAAATCGTGTTCTACAGCTTTCAAAACGTGTAAATCCATCAAAAACGCGAGGTCGAAAATTTTTACGAATCCAATACTTTCTTCTATTGAATACAGAAGAAAGTAAAAATTGATTAAGGAAAGCAATTTTTGTTGTATTAAGACAATAAACAAAGGTCTTCACTCGAGTCTAAACAACTCGAACGTCTGAAACCGGCACTTTTTCCGTATACCCACTTAACAACATAGGAAACAACATCAAAACGCCGGCGTTAAGTGGATAACGAGCTGTTTCAAATGGGAGACATCCGTCATAAGCTGGAAATGTGTGGGCTCGGAACATTTTTTTTTTCTTTCTTTAATCCCTGTCGCTGAAAAAGAAAACTGTTATAGTTGGTTACATGTCTCCAAAGGGACTCGTCAGTGAAAACTGAGTAAAATCCATAAAGATGATGAATGTGTATCAAGCGTACTGCTTTAGACGTGATTGCGGTGAGCAATTATTTAAGAACCAGCTTTTAAAAGCGATTAAGTTATAACCACGAAAAAAGTTCTAAAGAAAAAAAGAAAAAAATGTATTGAGATATCTTTAAAGACGTTTTTAGAAGACCACTTTTTTTTTTCTTTCTTCCCCACGTACGTAAGTCAGAGAATTTTACGTTGCACATCGATTGTCAAGGTCATCCAAAGCCCCTGATATTCCAAGGCGAAATTTGTTTATATAATTGCACATTACCTAATTCTTGTTATTTTCAAATTCTGTTTTTCATATTCTGAAAATACGCAACCGTTAAATGAGTACTCGTTTTCCAAAAATTTATTTAATTTTTTTTTTTTTTTTTTTTTAATTTGAATTTTGAGTTTAAAAATGCGAATTTTCCTTAAAATGCATTTTTCTCATTTTTGAGCTGTAAAATGAAGTGTTAAAATTAAAAAAATTCAATTTTTGGAAAACGGGTACTCATTTAATGGTTGTGAATTTACTGAATGTGAAAACGGAATTTTAAAATACCAATTAGGTAATGAGCAATTCTATAAACAAATATCGCCGCAGACTTACATGGGATTTGGTGACTACAGACGGGAAAATCGAAATTGGGAGTGAGCAGCCTTAATGATAATATAAAAGCCTTAACTGCAGTGTAATAGCACAGTGTTGCCAGATCGGGGACATTTTTTATTCAATAGTCACCAATAAATTTGAGAAGTGATATTTGATATGCATAATAGCTGATAAATCTTGAGTGATTAGGCAACTGTTACAATTAAAATTTAGAGGTGGATATAGAATAAAAAATGTCATCGATCTGACAACACTGTAATAGCATGAAACGAAAACAAAATTCATAATCTTACATGAGCACCGTATGGTCAAAACTGTAAAAAAGCAAATATTTCACAATAAGTATCAATACTACCTTCTTTGTTTTACTTTCATATTTTTACACTGAAATTATTAAGATTAGTTTCGAAGTTTAAGAAATTTTTAAGATTTAAGCCAAAATATTTTTTTATTTTTTGCGTATGCAAACCAGAGAAATTTATTTCAAAATGTTGATATTGAGCAGTATTGACAATATATTTATGAAAGCTAAGATTTTAACGTAATAGTTTTATAAAACCTACAAATTTATTTTTAAAAAGTAATCTTATATGAGTAATGTTATAATCTCAAGAAAACATTTATTTACAAGTAAGACTAACATTGTATTTTACTTACACACACACACTAGTACATTTTATATAAGCACTGCAAGAAAACATTTATTCTACAAGTAAGAATTCTAAAATTTTATTTTACTTACAGCCTTTATTTCTATTCTAACTTCTTAACAATTTCGGACTTAGAGTGGAGGAAAAAAAAAAGTCTTCTACAAGTATTTTTTAAAATAGCATTTATCCAATAAATCCTAAAATCTTTTGAAGAAACCGCTGTTTAAAAGGTTTAGATGATATAATGTCTAGAACCCCGATCAATAATAGACAAAATTGGATAGTTACATTTTTCCATTTAAAAAGAGTACATTATGAAGGATACGTAATAACTAATAAAAAAAAATTCTAAAACATCCTGTATAACAAATGCTTTGTGCGGTGAGAAACCCCTGAAAGATATGAACACACACAAGCAAGACTGACGGTATGATTCACTGCAGAATTGTTCAGGCGAGTGTCACTAATTTTCAATATATATATATATATTTTTATTTATTTATCTCTTCATGTGTGTATATATATATATATACACACACACACACACACACACACACACAATTTTTCAAGTGTGTATGCAACAGCAAAACTATAAAAAATTATTAATTTCGTATGAAATATCATTAAATATTTTCCAAAAATAAAAACTTACTTCAAGGTTCAAATTTATATTCTTATACTTTTCTTAAGTACTAGTAAGGCTTACCTGAAAGTAAAGTAATACTTAAATAATTTTTTATTGGATTAAAACATGAAAAGTTATTTTTATTTAACAAAATTTTGATTAATAATTATTTTACAAATAAAAATAAATTAAAAAAAAAATTGTTTCGTAAACAGATAATACTGCTCTGAAAAAAAAAATATATATATATATTTTTCGAAATCTGATACCATTCTTGCTGACAGTGGCGGATTTAAGGGGGGGGGGGCTAGGGGGCTGAAGCCCCCCCCAAAACACTGTCATCCATAATTGAATTTTGCAATTGTACATTTTTTTATTGGTCTAGAATAACACTTTGAAAAATCTTAGCCCCCCCCAAAAGTCAAGTTCTGGATCCGCCACTGCTGCTGATTCTCATGTAAAATGACCTTCTGAATCCGAATATGACTTCCTTTTTGCCCAGTCACCCACCGTTTTCTAGATACACCACCCCCAACCTCAATTTCTTTCCTTGTTCGATAATTTTATGACCATGAATTTGATTTGAAGAATGAAAAATTATTAATTTAACACCTAAAAAAAAAAAAAAAAAAAAAAAAATGTAAAGTTTAAAAAATGACATTAATAACAGATTAAAAAAAAAAAAGTAAGATATGCAATGCATAATTTCAGTGGCAAATCCCCCCTAAAATTTTTTTTAGAATTTTCCAACTCTGTAGCCCCTCAGAAGATATTTAACGGTTAAAATAATCCGCTCCCGCCTCCTCCTAAAAATCAAATTTATAGCCATAAAATCACCGAAATATGATAAAAATAGAATGGTCATATTCGGATTCAGGAGGTTATTTTACATAAGAATATGCCGAAATGGTGTCAGAGGCAATTTTCATGCCGAACAGTGTAATCTGACTAGCTCAATTAAAAAATATATGAAAAGTAAATATGTATATGGAATAAATTATTAAATATGTTTACAGTACGATATACGATAAGATGAGAATACAGAAAACTAATATTATACATACAAACAAAAGCATATTTTTACTACACATTTTATATCAGATAACAATCCATTAATTGATTAAAATGTTAAAAAGAAAACTATATATTCAGGGGTGTTTGCGTTCTGGATTTTTTATTTTATTTCCCGCCAATAATTACGAATTGCATTTTTGGCTATATTTAATTGCTAAACATTACTAGAAAACTACTAATAATATCACTATTAAAAAATTACTGGTGGGAAATAAAATAAAAAAATCCCACGCAAACACCCCTGTATATTGTAAGTCACTTAAAACTTTCTTTTCACTATTTAAAATAAATTCAATAATTATATATGTAAAAAATAATTTTATAAGAAATTAACGGATTTGGGTGTTACTCTACGATCATTCTTTGCACATTAAGGCTCATTGCCCCAGGACCTATAGGACAAAGATTTCGAACCGATACAAATATCCACGCCGGGGTTCGAACCCGAAACTTTGAAACAAAGTCAGACTACTAATCATTTGGTTACTAGATGGACGAAATAAATTAAGAGGTTTTACACTTTCCCCTGTGGGTGCCTATTTGTCTCCATCACTATTATAAGATTTCTAAAATTTTAAAAGTTAAAGAAAACCTTTCATAATATAAATGAATAATTTCTACATCATTGCTACTCCAAAAACTTTTTACATTTTTTTAAATAATAAAATATGCAATTTTTACTTTAATTCAATGTAGAGTAACCTTTTTATTCAAATAAATAAAATTACTTACATTATCACAATTGGTTTTCTTTGTTTCTTTCGGCATAAAAAGGTTTTTATCTTTTGACAAAGACGAATTGTTAGAATTTAGAGGAAATAAAAAAACTGAAGGATTTTTTTTTTTTAATGAAATAATAAAATTCTTTTCAAAATGCGCCTACTTCAGAGTATCGTCGTTTCTTCCGGTTCAAGAAACTTAACAACTAAACTTTTGAAAAGTTAGTAGAAAAAAAAAATTGAAAAGCCTATCTCACCGGCCAAGAAAACTTTCAACAAAGAGGAAGATCATTTCCAAGTCCAATGCGATTCCGGACATGAGATTGAGGATATGTGGGAAGAAAAAAAAAAAAAAATCGTTCGATTTTTCGCAGCATATAGGAGAAAACAGTTGATTTTACTGTCAATTGCAGGTTAGGAGACAGCTGCGCAGTCTGTTAACAGTTTAAGGGGTTCTTTTTTCGAAGTTGTCAATATGGCCACCAAAAAGCAACCGAATTTAAGAAAAGTAATGGAATAGAACTGAGGAAATTTTATTAATGGGAATTTCTTAGAAAATTCAGTAGAGGACATTTGTTTTTCATTTCACGTAAATTTTCTATTTACAGTTTCTAAATTCAAGTTCCATATCATTTTAAAGTGACAATTCTGCTTTTACGTCGCTAGATAATTTTTGCGATTTTCTTCGTAAAAATGTTGAAATTCGAATTCAGAATACACAGGGGGATCAGTTTAAAAGAGTACCCGTGGGTTTTTCTTATAGACCTTAAATCTGAAAGATGTGGCAAATATTCTAACATTGAAGTATGATTGTTTGAACCTTGTTTAAGTGTGTGAGACAATTTCTAACACTGTTGGATTGTTACAACTTTATTTGTGAGGTAAAACAGAAATGGAGACGCACATTTTTTTAATCCTGTAATGATTTTATTTTTGATAAACACAATTTATTTATTTATTTATTTATTTTATTTATTTTTTTTTACACTATCATTCCTCACAGAAAATATTGAAAATGTTCGCCACCATTTTGAATGCAAACATGAACGCGTCGAACCAAGTTTTTCACACACTTCGCAGCATCGTTGTTTTTATTGACGAGATTTCTTCTATTATGATCTGTTTTAATTCATCGATGTTTGCAGGACTTCTCTGGAAAAGTCTATGAAATGATAATGTGTTAATGATAATGTAAATGTAATGTAGGAATGATAATGTAAAAAAAATTAATTAAATTTTGTTTTTCATAAAATTATTACAGGATCAAAAGAAATTGTGCTTCTCCATTTCAGATTTACCTCACAAATAAAGTTGTAACAGTCCAAGTTACAGTGTTGGAAATTGTCTCCCACACTTATACAAGGTTTAAACAATTATAGTTCAGTGTTAGAATAGTTGCCACATCCGTCGTATTTAAAAGGTAATAAGAAAAATCAACGGGTACTCTCTTAAATTCATCACCTGTATGTTTTATTCAAATACTTTTGAAAAAAAAAAATTAATGATATATTCGATTAAAAGATATATTTAACTCAACTTATCCGTGCAGTTAATATATGTTTAAATTTGTCAGAACAATATGAATCTGAACAAGAAAATTTGAAATATGCTTAAAAAGTGAAATAAAAAAATACTTGCACAACAGATTACGTCTAATGTGTTGATTACGAATTTATTTATCCCAAACTTAACAATTTGATAAAATTCATACTTTAGAAGCACCAATCTACGGTAAATTTAATCTGAATACAGGCTTTACAAAAAGAAGTGAGGATTTAATTGTTAAAAGTATTCAATGCTACTGTGCTGATGTATAGACAAAAACTAATAAACATAAAAAGAAACTAAAAGAGGATGTTATTTTTCAAAATAATTTCTAGTGGTTTTTATATTACCCGAGAAAAAAAGTTATCAAATTAAATATGCAAATTATTTAAGAGTAATTTAAAAAAATTATTATAAAGCCTATGCTTTAAATTATTCTTTATTTTTAATTTGAGAAAAATAAAATTATTCTGTAGTTAGATAATTTATTTTTTGCCCAGCATTTAACACTTTCGTCGCAATGGATGAGTTATCTTGGCCTCTATATACAATGTTTATCTAAATGGTTATTGCGTGTATATTGACTTATTTACTAAATGAACTTATTTTAATAAATTATTTATCTTAATTAACCTATTTATTAGGATGAATGCGTGTCAGTGCCGCGATGAATAAGTTAAAAACCAACTAAAATTAATCTATATTTTAGGACAAATATTAGAATTCCCCCCCCCCCCTCACAAAAAAAAAAAAAAAACTATATGTTAGTGCGATTGTTTATCGATAATAAATATTTAAATTTTCTAGGAGGAAAAAAAAAATCATAGAGTTTAAGTATTTTTTACTATTTATTTACGCAAGTATTTTGCTTCAACGAAATTTCGCATGCAAACTTTAATTTCCTCGTGAAAACTAGGACTTGAAATATTTATTCACAATTTCTAAGCCCGAGAAGTTTATAAGATTCTAGAACTAATGAAGATGATCGAAGAAGAAACTTACTTGAAATGAATTCTTTTCAAGAATTTAACTTAAATATCAAAACTCCGCTCTCGTTTTCACATTATGGGACATATCTAAACCAGAATGAATCTTGGAGAAAAGTAATTCAAGAATAGAAAACTCGGGCGAATGTTAAATTCTTCAATCCTGATAAATGACAGTTTGTATTTAAAAGACTAATTATATTGTGATCTTAAATATGTTCTGACTTAATTTGTATTTCTCTTAGAAATTCTGGACGATGATTTATTCATTAAGCACCAAAATCTATTTATTATTATTATTATTATTAAGTGGTTTAAAAATTTAGGTAATAGTAGTGTATAATTTTTATTAAAATCACACAATCAACTGTGGAAGAAAATCATATTTATTGAAATTTTTTTATTTTTCCGACTAACTGAAAATAATGCCTGGACCGGGACTCGAACCCCGGATCTTTGACTTACAAGGTCAAGGCTCTACCAATTGAGCTATCCAGGCCGACACCCCGGTCATCATTACTCACTCAGACAACCTTTAGGCAGAAATTCAATTTCAATAAATAGTAGTGTATATTAATATATAACACATACAACTTATTATTAAAATTTTCGAGTTTCAAAAATTTTCACAACATGGTATCATTTCACGCGTCAAAAATTGAAAAATATGTGACTGATAGGTCATCTTTTCAAAATATTGGTATTTATTGCCAATGCACCCAGTCTGACTTTGCTTAAAATATAAAAAATGTTTTTGGCATCTATTATCTCAAATCTTTATAATCATTAAATCGCGTAATAATGCAAGATTTTAAGAAACACTACGTGACGTTAATTTTTAGATAAATTTTGCGAAAGCTCAAAAACTGTGTAATAACTTTACTGAAGCTTGGAAAAAAAGCTTTGATTTTGGATTGCATAAATCTCACTGCTGCAGGAGTTAGTGCATATGGTGCAGGTGGTGTAGGGATTAAGTTCGATTGACTGCAAGTAGGTCCTAGGCCAGGATAGAATACACTCCGTGGGATGTCTCCTCATAAATTATGTAATAAATCTTGCTGAAGACTTCAGTTTATGAAATTTATTAAAAAAGTTTTTTTTTTTTTTTTTCCATTTAAAAAATGTTCCTTCAGGTTAATTTTTGTCTTGTTTAAAAAACAAACTGAAAGCTACATCTTAAGATCAAGTTATTTTTCTATGCGAGACTTGTTCCAAATATCTTATAAACAATACATTTTACATACATTTATAAAGTTTCAGAATATTCATTTATTTATTTATTTTTTAATGCAGTTTCTAATCTCCGATAAAAAAAAAAAAAAAAAAAAAAAAAAAGAGGTTTGACTATTTTTATTCTTCTGGTATGATAACCGGAGAAGAAATTCAGTTATTACTGAGAGTTTAAAAAACCCAAGGCAAAAGGAATTATAAAAAGTTCCACGTCCAGGTTTTATGTACTTGTTTCAGTGGTAAAAGTTTTAACAATGCTCATTATATATATAAATAAATCAGAAAAAAGAAATCACTGTTATTTGCATCTGGAAAATGGCCATCTGTGGGAGATAACAACCAAACATAACAATCAAGATGCCAAACATTACCCCATTTTCTTAAAAAGGCATATTGCAATTTGCTTATTACTCTGAAATCTTGTAGATTTAACCGCATTCTTTGAAATTAAATTATAGGTTTGAAGCCTACTATCAGAAATAAAACTAACAATTCTTATCGTGAGCTCTACTTAATTGAATATATTATATATTGCATTTTCTGAAAAATTATTTTTGTTAAAAAGAGAAAAATAAAGTTTAATGATAGATGCGTGAACTAAGAAAAATAAACATCCGAATGCTAACAAAAAAAAAAAAAAAAAGCCTTTACCCGCTTATTACTGTTCTAACTTAAAACTGAATACAATAGAGTAAATTCCCCGTGTTCTTTTTAATACTGCAGAATATATAAGTAAAAATGCCTTATGTTTAGAGGCAAATAGTGATTGCATAACAGAAAATTATAATTAAAAGAAACACGAATTTTTCAGATTTATAAAAGCATCGATTACTAAGCTACGTCGTTAACAAATGAGATAATTAATAAGAAGTGCCACAACCTCTTTTTTCGACAGTGAATTTATCTCAAATGAATATAACTGTAAGTAAGTTGGGTAATTTCCTCACATTAAAAAAGATGTTAAAGCGTTCAAGAAGATAAAAAAGAAAAAAAAAAAGTCTTTAGTCAAAATTTCTAAAAGATTTCATCTATTTTACAAATAGCTTATCTTTCCAACTTCCAACTATTCACAGAAAGCAAAATAAGTTCTCTACTCCGTCTTATTCCCAAAAAATTCCATAAAAGACTCATTTCCAAGTCCAAAAGAAACTTGGACGTAAAGAGAGAAAAATAAGAAAGATCTGGGCTCTGTTCTGGACAGCAAAGTCAACTGTCGAGCCTTTGAGTTAGATGGTTGATCTCCCTTTCTCTCGTACTCTCAACTCAAAGGACTCTTTTGTGTAGAAGCTACTCGCAGTCCGTGGACTATTCAGCCGCAGATGAATGGGAATGAAAAAGATCCTTTCAAATCTCGGAAGGTGTAAAGATCATATTCAGGCAAGGTTTCCCCGTCCCCCCCTTCTCATTTTATTTATATTTAAAATTGAATAAAATTTCAAATTTTGGAAAGAAAAAAAAAAAATCAGGCTCTAAAGTTTAGAAATTACGTGTATATATTTACTATCTTATGTGTTCACTGTCAGAAATTATGTTTAAATGTTCATTAAAAATTTTGCGTAATTCTAGTTTTTTACGATAATTTATTATGACCTAAACAAATTAATTTTAGTTTTTTTTTAATCATATTACATTTGTGAACTATTTATTTCAAAAATTATTTCCCCAAAGAAGAAATAAATATGCTTTGAAATGGAAGACATAAAATACAAATAAATGAAATGGAATACCCCCCCCCCCCCCCTAAAATTGTAATTTTTTTTTGGGGGGGGGAGGTTGGGGCCAGGGGGGGGGAATCGCATTTCGGTTACATTTCGTAAGCTCTTACTACATTTTATGTTTGCAATTGAAGTTTTTAATACAATCAAGATCTAAGTTAAACATTCATTTTTTTTTTTTTTTTTTTTTTTTTAAGCAGGTACTCTTTGTCCGATGAAGACACAAATGTGCGTTAAATTTATAATCTTATTTTTTTTTTCCCAATTCATTTTTGAGTTTAACTTCTATGGACTGGCTGGTAATAAGAAAAACATTTAAAGTTTTAGCCAGACAAGAAGACTTTGTTATTAAAAATTAGACCAATGCTTGTCTACGGTTCAATTTAATTTAATATAAAGAAAAAGAAGATTCCTCCATAGCGTGCAATTATTCAGAAATAAGTAGGCGAATTCTTCAGTTAGATAAAATGATTATTTAGTAAATCTTCATTTTCTCTCTCTCTCTCTTTTTTTTTTTTTTTTTTTTTTTTTTTTTAACGTTTTAATGTATTATTGAGAAAATATTTTGAGGGGAAAAAAGACTGTATTTAAGTTTTACTAATTACTATTTTTAAATGTAAAGCAATCAAATGTAGCACACAAGAGATACATTATTAATACCAATTTCCTCCAAAAAATTACATAAATCAAGTCACGATTAGGAAATTATACATATTTATTAAAATATTTTAACATAGTAAAATTATTTAAGAACAATCTAAGATTAAACGTTACCGAAATCCAAAATAACCAAGAAGAATTAATTTACAACTATATGACAAACTTTAAAGACAGTTCAGATATGAAAACAAATGTTTTAACACTAGGTTTACAGAACACGTCATTTTGGCGCGTTGAGTAAAATTTGAAAAACCATTATTATATTTTCCAATTTATGCTAATAATTATTGGTGTAAAGAGACGAATATATAACCAATTTTATTTTCTCTTCTTACTATAACAATATTCTTTGAAAATTGTCTCGAATCATTTTATGAAACAAGACCATAATACGAGAGCAAACCCACAGTAAAAAAAAAAAAAAAAAAAAAAAAAAAAAAAAAAAAAAAAAGCAAGCATTGTGACTAAATAATTTCGAAATATGCTCAAACTGTAGAGATTTAGAATCAGGGAGAACCAAGATTTCAAATTCTGGTTGCTATTAAAGTAAAATAAGTTCTATCTTGTATTTAAAACAATAAAACGACTGAAAAAAACTAATGAAATCGCAAAAAAATTTATAAAAATATAAATAAATCAATGAACTGTAATAATCACCCAAATAATATATAAGAACAGAAGATAATATTTCTGCCTAAAACTGAATGTGCTAGGACTTATAATTTTCTGCTTTTTAAAAGTTGGATAGTGTATCAGTCAAGCGTCAGTTACACTGTTTAATGAAATCAGTTTAAAATCAGCAAAAATCAGTAAAATTTTAACATACAAGTTATAGATATACCTAGTCTTCATTTCTGGAAAAAAAAAAAAAAAATCTTACCCTCTAAACATATCAAATTGTCTTCTTTTATCTGTGATAAGTTTTGTGCCCAAAATATACTATTCAATATATGACTAACAAAAAATTTAAAAAATAGTATTAAAACATGCTTTTCGATCAAAAAAATACCGTTTTTCATTAAGTTTTGAAAACATTAACATATGCTCTGTTTCCATCTATGATGAATGAAATATTTTAGTACACTCTGAAAATTTAAAATCATCTGCAGATGCAATAAATGATGGAAATCGAAATCACGTTATTTATTCATGCGCGCAACTAACTGGACTTCACAGTGAGCAGAACATCAAATTATCAGCATCTCGTCTCTTTGCACACCCCTGCAACCTAATGCATATCTAACGTTGGGCAGCTCAATCTAGATCTGACCACTGTCCAATGTAACAAATCCCATCTGCCATCGAATCGGATCTATCTGACCACTACCGGTAGTGGGTGGTAATGGAAAGTCTATATACCCGCACCTCCGCTTGCATTACAGTAGTCTTGGGATCAAATGGAACGGAAGAGTTGAGGGGTTAATAATGACTTGTAGAATAAACAAAAGAACGTAGAAGGGTGATTGCATTTCACACATCATACGGTCAGCCATAAATAACTCTAAAGAGGAACTTCCTATCTCACCTAATGGAGATCTGAGATTTATTAAGGTTGCACAAGATTCGATATGAAAAGTTGTTTCTTTGTTTGGGTTTGTTCTTTCAGTCTTGTCTAATAAAATTTTTCTACATTCATAGTTTATTCCTTTTCAAAAACTTATAGAAAGCTTAAAAAAGATTGTATAATCTTTTTTAAAGGGAAGAAACGGAAAGTGAAACACCGTGTGCGAAATATATATTATTTATTTTTGCACGTTTAATTGAACCACGCTCCGTAAATTATAATGTAGAACAAAATGTTCTTCGTATCTTGTAAAATCACAAAAGAGACAATAAGTCTTTTGAAAACATTTTCAGGCCCCGCAGCGTTCCTGAAATTTTGCTCTCAACACTTTTTAAAAGTAAAACATTTTTATATAACGTTTCCTTCATGTTTTAGCATTAAAATATTCAAGAAAATTTTCTTAGTGGCAATAGTGGTGAGAATATAATAATAATAATAAAAAGAGTAAAATTTTAGGGATGTTTCGAGGTCTGCATTGTACATTCCAACATGGGGGGGGGGGAACTTTAAGCATTTAACGTACCAAACTATTCGCTAGTCATTATCTTTAAAATGAAATATTTAATATATATATATATATATATATATATATATGTATGTATTTATTATTTTTTTTCCGCCATTTTATAAATAAAAGCTAAAAGCGAAAGATTATGGAAATTGCTCAGAACCTTGTTTCAAGTTTTTCTTAACCCGTCTCCAGTGTCGCTTGTTTTATTTTGCCACCCAACCATTTCAGGCAATTGGCGCTACTGTAGGCAAATATTTTTTGTTTCAGTAGAGAAAAGTGGGGCAAAACGGACATTCTATTGAAAAGTGAATTATTTCAATACATTTATTAAAAATGGAGGGGAAAAAATTACAAAAGAACAAAATAAGCATGATTACATGACCATGCAATAAATATTGTAAAACAAAATCAAAACAAAAATGTCATTTTGTTCCTCTCAATTGAAACAAGCTTCATGGTTCCATCCTCCACATTTAAAGCATGGATCAACCCCTCATTACCCACTGAATTAGCATATAAATCACAACAAAAGTGAACGCATCTTATTTAAGCGATGATGAGCGATCACATTTGGAAGGGATTGACTTAGAAATGTCTTAATTTTGTGTTATTCTCTGCTTTCAACTACTTTGCTTTTAGTTCTTTTCTTTTATTTATATTCCATCAAGTATGGTTGATATAGTGGTTGTTTCAGATGGGCATAAATATATTCAGAAATCGTATCCCTATCAAATGGATGATGATCAATAGCATAATGTGCAATATGCACAACTAAAATTTTATTGGAAGTGCTCTTATGTTTGTGTTTTTTTTAGTCCTCATTTGTCAGCAAAGCTAAACGAAGTCCATGATTCCAGCAACTCTGATCATATCAAGTACATAGAGCGGATCCTTATAGAGATCCCCTCTAGTTAGACAGTCGAGGATATGGTCAGGCGTATGCCTGATAAGTAACACACTTAAAATCATGTAGGGAAAATCTTTTTTCTATCTTTGTATGTCATGTTTATGTATGTCATTGTATGTCATTTATGTTTATGTATGTCATTTATGTTATGTTATATATGTTATGTTATACGCTATGTTATATGTTATATGTTATATATGTTGTTATATGTTATATTATGTCATTTATGTTTATGTATGGCATTGTATGTCATCTTTGTATGTCATGTTAAATGTTTTTGTGGTTGAGCTATTTGAATTTCAAATTTATTGGAACTGAATTGCTGTTTTTACACTTTGACAGTGTTTTGTCAAGTTAAATTCATGAATTATATATTTGAAACCGGTGTTAAATATTTTTTTTTTCATAAAATAATTTCACAAGCATTTAAATACCTTTGTATAAACTAACGTATTTGTCAATTCCACGAAATGTCACATCCATGACAAAATTTAAAATATTTTTTGGTCATTGTTTCGTTTTTGATTATCGAATTGTTTTGCTGTTTCTTTCCTATTATAACGTGGAAAGTTACGGTATTATACTCAAGCATTAGCAAAACAATTATATTTAATTTTCTGAAACTAATATTTTAAATTTTGTGATTGGTGACATTTTACTGAATGACCCATATAGATTTTAGAATTATTTTTATGTTTTATAAAACCCTTGTTTGATATTTGGAAAAAAAAAAAACAAGAATTAAGACAATTTTAACAATTTATTCTTTAAGAATATATATATTCTACTTTTCGACTGTCACTGGAAAATTAACATTTCTATTATTTTTGTGATTTATGCTTAAATAACTTTAATCCGTCACACGTAATAAAGATTACATACATACATACATATATACATATATACACATTAATTAGCATTTAAGTCTAAAAAATCATACTATAACTTTGCTTCCTTTCTAGTCTCACAAAACTTCTTATTCTCATTTCCGACAATATTAGAACGCAATAACTAAAATTTCATTGGAAGTGCTCTTATGTTTTTGCTGTTGTCAGTCCTCATTTGTCAGCAAAGCTAAACGAAGTCCATGATTCCAGCAACTCTGATCATATAAAGTACACATAGAGCGGATCCTCAGAGATCCCCTCTAGTTGGGCAGTAGAGGATATGGTCAGGTGTATGCCTGATAAGTAACACACTAAAGAGCATGTAGGGAAAACCTTTATTCTATTTTTGTATGGCATGCTTTACTCTATGTTTTTGTGGTTGAGCTATCTAAATTTCAAATTTTTTCGAACTGAGCTGCTGTTTTTACACTTTGACAGTGTTTTGTCAAGTTTAAATTCACGAATTATATATTTGAAACCGGTGTTAAATAGATATTTTTTCTCCCTAAAATAATAATTTCACAAGCATTTAAATACCTTTGTATAAACTAACCTATTTGTCAATTCTACGAAATGTCACATCCATGACAAAATATAAAATATTTTTTGTCATCGTTTCGTTTTTGATTATAATAGAAAGAAACAGCAAAACAATTCAATAACGTGGAAAGTTACGGTATCATACTCAAGCATTAGCAAAACAATTATATAAGTATTCAATTTTCTGAAACTAATATTTTAAATTTTGTAATTGGTGACATTTTATTGAACGACCCACATAGATTTTAGAATAATTTTTATATTTTATAAAAACATTGCTTGATATTTGGAAAAGAAAACAATAATTAAGACAATTTTAACAATTGTAGAATAGATATATTCTTTAAGAATATTTGTATTCTACTTTTCAACTGTCACTGGCAAATTAACATTTCTATTAATTTTGTGATTTATGCTTAAATAACTTTAATTCGTCACACGTAATAAAGAGACTTTTATAAAATTAAAAATCTATAATATATATAGATATTAATTAGCATTTAAGTCTAAAAAATCATACTATATACCATGACTTTGCTTTCGTTCTAGTCTCACAAAACTTCTTATTCTCATTTCCGACAACATTAGAACGCAAACTTGTCAGATATGTAACTGCGATTAATATTTCAATAAATGAGAAGTTATTTTCCAGTTATAAAGTCTTACAATTGTTGCAATACGGTTGTTGAATACAAATAATGAACTAGTTTCGATGAAATCATTTTGCAATTACTTCACACTTTTCATCGGGAGTCATAAATCACAGATTAATTCGAAACTCGTGCGATTGAAGTATTCCATTATTAAACTACTGAGAATATAAGGAAACTTAACTTCATCGAATGAAAGGTAATGAGGAATGTATCGTCACTTCTAGAGATTTATATCCACTGAATAAGAGTTTGCAGTGTATTTTAGCTCATTTCGAAAGAAAGCTTTGGAAAATTCTTTACTTAAATAAAGGAGGGGTGTGGCGGCGAATGAAATAAATTCGATTTTTTGTGGCATTCACACGATTAAAGTACAACTACGATCTTGCAGCATAATTCACCGAAACACTGGTGTTGAAAAGAATATTTAAGAAAAAAAAAAAGTAAATTGCAAAAATTGTTTCTGGTCTAAATATCAGGCAAAAATAAATAAATAAATAAACGCAACTGTAGAAAAAAAATCCCTGAAGCAAATGGTAAAATTAAATAAATGGAAGATAATGATAATAAAAATTAAATCTTAAAAAATTTCCCCCCATTTATTTAATCATATCACTTGTTTCTGTTTTGCATGTTGTCATTTGCATGCGGCACTCGCACTTTTTCTTTCATTATTATTATTTTGTGTGTGAGAAGGGCGTGATAACATAACGTGCTGTTTTCACACGCTCTCTCTCAAAAAATTTTAAGTAATGGTACTTTCTCAAAGATTTTTCGTTCATTAATTTACGATCTTTATAAATTACATTGATCCAATGCATCAAATTTTACTTGCCTAAGATGTAAAATGAATCCAAAATTCGATTTAACTGCTTTATAATGCAGTAATATCATAGAATTTTGAAAAACTATATAATCAGATTGTTGAAATAAAAAACCATTTTCATTTCACGTGTATTTTTTTTTTTTTTTTTTTTTTTTTATTTAAATTTAATAGAATTTCAATTTTTTATATGTTCCTCAAATCGGTAAAAAAGAAAAAGTTCGATAATGATATGAGTTTCTACATTGTAATATTTAAAAGCATGTTTTATTATTCATATACATTAAGCTTTGAAACAATTTATTTTCTAAGAAAATACTATTTGAATTATTTTACATTACCAATAAAATTAGCCATTTACTCTAATACACCCAATATTCATAAATGTACCCCCTCTTCAAAAGCAGCAGTTCTGAACAATGTACTTATTACTTTAATCCATCAACAAACTTTATACATAAAAACACATAAAATTGAAAGTTTACAAATAAATATTTTTCATGTGCAAGAAAAATTACTGGAAGGTATCCTAAAAATACTCATAAGTAGGCTTAAGAAGAGTAAAAAAAATCTGATTTATGATATGGTTTGGGCATCTAAACCACGATCCAAACGACATGGTCGTCAGGAAATTTCATAACCTTATTAATCGAAATTCCCTATTAAACAACACTTCTAAGACCTAAACAGTAGTCTTTGCAAGGCACTTAGATATATAGCGCCATAAAATCTTTACGATCTTTCTTAGCCACAAGCTATAAAAATGGTTCAAGATTCGGGCGCAGGATATAAAAAGCAAAAGATCCTAATTTCGGATATATATTTTTACCTTAGTCAACAGTTCCATTTGATTAGTGGCTATTAATCACAGAGGTAATGGTTTAAAATTCATTGTTCTATTCGTTTAAAAGAAAGAGGCAAAAACAAATTTTTGCAAAAAATTAAATATATTAGCAATTTATTTAGTAATAAATATTTTTAAATACATAAAGTCTGGCAGTAATTTTAATTTTCGAGTGTTTTTATAGCTAATAAAAATTTAACATTGATTTTTATAAAATCAAAACTTATTTAAAACCTGCCAATACATAACCTCTAGATAGTAGAATTAAAACATCCAATGCATATTCGGCAGGATCACATTGGTTCAAAATTTTTCCTATTGAATATATATATAGGATGACATTTTAAATAAATTGAATCTGAGCAACTAATAAACTAAGTTAAAATTTATGGAAAAAAAAAAAATCAGAAGACAATATTTAATATTTAAAAATGTTTTTTCTCAATTATTTTAGGAGATTAGGGAAATTTTGTTGCCGAATAAGATATAAATATAACTGTGACAGAAGGCACCGATTGACAGTTTTTTCCTTCTTGCATGTGTATGTAAGGTTTTGTCCCATTAACTTTATTAGAATATTCTTTATTGTCATTGCAAATTTCCTGTATAATACGTATAGAAACCAGAGCAATGAAGGAAATTCTTTTTGTAAAACTTCGTTTGCCTAGCCCATTGCCACAAACTGAATTATATTTAAGTTACTTGAAAAGTAATGTTGATTACTTGTTACATGAGTTCGTAACAAAATAATCGTCGAAAAATGTCCCGAGTATCAGAAATCTAATTGAAGTCAGATGGAAAATATGTCTGAAGATTTATTTCATTAGCATAATTCCTATATATAAAAACTAAATATGAAATTCAGAAATTATTCCTTTAATCTTTTTAAAAACTTAAATATATATAAATTTAAATTCCATTTATATTGCTATTACCTATTATATATTTTCAAACAGCCTACGGCAATATAAATTTAATTCATCACGGATTTCAATCTGAAATAAAAATCTTAATATATCATGATAAACTTACAGGTTCGTTAATTTTACTGATTTTTCACACATATTTATTGCATTCATATAAAACACTTGGGTCAAAGAGGGATTACCCTGCATTTTTATTTTAAACTTTAAATAACTACGTTATTTAAAACAGAGGACACGGATTGGTTAAATTAAAACATTTCTAAATTCCTTAAGTTTATTTTAAATAAAGTACGATTTTTTATTTTAATCTAGATATCAAATTATTTAAATTATATTAATACGCTATAGAATGCAGTTTAATGATTATATTAAACCTATATGTTAATGTTTTTCTGAATTTAATGTAATGGTTTAAATACTCGTAAGAAATTACAATTATATGAAAAATAGTTTTCCATTTTTCTATATTATTTAAGCTTGAATGATTTATGATAAAACATTTCTTATTTTCATTTTATGAAAACTGGAACCAGTATTTTATCTTTCGAATCGTTATAATTTCAGTGAGTATTTTGAGAACTGAATGAGAAAAAAGATAACTTTTCCCCCCTTATATATATGTTCGTAGAATTCTAATTCAGTTTATTATTACTTATATAAACTTTTAAAAATTATATAAACTAGTAAAAATTTTAAAGTCTAATATTGAAAAGATTTGTGAATGTGCTGCTTATTATACTTCTTTATTGCCGAATACGCAGTTTATTGTTATTCTATTGTTTATTAAAAATTGAGAGTTTTCACCAGCAAGATTGCGTTTTATTAAATCTTATATAGTTGATAAAATATCAAATTTGATTTACTGTTAAAGGGACATACAACCCTGAGAACTTAAAAAAACATCGATTTAATTATAGTCTTTTTTTAAGTAAATTATTGTTAACTAAGTTTCATTGGGCATCTAATTGTTACCTATAAGTTTATTATATATTTTGGAATATAATTTAAATTCTGTGGTGCATTATTTAATAATTTATGTGTTAATGAGTTTTTTTTTTTTTTTTTTTTAAACCTTGCGCGCAGGATCTCTCTAAAACTATTTAATATTTTTTCTTGAAATTTTCACAGATTATATAACACATCAAATCCTTCAACTTAAACCTAAATTTGTGCAAATTTAGGTTAAAAATATATTAAAAAAAAAAAGTTTAAAGATAATTTATTTTTTAATAAAATCTGAAGTATCACCTGCATGAAAAATAGGGCGGTACAAATTTAGGTTCAGTTTGAAGGATCTGATAAGTTACATAATCTGTGAAAATTTCAAGAAAAAATATTAAATAGTTTCAGAGATATCCTGCGCTCAAGGTGAAAAAAAAAAACACTATTATTAACACATAAATTATTAAATAATTCACCACAGAATTTAAATTATACTCCAAAATACATAATAAACTTATAGGTAACAATTAGACATGCTCAATGAAGCATAGTTAACAATTTACTTAAAAATCGACTATAATTAAATCTATGTTTTTTGAAGTTGTAAGGGTCGTATGTCCCCTTAAAACAATTTAATACCTAGTAAATTTTATCGACATGAAAAGAGATCTATTTATGAATTGTTCTTTCTTTACACAATCCTGTGGTATTAATATCTGAAAGAAGATTACGGCATGTAGGATTAAGGCTATTTATCGCTTGTGAGATCTAAGCTTGGCAAAGGGGAAGCCTTATAATCGATGTTCTATCGGAAACCCACAGAATTTTCTTTTTTGTAGGCAATTATTCATGCATAACGTTAAAATTCTTTTAGTTATTTAAGGATAAGGGTATAAAATATGCTCTCTTCGTTAACGTTGCAAGCAACGCCCAGTGCTGCAGCTACTATGTTAATTAAATACAATTAAACACAAAATTGCACTTTCATAGTGGGTCCATAGCCAAGATTGGCGTCAAATATAAATGATAAGAAAACATAATAATTACAAAAATGGTTGCTATATAGAAGTAAATTTTGCATCAAAATAGCATTTTTTACATTTCATACTTTTATCTTGGATATATATATATTTTTAACTATAAGCATTTTCTATGTTAATTAATTTCCTTTAAATACATTGTTAGTTCAATATGCATTTTTATTTTTTATTTCAGATAATATATATATATTTTTTCCCCCATTATATCTGAATAAACGGTTGAAAAGACACGGTTTTCTTAAAACTACAGAGTGGCAGTGTAATTTTATACATGTACATATATCTAATTTTTTAACAATCAACAACTGCAACATCCTAATAAGATTTCGATTAAAGGGGGGGGGGGGGAAGTAGGTTTTGAAATTCTCATCCTTCCCAATATATGAGATTAAAAAAAAAAAAAAAAATTAAATTACTTTCCAAGTAATAAAAGTGGGCAAATTCTACATAGCTTTTCTAAAAACAGTGTTAAAAAAAAACTGAAAAAATAATGATAATATATTCAACAAGTTCTCTTGCCTCATCGACAAAGAAAGAAAAAAGTAACCACATGCTTTTCGCAATTTTCTTCTTTTAATCTGCCCTTCCCCTCGCCCCCTCTACACACACATATATAACAATGATTATTAATCCCCCCAAAAAAAGACGACAGAAGGAAAAAACATAATGGCCTTCCATTATTTCCCATTGCTGCTGCATAAATAACGTCCAAAATTAATTCTTGTTGAAACAATTTCCGAATAGCGCTTTAGTGCGAGAAAAATGTTATCGATGGCTAATTTCCTTTTGTCTTCTTCAGAGACATCGTTGTCGTAGCAACCAGCAACTCAATAGAAAGAACGTGAGGATTGCGCACCTTCCAAGCTGTATTTTTAACCTTTGTCCGGATGCTATTCGATTGGCGAGGTATTAATTGTCTACCTCTGGAAATTCTAGTAGTCCAGAAATGCAACGCTTAATTGAGTCATGGCGATTAATATAATCTGATTAGTTGCGGAGCAATTTAGTTGGAGTTTTTATTTGGTTTGTTTCTACGCGATTGGAAATAAACTTCTGTCTCTTCCAGTTATTCCATCGGATATTTCTGTTCATTAATTAGGATGTGGTAATAAGCTCAAAAATTGAGTGGATATCTTATTGTTCTTTGTCAAAGCTAATGCTGATTTTAACGAGAAAGATATTTCAGAGATAACTCCGATTGCGAGCTTTAAAGTCTTTGAAATGCGAACAATAAAACAGTTTATAATATTGGCTATGAATATATTATCATCAATGATACTATAAAAATAAATTTCAAAATGTATTAAAAGAAGTTCGAATAACTACAAATTAATACAAGATTAATTTTATTCATTTCATACTTTAAATGCATAATCTATTAAATGTTATGTCAGTTATTAAAGATATGAATTTTAAGAATACAAGATTCTGCACCTCCGTCTACGATTTTTAAAAATTTTCTTATCCATTTCCTACACAAAGTTGTACATTTATACTTTTAATATGAATTACGAAATGTTTAAAATCTGAGCAAAGGAAAATTTTCAACTGCAATTACAAATGATATTAGTATTTCAAAAGTATTGTAATTGAAATAGTATTAAAAAGTACATACTAAGAAATTGATTAACCTTGCTCTGGTGTCAAGGAATATTGGTAGTATTAAGCAGTTTTACGATGTAATAAGTTAAAAGTGGAGAACATTTTTTTTTCTTTAATGCTAACCTTAACATATGAGCCATTTTCAGAGGTAAATCAGATTCATTACGAGTTTTATGTCAGGAATACATTTAAATAAAATCATTTATTATATTAACTTTGAATATTCTGGCGCCAATGTCTCTATACAATTTAATTTCAATAAAGGCAAGTTTAAATGCTTGAAAAATGTTTATTTAATTTCTTGAATGTGCAGTCTATTAAAGAGATTGAAGTTGTTAGTTATAGAAAGATGAATTACAGGAATGCAATATTCACACCTCTCTCTTAATAAATTTTACTATCCGTTTCCTACACTATCATGTTGATATTTTTTTCTTATTTAATTTTTCAGACATCTGGTAATTTCTGTTTAAGCCAGTCATTATTTTATAACATTTAGGAAATTTCCCTTTTAAATTTAACTTTAATCTGCAGTTATTTTTCCTAATCTAGCCATAGATAGCATTGGTAAACTTACTTAGTATATATTTTTAACAACGCGTTCGTTTTTCTCTCATGCTTGTTTATCTTGTAACCATCGCTTGTTCTTCGTACGGCTCCGGTCGTTGTGCGCATGCGTCGTGCGGCGTATGATTCTAACTTTTCTTAAAGTACGGTTTTTCCTCCATGTTTTTTTTTTGGTTGTGTTGGGGCGGGTTCAGGCTCTCGACCGATCCAGGATCGATCCAATTGGTCGTGGAACAATGCGTCCAGTCTCATCGACCGGTCTGGATCAAAGTCGTCCAGTGTAATGTGTTCCATGGACCGGTCGTGGATCAAATCGCCCAAGAACTTTTTCCGAGTCATTTGATCCATTTACAAATCCATTGCTCTGATTGGCCGTTGGTTATTGCTCTGGTTCCGCCATCTATCGGTCCTTACAAACGCGAATATGCATACTAGCATTTTTTTTTTTTCTTTTTTTGTAGAACTGTATAATTGTTTTAGAATTATAAATATATTCATGCAATGGATTGAAATATAATACAATAATGCAAATTAAAATTCATCGAATATTATTTAAATTTAATAAAATAAAATTTTAAAATGCTCCCTGCTAACAATTTTTAAATTTTCAGTTTAACAAATTATTTTAAATATGTTTTGTAATGTATGTTTTGTTAATATATTTGCATTAAATTTTAGCATTCAAACATAAAAGTAATTAACAATATTTAAAAATCAATATTTAATTTGTATTTAAATTTAAAAAAAAAATCATAAATATATTAAACATTTAAAATATTATTGATTGAAATCATAATTAATTGAATTTACAAACCAATCAATGAAATGATAATTTAAAAAACTTTTTTTTTTTTTTTTTTTTTTTTTTTTTTTGTAATGATTGATTTAAAATAAAATTAAAATTTTATATTTTTTTGGCAATGTGTAATAGTTTCATATTTCTTACCTTAGATCATAATAATAAAACTTGAACCTACTTCTTATTTACATCAAATATTTGAATGCTAAATATTTGCTTTAAATTTCAACATTCCAACTTAAAAATATTTAACAAAAATTAGCTTGATAATAAATCCATAAAATATTACTTAAAATTGTTTACAATATATCGTTAAAATACAAAAATGCATAATTGAGGGAAATAATTAAAAAAAATTGCTGGAAAATTTTCAAAAATGAAAATTTTATGGTTATTATTTTTTTTAAATAGTTTTCGAAAAAGAATTATATAATTAATATTATTGTATCTCATTGCATATGTACCCAACTATGCAGAATAGAAAAAAATAGATTTTATTCATAGTTAAATTACATTTTTAATTAATGAATTAAATTTTTCTTTAACTTATTTAATTCTAATATTTTAGAGCTAATTTCAAACTAAGCCTACAGATGGCAGCACTGATTTTGATCCAATAGAGGGAACCACAGACTAAGGAAATACTTAGACCCGGTCAGACGGCTTTCTTGAATGGGGAAAAGTGAAGTAACTGTAAGGCGCTTAGAGCGACCGGCGGCCATATTGGTACAAGCAAGAAACCAGTAACATTGCAATCTGTATATGTAAAAACGAATGCATGTCTGTCTGTTTATTTTTCATCCATTACAACACCATTCATCCGATCGCCATGAAACTTTGTGAAATTGTCGAATACACTCCCGCGAAGATTTCTGGCATAATTTTTTTTAATATCGCCCCCCCCCCCTCAGGGAGAAGAGGGGGGGGCAAGAACGGGATTAAAGCATATTTTTTACTTTCTTCTATATGTAATATAGTATTGGATTCGCGAAAATTTTCGACCTCCATTTTTTGATGGATTTACATGTTTTGGGATGTCCAGAACACGAATTAATAGTTTTTAGAAAATGTCTGTCTGTCTGTCTGTCTGTTTGTATCATTTTTTTGTGGATGCTGTATCTCACAAACCAAAAATAATATGAGTTGCAAAATTAATATGAGTTATTGATAATAGTAATAGTTAACTAGGAAAAACATTTTGTGCATGTAGGGGCATCGGTTCCCCGCCCCCCTGGGGGGGGAAGTACCCCCCCGGGGAAGTAAATTTTCAAGATGGGTATCTTTCGAAAGGTCTCGTTGATAATAGTAATAGTTAACTGGAAAAAAAATTTTGTGCATGTGGGGGCATCGGTTCCCCCCCTTTGGGGGGGGCAAAGTTTCAAGATGGGTATCTTTCGAAAGGTCTCGTCAATACCTTTAAAACGAATGGTTGAACCATAAATCTGTGATAACTTAAAACAAAGTTATCGATTTTTTTTACTTTTAACAAAAAAAAACAGATTTTTTTTTTTTTTTTTTTTTTTTTTTTTTTTTTTAACGAAATTTAACCAAACTTGGTATTTAGTTGGTCTCCGACATAAACTGGTGCTGATTACATTTGGGGATCAATCGCTCAACAGGTGACGCTGTGATCTCATTTTTTCTAAATTTTTAACATGGCAGTATAGGACAAAATGTCGTATAAATGTACATAATGAGAGTTATTTTTAACTTGTGATTGTAAAATTAATATGAGTTATTGATAATAGTAATAGTTAACTAGGAAAAAATTTCTGTGCATGTCGGGACATCGCTACCCCCTGGGGGGGAAGTACCCCCCCCCCACACACACACCAGGGGGAGGGGTAAATTTTGAAGATGGGTATCTTTCGAAAGATCTCGTCAATACCTTTAAAATGAATGTTGAACTATAAATCTGTGATTATTTAAAACGAAGTTATCGATTTTTTTTTACTTTTAACCAAAAAAAAAAAAAAAAAAAAAAATCTTATTTTTTAATTATTATTATTATTTTTTTTTTTTATTGTTACTATTTGAATATGTATTGCTTTTAACAAAAAAAAAAAAAAAAAAAAAAAAAAAAAAAAAAAAACTGAGAAAAAAACTGAGAAAAAAAATCGTACTTTTTTTTTTTTAAATATTGTTACTGATTGAATATGTATAGGAAAATATAGAAGAAAGTCTTGTGGTGGCCACAACATACTAGTTCACATTTGTTTTATTTCTCAATGAAAAAAATAAATATCCAATATTCTATTCAGCGACGTAATGGTTAATCTGAAACGCTTGTCTGGCAAATGTCTACCACACCTCATGACGCTAAAATAAATATGGAAATTTTTTGTTGATCAAGTATATTTACTGAAACTTACCTGTGAAACGTAATTCCCGGAACCTTCTTAGATGGTCTATTGGTGCAACCATAGGCTGCACAAGCCATTTTTCACGATTTATAGCCTCCTTTACAATTAATATAGAATAATACCAATACGATTGTATGAAAAACGCATTAATGTTTTGCTTATACCAATGTGGCGGCTCGGTTACAGTTGAGACTTCACTTTTAGAACCGCCTTGCCCGGTCTAAGTATTTCCTTAGTCTGTGGAGGGAACGGAATCGTCCAGCCTCTTCTTTCGACCGGTCGTGGATCAAATGTCTCAGGGCCCAGTTGGATCGGTCGAAGTGTTCCAGAGGCTGGACTCGCCCTTGGAATCATCCGTTGGGCGGCGCAGTGCCGTTTTTTTTGGAAGAGAAGCGTTTCGCGGTCAGTTTGAAACCAGCTTGGGAGTTTGGTACACGTTTGTCATCGGAGGTAATTTTTTTCGGCGCGATCCGGCTGGGAAGTAGGATAGGCAAATTAAAAATGAGGGAAGTCCATCACGTCCTTTTCAAGCAAAAATAAAATGGTGTTTACAGTAAAATCAGTTTCTTCATCATTGGCTTACAAATCATATTAATGTCTTCTGTTACAGCTGGAGAAAAAATTCAAGCCTCAATTACAGGTCGTATATCTTATAATATTTGGGTTATTCTGCTGCCATGTAAGTTTCCAATGCATAATTATTCTCTGTTTTGATGGTTTATTCTGTTTTTCATTACTGTATATAATTAGAGAACTTTATCATAGTTAACTTCTTCTTAATATACACAGAGTGCTAAAATTAAGCCTTTAAACTGGATAGAAACGTAGAGATTATTCTTTAATAAACAGTTAAATTTCAATGAAGTACTCCGAAATACTTCTGTCGAAAGGTGAATAAATAAAAAATCTGGTGTGAAACAACCACACGACTTCCATTACTTACTATTACATGTATCGTATGCATTTTTTGGAGATAATATGATCAGAAGACATAAAATTGACCTAACAAATTAGACACATAAAATTTTCCGGTAAGAGAAAACTTAGACATATAAAGATATGTAAAATATATTTACATAGCGAATTTAAAAATAGGAAGAAAAAAATCTGTTTAGCCATTTTTTCGAAACATTATTTTCTGACACTTAAAAGTGATCTACCTGAACAGGATGACATACTTTTTTTTAATAACCAAGTAATACATTACAAAGGATATCTAAAATGGATTTATGTAACAATTTTCAAGAAAATCAGTAGAGCCGTTTTTGAGATACCGACTTTCGCCAAAACTTAGCATACTCAATTATTGACCGGAAAACAATAATTACATACAAAAGGCAATTAAAATGGCAAGTCTGAAAAAAATCCGCACAGTCATTTTTAAAGGAAAGAATTTGCGAGGCCTGAAATTTAGCTATTTATACAGGACGTCTATCAATTTTCCTGAACTAACCAACTATATCATTCTAAAGGAAATCTAATAGAGTGTTTATATAGCAACTTAGAAGAAAATCCTTAGAGCCGTTTTGAGATACGGTACCACTTCCGGTATCACTTCCGGTTTCCGATGTCCCACTTCAAGTTTTCCAATTTTCACCAAATTTTGGAAAATTCATCTGTACACCAGACCTGTTTCAATTCTAAAGTTTCGTAGTTCCATCTTTATTAGTTTCCGAGATATAATAGCCAGAAAATTCCCCACATACATACACACTGAGCAGTTGCCAAAAACCACTTTTTTGGACACAGAGACCTTAAAACATGTAAATCAGGTGAAATCTCGATATCGAATTTTTGGACCGAATATAATACTGCCATTACCTACGGTAGTCGGGTAATGGAATTAAAAAAAAAAAAAAAAAAGTATTGAAGGGTTTACTTAAATATAAACCCGAAACGATTGTTGCGAAATTTTCCAAATTTACGATGTATTGCTTATAAATGTTTTATTCATTAATGGAAGTTTCGTTATTTTAACAATTTTCAAATGGAAAAATTAAAAATTCATTTAAAAAAGCTTAATTATGAAAATTCATAAATTTAATATACTATTCATAGGTTTATTTTACTTATTTATTTATTTTTTTGTGTGTGTAGGGGCGGGGGGGTAGACTTTTTTTTTTTTTTTTAATCACAAATATTCTAAGAAAAATATTTCAATTAGTCTTTAAAAATCCCATTTAAAAAGCAAAATTTTTAACTAACGAAATTTTCTATTAAGAAAACGAACGAAAAATCAATCAGAAAACGAGAAAACTCACTCATAAAGGATATTTCATAATAGAATGCATGCACACATTCATTAAGCTAAATTGTGGCAAATATTAAAAAAAAAAAAAAAAAAAAAAATATTTTCAATAAAAATTAAACTCTACAAATTTCTAATAAACTTAATTTTTGCGCAAGTGATAAAATCCAAACACAAAGATCACGCGCGTGCACTTTACTATCAGTTAATATTCGTGGGAATATTAGAATGATCAGCATTGTTACGTGCTCAACAGCTTTTCTTATTTCAACATCCGTTTTTAGTCTTCTGATAATTCCTTCTACCGGAGATATACTCAATTACATTTACGTTGGGGACCACACAAGGCCCCCTGAAAAAATTGTCTTCATATGTGGAGGTGCACCGAAAATAGCCTCTTGGTGAAGCGTCAGTAACAAACGGAAGTTGGTTACCGTATCTGTTCAGAACTCCCCGCTTTTGATGCATCCCCGGAAGTAAGCCCGAGAGGTACTCATTACCTAAACCTCTACGACACATCAATGAGAAAAGCAGAAACACTTTCGCAAGTTTTTGTTACACGTCGATAGCGTGTGTAACGAGGCAATTTTAGGATCTGACAATCCTTCCTCCTCCTCCACAACATCCTTAGATGAAAAGTTTCATTCAATCGCGTGAAAAAGGATGTTTTCATAGAGAAACCGCAATAAAATAACGATGTTTTCCCTGCTCCGATACTTGTTTATATAAAAAGGGATGTGATCCATTAAAAGAGGAATCTGTTGTTAAAATTTAAGAGCGATTTTAAACGGGAAAATATCAAAGTGGTAACAGTTTCGCAAATTTGATTTAAAATAATAAAAACAGCCACGTAAAAAAATAAGTATTCTCCAGTTATTCGTGCATTAAATTAAGTTTTAATTTAATAGAATTTATTCGCAATTGCTAAATAAAGATGGTTGAAATATATATGAGAAATAATTAAAAATACATCTAATTAAACATATGCATGAAACAAAGTCAAAGTTTATTTATCATTGGAATAGAAGCCTAAAAATTAATTCTATCTGAATAGTTATTTTAAACTATTAATCCTACTGAAAAATACAAACTTGTAACTAAATAAATTCTTTATTTATAATCTACCTAAAAAGAAATCTATTTACTCACAATTACTATGTAATATTTTATTATTAAAAAAATAATAATGCAGCTCATTACAACTAGTATATTGGGACGAAAAGTTAGCAATAACTAGATATTATAATCACCCCTAAATCAGTTTTTATAAAATATGTAAGCAAAATGTAATAAAGAGACGTAATATAAATAAAGTAATAGCAACAGAGAATTTTTATTTAATATCGTAAAAGTAGAAGAAATTTATTATAAACAAGTTTTCACCCTAAATTAAACTCTCTCTCTATATATATATATATGCGTAATAAAATTTAACCTTAATATTTTAGTATTTAACAGTTACATGTCAATACCAACAAAACAAAAATAAAACTGATTGTAACACATTGCTAAAACTAGCACAGAAATGTTGCGATACATGTTAAGATCCAATAAGAGAAAAACAATTTAAATTACTTAAGCCCACTTGAGTAAAAAAGTACCATTAAGCATTATGACGGAGAAAACAAAGGACCTTAGAAATAATAATTGGAATGAAAAAGGGAATTAATAAATGGATAAAAAATGCTTAAAAATTGAAGTATTATCTCATCAGGGAGCATGTACTTCATAAAGCTGTGAAAGTTGCAACATTTCGTAAAACAATATAGTTAACAATAGCAAATATATATTGTTCATGCCCCGAACAAGCAGCAAAACCATTTTGAATGATATATAAGCTGTATAAAAAATGACTAACAAATACAATAATTGAAGGATTGAACTTAGTGTATTTATTGGTCATTAGGATTAAATTTCTATTAAATATGCATCTTCAGAAATATTCTAAAGGGATTCTAGAACATATTTCATTACTTTATTTAGAGAGATTTATCCGGGAATTATTTTCATTTATACAAAAAGCCCACATCCTTTTTCAATAATGTTTAAAATTATCTATGAAAACATTATATGCATATCACTGACACAAAAGCGAAATTATATTTTCTCAGCCTAAATCACATGCTTTAGAATTATTTCTTATTTGAATAACAAATTATTCTCTATTGTTTGAGTAATTATCTAATAAACATTAGAAAAATAAATGAAATAAAATTGCAAAATTTTGTTACATAAAGTTTATTTTGTCCAGAATTAAAAAAAAACTAAATTAAAAATAAGACTGCTAATTAAAAATTTCAATTTTTTAGGAGAAACTAATTTTTAGTGATACGACAGAATACTACAAATGCATGTTTCAAAAATTCATTTGCCATTTCCTTTTAATTTGCATAAATAAAAGCTTATAAAAACGTGTTGGTGAATTTGCGATTTTATGAATTTAAATTCGTGGCCGTTAAAGCCTCTGTAAACAACTTTATTTCCCGAGGCTAAAGATTTTTCGCGCATCGTTAAACAATCTTAGAGAAAACCAAGCTTTTTATGCATTTAATTTATTTTCTGGTACAATGGAACATTTCAAGTAACATCGTTAAACTTTTATGAGTAGTAAAAAGTGAAATGAAATATCTTTATAAATCAAAGAATTTCGTCTCTTTAATTTTATGCTTGTGTATATTAAGCACATAAAATAAGTCATTAAGTTTAAATAACTTAAGATTTAACTTTACTAACTTTAGTCATAGAAAGAAGCTATGTAAATGTATGTTCATTTGAATACGTTTTATTTATATTATATATATACACACACACACACACAGGATAGTTATAATTAAACTTCCCCTAAAAACAGCATCCTATAGCGAAAACGGGTGAACGGAATGCAACGAAATTTGGTATATAGACTATACACGGGATGCGCTCACATAATTTCGGGAAAAAAAAAGATAGTTCCAAAATGTCCACCAGGGGACGCCTTTTCCGGAAAAACATTAAATTTAACACAATAAACGGCCAAAACGAAAAACAGAAACAATATTAACATTTATTGACTAGCTTCTGATCACCTCGTCATCGAACAACATAAGTAAAGGTAACGATAAAATAACAGTACGCTGTTTGAGGAGAAAAAAAAAAAACAGTTTGCAGGAACAAGAACAGCTTAGGACGCACAAGAGGAGCTGTTGTTAACTGTGTCCTGGACGAAGTAGGGAAAGGTGCTCCATGTGACTACCGTCATTCACCTGCAAAATTTCAAGTCGATGGACAGTGTATTCAACAGCAGATAGTAAGTGATCAGTTATGATGCTTCGCACATGAAGCGTTATGGAGTTCTTTAAGTCATTTCAACGTCGCAACACCTTCACGATACACCACACTTTTTCAAGACAATCAGAAACTAGACAACAAATGTTAATATTGCTTCTGTATTCCGTTATGGTCGTTTATTGTGTTAAATTTAATGTTTTTCCGGAAAAGGTGTTCTCTAGTGGACATTTTGTAATTTTTTTTTTCTCTAAATTCCGTAAGCGCATCTCGTGTATAGTCTATATACGAAATTTCGTTGTACTCCGTTCACCCGTTTGCGCTGTAGGATGCTGTATATATGGGAAGTTTAATTATAACCACCCTGTATATCTACTAGCACACTGGAAACAAGATGCACAAAGAATAATTGATATAATTTCTTAGCTACAGACATTTCATTTTTCTAGATAGAAATTATATTTAAAAAAAATGCTCATGAATGCTATGATTAAATAACGCTGAAAATTATTTAAAAATAGTAGTGTAAGGTTTCCTGAAAATTTTGGGAAATTTGGCAGGTACGCCATTTTATATCCTTAATCTTGTCAGATTCCTGTTAAAACAGCATAAATCATTCCCGGAATGTCACGTCATGTCAGTTATCATGTACCGAAGTATTTCTTAATTGCATGAAATATTTTATGCTTTTTTTTCCTTCAATAAATATAATTCCATATCCTAATTACAAAATTAAAATGAATATTCTAAAATGCAGCATTGATTTTTTTCCCCCTCATTTCGAAAAACATTGCATATTTGACTTTAAATGAAATTTCATTTTTGATTCACTTGAGCTACAGCCTTCAATGCTCCTACTCTCCAAGATATATTAAGGTTAAAAAAAATAATTACAAGATAAAAAGAACTTTTTATATACCACGTTTTTAAATTTTCTGTTGAATCATAAACTTTACAATTCTATTTATTAATAAATACTTTTTAAAATTTTTTTTGATGAATTATCCCATCAACTTGAAACAAAAAGGGACCAAAATGCGTAATAAAGGGAGAAATAAGGAATTTTCAAACATTTATTAATTGAATAAAAGTATTAAAAGAATGCATTGTCATCTCTCGATCTCGTGCCCCTCGTTGCCAACTTCAATAATACAAAATGAATGTTCTTTTAAAACTCGTTACATAATTAAATAAAAAAATAATTCCTTCAAAAAATAAAGTATGAAAGAAGAGAAATATGTTTATGTTTTAAAACATGTTGACAGACAAAATCCGCGATTGTAATGAAATGCTCGCCCTCTGGTTGGCTAATGTGAAATTATCATACCACTACATATTATCGTATTATGCAATCGATTTTCCATGATGTAATGGCGGAGAAAAAACAATAAATACACGTGGCTATTATATTTACTAACAACTGCAGTTCAGAAAGCGTCATCTATCGATCATTACAAACGCGGATAGGATTATTGCCAGTATTATAGAAACTAGACTATTTCTAGTTTTACAGAATTACTGAAATTTTTTCATTAAAATTAAAATAAATAAATCGAATGCAGTAAATCAAAATGGCTTTCATTCCATTAAACCATAGACTGTTTCATTTTACTGTCATATTAGCTTAAATAAACAATAGTATTCAAATTTGAAACTTATGTAATCCAATAGTAATTAAATAAAAACTTATGTAGTTAAAAAAAAAAAAAAAGAAGAAAGAAAAAGAAAAAAGCATTTATTCAAAAAATAAAGCATGAAAGAAGAGAAATATGCTCATGTTTTAAAATATGTTGACAGACAAAATAGGATTATTGCCAGTATCATAGAAACTAGACTATTTCTAGCTTTACAGAATTACTGAAATTGGTTCATTAAAATTAAAATAAACAAATTGAATGCAGTAAATCAAAATGGCTTTCATTCCATTAAACCATACACTGTTTTATTTTACAGTCATATAAGTTTAAATAAACAATAGTATTCAAATTTGAAACTTATGTAACGAACTAATATTGCGATCCACGAAAATTAAAATGTTTCAATGACTTTAGAGTTATTCAACAGCTTTATGCAAAACAAAGTATGTTAAATGAAGGAATTGTATTATGCATGTTTTGTGTTACCTCTGTATATAAACGGAAATCTCATGCTCAGATAACGTATGTACAATTGCACCATTCAAAGAAAAAGTAGAATTCATTTCAGATAATTCGTCGCAAGGAATGCGTAGAATTATTCTTTCTTTGGAACCAGAAACATTAAGCTAAAAGGCAAGCACTACATCTTATCTCGTAGAAAACAACTGGCGTCAGTTCACTTTCTGATTTTAATACAATACTAATTGGAGTGTGTACTCTAATCTAAATCCACCAAAAGTACGTCTTTTAGTTGAGTCTCATTTCCAGATAATAAATTCTAAAGAAATAAGGAAGAGCTCCTAAAAATAAGAAAAACCATCTGCATTGTTAAGAGCGGCCACTGATAAAAATGGTGCTCAAATAAAAGCAGAAACTCCGCTTTTTAAACAATTGTCTGCCATTTAGAGCAATGGAAAAGCCACCATCAGAGGCAGAACATCATTTCTCTCTGCCGATTTGGCAACACTCCAGAGTACTTTTATATAAAAAGGAAAAACTTTTATGCCGTGCTTATTCTAACTATGGAGTCATTATCTATGAGGGGTAGGGAAGGAGTAATATGCCCGAGAACTTCCAGTCGTTACCATTGCTCCATGCCTTTTTTAGGATAAGAGAATATGCTTTTTTGCGAAAATGAGAACAATATTTTTAAAATAAATGATATTCAAAATGTGAAAATTCAGTTGAGAACGTGTTTAGAATTTTGTTCATAATTTTACGAATTTGTGTGAGGGATACCTATAATCTTCGCTGTAAGAAATATTCTGGTGAAGAACGGCATGAAAAAATAAAAAATTATCTTGAGAACAGATTAAAAAAAAAATGTCTTTGTTGATTCCAAGACCTATGTATTTGTCCCGAAAAAGCTTCGTCAGTTCTTTTATGTGAAGTAATTTTTAATTTTATTAAAAAGTACTTAACCAACTGACCGCGCACCGACTACGAATATATCCGTTCACTGAGGTTTTTCTTCCCCAATACACTAAAAAATTAAAATTATTTAATTATGAATTTTTAGTTAATTTTTAAAGCATGAAGGTCATAAATAATATTTATAGCGATATCTTTAAGTGCGCAGTTTTAATTTTATTTTCCAAATCAAATACGTGTAAGAACTGTACAGTGAAGACATTACAATTTTGCTTTTTCTTTTTTTTTTTTCAAAAAGGTGGTTAGAACGTAAAAGAGTTCTTCACAGTTCAGACTCCGTAGAGATGCAATAGCATTATGCTATTGCATTAGCAATACGTATAATCTGAAAATTTTGAAGATTTACTTGCCAGTCAAGCTATTTGACACGTTCGATATGAACAAAACCGATGCATTTTTAGATTTTTTGCGTTTAAAATTTTAAAATGAACACAATTTTACTTATTTGGATGAATGTATTTTATGTATTAAAAGAATTTGAAAACTGTATTATCACGTCATATTTAAAAAGAAAAAAAAAAGACGCCATATATTTATTATTATATAACGTCATATTTTTAAAATATGATATATTTATGATACGATATATTTAATATATTTAATAGCACCATATATTTTAAAAATATGACGCCGTTTTTCGAACATTGAATTCGTAAGATTTGTATTATGAAGTGTTACCCCGTGTTCAATACTTTTCTTATTTTGAGAACAGAATACATCGCGTCTCTCGTACACTTATTTTTTTAATTTAATTATTATTTTTTTGTTTAATGATGGTCCAGAAAAGATAATCTACTCTTTTTTTATATACATATTTCTTATTGTGTTGAAAACAGTTATTCAGTTTGAAGATTTGTAAGAATACTAAAGGCATGCATGCAAATAGTTCTGTGAATTTCATAGTCAGAAAAAGAAACTTAAAGAAAATCCTGTTGGTTTCTGGCTAAACCTAAAAACTAACTAGCTAAACTGGCTAAAACTAATTATTTTTAAGCAATTTAAACAAGTGGTTATATGTTTGCTTTAGAAGAGAATTCTAAAAACACTTCAGAAGAAAGCTGAGTATTTTTGCAAATTATATTTTCGTATGAATGAATATAATTTAATACTTTAAACTGCAAATTTTATTACTTTGAAAAATAGATGTGTGTGCATGAGTTCCTGTGTGTTTCAAAAACGATTGTTTACAAAATGGACCTTACAGTTAACTAGAATACTATTTTATTACAAAAATGTGACTAGCATTTTTCTGTTGATTATTGAGGTAAAATAATTGCAGAATATGACGAAAGTAATAGGAATCAGCTAGCAATTGGCATTAAACAGTGATCTAACCGTATTAATTTGAGAAATATCAATAATTCTTTGCCACCTGATATAAAGTAAAAATTTTAAATGTACAAGAAAATGAGCCCAAAAAGTGTACCAAAAATTAGAATTGTAAGGCTACTAAAATAAAAAATAAGGAAATGCATTTAATGTATTAATGAAATTAGACTTTTTATGAAAAATATCTATATACCACTTTTATAATAACTATCGAAAATTAATTTGCTTGGAGGATATATATATATATATATATATATATATATATACACACACACACACGAGACTAATGAAAAGTATTATAACGAAAAATAAACAGATTAATAATTCACCAGAAAACCCCACTGAGGCCAATTCGGTAGCTAAGTTAATTTGAATAGTTTTATAATTATTTTAATTTATTTGAAAAAACATTACTTAAATTCTTTTAAGATTACTAAACACTTTGAAAACATAAATAAGAACAAACTTTCAATTGATTGTGGTAAAAAAGAAGGATGTTTTAACTGATTGTATTAAAAATGTTACAAATTGAGCTTACTTATAACAAAATGAAACAAAAAAGGAGAACAGTTAAAATTTATGGACCAGTATACAAATGGAATGAATAATAAATAAAATGGCTCAGAATGCTGAGGTATTTCACTAAAAGTTACCACCACAAACACTGAGCGAATATATGCAAGTTTTCTATTTTTTGGCAAGCGATATTACCCAAAGTACCAAAAGGTAACTCAATTCTGCATACAAACTATTATCTTGAATGGAACAAAAGAAAATAAGACAGATTACAAGCTGCAATTATAACAAGCAAATTTTCTCCAGAAATAATTACGTAAAGCAAAAAATGTATTAGAAACAAACTTAAGTAGTGGTTAAAAAAAAAAAAAAAATCAAGCAAACATGAAGTTTAGTTGTATTTTCCCAAATATATCAAAATAATTTACTATATTGATATGTATATAAGTTTCATAAATAGAGTATTAAAAACAGTCAAAGCACAAAAGAGCAAAAAGCTTAAACTTTAATTGAAAATGGTAAGTAAATTATAAGTATTATTGATACCAGTGACGCAGAAAAAACTTCGCAGTCGAATAAAATTGAAGAAATCTATCATAAAATTATTAAAACTTTTTCACTTATATATTTTAATCTTTTTGTTACTTTACTTCCTTGCTAATTTACTTTACTTTCTTCCCAATCTTTTCTTTTTTTTTTTCTTTTAGACGAAAATATATCTATATTCCATAAAAGTGGAATAAGTAAAGTAGTAAATATATGTAAACAACTGCACATATCAATATGTAGCTAACATGCACAAACAGTAGTTCTACCTCCCTCATCCCCGCTTTTATTAAAAAAAAAAAAAAAAAAAAAAAAAAAAAAAAAATCTGCCTGATGAAAAAAAGCGAGAAAAGTTTATACATGGGAACTGCTTACAAAGCTCAAATTTGTCATTGTCGACATAGGAAGTCATTCTTTAAGCACGTGTCAAATAATAAAAATTTGACAGAGAAAATGATTTATGGAACTGAACATTGTAGAAAAACTAAATTTAGACAGTCTGAATATTAAATTTAGCTAGTCGGGAATGGGAAGTCAGATACGCAATTTCTCAACAAAATTTCACGCAGACAATGTAATGTTCGCTTCATACGATGCACACTATTGATTTGGAACACTTTTTATCGTAAAATAGTTATTTTTTTAATAGTATCGTGAAAACATCAAGACAAAATGCAGATCTTGAAATTTCAATTGAAATATTTACATAAGAAAACTATTTAAACACAAGCCAAACATTAAAGATTTAAAATTTTAATATTATCTTTGATTTCTTCTATCCGCTGGACATCAGGCTAAGTCAAAATACTGCATGAACACCAATACTACATAATATATTTCATCCATATAATTATCGCATCAACTACAGTTTATATTATTGGGTTGTTCGGAAAGTAATTTCGTTTTTTCCTTTGAAAATCAAAGACGATTTTCTTATATTGTATAACTATTTTACTGAATTATATATTCTCCACTTTGATCGGTTTCTTAGTGATCTCCCGAGTTGTTATTTGGCAATTTTCACAAATCAATACTTTAGTTTGTCTTCATTAGCATAAAATGGTTTTAAGAACGTAATGCATCTTCACTGTCAAAATTGCCGGAACAAAATGTGGTAAATCAGATTTAACACTGGCGTTCTTTAAATAAATTTTCTGTATGCACATCGCATTCTTTTTTCTTTGTTTGAACAGTATTTTTGCCTTTCTGATAACAAAAACAAAATATGACGAAAATGTCGCTTCCGATTTTCTTTATTTGATAGAGCACCAATCAAAACCTATTGAGCAAAATTAAACGAACTTTTTCACAAGCAAGCCTTGCTATATCAGCTGTCGCAATATACAATGGTAATGTAGTTTAATTGTGAAGACGGTGTGAAAAAAATACAATTAAGTCCTCTACTGAGAAAAACGAAATTACTTTCCGAACAACCCGATATAATAAAAATTCCATTTCCTCTTTTTTTTTTTTTTTTTTTCTGAATTATATCCCAATTCTCTTATGTCATGAGATATAATTTAATTATATGTTTAATTAGAGATTTTTCCGAAAAGGAAATTCGCGTGTGGTATATTATTGTTAAAGATTATGCCGAAATACGTAAGGATCACCGGGAGAAAAAAAAATTGCAAATATATTCAGATTTTTAAATTTAATACTTAATTTCAAATTTTAGATTGTTTGAATAAATTTCATTAAAATTAGCATTTCTAGCGTGCTATTTGCAAGGAATACTTTTAAAGTGAAGAGCGTTCTCATATTTCCGTGTTATGCAATGCACATTAATGCCATGTTAGCTATCACTTCCTTGCTTTGAAATTTATTCTCCAGAAAGATCTAAAAAGTGACAAGTTTATTTAGCATCCTGTTTATGCATTTGTATTTCACATGAGTGCTTTTCTTTCGAAATAAAATTTTACGAGTTTATGATTTAATTCTTATTTCATGGAATCATCGAAAATTTAATATGGTATGCACAACGTCGCACAACATGACTTATTAAAAGTAATAATGATAAAACTAGAATGTTGTAGCCACCACATGGCTTATTTCTATATTTTCTTATGCAAATTCACTCAGTGAAAATAATTTATTAAAATCATTTAATAAAATTATCTTCCATGATAATGCAGTACGATTTCCATATTAGAGAAGTAGTATAACACTAAATACCCAAAAAAGTTCATTTTATTCTCAATTTTTTTTTTTGGTTAAAATTGAGAAAAAAAAATCGATTGCTATTTTAAACTATCGCAGATCGATGGTTCAGCCATTCAGTTTAAAGGTATTGGCGAGCTCTTTTGGAAGATACCCATCATAAAAATTTATTCCCCTCGAGGGGGGGGGGACTGGCAATGCTCTTACATATACAAAAAAAAAATTCCCAGTTGATTATCTCTATTATAAAAATTCGTGTAAATTTCTCTTTATGAACATCTATACAAAATTTTGTCCTATACCACCATGTTAAAAATTCTAAAAAGTGAGATGGAAACGTAACCTGCAAGACAATTTTTACCAAAAGTTCATAGGCACTAATTTATGTCAAGGTGTAACTACATACCAATTTGTAGGAAATTCTGTGCAGTAGTTCCTGATATACAGTTGCCACAAAATTTTGTCACACATACACAGACATTTTCTAAAAATGGTCAAATCGTGTTCTACAGCTCTCAAAACGTGTAAATCCATCAAAAACCTGAGGTAGAAAATTTTTACCAATCCAATACATTCTTCAATTAAATATAGAAGTTAAAAAAAAAAAAAAAAAAAACATTTACGTATAATTTTAACTAAATTCTAGGAAATATTTTGAACTACATGAGAAATCTACTTTTATATACATACTTCAGAAAGAAAAGTATTATTTTTGAGAAAACGCCGGTGTAATTTTTAAAGTTACTTATCGATATTAAAAATTTATATTGTCTACAATTGAAAAATCAATATTATTTGAATAGAGATTCGTCTTGTACTCATACTATAGAAATATATTTAATAGTTTAAATAGCATAGCATATATTTGAATATATTCTTTAAAAAGAATTCTTAAAAGCAATATTTAACTTTATTGCATTTCTATCAAGAATTTTTCTTAACGGTTAAGTAATCAGTAAAATACGAAAACTTTATACGATATTAAATTCTTTTAAAAATTTCTAAAATTCAAAAGGATTTCGGAAAATTTCAAGAGTAAATATTAATAAAGTAAACGGTAGTAATGTATTTAAGATTTTGGAAATCATGGCTTATTTTAAAATAAACATTCGATATTTGATTAAACTTTTAATATTTAAAATTATATATGTGAAACATGATTTGAAAGCAATTTCTTTTCTTTCTTTCTTTTCTTTAAATTAATTTTGCTTTAATCAATATACTATGGTTTACTCAATTCAAAGAGCCTTAAAATATTCAACGGTGAAATGTTTTATATCCTACTTAGTATGCAATTTGTATGATATTACAAATTTTAAGTTCAAGATTAATAAACTAAAGTTAATTTATTTCTTTAGCACAGAGTTCGATTATTATGATTTTATCAACTCACTGAGCAGTAAACGCTTTTTTTTTTAATGTTGATATATTACATACTAGATGAGTAAAAAAACCATTCCTAGCAGTAATCAATCACTATCAAAAGCAGCTTTCAAGAAAACGACATGCACATTTGAATTTACAGATATTTCAAGGTATGTGGGTCCAGAATAGAGAAGAAACATAACAGGTTAGTTCTCACAGATACGATTACAGTAATTCGAATTGAAACACTTTCTTTTATTGCATAATAATTTCACAGTGTAAAACTATAAATGGCGTTGTTCCGGTAACTGACTGAAAAAAGTGGTTTAGAACACAAACACACAAAATTCGCAAAAAGGCACTGGAAAGTACAGACAAGTAAAAGAAAAATTAATAAAATTCAAAGAGGTCCAAAGTCATGCCCAAAAGTTTATATTCTACATTTTTCCGTCATAGAAACATGATCATAACGGTTGAAAACAAATAGTTTCTCGATAATGACAAGCGAATTAACATTCTTGAAGATTCATTTTTGTCCAAAAGTATCATCTAGACAAAATCAAAATTTTTTGCATGCATATCGAAACGTTTATGTAAGCTTCCTATTTCTTTTTGTCCACAATATTCTGCGTATAATTTTTGAACGGCTATAAAACAGGTTTTAATATATTTGTTTTTTTCTAGAACTTATTTGTCCCCTTTTACCATGTTTTTATTAACTTCGATTCTTGTTTGTTTGTCCACTACAAATCTTGCAATCGATTTTTAACTAACTTCCTGACTTGTTAGACATTTGAAACTTTCAGGATAGCCCAAAACACGGTGACAATACATTTTTTTAACATTTTTAGTGAACTCTTTCAGGTTACTACTGCCTTCAGCAGCGTTTTTATGATTCGACAGAAAATTTATTTAACTAACTTCCCGACTAGCTAGACATTTGAAACTTTCAGAATAGTACAGAACACGGTGAAAATACATTTTTTAAATACTTTTAGCCAACTGTTTCGGGTTCCTGCTGCCTTCCTAACAATGAACGAGTTAGGAACGTTAAAATGCCCCTGCTTAGCTTATGATAAAACATGAATCATTAGATAGAATAAACTAAAACTAAAAATCATGTAACATTGTTTCCATTTATCAGAAAAATGATACTAAAAAATCTGGTATATAACAATCGCACGATTTCCATTACCCACTACTGCACAAATTATAAACTCTTTTTAGAGATGGTTCTGCGACAGCTAACAAAAAATTGACCTAACATTTTACACATTGAACATACTTCTTGTACTAGCTAGCTGATACATACACCGTAAAAACAGAAGAGAATATACAAAGTAAGATTAAAGAAAGTCAGTATCGTCGTTTTTGGAGGCATCAGTTTTCGAGATACAAAACTGATTACCTAATAAGGATGCCAATCAATTTTCCTGCAGTAAGCAAGTAATGTACGCGAAAGAATATATATATATATATAGATATATAGATATATATATAGAGAGAGAGTCTGAAGAACATCGTCTGAGCCGTTTTTGTGATACGGACTGTCGGTCCAATTTTTGGTTTTCACCAAACCTTGACAAACTCACCAATTCATCAGAAATCAACACCTGCATACGGAAGAGGATCTAAAAGGGAGTTAATGTGTCAAGTTTGAACAAAATAAGTACAATCGTTTGAGATGCGAGCTTATGGATCCATTTACGGCTTTCCATATCCCTTTTTAGTTTTATTAATTTTCATCAAAATATGGCAAAATCATCTACACATCGAACTTATCTTAAGTAGGAATTTTCTTTTTTCATTTTGGAGATACGATAAAAGTTCCCCGCCCCCCCTCCGCACACACACAATGATTACTTTCTAAAAATTACTTTTTTCGGTTTCAGGAGACCTGTAAAAGTATAAATCAGTTGAAAACTTTATATTGAAATTTGACAGAATACAATACTTGTATTACTTACGATAGTCTGGTAATAGAAGTAAAAATATTATATTGATTAGAACCTGGTATAATCGCAGACTGATTAAACAAACAAATCGTTCCGTACAGCTTTTAAAAAGGTAAAGTAACATTCAACAGAGAAAAAAAAAATTCTCGACGTTTCAAACGATTATTAAAAACTAAAAAAAAAAAAAAAAAAAAAAAATCTTTAATTTTTAAACATTATGTGTGTGAAAACATTACTTTATAAAACTCAATAAAACAACTGTTTTCAAAAAAGGAAATTATGAGTTTATTTTAGAAAGGCACATTTTTGAGAATGTTACCTTCTTTGTATGATATTTTGCTTAGAAAAATCATGTTTTTCTGCTGATATACAGAAAAAAAAGGCCACTAAATTTGTAACAGAATTTGATTATTTCAAAGACATGACACATACATCTTATTTTATCTTTTATCCCAACAAAAGAATCATAAAAATGATATACTGTCTCTTTTTTGCGATAAATATTCTCAATACGTCTTGTAATGGCTGGATACTGCTGATCAATACGTAACATACAAGAGATAGTCGAATTATCTACTTTTCTGCAGTAACCTAGTTTACTAGAGTTCTTAAATTGGTCAGCTGCTATTGTCCACATCATGAGATAAGATAGTTTAAATGGAGGAAAAGTGCCATTGTTCAAAATGGAAGACAGTGGGACAAACACAGCATGTTGATTAGTAGGCAACAATGGTAATGAGCCTTGTACAAATAAAGGCTTATAGAAAGAAAGAAAATTCAATTTGGATGATTGGAAAGTTTGAAACAATAATAATCTTCGAATTGATATTTAATGAGAATTATTTAAAAATTGTGTGATGTAAAGGAATGTTTTTCAAACATTTAAAATTATTCACAAATTAGCCTGGGAAAAAAGAAAATTAATTTATGGAAACGGTATCGTTCAAATATTTTTATTATCCAAAATATTCCTTCCCCCTTTTTTTAATAAAAAACAATTTAAGGACTTTTAATATTTTCATTTAAAAATACATAAGGAATTTCTTTGTTGAAAGTTTCTAATTTTAAGACCTATTAAAAGAACTTAACGTTTGTAGATTGTAGACTATATACGGAAAAATTATCGTAGAATTTCTGAAAATTAAAAATAACCGAAAAAATAAAAAATAAAATAAAATAAATAAATGAACTACACGTACAATTAAAAAATTTTCAGACTATCTTTTCTGCGAGTAAAATACTATATAGACTTATACATTATTAAAAAGAAAATTAAAATCTCGGTGTATGATTTAAAATAGAACTATGGATAATTTTAGATTCTGATAAATTGTAGAATTTTAAACAGAAAAATCATCTTTTGTTTCTATTTCCTTCCCCTCTCTCAAGTGTTACTTAAACCCAATTTTCTTTTTAACATTCTTATAAAAAGGTAACGAAAAATCGTTGGAAAATACTGAAAATTTAATGTGTAATTTTAATTTTGATGTGGAAGGCATTTTGAAAAAAAAAAAAAAAAAAAAAATAGATGTCAGATTTTATTTTGTATTGCTGAAACTAACTTTAAAATTTCATCAAGATTATTAATTAGAGATGTATAAACGATATTGCATTTAAAAGAGAATTAAGACAATCATGTTCAGAAAACGATTAACGTTTCTCTGAAGTCAAGAACTGTTATAAATTCACCTCTTTCCCAGATACAGCTCTTTTCAGATTTCAGCGGTAAAACTATTTAAATGTTTTGGAATTTATACACAAATTTAAATTTGACATAAGAATATATTTTTGAAACTAATTTCATTATATTAGATCCCGAAACATCGTTATACGATTTAAAATTTAATAAAAATAGTGAGATTATATTTTACATGAAATGCTTTATATTCTTCAAATTTTTACTCTCCTCAATATATATTATGGACACTCGTCGCTTTCCAACAAATTCAAAAAATTTAGAAAGAACACTTTTTTAATTTCCGCATATTTCGTATTAAATAATCTCATATTGTCAAGAGATTTTACAGAAAAAAAAAGTTTCCTTTTAAATGTTTCTGGTTACTGAATATTAATTTCCACTTTCATTTTTTTTTTTTTTTTTAAATTATTATTACTTTCTCGAAAAGAGAAAAACTATTTGAACGAACTAAATTCAATTTTGACTTTCGCCGATAAGAACAAGGAATAAAATGTTTGATAGAGTTTTTATTGTTTGTTTTTCCCACTTTTAAGTATCTTTTATATCCTGCCTGGAGTCTCGTTTCAGAGGATAGGAAAATATTTTATCTTCACACACGAAGAGCTTTTTCTTATCTTCTTCCACTTGGTAAGCATAGTTGTTACCGTATGCTTGATAACTGTTTTTTGAAGTCTTGTGGTGTGACAGAAGATTCTTTAACAACCAAAACGGATGAGTAATTTCGTTTATTTGCACTGCATCTAATGTTTCGAAAACTATGACGTCAAAATGGAGCAGCAACGTTACTTTCGTCTTTAGAAACTTATTCCTTTTAAGCCACTTTTTAGAAATTTTCAGTCCGCAAGCTGAAATATTTTCATAGGTTTCAAGGCAAAATTTAATTTGGTTGTACGTGTTTATGAGTCTGGAAAGTGTTAATTAGTAACTTTATATTTAAAAAGGTTTTAAGAGGGAGGGGGGGGGTACTTTTTAGTTTTAATGCAACTCAAACAATTTTCATAAACTGGACAATAATAATGAATATATGAAAGGTTTCATTAAGTATTGTGTTTCTGGAGCTCAAGAATTAAAAAGTTTTAACCTATAAAAATATATAAATTTTTACTCTGAATTCATATGAAAGAATGATTTTAAAGAAAAATAATGAGAAAGAATCAAATATTGCTTTTTTTTTAGGTTGGGGGGGGGGGGGGCGTGTGGTTGTAGGGGATGTGTGCACATCACATCACAGAAGTACATTAAATTTATTAAAAATATCTGAAGTTTTTCGCAATATCTTTATTAGATTGCGTAAAAAAGATTTTTCAAACTTCAGTTCAGATATATCTACATATAAATTGCAGAAATTAATTCGTGGGCAATCAATTTACAAAGAAAGCCAACGTGTATTTATGTTTACACATAATTTATATTAGCAATTAGTACTGAATATATATCGAAACTTTTAGAAGCCTATTGGGTGTTATAGTTAATTCTCTTAGTTTTCTTTTTTTCCTTCTCCATATTTGATAATGTCATAAGATTAATAATTTGTTTAAATTAAAAATTGCTTGGTTGAAAATCTAATAATTAAGAATTTCTTTTTAATTAAATAAAATCCAAACATTAATTTGTTGAATAACTATTATTGCTTAATGATAGCAATTTATCAATCTTTTTAATTATTCCACCGCAATTAATTTTTTTCTTTTTTTTTCAGAAATCTTGAAATTCCTTTTAGATTTTATTACAGTAAGATTTTAAAATGAAGCTTGTAAATTTGAATTAATTTTTATTTTCTAATTTAAAAGTATAGCTTTGAATAAATTTACATCGTTATATTATTTGGCATGTAAGCTTTAAAGAAAAATAAATATTCAAATTACCAATTTTAATTCCATTAAGTTTATTTTCTGCACTAGACGAATTCTTCGAAATTTCTGTAAGCAATATTCTGAAATAACATCTTTCCATCTTTAATAAAGAAAATAGCATATCTCCGTTTTACTATTCCCATTAATGGTAATTTTGTGCACTTATATTAGCATTTTTATATCCTTAAAATGTTCATCTAAGTAAATGACATGAACTTTGTTTCTTTAAATCAATGGACAGCATAAAACATTTTCAATGTCTTCTAATTCAGATTTTTTTCTATAAAGGTGCATATGGTTGATATCTCGATCGTTTACACATTAGCATGACGACAGCATACGGCGTTTAAGGCTGGAACAGAGATTGCGCAACTGGATAAAATCATCTCACGTCATTGGCTTCAGGTGCAAACGATTTGCCGCTTAAACAAATGTGGCATAGACCCCCAAATAACACTTTTCCGATAGTTTCCTATCCTTTGTATGGGATGAAAAATCTTCTGGAGCCAGAAGGGAGTATATTTCATCGCCACTTGACGCAAAAATCAATGATCTTAGAGAAATCTTTCTTCGCCAGTTTGTACCACCCGTTTCTTTAGATGTTCTCCCCCTTTCTCCACAGCACATCAACATTTCCTAGGATTCTTTCTTTTTTCGACCCCATTTCTTTCTTTGATAAATGTTGTAAAAATATATATCAATTTAAAAATTTTAGTTCTATTTTTCTTTGCACAGTTTTATTGAAATATTTAAATAGTAATACTTTTCGCTCGAAATGGCGTAATTTATGAATAGTAAAAATTATATGCCTTTAAACATTAGGTTTAAGTTTTATGTACATTTGTTTATTATAGAAATTGTTGAGGATTAATTTGATCCACCATGTTTTAGTTTTTTCACTTAGAGTTTGCTAATCAATAGAATTTTAATTCCATTTATTTATAAACCCCCCCCCCCCCCCCCCCCAAAAAAAAAAAAAAAGAATGTACTGCATCTATAATTAAATGCTTTCTTTAGTTTCAGAAAGCTTTTTTAAATCATTTTTGAAAAAATTTCGAATAAAAAAAAATGCTTTATTATTTAACTGTACAATTTCAATTTAGCACTTATTGTTATGCAGAGACATTACAATTGCACATTGAAAAATCAAAAAGAAAAGTTACTAGATGAGTGCTGGAAGGTTATATTTCTTACCTAAAAAATAAAATATTCTAAAATAAAAACATAACTGAAGACATTATAAACAGAGAAAATAAAATAAATTTTAAGAATTAAAAATAATTTTTAGTGCTTGAAAAATAAATATATAGCATAACAAAATTGTTATATATTTTTTAAAGAAATATAGCTACGGAAAAAATGTAAAGAAAAGATACTTGAACAAAATTAAATTCTTAACTAGAAATAAAATTATAATAGTACTAAAATGTATAGATATGTTCAAACTTATGGTTCTTCATTTTGTGTGTAATTGTATGTTAATATAATCCTGTCAAATGAGATACGAGGAAAAATAAAACAAAATTTTTCATTGACTCGCCTAAAAAGAATTTAACTATTAATCTAAAATAAACTGAAGAAAAACTTTTTAGAGACAGTTTTTTTTTTAAAATCTTATAATTTAGATTACGTACTAAATACAATATGTATATGAATCAAAATACATATATTTATTTGTTTTGTATTATATTTATTCTGTAAATAATAGAATAAACTTATTCGTATGGAAGGTACTTTGCTTTCGTTTTTATATAGAGAATTTTGACGACCCACAGCCAACCCATATCCGATTTCTATATACCCAAACCCGACCGGAAAACTAAATGAAAATTAATAATTAATCTAAAAATACCACAAAACTTTTTCAAGTTAAAAATTTTCATTATATATCACACTGTTGATAAATCAATAAATAAATGAAAAAAAGTAATTACTAATACATAAAGGTTAAAAATTTATATATCTGAAAATGGATCAATTATTTTTAACTACGTATGTGTGTTACGTATTTCGTGTACAAAAAAAGGTCTTCAAGTTTAGTGTTGGTAGTTTATTGTTTAATGATTACAACCAACCAAGGTATTGTTATGAGGGTATATATAAGAAATTGTGTCGGTAAACACCCTGTATTGACAAAAGTCATATGTGATAGAGAAAACCGAACTGCATTTTCGGATTCAACACATCAAAAAACAAAGATCTAAAATCATCAAATCAAATTTTGTCAACTTCAGTTTTGCAGACCTGTGTAATTTGAGTACGCGTATATACTTAATCATGGGCATAAACAGTATGTTTGATATAATTATAAGACTATAATTTATCTAAACAAATTTCTCTTATTATGGTAAGATTTTTCAAGTCGATTTGACTCATTGAAAACTAAATCCAAACCACAGGGAAGAAAAAAAAAAAAAAAAACCATTAAATTAATTTTTTCACTTATTTTTATTTCATATTGCTCGCGCACTTCTTATTTCCTAATTCAAAATTATATATATATATTAAAAAAAAAAAAAAAACACCTTTTTCGATATCGCTTGTAACGATACTGATTATTATTAATTTTCTTTTCTTTTTCTTTCAACAACAATAATAATAATAAAAGATTTTGATGAAATTCTGGCAAAAGCAGAATTTAGTTTAGGACGGAGGACTATTAGTTTTTTTTTTTCTTTTTTCAAATTATAACATCGTTTTCAAATTATTCAAGTATTAACCTTTCCTTTTAACCCTTTATCTACCGACGGTACTTTAAAGTATTTTAAAAAGCTTATAAAATCGAATTTATGAAAGAAATGTCAAAAGTATTTATAAAAAAAAAACGCATATACTTTACATTAATCACAATACAAAGCACTAGACGATACAAGTAGCCAATACATGCGCTTTCACTTTTTTGCTTGGCATTTTTCAAGGTCTCACGACTTTCTCGCAAATCATAGAATATATATATTTATTACGAACATGAAAAGTAAACAATTTTACACTTTAAGGTCAAAATATCAATTTAGACCTCTATGTACCAGTGATACACTAACATACCACATTGCAAATTCCTCATTAACTATTATGAGGTGACATGCGTATTTTTATTGCATATATCTTTAAATGATTCTCAGATAACTGAAAATGTGTTTCAAATGCAATTTTTGTGTGTTTCATAATGCGGTCAATAAATGTATTTATTTAAATGGAAAAGTAATTCTAATATTTCAAAGTAGATTTCATTTTTCTATAATATAATTTTTATAAAATAGTTTTCAAGGTGACAGTCGATATTAAAGAACTTTTCGAAATTAATACTCATAAAATGAAAAGAAATTTGCTTATATATGTACATTAAAACATAAAATTAAGTAAAAGTTTTTCAAAACTAATTAAAAATTTAAATTGTATCTTGTAAAATAAATCAGAGTGAAGTTATCGTATAGACATTGAAATATACATGTGTATCAATTTTAGCTTATGCCTTAATTCCTCTAAAATAAAATTAAAAATTTTGAAAAACCTGAAATTTACATAAAATTACACCATTAAAATGTAAAAATCCGTCTTATAAATCAATTTGTCAATGAATTGCAAATATCTTCAAAATATACATCTGAACAATGAAATTATTGGAGCATTAAAATAAAAAGAAAAGAAAACTTTTACTTTTTCAATTTAACTATTTTTGAAGAAATTTTAATATTTTAATGAACACAATTTTTATAATTTCTTAATGCACATGCATGGAAAGAAAAAAAAAAAAAGACTAATTTACAAAAATAATGTTATGTTCACCATCTCCTTAACACTATTGTACGCAAAGAGGAAAAAAAAACTAGAGTTTTTATGTTCAGATTTTTTTGAAGTCTTCTATAAAACAAAAAGTAGCGTTGCAATGGGTTAACAATGGGTTAAATATGTTTAGTATATCAAAAGTGGTGTTGCAGTAAAAAGTACATTTGTTGGCGACCAAATTTGGAGAGATAATTTAGGGTTGCCGAAGTTTCGGAGTTCTGCCTTCAATAGGAGGTGGGTATTGGAATTTTTCATTGGATTCTAGCACAGAATCACCCTGAATCTTCACTAAAGTACAAATAAGAGTACATTGAATTCTGTGGACTTCAGTTGTGATAGGGAGTTGATCTGACTGGTCGACTATTAAGCTGTCTTTGAACTCTGGCAAGAGAAGTAGAGCGTAAAAGTAATAAATTATCCATTGTTCGAAAGTGACCCTTGAAATTTTGCACACTTTTACAATGAAGGACACTACTTTTTATTGCTCTTTTACAAAAGAGACCCAAGTCCCCATGCAATTTTCACACTAGGAGTTTGTGAGCGACGGCTCAAATACCGCATTAAAGGAATATGAAAAGAGGCCGCCGTTGGCGCTTTGCACTTGCCAGAGTTTGAAGGCAGCTAGTCATAAATTACCCATTGTCCGAAAGTGACACTTGAAATTTTGCACAAGTTTACAATGAAAGACGTTACTTTTTATTGCTCTTTTATAAAAGAGACCCAAGTCCCCATGCAATTATCGCACTAGGAGCTTTGTGAGCGACGACTAAAATACCACATCAAAGGAATGTGAAAAGAGGCCGCCGTTGTCGCTCTGCTGTTGCCAGAGTTTGAAGGCAGCTTTTAGGCATTGGACAGACCTGCGCGACACCAACGCGGGAAGGGCGGTTTCGATTCAAATTCCTTTGATATGTGATTTGAGTTGTCGCGAGCCTGGAAGAGACATTTTCTCCTCTGACAAAGCTCCTGCTGCAATAATTGGCATGGAAAATTTGGGTTTCTTTTGTAAAATTCTTCAAGGAGCAATAAAAGTTATGTCCTTCATTGTAAACATGTCAAAAATTTCAAGGGTCACTTTCCGACGATGGACAATTTACGACTTTCCCGCACTGCATTTGACACTAGTGTGTGTGTGCAGTCATTTAGAGACTGTTTCAAGCGGTTGATCATTGTTCCTGAATCGATGAAATTCCTGCTCTGTGGTGCAATTAATTCTGTTTACTTTTCTGGTACAAGTGACAATTTTATTGGACTGTAGCATTAGTAGAATGGTAATTTTCGCAATGAGAGTGACAGTTTCATCGGACTGCTTCCAAAACATTCGTTGAATTGACAATTTTGTTGCATTGTTTCGAGAATATATGTTGAATAAAGTGCATTCATCAACTAGAACCTGTCTGTTTCTATACGAACTACTTTCTTCACACCACAAAGTTGACATATCTTATAACAGTAGCGAAGTACATAAATTACTTGAACGTTTTTATGTGTAAATAACGTTTGAAATTAATTCAGTTTTTAATAAACTTACTAAGCCTTTATTCGATACTAACAAAACTTATTTCCACATTCTTTCGTGCCCAATTAAAAAAATAAGCTACCATTAAACTTTTAAAATTTTCATTCAATTTTAAGCATCAAGATGACAAATTATGACATAAATCATGCATTTATATAAAAATTAAAACGAGTTGCAATTTCAATAAATTTTCCGAAGAATCTGTTGGATAACAGGTTGTCTCCATACTTGTTAAAGTTTTATCCATCTGAATGTTTTCCTCATACAATTTCTTAAAACAATGATTACGTGGGCAGCATAGCAATTTGTTTACGAGAAAATCGGTAACTGTCATAGAAAGAAGTTAGAAGTAAATCAATAAATGTCCAGATTTATTAGACTGCTGTTGCTTATGCCAATAATAAAACAGAAACGAAGCAAACACGAAAATACTAGACCCACTTATTTTTCCGTCAACCCATTGCCTATGATTACAGGTTTTCTTTTACTGAACTAAGGACAGTTTTTATTCCTTCCCAAAGAAATCCATCATAATTTAAGAAATTATTAACAGTGTCGGAACCATGTTTTAATGTTTTCGAGCAAGGTTTCAACTTTTGTAAAATACGTGATATCTTCGTAAAATTGAATTTTGGAAGATGCGGTAAATTATCGTGTAAAACCTACCATTCTAGCAGATACTCTATACACTTAATTATGAGGTTAATAAAGTTTCATTAAACCAAGTATAGACCGTCATTTGAAAAATTAAAAAACAGAAACATTTAATTAAAAAGCATAATTTTTATAAACGAAATTTTGCGAAAACTTAAAAAAAAAAAAAAAAAGAGTCCGATATTATACACTTAAATTTTACGAAGCGATCCATTTTATAGATTGAAAATTTAGGAAGGGTCCCTTTCAGGGATTTGGGATTTTGTAAAAGAGCCCCATATTATGGATTTGAATTTAGTGAAACGGGCCTTATATTATGGATTTGAATTTTGTGAAGATTTGAACTTCGTGAAAGGGCCTTATTTTTTAGATTTTAATTTTATGTACAGACCCTATTTATGAAAAAAAAAATTTTGCTAAGAGACAGCTAACGAGCCTTAATTTTTTGTCTGAGTCGACCGTCAATTAGTGTAAAAGGATAATAAAAGGATTTCTAAGTAAAAATTACATAGTCTATCAATGTTGTGCCACGATTAATACGTTCCCCTGTTATATCTGCGTTTGCAGACACGGTGGCTTTGCCAACGAATATTATGCGAGAAATGGTTGACGCGGCTTTATATAATATTTGACACAGCCATCGTATTGGTACTGCTTTTTATTGGTACTGCTTTTACTTTCGGGGTAAAACTTTCACTGAAATGTTTGAAGTATAACATGTTCTACACACTCCTAAAGTTTCAAGATGATTCCTTCATTACTTAGATATATAAGATATATGACAAAATATCTAGAATAAAATATCGCTGATATCGCGCTCAATATGTTAATCTCTGTGTATAATGCTTTTTATTATCATGCAGCGATTCTTAAATTACAGCAAAAAAAAAAAAAAGTTTGTAAGAACACTTTGTTGATACACAAAATTTACATTTAATCAAATACACTTACAACTACTTTTCACATGCAATAAAGTTCTGTAAGTAAATTATTTATTATTACTCTTTGTAATGCTTAAAGTAATAAAAAATATATAAACAAATTACACAACGTGAAAAATTAAATAAATAAACACAAATATTTCCTCAATATTTATGCATAATCTGAATTTCTCCGTGGTACACGAAAGATCTTTTCAGTGTGCCAAAAGAGAACATATTTCCAAAAGATTTTTGACTTCAAAATCAATTGCGAGTAAGATTTCACTTTCAGAACCATGGCAGAAATTTTCTTTCTCTAACGTATTTATAAAAGCATATTAAGGAAGCTAGGCAAGTCAACTTCTCGTGAAACTTAATTTTCTGGATTTTAAATAAATATTCTTAAAAGCCTTCGAAATATATATATGTCGTAGATTTTATTAGAATTGATTGCATTATAGAACTACGGAACTGTAAAAAAGGATGGAGTTACTTTGAAACGCTCTTAAATTGAAAAAGTGGATTAGGAGAATTTTACCTTTTTTTTTTTTTCTCTCATGAATTTTATTTATTATGGTAAAATTGGAGTGAGAGGCATATAGATTAAATCAATAAATTGATTCTTGTACAAATATTTATAGCTATTAGAATTCTTTTATTATTAGCGAAATTTATATTTGATATAAATAGAATTTCTAGGATTTATTCAAATAATAAAAGTGAATATATTTTAAACCCTAAATTTGAAAGTATTTGACGTAAATAGGGTGGGTTTCAATGTATGACTAAAGAGAAATTTAACATACATTTTTGTATGTGGTTTGTGTTTCAATAAATAAATAAATATATATATATATATCGTAAAAACAAGCTCTTTTTTACATTACAAAAATTATTTTTTAAAAAGAAAACATTTTCAGATAATGATTTCATGTACCTAAATTTTATGTCTGAGGGGTTGCACATAATTATTTCGATTAAAAAAAGATTACTGCACGTTATTGGAATTCTGGGTATTTTCTTAAAATTCTTATTTATCATATTTTTTTTTTTTTTTTTTATACAAAAGGCAAAAATTTATTGATGATATAGAAAAGAAAATTACATGTATGTATTTATTTATATTTGATCTGAGGAAAACTGTTTTTCAGACGAGAAACTGCTAATTTTCTAATATTAAAATTTATAATTATGAGTGAGTACATTAATTTTATCTTTGTACAAAAGAGAAGCGAAAGAAAAGGATTTTTAAAATTATGTAACTTTCTAATTAACATTCTTTTAAATGTAAATTATAGAAACAGGCTCAACATTCGGTAATATGATTCATGGGAGGCTCTCTCAGAAAAGCTACACGAATACTTTACGTAATTATGTATTGCAATCTGATTACGTGCTCATCAAGTTTGAAATTTCCAGACTGATAGCGAGAAAGGCGTACATGCAAATGTCGTTTCATTTTTCCTTTTTATTTTTATTTTTTTTAATTTTAAGTTTGTTGAAAAGTTTATCAGATAATCAATTATATTTGGCAAAAAGTTTCAAAAATTAAATCTCAAATCATTTGTTGCATAATTTCATATTAATTTATAATTTTTATAAAAGCAAAATCCGATTTTCTATTTACAATATTCTAAATGGCAGTGTTTTGCAAATTTTTATGATATTTATAGTATATAGTATACATTAAAGCAGGCAGATATATTAATAGATATTTATTTAATATTACGTAATTTTGCACAAAAGTGTAATGTTAAACACTGATTATAGGTATTCATGAAGAAGTTTTCTAGTCCTTAAAATATTGCTTTATCTTGAATATTCTGGTTAAGTTACGCGCTTTTTTTTTTTTTTTTTTCTCTTTTTTTCTAATCTTTGACCTTTTTTAAAAAATTTCTAAAAATGTAAAAATTGTGCCATACTCAGTTTTGTTCTATAAATCAATCATCTTTCCTTTCGGATACAGATTGATGATTTTTCACGGGTGTAAGTCATTCTGTTATGCAAATGCATATTCACCAAAACTGAAAAATCGACACGATCCCCAAAGTAAAGTACGAGTTCAAATGAAGGCACCGGATGCTGTTTGAAATTTTGCACAAAAGGGAAAACACAACAGGTCTGTTACACATCCCCAGCCTTTAACGTGGAGCCCAACAAACATATGCAGGCAAACGCAAATAAGATTTTTCCGATAGTTTTCCTGAGATCGGAATCCTTTTCAATGTGCTTTCTCTAGACAGAAGAGGTGAAACGGGATGGGGTATTATTTCATCGTCTTATGACGCAAAAATCAATGGTAGAGAGCTTTATTTCTCGATTTTTGCGAAACCTTGTTGCGATAAATACAAGTGAATAGATGCAGTCGGATATTTACAAAGAATAGTGTTCCAGGCGACACAATCTTTATACTTTTAAATGAGCCATTTGAATTGTAATGCGAGAATAATATTTAATGGAGTAGGCGCAATGTCAATGATAACATACTGAGGGTTTTTAATAATGCATCATCAGAGGCGAGACTGATACCGCGAAATCTCTTCCATATTTATTACTATTCGCTCTTTAATGATATGGTACTTACCAACAAGCACTATTTTTCGCTTTTTCACATGGAAGTGAATGAAGTTATAACGGTGGTTAAATGTTAAATTATGTAACAGTTATTCATCGGGTTCTGAAAACATAACTTCTATGACATTTTCATGAGTTCTAAGCTGAATTAAATATTGTATTTTAATGTTTAATACATTTTTAAAAAGCATAATAAATGTTTAAGATCAGTGGGAAAATAAAAGTTAACTTATGTGACAATGAACGAACATAATCATAATAAAAAGATAATTACGAATATTATGAAATAGAAGATAAGAGCAAAAACTATAAAAGATCGGAGATTGAAAATATTAAAAATCTGTTTTATCTGCAGATTTAATAAATGTATCAGTCGACAAAATTACACAAAAATATGTAATAAAAAACAGATCAATCTCTCTCTCATACATACACACACACATATATATATATGTATTCATCGACTAAAATATCCAATATGAAACTAAAAAGAGGATATTTGACCTCATCTCAATACGTATTTAAGTACATTTCAATTCCGTCTTTGATATATCAATACAGATTTTGATAAGCATTGTTGCCGTTTTTAATAACAGTACAGCTGTCAGAAAGTACATGATATGGGTATGACGCTGAAACAAAATGAAAAGTAGATATGAAAACGCAAAAAATTTTAAGGCAATATTATACTGTCTAAATATGTTGAGCGCTGAAATTTGATGTAGATGCGTGGAAATGCTTTGCATTTGAATCCATGACAACGAAAAAAGCCTTATCTATATATTAAAAAAAAGTTACGGTCACTGGAGTGAATTTTTTTTGTCTGCGACAGCATCTTCTAACGGAGGGCAGGGTCCTTCGCGTCATGACAGGTATCAATGTGTTCCGAATACTCCAAGGAATTTCAGCTGCTTAGAATTTTCTATCATTTTAATTAAAGAAGTTATTAACTAAAAACGACAAGTTCATGAAGGTACTCTATTTGCCATTTTGAAAAAAGTTTCTCCCAGTGACGTTGTTCTTCTGTCATGAAGTCGTTTTACACGGGAAAATTAAAACATGATCCATGGTTGTACGTCGATAGGTAGGTTGGATTTAATGTCGCACCAATACTGCGCTATGGGTAATTGTCGACGGTCTGGGACATATCCTAGAGATGTTCCGGAGACATGCCATCACAATTTTGATCGTTCACGGAGGGGAATATGTTATTCAAGCCCACTATCGGATTTTCCCCATTGAAAATTGAGAAAATACCATCACTGGTTTGTATACAGGGACACCTGGAAGTATTCCAAAGCATTGCGATCTATGAGAGGTATTTCTATAAATCAAATTATAAGAACTTTACTTTGTACAAATCTTAATAAAATTAAAATATATTATTTATATGCACAAAAGAATGCTTTCTATAGAATACAGTATGATTAGCATTAGATTAAAAGGGCCCCGCAAAAATATTCAGTTATATTAATGGGTATTTTATTGGAAATTTGCTAGAATTGCTTTTTCATTTATATTAATCGTTTTTATCACTTTCCATATGTTTTTAACACATTCTAATAAGGTTGAAAAGTGTTAATGACTTCGGTTTGTCTGTGTCTGTTCGCCTGTCCACGCTGTAACTCCCATAAATATTCATGTAATTTCTTGAAAATTATATACGATATTCAATTTCACTATCAGATGTTCTTTATTGAAAATAGAGCGAATACCCCAACTCGCTTATGTGCAGGGATACTCATAAGTATTACGAAGCATTGTGTTCTATGAGAAGTATTTTTATGAACTATATTTTAATTCCTTTCGTTTACACAAATCTTAATGAAATTGGAACATGCTGTTCAAGTTTACTATCGGATGTTGTCCATAGAAAATGGAGTAAATATCACCACTCGTTTGTTTACAGGGATACTCGAAAGTATTCAAAATCATTCGTTCTTCGAGAGGTAAACCAAATAAAACAAACCAAACAAACCTATAAACCAAATTTTAACAACTATACTTTGAACAAATCCTAAGAAAATTGAAATATGATATTTACATGCACTAAAGAATGCTTTCTACAGAATGTAGTGTGATTAGCATTAGATTTACAAGGCCACACAAAAATATTCAATTACATTGAGGGCTATTATTGGAAATTTGCTGGAATTGCATTTTCGTTTACTTTAAGCGATTTAACGCTTAACATTTTTTAAGTGTAAATATGATTTCAATTTGTGTATCTGTCCATCTGCCCGCCCGAAGCGTCTGTAAATATTTTCTTAATTTAAAAAAAATAAATATTTTTTTTCAAATTTACTGTGGAATGTCTTTTTTTTTTTTTTTTTAATGGCATTACAAGGTCCTGTACAATTGGTTTGTGTACAGGGACACCCCAAGAAAATGCCAATGCAGTGCATTTAGGACTGACATTTTTATAAATTACGTTTAAAGAACTTTCTATTGTAAAAATCATAAAGAAATTGACATTTATTGTTAATATGTTAAAATAATATTTTGTATAGACTATGATTTTGTTAACCTTCAGATTTACAGGGTTACACGAAAATATTCAGATACATTATAGCTGCAATTAGAATACAAGGGCTACGTTTTGTTTTGTGTTAAGCATTTTTAACGCTTTCTAAAAATGTGTAAGAATGGTTAGAAATTCAGTTAGTCTATCTGTATGCCTTTCAGAACTACTGCAAAAAGCATTGAAAGATATACGATTCAAGAATTATGTACATTTGGAAAGTGTTAATAAACAATGCGTACTGCATGATTTTTCGTTCTTGTTTTTAAATAACAATGCGAGATATATGAATAAAGGGGAAGGGGTGAAATACAATACACTACAAAATAGTAAATTATATCAATGATTTTATGATTTTTTCTTTTTAGAGGGAATTACAACGTATAAGAAAAAACTTAGATAGCTGTAATACCACCTATTTTATCGTAATATATAGAAATTTAAGAATTGATATAAATGAACTCATATCTGTGTCTGAAACAAATTATATTCATATGCATTTTCTGTGTTTACTGTGGCCTTTTATTTCCGGAGTAGGGACAGCTTTTCTCTGATGCATGTGTTTTCCTTTCATTCTAACTTAAAGAAAAGCCCGGTTTTATATTTAGTTTGAGATAATAAAATAATTGTTACTGTATTATTTGGGGGGGGGGGATAAAAAGGATTTTTCATGTGAAGCTGTTTAGAGCATACATATATACATACATTAATAAGTATATGTATACAACTACAGAATTTAAACCAAGATTAAATCTGAAAAAAATGTTATGATTTAAAAAGAATTCTTCTTTAAGGAATTATTAGAAAAAATTCGCTGAAAATAAGTTCAAATTTGCCTATATACTTTCAAAGGAATCTCGTAAATTTATTTCGTAACTTGTGCAGAATTTATGTGGAAGTAGAATACAAAATTATCTTTCCTTTCGCAAATTAGATTTGCCCGTTCAAGTCATTAAATTTCGAAAAATTTTATCACAAAATGAAAAAACGTCTGTTAACGATTTGTCGTCCGAAGGAAAAATACTCTGAATAGAATGTAAATGTGTTTTTGATTTCGAAACACGGAATTAACCGTTGCTGCGGTGAATTTTTACGACAAGGGCGAATTCATCAATACTTTAACTATTTTATTACCTCAAGGGTTTTACTTCATTATTCTATCAAAATTTTTCTGGAAGCTAATCTCCAAAGAATTTCTCACTGTTTGTGCAAATGTTTGAAAGGCTAGAACGACACGTTTGAGAATTAAAGAGAGTGAGTCCTCTTCAATCCCTTTGATTAAATATTTTATACCAATAAAAGTAAAAATTAACTAATGCGAGAAAATAGCAAAATAAAATTTTACAGGGAAAAAAAAAAAAAAAAAATCTATGTAGCCTAAGTAGATAGAACTATATATTTTTAAGTATATTATTTATTAATTAAACTTTTATTAGGTTAAAAAGAAAAAAAAAAAAAAAACTTTTTTCCCATAATAGATACGTTTTATATAACAAAAGCAATACAAAGAAAAGCAAAAATAGAACTAATTTAAAAATAGTAATGTTTTGTGATTTGGAATGTTTAATTATTTTTTAAATATGATTAAGTTATGGTATGGTAGGTGATATTCTTATGTCAAATACAAATGAATTGACTACTTTATAATTTTATTTCTTTATTTTTTCTGCAAAAGTAAAAAAAAAAAGAAAAGAAAGACACGTAATTACTATGTTTTTTTTTTTTTTTTTTTTTTTTTAAGCAGTCTATTTTTTACGGCAAAAATTTATGGAATATCCTAGTGTATGCAATCATTTAATACTATTAAAAATATATTAATTTAAGGAGGTTTATTTACTGCATCTGGATTCCAAAATGTTCTGCTATATACCAACCATGCTTTTACTTTCTTCTATATTGAATAGAAGAATGCAAATTTTTAGACTTCCGATGGATTTACACGTTTTAAGAAAACGTCTGTCTGACACAACATTTTGTGGCCACTGTGTCTCAGAAACTACATATAAATTTATATGTAGCTGCACCTTGACATAAATTAGTACTTATCAACTTTTGGTGCAAATTGCTCTTAACAGGTGGCACTGCTATACTTCGATTTCTGCCATTTAAGGGAAGGCTATATCCGAATTTTTATGGTGTATAATCAGAAAAAAAATCTTGGTGTATGAGAGGAGTGTTATGAAACACTATGCTGATTCAATGTGGGTGCATATAAGTATACAGATGGCTCTGCTAGGCTGCATATTTCTTTGTGAATTTGAGTGACATCAGATTCTATTGTATATAATTGCACAAAACTTGAACCATGGAGAGAGCCTTTATTAGACATAATGCTGATTTCATTTGGGGGAATATCGCCCGATAGGTGGTGCTTCTACGTAGTAATTTCTAGAGACCCTAGATTATGCGAGACTGGACATTGGTGTGCCGGTTTTTATACGAAATCTGCCAAGTAACAGCCAGTTACTGTATTCCTTGCCATTACGCTGAGTTTTACTATGAATAATACTGAAGTATCAGCAGTTAAATTGCTTTTGTTTTGAAAATTTTATAAACATAAAAATGTTTTAATTATTTTGTAATACGTATTAAATACTTTGGACTCATTAAAAAATACATATTTAAAATTTTAAAATTACATAAAATATATCTATGTTTTAATTACTAGTATGAAAAATGTATCCGCTTTCTTAAAATATATAAAAATAAAGAAAGTAAAGTGTACATAATTTACAAGCAAATGAAATATAGATTGCTTTTGATAATATTTTCCATAATAAATTTTATAAATATTTAAAAAAATTATTAAAAATTTCTTCTTTAAGTAACATTTTTACAAATTAAAAAATAAAGAAAATCAAATAATTAGATGTAAATAAAACAAAACTACATTTTTTTTTAATTTGGAAAAATGCTAATTCTTTTGCAAATTATTAATTGAATTTTTTACTTGTTGGTTAATATTTTTCCAAAAATACATAATAATTACATGATTAATAATTACGCTTAACTGAAAGAAATAAAATGCATACTTTTTAGTATAACATAAATACTTTTATAAAATAATAAAATCTCTCTTTTCTAATGCTATAGTTTTATATCCCTTCATCAATTACTTGACTAAAAGTAGGATCATCATAGTTAAGTAATTTTTTTTTTTCTAGATAATGCAATGTATGGTAGAATTTCTTTCACTATCAATGTACTATACTTAATATAGAAATATATAACGAAAATTCTTCTGTTTTTCGATCGAAGTAGAAAATGTAACCATGTCTTATCAATGTCTTATCAAAAGTAAAAAAAAAAAATAATAAAATAAATAAATAAATAAATATTTTCTTAAAATTTTCTTTTTTTATTTCGAAAACAAATTACTTATTTATATTCTTTATTGTTTAATAAATACACACAATAAAATTTTCTTGCATTTATGTTGTACAGTGATGTGATATGTCAATCGCGAAGAAAAAAGCATTACGTTCTACGGGATCGCTGCAATTTAGAACTAAGATGAACGATTTTCCGTCAATGTCCAGTTTCTACTAATGTAGGGTCTCTAGTAATTTCCCCTGTTAACAGGAAGGCTATATCTCAAGTACTATTGCTTATACTGTACAAAACTTGATATGCGAGATAACCATTGTGAAAACGAATGCTGACTTAATTTGTGTATATAGCGGCCAACAGGTAGAGCTGTTATTACTTACCTCCTGGGATTTTCTCTGTTGTGCATATGATTAAAATTGCACCAAACTGTACGTGTAAAGTCTATTGTGAGATGCCATGATTAGAATTTTTTTGTCATATTAAAGCAGTATGTGTTAGTTTTATAGAATTATCTAGAAGAAATTTTTGTGATGGCCACAATATGTTAGTTTTCTTCATTCAAAATACTTAAAATTTTGCATTACAGTATTCAGGAAGGTTTTCACAAAATATAAAAATTAATTGCATTTATAATTTTATGAAATTGATATTTGACACAAAATTGAGGGAAAAAAAATAATTATATCTGTTTAAGAATTCGACTATGTTACACATCAATATAACACATTTATGATCAAATTATAAAATACAATCTTATTTTTATTAATTCGCCATTCATTACTCACTCGTAACTAATGAGCGACAAATGGATATACTTTTATAAGTTTAGGTTGCAGCTAATTACTTTTAATCATTTTTCCCGTATCTCCATTTTCTGGTGAAATCCCCAATGTACCTTTCAAGATACCTTGCGAATATCTAAAAGTGTTCTTATAACACTTCAGGGGAAAAAAAATTCGAACTAAATGAGTGAACTGCAGAGGGCTATAAATTCCACGTGCACCATGATCGGGGGAAGACAAGAACACACAATTCTGCCTTCCCCCAACTTTATGATTCTGGCAGACTGTTCCATGGAAATGAATCTGTGAACAATTCACCGAGAGCACGAGAAATCGTAACCGTTATTTTTGATGTCGGTATCCATAGGGGATGATGTCAAATGGATGTCATTAAGGACTGGGCGCCCTGCCATTGGAATATGCAACCAGGAATCGTAATGTCCTCAGAGGGAGAGGTGGTAGGGATGGGGGAAGGTAGTACAGGGTTGGTATCTATGTACACAATGCTAGTTTCATTAGCATTTTTATCGGATATTTAAAGTGCAGGCAAGAATAGCGTTTGAAAATTACCACACCACCCTAGCACAGAAAGACTGAGTAAAACCCGTTTGATATATTGAGCAACTGAGGTTATTTTGTTATGTAAAAATATATAAAAGTTCATTACGCCGCAGGATTTGGCTAAAAAGTAAAATTATTTCCTGAAAAATGGAAGAATTTTAACATAAAAGACAACATTATAATATGTTCCATGATTATTGCCATTAAATCAATGGCTCAGCATGGTTTAATTTCTAAACTGCATTTGTAGCTAATAAATTCACCCGTTTTTCCCACTTTCATCGCCGTAAAAAGGTCATTAAGCGCATAACAAAATTGAATTTGCCTAAATAAATTTGCGTTACTCTTTCTCTAAAATCGGCTTGTTAAATGACTAACACTAACAACACAAGTTTGTTTTATGTTACTTTAGACACTAATGAAAATATGTGGGAAGAGTTGTTTGATACTGAACAGAGAGAGCTCTGCTTTGTGTGAATATGGCGCGAATATTATGTACACAAAAATGGGAGCAGAAAAAAAAGAACAATCTAAGCACACAAAAGACACAGGTTTATAACTTAATTAGTGCTGTAACTTATATCAAACCACGTGTTTATTATGCTTAAAATTAAATAAAAAAAAACCCTCTATAAATAAATTATGATTAAATGGGGAGTAATATCAGTTCCTTTTGCTAGGAAAATTATTTAAGTAAAGCTTATATATATTTCTAAATAGAAGATAGTATTTTGGGAAACTAAGGATAAATGAATTTGTACACAGTTTTTACGCAGATAAGTTTCAGAATTACACGAAACAAGCATATTTTAACATAAAAGTAATCATGGTTTAATTAGAGTCTGTTTGGATTAAAGAAAGTTTTATGGGATTTATTTTATAAGAGTTCTAAAAAGCAAGAAGTGTATAATGAAATAATACGAAATACAAAAACACGCAACAGTTGTTTCGTGACGAAATAATTAAGCATTACTCAGACACACACACACAAAAAAAAAAAAAAAAAAAAAAAAAAAAAAAAAAATGCAAAATCGTGTGCACTATGATTTATTTATGGCGTTTTATAAAAAAATCTTATTCTTTATCTTTAATATGCAACATTAGTTTTTCTGTGCATGTTACTGAAACATGTCTGCTACTGAAGTTTAGTACTCTTAAGGCACTAAATACAATAAATAAAACTCTGAAGTTAAGAGATTATTTCTGTACTGATAAAGGATTTAAGTCCAAAAACGTCGATTTTGAGTTAAGTACATAGTCAGACTCAGAAAAAAATTCTCTATCGATTGGTATAAAGGATTTAAATCCATGTCATTTAGTCTTTGAGATAATCTATTGGTAAAAAAAGATTCAAGTCAGAAATTTAGCATTAATCATTGGTATAAAATATTTAATTCAATTTTTTCATTAAATGAAGATTGACACTCACTGAATGGTATAAAGCGTATAAACCAACATAATCCGTTTTTCCTAATCGATTCTGCTGATTAGTTTTTAGTTAGTTTAAATTTATTTTTCGTCTCTTGAAAAATCAAGAATATGGACATAAATCCTTTATACTTATCAGTACAGATTTAAGCAACTTAAATATTTATACAACTTTAAATTATGCGTTTTATGAAAACACATACACTGAAACACTAATAGTGTAAAGTCCACTGGTCCCATCAGTGGTCGAGAGGTCCTGCTCTCAAAACACTTAGACAGGAGATATCAGGTTCCAAGTCATTCTTCGCTTATCAACTTAGGCGTTCGGTTTAAGGCCATTTTACTACACGAGGGTTCTTGGTCTGGGTGATGTGCCTTCCGTAGGAGTTTTTCCAAAGATTTCTAAGCCGTATTTACCTTTAGCCGCTCAGAATTTGTCCGTGGTTTTTTCGTAAATACGGGTTAGGCCGTCTTGAGAATCCCTGAGGGTATTAGTATAAAATCTACGTCCCTCGTGTGTAAACAGCGAGTCTTAATCGCTCATCACTATCCAAGACAGTTGTCGCATATATAATGAAGGATCTTTAAAAAAACGGGGATAAAAGTTATCCCAATAAAAAAATAAGTCAGAATTCCTCAGATATATAAATGTTGTAGAAATATAAAAACTCAGTTTAAATAAGTACATAACACTCCATGATAATAGTAGTGTTACGTTTATTTCGTAAAAAAAGATTTATATATATATAAACTTTGAAAAAGTAGCATGATTTTTTTTTTTTTTTTTTTTTTTTTTTTTTTTTTTTTTATAAATAGCACTGCATTGACGTCATGCATATATTTTACAGACATTGAAATAAGCTAATTTAATTATTGAGGGAGTTAACAATCTTTAAATCTATTTATGAAACATTAAAATAAACCAAACGAATTATTAATTGTTCAGAGAGAATATTAAAAGTTCTTGGAGATTTGTATAAAAAATAACGATAATGCAAATAATGATTATATAACAAATATTTAAGAAAATCAATTTGCTCACGAGCATAATTTAAATTTTCTGATACATTTATTAATTCACTTGACAGGAATGCATGTCTATGACGCCGGATACAATTTCTTCATTTAAACTTCATTGGCTGAGTCATTTGTTGGATTTGTGTGAAATTGAGAGACAGGGAAAATTCTGTTGACAAATACTGAGCGAACCTAGCACAATGGATAACGTTTTACGGGAAATCAATGCTGTGGTATGTAGCATGTATTCATCTATCGATTTTGAGTATTAATTCGAAATTTCAAACATTCAAATTACATACAAAGGAATTTGATCAGCGAGTTCAAGTTCTAACCTTCGACCAATCTCTTTGTATTCAATGGCACTGCCTCAGCCACAAAAGGCTTGATTATATATTGGGAAATCATTATATATGGGAATAGTATTCTACATATGAAATATTTGCAAGATATTACAGTTGCAATTATTGGAAATAATTGACCAAGATAAATCTCTCCACCAATTACAAAACGCCTTAACATAAAATCTACATTATTTTTTCTTTATAAATGCCCCCCCCCCCCCAAATAATGGCATATTAAAAAAGAAAAAAAAAAATGAAATTGAGAATGATTTAAAAAAATTCATCTGGTTTATTACATAAAATTTGATTTTTAATTCTTTCTAAATCCGTGAAAAGTATACTTACAACTAAATTCATTTTTTAAATGGGAAAGGCGGGGGTACGCTATTCTTCCACGCCACTGTTTTTATTCTAAGCATGCTTTTTTTGCTTGGTAAGTATAGTACTTCTCATGGCCTTAAAAAGAGAACTGCAGAAAATAGTGATCATAGTGAAATACTATAGGCTTATGCAAATATTTTGTTCTTTTATAGCAGAGTAAAAACGGTAACGTTCCATTAAAAAAGTAAATTTAGTGTTAAGTACAACCCTATAAAAAAGGTTAATTCTACAATATTTTAGTTATAAATAAAATGAAAAAAAGAAATTTACAAATTTAATCAAATCTGTAGCTCTCTCTCTCTCTCACTATATATATATATATATGTTGCTCCATAAAATGTTCATAGTTAAACATTCATGTCATGTATGAATGTTTCTAACTAAAAAAAAAAAAAAAGGCGGGGGGGGGGGTATATATACAGATAACCTTACTAAATTTTTTTCTAACTATAAAAATTGAGTGTACATGCCAACTTGAAAAATTAAACAAGAAATGCCTGACTGAATTGACCGGAAAGATTTTTTTTATTTTATTTTAGATTTAAGAAGATTATGATTTCCGAACAAAAACACGTCCTCTCACAATATCCATCATGCACATTTTCGTTAATTATTTACTGAGGATAAAATAAAAGTAAGTATTTTATCCGAATTATTTTATCTGAAAGAATAATTCGGCGTAGAGCATTATGGTCTGAAAAGCTGCTTCTATTGTTAACTTAACCAATCTTGTGAAAACAAAATAAAGAAAAGTTTGGAAAAAGTAATATTTATACGAGAAAGGTTTTCACAGAAACGACTAGGTTGAAGAGATCAGTAATTGGCCATTTAGTAAAAATTTCTTAGAATTTTCTTATTTCCTAACAAAATCCTTGACAAAATGTTTGGAAATTTTTCCCATGGATACATATAAGGATTAGTAACCGAGAAAAGCGTTTTTTTGTTCTCTTCTCCACATCTTGTGTTATTCACAATACTAGCTTCAAAATTAGACTTTGCTAATAATTGATCATTCACTTCCAGAATATGACTTTACTTAAGTTAATTGATATTTCAATTTTCAATTAAAAATTGCTTAAAACTGCTATTAATAAAAATGTATATACATTTTATTTCACTGTAATAAATGTAAAATATTTTATGTATACTATTGATCAATAGCAATCGACTTTCTAATGAATACCTTCAACTGCAGCCACCTAGGCGTGAATTCTAGACCATCATTAATTGCTCTTTGCGTAGCTCTAGCACAAACTTAAAACAACCCATAGACACAGGCGTCCCTGCAGAAAACTATTTTTTCCTTAAGCGATGTCTAAAAATCATTCTATCACTTTTTAAACTACCGAATTCAAACACGCTTTCGACGTCGAATGCTAGAAACTTTTGTAAGCTGCGAAAACTTAGACATCTCGCACATTTAAAAATGAACCACATTGGTCAATTACTTGAAAAAGTTGAAATCGAACAGAGATTCAGTAGTTAACCAATTCCGACAGTTATTAGTACTGAAAACATTTTAGATACCTAGTAACTGACAACCCCCTTAATTTAAGGAAACAGTAATTAATAAAAATATATTTATTAAAAATATATACAAATGACCTACATAACTCAATAAATAAAACTTTAGAATCAAATTCAGCTTCATGTTTTAACATTGAATTAAATATTTAATTAAACTTGGCAATATCTAACTTCAACTCTTGTAATTGTTCCATGTTAACATCGAATCAAAACGTCAGTTGCTGTTGGAAATTTCAATATAGCATTTTATTATTAGATGTTAGTTATTTTATCTTACCAATCAAATTCAAAACTTTCAAACATTAAATTCTTGTTTAGACTTAACTGATCATTATCTGGTCATTACTGTCCTGAGGGCAAATTCTTTCATTAACATAAGGTGTATTACTAATAGATTACCCTATGTTAATGAAATAATGTAGCATTAATGGCATACTGAAGTCTTTTTGTTTAAATTATTAATAATGGAAAGTATTAAATTTCTATTCTCTTTAAACATTGTTGCTACTTCAAAATATTCTATAAACATTAAATGCAAACATACCTTCAAACCGGTTACTTATTGCGAATTCATACGTTAAATATAATTTAAATTACAAACGAGTTTAAATGCCTTTTTTTTGTAGTTTCATTCTTCAATAAGCGAGCGATATACGCTTTATTTAATTTTTATTTTGTTTTATTTTTGTATTTTAATAAAAAAAGTTCACTTTATCAGTAGCTTTTTAATAAAACTTTAATACATATACATATATAAAGGTAAAAAGAGGATTACCTCATTGTGACTAATAGTATGAGTATTCTTACCTGAAAAAAGAATAAAAAAATGTATAAGTGACAAATAATAAACACAATCGGACATAAGTATGGAAAGTTGCATAAGTAATTTTTAACATCGTTCTCATTAATACACAATAACTTTTTTTATTCTAACATCGAAAATTTTTCTTCATTGAAATTTTCTTTATTCATTTTTACACTCCCCCCCCTCCCCCATTTCATGAATAAAATTTAACTTTGCTTTAAATTACCGACACAAAATTTATATTTATCAGAATTTAATCAACTTCTATGTTCATGCTATTAATATCTAACAAGAGACTGTTTAGTTTATACATAATTTTACAACACTTTGCCTTTAAGAAAAAAAATGTTCTGTCTACAAACAAAAATATGAAACTGTTAGAATTGTTAAGGAATTTTAAAACTTAACTTTTTCAGAGTTTATAAATTTTAATGCAGATGTACCTCATCAAGAATGTTTTCAATAACACAAATTACGTCAGAAGAATGTAAGGTAAGCCGAAAAGTAACAATGACACTCAAGAATTGATTCAGGTTCTAAACTTTAATGAAACTCGAAATTATGAAATCGTTTCAATTTTCGAAATAAAAATCGAAAATAATTCAGCATTTAAAAGCACTATATAAAATACCTTAACAAAGCTCCATTAGTTTATGCGCATTTTTTTTTTTTTTTAATTATTATTTCTGTACATCCCTTCAAAAACACTCTTTTCCATCCAGCCTTCCATATACTTTATATATAAAGCATATTTTTTATTTTAAAGATTAAATTTATTAATATTAAAATATCTACCAATAAAGTTCTGTCGATGTACTTGGTAGATTTATTTGTAATTATGAAGTTTTATTTGAAATCATTAAATTTAATACTTAAGCAATAAATTATAACTTCCCTTAAAAAGTCTCAATTTTACATAAAGAATAAAAAAAAATTCATTTTATTTGACAGATGGACATTTCAATAGAAGTCGTTTATAGAACTTGCGAGGCAGTTTAGCATTAGCGAGTGTTACATTTTAAGATACGCAGAATTCAAATGGTGCCACAGCCAAAATAAACAGATTTTAAAAAAGGAAAAAATGTACACGTTAATATCTATATTTAGAAAAAAAAAAAAGCTTCAATTTTACAGCATTTTATGACAAATATGAAGTTATTTCCAAATTGATTAGTTAACGGTGCTCATGAATTAAAATTGAAAGGTAGTTCACATAAAACCTATAATGAAAAATAAAATTTTTCTGTAGCAAGACACATTTTTGGCAATATTTTCATTTTACGTTCAAATTTATGATTACACGCTAAAATTTTAAAGCAGTAAGTTCATTTATTTTTTAAATTAAATAATTCAAAAATTCCACTGTCTAAATGTTTTATTTTCTCAATTTTGTGTTTGCTCATTTGTGTTTTCAATAATGTTCTTAATTTAATGTTATGGTTAACTTTACTTTCAGTTATTTTCTAAATTTTAAGCTATGCTTAATTTCATGTTCTTAATATATTGTTATACTCAATTCTATGTCTTCAATTATGTTCTCAGTTTAAAGTTTTATTGAATGTTATGTTTTCTGACCAAACTATCTTCAAAGGGAGTTCATAATATGTATGACAGTGGGTATGGATGCCATGTGGCTTTTAAGCGCTTAATTTCCTTTTATTATAAAGAAGCCGAATAAGTTGGGTCAGTTACTAATGTGCAACTCTACCAAAGAGTCACGAATTAGAATAAATTTCCAGTTATACCACATTTGATACAAAAGAATTGTATCTACCATTTAGCCAGTCAAATATTGTTCATCTTTATGCATTGCACTGTCATTACTCATGATTTTAAAGCAAACATCTTCAACAAAAACTGACTGATGGATTACATACATTTTTCATTTAATACATTTCGTCTTTTGCGCTTTACGTTAAAGATTCATTTAAATAATATTCAAAGAAAGTCCTTAACTTAGAAATTAAAATAAAAACTTGAAACAGTGTAATCTTAGTATCTGAAGTATCAGAGCGAAAGAAAATCTTGTTTATTTGAATGGTAAGTGCCTTTCATGGGAGAAACAAAAAACTAATGCATTTTTATGAAGATATCAAACATTAATGTTCTAATAAATGACGTATTTCGAACAGGAAAACATCCAGGTAATTCTCATTTATATTCTATTATTCTTTTCCGGAATACCTAGGATAGATTTCAGCAATGTTAGAAATGCCAGAAAATAACATTAGAAACATATGACTTGTCAGTTATCTCGGAGACGGTTAATTTGGGTGAGCGTTAACAAGAATTCGTGTGTTTAATAATTCTTCTGCCAATTTACTTCATAAAAAAAACGTGACTAAACGATAAGTTTTTCTTTTTTTCTCAATCGTACCAAATAAAGACAAAACGTTACATTTTTCATATTTTTTCGTTTGCAGGTAGTTCGCATATACTTAATGCATCTTTTGCAAATTGAAAATCACGTTTTGGGGAATGGCTCGCACTATCAAATATCATCATCTTTCATACATTTGCGACACTGCCGTAGATTGTTATTCTTTCGTATTACCCTGTAACCACGGATACGAAAATTGCAATGCGAATCACTATTTTTAGATAAATGCATGAAGTACGGGCCACTGGCCACGTTCATTAAGAAGACATGAGCGAAACAGTGCCTCCTATGGCATGATGATAAATGACAAGATAAGGGAACAAGGTCAAAATTAACAAACTCTGCTCTGTCGCTTTGGTGTGGGGATTGAAAATAAATTAACAAAATATACATTAAAATGCTATACTTAAAACAATTTACCACAGAATTCCAAATACTGCGAGAATGCATGACGGTTAAATTGAGCGCAAAGGGATAACATATAATATCAAGTATTAACTAAGAAATTAAGTTGATATGCATGGATATATTATTTTAATGAATATGATCTTCTGTACTTACAGACCAAAGGTTATGAGTTTATTTTTATGTGTGGAAGTAACAGTTGCATTTTAAAGATTTGAAATCCATTTAAAAGATTGAAAGTTTTTGTTCGTTAATTTCATTTTTTGTAGAAAAATTATTTGGAACTTTTATAATTGAAAATTTTATAAAAAGGTGCAATTTTCTTTCAGTGCATGCTTATAAATAAAATTTAGTAAACTCATCGAATAATAATTAAACTTTTTTAGAAAGATTAACATTGCTTATTTACTTAAAATATTTTACTGTGTAACTGAACTTACATATTGTTCAAGATTATCTATAAATAAGTACTAAAACTCACATGTGATTATTTTTACTTATTTGGACTTGCATGAATTTTTATCGCATATGGATTTGAAACGTATTTAGATTTAAAAGTTTTCTCAGTTAAAAAAAATTAGTAACAAAGTTTTTTTTTTTTTTTTTTAAATATATTAAATAAAAGAAAACTTCTTGGAAATAACTGTATTTAATACAAAATTTTTAACAGGAAATGCTCCTTAGAAACAGCAAATTTTTGCTAGATTGTTTTAGAAAGGTTCAAAGGGTACCTTGGTGCGTAGGAGGGGGGGGGAGGGGGGGACTTCAAGGGAAACTAACACAAAATTCATTCTATAAAAAGGAAACTGAAAAATTCTGCTCAGCTAACTTATTTAAATCTGAATTCTAGTTGCAAATCTGCAAATTTAAGCACGATTACCAGCATGTAGATCATTAAAATGTCTTACAAAACTTTTAGAACTTTTCAATGTTCTGCAATGTAATTATGTATAAAACCATATTTCTTCAACTTTTTGTTTTCTTTTAAGACAAAAAAAAAAAAAAAAAAAAAAAAAACATTAATTTATACAATTTCGACAATATTTTGCCCGAAGAATTAAATTAATGTATTCTAATTATAACGCAATTTGAAACATTATTTGAGCTTTAAATCCAACTGTCTTTACACACTTTTTCGAGTCTACAGCACTGCTCGGAGGATAAGTTTTTAAAGTGAGAACTAGAATTTTGCAAACAAAACTTGATAGAAATTGTTTTATATTTCCACCGCAACACCATGCAAGAAACATAACGATCATATTCACACACTAACAGTTTCAAAATTCATATTTATATGCAAAACGTGATTTACATTTTATTCCTGTTGCAACCCTGGAACCTATTCCAGTAAAGCTACTATATGTGCAGTTTATGACAGGCACAGAAAGATAAAAGCTGTTGCTGCGTTACGAAAAGCTGGTTCTGTATTCATGAACATTTTGTTTGAAATGTGACAATTGTTTGAGCTCCCAATAGCGGTTGGAACAAGTCCATGATTTTCCTACGAGACAGTTTGAGGATCCCCAACATTTTTATCTTATTTTCGTTTCTCACGTATCTTGTTTGGTAGATTTTTGTTTCAATTTATATTTGAAATTTTATGACATAGTAAAATATCTTTTTGATACATTTTCTTCACTTATTTCTTATAATACTGTACTTTAAAGGACAGAAAATTTTAATATTAGTTTAGTTTCACTAAAAAGTTTTTTAAGTGGGAAGGATAAAGCATTTATCAGAAAACTTAGAGTGTTTTCCTACTCTAATTTATTTGAAATAAATGTACGAAAGTTTATAGATATTATATTGCAATACACATTTATTATTACTGCTTTTTTCAAAGAATGATTCACGAAGAAGTTGTAAGATACATTTAGCATTACTTGTCCTGAACTACTAAATACAATAAAACGCACAAAAGAAAATAACTAGCGGATAAAATAGGAAGGAAATATATATATATATAAAAGACTTAAAAAATAATTTATAACATCTTTTCAGCATAAATATTTAAGCATAAATACAGAATTCATGACATGAAATTGAAGTATGTTTGAAATTGATGTCAATATGGTTTAAATTTGCTAAAGAATATTTCAATATTTTTAGTTTATTGACCAATAATATTAAGAAAATGTCAGAACTCTAGCGTTCAAAATTAGTTTAAAATCCAAATAAAATTTTCGTCAACGAGAATATTACTAATTGAAATAATTGTTTTATTTCGATATAGTTAAAGTTGAAATATTTTTATTGTAGAAAAGGATTTTGTATTTTCATGGTGAAAAAGGCGAAGATAAATAATAAATTAAAGAACTGGTGTAAAATAAATATTTTAAAAACTTTTTCACACACAATAAAATGAAATGTAAGCACTTCTGCTTTTGCCTTTAAAGTAGTAGCACGTGTATTTTGCATCTGAATAAGAAAATGCCTTTCGAAACCTGTAGTGTTTACATTAATTTTATGATGTTTAAAGATATCTTTAACAGAAAATGTAGCCACGTTGCACGAAAATACTTGGTATAATGACGTATGACTGCTTTAAAATTCAGTTATTTGTTGAAGTTATCAGTTAAACAATATAAGTATTTTGTTGATTTTTTTTTTTTTTTTAATAAAAAGTATTTGATAGTTGAAGTCCTATCAGCGACAATTAGTGTACATTTTTCTTTTTTACGGAAATAATTATGTTTTCCCCAGTGTGTACGTGAAATTTGGTTATATTTGGTTCATCAGTTTTTTCTGTACACGCATCCAAACAATGAAAGTTAATTTAAGGCCACCCTGTAGTTAAAAATGTACATACAAACTTCTGTAAAGTATGAAGCGTAACAAAGTACACAAAATAGGGTAATTATAATTTAGGAAGTATCAATTACATTTGGAAAAGAAAGAACAAATTATAATAATAAAGGATAATGTTTGCTATTTGATTCTGCGATCGCCTATTAGAGCGTTTGGTTTATAATGAAGATTGAAAGCTTAATTGAAATTGTGTTTTTTTTCCTCCCTCAAATCAAAGCACTATATCTGCTATATTTTATGATAATAGTTTCCTCTACATATAATATTCATTTTTAACGTATTACAAAAAGGGAAAAAAAAAAAAAAAAAAAAAAAAAAAAAACTCATAAACAAACATAAAATGCTTATACAGTTTCGGGATAAAATACGAAAATATTTCCAATAAAATACGGCTCAGGTAGCAGCATTTTATCACTTTCTCTTTTTCATAAAGAAATTGCAGGTACAAAAATTCAAGTCTGAACTTTTTTTCAAAGCAGTCTTTTTGCAAAAGCAGATATGGCATAATCAATAACCTGTGGGGCACCAAACGATTCGAGAACACCACCAAGTGCCTTCGCATCCTTGGCGCAGCTTTCTGTGTTCCTTTTCTCACATGATTTTCTTTTGGGTGGCTTTCCCTACTATTACATGCGGTGGATCGAACTTTAAACCCGGGGCGATTGAGTTTAGTTCGTTCGTGAATCATTGCCCCTCCCTTCAGCTTAAGAATTTTATAGATATATAACCAAAGTTGTCGATAAAAATGGAAGTTTTTTGACAAAGCCTTTATTTTATTTTCTGTCTTCTCAGTTTGAATCAGTTTTCAAATATTTTCTAACCATTCTTTTATTTTTAAATTGTTAAAAAGAAACCATGAAGACATAACTAAATGACGTTATGCAGTTAACTCACCTTTTTTACTTGGGCATCCTCATGGTCACTACCCACATGCAATTAAATAACTCAATTTAATAATGTCGAAAAAAACTTTAAATTTTTGAAGGAAAAAAAATTAGTAATTTAAAAATTTGACATTTTTTAAAAAAGTTGAATAGTTTAATATTTATTTATTTTTTAAGTATTTTATAAACATTTCTCCCACAATTAAAATAAATTTATGGATTGAATTGTTTCATAAAAATCTTCCAATTTAAAACTTATTTATAAGCATGAAAAACTTTAATATCTTACTGAGATTGGATTTATAGTAACAAAGTAATGGGATTTTTATTTCTAAAAATACGCAAAAATTTATTTTTAAATACTTATAAAAAAATTAAAGTTAAATCCAATTATTTGAGAGAAAACAAAAAAGAAAAGAAACTTGTACAAAAAATTAAATACAAAATTATCTCGATATATTCAAGAAGAGAAAAAAAACAAAACAGATCCAATGCTACCGAAAAACGTTTTCCGTAGAGGATTAAATTATTTCCTCTTCTAGCGGAAAATGAAATCGGAACAAAGGGCAAACCAAATATTAACACTGATTTTCTATGTCATTGCAAGTATAACCATGCTCACACACACAATGCATTGTTTTAACTGCAGTCCAACAGAAAACCGTAACAAATATTCTCTGCGGTTCAATGACATAAAAATCTGATGTATCTGTATTTTGGACAATGACTTTACGATGTTTCAAGCGATAATTTTTTTGCTAGTGTCAGTCGAATCACGTCGGTATCATTACGGAGAAGGGAGAGGGTATAGCTGCTTTTCAGGCTTCACTGGACATTTGAACCGCTGGCCATGACGTCAGAATGGTCTAGAGAAAGACAAAGGGGACACTTAGGGATTAGGATTATGGCCAAGTAAAGATATATAGCGTCTTATGGGAGATATAATGACAGTTACACTCTTGTGCCGCGAGATTACTTCATATAGCTATTGTAAATTCTTGTAATAAAATAACAGTAAAAAGAAGCGTTTATTTCTTGAGTAAGACAAGAATGGTTATGATTGTAAATCTATATAATTCATAAATTCACATGAAATAACAATAAACCATAACTTTTATGGAATTACTATTTCATAAAAAGAGATTAATGTATAATATTTAAGATCAAAGAGAATCTCGTAATATTTGCTCAACAGTGTAGGAAATTTTTAATAAATGCTACAAAAAAAAAAAAAAAAAAAAAAAAAAAAATCAGATACCTTGCAAATTCGTATTACAATAAAGTGTATGACTCATTTAAATTAGATAACTTCTACTATAAATATTGTAACATTTTCGCCGCGTCGGACGCTGTGCCCTAGAGACGAGGTAACATGTCCTCTATACAGTTTTTATCTAAATGGTTTCTGCATGTACAATGACTAATTTATTAAATGAACTTATTTTAATTATTTATTATCTTATTTGTTTACTGGATTGAACGGACTTCATTGCTGCGATGAATGTGCTACTATTAAAAAAAAAAAAAAGATAAATAAATAAAAAAGTATTAAAATTGAATTTTTCCCCTGTGTCATTAATGAGTGGCAAAGAAGATTTAAAATTTAAATAAATATAATAAAAGCAATTCGCACATTTCATTTATCAGGGAAGCTTAAAGCTAATCTTGTTTAACTCTTCATATTTAAAATCCTGAGAAAATTAATTTGCACTAAAAAAAAAAAAAAAAAACTTGTTTGGGACTACCTGTAAATTTACTCAAGTGAAAAACTTGGCCATTTTGTCCGATACATTTTCAAGTGGCACACTGTTAAAAATGAATCATTTTGCGCACTTCTCTCTGATGTACAGTGTTTCATATTAAAAAGAATAGCATAGTGAAATATTTTAGTTGAAATAAATCCATTCTGAAACCAAGTATAGAAGTTTTATCTCGCAAGAGCGAAAAATCTTCCGGTTACGGAGTGTTTGCTAGAAGCACTGTTAATCAAAATGACGCCACCAACAGGATAGAAATGGATGAATTGGACATGCTGGATCAAATGACATGCCATTGTTTTGCTGGCTCTCGAGAGCCCCCGATCTAACTTCTTATGACTTAAGTTTTTCTATGAGATTATGGTGAAGACAAATCGTGCCTCCATTTCGCCAGGATTTATACTAACTATGCAGCGGATCTGAAGTTTTCGAATCATTAACAAAGGATATTTTATGACGAATGTGGCAGAAACAGGAATTCTACACAAATATGTACGGTGTCATCTATAGAAACTGTGATAACTGTAGTCTCACTGTAAAGCTGATTTTTATCAAAATAAAGTAATTATAACGTTCACAGGTACGCTTTCTTTTCTTCCCATTCAATATTAAACACCCTGTATGATATAAATTTTATATTTCTTGTTTATTGTTCCCTGGTAATTTTGCACGCAGATTAAACATTAATTTGAGACATTCTAGAATTTTTTACGTTCTCTTAGCCATGTATCTGGTAGAGAAAGCATTTTTGGGTCAAATTTTCGAAATTGAGTTTGTTATATTTACACGTTTAGAGGTTCCGTGAATCTAAAATCAGGTTTTTAGCGGTTGGTCTCTGTACGTGTTTTCAGAATATCTCAAGAACAAATATCAGAAAGTCCAAACTTGGTATTCTAAATGTCTATCATGTAGGGATGCTACAATAAACTTTTTGTTGAGAACAAGCAAATGGTTCATGTACAGGGACACCCAAGATAATTCAAATATATTACGTCTCTGGGGGAAACTGCAGGTTGGGCCGTGTGTTATTAATACCTATAGGATTATATTTATTTGCACAATGAGGTGAGTACATAACCTTCAGAAGCTATACAGAGCTGCCAATATTTTAAACCATAACATTCTTTTTTATTGTTAGTGTAAGTGCTTTACTACACTCATATTTGTGAAAATTGCAACACCATGAAGGTATTATGCAAATTGAACCAAACTTACAGGAAATGTAAAGTGAGGTAAGGCATGCAAATGATTAGAATTACAAAGCGATTGCGCATGCGTGGAACGAGAACCGACTCCTTATCTGTCGCTTCTTCTAGGTATATAAAGGACTGTAAAGGCGCGTTGAAATCTGTTTATCGTCCTCTGTCTGTGGTAAACGTTTCATTAATGGTCACTATGCCTCGTCAAAAGTGGAGGGTGGCATACCAACAATTAACGGAGTTTGTAAGAGGCTGCATCGTTCGTATGCGAGAGGGTGGATTTTCGTATTGAGAAATAGCAGACCGCACCCAGTGTAATGCCACAACTGTGATGCGTGTTTTGAAGAAATGGACAGAGGTGAATCAAACAAGGCGAAAACCTGGCAGTGTGACACGCAATAGGGCACCGGCACGAGACGACAGATTCCTCATCTGCATGTCTATGACTGACCGTACAGAGTCCTGTCTTGAGTTAGCACAACGTTGGATCACGGCTACAGGTGTTTTGTTGTCTAGCTCCACGGTTCGTCGCCGTTTTCGGCAGCATGAACTGCGTGCAAGGGTTCCTCTACGCAGGATATCCCTCTCGCTGAATCACAGACGCCTCCCACTTCAATGGATTCAACAACACAGCACATGGTGTGCCCAGTGGCAACAAATTGTTTTATCCTAAGTAATCTCGCTACAATCTGGAGTACAATGATGGAAGAGTACGCGTAAGACGTTACAGGGGAACGTCTGCTCTCACAGTGTGTTATCCCGCGTCATACTGCACAAACGCCTAGCATCATGGTGTGGGGAGCTATTGGGCACAATTGTCAATCTCATCTAGTGCACACTGCGGGCAACCTCAACAGTGATCGTTACATAAGGGAAATTTTGGAGACAGAGGTCCTTCCCATTCTTCGACGCATTTCGGGTGTTGTATTTCAGCAGCATAATGCCCGTGCACATGTTTCTCAGATAGCACAAGCTTTCAGTGCACGACGGGTTTCGCTTCTTCCATGGCCTGCTTATTCTCCGGATACATCGTCCATCGAGCATGTCTGGGATTTCATTGGTCGGCGACTTGCTCGTACAACTGGTTGGGCGCACATTAACTTTGGCGTCAAGTCGAAGAAATCTGGATTGTCATTCCACAGGATTACATTCAGAACCTGTATGATTCAATGCCATGACGTGTACAGGCTCTCATCGCTCAGTGTGGCGGACGCACAAAATACTAATTTCAGTTTTCTTTTCTTTCTTTTTTTTTGTCGTCTTGTACATTTGATCGTTTATTTGTACCTCTATCAGTAATATGTAGAATAAATTTAATTTATGACAATTCTTTCATGGTGTTGGAATTTTCACAAACATGAGTGTAACATTTTACCATGTCCAGATAAAATATAGTAAATATTAATGCTGCTATATAAATGCTGCTCAAAATTTGAAATTAATTCCTTATAGCCATATTGTGAAATGTATTTTTTTAAGCTAAATACCCATCGCTCTTTTTTTTTTCCTGTATATTTACACGTTGTGAGGTTTCCTGAATACTGAAGTTTTTAACGTTTGATCTTTGTCTATGTCTCTTAGAATAAACAAAAAATAAATAAGTTTAGGCGATCCAAATGTTGTATTTTGAAGTTAATACGTTTGTTACAAGAAAAGTTTGATCAAGATTGATAAGTTTCAAGGGATGTTGTGTGTGAAAGTTGTCCGAATAACTTTAAATAAGTTTTTGAATTTAATACTAGATTTGAATTCTATATAAATATAGGTACAATAATGAAATGCGGGGTTGAGGGTGGCGGTAGCCCCCTCTCTCATAGAATTATTTGTCAAATAAAGCTGTTCCGAAGCTTAATTTGAATTGTATTAACATTAGGTTTACATAACAGTATTCGTTATCTTACCCATTAATCTCCAATTTATTTAGTATTAAATTTTAGGGTAAGAGAAAGTCATGTGAGTAACATTATTATTATTTTAATTACACGGTGGAAAACACGCACATATAATTAAAAAAAATACTACGCAAACGTATGTTCAGCTATTATAAAGATTGGACTTTCTGCTAAATTATAATCTTTAAAATTGCGTATTTTTTTTTTCAAAATAATGACGTAATGGAGTAAAATTAAGAGGTCGCAGCGTTCCTATATTGCTACGTGAGTTTTTTATTAAATTATCACGACTATTTCAGTTTTTTTTTTTTTTTTTTTAAATGTAAAATTGTAAAACATTCAAAGAAAATATCTTTTTAATTATACTGGTAGCAATATAATTTGCAGGTAGAAATATAAGAACGCTGCTACCGCTGGATTAATAACTAGTTTTTAATGCAAGAGGAATCAAATAGCTTAGGTTTCAATTTTGAAGTCATGATGACAAAGCTTCCTTAAATTATTTAAACTAAACTACCAAAATTCAATTTGGTATTTAGTGTAACCATTTTATAAAGGATTTTTCTGAAAACTCACTCAAAACTTCAAGATACAAAACAGACTCAATTTTTGCAGGTGAAAAATTTATATTATGGTTACCTCTATATAATATAAAAAGGTTACTTCTGCCGCTGTCTGATTTTCTTTTGCTGTGACCGTATTTCCTTGCGAACAAAAGAGTTCTAAGCTTCGTAGAAAGATACTGATGTTTGCTAAATAATCCAAGGAAGAAGTTTAGTTTTGTTAGAAATTTTTATTGTCTTAATTTGTAAAGCTATCAATTTTAAACCTCGCGTTAATAAAGTTACTTTATTTGCCAATTTGGAAATAGTTTCTCTTATTCTCTCTTTTTCTTGTTTCTGACGTCATGTATCTAAATAAAGATAAGTAAGTGCATGTATCTGTATAAAAGTAAGGTATAAATTTCAATCAGAACACACACTGAAAAATTTATCATTAAAAAAATAAAATAAAAATAAAGGAGAAAAATGTGAGCTATTGATAAAGGGTGAAGTGAATGAAGCATCAAATGCCATTTTTAAGCAAGAATAGGTTTTCTAAGAGACAAATTACAAGAAAAATCTCTTTCTTCAAAAATGGGAAGAGAAAACAATGCAAAGATTTTCTTAGACGCGCGTTTAACCCTGTTTCTTTGAAAGATGAGAAACTTACAATCCATTTAGATTCATAACTATGGCTTCGATAGCCTTCCTTTCCACAAAAGCGTACTTTAAAAATTTAATTCAGCATCATTATTTAGTTCACTTCCACATAATGGCGACCTAGATGCACAATAGAAAGCAATGTTTCACAGGCTGTTTAAAAATGCTCAAAGTGGCCGGAAGTAATATTTTAAGTTTGAAGAACCATTAGTAATATCTCATTCGCATGAGCTTAAACAATAAGATAAACAATTTAAAAAGGCAAATTTACTTGAATCCTTTTGAGAGTATGAGTCGTAAAAAAAATAAGAGTAATTTTATGCTAAAAATGAAGAATTACTCTTGTCATTTATCACACTAGCAGAAATAGTTTTCATTGATAATTATTCCTAGAATTTATTTAGGATTGAGACCTTTGGTGATAAGATCACAAACACAAATAAATGTATGCTGAATATTTTTTTTTCCCCTTTAGGATTAAAAATACAGTTTACTGCACTCCAAACATAAACAATTCCTTCGGAAGATTAAAAGTTGATTTCTTTGTTCTTTTCAAGTAGTCGCTATCATTAAACAAGATGGTAGATCAAGTTTACAAATAAATTTGATTGAAATATCAATACAAGCTATGAAAACAAAGTTTTAAGCAAACCTGTTCATAAATACATTTTTTAAAAATACGAATCCAAAATTTTTAAAATGGACACAATTTTGAAACTAGATCAATTTGGCCAGTGAACGCTTTCAAGGTATTTCTATTCATATGTTAAATTTTGTTTCGAATACGTTTAGTCAGCGGCAAGGGAATGTACAAAAAGAATTGAGATTATACAAATATGACTATTCATGTTAAAAACATCTCAACTTTTATGAGTGGTTGGCAAAAAGGCTTGGGAAAAGCATAGCGATGGCGGATCACCAATATAGTAAATTGCGCGGGAAAGTCGAGCGCGCTTTTTTGCCAACCACCAGACGTCAGGAGGAAATGCTCTATTTATAGAATACAAACCAGTGAACAATGAGTACAATCTATATAAATAAAGCAAAGAGTTTAACTACTAAATTTAACTACTTTGGTGATGAAAGCCGGCCATTTTCTTTTAGTAAAAACTGATGAATGTTGCAAAACAAGTGAAAAACGGAAGAAATATTTAATTTATGTTATTTTGACTTTTTACCTTAAAAAGAATTTTTAATTATGTTACAAAGCCCAAAATGCGATATAAAAAATAGAGATTCAATTTTTTTTAAAAATTTAAATTTAGTGACCAGCGAAGCGGGCGTAGCCTGCAAGTTGGTAAATAAATTCGTTCAAATTTCAGTTTAAGAACTTTTTCACTTAAATTTTCTGTTAGCTTGTTATATATTCTGAAATACTTCAAAAAGATTTCCGACTCTTAATTAATCCACATTAGCTAAAATAAAAAACTTTTCATTCCTTGAACAAGTTCTATTTAAAAATAAACAAAACTTGTAGTTTTACATTAAAAAGGCAGCAATATTAAAATCTTAATTATGCTAAATTGTAAGGTCATTAAACTTTATCAGTTTATTTTTCCTATTAAAAGTGCTGCAAATCTTTAGAAGTAATGTAATTAAAGATAGTGATTTAACATTTACAAAAACAGTGTAGGGATCTTTAGTAACAGCTAGAAAACTGTAGAAACAACTCTTTGACATAGCAAAACAATGTGTAAAGTAGATATTTCATTATTTTCAGGAAACAAAAGAGCTTTCGATATTTCCTGCGTGGTGCCTTTTTCGCACGTTTTGCGGGAAATTTAATAACCCACGTAAAAACAATGAAGTTCCACGCCATTTCATCCTCATACGCCCTCACCGGTGTTACAGGAAAGTAACTATTGTCCGAGATGGAAATATTTTCTTCCGCTTGAATGAATACTCCGAGCTTTTGATGGACTTCCAATATTTTGTAGCCTTGATGTGTAGAATTTATTAGATGGGCTGTTTTGAGCCTTTTTGAATGTCTTGGAGAGAGGAAAAAAGATTGAAATCCCTACAAAAACTCAAGGTGGTGTATGATGATAAATACTTGATAAAATACATGTATATTATATTTTTGCACACCTTTGATACATTTTATCTTTTCAACAGTACTGAATACTTCAATTTTTAAAACAAATTTTTAATTTTTTCCCCCTTCCTCCTCGACCCCCCCCCCTTTTTTTTTTTTTGAAAATAAGTATTGCACAGTACTTTTAAATAAATAGTTACTTTAGGAATTGCACTTTAAAAATAGGTAACTTAGGTATTCAATACAAAAATAGCTATTTAAAAAAATATACATAATTGAAAAGTAGAATAAACCTAGGGGGGGGGGGGAAACAGTTCTTACATATTTAAATTTTGTATACACATTTATTATTAGAAATAATAAAATTATAGTCTACAATTACTGCACATAAAGTTAACGTAAGAATTTTGTAATTTCAGAAATATTTAATGAGAATAACTTTGCATCGAAGTGTACGGTTCCATTTATAAGGTTTAATTTGGGCTTTTTAATTAATGAGAAACCGGAGCTTTAGAGAAAAATACGGTTTTTTTTTTTTTTTAGTTAAATTATTAAAACTTTTTTTTTTTTTTTTTAAATATTTTAAAATATTTTGTGCATGCTCACTATAATATGAGATATAGATAAAACGTAAAATAACCCTAATATTCAAGATGTTGCACACATTTCCATTTAATATTTATAAATTGAGATGCAATATATATATATATATATATATATATATATAATTAACAGATTTGAAATCTTTAAATTGCCTTTTCCCAGTTTGCATTTTTTCTCATGAATTCAATCTTCAAAAATGTTAAAACTTCTAGAGATATTTAAGAAAAGACTAATTTATTTTTTTGGATGATTATTACTTAAGAGAATTAGGAATGGATTTTTCAATATCTTTAAAAGAACATATAAAAGTAAAAAAAAAAAAAAAAAAAGTTTTTTTTTTCTTTGGAGATTTTTACATGAACATGCACTTTTTAAATTTTTTCTCAAAAACTAATTTATAAATTTCGAATTCCAACCCCAATACTTTTAAATAGGCTCCATTAAGCATAAAATAATAATAATAAATAAATAAGTCTTTTTTAAAATATCTGTAGAAGTTTTAGCATTTTGAAGATCATAAATTCATGAAAAAATGCAAAATGAGTAAACTCAATTCATGGATTCGAAATCTGTAAAAAAAATCCATCGAAAACCATAAGATTTATTTCTCGAGTATATTTTATTGGACAAACCTAATTTGTAAATATTTATTGAAAATATAAGCTTTTATATGAAACCTTCGGTAGTACCAAATTAAAGGTGTCAAGTCCCTTTAAACATAACAGATCCAGCTACATGAAGATAAATCATTATTATTATTATTTTGTATGTTAGAATAGGAGTTTAATTTTAAAAAATTATCCTCAGAAGTACTTTCGTGCCTACTACTTGGGTTTGTGGAACACAGGGATTTCACGGACGCGCTACTAAATACATAAAAAAAACTTGTTGTAAAGATGAATGCAACATAACTGCCAGAAAAAGAAAAACACAAAGAAAGCATGAAGACAAAGAAGATAACTGAATATAAACTACTGGCTTTTAAAATTGCTACACTAGGAACGCATACAATATATTTATTGGACACATATTTCAGTGGCAAGAACAACCGATTAAATTTTCAAGAAATTGATGGAGGTATATATCCTGACAAATCAATGCATAAAGCAATGAGATTTGGCAGCAATAGTAGCACTTACCCATCTAGGTATTGAATCGAACAACGAATGGATGACATGTATAACACTCCATGCAGCTTTAACAGTATGCCATAGTTTATCAACTGTAGTTACTGGACAGTGGCGTCGTCCAGTCGTTTGGCAACGATTGACTGGACGTTTCATTTGATTATGAAAACAGGAGAACGTACAGGCCACAACAACAAGTCGAACACCTTCTGTATCAAGGAAGGTCCGGACTGCATGGAAAACGTGGGATTCTCTTAAATATTACGGAGACCTCGAATATAGGGCAGAACCACGGAATTTAACCCATCAGAAATGTAACGGCTGCTATTAAGAGTTCCTGCAATGCAAACAAGAGGTGATCGACATGTGTATCCAATGGCAACACATACCATCACTCCAGGTCGTGAGCCAGTATACAGAGACCATGACACAGGTTACCTGCTTACAGCCTGAAGACGGCTGCATCGTTATTTGGAAGAATCTTGGAGAATGCACATTCCAATCTGGTATTTGACATCGGAATACTGGCCCACCTCCTACAGTGATGGTCAAGATATGTATCCATTAACCCGCATTCCACCTCTTGCGCGCATTTCCGGCACTTTTCATAGAGTTATTATATTTATGATGGTATAAGGAACGTGGACCTATATTAGACTCCGTAACGAAACATTTAAGTAAGACAATGCAAAACCGCATGTTGTACTTTAAGTTACTTTGTTACTTTTTGCATACTTTAATATAGAATGTGTTTGATTGTTGCTCTGGTCAAAGCATTCTCCAGACCTCGTACCAACTGTAAATGTCTGTTCAAACGTCCCATTATCAAGTGTGATTGCCACGACACCGCTTTTCAGTAACTACAGTCAATGAACAATGGCATCGTGCTGAAGCTGCACAGAGTGTTGTACGTATCATCCAATCGCTGTTCGATTCAATGCTTAGACGGATAGGTGAAGTTATTTTTGACAGCTGTGGCTGCTTTATGTACTGAAATTTGTTTTTCATACTATAATATGCGTGTTCAATAAATATTCTGTTACTTGCATTCCTTCCTGATGTAGCAATTTTAATGACCAGTAATTTATTTAAGCTGTCAATTTCTCTTTTTCCATGTTATGCTAGAACCTATTACTTATTTTTTAATCGTTGATCATGTTATTACCCAGATAATTTGCAAGAAATAGAATAAAAATTATGGTTTCAGAAAGACATACATTTGAAGATTTCTGGTTAACTTCGGGAAAATTAAGTCAGACACAAAGTATGGTGCAAGTGAAAAACGCAACAAAACGCGCCTTTTAAAACTGCGATAGCACGCACGAGGTACGACCGAAAAGCGGAATGTTTTACATTTTCTTTTTAATATTTTGTAGACAAGCAGATAATTTAGAAGCCTACGTCTGACACACCACAAATCTGCACTAGTCCAAAGAAAAATTGTTAAAAATCTCCTTGTCAGTTGCCATTAGGTAAGAGAAAGAAAAAGAAAAGGAAAAGCAGAACTCCTCCACATTTACCCTCCTCGCACATGATTCTTTTAGTTACTATGACTGTAAAGCGGACCTTGTGTCTCATCCCAAGGGGGCAACTGAGGGGTACAATTTCATTTGGGTGTCTTCTTGGATTTTTTTTTTTCTCAATCTGTGTTTGCTCATGTCTTTTTGTTTTATCTTTGCAGGTGAAGGAAGAAGCCTTACTTCCGTTTAAAAATAGATAGAGTAGAGATTGAGAGAGCGAGGGTGTACTAAATGTACAAGCATGGTTTTTTTCATCCACTTCTTCCCTCATCCCTTTGATATATCCACCGGAAGAAAGGTGGTGCGGGGAGGATTTAAACCGGAAAAAAAAAAAAAAAAAAATTGTTAAAGAAAAATCATTTTAAAGTTAAAACTAAATGGATTAGAAAAAAAAAAAAACGGAGGGGGGGATCAAAAATCTACGCTGAGAAACCTTAATTTACCCCTCCATATAAAAAAAATCGACGTTATTTCCCCAAATATTTTATCATTTTTACTAAAATTGAAGTACACCTATATGGGCTAAAAAAAGATTTTATTTTATTTCTTGAGAAGAATATTAAAAGTACTTCTGACTTTTTATTTATTTACTTATTTATATATATCATTGCCACGATATGGCACTTGATAAGAAGAAGTTACCGAAGAGACCTGCTTTTTTTTACATATTGGATAGAAAGTGTGCAGGTTTTAAATTTTATTATATATATGTAAAAGAATGCCTTTTAAGGCAATAGGATTATATATATATAATGTAAAATTTATGTTAGATTTTATTTGTTGCTGCGCAATGTTTGTATTTTCATCAATGATGAATACATTTGACTCAGACATGGCTGAACACGAAATCGCACGCAAGCACGTTTGTGTGTATATATATATATCCACGATATTTTAACCTAACACAGTATGAAAACAAAGAACAATTCGTCACACTTGGATAACTCAGTAGCAAAAACATTACAATAAAAGAAAAAGTGAGAGGAAAAAAAAAAAAAAAAAAACAGTCTGACATAAATGGAAATCAAAGTAAATCAAGAACTGTAATTAAATCACTCCCAATACACAAATTAATCTTATTCAATGTGTGGTTTCATTTGCAGGGAGAAATAAATTTTTACTCTTTCTGAGACAATGGCTAATTAAAACCTATCGTCTGCATCCCGACAGCATACGCAAGAAATTAAACAGAAATTGCGATAAAAATAAATAACACAATAACAGTAGAAATAATTTACATTGAAACGTAGAGACTAAGATTAGTTTGAAAATTACATATATCGCACACCGGCAAAAAAACTGAAAACTCCAAAATGCAGTATTTTTTGATAAAAATCAACTTGGAGACAACGTTAAAGATAACAAAAATCAATGCTTAACCTATAATAAAACTGACACAAATGCCTCTTAGTTCGATAATTTTTGAGATACAGATTTAACTTTTGTGTACATACGGTCACTTTATACACATTCTTGAACGACAAATTAAAAATAGCCATTATTTGAGTTTTGTCACTTTTCTGTATCAGTGCCTTAAAAGTTGAATGTATATATAAATAGTAATTAAAAAAAAATGCTCAGGAATATCGTGTACATTTCAAATTTTCATGGTCATTATACTAACACGATTTAATACCACTATTTTTCTCCATAAATTAAATTAAAACAAAATTAATTTATTGTATATGAAATCAAAAAGAAGGCTCCGAGAGGAAATATTTTATACATAAACCACTTCTCTTTACAGAACTATATAAGAATGATTCCAATGGCTTCATTTTCCCTCACATACACAATGACTAATTTATTATTTAATAATTTTTTAAAAGCTTGCTATAAATAAAATGTTACAAAAAAACATTTTCTGTAATAAGTAATGTTTGAATTCAACGATAAAGCTAAAAATAAAGCAAGGAGGAAAAAAAAAAAAAAGTACTCACTCCATTTGAATTATGAAGAGAGAAAACTGCATTATATTCGGAGGAGAGCGGATATACAGCAATCAAGAAAATCATTACCATTTACAAATAACCTTTTTCACGGGGAGCTGTTAACTTAAAAAATGAACTCATTACTCCCCAACACCTGAAAAAGCAGCAAACCATTAGTCTGTTGTAATCATTGATAGAAAATTTTCATCATTTTCGAGATTTCCGAGGAACGGAATTTCATTTCTCAAGATGATTGAAGCGTTCGCATTGTTGTTATCGAAATTTCACCGATTAAGAAGAGAAAAGAAAGAGTAGAATCTTTTCTACTATTATTATATTTATACTCAAGATTTTTTTTTTTTTTTTTAATGGATACATAAAAAGGTCTATATACAGGTTTTACACAAAAATATCTTGAGCGAGGTACGTGTTGTTAGATAAATTTGTAATTAAAAGTTAAGTCTATTTAGATATAAAATTATAATTAAAAAAAAAAAAAAAAAAAAAAAATCCACAAAAATGTTTTGAATAGTTTAAATTCCATGCTAGAAAACCTTATTTCATGATTTTTTTTTTCTTCTTTTTTTTTTCTTTTTTCTTTTTATTTTAATATGCTACACATATCACATATTTTTTTTTTCTCTTTTAGAGGGCAAAAAGAGGAAGTATGTATGATGCTATAAATGGAATCAATCCAAAGAAAGATTTCTTAAATATTATTAATGCAAACTATTGTTATGAGGTTGTAATTTTAATTTTAAGACCGATTTTTTTTTTTTTTTTTTTTTTAAACAAATTACAGTGTCTCACTTACTTTTAAATTTCTAAAGTCAAATCCTTTAAAATAAATAAGTATGGCAATAAGTACAAAACTGAATAAACTCTATAAAATTCAAGAACTCTAAACAACTGTTGCAAGTTCTTGTATTTTGAGGTGTTTATTCAAAGTTTTGTAACTTATTACTTTTGTACTTATTACTGTTCTTCTTTTAATAAATAAAAAAGGTACTTTATTAAACTAACGTGTAGTCCATCATTGCATTTCTACATGAAATGAAATAGCACATATATACCATAAAATGAGAACAAGTGTGCTGAGGAAAAGAATAAAAATGGGAATTCCGATATTTAATAATATACCAGTCTGAAGAGCTAATTTATTAGTAACTCAGGAAGTAGAAATGCTCAAACAATAGAAGCAAAACAATTACCTCCAATAAAGTATAATTTATTCAGCAATTATAAATGCAATATTAGATTTTATTATGATTATAGGTTTTATTTCTTTTTCACCAGAAAAGGAAATGTTTGCACATATAAGACTTTTTTTTTCGGGGAGGGGGGGGGGGGGGGCATGCAATTTCTGTACTGATGGAACACTTTTTTTTTTTAAGGAACCCAAACAAGTTTACGTCATTTGCGTGAAAAAACATCTATTTTATACATTTTATTCTAATCAGAAGTGATAAATTTTAGAGATTCCGTTTATGTTAAAAAACTGCATTATCTTCAAGAAATTAAAACCATATTCTCTAATTTTTGATGATTCGAATTAATGCTCCAATTAAAGATAAAATAATTGTAAAACATACTTGTATATTTTATTATAAATGTTTTATTTAAATTAAATGTTAAAGAGGTAACGACGCTTTTTTAAATTTAAATTTTGAATGAAATAGGTAAAAGCAAAGATATTACACTATATTTTACGTAAAAGACTAGTTAATTTTTAGTTGAGAGGAAAAGCAATCAGGCCAAAGTTTAAACCTGAATCCCTGAAACTATGCGCCAATCCAGGGCTATTCTGGCTTCTGAGTAGTTGAAGGAAAAAAAAAAAAGTGCAAAAAGCTAAAATAATTTGTATTGATTTCATTTTATACGATATTAACATTTTATTATTTTATAAGAAAAATTATATACGCCGACTAAATTTAGGCGAAAATTATATTAAGGGAGAAAATATAATTTGTGATTATTATTTGGAAAAGTTTAAATTTTATGTTTTTAAATTAATAACTTTTATCCTTTTCATACAAACAATTGCTGATGATTAGGAACTGTATTACTAAATAATATAGTAGTGTGCATAAATTAATATTGCTAAGAAAAAATATTAAAGAGTAAACTTCATTTTATATATACATCTGAAGATAAAATTTATATGACAAAAAGTCAATGCTATTTCTAATTGTTTTCGTTTATGTTAAAAAAAAAAAAAAAAAAAAAAAAAAAAAGTTATACGTAAGTCAAAACGTGAATTTTGATTTATAAAACAAATATTTTACAATCTCGATTAGATCAAAACAATACATTTTGATTACCAGATGTTTGGAAATTAAGATCCATTAAAGAAAATTTATGAAAAAATGTGAATAAAACATTTTATTATGTGCATTGATACGAAAAAACCTTTCTAAAAATAATAATAAAAAAAATAATACATTGAGAGTATTTTTTCGAGGTTGTTATACAGACTTACTAATAAAAGAGATGCCAATCAGTAATGCAACTAATCAGTAATTTTCTCTTTAAATACTTGCTATGAAAAAGGAAACTCAACAGTGTTTCGAAAGAATTCAGCCTCACATTTCATACAAAACGCTTTTTTTTGGAGGGTAACAATATACAATATAAATAGAAATTTTAAAAACTGATGCAAATAATGAGTAATTTAACAGCTTGAATTTGCCATGAAGAAATGCACGAGCATTTATAAAGATTTTAATTTCAATAAGCGTACAGAGAAAAGTTTTTTTTGAGGTTTACAATGTATAATACAAATTTCAAAAACTGGAGCAAACAAATGAGTAATTTTTACCTTCTTGAAATTTCCATGAAAAAGAAATATAACTTATCTTATTACTTCGAAAACATTAACCAGATATTTGGCTTCTTTTCAAAAAAAAAAAAAAAAAAGTACCAGATATAAAGATTTGAAAGATTACAGAATGTAATCCATGTATATAAAAATTTAATTTAGCCACATACAGATTTGATTTAATTTATGTTTTAAGTGAAACCAAAACTTTATTTCAAAAACAATCTGAAAGTCTGTATTTTTCTTTAATTCTAAATTATGCTTATGTAATGCACATAATGTTGAAATAGCATAAAAATACATACAAATATGGAAACATAGCTTTCCAGAACAATATTTGTAAAACCTCGATAAGTCGTCACTAAAGGGACCAAACATTTTTGACCACTTAAGCGGAGTGGCGAATTTCGAAAGAAAAAAAAAAAACTTTGAAATATACTATACTACATATTTTCATGAATTGCAGTAGGATTCGGTGACAAAAACAATACTTTCAGAAATCAGTACACGTAAATGAATAAGCGGAAGATTAAAAAAAAAAAAAAAAATACAGTATAGTTACCATGGACATTTTATTTTTTGCTACATTAAAATAACCCAACAGTGTAGATTGATGAAGGTGCTGGCTACTGGAAATAACTTTCTTTTCTAATACAGTTAAGGCTTTAAATTCTTCGTCTGTTGTACCTTGAATGGATGTAAGGTACTCTCGAACTTTCTCCAGGGCTTCAATTGCTTCCGTCTTGTTGGGTGGAGTTTTATCCACATTCTCGACATCGCTATCCTCACTTGAACTGTTTTGTTTTTCTTTTAAAAATTCAGATGTCAAATCTTTTACAGTCGCTTGTGAGCAGATTGCAATGTCCTTATCAATGTTGACAAAAGCATTAACGTCATTGACCCTGCACCCTTTTTCATTTGCGATTTGCAGCAAAGTCTCTAATGGTTCCACGTCGATGATGTCTTCATCGCTGAGGATTTCTTCTGATTCGGCGTCTGCTACGAACCCTGCATGTCGGAAACAATTCGAAACAGTTTGTGAAGAAACGGAACTCCAACTTTTGTCTGCATAGTTAATTGCATCTAAAACTGAAACTTCCAGCTTTTCGTTTCTATCCAATGCTTTTATCAGGTCCTTCACAAGCATTTATTTGTACTTTCGTTTAAAGTCACGAATTATCCCTTGATCTAAAGGTTGAAGAATTGATGTTACATTTGAAGGAATAAAAACCATCTCGATCGCTTTTAAATTTTCGGGTGTGGTGTGGGCGGTACAGTTATCAACAATGATGGCAACTTTTCTTTTCTGACGCAAAAACTGAGAATCCAGTTTACGAATATGTCGTTCCCAAATCGTTGTAGTCATCCATGCCTTTGAATTTGCTTCATAATAAATTGGAAGGGATTTAACATTTTTAAAGCAGCGTGGCTTTTTGCTTTTGCCGATCACAAGTAGTTTTAGTTTTTCAGTTCCATTCATATTTGCTCCAAGCAGAAGCGTCACGCGTTATTTGCTTGCTTTTCCAGAAGTGCACTTTTCACCCTTAAATGACAGAGTTTTATCGGGCAAAAGACGGTAAAATAAGCCGGTCTCATCAAGATTAAAAACATTTGATGCATCAAACCTAGATAAAATGTCCTTGAGAACACTGTCCTTCCAGTTTTCTACAGCATCAACAGCTGCTGCTTCTCCGCAAATCGTTTTAAAAAGAAAGGCAATGCCTGACTTTGAAACGTTCCAGCCAACCATTGCTGCCGCCGAAATCTTCAATGTTCAACTCCTTAGCAATTTCCATGGCTTTTTCTTTTAGCACCACGGAAGAAATTGGCACATTCTGGGCTCTGGCATGTTTTAGCCATCGAACTAAAACCTCCTCGATATCGTCAAACTTCGATTTCCTCATCCTCTTTCTTTTGCCTTCGCAGTCGGCTTCTTCAATGACTTGTTTCGATGAAAGAATATCGTTCAACGTAGTCCTGGGAATATGGTGTTCTTTGGCAAAAGCTGTTTTTGAAACATTTGATTTTTCAAAAAGTGCAATTAAGTTTTTTTTTTTCTTTAAAAGATAAAGAGGTAAGTTTTCGTTTCCCTGACATGTTAAAAGCGTAATCGCACTACGAAATTGAAAGAGAGAAAAATAGCCCTTATAGCGGGGCTTACTCGCTATGAAATGAAGTCAAACTCAGGAGAAGTGAAAAAAACGTCTACACTCGACACAGTCGCAGCGAGAAATGTGCTTTGAATGATTAGCAGCGATAAGTACGATGCACGGTCATAGAATATTCCAAGAACTCAACCCCCCAAAAGGGGTATTGTATGGAAAGGAATACTTAACCTACAGGTGTGCTGCTGAAGTGATAAGCAGGCTTGGCTTTCTCAAAGTGAAGTGGGGGGGGGGGCTGAAAAGGAATGCTTAACAACAATAGGGACCAACAGGTTTTTCTGATAAGACGCGCGTAATCGAAAATTCCCGGTAAAGGCTTGTTTTCTTAATTTAATTTGGCGGGGCTGAAAAGGCAGCACGTTCGCATGCAAAATCAGTGTTGCCAATTTGGGGGAAAAGTCGCTAAATTTGGGGAATTTTAATAGCTTTTAGCGACAAAAAAATGTAAGTTTAGGATTAGCGACATTTTAGGGGATTTTTGAATTAGCTTTCGGCCATTCTTGTGGGTGACGAGTTATCCGAGTAGAATGAAATTTGGTGACGGGTAAAAGAGGGTTGTTTAACATTATTGTGTATGAGACCTTGTCGGGACCAAAAGAAAACGACGACTTAAACGGAGTGGCGACTTATCCAGGTGACGACTTATCGGGGTTATACTGTATATCTAAGACATTAAATAAATAATAATAATAATAATAAATAAAACATGTTTGCATATTTTAGTTAAACCAGTCGTTTCGGGGTAAATATTCTTGTTTGGTAATGTTTTAATTACAATTTAGTATTTTAGAAAGCACATAAAATTAATCGGTAAAGTAACTCAAATTTCAAGTGCTTTTTAATTTTCTAATACGATTAATTTAAAAATAATTTATTAATTGAGTATGTCTGCAGTAACAACAAAAATTAATATATATATTTGACATTATTATCATACGAAGTCAGTGGTATACAACTCATTCATAAACACTAACTTTTATTTTTTACTGTTACTGCATCCTTAAAGTACAAAGTAATAATATTAAAATTTCTAATGAGTAAAGTTTATCTCAATTATGTTTGTTTTTCAAGATTCCTATAAAATCTATTATTAAGAAATTCCAGTAAAGTTAAGATCATACTTGCCAACATCCTAATTAACATTCCGTAGTGCTGTTAGTCCCGCCCTTTTTTAACAACGAAAAATTTGGTGAGCAATATTCTCCAAATCCATTTTCAATTAAATAAGAAGACTAAAAAATTACTTGAAAGGTTTAAAAAAAAAAAAAAAAAAAAAAAAAAAAACTGGAGTGACTCCACTCGGCTTTTCGAACATTGAGTAATTAACAGTTTTCTAAATAAAGTAAAGAAAGAGGAGTTGTTAAACAAACAAAAGAGAGAAAATCATAATAGAGTGTGAGTATTTTTCTCCATATATTACACAATGTTTTATTTAACGCTACTGAACTTTGAGCACATAGATAAAAAAAACAAAGAATTTTTCGTTGTGTCCCTGTAAAAACCTATAAATTCTAGATTCACCAAGATGCTTATAGTTAGTGCAACAGTGATTTATAATATTTATTTAATTTTTCAGCTCAATTGAATAAGGTGTTTAGATGCTATCGCACTTTTAAAAATTTGGGCCCATAGGCCATAATAATGATAAAGAATTTTTCTTTGTGCCCCTATAAAAAAACTAAGTGCTAGATTCACCAATATCTATACAGTTGATGCACCTGTGACTTATAACATGTGTACAAATTTTTTGCTCAGATTAATAAGGCGTTTAGACGCTATCACACTTTTAAAAATTTGGTCCCATAGGCCAAAATGATAAAGAATTTTTCTTTGTATCCCTGTAAAAACACTATAAGTGCTAGATTCTCCAAAATCTATACATATTGAGTATCTGACCTATAATTTGTGCATAATTTTTTTGCACAATTGAAGAAGGCTTTTAGATGCTATCGCACTTTTAAGATTTTGGTCCCATAGGCTATAATGATAAAGAATTTTTCTTTGCGTCCCTGTAAAAAAAACTATAAGGGCTAGATTCACCAAAATCAATAGGGTTCGTACTATTGTGACTTACAATATAAGTACCAACTTTCAGCTTATTCGATCAAGGCGTTTAGACTCTAGCGTGTTCACTCACAGACATACACACCTACACACACACACACATCCATACATCACAAAAATAGTGAAAACAGACTCAGGGGACCTCGCAACGTATAGAAACATCAAAATCTCAAATTCGGATTTTTGACATGATTACAATACTTTCCTCACTATAGTGTTCGGAAAGTAAAAAACCGGGCCAACAATACTACGGAATATTAATTAGGGTGTTTGCAGGTAACTAAGATCTAAACAGATTGTTTAAAATAAGATATTGATTTGTCAAATTAAATAAAATTTTATAATGGTAATTAGACAGTTGTTGAAACTAGACATGAATAATGTAGTTGAATGACAAAATAATAAAATAAATGAATGATGCTAGAGTTAGGAAGTTTAGTAAAAAAAAAAAATAAATAAATAAAAGCTGATAAAATATATGCAAGACTCATGATTTCAGTTATTATTTTCAGCAAAAGAATATATATATATTTTTTAAATATATATTTACATATATATTGTACCTTTAAAAAACCCGATTTTGTCAGGAACTCCCCCTCTCCCAACAGATAGAGATTTGGGATAGACGATTTTAAATTACGATATTGATTATTTTTATTTTTTGGATTTTACATTTCAAATAAATGGGTACTAAAATTCAATAAAATATTTCTATTTACTTTTATTTGTAGAACAAAAAGGTTAAAAGAAATTTCTAAAAACTTCCAATAAATCTTCAAAGAATTTTTTTTTTTAATAACGCGAATTTCATACAAAGATTCTTCCACTTCACGAAATAAAATTTTACTCTATATTACTCTGTAACAATATAGAAAAACTTTGAACTTGTACAAATCTTATTTCCCCCAAAACCTGAAAGTACGTAGTTTTAAACTTTTAACTTTTGAATTCTATTTCACACGAATTTTGCGGAAATAGAATTCTAGCCTTGTATTAGAGAGGGTGTGTTTGCGTGAAAAAGTGTAACAAAGTTCCGAAAACAAGATGAGTTTAGAATCCACCGGACCAATAGTAATGCGTTTAAAATGAGTTTCAGAGAAAGTTCAAAAAAAGGTGAGATAACTAAGTCAAATAAAATTTTACAAGATAAGATTGAATGTCGGTGGACAGTTTTGCTCTACTGTCTATTATATATAGTAATAAGGAGTTATACTAGTTCTATGGAAATCTTATAATATTTGAAAAATTATCTGAAAATTTTATTGTTAATCAAGGGTATATTTTAGAAAACGATTTTACAATATATACTATTTCGGTAAGTGTTTGCAAACTTAATTAAATTTAGAAAGGTTATGGTTAATAAAAGTTATTTACATTCGCACGCATCATAACCAATAAGAATGAAAATAGGTTTCATTATTATTATTATTATTAATATTTTTTTTGATAAAGCTTGTATTAATCCTTTTAATAGTGTAAACAAATAAAAACTTTTTATTTTTATTTATTTATAACATGTAAAAATGCATATATAAGTTTCTATTATACAAGATTCACACAATAGAAATAAGTTCTCAGAATGAATTTTAAAACATTGCATATTAAAAAGCGTACTAAAAAGCTATTTCACTTAATCTATATAAATAAAGCAAAGAGTTTGCCGGCGTACCATTACTGTTTTTGATTGGTCTAGATTTAACTACTTTGGTGATGAAAGTCGGTATTTTTTTTTTTTTTTAGTAAAAACTGATGAATTTTTTTTAAAAAAAGATACTGTTTGGATGTTATACTTTTTTAAAAGATCTTCTGTTCATTTTTTAAGATGTCACTATATACATAAACTTATTAAACATATTACGTTGCAAAGTTTCACAACACGATATCATTTAACTGCTTTTGATGAAGGTCGGCCCTTTTTTTTTTTAGTAAAAATTGGTGATTTTTTTTTTTTTTTTTTTTTTTTAAGGTATTGCATATATATACTTTTTTAAAAGAGCTCTAAAAACTTCATTTTTTGTGAGGACACTATATACATCAAGTTATTAGATTTAAGGATATTACGTTGCAAAGTTTCACAACGCGATATCATACGATTGCTTTTATCTTAAAATAAGAGTCTAATAATTAAACAAAAAACAGTCGGATATTAAAGAATAATGAATAACTATTTAAAAATTATCAATTTTGAAGTTCTAAGAGCTGAAATATTTAAATTACAGAGTACTTATTTCCCATACATAATCCATTAAATTTGTAAACAATTGTTAATTCATTCTTGAGAATCATTCACATTAGAGCATTGTTGCAAAACTAATGCAAAACGGGAGAAATATTTTATTTAATTTGTAATATGTTATTTTGACTTTTAAATCTTAAAAGTAAGTTTCAAATAGGTTACAAAGCCCAAAATGTGATATGAAAAATAAATAGTGATTTAATTCTTTTGAAAATTCATTTAAATTTAGTGAACAGCGAAGAAGGCGTAGCCTGCTAGTTTTTAATAAAACTATTTTTAACAGAGTAGAGCAAGAAGTCAAAATTTTGTTATGCGATGTCCAAAATAACTTTTACAGAAGGCTTAAAGTAAAATTTATAAATTTATTTAAATTGTAAAAATGATATTAATTATTTAACAAATTAAAAGGGTTATATATATATATATTAATAATGAATTATTAAACGTAGTAAAAAAATAAGCAATAGATACAAGATTACCGAATTCACATAATCCAATAAGAATGAATATTTTTCAAATAGGAGAAGCTCAGAAAGGTGAAAAAAATACATCAGGGGAGACCTTTTCCACCTTTGAGCACCAATGTACGATTTCATTCACTAGTGGTTATAACAGAAAATCACTAGCGGGCTCCCTATAGTACATAGAAATAATTGAAGTGATATTTAAAGTGGAATAATCTATTAAGTTAAAAATAACAGAGAACCTAACAAAAAACATAATAAACAATAGTCACAGGAGGATACATTTAGAGTCGCATGAATTAAAACAAGCAAAATATTTCAGGAGTTTAGTTGCTCATGGAGAAAAATAAGCAAAATTCAAGGTTTAGTGATTCATAACTGATAAAGAATAATGAAACCTATACATAAAAATGATATTTATTGACTGATTGATTATTATGTGTGATTAAAAATTTTAAGAAAAGTTGACAACTCAACAATGAAGAAATTGAACATTTAAAGGATAAAGAAAGAATGCACATTAATACAAGGTAAATGCAACAGACCTGCTTTTTAAAAAATATTATTTCACATTCCCACCCAGACAAACACCACCACCCATACTCCATAATCAAACATCTGCCCACCCAACCTCCCCCTTTCTTATTGTCTTTTATTGTTTTACACATTTTTTGGTTAAGATACACAAATGCATTTTTTTTTTTTTTTTTTTTTTTTTAAATAATAAATATATTGAGAGAGACATGATTATGGATATAAAATAGAAAATACGAAGTTTTTAGGAAAATTTCATTTTAACAGTGGCTGTGACTTTTATTAATATTCTTGTTTTTATACTTTGGAGAACATAAATTATTAATTCGAAATAAGTGATTAATGATGATGTTTCTAAATACCGAAAGAAGCAGAGAGGAATTAAAATGTGTAGAAAAGTTTACTTAAAAACTAAAATCGTGTCGTTTGTCATATATGTCTGCGTGAATTTTATTACCATTAAAGATTTAAATGTTTCGCTCATTAAAAAAAAAAAAAAAATATTTTTTTTATTGACTTATCTATTTTAGATAAACAGCATGTATCAGTAATTTAAAGATGTTAATATTTATGGAAAGTTAAATTAAAATCTACTGTAGAAGAACTTAAGAAAATTATTTATTATTTCGTAATATTTCTCTTATCGAACAACTATATAAAATGTTAAGCGAGAACAAACACAGGAATTTTTTTTTTTTTTTTTTTTTCTACACTACTTTATTTAAAAAACATAATAAAAACTGGAGGCGGCGGAGGTTTTATGGTGCTCATTATCATAGAATATTTAAAATGAAATTTTCTTAAACGATAAATTTCAATGAAAATAATTAGTGAGGAAAATATTCAATTTTAAAGCTCTTTTCACTGTAATAAAATTAAAATATTGGAAAGGGGGGGGGGATTAAGCCACGTTTAAATATTTAACACTTTCTTTTTTAAAGCACTTACTAAATATTTTATATTACTTAGAAAATAAAAATACATTACTAGAGATTATAAACCCAAAACGAATAAGCTAGTGAATATTTTGATAATTTTAGGAGAATATATATATCGCTCACTAAAGAGAAACTCATTTCAGACAGATTTATCCTTTGCGAGAGAGATAAATCTTCCTTTATTCTTTTGATGATTGAATATTTATTTACTCTGACACATATTTCCGACTGGCTGGGGATACAATATCAACCATATGGCATTCGCAGTTTGCCAACTAGGTCTAAATAACAACACCAATCCTTCTAACTTTCTCTTTCCTCTTAGATTTTGACCGTGCGACAGCTGGGATCCGGCATTCAGCAGCTGCTACATTTCTTGCAAGGCACCCAAAGTCAACACCTTGTTGGACGTTACAAGGAGAGAAGAGAAATAACGTCTTGAGGAAAAGGAAACGTCACCGTCAATTTGCGGACCCGGGCATCTTTCTTCGCTTCGTCACTTCGAAAGAGATAAGATCCAGAGAACAAGCCTTACAAGTGAATACCAGAGATTTTACTCAGGGGTTGAGATAACATGAACCGAATACGGATAAATATCATTAATCCGCGTTGGAGAGGCTTTTAATAGGCGGAAAGACTTAATTTACGAGATTAACTTTGGCCAATACAAGTTTTTTCTTTCTTTTTTTTCTTCTCATAAAAAAACAAGCATTTTATGTTCCAGAAATGATGAAAATAAATTACTAATTTTGATTGAAAAAAATATAATCTTCATAAAGTAAAACCCAATTACTTTTTTTACCTCATTCCGATTTCAAACTTTCTGTGAAAAGCAACCAATATGTATTATTATTTTTTTTTTCCGATCAATAGAAAAGTATTCCATTAATTATAAACGCACAATTTTTACAAGTTAATTTGAAAAATGTGTGTCCTATACGAAAAATTTTTACTAATATATATATATATATATATATATATATATATAATAGAAAGAGAACATAAAGACTAGTTTTTAATTAAAAATATTTCTATTGCAATAGAATTAATATTAAAATTCTGCATTGGATTTAACTGAATCGTTAGAATAAGAATTGCTTTCTAATTTCAAACATTTCTCTCTCAATAAATATTCTTTGAAATCACTAAAAATATATAAATTATTTTAATGTAAAAAAAAAAGTAAACATTTATTAAATATGCAATACGTAAAAATAGCATATAATTTTAAATAATTAAAAATAATAATAAACTTTAGAGCAAAATATCTATATGCGTATGAGATAAGATTGGCCACAATTTATTTAATACGACTAGTTATATATATTCTTAAAACTATATTTCCGTACTTGTACCCTTGTTCAATTTCTATTCTTGTGGATTAAACGAGAATTTTTACCACTTCAGATATTTAAAAACAGAGAATATCAAAAGACTAATTTCATGCATGGAATACCTTAGTATATTACTAGTGAGAAACAAAAAATGAAAAATTACTATCCAAACAGAAAGAAATTTACCCGGTGAAGGAATAGATAGAAAAAAGAAAAAAATCTAGTTTTAGATTTTACTGCAATAAATTCAGATAATGAGTGTTTAAAATTTATGTTGCAATACATCATCTCTCTTTAATTGCTTGTATACCGACATATTTTATCGTTGAGTGTGTAGAATTACTTAGTTTAAAAAACACAAACAAGCTACGATATTCTATTTTTAGAAGACAGTGATATTTAAAACTGAATCTTTTTAAAGAAAAATCTCCTCCTCTTACTCACCGAAGTAAAATAATAAAGATTGTGTTGATCTTGCAAACTTTAGAACACCAAAGCATTAAAAAGGAAAAAAGAAACTTTCACCAGACTCTTCGCTCCTTTCATCACAAGAATTACAAGGAAAGCGAAAATGACATCGAAAAAAGCTCGGCACAACATCGCAAAAATAACGCAAACATAGTATATTTTCGCACTATACCCATTTATAATGATTTAACTTCGGCTAGAACTCGGTAAAGGATTCTTATCTTTCAGAAAACAAGCTAGTTTTTTTATCAGTTAATTTAACGAACGCCACACCAGATGTTGAAGAGAAAGATTTGGAAAAGCACATGTAGATTCCAGATGAACATTAAGAGTAACTTCATTTTTTTCTTTTCAACTCCGTTCAAAACCACATATGGCTTGCTAAAATTAAACATTTTCCGTTTCAGTTTGGTTTATTTTATTACATGAGAGATAAACTATGAATTGTACGATTCACTTTCAATTGTTTCAGATGTTTTAATATCCAGATGTAGCACAAGTAAATTAAGGGGTTACATGAGTTTCAAACGTATTTTCTCTACACACATATAAAATTTTTTATTCAAAATGATGATATGAAAGAACATTATAACTATTTTATAAAGTTTTCATTAAAGTTTTGCAAAATTCAGCTTGTGAGACCTGGTTTTTTGGAACTTTTCAAGGAAAAAAAAAGTCTGCAGTGTCTCGGATAACACTCATAACTTTATTATTATTATTATTTTAAAGCTTTTTTCTGTTCGCAGATAAGTATTCAGAGTTTTTTAAAAATTAGTTAAAGAAAAAAAAAAAAAAAACTTTTGCTCCAGTTCTATTCTAAAGAAGCGTGTTTGAGAAATCATGACACCCGAATTCAAAAATAGTGTTTTCAGAAAAAAAGTGATTGAAGTTTTAATTAGGAATAAAATAAAGGCATGTAATTAATCGTAGACTTACTACGATGATATGAAAGAACATTATAACTATTTTGTAAAGTTTTCATTAAAGTTTTGGAAAATTCAGCCTGTGGGACCTGGTTTCTTGGAACTTTTCAAGGGGGAAAAAAAGTCTGCAGTGTCTCGGATAACACCCATAACTTTATTATTATTATTATTATTTTTAAAGCTTTTTTCTGTTCGCAGATAAGTATTCAGAGTTTTTTAAAATTAGTTAAAAAAAAAAAAAAAACCTTTGTTCAAGCTCTATTCAGTTCTATTCTGAAGAAACGTGTTTGAGAAATGACACCCGAATTCAAAAATAGTGTTTTCAGAAAAAAAATGATTGAAGTTTTAAGTAGGAATAAAATAAAGGCATGTAATTAATCGTAGACTTACTACGATGATATGAAAGAACATTATAACTATTTCGTAAAGTTTTGGAAAATTCAGCCTGTGGGACCTGGTTTCTTAGAACTTTTCAAGGGGGGAAAAAAAGTCTGCAGTGTCTCGGATAACACCCATAACTTTATTATTATTATTATTATTTTTAAAGCTTTTTTCTGTTCGTAGATAAGTATTCAGAGTTTTTTTAAATTAGTAAAAAAAAAAAAAAAAACCTTTGCTCAAGCTCTATTCAGTTCTATTCTGAAGAAAGGTGTTTGAGAAATCATGACACCCGAATTCAAAAATAGTGTTTTCAGAAAAAAGTGATTGAAGTTTTAAGTAGGAATAAAATAAAGGCATGCAATGAATCGTAGACTTACTACGGTTCAGTAGAGATTTAGGAAAAAATATTTTAAACAAATTATTATTAGATAATAGTAGTAATAATAAAGACAAAATAATATAATAAATTACAAAATTATATAAAATTTGAAAAAAGTTTCAAGTACTTAAATTATTTTTCGATGAACGTTTTAGTCCCCCCCCCCCCCTCACTAACATTTAAAATTAATCTGACATTCCAACTGCGTTTGTAAACAGTTGAATTTTTTTTTTTCAATCTCTAAACTTTCCTCTCATTTTTTATCGATAAAAAATTTCTTATTGAATTTATATTTTAACATTGTATGCCTCTTAACCTTCTCTTAATTACTTTAATGCAATATATAACTTGTGGCTGAACACTTACAGATTTGCAAAACATTTTTATTCTCCCGAAGGTGATTCAGGGAGTACGCAGAAATACTTCGTTTCCGCGCACTGCTACTCTACTCACCGTAAAACAACATTTACAGGCAGAGTTCGCAACGTTGAAAGGCATTAAGATAACCATCTGATGGGTCATGGCGAGAAATTCAACGAAACATTTCGCGCGTTTTTAAGGTAGCTATGGCAAGAAATGTCTACTTTAACGCATTAATGCAGCATTCGCATTTAGCGACAGCTAATAAAACAGCGCATAGAATCCTTGAAGCTTCTGGCACTAATTTCTTTTTAGAGATGTTTATGAAAACAAATTAACAAACTTATAAATCTCTATCTGATATTAATTTCAATTTCGCAGTTTCCATAGGTATTTTATGATTTTTCATTCATAACATCTGTATTTAATTTTTACGCAGATATGACTGAATCAAGTTGAATATTTAAAATTTAGATGATATTTAAATTTAGAAGTCTTTTGTTAACACAAAGGTTTTTTTTTTTTTTTTTTTTTTTTTTTTTTTTTTTTTAATTGGAACACATGACGCCCTGAAATGAGAACAGACAATTTTAAAACTTGCTTGAATTTCATATATTTCACTCACAGTAGTCCATATTAATTTATAATTTGGAATATTCCTAATATAATTAGTAAAATTATTTCGCTAGTTATAGGATTAAAAATATGAGTCCTGAAACTGTGACTTTTAGGAGTTTGATAAAAACCTCTAGCTGGATACTCTAGTCACACTGCCAAATGATTTGCTATATATAGGGAAGGCACGAGATTGAGTAGTTCCTACTTTTGTGGAAAGCTGCTAACGTTAGTCTTTGATCTAAACTGTCCAAGCTATGTTTTTTTCTTAATATAATCTGTATTTTAAAATAATCCGATGATTTCTTGGTTTGATCATAGTCTCCTAAACTAGGTGTCTTCCTCGTGTCTCAGAAACTTGGCGTTAGATAGTGTCACCTGGTACAGATTGCGCGACTTTATTTAACAGGCAACAAAAATTTTTATAAGTGGGATTTGATATACATTAAAAGGCGAATAGAATCGAAGAAACGTAGATTAATATATATCACTTCTTAAAATTGTTGGTGACAGTTGAATAATAAAACGCGAAATCTGCACCAGGTGGCGCTGTCTACCACTTAAATTGTTGCCAAGTTTCCGAGCCACGCAAAAGGCATCTAGTTTAGGAGGCTATGGCTTGATACAAATATATATTGCACAATGAAAAAATTTTTAGCGTGTTGTATTTTATGGAATTCTTCCCAAATATTATGGAGAAGCAAGAATTGTCTTGATTAACTTTCAGATTACGCACAAATCCTCCGATTCCTGACAATATTACATTTTGTTTATTGATTTCAAGAGTTTAGCAAAATAATTTTACCCAATCATGCATTTATAGTTTATATTTCAACCCATAATGAAATATTTATTAAAGACCATAGGTATCACCAAAATGTTAATTGAAATTTCGTGTTTTGTCTCCGATAAGTATTTATATTCGGTAAAACTGAACCACCAGTTTAAAGAAGAGAACAAGTCCAAAACCAGGATTTTAGGAATGAAACATTTAAATTTTTTAGTGCATTAAATTTGGACAAAGACAAAACTTGTACAGAAGAAATGTTTTTTCGTTAAACAAGTGATTTTCGTTCTTTTCTTTTGCCTAGCATGTGTCAAAGCAAAGAGAATTATAAAGCAAATTTTAGATTTTTTGGTGTTTGTTTCCCTTCTTGAAACTAGCGATTCATATTATAGGTAAAAATTAAAAGAGTTCCAGATACACTGTGACTGTAGTGTCTGCACTGTGTCCAGATACTGTGTAGTCTGCAAAGTCCTTTTGAATGACTTTGCCTATTGGAAAAAAGAAGTCTGTAGGAAATTCGCATTGATTGCAGGATAATTTTAATTTTAGAAATAAAGACAAATGTCACCGATAAATGTATTTAAGGAGAAAAAAAAACGCATTTTTAAATTTAATTGTTTTTTTTAAATTTAAAGATGAATTAACTATTTATAATAAACATTTAGTAAACTGAATTAAATCTGATTAAATTTATAAATATTAAAAGGGAGTTTTACATTAAACATACACTTTCAATAATATATATACATAAATTATTTTGTAAATTTAGAGGCCTGTCTTTCTCCCATTTTCAAATGGATAACACATATTCAGTTTATAGATATTTTGGTAATCGAATTAAATGAGTCTAAAATTTGTTAGTAAAGTGTTAACTTTGACAAAGTAATTAAGTAATGCATCTTACATTTGGAAATGTAGCTATATAAATTATACTAATGAACACGGATTTTAATATTTCGTAGATATTAACAGACTAATCGCACGTCTCTCCTAAAAGTACATTAATTCCGACACTAAAGTTTCCATCGTTTCAGTCTCTAAGGATATCTTAAAATGTTAAAACATTTCAAATTCTATTGTTCTGAGCCCCATAAAATGGCGAGAAATGTTTCAAACTGAGATTTTGAGAAATAGAAGTGAAAATCCGAAATTCAATCTTCCCTCAAAGAATCCCGTCAGAATTCAATCTTGTGAATTGTGCCGTGTGATCATAGAGGACGAAAAGAGATAAAAGTTGTTGCCTTATCTCCAAAGACTACAAAACTGCGCGTTTAGTCGCCGCTTTAAGACCTTGTTACAGCACCATAAAAGGACATCACGGGGATAAGATAAGACTAACACCCTCAACTGAAGTGTAGAGGAATACTTTACACGACAACTTCAACACTTTTGACCGCCAAATTAAATTCCTTCCTGGAGTTTCATAGATCGTTTTCTATGTTAAAAACTCTTTTCATTACGTACATTGCGGAAATAGTTACTTTTATGTAACTTTTTAAAAGAGAAGCTGGAATTTTTTTTTTCTTTCATGAAAAGTGAAAAGTTTGGTTAGGAATTTTCAGAATATAACTGTTAGATAATTATTTGTTTTTAGTGATGTAGCTTGCTTTAACTTTCATATTGCTGAAAAGACATTTTGAAGTTTGTTTTCACTAAGAAAAATACTAACAGGAAAAGTTTATTTAAAAACTGCAGTATATCAAATTAGGAAATTTTATTTTTATTTATTTATTTATTTTTTAAATGTTATAAGAAAATGTTTTTTTCACCCTGTGATTGTGCGACTAACGAGAAGTTTTATGTATGTTACCTAATCACAAATATTAAAAGATTATACAAGCTTAAATAAAAAAAATACATATTATAAAAGATTTTAGCACATTTTAGATCTAAATCGTATAAGTAAAGAAAATAAAATCAACAGCAACTAAAGTTCATTTAAAAAATGAATAATCCGTTTTTTATATCTGTTCATATTTGTTACATACATACATATACACACACATATGTATATATATTACACAGAGAGAGAGAGAGAGAGAGAATACATAAAAAAATAATCGTGTCACCCTAACACTTGTGCACAGTTTCTCTTAAACTATCAAATAATATTAATAATAATATATAAAAAACATATGTTTTTTATATTCACTGACTAAAAGTTAAAATATCAAAGCACTTTTTGTGCAAGTATGCCTAATAAATAAAATGTGAAAGATGTTTTGAATAAATTCCTGATAATGATGAGCGAAATTCTAGAACAAGTTCAAACTAAATTTACACGCTGCATATGATAAATGAATAGTAATGTTGGTTGGTTCTAGAGTTTAAGGCCGATTGACTACGCTAGGGTCCTAGCGCCTGTAGGAGGAATGCCGTCTACGGGAGGAGTCTTTCTAAGAGGTCCTAGCCCGTATTTACGCGAGTTTCGGAGAAAATCACGAAAAACTCCGAACGATGAGCGCGACCTGGGATTTATCCCGGCACATCCCATCTACCAGATTTGTGCGCAGAACCGCCTGAATAGCAATGATAGTTTATTTACAAAATTGCAATTCTCAAAATATTTCACCTTACCTGGGTAACATGCACACTCAACTTAAAATCCGACGTGATTTTATTTTATTTTATTTTATTTATTTATTTTATTTATTTATTTTTTTTTTTTTTTTTTGGGGGGGGGGGGGTAGGGAGGGGTTGATTCTATTTTGTGTAAATTCAATAAAATTTTTAACAAAGTTTCTGAGGTTATCCGATATTTCATTATGTCTTACTATTTTTAAAGTGTTTCTTATTTTTAAATTCTTAATATATGTACTGGATAGGGCTTTTGTGCAAATGTGATCTCTCCGAAGTACCTCAAGAATAGTTATATTACCATTTTTTATTTTTTTTAATTTGATGCTTTTTGAAAACACCGCAAAAAAGATCCAGTTCCCATTCTTAAAATAAATCGAATCAATAAGTATAAAATCTCAACAATTATATAGAAAAAGTAGGTAATACGTAAAAATAAATGTCATTTCTCTGCAACGTAAAATTTTAGGGAATATAAAATTGAGTTTTGTTATTCAGAGAGCATTTGGGGGGGGGGGGGGAAGGGAGGACGACGGGGGTTATTTGGGTATAAAAATCACCCATTTTGAGCTTTCAAGTCCTGAAATAAGTTTATTAAAAAAAAAAAAAATGTTCTTTTTCTTGTTCTAGCTTAGCACTGTGACCTTCTAGTCGAACAGTTTCGTACAAATTTCATATTAACAGACCCATACGTATATAAAAATGGCAAACATTAGTTTCACTGTACCCAAATTACCCCACCCATGGGGTAATTTGGGTACAATGCATGCTTAGAAAGCAAAACATGGTTTTAATCATCTTAAATATTTTCTTTTCAGCTTAGGTTGAATGTAGATATAATATAAATAATGAGGTAATAGGAGCAATTATTTTTATTCGTATTAATATAAAATTAAGGCTGAAAATTACGCAAAAATATCGTAAAATGTCACATGTTCATTAATCATTCGTCTTTTGCGACATATATTTGCTTAAAAATTTGACACAATAACTTTTTTTTATTTTAAGGATCGTGAACAGTTATTTACCCGCTATATTCCTTTACTGTTTTCCTACATTCACCCTGATAGTGGATAGATTTAATGAAACTTAAAATAAACATATATGTATATGCATAGCTAAATTTTAACGATATATTCACCATTTGGAAGTTGTTTTTGTTCACACTGCTATCTTTAGAAAACAAAACTTTGTCAATATCAGTGTTGCCAGCATATCTTCACGATATATAATTCTTAGATATTGATGATGCACATAATTAACCAGTTTTGTAGGTGTATAAAATGATTATTTATCATTCTAATTAATAAAATGTAATGTACACCCAAATTACCCCATGTGTTTAAATCATTAATTACATTAAAGTTATTAAACAAATGTTTCAATTCAATAAACAATTAAAGTAAATATATGTAACGTGTAGTTTATACATAAATTTGGAAAATATATAGCAGCATGTTAATTAGCAGCACTGTTTTAAAGTGGATGTTGTGCTTGCATTGCCCTCTTCATAAACTATTTTTTGTCAATTTCAATATCAGTGTTGCTAACGTATTTTCAGCATATAATCATAGGTAATGAAGCTGCATAGAAATGTGAATTTTTGTAGATGCATGAAATTATTAGTTTTCATTTTATTTAAGGAAATATAATTTATACCCAAATCCCCCCCCCCTCCATAAACAAAGCTAATCATAGTCGTTATATTTGCATGTCCCCTGTTGCAGCAAAATTTTCTTCATTAGGAATAACTTTTGAATGCATATAATGTATAATATATGTAGATATATTGCATATTAGTTTGATTTAGTTTTATGTGTATCTATTATTTTGCATAATGAATGCTATATTAAACTCCGTAAATATTTTAACACCTATTAAAAAGGAAAAAAAAAATTTTTTTCACACTTAATTTCTATACTGATAAGTATAAAGTATTTAAGTCCATATTCTTGATTTTTCAGGAGACTAAAAATAAAGTTAAACTAACTAAAAACTAACCATAATGGATTAGGAAAAAGGGATTATGTTGGTTTATACGCTTTATACCATTCAGTAATTGTCAAGCTTCATTTAATAAAGGGAAAAAAATGAATTAAATATTTTATACCAAAGGTTAATGCTAAATTTCTGACTTTAAATTTTTTTTTTACCAATGGATTTTCTTAAACACTAAATGACATTAATTTAAATCCTTTATACCAATCGATAGAGAATTTTTTTCTGAGTCTATGTACTTAACTCAAAATCGACATTTTTGGATTTAAATCCTTTATACTTATCAGTACAGATTTAATACATCTATTTTAAAACGCACATGCACACATTCAAGAATACCATAAAATTTTTACTACTTTTTTAAAAATTTATAGTTCAAGGAAAAATAAAAGTATAAATTTGTTTATTTAAGCAAGTGAAAAACCATACTTTTTTTTAAACCTACCGAGAATGTACTTAATGATAGTTATTTTATGGATAAAAAATATCTACCGAAAGTGGAAAAAACTACTACTTTATAAGCTCTTCAAATCCTAAACTTATCATTTCTCATGAATAAAAAGTATCACCTTAAACAGAAAAAAAAAAAAAAAAAAAAAAAAAAAAAATGTTTATTTAGAAAGTAAAATTTCACTGAACTTCTTTTCTAAAACGAATATTTTTATTTAAAAAGAAAGTACGAAGCCGTGCTCTCTTAACACTTTTTCTGTTAATTCTAAGCACTATGTCGAGGAGCCGAGGGAATTTTTTAATGGCTTTAAAGCGAGCACTTTTCCCCTATAGCTCTCAAAAATCACTTTAAACAGGGAATTGCGATGAGAACGCTAGAAACGACGAGAGAAAGACTTTATTACTTAAATTCTAGAAGAGCTTAAATGTTTTGAAGGCAAGGGGAATAATTTCTCATACTTCGAATTCAAGATAGGGAAAATGTCTTGTAAGGGGATAGGGCTATACAGGCTTGGAAGAAAAATAAAAATAAAAACAAGAAAACTTTATTAACTTATATTGGTTCTAAAAGAATATTTATTGCCATTTAGAACCATTCAAATCACAGTGTACATTAAACTTTCGGATATTCATTACAACTATTTCTTATTAAATACACAGTATAAAAAAAAGTACATATACTGGAAAGTATGCTTTTAAAAACATATCCTAAACATATACACTTACCTTAATAAGGATTTAAAAGAGATTATATCTTATAAAATTATATTCGCTTCACCTGAACACTTGCATATTACATATACATACAGTCGGTAACAAAAGTGTCCGAACACTAGCAAAATTTCCTATGTAAAAAAAAGTACACTTCAAACGGTTTTGTTAAATAAATCCTTGTCGAATCCTGTTCTTAGTGTAAGAACATGATTCGATCAGGATTTATTTAACAAAACCGTATGAAGTGAACTTCTTTTACATAGGAGTTTTTGCTAGTGTTCGGACACTTTGGCTACGGACTGTACATACATATATTTCTAAAAACAAAACTATGGAATGCAGCATGTAGTTCTGTATCCATGCACACTACCAACTACACATACATCACGAGGTAATTAATGCAGCTTACATGTTTCTAAGCATGCATGAGTTAGAGATTACTAGATAATTAAAATATAAAACCCCAAATTAATTATTTCCTTATAAATAACAAAAACATATGAATTGAGGCTGTTTATTATTATCCTAAAGTGAAAAATAATAACAAAACACCTCATCACGGACACTGGGACAATTTGAATTTATATAAATACAAAAGTTAATGGTAAAAAGGTTCAGGATCATTGAGAGCACGAAGTACTATGCCCGAGTAGAATGCCTTTCTTCTGGGGGTCTTTAAGGGATTCCAGCCCATATTTATCAGAGTTGCAGAGAAAATCGAGGAAAACACTGAAAGGATAGGTCGGTGAGAGCGACCTAGGTTTGAACTAGGCATTTCCTGTCTACCAGTTTCGACAGCAGAGCCTCTCGCGGCCACTACTGGGGCTTGCATGAAGACTTGTGTGTGCGTGCGTTTTGGAAAACAGGCCATCGATTGCCGAGTCAAAGTTTGGCAGTGGATAAAATCTTGGACCATGTAGAGGTGCATCTTTTTTTTTTTTAGGTAATTAACTTTAATTATTTCTTAATTTTCATGTTGAGGTTGTTTTGTTTTTCAAGATGAAGTATTTTATAAAAAGAATAATTTTTTTCTCGCTCTTTCGAAGCAATTATCAGATTTCGGTTGTTGGAAGTTATATCATCTTCCACTTTGACTTTCTGAAAAAAATTTACTTAAACTCTGTTTTCGTGTTTTTATGTATTTAAATGAAAATGTAACAAGAAAAAACTATTTCCCAATTAAAAAAATTAAATTGCGGTCCTTTATTAGCATTAGTCACAATATTATTTTTTTCCTTCTTTTGCGTTTTTAACGTGACATTTCAGTTAGACCATCACTTGGAAGTCATGCCACTTTTTTTACCTGTTTAATTTTCTTGACTAGTTCAAAACAATTGAGCGTGAAATATGTCATTATAAATTCTTACAATTTTGTATAAAAAGAATTGATACAGCATAAACATGTGGGATTGATTTCCATCAAACAATTGCATGTGGAGTAACAGTCAAAAACGCTAAAACTAACTCAGTGTATTACTAACAAAATATTTTTCTAAACTGGTCATTTGTTATATAATTTTATTTAAATTACGTAATTCTGTGTTAAAAAAAAAAAAAAAAATAAGATTTTGCTAAGTTATTATAGAAAAACTCCAGCCAACCAAATTTCGAAACAAATTTCAGTATGTGAAACAGGATACTTAACTTTCATATTCTTATTGTGATTATACTTATAATTAGTTTCACTGAAATAAAAATTCATAAATTAGCTAAAAATCTTCAAAAAGGAAATTAGCATATTTGGACAATCTAGAATTTTTTTAAATCATTAATCTGGGCAAAAGTTAAATATTCTACTGATCACCTTCACCTGTTAATTTTGTAGAGAGGAAAAAATCTTATTTAAATACTCTTAAAAATTTTCATCGAGAAATCACGTTTTTCTAAAAACATAAGAAAAAACTGAAAATGCTGAAGATTAAAACTCTCATAAGAAGATGAGAGTGCACTTTCCCCCACCTATTTTTCCCCATCTGGAAGGCAGCTTATTACCCAACATTCATATTTAAAAAAAAAAAAAAAGGGGGAAAAAATCCACAAGTAATTGGAGGAATACTCGAAAAAAACTTAGCTCGATAGTCTATTACCAGTGAGCGAAAGAAATCTGTGCAAGAAATCCCTAAGCGGACGGTATATTTTACAAATGTGATGTTAAGCATACGAAATTTTTTTTTTCCGCTCACGATTGCGGGATGAATTTGAGGGTTGAAGCATAAAATAAAATTGTGAAATGGGATATAAAATACATTCCAACAATTTTTTCTTTGCTAAAACTTTTTATAAAATTCTATACGGAATTATTAAAGGCAAATGAAAATTTAATTAGAAATTTGAAACTATTAAGTATAAAATCACCAACAGTTAGTAAAGTAAATCAGATAATATTTTCAATTTTTGATTCAAACTTTTGAGCAGGAGTGTGTATATATATATTTGATAGATTACTTGTATATGGGCGATTAAAAAAAATATTCATCACTTGATTCATCTGAACGTATTACTATATGGTTCAATTACTGAATCTGGCAGGAGCCGTAGTTTTCTCGAACCAATCTGAAGTCGTAAACAGTTAGCATAGTAAGCTAATGTACATATATATAGGCGCTGATTAGCCAATAGGCATGAGAAGCATGTGTTTCCCTTGAAAATGCCTCACAATAAGCAAAAAATGGGTCCTGAGTTGTAAGCTTGTGGCCTCTAAACATTGATTATAAAAAGTCACAGCAGACCTGATTGCGCAACTATCATTTCTCGATTGCATAGATATTATGCTAATGAAGCTTTTACATACGCAATTATAATGGAATAATTTCATATATTGTGCTGATCAAAGGCTTTCACCACTCGACATACTGATGTTTATATTAAGCGAATTTACTTGAGTATATTTTCCCCAACTCCAGCTGACTACGAAATTTGCTGAAAATTTTATAAACTTTTCAAGGTGTTTGTATGAGTCTTTAGCCCATGCAGTAAGTGGGGGCCCCCCAAATGTATTTGTGATTACCCTCCGTTGTAAGGTTAATCGGGCCATGCACATATATTTGTAGGCTAATAGAAACATTAAGTTAAGTGAAAAACTGATTGATATTATATACATATATATTGGAAATGAAGGAGAAAAGGAAACGACAGGAAATTAGATTATTTGCAGTTTTTTTTTCTCCCGGTCAGCGTTCTAAATTTAAATAACCAGTCTCATTTCGTTCATTAAAAATGAGGGCAATACTTTTCACTATGTAGTCTACAAAGAAAATGTCACAGCAAGGAAAATCAAGGATGAAGACCTCAAACACAGCTAGAAGAAACCTGCTTCTTTCCTACAGCGTTCAACCATAAATCGCCAGAGGATTCCTAGTTGGAGGGCCCTAACTAGCCCCAGGAGGACCCTAGGAGGCCGGAAAAGAGAAAGGTTTTAACAACTCTTTCGGTCGCCCACAGTTCATGATTTTTTTTTTCCCGCTGCTGTTCATTATGGAAAAGAATTACAAGTAGTGGCATGGGTTTTCCCTCGTGATGTTTTGTTATTTATTTGTTTAATCCACGGTAGGAAAGATAACTTTTCTTGTGCAACTCCTGCTTGTGAACGAGAAATGAGTAAAATAACTAAATCAAATGTGCTGCTTTATACTATAACTTTCTAAAGATAAAAACAAATATAAAAAGTTGAATTATGCATTTCACAAAAATTAACGTCATTACCACTTTAAAATTTTATACACGTTGATAAGTGCTAATGTAGTTCACGATGCTAATATACGTTGTTCTGAAAGGAGTAATATTTAATTTATAAAATCAACTCTTTTTTTTTTTTTTCACTGAACTGAGTCCGCGTGCTTTTTTTCACTGAACTGAGTCCGCGTGCTTTTTTTCACTGAACTGAGTCCGCGTAATATTTTTTATTCTCGCGTATTTTATTAATGATTCATCAGAAAATTTAGAAACATGGTATATAAAAAGTTTTTTTTTACCTTATAATTATTTTAAGGTTAGATTATCTTTTGTATTATAACATATATATCATGGCATTTATAACATCTATATCATGTTAAGCTCAAACCTGCTTATATTTACAATAATGTTTTAGTTTTTTTAATCTTTTAATTTTATTCATTTAAAATCACGGAATATATATATATATATTCTGCGTACATTGTTGCGATTATGACGTCATATTTTCTGTTAGACTTTCTATTTTTTCAAATTTGACAGTTTATTTTTATTTATTTATTTATTTATTTTTTATTTAATGCATTGTTCTATCAGCTATGACATCAGTTTCGAGTGTGATCCTCATGAAACTAAAGCTTTTATTATTAAAATTATAATAGAGTAATTGTGAGTTTGTGTGCATACAATTTCTTTATTAAGACTTTTTCAATAATGGTTTGAGAGTAATTCAGACAATGCTTTATTTCCTCTTCTTCACGTTTTCAAATAAAAAGAAAGTTATTCGAGATCTTATTTATTTTTTTAAATAAAATGTAAAATAAATACAATATTTTTATTCGTGCATGCGACAATTCATAAAAAAAAAAAAAAAAAAAAAAAAAAATCCAAAAATAGTGTTGCTTTAACAATACACTAGAAAATCCTCGCAAAGTACTAACTTTATACTTAGTTAATGAGTTTACATATCGCATTATAACAATATGAGATAAGACAATTTTTGAAAATTGTTCCATTTAATTTTTTAATAAATTTTCATAATTCTTATTTTTTTTCCCCCGGAAAATCTGAAACTTTAAAAAATGTAAAATTTTCAGTACTTAAAAACTTTTGATATATATATATTTTAAATAATATAATTGTGCTTTAGGCATAGAATTTTGCCAAAGAAGATAGATTTCTTTATTTTATTTCAGATAATCTGTTTTAAAAACATAACCTTTTATTTAATTCTGAAATATATTTCTGCTAACATTGAAACCCTCATAAAGATGAAATTTGAGGGTTCGTCATGCATATTGAATTCCATATACAGGCCGCTTTGAAAGCAGATAAAAAATAGAAAAAGATATTTGAAATCCTATTACTCCTAGAGGTTGGGGGAAAGGAAGGAACATAACATGCGACATCGAAATGGAATAAAGGGATAAAACTGTCGCAACAGCAAGAATCTTATTTCAGGGCACAGTCAAATTTCGAAGAAAAATGATACAGCCTCACTCGACAATTCAAAATTGAATTTCAGAACATTTTGCACTCGGAAACAGACGATGCTCCATCTCCCCTTAGGAAAAAAAAAAAAAAAATCACTTTTTGATAAATTAAACCCCCTTCTACCCCCGACAAGCACGTGACAAATGCGTGTGGATCAAACAAGGTCCCTCGACCAATCACATTAAAAGCCACGAGAACTGAAGGTTCAGGGTTAAAAAAAAAAAAAAAAAAAAAAATGTTGACAACAAGCCAAAAATTAAAAAGCTCGGTATATATATTAGACCTTTCGGCAACAGTAGGGAAAATTAAAACGTGTAGGTGTTTGGGAGTTGGTTTTGGGAATTGGGAGTTTGAGGAGTTGTTGGCAATAAAGTGCAGTGTACATTGTTTAAAGGGGGTAGTACTGTTTTGATTCATGAGGGGTTTGGTTTGGCTGTGTAAAGTAGGAAGAAGATAGAGTACTTTAGGGAATACAAAGTTATCAAAATTAATCTGTTAATATTTTGTTCGATCAGTCTCGATCTAATGTTTCCGTAAAAATTGCTTTATTATTTTATGATCAGCATTTGGCACTTTTTTTAATTGAAGAAATCTAAAATCTCAAAAGTGAAGATTTTAAATACATGGATGCGAAATAAAAATAAAACAAGTGTATTTATGCAATTTTTATTTTTTACTGCACATAAAAAAACATTTATTACAAACTGGTATTAAAATTTTAAGTGGGAAGCAATAGTTTTACTTTAAAATCTCACGGCATTTAATACTATTTACTGTGCAATTTTATGTTCTAATTTTATATTCACTGTTTAACAAAACATTTTGAAGAAATTTTCTTCTATTTGTACAGAAGATTTAGCTTAAAAGTTTTTTTTTTTTTTTTTTTTTAAGAATAAATTTAAAATCAAGATAAAGAACATGCTTAAAAAGAATTTTTTTAAATATTTACATTTTGCTAGATCAATATATTCAATTTATTTTTTTTTAAACAAATATCTGGAAGTGATATTCCCTCTCCCGAGTTATCTCGGGTTAGCCAATGAAGTGGTTAATTTTAGATTTGCAGTATTAAATGTTTGTAATAAAATTCAAAGAGTATTACTGTAAGCTTTAAATTCACCTTGAATCAAATCGAAAATGGTCAAACAAAAACATTTTATATTAATTAGACGAGAAATGTTTTAGAGAAATATATACTATTGACGAAAGATTTCGTAGACAAAATTCATTCTCTGTAGTGGGTCCAACTCAGAAGCAAAGAGAAACGTTTTAAACAAGTTAGAGTTTCAAGCCTAAGCATCAAGTCTTGATAAACTATTGAAAACAATAGACATTTTCTGTGAAAGCTAGTTTTAATTTAAAATACTTACACCTATTTTCTGATATATTTGCCAATGATTTCGAAAAGCACCACCAAGATTCTCTCTCGATATTTTATAAACTAAAAGTAACTTGTAGGCTTTTCCTTACTTGGCTGATTACTACATTTAAATGAATTTTCAACTATATTTAATGTCTTAAAAAATTCAGAATTGCTAAAATGTGCACTTAGCTAATAGAGATTTTAGTGTTAACTCCCAAATTTTTTATCACTTTAATAAACAAAAGCTTAAAAATTCCTTTAAAATTTCTTAAAACCTCGTTTCGGGCGATTATAATCTATTTTTTTTTTACTTTAAAGTTTTTTTCAAATATATATTACCACTACCACTGGTTCTTTTTTGCCACTCAACCACTACAAGCATTTAGTGCTGCTGAGGGCGTACACTTTATTTAGCAACGCATTACTTCGCTTATCTTATAATGTCTAAGTTAACAGATTTATAATTAATTATAATAATTTAGTTGCTAACTTAGAATCTTTGGATTATTTCGCCTCTTTCAGTAACTTCGTCTTTCTGCGTTCAACAGTTCGCGAGAAGAGCCGGATATTCTGTTGGATTTCAATAGTATCCGCATGTTGCCAGATTTGGGGACTTTTTTATTCAACATCCACCATTAAATTTTTATTGCAACAGTTGCCTAATCACATCGACGATTAATCGTCTATTATGTATGTCAAATTTTACTTCTCAAAATTATTGGTGGTAGTTGAATTAAAAAATCCCCAAGTCTGGCAACACTGGCATGGCATTTCACGCAATGACAAAAACAAGCTTAATTTCTAAATTGATGAATAGACGTGTGCCCATAATTAAATTTTGAAATCCCCTCCGCCCCCCTCAATAACGAAGAAATTTATTTAAAGCTTAGATTTATCAACATTTCATTTTCTGTTTGTAATATTAAGATGTTCTATGTATACTTAATACTTTCATATTACATGAAATTTTTATTCCCTATTCAACAATGTGTGTGAATGTGTGGATTTAAGAATAAATTATTCATGAACTTTATAAATTAAAACGAGCTAAAATATTTTACCACAGCTGCATGTAAAAAATTAAAGTCCAGTAATCACTTTTAGAACACTAATAATAAATGCAAGTGAGTAAGCTTTAAATGCCCATTTTTAAAAATCCATAAAAATAAAACATCCCACCCTCCCGCTTTTGGAAGTCATTTACCGAGGTCTTAAAACGTTTTGTCCATTTTTTCCAACTAAACTTCCTCTGGGGAACTTCATAACAAAACCAATTCAGTTTGAATATGCCAAACTCTTTCTCTTCCCAGTTAAAAATTTGATTCCAGAAATTGCATAATACACGGAAGGGGCAAAGGGACACACTAATGAAATAGCTTCGTAGCAGAGCTACACAGTTTTGATGTTTATCTGAATTGCAATCAGCCCACTCCCGCATCCCTCCTCCCTTTCATTACATTTACAGAATGGGCTGCGTTGAAAGTCCCAAAGGGCTTTCTGCCAGTAGTGGCGTTAGGGAGCTTTACTTATTGAACATCCAGGTAGATGCTTTTTTTAAGCAGAAAAAATAGTATAGGTAAGGAGAATGAATGGCACGGACAAGAGGGGAAATTAAGACTATATTGGCAAAATTAAAGTGCTTTATCTCAAAATAATCACCGAGCTTTATCACCATAAAAAAGATTATTAAAATGCAGTTTGAATTTCTAAATAAAGATCAGTTTGAAAGCAGGATAAAATAATTACCGCATTTTTTTTTTTTTTTTTTTTTTTTTTTTTTTTTAAGTTTAATGAAATTTTACTACTTTAAGTATAAAGATTGCATCGCTAAATAATCATGTGTTGTATCTATTAATTGCTAAATTTTATTACGCTATCATTTATATATATATATATATATATATATTATTATATATATGGTATATTTAAAAAATGAAATATTTGAATTTTCACTTGTAATGAATAATCCTTCGTACAATTTAATTTTTCGTAGTTTTTGCTAATTATTTTATTGAAAATGAATGTTAAAATTCGGTATTATTTTTCAAAACTATTTACGCATAAACTTATCACTATATAGAAAGCAAATAAAAGAAAGATTTATGCTACATTAAAAAAGTGCTTAATTTTTTAATTTACAAAAGAAAGAAAATCACTGACTAAAAGCGCTATTTAATTTTGAAGTACAGAAGTAAATATATGCTATTTAATGAAGATACAGTTGCTTATTACTGATAGTAAAAACATTTCATTTAATCTTACACAAACATTTTTGAGATTTGCATTTTTACCTTTAGTAATTCGTATTAAAATATTAAAGCGTTAAGTAAAACCACTTAACAATTATCATAAAAGCATCTTCCGACAATTGCAAAACAGCCTTGAAAAGGCCTTTTTAATCTTAAAAAAGAAACGTATTTGGAGGAAAAACGCTGGGTGATGCGAAGTTATCTTTCTCCCATCAATAGTACTTTAAAGGTAAAACGGATTTACAGACGACGTAAATTTTGATGTTCCTGAGAATGGACTTTGTTAATGTACTTTAATTTTCGCATTGCTTAGTATGTTGGAAAAAAATAATAATCTTATGTTTCCCCCCCTTTAATGATTTTGAACTGAAGTTTAAGATTTATTTCTTGCCTACTTAAGCAGCATTTCAGAGCAGAAACATTTAATTTATGAGATGGGAAAAACCTCTTTAACACCATCCACATTGCTGGTTGAACTTGCAGTTGACTCTGAATTTAAAATGCAACAAAAAAATGAAGTATTAAACTGAAAATAAGATTAACTCATTTATGTAAAATTTCAATTAATAGTACACAGGCATTTAAAATTTCATTGCACACATTTTTACTATATATACATATATATATATATATAATAATGAGATATCAAATAAAATTACGAAAGATTTATCGTCAAAGTACATCCTGAATACTAACAAATATCCCAAATCTGCATTTTTGAGTTTGTAACAAAGCAATGGTTCAGTACAACGTCGGAATAATTGGATGTTTCTTTCTGCCAACAGGGATACGTAAGAGAAACTTATTTACAGAAAATTTAAAATTTTAATGTGTTTGAAAAGGCGTAATACCTATCGTCAACGTCAGCCGGAAAAATTTGTTTGCAGAATGACTCATTAGCTAATGCATCTTTAAATTCAGTTTCCACATTCCGAAAATTTAGTAATCCCCCCCTTCCCCCCCACCCACACACACACTAAAGACACTGTAAAAAAAAAAAAAAAGAAGTCCTGTTTGCTGCCAGAAATTTTCTGTAATTCAGAAAAATACGTTCTATTAACGGAAAAATTACGTTGATAGAACGTATTTTTCTGAATTACAGAAAATTTCTGGCAGCAAACAGGACTTTTTTTTTTGACAGTGCGCACACACACATTTAAAATGTTTCCTTTTTAAATAAAGGAGTTACATGGGTTTCGAAAGGCAAAATACTTTTTTTTTAAATAAAAATTGTTTATTCAAAATTTTAAACATATGGAAAAAGTAACATTTAAACAATATTTTATAAAATTTTCATTCAAAAATTTGGAAACCTCAGCCGGTAAGTTCTGGTTTCAGGAAACCTTTCAGAAAAATAGTAGTCATGATTTCTCAAAAACTAATGCACCAATCTTATTCAATTTTGTACATTAAAAAATATATTTGAATAATGCTTCAACGAAGGATTAAAAAAATAATAAATTTGAATTTGAGAGAGTTATATGCAAAAACAAATCAATTTTCGGTACATTTCAGCCGATGTATAGCCTTGTAAAATTGTAATCCAAAAAACGAAAAATTCATCGTTAATGCACTTGCCAATTCTATTTTGAAAGTGACTGCAAAGTTTCTAGAATATTGATGCATTTGTTTTTGAGAAATCGTGTTCATCGCTCTTAAAAGGGATCTCCGGAAACCAAGACCCACGGGCTGAATTTTCCAAACTTTTTAATGAAAATTTCATGAAGTTTTTTTTTCTTTTTAAATACGATCAGGATCTTATTATTATTATTATTATTATTATTATTATTCCTTCGAAAGCCATATAACCCCAAAAGTTTGTAAAATAAACTAAGTTCATTTTTAGCACTTAATAGTTTCAAAATTAAATATATTAAAAATTTACAAATCAATTTTCTGAAAACAGTGTTTTCCAAAAATAATTTAACGTTTGTGAATTTTTTTGATTGTGGAAACTGGTTTTGAGTGTGTCTACGGCCACTTTTAGTGCATTAATCCGCATGAGATCTGGACTTACGGCTCAATATAATACATGTCGATTATTCATGCTTGTGCCGAGAAACCGAAAACCAGAGCTTTGATCATTCCGCCACCAGGTGGGTGAACATGAAAACTGAATTTAAAAGTTCTTTCAGGCAGTGGGCAATTCTGTAAAATTTCCCTTTACAATAATGTGAAGTTTCGCTCTCAGCGACGATAAGTATTGCATTCATTTAAGTATAAGTTTTGTTTATTTGGAATTTATTTTTTACATTGTGAGGTTGAGAAGAAAATAATTATCGTCGGTCAAAAGTTTAAAAGTAATTTATGACATTCCAGTGACCTTTTCAGAGCAAGAACAATTTATGGAGATGAGAAAAACTTTTAAATAGCATTTATATTACTTCTATTACATTTGACCTTGGTGCAGCTATTTAAAAAGAGTCATATTTTAAGATATTCATTTTTTTAAATATCTAATTGTTTTTTACTATAATTTAGAATCGTTTCTACCTATTTAATATTTCGGCACAATTATTTAATTATACCTACAACTTTATAATTAAAAAGCATTTATTTTAATGTACTACTCCAATTATAAAATATCTCCAAAACTGCTTTCCTAAGCGTGCAAAAAAGTAAACTGATTGGAGTAAATGTCAGATGATGGGAAGTTTTCTCCCATCAATGGTAGGCTGACCAGCAGCCGAGCGGCACTGCGCTCAAACCTGGTAGATGGGAAGTACTGCGTTCGATCCCAGGTCTCATCGACCTAGTCGTTCGGAGTTTTCGTATTTTACTCCAAAACTCACGTAAATACGAGCTAGGACCTTTTTAGAAAGACCCCACGGAGGACATTCCATCCATTGGCCTAGGAAAATAGCGTAGTCAATTGGCCTTAAACCCTACAACCAACCCTCAATGGTATTTAAAAATTAAAACATATTTACAGGTAACGTAAATTGATGTATCCAAAGCATGGGTTTTATTTGATTATACTTAATGAGTTAAAAAATAAACTCATTTTTCAAATATGATTCCCCCCCCCCCCAATTTAGTATTTTTGAACTTAATTGGGATACGTTCATTTATTTACTCCGTATATGTAATTTCAACGCCAGAACACTTTATTTATGAAATGGGAAAAACCTGTTAAAAGCATCTATGTTACTACTGTTGCACTTGACGCAGTCTTAAACTAACGGAAAAGTGATCTTAAAGATTCATTTTTTCTCTCCATTTAATTCATTTAATTCCAAATAATCTTATAAAAATATTTGAGATTTTATGTTCATACTTATTCTGACATAAAATGTTAAAACATTAACTATCAAGTATTTATTTTTAATGTCTTAGTCTTCTCTATTACTTTTACCAAATATCCTCAAAAATGCTTCCTTAAGCTTAAAAAATAAAATAAAAATAAACGGATAAGGGAAGAACATCGGATGATGGGAAGTTTTCTTTCTCCCATCAATGGTACTTAAAAAGGTGAAACGGATTTACAGGAAATGTATATTTCGATGCGCGTAAGTATCGGTTTTGTTTACTTATTTGTAGTTTATTATTTTTTACACTCTGCTTAGCAACACGAAAATGCAAAGAAAAAATTCGAACTTTTAATATTTTTGAGTTTTTATTTTATGGTATTTTTACTTAATTACACAAGTTCAACATTTCAGAACGAGAACACTTAATTTATGAGATGGGAAAAACCTGATAATAGCCTCTAAATACTAGTGTTGCACTTGACACAGAATTAAAAATTACTAAAGTATGACATATTGAAGTGAAAACTATTTTTTTTAAATATAATCGGCCAAATGAGAGTAAAAATTTAAAATTTTATATAATTACAAGGGTATTTAATTATAAAGATATTTCAAAATAAAATTTAAATAACTGACAGATACTTAAATTTATGTCAGAATATTAAGAAATATATAATTATAATGGAGATTAACAACGCAAACTAAGAAATTATCTATTTTCTTGTCAATCTATCATTTTGTATTTTATAGGTATTTTAAATGCATATTCCATACCAATTGCTAAATCTATCATTAAAACAATGATATATATATATTATATATATATATGTTTTTAAGAGATACTTCCCTCTAGCTAAAAAAATTTTGATTAATCAAATTTATGAAAATGCATAAGCAATACACTTTTAACATTGAAAGTAACTATTTTTCATTTATTACGATAGGGAAAAAAAATTACAAAAAATAGCGGATATTTTTCAACTTTTTAAATAAGCAAAATAAAATAAAGTTTAGTTACTTATAATGCTGTAAAAGTGTACGAATTTTAATCAATTTAATTAATCAAAAACAGATTCTCAGCCAAAAATTATACAAGTTCGCATATGTTTTTTTGAACATATTAAAAATTGAAATTGTGGCAGATTTAATATAACACAATATGTGAAAGATTACCAAAAATCTATTTTAACATTTAGAATGCACAATAATTAAAAATATTTAAAATTGAAAAATTTTATCAAATTAAATTTGTCCCATAATATACCTACAGAATAGTTTACAGAATATACCTTTTTCCATTCTCACATTTTAAGTAATTTTTCCCCTCATTAAAAAAATTTCTTGTTGAATTTGTGAAGATTATATTTATTCATTTATCTAAAGAAAAGCACACTACAGAAACATCCAATTACAGAGTTGCTTGAATAAAACTATAATACAATACATCAAACATGGACAAAAAAGAAAAAAAAAAAAAAAATACATGTTATGGTTGGTTGGTTGTAGGATTTATGGCCGATTGACTCCAGATGTGTCCTAGGCCAAGAGGGGGAATGCCCTCCGTGGGGGTCTTTCTAAGGGGTCCTAGCCCGTATTTACGCAAGTTTCGGAGGAAACCACGGAAAACTCCGAACGGCTAGGTCGATGAGCGCGACCTGGGATCGAACCCGGCACCTCCCATCTACCAGCTTTGAGCGCAGAACCGCTCGGCCGCTGGTGGGCCCAATACATGTTATGAATTTAAAAGTTCAAAACAGTTAAACAGTTAGCCTTAAAAAACAGTAAAAGACATGTTAAAAATATCTAAATCCACAGACAGCTCATTGAAAATTTTGTAAAATTTATATAATGAAAAATTACCAATATAATTTTATTTGTCACTCCATTTGTAAAATATATGATTATTTCTAAGAGACTTGCTTGGCACATGAATTTGAATACAGTTAAGAATATCACTGTAATCAATTATATTACTAATAACTTTATAAAAAAAAAATAATAAACAAAAAAGGTTACGACGAGATTTTAAACTAGGAAGATCATAAATACTTTGGAGGTACGAGGAAGAAATGACATAAGTATAAAAACAATTTTCTTTTAAAATACAAATAACGTGCAAATTTAGTTTGAGCCTGCTCTAGAATTTTTATTTTATTTTCATAAAAAGGATCCCAAATAAGACTACAATACTCCAGATTGGAGCTAACTTAACTGAAGTATAGGACTTTTAACGCATGCTGATTGGAAAAATCTTTAGTTTTACGCTTAAGAAACCCAAGCTTTTTGTATGCTTTAGAAATAATGCTATTGATGTGGAGTGAAAAGACAAGTTTGACATCAAAAGTAACACCCAAATCAATTACAGAGTCAGATAGAAATAAAGGAAGATTATTAATTTGTTAAAAATATATTAAAGCATGAGAATTATGAAAATAACTCAAGATACAGATTTCTGAATTATTCAGGAATAATTTGTTACAATGCACCACCGATACAAACGATCAAGATCGCTTTGTAAAAGAGCAGTATCAGTAACAGAACAAATTTGCTTGATTAATTTCAAATCATCGGCAAACAAATATTCAGAAAATTTCAAAACAGAACACCAATCATTAATAAACAAAATAAAAAGCAGGGGACCCAAGTATATTAGCACCCATTTCTACCCTGTAACTAATTTCTAAGAAATGAATCTACTATAACTAAAAATTTCCTTACAGCGGTGAAAACTAGATTTATACAACGCTTTACGAAAAATTTTAGAAATTACTTTAATGCCATGTTTAAAAATAGTTTTAATTGTTTAAAATTTTCTTGTGACCAGCACCTATCTCTTCAACATAGACAAATCTCTTACAGATTTCATGACGTTTTTGAGCCTTGCCAAGCGTAAAATTAATCTCCCATTCAATTTGTCTCTCTAAAACTCAATGCATTCGGAAATTAAAAGAGTCTTTCAAGACATCTCCAAGAAAAAAATATCAATGGAAATTCTACCAGGGCTGTCGAAACCTCGTTATCTCAAATGGAATACGGCGTTTTTCTTTTGCCTAACCTCTAACCATGAAATTTCATTGCTTTGAATACCTTTCAGAAATCAAGAATTTGAAGCTTGGATGAACTCTAAAGCTTTCTGTGCAGGCGTTCAATGGAAGTTTTCGTATTCTACAAAAACACTATTTTTTCACATACGGCGATGCTAAGGTAGTCTTCAAAAGATATACCTTTGATTAGTATAAACAATAATTGAGAAGTTATTTGTGTTGATGCACCATTCGCAAACGAATAAAATACACACTCAAATATCCGCAGACCAATAATGAATTCATTTCACTCTCAATTCAGGCATCATGAAATTCATTTCGGAGTAGAGATTAATTTTCTTCCTTTTATCAGGCGAGTTGAAATTCATGTTCAGTTCGGGATAAATTAAATTTCTGAAATGCATCCCTCTTTGAGATAAAAATACCAAGGTATGTTTATCAATGCGTTTTCATATGAAAGAGGGTTTGCTTGATAGCCGAATAATTTCTCCTTATTTTGCATAAATTGAATTTTATTTGATCTATTTATGTTTTTAATTTTTATATTAATGTCAATAAAACAGCTTAACGGAAAAATAAAAAGTTTGGATAAAGCCAGATACAGTATTCATTTCTGGAAGTAAAATTATAAGTTTTAGTCAAAATACTTTTATATAGAATAGTAAAAATAATCATTAAATTTTAATATATTTAGAAAATACGTTATTGCTTAAAATGTTATGAATTAAAAAAGGAAAAATAGAAAAAATGCATAACTTGGAACGCAATGCATAAATAAAATTAGCTTAGCGTTATACTGATTTATGCATTTCAGCAAATACACGTAAGTTTACCTTCAATTATCTTTGTATCATCTAATCTGAAGAACTTCAAAATTAGTAGAATAAAATTATCTAATATTATCCATTACATTCCAATAATTTAATAACATATATATATATAATATAATAGTAATTTGATACGTAAATTTAATATGTTTTTAGGAACTGTCGTAACGATATGGGAGTTTATACTTTAAAAAAGGAAAATCTGCACAAAAGTAGAAGGTGATGTAATCAAGAATTATGCTACTGTTATACTGATTTATATATCTGAGTAAATGTATGTAGTTAGATCGTTCAGATGGTAGAAAAATAACTTAAGGGGACTGAGACGTCTGAGACAACCGTGAAGTGGGAAATTTAGGTTGTTGTTTTTAATAGCCATAATATTCTTTAATTATGCATGTATCATTTTTTTTTTATGAGATATTAACAAGAAGTTCAAGAAATATTTGATGCAAATTATTTACTCTTACGTGTTAGTTTTTTTTTTTTTTTTTTTTTTTTTAATAATAGCACTGTAAACGTACGTATTTTACTCGTAAGAATTTTTTCACTTTGGTACACTTCGTGAAAAATATATTGAAAGTAGTTCCTTGAAATTTTAGAGGGAAATGAAATAAGTGTCTCTGCATATAGTTAACCTATTTTGTTATGCATATACCTTCTGATATATTTTTTAAAAGAGTGAAAATATGTGTTCAAAAATTTATATTTCTAATAAGTAAAAATTGCCAATTTTTCATAATTTTAAAAATAGAACAACAAAATATAAAATAGGTTCAGTACATAAACAAAAGTAATTTCTATCATCATGGATGATTTCAAGGTAAGATTTTCATTATTTTTTTAGAAACGTGTACCAAAGTGAAAAAAATCCTTAAGAGTAAAACACATATGTTTACAGTGCTATTACATATACATTATATATATAACTAACACGTAAGAGTAAATAATTTGCATCAAATATTTTTTGAACTTCTTGTTAATATTTCATAAAATAAATTTATTGATACATGCATAATTAACAAATATATGGCTATTAAAAGCAACAACCTAAATTCCCCACTTCACGGTTGTCGCAGACGTATCAGTCCCCTTAAGGTAGTCTGAAATAGCACAAATTGTTGGCATAAAATTTGACAGTAAAACACAGTAAAATTAAACTTACCACCATTCACTATTTATTCAGATAATTATTATACATACCTGTAAAAAGAAAGATAAGTAGATTAGTTATACATGAAAAGCAAAATATTAGATTTTTTTTAAGATTTCATAAAAAAGAAAACATTACTATAAAAATATTAAAAAGTAAATAAAAATACAAATTGGAAACATGAAAATAATATCCCATACCAAAAAATCAATTGTAAATATGCCATCTTTTATAGAAAATTAAATTTGTAGCTTCGTTACTCAAAGATGAAAGTTAATTTAATAATATTTAACATCTATGAAAAAGTGAGATTTTATCAAAATTTTATATTTGCTATCAGAGACTTACGCTGCAATACATTGTCCCCCCACCCCCCTCCCCATTTTAAAAGTTTATTATGCCTTTATGCGAAGAAAATATTCCAGGCAATTAGAAAAATATTCAGTTCAACATTTTCAAAATTTTCCCCCCAATCACGGTAACTTTTTTTTTTTTTTGTTTTGTAAATAATATTTAACTATATAAAAAGATTGAATTCCTCATCCAAAATTTTAATGATCGTGGGCGATAAAAAATAAATTACGGAACAAGACTTTTTCTTACACTTTGAGATTCGGTAACGAATGCTCTTGGTTAACATCGATTTCTGTGTAACAATCAAACACGATTTTCACACAAATTACATCAACATGCACCATTAGGTACGGGTTAAGGACATAAGTACACAGAAAAAAAAAAAGGGGGGGGGTAGTATCTCACTTTTTCTGCAGATTAATTTAGAGATTTAAAAAAAAAGAAAAGATAGCTTTAGCGTAAAGTGGCTAAAAGCTAAATTCACAAATGGATAAGGGGAAAAAAAAGAATCATTCGCAGGAGGGTTTCGATTTCTAAGAATGATTAAAAAAAAAAAAAAAAAAAAATCAAAACTGGCGTTGCATTTCCAACAATCTTCGTCACGATGCATTTTTTTTAATCCTTTAAAAACGCTGCGAAACAGAAAGGAACGGAACTAATGGACGGTGTAGTGGCAATTCTACCCTAACGTTCCTCATTAGCTGATGTGAAAACAGCATCCGCAAAATTAGAAACGAAATCGTCCCTAAATGCCCGGGAGCTGGAAATTCTGAAAGGAAAAGAAAAACAAAAACGCTTTTTAATGGTTAAGGAGCAAAACCTCTGTTTTTGTTTCGCTCAGAAGAGAAAAAAAAAATCGATAAATTGGATGACTTCTTTTTTTGTTTATCATACTTTTCTTTTACCATGATCTAACTTTTGGTGTAATTTAAGTTCGTGAAAAGAATTACTGGTCTTTGAAATTGTTTTTCGATTTTTAAAAAGTTCCAATCAAAAATGATTGAATGTTTTATATATATATGTGTGTAAAAGCTAAATCGCCGTTATTAAAGGCTAAATAATAGTAATCAGAAAATCTCTGAATTCCATATTAGCTTTATAAATTTGGGTTCAAAGTTTTGTCTGGAATAAAATGTAAGGACATATAATATTTATTTTTAATAGTATGCAGTCTGTACTTATAAAGAGCTACAAACACCATTAAAAAAATAATAAAAAGCTGGTTATTTTTATTTTATGAGGTGGAAGGGGGAGAGAGGGCGGAGTTTTTTTTTTTTTTTTTTTTTTAAATAAATAAAAACTTAAATATAAAAGTAAAGAGTAACAAATTATAAATTTTATAGTAAGGTAAATGCTATTCTTTCATAAATGTAAAATGACATAAAAATAATACCACAAAGATCTAAAATAATAAAAGTAATTTATAATTGAAATTATGAAACATTACATTTTAAGTTTGAAAAATTATAAAAAATTTGTAGTACAATCTCGTAGAAATTTAATAAATATCGTATTACACACAAAATCAAAGTTGAACGTAGAATATGTTACAAGTTATTTAATATTTATTAGCTCCTTGTTAAAAAATAATTTAGCCTTAGGAATGCTAAAATGTCTAAATTAAGAAAATTCGGATAAAGTAGATTATTATAAGTGGCGATTAAAAACACTGCTTCATTTATAAGATTTAATCTTGTTTTCAAAATCTTTTTCTGTATTGCTATATTGTATACTACAGTCATTAAGCTTGTAGAAAAAACATCCAAATATTTTACTTTTCGTAATGTAAAGGATCGTGCAACTTTTAAAAAATATTTACAGTTCATACAAGAAGAATATTTCCTCGAGAGTCACAAGTCATAAATTTCTCTATATATATTAAAAAAAAAAAAAAAAAAAAAAAGTTTGTCGCTGGCTTCAAATTTTTTTTTTTTTTTTTTTTTTTTTTTTTTTTTGCAACAGCAACTTCTCGCGGAGGGCAGGGTTCTCCGCGTCATGAGATATATCAGTATATTCCGAATACTTCAAGGAAGGCATTTCAGCTGCTTAGAAATTTCTATCATTTTAATTAACGAAGTCATTAACTAAAAACGTCGAGTTTATAAAGGTACTCTATTTGCCATCGTAGAAAAAGTTTCTCGTATGACATTTTTCTGTCATGACATCATTTCCCACGGGAAAACTAAAATGTGATCCACGGTGTAAAATATAAAATCTAAATCAATGCTGCTGTTAAGAAAAATATTTCTATTATTGGAAATTTCTTAGTTGTTTATTCTTTTTAAATATATGTATGTTCTTTCTTGCAGATAATGATTGTGAAACGCGGGTTAGCAAATCTGGTTTATATAATCGTATTTTCTCGATACTATAGAATATTTAAATGGTTTAAATGTACGGGAAGAATATTATATATTTATACATAGTGCTATTTTTCATGCCAAGTAAAGAAAGTTAATTTTAAATATTTGTTTTATTAATATTAAAAATAGGCTTCATTTATTTATGTATATTACAAAACACGACGCATTTTGAAAAACGTGTTTTCGCTTTGTTTACGTTTGGAATCCATGGCAAGCACTTCCGAAAACCGCATTTCGCCGTAATCACCAAAATAATCGCCAAATAGAGTTGTGGACCAACTGCAAGTTGTTCCAAATAGAGTCAAAATCAAACTCATTTATAAATCTTGTAATTTCGCACTGAATTTTTTAACATTACAGAATCAGACATTTCAGGGACACATTTAATTTTTTTTTAATTATGGCAAGAAAAAAAAAATCTTAAAAGTATAGGCATTAGATTATAAGTACAAGATTTTTTTTTTATTTTCTTTAACATGCATTTACACCAAAACATTCATCGCCAAACAATGACAAAAAATTTAAAAATGCCAAGGGTTCATCACACTAATGTTGTAACACAAAATGGTCTAGATATTATGAATTGCTTTCTATTCTAAACATAAAGCATAAGATTTCATTTAAGAGCAAAACAATGTGGTATTAAATGTTATGTATTTCAATTTGACATTAAATATGGAATTTCTGTAACATTTTTCTGCTTTTGTTTTGTAATAAACACTACTAATATTCCTATTCAGTGAAAAGCCTCGCAAGGGTTAATAAGTGAAGCGAACCGGGAGTTGGTGAGCGGAGCAAGCAGGGAGCAGAGCCCCCTAGTTTATTAAAATAAAATAGAAAATTGTAAAAAGTAAATTTTTTAAACAATTGAACAAGCTTAAAATAAGAGATATATGCTATAATACACTTAATAGATTACAATTCAGAATAATGAAATTTACATATAAAAGTTTTTGTTTAGGTTGCACTTTTCAATAAGATAATTTACATTCAGATTGAAATCTTAATACATCCATTAGAATTATATTAATGATTTTCTATCTCATTCATTAATTAAAATAAAGGTTAAGCAAGTTTCCTTTTTGTAAGATTATAAATTTTAGGACAATTGACAAAAAAGATTTCTATATAATTAATTTATTCTACAAAATATAGTTTTGAAGTTTTTGTAATGCAATTTTATACATAAATATTCGTATTCTTCATGAAGTTCTCTCATAAAGGGCGATTCATATTTTCGGAAATCTTAAATCATTTGTGCTATGACTTCACTGGAATCTACTAGGAGAGTTCCGTTTTACGATTTCCTGAGAACTGATATAGATCGTAAATATCAAGTTTAATTTTAAGTACTTGAAAAAATTATAATCTGTAAAAGCAGGTACATTTCTACGTATTCCTTAATCTTTCATGTATTTTGTAAACTTAAGTTTTAACCAAGTATGTTTTTCAAACGTGACTGCTATTAAATAATTGATGAAAATATAAAACAGTACCGATTAAACAATCTGCTCTCTTCAGCTTTCTGTCACATTGACATTGCGAGCAAATATACAACACAACAACGCGTCTAAATTCAATTCACTCCAAAGACATCTCAACGCCCTTTCAACAGGTACTTAAAAGTCATGGGGATGAGCTTCCATTAGCCCCAACTACCTTTTTCCATTTTGCAGAGTGCCTTCTCGAGCTTCCCATTTATATTCCACGGTGACACGCCACGACCCGAAATCACATGAAGGGACATACTTTCGACTCAGACCCCTCGAACCGAAAGGAGGGAAGCAAAAAGCGAACAAAAATAAAGATTCGCCGACTTCGCTCCATTGCATTTTCCATTTAGGACGCCTCTAGTAAAAAAGGCGCAGGTAGCCATGTGGAATGGGATTCTTTTGGAAGGGCGGATGAGCCCTGAAAATGAATCTAACATACCATGCAGCTTTAGCCACAAAGCAGAAACAGTCGTCTGGAGAAGGGAAGTACAGGGCTCAACAATCGTGGGGAATTACTTCTGCAGAGACAATATTCATAAATCATTGTTCATTCGGGGACAATTGGCGAGTCTTGTGTATGAGTGACGGTGAATCATTTCTTTTTAATCAACTGGAGCTTACACTGAGATATCATTAAAAAATCATTTCTCACTAAAGGGTAGCTATATAGCTACAAAAGGGTGTTATAAAAGGGTTAATAGACTGATCATTCGAGTGCGCGGAAAATTATTGAAGTTAATAATATCTTTAATCTTCATTCTTTCGAAATGAAATCATAATGATTAATGTTTTACAACTCATTTAATTTAATTAAAATAAACTGCTCTTATTGCAAATATTACTTATGGGTCATAATATTAATAATCGAAATTTTAAGTTAATAAAAAATGAGCTTTTCAAATCACCGATTATGTCAATCTTTGAGTTAGTCTTATAATCAGTTCACCTAAGCATCACTCTAAAAATTGATTTGAGATGATTGAAAACGAATTTATTAAAATGGCTAACTATTCTACATTTTGTCCTAAAATATAAAATTATCTGTGTATATAAAATTTATCTGTGCCATTAAAAATAAGTTAACTACATATTTTAAGCGGCAATTTATTAGTGAATTCAGAATACACTTTTGCTCTAAATATTTTTTTTTTTTTTTTTTTTTTAAATACTGGCACAGCGTTTTAAAAAGTAACTTGACATTTATCAAATCTTATTTCTATAACAACAACCATAAAAATATTATTAAAGAATTTTCACATACTATGCATTCATTTTCAGTTGAGTTCATTTTAACGCCGCATTATAGCTACGTATTGGACAATTAGAGATGTTCTAAGTTACTCCCCATCACAATTTTAATCCTCTGTGGTGAGGATGGATTCCCACTTCGGTAACACCTAGAGGTAACTATTTCGGAACATTGAGAACATTGCGCCGTGATGATTTTATGTGCACCAGCCACCAATAGTGCACACAAAGATCTTCGACCGGTTCGAGTATTGAACCAACACCCACTTGATAATAAATTGTCGAGCCGGTGTTGATTGAACCTACAACCTTCCAATTACAAGCTAGGTGCTGTACCGAGGCTGCCGAGGCACCCATTAATTTTTAGTATTCAAAATTTTATAACTTTGGAAAAGGATAAAAACCAACAGAAATTTATTTTTCAATATTGTTTTCAATAACAGCTTTTTATCCAAACTTGAAGAAAATTACAAAAAAAAAAAAAAAAAATCATGTGTGCTGATGAAACTGATAAAAAAGACCGTCTGTTTGTTTTAATTTCGAAATTTAAAATGCATGTATATTTATGTGGTCATAATATACGAGATTGATGAAGCTGACTGCCATAAAAACAAATCTAACTCAAAATTTTATAATAGCAACAGTAAAATAATTAGGCCTAATTTTATGATGGAAAATTGGACGTTATGATAATTTGTTTAAGTAATGCACAGTGATTACTTCTGAAATATATTTTCTGACAACTTTAAAAAAAAAAAAAAAACATTTGTAATAATAAAAAAAAAACTTAAGTTATGATGCAATTTAATTATATTATTCAGAATTTTTTTGTTTAAGATATCAATTTAAAAGTCCTTAATACTTTTCCCACGTACAAATAATTTCATTAATATTTGTATCATAAACCTAGACGCATTTTCACGGCGTTTTAAATATTTATTAAGCTATTTAAATGTCTCTTAGAAAAGAACTAGAAAATTAAAAAACAATTGCTAACAATTTCAGCATTTTAAAATGCATCAATTAATACGGATAATTATCCATTTTTAGTTCAAGAGATTACGCATACAATTTTACTTTTTATTATATATATTGTTCCGATGACGATGGTATTTGATAAGCGATGAGATATGACCAAGCTATTAATTAAAATCACTTTCAGTTATTTTGTTTGCTTTCAGGAACAGTTATTGATTTTCCCGCATCTAAATTGAGTTAGCTCTCCTGAACACTCGAGCTTAAAATTAATGCATTAAAAGTTTTGAAGTATCTCTTTATCGCTCAGCTATTGATTATAGCTTACCAGTAAAACGGCGGTCAAACACTGAATTTTAAACATATAAATTATTTAAATAACTTAACAAATTTTGACTATATTTCATTAAGTAAACAATGATTAGTACGACACAGGTACATTTTTGTTTTCATTAATGAAACTTTCATTTTTCTGAAAGTAATATCTTAGAAATTACAAAATAAATTTAATGTAGGTCGGTAGAATCTACAGATTTTACTACAAAATTAATCTACTAAAGACTCATTTAATTTAATCATTCCTTTCATATCATCTGGAGTATACATTGTTTTGTTATATTAAAAAGTATATGTACGGCACACCTCTTAAAAAAAAAAAAAAAAAAAAAAAAGGAGGGACGAGGGGCACTCAGACAAATGCGAAATATTTACGTTGACCTAACAGTAAAAAAGGAAAAAGCATTAACATGTTTCTGAATTTGGATAATATCTGTTGGTCGGTGTCTGTGTTTTCACTAAACCTACATGAGATATCTGGACATAGGTGCACTCCGTTGAGCCGATTTTATGCTAGTTTGACAGGAAACCTCGGAAAATTCCGAGCGGCTAGGTCGACGATGAAATAATATCGGATATCCGCGTTACATTTTAAAAGTTTAACGCTTGTTTTTAAAAAGATTCGTCTCGCAATTTTGTGCTAATCTGTACAGTCTTGCACAGGGCCGGGTAATCCGATTTTACCTGAATCGACTTGAGAAACCTTTAAAAAAAATTCATAATAAGTAGAATTTTGCTTCATATAATTATAACTGAATAGCTGATATATGCATGCTCATTACTAAATATACGCGTACCCATATTATTATAATAAAGTAAACAAACATATCTGACAAAAGCAATTAACAAAGAAACATCAAGTTTATTTTTTTTATCTTTTGAGAATATAAGCCTTAAAAGAAACTGTAAACGAACTTGTATTCCACTTTTTGTACACTTGAAGTACACAACACACAGATAAATGGCTAAAAATTAGCTCATTTTTCAGATTTTTAACTTAATATATTATTACATTTTCATTTTTTTTTTTTTTTTTTTTTTTTTTTTTTAAGAAAAAAAAGGTTTACCAACTGTGTAATTATAAAAATATTTAATAGCTTTAAAAAAAAAAAAAAAACCTTGATTTTTAGATGAATTACTAGTTTTCGGATTTCAAGTCGGGTTCCAGTCTCGTTCAGGTATAATGAAATCTGTTTCGGGTTGAACGTGGGTCTTCAAATTTCTCTATTGAAGTTCGGGTTGATTTAAAATCATGTTGGGTTCGGGTCGGGTAAAACTCGGCCCATGCAAGAAAAGAAATAATAGCTATTGATTTATTGGTAAAGCGAGTATGCTTGAACACATACGTTTGGTCCTAGACATGTTCAAAATTCAATGTTTCCGCGTGCAGCGGGTGCAACAGGTTTTTCTTTTCATAACTTCTCTCTTCACAATCTCCTTTATACCCTTCTCCAGAAAAAGGATGTTCTACTTATGTTTTATTTAAGTAATTCAATTCTACTTTTTGCAGAAAATGTGCTTCTAGACAATTTAGTTTCGCAATTAACATAAAAAGAAATTTTTTTTCATCGATATTTTAAACATAAGTTTTCTTATTTTACCTACACACCATAACTTAATTTTGTTATCCAGTAGTCACTTATGTACAAATCTCTTATGCACAAATTCATAAATGCTTTTAACCATCATAGCACCATATTTAAGCAAAATATATGAAAACAAACCAAGTTGCGTTAATATTTTTTCTATCTCCTATCCCCATTACACCGCAGAAAAAATTACTTTATATTTTTTGTTTTATAACACGTTAATATGCATAAAATTTGTGGAACATAGTTATATCCCTTTAATATTTTAAGTATGACATTAATTTGAATTAATGAATAATGCAGTGCCTAGCTCAGTATTTCTATATTGAAGAAACGGGGAAAAAAAAAAAAAATTCTGATAAAGTATTTTTCATTCTTAAGATTACAAATATTATATCTTACAGTATTTTATAATTAACCAAGTTCAGATACTTTTTCATCAACCTGGTTATTATTTTGTTAGAAATATTCTACATCAAGATCGCCCTCCCACCTTTTTTCAATTCCTACTATTAGTTCACACTCTCCCTATATATATCTTGTTCAAATCTTGCAATCGATTTTTAACTAACTTCCGGATTAGCTAGAAATTTGAAACTTTCAGGATTGTTCAGAACACGGTGACAACACAATACTTCGAAGTCCTATTTTTGAATTATTTATTAGTTTTCTTATAATTAATTAAAGTATGAAAATAATAACATCCTAATAGTTTTAAAATAGGCATTAAAATATTAGCTGTAATTTAATTGTTGCCAAGAAAAATTTACGAGTTCATTTTCTTTCGACATAAAAATAAATTCATTTAATTAAACGTGAACGTTAAAAAAATTATAAAAAGTTAAATTATGCATCTCACAAAAACTGACGTCATTATCACTTTAAAATTTTTATGCACATTGATAAGAGTTGTATGATTCATCAGAAAATTTAAAACATGGTACATAAAGTTTTTTTTTTTTTTAATCTTATAATTATTTTTATTTAATTTTGCATATGCGCTTCTTATTTCCTAATTCAAAATTATTAAAAAAAACTTTTTCGATAGTGTTTGCAAGTAGGAATTTACTTTAAAAAATGTTCTTTTATATTACTTGTTTAAATTCATATTTGCTCATTTTCAGAATTCAAGAGTAAATATATGACTATTTAAAATAAACAATCAGTGCATGAAAATACCTTTACGATGTTTCTAGTAGTATTAAAAATAAAAATCGTGCATATTTTATCGCCCAAAACTTCCGGAAGTTTTTTTTTTCTCCCCTTTTTAAATTACTTTTTGCTGAATTCTAAAATGTAAGCTTTACTTTACTTTGCAATCAAATAAACTTCTCCGAATAAATATCAAAAGAACCTCTTAAAAATGGTAGTTAAACTTTTCAAGCAAAATGCTTGTTTATTGAAAACTAAAGTCCGTACAGGGCAAACATTCTTTATTTTAATTACTCTAACACCAAGAACACTGTAATCCGAAAGAAACAAAATGAGTTTTTCTCAAGCCGAAATATTGCAAAATATTACGTACAAAAGAATGAAAGGCGTTAAACAGTATACGAAACATCTGAACTCATTGATGAGAAAATTAGTTTCTATTACCTGCGGGAAGGTAAGCCATTAGCACTGCAGTTTCGTAACAATTAGAATGTTTTGTTTCATAAGCGCTTGGAGGAGAAATTTTGATACTGGGAGAAAAAGAAATCTTCCCAAATAAAAACATCTATTTATTACGCAACACATTCAAAAAGGCCCCCCTACTTTAGGAGATAAAAAGGAGAACGCGGGTACACATTAATTACATCTACAGTTTGGAGTTGGACAATATTCTAACCGCTCCCTTCCACCGTGCGAGAGTGCGATAAGTGTACAAAGAAGCCAACTGAAGTGTAAAGAAAGATGGGGAAGGTGGAGAGAAGAGCCCTCCACCATTCTCTGGTTTTTTCAAGCCAGGCGCGTACTCCTCAAACAAAACTCCCGTTTTTCATTTTCGCACCACGTACTAGCGGGGAGAGAGAATTCGAGTGTTTTCTTCCCCGCACTTCTGTATTTAAGAATTATACGGCCGATAAGAGTTGAAAAGCACGTCTTTCCAGCATCCAGGAGGCATAACATAAAAATGCGGCCATATTGGGCGCGAAAAATAAACAGCGAGGGGCAATCGTGAGAAATTATTATAGGTCTCGTGTGTATGCGCAGTACACAAGGACTTGTGACAGGGATAAAAAAATAATAATAGAGACGAAAGTGTCAATAGTAAACGGTTCACCGGAGAAAGTAAATATTTTAGAATTTAAAGAGAGATTTTTGGTCGATGAGGTTTAAATAAAGTGAACATGCCTCTCTCCCACGAGCAATATATAGTGGGAAATTTAGGACCGTAGTCTGAAAAAAAAGTGTCGAGTACCTTATGAAAGACTGAAAGAAAATATTAGAATCTATATTTATCTTTATAACAGCTGGAATTCACAGTGAAAAATTGTGAATTCAATGCAGTAAATATCTTTAACAAATGGCTTCACGATTTTTTTTTTTTTTTCTTTATTTTCATTGAAACTCACCACTAATATTTAATGCTATAAAAGAGAAAAATATTTGGTAGAGATATTATTTATTTTTTCCCCAGAGTTAAATATTTTGCAATATTAACTGAGTATTCACTCTAAATAGGAAAAATGGCAGGATAGTTGTGATTAAAAAAGGCAAGCGAAAATGTATAATTGCGTTCACCGGTGATGAAATAAAAAGAAAGTTATTACATATGATAATTCATTAATTTTGAATATTTTTGTTATAAGTTATTTTTTTAGTAAATCTAATAAAGTTCTTTGTTTTCAAAATGTTGAAGAATTTATAAAGAATTAGAAATTAGAAGGTAAGCATTTTTTACAAAGAGATCTCTGCATATAATTAAAGATGCATCTCAATATTTCTAAAAACGGCAGGGTGTTATGCCCTTAAAAAATGGCCCAGATGGAAACACTCATTCAGTAACTATTTTCCAATTATGAAAAATTAAGAAAATTATTTCAATCAATGGAAGTTAATTTTTTGTATTCTTTCATTACGAGTTTTCGTTAGGATGAAAATATTTATGCTTTTTAGATTAATTGTTAGAAGTCTTGGATCATTGGGAAAAAGACAATACAGGGTTCATACTCAAATATGGGAAAAAAAAATTCCCGAGTTTTCCCTGAGTTCACAGGCAATTTTTAAGAAAATATTATCAACATATTACAAGAAACGCTCCTCTAGACAGGACAAAATACAGCTACTTTCACTGTATGTCATATTGCTGCCGATCATGATAGAAATTCAGGTAGAAATCATTATTTACATGCGTATTTTCACGATACTTAATCATTTAAATTTTGATACAAAGCTAAACAAGAAAAGCATATCTTGAGAGGAAAAAAATATTTGTTTTTCCAGGTTTTATAACTGATTTTCCCTGATTTTTAATGAAAAATTTTTATTTTCCCCGAGTATTCCCTGTTTTTTAGGTTTTCCCTGATGAGTATGAACCTTGCACTATTTTGATTTATTTAAGTATTTCGACAGTAAGACATAAAAGTTGAAAGAATTTTGTGAAAAAACTATCTGAAATGATCTACAGATAAATTCGCTAAAAGAGAGAGAGAGGAAAAAAAAAAATGGGAAGCAATTCGTTAATATCATTAATTAAGAGAATATTATTCATTGCATAAACATTCTGCAGGAAGTCATCCAAAGATACACAAGACATGATACTGTATCAAGAACTTAATACCTTATTAAGATACTTTGTTATGAACGTCCTTTTAAAATAGGATTAAAATTACTTTGAAACATATTCATCTTTTAAGAATGAGTCAAAAATATCTGTTTAAATATTATGTCGTGTCAAAGACATTAATGATGAATAGTATTGAGAAAGAAAGGTTTCATATTTAATGAGGAAAATAAAAATATCGCATTTCACATGGAGTAGCAAATTTAATAAAGTAATTCTAGGAAATAAGGTAATGTATTTAATAGAGTACTTTCGAGAAATATGAATATTACGTATGCGTTTTATTCCTTAATCGTAAAGAGAAGTCTCACGTCGTTAGTAATTAGAGATACTTGTATTCATAAATGTAATTTCGTGAAAAGGGACTTCAATTTCGTATTTCGCTTCTACCTACTCTTAGAAATAAAGCGCAATTTTACCTTTTAGATTTTCAAGTATATCTGAAAAAAAAAAGTATGAGTATGTTATATTTAAGGAATATAAATTAATTTTATTAAGTGAATATACACCCCGCGACAAAAAGGTAGGTATAAAGGGTTTTTTCTTTGATTTTTCATAAAATAACATTATCTAGACTGTGCTTATCATTTATTATTATCATAAAATGACACTACTCCTGGACTAATTTTTGTTTTAAGACTAATTTAGAAAAGTTTTAAGACTAAAATTTATCTAATTTAAGACTACACTCCACGACAAAAAGATAGGAACAAATGTTTTTTTTTTTTTTTTCTTTTTCATAAAATAACATTATCTAAAAATTGTGCTCATCATTTATTATCATAACAAAATATTATCATATCAAAAACATATTAAATATTTGAATCATTCATAATATTCATATTCAAAAAAAAAAAAAAAAAAAAAAAAAAACTTTGTTCCCATCTTTTTGTCACGGTGTGTAGTCTTAAATTAGAAAAATTTCAGTCTTAATTTTTTCTAAATTAGTCTGGTAATAGTGTTATTTTATGATAATAATAAATGATAAGCACAATTTAGATAATGTTATTTTATAAAAAAATCAAAGAAAAAACCCTTTGTACCTATATTTTTGTCGCGGGGTGCATATATACAAAATTTTAATTATACGTTTGGAATAAGTTTGATAATTAAATCCAATGTAATAACTTTTCTTGGGGAAAAAAAATAAAATACACCAAATTTTTTGTAAACGTAAGACTATGATTACGAAATTGAAATTTTTTTTCATGTATGTAATTTGAACGTTTATATACTTTGAAAGAACATTTAAATAGATAAAATAGACAAAGCATAAGAAATCGAATCAAATTACTATTTCAAGTATTTCACATTAAATATAATATTTGTTACGAGAACAACTTCCATGAGTAATTTTTACTCAAAATTATACTTAATCATTTTTTGAACGTTTTAGTGTATGTATTACAGTTGTGTACGATTAAGTACACTTCGTACTTAATCGTACACAACCGTAATTCAATATTATTGCTTAGTGTTTCAATATATCACATCTTTTGAAATCCTGACCATTAATATGTACTGTTGAATTTTTACTAATAATATGGTATACTAAATTAAGCATTAAAAACCATAAATTAAGTATCACTTATTTTTTTAAACGACAAAAAAATTACAATTTTCAAATAAAATATATCAGTAAATGTTTTACATGTATTAAAGTTTTATTTAAAAGTACAGATATTTTATGAAAAAAGAATTGTGTAATAGTAATATAAATTATCTAAAATTTTATTAAAATATTCTTGTTGTTTAAATGCGTACTTTTTTTTCACGTTTTTATTTCTTTATTTCCCATCACACTTCTCTTCACTTAATTAACACATCTTGTCCTAGTATAATTCCATTCTACCTTTCACTGTAAATCCGTTTCGCTGCCTGTATTTTTCCCTCTCTATCTCGACTTCATATTCTGGCTTTTCTTGCTCCTTTTTTTTAATTTCACATCTCATGTCAATTCTCCCTCGTTCATGTTTATTTTCTCCCTCCCTACAGGTCATTCAATGTTTTTCAGTTCTATTCTATTGATTTCCTTCTTTTTATTATTACTTTCATCTATATACTTGCTCTCCCCTACTGCTACATCTCAGATTTATTTACATTTCTGTATATATTTCCCTCTTTTCTTTCAAATATATTTCCATTCACTTACGTTTCATGCGATGTTTCAGTTCTTATCATTTTTGCTTTCTTTTCTTGGTTTTGCTATTTTAAATTTCACTTTTCTTTTTGCTTTCAAATTGTTCTTACCATTTTTTGCCCATTAAAAACATACAAAAAATATTTTAACCAAGCATTACCAAATGTAATACTTGTCACAATTAGGGGCGAGAAGAGATTAAAAATTTTAACTAGCCAACCATAAATCATTAATGATTAATCTGTTGATTAATCTGATTTTTAATCTGTTTTAATTTTTCATAATATGATTTTAATTTAACGATGGATGAAACTCTTCTACATGTTTATTTTCAGATAATACGTATGTAATTTTTTTAAAACCAATTCCTTCAAAAATCAATGAAATTTAAAAATGCAAAAATTGGGGAAAAAAGAACCTTCTACGAGTGAATGAAAACTCTTAAATAAGAGGATAATATACTCCGAAAAGCGACTGCAAATATTCTTGTTTGACATAACACCTATATACATAGTTGCCAAATTTAACAAATTTAAAATAAGGATAATCACCATTATATTTGTGAAACTTCTTATATTAATTTTCGGAGATTTAAGATTTCGAAGTTTGCTATGATAAAATTCTGGTGTGAAGTCTTCCCGAAAACAAGGAAAACTTGGCAGGGCGGTTGGGAGTTCAATAACCCAGCAAAATTTTAATATGTGGGAAAAGTTTAGAGTTATATATCATTTTTTACACTCAATATTATGTACTAAAGTTTGAACCCCTTCCGATATTATTTTCTGGTTACGACTTTGGATGAATGTAAACGAATAGATATTTATATCAATTTGCTTTCAACTTTTGTGGTGACACACGTTTAAAAACTTCTTAATGTTTTAAAACTGTTTTCAGATTTCTGTGAGTTTATATATGTTTTAGAGATATTTTAATATACATAATATCTTTATAAATCCCTTTTTATTATAATTATAGTCTTAGAGTAATGAAAATTTACATACACAAGTTTTTTAAAAAATGCACAGTCTATTATCCTTTTAATATTTGTTAGGTTATTCTCGTGAATAAGAATTTAAATAGTTAAATATACCAGTTGTATTTAACAACTACAATGAAGGTAAGTGCTAAATTAAAATATATACAGTAGTTTACATGCGTGTATACTCTTTAATTAAAATAAATATTTCGAGTTTTTTTTTTTTTTTTTTGGTATATAAGCATTAATGTTATGTTTATAATTTTTTGTACATTCATTAAATTTGAAATAAAATCATTGCGAATTACATTTTAAAAATTTCATGCTATGAATAAGTTCAATTATACTTTAGTTAAGCGAAATAAAATATGCTTTAAATTCAAAAATCACAGATGGAAATAGCATTTTTCGATTAAAAATGAATTATATAAACAGTTCTGAATTACTTTTAATGCAGATGAAATGAGAATATTTTGACATTTTCTATAAATACGAATGATAAATTTTATAATCTAACAATTATCAATGAAATATTTTACCTTTTCCTGCGGAGTATCATTCAAATTATTCCGATTTGATTCTCTTCACTGATATGACATCATTAGTTAACTGCTTTTTTTCACACATCAAAAACTCTCAAGTTTTTTTTCCATTTCCCCCCTCGTACTTCTAGCAAAAATTTCATAAGAAATCAAAATATTCTCATAACACCGGGACAAATATCTTTTGTCTATAAGGAGAAAAAATAGTGGAAGCCGTCCGGAAATCGCATAAAAATGTCATTTTATAAAACTCTCTGCGAGAAAAGTAATCAAAATGTCAATTCAAACTGACGCTAAGGGGGTGGTGAGTCGGTCCCAGTTTTACAAATACAAAAAGCTGTTCCCCTTTTATAATAGACATGTGACATCATCCGAGCCAATTAAAAAAAAACTTGAGGTGTGGGAAAAGGTATCAAGTAACACTCCCGAAATGAAATAGACTGGGGATCTAGGGGTTGCTCTTCTATGCTCATTTTATTATTATAACATTTATGGAGAGATATGTTTGTGGGGTTGAACTATAGGGATTTTGATTATTTTTTCCCACCTATTCAATTTGGGTTTTTGTTCAGTCACGAGGGAGAGAAAGAGGAAATATATGCATATGGAAGATATCGTTTTGCAGGGGTAGAAAATATATTAATCTAAGGATAGGATAGGCGAGAGAAACAAAACCGTAAAAAATGCTAATAAGAATGGCTTATTAGGAGAATGTGATTTTTTTTTTTCCAAGATAGGCAGATCATTTAACACATGCAGAGGTGAATTATTGAAGTTTATATATTGTTAGTTTCTATGCTGAGATAGAATGGATCTTATATCAGTGTACATAAACTTTCATAGAATTAAATTTATGATGATCCATTACTGAAAAAGAAAATAGAACCAATAATGGATGCATTTTATGCCAAAAATCTTGAGCATGTATAACCTAATGTAAGATATAAATATTAATCTAATAGGGGATATCAAAGAAGAGTTTTTAGACAATTTAAAAATTTGTTTCTTTCAAACATCTGTCAAAACATTATTTAATGAATTTACTCTTAACTATAACCCATAAGAAAAAAAAAAAAAAAAAAAAAAAAAAAAAAAAGGATATTTTTCCTATTCTTCGTAATTTTTTTTTTTCTCGTGCTCACACACGTGTATATTTAGATGTAAATCTAAAATTACGTATTAGAAAATTACAGGGTCGATTAGACTAACGATTATTCTGATTTTGCACCATTATTACTCTTTAGAGATTCTACCGATCTTTATATTCTTTTGCAGATAGGTTGGACCGATAAAGTTTTTTCGACGTCTGAAATTAATATGTAGATGCATCACTAGAGTCGTTGTCACTGTTTCATCTGAAAACACTTAGCTATGGATCAAAAATTACATATTGGACAAATACCAGGTAGACACAAACTATTATCCTGATTTTACAACTTTCTTTCTCTTTAGAGATTGCACCGATATTGATTCCCTCTGTCTGAAGATACCTTGGAACAATCAAAGATTTTCTCGATGCCTAAAATTACTATGCAGGTGCATCATTGGGGGCACTGTTGCTATTACAACAGATACGGAAGTTTCAAACTCGCTATGGCAAACAACCACCAGATGTGAAGTTGATAAAATATATGTAAGCTAAATTTTATCAATTTCACATCTGGTGGTTTTTTGCCATAGTGAGCTCGAAACTTCCGCTGGGCCGTCTTCGCGATTACCTAAATAAACATGACAATGAAATTAAAAAAAAAAAAAAAAAAAATACAATTTTGCTCTTTTTCATGACTTCAGACTTTTATATTAATCTCGGAGATCAAGGAAATTTTCAACTAGTCTAACATATCTGCAAAAGAAAATCAAAATCAGTGCAATCTCGAAGCAGTGAGAATGTTGTAAATTCAGAGTAACGTGTGTCTACTCCTGTATTTGTTTAAAGCGCAGTTTTCGATTTATATCTAAGGGTTTCGAGATTAAAAGAAGGATCGAACCTAGTGATTCACCTACATATTAATTTTGGACGTCGTAAATTTAGGTTAATCACGAGTTTACCTTGCACTCTGAGAAAATTGAATAACATTACTTTTAAATCAGTTTTGTTTTATCTGTTGGCAAATTTTTCAACTGTTACGGAGGACGGGGAAAGAAAGAAAAAAAAAAAAAAAAAAAAAAAAAACCTATTATGACCTATCTCCAAAAAAGTTTATTTTAATGAATACTGAAAATTTTTCTACGGCAATGAATTTTAAAATTATTTAATCTTATTGATGAGCCGTAAATTAAAATTTTCATTAAATATTTTATAAAGTAAAAAAAAAATTAATAAAAAACTAAAAACTTTAATATAAAATTTTATAAGTACATTTTAAATGAAGAGGGGGGGGGGGGGAGAAAGCAAGAAGAAACTGGAGAATAAACAATGTGTCAAAATTTAGTTGGGAATATATATATATAGCTTCAATTAGCATCATCCTATAATATTGTATGAAAAAGCCTTTTTTTTTTTCTCCCCTTCCCCTATCCTGCTAATTTAGAATAAAAAATGCAAATTATTGCTTTTAAAAAATACGAAAAAGACTAGAGGGGGAATCAGTTTCATTGTATTTTGCTCACCAAGGGTTTCTGGAACAGCTATTCTTTTCCCACCCTTTCCGCGACATAAAAACAAATGCCAGATAATTTTTTTTTTCTCTCTTGCAGAGCAATATTGGGGTTACTTCATTTGAATGAAGAGTGGGTATGGAATACGATATACCCCCGCGAATACGCTGTTTGGGAGGAGGAGATTAAAGATCTTATCAAGAGCACAGAGGGAGAAGACGGTTTCATAATATGCTAATCTGAATGGCTTAATGAGAATCATAATTCAAGATTTCATTCGATCACTCAGGTGGTCGAAACGAATATAAAGCAGTATGATTTAATAGAGAATGAAAGACGAGCCTGTTTCACCATTGTTTATTTTTGGTGGGATATGATGCGCCATAGAAATTTAAGTATATTATCAAATTTATGACAGTTAATAAGATATTTCAAAGATTAAATTGTATTAAATAGAATTGGTTTATTTTACACCATAATTTTTTTTTATTGTTTATAAAACTTAATTTAGTGAAGCTAAATATAATTATTATATATAGATAAATTAATATACAAAGAAAAATAATGAAGAACTAAATTAAAGAAAAGCGGAAGTATACAAAAAAGATTATTGAATATTTGGATTGTGCATTACAATTAAGTCTGATGTCTAAATATGAATTGTTGATAATAGACACAAATAATAATAGGGATTTGAAGAACTAAATACAAGATATTTTTAAATAAAACTACACACTTTTACAAGCTTAAATGATTGGGGGGGGGGGGGGGGGGAGACTGACATTTATAACGTTCGCTGGCGCAATAACAATCTCGTTATAACTGTCAACGTTGAAGATTTTCATACAGTGCTCAATATTTTTTTATTTTGAACATTTGAATATTTACCTTGTTATATGGAAAAGACTGGCACTTACAAAGATACCAGTGCGAAATATGGGGAAGAAATTGTAAGATTGATTAAATAATAAATACTTATTGCTGTCAATATCATGAAAATGTTCTCTGTACAAGAAAGACATATGCACAATTTTCGGGTGGTCAGTGATTTTTTTTTTTTTTTTTTTTTTTTAACGATTACAGAAATTTTGGAATTTACATAAAACCTACAAAAGTTACGGGGGATTTTTTTTAAACACACACATATTATATATATGTGTATTAAAAAAAAAAAAAAAAACCAATATATATATATATATATATTTATGCAATACTGTTCATATATTTATAGAGAGAGAAATAAAATATAAAATTTTTAGGTTGAAAAATGAAGTTATGCATCACAATTGCTGTAAAATGCTCCAGTGTCAAAATATGAATAAGAACTTTGTAAGCAAAAACAAACAGCAAAAATGTATCAAGGACTGTTTCGTGTACGAATAATCAGATTTTTCGTCAGACGATAAAATAAGTAAGCACGAGTTCATTGCTACCTTTTCATGCAGTACTTATTATTTCGATCGCAAATTATTTCTGCACCTTTATACAAATTTACGATGCTTGCTTACATTTTTTTTTTTTTTTTTTTTGTTCATCTACGCTGCAAGTATTTGAGGAGAGAAATATTTATTTTTCTTTTGCCATTAAATGTAAAAGTATGCAATTTTGGGATTATATTCATCCAAGGACACTGATGGCAAAAAAATAACGTATTAAAGAATAAGTAAATCAAGATTATCTTTAATTATTAGTTCATCTTACTGTTTTGAATGGAGAACATGCGCATTCGTGAAATTTTTTAATCAATGTTTTTTGACGTTTTAAACTTCGACAAATCCGAAAATCACAAATCGATGGGGTGTCCAACTGTAGGTTAGTCAGTTTGTTAGTTTATTAATATGCAAGTCTGTGTAGACAAACACTAGAACAAATAATTGTAAAATGGTCGGATCAGTTTTTAAATATAACTTTACATACAGGCAACATTTTCTTTCAATATTCTAATTTGATACTTCCCAAGTTATACTAAATTTATGATTTTCTCAAATTGGCAGAATGAGGCGAAAGATTGCATAAATATGCATTATTGGGGTATATCTTCATCGTAATGATGCAAGACTAGTTTTAAATTAATATTTCTTATAATGGCATGAATATTGTCGAGTATTAATATTCTAATTTGAAAACTTTGTAAGTTATTTGAAATACAAGAGAGAATAGGTCGAAATTTCGTGTAAATACGCATTACAGTAATTATTGCAATAGAAATTGTATGGGATTGCTTGAAAACTAAAATATGAAACTAACCCCAATAAAATTAAATCAGCAGATTTCGATAATGTAAACGTATCGAATCTGAGGTAAGGTAGCCTAGTATAGTATGTAGGGCATTTCAATCTGGACTATGCTGAGTGATCGGCCGAGTTCATATAATAAGCAAATATAATTTACTTATTATAAAAAGTCATAAGAATAACTTCATGAATAAATTGAGCAAAATGCCAAACAATTTAAAATAAAATTGAAAATTTGTCTCTTATTTAGTACAGAATAAAACAATTTAAAAATAAGTGTTTTTCCTCTGACCACCATTACTCGTAAATAAAAGGTAAACATTTAAGATATTTAATACGTATTTATAACATAAAAGAAATATATACGAAAATAGATGGCCAAAAAGAGCAGAAAGACTAAACTTTTAAAATCAGCAGAAATATCAAATTACGTTTGAAATCCCATGTTATTAAACTTAAAAAGATAAATTACTTACATGCTTGTTTTTATTTTTTTTATTTTTACTCGTCCTAAATCTTTAAGCTTACATATCGTATAATCTCACAATTTTTCTAGCCGCCATCATTGCCTGGAGGATTTAAAATTCTAAGCCTATTGTACTTTTTGTAAAGGAAAATAAAAATAAATAAAAGTAAACTCTAGAAGCTAAAGATAAGTGGTATTTTCCAGAAACACTATTTTTGAGTTTGCGAAGACTCATGCGTTTTCCTTACACTATCAAAGACATAGATCTACTGAGATGTTCTCGCACAATACCAGTAAATCGTTATTTTTCATTTTGTTGAAACTAGAAATAAAAAATATCTGCGCTCTTATATTTTCTTTTCATCTTGCGCTTTGCCAACAAAATAAAAATGAATTCTTTGCCTAACTTCATAATAGAAGGTTTCCACCTACGTTCTAATATAATAAGGGCGGGTTGCGTTCTTTTTTCTTTTTTTTTTTTTTCGCTCACTGCAGAGTGTTAACAAAAAATAAAACTGGGTTTCTACTAAACTAAAAGAACTAAGGGAAAAAAAAAGAAGAAAAAAAAAAAAAAATACATGCAAGTTTTCTTTTACCGTTTGGTCTAAAGTACGCATTTTAGTTCTATCTTATGTGAATCTGGCAACCGAAAATGGTCAAATTTAAAACTATGATAGGAGGAGAAGAGGGCAGGAAGAAGGAAGGAAAAAAAAAAAAAAAAAACTATATGCTTGAATTAGAGTCATTACAATTGAAGGATTTTGATATGTGCATTATTTCTTTTATATGGAGTTAAACAGCCGTTTTACTGAACGCAGTAGATTGTTAAAAAGGAGTTTATAAATGACCTATAGTGCAAGAAAGGATTTGAGAAATTTTTTATCAAAACATTCGTTAAAAATGAGAAAGTTAAATAGATATTTAAAAAAAGAAGTTTTTACTCTTCAAAACAAAAAGGGTTTTGAAGAAAGAATTTTCATGGTAGAAACGTATGCATGATTTTTTAAAATAAATATTTAAGAAACTACGTGTTTTACAAATAACCATTTTTCATCTAAAATTCATATTAAAGCCAAGTATTCTTAAAATATTAGTGAATTCTATAGTATGTGATGTAATTTTCAACACTTTAAATGGCATAGCAAATAATTTACCTAAAATCGCGTTAAGAAAGCAGACAAAAATGTAACATTAAACGTAGTACTGAAAGATTGTTAGATAAGCTATTCAAGAATGTTTATTTTTCTAAACCAAATTTACAATGAAAATCAGGATTTTATGAAATAATTTTTTTCGCTATATTATTTATCCAAGGAATGGTGAATTTTGAACAGAATAAATTAAAAAGGGCCATTCTAAATCCTGGAAAGTTAACAGATGATATGTCACAGTGTTACAAATAAAAATAATCATAGTGGCGTAAATGTGTTGGAGTAATAGAGCTGACATGAATAGTTTTTAATTACACTTGAATTGCACAGCAAATTGCGAAAATCTTAACGTTTTCATTTGAAATTATTTTTATTTAAAACTAGATATTCAATAAAAAATTTTTATCAATTTTTTTTTAAGGGGATGGTGGACATTGTTTTAGAAGTATAAAAATGTGCATACATATGCATTTAAAATATAGCAATTTAAAAGTTTTTTCAAAACTAAAAAGAATAAAATTTAAAAATTTATTTTTAATAATTACACATGTAAAAATTTTAAATTTCACCCCCACTATTTTACATTATTAAAGTTTAAAAATATATTATAAAGATATTTGGATATTACTTTGTTGATATAATCATAAACTCATCAAAAAGAAAAAAAAAAATATATATCAATTAATACACTGAAATTTTACATTAAATTTTAACATTTAAAAAATAAATAAATATAAATAAATAAATCTATAGAGTAGTACTACTCATACTTTTGGAATATCTTCTTACACTAATGATGTTAAAATCAAGGAAAGAAAATTAAAAATTAGTTAACAGGAAGCATTTCAGGCGACAGTGGACTTCGACAATGGCAAAATTGAACTAAAAATTTAATATTTCAATTTTACTAAAATATGAAACATGACAATAGTGATGTGCGGTAAAAATAATTCCAACCATTCTCAATGTTTATACCTGTAAAAAAATATTGAATCTGCGGTAAAATTAAAACTTTAAATATTTCCTGAAAACTCATTCTTATATTTAGTTTCGTCAAGTTTAAAAATGTTCCATGCATCTTATTTTTCGTTGAATCTTCATAAAACTTAATATATCGTAGCCATATAACTTAGTTACGATTTTCTACTTTCTTTTCAAAAATGTAAAATTATTATTTTTTTTCTTTCTAAAAAATATAGTTTATTTTATTTAAATTGTTTTCGAGAAATTACAATATACTTTGTTAGATTTTAAAGTACAGGTATGAAAATTTGTATGATTTTAAGAAAGGAAAAGTGAAACATCGACCTTTCTCTTAATGTATTTGAGTACTAAACTTTAAAATGCTCATAAAATTACCGTCATTTGATTAGAGATTAAAACGTAAGGAAAACCACGCACTTAAAAAGAACTCTACTTATTGTCCTCACACTTTTAAAATTTTTTGTAAATTTAATGTAAATATTTACCCAGAGTCTCTGTAAATTTACAACAATTCTTAGTTAAAAGTGAATAATGGGGATTCTTAATCTTTAAACTGTATTTTTATTATTTAATTTCTTAATTAAAATTAAAAATGACTTTCTACTTTAGATTTTAAGTCCGAAATATACTCTCCCCAATAAATAAATTAATATTAGTTATTAAAATGAATGCATAAAATAAGTTTTTTTTTTAACATCTCCGTTTATTTTTCTCTAATTTTATACAAGACTTAAGATAATAGATTACACAGAGTTTTCTGTTGAAATTTTTAACAGTGCAGAAGACAAAGCCAGTGTTATTCTATGGAGAATTTAGCCTCATCATAACTCATTAACTAATACGTATTTTTAAATTCCGTTTTCACATTTAGGAAATTTGCAACTATTAAAACAATTTATCGCTTTTTTTTTTTTTTTTTTTTTTTAAATATATAAATTTTTAATATTTTGAGTTTGGAAAAAATGATTATTTTCAATGTGAAATTCTGAATTTGAGCTTAAAAATGAAATCTTAAAAATTAAAATAGTCAATTTTTAAAAAGCGATAAATTGTTTAATACACTGATCAAAAGAATTAAAGGATATTGTAAGTCTTATATAAAATTACGGTATAAGCGAAATTTTTTTTGCAATAAACGGAAGAAGGACACAAATACAAATTTTTCTTGTTTTCAAACTTCGGAGTATGCAAATTTTGAGTTTGACCTCAAAAATGACGTTTTATCGGCAGCGAATGAAATTTGGCTTTACACTAAATGAAAGATAAATCGGAAAAGAATGGCCAGTATTCAGTAAGTGCATTGTTTCGATAATTGCGATGTCTTAACGAAGTGATTTAACAGATTCAATAGCTTGGACAGTTGTTGGTCGGTTAGAGGGGGTCCAAGCACAAACCGAAGTAGACGAAACTACTGGAGTTTCGCAAAGTGTGATTTCCAGGACTTGAAACAGACTTTTGGAGACTGGAAATGCAGGTTGAAGATCAGGGTAAGGTCAGAGAATGCAACAACGTCCAATGAACATCGATATTTAACGTTAACGGCTCGGAGATACCGAAACATGAATGTCTCTTTTTCAACAATTGCCTTCTTTCGGTTACTGGCGCCACATTTTTGACCCAAACTGTCCAAAACTGGCTCCACGCTATAGCAATAGCTCTAATGAGCTCATCCCTATATCGACGACCTGTCAGAGCTCCATTTCTAATGATGTGGGGATCAGTGCACACATCAATATCCTTTAATTATTTTGAGCAGTGTAGTTGCGGATTTTCTGAATGTGAGAACGAAATTTAAAAATATACATTAATGAGTTATAACGGGGCAAAATTTTCCATAGAATAAATCGACTTCGGTTTTTGGAGACGATATACAGTTTTCACTAACATAGTATCTAAATATAAAATTGTCGCGAATAAGAAAGCGTTTCAAACAAAAATTGAAAAAAGTTTTTTCCCCCTGTCCGTAAGCATAAATACAAAACACATGGCGATGTAAATTTTAAACCGATTTTATTTTTTAAAAAAAGGTGCGACTGGGCGTTCATCCTTTGGAATGCAATTTAGATTTTAAGATTTATTTATCGATTAATATTAGGTACATTTGAATTAAAACAATGTGTGATAATTCATATTTTATTCTACATTCTTTAAAAGGTGAATTCGAAATGAGTGTGAATATTTTTTTTTATAATTAGATGCAGAAGAAAGAAGAAATATACAAAAGATGTACTGATTTTACGTAAAATATTATAGAGTATATCTATTCCGCAATTAACGCAAAAAACCTTTTATACATTTTGCAAAATTCACTCCAAAAGAATTTAAATTTTAATTGGTTCAATATAAGAAAAAATAAAGACTTTATCATGTATGCGCAGTTGGAAGGAAAATGTACAAGATAGTGTAGTTAAAAGTTCGAGGTAAATATTTTCAATGTAAATCTGAAACGATAAAAATTTATTTTTACTAGAAGGAGCCAATAAATCTAATCATTTCCCAGAGAAAAAATGTTTAAAAACTGTCGTAATATAAAGATATATACTAAGAACAATAGTTCTCTGAGAAGATCCCCTCCTAGCCATAAGAAAAAAAAAAATTACAAAACTAAAAAGAACTATGCTGTATATATATAAAAAAAATATTTTCCAGAATCCACGCCCTATGACCACACCTGTGTAACAGGGTGGTACGAAATTGCCAACTTTCTTTGACTTGGGGTCGACCCCCTGCAATAGCCTCTCTAATATAGTAGGTCGTAATTTCCGGTTATATGCCATATGGTGGGTGTGTAACATACAAATGTATATGAATTTTAGAATAAGAAGTTCAATGGATCTTTAAGGCTTACCAGTTTTCTACTAGACATTAATTTATTGTATTAAATTAACATTTTATCTAGGCAAGATTTCTTTTTTTTGGATGAAAAATTCTTTCAAGTTTAAATGACAAGATACGAGGAAACATTTTTCAATACATTTTTTGAGAAATTTATTTTAAATTATATTAAGGACAATTTAAAGCTTAGAATAAAATATCGGGAATGGAACAACTATGACTTTTCCCCACTGTTATAAACTTTTCGGGAATAGTGTTGTTCAGAAGACATAGAATTCACCTAACGTGTCAGACGCTTAACAATTTGAGCAAATTGTCTCCAAATTTGGTAAATGAGTGATTCATCATGTGCATTTATAAAAATTAATTTATACATACATATACAAAAATTTTCACTCTGTGGCATTTTCCATAGAAGTTCTAAAGTTTTAAAGGAAATGGTATATCAGGAAGGAATAAACAATTTAAGCATTTAGTGATTAGTTGTTTATCCCATGTGGCTCATTCAAATAGTTAAATTTGCCATTTTCTTCAAGTAAAGCGCCACCTATGATTTTTGTTAAATCTTTCTGGGCATCGTGTATTTTTCAAATTATAAATTCGTTGGCAATCTACTTTACTGCAGGATGCTATTTACAGCGGAAGTTTTATAACCATTTTCTATATAATATTCGCAAGAACATACAAAAAGTTTCATAACTCACCCGGAGCAGAGCCCCTCCCCTCCCCCCCCCCCCCAAAAAAAAAAAAAAAAAAAAAAAAAAAAAAAAAAAAAAAAAAAATCACCGCTGATATTTTGAATTTAGAAAAATTTTTAATTGAATAAAGACGAAACAATCGATTGCCAGACTAACTGTACAAAATATTATTAAATTCCAATAGTTTTATTTTAGTATGACAGGACTATATTGCTTTCAATCACACATTTAGAGTTGTCACATCTTGCAATGCTTCATCTTGAATGTGTCAGGATGTCCACCAACATCCAGTTTTACCATTTATTTCTTTACTTATAATAGTATGTCTAAATTGTAAAACTGTTACATATTTGAAAATTGACTGTTTACTAATGGTGGTAAAAACTGGTGGTAAACTGTTTACTAACAAGTGGTAAAATAAGTGAATTAAAAGTCTCCTGTTTCTGAGAAAAATCTCTAACCATTCAAAAATTATATTAAAAAATACATTTAAAATTTTGGAATTAGCCATTTTCCTTACAGTCGTCATAAATATTACTTCTGACGTCATTTTCATTAATTCAAGCTATTTTGAAGATAATCTAATTCAGAGTAAAACTTTTTTACTCGTTCTTACAGTTGTTAATTTAAGGAATTTAAAAAAAAGTTCATAATATACAAAATAGTCTTATTGTACTAAATTAAATTATGTAAGACAGTTTTTTTCCCTCTTATTATAAGCCTACCCCCTCCTCCTCTACCCCAAGAAAAAAAAAAGGGGGGGGGGGAGGAGGGAGGGCTGCATTTTTAATTTGTTTTTCAATGATATAAACACAATTCGTTAATGACTATAACATTACAAAAACCAAGTGAAACCCTTCAATAGGAAGGGGGGGGGGGGAAGGGTGACGTAAAGAAAAATGTAGAAATTATTAAAATGTGTAGAAAAACAAAATGCGTTAATTGCAAAGTAGTTTACTAAATATTATTTAAATATGCAGTTAATCATATTAAAATAAAGTTCATTTTAAGCTATGTTACTCTAAAAAATAAAATTTTAACTGTACTGACAACCAAAATTCATGGTTAAATAATGATTTAATGAAATTTAAGTAAATGAGCGAATAAATTAATCGTAGCTAAATGACTTAGATTTGTGTAACAACACTAAGAAAGTGAATATTTATAGCAAATACAGTCTGGATCGTTTTAGGAAATACAAAGTGTAGTCTGAACTAATTTATGGTATAAAATATACTATTTCAAAATCTTTAAAATGTATACTTTCACTAATACTTAGTTTTTAGCATTCAATTAGGATTAAAATACCTAAAAGTAGCATCAAAATGTTTTTTTTAATATGGTATCGTTTGCACTAAATCTAGATTGGTGACAATACGAATCTCTTACATTTATTAACTGTCTCAAGAATAGGTGTAGAATACAATAACGTTCTGGGTTATTGATTAGAGAGTTTTTTGCTGAAATCAATTTCCAAATATCACACAGAAGTGTATGCAGGAGAGGATAAATTTGACAATAAATAAGTTTTCAAAAATTTCCCCTCTCTAAATTTAAGCATTGAAAAATGACTTTAAGGGAAGACCGGGGTTAAAATGGACCACTTTTGTAAATTTTAAGTGCTTACTCACACAAAGTAATTATTTTTGGCTATTGAAAATGTGTGTGCATATTACCTATATAAGGACCGTTCATTGTAAAAGTGAATTATCTCCTTGCAAATGGATTTTGAAATAACGAGCTTTTTGTAAATTTATGCGTATAGAAAAAAAGGCAAGTTTCAGTAAATGTTATCGATTTTTTGTGTTTAATATAATTTATAAATTCTTATAATTCTGAGCTATATTAAACATAATTTGAAGTAACTTGGAAACTTCATTTTTATAATGAATATATTAGAAGTTCCAGTTTTCTGAAAATGACAATTAATGCCATTTATTGGATTTTAATGCAATTATTGGAGTTTCTTCACTTTTATAATGAAAGATGTGCCTAAATGGGATACAATTCAGCAAAAATGTACATATTTACAAAATATGGAGTTACACCACTTTTATAATGAACCGTCCATGTAAGGATTCATATTTCACTCAGTCAAAAGTAATAATTATGTTCACATTAATTTTTTTAATAACAGCTGACATATTCGACCATTTTACCTCAAGCCCGGGGTAAAATGGTTCATGGTACGGGGCACTATGATCTGGAAGACAATAGCTTGAAAATTTACAAGAGATATACCAACACTCAAGAAAAATGTAGAGATCTTTATTTGGTTTTTGTTGCATGAATCTCACAAAAATAGATTCTTTATCTTTTATTTTTGTGATTAAACCAACAAAATGTAAAACTGTCTTTATCATCAAATTTTTGACGAAAATTTACTTACACTTATTTTATTAGTATTAAAATTAGCATCTTGAAATTATATCCTTATCACTGAATTTTGTATCACTATAAAGACATTCTTAGAAACACCCGAACTTTTTAATACATATTTTTTCTTTGACCATGATGCTAGACTTGTTTTATTTTTATCTTTAACAGAAGCTAACTTTCTTTTTTCTAATTTCTTTTAACAAAAGCGGCGATTTCCCCCCCCCCCCCAGCTTACTTAAAAAAAAAAAAAAAAAAAAAAAAAAAAAAAAAAAAAAAAAAAATGCTTCACCTTCAATAATCTTTTTTACTAGTGTATCAGTTAAAAATGTTAATGCACCTTTGTTTAGTTGTCGCCTTCTGCAAGGAAACTATCGGCAAGGTATGCAATTCGAAAGATACTATTTTTAAATAGAGATTTTTCTTAGTGATTGAGATATACTTCATTGTACAAGCATCTATTATATAATTTTCCACCATTTCTTCTCCATCCATCGAAAATATATGCATAGTTTGGGCTAAACCTAATAGTTAATTTATTATCGTTTTCTGGTTTAGGTAATTTAGAAAAAAATATGCCTTCATATATAGCGTTCAAGAGTTTTTTTTTTTTTTTTTTTTTTAAATCATCCACAACCCTTTATATTGCCTGCTCCATAGCTGAATATTTCTTTTTCACTTTACATGATCTGTGAAATTGTTCTTATGTGACAAGCGTAAACTTCTTTTATATATATATAATTGTGACAATAACTTTATACGTATTACATCTAATTTTTAATTTTATTGTTGGTATTTTCATCTTTCTGTCATTTGCTGAGTATTGTTAATGAATTAAATTATTATATATATATATGTGACGAATTCCCGTACTTGAGTCACATAATAGCTATGAAGGAAAGAGGCTGGCACTCAGTAATAACTCCAAATTTGCAGCACATGTTTTTATTTATCCATCTGGAACATATAAGGTACAGTCCATGATTGTGAGTTGAGCAAATGGATGCAGTGCAGTGCAGCCGAATGTGATCACGTGACCCCTCTCGGGCAGTTATTTGACGTAAGTTTACTAAGCAAGAGCACACCAGAAGAGAAGAGCTCCTCTGCCCGTGTTTTCACTTAAATACTGGCATTTTAGGCGGGAAATCACACCACTCCTTCCTATGCTTATTGGATATTAACTTAATGATTGACAGATTAGCTGAGGTCCAGATAACTGGGATTAATTACTATGCAGCTCCAAACCACAAAAAGCTGCAGATTGCACTTATTCATCACTTTCTTGTGTTAAAGTTGGTTCTCTTTTATGATTTTTGCGTTATGCTCACGCATTGTACTAAAACTTACTTTACAGGGGAAACTTTAGAATTAATTTTAAGTTAAGACTTTCTAATGGGATTTTCTTTAAATTATTGCTCACTATTAATTTAAAATAATAAAATAATAATTTAAAAACTTACCTCTCTTTATCCTTTCATATCCCCCCCCTCCAAGACAACGTTCCCCTGGGCTTGCCTGCAAGTCCATGGGAACTCATTCCGAGGTGGCAGATAGTCCAGGAAAAGATGGTCTGTCTTATTGTGTAGAAGGAGAAGTGCATATATTTTCCCTTTAATTATTAATTTAGTCCCGTTTATCGATTTTTTTTTTTTTTTCTTTCTGTAGAACTGCACGTTCCACGTGCTCAACCCTATACATACAATAGTGTCCTAGAAATATAAAATAAAACATAATGTAGCACTCTTATACAATATTATCTTAAAGCAGAAATTTCTTGTTCCCAACTAGTTGGTGACGCCTATAGTTTTATAATAGTTTTGTGTTCATATATAATGAACCATTATAACAAGGTCCTGTAAATAAGTTTTGTAACTGATCAGTAGGCAAAATAGTTCATTTCTTTGGCGAAGAAGTCCTTTGGTTTTGCACAGAGTCTTTAAAATTACATAAAAATATAATGACGTTGAACAAGATATTACACATCTGCAAGGAATCTATTTTTTAAAAGAAATATACGGAATTTGCAGTTTTCTCTACTGTCCATATATTTGAAAAAATGACACTATAAATACATTTTATCATTTCAGATCATTGACACTTTTTTCTGGTTAATGTAAAATGCATTTTCAAACAATTATATAAAAATACTTACTAAAGATACAAACAATAATAATATTAATAATAGCAAAAATTTTTTACAAATTATTTACACCTAAAACCAAGTTAATTACTTTGTCTGAGTAATTATTTGTTTTCAAAGTATTTCAGACTGCTATAAACTTCAAGTTTGGCACTCTAAAAAAATTATATGGTGGGTACATTAACCCTTGAAACTCTGAGAATGTCAAGCCTTTCCAAAAGTAATTTGGGATAAAGGTGGAAACTGGCTAGCTTCTACAGAGAGGGAAAACAAATCAGTTTTCCCGTGTTCTCCGAACACATCACAATGGTGAAGATCAGGAGACCATGAGAAAACAGACTGCTTATAGAAAAGGGGCTTAGGAGCGGAGAATCCTCATTTCACGAAACCATCTACATGATATTTAAGAAAAAAAAATTAAATAAACCGAAAAGGTATATTTGTAAAAAGAAAAGTTAAGGGCACGCTAGTGCCACTGAGTCAAAGAAAGGAAGATATGTCTCCCGACATCCCTCCGATTTCTTTAACTCAGCCAGGATCCTCATCCAACGTGTATGGGGAAATAGGAAAGCAAAAATAAAAAAACTTGGGACTGGAAGCTGATACCTAACTAATTTATTCATGACTTAATTTGAAATTTTTAGGATTATTATAGTATCTTAACTTAGATGAATGGACAATTTCTGAATTTCTCTTAAAATGAAGGCTGGGTTTGTCTATCTCAAAATTAACGTTAGATAGTTGTCTTAAGATTTTATATGGGCCTGAATAAGGTGAACTCAATTTACGCGTGTTTGGATATTGAAATTCCTCATAAATCACTTCATCTCCAACTTTAAATTCCACAGGGAGAAATCGAGCATCATATCTGATTTTGTTTTTATTATGATATTGTATTGTTTTTTCTTTTGCTATTTTTCTAGCTTCATCAACTGAAGGGTAGTAATTATTATTTGCCAATAAGGGGTTATATGGTAATTCTCCTAATAATAAATATTTAGGTGGAAACTGAGTTACTGAATGAGGTGTTGAGTTATACTGATTTAAAACTTCTTCAAGTAATTTAGTCCAGGGAATTTTGTTTGAAGAAGAATTAACTTTACACTTTAAACGCGTAACAATAGTCTGATTGAGCCGCTCGACTTTCCCGTTGCACTCGGGATGATGGCTACTTGTTAATAGGTGTTTAACATAATAATTTCGAAGAAATTTTTTAAAACGGGATGAAGTGAATGCTGCATTTCTGTCAGTTAACAATTTTTTAGGCACTTGAATTTGAAATAATTGTTTTAAAAAGTTTGTATAAGTTTCAGTGGTAACGCTTTTTGATGGAAATCCCCACACATACCGGGTTGCATGGTCCACGACCAAATGCAAATACTTTTTTGTAGAATTATAATAATTAAGTCCACCAACAGTGTCCAAAGACAAACATTCAAAAGGTTTATCTGTTGGTGGTACTTCTTGTAACGAGCCAAATCTTTTTTGTTTACATTTTTTGTTTAATTGACAAATATGACAATGTTTCACAAAACTTTCAATGTCTTTATTAATATTAGGCCAATAATACTGGGGTGTAATTAAATTTACCATTTTATAAATTCCAGGATGTCCAAATTGAGTGTGGGTTTTCTCTAGTAGGGATAATCTTAATGACATAGGGACTATTATCTTATACAAACCTTTCTTTTTAATTACATTTACATCATCAATTTCAATAATTTTCTTACCATTAATAATTATATTTTCTTTTTTCTGATTGTCTTTAATTTCATTTAAGTCAAGGAGGTGTACATGGTGTGACACATTTTCTACAACAGGCAATCGGGATAACATATCAGCTTCAATATTAGTTGAACCTTTTTGATATTGAATTTGATAGTCAAACATACTAAGTTTAAGGGACCAGCGGAATAATCTTCCTCTTAAATTTTTAACATTTTTTAGCCAAGTGAGAGCCGCATGATCTGTATGTATGACAAATTTTTGACCGTGCAAATAATGATAAAATTTATCTAAAGCATCAATGATTGCTAAACATTCTAATTCAGTAATGGCATAATTTTTTTCATAATTACGTAAGTTTCTAGAATGATATGCTACTGGATGTAAATTGCCATTCTCATCTGCCTGCTTAACAACACATCCCACACCATGACTCGAGGCATCAACAAATAAATGACAGGGACTTTTGGGATCATAGAGTCTTAAAATGGGTTTACTTATTAGAGCATTTTTTAATTTTTGGAAGGAATTTTCGCATTTTTGGTCCCAAACATAGGGGACATTTTTCTTTAGCAAATTATTTAATGGAGCTCTAGTTTTTACATATTGTGGAATAAATCTAGCATAAACATTTACGGATCCCAAAACTCTCTGTAATTCCTTGACATTTTTTGGCGGTTTCAAATTTTTTATGACCTCAATATTGGGATTATCAGGCGTAATAAGTCCATTAGTAATTTCATATCCTAGAAAATTAATTTTTGTTTTGACAAAATTACATTTTGATAATTTTAATTTTAAGTTTTCTTTAATACAGATTTCAAAAAGTTGCTCTAAGTGCTTGAAATGTTCTTCTTCTGACTGTGAAAATACAATAATATCATCAAAATAATTACATGCAAAATCTATTTTGTATTTATTTAAGATTCTTCTAATTGTTCGATTGAAGATAGCGGGGGCATTCTTGAGGCCAAAGGGCAGGTATTTCCATTCATATAATCCAAAAGTTGTAGCAAAGGCCAATTTTTCAGTATCTCTTGGGTGGATAGGAATGTGCCAATATCCACTTGCCAAGTCGAGGGTGGAAAAGAATTTTGCTTTAGCTAATTTATCTAATAAAGTATCTATTCGGGGAAGTGGTTCAGCATCGGTTTTTGTTATCGAATTAAGTTTACGGAAGTCAACACATAAACGACTCTTTTTTCCTTCTTCCTTCTTATACACCAGGGTTACAGGTGCCGAATAAGGGGAACAACTTTCTTTTATTATACCTGCCTGTAATAAATTTTGAATTTGGGTTTTAATTTCTTCTTCTTCCTTAGGGGAAGTTCTATATGCTCTGAGTGAAATAGGTAAATCAGAAGTTAAATAAATTCTCTGGGGTTCCATACGAATTCTTCCAACGTCATATTTTGATTTAGCAAAAATTTTGACATATTTTGATAATAAAGTAGGAAGTTTTCCTTCTCTAGCAGACTGAGGAGTTACGTGATTTTCTTCAGAGGCAGGAGTGTACTTCATCTTCTCTACCCTATTATTTGATTGAACATTAACATTTTCACTTCTAATTCTATTCTCACTTTCAGGAATTAAATGTAAGGTTTGAGAGCAACTTGGTATATTTTTTAACAATGGTAGAATATTGTTATTTTGTGTTACACATTTTTTAGCACAATCAAAAGTTAATTCAAATAGTCCACAATGATCTAAGCTAAGGAGAGCATACGGTAAGTTATTATTCAAAATAAACATATCAATATTTTTTGTAATATTACCTATTTGTAATAACAGGGAACATTTTTTGGTAATCTTCAACATTCCTTGTGTTTGTACAACATTAATTGGAGAGATATTTTTTGTGGGAAGTCGATATTTCTGAACAAAATGTTGAGGAAGAATACTTAAACTGCTGCCTGTGTCGAAAATTAAAGGAATAGGATTAGAGTACGAATTTGGTTTTTTAACACTTTGACTTGTTTGCTGATTCTTTCTTTGGGTACCCTTCTTTTGAATTATGCGACCGGTCGCGGCAAACTGTCAATATGTGTTATTTACACCTTCTGTCGTACTGTTTCCTACTGTGGACTCTTCTGTGGTACGAGTCGGTTGTTCCTGCTTGAAAGGGCATTCTCTATGCCAATGAAACGCGTTAGGGATGTTAATTTTAGTACAATATTTACATGGAAAAGGAGGTAAAGGTCCTTGAAAATGTAGTCGTGCGTTTGCGTTTGACTGCTGGGGTCTAGGCCCTCGTAAATTGGGTCGGTTATCATGAGTCCTAGTGGGTTGATTTTGATTAGAGTATCCCATATGGGGTCTATTTACATTAGGAAATCGATAACTCCAAGGTTGTGGACGGGGATTGTATTGCACAGGGGCCCTATTGAAGACTTGAGAGTAGTTATATTTTGGATACTGATCAGGCGACTTAGGTGGGAGGGGGTCAGCTGATTTTCCTGATAGTTGCAATTTATCTAAGCGATGAACCAAATCCCTCCATTCATTTAGGCTTTTCGGGGAATTAACCACCACAAGTTGTTTTAATGTTAATGGCAATCCGTCTGTTAATCCGTCCAACAGGAATTTAGGTTCTAGACCTAAAGCTCGTCCCACTTGAAGTTTCTTGTGGTAGTAATCTATAACATTGTCACCCTGTTTGAATACAATACTTGAAAAATCATTTAAAGAGGTCTCTCCAGGTGTAGTAAATTGCTCATTAAAAATTTCTACTACTTCTTCCCAGTGCATCATATTTAAGCTATTATTAACATAAACTGTTAGGGCTCTCCCTTTTAAAAACCTTTGTATGTTTCTAACCTTCCAAATTGAGTCTTTTTTATTGTCCTCACACCACGCGTCAAAATACGGCAACCACGCTGTCCATAACATTCCATTTTCAGGGCAAAATTCAATAAGCACATTTTCCTCTTTTACCGGTGTGTTTGTAGAAGAGGAAGAGTTATTTAATTCACTTAAATTACCCTGCTCCATCTCTGAAATGACACCCAAATTATCTCCACCTGTATTCTCAGGGACCACTGGATCTTCGGGTGGGTCCTTGGCCATTTTAACTTCTATTTTTTAACTTCAAATTTAGAAAATTAAAAAAAAAATATTTTTTTTTTCTCTTTTTTCAAAGAAATTCAACCTTTATGAAATATATTCAAGTTTCAAATAAAAATAAAAATTTAGAAAATAATACAACTTTGTGAAAATATCAATTTTTAAATTAATTACGCAGAACATTAAGAACAAAAACTAATTTAGATAACCCTTAAATATTCAAATTTCAAATAAAAATTCAAAAAATAACAACTTTGAGAAAATATAAATTTTTTAAAAATAATTATGCAGACATTAAAAAACACCACTAATTTAGATAACTCTTAAACATAATAATATGCAAATTTCAAATAAAAATAAAACTTCAGAAAATAATACACTTTAACTTTGAAAATATCAATTTTTTTTTTTTTTTTTTTTAAATACTTATGCAGAAAATGAACAATCAAAAATAATTTATATACTCCTTAAATATAATGAAAATTCATTATTAAATATGGGAGGACTGCAAAAATACTCATTTTTAATATAGTAATTAACACACATTAAAAAATACTTATTGCATTATTACTTTTTTTTTTTTTTTTTTTTTTTTTTTTTTTGATTAAAGTTCCTCTTTATTTTAAAATAAATAAATAATTTACTCACTTTTCTTCTCTGAATGTCATAATAAGAATAAAAATAAAAAATTTTTTACTTTTCTGTCAGCAAAACAAAATGAAATGACTTTAACACTTCTGATTTACACATCTGGTTTTAATCATTCTCCATCTATTGAATGAGGCCAATGACCTTGATGAAATAACACAATTGATAAGGAAGTTAGTAGACAAAGCACTTGACCTTGATTCCACATTTGACCCACTTTATTTGAGATGCAATTTAGTCTTTGTTGAATGAAAGATACTTTTGCCTGATTGAATGAATATATTATCCTTTATTTTCTTTTCTCCATTAGGTATTAGAGATAAGGAATGATATTTTTCTTTTAAAAAAGGCTGCCTTTATTCATATAGCTTTAATTTATTATTTTCTTTCCTTCTGGGATTTAGTTTATTGTGTTCTTTCTATTGAAAAGGTTTGCTTTTATTGATATAGATTTAATTTAATGTTTCCCCGAGAGGGGTCAGAATCAAACATAATTAATTTTCTTGCAGCCATAACTTGAGTACCATTATTTACTTAATAGCAGGTGTTCCATGCCTGTCGACTTATTTTAATGTGACGAATTCCCGTACTTGAGTCACACAATAGCTATGAAGGAAAGAGGCTGGCACTCAGTAATAACTCCAAATTTGCAGCACATGTTTTTATTTATCCATCTGGAACATATAAGGTACAGTCCATGATTGTGAGTTGAGCAAATGGATGCAGTGCAGTGCAGCCGAATGTGATCACGTGACCCCTCTCGGGCAGTTATTTGACGTAAGTTTACTAAGCAAGAGCACACCAGAAGAGAAGAGCTCCTCTGCCCGTGTTTTCACTTAAATACTGGCATTTTAGGCGGGAAATCACACCACTCCTTCCTTATATATATATATATATAATATAGGTGTATTATTAGTTTTTAATTGCATTATTTAATTCAATTCGTTATAGTTGTATGATATTTGTAAAAATATAAGAATACAAAAGTAACTCAATGTTTATTAATAATAAAGAAGAAGAAACCTCAAAGTAAATCACTAGCTTATTCATCTTTGAAGACATAATGGATCTAATTAAGGTTAACTCTGAAATTTTCAAGTATGATTTATAACTAACACTTGAAAAATGTAGATTTCGTAAATAAATTCGTTATGACAGAGAACTGGGGTGATTTTTCTCAGCAGGTAAGGGGTTAAAATAACAGAAGTCGTTAAATAAAGGAAAAAAGAAAATTATATATGTTTGAGAATTTTTCTCTATATAGCATGTTTAACGCTATTGCCCTTCAAATAATTTGAGTCCATAGGTCATAATGATAAAGAATTGTTCGCTGTGTCTCTGTAAAAATCTATTAGTGCTAGACTCATCAAAATCTATACAGTTCGTGCACCACTGGATTATGACACGTATATAAATTTTCAGCTTAATCTGACAAGGCATTTAGACATTAAACAATTTGAGCCCATAAGCCTTAATGATAAATGTTTCGTTGTGTCCCTGTAAAAACTAAATACTAGATTCTACAAAATTCATAACGTTCGTGTGACGGTGATCTATAACATGTATATAAATTTTTAGCCCAATTGAAATATATTTAGATGCTAAGGCCCTTCAAACAATTTGAGCCCACAGGTCATAATGACAAACTTTTACTTTGAGTCCCCGTAAGTTATAAGTGCAAGATTCATCAAAGTGAATGTTCGTGCTATATTGACTTATAGCATAACACCAACTTTTAGTTCATTTGAACAAAGCGTTTAGACGCTATCATGTTAAATAATTCACACACAAACACCACCATAAAATAGTAAAAATGGACTCGGGGAACCTCAAAACGTATACATACACTTGAAATCTCAAATTCGAATTTTTGTCATGATTACAATATTTTTCTTACATATAAAGATTACATTAAACTTTAATTTTGCTATAAAATTCAAACGAAGTGTCAAAACGTATCTGGTATTTTTGAAAAGGATCTTTTCCTTTTCTCATAAAATTATTAAAAATTCTATTTTTTTTTTTTTTTAATTAATGACTACATTTTATATATTTTTCAACATATAATTCCAATGATAAAACAGGTTTTTATTAGCATAATTTGAAAAAATCATGTTATTCACTAATTTCAGTTAATATTAAAAATCAAAAATTTAATCTCGTTTGAAAGTTAATAAGTTTAGAATAATTTTAAAAAGGTGCTAAATTTTAATAATTTAGAAAACATTATCCCTGAAGATTAATTTTTAAGTAAAGAGATTAATGATATTTCAAGAAACAGAAATTTAATGCAGATTTTTAAAATTAAATAACATTAAAATAACTTATTTTTCCTTCGCTTTAATTTTTAGAACTGCATTTTTAGTATGATTTAGATATAAATATATTCTATACTGAAGTGCAATTTGTAACTTCCGTTCTGATTTGGAGTGTTTTATAATATAATCAAATAATTTTAGCAACATCTAAATTTATTATGCTTAATCTTTAGTACTGCTTAAGAATTTAATAAAGCTGATTTCTTAGCTTTGTACTTTAAGGTTAGTATAACACAGATTGCTGCATTATCAAGACAAATATATATATATATATATGTGTGTGTGTGTGTGTGTGTGCGCAAAATGTTTATTTTACTACATTTTAAAATACATCAGTAATTAAAAAAAGATGTTTGAATTTTTAAAATTTTATACAATATCTGATGAAATTTGGAATTTTAATATTATAATCAAATTCAGTTATTCAAGCAACACGTGATTAAAGTAATATTACACTATTAACACAAGAATCTATAGAATTAATATTCTAATAGAATATTAATTTGTGTTTAATATTTTAATCCCGCTTCAGACCCACTCCGTCAGTTTCAAAATTAATTTCAAATATCTTTTCTAAACAATTAAATGCAGGTATTTCATCAAGTTTTTTTTTTTTTTTTTTTTTTTTTTTTTTTAACAATTTTGCTTTACAGAGCTTACTGAAATTTATCAATCTCCGTGTTTCCCCCCCCCCCCCATTCCTACTTAAAATTCTAAAAATATTTTTTTAAATAGTTTTTACTTTCATATCAGATTTTTTTTTTTTTTTTTTTAATTTTTTTTTTTTTTTAAATTTTTTTTATTGTATATCTCCAGTCTTTATTCATTTATTTTTTAACGAGTAATTTAATTGTTAAATTCATATACGATCATTTTTTGTAGAAGGATTTACTTATGTCAATAAATTATTGTACCTTCTTTTACTTTAATTGGTAAACAAAGATTGTGCCTTTATAATTCTAAATGAAACGGTTAAAACTAAGAGATTATTAATTTTATACTTTCAAAATTTTTTTTAAACAATATTGCAGATATTTATAATTCTATACTTAAATTTTAGTATTGAAATTCATATTTAATCTAAATTTGTTTAATGAAACAGTTTTATTACCAAATTCATTTGACATTTTATTATTACTGGAAGTTAAATATTTATTTCATCGTTAACGAAGTGCAGATTAATTTAGCCAAAACATTCTTCGAAAGTCACGTTCTGCTGTTTTTATTAAATTTTGCGATCTTATATCATTCTTATACCTTAATCTTTTAATTTGAATTCTATTCCGTAATAGTAGGGGCGTAGGTTTACTGATCTTACAATTAAAAAAAAAAAATATATTCCCATAGCTCTCTCTTTGATAAGACAGGGTATTTTCTGTCGACAAACTCGATGTCGATATTTACGATTTAATAAACTACAGATTGTTTCATTAAGTAAATAGAATTGGAGGAATAAAATTTTATTAATTTTCCCTCGCTCTCGAGAGAAATTTATATATTTAAAAATGAGCTTAATAGAAGTAAACAGATTTATATCCGATCTTTAAATAGTAATCCATTAAAATATTTTCCAGCATCAAATATTTGTTCTAACAATTTCATTTTCAAATTAACTTATTACATGCAGAGTTTCTTCTTTTAATATAGATTATTTAAAATTTTTTAGTTATAACAAAGACGATAGCTTATTTATGAATAGAGATTAAAAAAAAAAAAATAAGAAAAAAGGCAGAAATTACGTTCATATTTTAAAAATTAAAATAAATCTTTAGTGACGTTAGTGTAAAAATTCAGGCATTAACCTTTTAAATGATTCGTACATATATGAATCTAAATATTTTACGTAATTATTTATGGATATGTAACAATTTCAAAATTGATCAAGATTTTACTGCAAAATCATTAAATTTCTCCCTATATTTTCTCACCAATGTCAGTATTTTTATTTATTCACGTTCTAATTTATTTTTTTTCTTCCTGCATCCCTCCCCCCTCCGCTTTGACTTCAAGAACTTTTATAAATAATTAAATATAAAGTAAGACTGGTTTATTACCATGTAATAAAGATTATTTAATGAAGGAAATTTTAATAACATCTACTGGAACGATATTAAAATTTTATTTACAAGCTAGACTAAAATTTCAATAATCAAAATTTTCTTTCCCTTCGGTTATATTTAAAAGTTTAATAACTCTTGACAGATACGAAAGCTTTAAATCTATTACCTAATTTTGAAAAGTTTAATTACATTTCATACTTTATGAACTTTAAGTTATCGTTTGAAAACCATTTGAAGCCATTAAAAATCTACGCATAACACACAAGTTTTTTTTTTTTTTATTTTTTTTTATTTATTTTTTCGTAAGTAATAAATATATATCTTTAATAAATGGGATTAAGTATTGCTTAGTTTAGTGTTAATGAAACAAAATCTAGGCTTGAAGAACACAAAATTGTTAAAAGCATGCTTTGAAATGAATTTCTTGTATTTTAACAGATTTCAGAAATTTGACAATATTAAGTCATACTATGCAGGTTTGCATTTTTATGCCAGTTTTATTTTAAACTAATAAATGATATGTAAGTCAAACAGCATTTGTTTGACCGATATTGAAATTTTAATTATTAACTAAATAAAATTTCAATTAACAATTTTTTTTTCACGTTACACTGGAAAGTTTAAAAATTTTAAAAATTTTGTGAAGTGTTATTAATTACATTTGATACTGTATGAGTTTTAAGTTACGGTTTAAGAATCAGATTAAATCATTAAAACCAGATAAGAGTGACTTTTTTTTTTTTTTTTCAAAAATAAATGCGACTTTTTATTTATTTATTCATTCTTAGTAATGGTTTATTTTGGTGATAATGAAACAATTTAAGACTTTAGACAACTAAACAATATTTAAAACGTCAGTGAGTGATAAATTTCTTGTATTTTAAGAGGATTTGGCACCTTTGAATTGGCACCACTGAATGCTTCATATAAAAGCTTATATTTCCATTTAATATTTACTACTTTATTAAGTTTGTTCAATAAAATATATATTCAGGCACCAATTCTTATGGTTATATATATATATATATATATATATATTTTTTTTTACAGATTTGAAAACTTTAAATTCCGTTTGTTCAGCTTGTATTTTTCATGAATTCATGATATTCAAAACGCTAAAACTCCTATAGATATTGAAGAAAAGACTTAATATACTTAAAACACATATTATTGTTTAACAAAACCTACTTTTACAAAACTTTTTTTTGTTTTTTTAAAAACTAATTAGTAAAGTGTATATTTATATATATATATATATATAAAGGTTATTGTATTTTTAATATGTTTTCTTTTAAAGATATTGAAAATTCATCTTTATTTCTTCAAAGCAGATTCTATTAAAACATCCAAAATTAAAATAAGTTTTTTTGTTACATAACGGTAGAAGTTTTAGTATTTTAAAGATTATAAATTCATGAAAAATGCAAATTGAGAAAATGCAATTTATAGATAAGAATTGTTACCTGAATGTATATTTTATTGAATATTTTATAGTTTAATTTATACATAATTTTTTATTTATTTTTATTTTTATTTATTTTTATTTTTATTTAAATAATTATTTTTATGATATCTTCAGTGGTGTTAAGCCTCGTTAAGTACATTTCAGAAGACTAAAAAATGCAATACTGTATATATTTACAATTTTATTAGTTTTATTTTTAAAAAATGACAAATATTTTGTTGTTGTTGTCGTGTGCCACTCGGAAATTCCGAGCCCCGGTAGTGGAACTACCGGATTTTAAGGCAAGAGGGTTGCGTCTTCCGTTATTAGGAACGCCTCATAGGGAGGAAGTACGACTTCTAGTTCCATAAGCTGGTGAAAGATGGCAGCACCAGCCGAACTCGAATTTTGATCCGGATCAGAGCGAGTTAGACCCATGATCCGGTATCCCCAGAGGTATAATTTTTGATGGGAACTTGGAGGACTTTGCGACCACGACGGAATTTAACGTGCACCAGTCGCCATTAGCGTACACGACGGTCTTCGGCCGGCTCGAGGACCGAACCCGCAATCTTTAGATCACGAACTCGCTGCTCTTACCAACCAGGCTACCGCGGCCTGGTTGGTAAGGTATTTTATTGAAGAGAATTTAATTACATTTATTAGAATGATACTGAATTTTATCTAAGTAATATTTCGGTAATAAAATTTCCTTTCCTTAACTTTTAGTAATATTTAAAAGTTTAGTAACTCTTGACAGATTTGAAAATTTCATAATTCTCCTCCAGTTTTGGACATTTTAATTCTATTTGATAATTTATGAGCCCCACGTAAGTCAATTATCGTTTGATAACTTATTGAAATTGTTAAAATCCAGATACGAATCAATTCTTTCTCAACAATAAATGCGATATCGTTTTAATCACACGATTCAGTCTTAAGTTTTTCTTACTTTAGGAAATTTGACAAACCTAAAAATACTTGACAGATTTATATTTTTATCCCAATCTTATTTCAAAATAGTACTGGGTTATGTTTAAAAAGATGAAGCATATTTACTAAAGGGATCTTTTTTAAAGCTATATTGAAACTAAATTATGAACTAAGTAAAATTGTGATAAGATTTTATTTCCTTTTCTCGCTTTTAATAGTATTTAAAATTTTAATGATGATTGACAGATTTAATGATTTTAAATCTCTTATTCAATTTTAATTATATTTAATATTTTTTGAGTTCCAATTGAATATAGTTTCAGGACCAGTTGAAGTCATTAAAATACAGGCATGAATGCTTTAAAAAACCAGTTGAAGTCATTAAAATACAGGCATGAATGCTTTAAAAAAAAAAAAAAAAGTAATAGCATATTTTTAATCTAGGTGATTTATCATCGCTTACTTTGTTGATAATGAAACACTTAACCAATTTCATTAGCTTTCTAAAGCCTTAAAGTTGGAAAAGTTTCTCGTATTTTAGATTTCAATAGCCTAAAAATATTAATGTAATAATGTTGGACAAATTTATATTTTTATGTCTGAAATTCAATCTTGAAATTCTAATCCCATTTGACATCTTATGGGCTCAGAGTCATTTATCATTCTACAACCAATCATCTCGTACGATTTTAAACTACCGTGATTTCCAATACAGATTTCGATTTCAAAATCCGGATTGGAAAATTCGATTCGTAGATAGAGTACATTTCTTCTTTTCTCGAACTACACAGAGAGTCGGAGTCCATTTTCAAATATGATTTGAAATAGTATTCCATGCGCTATGAAATAAAAATCTGAACTGTTTCAGATTACCGTAATCCTAGATTCAAATATAAAACGCAACGATGTTTAAATTATGTTTTCTATATTTGACTATTTTATTATCAGAGAAGTGGATTTTATCTATGTTTCAAACTACATCAGGATTGTATATTTTTATGGTACATACTTTTTTTTTTTTTACTTTTCCTTAAATGCATTATAATAGATTTTGCTCGAAGAATAAGAAAATATTAAGTTACTTTGTTTTAAAAGATATTTCATAAAAAATAAATTACAGTAGTGATTTTCTTTTCTTTTCAAAAAGAAATAAATTGAAATAAAGTCCTTGTCTTTAAAATTTTATTTTTTGAAATGTTACATTTCCGTATAGAAAATGAACATAATAAGGCCTCAATAGGTTAAAATGCTTCAGGAAGTTAAATATTTCATTTATAGAAATTTTTAAATTTTGGTGATGGGGGAAAAATATAATAATTTGAATATTTTTTGTTGCTTCTATGGCAGGCAGAGTTATTTGAGACAAAGTTCAAGTCAGACGTTTGACCCAAATTATTGACTCACCTCTTCCTAATATTTATTAACGCATCTGTAGTAACATTTATATATTTCATTTCATAAAAACTTTAAATGCCTACGGTTTATTTGCAACAGGAAGCGTAAAAAGTGGAATAGTAAGTAGTTTTGATTTACTTGAGAACATTTAAAATTATAATAACAGGAGACTTGGCGTTGGAATATTAAAACCCGAATAAACTACTACGTCAGAAACGCCAAAGAAAAATATTGGAAATGCATACAGCTGTTTCGGTAGCCTAAAGCGTACCGTCTTCAGTGCAAAGAGGAAGATCCTTTTGCACTGAAGACGATACGCTTTAGGCTACCGAAACAGCTGTATGCATTTCCAATATTTTTCTTTGCCGTTTCTGACGTATTAATTTATTCGGGTTTTAACATTTAAAATTGTTCATGAAGTCCAAGCTCTAGTCAAAAAACAGTAAGTCAGTACATTTGTTGAATATCTCTGTTAATATAATTTTACAGATTGGTAGATATTGATTGATTATTTTTCATCCTTAAATATATCTGACAGTACGTTCATTATGAATGTCAAAGAATATTGTTAAAATGGTGCTTTTTTGGTAATTATGTCTTCCTGTGAAAGGAGGTCTATAAAAATCCTAATTATGGGATCCTGACTTTGTGTCAGTTTGATGCGATTATCCCCCTTTAGCGATTTATTTTAGAGAGAAACATGTTATGTATTTACCGGTTTCGACACTAATACAAAAATTTAAAAAGATATAGAAATTATTACATCTTTTCAGAGGGCGGAAGTTCGTCATCACGTTACTGGTCGGAAAATCTATAAGGCATATCTTCCATATCCATAGAGTACTTCTTTTAATTGCGGTGCTAATGCAACTTTAGTGGGCGTTCCATTACTTTAAAAGCCCACAAAATTATAATATAGTTAACCTTAAGTTATAAATTAAACACATCAAAATATTTTTGATATAAAATTATGGATACTATCGAAGTATAAACTTTGTTTTGAATAAGTTCAGCTAAAGCTGGTTTTCTCAGATTATCTTTAAATTCTTTGGAGGATGAATTAGAAAAAACATTTTATAGGGGCACAGTTTATGAGATATTATAATATATATTTGTCAAAAATACATTGTTGACACTAAAATACTCAAACGTTTCAAGATTTTTTGTAAAAGTGATTATTTTTAACATAAAATATGGAAATTAAGCAACAATAGCAAATTTAAAATATTTTAACAGCAATGTGTACTATTTAAACACTTGGAACTAGAATTTCATATATATATATATAATTGTTGAGTAGCAATGAAAATTTTCACAAGTTAAAAAATAGTAATTTTCAAATAGTCATTAGGCTTTTAATTTATTAGCGACTATCTTCAATGATAAACAGGCAAATCTTTAATATATATATATATATATATATATATATATATATATATATATATATATATATATATATATACTTCTAAACAATGTTATATGAACTAAATTTTGGCAGTGTAGAAGGCTCAGTACACAAGATAAGTGTTTTATAATTTGATACCATGGCTCAATTAATGCTTTAAAATTTAGTACATTGTTTACAGACCTATAGGTAAAACATTCTTATCATATATATATATATATATATATAATAATATTATAGTTTTAAAAAATCAAAGAACACGCTTTTATAGAAATGTGAACTAAAAAGCACAAAATATCTTAGTATTAAAATACAGGGTAAAAGAATCGTGTGAGTGACAAATTACATGCATTTAAATTCTTAAAATAATTTAGAATTAAACAAAAACAATTAAAAAAAATTCCCCTGACTGGGTTCGAACGCTAGATCTTTAGGTTCGTAGCGCGGAGCTTTACCTCACAGCCACATCGTTCACACGTTCACCACGTTAAGTCTTTTTACAATATAGATTTTTTGTTTGCTCTCAGAGCGGTTACAACTAAATTTTTATAATAACATTCGGAGATCACCACACATTGAACACTAATTTCCTTCGCAAAAGAGATATTTAAAAGAATATCTATAAAGAGTTTCATAAATACTGAAAGTATTATATAATTATTTAAGAAAATCACATTGAAATAAATTATAAATGTAATGGAAGTAATTCTAGAAAAACTGATTAAAAATTGAGTAAAGGATGATGATCTCCTCCACACCACCCTCCTGTTAAGAGGACTCGGCACTTATAAAATTTTATAAAAATTCAGATTTTGAAATTCTTGTACTAAATCCATTCTTGTAAGTTAAATTATGCTATGACAAAATTTATCAAACATATTCCTGTGGGAAATCATGATATATTTGTTTTAATAAACATTTGTTTCCTATTTTGCCTTCTAAATCATATCTGTAAACGCAATATCTCAATTCGTATTTTTTTCTGTTTTTTAAAGTCTTCAAAAATAAGAAGTTCGATAAATATACTTGAAATTCTCCACAATTTATTTTCACATGAATATTATATCATGTGCAAAAGGTTCGAGAATGGACTTTCATTATATATATATACATGATTATACGCTTTTTACTTTCTCTTACCCATAAGGTAGAGAAAGTATTGTTTTAGGGTCAAATTTTCGAACGTGACTTTTTGTTATATTTACACGTTTTGAGGTCCTCTGATTCCGAAAATCATGTTTTTAGAGAATGGTCTTGTGTGTCTGTCTCTGTGTGTATGTTATCAGCATAGCCCAAGAACAAATAGTAGCAAAAGGTCCAAACTTGGTATTCTAAATTTGTATGATATAGGGATGCTACACTAAGCTTTTCGTTGAGATGAAGCAAGTGGTTCGTGTACAGGTACACCCCCAGAGAATTCAAATACATTACGTCTATGGGGGAAATTGCAGGTAAGTGAAGTTTAACACTAAACCAAATCAAAATTTTTTTTTTTTTTTTATATGAGTAAAAGCATGTCTCATGTAGAATATGATAGAGAAATCATGCACTGTTAGCACACCAGATTATTTTTTCTTCTTTAAGTAATAATGGTTTTAATTTCTTTTTCTCCAAAACTAATTGCACTAAACAAAATGCGATTCTTGCATTTTTTTTTTTTTTTTTTTTTTTTTTTTTTTATTTATTTATTTATTTATTTTGCTACTAACACATGCACACACATTATATATAGTGAAGAATTTAACAATGCAAAATTTAGCAATTAATAGATACATGATAATACCAAGAACACACATAAAAGTTATTGTAATTAAATGTTAGAACATTTTTTATTCATTTACAGTACCAATTAATAGATAAATCAATTTTCAATTACTTACGCTAATGTGAACATTTAGGAACATAACACTAAGATCAACTAGGAGTGATTTTTATGCGAAATTCATGAAAGTTTTACGTAAACCAATAATATTATAAAACAATAACAGGAAATGAGAATTAGAGTAAAACATATGAAAAAAGGACAACTGAAAATGAGAATTGGAATAAGAAATGCTCAAAAATAGAAGTAACGCCCTTCAGGGAACATGTACTACTACTAGCAGAAAAATCACAAGATTTCGGAAAACTGCATAGTTAATTTCAAGCCAAAAAATACAGTTCATGTTCCAATCTTGCGACAAAACCAAATCTAATGAGGAATGAAATAAATTATTAACTCAAACCTGCAATGAATCAAGATAAAGAAAAAATATAAGAATTATCCACATGTCACACTGACTCCAACTTCAGAGAATAGGAATTAACAAGTTGCCATCAGAACTATTCTAATAAGAAAAATATCTCTGCTAGTAACGATTAATCGATAGAGGTTCTGCAAATGAGCAATTTTATTAATAATTAAATGCATTGTATATATTAACGTAGTTTTAATTTAACGATTCTTAAAACTTTAAAACTTAATTGAATTGGAGTTTAATTACAACTTTCAGAAACATATTGTTTACTTTTTAATTTTCTACGTATGAGATGTGTGCTTGCGCCATCTAGCATGAAAAACGATTTAATACAAAATAAGAAAATTTTGAAAAGACAGGTTTATTTTATATTATATATATATATATATATATATATATATATATATATATATATATATATATATATCTTTTTTTTTTTTTATAAAAATTATTTGGCATTAAAATCATTTAATTTAAACCTCAGATAATAAATTTTAATTTAATTATTTTTATTAATTGCAATAAATTATATGATTTTATATTTTTTAGTCACAAGCAATTATTTATTTATATTAATTTTATTAATATTTTTTAAATTCATTTTTAAAAAATGGAAATGGATAATTTGCATAAATTAAAATTAGGAATCCACCAAAAGCCCTTATTGCGTATAATGAAATCTAATGTATGAGGAGTTAATAATTCATAATATCAACTAGAAAATTAAGAAGTATCCTGTAATAGCAATATACGAGTACATATACATATTAAAAACCATTTCAAACATTGCAGCAGATGTAATCAAGTATCACATAAAGCAGTAGAAAACAATGAATAAAGATGACGAAAAACTGAGTAAACAGATTGAAACATACAACACCATTACGTTAACAAGGGCATAGAATGAATGTTGCATGGAAATGGGGCGATATTTCTGTAATGCTGTATGAAAATTGCTACAAATTACAGTACTCTAAGCCTTATATTCACCCATAACACACGAAAATAATTGCAATTCAAAGAGAAAGAAAGAGGAAAAACCAAATGAGAAACACTCTTTTATCAACAATCGCAATAACTGAATAAACAAATTATTCCTAAGATAAATTAATAAAACCAGTACTCATTAACTGCAAATCACGCCGAAAAAACAGTTCAAACATGCCACCTATGCCATGAGACGCCATGAGGAGGCTGAATACAGTTAAATCTACAATCAATTGGAGACGTATTTTTCTACTGAACTAATAACTAAATAAAATTTAGATTAAATTGTTTCTGCTAGTTTTGATAACTGATAAACCTTATATTAAAAATTTTATTAAATTTTAGTTTATAACTTAAATTAATTGGATATGCGTAATTGTTCAATTCAAAAGAAACAACAAAGAGAAAGGTTTCTCTGTAGATGCTATAGAACCTAAACGGGGAGGAATAATATGTATGTGTGTGTATTAAAACAAATTTTGAAAAATTAAACAGAACATAATACACACTTTTTTTTTTCTACATCAAACCGGATGTATTTGAAAATAGTTATTAAATCAAAAATATTTTATATAAATTGAATAATAAAAATTTTCTTCAAGGTAGTAAGTCTCCTTAACAATTTTATTCCTCGTCCCCAGCGAATCCATTGAAGAGTATAGAACTTTAGATTTCACACACCTTATCCTATTATTAAAAGCAATTAACTACAGAAAAATGAATAACTTCATGTTTTATGTAATCTATCATGACCAATTATTCCTTCCCTAATAAAAATATCTCCAAATATGGCCTCTTAATGTAGCTCCACCTTTCTTTAACACTTGTATTACGACGGCTCTTTTAAAGATGTTCTCTTGTTGCATGCGAACGAGATGAGAATTTTATTCGATACAAGTGGGGAAAAAAACCGCACCCTAGAATTTTCGTGTAATGTTGTCTATCCTATAATCATTATCTGCAAAGTAATTTAAGTATTTGTCAATACATTACATCTGGTGTTGGGAACAAGAAAATTGTTTCTTCGTGAATATAAAATTTGCAATGATATTGTGCAGATTTTAAATGCATTTTTAATAGTTATTTTGAAACATTCGCTGTTCACCACACAACTAAATATGATTGACCTTCCATAATTTTTTTTTCTTTTTCTTTTTTTGACTCTGAGTGAATCTATATTTCAGTTTAAGTTACCCAAGTAAATCATGACCACATTAAAACCAGAGTGGTTTTCCAAGCAATTACTTCCAAGCAATCATCTTCCAAGACTGTACAGGCAGCGTTTCCCGATCCCGAGACGACACGTGCCAGACCGAAAAATACCACAACATTCTTGTGGATTCCAGAGCATTCCCATTCGCCAGACCATACATAAAATGCATGTCCGCCTTTTCCTGATTACTTTATGTCGCCATGCTCGCTGAAATCCATGGTAGAATGACGATGCGTAAGAAAACGCACGCTTTATACTTCCCATTACAGCGTCCTCTAGCGCAGGCCTGTCCAACCCAAAACACTTAGTGGGCCGCATTGGAAATCTATTTTATTTATCCGGGCCACACCGTATGTTTAGTCATAAAAAAAGGCCCTTTCCCCCCTCCTTTCCAGACTAATTTCGCCGTAAATTAGAGTAGAGACTTGTTTCTGGTGCTAATCGATTAGTAGTAAGGCCTAGTTTAGAACGGTTTAGTTAGATTTTACTTAAGGGGTGTCTTACATATTAAAACTGGCATCAACTTCATTGTTTTCAAAGGCAACCCCCAATTTCGACAAGCTTTTTGCATTATTTGGTTCAAATCAGCTCAGAAAAGGGTATAGTTTATATGTTTCTTCCAATTTTTCTCAGAGTAATAATTTGTTAAAATATGGAGATGATACTGTTTAATGAATGTATTAAACATTAAATCATGTCTTCCCAAAAAATTAATATACATATATATATTTAACGTTAGTATGAATTAACCCAAATATACTCATGCATATTTTTGATTAAAAAACATTTTTTAAATTATGTAAATAATTAATAAATTCCTATTTAAAAAAATTATGAGTTATGACCTGCATTAATTTTTGCACGAATAGAATGGGCATCATAAAAAATATGGTTCCTAAATTTACAGTTCATTCCTATCATTTTTTGAATTATAGTGATATTTCAATTTTTATTCCTCTTAGGGGCTGTCACTTGTTACCTTTTGTGTCATGTCATATATTACTTTGCTTGTGCATGATTTAAAATAGTTATTAAAGTAAGTTTAGACGTACACATCATTTATTAATTAGCATTACTTTGCATTATTTTATATTTAAAATTGTTATATTTATTTTCTGATTATTATCTGAAAGGATACTTTTCTATGTGATATCTGAATTTAATTTTTTTTTTTAATATAGAGATTTACCCCTGATAAATTTTTGCTTGTAACTCTATGAAGACTTGATATAAAGAATATAAAATATATCTTTTTCCGAACCGCCTTTACCTCAGAAATTCGAATATGTAGTCAAAAATGGGTTTTACAATTCGGGGAAAAAAAAAAAAAAAAGAAGAAGAAGTTTGTACACGTTTTAATATGTACATCCTGACACCCTAAACAAAATTTAGCAATTGAATTAAAAACTAAATATTATATGATTCATATATGTCTATACTTTTTCGGGAAAGAAAGGATGAAAATTCGGAGCAGAATACATTAATTTAAATTATTTTCATTCATAAATTAACAATAGAATCGTAGAAAATTTATGACTGTATATTGAAACTATAATATAAAGAATGAATGGTGGATCTAGTAATATTTCATTACAACAGCTCTTTAGCTACCATAATCGTTGAAAGGTATTTTCATTTTGAAAAGTCAGTACGTATTTATTATTTTTGATCCGTTAACCAAAGTTGTCAAAGCATTAAATATCGTTAGTCTCCTCGCGGGCCGCAAGAAACTACGCGGTGGGCCGCATGCGGCCCGCGGGCCGCGGGTTGGCCACCCCTGCTCTAGCGGTTACCGCTTGCTCTCCGCCCATGCATTGTACTGTGAAAATGGCTTGTTTAGATGTTTTCTACTACCCCTTAAATTTTTGCCCATGAGTTTTGAAACACCCTGTATAGCTGTTTTCAACAATATTGTCCCATATAGAAATCAGTCTAACATATACCTTTAGGCATAAAAAATCCTATAACTTGATAAGTCCCACACATTTCAGTCCTATATTGACCTTCAGGCATAAAAAGTCTTATACTTTGATAAATACTGTGTCTTAGGTATATACTTAAATAAATACTGTATTTTTAACTCACAACATAATAAATACCTTATTTTAGCTCACGTCATAATGAGTACTGCATTGTAGCTCACATATAATACACTCTGTATTTTAGCTTACAACATAATACATTGTATGAATACTGTATTGTAAATACTGCAATATTTTCATAACAATCTGAATGGGTTTGAAAATAAATGTACTAGTAAAAAAAAAAAAATAATAATAATAATATTAATACGAGAAAAACCTTTTTAAGCCACAATTGATGCATATAACAGGTTGATCAAGTCTGAAATGCACAAACTAAAAATATTTTTAAAATCAAATGTCTATTTATAAACTGAATTCAGCATTTACTTCAATAATAGTTTTTTTTTTTTTTTTTTTTTTTTTTAAGTTTGGTTAATTGTTATTAGTTCTTAACATTGTTATTATATTTTTTATAATTTGTTATTAATATTATATTTAAATCAAGAAAACACAATTTCGAAAAACATAACATGCTAACAGAAAAAGAAAAAAATTCTGACCAGCAGAATACAAAAAGATAATGTCTGTGGACGTCAGAACAGACACTAATATGCATTTCTGTTTCGCAAATTATAATTGACAACATTTTTATTGGACTAAGGAGACAAATTTGAATTTTTAAAAACCAAAATTTTGTTTTCTTGGTGGAGTTAAAAGTAATCTATCAACATGTATAATACTACTGTTGGGGTTGTGTAGATACTGAACTCTATAGTTCACTTTTGTATTTTGAGAAATAATTTTATATGGACCAGTGAATCTATGATTAAATTTATCTCCGGATTTTATATAGACAATATCTCCTTGTTTAAATTTTCTAAGTTTAAAATTTTTATTGTTTACTGAGTTTTGTTTCTTTTGAGCATTAATTAGGTTCTTGTAAATGTCTTTCTGATTCCAAAGTGTAAAAAATGAGCAATGGAAATCACTTTTGCTTTCAAGGAATCAGGCACCACAATTACATGTATATTTTATCCAGAGTCATGATTTACATACATTAATAGGTTACTTTTACTATCAATAAAATAATTTGTATTAGATCAATTAAATTATTTATTTTTAACTTTAGTGAAAATTTTTCTTATATTTTTTGTCCGTTTTCTGCTCATTCAAAAATGTTTGCACATAAATTTCTAAAAATGGGTCAGTATTGGGCCTTGGTAAGGCATTATAATGGTAAGGCATTATAACAAAGATAATCTAAATGATATATCGTTTAGATTATCTTTGTTATTATTTCGAATGGCATTGACAAAATTTTTACAGATTTCATTATCATTTTCTACAATAGGTAGTATTTCTTTGTTATTATAAATTAATTCAGGGTTAGTTGTTAGATTTTGCTGTGGTGGATCTTCCTTAAGTCTAGAAAAATAGTCAGTAAGAACATTATTTTTACCTGGTATGTGTTTAAATATGAAATTATATTCGCTTATTTCACATAACGACCTAGTGGCGATATCCGTAGGTAATGTAGATTTTTTATACTTTTTGAGATGATTGCTATCAGATAATACAGGAAATGTCTCCGATACAGATAATGTTTGAAGGCTAGAATTGACTTTACTAGAGCCATGAGCTCAATTTTAATTGGAGGACACCTTTTCTCTGCCTGATTAAGCGAGCTGCTAAACTAAGAAACAGGACAGTGTTTACCTTCAAACTCTTACAATAAAACACCAGATACAGCATATTGAGATTCATCGATATTTAATATAAATTTTTTATCCCATTGTGGTAAATGGACAAATGGATGATTAAAGAAAATGCTTTGCAATTGATCAAAAACTTTTTGATAACACTCCTACCATTTAAATTTCGCTTTAGGTGTTGTCAAATTAATGAGAGGTTGGATTATACTCGCATATGATGGCAATAAAGATCTATAATAATAACATACACCGATAAACTTTTTCAATTGTCTTTTTGTTTTGGGAATTGGAAAAGATGTGATCTTAATTATATTAGATTGTATCGGTATAATTTTATGTTCACATACCCTAAATGCTAAATAATTTATCTCTAAGAAAAATTTACATTTGTTAGGTGATAAAGTAATGTTATATTTCTTTAATAACTCGAATAAAATCTTAAGTTTATCTAAAATTTCCTCAAATGATTGAGCTCCCACCACGATATCATTTTGATAAGCATAAAAAACCCAATTGTAAGTTTCATTCAGGACGGAGTCAATCATTGCCTGAAAATTTGAGCTTGCCGTTTTTAAACCAAATGGCAGTCTTAAATGAAAATGTGTCCCACGGTGTGGTAAATGCAAAAATTTCCTGTAACTCTTTTGGAAGATCAATTTGCCAATATATGCTAGATAAATCTAAGACAGAAAAATATTTATATTTTGATAAATTCGCTAGGACTGTAGAAATTTTGGGCAATGGATAAGCTGAATGTTTAATTATGCGATTAAGGAGTCTCAAATCAAGGGTTAATCTATAAGAAGCTTGTTTATTTTGCTCAGATTTCTTTTTAACTAATAACATGGGACACGCCCATTCTGTAGCGGTCGTTTCAATGAGACCAGCTTCTTGCATTTCACTAAGATGCTTTAAAAGTGCCTCAGATTCCAAAGCTTGAAGTACCGGGAATGGCAAAGTCCGAACAGGATATTTACGGATTAAAGACACCTTCGCTTGAATTTTGTTTGTGTGTCCCAATGTTTTTAGATTTTTAGAAAATACTTGAGAAAACTGCATTAATAATTTAATAATTTCATTTTTCCTATAATCATCTAAATGCGTTAGTTCAAAGTCGGAAGGTTGAAGATCGCTTTATCTAAAATTTATTATTTCTTTTGTGGGAGTAATTAGCATATTCTTCACAATTTTCTAAATTAGTGTAATGCGAGCTCAAATTATTTTCAATTTCTGAAATAGGAAAAATTTTTCCTATTCTTTGTCCTTTATTTAAATGAATTGTTTCATTAGGATGATTCTTAATAAAAATATATTGATAAACATCGTCTGTATTTTTGCTATTTACATTTTTATCAATAAGCGCATTATTTTATTCAATTTGATGAAAGGGAGGGTAACATTCAATATGAGGTTTATTACTACACGGTTCAAATCAAATCTTATTATCAATTAACTTATGATTTTTTATTACTATAGGTGTAAATACATACTCATCTTTTTCTAAGATAACTTTATTTCTGAGTTTAGCATAAATTTTTTCTTTCAAATTTTATTGTTAGATTCATTAGGTTCTACCAATATTTCATCCTGTATTTGATCATTTCGAGTACACCTTGTATTTAAGCAAAGATTATAATTTGTTTCATTATAATCAAGAAGCGGTATGCTTTCGCCTTTTATGCTAGCCATTTTATTAACAGGAGATAATTGAACATCATTAATCAACATGAAGTCGAATCCTAGGATACCCTAGAATACTGAGTTAGCATTTATAGTCTGTTTTGAAAAATGTGTGTCTAAAGAACTTTTGATTAATTTTGAATGTTATATCTATATATGCAGAAAATGAGACGGTTGAGTTGATCGTTTTAATAGACACTTTCCGGGAAATGTATTTGTTGTTGTGTTTTAGATTTTGGAATAATTCATGTAAAATGACTGACTAGTGGATCTGCAGATCAGGAGCCTCAACGTCCTATTTGCATCAGACATTTTTCAATAGATCATTTTTATTTATTCCTTATTATATAATAGTATATATTGATTCGATCAAATTATTACCATAATCAGATACATTCCTGAGGGGGGCTCCCGCCCCCCTCAACCCCCCGTTGTATCTCTCTTTGTATACCTATTTGTATATCATATAAAGTGTTACGGAATTGTAAATAATTGCATTTATTTTTGTATAACTTTTTTCAAAGAGGCTTAGTAAGTCGATAAAATGCTAATTTTGTGCATTTCTAGTCGTTTTAGTGTTAAAATAGCCTAATTTTCCTTTAAAAACGCATTAAAAAGCACCAATAAGGGAAGAAAAGGGTTTGGCGCCAAATTTGGCGACTGTTTCCCTACTTGGCGATTTTTTTGGCGACCTTGGCGAGAAAATCCTTATTAGGGATATACCAAATATGGAAGCTCTAATCTCATTGGCTGATGAGATACGATAATTTTCCAGAACAGTCTGTGTACGATAGAATAGTATAAAAGGAGCAGTGTTTCCGCTGCGGTAGCATTTTTCGCAAAATGCTAAAAGACTTATCAAAATGCGAAAATGAAATAACATGCTTTCGCTTTTTTGCTAAAGCATCTTACTAAAGACAAATTGAAAAAAAAAAAAATTCTCCGAAAATATTATAACGAATATTTCATGGGAAAAAAATTGAAACATTCATCAAGAAAAATCCATCGTTTCATGCATATAAGGAAAATCAAATGCCGAACTATGCATAAGAATCGCATACAGGAAATCAATTTGTAAATAAGCATGAGGCATTTGTAAAGTGGTCTAATATGAAAGAAAGAAAAATTATAAATTGTAAACCAAAAAGCTTTCAATAGTAATAAACAAATTTCACTTATATTACTTTTCTTTTTAATTTTTGTAAGTTATGTTTTTATTTTCAGATGTACAGTATAAGCTTAATGTAGTTAAACGTGCCATAGTGATAATTATATCTCCAGAAAAATAATATACTTTGAATATAAGATGTTCATATTGCTTTAAAAAAGTTTACAAAATAAAGTAATAATCTAAAAATTTTAATATTTTTCATGTCTGCCAATAAATGTGTTAAAATATATGCTTGTACTATATTCGAATTGATCTGGTTACAGTGGTAAGTTTAATTATTAATTACTTTTTTGTTTTTTATTTAAAAAAAAAAAAAAAAAAAAAAAAAAAAAAAAATTATCTTCTGTGTATAACTCTTTAAAGACCTGATTAAAAACTTTTAAGTTTAATTTACAAATGAACGTCAAACATGTCGAGGCGTTTAGAATAATGTGTGAACTGAAAATCATCTTTTTCTACTGCTTCTGGCATTTTCGCATTTTGCTAAAGCTTTTTTTTCTGATTTTAGCTTTTTTGCTAAAGAAAATTTTTACTCAGCTTAAACCCTGAAAAGGAGCATTTTTTTAGCCAAGGCGGCCAATCTCAGATCTATGTCAGTTTCGTCAAATGCTTGCTTTGCTTTGAGCCTCTTTGAATGAGACTTGCTTTATGTGTTATTGATAAACAGTTTGTTTTGTTGTTTTGCTGTTAACGGCTGTTTTTTAAGCTATGCTTACTGGTTGAATTGAAGCTGATACTTGGTTTATAGACCTGTATTTTTCTGGAACTTTCTGTGAATAAATCACTGAATTTTTGCAAGTTTCGCCTTTCATTCTCGGACAACTTACGAACCCCCAAATACGCAACAATATGTATTCTTAATAAACGACGGTCTTTTATTATTTCCCTGAAATTCATAAATACCAAATTTCATACAAAAAAAATTACATAGCATATCGGAAATATTTTGCGTAACCTTTAAATTAATTATCAATTCTATGCCCAATATTTTCAACAGGAAAACATGCTTTTAAAATTCTAATAAAATTTCATTATATTTGATAGTGTGTAACCATGTTAAAATACACTTTTAAGAAAAGCCGACTATAGATCGTAATAGTACGAAATTCCTTTCTGTATCCCGGAAAAGTAGCCACAGTCATTATAAACGCCAATAATAAGAATAAACCAAATTAATTATAACTCATTAATTTTTCAAACTAATTCGACATCATTTGGATGATTACAGTACATACTCGGAATTATTTTGTGTGGTCCCATAAATTATTTAGTATATACATAACCTTTTTTAAGAGAAAACATGATTTTAAGCATCTTTATAATGTATGTTAACTTTATTAACCCTCTGTACCATACTGTAGACTGTAGGCAACATACCGTTCGATCGTGGTTCAAATTCAAAGAATCGGTTCTACAACGTAATCACGCACTGTAGCCTGTCGTATACACTCACGGTTGTTTTTTCGAAATTTATGAGAAAAAAAAAAAAAAAACCTGAAACACGTGTATTTTTTTTTTTTTTCCAATTATTACGAAACAAATAAACACAAAAATATTAAAGGTCATGAGTTACAGAGGGTTAAGTTCAAATCAGCATAAACGCATTAAAGTGCGCGCTTAAATAAAAATTTGTCCATAGGCTTTAATGTTACGAAATTCTTTTGTATGTCTCTGTAAACGAACCATAAACATTGTATACACCAGTAAAAACTATTCAGCTTATTTTGCGTTTAAAATTAATAATTGTTCCAAATGTAACATCGTATGGATGACTAAGTGACATTGTCAGAACACTTTTGTAAGGTCCTGTACATTAATTAGAAAGCTTAAGAGCACATATTTTCTTCAAACAACATAAGTTTAAGCATCTTACTCACGTACTCTAGTTTCATTTTCTTCATTCCAAAGTAATGATATTAAAATGCGTTTAAACGAAATTCACCCCATACGCCGTAATGTTAAGAATTTTGGCGTGTCCCTGTACACAGTTTATAAAAAATATAGCAATAAAAATTATACAGCTACTTATATGCAAAGCTGGAACGTGTGCGCCAATTTGCAAGTCAATCGAAGGATTTTTGCGGCCGCTCTTGCGGTACATACAAATTCTTCCCATAGGCCGTAAGGATAAGAAAAATTTTGGCGTGTCCCTGTACACGAACAACAAATGGAATACACACCTAACATTATACAGCTAATTCCGTTGGGCTCATGAATATGTGTACAAAATTGCAAGTCAATAGCGTTATTTTTGGGGCCGCTATTGCGGTAATACAAATTCTTCCCATAGGCCGTAATGATAAAAAAAACTTTGGCGTGTCCCTGTACACGAACTACAAATGGAATGCACAATCAAAACTATACAGCTAATTTCGTGGGGATCATGAACATGCGTACAAAATTTCAAGTCAATAGTGTGATTTTTGCGGCCGCTATCGCACGACAGACAGACAGACAGACGGACGGACAGATGGAACCCAGATGGATCCTTTTGAGTCTCAACAGAGGGCCTCCACTGACGTTTCGGCAAAAATTGGATGTCAATAGCTTGATTTTTGCGGTGGCTATCGCGGTACATACAAATTCCTCCCATAGGCCGTAATGATAAAAAAAAACTTTGGCGTGTCCCTGTACACGAATTACAAATGGAATACACACCCAAAACTATACAGCTGATTTCGTGGGGTACATGAACACGTGTACCAAATTGCAAGTCAATAGCGTGATTTTTGTGGCCGCTATCGCGATACATACAAATTCCTCCCATAGGCCGTAATGATAAGAAAAACTTTGGCGTGTCCCTGTATACGAACTACAAATGGAATACATACCAAAAACTATACAGCTGATTTCGTGGGGCTCATGAACATGTGTACCAAAATTCAAGTCAATAGCGCTATTTTTGCGGCCGCTATCACGCGACAGACAGACAGACAGACACAGCCCAAAACCGTTTTGAGTCTCAACAGAGGGCCTCCACTGACGTTTCGGCAATAATGACGAACCACTGTCCAAAAGAAAAGTTGAAATATTGCTCTTAAGCTGTGATTTTATGATAGTAAGATTAGTGTTTTGATTTTAAATTTGAGCTTGGATATGATCAGTTAGCGTTTTTGTTAGATGCTTTTTATTTTTATTTATTTATTTATTTTGGTTTAATTTTGTTTTCCGGTTTTCAATTGTCAATTCGTAAGTCGTTCACAAGCAGACATTTCATATTATCATAAGAGAAAATCATTTTTTTTTTTTTTTTTTTTTTTCTTTCCCTATCATGAGTACAGCAAAAAGACTTAAGTCAAATCTTGCAAAAGTAATGTTCCAAAGTTTTGCAAAAACCATAAATCTTAATATATCACAATTCACTTTTCAGCAAAGCAAAAATAACTGCCCTTCTGGTTAAAAAAAAAAAAAAAAAAAAAAAAAAACTACGTGCAATAAAATCACAAAATATGTATCGTTATCTTGCGTGTAAATTTCGTGCTGTATCTAATCTTAGTAGAAATTGCTAGATCCACTTTATTTTTCATTCGAAATATGTGTCACAGTTTGTGATTTATAATGCTTCACGAAGTATCACATTAATGTGCATACGAAAATTCTAAGTCATTTTTAAACTTTAAAAACATTTCTGCTTAATTACTTAATCTAAAAATTTTGTTTTTCGTTTACATTTTATTTAATATGTATATCCAGCATCATAAATATTATAGAGTTGTCTTTTCATTAAATTGTTAAGATATGAAAGTTTCAAGATTTTTATATTTTCTAAAAAAAAAAAAAAAAAAAAAATGACAACTTAAGAAATTACGATTTCCCCGTTGTGGCAAATACAGATAAGTCTAACTACAGACATGGTAACAAAAATACGCCAAAATATAGATTGATTATTGTTATGGTATTGGGTTTTTGATTAAAGGCTTTCCAGCAAAAAAAAAAAAAAAAAAAAAAAAAAAAAAGATTTTTGAGGAAGAAAATCTTAAAACAAGACAGATTATGTAAAATCTAATAGTTATATTGCAAAGAAAATTTTTCTTAACTTACTTAAAAGTTCTAATGAGGAATAACGACAACCTTTGTATACACTGTTAAAAAGTTTTATTTCTAAAATATTTTTCAAGACAAAGTGGTACGAGTATTAAAAGTTGCTTGAACGTTATTGGTTGATTATCGACGGATGAAAAAATATAAAAATGTCCTAAAAATGATTTCCTTTTAAATTAGTCTTTTTTCAATGACTAAGTGTAATTCTTAACTATTTTTTAAGTAAAAAACTTTTCAATTTAGAAGTCAAAAAATAGATTTCAGAGATATTAAAATGCGTTTGTTCAATTTGAAATTTTGATGCAGATGGTAGAACGTTACATTTGTATAAAGCTTCTCCTTTGTCTAGAAATTTTATTTCTACTGACAAATTTGATTAAACTATTAAAGTTATAGTAACCATATATTCCCCCCCCCCCCTGTTAATACTGACATATCCAGACATAAGAAAACAAGCTATATTTATTGCACCGATATTGAGTACAAATCTTCATAATATATATATATATATATATATATATATTATATCTGACATGTCAGGAATGAAAGAAAAAAAATTGACTACCTCTAGGTTTCTTTTCTTATTATCTCTTACAAAACACAGTTCGGTAAGTCATTCCTGCCACTTGTTGCGTATGAGCATACATGAGAAGATCTATTAAATCTAGAGGAAGGAACCCCGCCCAAGAATTCAGATTCCGCTGGAAATTGCTTTTTGGGCGGTGGCAACTGTGGCGTATGGAGGCTCTTTTAATTGCCTCTTTGCGGGCGTTGGGTTAGTGGGATAATATATAAAAAAAACTCAACAGGTGAGCAGAATAAAAATAACCGGGATAAGAAAAATAATACAATTCTTAACGCAGACTAGATTTCCAATGTCAGATCCTAGATATAGGTTAATATCTATAATTTACAAGCTTAAACATTTTATGACTAGAAATACTTTATTCGCTTATTATATTTTTCAGTTATTTAAAATGGAAAAATACTAATGACGAAAAACTGATATAAATTCTTTTACTAGTTATATATTTCTAGACATTTCCATTTAGTAATTCCGTGCAGTCTGCTTTTTAAAACATGGTTTGAGCGAGTCTACATTTCATTCTATGTACAGCATGTATTTTATCTCATATCTGAAAAATATTTTTCTAGCATTAGGCAGTTTATAATAGGAAACAAAAATATCTATAGCTAAGAAATTTAAGAATTTCTCGAACATTAACGTATATCCATTCAATAATTTTAAGTAATATGCAAAAATAAATATTTCTTAGCGCTTGAAATTTTAAAGGGTGCAAAATCTGTAACTTGAATAGAACTTTTCAGTCTAAAATGGGTTGACTGAGTTTGAGTGCATGATGTGTTCATTCAGTATAAGGAATATAAGGACATAATATTTTAAAAATCATACAATCAAGTATAACAATTTTAAGAATTCATGGCCTTTAATTTATTTATTTATTTATTTTTACATAACGCATATTTAAAGGTCATATTAGCAAAAAGATATTAATGAAATAAAAATGTTTCATTCACGTTATAATTTAATATAAGTAGACATAAAATTACTTTTCAACCATATATGTTGGCTTCGACACTTCCCTCATCTTTGTTCGATAACTAAAGAGATATATGATAGTGAACAGTAGCATATATGTGTTAGCAAAGTCGAGAATTATATCGATCAAAGAACTAGATAAAGAATTTGGTTGATGTGAGATTTTGATAGATAAATTAGGGAAATGTTTTTCTACGTAATAATTCACTGGAGATTTATAATAAATTGTGACATTACCACTTAGTGCTACAAATTATTTTTCAATTTTGTTACCAGCAGCTCCCAATTGTTTCAGGTATTTTATTTGAAACGTACTTATCATATTAATTATAAATCAACATGGTTGCAATTTCAATATCGTCTATTTGATACAGAATAGAATTATATGCACATAATCCGCCATATTACACTAAAATTATACAATATTTATCTGAAGCATAAGTACATACAAAATAAAAAATAAATGTGGGTCTCGACAAAGGAGCTTCTGAGGAAATCTCATGTTGATTCACATTCGAGATAGGAGTGCATAGGATTAAAAGTTTATTATTTCGAAAAAGAAAATAAAGAAAGAAAAAACCTACCTAAAGCGATAGATAATTTTTTTTTTTTTTTTTTTTAATAAAAATAGTATTGGTACCGAATAGACACGGTATGATTTTAAAAATTTGAAAATTTTAACTTCGTTAAAATGATTAGAGAGCTTCTAAACAGCTGGTATAGTAACGAATGGTAAAGCTAACTATATATATATATATATATATATATATAAATATTTTTTTTTATATAAAATCTATGACTTTCTACTAAATTTAGAGAGTTTTAGACTATGCACCCACAATCGCTGATTGAAAACTTATGACTGAAAAAAAGGTTTTGTACTTCAATCCAGAAACAACCTGATTTATTATTTAGGATCAGTTAAGAATTTGAATATTTATAGCTCGAAACTAGTATTAAATATTAATGAATAGGGGGCTTTAAATTTAATTAAATGTTAATTTCCTATAAAATCGAATTTTCTACAGAATTCAGAGTTTTTGGATTGTATTCGATAATTATCTATAGCCATTTTTAAATCTAATTCAAAATTGGTTGTAAATTCGCGTTTTATTTCTTTCTAATGAAAGGTTTTGTATTACAATCCTCAAAACTACCTAACTTATAATCTAAGATGGGTTGGAAGATTGCATTAACATTTTAAAATTAGCCAGTTGTCAAAGCGGCCGAGGGAAAAAAAAAGTGAATAAAATAAATAAAATCTAGATTTTTTTTTTTTTTTTTTTTTTTAAATATCAATATACAATTCCATGCATTAACCTCTCTTAACGTATACACTCCAGTTAATTCCAGTGGCATCGTATTTTATGTTGCTGTAACTTTTGCAATTTAATATATTTGAGAATGATTTCGCAAGGTTTTTGGATTGGTGAATTTGTACAAAGACATTTTGCTATAGACAGCACTGTATTTTTATAGAGTTATTTTGTGTTTACATAAAATAAAGCTGCGTATACTGGATATTTAAAAAACTGGTATGTTTTCCAATTTATTATATTTTAGTAAAATATATATTAAAGAATGAGCGATTCAGAATCTAAATATGAATACGTAAATTTGTCAGAAAGTGGTCCCAAAAGTTGTGTTTAATCTCAAGCAAAACACTTTTTTTAAAAATATGTTTTCAATGTTTTTGGTTCCTAACATCCTCTAAATGGGTTAAAGGAAAATAAAATGTTTAATAGACTTTCATTTAAATCTAAAATATTTGTCACCAGTAATTTTTAATAAAATACTTTTATTATGCTTCTAACCATTTTCCTTGATTAAATAAGGCAAAATATTTTACTTAGAGTGGTTTTATAAATACGTAGAAGTTACCAACCGTCCAATAAGGTAAAAAGAATTTCATTTTTACTGAATTAAAATATTTTGAAAATAAAGCTTCCCCAGTATCATTAACAAAACATGTGATTCTTGAAAAGAAGTACATTTTTCGCCGTATCTTAGATATTAGATTGACATGAGGTTATGTACTATAAATTGGCCTTCCTTTGACTATTTCTTCATCCTTAACCTTTAAGATAGAGAACAGATTGAAAATATAGAACACACTAATAATACGCAATAGAAATGGGATGCGTTGTGCCAGTCGTTGTAATCAGGTAACGCTTCACACAGTTTAACAGTGTGGAAGGTCCATCATTAAAGCAGAACAAAAGTTCATTGTCTGCTCGAATTTTGAATGATTGCTGAAGAAATATAGAGACAGGTCCGTAGACTACATTTATTTAAGTAGACCACAAAGATAATTTCCATTAAAACAGACCAATTACCTTAGATAATCCTATAAATGGATTATTTTTGTCTATTGCAGCATTACACTAATGTAATATTTAATGCAATATTGCAGTAATAAATAGGTAAAATGTATTAGGCAACGACAATTTTATAAAACTTGCTATGCATCTAATATCATTTGAACTGAGATCTATAATGAAATTGAAGTTGCACAATTGTCAGTATAAGTTTTTTTAATTTATTGAAAAGAGTATCATTAAAAAAAAAAAAAAAATCTGTAATAAAATAGTAAAATGCTTATGTTTTTTTTTCAACTATTTTTAAGTTAAAAATCTGTAAAATTCATGGGAAATTTATCCATTATCCCTGAAATTGGTGATTATTTTTATTTTAAAACTAAAGCATCCTACTTATAATTCCTTTAAGTTTCAACAAAAACTGATTTGTTTATTTTAAGCTGCGCATCGTTAGAAAAAATGCATGATGTTTTATCTTAGATAAACACGTTATTCAGATGTGTCAAATTTGGGTTGGTGGCACTATCATACTTGCCAACCACCTCATTAATAACCGTACAATTGTTAACGCCCCCTTTCTCACACCACTATATTTTTAGAGTTATTCTCTCCAAATGTTGTTACGATTAAATAAGACTAAAATTACTCTAAAAAGTTATTGGTGGGGAAAAAAAGGCGGGAACTAAAAATTGTACGGTTCATAATGAGATAGTTGTTAAGTATGCTCTATTAACCTTTTTGAGATCGGTTCTTGTGTCGGTGAAATAAGCCAGTAGAATACTTTTTTCTAAATTAATTTATTTTTATGTCCCCGTTGTAAATAATTGAAACAATTCTTACAAATGTCAGGACTTCACTGATTGGAATGGCATACGTCTGCAAAATTAAACCAATTTATCTCTCTGTACTTATTCTGATTTTAATTTTCAACATGATTCAAAATAAAATCTTCGTAAAAAGTAATTTTTTCTTAATCTTTCCTAAGCAAAATCTAGAAATCCAAAATTTTGTTGAGATTTCGTGTTTCTTAGTAAAAATGGCTTTTTACGATTCACCTATCATTGAAACTTAATATCTGCACGCACCTCCTAGTATATTTGTAGTAAATAAAGATTATATTATATATATATATATATATATATATATATATATATATATATATATATATATATATAATGAAGAAAGCTGAAAAGATTATTAGCTAGCACAAAATGCTAAATCAAAATGTTTCTATTACTTCACGAGAGAGAAAAATTCACAATTATGCATTTTTTTTTTTTTTTTTAAATTTATTAGATAACGTGATAAAAAAAAAAAAGATAAATTAATTTAAAATAAAGTAACTCAAGTAACTGTCAAAGATATGTTGCCGATCATGTTACAGAGAACGTTTATTCAAATCAGAAGTAGTAATTTTTTCCCCCATTTCTGAGAGAATGGAGTAGAAGGCTCATTTTTACCAACTATGTGAAAAATAGCAGAGCCGGGAATCGAATCCGGGCGGCACTTCTCACATAATATACGTTGGCAAGGTCACCGAGTCTGCATTAAAACAGCTATTTCAAGGGACAAATTTGAACATAATTGGACCGTTTTCAAATTTGTCACCTGAAATAGCTGCTTTAATGCAGACTCTGACCTTGCCAACGCATATTATGCGAGAAGTGCCGAACTGGTTATTAGCCAGGGTAGCTCAATGGTTTGAGCATCTGCGCATTAAGCGGAAGGCCCGGGTTCGATTCCCGGCTCGGTATTTTTCACACAGTTGGTAAAAATCAGCCTTCTACTCCATTCTCTCAGAAATGAATTTCCAGGTTGATGAATAAAATTTCTGAAATATTGATTTTGCTTGAAAATTTAATCTTAGAGTTACAGTAAGTTCAACAATTGCCTTTTTCCGATAAGTTTGTCTATTATATTATTCAAAACATCCTTTTCTTCTCAGTAAGTAGTCATATGAATATCCAACGCAATAAACGATGAACGGATGCTTTGCATCACCCTTCTTTTCACATATGTTCCATTTACACTTCATCAGGTGAAGATGAAAGCATTAGCAATCAATTGAAATGCATCATCGAATTCGATTCGTTGAACAATCAAACTAAATCATCTTTCCAGAACTATAGGCACACACAAACACATTCACTGGGGGTCTTCCAGATCTTCCGAAATACGTTCTGAAGCCGATTTCTAGCGTAAAGGGAGGAAGATCCCCTCAATTGTTGAAGAGTTCTCGAATAAATGGACGAAATAACGCCAATGAAGACAGATTGGCTGTCAGCACTGAAGCACCTGGGATCCTATTGTTAAAACCCTAATGGGGATAGAAGGCTTCTTTTTCTTCAACAAAGTGCGAATTTAATGTAAGAGAAGAGGGGGTGGAGGTGAATAGCATCGAAATTGGGGGGAGCCCCCTTTTCTGGAGATTCAAATTGCTCACGAAGAATGCATATATATATATATTCGTATTGTGATCCAATTTCAATGGATCGGTTTCGGGAAGTACGGTATCTTATTTTAGGAGAATAGGACAGGTGGGAAATTTATGAAGAATGAGTTTTTAAAAGGTTTTACTCAAAAAAGTAAGTTCATGTGCATTAGACGTTTTTTTTCCCTATTTTTTCTATGATTCTTATCGGTTATGGAGTTGTGATGTAATATTTTGATCATCCATTATGCATTATGAGTAGCCTTCAGCATGGGGTATTCAAAAGCCAAAGCTTATTCAATAGGAGGCATTGAATAATCGGAAGTCAACAAAATTGATTTAAAATTTTTTCAATAAGTATAAAAAGACCGAAAATATGCCCTCTTTCCGTCAAGTTGAAAGCGAAAAGCTTTTTAAAATTCGGAAGTCTACGCAGCTGTTTTGCATTAGATTTAAATTGGGTTCATAAATTTTTAAAAAATTAACAAATACTTAACTTAAAATTCAAAAATGTTGAATTTTTGTGTTACTTACAATTAAATTGCAAAATCATACTTATTAACTGATCATGATTAATATTATCATGATTAATATTATCATGACTCAAATTAATCATGATCAATGTGGACACCAGATGAGTTTCTTATACACCGATTGAAATATACATATTGTTAAGAAAATATTGATATTTTTTGTGCGAGATTATAGTTAGGTACGTTAATAAAGAGGCTGCTTACACTCCCTTAAACACTCCTGAAAACAAGCCAAGAAAACTATTGCTCCACAACCACACAAGTCACTATACTAAGATTATATACACGGCAGAGAATGAATATTGCTTATTTTAGAATGGTATTCCACAGATTACAGAATCCTTCATTAGAAAATGCACGCTTAGAGTTAAATAGAATTCACGAATTCACTCAAGAGTAGATAATTACTTTTGTTCTCTTTGACAAAAAAATTAATGGCGAAAAACGATACATTAAACCAAAACAATTAACTCCATTAAAACTGAGAAAGGTCTTTAATTCTGGCTACATTATTTTTCGCCAAATTTCGTCTCTAAGCTCACCAAGTCGCCAAGTTTTTCACTAACGCAGATTTTGGTCTTGGTATCGATTTGGTAACCAAATTTGGTGAAAATTCGTAGTTTAGTGCTGCCAAAGTTTGAAAGCTCTAATTTCAATGAGAACAGTTCCGGAATTTTTCTGAAAAGATTCATTGGTTTCTAGCGCAGAATTAACTTTTTCGAAAGTTCTATAAATGATTATATAGACTATACAAAAAGAATCATTGATAATTGTAGACTAGAACTTGCCCCCCCCCCCCTTTTTTTTTTTTTTTTTTTTTTTTTTTTTACGAACTGCTTTCTTTACGGTATTACAGTAAAAGTGGAAACATACGGCAGTTTTCATTTCCAAGAGCGTTGACAAAGTCAAATTTAGCAATTTGGCATCCAAATTTAGCAAAAAGGGGTAGTTTAGGATTTCCAAATTTTAGAATCTTTAAATTAATTATGAGTCGACTTCTGGAATTTACGGGACTCATTCATGTTTTTAGCTCAGAATTACCTCGAAAATTCTATAAATCCCTGACAAGACTCACGATGAATTCCTATTCTGTTCACTTCGAACTGTGCGGTTGATCAGTGTTCTTGAATTAGCAAAATTCTTGCTTTGTAGTATATTAAACTATTTAGGTGACATCGGAAGTACGAAGGAATTTTACAACTTTCACATAATTACAGGCTCTACCATCAGCTTTTTTTGAAATCTATAAGGGTAGGATACACAATGACCAAAACATTTGTATTTTTTGGTTATTATGTAAATAATTTTCGTAAATATCTCCAAAACGGAGAGTCTCAGAAAGACCAAAAATATAGGTGCGCATGTAGATGTTATAACAAACCTATATACCAATTTATGACGTTTTATGCTCAACTGTTTTTGAGTTATGTAAGATACACATACATACAGACGTTAAAAGAAAAAATCTTAGATATCTCTAAAATGGGAGCTCGTGTCAAGACAAATGTGGGAGGTGTACAACTAGACGTTATGACAGCCACAAATATAAATTTGCAACATTCTACGATCATTCATTTTTGAGCTATGCGAGATACGAAATACATTTCGCAAATCAGGATTAAAATACTTTTTTCTTCCTTATACTTTGTATAAAAAAGTAAAAGTCCGGTTTTTCTCTTTTTTTTTTTTTTTTTTAATAATTTTACATTACAAGCATGCTTTCAGGAAAAACCACACACGCAAAAAGCACTTTCAGCTATATTTTAATATTGTGCTTAAGGACTTTTTTTTTTTTTCTTTTGTTTCTTAAATATTAAAATTAGACTTAATTTTTGATTATGACAAATTGTTAAAAAGCTATAACTCTCATACAAAGTATTTGCGATCTAAAATTTCTGTCATAAGAATGACCTAAATTATAATTTTAGAACAGGCAGGTAAAATAAATTTCTTCAATCTGAAGAAGATTTTTAAATATAAAAAGTACTTTAACAATGATAACAGATACAAAAAGGAAGTGAACTTCGTCATGTCGCTTCTGATAAAAGGTAAGAACAAAATACACAATGAAGATAAAACTGTCTTAAAAATGCTGCAATCTAGTTTTCAGAAAAGATAATTCAAAGCAACATGTACCAACTATCTGATAACAGAATTTCAGAGCCAACCTAACATTCTTTTTACATGAAAAATGCATCTGAGGTGAGATAATGCAACGTATCAGAAGAAAAAGAATGCCACAGGAAATTTCATAAAATAATGAATTGCCATTTTCTTCCCATGATGCAATAAAAAATGAATTTGTCAGCGACAATTTAAAATTTATTAGTTGATATTCAGTTTCACTCAGATTTAAAATCTCTAGATGTTTATAAAATAAGCCGTAATTTTATTTTCATAAGGAGACTTAAGGGAACGAAAAAAAAAAAGAAAATTGAAAAATTATAGCTATATGATGAATTGAAAAGTTTTTAAAAATACTTTAAACTTATATTTTAAAAATGTTAAAAAACAGAAATTTCATAGAGAAAAAAAATGAAGAATGTTATTTAAATTAAATTTAATAGTAATGAATTACAAATTGACTACTTAAAAATTTTGTGAATAACTAAGAATATCCTAATATTATAAACAAATTAAATTCCACTAGTCATTTGACGCCAAAGAAGATTTCTTTGTCAAGTTCCGCAAATTTGTTTTCCAATATTTAATAATCGTCAGCGATACTCCTGAAAAAAATTCTTTCCAACATCCGTTTCCAATAATTATCGAACATTCTTTTCCCAAAGCAGATTGCGGAAACTTTTACCCTTTAGCTAAAAAGACTGGGGAAATTTTTCACAGCTTCGAACTTCTGTCGATACGCTAAAGTATCTTAAATAAAAGTGAATCTCTTAAAACAAATACTTCGTGATAAAATCTAGCAAAAAATTTTCAGGGCGGCACCCTGTTTTGTTTGACATGAAAACAAGCAGAGAACTTTCTTCGAGAGTGGAAGTACAAACTGTCAAAAAGTGACACTCGAGTAAACTGGGAAGTGTTTGGGAGGGCAAACTTGTCGCTTTATAAGAAGACGTAAAGTTTCACTTCTTTAAGGCGATACCGAAGATTTCTTTCAGAGAATAGATATTTATTACATATCGCATCATAGTGAAGAATTGAAACATTACATACCTTGTATGTGGGATTTTCAAAATCCCTTTCCGCATTTACGAAAGATTTCAAATGAAGAAAATTAGTGAAAACTGGCACCGATTACAACCATATTTTGATCAGAGAATTCTGAAGATAAATGTATAATATTTAACTCTAAATATCTAAACTTAAATCGGTGTTACTCTTATCTTTCGATTACGAATTAAGAACAAGTATATTTTTTTATTTATTTTATTGCAAAGAAATTAGAAGGGAAATACTATAATATTTCAATTAAAACTCATTTTTACTATTTATGAAGGGACTGAGATGGTGCTAGTTGCAATGAGAACATGTCGAATTAGCAAATTGGCATGGATGGGTAATCTGTAACACGTCGAGCGCCATGCGAATTATTAAGGAAATCCCCACAGGCCACACGCACTGCTTAGAAGCTCTTATGTTTACCGTGGTTACTTACGGTTATGATTACCGAGTTTCAATAAAATCCATTAAAATGCCGTAATTTTTATTTATTACAGGATTATATCAATAAAGTAAATTTTAAATAAATTTTCAGTAATTATTTAAAACAATGTAAGTTTTTTAGTTTTATATCATATTTTACACTGTCAGCCACTGGCGGTTGACGTAGCCTAAACGAAAAGTTCAGTGTCAGCCACCGATGGCTGACATGGCACTCAACGTGTTAAATTTCTAGGGTGGAAAACTTTATATGAATAAATGTTCCCGGACTGTGTTGTAAAAACAGGAATATTTATCTCCTTCTCACCGAAAAGTTATATTTCACTACAAGCGAAATACAGCAAACAGATGTTTGTATGTATTTTTATTAAACACCTGTCATTTTAAGTTTTCTCTAAGCAATGAAAGCATCAAATATACACTAAGTCAGTTTCAATTTTATTCTCTCCTTCGCTTTTACAGAATCGTTTACATTTAACTGAGAATAAGATGACCGATATCTCTAGTTCTATAGATCAGATTCCAATCACATTTCAAACGTATGTTGTGGAATCACAAGGGAAAAAAGTTGTTTCTTCATAAATTTACGTTACATATTAAATTTTACTCTTAGTATTTTTTTTTTCGCTCTCCGTACGAATTAATTTCATAAATAGGGTAAAGGAGCCTATGGTATGACACACAAAAAACTTTATAATCTTAAACTATAATTTTGCTTCAAAATAGGGCAACATTCACAGAAACTCCAAATTCACCGAGCTCATGTTTCAGAGTGTTATTTTATAACAATAGTATTATGTGGTTTAAAGAAATACTATAAATTTAATTCTTTTTTAAATATTTAAATTTTATTGTTACAACACAAAAAATTCTTACTATATTGTGCATGCACACATTTTATTGCACACATATTTTGGGCTTCAAGAAAAACTGTTTCAACGTATGCAAAAAAAAAAAAAATCAAAACCACTGCAATCACTAAATATGTGAAATCATGGTAATATGTTTCCATCTCCATGAAAATAAATTTTAATGCAGAAAACCAAAATTTAAACATTTTTATTTTTCCTGGTTCCAGAATTATGACCATAATACCAAGTAATAGTTGCGTATAGACCTGTCTGTGTTAGCTATGATCTCTTCTATCGCTTTTCAATTTTCATTTTAATATGAAGGTTACTATTTCTTGCAATCTAATAAATTCGCAATTAAAGATATAAAACACTAATTATATATATTAAAATAAAATTAATTTACGCTTTTTTTTTTTCTTAAATTTAATGTTACAAATCTATTGCCTAAGATATATTTCGTATACATTTTTCTGTGGCTCACAAAACAAACTATATTAAATTGAAATATCATTCAAAATAATATCCATTAAATATTTGAGAAATAAATCTCATTTTTTAATTTAAAAATTTCAAAAATTAAATTTCAAAAATAAAACCTCAAAGATTTCAAACAAAATTAAATTAAATTAAAGCCCGTCCTTATTTTAAGGGCGCTCGGCATTTTAATGAAAAAACTTCGAGATAACTGATAGCTTGCTTATAGTGTCTTAAACAAAAAGACATCTAAATTATATTCAACATAACTTTAGTTGTTATATCTGCTTAAAAAAGAAAATACGAGTTCGATGAATAACATGAAACGATCATACAAATTAGAAAATTATAATTAAAAGCAGATACATATAAAGTTGAGATTATTTTTTATTTTTTTGATTTTTTTAATAGCAACATCATTAAATATAGCTAAAGAGAAGTAATCATTCCAATAAACAAAGATTCTATGCGCTATTTTACTATCTATCTTCAAATGAAGACAGTAAACAAATATGAATTAAATACATTCTACAAATTATATACCATTTAAATTGCTTTTACAGCTAAATTGATTAATCCCCTTCCCCCTTAGAAACGAAGGTTATAAATCAGTTGAGTTTAAAGGAAATGAAAATCCGGATTAATCGTCTTTAGAAAACCGAAAATAGCAAAAACATGTTTTTATAATTTTCTTTTTACAAGATTTTTTTTTTTTTTTTTTTTTTTCCCGAATGTAGTAAGACTCTTAATAAATGAGAAGAAAGTCCGACATTTAAAGAAAAAATAAAAATGCAAGAAAAACTTATCGGAGAACAGAAAAAACGAAACTCAAATTTCTACTTGTCGGATTATCCTTTACAAATACGCCATTCTTTTCAACTCTTCTTACTTTCTTTTTCTACAGGTAACTGAATTAGACAGCATGCTGGCAAAATAATTAAATTGAAAAGTCTCGTACATTTTAACTGTAAATTAGCCCTTTTTTTTTCTGCGTCTACAACAAGGAGTATCGAACACTAGACCAAGCAATTCAGAAAACCGTGGAAATAAAGCGTAAAAAAAAAGGAAACATTCGGCGAACAAGTTCATTGACAAGTCAAACGCGTCTCCAATTCAAAAACTAAAGAACGAATAAAGTATATAAAAAAGTATTCATTTCCTTAGAAAAGCGACAAAAAAAACTTTGAAGTTTCTAAAGCTTAAAAGGAATTCATTAGTGTTTTAAAGTTCTTCACTGAAGCACGTATCTATACTCAAGAAGTGCGGTTAACAGTTTTTGTGTTGTTTTCTTGATAATGTTGCTTTATTTGTTGGGGGGTTCGAGGTATTATTCAACGAAGCTGAACCGATGATGCTATGTTGGGAAAGGACAGAAAAAGTGAGAACATTTATATTCATGAAAACATTTTATTGATTTTACAAAAATCTTTTGAGAAAGAACAAGTAAATTTTATTAGGTAATATGGAAAACAACCTAAACATGCAATATAAATTATTTTTCAAAACATAAAATTATAGTAAAAATAAATGCAATCGCAGTAATTTTAAAAGGTAACTTTCTAAAGTTTGATTCCTTACAGTGATATTTTTTTGAAATATTTAAGTACGAATTTACATTAATAAACATTTATTTCTGACTAAAGAATTCAAACTGGTTAAATATCCGATATACATATCAAAAACTATCTCTTAAAAGGTATTTTAAATTTCCAGTTATTCCGCTTTTACATTATAGTGGATAATAAAAAAGTAATGACATTAGTTACCTTCAGTACTATATCGTAAATTTTTTATATAGATTAGGTTATCCTTCAATAAAGAGTAAAATGAGTTCATACATTAATAAGGCGATGTACAAAATTTGAACATAATGGTTCCAGTGACATAACGAGAAAAATGGTCTTTAAACTAATGTCTAAAGCTTCAAAAATTTTTCAATTTTGTTCTTTGAGATAAAATATTCTTTCCGGTATATTGCATTATAAGGGTCATAATTACGTAAATATATATTATTTTGCAGCCAAACTTTCAATATCGTTTAAATGCCTCTAGTATTTTTATGATACACTCCTAAAATTTTGTAAGAGTGTATGCGAGCCATTTTACACAATGGAAGTTTTTATATTGTGCTATATCAAATTTTAATTCTTGAAATGAAGTTCTATGAAATTTTGGATAGATATCTATTTAAAAAAAAAATTGTACATTAATTTGAGGATCTTTGTAATTTATTACATATTGACTTAAATTAATACTTAAGAAATTAAAGCCGAGTTATATTTTTTTCTTCCAAATTTGTATGTATATTTAAAATATGCAATTAAATTACAAGATCGATGGTTATTTTTAATATAAATTTAATATGTTTCTAGTATTTAAAACAAACTTCCCAATAGTATTGCAGATCTTTCTGCTAATCAAATCAGTCTTTTAAAGTTTTCATATAATTTCCCCCTCTCACACTGCTTAAAAGGTCATTTGGAAATAGAGATGAATTCTCTGACAATTCGAGAAAATTTTAGAGTTTTAATAGCTAAAGGGAAGTTTTCCCGCATTTGACAGTATTCGGTAGCAATGCTTGCAAATTCTTAATCTTTTTAATGGATTTTAAAACTGCTTGCTTAGTTGGATTGCTTAAATTTGCAATTCTTTTGCATTTAATTAGTGAAATATCCGATTTATTGGAAAATATTCTGGATCGATAAGGATTTTAATCAGATCGGCATAATACTTTTTTTTTTTTTTTTTCATTGTTCTTGGGTTCTTTCATAAACCATACATTGTTCTCATCTAGTATGGGTTGAAAATAATTTGAATCGGCACAATCTGTACTTTGTTAATGTACTCATCGTTAATGTGAATGGAATGCCCACTAATCTGCTTGTTAAAAAATACAACTTAATTACACTGTTAAAAATTTCAACAGAAAACTGTAATCATTTATCTTAAAATTACAGAGAAAAATAAACGGAGGTGTTAAACATAATTCAAATCTGCATTTTTTTAATGGCTAATAGTTAATTATTGGCGAGAACATATTTTCGACTTAGAATGATTTTTCTGAAGCAGAAAAAAATCCTTTTTATATTGAGAAATTAAATAATAAAAATAGATAAAATTGCAGAATAAAGATTGAGAACCTTGATTTTTTACTTTTAACTGAGAATTGTTGTAAATTTAGAGACTCTGGATAAACATTTCAGTAGATTTACAGAATTTTTTTTTACAGTGTAGAAAAATTTGAAATTCCTGTCCAGTGAAATTCACAATTAATGCCTGCACATAAAATTTTTAGTTATGGTGCACTTTCTTTTGGAAGTCTTAAAAATTTGAAACGCATACAGATTGTATTGATGATTAGGCATAAAATACTATAGTTCGAAGAGATTTAAAGTAATTTAAAAATCTTAAATTTCATAAAAATACTTTTTTTTCAACTCGTAGTTATACAGAAAAGTTTTACTAAAAGCATTAAAAAAAAAAAAAAAAGAAAAAGAAAAAAGAATGACGACGAAAGAAAGAAGGTATTGTTTTGATTTGTAAAAGGATATTATGTCATATGTAATGCATTTTTCTCGTAATGGGTATGCATATTAAAATATAACAAACAATTTTTAATTAAAATCACACAATCAACTGATTGGAAGAAAATCATATTTATTATTTTTCCGACTGAGTGAAAATAATGCCTGGACCGGGAGTCGAACCCCGGATCTTTGACTTACAAAGTCTGAGTGAGAAGTGCCGACCGGATGTCGGCCTGGATAGCTCAATTGGTAGAGCTTTGACCACCTTGTAAGTCAAAGATCTGGGGTTCGACTGCCAGTTCAGGCATTATTTTCACTCAGTCGGAAAAATAAAATTTCAATAAATAACATAAAACTTCAAAAAATCACTTTTTTTTTTTTTTTTTTTTTGAATTTTCAAATGCAAAAAAGTTAAGAAATTTTTTTACCACCTATTTCGAAGGGATATTGAGATAAAAATTAGTGGAAAAAAACCCACGTCAAAGACAATATTTTATTTAGGCATAGTGAATTTACGAATTTTTTGCTTCCATTACCTGAATGCCGTAGTTGTATTCAGTCAAATTTCGCAATAGAGTTTTAGCCTAATTTACGTATTTTAGGGTCTGCTGAGTGCAATAAAGTGTTTTTTGCAATTGGTCAGTGTATGAGGAATCTTCTGGCTACCATAATTCTAAAAAGAATAAAGATAGAACCAAACTTCAGAATTGAGACAAGTTCAGTGTACAGATGAATTTTTCAACTTTTGGTGGAAATGGGAAAACCAGAAGTGGACCAGAAGTCCATAATTTAATAACTGCTCCAATCATTTTCTTCAAAGTTGCTGTACAAGCATCCTATTAGAGGTATTAACAAGACTTTGCGCTAAATAACTGAACATGGAAAAAATAGTCAATGTCTTGAACTCCAAAGAGAAAATTTGAGCAGCAAATACCTGCTTCGCGGTAGCATTTAGTGCACCATGTTCAGTACATGAAACCGGTACGCTAAATGTTACCGAAACAGCTGTCAGCTATTCATTTTTTTTTTTTTTTTTTTTTGAGTTAAAGACGTTGACGATTTTTTCCCGTGTTTAGTTTAATCCTTTCAGATGTTCTTGTGCATGCGTAGGAGTTCTGTATAAGTAAGGTCAATTTCAGGTCTCGCCAGTGCGTTCCTTTAAAACACAGCTATAAGAATTTTCTTCAAACTCGCCATATTAACTCAGTTTCGGGTATTTTTTCGTATATAATTGTTGGCTTCCGGTGAACAAATGAATTTGCTAAATTTTGATGAAAATCGGAAGTGGGACCCAAAGATTTTCTTTAAATTTGCTAAAAAAAATCTCTTAAGATATCCTTTCGATTGTACTGCTTTGTTACTATAGGAAAATTAACAGGCGTCTTGATGAGGTAAATCAGTTTTAGATCTCGGAAATTGGTGTTTAAAAAAACGTCAACCATTTTACCTCGCTATATAAATTGTTTTATATAACTTTACGACGTATGTAATAGTTTGCTCTTACAGAAAAAAAAGTTAGGTGTCTGATTTGTGAAGTCAATTTTACATCTTCTGATCACGTTATCTCCAAAATGAATATATAATATGTGTAATTAGTGGACATTTGAAGTCGTATGGTTGTTACACAGTAGAATTTTTTTTTTTTTTTTTTTTTTTTTTTTTTTTTTTTAAATGGGGATTGGCAAGGGGGGGGGGGGGGGGAGAATGTTACGTTGCTTTGTAAGGTATTTTTTGTAAGATCAAATATATATCACGTATGAATATTTTTGATTGTGCTGATTTTTAGTTACTGCAAGAATCAGAATAATGAAGCGTAAAATTTTGTAAGCAAACATCAAAACTTACAAAACACGAAACAATTGCTACAACGCAATTGTGAGCAACACAGCATGCGTTGTTGCTCACATGCTGCACTTGTTAAAATCAATGCTTTAAAGTTTGTGAAGTATCATTTAGATAGAAATTTCGAAACTTATTATTTTGCTACAATCACACACTTTGAGGTCTTCCAAATACAAAATTCAGATTTTTAGCCGTTAGTCTGCGGGCGTTATCAGAACACTCAAAAACGTTCCGTCTATACATTATTAGACATGAAACTGACATAATGCACAAAAACATGCTTCCTATAGAATATGGTATAAAAATACACAAATGTACCAAAAAAAAAAAAAAAAAAAAACTTATATTAGGTGTTATGGTTGGTAATCGCCCGAATAAATTTATTTCTATAAAATGTAATTGATAAATTATTTGACATGCTCAGAAAAATTAAAACTGTAATAGCTTAAACTGGCACAGCAAGGTCTAAATAGGAATGTGTAGGGATATAAATAAAATTTTAGTATTATTAAAATGCAGATTAGGGAAAATTGTCAACAACGCACCAGATTTCAGATTAAAATTGAGAATCATACTTTAAAAATATCTACAATACCTAAAATTAGTAAAATATTTTATGTTTTCGATATTCTAGTTTAATTTCAAGAAAAATTTAATGATTATTTCACGCTATTTTAATTGTTGCAAACAAAGTTTTCTTTAAATAATTAAAAATTTTCTTTAAAATATTTATATAATTCGTGAAATAATTTCATATTGTATTTGTTTTTTCAAAACAGTGGTGGTAAATTTATATACAAATTAAATTGCGCATAAAACAGAAAATCGAATAAAAGCATAAAAACAAGAAATTTGACAAATTTAACAAACGCGCTGAGGATAGATATGAGATCTCTACTCAAAATAATAAATATCTATTGGAAATAAAGAGTATGTATGATAATTAAGTTACTATTAAATACGGCTTTAGTAGTCTTACTTCTTGGACAACGATTTACCACTAGCGTTTAGTTTTAATATATTATTTCATCGAATTTAAAATACTAAATTGTTAACTTTTAACTGTATTATGAATTTTTCGATTTCATTAAGCTGTCAATATTTTCCCTAAACAATCAACGTATTTAAGAGAAGGTATAAGTTTGTTCAACTGAAATTTATAATAATGAAAAAAAGCAAAAATATGAGAAATTAAACAATGGATAAGAAATTTATTAAAAAGTGAGAAAAAAGATACTTTTAACAAATTGTTCTTCATTTCACTATAATTTACTGGGGAAAAAAAATGTATATTTATTAAAAAGAAGGTTTAACATATGCGGGGAAAAAAAAAAAGACACCCCCTGGTTTTACAAATAAAGTCATATTTTATAATCTATATTTAAGTATAAAACGAATTTGAATGTCATTTCACCATAAAATGAAAAAAGAAGAAAACATCTCCAAAACATCTTTAAAGACATGGTAATGTGAATGTATATGCATGGTATTTCGAAATAGGTATAATTTCCTTTGTTCTTTCGTCTCATTATTAAATCTTATCTGACAAATAATCATTTGAGACTGATAACTATAAGCGCCGTCTTGGGGAAAAGAAACCGAAAACCTGATAAAAATCGTATGACAATAGCAATGTAACTAATCCATCTACACAAAGTTTTGGAGTCTTGAACATGACAATGTCAAAGGTTATGACAACCAGTCCAGTCGCACAGTAATATGAATAGCAGCCTACGCTGAGTCAAGAGGTTAGCAGAACACAAGACGCGTGACTATACGAATGAAGCCAGGATGAGAAGTGATACAATGCAAATCACTGAAGAAATTACTTAAGGATATTAGTGTATTTTTTTTTTTTTTTTTTTTTTTTTTTTTTTTAATAACTTTCATTTTTTACTTTCTTCTATATTCAATAGAAATATGTACTGTATTTGTAAAAACTTTCGACTACCAGCTTTTGATGAATTTAAACGTTTTGAGGAATTCCAAAACACGATTTCAACATTTTTAGAAAACGTCTGAGAAAAATTTTTATGTCAGCTCCAGCTCAAAAAATGCACAGAATTTCATACAAATTTATGTATAATTGCAGTTGCATCAAGACAAATAACTATCAACTTTTCTTGAAAATCTATCCCTACATATAATGTTGCTAGTCTCTTCCCCCCCCCCCCTTTATTTTTTAATCTATAATTTTTAATATGGATGTATAGTACAAAATTTCATATAAATGTATAAAAGTGAGAATTTTTAACCAATTATTTCGAAATTAAAAAGATTTATAAATAGTCAACAGGAATTTTTTTTAAAGAATGAAAATACGCCTCAATATAACGTCTATGATTGTCTTTTTAGAGGATTGAAATTTACATAACACATTTATAATAGGCAAAAACATTTTATGCGTTACATACTAAAATGTGTAGCGAAAACTGCATGCATAGTAAATTTTCCGGCTCAATTAAGTCAAATTTTAAGCGCAAATTGCAATGCGATATTAGTTAAATTAAATCCTGATATATACATGTGTATATATATATATATGTGTGTATACACACACACACAAACTATCGGACAAAAAGAAAGAAAAGCAAGTCGCATTTTTAATTTTTTTCTTTCTGCAATCGGCAATTTTATAATTTAAAAAGCAAATTTTCGAACTGGTTTTGCTATGAGGTAACACCACCTTTATGAAATTTATGCCTGACCGACTATTTTGGGGGTATGTATGACTTTTTCATTGTCAGCATTTTAAGATAATGTACCTTGCTAGGTACATTTGATTTCAATTGTTAAAATTACCGATCCATTCCCATGAGCACCTATAATTTTGTAAGTAATAACTTTTTTCACTTTAAGTTAAATCTCATAAAGAACACCTTAGAATTTCTTTTCCAGTATTACAAATAGTCCTAATCTTAATCCTCTCGAAAATGTTTAGTCTATAAAAAGGTAGGGTGTGAGGTGTGGGAGGAATTCGAAATTTCTAGCTTAGAACTTTGAAAGAACTAAAAATTATATCTGGCACAGAAAAATTTAAGGTTTATGTTAAAAAACTGTATAATATGCTATGTCATTAACTATTCCATTGTGCATTAAAGCAGTAATTCCATACAAAAGTGGAATTACCTAATGCAGAATACACATTTTTATTAAGTAATTATTTAGGTTTAACAAATAGTTTCATTTATCGTAATAGAATACAAAGTATATGTTTATTATATTATGTTTAAAAAGAAAGTTTTATACATATTTTTATTAAGTACTTCGTAGAGCGTAATAAAGCGAATCACTAAATTAAAAATGTACACAGATATCATTTTAACTTTGGTAACTTTTGGTACCCCGTCCCCCCCCCCCCCCCCACACACACACACACTGCACACATGTAATGAAGAATAAAGCTTGAACTACGCACCATAATTTCAAAAATGCTTAAAAATTGTTTCAAGTCAAATAATTAAACATTTTCCATCATCGTGAGGAAAATGTAGGCACGAGTGCAATATACAAGTGTTGAGTTGTTTTGCAAGTGTTGAGTTGTTTTTATGGAATTTGCCTGAGGAGTTTCATAACTTATCTTTCAACACCGATTTTCATGTACAGTTTATTGGAACATATACACGTTAATACTTTTACGTCTACGTATGACATGCAAGTGATTTTAAAATGTTTCATTTGTCTCAGTGTTTATGCAGGGGAACTTTTTTTATTTCTTATTATTATTCATTAAATTTATATATTTAATTGATTTTACATCTTTTTCAGTAAACACTTTACAAGACAGAAGGAATTTTCTTTTACCATTGGTAACTCATATTCAAAATAAAATGTGTATTAATACTGAATTTAACAGTTAAATGTTTTTAAATTAGACTTAATAATTTCTTTGCATCAAGTTCATTTTTCTCTTAATCGGAGAGCATTAGTTTTAATGTGTCATTATTCATTGGTTTATTTTAGTGAAATATAAATTCTGGAGAAATATGGGTGCATAAATCTCAAAATTTTAGATACATATTTGATGAAACTTGTAACAAGATAAACAGGTTTAAAAGCTTCAACGATTCGTTTAAATATGTTATGTTTGTTAGTTATCATCAATGCCTCACTTCATTGCTACACGCGAAACCACTGAAAATCGAAATTAAATCACTGAATATTGCATTAACCCCCCCCCCCCCCCCATCCTCGATGATTTTTTTTTTTTTTCTACTTGACTAATTTATAATCAAAATTCAAGCTTAGTATTTAAATTTACTTATTCTATTCAACTGATAAGAAATACTCGCACACACAAAAGTTTGTTTAAATTAATAGCTCACGATCTTGCAATAAATAAATAAATAAAGATTAATTAAATAACAAACCAAAAAAGTTTTTTTTTTTTTTTTCAATTAAAATTAGGTAAAACCGTGTTAAATGAAGAACCAGAAAAATTGAAATTGTCGAATGATTGAATTAAGTATTCGCTTTTTTCAATATTATATTTATAAAATTTAAATATTTAGAAATCTTAGATTAACCCGTTAGTGCCCAGTGTCTCTGAGGACAGCTAATATAATGACACGTATATTTTTTGTGGTTTCTTTGAATGATTTCTGCTTTTTAGTGACAGTTTATAGAGTCCCTCTAAATGATCCCTGAAAGTTTCATGTATAATTATTATTTTATAATTTGGATAGTCATTTTATGATTTTTCATTCGTCGCACATATATTTGCTTTTTGCGCAGGTATACTAACTTAAATCAAGTTGAATAATATATATTATAATACTTTACTTTCGAGATCTTTGTCAACATATAATAGGAAATTAATCTGTTATCTCAAAGTTTTTCTATCTAGAAGTTTTCTCGTTAGAACACTAAAGTCAATAAATGAGGATAGGTTTTATATTTAAAACTATCAGAATAATTGTTTAAGTTAATATATTTTAATGTCAGTTGTCTATATTAATTTAGAAGTGAAATAATCAGTTAATATTTCGCAAAATGAATTCGGACGTTAACGGGTTAAATGATCTATGCATTCTATAAAATTATTCATTTATACTTATTCCGCGTTTTATAGAATAAAACTACAACTTATTTATAGCGATATGATAAAATGCAATGGAGAATGACAGCGATAATTCAGTTTTGGTCAAGCATTTGAATTACCCAAGATTATTGTGATATTGATTATAAATCACATATATTGATTATGAATCAAAATGCAAAAAAATTTGAGAAATGCAGTAAATTCACGATAATGATGCGTTAAAGCAACGAAAAACACTTAAATAACGAGCTACTCAAAACTTAAACACTCGATATTAAATACACTTTATCGTTCAATTATTTATTTTCCAGTATAGGAAATTTTTTTCTATACTATCCATCAAAACAAAACCCAACGTCAAGAAATACTTACAAAAGTTCTCCAAATCCATCACCTTTTCATTTTTAAAAGAAAAAAAAAAAAAAAAAAGTCTCCTTAAAACAGGAAGCATGGTTAGTGTTTCGAGTCCGAAAACAGGAAAAAGTTGTGAAAAGTAAGTTCTGAAATCAATAGCATAGGCCCAAAACCAATTTCTGCAAGAACACGCGACTTAGTCTTCGGGTGCTACTATTTTTTTTTTTTTTCTCTTTCTCCTTTTCTTCTCTAGTCGGTCAATTGCAATCCATCATATAGAGTGACAAGCATCGATCAGATGGATGTTCAGGTCGGGGCCTTGAATCTTAGGTCTTATTTCCTACACAATTTTCGTAGGGGGTTAATCATTTCTGACGGCGCGACTTATTAATCAAATATATATTAGCGACGTGGTGGTATATATAATTCAGAAAGATGTCTCGAGTAATTCAAATATAATTAAATGAGTCAAGTATAAAACGAGTTAAAAATAAATAAGACGAATTTATTTTTATATATATATATATATATATTTATATAATTATATACACCATGTTTTTAAATTTTCTTATGAATCATAGCTATAGAACTACATCAGCACTGTATCAATATGTATAAAATTTTTAAAGTGATACTGATGTCAATTTTTTTTGAGATGCATAGTTTAAACTTTTTCTAAATTTTTTAATATTCACGTTTAATTAAATGTATTTTTATGTCGAAAGAACATGAACTCGTAAACTTTCTTTGACAACAATTAAATTATAGCTAATATTTAAACGGCTATTTTTAAAGCTATTAGGAGGTTATTTTCCCATTTTAATTAACTAAAAGAGAATTAATCAAAAATTCGAAAACCGGGCTTCGAGGTATTGTGCTCTCATCGGGTTCTGAGCTATTCTAAAAGTTTCAAATGTCTAGCAAATAGGGAATTTGTATTGGACAAACAAACATGAAAGCGAGTTAATAAAAACATGGTAATAAGAGGCTATTTTCGAGGAAATTTGAAGAAAAACATCTTTTCTAAAAGAGTTTGTGTACTTAACCCTTAATTGCATGAATTTTAATTTTTAGCAAATAATATTTGAAACCTATCAGGAAATGGTTGTAGATAATGGGAGAAAAAAAATCCACATAAGAATTATTTACAAACACACACACAACAAAAAACTACCTTTTTCTTGCATATATTTATCAAAATATGCAAATATATAAATATTATTCGTTACTCTAACCTCGTATCTATCCGAAAACCATTTTTCCTGGATGTTTTTAGGACTTTTTATACAAATTATCATAATTCGTAACACCCGCGCCGAAATGAATTTTTACACCGAAATTGTCGCTAACAAATGAAAATTGTCACAGAAATAAACTGTCAAAGATTCTAGTTGCGTTCGGAAACTACAAAATAGTTTTGGTTAAAAAAAACCACTATGCAAAGGTAGCTACATAAAGAGGTATGTGGTTTTAAACATACGATGTAGAACTACATCGCTATGCATTTAAGTATTAAGGAGGGAGGGGGGGGGGTTACATATTATGAATAGTTTTAAAAAAGTGGAAATTTGCAAGCATATATATGCACTAACATAAAATATTAACATATTAATAAAATATTAATATTGAGATATTAAATTCAAAATTTTCACAATTAACTATTTTTTTTCTCTGTATTTTACATTATTATAGCTTAACAATATATTCTAAATATATCTGAGTGGATACATTCGCAATTAAAAAAAAATATTTGCGTTTGAATAATGAGCATTTCCATGAAATTTCAATAGAAAATTCTACTTAAATATGTTTGAAAATGTTGTTAAACTGAAATAATGTAAATTCTTGGGAAAAAAAAAAAAAAAAAAAAAAAAAAAAAAGATGCAAAATTAATTAACAGTGAGAATTTTAAAACTTTTTGAATATAGTATATTTCGTATTTTATTAAATTCATTTTTCGAGTTTAGTTTCAAATATTTATGACGATAACCAATTTTTGAAACAATTTTAATCAAACCACGGAAATTGATTCAAGGCTAACCCATAGTATATTATAGTAAGTTATACTACATTTTAGACAATGTAAACTTCAACTTACTAATATGCTTGCATGGCTTTTTTTTTTTTTTTTTTTTTTTGGTAATGATTAAATTAACGTTTTCTACCCCCTCATTCTCAACATAACGAACATTCTGTGTAATTCTTAATAAATCAAGACATGAAAAATTTCAAATTGAAGAATTTTACTTAATGATCAATGAATTAAAACTTAATGAGCTACTTGTTGAAAAGGAGACAAACCCGAAAACAGTTGTTATGACGCGTGAAAATTACACATTATATATTGTGATATTACTGAAACTATATTACATGCATATTTTAAAATTAATTTTACAATCTTCGATAAGATTAAGCATTTATAGTCAAGCCCTTTAAAAAAAGAAATTTTGAGAAGTTTTAAGACTGACTTAGAATTTAAACCTATAAATCATTAAATTCTAAAATCAAAACACTCTGATAATCAAAATTAACTTATTTAAAATGGTAAAACTCTCAGCATATTACTCAAGAAATATGCGAATTTAAACAGCAAACAGAGTAAACATATTAACAAGCAATAAATATTAATTATCTAAAGGCGTTGTTTATAAGTTTCAAGTTATCTGCTGCATAAAAACATAAAAACAAGGAAACTGTGCGGCACAGTTAAATATTTACAAATGTAGCAGATATATACAAGATTGTAAATTTTAGTGAACCTTTGATAAGATATGAAACCCCAATTCTTAGTTCGTGTCTAGGATTAATATATTGCTCAAGTTAAATAAAGCATGCTAGTGGTTCTCAGATAAACATCCCCATTAAGAAAATCTTATCTAAAAATTAGTTATATTTTATGTCTACGTTAAATGAAAGCCTTTCGTTAATAATTTGAAGACTCATTTTTATTCATATAACTCATTTTTATTCGTGGATTACTGTTTAAGGGGTGTATTTATTTCCAAATAAATTTCCATGTTCAGTTTTTTTTTCATTGACCAAGAAGCAGTAGATAAGAAAAAAAAAAAAAAAAAAAAAAAAAAAAGATCGAATTCTCTTTACATAAAAAAAAAAAAATATATATAGTGCCAAAGTTTTCACATGAATGCAAAATTTTTATCTGAAAAAGTTGTTTTCCGCTAAGCGTATGTAAAAATATTAAAATGCGATATTTTTTTTTTTTTTTTAATATTCTGAAATACATATATCGATAAATACACAATAATTTTGATTGAATTTAATTCATAGAACATTACAAGAAAAAAAAATCTAAATTAAAAATTTCTTAGAATTTAGTAAGAAGCTAATTATATGGTAACAATAGAATTAAAACTGGACAGCTTAATACATTTTAGGCAACCAGCAACTTAATCTTTATGGTGTAGTTTCGACTTTGATTACCGATGGATGCGCGCATACCATTTTTTATAGACTGAAAAATGGATAAACTTATATTTCATTCTTCTGATTACGTTGAGTTGATAGCATATGCTCACCAGATTCTTATAAATTTAAGATACAATGAGTTTTCTTAAAACATGCACCCCCTGACAAATGCATTGCGTAGACACGCCATAGTAAATTGCTGAATAAGCCCCTGAAAGAGATTTAAACATGCTAAGCCAATTAAACATGGAGGGAGCATAAAGTCTTAGTTTAATGAGATAGAAATAACTACAATGTTCTCCTCCACAACTGTTTGTCAACTGTCGCATTAAGTGTTTGCCCATGGGGTTACCCATTAACTTCCTTGGAAATGCTTACGCTCTATGAGCAGATGGAACATTTTGGGAAATGCGAAGAATCAGAATTAAAATTTTATTCGGTATTAACAACTATGCAACGTCAACATTTTTCCAATTTTGCAGTCATACAGGATAAAGCAGTAGGCTTTCTTAATTTATGGCTGGCTTTACGGGTATTAACACGAAATAAAGGGATTAGAGGGAAATCGTTTGAAGAAGATGAAAGACAGTGAACTTCCACTAATTTTAAATTATGTGTATAAAGAAATACTTTGAAAAGAAATTTGGAATGGTTAAAACAAACAATATTTACAATATATATAGCATTAAATGTGATTTATAAAATTAGTTGTGGTTTTTTAAACATTAAATATATTGGTGAAACCTCCACTCCTCTACATCTTAGAATTAATCAGCATCGTTGAGATTCCCTCTTCTGATGCACCTCAATGCAAATCAACGGTTGAATTACAACATTTTCATTCTCATAATTTTAACTCCTGCACCATAGAAATACTTAAAATTCACAAAAACAAGCGTCTTTTTCTTGAATCTAAATATATGCAATATCTTAATACTATTTACCCTTATGGCCTCAACACAGAATGTTATAACAAAATTGCCAAAATTTATTCAGACACAAATGCGATCCATGATTTTAAAACTATTTATGAACAACTTAAACATAAAATTAACAATAAAGTTACTAGAAACAAACGTGGTTCCAAATCTACTGAAAATATAATTTCTAAAAAAGAAATGCTCAAAAAATTTTTGGAGGCGCAGTCTCTCAATATCTTATCAACTATTATTGGGTTTCTGTACGAAAATTCATTTTTGCTGTTATAAAAGTATTTAATTATTTAAAAGTGTTTCTTTGTGAATCTCTAAATCAGCATTTTCTGATATTTTTTTTATGACAATCATGTTCAAAATCAAACAATTTAATCTAAAAATTAAAAATGTTCATTCAAATGCTCAAATTATTCTCAAATTTTCAAACCAAGTTCTTAACAAAATTAACATTACTTCTATTATAAATTATAAAGATTGTCTCTTTCGGCTAAAAGATATACATATCTACAGTATTTATAAGTACCCAATTCCGCTTGGAAGAAAAATATTCAAATATTATTCTGTTTCAAGGTCCACAACTAATAACAATACATTTTATAAACGCAGTGATCCTCCTTTGGAAAAACATGTTGACAGAGCACATGATGGTCATAATTACTGGTGACCTGAATATTGTAAGTGATAGTAATCTAAGAAAATTTATGAAATATGGAACTAAATTTCGACTTCCCTCTAAAACCAATATTTCTCAAATTATCAAACTTTTTACATATGATCTTGATTTGTTTATGTATAAAAATTTCTATTAAATATAATAAACCTTTGGACTTTTTTTAATCAGTGGAAATGTATTATTAAAATTAAATAAGAATTACAACTTAACTATTGTAAAATAGTACAGTATAATAAATCTGATCTAATAGAAAATATCAAGGATTTTCAAAATAATTATGTCATAACTTATGTAGATAAATCACCTAATAACTATGCTATTATTTGTAAACAAAATGTCTTTTAAACAGCTCAATATCTAATAATAATACTTTTTCTTTAACTAAAAATACTGTTATCATTAACAATAGAAAAAATCAGTTATAAATTATTAAAGCTTCCTTTTAATAATTTCACTATCCTAATCTTGTACTAATTCCTATGTATCATAAATTTCCCATTAAATTTAGAACGGTTACCATTGGTTATAATACATACAATAATAATGCTAATAAACTGCTACTTGATAATCTGAAACAAGTTTATAACATCACTTATAAAGATAACTTTCGTTGCCTTAAAAATAGTTACCAACTGATTAACCATATCAAAAACCTTGATAATGTAGATAATATTACTATTTGTGATTTTCAATATCGGTTTAATATTTTATCAGACCTACATAAAATTATCTTTTTGTTAAATACAAAAATCAAATTAATTACCTAATAACTTAATGATGAAAAATTTAAAACTCTTCTTAATTTCATTATAAATAATAACTATATCTTACGCAATATAACCTCATTTATTTCCAAAAAGTGGGCGTCCCGCAAGGTGGATGCAGCTTGAGTATGTTGGCTGATCTTTATTACTATGAGTGCAAATTTACTTATATTTTACTATACCGATACATTGATGATGCTACTTGATGCTACATTTTATTCATTAATAATAAGTCATCTGATTTAATTACATTAGACTATCCTAATTTAAAATTAACTCTGACCACACATAAAAATAAAATCATTAACATTCTCGATCTTAAAATTCTTTTTAACGATCATGCAATTTATACTGTTATTTGTGATAAAAAAAAAAAAAAAAATTTTTTTGACTTTAAAGTAAATTAGTTTACTCATTTTAAATCATGCCTACACCTCTCTGTATTCAGAAATATCCTTTTTAATCACTTATACCGAATAAATAATTTATGTTCATCTAAATATAAAAACATTAATAAACTTAATAAGAAAATTCTACACGTGGGATTCCCAAAAAATTTTGTTTATTCCTTAATCTATAAATAAAAGTCTGTCGGAGAGAGAAAAAAAGAAACACACTGTTATGTGTATTTATATATATACATATATATAATAGACAATAAAAAAGGTGGAGGTTGGGTGGGCAGATGATTGATTATGGAGGTTGGGTGGCGTTATAGGTTGGTTGTGTGGGTGGGTTGTTGAATTTCATATATAAGTATGGTTGCATTTAATTCACAAATTGAATGCTTGTTGTCAAAATTGATAAATTTATGAATCAATTACAAATAATAATAATAATAAAAAAAAATAAAAAAAAAATATGCTGACAGCACCATATGTTGGTACATTTTGGAACTATTGTTTTTCCTTTTGCCAAACAAAATTCCATTGTCTCGCGATTGTTCTGATAAAATATAAAGTCATTCTGAGCGGTATTTTTAAAGTTAGAACGTTTTGAAATCACAACTTTAATTATAATCTACCTGTATTTCAAGATCTCAATATTAAGAACATCAATGACGAATTTTATCAGTGTTTTAATGTACCTTTATACATTTACAAGAGCATTAAAATATCTATTTTTTGCAAAATGCAGCTGTATGAAATAGCGTGTGCTGAATGTTTATTGGAACACCTCGTACAGATGTTTATTAAATGATTAGAATTTATTCTGTTAAATTGCTGCAATCTGTAAATTTTAAGCGACCATTCCTCAAACTTCCCCCTCCCCCCCGTAGAATATGGAAATTTATTAAGACATTTCAGCTTTAACTGTTGTGGGATATACTACACGGTCAGTTATTTTTAAAGTCATTATAAGCACAGGATTAGTTAGACCACGTTGGATTGCAGGCTTGTTTTTAAACACGTAAGTCATTTCCTGACTATGGATGCCAAGTAGACTGGAAACAAGTTTTTCACCCAATTTACATAAACTGGTGGCTAATGAAGTCTTGGTTGCAGCCCCGATTACACCAAATCTCCAATGTCCTTTTTAAAAAATTACTAAACTCGTAATTATGACACTTACGGTGAACCAGAGGTTTTTCAGCTTATAGTGAAAATGTCTATTATACGCATGGATATCCCTCTAAATTTTTTTTTATTACTTCATAATATTTTTTCAGATTAAACAATGTATTTCAAAATTAACTAATTTTTTTTTTAAAGATATTTAAATTCGTAAAACGTTTGACTAAAAAACTGATGTATACGAGGTGTGGCTATTAAATAACGAGACTATTGCTGCTACATATGAACTACATATGCGCCAAATCCGAGCGACCGACAGCTGTGTAGCGTAAAGCCTTCTCTTTCGATTGCAGCACCTCCCGTGTTTGTAGAGAAATCAGTCTGGCCGTAACCTTCATTTGTATAAGAGGTGTTTGTTTCGTTTTGCCGAAGAAACGTGATAAGTGTAAAAGTAGAGTAACGAATTGTTGTGAAATTTCACGTGAAACTTGGTGAAACCGCTAGTGAAACTTATCTTTCACTAAAACAAGTTTATGGCGATGAATGTTTATCACGTGCGCAAGTTTATGAGTGGTTCAAGCGTTTCCAAGATGGCTGAGAAGACTTTGGAGATGATGACCGAAATTCAAAGCGATGATGATAATTTTTCTCGACATTCATGGTATTGTGTACCTTCACTGGGTTCCTGAATGTCAAACTATTAATCAACATTACTATCTTGAGGTGCTTGCTGAACTCCGTGAAGAGGTAAGGAAAAAACGGCCCGAATTGTGGAAGAACAAGTCATGGGTTCTCCATCAAGACAACGCACCGGCTCACACGTCATTGTCTGTCAAGGCTTTTCTAGCCAAATACAACATCCCAGTTTTAGACCATCCGCCTTATTCGCTTGACCTGGCCCCATGTGACTTTTATCCGTTCCCCAAAGTTAAATCTGCATTAAAAGGAATACAATTTGAGTCAGTTAAAGATGTGAAAGAAAAAGCGGCATGCCTCATGCAGAAGCTTACAGGACAAGACTTCCAGCACTGTTTCGAACAATGGAAAATTCGCATGGAGCGTTGTAGGGATAGAGGAGGGGTGTATATTGAAGGTGATAATAATTAAATATGTATACACTTAAAATAAAATGTTTTACAGCAATAGTCTCGTTATTTAATAGCCACACCTCGTATACAAAAATACATTAAGAATGTTTTCCCAATTTCTTAACATTAATAATGAACTATATTTATAATATAATTGCATGTTAAATATATATCTTTAATTTATATTTAATAAAAGGTCTTAAATTTTATGCTAAAATATTGCAAGTAATGTATTCAAGGAAGAAATTTGTTAAAATATTATGAAATCTTGTCCATGGGCTCTTCCCACCTGACGTCAGAGGTCACATGATAGATGAAAAACAAATAGCAGACGAAGTCTTGTATATCCATAGCAACTGGTGAAATAACATTTTCTATTCTTATTTTTGATCAATCGTATTTAATCTGTGTTATTTTTTTATACACCATTTTTAATCCATTTTATATCGTTATTCATCTTTTGTTTGCTGTATACATTTACAATAATCATTTAGTTTATATTTGTTATTTATGTTCATGAAGAACGTGTTAAATACTCTGATTTTTGGTACTTAAATCATTGATAGTGCAACATCGTACGGAGTAAATTCATTTAGACCAATAACTAAGTTAACTTTGATGTAACACCTTTATGCAATTAAATTAAATGAAAACATTTTAAAATTTAAAATTATAATCCATAAACATTCCACAAGAAGAAGCTATTATTTATTGCTAGATCAGTTAATATAACAGTACACTACAACATACAAAAATGTATTCTTACAGTTCAAAATAAACAGTGTTTTTTAAAATTAATAAAATTTGCAAATACAACTATTCTACTGTTTACAAATGCACAATATTACTTTCATTTTATTTTATGTTAAATATTAACACTTTTGTTCTTAAGAACAATATTTAATTGAATTCGATTCTCATAATTCGATTCTTCGTTTCAGTCTATCACATGATTGAGCAGACGACGCTGGGAAGAGTCCATTACTTAAGGATTTTATTTAGGAATCAGGTAATATTTAATTTTATTTATAAGAATGAAAAAAATAGACTATCCATCCGTACTTTTCCCGTTATTATTTGTTAGACTTTGTTCATATTATGATTTTATTTATCATTGTCTCAGAGACAACTCAACTTTTTCGAATATATTTTGCTTTAATGTTTCCTTTCCATATGTAATTGTTCATTGATTATTTCAAATCCTCCTTTCGGGTGTTTGATCATTGTTATATAACTGTAAAACCCACTGAGATTCAATCCTGCTGGATCTTACGGTCAAACTTTAGAACATCTATCGCATGAAGGAGTCACTTAGAAGGCATGAAGATTCCTGCAATTGCTATATAGTTCCAAATTGTCTTTCAGTAAGCTACCTCTGTTTAATCATACCTTATGCGAATCGCCTTGTATATGGAAGAGTTTCGAGATAATAGATTGATAAATCAGATATTTTTCTAATTTTCAGTAGTTTAATATGTTAATATTTGAGATGTTCCCAGAATCACCACACGTAAATGAATAAAAATCTTAATTCAGCAACATATTACAAAATAAACTCACTTAATTTTTCAGAATGTTTTATATTATTTCACATCAAAAGAAATTTTACAACTATATGCTTTTATAATGTAAAAAGTAATTTTATAAGTAATACACACGTAATTTTAATTTGTGGAATAAAATTATAAAAATTCCAAGAATGTCATAAATCTAGTAAAAAAATAAATTTTTTAAATCTTTTTTTTATTAGATATTTGAATCTTAAATAATGTTTTATAATTGCATGCAAACGTGAAACTGATTTTACATCATAAAAAAAAAAAAAAAAAAAAAAACTTGTTAGAAATATATCTTCAGATAATTAAATTTTCATTTTTTACAAAACTGTTTGCTGTAGCTTTGAATTAAAAAAGTGCAATTAAATTAAAAAAAAATCTCTAGTTCTGTGATGAAAAATATTAGTTTCAAAACAGATTTACTTTTGAAACATTTTAAAGACTGATGTAGAAAAAAATTCAAATAAACAGCAAAGAAATTATATTTAAGTAACTATACAAAAGGCTCTTTTTAGTTCCGGCTTGTTGTAGACTTATCAGCAAATCTAGTACAAGATCTTTTCATAAAAAGAAAAAAACTACCGGGATCCTGTGTCAGACTGATCTTTTGTGACATTATCCTCAAGTTGATAAAAATCTAACGTATTTTGAAATAAGAACAGATCTCGAGATAATGTACTCATTTTTTTTTGTTATAGAAAGTACTTTCTATTTTAAATCATACTGTACATTTGCTGAACTCTTTTAAATAATTTTCTAAAAAGGGGAGTCCGTATAAATGAAAGTAGGAATATATACGGGATACTTGTATTATTGGGTAATTTAAAAGCATGATTGAGATGAGATTGGTTTTACTGCTTAAATCACGAACCCCGTCTTCCTCTCCTCCCCCAAACAAAAAAGGCAAATGCCAGATTTAAACAGGAAAAAGTATTCCACTCTGAAACTGCACTTCCCGTTACATCGTTTAATCTTCAACTTTTAAAAAGATTGTTGGAAAGTGTTAAAACCCCAACTAAATGTCCACCTCTAGCAGTTTCCTTTTATGTCGCATAAGAGTATTTTTGTGAGGACCTGTAAACCAACCATAAATGTAACTCGTAACATATTCTATAAAAAACATTTCTGCGCATCTGAACAATGTATATAGAATGTTTGAACTGATGTAGATCGTAAGGTAACGGAATTATTTTGTGACATTCGGCAAGTAAAGCATTAGAGCTATTTATACCATTTTAAATACGAAACGTGTTTAATGAGCCTCAATAACACCAAGAAATTACTTATATATACTAAGGGACAAAAAAGGAAAAAAAAAAAAGCATCGCTTGTGCTCGCATAACAATTCCCTATAGTTTTAACATAAATTATTCCTACGGTAGATATTACTTCTATAAAATTCAAACTGTATAACAAAATGCACCAACATTGATGCTTTCTTTACTTTATTGTATTTCTTAAAACAATTTTTATAGATGCCACACGCACCACACAAACTTTAAATTTTACATCTACTTTTTAAGATAACACGCGATCACGTTTTATATTAAAATTGAATTCATTTTTAGTTATTTTTATTTCATTTTGCACGTGCCCTTTTTATTTCCTAATTCAAAATTATTTTTATAAAACTTTTTCGGTGTGTTTGTTCCGATACTGATTATTATTAATTTTCTTTCAAAAAAAAAAAAAAAAAAAAAAAAAAAAAAAAAAATGATTTTGATGAAATTCTGGCAAAAGCAGAATTTAGTTTAGTACGGAGGAATTTTTTTTTTTTTTTTTTTTTTTCAAATTATAACATCGATATCAAATTATTCAATTACATTTTCGATAAATTTTAGATTTCGATATATGTCAAACTATCGAAAAATGACACCGCAAAAATCCCAGATTGAGACTAATAGTCCTCAGTCCTTTAAAAAAAAAAAAAAAAAAAAAAAAAAAAAAGCCGCACTGCAGAAAAATTGCCTTATACCTTTTGTGTGTGTAATAACTTCTAAACTAATGATTGCAAAAAATAAAACTTACGTTTGTATAATAACGGAAGTCACAACATACCTATGTACATTTTTGATTTGATAATTCCCATCAATTTTTTAATGGCCGAGTTTTATTTTGGGTAAACTGATCCCTTGAACGTGAAAATTTGCCCGACTCATTGAAAAATTATGCACTTGCGTATCATAATGTACGGAGAATGTGTCACCGTTTTAAAAGTGCGATTTTTATTAAGTCTGTCACATTTTCGTCATTAAATCTGCTTGTTTCCGTCTGCTCGAAATAAGTTAAACTTGACTCATCAGGGAGAACCAATTCAGCTCAAATAATTAACTGATATTTTTTATTTTTTTTTTAACCTTCTTAAGTCTTGCTTTTTTAATTCTTTTCGTTAAGAATGGATTTTTAAAAGATTTTCTTTCACTTAAACTTGCTTTGTTTAACCATTGTTGCACTGTATTTAAATAAATTATGTTACTAAACACTTTTTCCGAATCCCTTCTACGTTCTAAATGTAATACAAACTGATTTTTTAAGCACTGGCTTTTTAACTTGCGGTCATCTCGATTGTATGAGCAACGTGACCGCCTAGTGACAAATTAACAGTTTAAACATCCAAAAAATTTTATATCTTGCTTAAAAACCAGCTCACCAATATTTCGTTAATATTTGATTATTTTGAGAACCTGCATATTAAAATATATTTTTTGATTTTCACTCTAAAATTAATATTTCTTTTGTGGTTCTGTTAATTGCCTTATTCTTGCCATTTTTGAAATACTTTCTAAACTTACAATTTTCCGATCAATTGTATCGTGTTTTTAATACTTGACTCAATCCTAAATTGCATGTGGAACTCAACGTAATAAAATCTGTTCGAAAATTTTTATTTGAAAACAAAATTGGAGATTGTAGGAAGAGAAATTGAAAATATCCAAGTGTTGCCTTTTTTTTTTTTTTTTTTGGTCATTAGTTACAACAATGAAAGCGCACGCATACAAATATACAAACAAACCGTATGCACGCACAATTTTTTTTTTTTTTTTTTTTTTTTTAACTTCTTTGAAAAGTATTGAAGGAAAAAAAATGTTCGACATAACATTTGCACATGTGAAATACGCAAAAATAGTTTTTTGCTGATCCTTTAATTTATATGTAAAATTAAGAAATTAAATAATATCAAACTTACAAGTAAATTGTAATTATTCTCCACTAATCCTCAACTATTAATTACCAGAGTAGTAAGTACACTTAAAAATAGAAATTTTAAAATTATTGGACAGTGACCGGTAGGTTTTAAGTTTACTTGCCACTTTTTCAGTTTATTACCGTAATACAAAAATTTCTTGTCCAAATTTTAAGAAATTTAAAAATCGTCCGATTTTTGTGACTAATTTCTTACGTGTTGAATGATTTCATTGCTGATTTTATTAACTACTGCCAAAATACGCAATTTTCATGCAATTTTTATTAATGAATTTCATTAAATTATAGTCCCTTAGAAAGAAAAAAAAAAATAATAAAAGGGACTAGTTGTTTAAAGTAGCCATTTTATAATGTTAATATTGAATTTAAACGTCTTTATACTTTGCAGAGATAAATGTTGAAGTAATTATCGAAGTAAATATATTTTAAATTGGAGGAAAAAAAATCGGGAGCGACTCCACTTTACTTTACAACCTTAAGTAATTTACGGTTGTTTAAATAAAGTAAAAAATGAAACAAATGAAAAAATTTAATAGTTTTTTTTTTTTTTTTTTAGTATTTTCCACACATTGTATGTTGTTTAATGGAATGCAATTAATACACTTTTTTGTGAGTCCCTGTAAACGAAATATTAAATAGTAAGCTCACAATATCAAATATTTACACTTTTTTCTTATCTTTTAAACAATTGGACATTATTAAAACGAACTTGAGAGAGTGTGAGCCTGTAAACCACAATATATAAAATTCTATTTTGTGTAACAGAAAAAAGAAAGAAAAAAAAAAAAAAAAAAAAAAAAGAAAAAAAAAAATACAAATCACACTTACATTTGTATAGTTCATGCGATAATCTTTAACATACCCGTCATTTTTCGGCTTAATTTAACGTAAAGTTTTGACGCTACAGCACTCCAAACAATTCGAGTCTCTTATAGTCCGTAAAGATGAATTTCTTTTTGGGCGCTTGTAAAAGAACTATAAGCCTTACATTTATCAAAATTTGTACAGTTCGTGAGACTAATCTGTAACTTATATAAATTTTCGGTTCATTCGAATAAAGTGTTTAGAAGCTACCACACTTTAAATAAATTCAGTTCATAGGCCGTTTTTTTTTTTTTTTTTTTTTTTTTTTTTTAAATCTTAAAAAAAAAAAAAAAAAAAAAAAAAAGTTATTAGTGCGAGATTTATCAATTATCTGTAAAGTTCGTCGTGCTACGGTGACATAACATACTTAACAACTTTTAGCTCATTTGGAACAAAACGTTTAGATGCTATGGCATTCACGGACACACTCTCCCGCACAAACACATACACAACCATAAAAAATAGCAAAAATACACTCAAGGGACCACAAAACGTATAGATACACCAAAATCTCAAAGTGGAGTTTTTTCATGATTACAATATTTTCCTTACATACGTATGTTCGGAAGGTAAAAATAAAAAATAATGTTTTATCGATACATATATTTTCAAAAAGATGCAAGAAATTGAGAGAAAAAAAAAATATATATATATATATATATATATATATATATATATATATATATATATACAATTAAACAACTAAATGTTTTACTTAATATTGCATGCTATAATAAACTACAGAACATAATGTTTTTTTCATCCAATAATATAAATCAGATATAAGCACACCCAGGATTTCTAAACAAAATTAGCTTCAGATGCTTTCAAACAATTTGTGTCATGGTGCTATTATTTGCTTTAAGTTTAAAAAGTGTAAAATACTGGTTTTAGAAAATATATTCACTACCCTTAAATTTCCTTACACTTCAAATAACTTAATTATACACTGTCTTTATATAATCTTAATGTATCAATATTTAGAAAATTCACCAGCAGTATCTTAACAAACCTTTAAAAGATACAGAAAACTGGAAATTAACTCAACGAATCTTATTTTGAAAAAAAAAAAAAAAAAAAAAAAAAAGTAAAATTTGTATTAATTTCGTTAATCAAATCAAGCAGCTGCTCAGAAACTTTTCTCTAACTAATTCGAACGTATCAATATCTACTGTTCTGACAAAAATTAGTATTTCTAATTAAGATTATGAGACAGATTAACACATCGTCACGAACAAATGAGCCAGTTATTACTTTTTTTTATTACAAAAAAATGATCTCCGAGACGTACCTAATTGAGATATAATTATCCTCCTGTTAATTGAGCGCAGATTAATCTAAAGCATAGCAACATAAAACAAAATATGAAGACAAACAAGCCCCTCTCTAGACTATTTTTATAAATCGCTAATTAAAGACAAAATGAAGAAAGGAAGTTTTGCTGCACAGCAATGCGCAGTTTTTGCTCCACCGGAGTTTTTATATTCTTTAAAAAGAAAAGATTGGCTGAATTTTAGCAAAAAATGTAGAATATTAGCTTAATTTCTTTATAATGACTTTACTGTTATATATATATAAAAAAAAAGTCTGGAAATAAGATGTCTCTAAGAAAGACTGTATACCATGTATTAGGAGAACTGCGTTTACTTTGGAAACAGAATGCATAAAATTTAAAACCAAATTTGTTTATGGAAAGCAGTCGATATAACTTCTTTAATCATTGCTGTTTAATTTATCAAAATGGCAAAAAACGCCAACGGAATTTTTCTTTCTTTTTGCAGGGTTTTATTTAATTTATGCATGTTGCTAATGTTATGTCAGTATAAGAATTTAACTTTTTGCCGGTTCCATTTAATTTCACTGGTCTGGTCAGTGTTGCCAAATTTGAGTTTTCTTTAATTCAATATCCACCTCTAAATTTTAACTGTAACCGTTGCCTAATCACTTCCAAGGTTATTCCGCCATTATGTATATCAAATATCACTTCTCAAAATTATTTGTGGTGACTGAATAACCCTTTCCGACAGGGAACATTTTTACCTTAATGCTTTACATTCTTTTGTTTTTTCAAATTGAAAGAAAAATATGTACTATAACATTTGTTGATTGAAAAATGTATTTTCTGCTAATTAGCTCGATCGTTCCTTTTCTGATTTTATTACATACGACTGTTCCAGATGCAAAAATGTAAGTGGATGTCAAACCCGTACGATCGTACGCTTTCTGTCGGAAAGGGATAAAAGAGCCCTTAAATTTGGGAACACTGTTTCGAACGCTTTAGAGCGTTAGGAACGGAAAGCGTTATTGTTTAACACTCCCTATCATCCGATTGAGCTGGAATTTTGCACGGTAACCATAGAATCTACTAACTATCACGATCACGGTAAAGAGTTGTTCTAGCTATCATGAAATTTTGAATACATGTAACCCAGATGAGAATACAAGCTTCGGACTTAAGAATGGGAATATGGGAGTTTTTGGCCTACAACTCCAGTGCAAAATTTTTTTTCGAATTTTTTCCCACGTATTATAATCCAACTGAGCTGAAGTTTTGCGTACATGTATATTATCCATATCTGCAGAATATAAGTTTTTTAGTACATTTTGAAAAAAAAAAATGTTTAAAAGTTTCTACTGCTTTCTATTGACATAAATTTAAAAATCTGAGAAATGAGGATACATATCATTTATGTAAGAATTCATTCTCTTCACTTTAACGCGTTCACGCCGGCGCGACCCACCGGTGGGTCACAGCAAAGTCGGTCGACACAGCAAAAATATCCAAACACTAGCAATAATTCCTGTTCAAAAAAAGTACACTTAATACTGCTTTGTTAAATAAATCCTTGTCGAGTCATGTTCTTAGTCTAAGAAAATGATTCGACAAGGATTTATTGAACAAAACAGTTTTAAGTGTACATTTTTATATAGGAATTATTGGCTAGTGCTCGGATATTTTTGAGAAGATTACGTAAACAAAATGCGCCGGTGTGAACATGTTAACCCAATATTCGTAAATTTTAATAATTTGAAGTACACCATTTCTATGCAAAATCTATGTATACAGCATACACAGAAATAAAAAAATCTTTAACAAAAGAGTTTAATTTTACCAAATACAAAATCAAAAACTTATCTTTTACAAAGACGAATAACTAATTCACAATTAACATTTTCCTTGATACGCACAGTTTGTTTTACAACCAAAATTTTCATTATAACTGCAACCTAGTATATCTTGTAGGTGAAAAAGCCATCCCTTCGCTGATGAATTTACATTTGTAAAATGAATTTACATTTGTAAAATTTTTACATTTGTAAAAATGTAAATTATTAACTAAGTAAAGAAATAATGAGAACATTATATTTAAAGTTTTTACATTTATATATATTTTATTAAAAGATATTTTTAAATTATGATTATTTTCATGTTAATAAATTAGACAATGAAAGAATATTACATGTTTAATTTCAATACTCATGCATACACACAAAAAACAGGGATATGCTTAAAAAATAAACTATGTAAAAGTTCGATTACCAGATAAAATGTCCAACCCCCCCCCCCCCCCCCCCCCAAAAAAAAAAAAAAAAAAAAAAAAAAAAAACCTGCAGTTTTTTTTCTTTCTTTTTAACGTTGTGTAAAATTTTCAAGTATGTAATCCCCAAATCTTTTAAATTGGAATGACAAATATACTATCCAACAACATAAACCAGGCAACTGAAGACTGTAAGTTAAAGGCTACCGAAACAGCTGCCTGCTTTACTGTTATTTATTTTTGGCGTTCTAGACGTATTTACGTGGTTTATAATCTCCCGCCAAGACTTTCATCAATATCCAACAATATCCTAACTATACTAACTATAGAAGCAATATGCACGATTTTTTAGGAAATAAGCTTTAGTCTTGCTATTGTATTTATTTAAGAGGGGACAATACCTAAAGATGTCCTTGTTATTTTATGAGAATTTTTTTTCACCCACAATTATTTATTACCTAAAGTATTTAAAATTATATTTTCACGTTTAGAAAATTCACAACCGTTAAATTAATACTATTTTAAATTTTTTAATATTTTATTTTTGAGTTTAAAAAAAATTAAGTCCATTTTTTGCTTATTTTAACTAGAAAATAGAACATTAAAAATGTGAAAACTAAATTTTTCGAAAATGAATACTAATTTCACGGTTTTCTAAATGTGAAAACAGAAATTGAATAATTATGCTAGGTAATGAGTAATTGTGGAAACAATTTTCTATATAGAATAATAAGGACTTTGGCTGTCGGTGAGATAAGGCATTATTCCATTCCTAATAACGTATTTCAAGCTTAATCAGAAAGTTAATTTTTCACGTAAGCAACACCAATGCATATCTGGTATATTGAAAACCGCCTATCAGATTATAAGACATGCGAAAAAACTATTTAATCGAGTTGCAATACACCTGCTTGTCACGCTATCTGATACGTTTATAGTGAATTTTTCTAGAACAATGTACATTTCCTTATTCTGAAATACCCACTTTTTACACTGTATGAGAAAAATATCGCAATATATTCTTTTAAAAATTCTTTTTCCAAACACTGCCTACAGTATTTCCCCCCCCCCCCCTCCCTTTGTATGTTAGTTTTGTGCTGAATACAGAGCTGTAAAATATATTGATCCTTCGCTAGTGTTTGCTCACAGAGAAGGAGATAAGTTTATACAATAAGAATTTTATGCTACAGGTGTAGTGCCAATGGCGGAACGCTTGCGTTAGAAAAAATTAAACTTACGAATAAAGAAATAGACAAACTATATTTTGTAAAGACATTTATGTAATCTTATTTTTAACAAGAACTTATTATTCCAGCGTTGATAAGTGTATTAAAATATCACTTTCTTTTGGTGCTTTAATACGTAATATTTATGCGAATGCTGATCACACAAAATTTCGAAATACTGTCACTGAAAACTGTAACTGTGAAAGCTAGACTGTATTGTATTCTACTCAACACTTGAGCGCATATCTTAAAATATTTAAATCCAAGCATATATGCAGTTTCTTCAAATTTTACGTTCTCTATGCAGGAGGGGAAGTTTTTTTTTTTTTTTCTTTTCTTTTAATAATCATCTCGTATATTTATATATTGTATGTATTCATTTTTTTTTTTTTTTTTTTTAATTGTAACAAACTTTTGAATAATTCAAAATTTTTGCCATTTTATTTTTATAAGACTAAAATATATCTTTTTTTTAATAATAATTAAAGTCAAAATCTAGGAAAAATATTTTCTTTTTAGGATACGTAGTCTAAAAGATACAACTTTTGTAATATTTAGAATTTTTGAAATTTTCCCCCTTACAATCGCCATATAGATTCAAAGATGGGTCTCAGTTTCGCTTTTTTTTTTTTTTTCTCCCCTACCCCTCTCCTTGATAGTTTAGAATTGCATACTGCAAGCAAAACATTTTACATAAACAATTTTTTATTAATCGAATATTTAATGTTTGGAAAAAAAAAGCAAAAAAATATCGCATTCATATAAAAATTGTATCTCCAAAACCAAATTAAAACAGCTACATATATTGGATAAATACCAGGTTGGTCAATAAGTTTTGTCGTTTGACGAGAGAACCACAATTTTATGATTTGAAATACATTCTATTATTCAATTTTAACTTCCTGAACTTCAGTACACTTGATCGAATGATCTTCTAATTTATGGATTCCATTGCTAAAGTGAGGATGCGGAAGACTGTCGAAATACGTTTCCATGGCTGCTTCCACCTCTTCGTTCGATGAAAATAGTTTCTACGCACTAATGTTTGAGATACGAGAACAGCCAGAAGTCAGAAGGAGCCAAGTATGGCAAATAGGGTGGATGCTGCAACAGTTCGTTTTTTAATTCGTTGATTTTCGCGGTTTTTTTTTTTTTTTTTTTTTTTTGAGCTGTGCGAGTGAGTGCGTTATTTCGATTATTATTATTTTATTTATTTATTTATATACATTTTTTTTTTTTTGTAAACCGGAGCTGGTCCGAAAGGTTACAATAATAATCTGCGTTTATTGTTTTACCAGTTTGAAGGTAATCCACAAACAAAATTCTTTTAGCATTCCAAAAACCTTATGCTAACACCTGCTTGGCCAATTTCTAGACCCTAACTCGCTTTGGAGCCAAAGTATCGGGTTCACACCACTCCTTAGCCTTTGTTTTGATTCAGGATTATGGTGGTAGACCGAAGTATTATCTACAGTGATAAAAGGACGCACAAAATTTTTATCTTTTCTAAAACGCTCCAAATGTTGAGAAAGTCGCATACGAGTGTTTGTTTAGTGAATGCGGCACCCACTTTGCACACATCTTTCTGTAATCCAAAACTTCAGTCAAAATATTGCTCACACTGCCTAATGAGATACCTAGGACTTCTAAATCTCTCTAGGTTAATCGACGATCGTTAATTATCATGTCCTGTATTTTTGCTATGTTTTCTGGTGTTGATGTACTTTTTGGACGTCCTTTACGTGGATCGCCTTCATGATACCTTTTAAATGCAGTTACCCATCTTTCTACTGTCCTTATACACTTTTAAAGATCGTTCATGAATATCTTAGCGATTTTCTTCATGAATATCTTCGCACCTTCCAAAAATAAAAATTTTATTACTGCACGATAAAATTTTTCCATTGTGGAAAAATAATGTGCGACGTAAACTTTGAACAGCTTCGAATATACGAATATCTACATGAAACTTCACACGCGTTCATAAAAAAGAAGTACCACTTTTAGAAAAATAAAACGACGAACCTACTAGCGCCATTTCTTATTAAACACAACTTCTTGAACAACCTGGTACATATTTATAAGACTTTTTCAGACTTTCATAAACTGACTTATTATAAATAATTGCCAAAAACTATGATTGTTATTTTCCCATTTTACTATAATTGCAAGAAAAACTATGATTATTATTTCCCCATGTTCACCACCTGGATTTAGGTTAATAGGGCCCTTCAATAATACGATTTACATATGCATAATACACGCACACTGGAGGCATCCTGCACTACATCATAAAATGATTTTGGATATTATGCAACAAATTTTAATAAATACAAAACAAGCGCTTGAACTTTTGTTTATATACCCTATTTATATTAGTTGACAGTGATTAGAGAAAGAAGCCACCTACATACTTAAGTTGAAAAGATTATAATATGCAAAAATACAGAGAACATGAGCGAATTCAGTACACATCTAACAGGACAAATGTAGGAAAAAAAATTTTTTTTGGCACGATTTATATCGAATAATGATCTATAATTTTTACACAAGTTGTAAGGCAGCTAGTTCTAGTTACAAGCCTACGAAAAATTTAAAGTTTTTTTTTTTTTTTTTTTTTTTTTTTTTTTTTACACAGAAAGTGGTAGGCTTAACTTGGATAAATACAGGAGTTGAGATACAGACAACAGTTGTTTTCTAGTTTTAATCATAATGTTAGGGATGGAACGCTGGCGCAGACCTCATACCAATATTCGTTTAAGAAATTTCTCTACCTATAATATCGTTGATTCAAGATGTATAAAAATTTGTTTCATTGATGTTAAACAGTAATGTTAAACAGTAACCACGTGACAGAAAAAAGTTCATTATTGTCGATATGGCAACCAAAACTAATGACAAGCTAGACTCGTCACTTTATAATAAGAGTAAGAAATAATTCTCAATTGAGAGTTACGATACATTTACTCATCAATAAAAGTTTTGCCGCTAAAAAGCATTTCAAATAACCTTGTTAGATCAAAAAGGTAATTCTTACCTATTAATAATTTTGTTATGAGGAGAAATATATTCAAAGGATTCTTACCTGAAATTAAGAAAAACATTGTAATTATAATCAAATCTCGGTAGAAAAAATATTAGCATAAAAAACAATTGATATAAAAATAACTAGAATACGACTTAATGTATAATAAACAACAACTCATAAAATCTCCGGTATTAAATATTATAAAGAGCAATTTTTATTGAAAGTTGTTCATTCTACATTAAAGTTGTTTGTTAATGCACAATTTTCAATAAAAACTAGGGCATTAAATATTTACAAAGCTGTTTTTATGGAAAGTTGTTCATTGTACATTAGCCATGTTATACACTAAAGTGCCACCTAACTAAATATTAGAATGAGGTAAAATTTAGTTTTGAAGATTATATATTTAAAAAATTACTCTTATGTAACTTAAAAAAAGAAAGAAAAAAAATCCGATGCATAAATGCATTTTTTTTGTCAATTTTATAAACGCAGTAAAAAGGGTTAATAAAGATTATTCTTGACAATAAATTGTGATGTTTTTGGTATAACTTTACGGCTTAGTTTTTCCGGCTTAGCTTTTAAAGAAAACATAGCCAAATTTTGCATTATATTAATTACGAATTTATTTTTTTATTAAATCACCAAATTACAGCTTGACATAAAATTTTGATTTTATAATTTTAGCTGATCTGTTTTTTGGTGTGCTGAAACCGAAAATGAAGCCAGGTTTTCTCTATCACGTACAGATTTTCACAAATAGAGGGTGCCTACCTATACAATTTCTTCCATTACTCCTCCGCCAAGGTAAGTTTTATTGTACATTTCCATGATTAATTAATCATGAATGCTTTTTGTTGTAATTGCGCAGCACTAGTGCGACGTAAAACAATACCAACCTATGTGCCGGTAAACACCCTGTATTGACAGAAATCGATAAATGATAGAGAAAAATAGGTTGAATTTTCGGTTTCAGCACATCAAAAAATGTAAAGATCAGCTAAAATCCTCAAATCAAATTTTGTCAACATCATTTTTGTAGACCTGTTTTATTAGTACTGACAATATACTTAACGAAATAGATTTGTCTACATGGTAGTTAATTTCCTATTTACACGTCTAACTCTTTCAAATTATAAAATTAACTACTCAAATTAAAATTTTCATGCAAGAGTTAGCTGCATTTTGTTTTAATATTAAATTGTACAATAAGCATTTAATTAATACTGCAGCATAAACATTTAAAGAGGGCAGAATTATGCTTACTATTGGTAAATTTTTAAGGACAATTTTGGAAGTAATATAAAAAAATTAATATTAAAAAAGACTAAATTAAAAAGACTTAAACTGAACTTTTAAAAATTAAATAAAACCGATTCAAACTTGTGCAAAGGACACACGAATAAATCACTAATTTTTATGCGAGACTTCAAAGCAACGGAGAGTACATAATTGTGTGTCCTCCATGTTACGGTTTTTAGTTTCTGAATATACATATGAAAGGAAAGTACTGTAATAATGATTTGCTAAATGGATATTGCATCTCGCATAACACAAAAACTAACTAACTATCGTAGAACGTTGCAAAATTATATGACTTTCATTGTATAGCTGTACACCTCCAATATTGGTCTTGACACGAGTTCTTTTTATTTTTAGAGATATCTATGGTTTTACACAATTGTATACGGGCTATTGAACTCGATAGGGTTTGAACGCTTTGTTCGAATGAGCTGAAAGTTGGTACGTATTTTATAAATCAATGTAGCATGAACTGTATAAATTTTGGCGAAACTAGCATAAATAATTTCTTTTTTACAGGAATACAAAGAAAAATTCTTTATCATGGCCTATGGACTGAAATTACTTAAAGTGCGATAGTGTCTAAATGCTTTATCCGATTGAGCTGAAAATTCATATACGTATTATAGGTCATAGTCGCACGAATTGTACAGATTTTGGTGAATACCGCACTTGCAGAATTTTACAGGGTTACAACGAAAGATTCTTTATCACTACGACATAGGGGCTAAAACTATTCAAGTCAATAGCGTTAAATGCCTTATTATATTTAGCTAATTGATTTGAGACTCTGTTTAATTTCTTTAATCAACTTATTTATTTAATGTTCAAAATCGAGTCAAGTCCCTCCAGATTTTTAAGATTTTTTTTATTACATTCGTTGTTATTTTTCTTCAATGGTTTAAAGAATATTTATTTAAACTTTAAAATGTTATTTGTTTTTGGTCTTATAAATTATTTTAGCTTTTAAAGTATATAATTTTAAATGTCTACGTTTAATAATGTATTTTTCTTGTAATTATAATTGTTTCTACCTTTTCAAATTAACCCCTTATCTGCCGACGAAAACTTACGAGATTCGCTTTCCAGTGTCGCCATTTTTCACACAAGCGCGTGCAGTTACGCGTTCACTGTTCCAGACACATTCCCTTTCCGGTTCTTCCCACTCCCCATCTTCTCTGAAATAAGTAAATCCTTCAAAAACACTATCATGGCCATTTGATTGAAAACAAAGGATCGTACTTCGAGAAGACGTATATAAAGACCCCGGGGCAGTTAACGCATCCACATAGCGAAACGAATATATACGTCCCCTTGGGTGTATATATTCGTTTCGTTAGTTGACGAATATATATTCGACAGTTAAGGGGTTAATTCGATGCACTACATTATTCAACCTATCTCACTGTCATGTTTTATGGTATGCGTTTTTTCATGATGGAATATAAAACAACTTTAACTATACAATTGTGAAATATTAGAAGGGCCATATCAAGTAAATTTCATTTTTGTATAATATTTAAACGCGAAAATAAATGTATACCTTTCTGTTGAAAACAGTTTACGATATTAACTTATAAACACCTTAAAAACCTTTCTAGTCTGAAATATTTTTATCTTAAATAACACATTTAGACAATGAAACATTTAAAAGCTACTTCAATGGAAGCATTTATTTCCTTTTGCATAAAAGTACGCAAAAATGCTGTTCAGTCACCTTGGTTTTCCGCCCTCTTATGTCATAAAACAGGAGAATATTCAGTGAAAGCAGAGTGTCGTTTCAAAAACCATCAATCTTTTTTTACAAAGTCTTTATGCGTTTTCCACCAAATCGATCGACAGGATTGAAAGTTTCGTGCGAAACACCAAAAATTGTATTGTACTCGGCGTTTGGTATTCATTAGCTGATAAAATATTTGTGAGGACAAAGTGAATGCCGTCATTTTAGGTTTTTACCGACTTAAAAAGCTTATAAAATCGATGAATGCCATTAGCTTAAAAATGTGTTTTTCTTTGACAGTCTATGCCATTGGGGTTTGAATGAACACAAAAATTCGAACCGATGGTTTCTATGGCTATTTTTTAAAGATTTTTTTTTTTTTCATAAATATTTTGGAGATATATTTACCAAATATGCCTATCACATACATGCACAATTTGTCACTAAAATCTCATTCTAATTAATCTTTATCTTTGTTAGTTGAGATTCTTAACTCCTATCATCCTAGCTAGTCGACATTAGGAATCTTCATATTATTTATATATATATAAATAATGTATGCTTATGAACTCTATTCAAATTCTTTTTAGGGTTATGTTATTTTTTATATAATTTTACTGCGTCCAATTGAATTTTTATATTGGTATTTTTTCTGAAATTTCAAATTTAATATTTCATTTCAATCTTGTTCATAAAGCATTTTTTTCTGGGGGGGAGGGGAGAGGGGGGGGGTTTGTTCATTTATTAAATTGCTTTTTGATAATTTTGTGAAGTTTTCGGGTGCTTTTAGCAATTGCGAAAATTTATCGCCATTACAAAAACATGCGATTCCTCTCTTTACAACAATAGGTGTCTTTAAAGATGTTTTAACTTTTTTAGTTATTTCATCATATCTTAGTTTTATTATGTATTTTTCAATGTGTAATCTTTAGTTATGTTTTAAATTCTTAATATAAATCATTGGTTTTTGAACACGTAATGTTGAAATATTTTATAGTATATGTATAATTTACAATTTGATTGAATGTGCTGCATGGAGTGTGAACGCTTTTAAATACCAAACCTTAAATCTTAGAAATAGTAATAACTTAGAAATACTTATACCTTAAAACTAGGAATTTGGATTCCTATAAATCCCTAACCTACGAGATCTTTGCTTAGCCTATATTGTCCCTAGTTAAACAAATCTATACTCAACGTTTTCCTTTAACATAAAAAAAACAATGCATTTTTCTCTTTTATAGTATTTGCAGAAGTATCTTAGTTTGATTATTGGTTGTGTGTGATTATTTATATCCACAGCTATTTTTATAATAAAATAATTTCGATTGAAATCGATCCGGCATCGTAATCAAATGTACATGTTTTGCTATGCATGTGGCATAAAATCAAACGAAAAAGCACTTTTTGCTAATTTAATAAACATGCCTAATTCATTAATGTAAGCTATGTATAGAACAATTATGTACTTTAAAAATGAAATATTGTTTCTTTCTGCCAACAGTTTTATGTAGCGGACTATTAAACTGAAGACAACTGGCAAAAATAGTGGGAAATTTAATTTTGTTCAAATACCCAAAAGAATATTTTTTTACCTATTCTCATTTTTTCCTATGCGGATATTAAGTCGAATGTTACAAGAATATTTTTAACAGTATTTTATTTTTAAATACATAGCGAAAACAGGCAAAAACAGATACTCGTTAATATATCGTCTTATTATTGAGATTTCACAAATAGTATCTTTACACAAATTAAAAATATATATATATATATATTTGAAATGAAACTTCGAAATTCTTCGCAATTGAAATAACTTATTTTTCTGATTTTCTTAATGAAAAACAGATTTAAATTCATAGAATAGAAATAGTTTCAAGTAAAAATATATACACGCAGACACACAAATGCGTTAAGAAAAAATACTAATAACAGAATTAAAAAAAAAAAAAAATCTTTAGCGCATGCAACTCAAAGCTTATTGGCAATCGGCCCAAAAGTTATTCTTGTTTAATTAAGACCATATTTTCCCTAATCTCCGTTTTCTTCGCCTTAAAAGGATTAGAGAAAATCTCAAAGTAATCAAAGGCTGGTACTGATAAAAGCTTATTTGATATCTAAGAAAACATCAAATAAAAATATTTCAACATTAAGCAATTTTGATCCAAATTAAAGTAAGAATCAACGAAGATTTATTTTTTTTACCTTCAGAAATGTTTAAAAAGAAAGTTCATGTACAGACTCACTAATTTAAAACAAAAAATAATTTCCATTTAAAATGAATATTTCTACTACATTTGTATTTTCATTCGTTTAAGCTATTTAAAGGCTATAACTTTTTAATTCATGAAAGACTGCTTTGGTGACTGGTGAGACTTTTTAAATATTTTATATTCATAAAAAAGCACCACAGAACAGACGTTTTGAAGTAATAATTAGGAAAACTTTGAATAAACTCACAAAATTTTTTTTCGGGTCGAAAGAACACACGTCAGGCTAAAAGCAGGCACGAGTGCTATAGTCGAAGCGGTAACTCACATTATTTTCTTAGTTTATTCTTTTATATTTCTTTAAAAAATTGTACCAAAAAACCTTAATAAATATTATTTAAATAAAAAAATCTCCCATAATTTTTATTATATTTAATATATCATTTTCATATGAATTATTTCATAAATTATCCTGCGTTGCCGCTTTGACTGCAGCACTCGTACCTAATTTATTCTCCTGGCGAAGGGTCGTGTGTTCTTTCGACACGAAACAATTTTTGCGAGTTTATTGCATTTTATAGTGTTTATTCAAATTTTTTGTGATAAAATAGAAACAGTAATACTTAATGCTAACTTAACTCTTACGTTCACTACAAAATTTCTCTTGAAACTTCCTAATCTAATTTTCAAAAATGAACAGGTATCAGTCTTCGTTATTTCTAATGGACACGTAATACCAGAATTTTTTTTTTTTTTTTTTTTTTTTTATAAAAGTTTTAATTTAATTTCACTTTATTAATTTTATTTTTTAATAAGAAAACAAGTACAAGCATATTTAATTTGAGAAACTTGAGAGTTTGAAACATCTATATGTTAAACGGGTTGAATTCAAACAAGTAATTTATTAAATAATTTTGTAAGTAAATACTTTGAAATGAGAGAGAAAAAAAAAATTAGTGACAGTTATTTCAGGTCAGAATTATAGCACAACCCTTCACATGTTAAGGGGGAAAAAAAAGAGTGCATTATCAAACCAGCAAGATAAACTCGCCCACATTAAGAAATTTAAAGTGATTTACGCATGTCTCACTTGTTAAATTTCGGAATAGTTCTGCTGTCTACATAATAGAAAAGGGGGCAAAAGTTTAAAAACTGATAAAAATAAGCAAAACATATCTAAAAATTGTTACAAAAAATTTTATTAAATGTTTAATTTCAATGCAAAATAAATGCACTTTAAAGGGTTAAAAACAAACAATTTTAAGCATTTTTTTTTTTTTTAAATAAAATATCACATTTTTCCTTATTATTGAAAAACACATAGTTGTATATTCCCCACCCTTTTAAATAAAAATTAACATTTTCTTAGTTTATTCTTCTATATTTCTGTAAAAAGTTGTACCACAAAATCTGAATCATTAAATATTATTTAAATAAAAAAAATCTCACATATAAGTTTTCGTTATATTTAATGTATCATTTTCATATGAATTATTTGATAAATTAGCGAACTACTAACAGCAGTGATCTTGAATATAATCGATAGAAGCATTTCTCGTGAAGTCAAAATACTTAACGCATTAAAGTTCCAATTTTACTTAAGTATTTTCCAACTCAGTTAATAATAGCCTGTCGCAATAGAAATAACCATTTGAAAGGATAAAATTAGAAGTGTAATAGCTGTAAGGCATCGGACAAATTACGTACCGTATGCATTTAATGTACTCAATACAAAGATTTGAACATATCAAAGGCGCAGGGGACTTAAATTGAAATTTGCTAGTGTAGGCCATATATAATGCGAAGTAGTTCTTTAAAAGTAATTAGAAAATGTGCATGGAATCAGGGTTTCTAATGAAATATCTCGATAGATGTATTTGCTCCGCGATGAGAGATGCAATAAAAGATAATTACTTGGTAAAAATTTAACCGAGTATTTCTTATATTTCATGTAATAAATCTTTAATGAGCGAGTTTCTATTCAAAAAACTAGTGTTGTTTGCATGGATACATGTTAGTTGTATTGTAAAAAATTACAAAATATCGATATTCTAAAATTTATTTTTCTTAATCAATTAAATACTTTAAAAACTGCATATTAACATACTATAATTTATGTTCAGAACATCGCGAACTGTAATGAAGAAATACTTGAAAATTTAAATTAGTCAACAATTCTCGTTCTGAATGTAAAATGCATTTGAAATTACTGAACCAGCCGTCAAAAGGTATATAGTTTATTCCCACTCAACTATACTTCTGCAAATTTTTATTATTTATTGGTTGCTTTAATATATTTACTATTCTCTCGGTTTAATTTTTCAATATTTGTATGTTTTCCTTTTAAAGCTTAATATGACAATTCAACACTTCTTTGTGGAAAACAAATTAAGTTAAAGAAATTACGCTAAACTACGATAAAATTTTCAGCTGTTTTGTTATTTTGATACTTTCTCAAACCTATTTCATTGAAGTGAATTGTTTAGATATTTTAATTTATGTTCAGACATATGGCAGCACTTTTAGTCGTAAAAGTTTTTATGAAACAAATTAGATTTATCATATGCTTTAAAAACAGGTTTCGGCGCGATTCTAGATCCTAAAAATAACTTGTATGCCGAAATTTAAATCTGTATGATGGATAATATTGAAAACATTTTAGTTATATTAAATATAAATTTTTTTCGAAAAACAACTTTTTTGTCGATATCCATCTGGTGATAGATTCACAATTGAAATTTAATATCGAGACCTTTCGGTAGTTTGCTATATCACTCAAATTACCGTTCAGGCATATGTTGAGATATCTAAGGAATCTCGTGCTTAATATTTAAATGAAATATTTAATAAATTAATATATATAACAGAAAGCGGCGCACCATCCAGAAGTTATCCGAATGTAACGAAAATCGGCAGAGGTGATGTATATTTTTTCAAAGCGTCATGATAACAGTATCATACAAAATTTTTTATTCGAGAAATGCACCAACAAGATAAAATAAGAAGTCCAGCGAGATCCTCCTCTCTGCCCCGGTACTGATACAAGCTGTTATCCTGCTGGACATTATCTTAAAGTCTGCTTGTCGTACACGTTCCGATTTCCCCAATTAGATCGGTGCTATTTAGGCACTGTCTCGAATGACTGCTCATTAGAACCAAAAATGTAGGGAGATCTTAATAGAGAAAGATCTAGATCTTTCTATATTAGGAAAAGATCTGGAGATCGCATCAACGAGATGTTGAGAAAGGATGAAAACAATTTGAGAATGCGCATGCTGCCTTAATAAATAATCGTGTGCTACTGGGCGTTATTTTAAATCCAGGTTCGTAAAAGGAACTCAAAGAAATCTCAGAGCGAAGTTAAACTCTGAAAACAATTCTGCTCCATTCTGTGCAGTTGAAGTAGAATGCATCCAGTACCGCTACAAACACACCTGGTGGTGCGCAACACTGATGGTCAGTCTAAATTGGTCCTTGGTCACTGCATTTATTGCCGTTACTGTTATACATGAAAACATTGATAAGGTGGCATCAGGCCTCCTTTAATTGCATGTCTTCTCTCAAATGGCGATATCTTATACCATTCGCAAACCCGTCTGAGAAACATTGATACAGTCCCTGTGTGTCGACACAACTTCATTCCAACGAAAATTATGCTTTAGTATTGGAATGTTCATTTTATATACGTTTATGAAGCTCCATTTCACAATGCACCGGAGCAGTCAATGACCAACAAAATGTTAATCGTTTGCATATTCTATCGTAAGGTGTGTGCATATAAAATTTTGTCCCCTATGTGTTACACCGTAGTTCGTCATGTTTTATGCTACAGTGCGTTTGAATGATAAATTGTCAAAATACGTATTTTATATAATAACATGCTATCTGTTTTCATTGAACATAACATTCAGCTTATTTGCAAAGACGCTGACAGAATTTTGTGCGCATCACTTGTTTGTAAAGTAGAATCTTCCCCGAGTGAAGCATAGAATCCGTAAGCTAACGATATTATATTTAAAAACAATTTCTTATGTTATGTAATCATGCATATAAATATGATGGAGTTAGGTAACGCCTTTTACTGCATTTATAAAAAGACATGAAACAATTTAAGTACTGATAAAGTACAACATCCGAAAAGGTATATTACTGAATTTTACAAAATATTCCTTTAGCACTTGTTAACACAATCTTTTTTTTTTTTTTTTTTTTTTTTTTGTGCGTCTATCAGTTTGCAAATATACCGATAGCCAAGAAATTGATATATGTTATAGAAAACTATAGTTTCGTTTGGTTATATGTCAGGTTTTAAACTTCCAAACGAATTTTTGATACTTCCAAATATGCATCCATAAAGATACATAGAGGACCTTGGAGGAATGGATATGAGAGAATTAGGCATTACGGTGTATCATCATGCAGGGCAAATGAATTTAACTGTTGTCTGCTCAAAATTTCTGCCCTAGAAGCCATATTGAGTCTATCAAAACATTGGCTAGTACTATGTTATTTAATCGAAAGCTTTGAGACCTATAGTTAAAATTACTTTCGTTTCCAAATGATCCATATTACAAATATTTCACAATAACAAAGCAGAATTCTTATGTAACTTACTTAAAAACTTCTGCAGTTACGATTTCGGCTTCATGTTTTTCCGGCCATGTCATATATAGTCTGATTCTTATATCATTCCTCCAACGGTAGTTTAGCCCCCCTACCTTAACTATTTATTTTAATATGAGTTTCAAAAATAACCATTTTCTCAGCTCTACGCAACTAACTCTTTCAACAAAGAATGAAACATTATTCAATATATCCTTCCTTGCCCAACAAACATTCAAAACAGTAAAAAGAAAAAGATAAGTAATGTTTTCTATTGACTCTATAAACGACAATAAATTTACTGGTGATGCTTCGACAAGACAAGAAAAAAAATCTAAATCCGAGATAATTCGGGATAATAATTCGAATGAAAAATATCCAAACCGAGTTAACTCGTGATAGTAATATAGGGGGGTGAATACTTAGTTTGACCTAAACACTTTTAAATAGAACCTTAGTCTATGAACGTAAATTAAGAGCACTTTTGTTTAACTAAATTCCTGCACGTTATTTGGCGAACATAATAAACTTGTGCATCATTTACATAATTTTATAAAATATCAAAATCAAATACACATTAGGAAATTACTTGTTTAAATCGAAAATAAATTTCAGTATATGCGTAAAGTTTTTTTTTTTTTATATATATGGAACCGCACAAAAGACTTCTGAGTTTATAAAAACTATCAATTATTTGATATATCGCAGCAAGGCAAGAAAAATGATAACTCCGCAAATTACAATTTTGAGTTTGTCATTAAAAAATGTGTATAAAATGCCTCAACGTACGCAAAAGAAAGTATCGAACTTTTACCTCGAAGTTTATCCATCTGGGAGGTAAAGTAGTTTCTGAGTGTATAGGTTTTACGTCGCACTAGTGCTACACTATGTTTTTTCCTGAAGCATAATGTCTGTCTACGAAACCTTTTATCGGATATAAAAAGAAAACAAAAGTTTAAAATAGGCAAATTTTGGACTACATAACATAGTATTTTTTGTGTTTCATATGTTTCATTTGATCGAAGTGATATCGTTTATAGCAGTTATGTTTGCGGTCAGTTCCTTCATACGAAATGACAATAAGTCGTTCATACATAAAGGAAACCAGTAAATTGTACACCAAAAGTTGTCTTTTAATCTTGAGTTCCACAACACAATTTTCATTTAAAATAGTTTATCATTCATTTTCTCATTTTTAAAAATAGTTTTTAAAGGACAAACATTTTAATCTATATTTATTAGAAAAAAAAATAGAACTTTACTCTTTGATTTATCTCTAACATATCGAACACTAACTGAAATTTAAGATTCCGTTTATAAGTAACAATTTTGCCATATTTAATGGTTCATTTCCCCCAAAATTAAAGAAATTATAAAGAATTTCTTAAGAACTTGTTCACATGCATGCATATAGTAAACATATGTTTTAAAATCAAACTACATACTGAATTTTAAGCTTTTAGACTGAGAAGAATAAAATACAATTTTAGATTTTAATTCACTTAATGCGTATGATTTCGACTCTATGCGACTGATAAAATCAGTCTTAGTACTTCAAGTCACATGAAGACCACATACACAACGACTTACAAATAGATACGCCTAATCAATCTTCGTGTGCAATATAAAATTTAAATATTACATAGGTATTGAATCTTCAAAAAATACCCATTTCTGGTAGAAATATTTTAAAAGTATATTCATGTGAATGAAGTTTAGACTTATTTCGTTAACGGCTCAAAAATCAAACATATCTTAAGGTATCACAATGAAGATTTCCGTTAAAGATAAATTAGCAAATAAATCAAGTTGCATTTTCAATAACGGACGCCAGATATTTTATTATGTTAGTTTTCTTCGAGAATAGCAAACAAAAAATACCCATCTGTGTTCGATTTTTATCGGCGGGTTCAACAAGCTCATTTTATTGTTAAAAAGCCAACCTTTGTTCCTTCCTGCCTAACAAAGATAAGGTTTTAGCCACTCAAATAATACTACACCTACTCGGTTAGATAAAAATTGTCCATGATAAGAAGAAAAGGTAGCTCAAGTCAACTGGGAAATTCAAGAAATTTCTGTTGCAACTGGGATTTCTAGACGATTATGCCGAGAATTCTAAATTTGAATGGTTATAAGGGAAGAATAGAACTTAAAAAACAAAATTACTTAGAAATAAAACAGAAAGTTCTTTTACTTACATTCTCCCTTATTGCAATATAATTTACTCTAATAGGATTAGATTTGATATAACAAATTGCTCTTAATTCAGTTAAAACAAATTTCTAAAGAGTTTTTTTTTCTTTTCAACATTTACCTAAGCACTTTATATGTAACATATTTATTTATGCTGTAATTCTAATTAATGTACATAAATAGTTAACTTATAACTTATGACAATTGTTCTAACTGTTAATCTAGTTCATTTAAAAAAAAAAAAAAAAAAAAAAAAAGGGGGGGGAAGGAACTACAGAAAATATATAGAATTTTTTTTTTTTTTTTTTTTTTTTAATTAATATTTTACGTTTATACTGATTCATTTTATAAACAAATCTAAATTCTACCATATTACAAAATTATGTTACCTGAATGTTCAAATATTACATGAATTTCATTAAGTCTTCATAAAAACAAAAGTTTTTATATCTGGATTTAAATAAAGCAGAAACATTAAAAAAAGAAAAAGAAAATTATGCTTAAAAGCAATAAAGATATGTCTGGTACTGCTATATTTTACCTTGTTTGCATATTAATCGAACTGTTAAACAAGTTATAATTTTCCGAAAATCAACTGCAGTAAGATTTAGCAAATTAACAAACTTGGACGAAAAGTTTAAATATTGTTAAAAAAAATTAGCATTGAAAGTGGTTAAAGTTTCCTATCATTTCTTTGTATTATCAGCTGAATTATTTAACCATGTTTAAGGAAACTTATGAATAACAAACAAGCCATATTTCACTAACATTATCAGAACTTAATACTTCGACTACATTTTTATCAAACTGTTATTATAGCAAAATTTAATTACACTACAACACTAAAACCTTAGCGTATGCTTGAGATTATCCAGGTTCAAATTAAAGTATCTTGTAACACACTTGACTTTATTTGTCGAGGTATTTAGTACACAGCCCGAAGGGGAAAACTTTGCCAAGTTTAATTAACCTCTTAGAGTAATTAAAAGTTAATCAACTTTCTGGTGACACTTTTGCAGCACGTTCAGAAATAAAAAGTATAATTTGAATGCGATTAGAAGACAGGAAAAATAAACGACAAAGGAAAATTATGGGTTCACTTTTTAAAGCGGTTATATATATCTTGTATAATTTAACTCAAAATACTTCTTAAAAATAAGTTTATTTTCAGAATTGATATAGTAATTTTTCTTTCTAAAATTTTTCATTCTAAATATTTTTAAACAGATTAATACGTTTATTTCATTATTTGCCACACTACGGTTAACTGAAATTTGAGTAATTTTATAACAAAAAAATTATAATCTGTCCAAAATTAAATATACGACATTTTGAAGCATGGGTGAGAACGGCCAAAAGGTGACTACCGCAGCTCAGTATTGGGAAGGGGAAAAAAATCATGAAATAACAAGTTTAAAAAAACGAAAAAATTCAACTGACACCGGTCAAAAAATCCAGAATAAGTCGAGAAAAAGGACATCGAGCGTCAGGGCCGATATGGCCTGTGGCTTTAGAATCGGTGACAGGGACTAGCTGCTAATCCGGTGTGAATATGATTAAATGGATGTAACTTAAATTATCTTAGTTGCGGACTAAGCGTTTAATTTAAATTTATTCTTTGTAATGAACTAATTTCTTAAACTTATTGTAAAGCAGATCTATTAATTTTAGTTTTGATTTAATATATTGGCTTATGAAGTTCATTTTATATCGTTTAAATTTTGAGATTCGTTCAAGGGATCCTCAACTATAAAATTTCTATTCATTTAAGAATTTTCTTGAATGATGTCAAAAACTCAATTTTCCATCTACATTCAAATGATTATTAAAAGAAAATTTAAAATTGGGTAGCCACAGTGAGAAGATTTTTTTATTTTTATTTTGTTATGTTTTAATAAACTAGAAATTAAATGTGTTCATTTTGAAAATTGGATTTATAAATGTTTAATTCAAAATTAAATAAGTTTTATTTAACTCTATTCCAATTCTAAATACATTGCCAACTTTATCCATCGATTGATCATATTTTTATACCTAGAATATCTTAAAAAGATGTCTTCTAAATAAAATTGAGATAAAATCCATATAGACAGGAAGCAACAGAATACTTGAAATCAAATTGCCTTCTGATCATATCTAATCAGTATGAGATGTCGGATATCGGGAAATAAGTTGTTTAAAAGAGCAGAATCAAGTGGGGAAAAAAAATGACATTGTACTGAAAATTGTGTATAACATTAGTAAATTTATAATGAGAAATTTGAATAAGACTACTTTTAAAAGTAATTGTTTTCAGTGCAGAGCAATGGTTTCAGTACAAAGCAAAATATTTTTTGAAAAACATTGTAAAACAAGTAAGGGCAAAATTATTTTAAAATTCAGAAAATTATTATTTGTATGTTTAATTTAGCATTAAAAGAAAAAAATTTCTCTCACGAGCAATTTTATTCTACATCATCGAAAAATAGAGATTCTTCTCCCAGTAAAACGAACACAAGTATAGTTCATGATTACTAAGGACAGCAGCCAGAGCTACACAGGCAACTTGTTTTCGCCGAATATTCAAATTTCAAAAAGAAATATTTTTTCATATGCAAGAGAAAAATTTATTTTGGGACTGTCTTTTCAATGAAGGCCTGAGGTACATGCCCGAGTGCCCGCCCTAAATCAATCCATGCCCGAAGAAGATAAAAAAAAACTCAAATGTGCACTAGTTATTTTGAAATTTTCTGTAATAGTTTAACAGTCAATTATTTAACGTAATGTACAAGAGTTTTGCGTTAAATTATGGATACTGCATTCATCTGCAATATATTACCATATATATATATTTATTTATTTATTTATTTAAAGGGAAAAAAAAAATCACTGCTTAAAGTAAAGATTAAAAGAAGATATTGGAATTATACCATTCAATGAGAGAAATACAATCAAGCTCTGAAAAAATTAACTGAAGAACACAATATCCTGACTAACGAAAGTGAAAAAGAACGCGCTTTATATCTAACGAATAACTGATTAAAGTTCGACAAAACTTCAGAGTTTTGTTATATATAGACTTTCATAAGACCTTGCAGACACGTAATACTCACCAACAGCAACATTCATAGTACATTCCATCATTTAAAATAAATCTTAAAAAAAAAATTCCAACAAAATTTACTCTTTTGTTTTCATCTAATAAGCAAAGAATGTCGCATGCAACAACTGCAAAAAAATACTTGTGTAGAACAAACTTAACATATGCCAAAACCGCAAAAAAATTATTAGTTTAATATTTTACTAAAGAGAATAGGTTTTTAGGTTACATTGACTGAAATAAAAATATGTAGACAATAAGACTTCTTCACACACCATAAATTTTAATCCAGCACAACCGGTTTCGAAAGGACGTAGCCTTCCTTCATCAGGTGCAAAAAAACACGTGCTACTGCCTTGGAGGCAAAAGCAAGACTGAAAGCAGGGCAAAATCCAGAGGGGGAGGAGCAACACAAACAACCAATAGGAAGCATCATGCAGGACCAATCAGAGAGGAACACACATGCACACACAAAAACAAAAGGAGGGAGGGAAGGAAAAAACAATTAATTTTGTTTATATTTATTTATATATTTTATTTATTTATTTATTTATTTATTTATTTATTTTTTTTTTTTTTTTTAAATTAATATTATACTAATAAGTAAATTTAATAAAATTAATTAATTTATTATTATTATTATTTTATTTATTTATTTAGAATTATTAAGTTATAAACCTAATGGAGGAAATTATTTGATTGAATTAAACAAATTTTTCCAGGCTGTAGACAGCAAAGTGGAATCACATTTTTCATTGACAATTTTATCACAATTAAGATAAATAGCTAAATTTTCCAAAAAATCCAGTTCAGAAATGCGATTGGCATGAAAGATAATTTCATGCCAATAATTTCATGCCAATTTCATGCCTTTCATGCCAATCGCATTTCTGAACTGGATTTTTTGGAAAATTTAGCTATTTATCTTAATTGTGATAAAATTGTCAATGAAAAATGTGATTCCACTTTGCTGTCTACAGCCTGGAAAAATTTGTTTAATTCAATCAAATAATTTCCTCCATTAGGTTTATAACTTAATAATTCTAAATAAATAAATAAAATAATAATAATAATAAATTAATTAATTTTATTAAATTTACTTATTAGTATAATATTAATTTAAAAAAAAAAAAAAATAAATAAATAAATAAATAAATAAATAAATAAATAAAATATATAAATAAATATAAACAAAATTAATTGTTTTTTCCTTCCCTCCCTCCTTTTGTTTTTGTGTGTGCATGTGTGTTCCTCTCTGATTGGTCCTGCATGATGCTTCCTATTGGTTGTTTGTGTTGCTCCTCCCCCTCTGGATTTTGCCCTGCTTTCAGTCTTGCTTTTGCCTCCAAGGCAGTAGCACGTGTTTTTTTGCACCTGATGAAGGAAGGCTACGTCCTTTCGAAACCGGTTGTGCTGGATTAAAATTTATGGTGTGTGAAGAAGTCTTATTGTCTACATATCTATTGTACACCAGTTTTGCATTTAGTTTTGGTGAAATAAAAATATAAATGTTTTCAAGCTGCATTCTATGAGTCGAATGATTAATGATAACACTGACTTATACTTAGTTATTTAAGGTAAAATTAATAATTTTCAAATATTGAACATTTCTTTTTCATATGAATGATGTTCAAGAACTTCGTACAAGATCTTTGTTCTGTTTTTGATTTATAAAAACTCAGTAAAGCCTTATCTCCTGTTTGTAATTTTTTTTTTTTTTTTTTTTTTTTTTTCCCTGTAAGCAAGTCTAAGTTATTTTCAACGGACGCTTCATATCGGAAAGTTTTTATAAATGTTTTAAGTTTATTCAATTTTATTTGTTCATTGAAAATATGTGACAGATTCCATTTTTCAGAAATACTAGTAATGAATCTGATTTAACCCTAACAATTTTTATGCAGCAGTTTTTAACATTTCCCCCTTGTTTTAAATCAGGTTTTAAGCCTTCGTTCTTTTTCTGTTCGGTAGATAGCAACACTATTCCAAAATTTAACAAATAATGCTTCAAAGGAAGCTAGATGCATAAGTCACTTTAAGTTTCTTAGTGTGCGCGATTGCGAAATGCTGGTTTGAGGATGCACTCATGTCTAGTTTTTTTTTTTTTTTTTTCATTTAATGAAGAGCTGGATTATTTTCACCTGAAACAACTTTTACGAGTTTTTTTAGTCGATAATGTTTACTTACAAAGTGTTTTATTTATTAAATTAAATATAATTTGAATTTAATAAGGTTAACTTATAAATGTTTCAAACCAAAAATTTCTCGAAAAGGAACAAAACCAATTTTTTATTTTTTAAATATTTATGGAATAGTTATGTGTCTGAAAGCCATTTTTAAAATTAGTTTAGTAATTTTTAAAATAAATTAAGTAGTGAACGTGAAAGGGTTAAAAATAAGAAATGTTAGCAGTTATGTCTTTAGTATTTTTTGTAACAGTTTTAGAAATAGTTTTTTAAAATAATCTATTACAACGAACAAAACTTAGGTATACTTTTATTAAAACTATTTTTCAAGTATAGCGAAAGTTTCTTTACACTTTAATGTTAATTTAGGTATTCGGGGGTATTTTTTTCTCCTTTTAATTTTTTCAAAAAATTTCTCGCAATAAAATGTTGCCTTTATTTACTTCTCACGTTTGTCTTCATTTTATTATAGCATTTAAATTATGCCATCATCAGATTGTTAATTCGACAAATATTATGGAATTAACAGCAAAAGTTGGTAGCAGCTTAAATGCAGGAATATTTTCTGCTATCGAAAGTAACAGTGGGTACTCCTTTGAAGTATTACAGAACATTTAAAGCTTTGTTTTAACCTCTTTGAATCAACACGACTACTCGATATTTCAATGACTTTCCTAAAATGTTATGAATAAATCAGTCTATGGCACTGCCGTTACGAATGGAAATTTCCTCTTAACATAATCATAGTTTAATATTGTGAAACTGTACAGATTATCACAAATGTTTCTCTACAAATTTCTTTTACTGTGCAATTTCTATGATCCATTACAAAAGAGACATTTTAAATCTGAATGTATTCCAAACAGAATACTTGTACCTTTCAAAACTTCTCGGTATGCAATACACAGCCTGGCGATCGTGTTAATTGAGTAATTGTTAAATATTCGCTTGAACAAATGCTACGCTTCAAAGGCAATAATTAAATTCAGCATCCAGGAAGACAACGGGAGAATGTTACCTCTTACTTTCAAGACTCTTCTAAAAGTGAGCCCCTTCTGTATTAGTTTTAGCAAAGTAATGAAAGTGTTGTGTACACGTGGGCTACATTATTTACTTATTCAATTAGAGTCAGTGCTAGTTATCTGATATATACCGAATTCAATTTAATTGTCTTTGTAAAATATGGTGGATAAACTAGTTTTCTATATAGAAAGTTAAAAATTGTATGCAAAATTTTCATCAAAAATGTAAAATTCGAATTTTAATACTTTTTAAATGACTTTAATACAAATGTACGTTTTAAATATAAATGATCATACTTTCGTTGAGTAAGTTTTAAACGAAATCTATCAAAGAACAGTTAACTAACTTTTACAGAGAGATAAAAGCAAAACTGAAAAACTTTAAAAATTTATAAAGAGAAATCTTTCAAATTTTAGTTATTTTTGTACAATATTAAAATAAGAATGACTATTTAATCGTATGTTATAGGTTAAAATTAAGCTGAATGATAAAACATGGAAATTTTTTTCGAGAAATAAATGCACAAAACATTTAAAACATTCATAAAAGTTGAAGGAATTAGTCGAATTTAGCGCGGTTTACAAAAACGTTATTCTCGAGATTTGTTTTTTTTTTTTTTTTTTTTTTTTTTTTGGGGGGGGGGTAAAAGAAAAAATAGTAAAAAATTTTGTTGATAGAGGGCGCTATACATGAACAAATCGCACTTTCATAAAAAGGTGTATTTGCAAGTGAATGTTTACAGGCAAATAAGTCCTATTCTATGCGCATACCATAACCACAAATTACAGCTTTCAAACGATTTACACCACCACTAACTACAGCTTCAGTCGGCGGTTATTACTTAAGGGTTATCACACCAATAACGTTTTCTCAAACATGTCAACATCGCATTTAAAATTTCATGTATGCGCAAGTAGGAGGTAAAATATGAAATAAGCTGCGTTAATCGTAAAACCGTGGAATTTATATGACTCAGATTTGCATATTTCTCGTTACATATTCGTGCAGCGTCCTCTATGGACAAAAAAAAACTCTTTACACACACAAAATTTTTATGAGAATTTTTTTTTTTTTTTTGGCAAATCACATTCAATTCTATCAATTCCTTCAAATTTTATGAATTTTTAAAATGTGACTTATGGAACACCTGGTATATCATGACTCAAATATTGTGCATATATTCATTGTATAAATTTTAATTGAAATTTAATAACGAATAATATAATCTCAACAGGTAACAAACGAAGAACTTTGAAGTATCTACAAACTTTTTTTTAAAAACAAAGCAATATATTTCTAATTTTAGATTTTCGCAGGAATGAAATGAAAATTAATATATATATATATATATATATATATATATATATATATATATATATATATATATATATGCTATAAATTAAAGCTAAAATAATCAAGGAAAATTTATCGAAAAATAAATATAAAATTACGTAAAGAAATACAACCAAATAAAAAATTAATAGAAAGAGTAAATCATTAGATATCTCTCAGAAAATAGATAACCCTAATTAATCCAATAACCAAATGAAACATCTAGGAAGCCATTGGGGGATTTCCATGTTACTTTCAGGATTTTTCAAATCAGTTCTTCATGTATTAAATTTTCGTCGAATAATTAAATGTTGTGTACACATGGTTGCTTTATTTACTTATTTAATTATGAACAGTAATACTTTTCATAATAAACACTGAATGAAATTTCATAAAATAGTATGTGGTACTTGTTTTCTTAAATTATAAAAAAAATTATGCAAAATTCTCCTGTTAAATTCGCATTTGTAATTTTTGGAGATACATTACAGTTCAGACACATGGAAATTCAGATATTTTACAATTTAAGCACTTAGAAATTCAGACATTTGTATTACTTAAAAATTTTTCCATATGGAATCTACTCTAAGCAGCATGCATAGCCTGTTTTAACTTTAACATTTAATAAATTTAATATTATTTTATATAATAAGCAGTTAACTTATTTAAAATACTTAGACGCGAAACTTATTCGGTTAAAAATTTAAAAGCCACGTGAATTTTTATTTAAAGTTCTCACATGTAATAAAACAAAAAATATTAAGATAAACGAAGTAGGTATCTTGTAGCTAAAAAAGCAAATTTGAACAATATGTGCATAATTGATTTTTTTTTCTTCTCCCCTTCTCTCCCCCCGTTTAATAAATTCTTTTCTTCCGCAAGGTTTCCCTACACTTCAGAGAATGTAAAGGAACTTTTTTTTTTTTTTTTTTTTTTTTGGGAGGGGGGGGGGGGGTTATGTACACAGTTTGTTTTCTAGTAAATACCAGTTTTAAAAAATTCGTTTAAAATCTATAGTCTACTATTTTCTCATATTCATTACGCCTTTTACAAAAAAAAAAAAAAAAAAAAAAAAAAACTAAATGTTATTGAATTATTTTATTTTGTGTTACAGTGTGAACAAAATTTGTTTATCACATACTTTTTGAAGTCCATTGTTTTTAGAAATATATATATAGTGTATATATTTATAAATAAATCTTAAAAATTGAAAGTTGAATAGTTTCAACTATTCAGATACTTTACTATAGAAAATGCAAAAATTATGCTTTAGAGAAATCCTTTAATAAAATATACAGTTATGCCGTCAAATATTTTATGTAGCTGAATAAAAACTTTACATGTAGAATAAATTTTTAATACGACTAAATTAACGAATATTATAGTGCTATTTTTAAAAAAATTAAAAAATGTGCAGTTAACATTCTGTAAAATTAACGTAATATAACATTGATTTAGGGTTTGTGTACTATGTTTAGTTAAAACGATAATCTTTATCAGCTAATGCTGCAACTGTAAGCTAAAAATAAATTAAAACTAAAAATCCCGTTCTTTAGCTCATTTCAAGTACTTTTAATAATTATATGTAACTAATGTTACTGAAAAATTGTTGGTATTTTAAAGCATTATTTGCTTACAAATTCTTATTTAAAAAAATTAAACTTTTATAAATTATTAAATGAAAACTGAAAAAAGTTTAATGCGTATCCATTCAAAATATTTCTTTATTTACACTTTAATGTTAATAAAATTCCCAAAACACATTTTAATAATAATCCATTGAAAAAAATTTAGTATTTGACAAAAGTAGCGCACGCAAGCGCCTTTATTTCAATACATTCAATGAAATTCAGAAATTACTGATAAAACCGCAGCAAGTGAGAAAAAAATAAACTGAATTTTACAACATATTAATTGGTATTTTCGCTAGTGTTTTTTCCCACTGCGCTTTGGTTTGTTAATGAAACTTTCCACGAAAAAACTCATTAATTAAAGTGAAAAATCACGGTTGCTTCACTTCAAAGTACGGTGATAATTAATCAAAAAAATTTTTTAAGTTCATTTATGTGGTAGAAAAGCCTGCGGCAATAAAAAATCCGATTTTGGAAAAATTGGAATGCGAAAGCGCAACCGAAACAGAGCTGTTATAAATGTAATAAATCATAAACCATTTTGTAAAAAATGAAGAACATCTCACCACAAAGTTGTGGAATCTTTGAATTCTCTATCCCATTAACAAAATTGAGTTTTCTGGGTAAAAAATATCAGACAGAAAACGGTTAATGCTAATTAGGCGATAAGAGGGGATAAGGGGGATGTAATTAATGCAGAGTATTTTAGATTCGTTTTTTGTAGCAATTATTTTGACGGGATTGCAATGGATGAAATTAAGTGGGAATTTACTTTGATCCGATCAAAGCAAGGTTTAACAAGAGTATGGATTAAGGATGATGGCACTTAAGTTTTACAATCGGCTTCTTGAGCCGACATGAGAAATAGCTGTGGTAGAAATTTCATTTTAACATGGCACAAATTTATACTTTCTCTTATTTTTTTTTTTTTTCTTTATTTTCTGCCGCCTTTTATTAAAATTGTCATTTTTAAGGATGAATAACCAGAACAGAGAATGGAGCTGTGATATTATAGCCGAGGGAATTAGAGCTTCTATTTTAAAGTTAACAATTTGATAAAATCCTTGATGATCAGTATTTTTTCTAACAATAGTCAGATATAGAGAATTATAATCAAAAGTCAATAAGGTGTATTTAGAGTATAGTTTTATAGAATAATTTTTTTAAAAGAGGAAAGAAGGAACTTTTTCAAATGGAAAAAGTTCTAAAACAATAATAGATTTAGGTTTATTGTTTTGGAACACTATACGAATATATTACCTAGTACTTAAATTAGTATAGACTAATATTAAATGAGTATATGCTGTAATAAATGTATGTTGCAGATTTTTCGATATCGATGACCTTGTCAAAAGGTTGCAGCGTTAGTCTATTTTTTTTTTATGTGCGTTTTATAATGTTACCACTATTAAAATTTTCTTGGATTTAATATGCTGTATTATTTAAGAAGTATTGTTGATAAAAGACGTAGAAGTACAAAAACTCTGCAACTTCTGTTTCTTTTAACTATATTTAGTACAGCACATCAGATTTAATGTTTAAAAAAAAAAAAAAATGATACACTATTTTGTGAAATTTCATTTTATCTGTAAAAATTGCTGAAAACTTGAGAAATTACAAGGTGATAAATAGATTGGAAAAGAAGAGCGAGGAGCATCATCCAAATAAGCCAAAAATTTATCGAGTTTGTATATTGCATTAAAAGAAAAGTTAAATATGAAAATGTAAGATAGCAGAATCTTCTATTTAAAATTTTGAATGTAGTCTTTTACCAGACTTATTCAGTTACAATTATAAACGAATCAGAGTTGATTTCGGTGTCTTTATAATACGTTAAATTATGTTATCAAATCGGCATTTGGAAAACATAAAACTACCAAAAAAAAAAAAAAAAAAATCCATGGGTTATATTCAAAAGAAAGGCATAAGATAAATTATCCTGAAAAATTAAAAAAATTAGTAACCAGAATAGCTACTTTAAAAAGGTTTCTTGAAAGACTAGACTATTTTATATCAAGGATCCCATTGTCCCGTCAAATACGTGACTTTGCATTGCTTTTGTAAACTAAACCTGAATTACTTAAAAAGGTGCACTAAAAATTTCTTTTAAATACAAATGTACTTTATTTACTTAGAGTAATCAATCTAATCTCATTAATTAATAATCAAGTCGCATCCTGCAGACAAACATTGTTTCAATGTATCATTTTAATATACGTAAAATGAAGGTTAAAAAAACTGCTATAGGCGTGCTTATGCAAATAACAGAATTGTGTAACCAATAAGAGTAATGCGATTCAGTCTGCAACGCTTATATAAGGCAAGTGTCTGGCACAGTTGTTTGCTTAGTTACCGCTGCTATAATGGCAGGTTATCAAGATTTAAGTGAATGTGAGGTTATAGTCGACGTACGACAGGAGGAAATAGCATCTCCAAGGTAAAGATAAAATTTTGATTTTTGTTTACGACTATTTCTCGAGTGTATCATGAATATCGGTAATTCAGTAAAACATCGAATCTCCGGCATAGCTACAAGCAGTATGTCCCATGGTGGACCTTGCGCCACAAAAAACCAACCAACCGGCATAGCTACGGCCGGAAAATGGTGAAAGAATTGAATCAATGGTGACTAAGGAGAATCGGGAAACGTGTTAGACATGTAACCTTTCTTCAAACTGTTGCAGATTTGGATGTTGGGACATCAATAAATACCGCGTGCTAATTAATCATTTATCATAGACATAGACTTTTGGAACTGAAGGCTCATTCATGTGCCGTTGTTGACTAAACGACACAAAGCTTTATGCATAGCCTGGATCAGCCAACACCGCCATTGGACTCTTGATGAGTGGAAACATGTTTCCTGGTCTGACGAGTCGTGTTTCTACTTGTATCCATCAGATGAACGTGTACCCGTGTAAGTGGAGACCTCATGAATCCATTGCCCCTACATGTCAACAAGGAGCTATTCAAGCTTGTGGACGATCGTTTGCAGCTGACTTGGTATGGGACCAGACACGTTTATATAGGACTCATAAGTGATAGATATGCAAGTATTCCTGCCCGATCACCGGCTCCCAGTCATGTCCCATTGTGCATTCCGACGGGCTTTAAAATTTTTTGAAAGATAATGCGACATCCCGCACGTTCAAAGTTACTACCGAGTGGCTTCAGGAACACTGTTCTGCCTTTAGACACATCCATTGGCTAACTATATTTACAGACAAACATTGAACATATCTAGATGCCTTTCAACGTGTTCAGAAGAGATCTACCCTCTCCTTGCACTCCTGTAGATTTGCGGACTGCCCAATAAAGTTCATGGTGTGAATTACCCCCAGGACATTTCAAACAGTCCAGTCTGTGCCACGTTATGTTGCAGTACTACTGCGTACCCACTGAGGCCTTACACTAGTCAGGTGCAATAGTTTTTTTTCCCTCTCATATATATATGTACACACACATACACACGTATTGTGTGCCCTTTGCTCTGTAAAAACAAACTGAGAATAACTTAACCTTTTATACACGCCGCATTCAGATCCGGATGCAATTTAAATTAGTTTGTTACATATTTTGCCTTCTAATGCTTTAGTTTAAAGAAATCTATCATTAAAATGTGTAAAACAAATTTGATATAATTTAAGACTATTATATTTAATATTATTAATCTAATGTTATTACACTCATGTCCATAAATTAAGGATAATTCAGATACACTCTGAAATCGAAGTTTAATGCAAAAATTTCACCTGTAGAAGTACCGCACACATCTTTAAGAATAATATGAAAATTATAGAAAGCCATCAGATGACGCCGATATGATGTTACAATGACGAAAGTGTAAGAAGGGGGTAGATAAGGAATGGGAGCAAAGAAGTAAAATTGTTCACAAGCGTTCTGTGTGCCACTCAGTGCCACAACCGAATAGTTGACACAGAGGACGAATGCAGATAATTTTTTACGTGGTAGAATTATCAGCCGACTACAATGTGGGCGTACTCAGAAGTATCGGGGGAACTTAGAATCGCCCAAAGTGTCATCTCTAGGCTTTGGCAATGATTCCAAAATGATGGAAATGCTAGTCGACGTTACAGTACTGGTCGGCCCCGAGTTACAGCGCCGAATGACCACCAGTATTTGGCAGTAACTGCCAAAATAAGCAGATAAAGCGCAGCATCAGGCCTGTCTCGTCAGCTGTCTGCAGCCACGACTACCACAGTTTCAAGTCAAACCGTGTATAGACGTTTGGGAGATATTGGTCTATATGCTCGCAGGCCTGTTAGATGTGTTCTACTCAAGGCAATGCACTGTGCCAGCGGTTAACTTGGAGTAGCGAACATGCAATGTGGACAGCGGTACAGTGAGCTTGTGTGATGTATTCCGACGAGTCTAAGTTTAGCTTGCAGTGTGATTCACGCCAGACTTTCATATGTAGAACGTCAGGAAACAGTTACCACCAAAACATCACTGAACGACACCGTTACTGTGGGGCAGGAGTGCTCGTTTTTTTTTTTTTTTTTTTTTTTTTTTTTTTTTTGGGGGGGGGGGGGGGAATCATACTGGGCATCAGAACAGATCTGCATGTTCAAATCGGAAGAATGATAGGCCAAATTTATCGGAACACCATTCGGGGACAACATGTACGTTTGTTGAGGGGTGCCATGAGCCCAGAATTTGTGTTTATGGATGACAATGCGCGTCCTCACCGTGCAAACGTTGTACACAGATGCCTACAATCTGAAGCTATCACCCGCATGGAATGGCCAGCATTCTCACCTGACTAGAATCCGATAGAGCATGTGTAGGACATGCTTTTCCGACGAGTTGTAGCCCGTCAACCACCTCCTACATGTGTACCGGAACTTCTAAGAACATTGCTTACTGAGACAAGTAATTTTTACCCAAGATTAAGATCAATAATTTAATAATCAGCATTCCTAGACGTTGTAAGGACTGTATTTCAATATCTGAGCGACATACAATGTATTAACCATCATACCAACTATGTAATGTTAAGTTTTTGTAAGGGAGGTATTTTTTGTAATTGCTTCAGGGAGCAAAAATCGTAGTTTTTATAAATGGTATCCTACATAAACCACCTTTTTTGTTCTTGATCTTTTGTTTAATAAATGGACTTTATGAGTAAGTCATGTTTGTTTTGCTTCTGATCCTTTATTTGCCTCAGCAAGCATTATCCTTAATTTATGGACATGAGTGTATATTTTAATATTATATTTTAATAATGTAAGCTATTTTAAACATCCCAGCCCATTTATAGAAGCATTTGCTTATTTTTCTAAATTATGTGAATTTTTAAACTGTGGGACGAAAGGGAAAATGGTAAAATAGGTCATTTTTATAATTTTCTGTACATTTTCCCTTTTATGATTCAACTGTAATTTCTGTTTCAAAAAATAAGGTCGTCTTTCTATTATATCTGATAATTTTTTCAAGTCAGTATTCATTATATTTAATTTTTTAATGAATTTTTAATTCCATGTTCCATTTATGGAGCATTAGTGTGTAAAAGGTTAAACAGCAAAAAAGGTGAGAAATTAAGTACAAATTTCCTCATGAAACGTTCAAAAATACATAAAATCAAAAACATTGAATATAGCTGATGAGTCTTCCCAAACTCGAAGGACAAGGCTGTGACAAATCAATTTTTGATTGATTAATTTGCATAACACAATGTTTTAGTTATGCAATTTCACTTTTCCAAGGCTTTCATAAAGTGGTCGTATCCTGATATTTATGGGATACTCGTCCAAACAAAGCTACAGCAAGACTGGAATATTTTGGCTGTTTCATTTAAAACACATTTTCTTAACAAAGATAATTTATGCAACTAAGAGAAAATATAGATTTTATAAACTTCAACTAAACCAAACAAATTTCGTAGATGCAAAAGATGACATTTTGCTTTTATCTATATTAGGATTGACAATTTTTGTAGAAACAGAATGAGCATTTAAACATTTATCTGAACTCATAGTTCTACTGAAATTTATTAGCTGTTTATTGTGCTCAAAATTATGAGTATACTGACACAATTATGAAACTATTTGATATAATTGTTAATAATCAAAGTTGTAGTTCACTTTCACAAGCTTTTTGACCTTTAGATATTTTTGGCGTTTCATATTAAAACAAATTCTTTTTAAAATTAGTTAAATTAAGCTGAAGTTTCATATACCTTCAAAAAGAAATATACAATTTATGAAGCTCAATTTCTACAATCAATTTTCTATGATGTTATAGTGTAATCACCTTTTTTAAGAGTAGCAGTGAGGACGAGTCGAAAAGCTGTGGGGTGCGAAATTGACCAACAGATTGGGATTTGGTGAACATTCAGTCATCCGGCGTTCCTTTATCCTTATTTTTTCTCAACGAAACGGTTATCCCTATTTTAACACATTACACGTTCAATTCGCATTTGCGCAAAAGCCTCAGTGGTAGCAAGAAATGTTGTTAAAGAATATAAACATTTAAAAACAGAAATTTACATTAAGTTTAACTTTTACAAATACCTACACAAATGCTATTCAAAACAATTTCGTTTCTTTCAAGCAGAATATGTCATTCATTACCAACAGATCTCCAATTTAGATGTTCAATTGATGCAGCGTAAGTGCCCACAATTAAAGTAATGATCCTATATTCTTTCATGCGAAGCTTACAAACATGTGGTCAATATTTAATTCAATGGAATCTGAATTACGTAATTGAGACTAATGACACGACTTGGAAGTCGCATTGCATACAAAGCAGTGTTTTACTATCATTTAATCTTAAGCAATTGATTCTTACCTAAATTTATTTTAAATGCTCACAATGAGAGTTTGAGCTGATGAAAATTTCGCCAGGATAATTTACAGAACGAATAAGGTCGTTTAAGGTTGTAAGAAGAAAAAATTATTTGTGCTACATAATTTATAAGAAATTGTACAAAAATATTTTTAAAATCTTAATAATCAAGAGTCATTCCATGTCAAAAAAAAAAAAAAAAAAAAACATTTTTAACCTGATCCCCTTAGATTTGTATGAAATTGAATTTTAGTTTTTCCTCGTTAAGGACCGATAATAGCGACTTAATAACTTTCAGAACTTAATGAAATTTACAGAAGTTATTCTCTTTGATTTTTCTTTAATATTACATTTTAGGAAATATTTTTGAAATGAAAATTTATAATTTAAACATGTAGAAAATGCATACACAAAATATAAACAGTTACCATGAAAAATTAAATGTTTTCTTTACTATAAAAGTGAACATTGAATTTAAAAATCTTACAACGTATTTGGAAAAAAAAAAAAAAAATTAAATAGTCAAGAACTGAATTATTTGAATTTCGAAACATTAAAAATTGTAAAAGCACTGAAAGTATAATATATAAATGAAAATCTTTTCCAACATTTCTCAGAAAGTTATAATTAATTCATTTCAAAGTGAGAATTCAAGTATAAATTTATAAATAAAAAAATAACTATATGTAAAATGAGATAAATTATTAGAAATCGCACGCCTATATCATAAACCCACTTAAAAAGTCAGCTTTCAGAAGATACAACTTTTACTTTTGTATTTATGTTAGGATTTGAACAAGGTTAAAAATGCAGAAAAGCAGCCAAAATAATGTAAAAATGCATACTTTGAGAAAAAACGAAAGCCTGAAGATTCGTGTATTTTTTGGATCTTTGAAAAACTTTTGACATAAAAGTTTGGACACTGAAAAGATAATATATTTTTGTCCTGCTAGAGAGCAACGATTCAAGTGCGAGACTATATACCGCATGGTTTACCCTCGAGGATTCTTTAGGTGGGATTTATGATTTTTGCCGGAAATAAAGTTGACAATAAAATTCGAATCTATATTTGCTGGGCAAACTGCTAAAGAAAACGGATGTATCTGGAAGTGTCGACTAAAGCTTGTGAATTTTTTTTTTCTTTTTTCCCCTTCTATAAAACAAATTCAACATACAGTTGAATAAAAGATAAAATTACTCATGATTTAAGAGATGATTTGAAAAGTTTTAAAACTTTTTATAAATAAATAAAAAACTGACATTCATATACATTGTCTTCACGCATCAGTATTGAAAGACTTAATTTTTTTTGAAAACCTACCTAGAATATGGTTACTAAAACTTTCTTTTCTTTGGAGAAATATATATTGAACGATATTTATTATTCTTGGTATTTTGGTTATCAATTATATTTCTTTCTTCTATTATATACATGTGATGGTTCTGGGTTATAAATATCTTTTAATATATTGATAATATTTTCTATATAAATTTAAAATTTTGTAATATTCTTAATATTTTATGTTCTCTACAACTTTAATTATATAATATTGCATGTTTCGAGTCATTTATAATACTAATAAAGTGGAATACAGATTTTTTTGCTTCCTGGTTTTTGTACATTATAATATTTCAATATTTTATACATTCTAAATATATATCATTTTGTATATTAATTTACAAATGAGGTACTTTACAAATCCAAAAATTAAACTTAAATTTTCTGAAGTTATTAAAAAAATTCTCAAGCTACCCCAAAAAAAATTTTTTCTCTCCTTTTCGAATTATGTTTTTGAAACATTAACTATATTTAATTTAATTTATAATATGGATTAAAGATTTTTATTTATTTTTTTGTTAACTACATTTAGTGACAGAGTGATTGATCAAAAATATTAATTTTTTTTCTATTTTATTAACAGAAATGACAATGAAATTTGAAAAGGGCCATACCTTAAACTATTTACTATAAGCATTTGAAGTTTATTTACCGTAATTAATATATACAGTCTAATGTAAATAAAACCGTAAAATTACTTTAGTGAAAGCAAAAAAATTAAATCTGAAACAGACCACCTTAAGGATTGAATTTTAATACTAATGAACATCCAGCGTTAATTTTTTTTCCTGCACAACCTAATGTTTATGTAACTTTAGTTTAATATGCTTATTTGCTGACACTGATATATAGATAAATAAAGATAGAAATACAGCAGCAATTCATGAAAAAGCAATTTAAATTCCAGGCATTTATCCATAAGATTGTGAATGGAGCGAAATGACAAAAGAGCGAAAATGACAAAAATCTTGAATACTCATTTTATATTGAATCTTAGTAATATTCAGGAGAAAAATCATATTAGATGAATAAAAAGTCAAACATTAAATACTCTGTTTATCACCCTATCCCATGGAGTAAATTTTAAGTAGGGAAAATACCAAATGACTACATATATATAGCTAACTCATCATTAAGAAAGAAAACTAGTATTTTGTGTCCAGAATAATAATAAAAAAATCCTATGCAAATTGACGCTGTAAACTTTATTAATTTTATTTTCTATGATAATTGTAGGCGATTTTTCATCTAAAACTTTTAACACTCAGTGTCGAAAGAAAATCAATTTTGTGCCTTTTAGATGACACCTGAAAAATAACCTCCCCAAAAATCTTTTAAAAAAACAAAAATCGATAAATTTGTTTTAAAATTATCACAGATCTATGATTAAATCACTCGTTAAAATATTGAACTCTTGAAACATAACTATTAAAAATTTACACCCTCGAAATAGATTTTTCTTCAGAAAAGGGGAGAAGTGATGCCTCTACATATGCAAGATTTTCCTGGTTCACTTATTATATGTACTTACTTTAAACTTCACACTGAAACGTTAAAAATAATTCTCATGTGCACCTACACGAAATTTTCTCCTATACTGCTATATTAAAAATCATGAAAAAAAAAATGAGGATTACAACGCTATATATAATACAATTGATTCCAAATATAATCAGCACTCATTTAAGGCAAAGTAACTACAGGGTGCCCAGTAATCGGATCCCGATTTCAAAATTAAATTACCCCTAAAAAAAAGGTAGGCAGAAGAATGAAACAAACGGCATGTTTATTTTGTAAGTTGTAAAAATCTTATGCGCAAGTATCAGAGAAAATCCATAAGAACTGCAGCAAAATCAGGATTGAAGCCATCTAGCACACATACGATTCTGAGAAATAGTCCTACGCATGTTTTCGTTTAAGATCCAATGTCACCACGCCGTTCTAGCTCGAACTGTGGATTAAAGAGAAAATTCTACAGAGGAACATGCTAAAGATGATTAATGAAGGGGGATTTGAACATACATACGGATCACAGACACATCACATTTTTACACTAATGGCAACGTGAATTGCCAACAGTGCCACTTGTTGGCAATATTTATAAGAAATTTTAATTCTCATGTAAAAGATTTTTGCAGCTTTCAAAATAAACATGCCGTTTGTCTTATTCTTCTGCCTATCTTTCTTTAGTAGTAATTTAATTTTGAAATCAGGGGCCGATTACTGGACACCCTTTAGATATCGAGTTTACCGGGTACAGCATCCACAAAATTTTCAATGCATATAGACATTTTCAAAAATGGTCAAATCGCGTTCAGGGCATCTTAAAAATTTGAATTCACGGAAAATCGTAAAATTTTCACGAAAGTAATACTTCATGCATATAGGAAAAAGAAAAAACTTAAAAATTTCGGAAAAAAAAAAAAAGACTAGAAAGTATTTCAGCGTTCAAGCATACATTAAAAACTTTTACTTTCACGTGACCAAAACATCTCCGTGCAAATCTTCGATGATCACTAGGGTTCAACTCAAAGCCATATAAGATTTTTTCTATTATAAAATCTCTTTATAAGGTTTAAAAGAAATATGCTAACACACACATTTTATACCATGAAAGTTGACGCACTGTTTTATTTTTTGTTTTAATACCATCATGCTACTTAATAGAAATATTAAGTAACATTTATGCTTTTAAAGGGCCATAAATATTTAAATTTTAAACAGTGAATTCACCGAAAAATTGGATTACATTTTAATTTCAATACAATGCCTAAAAAATTATTTTTGAAGTATATATCAAACTAGTATATTGAGGCCACCACAAGACTTTCTTCTACGTAATTTTAAATTACTGCAGTACAAATTTATTACGTTTTTATTTGTAAAAACTATTTCAGATGAATGCAGACAATTTTTATCTCCGAGAAGTATAGCACTAAATGCTGAAAGAAAGTCCATTGTGAGCCAAAATCAGATGAAATGAGATCGTTCTACTCTTTTGTTCGTTAAAAAATGAAAAAAAAAAAAAAATGTTTTAATCTATCCCAGATCCAATGTTCAGCCATTCATTTAACAGCCTTGACGAGTTCTTTCGAAAGATACTTAAATTTAAAGTTTACATCTGACGAGGGAGTACTGCCCTTCCAGAGTAATGCTCCTATAAGCATACTCTTTATTAGTTCATTAATTTTACAAATATGCGTTAAAAAATAACACTCATTATGTATATTTATACGAAATTCTGTTCTATATTGCCATGTTAAAATCTAGAAAAACATGGGATAACAGTGCCACCTGTTGAGCGATTGATACTCAAATGTAATCAGCATCAATTTAAGTCACGGTCCGACTAAATGGTTAAATTTCGTTTATTCGTTCACAAGATGCAGCGTACACAAAATTTTTGATACACACAAACATAGGGACATATATTTTCTAAAAATAGTCAAATCGCGTTCAGAACAACTCAAAATATAAATGCGTCGAACATCTGAGTGAAAAATTTCCCGAATCCAATATTTCTTATATATTTTTAGAAGAAAGTGAAAAGCCCACGTAAGAAAATTTAAGCTTATTCTATTAAAAGAGGGGGAGAAAATGGCACATTGGATATTTATAATTATAATGTAGGCTTGTAAAAATTTTCGGTATACACACAATCTAAGTAACCTTCCAAAATAATTAAACATCGAGCATTAAATAGTTAAAACGATAACGATCTTCATTGAACAGGTTAGTTTCGAATCGAGAAGGACAAAAAAGCTGCGCATTAACTTATTCTTGTAGAATGCGCAACTTCTTACCTTATTCATTTCTAAATTTTTAAGTAGGCAGATCGCTCAGTATTTCCTCCCGGTATTCTAGCTCAGTAGTCTGGAGACGTTGCGGACAGCGGAGGATATTCACTTGATCATCATTCGCTATATGACCCAGTAATCAGGAGTTATGGCATAGGAGTGCTATTTCACTTGACAGCTTTGATCCTTGAGTTTGTCATCTAGGCCGCTCTTACAGCACAAACGATGAATTTTTACATCCACTTTTCACGTTCTAACGGAATAATGCCTGGTCGCTTTTCAAATCCCGCCTTTTTACAGAGTGCCCTCTTATTCCAACTTTTACCTGGTTAGAATGATCGACGATCTATTTCCAATGGAGTAAACTTTGGGCTGCTATGAGAGGGCGTTTCTGATCGTCCATTGATGGCGACTTGTCGACTGGGGAAATTATGGCATGCAGTCCTCCAGAACATTCGCCAACTATTGTTTAATACGCAGCAAGATAACCGATTTCCTCAGGCACAGAGATGGGTCAACGCTTTGATTTTTACTTTCCGAACACTATAGTGAGGAAAGTATCGTAATTATGTCAAAAATCCCAATTTGAGATTTTGATGTTTCTATACATTTCGAGGTCCACTGAGTCCGTTTTCACTATTTTTTACAATGATGTGTGTGTGTGTGTGTGTGTGAGTGAACACGCGAGCGTCTAAACGCTTTGTTCGAATAAGCTGAAAATTGGTACGTATATTTTAAGTCACCATAGTACGAACCCTATAGATTTGGGTGAATCTAGCATTTATAGTTTTTTTTACAGGGACACCAGGAAAAATTCTTTATCAATATGGCCTATGGGGCCAAATTTTTAAAAGTGCGATAGCGTCTAAACACTTTATTGATCTGAGCAAAAAATTTGTACACATGTTATAGGTCACAGTTTCAACAACTGTATAGATTTTGGAGAATTTAGCACTTAGTTTTTTTTATAGGGGCACAAAGAAAATTTCTTTATCATTATGGCCTATGGGACCAAATTTTTGAAAAGTGCGATAGCATCTAAACGCATTATTCAATTGAGCTGAAAGTTTATATGAATATTATCACTGATAAACTATAAATTTTTGGTGAATCTAGCATTTATAGGTTTTTACAGGGACACAATGAAAAATTCTTTATCCTTATAATCTATGGGCTCAAAGTTCAGTAGCGTTAAATAAAACATCGTGTAATATATGGAGAAAAATACTCACACTCCATTATGGTTTTCTCTCTTTTGTTTAACAACTCCTCTTTCTTTACTTTATCTACAAAACTGTTAATTACTGAATGTTCGGAAAGTCGAGTGGAGTCACTCCAGATTTTTGCTCTTGTATCTATTTTCTAAATAAAAATATTCAAATTCTATGATAGTACTTAGTTTTAAAAATACATGCATCTCTAACGATTTCCTTAGAATAAATTCTTCTCGGTGCGTCAACTTTCATGGTATAAAATGTATGCGTTAGCCTATTTTTTTTTTTAAGCTTATAAAGCGATTTTATAGTAAAAAAATCTTATATGGCTTTGAATTGAACCCCAGTGACCACAGAAGACTTGTACGGAGATGTTTTGGTCAGCGAAGAATTTTCACGACTATCATCCGATATACATAGCTGCCAACATCTTTAATTTATTCCACAGCATTATCAGTACTATTCTTCAACCACATTTCTTGAAACTATGGAAGCCTCTGAGCAAGAACTGACTTAACAATTCCAGTGTTAAAATAGGGGTGTTAGGAGAAATTAAGCGGTAAGAGAACGTCGAATGACTGGATGTTTCCCAAATCCAAACCTATCGGGCAATTCGGGCAATCCGACCAAGTATTTGGACTAGTCCTCACTGCTAGTCTTAGGAAACGTGGTTTCACTATATTCATTCTCCGATTAGAGTCGTAAACAAGGGAAATTCCACTTCATAAATGAATTCGTCCTTGTTTATGACTCATTTTCCCAATTAATTTTGTGGAGCGTAAATTTATTTTTTTTTATTTAATCGTAATTTTATATTGGAGAAAATTACTCTACCAAAAAAAAAAAAAAAAATATATATATATATGGTTTGGAAAAAATTGGCGGGTATTAATGCTACGGAATAAATAAATGTTGGCAGCCATGGCTATATACAACCCGGCAATGATGAGTTAAGGCAGTGGGATGCCATTTTGATAGTCTGATCCTTATAATTGTTATTCGTAACTCTCCCTAACAGCATACTTATCCACAGTACATACTGAAGATGTTCCTGGAATATCATTTCATCCTTAGTATATCTTGAGGATGCCATATGGAGAAGATATGCTGTTGGGGACTCGTACAGCGCAACAATACGTCCATGAGTTTCTACATACCATCGAGTTGCTTCTCCCCCTCCCCCTCATGAACCCTTGCATTTATATTTCAAAAGGATAATGCTTGGACAGTCCACGACATACCTTTTGACAGACTGACTTCCTACTCAAACATTTCTCTAGCCGTCTTGATCGAAAGATCTTTTTAATAGAGTATGTTCAGGCTTTGATAAGCTGACGTTTCTGACCGTCCGTGAACCACAAAGATCTCGCTTGCCAATTGGAAAGTTATAGCAAGTAAGCCTAGAAGATCCATGAATTCTATTAGTCAACACCCAGCTAGACAACATCTTCTATTAGTCCCAGGTGTATGGCATTGCATCGATCTTGCTTTACTTCTACTAGCAGTATTTTCCAGATAAAATACTCAAACCGTATGAAAATTTTTCGTTTCCTTTTCAACACATATCACCATCCACCGATTTTTATTTCTTTCGTATAAATTCTTCATCCCACGTCATTTTTATATTAGAAAATGTATATACTGTATATTTTTCTTAGAAACTTCTTCCAAGAAAAATAAATTTTATTAGGTATAAAAATGCTACACTTTTCAACTACTAAAAAATTAATAAAAATTTGAATCGCTAGACAATTTCTCATAACTAATTTTTTATTCCGCTATCAAATCATTTCCCAGTTGCGTTAGTTAAACGAGACGTCATAAAAGTAGAATTTAACTGTAAAATTTAATACTAATTTATTCTACTCATTTAATTTTTAAAATCTAACGTTATACATGAAAGTTTTGATTATCGTATGAAGAACAAATCTCAGAAAGTTGAATCTATGAACTTGCCTTATACAAGTTACGAGGTAGAAAGTCCACAAAATCATGAACTATTTTAAACTCACAATTTATTATTTTATTGAAAACTCATTTCATGCATCCAATATAACAATACCTTTAAACTTAGTCTACAATTGCAAACCAATTCCTCTCAGTTTTCATATTCAAATCGAAATTTCAGATTTATTAAAGTGGAAATATGACTCGTTAACTGCATCATTGTGTTTGTTAATTTTCCTGATAAAAGCGGCAAACTAACACAAAACGGTAACTCCTTTCTATTCCACTACAAGAATTTTGCAATTCAATTACTTCAGCCCCATTATCTCAACGGATTCAATGGCTAAATTCATTGAAATTCTTTGGTTTTGTGTATGAATGAGCCAAATCCCAGATCTAGACCCGAAGAATTAGCGAATCCGCAGAGAAGGAAGCGGTTGTTTTCTCAAGAGACCTCCTCGAATGACTGGACTTCCATTAGAATGAAGGGGATCTGAGGTTATTCCCCAGAGTATGAATTGGGACAATGGACATTCCCCTTTAATCCCCTATCAGCGGAAAAGTAATATATATTGTCAAATGGAATAAGATGTTAGATATCTCGGAGAAAAATTCTTTAGAATTTTAAGAATTTATTGTTTTGACACTCGGTTTCACATGATTTAGGAAGAAATCTTTGAATTGTTTTCGATAGAAGAATCAATTTTTATGATTGGTTTGGGAGATGAAAGATTTCAGTGGGAAATTAAGTGGGAAAAAATTTTAAATTTATGTTTCTATACATTTGATAAATGTTTGAAAAACAAAAAATGTATTTTGTAAAGAATTCCTCACGAATCTCTTCCGAGAGATATACTTTTGTTCTCAAAATATATGTTAAAAAATTCTTTCATCCAAGTTACTATAGTTTATTAAATACATCTGACTGACATTTTAAGAACAAAATATTTGAAAAATTTGTTTATTTTATTTTTTTAATAAAAATAAAATACCTAAAAATGGGGAAAAAAAAAAAAAAAAATCTGGATGTCGGAAAACAATTCTTGCAAATATGACGAAAAATTACGATAATTACATCTAATGATTTTTTACCGGTTATGTTTTACTACATGTCTTGAAAATTTCCTTTTAGAGATTATGGTATCATTCTAAACAAACTATTTTAAAATATTCAGTTTTTCAATCGCAGAAGAATTAAGTTGTACCATGTTAACATAGAAATGCTTATTTTGCCTTAAATATAATTAAACACACCCAGTTTTCAATTCAAAATATCATTTGCTAGCTTAAAAGCTAGATGTTTCTTTAAAAAAAAAAATTTTTAAATGCACCATATTTCATACCATTAGAAAATTTGTCAGAACTGTAATAGAATTTGAATATGCATACATTTTCGAAAATTCAAATTAAATTCACGTGTTATGACATCTATTTACCTTTAAAAAATTCGTAAACTGGAAACTAAATTTCTTTCATGGCTATGGTGTATCAATAACTGCTAGACTGAAAAAGTTCTTAGAGTTCTCAAAGTTCACACCGATATGACAGCTCGGGGGAAAAATAGATTTAAACCAAGCAAAGTAATGTTAAATAGCAGATAGATCAGTTTGAGAAAATACAAAGCGTACAAAGACTCTACTCGGTATAAAGTACCACCCGATTTTTTAAAACAGATTATCGAAAATCGGTTGAATGAAACTTATTTATTAAAAAAAGAATATAAGTGTTGACTAAAGGTACGGGGGGTAGAAATATTGGTGAAAAAAACCTTACTATCAAACTTTTATGAAGATCACCGATGTCTTGACCACGACATTCTCAAAACTGGGATAGATAACCTTATGATCATGATGTAATGTTACCACAATATATAAAAAACACTAGTATTAATTCCAGGACTCTTCCCCCCTCCCAGAAGGTACAAAAGCATAACAGCCGAAAATAACTATATAATATCACAGTGTAATACACAACAGGTTTTACACAGACAAATAAGATTACGAAAATCCCAGAAGGAAGTTTGTTGTAGGAGAGAGTAAGTACCCCATTGTGGTGGATAAAATAAGACTTTAAACTGAATAATATACACGTAATTTGAGTCTAATAGGAGGATGGGTACACGGATAAAATCCAACATTCAGCGAGGACGTATGTATTCTGATGACTTAAAACCAAGTCGAAGATTAGTTAATGCTAAAAACACCATTTTAGGCAGAACGTCTCTCACGCTTTCAAAGGGTATAAAAAGCAATTTACGGGGAAACAGTTGTAACGCAAACGGGATTTAAAACATTGGTAAGCCGTCTTCCCCATACATGTTACCGCTTCCGTCTCAAGCACGTTCTATATTTAATATTTATAGGACAATTCAATATTCCTGTTAACCCTTATCGTCATCGGGTTTTCCGTGGAAGGTAGTAAAAACAATCCGACCAAAGAATGGATGATGAGACCAGCAGCCGAAGTACTAATTCAGTTAGAGTTTGCGCACACGTGTAAATTCACAGGTCCCTTAACGACAATGCTATGCTCTATCTTGTCTGCCAGACTTTCCATGTACAGGTGGAAAACACCTCAGACGAACAGCCGAAAAGCTATAGTGACTCTTCCAAAAATCATATTTAATTGTTACATGTTATTTATATAGATAATTTCGTAAATTAGTTTTTTGATATTCGAGAATCGTGACAACTTTCTACGCATTTCCAATTCCTTAAATATTTGTTGTAGGTCGATACTAAAATTTCAAAACTAACAATTTCTTGCAAAGAACACCAAATATTAGCTAAGTCGCGATGATTTTAACCAAGTTTGTCGTTAAAAAATCTTACCATATTAGATAATTATATATTCAATGTTTTAAACGCATCGAGACAAAATTCGTTTTACAGCATTAAGTCAAGAATTCAAGAATTTTTTTTTTTTTTTATAGACCTATCATCTTCGAAAAAAGATCATCTTCGAAAAAAGATCGTAAATGCCCATAGACTCGTAAACAGCACGTTGTCGTGACGCATAACTTCCATCCTTGATAGCTAGCAAATATGAACGAGCTGTTAAAATTTTGGATTTATTTTATTTTTAAACCAAATATTCAAATTTTGAATGCCTTCCTTCCAATTAAGATAAAAACATCCAGCCCCCCCCCCCCCCCCTAATTTTGTTACTTTACAGCTTTTACATTTAAATATGGCAATTGCATTAACAATCTCAAAATCAAATTTTTAGAAATTCTGTTACCAGATTATGTAAATAATTCCAATTTATTCTATTTGAAGTGATACTTAAGAAAAAGAAAAAAAAAAAAAAAGTATGCAAGACAAAGATTAAGAGGGAAAAAATAATCAGAAATACATATAAAACGTTAATAAGAAAAAAATTGCAAAAGTAACTTTTATTTTAATGTATTTAAAATTTCTCTTTTCGTCTCTCTATAAAAATGCGAATGTCTTAAAATAATTAACCATTACGATTTTCTTTTCGTTGTGGAACACTCAAATTTATTGCAGATAAAAATGGCCATTTTTCATACCATTAAAGCTGGCCAAATTACCTTCACTCATGATTTTTACTCCTTCCTTTCCCTATATTTTTTAATTAATCCATTTTTTTTCCTTTGTCCAAAAATAAAAGGACACTTTTCCATTTTATCAGTTTTTGAGAAATCCGAGATCGAAATGAGATACTTCAAAGTCTTGCCGATAAAGAAAAAAAAAAAAAAAAAGATTTTAGAATAAATTTCTTGAACGGGAATAATTTTGATATATTCCTTTTTTCTATTCTAACGGCAGTTACTCTGTTTTGATATTCCTTTCTGTTTCTGAATAGATATGCGAAGTATGATAGAGAAAATTGAATTTTCTGAGAAAAATATTGTGATGCCGTGTTATCAAGAGACGCATATAATTTAACAAATCCAGCGGAATATCAAAATAAATATTCGTAGAATAAAGTTTCTTTAAAAAAGTTATTTTAAGCACCTAATTTTCTAGTATTTATTTTTTTTTTCAGATTGACAAAACAAGCACATTTTTTGCTCGTGTTAGTTACATAGATGTTGCATTGTAAAGTCAGCGTGAATTTTTTTTAAAAAAAGCTCATCCTCGACTAATTTTGCCGCAAATCATCGTATAATTGCGGCTGGTAACGGTCGATTGGTAATAATGTCTCGTTATTAATACTGTTAAATTTTGTTTAGGGGGCGTCTAAATATGAAAACTTGTATCCATTTAATTTTCCCCGATCGGTACCCCCCCCTTTTTTTTTTGCTCCATATTCAAACTTCTAAGATCAAGGCGGTTCGGAAAAAGATAGTTAATATACTTTTAAATTTTTATAGAGTTACAAGCAAAAAAATAAATTAGGGGTTCGTCCATAAATTTAGAAAAGTTAAATTAAGATCTCGCAGAGAAAAGAATATTCAGACGCTAACAAAAAAAAAAAAAAAATTATAAAAATTTTAGTTATAAAAATAAACTGAAGTATGCTGATAAAAGCAGGGGTTGATCCAGGTTTTAATTTTTCGGGCCCATTTTTGTGAAAAACAAATTATTTTTGTGAAATTTTTTGTAAAAATAATTTTTTTTTTGTTAAAAAAAAAAAAAAATTGTCGCTAGAAACCTTTCATTTTAGCAGTTTCTCTATCTAATGTTTAATATCAAGTTAAAAGCATTTTATTAAACAAGTATAGACACTCATTAAAAATAAAACTGTAAACTTGGAAAAAATTTACAAAAGTATTTTTACATAAAAAAAAATTGTGAAAGGGATGTTTTTATAAATCGGAATTTTGTTAAAAGGGACCCATTTTCTGAATTTGAAGTTTGTAAAGGGGCCCATTTTAGAGATTTGAATTTTGTGAATGGACAGCAAAAGGGTACAAATTTTTGCCTAGATCGACCCCTGTAAAGTAATTTTAACTGTATCTAAACCTACTTGAATAACTATTTTAATTCCTATGCAAGCAAAGTATGTGACTACCAAATAAATCCTCAAAACTAATAAGCCACATTGACTATATTTTTTAAGTATTTATTCGTGTGATTGTTACGCCGTGATTGCTCAGCTTTAATCACGGATATGAATAACTTTTCATCTTTTCTTTTCACGATAATAGATTTTGTATTCTGAAGAATTTTCAAACACTAAATACCATATATTTGCTTCAACAGATATATTACCATTCTTTCATTAAAAAAATGAATAATATTACTTTAAAAAAAAAAAAAAAAAAAAAAAAAAAACACTATTAATCTTTTACGCTCGAGGTCTTTTTCTCTCAAGCGAACTAGTAACTCGAGACAATTTTCTGTATATTTCATGAATGTTTCAACATTAATATAAAATCATTTCACATACAACTTAACGTTTAAAACTTTTGTATTTTAACATTTTATATATCTTTATACTTTAAAGTAGGACATTTGTTAAATATTAACCCTCTTAGTTACATTTTCAGTTATTTTAAAATTGGTTTGCTAACTGCGTGATAATGAAAACTTATTTTATAACTTAAAAACATTTTTCGTTAATTTTATACATATAATTTATTTTCATTTAGTTTTCGGGTTTGGAATTTGATTATCAAAATTCTCTACCTCGGGTTCATGCAGATAAAAAAAAAAAAAAATCTGTTTTGATCGGGTAAAACTCGACCCGTGCAGGACTCTTACATCTAATCTTTGTAGTTATAATGGCCAAGTGATCTCTAAATTCACTTGTTTATAACTGCACTTTTATTCGCTCTTAAAATTTTAAGTTGGTAAGTTGTAAGGAATTCAGTTTCCTTCCCATACTTTGAATTTTTAACTCATTAATAGGGGAAAAGAATAAATAAAAAAAAATACGATTTTTTCTTTACAAAAAATCAAGTTATCATTAAAAAAATATTTGATTCATTTCAAAAGAAAAAATAACTGATTTCGAAGTGAAAGTGATTATAAAGAAGGGAAAACAATGTAACGTTTAAAATGAGATAATGAAAACAAAAATTTTAAAACATTAAAATACACGACAGACGTTTCGGCTAGAACACTAGCCCTCCTCAGTGTCAAACATACAAACACAACATTTACAAAAATTCATAATACATCATAACAAGATTATATATTCAGGAGGAATAGCTTTAGCCTCGTTCAAGGCAGAATGTTGCATTTTAGTAAAAGCGCCCTCTAGAAAAATACGGAATTCATATATGTTTACATTAGAGGCTAAAATTTTAAAGTTGTCAAAATCAGGAATATGATCACTATTGAGAGAATGGTTTACGAGGCTAAAATTATTCCTTCTGAATACATAATCTTGTTATGATGTATTATGAATATTAGTAAATGTTGTGCTTGTATGAAAAACACTGAGGAAGGCTACTGTTCTAGCCGAAACGTCTGTCGTGTAATTTAATGTTTTTAATTAAAACGTATTTTTTAAAGTTAAAATTTTTGTATTCATTACCTCATTTTAAATGTTACATTGGTTTTAATATATTAATGAGACGTATAAATTATGTTTAATTTTATTAAAATAAAGAAGGAAATGGATTTTGATTGCAACTGAATATTTTTTCAATAATATTTTTAAAGGATTTCAGACATTTCTGATACTTATTTTTGGTCCCTTTTAATATGGGTGTATAGTACATATTGAAATATATATAAGGGCACCGAGTGGTCGATAAATTTGCTTGCTGCATGAGTGATCAATCGATCTTAAAAACGTAAGCTGGAATATAAATGTAAAGAACTCAGTTATCAGTTGCATACTTCCAATATAATATGCAGTTATATAATCTCTTACGTTAGAGACAGGATAATATAATTATGTTTACCTATGGACATGAAAAATTGATCTTAAGATAATTTAATTGCAGTTTCTATTAGGTACGATGCAAAAAATTAGATTTGGTGCTCTGCACTTGCATCATAGCATATTTGTATGGTAATTTAAACAACTAACAAGTGATTAATATATTTCTAGCACGGTATATTATCCTCTTATTAACGTAAGTAAATATTTAAGATATTTCATTCATAGAAAAATATTGGTGTTGCACACGAGATATTTTTTATGTTTAAGAAATGTATGCATAGTAAAATTGCAAGCAGTTAATTTTATTAAAACATTTTTCTTGTATACTGTGGTATAAATAATTGTGTTTAGGTCCATTTAAAAAAAAAAAACATTCGCGTGTTATTTTTATTTTCTGGAGCTTAGAATAATTTTCATATTCTTATGACTAAGTGAAATAAAGAAATATTAATTGTGCAATCAGTAGATAAAGGTATCTTTATCATTTTACACTCCAATTATTTTATAAGTTGTACAATATTTTTTTTCTTTAAACTTTTGCAAACCCATTTGTATATATTTATTAAACGAGAAATATAAAATGAACAATTTCTAAGAGTAATTTTTCAATATTTTATAAATTGGAAAAAATTAAAAATCAGACGAAATTGTACGTATTAATGATAGTTTTTAAGTGAATAATTTCGTAGAAACAGTAGATCATTGATTTAGAACTACAATAAATATTGAACTATAAAAAGTTTTCTTTAAGTTTTTAACAAGTTAAAAAAAAAAAAAAAAGCACACGAGATTAACTTTTGATTTCCTTGTCACATTTTCTTGACCCGTCCCCCTTGTTCCTCCACCGTAATAAAAATTACAGTGAAAAGAATTTTTAATGCATATATCTAATCATTAATACAAAATGTTTATAAAACTAATTCTAGTTTCTCTTTACAACCGAGGGGGGAAAATAAGAAAAAAATTTTGAATATATATATAATTTCGATGTAGATTTTGCAGATACTTTTTTTTAAGATACCATTTTTTCTTTTATTTTATTTTAAGATGTCAGTACCAAAATCAAGAGATAGGTGTGATCTTCGTCCGAATCTCCTCGCTTCTTTCTGTCTGTAATTTTACTAGATTAAACAATACATCTTTGATTTTGATTCTACACACACATATAATAAATAAATTAAATTAAGAAATAAAATTAAAGTATAAAAGCTGCCCAAAACCTTTTTAATTTACGTTTGTGATATTTTTAACGCTGAGCATATTATATGTAAAATACTAAGGTAAACAAACTCAAATCTTAGCATTTTTTGAAAATAAAATTAGTTCTTAAAATAAAAAATAACGTTTTAAATATATCCCCCTCCTAAAAGTTTTAAATTGAAAAGGTTATATTTTTTTAATACTACAAACTATAATTACACAACAAGCTGCAATTAAATGAGAAATCTGAAAATTATCAACTTTACTATTTCCTTTGCAAGCTTTAAATATTTGTTTTGAATCACATTCAGAAAAATTGCATCTGTTATAGTGCAATACGAGCGTTTTAGAATGTCATCGATAAGTTATCAATCTATGATACATGTTGCTATCAACAAAACTGTTCAGGTATTTTTTTTTACAAGAAAAGATATTAACGATTAAAGTACTTTACTCAACGATTAAAGAGCTTTACTCAACTGAAAAGCTTTTAAATATCGTAAATGAAGATAAAAAATATTAAACTTTTTTACCATACTGACACACATGTTACAAAGCAATATAAAAAAAAAAAAAAAAAAAAAAGTATACTTAGTTTTTAAATAAGCGACGAATTTAAAAACTCCAAATCAGTTTTTAAATCATCAACGAAGAAAAAAATCTAAAACAAAATAAATATATATTAAAACACAAGGCTGTTTTTTTAAGACCGACATTAAAGCGTTTGAGTATTAGTAAAAGATCGGAAATGACTCGAAAGAAGCACATTCCTATAACAGAAAAAACAACTATTCAGTTTAAGTAAAGATTTAAGTCAAGTAACCACAATTTAAATTTATGATAAGCTTGCCTAACAAAATTATTTTCCACGAATTACGTATTAGTATTTAGACAGGAGCTGTGACAACAGCTGCACGGCTTTATTATAAGATTTTATAAGATCCCTTTTCTAAAGGGTTATTTTTTTTTTAAACCTTTCCCTTTGAAAAATGAATAACAAATGTACGCACATGTCTTTCGAAGCCCTACAGGATTTGTTTACTTAAGAAAATTTGCTGCCGTCGCTTTAAAAACTGCCATCGAAGGCAACTGAGACAAGCTAGACGGGCAAACCCAGATAGTAAGGCGTTTAATACAAAGACTTTCAATCAAAATGGAAAATACAGTGGGTGGCCCGGTAGTGGAACTATCCGGATATTTTTTAAGACATGAGGGGTGCGTCTTCCGTTATTTAGGAGCGCCTCATAGGGAGGAAGAACGACTTTAGCTCCAGAAGCTGGTGAAAGATGACAGCCAGACAACAGGAACTCGAATTTTTATCCGGATCAGAGCGAGTTAAACCCATGTTCCGGTACCCCCAGAGGTATATTTTTTGATGGGAACTTGGAGGACTTTGCGACCACGACGGAATTTAACGTGCACCAGTCGCCATTAGCGTACACAACGGTCTTTGGCCGGCTCGAGGACCGAACCCGCAATCTTTCGATCACGAACTCGCCGCTCTTACCAACCAGGCTACCGCGGCCTAAAAAAAATCATATCTCAGCCAAAATTGCACGAGTGCAATGTATGTTTTCAGAAAAATGTTTCTCTAATATTTGTCATTACTGCAAGTTTTGTTTAAATTCATTCTTGTTATATATATATAACATACAAATATTGTACATAGTGAAATCATATGTTAAAGTTGTAAGTCATCTGTAGCCTTTTTATCATAGAGTGATCTAAAAATTGTGCTATTCTTCAATTTGTAGTTGGTCCCCTAATTTCACTCGTGACGAAATCGATAGTGGAAAATGTGAGTTTACAAATTTTCTTTGCGTGTCTGAAGTCCAAGGCCATTTCGTCCGATATATTTTTTAAAAAATATAAAATTATTAATAATTTGATCACCCACTGAATTTTGAATGCACCTTTACAAGCCATTTTCATCACAGAAACAACTGCAGACTAGCCAAAATTTTACAATTAATAGCGATTATTTTAAATGTATCATGCAATAACATGCTTGTCGCTCTATTTCTTAAGTATCATCTTTTTTGTTTTGTTTTTTTAAATAATATTTCACCCAATGCATCAAACAACGGGACCATTTTCTTATCATCTAAATCAGGAAGTTTAGCTCAATTATTTGAAGTGCGAAGATTTCGAATTGGCTGATTATCTTCGTTCAGGCCATCATTTTATGCTTCTCCCGAAATTCATGTCATAAAACTGTAGTTTAATGCAACATTAAATATTTTTATAGATGGTGATTAAAAATTACATTTTAGAACAAGCTTTTTATATTACATTTGCCCCCCCCCCCCCCAAAAAAAAAAAAAAAAAAAAAAAAAAAGAAAAAAAAAACAGTAAAAATCAAAAATGGACATTGAAGATTCATCAACGGATTTGAACATGGAATTGCTATTTTTAAATTAATGATGTTTGATTGTTCTGATCAATTAAATTGATTCGATTTCAAGACAAAAGCAAAAATCGTTAAATGAGCAAGTGTTTTCAATTTGTAGGAAAAAAAAAAAAAAAGCTTCACTTGAGTTACATAAAATAAATTTTATATAACGTTCATTTAATACAGGTAACATTTTTACTGTCTTCTATATTCATAAGAAAAATGTATTTCTAAAAATGCTCGAAATCTAGTTTTTGACGGATTCACACGGTTTGAGGAGTCCAAAATATAATTTGAGCATATTTATAAAATTGTGCCGTCCGTGTGTCTTTGCGACAAAAAAATTGAAGCAGCTCTAAATTCAGAATTAAGGAAGTTGATTTCATAAAAAATGTATTTAGTCACATGCTGACATTTTCAATTTGTTGGTATCGTCATCTTAAATTTTATCGCATATTGTTTCAACAGGTAGTGCTCTCGTCCCATTTTTTTTTTTCTCCCACAACTCTTAATGTGGCAGTAAAGAAAATTATGTCGTGAAATACACAATTAAGGTTTATTTTTAATACATAATTGTAGAATTTAAACAATAAATTATAGTAATAGTCAGCCAGCATAAAACTGTACGTAGGAGCAATGTACACCCGTCCCCCACTTGGAACGAAGTCCTCCCCCGAGAGTAATTTTTCAATACGTAAATTTTAAGGAACTCGTCAATAATTTTTAGAACTAGTATTATCTATATAGCAGTGATGATTTTAAATAAAATTATTTATCTCTCCTATATAACAGAATTTTTTTTTTCTTTTTTAAGGGGGACTTGGCACTTTTGACAGCACCGCTGAAGTATGTTTCAGATAAAAGCTCATATTTCCATTTAATATTTTATAAATTAAACTATATTAGGTTTTTTCAACAAATTATGTATTCAGGCAATTTTTTTTTAGTGCTAGAGGCCTATTTCAGTCGGTACAGTTGTCGAATTTTTATACGTCACTTTTAATTAGTGCTAGAGGCCTATTTCAGTCGGTTTATTGAATGGGGATTTATTGAATGAAGTCCCCCCAAGGCACAACTTTGACATGAGTCCCCCCCAAGCCCAACTTTGACATGAGTCCCCCAAGGTACCCCTATTTCAGTCGGTACAGCGTTGTCGAATTTTTATAATACACTCTTAATAGTGCTAAGGGCCTATTTCAGTCGGTTATTGAATGGGGATTTATTGAATGAAGTCCCCCCCCCCAAGGCACAACTTTGACATGAGTCCCCCCCAAGGTACCCCTATTTCAGTCGGTACAGCGTTGTCGAATTTTTATATTATACTCTTAATAGTGCTAAGGGCCTATTTCAGTCTGTTTATTGAATGGGGATTTATTGAATGAAGTCCCCACAAGGCATAACTTTGACATGAGTTCCCCCCAGGCCCAACATTGACATGAGTCCCCCCCAAGGTACCCCTATTTCAGTCGGTACAGCGTTGTCGAATTTTTATATGTCACTTTTAATAGTGACAAGGGCCTATTTCAGTCGGTTTATTGAATGGGGATTTATTGAATGAAGTCCCCCCAAGGCCCAACTGTGACATGAGTCCCCCCCAAGGTACAACTTTGACATGAGCCCCCCCCCAAGGCCCAACTTTGACATGAGTCTCCCCAAGGCCCAACTTTGACATGAGTCTCCCCAAGGCCCAACTTTGACATGAGTCCCCCCCAAGGCCCAACTTTGACATGAGTCTCCCCCCCCAGGCCCAACTTTGACATGAGTCTCCCCCCCCAGGCCCAACTTTGACATGAGTCCCCCCCAAGGCCCAACTTTGACATGAGTCCCCCCCCCCCAAGGCCCAACTTTGACATGAGTCCCCCCCAAGGCCCAACTTTGACATGAGTCCCCCCCAAGGCCCAACTTTGACATAAGTCCCCCCAAGGCCCAACTTTGACATGAATCCCCCCCAAGGTACAACTTCGACATGAGTCCCCCCCTCCCAAGGCACACCTTTGACATGAGTCCCCCCCAAGGTACAACTTCGACATGAGTCCCCCCCCAAGGCACACTATGACATGAGTCCCCCCCCAAGGCACACCTTTGACATGAGTCCCCCCCAAGGCACACCTCCCCCTCATTGGGAAAAAGAGAAAAAACATTGTTTTGCGGCTGTAAGACAGTTTGGACTTCCAACGTTATTTGTTACAGTATCTGCAGCTGAAACACATTGGTTTGATTCAATGAAAACTTTATCATGGAATTTAGATCGTCACGAATTAACTAAAGAAGAATTTGTCGATATTAACAAGTTTAGCAGTAGGCCTCTGGCACTAAATTAAAATCTGTCAATGTCAGATTTTCAGGTTTTAAATAATGAAATAATGTCGTGTCTGCATATTTTTAATTTTTATTTTAATATATATATATTTTACATATTTGAAACCTTTAAATTACGTTTTCTCAGTTTGCTATTTTTATTATTATTTTTAATAAATTCATGAACTTCAAAAATGCTTAAATTTCTACAGATATTTAAACACGTTGAGTGTTATGTCAGCCATCGGTGACTGCCACTGAACTTTACGTTTAGGCCGTCACCGGTGGCTGACAGTGTAAAGTATGATATAAAGCCGCGTCAACCACCGGTGGCTGACAGTGCAAAATATGATATAAAACAAAAAAAAAATTACATTGTTTTAAGTAATTAGTGAAATTTAAAATTAATTTATTTAAAATTTACTTAATTTTTATTTATTACAGGATATCATTAAGGCATTTTTAATGGATTTTAATGAAATACGGTAAACATAATGCGTTTCTAAGCAATTCGCGTGGCGCTCAACGCATTGCGAAAATATTTATTTTATTTATTTATTTTTTGGATGTTTAATAGATCCTATCTAAAAAAATTAGGAATGGATTTTTCAATATCTTTAAAACAAGAAATTAAAAATGAAAATCAACATTTTTTCCCCCAAATTTTTACATAGCCTTGAACTTTAATTTTTTTTCTCAAAAGCTAATCAATAAAATTTCATAACCCATCTTTAACTCTTTTAAATAGGTCATATTAAACATCCAAAAAACTATTAAGTCCTTTATTAATTACCTGTAGAATTTTAATCATGAATTCATAAATTCACACCACGAAAACAATTTAATGATTTCAAATCTGTAAACAAATATATCAAAATCCACAAGAACTGTGGCCTGAAAATAAATTATATATATATATATATATATATATATATATATATATATATATATATATATACACTAAGCGACAAAAAAAAAGCCGCACTTGGATGTTTTCCTTTTCGCCTTCTACAACCGCCAATTTTATCGTTTAAAAAGCAAATTTTCGAACAGATTTTACTATGTTGTCCTCCACATACACTTTAGCTTTGAGTCTAGTGTTAAAAACAAAATGTAATTGTCAGGAAAATTGTAATTTTAGAATTTATTTCAAAAATGGTAGGAATAAGGCAGTTAACGATGCCACAAAAAGTATTAATTTTTAAATGAAAATCAAAAAATATTTTAATACGTGAGATGGCAAAATAATTAAATGCTAACGAAATATTGGTAAAATGAATTTTAGCAAAATATAAAATTTTTTGGCCGTTTAAACTGGGAATTTGGCTTTAGGCGGTCATGTTGCTCATCCAAGCAAGATAACAGCAAGTTAAAATGCGAATGTTTAAAAAATCGATTTGTATCATGTTCAGAACTTAAAAAAGATTTTTAAAAAGTGTATAGTAAATTACTTTCTTCAAAAACAATGCGGGAACAATTAAACAAAGCGGGTTAAAAAAACGGAAGATCTGCGAAAAAAGCCATTATTAAGGAAAAGAATTAGAAAAAACAATACTTTAGTTGACCAAAATTTAAAAACATTATCAGTTAATTATTAGGCTGAACTGGTTTTCTATGATGAATCAAGTTTTCTTTATTTCGTGCAGTTGAAAAAAGCTAGAATGAAGACGAAAATATGACCGACTTAATGAAAATCGCACTTTTAAAACAGTGACACATTCTCCGTACATTATGGTACGGAGGTGCATAACTTTTCAAACACTCGGGGAAATTTTTATGCTCAAGGGATCAATTAACTCGAAATAAAACACAATCTGGATAAAAGTGGTGCCTGACCGACTATTTTGGAGGTATCTTAGACATTTCCGTAAACAGCATTTGAAGATAATAAGGCACCTTACTACACGGTGTCTGTGGTAAGTTAATTCACTTCAAATTGTCAAAATTTCTTATACATTCGCATGAGAACCTATAATTCTGTAAGTAATCATACTTTTTTTCACTTTAAGTTAAATACCACAAAGGATATAGTAGAATTTCTTCTTTACCAGACATGGAAGTGGTCAAAATCGCGATCCGCTCGAAAATTTTTCGTCTATAAAAAGGCGGGGGGGGGGAGGGGAGAGGATTCGAAATTTGCAGCCTATAACTCTGCTAGAACTAGAAAAGTTTATTTGTGATATTTGGCACATTGAAATTTCTGAGATTTATATTAAAACACTGTATAAAACTATGCCATTGCGCATTAATGCAGTAATTCCATATAAAGGTGGAATTAACCCAATGCCGAATACATATTTTTAACAAAAAATTGCTTAGATCTAACAAATAAATAGTTTTATTTCATATATTAAAATATAACTTGTTTATTTCATATAATAAATCATAATAGAATGCAAAGTGTATAGTTATTGCATTATGTTCAAAAAGAAAGTTTTATGCAGATTTTTAAAAAGTACTTCGTAAAGTGCAATAAAGCGAACTATTAAATCGAAAATATACATAGGTATCCTTTCATACCTTTGGTATTATGCAAACAAGACAGTTTTATTTGTTTCAAACATTAACTTTAAAGTTATTACAAATTAAAAAGGTATAAGTCATTTTTTCTGCAGTGCGGCTTTTTTTTTGTCGCTTAGTGTACATACAGATATACATATATATTTTATTGGACAAACTAATATAGTTCAATTTATCAATATTTAATGGAAATATCAGATTTTTTAATGAAACCTGTGCTGCCGGCAATGGCGCGAAGTCCTCTTAAAACATTTCTTACGATACTGTCTTATAAGGCATAAAACTTTCTTTCAAGATTTAGGGTTATACTTTTCTGAAATGAAAACAGCCTCATTACCATGAAAAATGGCTAAATATTTTAATAAATTATTTGCATTGCACGAATTTGCCCAGAAAAATATACTAGAAAGTTTGGTAATGATCGTAATATGCTAGTTTATAATTTTCATATTCAGATTTTCAATGTATTTAGATTCAACATATATTCCTATTCTATTTAGTTGTCAAGTTTAAATATAAACTTTATTTTCTTCAACCAAAAGAGAAATTGGCACACATGAACAGTGCAGCCACTTGGAAGTGAAAGGCATTTTCTATGAAGAAGAAAAAAAAAAAAAAAAAAAAAACTTAACGCAACAGTTGAATGTTACACAGAATTTTCTGAAGTATGGACGTTTACTGAAAAGCCTTGAAACTTTTTAGGGAAAATTCAGAATTTATTATTTTTTTCAAAGAAAGAAAAATGTTTTTGCCTTCGTAGGAAAGTTTTGATTAAAAATATTTTACGTGGCTCTTACCTTTAAAAAATGCTTTGCAAATATTAAATTTTAACATAGCTTGAGAAATATAAAGTAGGGAGTGACCTACGAATGACGAGGTCTGACCAAAATTTTGATTTGAAAATTACTCTATAATTTTATGTAAAATCAGTATATCCAAGTTTCTGAACAAGAAATAGAAGTGAAAATATACACGTCCCACCGGAAACACACACACACAAAAAAAAAAAAAAAAAAAAAAAAAATTATAAAGACATTAAAATATTGTCGGATACATATGCTCCAATTTAAAATACAATTGAAAAAATCGTGTATACACGTTTTAAAAATATTATTCAAGTCTATATCAGAGGTCGGAATAAGACATTAAAAACTTAACTGAATTATGTTAATGAAAGTAACAAAATTATATAGCTTATTAAAAATTGCATTCATATTTTAAGAGCTTTTATATTCTAATTGAAAGTTGCCTGAAATTTTTATTATTTTATGTGTCGTAATTTCTTATGTGTAATATGAGAAAATATATCTACAAATATCCAAATTTACGTTTTATGTTTAAGTTTAAATTAGAACATAAATAAATGCATTCAGTGAAATATGTAATTAATCTACTTTTAAGAATTATCGATATGCCAATATGACTCACATTTAACAGATTACCATTTAAAAAAAAATTAAAAATTATCAAACTATTTAATCATAAAATTATACCGTCTCAGATTCGCATTTATTTTTAAGAAAGTTTAAGCAATGATGATAATAAAAAAAAAGCCTATACAAAGACGCGAACGATCTTAAGCGTGGTTATCTAATTTTTAATATTTTTTTATATTATGTATCAAATTACGATTAGATATCAGTTATTCATACTTTCTATAAATGTTTCAACAATGTATAAATAATTATATGCGTATTGTATCATATGTTCAATCCTGCCGTATTCACATATTAAATTTAATTGGCTCCATTTCAATACGATTAAGTAATATAGATATCAGATGAGTTAAACTATATGCAGATGTGTATACATTTGATTTCTCAGTTCACTACATTCTAACATTTAAACATCTTTCGAATGAATTGAGAATATTTAAAATTAATAGAAAAAGAAAATTTTTTAGTGACATACAATAAATTGTTTCATTGAATATATTAATGGAACATTCGAAAGACACTTTTATCTACCCCATTATCAAACAGTGTTTGAAACTTTTTTTGTTAAGAGTATTTTTAACACTTTTCAATAAAGTTGAAGTCTTTATAACTTCAAATTGTCTGTTCGTCTGTCCATCCGTTCGCACTCTAACTCCCGTAAATATTAATGGTATTTCAAAGACTGATATATGTTATTCAAGTTCACTCTCGGATGTTTCCTATTGAAAATTGGAGCAAATATCACTACCGATTTCTATACAGGGACAGCCGAAAATATTCCATATCATTTCGTTCTATGAGAGGTATTTCTATAAAGCATATTTTAGTAACTACTTTGCATAAGTCTTAATGAAATTGAAATATGTTATTCATATGCACAAAAGAATGCTTTCTATAGAATATAGTAAAGAGTATATTAAGATTTACAGGGTCACGAAAAAATATTCAGTTACATTAAGGTCTAATATATTGGAAATTCGTTGGAATTTCATTTTCTTTTACATTAAGCGTTTTTAACCACTTTCTGACATTTTTTAAGGGAGAATATTATTTGAATTAATTTAACTGACTGATTGTTCGTCTGCAGCATCCATAAACATTTTCAGAGTTTCTTAAAAATGATATGTTATTCAAGTTCATTATGGAATATTCCCTATTTAAAATGGCTTTAATTGGCACAAACAGGGTTCATACTCAAAGATGGGAAAAAAATTCCCCGAGTTTTCACAGACAATTTTCAAGAAAATATTTACAAGAAACGTTCCTCTAGAGTAGAATATACATCTATGGTGTTATATTACTGCCCATTATGATAGAAATTTTGGTAGAAATCATTGTTTACATGAGTATTTTCACGATACTTAATTATTTAAATTTTACTATCAAATTTTGAATGCAAACATCAAATTATAAAAAGCTTGTCTTTGCGATTTATGCCCCCCCCCCCCCCCGACAAAGTTTCCGATTAATCGTTTTGATCAAATATCGTTAAACACAAATATTTCGGCATATTTTCTTAACAAATGCTACGTGTATACCACATTGAAGAACGATGAAACAATTAAGTATTCTTTAACCACATTTCTTGCGACCATGGAAGTCTCTGCGCAAGTGCGGATTGAACGAGTCCAGTGTTAAAATAGGGGTGACAGAGAAAACACAAGCGATAAGGGAACACCGAATAACTGGATGTTTGTCAAATAACTATCTCTGGGGCAATTTTGCATCCCTCCAAACTTTTGGACTCGGCCTCACTGCTAGTCGTAGGAAACGTGGTCGCACTATATATGTAAAATTACCCTCCATGTCACATTTATTTACAGACTTTTACAAATCTGAGAATGAACTAACTTAACATTAAAGAAACATACTAAAATTTCATTTATACTGACTTCGCACAATATATTTAAAATCAATGTTATGAGGAAAAACTGGTGTTCAAAATTAAAGCAACAATCTGTTTTCTCTTATTCTTCTTTTGCCCATAACTTTTAAATAAAAAAATAAATGAACATAAAATTTAGATGGCATGTTAGTTATATCATTAATAGAATTTTATATGACGTTAGCATAAAAAAAACATTTTTAAACCAATAATTATTTAATTTTTCTTAAGAAAAGGCTTCTGGGGAAAAAAAAAAAAAAAGAAAAAAAAAAAAAAAATTCAACAATTTTAAAAAAGAAAACGATCATAGGGATGCAATATAGGTTAGTAAAGATGCACATGCATACATGTATTCGATTAAAATCTGATTTTCCTTCTTGTATTCACTTTTCTGTTTTACTTTTATTCGCATGTGAATAACATTTTTTAAAAACATACGTATAAGTGGGAAAATTGAATAAGACGTTCATTAGGAAATTATCTACATTTTTATCAGGGTTGCTACACAGATCAGGAGAAAAAATTCCCGAGTTTTCCCTGTCTCTCTAAAAAGTAAAATAGATGACGCGCAATCATGCAGCATTAGAATCTAACATAGATAACTAAACATATGTAGGGTATATTCATTTTATTATTATTTTATTTATTTATTTATTTTATTTTATTTATTTATTTATTTTTTTTTTTTTGGGGGGGGGGGGGGAAGAGGAAATCCATAATTGACATTTTCTTTATTATAAAGCACTCAAATTTAAAAAAAGATTTGATTATGAAAAAAAAAATTAGGTTTTTCCAATAATTTGAAACTTCCCCTGTTTTTGCAATAAATTTTGAAATTCCCCGAGTTTTCCCTGTTTAATAGTTTTTCAAATTCCCTGAGTTTTCCCTGTTTTTTAATAGTTTTTCAAATTCCCTGAGATTTCCAAGTTCCGTAGAAACCTTGTTTATTATTCCGGTGGTTCTCATAGTTTACAAATTAATATTTTTTCAAAAAGTCAATACAGGGAAAAAAAAAAAAAAAAAAAATCCAGATTTAGTTTAACATTTAAAGGCATGTGTGTCTTTACCTATCTGTAATGCATCCCCATGACCATTTTTCATTCTCTTTTCTAAAACTGTTGAATTTTTTCCAAAGCTTACGTTTCAGAAAAATTTAATAATTGGTTTAAAAATTATTACTTATGCTAAAGTTATATAAAATTACATTAATGATATGATAAAGAATAAGTTATCTAAATTTTATGTTCCTATGTTTTTTTTTTTTTTTTTTTTTTAAAGTTATGTACTAAGGAACTAACCGAGAAAACAGTTATTGCTTTAATTTTGAATATGAGTGTACTATGGATGATAGAAAACTAAAATAAACAAATAAATAAATAGTTCTATTAAATGAAATATTTACAGTCGGTTATTGTAAAAATATGTAATATAATTTATATCAAGAAGTTCTCTGCATTAACTAATCAAAAATAATAGTCACAAAGGAAATGTTATGCATATTAATAAAATGGATTAAAACTTTCTCAGTTTCGTTCAAAATGAATAGAACAATTTTAAATTAAACATGTTAAATATTCAAAGGAAGAACATTCAACAATTCAAATATTTAAATCCAATTATTCAATTATCTACTTAAATATTGTGAAATACTCATTTTTGAATCGCATTTGAAACAATTCTGTCGAATTAATTTGGTGAAATAATTACTCTTCAAAAGTATTTGAAATTTAATTTTAAAATGCTTTGTGTGATAAAGCTCAAATAGAAATTTATTACTATTTAGAAATAAAAATTAGAAATTTATTAGAAACTATTTAGAAATTTATTCGAAAATTGTACTTAAATATGTAAGTGTGATCAATAAAGTTTAAAAAATGAAATTTAATCTTCAAAGTATGGAACTTAATGGTAAGAAAAAAAAAATCGTTCAAATAATGTTTAATAAAGAATTAAATTTAAATGTCAAATTATAATAGATATATTTTCGGGGAGAAGAGGGTTGTCGTTTATTGGTATCTTTTTTCGTATTGAGTATATAAAATACAGAAATATTTTACATTGTATGTACAAGGGGTTATATATTGATTGTTTTATTACATTGAATGAAATAATGTAATGATATTTCAGTCGAAATTTTCAAGCTAATTTTATCTTCGATATCTTTGCTCTAATAAGCAGTAATTGTAGTTAAAACTTATTCAAAGTCTTACAACACCTAACGTAGTCCCGAGTAGTAAATATTAAAAATCATTACGAAAATGCTCTAAGTTTATTCAATTTTTGTTAGCTTTAGATGATTTTTCATTTATTATTATTATTATTATTATTTTATATGACATTTTTACGAATGCATTTTTGAGAAAACGATTTACATCATATTCTAATTTCAAACAATAACTACATCAGCGGACATATTTTGAAAGTTTCTGCGATAGCTAAGGCTGCTTCTAATGCAGGGGTCCTACCGAAGCTCGAGATTACGAAAATCTTTTCCCCCTGGCATACAATTTTTAACATAGCGAGAAACAAGCGCATTCTTCTGGTGCCAATTTCAAGTTTTTGGTCCAAAAGCAGTAAATTTAAACACAACCTTCGCAGAAGTTCATTGATTAATTTTTTTTTTTTTTTCAAAAAACTTGGATAAGAAAATTACGTATTTTGGTCATCAGCTGCAAAAATACATAGTATCTCAATAATGAAACACCGGAAAAACTGGAATTAGCAAGTTTGCAGTGAAATACCTTCCTGTTTTAGTGATCGGAAAAGAAAAAAAAATGACATATTTAAACAATTAAATGCGATTAAACTCAAATTATATCACTCAGCTGAAAAGTTAGTCGTCATTAGCAATTTACATCAATCCTGTTTTTTTTTTTTTTTTTTTTATAAGTATTTTTCTGATCTCGCATTCTTTTTAGAAATCTCACCTCGTTTCTGAGTAAAAATGAAAAATTATCTCTCAGTTTTTACCTCTGATGAGAATCCTTTCCTAATGTAAGTAAAAAATTTTGTATAAATCACATAAATACATTAAATATATATATGATTATTTTTAAATCTGAACTTTTTCCTTTTTAGGAGTGGAAGGGGCGGGGGCGCTTTAATTACAAGATTAAATGATCTTGGAGCTGTTTCAGCATTTTTACTTTCTAAATTTATTGAACTCTAGGAGAGAGGAAAAAAAAATCCAATTTATATAAAGTTGAATCTTGTTTTTATATCTAAATTTATTATTTAAGCTAAAATTTACATATAAAATAATACCGCTAAGCATAACTGCATACAAAATATACATTTATTCAAAACATGATAGCCAAAATATAACCAAAAATTTGAAAATTTATGTAAATAAAAATTTTACTAGCATCAAATTTCATTAAACTATAGATATATATGAAATATATGGATAATTAATAACAAGCAAATAATACATAATTCGAAAATTTTGTTAAACAGTTAGTGCTTGAATCATCAAATATTTGTGTAATCCTATTAGTTTATGTGACTGACACAAAACATGTACATAAATCTGAAATGATATATTCATAATGTAAAATCCGCATAATACGATGTTTCGATGAAAAATGAGTCTTCATTTTATTCATCTATGAACAAGCCAATCGACTTCAAGCTTTATAAGCATATATTAAATTTACATCGGTTGATCCGTATCCGATTAAATTGATTTCGAAGACCAAGATAAAATTTTAGGTTTCACCAAATCTGCTCGTATAAGGCAAATAATCTAGTATATGAGTATTGCAGTTTATCCCATAATTCAATTAGTTCCTTTAACCTAATTGCAAATTGATATTATACTGACATTAGTTTCCATACAATTGGAAGTTGTATAGTTTAATTTTAACGATTAAGGTTGGAGAAACCATTCTCCGGATAAATTGTATCAAAAGATTATTTAAAGGGATGATGGGCGTTATAGTTTTTTTCTTATTTACTTAGAGTTATGAAAGTTTGTGTGTATATATACACACACACAGATATATATATATATATACATATACACATTCAGATGGATAAATATTACTTAAAATTTCTTAACTATTTGAAATAAAATTTTTAACATGCATTATGATAACTACTTTTTAAATTTTTACTTTGGTTTTATATTATGATACATCATGTATTCTAAACATATTTGGGTGTGAATTGATTGAAAATTATTTTGTAACAATATTTTTATATTCGAATGCTGAAATTTCATGCAAATTTTTAAGATTCAAACAAATATATTTATAAAAAAATTAACTTTGTCACTTCACAATATATGTATATATAAATGTGTGTGTGTGTGCTCTACACTGTTAAACTATAATAGTTTGAAATTTAGAGGGAAAATTAAAAACTAGTTAGCCTGAAACACTTTAAAATGTTTAATTTTTTTTTTTTTTTCAAATTTATTTTATTTATTAATCTCAAATACATAATTTTGATACAGTTTAATGCACATGTATGGAAACTTCCGTAACTCAAATTTATTTTTTTTAAATGCTTAAACTTAATTATTGCTGGTATATAAACATGAAAATTTGTACAAAAATCTAATTTATAACACTTAAACATTTTAATATTTATTAAAGTACATTTATTCCAGAAATAACTTTTCTTCAGTATCCAAAAGAAAGGGCAATTAAATGAAAGAATTAATCTAAAATAGTTTATACTAAATATGTATATAAATAAACTTTTTGGAGTGAAAAAGTGAGAAGAACATTGAATAAATATTCCAAAATTAGATTTTAAATTAAGTATTTAAGTGCGGAATTATAAAGCAGATATAAGCGTTTATGGCAAACATCCGAAAAGACGGCACGAGAGGATGGTTTTTGACGAATTCGATTGCCTGAAGATATTGCTCAACCCCTTTAACATTTAACGTTTTCTGTATAAACACTTTTTAATGTTTTCCCCCTTGTTTTAATTGATTTTTAAACTTTCGTTCCATAACTGTCCGGTAGATAGCAGCACTTCCGCAAACTCCAAAATTTCACTCATGTTTCAGAGGAAGCCATGTGTAGAAGTCACTATTTTTTAGTGGGTGCGAATGTGCATTGCTTTTTTGATGATGCACTCGTGCCTATTATTTTTCCCTGATGATGGGTTGTGCTATAAATTTAATCTTAAACAACGCTTGCGAGTTTTTGCAATTTATAGTGCTTACGTAACTACTTAATCTTGCTAACAGATGTTTCAAACCAAAAAATTTCTCGATAATTAAAAAAAAGAAAAGTTTCTTTTACACATTCATTATCATCTATGGTACCTGGTAAGTTCTTAAATTTCACAGTTTATCAAAAGAAAATATTAACGTTAAAGGGTTAAAAATATACCATTATATCGAAAAATATTCAGATCTTGAGTCATTTTAAATTCAGAAACCGTAAAAATGACATACCAGAAAGTCATAATGAGAAGGAGTGATTTCAAAAGTTAATATTTTGCGTTATATTAGAAGGTAATCAAAATTTAAAGGATATTGCAAGCTATACAATACGAATTACTTTAAAGGTTTAGATTTTCGCCAAACTGTCATTTTTTTTGCGTACATTAGAGCTAATTGAACCTGTATCCATGACTTAAAGCACGAGTTACAACAAAATTATCCCGTTTATTCATATAAATTCTATGGAGTGCCAGGCGTGTTTTACGTACTAATTATAAATGCTTGAGTATAATTTTGATCAGTTTGAAGGACTGTAAATGTCAAATTATTTATGTTATTGCAACAAAACATTACACATTTTAAAATAAGCATTTAACTAGCAAAAAATCAATTGATGAAGACCAACAGTAAATTTTTTGTATATTAAAAAATAAAGTCAGTCTTATTAAAGCATCACCAAACTTATTAAATCATTAAAATCTTAGCACTTGTTTTATTGCTATTTTGGAGCATTTATCATCTTAAACTAAATATTAGACACCCTAATTTTCAATATTAACTACATTTTTTAATATTAAAATCAACTATTCATATTCTTTTAAATAATTGTTTAAAATCGGATCTCATTCAATAGTAACTAAAAACAGATTAAAAACTTTAAATTTGTGTGTATGTGTCTAAACTATAAGAAATTGATGTAATAAAAGTAATTTACTACTGTTGATAATTGAAATCTGGCATTATGGTATTTGTTTTAAAAATAAACTTCGCATTTTGGATTCAGATTACAAAAAAAAAAAAAAAAAAGAAAAAAAAAAAAAAAAAACTAGTTGGCATAGGTGGACTCTGCTCAGTTCCCCACCATATTTATGTTCACATAAATTTCTAGTGCGAGACATATTATAATCATGTTAAAAAAAATGAATTTGACCAAAGCTTGATACAGTGACAGAACAAAATCCCCGCCTAATAGGCTATCCACCGTTCACTTCGATATATTTATCTTATTCTAATCTATTAATTTATTTTATCAGGGTCAATTCCGTTGTTCAGTTTTCATGCAACTATTTCCAATGCAATAATCCTCAAAATTCATATTTATATGAAAAATTTACAATTTCGCTATGTTGATAAAATCTTAAATTACGAATAATTTACGAAATTTTCCTATTAGAATATTTGTATTCAATCATGTTCAAACAAATATCATAAATGTAATTTTGAAGTTGTCTAATGTATTTAGGATCCTCAAAATGGAAGTTTATGCTCAATTTTGCCTTATTCTGACATGTTAAGGAAATCGTAAATTCCAAATAACTTACGATTTTTTTTTTTAAATTGGAAAAATCATAGTCTATGATATTCATGCCAGTATCCTAAATAATATTTCGAAAGTGGTTTGACATCTTTACGATGAAAATATCCCTCAAGATTGACGTTTATGTGAAATTTTGCTCTAATTTGACATGTTAAGAAATTCGTAAATTTCCAATAACTTACGAAATCTTTATATTGGAAAATTTATAGTCATTAATATTCATGCCAGTGTCCTAAATAATATTTCAAAAGTAGTCTGACATCTTTAGGATGAAAATATCTCTAAAAATTGGCGTTTATGTGAAATTTTGCCCTATACAGCCATGTTAAGAAATTCGTAAATTTCCAATAACTTGCGAAATTTTCAAAGTAGCATATTTATAGTTACTGATGTTCATTCCGGCATCAAAACTGATATTTTAAAACTGGTCTGACAGTTTTACAGTAAAAAGTGTCCATCTAATGCACGTTTAAGTGAATTTTTGTCCTATTCTCCCATGTTAAGAAAATCGTAAATTTCTAATAACTTACGAAGTTTTTAAATTCGAATGTTGCAAATGAATAGGGTTCTTGCCAGTGTCGAAAGTAATATTTTAAAACTGATCTGACCTCTCTGCGACAATTTGTTCTTGAGATATCGTGTACACAGACTAACAAACTAACGGACTGACCGACTAACAGACTCACACTAACAGACTAACAGACACCCTACAGACAGACACCATAGAAATTTTGTCATTTTCGGATTCCTCACACCTGAAAACGTGTAAAAAAGTCAAAAAACCGAGGTCGAAAATTTTCACGATTACCTAAGTTCCCCATACCTATAGTATGATGGGGAACTAAAAACAACAACAACAAACAAATTGAAAAATTATTTCTTTTAAAATATTCAATCAAAAGGATTTCTATAAAAATAATTTCATTAAAGAAAAAAAAAAAAAAAAAGAATGAAAACGTATTAAAAGTACAAATCAAACTTTATCTTTAATCAGCATATTCAGTTAAATGTATTCAAAAAACTTCACATAGAATTATCCGCAAAAATAAATTCCTGAATTTATTTTACATTAAATAAATAAAATTAAAATAAAATAAATAAAAATTTTATGGCTATAATTTGAATTGTTTCGCGCTCGCGCATTAAAATAAATTCCACGATAAAGTTTGAAAAATTAAAATTGCTTTGCTTAAAATAATAGTCCTTGGAAATTCATACGCAGATTTTCCAAATATAGGCCATGTTTTAAAGGATTTTTGATTTACAGAGTAGTGATGGACACACACATCTAAGATTGCATATCGTAAACCAACACTTTGAACAAAGAATAATTCTTATTTCCGAAATATAACGACATTACTAATGGGTATGGTAAAATCTTTTGAATGGCACAATAGAAAATAAAAGCAACAGATGTCAGAATTTAAAATACGTAAAACTTTAAATGCGTAATGTATCTACCAATGTATCAATTTTTAAATGCTCTTTTCTCTTCAAAAATTGGTTTCATTTTGTTTCTCTATCGTTTCACCTCGTCACCTTTAACTCTAATAAGACTATTGTAAGATTATAAAACGTCTAATTAAAGTGACAACAAAATTTTCCTAACGATATACGCGACATTTTGAGGAGTGTCATTAAATAAAATGCAAACAGATATTCAAATAAAATCATTAAAAAATAAGACATGCTGATAATTTCTATCATGTTTTAGTTTAAAGTAATAACACTAGTTTAAAAACAGACAATTTTAGCGATTAAATAAATAGATACTCTAAACTGCTGTAGATATAATTTAATAGAAAAGAGTTACTATAACTCATTTATTTTGATATTACTAAGCATACATATTCATGAAAAAAAAAAAAATCTTTCGTATAAATGTACATGAAATATCAACTACATTTACACACACACACACACACATATATATATATATATATATATATATATATATATATATATATATATATATATATATATACACACACACAAAACATTTTAAAATTCAAAGCAAAATAAGATTGAAAATAGCAATTGCTGTTTAAGTTACAAAAAAAGTATTATAAAAAGGTCTTGTTGCAAAGTTTTCTGGTTTTATAAACAAAAAACAGGAATGAAGTTTTAAAACGAAGAAGTATTTTTAATGTAAAAAAAAAAAAAAAAAGACTATAGATTTACAGTATATATATATATTTAAATTATTATACTGTGCTAGGATAAACGTTTCCATAATATTGAATTCAGGTATTTTTTCTCTCGATTCTCTGTTAGTAAGGGAATTTTTTCGGGGAAAGAAGAAAGGTAATTTAATCTTTTGCTTTTTTAACAAAAATTTAAAAATCTTGTGGGAACATATGCCGAAGCCGCCCCATCACTCTAAGAATTCTTAAACAATATTTGAATGACGTAATTCCAGTTTTTGAGTAATCTGAAATAAAATACTTATTTGGCTGGCCAACCCGTAAATAATATAGTTACCGATATGCTCATATTTGTCTAGTACATACTAGATATACAATAAAATCCGCAAAAACTGTGATAGTCTCAGATCATCGGTGCGAAACAAATTTTCTTACGGTCCGGGGAAAAAAAAAAAAAAAAAAAAAAAAAAAACTTATTGAGTTTTAGAGAAGCGGATCGTTTTTCCACAGCGAATAGGCTTTCGCACAGTATAAAAGCAAAGCATGAATTGAAATTTATCTTTGAGATAGATTTGCTTACACCTATTTACCTCTTACAATCAGAGAGTGATATTACCAAGTTTTGGAAAAAATCAATCTTAACTTCCACAATAAATGTTCGTGCTGTGTCAATGTTTGAATAAACTTAAAAAAAAAGAGAGAAATATACAACACTGCAATTCTGATAATGCATACATTTTCACTTGTTATTTATGAATATTGTTAAAATTAGGTAAAAGTCAAAATTATTACTGTTAGAACAAATGTTAGAGCAATTAAAAAGTAATTACAATAAATTAAACAACAGACCCCCCCCCCCCAAGCACTACAATTGCGCGCAATAAGATTTCTTTGTTTTAGATATCAAGAAAATTTTATTCAGCTCTAATCTAATCTGCCTGCCAAAGGAATTTCAGAGTTGCACAATATCAGGCAATTTTTTCAAATGTTATAGCTGAAAGTTAATATAGTACATTTTTTTTAAAAATAAGTCATTAAAATTATATTTTTATCAGATATGTTAATGTTTCTCATAAAAGCATATTTTGGAATTAAAGCAGTTTAAAAAATCGTAAAAAATCAAGCATTAAAATTCAAGTTACCATGGTTTTAATTTAAAAAGCATAAACCATACAATATCACTTCAAGTAAGAAAAAATAGAGTTTTAAAAAATAGTTTAATCTTTTTTGTACTTTGCCATATTATGTTTGTAAAACGTTTATAAATTTGTTTTACTTCTTATAACAAAAATTAAACTGAAAACCTTCTCCTGATATATAGATAAATGTAAAATCTGCACAAAAGATGTTTTAATCATATTCGCAAAAGTTTTACATGTTTAAGTTTCAGACGAACTCAACAGAATTTTTACTGTTCCACATTCAAAAATAATATGTTCCATTATTTAAAATTTTTCTAGTTAAATATATAATTATATGTAATCGGAATTTTCAGTTATTAAAAAAAATTCTTAATCTCCCCCCCTTCCCCCCCCCTTTTTTTTTACCTTCTTTTCAACTATCAAAAATTCATTTCTTCAGAGGTTGGTCAATAAAATGTTAAGTAAAGGTATATATTATTAAAAACATATCAAAAGAAGCAATTTTATTAAGTTAGACTATTTTAAAAATTTTCCTAGATTGTAAAAAATATGAAAAAAAAAAAAAAAAAAAACTCTAAAGTACCTGTTAATATTAGCACTGTGAAATCCGCCGTTTTTATTGAAGATGCCATGCTTTTTCAATGGAGAAAAAATGGCCAAAATATTGCACGAAGTCGAAATATGATGTAAAAACAATCCCAGAGTCAGTTTACATTTAAATGAAGTATACACCACAAACACGAAAAACGTCAACGCACTGTGTCACAATGACCGGCAAAGAAAGAGCGTTTACTCTCCTCAGTTCTCCTAATTCGTATTTCCCCGCTGCAAACGATTTCTCGACTGGCAAACGATTTTCTCCGATCGTCCATCCTCCAGTGTGGGAGTTGAGTGGTAGCGCCATCTTTCGGGATTTTTAAACAACACGCATGCGCGCGTTACAAAGGTTTCGGTCGCCCGTTTTAAAAGATGAAACTGAAACTATGACCCAGAAGGTTTTGTTTTGTCGGGGAATAACAGAGAGGCGTGCAATTTCAGGGCTGCATAGAGGCAGGTGCCGCTTTTCTTATAATTGTTCTTGGGGTCAGGTGTTGGTTAATTGTTTTCAAGAGTTATCACAAAGGGATTTCGTATATAACAATAGAGTGTGATGTGAAACAGCTACTTTTTCAGAGATATGTGCAGTCGTTTTAATTAGCGGGAGGAGTTAATGTATTTAGATGCCAGACAACAAAGCTTGTTGTAAAGCGGACGCATATATTTGCTGTTGAAGAAGCAGGATAATATTAATTTAAATATTATTTATTTATTTATTTATTTATTTATTTATTTATTTTTTGACAGTTCTTTTTCCCGGAAAAATAAAAAATCCGAAGATCGCCGTTTCTACGAAATATATATATATATATATAAATCATTGCAAATTTCGCTTATTTTATATGTAGAAATGAATTAATATTTATTATTAAGGATAGACATTAATGAGAAAAAAAAAAGTGCTTTTTCACTTGATATTATTCAAATCGCATTATTCAGTTCTATTCTTGTGCTTTGTGCTATATTTTCAATTATAAGAAAAGTGAATCTTTTATGCAAGTAATTGTTATGATTGATATTAATCGATATTAATAATACTCGGTTTCCATTATTCAGCTTTGAGACTATTTTTATGGAAGTCCTCTTGTGTAAAGTTTCCTTCAAGAAAATAAATGGGAAAAACATAAATAAATAAAATAAAAAAATAAAACTTTCCAGTTTCTGGATATTTTTATCAAAATTTCAAAATACCACTTAACCAAACTGGTCCTTGTTAAGTACAAAACTTTGAATAAACACCATAAAATGCTATAAACTCGCAACAATTGTTTCGGGTCGAAAGAACACACGAACCTTCGTCAGGCGAACAAAGTAGGCACCAGTGCTGCAGTCAAAGCGGCAACGGTTTATGTAATTTCTTACATGATCTTTATTTATTTCTTTATATATTTTTACTTTATACATATTTTTAAATTTTCTTTTAGATGCATGTACTAAGCATAATTTTCGAAAGATTATATATATATAAACTTAAGGATAATTCTTGTCTTATAGATATCACTTATAAATGAAAATGTTAGATGTGTATGAATGTAAACTAACATTAAGATTTACAGAATCACACAAAAAGATTCACATGCATTAAAAGCTATAACCAGAAACTGCAGGAATAGCATCATCGATTTTATTAAGCGTTTTTAACACTTTCCAATAGTGTTTGAGAGTAATTATACATTGAATTAGTCTACCTGTCTCTCTTTCTCTCTGTCCGCTGTGTGATCACATAGACAAAGTTCATTGAAGATAAAGAATACAAAAATGCATTGGCATTTCTGAGGTGCACTGCACACAAACTGGTGGTAGTACTTACTCCATTTTCAAAAGTCTAGTTAAATATTACTTATTGTGATATATCTGTAGTGATAAGTATAAAGGATTTAAGTTCATATTCTTGATTTTTCAGGAGACGAAAAATAAAGTTCAAAAAATGCTGTATAAAAACTTATCCGTTCAATACAGATTGAACCAGGATATTATCATAATATACAATTTTGTGAATAAACTACATACAATTAATTTTGAAGTTTGTTTATTTTTAACAGATTTATATAATTTTATATAGTTTGTTTTATACCAAACATGGATCCTAAATTTCTGACTTGAATCTTTTTTACCAATGGATTTTCTCAAAGACTAAATGACATAGACTTAAACCTTTTATACCAATCGATAGAGAAATTTTTTCTGAGTCTGACTATGTACTTAACTCAAAATCGACATTTTTGGACTTAAATCCTTTATACTTATTAGTACTTGAATGGAAAATTATGCGGTTCGTATTTGATTAATAACACTTTCCAAATGTACATATTCTTTATCTCCAATGAACTTTGCCTATGTGATCACCATTGAATATAATTGTATAAAGATTCTTAATTCATGGTGATCACACAACGGACAGAGAGAAAGAGAGACAGGTAGACTAATTCAGTGTATAATTACTCTCAAACGTTGTTGGGAAGTGTTAAAAACGCTTAATAAATTCGATGATACTGTTCCTGCAGTTTCTGGTTATAGCCGTTAATGGCATGTGAATATTTTTGTATGATCCTGTAAATTAATGCAAAATGTACCATATTCTATAAAAGCTTTTATTTTATTTTATTTTATCACCACTTGAATAATAAATGTCAATTTTATTGTGATTTGTGAGGCATGAAGTTATTTAAATATTATTTTTCAAACTGTCTGTCGCAGTACGCAATGCATTGGCATTTCTGAGGCGCACTGCACACAAACTAGTGGTAGTACTTACTCCCTTTTTTAAAAGAAACATCATAATGAATCTGATTAACATACATCAATGTCAAGGAATTCCATGAACATTAAAGAGAATTAGAGCGCAGACAGGCAGGTAGACAGACGGACAGAAAGGCAGATAGATGAGCTAATATTCAAATCACAATAACTCTTAAACATTGTTAGAAAATGTTAAAAACGCTTAATAAAATCGAATATGAATTCCAGCAATTTCCGACTTTAGCCTTTAGTCTATGTGAATATTTTTGTGTAGCACAGTATATCTTAGAAAACTTTTTTTTTTCTGGATCTGAAAAAATGATATCAATATCATTATGATTTGTGCAAAATAAAGATATTAAAATGTGGTTTATAAAAATACTTCTCTTATAACCTAATGCTTTTGAATTCTTTCGGCTATCCCTGTACATAAACCGGTGGTGGTATTTATTGCATTTTCAATAGCGAACATCCTATAATGAACTTGTATAATATATATCAGTTTTAAGAAATTTCATGAATATTTACGGAAGTTAGATCATGGACAGACGAACAGACAGACAAACCGAAGTCGTAAACAAATTTTAACTTTATTAGAAAGTGTTAAGGACGGTAGATATTATAAATCTCTTTTTGTATATTATTGTATTAGAATTATAAAAATGTGTATACATATGCATTGAAATATAACAATATTAAGTGCAATATTAAACAGTAACAATAACAATATTAATAACAATATTAAAATATTACAATTTAATAACAATATTAATATATATATATATATATATATATATATATAAATTAATAATATATTTTTGTTATTAATTTTCTGTGGTGAATTTTACTAATAGTGTAACTTTAGTGTAACTTATTTTGTTGAATATTGTTTTACATCATGCTAGGCATATTGGGTTGTTCTTACCACTTCCGCATTTTTGTGTCTTTCTCTTTTCGTGACACATTGCAATTTACGTATTAACTAATACATTATTCTTGAAAATATAATATTTATTTTGTCTTTATGAAGAAAACACAGTACTTATATTCTCCTTACCATTCAAATGTACTGTTTTTATCTGAAAGGATTTTTCTGATATATTTTTTAAATTAAAAATTGGGTACATATAATTATTTACACAGAAAAAAAAAAAAATAGTTTGGGATCAACCAACCAATTCGAGCTGATTAAAAAAATAATTATCAAGATATGCAACATAATGAGAATGAATCTGTCACAATCTCTATCTAGAGTATAAAAATATAAAATTCGACAGATGCAAGATACCATTTGAAATTGTTATTTATTACAGGAAATGCAAACAGTGTGCAGCCTTTCATTTATTAAAAGCATAAAAAAATTGCTGATTTACAGACTTACTTTCATTTTTTAAGGGGTTTTTTAATTCTTCAAAGTATAATTCAAATTCGTTACTGTGTATACTATGTTTGTTTTCGAAATTTTACATAACAGTAGTAAAATTTTCTCAACTGATTTCTCGGCTAGTGTGTACAATTATCGCACTCAATTGAATTCCTTATTCATATGCTGTGGTTAGATAACCATAACTGCTGCTGTAAGCGGGGAAGCATATATTAAGTCAACAAATATTAATTCAAGAGAATCGGTGTGTAAATGCGATGGCATGAAATTAGCATACGTGAAAATAGATCAATTCAAATGAAAATTGCTTTTAATATTTAAGTTCAACTATGATGTTTTTCAATCATACTAGGGTACTAGGTATTTTTTGAATAAATATCCAAACTAAAGTAAAGTTAAAAAAAAAAAAAAGATTTAATTTGCAATCAAAAAAATGTTTAATTAACTTACAGTTAAAATAAAATAAAATGGAATAGATTTTCTAGGAAACCAAGAAAACTTATTTAGAATAAATGTCTAAAGAAAATGTAAGATTTTTTATTTATTTACACTCAAGAAATGCGATTTTTTTATATTTTTTTTTATTAACATATACTTAAAAATACAACTCAAATGCACTGGGGCACGGACTAAAAATATTTAGAAGAAATGTCTAAACTAAAGAAAAAAATCAAAATTTTTTAAAACTATTATTCAATTAAGAAATATAATTGAAATGGCCACGAGAATTTAATATAAATATTTAGTTTAATTATTTAAATTAGAGTAAAGAAAATATTTTTGATTTAAGTGAATTCTAAAGTAACGGGCGTTACATACACTCACAAAATAAATGCTAAAAAAGGTTAAAGCCGCGCACTAATGCTTCAGAGATGTGAGTTATTTTTTCATGATAAAATCAATACTAAATATAAACTTAACAGGTTTCAAAAAACTTTTCTAGTATATTAAAGTTGTAATTTTTTTTTTTTTTTTTTTTTTTTTAACTGTAACGGATGTTACATAAAATGAAACGTCATTTGTACTATAGAGTCATAAAATAAACAAATCTGTGAATCTATTCTACATATTTATAATTTTTTTTTTTTTTTTTTTTTTTTTTTAATAATATCAAAAGACATGCATGTAATTTATCATACTCTTGCTATAAGAATTCAGTCATTTTTTGAAGTAATAAAAAATTTAAAAAGTTTTGTAACAGACATTACTGGATGTAACATATGTTACATTGTATGACAGGCATATTTATACATAAGCTGAATGATAAATTAATAGTTGAAATGTAATAACTTAACTTCTTATAAACAATAATAGAATTACGAAAGTTATATTAAAATCATTTTAAGTTCAATCAGTTCATGCAATAACTGATAAACCTAGCATTATAAATAAATAAATAAATAAATAAATATATATATATATATATATATATATATATATATATATATATATATATATATATATATATATATATGTATATATATATATAAATTAATTCTATTTTTAGCACAAATATAATTTAAAGAAATTGTAATATATATATATACACACACACACACACACACATATATATATATATATACACACACACACATATATAAATATATATATATATATATTGTTGCGTACTTGAGGGTTCGTGAGTTCTCCGGGAATGGAAGGCCAAACTTACAAAAATTCAGTAATTTATTCACAGAAAGTTCCAGAAAAATACAGGTCAATAAACCAATTATCAGCTTCAATTCAGGCAGTAACCACAGCTTAAACAACAGCTGTCAATAGCAAATCCACAGTACAAACTGTATAGCAATAACACTTGAAGCAAATTTCTCTCAAAGAGGCTCAAGAGCAATGCAAGCACTAGCGAAGCTGGCTGAAGACTGAACTGAACTGACTGCCTTGGCGAGGAAGCGCTTCTTATATGCTGTTCCATGGAACCCAGATTTTTCGAGAAAACTCTAGAAAGTGGTCAACCAATCAACTTACAGCTTCCATATTTGGTATATCCCATATAAGGATTTTCTCGCCAAGGTCGCCAAAAAAATCGCCAAGATGGGAAAAAGTCGCCAAATTTGGCGCCAAATCCATTACCTGCATTACTGGGGCTTTTTAATGCGCTTTTAAGGGGAAATAAGGCTATTTCAACGCTAAAACGACTAGAAATGCACAAAATTAGCACTTTATCAACTTACTAAGCCTCTTTGAAAGAATGTATACAAAAATAAACACAATTATTTACAATTTCGTAACACTGCCCCCTCCCAAGGACTGCACGTTGCGGGCAGTGCAACCCTTGGTCAAGAGGCGAAACTAAACAAATTTACACAATCTAAAACACAAAAACTAAGTTGCATATAACGATAAAATAGAAATACAAATCAAGTGAGAAATATTTACAAAATTCACAAATATGTTCAAATATTTATATACAAATATTTACAAATTTCACAAATATGTACAAATATTTATATACAAATATTTACATTACGCATGCGCAAATTTTACCAGTATTTACATTTTTAATTTTTAATATTACCGTTACTTGTGGTACTTGGCTAGCCTATTATAGTGCACCACCTTCGGTTTTGATGAAGGTGTTTTAGTGATCCGCACCACTACATCATTTAGCCTTTTTAAGACTGTGTATGGTCCGTCCCAGTTGCACTGTAACTTGGGAGAGAGTCCTTTGCGTCGAACAGGATTCCACAACCAGACGTTCTCTCCTTCCTGAAACTCATGTTGCGTAGCCTTTAGATCGTACCTTGTCTTCATTTTCTCCGATGCAATGTGAATTCGCTCCCGAGCAAAGTTGTGAACGTCCTCAAATCGTGCCTGGAGATCTTGGATGTACTCCTCGGGCGATGAAGGCGCATTGAGTGGACAACCAAACAGGAGATCACAAGGGAGACGAAGTTCACGTCCAAAGAGCATCTGGGCTGGAGTATAGCCGGTGGTTTCATGTACAGCACTTCGATAAGCCAGCAGGAACAATGGCAACTTCAAGTCCCAATCTTGTTGGTTCCTTGATACTAGAAGGGAGAGGTTATTCAGGATGGTACGATTGAACCTCTCGAACATGCCGTCCGACTGGGGATGCAAGGGTGTTGTCCGGGTTTTGTCTATGCCGAGTAGTTCACACAGTCCTTTGAAAACATCAGAGGTAAAGTTCCTACCTTGGTCGGTATGAAGTTGTAGGGGCGTGCCGTACCTTGACACCCATTGCTGCACTAGGACTTCTGCGACTGTGCATGCCTCTTGATTGGGAATGGGATATGCCTCAGGCCACTTGGTGAAATAGTCCATCACGACGAGAATGTATTTATTTCCACTGGAGGTCCGTGGCAAAGGACCCAAGATGTCGATTGCAATCCGTTCAAATGTGCTCCCACGTTATACCGTTGCAGTCTTCCTCGACTTCGTTTCTGCGGGCCTTTACGTGCCGCACAAGCATCACAGGATTTACACCATTTCTCCACATCCTCCTTTGCCTTGCACCAGTAGAAGCGTTCCCGAACTTTCTGCAGAGTCTTCATTACCCCAAAATGGCCTCCGGTAGAGCTACTATGCAGTTGTTCTAAAACAGCTGGAATTTTTGATCTTGGTAATAAAATCTGCCATCTGAAGCTTTTCCCATCATCAGATTCCCACTTTCTGTATAATACGCCGTTTCTGATATGAAGAGAGTCCCAAAGTGCCCAATAACTTTTCTTAATGGGACTGAACCTGGAAATGTCCTGCCAGGTAGGTCTGTTGCTGGTCGTCTCCTTCAGTTGTAATATAGGCTTTACGTCAGGATCTTCCATCTGGGCTTTTCTAAATTCTTCGTCACTCCATGGGTCGGGATCTTGTTCTGATGGTGTTGCGACAGTAACTTGGCGAACAACTGGCTTTATTCTTTGGTGTTTATCCTCGGCTTTAGAGATGTATTTATGATCTTCAGATGGAGGCTTTCGCAAGAATGCATCTGAATTTTCCCGAAGAGCTCCTTCTGGGTGGCATACTTCAGAGACATTCTTGGTTGCTTCTCTAGGTGTTCTTACTGGGCAGCTTCGTTTGATATGCCCGTCTTTTCCACAGCCCCAGCATTTAGTTGTTGGAATCTTCCCTTCTTTCTTCCTCTCAAGAATGCGTAGTCTTCTATTAATTTCTGCAATCATTTCCTGAATCTCTTTAAGATCATCTTGAGAACCGTTTACTTTGTCTGCTGTACTGTTCTGGCGATGTTTATAGGAGGCTTGTTGGGCTGTCTCGAGCGTTAAGGCATACACCAAGGCTGACTCCACATCCTTCACGCCGGAGAGTCTGAGGGCTTTTTGAATATCTGGATCTCCGACAGCATCAATGAAATATTCTAGAGCCAGATCATTGCGTGTTTCAGGATGACAGTGTGAGAAAGCCAAATGTGAAAGCCTCTGGATGTTTGATGCCAGTTCTTGTAAGCTTTCCCCTGGTCTCTGACGACGGGACCTTAGCTGGAGTCGACTATATTCTTTGGACCATTTCGCTCCAAAACGTAGCTCTAGCGCTCTGGTTACAGCTTCGAAGTCATATCGCTGTTCCTTCGAAAGGGTCTCTAGAATATCTGCGGCGTCACCCCGCAACGACCCTACCAGATGAGCCGTCTTAGCAACAGAGTCCCAGCCGTTAGCTTCAGCTACGATGGAAAACTGCGTCTTATATACATGCCAGGAGGAACTGCCATCGTAGGTAGATAGCTTAATAGATTCCTGATTCTGGATTCTTCTCTCTTTCTTTTCAGTTTCCTGGGGCATGGATTCTAACTTTTCTTCCACTTTTCTCTCCAGATCTTCTTCTATTCTCTTCAATTTACCGTCTATCTCTGAAAACCTTTCTTTCAGTTCCTGATCAAAATTTTCTTTAACTTTCTCCCCGAAACTCCGTTCTATCCTCGTAACACTCTCTTCAACCTTCATAACATTTTCTTCTATCGTCATAGCTTTCTTTTCAAAATTCTCTTCTATTTTCAAAACTTTCTCTTCTATTCCATCTACTCTGCTTTCCATATCCGATAATTTACTTTCAATCACTCCCTTTACTGCCGAAAGTTCTCTCTTCATCTCCTCTTGATTACATTCAACTTTTTCTTGGATTGACTTAATTTCTTCCTGAACTTCACCCATAGTATCTTTCATTTCCTTCATTTCTTCAGTCAAGCCGTCTTTCATTTCTCTTTGCGATGTTTCCATTTTTTCTTGTGCTGCCTTCATTTCTTTCATCTCTTGACTCAGGCTATCTTTCATCTCTCTTTGCGATGCTTCCATACTTTCTTTCATCTCCCTTTCAGATGCTTCCATCTTTTCCTGTCCTGTTTCCATTTTCTCTATCAATCCAGATCTTAACTCATTCATCTGAGCAGTGAGACCTTCTGGAAATTTCTTCATTTCTTGTTCCATAGCTCTCGTTATCACCATTCACAGACAACCCCGCTCCTGACACCAGAAATGTTGCGTACTTGAGGGTTCGTGAGTTGTCCGGGAATGGAAGGCCAAACTTACAAAAATTCAGTAATTTATTCACAGAAAGTTCCAGAAAAATACAGGTCAATAAACCAATTATCAGCTTCAATTCAGGCAGTAACCACAGCTTAAACAACAGCTGTCAATAGCAAATCCACAGTACAAACTGTATAGCAATAACACTTGAAGCAAGTTTCTCTCAAAGAGGCTCAAGAGCAATGCAAGCACTAGCGAAGCTGGCTGAAGACTGAACTGAACTGACTGCCTTGGCGAGGAAGCGCTCCTTATATGCTGTTCCATGGAACCCAGATTTTTCGAGAAAACTCTAGAAAGTGGTCAACCAATCAACTTACAGCTTCCATATTTGGTATATCCCATATAAGGATTTTCTCGCCAAGGTCGCCAAAAAAATCTCCAAGGTGGGAAAAAGTCACCAAATTTGGCGCCAAATCCATTACCTGCATTACTGGGGCTTTTTAATGCGTTTTTAAGGGAAAATAAGGCTATTTCAACGCTAAAACGACTAGAAATGCACAAAATTAGCACTTTATCAACTTACTAAGCCTCTTTGAAAGAATTTATACAAAAATAAACACAATTATTTACAATTTCGTAACAATATATATACACACATATATATATATAAATTACAATATACATTTTCCCGTCACCTTTCCACAAAATAAACTTAGTATAAGAGGAAAGCAATAATAGGTTCTAATTCTAGGGACTACAAGCTTTCCAATAATATACAACAACACTTATGGATATTTGTTTTCAATAGTTTTCTTCTAAATTGGTTTCATGTTAGCTGGAATTCCCCTTTACATACAATTAAGAAATACAATTGTACAATTTTGATCAACATACAATTAAAAAGTACGATTGAAATGCACTGGAAAGCTATTTAAAATATTTAGAATAAATAAAAAAAAAAAAAAAAAGAAAAAGAAATATTTTGGAGAATTCAAGAATTTACAAAATCGTATTAGATTATAAAATGGACTATAAATCATTACTGCAAAATGAAAAATAATTAAAAAATCGTAAAATTGGAATAAATTACTGCAGAGTTTCACAGTAATTTTTTAATAAAATTAATCTTGTGCTTAGTAATTATTAATCTATTGTTTGATATAATGATTGCACTTTCGTAATTTTTAGTATCAAAGGTGTTATGTGAAAAAGGCAATAATAAAAAAAAAGGTTAAAATTTAACGCATTTAAATTAATTTCGAAAAAATTGTCGATCCCATCTTAATATTTATACCAAATCTGCGAGTAAAATAAGATCCATTTTTAAATTCCAGCAACACAATGGCAATAACTTTCTTTTTTGTGAAATTTTTTGTCAGTGTAAAACTAAATTATAAATAAATAAAAGTTACAGGCTTTGTAAATTTTTTAAATAAAATATTTCAAAATATTTAATGTTACAAACATGCACATAGCAGATTTAAGCAGCCATCGAGTAAAAAATTAATCACAGAACCAGTAAATTAGCAATCATATTTTATTAAATTAGTTAAAGTATCTCAGAAGTAATAATGAAAGTTTATATATTACGAATTAAATATGAAACATTTTATAAAATTACGAAAAGATAGTTACAAAAACTTTACCAGTGTTAATTATAGTAGCTAACATAATATTTTCACATACCTAAATGCAAGTTATGTACGCAGTGAATGACCAATGCGGGATAAAGTGTTAATCAATACACGTTAAAAATGCTACACGTTAAAAAATACACGTTAAAATTATGGAATTCTAGGGTTCATGCATGGCGACATCACACCAGTTGACATAAAGTCATAAAAAACTATGACAAAAATCACCCACGCGAACGACAAATTTGACACGAAAAATAACTTTTGTAAAACTTTATTTTTTCAGTCTTTTATTAGTTAGAAGCTTTTTATATAAAACTGACTTCGTCATCACGTCTTCGTGTCACGCTAATAAACAAGGCGTCTCCATTTTAAAGTAAATGTAAGCAGTTCCGTTTTTCGCTCCTTGCCTTAGTTGGTTAGAGCGTTAATAACGCGGTGGTCGAGAGTTCGACCCCCGAAGGTCCGGCGTGTTAATTTTTTTAGGTAATTAGTGGAAAAGGTGTGAATTGATAAAAGGAAATTTTTTATTGATTGCACAGTATCTTAAAGGTTTTTTTAAGAATCATTTTTTTAGATGTTAAAAAACAAAATATTTTAGGTAATAAACAAGCACAATATAAAAAGTTTTAATTAAAAAATACATAAATAAGTACTTTTTTTAGAAGCTTTTTATTGCAAATAGAAGCTTTTTATTGAGATTGGATTTTGTCATCGTGTTTTCATGTCACACTACAAAACAAAACGCGTCCACTTTAACGTAAAAGTTAGCAGTTTTTTCGTCGCTTGTTAGCACAATTGAATACAGCGTCATGTTCATAACGCGATGGTTGTAAGTTAGATCTTCGAACGCCGATGTGTTACTTTATTGCAGACAATTAATAGGAAAGATGTCAAATGGTAAAATAGAGATCTTTTGTTGTCTACACACTATCCTAAAAAATTTGATTAATTTTTTTAAGAAGCTTCTTTTAGCTACTAAAACGCACAAAATAAAAATGTTATTTGAAAAAAAAAAAAAAAAAAAAAAAAAAAATGAAAACGAAGACAAAAAAATGCATTTATATATATTAAGAATTAGGATTAGAATTACGTGCAGTGTGTAATACATACAAATCATATGTCTAATATAAGAATGCATTATTTTTATTATTTTTCTTTTTTCTAAAATAATAAACTTACTTAAATATACAGACATGACATTGTAATTTTTATGACAATCAATAGTGAGTTTCAGTCAGACTGAAAGCTTAACACATTTGTCCAGCATTTTAAACGATGTAATCAGAATTCACATACACAAAAGTCTTAAAAGGAGATATTCGACCTCATGATAAAATCTCACATTATTCTTAGAGGGTGCACAACTTATAATTCGTTGTCCATTACCGGATGTTTCTATCTTTAAATAATTAAAGTGATCATAAAAAATATATTTTTAATCGAGTTATTAGAAAAAAAAATGCACAAGATATTCCTTAATTAGTCTAATGTGTGGATTTTTGAACCACACGTTATATACAGGGTGATTAGAAAAAGACTACCCCGATATATGAATACCATATATATATATATAATCTACCATACCGTTCACAGTAACTGAATAAAATTTTGGTGGAAGGTATTTTCAGGTATGCGCTCAAGAATTATATGGAAAACAACAGTTAAACTCTAACAGTTACGGTTACAGTGAAAAAATTTCGAAAATTTCAAATGGCAACACCTACTTTTTTTTTTATTGAAATGGAATCTCCATAGCAAAAAACCTTAAATAGCGTTGGAACGGTACCTCTAGCATGAAAATTACTAACGCTAGGCATACTAAGAAAAAAAGAGAAAACAGCTGTGATGTGCCTACCAGAGCACAGCTTACATTTTCTTAATGACGTCACATTTCACTCTGAGTCTTCGGCTCTCACTAAAGTCTACTGATTCTGCTTCGAAACGAGAAGAATAGACCACGGTATCCTTAATTTCATGTAGGCCTACTGAATAAGGGTTTTAATTTCGTTGTTAAATGTAAGACACCGTCATAAGTGATGTCCTCACACTATGTTAAAAAAAATATTTAAAGGGGACTAATGTGCAAGTTGTACCTGACGGGACTAAAGTGAAAGTTGTACCTCAAGGGACTAATGTGAAAGTTGTACCTCACGGGACTAATGTGCAAGTTGCATCGAACGAACAAACTATTTCTTTCAACGAAAATGCCTGCTAATCCTGGACGATAGGTCTAATATATCGTATCATATTATATATCGTATTTATCGTAATATAACTCAATGCTTATTTCGCTTCCTTCTTCGACTCGTTTTAATACGCATACATGTATGAGAAGCTCCCGAAAAACAAAAACATTAAATCATTAAATTCATTTTTTTACTTATTTTTATTTCATATTATTTCACGCGCACTTTTTATTTCCTAATTCAAAATTATTAAAAAAAAACTTTTTCGATATCGCTTGTAACGATACTGATTATTATTAATTTTCTTTTCTTTTTCTTTCAATAATAATAATAATAAAAAATAAAAATAAAAAAGGAAATTAAAGGGGACAAATGTGCAAGTTGTACCTGACGGGACTAAAGTGAAAGTTGTACCTCACGGGACTAATGTGCAAGTTGCACCGAACGAACAAACTATTTCTTTCAACGAAAATGCCTACTAACCCTGGACGATAGGTCTAATATATCGTATCATATTATATATCGTATTTATCGTAATATAACCCAATACTTATTTCGCTTCTTTCTTCGACTCGTTTTAATACGCATTTTTTATATGCATGAGCAGCCCCCGAAAAACAAAAACATTAAATCATTAAATTCATTTTTTTACTTATTTTTATTTCATATTATTTCACGCGCACTTTTTATTTCCTAATTCAAAATTATTAAAAAATACTTTTTCGATATCGCTTGTAACGATACTGATTATTATTAATTTTCTTTTCTTTTTCTTTCAATAATAATAATAATAATAATAATAATAATAATAAAGATTTTGAGGAAATTCTGGCAAAAGCAGAATTTAGTCTAGGACGGAGGACTATTAGTTTTTTCTTTTTTTTTTCTTTTTATAAATTATAACATCGCTTTCAAATTATTCAATTATATTTTGGATAAATTTTAGATTTCGACAAATGTCCAATTATCGAAATCGACAACGCAAAAATCCCAGATTGAGATTAATAGGCCCTCAGTCCTAAAAAAAAAAAAAAAAAAAAAAAAATCGATATTTTTATTGAGTAGCCCTAAAAAGCATTAAAAAAATATATGTATTTTAAATCTTATTGGTCATAGGTGTTTCAGTGATCTTGTATCTGTTGCTTGGCTTCTACGATGCTTAATAGATCATCATTATTATATATATATATATATATATCGTGCAAGGCCATGCTAAAAAAAAAAAAAAAAAAAAAAAAAAAAAAAGTTTCAACAATAAGAAAATTGTTGAAACAAAAATATAAATACATAAAGAAAAATATAAACATTTCACTTTCCAAGAGATGAAAAATTTTAAATATATTCAAAAGACTTTAAAAAGCATTCGAGAATAATATTGTTTTTGTATAAGTATTTGTTGTAAACTTTTAACATGTTCTATGACTTATCTTTACTGTTTTTGGTTAGGGAGTGTCGTGGGTTCGATTCTCCAAGGTCCGATGTGTTAATTTTTTCAGATAATTAATAGAAAAGGCGTGAATTGATAAAAGAAAATCTTTCAAAGTTTACACAGTATTCTCTGATTCCTTTTTTTTTTATAACATAACTAAAACGCAGAAAACAAAAAATTAAGTTAAAAAAAAAAAAAAAAAAAAAAAAAAAAAAAACATTTTTTAACAGCAGGCTTTTTATTGTAGAGCCCTGAAAAGCATAAAGTAAAAATTAATTCTTGCAAAGACATGCTATAAATAAATGAAAGTTTCAATGCAAAGAAAATTTTAGAGAAAAATATTAATATTTCACTTTTGCCAGAGATGAAAATTTTTAAATATTCAAAATATTTTAAAAAGTTTTCCTGACCTATGAAATTTATGACTTAACAAATACTTATGAGAAAACTGATGACTAAGAATATTGGTCTCGATACCTTTTTAAAATATTTTGAATATTTAAAAAGTTTCATCTCTGGCAAAAGTTAAACATCTATATTTTTCTCTAAAATTTTCTTAGTGTTGAAACTTTCATTTATTTATAGCATGTCTTTGCAAGAATAAATTTTTATTTTATGCTTTTCAGGGCTCCACACTAAAAAACATTTACTGTTAAAAATTTTTTTTACTTAAATTCTTATTTATATATACTTTTTAAAGATGGAAATTGTAATGCTGACAAGTTCTACTCCATTATGGTATCCGATGTAGTAACCCTTAAAGGGTGAGGAGAGGGATGCAGAGAGAGAGAGTACACAGCTCGGCATGAAAATTGGCCCCAACACAATTTTTGCAAATTCTTATGTAAAATGACCTCCTGAATCCGAATATGACGGCCATTTTACCCTACCACCTACCGTTTTTTAGGGACGGCCCACTATTTTTATCACTTTTCGGTAATTTTATGGGCATAAATTTGATTTTTAGGGGGGGGAGGGGAGTATTTTAACTGTTAAACATCTTCTGAGAGGCTACAGAGTTGGAAAATTCTGAAACATAAACATTTGCGGCAAAGGGAAAATTTAGGGGGGGGGGGATGTGTCACTGAAATTATGTAATACATTTCTTATATTTTTTAAATCTATTTTTAATGTTATTTATTGAACATTATATACAGTTTTTGGTTTTAACTGTTAAAATAGTTATTTTCCATTCTCCAAATCAATTCCATGGCCACAAAATTAGCAAACAGTGCTAAAAAATTAGGGAGGATGTACCGTCCCCAGAAGACGGTGGGTGATGGGGCCAGAGGGGGTCGGATTCGGAATCAGGAGGTTATTTTACATAAGAATCAGCAAGAATGGTGTCAGGGGTCTTTTTTATTTTATTTATTTATTTATTTATTTATTTTACAGCGTAGTGGTATCAGAGCGAGAAGTGTTTAAGACGGCTGCAGAAGTGTTCTGTCCGGGTCTCGCAGATTTCGTTTTGTTTGAAAACGCACTATTTGTGAGTGCGCAGTCGGATTTAAATTTTAAAAGCATATCTTTATTTCTATAAACTAATGTAAATTTTTTTATGTATCAAATTCGGCTTTTTTCTGCCTTAAAAAAAAAAAAAAAAAAAAAAAAAAAAAAAGAAAAAAATACTTAGAAGTGTCCCCTACATAATCTATCGAACGAACCAATTAATCTACAGAAAGAAATTTTAATAATCACAAAATGTCAAAAAATAAATTTAAACACATATAATGTTAGTTTTCGTTGTTTGATAGGTAAATCTCATTAACAGTAGCTGAAAAGTTGATTTAAAATCATTCTTATCTTCGAGGTTCTAACGTAATGCTACTTTATATCTGATACATTGTATTGCTAATTTTACACAGAATTTGTGCTTTTTTTTTCTTTTACCTGATAATAAGTTGTGCGTAAAGACATAGAACTGAAGCAATTTTTGTGTTTTTTTTTTTTTTCAGTTTATAGTGATGTTTCCATTCTTCGTCATCTAACGTCAATTTTACGATGCACTTTACAACTAGTTGACAAAATCCTGTCTTGCATAATTTATATGATCAGATAAATTACTAAAATTATACTTTTCTACATTTACAGGAAGAAGTGTGAATAAAGCAAAGCACTTAGACAATTTATGTTTAAATTATTTTAAAGTGAAGTATTTGCACTGTTTTCACTTAAAAGAATGCATTAAATATTTATTTAAGAAGTGCGCATCTTTATCAACCCTGTCAATAATTTTACGGTTTTGGACCATTAAATGCTAAGTGATCTTTTTTAACCTCAAAATTTTTATTACTGGTGTGGGTGCTGCTCATTTTGCATGAATCTTTTTCTTTGTTATGTATACCTTTTCTTTTTTATTTTGATAAAGTGAAAAAATAAAGAAATAATTGAATTCGTTATCTTTTAGTTCTGCATTTTCACAACTTCAGTGCAGTTAAAAGGAAATTTATGAGAAATACAAAGCAAATATGAGAACGAAAGAGAAAAATTAACGTTATTTTTAAAATCTACTGGCTTACAATAAAGCGGAATGGCCTGCAGTGAAGCGAAAATTCATTGATGAAACATGACGTGATTCAATGAATCTTAGTTTTGGACCAATCCCAATTTTACAAAACAACTATAAAACAACTTTTGGTATTCAGGCTGGACATATTTCAAACAAACTTGAAAATGATTCAACGAAAGTTGTGATTTCTCTTCCTTTTTTTTTTTTTTTTTTTTTTTTCTTTTTCTTCCTCTTCTTTTTCACTTTCGCTTTTAACATTCCTTTAACATAGCATCATTTTTGAACTTATGTTTTTTCTTTAAGTTTTCTTTCTTTATTTATTTTCCCCTTAAAAAATCGTTTTGGTATAATTTACTATGGTTTGATTATTAAAACAGTTTTTTATCAAGCCAAAAAGCTATAAACAACATTTTCATAATAAACTTTATATTGTACTAGCTGACCCGACAAACGTTGCTTTGTCATATAAATTATTTCTAGAGAATATTTTGCTAGAAAAAAATAACTAACTTATTGTAAGTGTGTAAGGCTGTGGTATATAAGTGAAACAGGTATGGAGTTCTGTGAACGGTGACTGAATTCCGATTATAACGTAAAAGACATAATTAACAATTAAATAAACAATTTAAATTGGACTGAATTGTAAATCTAAACCATTCTCGAATCCACCTGAAGACACACAAAAAATTCCATTAAAATCGGTCCAGCCGTTTAGGAGGAGTTCAGTGACATACACACGCACAAAAGTATGAGACTCCTTTGGTGACTTTAAATATTTTAAGCCATTTTTGCGATGAATTGAAATGGCTATCTCAATTGTGGAACTAAAGATCTTGGCGAGAAGCGTCCGAGGTACTTCGGTGTCAAATTTCAAATTTTGCCAAAGGGATCCGATACTAAAGGTGTTCCATACAATAAATAAATAAATAAAATATCAGTGACATATACACGCACAAAAGTATGGGACCCCATTGGTGACTTTAAATATTTAAAGCCATTTTTGCGATGAATGGATATGGCTATCTCAATTGTGGAACTAAAGATCTTGGCGAGAAGCGTCCGAGGTACTTCGGTGTCAAATTTCAAATTTTGCCAAAGGGATCCGATACTAAAGGTGTTCCATACAATAAATAAATAAATAAAATATCAGTGACATATACACGCACAAAAGTATGGGACCCCATTGGTGACTTTAAATATTTAAAGCCATTTTTGCGATGAATGGATATGGCTATCTCAATTGTGGAACTAAAGATCTTGGCGAGAAGTGTTCGAGCTACCTCGGTGCCAAATTTTCCATACAAAAAAAAAATAAAATAAAATAAAATAAAATATCAGTGACATACACACGCACAAAAGTATGGGACCCCTTTGGTGACTTTAAATATTTTAAGCCATTTTTGCGATGAATTGAAATGGCTATCTCAGTTGTGGAACTAAAGATCTTGGCGAGAAGCGTCCGAGCTACTTCGGCGCCAAATTTCAAATTTTGCCAAAGGGATCCGATACTAAAGGTGTTCCATTCAAAAGAAAAAAATAAATAAAATATAATAAAATAGCTACATAAATAAATTTGTATGTTAGGGTGGTTGTTAATCAACGCGCGTGTAAATTTGATAGAAAATTATATAAACTACTCACTCCAATTCCGCACTAAATTTGCAAAATGTATAGTTTTTTATGCACACTTCAAAACTCTTCAAACACTAATTACATCTTAATGTAATATTTCAATTAGGACACAATTTTTTGTATAACAATAATAACACGAAGTTGCAAAATATTTTCCTGAATTTGATCGCAGCACCAACTGTCGGGACAAACTGGAATTAAAATAGAATATACGCAAGCGAAGTGTGACGTCGCTGACCGTCAGTGGATGCAAGAAAAAGATTTCCTATGTTAATCTCCCATTGGATTTTTTGTAAAAAATTATTAAAAATCGAGGAAAATTATTTCTCGATTTTAATCCCCGTATTTGGGTATAGATATGTATTAGTTATCGTATGCATGTGTTAGATTGAGTTATTTTACTCTCAAATTGACAAAATTTTAATTTTAAATTTCAAAAGTCTGTCTTCCTTGGCGTTTTTTGTATTTGGCGATCAAAAACGTAATACGAAAATATACATGCCAGATGTATATTTTCGTAATATGTATTGTAAGAAATTGTTTCATATTATTCATTACTCTCTTAATATAAGTTGTTGAAATAACCATTATTTTTGAAAGAAATTAAATACGTTCGCCAGATGATATGGCAATATATTTTTTTTCCGCCAAGGATGACAGAGTTTTGAGATTAAAAATTCAAATTTTATCAATTTTACAGCAAAAACAACTCAATCTAATGCATGCACATGATAACTAATACATATCTATACCCAAATAAAGGTATTAAAATCGGGAAATAATTTTCCTCGCTTTTTAGTAATTTTTTACAAAAAATCCAATGGGCGATTAACATAGGAAATATTTTTCTTGCACCCACGGACGGCCAGTGACGTCATCACTTCGCTTGCGTATTATTGAATATTCGATACTACGATCGTAGCGCAGTCTGCCGGATCCAATGTGAAACATTCCAAAATCAACAACAATTTATAAGTGATAAATTAATTAAATAAACAATTTAAATTGGATTGAATTGTAAATCTAAACCATTCTTGAATCCACCTGAAGACACACAAAAAATTTGATTAAACTCGGTCCAGCCGTTTAGGAGGAGTTCAGTGGAAATATATATATAGAGTTCTGAGAACCACGTGACTTTCTTCTTAGAAACCGTACTTTGCTGAAAAACAACGCTAATTTTTCCATGCCTTTGGAAGCGTAGTAGTCGAATTTTTTTATGCTTTTACAAATACATTTACAACACTGTGTAACAATAAATTTTTAACACTATTCCGCAATAATTAAATGGGTCAGTAGGGTCAACTGTCACTCAGCAAACATGCTCGTGACGTCATCTGTTAGAACTCTATAGGGCAGTTCCTTGTTTGTAAACAAACATCTCAACTTTTATGAGTGGTTGGCAAAAAGGCTTGGGAAAAGCGTAGCGATGGCGGATCACCAATATAGTAAATTGTGCGGGAAAGTCGGGCGCGCTTTTTTGCCAACCACCAGACGTCACGAGGAAATGCTCTATACAGATAATAAATTCAATATGTAAAATTCAAGTACGTCACGATAAGTTAATAATATAAATCACGGAGTAAAAAATATAAATAATTATAAGAAAAAAAACTTTTTATAAACCATGTTTTTAAATTTTCTGTTGAATCATAGAACTAACTACATTAGCACTTGCGTATGAAATCTTTAAACCGATAGTGACATCAATTTTTGTGAGATACATAATTTAATTTTTTACAATTTTTCAAAGCTCACGTTTAATTAAATTATTTATTTAATCACGTTTATTTATTTTTATGTCGAAAGAAAATGAACTCGTAAATTTTTTTTTTTTTTGGCAACAATTAAATTATAGCTAATATTTTAATGGCTATTTATAAGGTATTAGGAGGTTATTAATTTCATATTTTAATTAATAATAAGAAAACTATTCGAATTTTTTCAAATTTTTTTTTCCCTAAACCATCCCTGACCTATAAGGAAAAAAACAAAAAAAGAATGATCGAAATCGGTCAAGCCGTTTACGATTTTATAAATAACATACAGACAAACATTCATTTTTATATATATAGATTAATAAAAATTATGTACTTTCTAGTATTAAATCGTTAACAAGATTTTATATTGTTTAGTGCTTATAAACAATGATAATTTAAAAACAAACACTCTTTTTTTTCTTTTTCTAATGGAGATGATATTTTGCACGTAAAATCGATTTTTAACATAATGAATATGTAAATGATTTTAATGTATACTTCTTTGTGTGAAGAATTTAGGTTTAAAAAAAAAAAAAAAAAAATCTTTTAAAATCAGTACCACAATATCTTCAAGTTTTGACCATTATTTCGAATAATTTTGCGATGAATGGAATTTTTCTTTGTTGATTTTAATAGAATTGCTAAAAATTCAGATGAAACCTCGTATTAAGATGTGATTCCTTTTTCAAAATAATTGGAATAAATCCCCCCTCCCTGCTCAAAGACAAAGCAAAATAAATAGTAAAGAAACATATAAATAAAGAGTTTTGCTTATCTAAAGGTAAGCAAAGATCCCACCGATCTCGGTAAGTGATCGGTGCTTGCTCACCGATCGTGCTTGCTCGCCCTCGATCGGTGCTTGCTCACCGATCTCGGTAAGCAAGCACACCGAGATCTTTGTCAGTGTTTGCAATTTTGTACATCAATCTACAGATATTAAAATATTGAATATTAATATTTGTTCAGAGTTACTGAACTTAAAAGAATTATTACTACATTTTAAATGCTAATAATGAATTGCAATATTTATTTTCGTACTTAACAGCAACGTTTATAAATATTTTATATCGTAAAATCTAACAACATTCTATCAAGGGAAAACATTTTCTAATTTTGCATATGTTTTTAATTATTGTTATATACTCTTTTTTTTTCTTGGATGAAGATAATATTTTTCTCTTACACAGTTGTTAATCAGAGAAAGATTTAATTTCAATATTGGCTTATTTTAGTTTGATATATGCTCTAGTTTCTCTCTCAAAATATATTCTATTTGTCTGCTTATGCACATATTCACTTTCCGTTATTTTTATCTCATAAAAAAGATAGTTTAAAGCCACAGAAATATTCGGATTATTGCACACAGCGAGCGGATTAACCTCAGGGGAATGATAAGTCTGTAGTTCCCAGCCCATCCCTCACTTATTATTAACCTCGTGAGGACATCATGTTTTACAGTTCATGGATTTTTGTAATTAATGATGTGGCATCTGTTACAGACACATTAACAATAATATATTGTTGAATTGGGGAACATTTCTTTCTTTCTCTCTTTAAGTTATTTTCATACAGTTTTAGTAAATAAAAATAAAATTGATTATATAATCCTCATAAATTAATGATATACATAAGTAAATAAATAAATAAATAAAAATGTATAATGAAAAAGAACTAAAGTGATTAAATGCAGTTATATTTTGAGTTAAATATGGAGATCGATTTATTTTTATAAATATGCTAAAAATATTGGTAAATACGAATAAAAATATTTTTGTTATAAAATTTCTGAAAATATTAATTTTTGACTGAGAATGCAATGATGTTTGTTACAGTAACAATTTAATTAATCTGATATTTACTATAAAATGGTTTGAGGAAAAAAAAAGGAGAAAAAGAAAAGGTTGTTGAAAGGCGATAAAAAAAAAAAAAAAAAAAAAAAAAAAAAAGAAAGAAATACCTTGTTTCTTCGGGATGATATTATTAAATGCGACTTTTCCTCTGGCGTAAGATAATTTCACTGAATGCTGTATAGAAGAAGCAAAAATTTTATTTTAAATTTCAAGATGATCTTTTGATATTTGAAACCATAGGATGGAAAGTAATAATAGATTTTTGAATTTCAGGGAGAACTAAGGAATGGACTTAATTAAGAATGTAATGTATGGTGATAAATTTCATATTATGCTGCATTTAATTTGATTTAGATGTTCATCGGAAGGATTTGGTGCGTTTGTGCTTCTATGCAATATTCGTGCCTACTTTTTCAGAACTTGCATATCTTCTTACCTTACACATTTACTTTTCGATGTTTCAGTTTCTAAATTTTCGGGATATAAAGAATCTGTTAGATATACGCTCATGTTTGTGAAAATTGGAAGAACAAGAAGGAATGGGAATGTCAGAATGATATTTATTGGGCATATATATTATAGTAGGAAGAACAATTGATTAAAATTTCCGGAAATTTGGAGTAATATGTACTGAGAAAACAGTACATAAAACAGCGACTTCTGTGAGCAATGACAGCACTTAACTGCCTAGGCACTGAATTAAACAGCAATTGGATGACATGTACAGGTAATGTATTTCGAGTATCTTCAACACGATGCCACAATTCATCGACCGTAGTTACTGGTGAGTGGTGAGGGGCCAGTTGCTTTTCAAAGATTAAACAGTCATTTTCATTGGTGCGAGATCAGAAGAACGTGCTGGCCAGAGCAGCAGTCGAACGCATTTTGCATCAAGGAAAATCCGGACAATACGAAGAACTTGCAGTCGTGCATTGTCCTGCTTAAGTATTGCGTTTCAGAAGTCTTGAATATAGGTCTAAGTGATGGGCCTTAACCGGTCAGAAATGTAATGGCTGGTATTCAGAGTGGCGGGAATGAAAAAAAGAGGTGATCGAGACATGTATCCAATGGTATCGCATACGATGACTCCAGGTGGTGATCCAGTATGCGGCTACCAAAATTTTGATTACCTTCAAAACTGCATCACTGATATAGGCATCTTTAATGTGTAATCAGCGACAAACCTGGATGCAGGAAGGACGTAAAGTCACCTTTTAGACAAATCTCATTCCTGTTTACTGTATCAGGATTGCATTATCAGTATTTAACGTCATTGTGAATAACGGCACATTCCCAGCTGTGATTCAATATCGTCACACTGTCCATCACCGGCAGTGATGGTATGGGGTCTACACGTCTCGATTACGTCTTGTTTGTATTCCCGGCACTGTGAATAGCGGCCATTCTAAAATTTTAAGACGGAAGGTGGCCGCTCACCATTATGCAGAGGTTTTGAGCGTTTTTAAACTTGGTGAGTTAAGGTCCGCCCATCTATTCTACATTCAAGGCCTCCGTAGTGCAATATTTAAGCAGGATAATGTATGACCGCAAGTTGTCTGTATTGTCTGGACCTTCCTGGATACAGAATGTGTTCAATCATTGCTCCGGCCGGCGTGTTCTTCTGATCTCGCTCCAAGGAAAATGACTGTTTAATCACTGAAAACCAAGTGGCTTTCCCCCACTCACCACTCACCAGCAACTGCGATCGATGAATTGTGGTATCGTGTTGAAGCTTCATGAAGTGCTGTACCCGAATATGTCATCCAATTGCTGTTCGATTCAATGCCTAGGCAGATGACTGTAGTTATTATTGCTAGAGATTGCTGCTTTATGTACTGTTTTCTCAGGATATATTACTCAAAACCTCCTGAAAATTTAATCAATTGTTCTTCCTACCATAATGTATGTGCCCAATAAATACCATTCTGTTATTCGTATTTCTTCTTGGTGTTGCAATTTTCACAAACATGAGTGTATTTAAACGAAAGTTTTATCATGAAGGAAAGAGGGGGACTAGTAAGAAATTAAATAAAACTAGAATATTTGGAATCATCCTGTAAGAAAATAATGCGCGCAATTTGTTGTCGCTCTAGCACGGGATTATGTTTTATCAAGTTATATGAAGTGAATTATAATCAGAATATTGTGTATTTATATCAAACTTATACGTAAATTTATAACTTTGTTGTTCAAATAATAAATTTTTAACATTAATTAAATATTTTGTATTCTTCTTTATACAACTTATTTGACGATAAATCTTCAAACTTTTACAATATCTATAATCATAATTTGTTCTCTCATATATACCTCAAGTTGTAATAAACAACAGTACAATTTTATAGTACAATTAAGTTTAAGTTATTCTATCCGATTTTTGATTCCCTTTAATGTTCATCAATTTTGTAAAGACACGTAATTTGAACAAAATGTTTGAGGGTTTAACTAAATACCATATTTATTTTCTCGAATTTGTCAAGTAAACAATCTTTAGGAAGTATCGTGAACTCATATGAAAGCCTTTCGTAAATATTTTAGAAAATTAAAATGACTATCGTTAAAGTATTGCGAAATTAACTTTGAAGCAACAAGTGCAAACGTTATTTATAAATAAGACTCTTTTATAATTGAAATTTTATTGATCATGTTTGTTTTATGGCATAAAAAATTGTTTTTATTATTTTTACATTGCGTTCTCATTAATATTATTCTTTAATTAAAATAAAAAATAAAAATTCTTTTCTCTGTTTTTTTTTTTTTTTTTTTTTTTTTTTTAACCCATGTACAGCAGACAATGTATTTCTTTGCAGTAAAGTTTTCGAAACTAAGTTTTTGTTATAATTATATAGTTTGGGGATCCCATGAATCCGAAAATCATGTGTTTAGACATCGATCTGTGTGTCTGTCTGTTTGTGTGTTGGAGAGTCTTACCATCATAAATATTGTGGAAAAGAGAAATCTAGTATTATAAATATGCATTACATGGGAATATTATGTTTACTTTGATCAGACAAATGATTCACGTAAAAGGATATTCAACGAAATTTAAATACACCTGTGGATATAATTAATCATTGATACATTTTAACATCTTTAGACTATCCTAAACTTAATAAAATGATACAATTTTTACATGTACAAAAGTTTGATTTTAATAGAATATGGTATGTATAGCACCATTCGAAAACAATTTCTTATTGTACTTACGTGTTACACCTTTTTTAACGTATTTGCCTCAGTGATGATAGCTTAGATGTAATTTGATTTAAAATTAATTTTTAACTTGATTGAAAATATAAAAAACACTTAACGCAAATAAAATGACACAGCCACCAATTTTTACCTTTTCCCCGCAAGTAAATAAATAAATTGTTTAAGTGAATTAATCAATCTATTTCCCTTTTTCATCATATGATTATAATTTTTGTAATAGTAAATAAATAATTTTTTCAAGTGAATGAGTTAAACTATTTCCATTTTAGAACATACGGATATAATTTCTAGTAAGTTTATAAATAGTAAGTTTATAAATAAATTTTAGAAAAGAATGAGTCAATCTATTTAACTTTTTCATCCTACAAATATAATTTTTATAATAGTAAGTAAATAAATCAATGTTTCAAATTAAAGAGTCAATTTATTTCCCTTTCTCACCATGGAAATATAGCTTTTGTAATAATAAGTAAGTAAATAATTTTTTCGAGTGAATTAGTCAATGTGTTTTCAATTTTTATTTTGCGAATATAATTTTTACAATAGTAAGCAAATAAATAAATTTTTCAAGTGAATGAGACGTATTTTCATTTTATAAATGTCAAACTATTTCTATTTTCATCGAAGTGACATCTTTATATTATATAATCTTGAATACAGAAATATACACCTGAAACAAATGAATATGAATAAATTAATAAATTATCATAACGCTTATATCAATCACCATTCCATATAATACAGATTTATAAAAACCGAATTTGGATTTTTGACTAATTATTGCTCTTGAGTTATGCTGATAACTGACTTACATACAAATGCAGAGACAAAACGGTAAAAACATGATTTTCAAATTCAGGAAACCTCAAGGCGTGTAAGCATGGCAAAAACTCACTTTCGAAAATTTGACCCCAGAACAATACTTTCTTACCATTATATTGGATAAAAGAAAGTAAAAAGAAATTTTATTCTTGTAATTGTCTTTTTCAGGTGAAATGTTAATTGGGCATATATTGGACATTATTGCTTGTTGCAAAAAGCCTTTCAATTTTATAGTCTTTTTATTTATTTATTTATTTATTTTTATTTACAGTCGGTAACAAAAGTGTCCGAACACTAGCAAAAATTCTTATCTAAAAAAAGTACACTTAATACAGTTTTATTAAATAAATCCTTGTCGAATCCTGGTCTTAGACTGACTAAGAGCAGGATTCGACAAGGATTTATTTAACAAAACTGTATTAAGTGTACTTTTTTTATATAGGAAATTTCGCTAGTGTTCGGACACTTTTGTTACCGACTGTACATAACAGCAGAAAAAGTATTATTTTAGGGATCAATTTTTCTTTCAGATTATCATCTTGGTGTTCTTTAATATATCGTGTTTTTTCACTTTCTTGATTTGCACACAAATACTTATTTCATATAAAAACATGAAATTCGGAAACTTTTTTTATTAAATGATAAATAAACCGTTTTTACCCCACTGAATTATTTTAGGTGGTAGTTAATGATCAATTTAGCTAGAAAATTTCTGTTAAATAGAGGTTCTCGAATTAAAAACTACACACAGGAATTTAAATGTAAACAAGCAGTTTTGTTTAAAACAAGATTGCAATGTCCCAATGGTTAGCAATGTGAATATGAAAATCGCCAAGCTTGTTTGATGTTCTAGAGCTGCAATGTTTAGTACTTTTGAAAAGTAGAAAGTAAAAAACAAAACAAGGTCATGCCTTATGAACGAATGTAGATAATAGGAACTATTTTAATTACTGAAATAAATGGGTTCTTATGGGTCAGTTGACGGCTGAATAGATTGCAGGTTAAAATAAAAAACTTTTTACATTCATTGTTCGTAAACTCTCCTGGATATGAAACTCTACTGCTAACGACCCTGAATGTGCCTCTGTCCACAGAGCATCACCGCTGTTTACGATTTTGGGTAGGTAAAAATAATGAAGGGGGTGATATAAATATTCTGGTCAGATGAGCCGCGATTCCTTTGCTTTCAGTCATAATATGAGTTATATGGAGTTCCAAAGTATAAACTATGCAACTCATGTACTTCTAATGAACACCATACAAAAGTTGAAGTGAGGAGCTTCTCATGGGCATTCTTAAGATTGTCTGTGTAAGCAGTTAGCTAAAAGAGCTCACCCAAACACTTTTGAAGCAGGTTTTTAAAGAGTGGGAATCAAAGAAGTGGGCACAGACAGGAACATTTCGTCAATCTCTAAAAAATTTTGAAGCTCATGTGTGGTCGTCCAATCATGATGAGATTCCGATCCGTCAAGGATCTTATAATATTTTTGTAGTGTTGTGGTGTGTGCAGGTCGTGTAGTGTGAAAATATTATCGTAGTCAATTTTCTCCACATTGAAAATCTTTTGATACTGTATAGTTTATTTTGTTTGTTTGTTTTAGGGGAGATGTTGTTTGTAATGCTTGTTGATTTCATGATCTTCGTGGGTTTTCTGTCTGTATATCCATAGTGTAGGTTCGTCAAGAGTTTGTTATGACATAGGTGATGGTAGGTTCTTTTTAATATGAGTTTTTGACAGTTTCCTCGAAGATAGAAAGTAATGTGATTAGAAGGTTAGAACTGGCTAGGTTCAAAGGTTTTCCTTCTTTTATAAGATACATTAATTCACCAGTTTTCAAGTCCGTTGGAAAGTACTTTAGATTTAATAAAATATTGAACATACCTAAAATGACGTTTAGTTAAACATTAAACCAATTGCGTATTATATAGTGATCTAGATGGCCGGGACCAGAAGCTTTATCACTATAGAAATTTTAAAAAAGTTCTTTTTAGTCCTTTTATCATAATTTTTTGATCACTTATGGCATTGATCTGGACATTTTAATATTGGTGGGTCAAATATTTCTTATGCAAAATAGTTAATATTTGTGAGACTTGTTAGAGGATTTAATAGATTAATATTAGAACTGAAAATTGCTAATAGTGTAAAATCGATAAAAAGCTAGATTTTTTCTTACCTTGCCAAAAGGATACATTTGCGATATACATAGATGTGTCCAGGTCTCTCTCTGTACTCTCTCAATCTCGTGCTTGTCCTTAGCTCTCGCATTTAATGTAATTTATTTTGTCCGTGCCCGTAGCTTTTTCTGATTTTTTCTTCTTTTTTTAATGTGTGAGGTGTTTGTTCCTTGGAGTGGAGACCATCAAATTAACTTTACAGTATAAAAGATTGTTTTAACTTCCTTTAAGTGCACTCTTAATTATTATATTGTGAAAACTATTTTTCTATTTTGAAAGTTTAAAGATTTTTGTTGAATATCTGTCTTTATTAATTTAGATATTTATTCACTGGGTTTTATTTCGAACGACATCTTCTGAACGAGGTATGTCTTTGTTATTTCATCTATTGCTGTTTTAATTAGTCTATGGTCTTCAAACTGAAGGTCGTCCAGAAACTCCCTTAATCGCACAGACTTAAAGTAATCAAGGGATACCAAGGGAATGTGTATCGCCACCCTTGCTTGTTTTTATGCTCAAAGTTTTGTAGGGATGGAACTTGATTTTGGTTAACTAGATTTAAACTTATGGTTTCGTCAAGGAGAATGCGACTCCGTTCAGAGTTTCTGGGATAGCCTTGTATACGGCTATGGACATCAGAATCACCTAATTGTTATATATATATATATCTTTTCTTAAGTAATTAGACGGCGGCGTGTGTTGTGATCCAGTTGTTATTTCTTTAAAATTTATTGTTAAGCTTTGAAATACTGAGTTTTGAGTTGTTAAAGGTAAATTATGTTGTATTATTTTAATAATGGTAAATATATGACTATTACATGAGTTAAAATTGTAGCATTTTCAATTTCTAGGCAAGCCTATTGATCTTGACATCTGGGATTCAATATCCATTTTTTTCTCAATGACATTCTGGGAGAAAAAAAAAAAAAAAACTACAGTAAGTTATCTCTTATTACTTAGATTTCACTGAATAAAGAAAAAAAAAATATTTCTTCTGATCCGCGAACTTGTGGCTATTGTAAATTATACCCTTAAATCTGGAGACTATTTCTTCAGTACTGTTTTTCAGACACACCTCTTCATGGTTTTTGTTTTCTATAACGGTACAGAGTTCTTCCAACAACAAAATGACCCATTCCACAAGACAAGAAATTTCTTATAACCATTAGATTACCTGTGTTATTATGGGTTTAAAGAGCGTTACTTACTGGTTTTGAATTTTAACTGATGTCTTGAACTCAAAATTCACAAAAAAAAAAAAAAAAAAAAAAAAAAACATCTGAGACGTGAGGGAAGTTTTAATTCAGAAATACTTTCCTCTTAATTTAAAAGAGCTGCATGACCAGTGCATGCAGTATACTGTTCATTGGCCAATTACCAAAATATTAACGAGGTACACCAGCTGAAAATGCCAGTAATTTAAATAAAAATATTTTGAAATACAATATGATCTACAAGTCACAGAAAAAATAAAAAATATGTTATTCAAAAAGTATTGACTATATCACTATGCGGTTTTTGTTGAAATGCACAGAAACACGGGACTCTTTTTAGACAACAAAAAAATTATTAGCAAAAGAGTTTAATTTTTTTTTCCTCGTGCGCCGTTTTAATTGTAAAATTACTTTTTTACAGTGGCACAGTACATACAACAATGTAACTATTACTATATGGAATATCGAAAATCATATATTCAAAATTATATATTATCTCTTAAATTTAATCCAATTCCCATTTATATTAAGAGCGATTCTAAAATATTTATAGCATTTAAAATCAAGTCTTTCGGTTTCTCAGCTGGCGAAATATCTAATTGAATCTCTTTCTGTTTCCTGTAATAAACAACAACAACAACAAAAAAAAAAAAATGATCAGAGGCAAATCTTTAGTTGGGATAGCTCTCCTTTCTTTTCAATAAAATAAAATAGAATGAGTTTTGTTGGCATTGCCATTTGTAGAAAAAGAAAAGATGTGCTCTTTCAAAAGAACGTTATGTACTTCCTATTGGATCAAAGGACCATATATAAGTATAAACAGAGTATATTCAGAAGAAGACATAAGTATATTCAGAATAAAATTCCTGAGGTTAGATTTCTAACATACATGTTTCGTTTTCCCGGGATCTTTCAACGATATTTTTGGCTAAAATCAGGGTCGTCAATATATTTAAAAAAATTTACATTATTTGCAAGCTAACTGAAAAATTGGGTGTTGCTCATAGGTTCTTTGCGATTTGAGTTTGGCGATCATATTGTGGTTTTTGAGGAGAAGTAATTGAGCCAAACTTCGATCACTTTTTCGTTGACTCTCAACATGTAAAGACTTCGTTGTACAGTCGACTGCAAAATTATTCGAGCACTAGCCAATAATTCCTATGTTTAAAAAGTACACTTAAGACTGTTTTGCTAAGTAAATCCTTGTCGAATCATGTTCTTAGACTGATTAAGAACATGACTCGACAAGGATTTATTTAACAAAGCTGTATTAAGTGTACTTTTTTTTGGCAAAGATTATTGCTAGTGCTAGAATAATTTTGCAGCCGACTGTATATGCTCTGTACTTCCCGTGTCCCCATCCTCTATTTTAAAGAATAACTTTTTATCAGGATATTTTTTTAATGATTTCTTAGTCATGTATTAATTATGTAATACTGAAATTTTTGTCAAGAAAATAATATAACACTATAAATGCTCAGTATAACGGTCATCATTCATTTGAATGACTGTCAGACATTGCGCATTGAAAATTCTCCTAAAAAAAAGCTTCAGAATTCAAAATTTGGTATCATTTGATCAGGGAAATCTGTTTAAAATGTAAGAAGACCTGCAAATACAGTGAGATATGTTAGTGAAAATCGTATCTAATTTTTTTTAAATATGTAAAAAAAAAAAAAAAAAAAAAAAAAATCCCATGCTTTTTTGTACATTTCAGTGAAAACCGCAATGAGTTTATAAATAGTTCCCTCCCCCCCCCCCCTGCGACTTTAGGATCAACCGGTATATTTTAAAGAATACAAAGTGGGGAATGTTAATTGAAACTGATTTCTTAGAATAGTCTAATTTTCAAATTAAATATAATTTACATATAATATTTTAAATAATAGTAATAATAACTGTTTCTTTTCTGTTACGCGGCATTATTTAACATCAAAGATTTAAAAATTTCTGTAACATATCCTTTATTCTTTATATTCAACAGATTTTTTATTATATTTTGCAATTAAAATGGTACATTTTCTAAATAATCTAAAACCACTGTTAAAACCTCTGGTGTGAAACACACACGACTTCCATTACCTACTATTATACATATTACATGAATTTTTTGGAGATAGTATATGCATTTTTTTTTACTTTTCCAGTAAGAGAAACTTGATACACGTATAAAGACATATAAAACAGAGTTTACATAGCGAGTTAAAAAATAACAAAAAGAAAAAAAGAGTTATTTTTTAAACACCAACTTCCGAGATCTAAAACTGAATCTTAATAAATCCTAAGGGATAAGGATTTATAATGGATCTTAATAAATCCTTATCGAATCATGTTCTTAGTCAGTCTAAGAACTGGATTCGACAACGATTTATTTAACAAAACCGTATGAAGTGTCCTTTTTTTACATAGGAATTTTTGCTAGTGTTCGGACACTTTTGTTACCGACTGTACCTAATCAGGATGAGCGTTAAAATTCTTGTAATAACCACGTAATACATGAGAAAGGGTATCTGAAATGGATTAATGCAACAATTTTCAAGAAAATCGTTAGAGCAGTTTTTCGAAATACCAACTTTTACCAAAACTTGGTATTCTCAATTATTGAACGGAAAACAATAATTACATACAAAAGGATATTTAAAAGGGAATTAATATGGCGAGTTTGAAAGAAATCCGTACAGTCGTTTTTAAACGAACGCACTTGCGAGACCTGAAATTGAGCTATTTATACAGGATGCCTATCAATTCTCCTGAACTAACCAACTATATCATTCGAAAGATCATCTAATAGAGTGTTTATATAGCAACTTTGAAGAAAATCGCTTGAGCCATTTTTAAGATACGTACTTACGGTCCCATTTTCGGTTTCCGATTACCCACTTCCGGTTTTCCAATTTTCACCAAAATTTGAAAAATTCATCTGTACACCAGACCTGTTTCAATTCTAAAGTTTCGTAGTTCCATCTTTATTAGTTTACGAGATATGATAGCCAGAAAATTCCCAACATACATACACACTGACCAATTGCCAAAAACCACCTTTTTGGACTCATGAGGCCGTAAGACGTGTAAATCAGGCGAAAAATCGATATTGAATTTTTGGACCGAATTACTTAGTATTATTACTTCCATTACCTACGGTAGTAGGGTGATGGAAGTAAAAATGTATCGTTGAATATGCGAAGAAGTTTTTGCTTAATTTTAGTAATTTTTCCTGGAAAATGAGTGTACGCTGTTCTCAGTATCAAGTACGTATGCATCCTTAAAAATTACATTGTTAGAGGAAGAACAAATAATACGTTTTAAAGAGAATAAATTAAAAATTTCGAGATTAATACTACGTTCATTATTAGTTAACAGATTTTGATGATTTTTTTTCAAACAATGGTATTTCCATCAAAATTAAGGAACTGTTTACCCTACTTAACGCCAGACTGATTCAAAATATTCATCAGTATGTAACTGTGACATCTCGTGCAAAGTATAATAAGTGACCTTAGCAATGAGTGATTGAGTTGCCTTTTGGCTTAGGCGTCAAGTGTTTGCCTGCAATTCGGAAATTCCCGAGTTCGATCCCGGCTTCTCTCTTGACACCAATTTAAGCACCCAACAACAACAAATCCATATGTAAATAACCAATGGTAGCAAACGAATACAACATCTAAAATGTTATGAATTTTGAATAAGTGTTGCCTCAAAAATCAGAGAATGTTGAATTGCATTTGAAGATATGTCTCTTACAAATAAACATTTGTATCATTTTTGAGAAAAATTTATTTAAAAAATAAGATAATCAGTTTTAAAATCTAAATCGTTGTGATTCAGAACTATTTAAAGTAGATGATATGCTTAAAAATAATCGAATCCGTTTTCAATAATAAGCACACAAATTTATCAGTAATGTTTCATTGTAATTTAATATATTGCGTATACTATTTAGGTTTTTTATATTACAAATATTTAGTACTATTTTAGTATTTTTTAATGTAACATATTCTATTTAATTTTAATATTTTCTGTCTTATATTTCTCAGGATGTATGTAGATTTTTTTATTAGTAGATTGCAACATTTTTACTATTTTCTTTCATCGACGATTTAGTTTAAAATATGACCTTTGACAAAATGGCCCCATTATTTAGTCTATTATCTCTTGATGGCTTTGACTTTCAGATCTTAAGCATCACATTTATATTTTATTTTCTTTTAATCTGTTCCTCATGGGATACAATTTACCAATTTCTGGAGAAAGTTTCCAAGAAAGTAGTATTTCTGAAATTGATTGAAAGAAATATAAGGATTACATACGTTTATGGAACCTATTTTTTAAAGTACGGAGACGAGAAAATTGTCCATTTATTTTTCACAATGCGTATGACTTAACGTAAGATGTGACCGGCCGTGGAAGGGAAAAGGAACGTTCACTGCTTATTGAATTTAGAAGGAAAAACAATGCGACAAAAGTGCTTTCCGGAGGGGAAAGAAGATGCTCATTCAGATATTTTTTCGTAGGACAAACCGAATTTAGCCAGAATGCATGGGAAGGGAAGATGTAAAACGCCGATTTTAGAAATGAAACATCCCTTTTTTACAACTTTTTGCATTTCGATCATAAAAAAAAGTGTTACTTAAATATAAATTATTCTTTGAAAAAATTCTTACAATTTAAATATGAAATTTTGTTTCTAAGTTTTCAAAGTATCTTGTAGAGGTATGATGGAAAATCGTACACACGTTTGAAATATACATAAGTCACTTTATGTGAAAAATATATGATTTGTTCATGGGTAGATAGCATGGAAGTAAAGAATTTTAGGGTTGTTCTTTAGCACGATTCACAAGGGAAATAAGTAAATGTGTAAATTGAAAATATTAGTGAAAAATTTAAATGTCATTAAAATCAAACTGTTCCTATTATTCTTCTATTCTATCCTCTTATTATTCTGTTCCTATTCTAAGGATGATGAAAAGGCATTTTAAGAAACATCTAAAACAATATCAAGACAATAGTAACTATTATGTTTTAACATCTCTGTCTTATATATCGGGTGATCCAAAAGTCAGGACAAACTTTAAAAATGAATAATTCGAAAACGAATCAAGATACAAAGATACGGTTTGCACCAAACGGATGGAAAAGAAACCGGGTTTTGTGTGGCAAAGAAAAAAAAAATAGTTCTGTTGGCGACCAACAGATGGCGCTGTCGGATTTCTGATGTAGGATTATGCAAAGCAACAAATGATATAAAAAGAAGCAACTGCGGCAGGTAATGGTTGTCGAAGCTTACATGCATCGAAATATCGCATTCTCAGTCGCTACTTTAATCAGGCATGGCCTCCAAGATCACCTGATCTGACACCCTGTGACTTTTGGCTGTGGGGATTCTTAAAGTCAAAAGTGTACCGCGACCAACCGGAATCACTAGCAGCACTGAAAGATGACATCTGCCAAAATGCGTCTGCCATAACGCAAGAAACGCTACCAAATCCTGTGAACGGTGTGGTGAATAGTCTCACAGCTGTACTTTTGAATGATGGACAGCACATTGAGCAGTTATTGTAGTAGTACAAATTAACTGTAATTAAGCTGACTTGTAAGTTATCAACACTTTTTCATTTGTAAATCATTTTTTGGGGAAATAAAACACTATAGTGCCATCTGTTGGTCACCAACAGAACTAATTATTTTTCGTTGCCACAAAAAACCCGGTTAATTTTTCATCCGTTTGGTGAAAACCGTATCTTTGTATCTTGATTCGTTTTCGAATTATTCATTTTAAAGTTTGTCCTGACTTTTGTATCACCCGGTATTTAAACATTTCTCTTATGTATATATATATATATATATATATATATATATATATATATATATATATAATTTATTCTTCGTGGAATACAAATTTATGATTTCTTGAGAATATCTGAAATATAATTGTATTTCGACAATTGCGTCTAATTGTCAGAAATATGAGTGTTGCGTGGAATAGGTTCAATTGCTCAAGTGAAGGATTACTGATTGATCTTTTTTATTTGAAATTTATCCTAGATTATAGTCATTAGTGAAAAAAAAAGTTACAATAGTTTGATTAATTTTTTGTGAAAACACAAAATAACAAAAGGGATTTTGTAAAAAAAAAATTTCTGATAAATTTTTAAGCCCAAAGAGTAAACCAATAAAGTATATTTGTTAATACCACATAAATTAAAACATTTTACAAAGACACACATTTATTCCAAAGTATATTAAAAAACTTTCAACTGGATTTGGGAGCTCAGTTCCTCAGATATTTCCGCAAGTCCTTTATTGCTGTATTGTCATCGGAAGTATATATACGTGCACGCAAAATTTAAACTTAATCGATAATAACACATTAATCGATCAAACTCAACAATAAATTTTTCTGTAATAAATGCAAGAGTCGAAAGAGGACAGTTCAAACCTTCTTTGTGTAACTTAGATAAATAAATGACATAAAAATAATAAAAGATATGCACTGGGGTGACGAAAACCGACTAAAAGTCTGCTTCAAGGGATAATCATGGATTTATTTATTTTTTATTTTTTCCCTAAGTACTGTGGTAAAATTTAATCAAGAATATTATTTTTTTCTGAAATGTTAGGTACCGTGTCTTACAAAAAAAAAAAAAAAAAAAAAAAAAAAAAAAAAATCATTAAAAAAAAAAAGAATTCCTTGATTGCAATTTTTATCTATAGGAAGCAATTCCATTTTGATTCATTTATTTTGATGTTAATTTCAATTTAAAAAAATGTTCTAATGTGATTTCATTTCATTTATTTTTACTTTTCAAATATGCAATGATCCCTATAATGCAAGTTTATATTTTTTTGTATTGCTCATATCCGCTATGTTAAGAAAATCTTAAATTTGAAATAACTTCTGAAAATTCTAAATTAGAATATTCATAGTCAATGGTGTCCAATTCAGTATCATAAAGGATATTTTCAATTTATCATCTTTACGATGAAAATATTCCTCGAAATGGAACGTTAAGCGAAATTTTACACAATATTTTGCCATGTTATGAAATTCATAAATTTCGAATAATTTAAGAAATTTTCAATGTAGAATGTTCATAAACATAAATCTTTACACAACGTTGAAAACGCCAATGTAAAAATACTATGCACAAACTGCAGTTTCGGTAGCGTGAAGCGTACCGTCATAAGTACAAAATGACGAGGTGGATCATTGATCCTATTTATAGATAAGGATATATAAGCTACCGTAAGGATGCAAACCATCTTGAGGAACACAAAAACCACCTCGTCATTCTGCACTGATGAATGTAAGCTTACATCCATGAAGTATCAAATCTGTATGTAACGCTATTTAATGAATTTTCCTTTCTTTTTTTTTCTTTTTCTTTCTTTCTTTTCTTTCTTTTTTTTTTCTGGTATTCATTTGTTGATATTTTGCGTGTACCAATAGTGGCCGTTCTAAAAAAAAATCTGGGTTCAATTGTTGAAAATACTTTTAAAATAGGGAAAAGTTTTACAAACTAAAGAAGGTGTAGATAATTTATTTAGTTTTATACAATTAACGGTATGCATCCTTTGATCATATTTATGAATCAAAAGTTCATTTATGTATTATAAACATTTCGCTAATATCGTCCGCCTTGTCAACTTCAATGGCCACTCAGTCAGTACTTTTCTGTTAAATGTTTCAGTTTTACTTATCATGATTTTTATTGGTCAGTGAGTTATCAATGGAGAACCAACCACAGTGTGTCAGTTTTCTGCACATATTGGGAGGGGGGGGGGAAGAAACATGCTATTTTGTTAGTTTATTCATAAATTTTGCCTGTTTCATATATTTAAATGGACAACTAATGGGAACATCCACCCTACGTTGTATTCCATTTGTATTATACGACTCTTGGATTTAATATAACTCAATTGTCAAAAAGAAAAAAAAAAAAAAAAAAGAAAAAAACTTGGTGATCATAATGAGAAGAATGCTTTAAAAAATAAGAAATATTTTGAAGTGTTTTATACATCTTACTATGTTTAACATTATTGGTTAAGTTAACATTATTGGTTATGGCTGAAGTTTACCATGTAATAATTCAAATTACAATAAATAAATAAATAAATAAATATTGTTATACAAAGTTTCATGAAAATTGAGAAAAAGGTGATATAAAAACAATTATTTTCTTTCAATTTACTAATAAAACGCATAATCAAGGAAAAGCCATTTTCAACAACTTTTATCAATAAGTGGAAGAAATACATGGTAATATATATGTTTGTACAACATAAGTTTTTTTATGTATTTACTTTATTTATTTATTTTATGAACGACACTTATTAAGCTAAAATTTAATTCAAGGAAAAAACAAAAATCTACTGAATTAACTTTTAGAAAGTATCACTCAGAGATCCATTATACATATTGTGTCCCCTGTATATGGTTTTATGTTCTACAAACATCTTAGTGCATTAAATATAGCTCAGTTTGAAAATTCATAATTCAATAAAAAAAAAGTCTACCTTTAAACAATTCACGCTTATATTCAGTAATGTTTACGAATTCTTTTGTGCTGTCCTGTACGTAAGATATAGCATTTATACATAACTTATAATATGCAAAATTCGTGAAATTTAATAACACATACCATAACTGAAAATGCATTTTTAACAATTATCGCTAAGAGATATTACTTCAGATGCAGTACTGTATCAAAAATCTTTTGTATGTCACTGTAAAAAAAAAAAAAAAAAAAAAAAAAAAAAAAAAACTATAAATGACAATCATTATATAGTTAATAGTGTAACCCAATTTAAATAGGATACGGAGAGTTTTCCATAGATAATTATATAATGAAACTCTTGTGAGGCTCTGTAAATGAATAATGAATGATTTGCACCCTCGTATCCCACAGAATTCAGGTATTAGTACACTACATTAATGCATATCAGTTTTATGCTTGAAATGGTAGAACGCCATTAAAATGCCCCTGAAATATATTTTTTTCTATTAATCGTAATATAACAATACCTCTGTTCATAAGCTATAAATACTACATGTTACATTTTAAACAAGCATTATGCTGTAGTAAATGTTAATGACATAACAAAGCGAATCTGAATGTATTTATGACCGTTACAGTACGGCCAGGCGGCTAAATAAGTTAAAGTCGTAAACACTTTTAATTTTTTTTTTTTTTTTTTTAAATTATTAGAAAAACTCACATATAGTTAAATCCCACTACAAAACCATAATACTGAGAGACCATGAAGTTTGGATTGTTTACTATAGTAAGCTCAATATGAAAATAGATAAACTCTTTGCATTTCAAGATTCGAACCAACAAATGAAATTGCAACAGAATTGGAGGGGGAGAAAATCCACTGTACATCAAAGAATAACAGGGTGTCAACACTCAAAATGTTTTCAGTGATTCTTCCATCAGTATATTTATATACTAATTTTTTACTTAATTAATCTTGCAAACTTTAACTAAAAATTCCAAATGAAAAATGGTGAATCAGAGAAAAATTTCTGCTATCGACATCCTGAATTATGATGCTTTCCCATGTGGGGTGACATTTTTCTCGCTTAGGGTGCCATCCTTTCAATCCTGGAGCATCCTGGAGTAAGGGTGCCATTATTCTAATTTGTGGCGCCATTTCCCCCCCCCCCCTTAAGGCACCCTGAATTAGGGGTGCCATTTGGCACTCCTATGGGTGTCACCAGTGGGACAAGCTTTTCACCCCCAGAGGGAGACATGTGTCATCGGTAGTTTTAACAGCGTACATATATTTTTTGAGAAAAAATCAATGTTTTCGATTTATAAAACCTTTGTGTTTAAAATGTTATTCTTCATTTTTATTTTTATTTTGACTTTGTAATTTTTCGATAAAAATACCTTTTATTGAACCAAGCTAAAAGATTGTTTTAATTCTCGGGAATATCTTTTATACTTATTTAATTTTAAGATGGATTGTAAATAAATGTTTAAACAGTGGGATTTTTTTAATAAATAAAACAAAAAATTTCATGATTGATACATCAGGAGATATAACATAGATATTGGTGATTGATTCTGTCTTAATTCTTTTTCTGTTTTAAACCTTTCAGGAAATTTAGAGTGAATTATGAAGCATGTCTGCTTGATTTGTTGTTTGTGACTTTACTAATTGATGGTGTTGTTCAAAAAAAGATAAAATATGATATTTTAGGATTTAGAAGTGCATTTCAGTGAGAATGTGTTTATTAACAATATATTTGTACCAATTTTTTATTTCAAACTACATGAATCTTTTTTTTTCTTCTTTACTGATAGTATTGCTTTATATATCTAAAACCACGGATTTAGACAATTTTTTTAAATTGTCGATTCAAATTAAATACTTCTGAATTATATATATGTGTATCTATATGTATATATATACACAGTCCAGTCACATTAATGTGACCACCACCTACTTTCCATGTCAGAGTTAAATAACCAATCACAGAAGGCAGGTGGCAGCACAGTGCAGTTGAGCGTATATAAAGGGTGTGTGAGGGCTTCGGAAAACATTTCAATCGTTGGCGTAATGCAGAAACGAAGCGATTTATCCGACTTCCAAAAGGGCATGATCATTGGCTTTCGGGCCAAGGGTGGAAGCATTTCCGAAACGGCTGAGTTTGTGAACTGTTCGCGTGCCGCCGTGGTAAAAGTGTACCGTGCATGGCAAAATGGGACTGTCCAAAATCAGCGACGTGGCAAATGTGGTGCACCACGGGCCATAGATGACAGAGGCGAACGACGGTTGCGGAGATGCGTTCGGGCAGATAGACGGGCTACCGTTGAGCAACTGACCACCAAAATGAACCAAGGGGCTACCAAAAGTGTCTCCCAAACTACTATTCAGCGAACATTGCTGCGTCTGGGCCTCCGAAGCAGACGCCTGGTTCGTGCACCTATGCTGACTGCTGTTCATCGACGGCGAAGGCTAGAATTTGCACGCCAGTACAGCAGCTGGACGTCCACTGAGTGGCGACAGGTTGCGTTTTCGGATGAATCGCGTTTTATGCTCCATCGGACAGATGGACGTTGGCGTATAAGGCGTGAAACCTCTGAAAGGAACCACCCTGCAACCATTGCCGGAACGGTCCAAGCTGGAGGCGGGAGCATTATGGTCTGGGGAATGTTTTCCTGGCATTCTCTAGGTTCACTGATCATTGTGGAAGGCACAATGGATCAATACAAGTACGCATCTGTCCTTGCGGACCATGTTCACCCCTACATGCGCATTGTTTTTCCTCAGGATGATGGCATCTTCCAGCAGGACAATGCGAGGTGCCATACAGCTGCCAGTGTACGTGCATGGTTCGAAGAGCACCAGGATGAGTTTACCGTCCTCCCCTGGCCACCAAACTCACCTGACTTAAACCCAATCGAGCATCTGTGGGACCATCTCGATCGAGTTGTTCGCGCCATGGATCCTCAACCGCGTAATCTAGCGCAGCTGGCCACGGCATTAGAGTCGGCATGGCTCAACATCCCAGAGAACACCTTCAGGGACCTATGTGACTCTCTTCCTGCACGTCTCGCAGCAGTCCGCTCTGCGAAAGGTGGTTATTCCGGCTTTTGACAAGTGGTCACATTAATGTGACTGGACTGTGTATATAACTATCTGCTAGATAACTAATATTTTTGTAAAGGTAATATTAAAAAAAAAAAAAAAAAAAAAAAAAAAAAAAACGAATTTATTCAAGTGAACAATACTAATTTATAATTAAACAAAATGATATAAAATATAAATAAAGATCCACAGTCATACACGAAACTTAAGAATTTTGATACCTTTTTTCGATAAAATGGATAAATGCGTACCAATAGAATACTGTTATGCCACATTCATAGTTTTTAAAATTAGATTACCTATTCGGATTTAAAGTAATTACAGTTTTCTGTTTAAATAACTCATTTCTCCCGTTTTTACTTGTAAGAAATCAATACTTAGGTAATTTCTAACTTATTTATTACATACATACACACATATATACATGTATATTAATCTGAATATTTTTAAATCAAAAATGATTGTTATAATAATGATATTCATCTAATTCTTTTTTTAAATATAAATTATATTCATACGTCACTAAACAATTTAAATATCGTTAAAAATATACAGAAAATTGTTAAGGAATATAGGGAGTTTTAAGTAAATAAAAAGTAATATATATATTTTTTGAAATAGAGCTTTTATATATAAATTATTCTTAACATTTTGATGTTTCCTTTTTGCTTCTAACACATTGTTTTAACAATTATGAGGAAATTTGTAATTGATGTTTAAATCGAACTTTCTTCTATAAGATTTATTTCCTCAGAAGATTTTTTTTAAAATACTACGTACCGTAAAATAATTTTTTCACCTATTGCTGTAAAACTTTAAACACACAATTATGTAAAAGAAATTCAGTGGGATATATTTAATAAAATTAATTTCGTTTAATAATTTATATATTTTACGAAAATGTAAAAGTCGCACTTTTTTTACATATTAATTATAGGAGGGAAGTATTGCAAGTGGTATCGTTCGAAAAGTATGTTTAATGTGTGTCATGAAAGTTCTCAAAAATACATTTATTTTTGTACACTCTTTCGCTTTATATACGTGATATTTTCTACCTATTAAAAAGTCTTAGAAAGTTGTTAAATCTGGCAATTTCTCAAAAGTAAAATAAAACCATAGGCACAGTAATTTGTATAGACGTAAGCATTCTTGTACTCTCGAAATCTCGGCTACAGAGTTTTCCTTATACGAGGCAACACCATTAGAGTGGTAGAAGCACTTATTGAGTGAATGATTTGTAGGTCGAAGTTTATACTAAGGATCATATAGGTATTATATATTTAGAAAGGATTTGATTTATGAAATTTCTAATTTTTTTTCTAATTTCTTCTTATTTTTTTTTTTTTTTTTGTGATTTGCGTTAACTCTAATTTGAAGACATATTTTTTAGTTAAAACATAATGCATATCAAATAACTGACGCTGACTACATTTTTTTTTTCTTTAAATTCGATTATAAATACGATTCATGTGATCCACTTTTTTAAGGATTACTAATATCTTATGCATATATAAGAAGAAAGTATAAGAATTTGCAGTTTCAGGTTTTTGGTAAATTTACACTCTTGAGACTTCCTGAGAACGATTCGGCCGTTTTTTGAAAATATCTGTCTTTTAGAATTAGCAAACTGTATGATTTTTGTACCTCATGAACGAATGGACTTAACTTAATCAAAGTTGATATTTCGCTAGATCTTGGCTTGAATTGGTGCTAATTAGCTTTTGAGCAATATCATTCAATAGGTGACACAGTCCCATTGCGATTTCTTTTAATTTTAGGGAGGACTAATCATCTTAATATAATATATACACTAAGGAACAAAAAAAAAAAAAAAAAAAAAAAAAAAAAAAAACATACTTGGATATTTTTCTTTTCTCTTACTGCAACCGCCAGTTTTATCCGTTAAAAAGCACATTTTCTAACAGATTTTATTACTTTGTCCTACATGTACACTTTAGGAATGAGCCCAGTGTTAAAAACAAAATGCTCAGGAAAATTGTAATTTTAGAAAGTATTTCAAAAATGGAAAGGATAAGGCAATTAAAGTCGCCACAAAAGTTATTAATTTTAGAATGAAAATCAAAAAATATTTTAATCAGTGATATGGCGAAATAATTGATTGTAAAAGAAATATTGGTGAGATGGTTTTTAACAAGGCTGTTAAACTGACTGTTTAAAACGGAAATTTGGCTTTAGGAGGCCACGTTGCTCATCCAGGCGAGATAACCGAAGGTTAAAAAGCAAATATTTAAAAAATCGATTTGTATCATGCTCAGAACTTAAAAAAAAAAAAAAAAAAAAAAAAAAAAAAGGTGTATAGCAAAATACTTCTTTCAAAAAACAGTGCTAGAACAATTAAACAAAGCAGGTTAAAAAACAGAAGATCCGAAAAAAAAAAAAAAAAAAAAAAAGCGCCATTATTAAAGAAAATAGTTAAAAAAAAAAAAAAAAAAAAAAAAAAGACTTCAGTTGACCAAAAATTAAAAAAATATATGAATTAATTATTAGGATGAACTGGTGTATTCTGATGAGTCAAGTTTAATTTATTTTGAGCTGATAAAAAAATTTAGTAGGAGAACGAAAATACGACCGACTTAATGAAAATTGCACTTTTAAAACAGTGACACATTCTTCGTACATTACGGTACGGAGGTGGAGTAAAATAAATTTTTATGCTCAAGGGATCAATTAACTCGAAATAAAGCACGATTATTATAAAAGTGGTGCATGACTGATTATTTTGCAGGTGTCTCAGAATTTTCCGCAAACAGTATTTCAAGATGATAATACACCTTGCTAAAGGGTGTCTATGGTGCGTTCATTTGATTCAAATTGTTAAAATTACCCATTCATTCCCATGAGCCCCTATAATTCTATTAAGTAATTATAGCTTTTTTCACTTTAAGTTAAATCCCACAAAGAATATCGTAAAATTTCTTCTTTATCAGACATGGAAATACTCCTAATGCCAATGCACTCGGAAATATTTAATCTATAAAGGGCGGTGGGAGAGGGGGAGGATTCAAAATTTATAGCCTAAAACTCTGCAAGAACCAGAAAAAATTATTTGTGATACTTGTCGCAGTGAAATTTCTGAGATTTATTTTAAAACATTGTATAATAGTATGCCATTGCGCATTAAAGCAATAATTCCATATAGAAAGGGAATTCACCCAATGCAGAATGCATATTTTTATTAAGTAATTGTTTAGATCTAACAAATAAATCGTTTTATTTCATATATTAAAATATAATTTGTTTATTTCATATAATAAATCACAATAGAATGCAAAGTTTATGTTTATCATATTACGTTTAAAAAGAAAGTTTTATGGAGATTTTTATTAAGTACTTCGTAAAGTGTAATAAATCGAATTACTAAATCGAAAATGTACATAGGTACAATTTCATCTCTTGACATAGGTATCATTTCATGGGTATCATGTCATCTATGACAGTTTTACGTGTTTCAACCATTAGTTTTGAAGATATTACAAATAAAAAAAGTATTAGTCAATTTTTATGCAGTGCGGCTTTTTTTTTTTTTTTTTCTGTCCCTTAGTGTATGTAGCATAAACTTTGCTATTTAGTTTGAGTCTGTATCAGTCAACAGGTGGCATTCCTATGAAGACAATATCTTCTACAGTGTATAGGAAAGGCTATATCTAGCCTTCCATAGTGTTTAAATGCACGAAACTTTGCATATGAAATGGATATTGGGTTAAATTATGCTGATTCATCTTGGATGCCTATCGGATGACAGGTGGCGCTGGTATTCTGCATAATCTAGTGACCCTATATAGAGAGAGACTGGACATTGGCGCGCCGGCTTTTTGACGAAATTCTCCATTTTAGTGCCAGTTGCTCCATTGCTTATCATTACGCTGAGAAGAAATTTTGATTATTTTACGTCATAATCGAAAAGAACTTATTTATTACATTTTTACTTTGTTGGGAGATAAATTGCTTTAATTTTGGAATACTTTTGAGATAAAAATGCATAATTATTTATTTTATATCATGCTTTAAATACTTTTAATTCTCTTATTGCATGCTGTTTTACGTATTTATTTCCTAACATATGAGATAATTACATTATTTATTTGCTAGCTGTTAGTTTTTAAGTTCTGTTGTGCAATATATTTAATATGGTAGATCTCAACGTATTTTTCTGATATATTTAAAAATACATATTTAAAATAACTATATAAAAATATATTTTTTGATTTTTTGCTAGTATGCAAAATGTATCAGATTTCTTAAAATAAATTAATAAAAATAAAGAAAATAAGGTGTATATTATTTGCTAACATATGAAATATAAATTTCTTTTAAATAATAATTGCCATAATAAATTTTATAAATAATATTTATATAAATAATTATTTTTATTTACATATTATTTAAACAAACTAAAAAAAAAAAAAAAAAAAAAAAAATCAACGAAATAAGTAAATGTAAATAAAATAAATAATTTTTTTTTTTAATTTCATTTCTAAAGATATTAGTTAATATTTTTACAAATTATTATTAATAAAACTTTTATTTTTTTAATGTTTAACTAAGTCATTATTATTAATAATGCGTAACTGAAATAAATAAAATATGTATTTTTAGCTTGTAAAAATATTACGTAAATATTTTTATAAAATAATAAAAAATAATTTTCGTTCTTCTGCTGTAGTTTTACATTTATTTATGAATTACTTGACAAAAGCTAAGATTACCATATTTTTGTTAAAAATTTTCTAACATTTTATATATAGAATGTATGTTTTCAGAAAAAATAAGGAAGAATTACTTTCACTAAGGTAGAATTGCTTTCACAATCAACGTATTTTGCTTAATATAGAAATATACAACAAAAAATTCCTTTTTTCCGATAGGAATTGAAAAAGTAACCATGTCGAAGGTTAAAACAAAATTCGTTTTTCTTCAATTTTTTTTTTCTCTAAGACAAAAAAAATTGCATATTTATATTCTGCATTACTTTCTGCATAAATTTAGTACAATTTTCTTTCATTTATGTTGTATAATAAAGCGTCAATCGCGAAGAAAAAAGCATTACGTTCTACGGGGATCGCTCCGAATTGGCACTAAAATGGTCGACTTTGGGTCAATGTCCAGTCTCTCTGTATATAGGGTTGCTAGCATAATCTTCCTTTTACGCGAAAGCTATATCTCAATTTTTATGATATATAAATGCATACAACACTGTATGTGATATATATTATGTCAAAATTACTCTTATTGAATTTTCATACGCATAGGATGAAAAGTAGCACAGATATTGTTCTTTGCATTTTCTCAGATGACGATAACTCAACGTCTATTGATGAACATTGAACAAAATTGCATGTATAAATAGTAACTGTGTGTAACTGTATTGATTACATTTTTGTTGATATAAACCAGCAGGTGGCACTGTTACATAAAATGATGAAGAAGAAAGTATTGGTTTCTCGAAAATTTTTGACGTTTGATTTTCTATGAATTTATGTGTTTTGAGATGTACTAAACATGATTCGCCCATTTTTAGAAAATAACTGTGTTCGATGTGTCGGTAAAGTTTTGTATCTTACGAAACATTAGATGGAATTTAATGAAGACTGATATTTTTTTAGACCTTGACTTAATTGGGTTCTGATTAATTTTTAGAATATTTCTCCCTATTAGTACCACTTCTATGCTGTGATTCGACCCATTTAAGTGAAGATTATATCTCAACTTCGGCGATGTATAAAAACACCAAACTGAAATGAATATTATGTAAAACTATGGCGCTTCCTCTTGGGCGCAAATCGGCTGACGTGTGGCGCTGACGTCTCCAATTTAATCCCGTTTACGAGAAGGCAACAACTCAGCTTCTGTAATTATAAATGCACCAAACTTAATATGTGAGATGGATAGTATGAAAAACCATGCCAATTCAGTTTGGATGCTTATCGGGCGAAATTAACGCTTTTATGTTACAATTAATTTTTATTTACGGAAAGGCAATGTCATAGCTTCTATGCTATATATCGAAACAATCTAGCTGTGTATGTTATTTAACTATTTAACTATTTAATTTATTTTTAAGATAGAGTCTACGAACATTGCTTATATGGAAATTTTGAATTTCTATATTTATTATTTATATTTTTACTTAAAAAAATTGTCGAGTTTCGACCACTGGGCGATATTATATATATAATAAATAAATAAATAAAAAATCCAAAAATATTTGATTTTTTTGGAAATGAGACATTTTTTATTTCATACATTATACAAAAATAAGGAATTTTAAAACATACCTAAACTCTTAATTCAAGTTATGAAATAGATATATATGAATATTTTAAAATCATAAAAAAAGCCAATCGTTTAACTTTATAATAAAATATCTTACGGATTGTGACCAAATTGTCCTTCCAGATATTTCAAATATCATTTAATGAGTAAAAGATTTTTATCTCTTAATATTCCTCTGTAAATATTGATGGGAGTGTGTTTCTTCATTTATCTGTACTCTAAGAAGAGTAAGAGCTGGTTAAACGATTGCTGGGCAAACTGCAGCCGTTTTTTTTAAAAGAAGAAGAAGAAGAAGCAGAAATCACGAAAGGGCATTATGTAAAAAAAGTCATAAAACTATACGTAAAAAAGTATCTGCCAGAATTTACAATGCAAATTTATGACCAGCACTTTAAGCTGCCTTCAAACTCTGGCAACGATGTAGAGCTTCGAAAGTCATAAATTATCCATTGTCCGAAAGTGACCCTTGAAAATTTTCACATGTTTACAATGAAGGACATTACTTTTTATTGCTCTTTTACAAAAGAGACCCTAGTCCAGATGCAATTATCGCACTAGGACGTTTGTGAGCGACGACTCAAATACCACATAAAAGAAATTTCAATGGAGCCGCACTTGCCGCTTTGCAAGTTGCCAGAGTTTGAAGGCAGCTTAAAGAACAACAAAGAAGAGGGACCACACAAATGGAACCTTCAGGCTCCCGCCACTGAATCCTGAGAACTATGCAAGGAGATCTACAAGTAAGCAGATTGGAGCAGAAGAGATCCAATGAGAGAAACAAACCAATAAGAAGATTACAATAAGAGACCTCATAGTAAAATTATAAGGGAGGGGTATAAGAAAAAAAGTAGAGAATTTTTCTTAGTGATTTTGCCTGTCTTCTTTGAACGGTCAACTCGAAAAGAAATGATTTTCTCTTGACCGAAGGAAACGCCGCTGTTCTATTTATGAGCACTGCTAAGAAAAGGGCCTATCTTTGGCCATGATGAAACAAATGATAATTAATATATATGTTACCGTTAAAGCGCGAAACCCGTTAATCTGAAGATTACCTAGCTAATCTGCAGATTAACTAAAATGACCCGTTAAATTGCGGAATAAAGAGTTTTCCGCATTTTAACTAGGTAATCTGCAGATTAACGGCTTCTGTGTCGTTAAAGTTCAAATGTTTGTTTCGAGCCTTAGTTTTTTTACATTCGCTATGACGTCAAACAGTCATGTGATACAGATACGCGAATCCCAGATTAGTCTGTGATGCGATTGACCTTCAAACACAAACCGAAATTTTATCCCTTCCTCTCCGCTGTGATAAAAAGTAAGCGCAAAACGTGGATCATCGAAGCTATGACATTAGATTTCTTATTATGACCAACACAAATTTTAAAGTACAAGTAAGTTATAATTGTTTTGAGTTTATTTCTTCTCTTTTTTAATTCTGTCAATATAAGTTTGATAAGGGTCTTCATTTTATTAATGAAATATAATCTTAATTAAAAGCTCTCTCTCGTGAAACTTCATTTTAAAATATGAATCTGAACTTTACAGCACAGTAATTATTTTCTCCCGAAATAAAACTATTAAACCACAACTTTTTAAAACTACTTTATTTTAAAATTGATTTAAATTACTATTACTTACTGAAAAAAAGAACACATGTATTATTTTTTAACTCTGGAAAATATGGCATTCAATATTATGGCTTTCAATAAATACTTAAAATGAAATTTTTATGCATTTTTTAGCATTTCATTGCAATTTTTCTCTTTTGTTTCTTTCAATTTCAAGTTTCCTTTATATATTTTATATATCATGATTATATTTTTATTTTTAATTTTGTTCGCTTTTTCAAATAATTTCGTTGTAGTTTATCATATAAAATGTGTTAATAAAGTTTTTTTTTTTTTTTTTTTTTTTTTTTTTTTTTAATTGTAAAATTAATATATTTCCTAAACTTGTACAGATATATGTATGCTGCAAAATATAGTTTAATAAAGCATTGGAAAACTGTCATTTTAATTTTCATGCGTTCTAAAAATTATTAAAGCAGTTTTAATTGTTTGAAGTATTTCTTAAAATGCTTCTGATTTGTCTAATTTAAAATTTCTTTAGCTAATTAAAAATTGGTGCATATTTTTTTTAAATATAGTAATAGCAATATAAATTGTTAATAAAACGTTTTTTTTTTTTTTAAATTGTTAAATATTTTTATTTGAAAAGAAATCGTTACTGTATTACAATTCTAACATTCATTTATAAAATAGACTTTATTGTAAGCTATTACAGATATTATATTTCATATTAAAAATGCATAACATCTTCAAACTTGTATTGTCAGAATAAAAAAGATGAAATAAATAAAACAAATATAATTTTAAAATACATAAAAATTAAAACATTTACAGATTAAAATAAGTAAAGAAAGAAAGAAAAGAAAAGCAAACTAATCTTTTTTTTTTCTTTTCCCGAATGATAAAAACAAATACAACACAGCGTGCAGTAAAATTATACCACCAGAGATCTTATTTTCACTTTAACGAGTGCCTAGTAGGTAATGTGCAGATTATCTAGGTAATTCGCAGATTACCTAGGTAATTTGAGAAATGAAACAATTTTCCTCACTTTAACGGATCACCCTAATTAATGTGCAGATTGCCTAGCTAATCTGCAGATTAACTGATTTCTGCACTTTAGTGGTAACACATATATATATATATATATTCAAGTGTGCCGAAATATCTTATTTTAATGTGCATAAAGATGAAATATGGAGAAAATCTTCAATGTGACTGAACATCTTAAGCCCTGGTTACACCTACTTCCCCCAACCTGGTAATCTAGTGAGAAAATTTAATTCTTTGGTCAGTTTACTTAAAATTTGTCAAATATCTAAAACTAAAAACTAGACCTAACTCCTTGAACTCATTTGTAATGTGATAGATATGATTGATCCAAAAGTGTTTTATTTAAATCATGTAAATTCTCTTTCAGAAATAAGTAACTGATGAAATTTAATAAAGAAATTAATTTAAAATATATGAGGTTGATGTTATTTAATGAGAATTATCTTGTTCTTTTATAATATCCAATTCCCTTTTAGGTATATTTTGATAAATATAACTAAATGAATCTTTGGGCATTTCAAAACGCGTGCCCATATAAATATTTGATATCCAAAATGTACTACTTCTATGAGACGATCACATTAAGACTACTAATGGGAAGGTAATTAGCATCAGATTCTATCCATCCAACAACGATATGTTCCATTTTCTTAAAAAAAAAAAAAAAAAAAAAAAAAAAAGGCATTTAAAACTTTCTAGATACATTAACACATAGTGTCAATCTTCTACAGAATTGCATGGGAAAGTAATCAAATGATGGAAGAATGCGAAATAACTGTCTTGATTTTACACACACACACTCAAAAATAAATAAATAAATAAAAATGTTATTAAATTATTTGCATAATTGAAATATGCAATGTGTTTTGTGAAATGATAATTTTTTTTTCTGTTAATAGTTTTCTATAAAACTGCAACTGAAAATTTTATCCTTAAATACGTTACATGAATTAATTCAGACGACCATTTTCTCCTAAATACGAATATTTTTCAGTTTATATATTATCTATTTTTTTTGTTTTTTTTTTTGTATTTATTTATTTATTTTAAAAGTCATTTGAAATTACATTTATAATTAGATATAAAAAAATACTAAACATACATATTTCTAATATAATTTAAGACACACACACACACATTTAAAAATATATATAGAATTTAATATATATGTCATGAATCATTTCACAATCTTCTTATTTTCTGTAGTGATACAGTGGAGAATATTATGTCTGCTACTCTCATTTTTTATTCATAAAGTTGTGATATGAATATGTTAAATAATTCATTAAACATTAAAGATCTCACAAAAAATCTCATGAATGTAGGATATCAAAGAAAAATGAAGATGTTAAGATTACGTGCATTAAAATCTACAAAGTGAATTTCGATTTCCTTTAGCTCTAATAACTTCATTTCTGATTACATTAACAGATACAGTAATTTTGAGTCGACTATGAAATTCATTTATAATTCGTACCTTTTTCTCGTATGAAAAAGAAAAAGTACTATAAAATAATCAAAGTAATATTATGATAATATAATTTTCAAAAATGAATATTTAATTTAATTTAAATATAAATAAAAGAAATGTACCAGTGGTAAACACTGTACCAGGAACAGATATTTTCACATTTTAATTTTCGAATACGCTTTGCAAGTTAAAGCAAAGATTCTTCTCGATATTTCAACTTTTTACTTGTCTTGATCGATGAATAATAATTCATGTCATCAGCTTTAGAGTAAGATCAATTTAAATGACACATTTCAAATATTTGCCATTTTATAGTTATCTTTGGTTGTTGTAGTTAAAATAATAAACTTAAAAACTTCTTCACACACCATAAAATTGATGAAAACACTGTCTTGTTTTTGCCTCCAAGGTGCGTGTTTTGCTCCTGGAAAAAAAAATGCCACATCGTTTCGAAATCTGTTCTGCTTTCATCAATTTTATGGCGCGTGAAGAAATTTTTATGTTTAAATATTGATTACCAGTTGTTTAATTTAATATTGAACCAAATTTTGTTTGTTTTGCTTGTGCTTAATTCCAGTTTTCTTGTGACATCATCTTTTATATGTCTGTAAAATAAGTATGCAGAATTCCTTTCATGTGTTAAAATTTTAATTTAATAATATATAACATTTTCATGGACTTTCATTAAAGGTACAAAAATATATCATTATTAGTGGTAATGGACAGCCCTGTCTACTAATGGATAATTTCTTTGTTCACTACTGGGTCATTATCCAAATTTTGTTTTGAAATCGCTGGCTAAATTCCAGCAATTATCTGTAAGCAAAACAGCTTATTTAAGAATTTATAAGATTAAAACACAAGAAATTGATAAAAAACTATTTACAACTTAAAATTCAACTTAAATAAAACAATTTGGTTCAAGTAATGTAACTAGAATGCCTCACTGAAAGACTTAAATTTTTTACGGTTAAATTGTTTTCATTCCATAATACAAGTTTAAGTATTTCTTTCCTTTCCATAGATGGTATAATATAATAGAAAATACATGTTATTAATTAAATACATATTTTAATTCGATTCGCATTTATTACACTTTATTTTATTTTTTAAATTTAAAGAAGTGCACTGTTAGAACAGAAAGGTGTACACTTGTGGGGTTTCTGCGTGTCCATTACTAAGCTATCCGAAAAGTATTCCTTTTCACAATAAAAATGCTTCAAATAGCGTCTTTTGAAATACAGCCATGTGCAAAAGGAATTAGGTGAGGTACGAACCATTGGTTATAATTACAATATCTAAAATTAAGAACTGTAGACAATAATTAGCTGGAAAATGTTCTCAAGATGTTCACTATTGGCACAATTATTTTATAAAATTATCGTATATTCGAGTGAACGAAACCATAATAAACTAAAAATATAATAAACTGAAAGTATAACAGTTCTCAGTCTGTGTGTTAAATTTTAAGCTAAAAAGGGTATCTGTATAACATAATCCATTTCCGAAAGATTTTATACATGCTTTTACTTTTGTGACATGCAAATGCTATAACCAATATTTTTATTCACTTTAGTATCACTGTTTTGGAAATATACAAATATTTTAACTTATTTCTACAATAGCAAAGAAAAGGGTTAAGGATATGTTTTGAAAGTTTTAGAAATAATTCATTTTATTATAAAGAAGAAAAATACTTGCAAACGTACATTAAATTTGAGAGTTCAACATATCAATGAACGAAAATTTAAATACACTCATGTTCATAAATTAAGGATAATGCTAGCTGAGGCAAATAAAGGTTCAGAAGCAAAACAAACATGATTTAATTATAAAGTCCATTTATTAAACAAAAGATCAAGAACAAAAAAAGGTGGTTTATGAAATACCATTTATAAAAACTACGATTTTTGCTCCCTGAAGCAATTACAAAAAATATCTCCCTTACAAAAACTTAACATTACATGGTTGGTATGATGGTTAATACATAGTACGTCTCTCAGATGATGAAATACAGTCCTTAAAACGCCTAGGAATGTTGAGTATTAAATTATTGATCTGATCTTGTGGAAGATTACTCTATTCAGTAAGCAATGCTCTCCGAAGTTCCGGTACACATGTAGGAGGTGGTTGACGGACTACAACTCGTCGTAAAAGCATGTCCTACACATGCTCTATCGGATTCTAGTCAGGTGAGAATGCTGGCCATTCCATGCGGGAGATAGCTTCAGATTGTAGGCATCCGTTTACAACGTTTGCACGGTGAGGACACGCATTGTCATCCATAAACACAAATTCTGGTCTCATGGCACCCCTAAACAAACGTACATGTTGCTCTCGAATGATGTCCCGATAAATCTGGCCTATCATTCTTCCGATTTGATCATGCAGATCTGTTCTGGTGCCCAATATGCCCCCCCCTTCTAAACGAGCACTCCTGCCTCACAGTAACGCGTTCAGTGATGTTGTTTTGGTGGTAACGGCTACCTGCCGTTCTACATATGAAAGTCTGGCGTGAATCACACTGCAAGCTAAACCTGGACTCGTCGGAAAACATCACACAAGCTCACTGTGCCGCTGTCCACATTACATGTTCTCTACTCCAAGTTAACCGTTGACACAGTGCATTGCCGTGAGTGGAACACATCTAACAGGCCTGCGAAGATATAGACCAATATCTCCCAAACGTCTATACACGATTTGTCTTGAAACTGTGGCAATCGTGGCTTCAGACAGCTGACGAGACAGGTCTGATGCTGTGCTTTATCTGCTTATTTTGGCAGTTACTGACAAATACCGGTGGTCATTCGGCATTGTAACTCGGGGCCGACCAGTACTGTAACGTCGACTGGCATTTCCATCATTTTGGAATCGTTGCCAAAGCCTAGAGATGACACTTTGGGCGATTCTAAGTTCCTCCGATACTTCTATCTGAGTACGCCCACATTCTAGTCGGCCTATCACGTAAAAAATTATCTGCATGCGTCCTCTGTGTAAAAACCATTCGGTTGTGGCACTGAGCGGCACACAGAACGCTTGTGAACACTTTTCCTTCTTTGCTCCCATTCCTTATCTACCCCCTTCTTACACTTTCGTCATTGTAACATCATATCGGCGTCATCTGATGGCATCCTATAATTTGCATATTATTCTTGAAGATGTGTGTGATATTTTTACAGGTGAAATTTTTGCATTAAAGTTCGATTTCAGTGTGAATCTGAATTATCCTTAATTTATGTACATGAGTGTAGAACTAATGAAAATGTTACTATCAATTTGATACAATGTTTTGATTCATTTTTTAATTGTATAATATTTTCTAATTATACGTGACTTTACATGATTTCTAACCACAAAATATAGCATATTGAAACAAGATTTTTCCGAGCAAGCTCACTAAATATTAGTCTTACAGATTCCACTTTTGAATTTTCTAAAAGTAAAACAATATTGCTAGGTATTTTAACAAGTTTGTCGTCAAGATCCTTTTGATGGTGTGAAATCTATGTTATTCGTTATAATAACTGAACCTGTAGAAATAATTTCACGGCACTAAAATTACTTTTAAGACAAAACGAAGGACGTTTCCAAACCTCTTGAATCACACTAAAACTAGTATGTTGTGGCCACCGCAGGACCCTCTTCTATATTTTCCTATACAAGTACGCACAGTAAAAGTAATTTATTAAAACTATTATCTATTTAAATTATCTACCATGATGTATGCATACGATTTTCACCTTAGAGAAAATTAATATTAAATATCCAAAGAAAGACTGTTTTATTCGCTATATAAAATTAAAAAAAAATGCGTTTTCATAATGGTTATCTCACATATCAAATTTCACCTAGTTATATGCCATAAAAGTTGAGATATAGCCTTGCCATTCTTGGGAAAAATTGCAGTATAGCAACGTCACCTACTGGCCGATATGCATCTAAATTAATCAGTATAATGTATCATAATGGCCTTCTCAAATCCCAGTAGAACCTGAGATATAGTCTTCTCTGTGAGATTTCGGAAATTGATGTTTTGCAGCTACACTAGTTGAGCGATAGCCACCAAAAGCAATTTAAGGGAAGGGTTATATATCTGGTTTTGTTGCGTATAATCAAACAAAACTTGATATGTAAGAAGACCAATGAGACAATATGCTGAATCAGTTTGGATACATATCGTCCAATATGTGGCGCTGATATACCGCAATTTTCCACGAAAACGATAAGGCTATATCTCAACTTCTATAGCCTATAACTGTACGAAACTTGATACGTAAGATAATTATTATGAAAACGTATTTTTTAAGCTGTTATTTATAGAGAATAAAAATGTCTTTCATTTTATATTTAACTTTAGTTTCCTCTAGATGAAAATCCTCTGAATTGATCATGATAATTAATTTTAATAAATAATAGTTTTGATAAATTATTTGTACTAAGTAAGTACTAGGAAAATATATAAAAAATTCTTGCGGTGGCCACAACATATTAGTTAATTCTTAATACTCAGAGAGGAAGTTCAAGCATGGAAAAGTGTTATGTTATGTCATTACTTAACTAATAAACATGAAAGCATAATGGTTTCTAAATAAGTAATTTTGGCTTTATATAGCAAAATAAAAGTACTAAATCCATGTAAGATAAAAAATTAAAAGCTAAATTAGTATTTTCTCCCAAGAAACTTTAGTGCAAACTGATAGACTGACAGAAACATATTTTCTACTTAAAAATGCTAAGTATAATAATTTAATCTGGCATGTATTGATCTTTGAAAAACACAATTATTGTTAGAAATCTTTAAAAATTTAGACAAACAAACATTAAATTTATCACAGAACTATGTAGCCAAATAATACAAAAATGAGTAATTAAATCCACTCAACTTATAGAATATGCTGCATAAATTATAGTTTGGTGATTGGCCTTCACTTTTTAAAAGAGCCAATTTCCGTTAGTATGGTGAGTTTAGAGAGATTCATACTGTATTTATGAATTCGAAACATTTTATTTTAAAGTATTGTTTTAATGAAGAAAAATCCGTAAAAATGATCGCTATATGATCCGCTTTTATACATGTTTATCATGTATATATTAGTTTGGTTAACAAAATTTCATTGTAATTTATTTTATCTTGTCATTATGACGTAACATTTTCTTCCATAATGTCTCCACTTTGGAGAAAACTAAAATAATTTTAGAGGCAACATTAAAAATAATTAGATTACGCGTAGTTTACTTTAACAATACCAAATGGTCGCCACTTTTCTTTATGTTTCATACATCTATAGCATTATTAAGAAATTTTCTAAAAATATTTCTTTTCATTATAATTAATTTAAATAAATCACTCTACTGTTACAAAACTGCCATTTTGTAGATTCTCTAATGAGCTTAAAAAGTGCTTACGAATTCGATTTGTCTGCCTGTCTCCGTTGCAATTTGTGTAAATATTTTTAGAATCCCCTTGAAACTATATTTTTTTTCATACAAGATGATCCCTAGGGAAAATTGTACAAAAGTCTTGAACGGTTTATTCAGCTCACAAAAGAATTCGGGTACATATTGGTGTACGAGATGTATATTTTAATGCATATAACAATTATGTTTAGCGATAAACATAGCCAAACTAAGATACATTACTCAAATGCATAAAAGAATGTTTTCTATGGATAATATTATTATTAGCATTAATGATCGATTTACTAGGTTTATCAAGGAAAAATATTCAGCTAAATTATGGATTAGAAGAAGAAATTGTTTAAAATGCATTTTGAATACTGCATTTTTAGATTTTACTTGCTTTTATTTTTTACTTTACTAAATTTTAAGCAAAATTTTTAAGTATAGGTTTCACAAAAAGTGATCCATTTTATGTGTATTTTCAAGTTTGGTGCCATTACACACAATAGAAACTGAGATATAGCCTTCCCATAAACGAAGAAAGTTGCAGCACATCAGCGTAAACTATCGATTCATATGCACCTAAATTGAATCGGCATAGATTTTCTTAATGAACCTCACACATATTATATTCATGTAATTCTAAGCTATGGACGCTTAGATTTAGTTTGTCATAAATATGAGAAAATTAAACATAGCAACTTTAACCTGTTGGACTATATTCATCCAAAACTGATATCAATTTATGCCAAGGTACAAATTCTAATGACATTTTGGGCACCCGTTTTTGATATAGAGCTGATGTAACATTATTTTCATGTATACACGTACACGCACACAGATGGGCATTTCTAAAAATTATTAAATCGTTTTGAGTACACATCAGTACGTGTAAATCATCAAAAGCTGAAAATCAAAAAAATTAAGAATCCAATATTTTCTGCTTACAAATATAAGCGAAAGTAAAAAAGCATTCGTAAAATTGGAAAGATAATATTCAGAAAAGAAAATAATAATAAAATGAATTACATGTATTTGTTTTATTTTCACATTCAATTTCAGTATTATTATAATAAATCCTTTATCGTTAAAAATCATAAAGTATTCCTCAATAACAACCTTTTCTAATGCTTAAATACGACCTTTAAATAATATAGTTTTCAGTTGTAGTTAAGGTGTTTTTTTTTTAAATGAGAATAGTTCTACAATTTCCTGAAATATCTTCCTATTCAGTAATAGTAGTCACCCGTCCTTAATAGCATTATGCTACTTCTTGGGGGATATTAGATATTCTAACGCAACCTCAACCAATGTAATTTCGAGACAATTAATTGTGGATAATACATCGATAGTAACACTATTATTAATTCTGACGTATTTGCTTTGCATCGGTCATTAAAGCTCTAGCAATTACGGTTCCTCTATACCAGGCAAGTATCATAGAATGCTGAGTTTCAAATGTCTTAGAGTTTGAATCTCAAAGCATCGGATCAGTCTCTCCTTCGCGCAATAATTAAGATAGGTGAAGTACTAATATGGTAAACAATGTCAGTAAACTATATTTTTAAACAGAAAGAATTAATAAATAAATAAATAAATAAATAAATACTACATTTTTTAAAGGAAATTAATATATATTAATTATTTTTTTGTGATTGGAATTGTCAGATAATAAATTATAGCTTTTTTAATTTATTTTCTCATGTATGGAACTATAGCTTTTTTAATTTATTTTCTCATGTATGGAAGAGAAAGTTTTGATATTGGTATAATTTTTGAAATTGAGATTTTGATATTTTTACATGTTTTAATGTCCCCTCAATCAGAAGATCACGTTTTTATCGGTTTATCTGCGTGTTATAACCACATACTTGCCAACCATCTCATTAATAACTATAAAATTGTTAACGCCCCTTTTTTCACACCACTTTATTTTTAGAGTAATTCTCTCCAAATGTTGTTACGATTAAATAAGAATAAAATTACTGTAAAAAAATGACTAGTGTGAAAAAAATTGGGTACTAAAAATTGTATGGTTCATAATGAGATGGTTGGTAAGTATGTAGCCATAACGAAAAAATAAATAAATAGCAGAATACACAAATTGGCTGTTCTAAACCTGTATCATATAGAAATGCTACGTGAAACGTTTTGTTGAATGAAACCAATAGTTCGTATACAGGGACATCTAATAGATTTCTATTACATTATGTCTATGGTCAAAAATTTTGCAAGGTACAGTTTAACATTTTTAGACTTGAATACAGTTTAACATTTTTGCCTGAATAGTCTGTAATAAATTTTTAAATTCAATAATAGTCTTAATTTTGGTACCATATTTAAATCGGGAAGAGGGGGGGGGGGGGGGTTGATGGACAGTGTCTGTCATTATAACCACATTCAAACACAGGGTAAAGAGAAAGTTGTGCTAGTGAAGCACCATATTATTTTTATTTTTATAGAATTAATGTAAAAACAAAAGCATACTTTTTAAGATAATAGTTCAAATTCTATTTTTAAATGCGGAAAGAAATATTTTTAAAAGTATCTATTTATGCGATGGAGTTGGAAATAAAAACGGAATCATCTGTATTTTAAATTACGTTGAATTCTGTTTTGAAATAATATCTATATTAAACTAGAGAGGAATTTTCATTTTGTTGCTTATGTGATATTTCTGAAAACATGTTGAAATACGAAATATAATATTTTCCAAAATATATAAGAATTTCTTCTTTGCTCAAATTTAGAATTTAAAATAATGCTTACACAGTATTGAGTAACTCTTACAGTTACGTAAAGAAATATAATCTTTTGAAAGAAAACTTTATTTTTCTTAAAACAGAAAAAAAAAAACTTATCTATACAGACTTAAAATATTACATATACAAATTTTGATGACAGTGAATGGTTTAAACCTTTTCATTAATTAATAGTTTGTTTGACTTAAAGTGCAATATCTTTTTTTAATAAAAATTTGCACTTAGTTTATGAAAATACAAATTACTGAATAGTATTTATCTTTTCCTTAAATATGTTATATACACTTAAGTTTAAAAAAAAAAAAAAAAAAAAAAAAAAAACTTGTCAGAATTACTTTGCAAAAAGCATAAAAATCTTCGGAATAATCATATAATTTTTCTTAATATCAGTAAATATGTTTATGTAAATGACATTCAGAATCAATGTTCCACGCAAAAAATGAAATAATAATAATAAAGCTGAAGATTAAAATATCATGCATTAACAGATAATTAATAAGATCATAAATACTGAGTTTAATGACGCCATTTAGTTTTATGAACGTCATTGGTAATAGGTAAAATAATTTAAATGTAAATGGTAGCCTAATTGAATTACTAATATATATGAAGTATGGACTGTTTCTTTTTTTCTTTTTCTTTTTCTTTTTCTTCTTAAAACATAAAAAATAAATAAATAAAATAAATAAATAAAATTAACAAGTTAATAAATACATATTTGTTTATTCTCTTTCACAACTAAACTATTGCAGATAATTTTATTTATCTTTGTCTAATAGAAAGTTCTTTAAAAAGAAATTTTGGCATTCAGAGTGAAACAGTAGTATATATTGTAATTTATTATAATGTATATTGCTGTTATTAGAATTTTTGTAAAGATTATATATATATATATATATATATATATACATCTATGTACCTCGGTAGTAAAGGACACCATGTCCATATTTTGTGAAAATAGCTAACACCATGTTCTCGATCCGCATTTTTTGCTATATATATATATGCATTAAGTTACTATGAAGAAGCTGGGACAACAGAACATAAAACCATGTGAGATATACATATTGTACAATTGTCTGTGTGAATTCTAATTTTCCCCGACTGAAGATGTTCAAATTTCTGAAATTGCGAATTATTTAAATGTATAAAAATGAATTATTAAATGTTATATTTGCAAATAATAACAATATATGCATCACTTACAGTAATATCGTAAATGAATCGTAACATTATAAGCACGTTTTGCAATAAGTTTTCTCCGTTTAACATACTGAAATGATTTTGTATTAAAAATAATAATAATATTTTGTACTACTTAAGCAAACGCAGTGGAGTTCTGCCGAGAGATTGCATGTTTGTGAGATTGAGAAAATGAATTGAATGAATTGAAATGAATTGTCTAATTTTAATTTTACCAGTTTTGTGGAGGGACAACGATTTGTTTATAAAACAAATATCTTTTAAGAATGGAGGATAACATTGTCAGATAGCTGTGGAGTTCCGTCTGATTTAAATTGCTTTAAACAAACTGCTGATATCACTCAGCATAGTTAGTAATTCCACTTAGATTTAATTGAAAAGTCTTCATTATGCTTCAATCTGTAGAAAAATTGATGAAAATTCTGCTTCATAAAATTTACCGTAAAGAATCTATTGTGCATAAACGTTTTGTGGGGTAAATTAAAAATTCCTATAGAGAGCTTTTACAATACTTTAATAAGAATGATTCTCGGTATTAAATATTGTATTAAAGTACCTTTTACTGTCTGTTTGCAGCTTTAGTATTTTTTCAGGTGGAATCTAATTCTATAAACTTTTTATCTTTGAACAGATAAACAATGTTAATATTTTTTATAATACTGGATATTGTATGCATGTTTTAACTGATAAATTTGCTCTACGCTGTCGGTGTACCGAGAATTTGTCTTTTATACATACCTTATATAAAACTCATTGCTACATAACCGTCATTTGGTAATATTTTATAGTTCGCACAGAAACGTCTTAAAAACTTTTGACTTGATACATTAATCTTCCCTGAGATCATTATTAATAACTGTCACTGTTTGTTTGTAAATCATCTTACACGCTGACAGAGTTTTAGAGATAATCCGGTACATTTTATTTTATTATACCAATTTTTCTCATAATATTATACATTGTAGAAAAAAGTAAAATAATAATAATAGTAATTTCATTTTATAGAGTTTAGTTATTGTTTCACATATACACAATCGTAATTCATTAAGGACATATTTTTTAAATATTTTTTATAAAATTATAACGCATTCTTATGAATAAAAAATTAAATCTTAAAATAAATTTTTAAAAATCTGATTTTTTTTAAAATTTAAAATAAAGTAAAAACATGAAGAAAGTAAACATAAACAAATAATATGGTGAGCCACGCACACGATTTTTTCTTAATCCGCATTTCAATACTATGAAGATAAATTGCAGATTAAATAGTAAGATCAATAAGTTAAGATAATAAAGTTCAATCTACTTTTAATATAATTTAAAATAGGTTTAGCATATTTCTATTTGACACACCCTGTTCAATTATAGTGCCTATATTTATATTAATAAAAATAAAAGGTTGTTATTAATTTGCCTTCATATTTGCCAATCTTGAACAAATTTTTGAATGGATGCATAATACGAACTTCAAAACAAGAAATTTGATTTTTTTACAGTTATTTGTTTTCAAGTTATGCTGATAACAGATATATATACCATGAAACCTATAAAAATTGGATTTTCGCATTCAGGGCACTTCAAAACGTGATATTATCTGAAAAACTAGAGATGAAAATAGAACTTTAAAAAATGCTTTGTTTACAGTATGGGTATGAGAAATGAATTTTCTTTACTGAGCAGTGTTCCTCGACATAGCAAAATGTAGGAAAGCACTTTCATTAATTTTAATTCAATAGAAAATAACATTTAGCTTAAATTTTGAAAGCCCTGTATGTTGTCTATAAACTATATGCTCATCACATTGTGTACCAAAATCTAGTTTTATATAAAAAGAACCTAACTCAAAATGAAATGCATATCTAGAAATTTGCAAGTATAGCACCGATTTATCCAAATACATTTTGAATAACCCTGTAAATAAATGATGAGTGATTTTTATAACACAATCTACACAAAACATGCCTTTATGCCTAAAAAAAAAAATCTTCATTTCATTTTGTTTAGGGCACCCTATAGATATTACACGAAACCTGTACACGAACCATTTCCTTGATCTCAACTAAAAGTTTAGGATAGCATCACTGTATAGTACAGATTTAGAATACCGAGTTTCAACTTTATGCTACTATTTGCTCTTGAGATATGCTGGTAATAGACACACTCGCAGACAGACACACACACGCACACAGATAAACCACTATATACATGATTCTTGGATTCATGGTACCTCAAAACGTGTAAATAGAACACAAATTCAATTCAGAAAATTTAATCCCCCCCCCCCCCCCCCCGAAAAAAAAAAAAAAAAAAACTTTCTCGACCATATACAGTGAATGATCAAACTATTAGATTTATTTATTTATTTATTTATTCGTTTATTTATTTTTGACATTTTTTTGATTATCTAAAATAATGCTAGACGGAATGGCCTGAAACTTCATACATGCAAAGAACATTTATATTTCACGTACACAAACATCAAATCGTCTTAATTATATATATATATTAAAAACAAAAACTATTTTATTTACGAGACAAAACTTAAGTTAAAATACATTTAAAAACAAAATATACATATAAAAATAATTAAAATCTAGACTTTTCGAAACCCGGAAGGTCTAGATTTTAATTATTTTTACATGTATATTTTGTTTTTAAATGTATTTTAACTTTTGTCTCGTAAATAAGACAAAAGTTAAAATACATTTAGTTTTGTTTTTAACATTATATTGTTTCCACAATCGATTTAGTCCAGAGTGCAATTAGGGTAACAATCATAAATTAAAGAAGAGCAAAAATACTTTGGATCCCCACTGTGACGTTAAAAGCTACAAATGTCTTGTAACTATAATACTTTATTGTACAGTCAGCCAAAAAATAAATAAATAAATAAATAAAACGCCACCCCCCCCCCACCCCACCTAATTTCGCCGTAAATTATCGTAGAAACATTTGACTGGTACCGATCGATTTGTAATAACGTCTAGTTTAAACGGTATAGTTACATTTTGCCTAGGGGGTCGTCTACATATTAAAACTGGCATTAACTTCATTTTCTTCAAAGGCAACCCCTATTTTTGACTTCATATTCAGATTTCTGAGATCAAGGCGGTTAAGAAAACATATTTATATAAATTTATATAAATCAATCCTTTAAATCAATTCTAAATAGAGTTACACGTGAAAATGTATTAGGGCTCCGTCTATACATTTAGAAAATATAAATCATGATCTACCACCCAGTATACATTATTTATTAAGTTTCACACCGGAAAAAAATTTCAGAAATGTTAATTATAAAATAAAAAATGACTAATTCACAGATCTCTCATCAAATAGTTCACTTCATACGAAGAAACTTAAATAGCTTGAATAGATATTAAAATATCTATCAAAAGAAAAAAAAAGTTAAACGGTTTTAAATTTGTTTGAAAATTCAAAATTATTTTAACTCAAGCTGCCGTATAATTGTCTGAAACGGTGGCACTCAACCTGGTTCCCACGGCCGTTTCACAGTGACAATGGGAGTTTGTTCTGATACTGCAGTACTTTCATTTTCTTTAATTTAATTGACTTTTTAAAAATATTAAAACAGATTTTTTATTTTTATTTATTTATTTTTTTAATTAATTATTTTTTTTTATGACATTATTAAAAACTTTTACACAAATCTCCACGATATTCTTTTGCTTTTATATTTTATAATGTGTAACAAATTAATATGCAAAATAATAAATCCTACTACTTAATGGGATGTTCTAAAATTCTACTCTTAACACAGATACCGAAGCGGACGGTGGGTGTAGAAAGGCTGACTACCCTTAATCTAAATCTTCAGTTGAAAAGGTCAAAATGTTACATTACTCTATAAAAAAAAAAAAAAAAAAAAAAAAAAAAAAAGGGGGGGGGGAAAGAAAGAAAGAAAATAATAAAATAAAATAAAATAAATAAATAAAAATTTGAACAATAAACTATGGGAACAGAAGCAGGGAAGCCATCGTCTCCGTGAACGATAAAAATTACGATGGCGTGTCTCCGGACTATCGTAAGGGTGCGTCCCAGACCGTCGCCAATTACCCACAGCGCAGTACTAGTGCGACATTAAACCAAACCTACCTACCTACCAATATATTGTGGTGTGAACTGGCGTATAAATGACCGATTACGCATGTATTTCAGTGTGGAATGGCTTTCTTAGTAGGAAAAACCTGTTTCACAAATGATGATTTTCACAAATATATATGATTTTAAGTTTATTTAAAATTTGCTTTGGAAGAAGATGATGACTCCTCATTTAAATGCTAATGCTGAAGGTCACATGTGGATTGCGGTAAAAAGTAAAAATCTATGTTAAAGTAAAATAAATTTCTCTTAAAAAAAAAAAAAAAAAAAAAAAAAAAAAACAATAACAGTGGGCTAAAAATACCCCGGAATAAATTAAAATGTTGTTTATTCTGGTTTTAGTCAAGTGATATCGCTTGTCCTAAATAGCTGGATCCGCTCTCTCTTAAGCTCAGGTTCAGATCATCATTAAAATAATGTTTTTAATACCTGCCGCACCAAAATGTTCAAAACACAAATGTCAATTTTCATATATTTTGAAATCTTCCGTTTCAACTTTAAAAGCATTTAGATTAATGTATTTTATTTTGGATTTTTAAATTTAGACGATTAAAGTCTTTTAAATGAAATTTAAGGATTCTGTAAGACAGTATATTTATATTTGAAAGTAATAAGACTATTCCTTTGTTTTAAATTTTTATTCCATAATAACTGTGACTTTGATTTCGTGATTAGGAAATTGAAAATAAATACTATTGAGCTATGATCCAATAATAGATCTTATCAACTTAAAAAAAAAAATAAATAAAAATAAAAATAAATAAATAAATAAAAATAAATAATAAAAATAAAAAGCAATTTTTCACTATTTGATTCTGTATTAAAAAACTTTTAATATAAATTTGATATTTTATTATGTTACATTATGGGATAAATTTTAAATAACACAAAGCTTACACACGGTACAGTAACCAAACGCAAATATGTCACAACAAAATTTAAACAGAAAATTCACGGTAAAAAATCTTTTTAAAATTTTTAAATATTCATAAATAATAATAAAACGATTGTCGAATGCACAATTGCTGTTTCATGCAATCTGTTTCGATGTACCGTCTTTTCTAAAACATGATATTTAACTAGAGGTGTACGTGCTCTGGAATATTGAAATGCGAAAAAAGTGTAACAGGGTTAAAATAGAATTTTAGCAGCGAAAAACTAGAAAAAGATATTTAATACTTATGAAGAAAGACTTAACATATTAGGATCGGATATATTCCTCTCTTGTACCGTAAGCCACACCTTTTCACAAATTTTCTAAAGCTTTATAATATTAAACAAAATAATTTTGCATATTTGTAATTAAATCATTTAAGTTTTGTCTTCAATAATCGATGTAGTAAATACCATTGTGATTTATGCATACCAGCGTCACATTGTTTATAATTGTTTATAATTGTTTAAACCCATGTTTTTGATGATGCCCGTTCTATTCGTGCAAAAATTAACATAGGTCATAATTCATAATTTTTTCAAATATGAATTTATTAATAATTTTTATAATTCAAAAAATGTTTTTTTAGCCGAAATTTGCATGGAACATGCTTGGGTCTCTTCATTCTAACGAATAAAAAAAACCCAGAATTTAAATATCATAATTATTTTTTGAAGATATGATTTAATGTTTGTCACATTCATTTAACATTAGCATCCCCAAACTTTGACAGCTTATAACTCCATGAAAAATTGAGCGAAATATATAAACTATACCATTTTCCGTGATGATTTGATCCAAAAAATTCAAATAAATAAAAAAAAGGGGGAGTTACCATTGAAAAAAATTAATTTGATGTCAGTTTTAATATGTAGACGACCCCCTAAGTAAAATCTAACTACAACATTATAAACTAGACGTTATTACAAACTGATCGGTACCAGTCGCATGTTTCTACGATAATTTACGGCAAAATTAGGGGGGGGGGGGCGTTTTTTTTTTTGGCTGACTGTACATACTGCGTAAAATATTTGTATGTTTTGGTACGGGAATTGCACAAATATTTAGGCGGATATAAATTTTTTGGCAAGTTTTTTTCTTATAACTAGAACGTATTACCATAAAATTTTGCAAAACTTGCAGAAATATACGAAATATTAGATAAACATTAATCTTAAATATAAAATTCACATGTGTAATATTTGTTGAAAAATGAACATTTTTAGTAAATAGTATTTTACTGCGCATACGTTAAAGATAGAAAAAGTTTTATTGCATAGGTTGAAAACTAGATATATTGAACAACTTTTGTCTAAAACTCATTTGAATAGAGTAGAAATTAAGCAAATTGTCGGTAAAAGAATGATCTAAATTTTAGGTATTTTCCACAGTTGAAAAAATTTTAAGTGGTTTTCCCCATGCTGCGTATTAATTCTAAAGATCCAATTATTTCGACCCCATTGAAAAAGTTCTTTTTTGTGAAAAATCCCTTATAGGCTTGTATCTTTAATATATTTTTATTTATGTACTAAGATTTGTGAGTTTATAAGGGGTTTTTCAACCAATTATTTCAACCACATTGCAAAAGTTCTTTTTTGGGAAAAATACTTTATATGACTTGTAACTTTAGCATATTTTTATTCATTACTAAGATTTGTGAGTTCATAAGGGGTTTTTCACCAAAAAGAACTTTTGCAATGTTGTCGACATAATAGAATCTTTAAAATAAATACGCAAAGAAAATTTGCAACGTAATTCAAATAATTGGATCTTCAAATTAAATACGCAGTATGCGAAAAACCCCTTATGAAATTTCAACTGTGGAAATACCTAAAATCAAGCTCATTCTTTTACCGATAATTTGATTAATTTTTACTCTAATTAAATGAGCTTTTGACAAATGTTGCTCAATATATTTAGCTTTCAACATATGAAATAAAAAATTTTCTATCTTTCGCGTATGCGCCGTAAAGTAATATTCACAAAAAATGCTCATACGTGGGAGTTTTATGTTTCATAATAATGTTTCTCTATTGTTTTGTCAATTTTTCAACTAGATGAAAATCTGTTCTAGTTATATACAAAAAAATTGTAAAAAAAAAAAAAAAAAGTATTTGCCTTAAATAATTGCCGAATTCCCGCACCAAAACACACAATATCGTACACAGTATATGCATGAATGTATTAAAGTTACAAGTTATTTGAAGCTTTTTGTGATATAGTGTGATTCAAAGTATTTTCGACCTTCTTCCAATTTGTGATTTATCCCCTAATTGCACTCTGGACTAAATTCATAATGGAAACCATAATTTTAAATGTTCTTTGCGTGTATGAAGTTTTAGGCCATTTCGTCTAGTAATATATTTTTAGATAATCGAAAAAATGTGAAAAAAAAAAATCTAATAATTTGATCATTCGCTGTAGATAGGTAAGAGAAAGTAAAAAAGAAAGATTATAATTTATAGATTGTAGTTAGAAACATTTTTTCATTTTGTTTTATTTTATTTTATCATTTCTAAGTCTAAATTTTTAAGAACTAATCCTACAGAATTTAAAAGATAAACATGAAAAGATAAACGTTTACAGAAAATTAAAAATATTACCTAGAAATTTTTCCAAAAATAGTGTTTCTTGATTAAAGTTTTAGCGATATTTTATTTGCGAAAAGACTCGTTAACATGCTTTAATTCTGCATTTTTAACGTAATAACAGTTTAAAATTCCACAAATTATTATTAAATGAACAATGCTTTTTATTCAGATGAGTCATGCTGACTTTGCATTACTAAGTTATAAGTTGAATATGCTATTGCATTTCTCTCGAATGTTTGATTACATTTTTTAAATTATAAAATTTGCTGAGTTAATAGAATTATGTTTGTGAAAGGAAACTTGTACTATCTTTAAGAACACACTATAAAAAACAGAAATAACAAATTATGTGGTATGCATTGTATTACAATATTTAAAGAAATGAAAAGAAAAAAAAAAGATTTATGTACATGCTGTAAATTTGTTATAGCATGAAACTTCTTAAAAATATCATAAATTCAGTTAAGCATTGATTTTTCGTGAAAAAAAAAAAAATCTTTTTGACATAAACAAGATGAATTCCAATTTTCCCAAAGTTAAATAAAGCAAATCTTGAGTCGATTTATGCAAAGCTTTAATCTGTCATCAGTTAAAAATGACACTAAATTTTCGTCTACAAGTTAAAATTACTGAAATGTCTTTGAAACGTATTTGCAAAAAAATTCTAGAAACAAAATATTGCTTATTTTTTAAAAATGTATTTTTATTTTTTTGTTTAATGCTCGCATTTGTATTCGAAAAAGTAATTCACACTTAGGACCATCTTATACAGGGTGTTCAGTAATTGACCCCCCCCCCCTCCCCGATATAAAAATTAAATTACTCCTAAACAAAGATAGATAGAAGAATGAAACAAACATCACATTTATTTTGAAAGCTGCAAAAATCGTATGCACAAGTTCAACATTTAGTTTCAAATTCCACCAACAAGTGGCACTGTAGTCCCAAAATTATGTTACAATCAGTTACAAGTAATGCTACATTGAGGTTTTGGAACAATTTGTCGCTACACTGCAATCGTTAGAGGATCGACTAGAAACTGCATGGTTCTAACAGGATGGGACCAGTCCACAAGGTGTTTGATTTTCAGGAATATTTCTATAACAGAGTAATTGATTTGGATTATACCTCATTTTTTGGAAAAGGCATGTATTGGCCCCATATTTACCCAATCTTACCACTTGTAACTACATTTTGTTGGGCGCATTGAAGAACATTGTCTTCCAGAAGAGTCCTACAGCATCGGAGGAATTCGAGCAGTTAATCTGTGAGGCATGTTCGAGCATTTCTATTGACACACTACAGAATGCTACTGAAAATTTCTTACTTCGCTGGCGACACCACTTACAGAGAAAGGCTGACGTTTTGAAAAGATTGTGACGTGAGGCAATAACGTTTCACAGAGGACAAATTCGTAAATGTCTGAAACTCTGCTCTATGATTGCAGCTCCATCTGTTGGCAATATTTGAAAATAATTTAGATTCTCATGTAAAAGATTTGTACAACTTCAAAAATAAACATGTCAAAGACGCGGAAGGCTAGTACAAAATTTTCTGTCCTGGATTTTGGGTTAAAGATAGACCCGGCTTACTACCCTTATATCAGTGGTGAGTAGGGTGAACCAGTCAATCCTTCTGAACTTGAGTTTTTTTCTGAGAGAAGAAAGTGAATTCTGAAGAAGAAGGGTTTGGGTGACTACGACCTTTCTTTGTAAGATTGCCTGGAAATTCGTTGCCGTAAAGATTCACATGAGGTGAAATATACTGCAGATGGATATCGTGTTGAAAAGAAATGAGCTTAAACTTGTGAAGAAGAGAGTTACTTGATTTATTATCTATGTGGATCCAGTTATTGAGATTTTGCATCGAGCTGTTTATGTAAATAAGTATACAAAAGTTGCCATAGTTAATTTCGTTCAGGATGGTCCCAAGATTCACATCGATTGCAAGTAATTCGCTTCTGAAACAGAACAGAAATCTGGATTACATTACCAAAAGAGAAATTCTATCCTGGGAAGTTTCGTTGCATGCCATTATCCATTTTAGATGCCACCATCAACAAGATCAGTAATTTTTCTGCCGTTTGACATACAAAGAACCATTATTGATTTAATAAAAATCTCCATTACCAACTTTTTATCTAATAAAATATAAGTAATAAACTTGTTTGTCTTGACTAACATATGCAAATGTATGACTTCTGTTATCCTGCAATATTTAAATTGTACAGTCTCGTAGCTATTATAATTTCAGCAATATGTTACAAAAAGTTTCTGAAATTGGTTATTATCAGAAAGTCATTTTAATACCAGTTTAACAACTTATATAATAAAACATATCTTTAAAATCATATCCTTAGCTCAACAGAGGCAAATTATTCATCTTTTCTTCAATAGACTATTCATTGCAAACTCATCAAACTATTTGTTTTAATAATACAGAAAGAATAATCTTGTTCTCACGTGAATGAACATTATACTCATTATGTTTTCCTTTAATGATCAAACACTTTATTTTATATGTTCAGCAAAATAGCTAGGAAAATACTTGACCAATTATCCAAAAACTTCAGAGATGTAAAAAGTATGTTACATCTCATATAATTCAGTGAAACATTTGTTCTGAAGGCAATAAAAGTGACCAATTACAAATTAAAGAAAAAATACGACGCTTGCGATTATACTATAAAAAATAAAGCTTGAAATGCACTGTAGGTGATTAATGATTAAAATGTTTCTTATAATTATTGATATTTGTTTATATGAGAATAGAATTCATGAATAATCATGAAAATACAAAGGTTTAAAAAATAATACCTATTTTTTAACACTTTCCAACAAAGTTGAAAAGTGTTAAGCACTTCGGTTTTTCTGTCTTTCTGTCCGTCTGCCTGTCTGCGCTTTAGCTCCGAAAATAATCATGGAATTTCTTGAAATTGATATATGTTATTCAGGTTCACTATCAGATGTTCTGTATTGAAAATGGAGTGATTACCGCTACTAGTTTTGTACAGGGACATCCAAAAGTATTCCAAAGAATTGTGTTCTATGAGAGGTATTTCTACAAATCATTTTAAAAACTATTAATTTACTGAAATCTTAATGAAACATGTTATTCAAGTTCATACTGAATGTTTTCTATAGAAAAGGAAGTAAACACTACCACTGGTTTGTGTACAGGGACACCCGAAAGTGTTACAAAACGTTGCGTTCTTTGAGAAGTATTTCTATAAACCAAATTTTAATGACTTTACTTCACATAAACCTTAATGAAACTGAAATATATTAATTATATGCACACACACACCAAGATATATATGTATATATACATATATTTTTTCTTTAGAATATAGTATAATTAGCATTATAGAAGGCTACACAAAACTATTCAGGGCAATTATTAGAAATTTGCTGGAATTGTATTTTTGTTTATACGCGTGTTTGACACTTTCTAACAATTTTCAAGTGTGAATATATTCATAATTTGTTTATCCGTCTGTCCGAAAGTTCATCTGTCTATCTATCCATCTGCCCGCCTCCAGCGTTCTCAAATATTTTCGGAATTTTTTAAAAAACATATATATTATTCAAGTTCACTATTGTATGTTCGCTAATTAAAATGCCATTAATGGAGAGAATTTTTTATAAATCAAATTTAAATAACTTTCTACTGCAAAAATTCATAACGAAATTGACATTTATTGTTAATACGTTTAAAGAATATTTTGTATAGAATATGACATGTTTAACCTTCAAATTTACAGGACTACAATGAAATGTTCATATATATTAAGGGAAGTGGTTGGGCATTAAGGGCTGCATTTCCGTTTGTGTTACGCATTTTTAACACTTTCCAACAATGTTTAAGAATGATTATGAATTCAATTAGTCTATTTGTATGCCTTTGAGTTTGTCCATTATGTGATGACGTTGGCAAAGAAGATTGAATGTTATACGATACAACAAGTACGTACATTTGGAAAGTTTTAATAATCAGTGCGCACCGTATGATTTTTCGTTCTTGTTTTATTATAACGTAAAATGTATTTAGTCTAGTGTAATACAAATTTATAGAAAATTTGATATATTACAGTAAAACAGTATTTTGTAACCAAAATGTAAAATTATTCAATATTTGTTGAAATATAATTATTTTCATTGAATAAATTTTAAGTGAACATGCGCGAAAGTTATAAGTTCTTTTTTTTTTTATTTTTTCGTAATTTATTAGTCAAATATTTTGAGCCTAATATAAAAATGTTAAGAAAGTATTTCGAAAGTGCAAAAAGTTATCATGAATCGAATGAACGGAATTTCAATTGCTCCATCTCATTAAAAAAAGAAAAAAAAATCAGTTAATGGTATTATGTTGTTCGTTGATTGAAAATAAATAAGAATAACGCCTTCTATATCCCCCCCCCCTTCTTTTTTTTGTTAAGAACAATCGAAATTCAATTCATTTTGTAGCATGCTAGTGTCTTTATCTGATATGCTTACTCTTTTCTTTATACATTACTTATTATTATTATTATTATTGTACAGTCACCCAAAAAAAAAACGTCACCCCCCCACCTAATTTTGCCGTAAATTATCGTAGAAACATGCGACTGGTACCAATCAGTTTGTAATAACGTCTAGTTTATAATGTTATAGTTAGATTTTACTTAGGGGGGCGTCTACATATTAAAACTGACATCAACTTCATTTTTTTCAATGGTAACCCCCATTTTTTATAATTTATTTGAATTCTTTGGATCAAATCATCACGGAAAATGGTATAGTTTATATATTTCGCTCAATTTTTCATAGAGTTATAAGCTGTCAAAGTTTGGGGGTGCTAATGTTAAATGAATGTGACAAACATTAAATCATATCTTCCGAAATAATTATGATATTTAAATTCTGTTTTTTTTATTCGTTAGAATGAAGTAACCTAAACATATTCCATGCAAATTTTTGCTTAAAAAAATTTTTTTGAATTATGAAAATTATTAATAAATTCATATTTGAAAAAATTATGAATTATGACCTATGTTAATTTTTGCACGAATAGAACGGGCATCATCAAAAACATAGGTTTCCAAATTTACAGCTCGTTCCTTACATTATTTTTTGAGTTACAGTGATATTTCACTTTTTATTCCTGTTAGGGGGCCGTCACTTGTTATAATCTGTCTCCTCTATAAGTAAATGTTTGTATATAATTTGACGGAAAATTATTTTAATTTACCTTTATGTTATTTTTAGTTTCCTAAGCAATATTTCGATGTTTATTATACAAATTGGCATATTTTTGTAAAGTTATCACAATGTAGGCGAGGGATTGTGAAAGAATTTCAAAAGAAAAGAACCTCTGATTCGCTGAAACACTATTTAAAAAAAAAAACAAATTTGCATATTCCTATTTGACTCTATATGTGACGCTGGTATGCATAAATCACAATGGTATTTACTACATCGATTATTGAAGACAAAACTTAAATGATTTAATTACAAATATGCAAAATTATTTTGCTTTATATTATAAAGTTTTAGAAAATTTGTGAAAAGGCGTGGCTATTTACATTAAGCCTTGATATGGAAGCTATGTTGCTGTTTTTCGATGCTGCGAAATTTACAAAATATATTTGTGTTAATATACTATACAGATAGAAGAATAATTATATAATATCAACAAATCTTCTTTAATCAATATGTTTATATACATTACTGTATGGAAATGTTTATATATGAATATTGTATTTATTTTTAATGAGAGATATAAACACAAAATACTAAAAAAAAAGAAGAAAATGTGTTATAAATTTTTATAAATCAAGCAAAATATATATGCATACTTGCCAACCTAACCCGTAACATTGTTAGTTCCCGCCCCTGTGTGTACACAATTTAATTTTTAGAGTAATTAACTTCAAATACATTTACGATTAACTCATTGAGCGCCACGCGAATTCTTATGGAAATCCCATTCAGGCCACACGTGCTGCTTAGAAGCTTGTTATGTTTATCGAGTTTCAATAAACCCCATTAGGCCTTAACGATATAATCCTATAAAAATCCTATTAAAAAAAAAAAAAAAAAAACATGAAGTAAATTTTAAATAGATTGTCAGTAATTACTTAAAACTATGTAAGTTCTGTAGTTTTATATCATATTTTACACTGCCGGCTGACTTAGCCTAAATGGAAAGATCAGTGTCAGCCACCGATGGCTGACACGGCTCTAAAAAGACTGATGTGAAAAAAAAGTACGGAAAGGGGCGGGACCAGTAATCTTCCGGGATAGGTTGACAAGAATGTATATACATAGAGCAATGCCAGAAAATGTTCTTTATTTTTCATGAACCAGATGAATGGTATTTTTTTTTCTGAATAGTCTATGTATTAAATATAATGCTGCTTTAAATAGCCTTTAAATAAAAAGTTTTATTACATAAAGTAATTTTCTGGCACTCTACAGCTCCCAAATCACACACAATTCAAAACCCCGCCTTTTTCCAGTATTTAAAGGGTATTAACGTTTAATATGCTTTATATTCGTTTTGATCTTTCTTTCTCCTCCTTATCTTCTTCTTTTTTCCTTAAAAAAAAAAGAGTTATGTAACATTTTGACCTTTTCAAGTGAAGATTTAGATTAAGGGTAGACAGCCTTTCTACACCCACCGTCCACTTCGGTATCTGTGTTAAAGTGTAGAATTTTAGAGCATCCCATTAAGTAGTAGGATTTATTACTTTACATATTAATTTGTTACACATTATAAAATATAAAAGCAAAAGAATATCGTGGAGATTTATGTAAAAGATTTTAATAATGTCATGAAAAAAATAATAATAATTAATTAATTAAAAAAATAAATAAATACAAATAAAAAAATCTGTTTTAATATTTTAAAAAAGTCAATTAAAGAAAATGAAAGTACTGCAGTATCAGAACAAACTCCCATTGTCACTGTGAAACGGCCGTGGGAACCAGGTTGAGTGCCGCCGTTTCAGACAATTATACGGCAGCTTGAGTTAAAATAAGTTTGAATTTTCAAACAAATTTAAAACCATTCATCTTTTTTTTTTTTTTTTTTTTTTTTTCTTTTGATAGATATTTTAATATCTATTCAAGCTATTTAATTTTCTTCGTATGAAGTGAACTATCTGATGTTTAATCAATAGAAACCGATAAAAATCTTTTAATTCATAAACTAACTCAGAAAGTTCTGTGAATTAGTCATTCTTTTTTTATTTTATAATTAACATTTCTGAAAAATTTTTCCGGTGTGTAACTTAATAAATAATGTATACTGGGTGGTAGATCGTGATTTATATTTTCTAAATGTATAGACGGACCCCTAATACATTTTCACGTGTAACTCTATTTAATATTGATTTAAGGTATATAAATAGGTATGTTTTTCGAATCGCCTTGATCTCAGAAATCTGAATATGAAGTCAGAAATAGGGGTTGCTATTGAAGAAAATGAAGTTAATGCCAGTTTTAATATGTAGACCACCCCTTAGGCAAAATTTAACTATACCGTTATAAACTAGACGTTATTACAAATCGATCGGTACCAGTTAAATGTTTCTACGATAATTTACGGCGAAATTAGGTGGGGGGGGGTGGCGTTTTTTTTTTGGGTGACTGTACAACAATGGAATATTTTAGTTTCTATTACGATTTAAAATATTCAGAAAAGTATCATTTAAATATTTAATTTGAAATTGAATTACTACTATTTATTTATTATTATTTTTATACAATTATTATTTTTTAGCATTAGAGAAATTCAAAGCTTCAGGGAGACATCTAAAGGACAGACCTTTTTATTTTGCATATATTAGGTATGTATGGTTTTATTTGGAAAATATGCATATTGACTACGCTTTAAAAGTTACAAACAACCAGCTTATTTTGAAAGACGTTTCAGTCTAAAACTTATTACTGTCAGTCAAGTAGATATGCATTCTGCACAAAAAATAGATGGAAAAAATGAAAGAAATCCTATTGAAATGCATTGCGTGTTCGAGAATAAATATATTAGTATTACTATATAAGTTAGTAATAGTCAAACTAACGTAGCGTCCTGTTTAGGACTTTTTAAAGATTACACTGTAATAAGAAACTTGTGAAAGATTGGGAGTTTTGCTTTTCTAATTATTTTTAAATATCGCATGGGTGAATCAATAAGAATACATGTTTTATTGACACATGATAGTGCAATGAATTTATTTAAAATTAGTTATCACAGGTAAAAAAAAAAAAAAATCATAAATCTACATTTATAAATCGTAAAGAAACTTTTCTTAACAGACAGATTCAAGAAATTACACAGGTCTGCGATGAAAAACATTTAAGGGAATTAGTAGCTGAACTTTATGTATTTTTTGGCGCGTATTTCAAGACATACAACGGAAAACTTCTATCACGTCACGTTTTCTTAAAAAATCCAATTTTACTTCGATTTTTAACACATTTGCTCCCCTTGGTCAATCGTCTATTTTATGTAAGTTACTTTAATAAAAACAAATAAAATAGTACGTTGGTCATTTTCTTTTAGAAACTGAACTATAATTTGATGCAAAAATTACCCAAAGAAACTTTTAGTTTTCCTCTCGACCAGGGGTGGCTCGTGTGATCTAGCAATAGTGGTTTCATCCATTTAAACTGATAAAAAATAAATCGACTGCTGAAAAATAAATTTGCTACATCAAAGATAAATTATTTTACATAGATTTAAATGGATTAGAAGCACTGTTGCCAGATAGTACATGCAATATTGTTCGAAAAAAATATCAATATCGATTTTACAAAAAATTCCTGACGTGATTTGAAAAAAAAAAAAAAAAAAAAAAAAAAAAAAAATGGAGGCCATTTTTGAAATCAGCGTACCAAATAACATAAAAATCAACGAAAACATCTTTTGTACTTTTCAAAAACTTTATTTTCACATCAGGCCTACATCATTATTATTAATTTATCAGAAACATAGTAAAATAATGCAAGTTGTTGTTTATGTTGTTAACTGCGATCAACTTTAGGATTCAAGGGTCTTCATATATATAACAATAATGTATCAAATATTTGATCCCAAAACAAAAATTTCTATACCATAGAACGTAGGGGAAAGCAAAAAACGAATTTTGCCATATATATAAATTCAAGCATACGCATTTTAATTCTAACATGCATAATGTCCTAATTTTACATTTATTTAGTGCATACTTAAAGCTACATTTTAAGCTCTAAACTGTAAATAACCTTTTTGAAAGAAAGAAATTGACAACGTTAAATGCATTTTATTTACATATGAAGCAAATTCAACATCATTATTCAGTTTGGATAAAGAAACTAATTCAACATTTCGTATTTATCTTTATTATATCTACCACCGTACTATAATTTTAATTTGATCAGTTTATTATTTAACCGTCCCCAGTGGATTACCTGACATTAAATATTCCCCTAAAACGGATTGATGTAATCCATTTTTTATTTCCTTTATGCCGTAGATAAACACGTCTTCGCATTGCAGCTTTTGAATTTCGTCCTTCCAGAGCTTGTAACAAAAGACTGTCTATTTGCTCTGCGTTATATTGTGCACAGAGTGGGTGTGTGGTAGAGCTAGAGAGAAAGGAAAAATGATATTTCCAGTTACCGTCTCTTCGGAGAAAATAAAACGCGACAGAAAAATGCTTTCAAGAAAAAGAAGATGCAGTTTTATTCATATTCTATTCAAACGGGATGCTGCTCGAGATTTGTTAAAGATTTTTTATAATGCAAACAGAGGTGTTTGTTACATGAGTGCTTTCTGAGAAAGATTTAAGTTGCGAAATGTGAAAAATAAAATGCGCTTAAATTGTTTACAATACGTGAAAATTTTAAAAGCATTTTGTGAAGTATAAATGGAAAGAATTTTCATCGCTTATTTAGAAAAAAAATTTCCCAGAGAGTAATATTTATAAAAGAGATTACTAATGTAAAATTGCATAAAAATGTTTCAAAAACAAATTTTAACGTGAACGAATGATTCTCTTATGTTATTCAAATTTGAAAATGTATTGTTATTTGAAGAATGAATTTAAGAAAGGTTGAAATAATTCTTTTAAAAGATAATAATTATTATTTTTTTAATTATTTGAAATGTATTTGGTATGTTCATTTTCATTTTTAATTTAAATAGCTAAAAAGTCAAAGTTTAGATGTATTGATTGCATATGTACGTGATAAATTTAGCAAAAAGAATGTAATATGCTTTTTAGATACAAAAGAAAATAGGGAAATGCTAAATACAATAAATTTATTACTACATTTTTTTTTAACAAAATGAGCCTTAAAAATGAAATCAAATAAATATAAATTTTAGACTTTAATATTCAAATACATTTGAATTATACTGATAGCTCATACAATTTTTAGAAATGGAAGTTGTTAAGAAAATATTTCTATAAATAAATGTAAGTAAATTATCATCCACATTTATTTCTTTATAATAGTTTTTCAAAAACGTAATATGCATATATTGTTAAAATTTAATATGAAACATTTTAAATTTATATTCTATTCAAATACATCTCAATATTATTGGTAGTTCATAAAATTTTTAGAATTAAAAATTGTTAAGAAAATGTCTTTGTAAATAAGTGTAAAAAAAAAAAAAAAAAAAGTTTTTTAAAAAACTTAATATGAAAATTTTAAATTTTCATTCTATTCAGATATATTTGAATATTACTGATTGCTCATAAAATTTTAGAATTAGAAGTTTTTAAGAAAAAATCTTTGTAAATAAGTGTAAATTATATATATATATATATGTGTGTGTGTGTGTGTGTGTATAATTCATATGAAAGATTTTAAAATTTCCTTCTGAATATGCATTAATGCAAATAAAACTGTATGTAAATCAGAAAAAAATAATAAAAAATACACAATTACAACAAAATTCTTAGGAGGTAAATCAAGTACATTTTTGTCTACAGGTAACTAGAATATATTTCAAGTAGTACGTTGTTCCAGTATGCTATTAAGTATGTTTATTTTTTTTTATCTATCATTTTGTTCTTATCTATCATTTTGTATTTATCTTTTAACACTTTATTTATACAAGTTATACAACTTCTTCTAAATATGATTTGTGAATCTGACAATACCAACAACAATTACAAAAAGGGTAAGCTAGATCACACATAACAGAACAACAACTACCAAATTAAATAAAGCAAAAATATATGAATAATTTTATTTTCAGAGGCATGCAGTATTTAGTATATGGAATCTATTTATTTTAGTCGATTTTACCATTCTTTATATTTCTTATACTTGTTCCCCAGTATATATTGAACGAATAAATAAGTAATTCTGTTAAATCGAATGAGATATTTTAGTTGCACTCAAAAAAAAAAAAAAAAAAAAAAAAAAAAAAGACAATCTGTGATTGGCATTTAGAAACTAAATTGTAGCTCTATTAAAAATATTTCCATTTCCACCCTCATAATTTCTACTTCCCTTTGCTAGCCCTGTTTGAATTCTAGAACATTTTCCTATATTATCTGGGTCAAACTTATTTAAAAATCTGTACAAATAAATTCGAACTAAATTCGAAATAAATTTTAATAACTGTAATTTTAGTTTGTGTTCTAATTTTAGAAAATCAAGTTATAATTTCTCGCAATACAAATTATTCGTAATATTCATAATATTATTTCACCATTTAGAAAAATATAGACTAAAAATTCTTTATAATTTTGTCTATCTAGGATATTTGTGTACTTTATACGTATTACTAGGAAATCTATATTTCTAGTTTAGGGATTCAGAAAATGACCACTTATTCGTTCTAGATGAAGGCGGTATAGTTTTCTTTTCAGTGTGATTAATACAACTTAAGTTCTTTGAATTTAATAAAAATGTATTATACAACGATATTTTTACTTTCTTCTATATTCAATAGAAGAAAGTATTGGATTCGTAAACATTTTCGACCTCGGGTTTTTGATGGATTTACGCATTTTGAAAGCTGTAGAACACGATTTGACCATTTTTAGAAAATGTCTGTCTGTCTGTCAGTCTGCCTGTGTGTGTGAGACAAAATTTTGAGGCAACTGTATCTCAGGAACTACTGCACATAATTTCATACAAATTGGTATGTAGTTGCACCTTGACATAAATTAGTGCCTATCAACTTTTAGTAAAAATTGTCTTACAGGTTGCGTTGCCACACCGCTTTTTCTAAAATTTTAACATGGTGATATAGGACAAAATTTTGTATAAATGTGCATAAAGAGAATAATTTTTTAGTAAACGTTATGAAATTTACAAGAATTATTTATAATAGAAAGAGTCAACTAAGAAAACAAATTTGTATGTGTAGGAGCCTCGCCACCCCCCCCTCTGGGGGGGAAGTCCCACCTCGAGGGAAGTAAATTTTCAAGATGGGTATCTTTTGAAAGGTCTCGTCAATACCTTTAAAACGAATGGTTGAACTATAAATCTGTGATAATTTAAAACAAAGTTACCGATTTTTTTTTTCTTTACGAAATTTAACCAAACTTGGAATTTAGCTGGCCCCTGACATAAACTGGTGCTGATTAGATTTGGGAATCCATCGCTCAACAGGTGGCGCTGTAATCGTATTTTTTTCTAAATTTTTAACATGGCAGTATAAGACAAAATTTGGTATAAATGTACATAATGAGAGTTATTCTTAACCTGTGATTGTAAAATTAATATGAATTATTGATAAAAGTAGTAGTTAATTAGGAAAACAAATTTTGTGCATGTGGGGGCATCGCTTCCCTCCCCCTGGGGGAAATACCCCCGGGGGGTCAATTTTCAAGATGGGTATCTTTCGAAAGGTCTCGTGAATACCTTTTAAACAAATGGTTGAACTATAAATATGTGATAATTTAAAACAAAGTTATCGATTTTTTTTACACCTTTAACAAAAAAATACTTAAAAAAAAAAAATAGTATATATATATTTTTTTTTTTTTTTTTTTTTTTATTGTTACTGAGTGAATTTGTATAGGAAAGTATAGAAGAAAGTCTTGTGGTGGCCGCAACATACTAGTTTTGTATTGAATAAAAAATATTTTTTAAATTTTTCTCATTAAAATTCACATTTTCTATTTAGCATTCAAATTTACATTAATCACAATTTATAATAATACTAACAATTCAAATTTTACATAATATCAATTTATTCATTTAATAAGACATAAATTAAGAAAAAAGTACTAACAACAGCGGATATGGATAATATATACATGTACACTATTAATCAAGAGTACTGTAAGATTTAAAATTCCAACTTTTTTTTTAAGTAGCCCTCCCCCCCCCCCCCCACACACACACCAAAAAACAAGAACAATAATTTGTAAATTAAACTGATGTTTTAATGTTAATATGTTAAATTCATTTAATTGAGTAAGCTATTGAACAAAAGTAAATATTCGTTTTTATAAAAAATAACGTACAAAGACATTTACAGGTTATTAGAAACGACCATGCATTTTGCTATAACAGAATAAATATGAATAAAAAAAAATCTGGTGTGAAACAACCACACGACTTCCATTACCCACTATTACACATATTATATGCATTTTTGAGAGATAATGCGATCAGAAAACATAAAAGTGAACTAAAGAGAAAATCGTTAGAGCCGTTTTTGAGATACCAACTTTTACAAAAAATCAATTATTGACCGGAAAACAATAATTACATACAAAAAGATATTTAAAAGTGAGTTAATATGGCGAGTTTGAAAATAATCCGTACAGCTGTTTTTAAAGGAACGCCCTTGGGAGGCCTGAAACTGAGCTATTTATACAGGACGCCTATCAATTTTCCTGAACTAACCAACTATATCATTCGAAAGGATATCTAATAGAGTATTTATATAGCAAATTTGAAGAAAATCGTTAGAGCCGTTTTTGAGATACGGACTTACGGTCCCACTTCCGGTTTCCGATGTCCCACTTCCGGTTAAACTCAATTATTGACAGGAAAACAATAATTACATACAAAAGAATATTTAAAAGTGAGTTAAAATGGCGAGTTTGAAAAAAATCCGTACAACCGTTTTTAAAGGAACGCCTTTGCGAGGCCTGAAATTGAGCTATTTATACGGGACGCCTATCAATTTTCCTGAACTAACCAACTATATCATTCGAAAGGACATCTAATAGAGTGTTTATATAACAAATTTGAAGAAAATCGTTAGAGCCGTTTTTGAGATACGGACTTACGTCCCACTTCCGGTTTCCGATGTCCCACTTCCGGTTTTTCAATTTTCACCAAAATTTGGAAATTTCATCTGTACACCAGACGTATTTCAATTCTAAAGTTTCGTAGCTCTATCTTTATTAGTTTCTGCGCTATAACAGCCAGAAGATTCTCCACATACATACACACACACACACACATACATACACACTGACCAATTGCCAAAAACCACTTTTTTGGACTCAGGGGACCTTAAAACGTGTAAATCAGGTGAAAACCCGATATCGAATTTTCAGACCGAATACAATACTTCCATTACCTACGGTAGTAGGGTAATGGAAGTAAAAAGAGAGTTTGCTTAATTTTTTCTGAGCAAAAAATAAAATAAATACGTGTAATTAAACCTAAAAGCCTTTAATAACGTTTTTGAATCATCTCAGGCATTGATCACAGCAAAAACTCTTTTAATCCTGGAATTAACAAGGTTTTGAAACATTTCTTTCATTATTTTATGCGCCAAACTTCAATTATGGCTTCCTAAAATTCCAGTTTTGCTTTGGGAGGATTTTGGGATATTTTTCTGACAATTACTTGCCACAAACCCTCAACAGGATTTTAATTTGGCAAGTTTCCGGCTATGGACGTCTTCTTCTTCGTCTTATTAAATAAATAAATAAATAAACTTAAAAAATAAATAAATAAAAATGATAATAAATAAATAAATAAATAAATAAATAATAAAATTTAAAAAAGCTAGAAATTTCCATTGTAATACTTTTGCTCAATGGAATGATAGAAATTGGGTTAAAATTTTGAACTAAATTTTGGGGCTCACGTCCTCAGCTTCCCTTCCACCGCCACCAATTTAGAATGTAGAAAAAGAGGGGGGAAAAGCGAAACCCCCCCATAGAAATGGCATGGGAAGAAAAACAAAAAAACTCACAATGTCAAGCGTGTTAAAAGAAAAAAAAAAAAAAAAACGGCTCGCACCGGAAGTAATAAATGGACAAAATTGACTAGAAAAAGACATTGAGCAGCGGGAACGGGGGTGGCTGGGGCGTTAAATATATCGTCGAGGATTAATACGACTCGCCTAGTATGTGTGTATCCGATACTGCTTGAGCCTGCATTGTTAAATTAAAAATGTCTGCAAAACTTCAGCTCATTTGTATGATAAAAAAAGGATGAAAATTGAGTTCTTAGATTTGAACCACACGCAATAGAATGAACAACATTCAAACTAAATAAAACTGTCAAAAAAAAAAAAAAAAATCACAAACTTTTATTAAAATAATATCACTCCATTTTTATTTAATGATGCTGAATTTTATGTTTCAAACAATTTTTATTTCTTTACTGAAAATGGATCATAAGCAATATATCTTCTTTTCAAATCGCTTTTCAAGAAACCATTATGTAACTAAAAAGGTTTTGTAGTTGTTTCCCATAGTTTATGAATTTTTCGGATTTCCCTAAAACAATAAAAACAAAGAATATACTGAACTGACACAAGGGACTTTTCTAAGAAGATGAATTGCATTACTTTGTATTTTCAAGATAAATATACCTTCATCTTACTTGTTTCATTAGAGATGTATTTTTTTATGCTTACAGCGAAAGGCTTTACTCTATAAATCACAATAAATATAGTGAAACAGGTACCATATTTAATCAAAATTGGCATTTTATTATTTTAAAACGATCTTTTTCAAAACTTAAAGTTAAATTTTCTTTAAAACCTTCATATGAATGGCAGTGATTAGTGTTTTGAAAAGCATTTACTTAAGAATTTGATGTTTTACTTAGAAATATAATGTAAAATTCAAATAAAAAAAATAACTGATAGTAGTTTATGCTTGCAAAGATAATATGTGGCGATTAGTATAATTGCATTTAAATTTATAATTAATTTAAAAAGGAAATGATACATGACGCAGATTTATTATTTATGTATATATATACAAAACCAAATCAAAATAAAAAATTGTATAAACGAAATGTAAAAAGGAAGAAACGATATCACGATTACGAATATATGTATATACGGGGTGTCCTATAAGTCTATAGACATTTTAAAATTAATAACTATTGAATGAATTGATAGAATGATCTCGGTTTGCGAATACGTCTTGTGAAGGGGGATATTTTGGTAGAGAAAAAAAATAATTAAGCTATTTGTCGATAGAGGGCGCTGCGCGCGACCAGATCACGAATTTTCATGAAAAACTATACTTATTCGTATGGAGATGTTTACAGGCATATAAATCATATTCTATGTGTCCGTCGTCACCAGAAATTACAGTTTGGAATCGAGTTTTAACACTGCTAACTTCAGCTTCAGTCGACGGTTCTTACCTGAGGGAAAATATCTTCAGCAATAACGCTTTATCCATCAAGTCAGCATGACAAATAAAACTTCATGTATGCACAAGTAGGAGTCAAAATAAGAAATAAGCTGTTCTAATCGCAAAATTGCGCAATTGATAGGACTTTCATTTGCATATTTTTCTTTCACATCCGAACGAAAGAATATTATAACTGTTAGCGAAAGAATATTTATCTAACTAACAACTATTTATCTAAATGTCGTCGACAAAAAATTTAACTGTATTTCTCTCTCTCTCTCTCTTCCCCCCCCCCCCCCCGAGAAGAAAAAAAAAACGGTTTTGACGAGAATGATTTTGTCGCAAACCGCGTTCAAATTTATCAATTCATTGAATAGCTAGGAATTTTTAAAATATCTACAGACTTATGGGACATTCTGTACAGTGTATCACTACATATCTTAAAAATTTTGTAAAATTTTTTTTTAAAGTAATACTAACTCAGAATAATTACATTATACTCTAATCAATTATTGTTTTAAGCTTTTTTTTAATTGCAAAAAGAGTTAGACAGTAATATGCAAGGTAGTAGTACCAGTAAAAGGCAATTTAAGGTAATTTTTGGCTATTTTTGTGTAGGGTTCTTAATTTTAGATGCTGCAGCTATTAAAAGTGTTCTATACATAAAATCTTTCGATATAAAATCTTTCTGTACATGACTATACTGCAAAAAATGCGCTTTGAAGCATTTTTCTACTCTAAAAAATAAATTTTCCAGAGAGTTTAAATTGCACCAATACTGAAAACGTCGAAACCCAGCAGCTGAATTTTTGCAGAAAAACAAAAATAAAATGAAAAGTGATTGAAAATGAATATTTAAATTAGAAAATGGATTTTTTGTTTTATTAACGAGTCTTAATTTGTAAATCATGTTTTAGTCACTTCCCTTGTGTGATAATCTTATATATACCAAGTTTACCCAGTTTATTTTTTCTGATTATTATTTAAATACTTTTTGTCATTTCCGAAATGAATATCTTCTAAAAATTTGAAAAAAAGAAACTTTTTATGATCAGATTGAAGTATTCTGATCAAATTTTGAATAAAATGAATCGACGTTTTTTGCCCAGTTCAACTTTGAATAATATTGAACCATGTCTACTACTGGATTTAGACCTTAAAACGTAAATGAGTCAATAAGTGAAATATATGTTCACTATTGCTCATGGTGACATTTTACGGCGCCAGTAATGAGCAGCCATCAAAATATTTTATGGAAATATAAGGAAAAAAAAAATAACGCTATAAATAAATTCTGCATATACATTGCCGTCATTGGAAAGGAACTAAAAATCAGCAGTGGCATAGCAAATAAAATTTTATTTTCTCATTCAAAATTACAAGAAAAAACGGTAAAATGAGAGAAATTGCTATTAATATTCAGTTAAACTAGCTTAAAGTTATAGCTGGAAATATTCATAGTTCAAAACATTAATACTGGAGGATTGTAACACCAACATTAACGCTGCTCGAACTTATACAAGAATTAAAACATACGTTTAAAGAGTTTAAATTTTAAGACATTCTGTCAGATCCTCCAAGTGACAATAAATATGACAAGCTAAAATCCACATTGCTTTCTCGCTTATCAGATTCCGATGAAACGAGACTTAAAAAACTATTTTCCGATATAGAATTAGGTAATCGCAGACCATCTGATCTTTTGCGCCACATGAAAAGTTTAGCTGATAAGTCAGTTTCTGAGGAATTAATTAAATCTTTATGGTCGCAACGACTGCCAAAACACATCAGAGCCATTTTATCTGTGAGTAAAGATTCATTCGATAATTTGGCAGAAATGGCAGATAAGATCGCCGAATCCTATAGCACAGCAGAGATACAAGCCATTCAGAAACCTTCCCCAAATCCGGATACTGACCAGTTAACAACTTTAGAAAGCAAAGTCGATGCCCTAACTAAACGTTTAGAAGATTTGACATTCTTGGGTCGATCTCAAAACTCATTCGATAGAAGTCGCTCCCGTTCCAGTTTCAGGCGACAGCGATCACGCACACATATAAGCGAGACGTATTAATCCTGGACGATGGGACCGATAGTGTCCGATAGTGTCCGATACTGGTACAGATCGTACTATTGAATTTTTTACCTTAACCTGTGTAATTACATAATAAAAAAAAAGTTCTGGATAAATTTCATGTAATTTCAAAATGCGTGTAGTTGAGAAGAGGGGGCCCTGAGTATTTTCCTTACCCCACTACAAAAGAAAACATACGTAAAGTAATTAACATTTATTAAGTACAAAATAAACGTTCTACAGAAAAAAAAAATGAAGGAAAAATGAAACCAGAGTTTAAAAAAGAACATTATATCTAATCAATTTTATTGTAATTTTATAATTACAAAATTATCTTTTATTACTTGAATATACCTTTCGAAAACACACATTAAAAGTTTCTAATTTTCCTTGCCTTACATATATGCTTTTTATATGAAATACAAATTTTTGGACAGATTTAATTCATTTAATATTTAATTGGTGATATCCGTTTGAATCATGAATAAAGAAGATGTTCTACAACCCTTTCATAAAAGAAACATTTTAAATGCGTAATTTAAATGATCAAAAACAGTTCTATTTCAAAGTATTCGTAAACTTTCAGGGCAATAATTCACCTTAAGTTAATGAAAACGCTATTTACCTGCTATGAAATTAAACTTTTGTTTCTGTCTCAAATATGATTTGACATTTATTCGCAAGCCTTTCAGCTAAAATATTGCGGCAATGTTTTTTTAAATTATTATTTAATTATACTTTGACACACATAGACTGCTTTATGAATTTGGCACAAGGGAGAGTGGGGATGAATGGGACATTTTTCGTGTTTTTATTGATAACGTCGGCCATATGTAATTCAGAATTTTGCAACATTGCTCATAAGTGCAGTTCAGTAATCAGTTACATACAGGGTGATTCAAAAGAACGTGGACAAAATGACATGGTAGATCAGTCATACAACATGGATAAAAAATCGCATAGGAACAGAGGGTCGCAACTGCGATCCGGAGCCGCTACAGGGCGTCTAAAATAATACACAACACAAAGAGAAGGAGCAAAACCATTACAGATAATTTTATTGTTAATTACTCGCTCACATGCGACTAATGCAAGCCAAATGTTAAGCCTACAGGAGATGCTCAAAGTTTTTGCCAGATGCATGAGACACGCCTTGCATCTACGTTGCATAGAACGCCGCACGTTCTCAAAGATACCAGGTGTATCTCGAACACATCCTGCTGCCACAACGATTATTCCTACTAAGTCTTCTGGCGTTGCAACAGGTGTTTCACACACAAGTCCTTTTAAAAATCCCCATAAGAAAAAATCCAAGGGAGACAGGTCTGGTGATCATGGTGGCCATGTGATTGGTCCACCGCGACCAATCCAGCCGCCAGGAAAAGTAGCCTGGAAATAGGCTCTGACGTCTGTGCTGAAATGTGCAGGAGCTCCGTCGTGTTGAAATCAAATGCGTTGACGAATAGGCAACGGAACATCATTCAGCATTTCAGGCAGAACCTCTTGCAAGAATATTAGATAAATGGGACCGTTAAGTCTTTCTGGGAGAATGTACGGCGGACCAAGTAAACAGTCTCCTACAATGCCAGCCCACACGTTAACGGTACATTTTCGTTGTGTGCCGTGTGGATTGTAGCATGCGGTTTTTCATCCGCCCACGTATGCAGGCTGTGAAAGTTCATCACACCATCTAATGAGAACGCAACCTCATCCGTGAAGAGAACACTTGCTGCGAAGTTTCGGTCTGCAGCACTTTCTTGCAAAAACCACCGTGCAAAATCCATGCTATTGTTGTAGTCTCCCAGTTCCAGTGCCTGGACGCGTTGTAAATGATAAGGATGCAATCCTTCGTCATGTACAATTCGCCAGACGGTAGCTTGGGGGATATGGGTCTTTCGGGATACAGCTCGTGTACTCGTTGAAGGATTATGCTGGAGTTCTTGGACAACTCTTTCTTCAGCTTCAACTGTCCGAGTTATTCGTTGGCGACCAGCATCCGGCTTATGCCCGTCTAACGAGCCGGTTTCACACAATCGTCGATGCAAAGTGCCAAAGAATGAGCGGCTAGGCACCTTTCTGCCAGGATATTTTTCACAATACATTCGCAAGTGTTCTCGACCATTGCAGTTGGCCATGTTGTAAATTAAATGCATGTCAGCCATTTCGCGGTGTGTGTAACTAGTCATGTTACGCCCAACGCATCCACGGCTCGAAGGAAGACAATCTCCGTTTGCTCAGCTCGTGTTTGTATCGCAACGCCCTCTCGTAGTTCTAGCGCCCTCTACAGGCGTTTGCGACACCCTGTTCCTATGCGATTTTTGTTCCTTGTTATATGACTGATCTGCCACATCATTTTACCAACGTTTTTTTGAATCACTCTGTATAAACATACTAACTTTAATAAAAAGTTATTATTTTTAATTAATAATATATATATATATATATATATATATATATATATATATATATATATATATATATATATAAGCATGTGTATTGTCCCATTCATCCCCACCTATGGGGATGAATGGGACAGGAGAGGAGTTAACAAAGAAAAGAAAACAAAACGGAAAGTAAATCAATTTTAAAGTTAAATTATTTTATGTGATTTTATTACACACTATGAATTCAGCTAATGTATTGACTCAAATTAACATCAAAAGACAAAAGTCCTTTGGTTCCTGCAGTTCCTAGTGCTGTAGGCTTTTTTAATTTAACCTAGTAAGACCTAATCTAAAAATAAACAATTAAATAAGACACTAGAAAAAGATAAATCATTATAATACAGTACAAATTATTCAAATAAATTTTTGTTTCCGACTAACCGGGAAAATCAACATTCTATTCCATATTACATAAATAATCACCTGAATTTATTTAATTAGCTTGGTTGAAATTGTGATTCTAATCAAATTATTATTAGTTTATTTATTTATTTATTTCAATTACTGATTTAATTTGCATTGAATATTCTAACTTATAATTTTTTAATCATAATTATTATAAACAAAAATCAGAACAATTAATTTCAATTTTTTTTCTAAGTCCGCAAAATTAAGAATCCTGATAATCAATATGGTTTACGTTTTAATATAATTCTTGTGTAAAATTTTAAATTAGTACATAGTGGGGAATGTCCCATTCATCGCCATTTAAACTGTTCGATTCATCCCAACCACCACGTGATCATATAAAACAGGAAATAGGCTTAATGAATAATTGTCAATATTTTTCTTGAATATCATAAACACAATAAAAGATTATTCCTTTTCACCATATAAGAGTTATATTAACTTTAAGTAAATAGTTAATTTCTTAACTACTACCTAACTGAATCAGTAAAAACTTAATTTGGCAGCTAAAAAAAAAAAAAACATTTTAAATTTTTCTGCCCTTCTATGAATAGAACAATTCTGAAACTCTACTTGATTAATGACCCCAGGGCTGCCATATATCCGAAAAATTGTCAAGTTTCCGGTGCTTGCAAAACATAAAGATTTTGCTATTGTCCCATTCATCCTGCTTCTCATTCAACCCCACTCTCCCCTATATGCTTCAATATATGACGCTACTAAGACGCAAATTTAATGGTTTTTGCGTTAGCTGTATTTGGCAGTTAATGGATGGAATTGCGTCAAATTTAATGCGTTCGATCTCTACTTTTGAAATGATATTCACTTAATTTCAGTGGATATCACCCGAGAAATACTTCTGTTACGCCAATATTTTTATATATATTTATTTAACAAAATTTAAAATAAAATTCACCAAGAAAAAAAAAAAGTGTAAGGATAGATTGCCATTAAATCAAAAAGCTTAAGCCAAAGTCTGATTCGTCTATCTGAATATCCTAAAAATGTAAAACGTATTTCAATGTTTTCGGGCTCGGTGTATGGCTTACATTCAAATATGTTTTTTGGCTATATTTGCACATTAGGCCAACAATGTCATTAACATTAATATCAAAGAATGATTTTGTTAGAAAAAACGTATTCCGAACGATATACTTGATATTCGTGTTGTAGAGAGCATTTGGATACTTTGGAAAAGTCATGTTTATAAAAGTTATTGGAATGCAAAAGTCTTAGCCCCCCCCCCCCAATAAAATTAACTATAGAATCAAAATACTTGACCAAGTTTTTGTACAAAAAGTTTATCTCTGCAATATGAAAATAATTAATGCAGTGGAAAGGGATGGACTAATTTAAAGGTGAAAATTTGGGTTTTTTTAAGGTGAGAATTTGTAATGTATTTTATGTTTATTTAAGTATCTTATAGCTATATATCTTATAGCTACTTATCGCAACTTAAATATTTATGTGTTTTTAATGAGAATTAAAGATAGTTTATATTTAAATGAAATTACTGAATTAAAAACTAATGCATAGAATTTCTATATACTTTTTTCATTTTAAATTGTAAAACATATTTACTTATTTAGGCAGATATTTTGTTCATGAGTTATTGTAAAAAAACAGCATGATACACTCGTTAACAGATAATATTATGACGAATAATACTCGTATTATATTTGAATGGCTTTTTTCTGAAACATTTTTATCAGTTTTTCTCTGGAAGATTAGTTTCACTTGTATGAGCATCGACACACAAAAACTTCACATGCAAAATCTTAAATGCAAACAATGCAAAATTAATTCTGCTGTTCAAAATATTCAAATAACGTTTTTTACATTTCTATGATCATAAAAGGATATATTATGAACGCAATGTTAAATAATTCGATCTAGTACATGAAATAAAAGATTTGGGTAATGAAATTAATGAAAAACACAATTTGTCGTAACAAAGGAAATTTGGAAAAACCTTCGACAAACTATCATCATACGGAGCTAACTGTATAAGAACTGATTAAATAATTCCATTTATTGTGATTTCATCATAGAGAAGAGTTGAAAGGATGCTGAAATAGGTAATATTGTTTTTAGAAATTCATTGTTTGATAGTTGTTATCATACAGAAATAATAGCCCCTATTGAATAATTTCATAAATTTTCTAAAAAAAAAAAAAAAAAAAAAAAAAAAGGAACTTGAAAGAGAGTTGAAGACGACCTTTGCGTAAGTTACTGGTACAGGTTTTGCACACAATATGATGTGTAATTAATATATCTTGATCTCCAATTCAGCAATTAAAATAATGATTTTATGCCCCTCTAATCAGTGGTTTGATAGCTTCTTTCTGAGTAGATAGGATTACTTCTCCACAAACGTTGCAAAAGTTAGATTGGTTGTGGGGATTAAGGTCGACTGACAGCTCTAGGGTCCTAGGCCTGATGGAGAGTGCCCTCCGTGCGGGTCTTCTTAACAAAAATTTTTAGTAGAGTTCATACAAACTCAAGGCAAACTAAAACAAAAAATAATTATTATACAAATGATAAGAAGAGATTAAATGTAAATATTTATTTATAAAGTGGAATAACGCAACATTTGCAACCTCGTCTAAATATTGAATTTTATCTTTTAGCTTTTACTTGCGTAAAATAATTTTTCAATTTGAAATTTTCATTGCAACGTACGTTTAAAAAATAATTAATTTTTGCTCTTGATTATCATTTTTGTTTTCGACAGCATCGAATCGAAATTAATTACTTTTGTTTAGCTTAGAATTCTTTTCTTGAACAGTGTTATTTTTAAGTTTACTTTTTTACCTTAAATTTTAAATTTAAAAAATTGTATAGAGTAATGTATCAGAAATTAATAATTATCAGATTACAGTTCTAAAATTTAATTTAAATAAAAATTTAATAAAGCAATACTAAACGGAATTTAATAAAATATTATGTATATTTCTTTTTTCTTTATTTTGTAAATTTAAAAAATATAAAAAGAAAAAGATGTTTAGTTCAATAATATTTTTTTAGAAAAATAAAGTTTAGGCTTATATCGGGAAAATACAATAGCATTCTCTAACACTGCTTCGAAATTAATTTTTCTTATTTTTGTCTTACAGAGAGATAAAGATCTAAATGATTGGATACGGACAACGAAAATTTCCAATATTATGCAAAAAGCAACGAATTCTTACTATATTTTAAGACATGTACGGTATAAGAATATTCTTTATTGCCTTTCTTAGTAAGTTTCCATGGATTTGAATGGGATATATTTTCATCTTTACAGTACTTACTCAGTTTCATGGTTGACATTCATTGCTTTATTATTCTATTTATGTTTCATTTAGAGACCCCTTAATATTTTCCCCAGCATTTATAATCCATTTTAATATTTAATCTTGTACGAATATTTATTATTTGTATTGCATAACATTTCCTTTTTGTGGAAAAAATATTACATATTTATCTAAATATTAAGCTGTTACATAAGAATAAATTTACTTCAAAAAAGCAATATATCAAAATAAAAATATTTTATTTTGAATAACTAAATGTTGTTGAATGTGTTAACAGGCAAATCAACAGACGAGGTGTATTTGAGGCAGCACATGATGTCTGGAAAATGTTAAAATTAAATAAGAAATGTTTATAGTTGTTTTAAATATTTCCTCTTTTTTTTTCAAAACCCACTTTATTTTACAGAAGTTTTGACTTTTAAATTTATATATTCATGCTATCATTTTAAGTCAGTTTTGATAGACGTAGTAATTGTTATTCTACCCAATTTTCTAAAATAGAGATTTTTCCATGTTTTAAATTTTTACTTTTCTGTACATACACAAAGAAGAATGTGATGGATTTAATAAAATTTAAATTCTAGCTTTTAATAAATTTAAAAGCTTTGTAATATTCCGGCAGGCGATATTCTTTCACCTTCCTATTACAAGAAATCACGTTAAGCTTCATATGTAAGAATTCAGCACATGTCACACGTCCTAATGTCTATCGAGGCAGCACAGTATTTCTCTATATTTTTAAAATACCTTCTTTTATCGACATCTAGTGAAGTTAATTACTAGAAGCCTGATATACAGGATGGTTATAATTAAAATGACCCTATTCAGACACCTCTAGAACCCGTTCTGCGTATTGGAGTTTGAGGAAATTGGGCATATACGTTATATGGACCATGGGGAAACGATTTCTGCAATAAAAAACAGTCCAAGTATTTACGACCAGATTTCACTTTTCAAAGATTCCTTAGGACAATTATTTAAACCTATAAAGAGAGTTGCAGTCAGAGCCAGAAAATCATTCTGTGTGTCATTGTCATCGTTAATCATACCTTTACAGAAGAAAGCGTGAGCGTTAATGGTAAAATTGTTTTACTAGAACGGCAGCAATAGCTTAGTTACGCAGAATGGATATCGTCGTTTAAATGGATTGAAAAAAGGGCCCATGTCGAAGAATGGTTTAAAGAATATGATTTGGAAATTTGAAGAGACTGAAGATTTGGGTGTGCTGTCAGGAAGAGGATGGAAATCGGTTGCGAATAAAACTGTCGAAGAAGTCACTACTTGCTGTGGTTGAAAGAGCATCGAGTTCTCGCTATTCTACAGCAAGTGCTCGATCAATAGCTCGTGAGTTAGCGATTCCTTGATCAGCAGCATGAAACACTCTGCGATTCATTTTAAAATGTTATACGTATAATATTCAAATGCTACAACCTCAAGAAAACGAAACACTCAAAAATATGCTTGTCGATTTTTGGCGGAAATGGATGTCGATGACGAGTGGCCTTTGAAAGTTCTATGAGTCGCACTTTTCTTTAGATGGAGCTGTGAATAATAAAAATTGCCGAATTCGGGTGCTTCACCTCCTAATGTCCTGTACCATCAACCACTGCATTGTGATTACGTGACTGCATAGTGGGGATTTATTGTGGATTTTATTCTCGGACCGTTTTTCTTTGAAACTCTTACTCCTGAAGTTCTTAAAAAGTGCTCTATCACGAGTGCACAGTACCGTGAACTCCTTCGACAGCAAGTCATTCCTGCTTTACGGTAGCGTTTGCAGACCACTGTCTTCATGCAATATGGAGAAACTCCTCGCATGCCAAGGAACTGACAATATGGCGCTACATGTCAAAGCGCAAAGTCAAAGAACTGCTTCGTGCTAACTTTGGCGAGAATCGTGTAATATCCAGAGATTTCCCGAATGTCTGGTCTCCTCGTTCATACGACTTAAATCTCTTTAATTTCTGTTTGTGAAGGTTACGCTGTATAGCGCTTTCAATGCGTAATTGATGTCAGTGGAGCACACCTTGAGAACATTTCGTAAGTGAATAAATTTTAATGATTCTTACAGATTTTTTGTCATTCTTTAAGCGCCATAGTTACCTGGTTATCAAAATTTGATTTTTTTTTAATTACAGAAATCATTTTCTCATGGTCCGTATAACGTACATACCAAATTTCATCAAACTTTGATAGAGAGAACTGGTTCCCCCTGTATAAGATGCGCATATGCAAAACTATGGTATTTTAATTTTTAAGTATATCAATTGAGATATGACCCATAAGTAGCGAAAAAGTGACAGATAAACTTTGCACCAGGGCATCTATTCTCCGATCAGACTATACCTCAATTCCGACTGTGGTAGTCGTTATTTTGATCACGTGATGTTACATTCCGACTTTTGATTTAACGAATTTCGTTGTTTAAGGACGGTCGCTATGGCGGTCGGATCGGAGAATAGATACCCAGGTTTTTTTTCAATGGAAAATACACACTGACTCTAGATCAGTAGAAAAAGTGAATATTTGTAAATAATTTGAACATTAACGATGTTAACATTACTACCACGGGATTTGGTGACAAATTTAGAGATAAAATGATATATAAGCAAGTTTTTTGCATCATTATAGCATACTAGTTTAAAAAAGGAATTAGTTGAATTGAATAAAATATATTTTCCACAAACGAATTCACAATAAAATATAATTTGATTTTTAGCTTAAAACACACCAATGAAAAAGTAATCGTATGTAAAAAATTTAAATCTCTAAAACTGTATATTGAAAATTTTTATTCGAAATACCATTTGGGAATATTGATGTAAAACAGAAAAAGCATATATATAAATAGATAGATAGATAGTTTTGAATGAACAAAATTAGAATGTATATCGATTATTTTGTCTAGAATATAACAACATGGATGAATATACCGTTTCAGGAAATGCTTGTAAATTTCGTCTCTACCAGAATATTAATATATATAATGACCCTCATCTGTCATTCACGATTCCGGTTTACACCGCTTCAAAACAGAGACTTTTGGCAGCCATTTTTTTTTTTTTTTTTTTTTTTTTCCCGTTTGTTCAATTTAACTTACGAAAACATACATATCATTTTCATACATGTTTTGTATCACACATATTGTTATTTATTCCCTCTAAAACCTTGAAAAACTATTCAATTGTAATGTTTAAATGTCTTCATTGAATATAACGGATCACTGGCTATTATAAACGTGAACCTATAAATAGAATTATGTAACTTCATGATTATAAACAATGCAATACCAAATAAAAACAAACCAAAACTGTTGCCATTCAGAAAATACAAATTGCAAATGGACAACTCTTTAATTGCGAATGAACGACTCTTTAACCGTTTCATTAAAAAAAAAAAAAAAAAAAAAAAAAAAAAAAACGCTTAAAATATTTCTAAAACATATGGACAATATTCATGTGACGTCACAGTAGGTAAAATCGCCGAACACGTGGCCGATATTTTGTAAACAAACTGGATTCAAGATGCTATTTTATTGTTACGCATAACATTTTCCAAAATATTTCTCCTGTGAAACTTAATAATCAGATATCTGTTCAAACAAGAACAAAAGAGAAATGCAAACAACTGAATCGAATGATAAAGTTAAGACTATTCCATATCGTAAAATTGCAGAACATTTTATGTACACACACACACACACACACACACACATACACACACACACACACATATATATATATATATATATATATATATATATATATATATATATATATAATGGATAAAAGATTAATAAGAACATTTTATACAGACACGCATATATATATAGACATCAAAGCTTAAATAATTAGATTCAATCACTTTAATAAAGTAATTTATTAAATGGAACATCCATTTAACATTGTTAACATCGCCACAGTTCACATGGCAACTTTTAATATTACATATGTTGATTAATATTAATGTACTAGTATATAACCCCGTCAAAAATGACGGAATGTGAACGATAAATCTTCAAAACAATGTTTAGATCATGATGGTTACCTCGTGATCATTTAAATGTATTTTAAATGTATTTAAATGTATCAATTTTTGTTTATAAATCAAATGTGTTTCGATATTTTATAATTTTCGTTCTGAAATTAAACAAATTCTACCCGATCAATAAATATGAATGACAATAAAAAAACTGCTCGTTGACAAAAAATATAGGCCCGACAACTCAACAGCAACAACACATCCCAGTGTTCCATTAAGTGCTCTATACGCAAGCGAAGTGTGACGCCACTGACCGTCCGTGGATGGAAGAAAATGATTTCCTATGTTATTCGCCCATTGGATTTTTTGTAATAAATTATTAAAAATCGAGGAAAATTATTTCCCGATTTTAATCCCCCTATTTGGGTATATATATGTATTAGTTATCATGTGCATGTGTTAGATTGAGTTATTTTGCTGTCAAATTGACAAAATTTTAATTTTAAATTTCAAAACTCTGTTGTCCTTGGCGTTTTTGTATTTGGCGATCAAAAACGTACTACGAAAATATACATGCCAGATGTATATTTTCGTAATATGTATTGTGCGAAATATTGTTTCATATTATTCATTACTCTCTTAATATAAGTTTTTAAAATAACCATGATTTTTGAAAGGAATTAAATTATATTCGCCAGATAATTTGGCGATATATATATATGTATTTTTCTGCCAAGGATGACCGATATCAAATCTATTCCGCTGCAACATATTAGTATCTTATATCAGATACTTTATTTAGACATTTGAAAACAAATTTCACTTCAAATTATGATAGAATATTTATCATTTTCCTTTTAATTAGTATATTAGTTGGATATTTATTGTGTAAATATCATCCTTTGAAATGAAATGTTTATGTTTTCAATGGAATATGGAAGTTCTTTTTTAATCTAGAGTTTTGAAATTTAAAATTCAAATTTTATCAATTTTAGAACAAAAACAACTTAATCTAACACATGCACATGATAACTAATACATATCTAAACCTAAATATGGGGATTAAAATCAGGAAATAATTTCCCTCGATTTTTAATATTTTTTTACGAAATGTCCATTGGGCGTTCAACATAGGAAATATTTTTCTTGTATCCACGATCGGCAAGTGATGCCATCACTTCGCTTGCGTATTTAAAGTCCTCATAATAAGAAAAAACGATTTACTTCATTTTACCAAAATACTCTTTTTTAAGACTATCGTAGATCCAGTTTTCAAATTTTCTTATTAACTATCCAATAACTACAGACACTCCATGCTAACCCAAATTCACCTCTACTCGATACCTCCAACCATTATCTCACCCACAACATTGCCAAAATATCCAGGATCCAGCTAGGGACTTTCTCATTCTCAACCGAACATTTTACTTTGACTCGACATTATCACCTTAGACTACTCTACTTTCAATACTCATTTCAACTGGTGAATTTTACTTGCCCAACAAAACATTCTGTCCCAACTATCATTTTATACTAATTTCAAAACTGAAATCAACTGGCGGCATTTACGTACTAAACTCGACTCCAATCATACCTTACAATGTAAACAAACAATGAAGTTTGATAAAAATATTTAAAGGCTTTAATGCGTTTTTACAAATATTTTAAGATCTTTAAGGCTTTAATATGTTTTAGAAATATTTTAAGCGTTTTTTTAATGAAACAGTCAAAGAGTCGTTCATTCGGAATTAAAAAGTTGTCCATTTGGAATTTGTATTTTCTGAATGGCAACAGTTTTGGTTTGTTTTTATTTGGTATTGCATTGTTTATAATCATGAAGTTACATAATTCTATTTATAGGTTCATGTTTATAATAGCCAGTGATCCGTTATATTCAATGAAGACATTTAAACATTACAATTGAATAGTTTTTCAAGGTTTTATAGGAAATAAATAATATGTGCGATACAAAACATGTATGAAAATGATATGTATGTTTCCTAAGTTGAATTAAACAAACGGAAAAAAATGGCTGCCAAAAGTTTCTGTTTTGAAGCGGTACTAACTGGATTCGTTCATGACAGATGAGGGTCATTATATATATTAATATTACTAAAACTGGATTAAAAACAAAACAAAGGTATCACTATATCACTCTTACTTCAATTTCATATAATCTGTAACTCTTATAAATAATATTGCAAGATAAAAATTTTCAAGCCACAATGCTTTTCTATGTTAGAGTTGAGGATTGTTTGCCTAACCAGCTGATATTCTTGTAGCCTCGAACCCAAAGTGGGAATATGGTCCACTAAAGCCTTAAAAATATTAAAATATTTGTAAAAACATATTAAAGTCTTTAAATATTTTTATCAAGCTTCATTATTTGTTTACATTGTAAGGTATGATTGGCGTTGAGTTCAGTACGTAAATGTCGCCAGTTGATTTCAGTTTTGAAATTAGTGTAAAGTTATAGTTGGGATAGAATGTTTGGTTGGGCAAGTAAAGGTCACCAGTTGAAATGAGTATTTAAAGTAGGTTAGTCTAAGGTGATAATGCCGAGTCAAGATAAAATGTTCGGTTGAGAAAGAGAAAGTCCCTAGCTGGATCCTGGATATTTTGGCGATGTTGTGGGTGAGATAGCTGGTTGGGAGTATAGAGTAGAGGTGAATTTGGGTTAGCATGGAGTGTCTGTAATTATTAGATAGTTAGTTAGAAAATACGCAAGCAAAGTGATGACGTCACTGGGCGTCAGTGGATGCAAGAAAAAAAATTCCTATGTTAATCGCCCATTGGATTTTTTGTAAAAAATTATTAAAAATTGAGGAAAATTATTTCCCGATTTTAATTCCCATATTTGGGTATAGATATCTATTAGTTATCGTGTGCATGCGTTAGATTAAGTTGTTTTTGCTGTAAAATTGATAAAATTTAAATTTTAAATTTCAAAACTTTAGAAAAATAAAATAAAAAACTTCCATATTCGATTGAAAACATAAGCATTTCATTTCAAAGGATGATATTTACACAATAAATATCCAACTAATATACTAATTAAAAGGAAAATGATAAATATTCTATCATAATTTGAAGTCAAATTTGTTTTCAAATGTCTAAATAAAGTGTCTGATATAAGATACTCATATGTTGCAGCGGAATAGATTTAATATATCTGTCATCACTGGCGGAAAAAATATATCGCCAAATTATTTGGCGAACATATTTTATTCCTATCAAAAATCATGGTTATTTTAACAACTTATATTAAGAGAGCGATGAATTATATGAAACAATATTTCGTACAATACATATTACGAAAATAAACATCTGGCATGTATATTTTCGTAGTATGTTTTTAATCGCCAAATACAAAAAACGCCAAAGATGACACAGTTTTGAAATTTAAAATTTTGTCAATTTGACAGCAAAATAACTCAATCTAACACAGGGATACGATAGCATATCTATACCCAAATACGGGTATTAAAATCGGGAAATAATTTTCCTCGATTTTTAATTATTTTTTACAAAAAATACAATGGGCGATTAATATAGGGAATCTTTTTCTTGCATCCACGGACGGTCAGTGACGTCACACTTCGCTTACGTATTTGGAAACAGGATCTTCGATAGTCTTAAAAAAAAGTATTTTGGTAAAATGAAGTGAATCGTTATTTACTTCCTCTTACCCATAGGGGAGAGAAAGTATTGTTTTAGGGTGAAATTTTCGAACGTGAGTTTTTGTTATACTTACATGTTCTGAGGTCCCCTGAATACGAAAATCACGTTTTTAGCGAATGGTCTCTGTGTCTGTGTGTCTGTTATCAGCATATCTCAAGAACAAATAGTAGCAGAAATTCCAAACTCGGTATTCTGAATGTGTATCATATAGGGATGCTACAGTAAGCTTTTCGTTAAGATGAAGCAAATGGTTCGTGTACAGGGACATTCAAATACATTACGTCTATGGGGGAAATTGCAGGTAAGTAGAATTTAACATCTATAGACTGCACTAAACCAAATGAAACGAACACATATTTTTTGTAATAGAGATAAAAAACTGGGAAAAAAAAATTGTGTATGTAGGAGCCTCGCCTCCCCCCGGGGTAGATGTCCTCCCTCGAGTACAGTAAATTTTCATGATGGGTATCTTTCAAAAGAGCTCGCCAATACCTTTAAAACGAATGCTTGAACCATCGATCTACGATAATTTAAAATAAAGTTATTGATTTCTTTCATTTTTAACATTTTTTTTTTTTTTTTAAATTTAATATTGAGAATAAATTCAACTTTTTTTTGGATATTTAGTGTTATACTATTTCTCTAATATGGAAATCGTCTGTATTATCATACAAGATAATTTTTTTAAATAATAATTTTAATAAATTATTTTTTAATAACCGAATTAAATTCTATAAAAATGTAGGTGCATTAATGAAACGGGGGGTTGAGGGGGGGCCAGAACTAATTATCATATAAAACTCTTCCGAAGCCTAATTTGAATTGTTTAACATAGGTTTACATAACAGTACTCTTTATTTTACCTCTTAATCTCCAACCTATACTTATAGTATTAAATTTCAGGGTAAGAGAAAGTCGTTCGAGTGACACACTAGATATTCTTATTATGAGGACTTTGAATAGAGCACTTAACGGAACACTGGGATGTGTTGTTGCTGTTGTGTTTTCGGGCCTATATTTTTTGTCAACCAGCAGTTTTTTTATTGTCATTCATATTTATTGATCGGGTAGAATTTTTTTAATTTCAGAACGAAAATTATAAAATATCGAAACACGTTTGATTTATAAACAAAAACTGAAAATACATTTAAATGATCACGTGGTAATCTTCATGATCTAAACATTGTTTTCAAGATTTATCGTTCACATTCTGTCATTTTTGACGGGGTTATATACTAGTTTTTGATAAAAACACACGTTATGAAATTTTTACAGGAAAGCATAAACAAAGCACATTTTAGCTTCCAGTTCTATTATCTATTAATCTTTATAAAATAGTAGGTATAACAGAAAACATTGCTGCGTTAAAACTGAACACCCCACATTCTCCTTGCTTATGTCTCTGAATTACGGATGTATCTTCATCTGCATCCATGTGTATGACTGTAAACAACAAGTCCAAAATAAATAAATAAATAAATAAATTATACAGACACAACATTATTACATTATTACATAGCTTAAGCCAAAGTCTGATTCGTCTATCTGAATATCCTAAAAATGTAAAACGTATTTCAATGTTTTCGGGCTCGGTGTATGGCTTACATTCAAATATGTTTTTTGGCTATATTTGCACATTAGGCCAACAATGTCATTAACATTAATATCAAAGAATGATTTTGTTAGAAAAAACGTATTCCGAACGATATACTTGATATTCGTGTTGTAGAGAGCATTTGGATACTTTGGAAAAGTCATGTTTATAAAAGTTATTGGAATGCAAAAGTCTTAGCCCCCCCCCCCAATAAAATTAACTATAGAATCAAAATACTTGACCAAGTTTTTGTACAAAAAGTTTATCTCTGCAATATGAAAATAATTAATGCAGTGGAAAGGGATGGACTAATTTAAAGGTGAAAATTTGGGTTTTTTTAAGGTGAGAATTTGTAATGTATTTTATGTTTATTTAAGTATCTTATAGCTATATATCTTATAGCTACTTATCGCAACTTAAATATTTATGTGTTTTTAATGAGAATTAAAGATAGTTTATATTTAAATGAAATTACTGAATTAAAAACTAATGCATAGAATTTCTATATACTTTTTTCATTTTAAATTGTAAAACATATTTACTTATTTAGGCAGATATTTTGTTCATGAGTTATTGTAAAAAAACAGCATGATACACTCGTTAACAGATAATATTATGACGAATAATACTCGTATTATATTTGAATGGCTTTTTTCTGAAACATTTTTATCAGTTTTTCTCTGGAAGATTAGTTTCACTTGTATGAGCATCGACACACAAAAACTTCACATGCAAAATCTTAAATGCAAACAATGCAAAATTAATTCTGCTGTTCAAAATATTCAAATAACGTTTTTTACATTTCTATGATCATAAAAGGATATATTATGAACGCAATGTTAAATAATTCGATCTAGTACATGAAATAAAAGATTTGGGTAATGAAATTAATGAAAAACACAATTTGTCGTAACAAAGGAAATTTGGAAAAACCTTCGACAAACTATCATCATACGGAGCTAACTGTATAAGAACTGATTAAATAATTCCATTTATTGTGATTTCATCATAGAGAAGAGTTGAAAGGATGCTGAAATAGGTAATATTGTTTTTAGAAATTCATTGTTTGATAGTTGTTATCATACAGAAATAATAGCCCCTATTGAATAATTTCATAAATTTTCTAAAAAAAAAAAAAAAAAAAAAAAAAGGAACTTGAAAGAGAGTTGAAGACGACCTTTGCGTAAGTTACTGGTACAGGTTTTGCACACAATATGATGTGTAATTAATATATCTTGATCTCCAATTCAGCAATTAAAATAATGATTTTATGCCCCTCTAATCAGTGGTTTGATAGCTTCTTTCTGAGTAGATAGGATTACTTCTCCACAAACGTTGCAAAAGTTAGATTGGTTGTGGGGATTAAGGTCGACTGACAGCTCTAGGGTCCTAGGCCTGATGGAGAGTGCCCTCCGTGCGGGTCTTCTTAACAAAAATTTTTAGTAGAGTTCATACAAACTCAAGGCAAACTAAAACAAAAAATAATTATTATACAAATGATAAGAAGAGATTAAATGTAAATATTTATTTATAAAGTGGAATAACGCAACATTTGCAACCTCGTCTAAATATTGAATTTTATCTTTTAGCTTTTACTTGCGTAAAATAATTTTTCAATTTGAAATTTTCATTGCAACGTACGTTTAAAAAATAATTAATTTTTGCTCTTGATTATCATTTTTGTTTTCGACAGCATCGAATCGAAATTAATTACTTTTGTTTAGCTTAGAATTCTTTTCTTGAACAGTGTTATTTTTAAGTTTACTTTTTTACCTTAAATTTTAAATTTAAAAAATTGTATAGAGTAATGTATCAGAAATTAATAATTATCAGATTACAGTTCTAAAATTTAATTTAAATAAAAATTTAATAAAGCAATACTAAACGGAATTTAATAAAATATTATGTATATTTCTTTTTTCTTTATTTTGTAAATTTAAAAAATATAAAAAGAAAAAGATGTTTAGTTCAATAATATTTTTTTAGAAAAATAAAGTTTAGGCTTATATCGGGAAAATACAATAGCATTCTCTAACACTGCTTCGAAATTAATTTTTCTTATTTTTGTCTTACAGAGAGATAAAGATCTAAATGATTGGATACGGACAACGAAAATTTCCAATATTATGCAAAAAGCAACGAATTCTTACTATATTTTAAGACATGTACGGTATAAGAATATTCTTTATTGCCTTTCTTAGTAAGTTTCCATGGATTTGAATGGGATATATTTTCATCTTTACAGTACTTACTCAGTTTCATGGTTGACATTCATTGCTTTATTATTCTATTTATGTTTCATTTAGAGACCCCTTAATATTTTCCCCAGCATTTATAATCCATTTTAATATTTAATCTTGTACGAATATTTATTATTTGTATTGCATAACATTTCCTTTTTGTGGAAAAAATATTACATATTTATCTAAATATTAAGCTGTTACATAAGAATAAATTTACTTCAAAAAAGCAATATATCAAAATAAAAATATTTTATTTTGAATAACTAAATGTTGTTGAATGTGTTAACAGGCAAATCAACAGACGAGGTGTATTTGAGGCAGCACATGATGTCTGGAAAATGTTAAAATTAAATAAGAAATGTTTATAGTTGTTTTAAATATTTCCTCTTTTTTTTTCAAAACCCACTTTATTTTACAGAAGTTTTGACTTTTAAATTTATATATTCATGCTATCATTTTAAGTCAGTTTTGATAGACGTAGTAATTGTTATTCTACCCAATTTTCTAAAATAGAGATTTTTCCATGTTTTAAATTTTTACTTTTCTGTACATACACAAAGAAGAATGTGATGGATTTAATAAAATTTAAATTCTAGCTTTTAATAAATTTAAAAGCTTTGTAATATTCCGGCAGGCGATATTCTTTCACCTTCCTATTACAAGAAATCACGTTAAGCTTCATATGTAAGAATTCAGCACATGTCACACGTCCTAATGTCTATCGAGGCAGCACAGTATTTCTCTATATTTTTAAAATACCTTCTTTTATCGACATCTAGTGAAGTTAATTACTAGAAGCCTGATATACAGGATGGTTATAATTAAAATGACCCTATTCAGACACCTCTAGAACCCGTTCTGCGTATTGGAGTTTGAGGAAATTGGGCATATACGTTATATGGACCATGGGGAAACGATTTCTGCAATAAAAAACAGTCCAAGTATTTACGACCAGATTTCACTTTTCAAAGATTCCTTAGGACAATTATTTAAACCTATAAAGAGAGTTGCAGTCAGAGCCAGAAAATCATTCTGTGTGTCATTGTCATCGTTAATCATACCTTTACAGAAGAAAGCGTGAGCGTTAATGGTAAAATTGTTTTACTAGAACGGCAGCAATAGCTTAGTTACGCAGAATGGATATCGTCGTTTAAATGGATTGAAAAAAGGGCCCATGTCGAAGAATGGTTTAAAGAATATGATTTGGAAATTTGAAGAGACTGAAGATTTGGGTGTGCTGTCAGGAAGAGGATGGAAATCGGTTGCGAATAAAACTGTCGAAGAAGTCACTACTTGCTGTGGTTGAAAGAGCATCGAGTTCTCGCTATTCTACAGCAAGTGCTCGATCAATAGCTCGTGAGTTAGCGATTCCTTGATCAGCAGCATGAAACACTCTGCGATTCATTTTAAAATGTTATACGTATAATATTCAAATGCTACAACCTCAAGAAAACGAAACACTCAAAAATATGCTTGTCGATTTTTGGCGGAAATGGATGTCGATGACGAGTGGCCTTTGAAAGTTCTATGAGTCGCACTTTTCTTTAGATGGAGCTGTGAATAATAAAAATTGCCGAATTCGGGTGCTTCACCTCCTAATGTCCTGTACCATCAACCACTGCATTGTGATTACGTGACTGCATAGTGGGGATTTATTGTGGATTTTATTCTCGGACCGTTTTTCTTTGAAACTCTTACTCCTGAAGTTCTTAAAAAGTGCTCTATCACGAGTGCACAGTACCGTGAACTCCTTCGACAGCAAGTCATTCCTGCTTTACGGTAGCGTTTGCAGACCACTGTCTTCATGCAATATGGAGAAACTCCTCGCATGCCAAGGAACTGACAATATGGCGCTACATGTCAAAGCGCAAAGTCAAAGAACTGCTTCGTGCTAACTTTGGCGAGAATCGTGTAATATCCAGAGATTTCCCGAATGTCTGGTCTCCTCGTTCATACGACTTAAATCTCTTTAATTTCTGTTTGTGAAGGTTACGCTGTATAGCGCTTTCAATGCGTAATTGATGTCAGTGGAGCACACCTTGAGAACATTTCGTAAGTGAATAAATTTTAATGATTCTTACAGATTTTTTGTCATTCTTTAAGCGCCATAGTTACCTGGTTATCAAAATTTGATTTTTTTTTAATTACAGAAATCATTTTCTCATGGTCCGTATAACGTACATACCAAATTTCATCAAACTTTGATAGAGAGAACTGGTTCCCCCTGTATAAGATGCGCATATGCAAAACTATGGTATTTTAATTTTTAAGTATATCAATTGAGATATGACCCATAAGTAGCGAAAAAGTGACAGATAAACTTTGCACCAGGGCATCTATTCTCCGATCAGACTATACCTCAATTCCGACTGTGGTAGTCGTTATTTTGATCACGTGATGTTACATTCCGACTTTTGATTTAACGAATTTCGTTGTTTAAGGACGGTCGCTATGGCGGTCGGATCGGAGAATAGATACCCAGGTTTTTTTTCAATGGAAAATACACACTGACTCTAGATCAGTAGAAAAAGTGAATATTTGTAAATAATTTGAACATTAACGATGTTAACATTACTACCACGGGATTTGGTGACAAATTTAGAGATAAAATGATATATAAGCAAGTTTTTTGCATCATTATAGCATACTAGTTTAAAAAAGGAATTAGTTGAATTGAATAAAATATATTTTCCACAAACGAATTCACAATAAAATATAATTTGATTTTTAGCTTAAAACACACCAATGAAAAAGTAATCGTATGTAAAAAATTTAAATCTCTAAAACTGTATATTGAAAATTTTTATTCGAAATACCATTTGGGAATATTGATGTAAAACAGAAAAAGCATATATATAAATAGATAGATAGATAGTTTTGAATGAACAAAATTAGAATGTATATCGATTATTTTGTCTAGAATATAACAACATGGATGAATATACCGTTTCAGGAAATGCTTGTAAATTTCGTCTCTACCAGAATATTAATATATATAATGACCCTCATCTGTCATTCACGATTCCGGTTTACACCGCTTCAAAACAGAGACTTTTGGCAGCCATTTTTTTTTTTTTTTTTTTTTTTCCCGTTTGTTCAATTTAACTTACGAAAACATACATATCATTTTCATACATGTTTTGTATCACACATATTGTTATTTATTCCCTCTAAAACCTTGAAAAACTATTCAATTGTAATGTTTAAATGTCTTCATTGAATATAACGGATCACTGGCTATTATAAACGTGAACCTATAAATAGAATTATGTAACTTCATGATTATAAACAATGCAATACCAAATAAAAACAAACCAAAACTGTTGCCATTCAGAAAATACAAATTGCAAATGGACAACTCTTTAATTGCGAATGAACGACTCTTTAACCGTTTCATTAAAAAAAAAAAAAAAAAAAAAAAAAAAAAAAACGCTTAAAATATTTCTAAAACATATGGACAATATTCATGTGACGTCACAGTAGGTAAAATCGCCGAACACGTGGCCGATATTTTGTAAACAAACTGGATTCAAGATGCTATTTTATTGTTACGCATAACATTTTCCAAAATATTTCTCCTGTGAAACTTAATAATCAGATATCTGTTCAAACAAGAACAAAAGAGAAATGCAAACAACTGAATCGAATGATAAAGTTAAGACTATTCCATATCGTAAAATTGCAGAACATTTTATGTACACACACACACACACACACACACACATACACACACACACACACATATATATATATATATATATATATATATATATATATATATATATATAATGGATAAAAGATTAATAAGAACATTTTATACAGACACGCATATATATATAGACATCAAAGCTTAAATAATTAGATTCAATCACTTTAATAAAGTAATTTATTAAATGGAACATCCATTTAACATTGTTAACATCGCCACAGTTCACATGGCAACTTTTAATATTACATATGTTGATTAATATTAATGTACTAGTATATAACCCCGTCAAAAATGACGGAATGTGAACGATAAATCTTCAAAACAATGTTTAGATCATGATGGTTACCTCGTGATCATTTAAATGTATTTTAAATGTATTTAAATGTATCAATTTTTGTTTATAAATCAAATGTGTTTCGATATTTTATAATTTTCGTTCTGAAATTAAACAAATTCTACCCGATCAATAAATATGAATGACAATAAAAAAACTGCTCGTTGACAAAAAATATAGGCCCGACAACTCAACAGCAACAACACATCCCAGTGTTCCATTAAGTGCTCTATACGCAAGCGAAGTGTGACGCCACTGACCGTCCGTGGATGGAAGAAAATGATTTCCTATGTTATTCGCCCATTGGATTTTTTGTAATAAATTATTAAAAATCGAGGAAAATTATTTCCCGATTTTAATCCCCCTATTTGGGTATATATATGTATTAGTTATCATGTGCATGTGTTAGATTGAGTTATTTTGCTGTCAAATTGACAAAATTTTAATTTTAAATTTCAAAACTCTGTTGTCCTTGGCGTTTTTGTATTTGGCGATCAAAAACGTACTACGAAAATATACATGCCAGATGTATATTTTCGTAATATGTATTGTGCGAAATATTGTTTCATATTATTCATTACTCTCTTAATATAAGTTTTTAAAATAACCATGATTTTTGAAAGGAATTAAATTATATTCGCCAGATAATTTGGCGATATATATATATGTATTTTTCTGCCAAGGATGACCGATATCAAATCTATTCCGCTGCAACATATTAGTATCTTATATCAGATACTTTATTTAGACATTTGAAAACAAATTTCACTTCAAATTATGATAGAATATTTATCATTTTCCTTTTAATTAGTATATTAGTTGGATATTTATTGTGTAAATATCATCCTTTGAAATGAAATGTTTATGTTTTCAATGGAATATGGAAGTTCTTTTTTAATCTAGAGTTTTGAAATTTAAAATTCAAATTTTATCAATTTTAGAACAAAAACAACTTAATCTAACACATGCACATGATAACTAATACATATCTAAACCTAAATATGGGGATTAAAATCAGGAAATAATTTCCCTCGATTTTTAATATTTTTTTACGAAATGTCCATTGGGCGTTCAACATAGGAAATATTTTTCTTGTATCCACGATCGGCAAGTGATGCCATCACTTCGCTTGCGTATTTAAAGTCCTCATAATAAGAAAAAACGATTTACTTCATTTTACCAAAATACTCTTTTTTAAGACTATCGTAGATCCAGTTTTCAAATTTTCTTATTAACTATCCAATAACTACAGACACTCCATGCTAACCAAAATTCACCTCTACTCGATACCTCCAACCATTATCTCACCCACAACATTGCCAAAATATCCAGGATCCAGCTAGGGACTTTCTCATTCTCAACCGAACATTTTACTTTGACTCGACATTATCACCTTATTCTACTCTACTTTCAATACTCATTTCAACTGGTGAATTTTACTTGCCCAACAAAACATTCTGTCCCAACTATCATTTTATACTAATTTCAAAACTGAAATCAACTGGCGGCATTTACGTACTAAACTCGACTCCAATCATACCTTACAATGTAAACAAACAATGAAGTTTGATAAAAATATTTAAAGGCTTTAATGCGTTTTTACAAATATTTTAAGATCTTTAAGGCTTTAATATGTTTTAGAAATATTTTAAGCGTTTTTTTAATGAAACAGTCAAAGAGTCGTTCATTCGGAATTAAAAAGTTGTCCATTTGGAATTTGTATTTTCTGAATGGCAACAGTTTTGGTTTGTTTTTATTTGGTATTGCATTGTTTATAATCATGAAGTTACATAATTCTATTTATAGGTTCATGTTTATAATAGCCAGTGATCCGTTATATTCAATGAAGACATTTAAACATTACAATTGAATAGTTTTTCAAGGTTTTATAGGAAATAAATAATATGTGCGATACAAAACATGTATGAAAATGATATGTATGTTTCCTAAGTTGAATTAAACAAACGGAAAAAAATGGCTGCCAAAAGTTTCTGTTTTGAAGCGGTACTAACTGGATTCGTTCATGACAGATGAGGGTCATTATATATATTAATATTACTAAAACTGGATTAAAAACAAAACAAAGGTATCACTATATCACTCTTACTTCAATTTCATATAATCTGTAACTCTTATAAATAATATTGCAAGATAAAAATTTTCAAGCCACAATGCTTTTCTATGTTAGAGTTGAGGATTGTTTGCCTAACCAGCTGATATTCTTGTAGCCTCGAACCCAAAGTGGGAATATGGTCCACTAAAGCCTTAAAAATATTAAAATATTTGTAAAAACATATTAAAGTCTTTAAATATTTTTATCAAGCTTCATTATTTGTTTACATTGTAAGGTATGATTGGCGTTGAGTTCAGTACGTAAATGTCGCCAGTTGATTTCAGTTTTGAAATTAGTGTAAAGTTATAGTTGGGATAGAATGTTTGGTTGGGCAAGTAAAGGTCACCAGTTGAAATGAGTATTTAAAGTAGGTTAGTCTAAGGTGATAATGCCGAGTCAAGATAAAATGTTCGGTTGAGAAAGAGAAAGTCCCTAGCTGGATCCTGGATATTTTGGCGATGTTGTGGGTGAGATAGCTGGTTGGGAGTATAGAGTAGAGGTGAATTTGGGTTAGCATGGAGTGTCTGTAATTATTAGATAGTTAGTTAGAAAATACGCAAGCAAAGTGATGACGTCACTGGGCGTCAGTGGATGCAAGAAAAAAAATTCCTATGTTAATCGCCCATTGGATTTTTTGTAAAAAATTATTAAAAATTGAGGAAAATTATTTCCCGATTTTAATTCCCATATTTGGGTATAGATATCTATTAGTTATCGTGTGCATGCGTTAGATTAAGTTGTTTTTGCTGTAAAATTGATAAAATTTAAATTTTAAATTTCAAAACTTTAGAAAAATAAAATAAAAAACTTCCATATTCGATTGAAAACATAAGCATTTCATTTCAAAGGATGATATTTACACAATAAATATCCAACTAATATACTAATTAAAAGGAAAATGATAAATATTCTATCATAATTTGAAGTCAAATTTGTTTTCAAATGTCTAAATAAAGTGTCTGATATAAGATACTCATATGTTGCAGCGGAATAGATTTAATATATCTGTCATCACTGGCGGAAAAAATATATCGCCAAATTATTTGGCGAACATATTTTATTCCTATCAAAAATCATGGTTATTTTAACAACTTATATTAAGAGAGCGATGAATTATATGAAACAATATTTCGTACAATACATATTACGAAAATAAACATCTGGCATGTATATTTTCGTAGTATGTTTTTAATCGCCAAATACAAAAAACGCCAAAGATGACACAGTTTTGAAATTTAAAATTTTGTCAATTTGACAGCAAAATAACTCAATCTAACACAGGGATACGATAGCATATCTATACCCAAATACGGGTATTAAAATCGGGAAATAATTTTCCTCGATTTTTAATTATTTTTTACAAAAAATACAATGGGCGATTAATATAGGGAATCTTTTTCTTGCATCCACGGACGGTCAGTGACGTCACACTTCGCTTACGTATTTGGAAACAGGATCTTCGATAGTCTTAAAAAAAAGTATTTTGGTAAAATGAAGTGAATCGTTATTTACTTCCTCTTACCCATAGGGGAGAGAAAGTATTGTTTTAGGGTGAAATTTTCGAACGTGAGTTTTTGTTATACTTACATGTTCTGAGGTCCCCTGAATACGAAAATCACGTTTTTAGCGAATGGTCTCTGTGTCTGTGTGTCTGTTATCAGCATATCTCAAGAACAAATAGTAGCAGAAATTCCAAACTCGGTATTCTGAATGTGTATCATATAGGGATGCTACAGTAAGCTTTTCGTTAAGATGAAGCAAATGGTTCGTGTACAGGGACATTCAAATACATTACGTCTATGGGGGAAATTGCAGGTAAGTAGAATTTAACATCTATAGACTGCACTAAACCAAATGAAACGAACACATATTTTTTGTAATAGAGATAAAAAACTGGGAAAAAAAAATTGTGTATGTAGGAGCCTCGCCTCCCCCCGGGGTAGATGTCCTCCCTCGAGTACAGTAAATTTTCATGATGGGTATCTTTCAAAAGAGCTCGCCAATACCTTTAAAACGAATGCTTGAACCATCGATCTACGATAATTTAAAATAAAGTTATTGATTTCTTTCATTTTTAACATTTTTTTTTTTTTTTTTAAATTTAATATTGAGAATAAATTCAACTTTTTTTTGGATATTTAGTGTTATACTATTTCTCTAATATGGAAATCGTCTGTATTATCATACAAGATAATTTTTTTAAATAATAATTTTAATAAATTATTTTTTAATAACCGAATTAAATTCTATAAAAATGTAGGTGCATTAATGAAACGGGGGGTTGAGGGGGGGCCAGAACTAATTATCATATAAAACTCTTCCGAAGCCTAATTTGAATTGTTTAACATAGGTTTACATAACAGTACTCTTTATTTTACCTCTTAATCTCCAACCTATACTTATAGTATTAAATTTCAGGGTAAGAGAAAGTCGTTCGAGTGACACACTAGATATTCTTATTATGAGGACTTTGAATAGAGCACTTAACGGAACACTGGGATGTGTTGTTGCTGTTGTGTTTTCGGGCCTATATTTTTTGTCAACCAGCAGTTTTTTTATTGTCATTCATATTTATTGATCGGGTAGAATTTTTTTAATTTCAGAACGAAAATTATAAAATATCGAAACACGTTTGATTTATAAACAAAAACTGAAAATACATTTAAATGATCACGTGGTAATCTTCATGATCTAAACATTGTTTTCAAGATTTATCGTTCACATTCTGTCATTTTTGACGGGGTTATATACTAGTTTTTGATAAAAACACACGTTATGAAATTTTTACAGGAAAGCATAAACAAAGCACATTTTAGCTTCCAGTTCTATTATCTATTAATCTTTATAAAATAGTAGGTATAACAGAAAACATTGCTGCGTTAAAACTGAACACCCCACATTCTCCTTGCTTATGTCTCTGAATTACGGATGTATCTTCATCTGCATCCATGTGTATGACTGTAAACAACAAGTCCAAAATAAATAAATAAATAAATAAATTATACAGACACAACATTATTACATGACATTAAAACATGAAAATCTGACATTGACAGATTTTAATTTAGTGCCAGAGGCCTACTGCTAAGCTTGTTAATATCGACAAATTCTTCTTTAGTTAATTCGTCCCTTTTTCCCAATGAGGGGGAGGTGTGCCTTGGGGGGACTCATGTCAAAGGTGTACCTTGGGGGGGACTCATGTCATAGTTGGGCCTGCGAGGGACTCATTTCAAAGTTGGGCCTTGGGGGGGACTCATGTCAAAGTTGTGCCTGGGGGGGACTCATGTCAAAGTTGTGCCTTGCGGGGACTTCATTCAATAAATCCCCATTCAATAAACCGACTGAAATAGGCCCTTAGCACTATTAAGAGTGTATTATAAAAATTCGACAACGCTGTACCGACTGAAATAGGGGGTACCTTGGGAGGGACTCATGTCAAAGTTGAGCCTGGGGGGGGGACTCATGTCAAAGTTGTGCCTTGGGGGGACTTCATTCAATAAATCCCCATTCAATAAACCGACTGAAATAGGCCCTTAGCACTATTAAGAGTGTATTATAAAAATTCGACAACGCTGTACCGACTGAAATAGGGTACCTTGGGGGGGGGGACTCATGTCAAAGTTGTGCCTTGAGGGGACTTCATTCAATAAATCCCCCATTCAATAAACCGACTGAAATAGGCCCTTAGCACTATTAAGAGTGTATTATAAAAATTCGACAACGCTGTAACGACTGAAATAGGGGTACCTTGGGGGGGACTCATGTCAAAGTTGTGCCTTGGGGGGACTCATGTCAAAATTGTGCCTTGGGGGGACTTCATTCAATAAATCCCCATTCAATAAACCGACTGAAATAGGCCCTTAGCAATATTAAGAGTGTATTATAAAAATTCGACAACTGTACCGACTGAAATAGGCCTCTAGCACTAATAAAATGCATAATTGGATGTAAATAAAAAACAAATTAGATATTTAATCATAGATATATTAATTGCTGTTATCTAAACATGTTGTAATATATTGTAATTAAACAATCAATCGAAATTTAAAATAGTAAGCTTTTAAGGATGAAAACAAGTCCTTCCGGCTTATTCGGAAGGGTAGGTTGATTTCTTTTTCCTTATCAAGCAGCCGTCATTTTGATTCAAAATGGCGGCTACAAATTATTAATGCACTTGGTAAATATATTTACGTACATATGGAGTTTTAAGCAAATCGGTTCATAAATACATTTTTATGTGAATTTAAAATTTTCCAGTGGCCGGCGCTTGGAAACAAAATGGTGGGTTAAGTTCACAAATATATGAAGTATATTTGTGAGATAAGTCTACTGTACACATATAGTTCGAATTAATTCAAAATCTCAACAGTCATCGTGTTGAAAAATTAAGTGACTGCCACTTCGATCAAAATGGCAGAGAAAGTTGCTGATCTAAGACATCGTTGCAAATTTGAAAATATTTTTTTTTTTTTGTAGAAATTCTTTCAAAGAGACTTAGTAAGTTGATAAAAATGTTAGTTTTCTCCATTTCTAGTTTGTTTTAGCATTGAAATAGCCTAATTTTTCCTTAAAAGTGCATTAAAAAGATCCAGTAACGCAGGTAATAGATTTGGCGCCAAATTTGGCGACTTTTCCACTACGGCGCCAAATTTGGCGACTTTTGGCGAGGAAATACTTATTATCGATATACCAAAGATGGACGCAATAACGTGATTGGTTCACGAGTTACGTTAATTTTCCAGATTTTGTTGTTTGAATGATAAATCCAATTTTCAACTTTGATTTGAATTGATTAAGTATTTCTAAAGTTACCGTGATAACAAATTTTCAATTGGCCGCAACTTGGAAACAATACAGTGGAATAAGTTGCCCAGCAAACACATCCAAGATATTTGAAGCATAGGTTCACTGTCTAACTGTAGTTTAAATCACGGCCGTGTTTCTAAGTTATTATTATGGCAAATTTTCAAGTTGCAGTCTAAGTGGCTGCAACTTGGAAACAAAATGATAAAACAACTTGCCGATCGAGATCATCCAGTATATTTGTATGATAAGTTCATTGTCCAGTTATAGTTTAAATTAAATTAGTATTTCAAAAATTATCGTCATATGAAATCTTCAGTTGGCACCGCTTGTAAAAAAAAGTGAGATGCCCAGCGAATTTAAGTGAAATATTTGAATGATAAATCCACTACCCAAATTTGATGCGAATTGATTGTGGCTGCCATTTGGAAATAAAATTGCGGATCATGTCACCAAGTGAATTTATCCTAGGTATTTGAACCATAAGTTCACTATCCAACTTTTATTTGAATCAGTTTAGTATTTTAAAAGTTATCGTGTGGCATATTTTGAAGTGACAGTGTGATTTCAAGTAGCTGGAACTTAGAAACAGTATGACGGGAGAAGTTGCCCAGTGAAAACATTGAAGATAATTATATGATAATATCACTGTCCAAATTTGGTTCGATTTGCAGTATTATTTCAGAAGTTATCGTGATTTTAAGTTTTCAAGTGGGAGCCTGATTTCAAGTGGCCCCGCTTAACTTAAGATATCTGCCACTTTATTAAAAATGGCGGCTATAGTTTATTAATAAAGTTCATTGAGATCCTTACGTGGTCTGTATTTACATCACAATTCAAACAATTTCGGAATACGCTTTTTACAATTTAAATTTGAAAATTTCAAGTTGGCTCCACTTGAAAACAAAATGGCAGTGCAACTTGGTTAACAAACTCATCTAAGATAATTATAAGATAAATTAAGACACTGTTCAAATTTGGTTCCATTTGGAGTATTATTTCGGAAGTTATCATGGTTTTAAATTTTCAAGTGGTGGCCTGATTTCAAGTGGTCCCGCTTAACTTAAGATATCCGCCACTTTATTAAAAATGGCGGATAAAGTCCATTAATAAAGTTATTTGAGACACTTGTATAATCTATGCATACATCAAAATTAAAAATATTGGAATACGCTTTTTACAATTTGAATTTGAAATTTTCAAGTGGTCTCCACTTGAAAACAAAATGGTGAGGCAACTTGGTTAACAAATTCATCTAAGTTATTCATAAGATAGGTTAAGACACTGTCCAAATTTGTTTCGATTTGGAGTATTATTTCAGAAGTTATTGTGATTTTAAATTTTCAAGTGGTAGCGTGGTTTCAAGTGGCCCCGCTTAATTTAAGATATCTACCACTTTATTAAAAATGACGGATAAATTTCATTACTAAACATTATTGAGACCCTTATGTAATCTATATTTACATGAAATTTAAAACAAATTCGGAATACGCTTTTTACAATTTGAATTTTAAATTTTCAAGTGGTCTCCACTTGAAAACAAAATGGCGGAGCAACTTGGTTAATAAACTCATCTAAGATATTCATAAGGTAAGTTAAGACACTGTACAAATTTGGTTCGATTTTTAGTATTATTTTGGAAGTTATAGTGATTTTAAATTTTCAAGTGGTAGCCTGATTTCAAGTGGTCCCGCTTAACTTAAAATAGCTGCCACTTTATTAAAAATAGCGGATAAACTTCATTAATAAACTTCATTGAGACCCATATGTGGACTGTATTTAAATCAAAATTCAAGCAAATCTTGCTTTAAATATGCTTTTTACAATGTCGTTTTGAAATTTTCAAGTGGCTACCACTTAAAAACAAAAATTCGGAGCAACTTGGTTAACGAACTCATCCAAGGTATTTATAAGATTAGTTCACTGTCCAAATTTGATTCGACTTCGAGCATTATTTCGGGAGTTATCGTGATGACAAAATTTTCATTATATATATATATAGATAAACGAAGTGATTACAATAGGTCGATTTCTAAAGAAATCTACCTAACAGTATAAAAGATTTTCCATAGCATGGACATGAAGATACGGAGTTATTTAGGAAACATAAAGTAAAATTTTGGCGTTTTTTAAAAATAATGTATAAGATTTTCTAAATAACCTCAAAAATTTTTTTGTGTTTCTACCTTTTGAATTATCTGAATGCTAATCATAGAAAACATGAGACGATGAAATATACCATGTAAGGATGCATTAGGTGACATTATAATGCTACTTTTCTTTAACATCGTATTTCAGTTTTTTTACGTTAAGATTGTCAAAAGTTGCATTCACAGACATAAATAAAAATTATGGTTCAATCAGATGTTTGGAAGTAAGGGATATATTTTAAAGTTATCTGAAATATAAAGGACCAATAAACATACATATTTGATTGTACTTTAATATTTTAACACTTTCATGATTGAAAAATAAGATTAAATTTCATGTAAAACTATGGCCATGAAATGGTAATTTAATATTAACATTAATTTTTATCCGAACCAACAAGTTTGTCTTTTAAGCGATTTAAATTAATTGTCATCTGATTAAGTATGTCTTCGTTTTAATTGGTGCAAACATTTGTATCATTATAACCTATAAAAATTTTCTGAAATACGAATTCACAATTTCAGTAACCAATTAGTCACATCTAATGCTTCCATTCGTAATTTTATATTTTAAAATAATATTCGCAAAGTTATACATAAATACTCACACTTTTATATTTTGTTAAACAACTTATTTAAAATTCAAAAATTACTCTGTGTGTTTCCAGTCAACTAACTAGCACTTAAAGATTTCAGCGAAGCCTTTTTAAACCATTTTCAATAAAGTTCAAAAACGTTTTTTCAGTCGGTTTGTTTGTCTGCGGCATATCTGATCGTCTGCATATCTGCTTGCGCTTTCATTTCCTTAAATATTTATAAGATGTCTTAACATCCATGTATTAAAAGCAATAGTTAGAACATTAGGCTAAAAGTAATATACTTTCTAAAATGGTATATGTAGTACTACTAATTATAGAGAAAATCCCTGAAAAGAAATTACGATACATCACAGCGTAAGAGTAGAATGTCTTTTGCGCAGATTGTACAAACCTTTTACTGCATAAACATGACGAAAACAACATGCATGTCATGAAAATGATCAGACACATGGTTATTATTAAATATGGTATTATAATCATTAATGATTAGTTTTAGGAGTTACAACAACAACGATAATATTAATAATAATTTCATACAATATGGGTTACAAATGGAAATTGGTCGATGTGCATATTAAGTTTTGTTTTGCGTAGAATAAATTGAAAGTTAAACGATGTAACAGTTAAAATATATTTTAAAATTTATGTAAAACATATAATTTTTTCTCGTTTAAAATTAATTTTTTTCTGGTATTTCTATATAAATTTTTTTAAATCACACATTTTTAGAATGATAAAATTCTGTTTAAAAGTATAAAGTATTGAGGTAAGAAACGGATCAATATGAAATATTTGTAAAAAACACGCATTTAAAATATTGTTTCTATATTTTTTTTTCAGTAACAATAAATTGAAAATATCTTCTTAAATATTCATTGTAACCAAACGTTACGAAATAGATTATGCATGCAGACAAAGCATTTGTGAAATGCAATCTTACCGGGATATTTTAGTTGAAATACGACTGCATTTCAAATTGAAGACTCAAGGAACAAGAAAAAACTTTAAATCCATTTCAGATAGAATGGTCAGTAGCAGTAGCACATAAACATATTTTAAATTTTGTATCTTCGTCTTTATAAAAAAAACAAAAAAAAACAAAAAAAAACAAAAAAAAAAAACAGTAAACGAAAACCGACATGCAGTTCCAGCCATTTCGAACTATCATACAAATCATAAAATATATCAAAATGACGATAGAAAAAGAATGAATCGGACTGACATATATATATTTTGTTTCGCTGTATGTATGAATATTTTTGGAAAAAGACTTATAATAACTATGACATTTCACGTTTATGCTTTAAATCACATGTAAAAAAGAATAATGTACTACATATATTCAATTGAAAATATATATAGATGCAATTTTTAAAAGATTTTGTATTCTGATTAAAAGTAAAGTTTTTATTAAAATTAAAGTATTATTTTCAATCTTATTTTAAAAACGTTTCATATTGCTTATAATGTGCAGTTTTAAATTGTAGTGACATATAGTTATTATTTTAAAGCATATGGAGACACCAATAAATTAAGTTTGTTTTAGAGGGAAATAGTAATCAATGGGCCTACTTTTTGTTTTCTATTTTTAAAACTTTTTAACCAGTTTCTTAGGTTTAAAATGCTATTATGTTTACTTAAAAAAATAACAAAATTTGTATTAGAAAATTAACATAGTTAAATGATCATAAAAAAAAAAAAAAAAAAAAAAAAAAAAAGAAGAATAAAAATTCGGCCCATTCAATTTCCCCCATGGAAATAAATGTGCCATTGCAGTTTATGAATGGGCTACAAACAGAAATTCAATGAAAATGTGCGGAATTTATTCAGAAGAGATGACAAAGCATTGAAATAATGAAGTTAAAAATGTCGCATGAAATATTAAATTAGTAAGCATATCGAAATGATAATACTCATAAACGGAATTTTTATCTATTGATCTTTATATTGAATGATATAGTTGTAACAGCATATAAAGTTCCACAACTTATTTGTGGATTATGACTTTTTCTATAAATATGAAATCTGATGAGTCGAAAACAATAACCGCTAATATTTTTTTAAAGAATACGTTCTAAGTAACCTGTCTATTCCTAAAGAATATAAGGACTTGTGTTTTATCTTCCAAATTTTATTCAATTTGCCAGGCATAATGAACTAAAGTTTTTTTTTTTTTATATGACAGACTAAAAGAAACTCATTAGCTTTTGAATTATCTTAATGAACAAGTATGTCGTCTTGTTCTTCATTTTTACAAACTTCGTATTCAGATTTATCATGAAGGAAAAATTTCTCATCTTCGTCATTACTTACATCGATATTTTTCTTTAGAAATTGACACTAACTACTTCCTAATGACTAATTTTATGTATAATCTATAACAGCTAATTAATAGTTTCATATATTTAAAAACAGAAATTTAGAAGAAGAAATATACTGTCGGTAACAAAAGTGTCCGAACACTTGCAAAAATTCCTGTATAAAAAAAGTACACTTAATACTGTTTTGTTAAATAAATCCTTGTCGAATCACGTTCTTAGACTGACTAAGAACAGGATTCGAAAACGATTTATTTAGCAAACCTGTATTAAGCGTACTTTTTTTATATAGGAATTTTTACTAGTGTTCGGACACTTTTGTTACCGACTATAAACATCTGTATACTTAGGTTCAAAGAAGTCCCCTTCATTACCATGACATGTAGCCCATTCTGTCCGACCTATACTTTTCGAATATTTTGGCTTTTCATTAGAGCATTATACCCAAATAACATCTAAATACATCTCAACATTTGTGAACATGTGAACAATGTGAAAAAATTATTTTCGAAACTCTTCTTATTAGCCAACTCGTTTCTCATCTTGTTTCAAAATTGTAGCGACTTGAAAATTTGTCATCTAGATAACATCCAAAATACTCAATCGATTGGAACATAAATTGGATAATGGACTTATATTAAAAATATCATCAATTAGTTTATAACTAAGTCGATACGCCATTTTTCTTTGAAGTGGTGACTACTTGAAAACTTCAAATGCGTATAAAAGCGTTTTTAAAAATTGGTTCGCTTAAAACTTTGTATGTAGATACCCATATCGAGGTCTCAACAAACATTATAAACTAACCTGGTCTTCTCTCTTATTTCAAAATGCCGGCCACTTGGAATTACACAACAACTTGAAAATTAGTCGCCTCGATAACTTCCGAAATATTATGCTAATTCCAGGATAGTGAAATTCTTCACAAATATCCTTAATGCGTTTATAAAATTTGATTAGATAGTTTATTTTCAAATGACGGCCACTATAAAATGCCAAATTTCCATTAAAACCGTATTTAAGATTAGATTTGTTTAAAATTTGATATACATATAAAACAAGACATCAGAGTCTCAATCCATTTTATTACGCAACTTGAATCCACCATTTGTTTCAAAATGACAGCTACTTGAAATCACGCGGCCACTTTAAATATGTTCATTCCAATAATTTTTAGAATACTGAAATAATTATAAATAAGCAGAGGATTTATTTTAGAAAAAAACTTGGATAAATTCGTTGATCAACTTGATCCGCCATTTTGTTTTCATGTGATGGCCATTTATGTGTTTAAAATTTATACGAAAAACGTATTTACGGATTGGGTTGCTTAAACTCTGAGATAATTTATATACATATAATACATGTTCATTTCCTTCAGTGAATGCCAAAGTGCAGAATTTATCTATCTTAGATAATTCATTTATAGACAAAGAAATGCAGAAGAAAACTTTTATTTTAAAAGACAAATTTTACAATACTGTTTGAAATATACTGTAAAATGTTTTACATACTTGCTTATGTATAATGAATTCAATTTTACATAAAATAAGTTTTTAAATCAGACACACCTATTGAAATATTGCTTTTTGAATTAACAGATTCTGTATTGTACAGTTTTAAAGTATAATAAAGCTTTTGAATGTATAATTTTATATAAATATTTTTTTTATGTTATAAATACGTAATTTGTGTGCCCAAGCAGCATCGTTGCTTGAAAATCTTAACTTTTATTAAAATTTACCGTGACAGAGCTAAGTACATAATTCCATGATATTTTAAGCTTCAAGCTTGGGAAAACGCCTAGAACAAATTAAGCATATTATTGGTTTAAAATATTTTTGACGTGAACTCTAAGAATTGCGTGTGTAGTTATGATTATTATTATTATTATTATTATTATTATTATTATTATTATAACATTTTGATGTCACTAAAAACTATATAGAGAATAAAATCAACTTTTCAAAGAAAGAGTAAATAATATTATATTAAAAAGTGTTAAAAAAGAATTATTATTCAAAAAACTGTTTTATAGGTACTTGATTCATATGTATGATGTGGAAATGGTCAAGCATAATCTTTTTCCCATGATTAATATGCCACATATTACTAGATTCCTGTTTGAATCATGAAGCTAAAAGCAAGATCGAAGAGTACAGATTTGAACACTTTATTCTGAATTAAATTAAATTTGCAAATTTAAAACAGATAGATTTTTTTAGTCGTTTTCAATGTTTAATGCAAATTTCTTGGATTGATTTTTCAAGCTTAAAATAACACAATGCAATCTTTTTGTGCTGATGTGGGAACTAAAAAGCGATTAATGTTGCTTGCCTGTACATCAAAAGATAATTTGAGGTGCTACATATTAAGGGTAATTCCATATCAGAAAGTAGTGTCAATCATACAGAAGGATAAAACTTCCTACCGGTACTACCATACAGAAATCTTTATTGTACATTTACAGGAGTTTTAGTGATTCCCTAGGATAGTAATTATTGTCAGAAAATATAGGTGGAATTGGGATTATCTTTGTGTGTGATGATAGTACATTTATATGGAACTATACTAGTATTTGTAGAGGAGTTGCGAGATTATCAATGAAACGTTGAATTTCGAGGTTAATTGACCCTTAGAGTTGTGATTACACTCTGTAGGGGGAATTAAATAGAAAGGTATTCAAAGACAATCCATATACTCTGTATGAATTGAAAACAAGCATTTAAGAGTGAATGTAAGAGATAACACTGTATTATTTATGGTGGGATCAAGGTGTTCCATTGTCTTGTCCTTTGTGTACACTAAGGATTTTATTTTCAAAAAAGTTTTTAATGGTAATGTGAATGATAATGTTAGAATATTTTACATAATGTAAAAATCAAAATAAATCAAAAATAAATAAAACAATATGCTTGGTAATAGCAAAGATATTGTTAAAAATGTATTCAATTACGCACTATGTATTTTCACCGGGCTCAATATGTATTTATATTTTTACAACATTGTAAATTTAATACTTTGATTCAATCACAAATTTGTAGTTTAAAATTTTTATTATTATTATTTTTTAATAAATGGAAACGGAAATTCAAAAAATTAAATAGTTTGAAAAAAAAAGAAAAGAAAAATATTCAAAATTTATATTTTATTGCATAAATAACCTTTTTTATGTTTTAAAATAAAATAAACGCTTGAAAGAGTAATATTTGCTAAAATGTTTTTCAACGCCTAGATATATTCACGCGCATTACAGTGTAAAACCAGAAAAATCTAAACACATTTCACAGTATTTTTCTTTCCTTTGATAAGATACCTTATGGTCCATTTTTCAGAAGTGTAGACTTTCAAAAGGTTAGTTTAAAACTCGATTTTTTCTTGCGAAATATTTCGGACTTATTTATTTTCAAGCTTATGTTTCCGATCAACAAAAATACTTGAAAAAAATCTGATGTTATGCTGCGAATATTTTGGGCGCAGCTGTGCGATGAAATAAGTTGAACCTCTGATGCTATATAAGATTGATATCATAGCATAGAAATATTTAGAAAAAAGTGCTGTTTGGTTTATATTAGTTATTTTTTACCAAAAGGAAACATAATATTGAACGCAAATGCAAAATATTACCTTTCGAAAAATACTGTTTATGCATTTGTAAACATCAAATTGCTAGAAAAAGTTACTATTTTTTATTCAATGTTTCGAGATGCATTATAACTAAAAAATTTTCATATTTTTATTGGGATATATGGTTATTAATACTGTTATTTTTAATGGTGATTAAATAACTACAAAAATCTTCAAAAGAAAAATTTAGTTTTTTAGAACTTTTAAATGATTTCCTCACTCTTATAGCACTTAAAAATAATGTGTCGTTACTCGCGAATTCGTCATGGCAACAAAAATTTCTATCTGAGTAAATATGATGTAAATATATTCCATCTTGTTATTAGTTAAGAATAACATAAAAATAACAAATTTACAACAGCTACACTGACTTATATAGCTTCTACTGGTTAATCTATTTTTTGCGATATTATGTAGCTTGTATGTGACGCAGATGAAGTCACGCTATCTATATTAATAAAATAAGAGTTTTGTCTGTAAATTTGTCGGAATCGAAAAATTTTGCGATATCTTCACGTTTCACACCCCATGAAAGCCGAAAATGACTTCAGAAAATTTTGCCTGTGTGTGTGTGTGTGTCTGTGTGTATGTCATCGTGTCCGAATGTCGCTTTTTTTGTCCGGGCATCACTCGAGAACGGCTCGACGGAATTCAACGACGCTTGGCAGGAATTTAGGTATTCACCCAACTTAAAATTATATCTATCAACTTTTCAGAAATTCCCCCCCGTTCCCCTCTAGGGGGTAAAAGACTAAAACATTTTGTCCGGGCATCACTCGAGAACGGCTGGACGGAATTCAACGGCGCTTGGCAGAAACTTAGGTCTTCACCCAACTTGAAATTATATATATAGAAATTTTCAAAATTATAATTAGTGTTTAAATTGTGGGTAAAAAACGCCTGCGCATGCGCCATAAATATCTTTTACTAAAATGGTTTGAATGAAAAAATGAAATATAAAAATAAATTTTTAAGTTAAAGACTTTTGTATTCGCGTGATTTTCACTACAAATTATGAAAAGATTGAAATGAAGTGTTGCCATCTAAGTTTCATACTTTAGTTAATTTTAAAAAATCTAATTGTCGTATCGAAAAACTGTTTACACCCCAGGATTCAGAAAAATCACTTCTTTCATTTGGTACTGATTTTGTAATGATAGGTCCGATATTTCTAATTTATTTTTCCCTTTATCCGTTTTTCCGTTGCCACTTAAATTTCATACTTTAGTTATTTTTTAAAAATCTAATTGTCGCATCGAAAAACTGTTTGAACCCCTGGATTCAGCAAAATCGCCCCTTTCATTCGGTATCAAATTTATAAATATAGGTCTGATATTTCTAATTTATTTTACCCTTTTTCCGTTTTCAACCCAGATTCGATATGGAACAGCTTTAGTATTGGATCCCTTTGGCAAAATTTGAAATTCGGCACCGAATAGCTCGGACGTTTCTCGCCAAGATCTTTAATTGCACAATTGAGATAGCCAATTCAGTTCATCGCAAAAATGGATTAAATTATTTAAAGTCACCAAAGGGTTCCGATACTTAAGCTGTGCTTTTTGTATTTATTAGTGCTAGAGGCCTATTTCAGTCGGTACAGTTGTCGAATTTTTATAGGTCACTCTTAATTAGTGCTAGAGGCCTATTTCAGTCGGTTTATTGAATGGGGATTTATTGAATGAAGTCCCCCCAAGGCACAACTCTTTGACATGAGTCCCCCCCAGGCCCAACTTTGACATGACTCCCCCCCAAGGTACCCCTATTTCAGTCGGTACAGCGTTGTCGAATTTTTATAATACACTCTTAATAGTGCTAAGGGCCTATTTCAGTCGGTTTATTGAATGGGTATTTATTGAATGAAGTCCCCCCAAGGCACAACTTTGACATGAGTCCCCCCCCAAGGTACCCCTATTTCAGTCGGTACAGCGCGCTCGAATTTTTATAATACACTCTTAATAGTGCTAAGGGCCTATTTCAGTCGGTTTATTGAATGGGGATTTATTGAATGAAGTCCCCCCAAGGCACAACTTTGACATGAGTCCCCCCCAAGATACCCCTATTTCAGTCGGTACAGCGTTGTCGAATTTTTATAATACACTCTTAATAGTGCTAAGGGCCTATTTCAGTCGGTTTATTGAATGGGGATTTATTGAATGAAGTCCCCCCAAGGCACAACTTTGACATGAGTCCCCCCCAAGGTACCCCTATTTCAGTCGGTACAGCGCGCTCGAATTTTTATAATACACTCTTAATAGTGCTAAGGGCCTATTTCAGTCGGTTTATTGAATGGGGATTTATTGAATGAAGTCCCCCCAAGGCACAACTTTGACATGAGTCCCCCCAAGGTACCCCTATTTCAGTCGGTACAGCGGTGTCGAATTTTTATAATACACTCTTAATAGTGCTAAGGACCTATTTCAGTCGGTTTATTGAATGGGGATTTATTGAATGAAGTTCCCCCAAGGCACAACTTTGAAATGAGTCCCCCCCAAGGTACCCCTATTTCAGTCGGTACAGCGCGCTCGAATTTTTATAATACACTCTTAATAGTGCTAAGGGCCTATTTCAGTCGGTTTATTGAATGGGGATTTATTGAATGCAGTCCCCCCAAGGCACAACTTTGACATGAGTCCCCCCAAGGTACCCCGATTTCAGTCGGTACAGCGTTGTCGAATTTTTATAATACACTCTTAATAGTGCTAAGGACCTATTTCAGTCGGTTTATTGAATGGGGATTTATTGAATGAAGTCCCCCCAAGGCACAACTTTGACATGAGTCCCCCCAAGGTACCCCTATTTCAGTCGGTACAGCGTTGTCGAATTTTTATAATACACTCTTAATAGTGCTAAGGGCCTATTTCAGTCGGTTTATTGAATGGGGATTTATTAAATGAAGTCCCCCCAAGGCACAACTTTGACATGAGTCCCCCCCCAGGCCCAACTTTGACATGAGTCCCCCCAAGGCCCAACTTTGACATGAGTCCCCCCCCAGGCCCAACTTTGACATGAGTCCCCCCAAGGCCCAACTTTGACATGAGTCCCCCCCAAGGTACAACTTTGACATGAGTCCCCCCCAAGGCACACCTTTGACATGAGTCCCCCCAAGGCACACCTTTGACATGAGTCCCCCCAAGGCCCAACTTTGACATGAGTCTCCCCCATGCCCAACTTTGACATGAGTCCCCCCAAGGCCCAACTTTGGCATGAGTCCCCCCCAAGGTACAACTTTGACATGAGTTCCCCCCCAAGGCACACCTTTGACATGAGTCCCCCCAAGGCACACCTCCCCCTCATTGGGAAAAAGAGAAAAAACGTTGTTTTGCGGCTATAAGACAGTTTGGACTTCCAACGTCATTTGTTACAATATCTGCAGCTGAAACACATTGGTTTGATTTAATGAAAACTTTATCATGGAATTTAGATCGTCACGAATTAACTAAAGAAGAATTTGTCGATATTAACAAGTTTAGCAGTAGGCCTCTGGCACTAAATTAAAATCTGTCAATGTCAAATTTTCATGTTTTAAATAATGAAATAATGTCCTGTCTGTATAATTTTTATTATTTTTATTTTTATTTATAATACTGTCTATTAAAGACTTCTGTGGTCACGAAATTTGGTGCGTAAATTGTTTGTATGTATCCGGCACTTATTGTAACTGCATTTCACGAAATTCGAAATCCCCCCCCCCCCTTCTCGGAGTCGGATGGCAATAAAAATGTGTAAAAACATGTTTTCCGTTTGAATTCGCTTTGAATTATCTTAGAATGGCGAATTTTGGTGTGTGGATATTGATTAAGTGTACGCATTATGTACATTAGTGGGATTTTGCAAAACTTCGAACTCACCCGCTGAGGGTGGGGAAGTAAGAAGTGGGTAAGTTGTGCCGAAGACAGTGGGGACCCAGACTCCTCACATTGGGAGCGAGAAAACCTCTACCAATCACAGCGAGAACTTAGGTTGTTAATAAAGATATGGCATTTTGACAAATCATTTAAGTTTAACGTCCAGCGAAGCGGGCAAAGCCTGCTAGTAAATATATAAAAGCAAAATTAACATTAAACAGTTAGTATTATTTAGTTAAACAATAATAGTGAACAATTTTAAATTACCTCTCACATTTGTGCCGAAAGACCTATAACATTGAGTATTTAAATTATCTTTGCTTCTGTATGCGCAATTCAGTGTTGAACAATGGGCTACGAGTTATGCATCGTCACAAATGCTTTTGATGGTAAATTATATTTTTTCATACTCTGTACAGTCGGTAACAAAAGTCTCCGAAGACTAGCAAAAATTCCTATGTGAAAAGGGTACATTTAATACAGTTCTGTTAAATAAATCCTTGTCGAATCCTGTTTTTAGACTGAGTAAGAACAGGATTCGACAAGGATTTATTCAACAAAACTGTCTTAAGTGTACCTGTTTTATGTAGGAATTTTTGCTAGTGTTCGGAGACTTTTGTTACCGACTGCATGTTAAGCTATCTTATATGTTTTCATCGCCAGAAGAATACTTCTAAATCTTTGGTGAGAATTTAAAGACGTTTAAAAATCTGAACAGGAAGTGATCCAATTAGTGTTAGGGAAAGAGTGACGTTAGATATGGCACGGAAAGTAGATTATAAATTTAATTAAAAGAGTCAGGCATGGATGTGAAATACGGTTTAATGTAAAAAAGCTTTCTTTAATGTTATAATTAAATATAGATGGCTCTTATATAAGGCTGCTGTAAAAAAAGAATATTATCAATTTTAAAATGCTATATATAATTAAAAGTATTATACGTACGCTTATGGTTGATACATGAAAATAACTGCCAAATAACAAAGTTTTCTGCACATTCTACTAATAATTTATGTGCACTCCCTGGGTCACTCGACAGACGCATATTCTCAGTGGTCTTTATTGTAGCATTGACCCAGTCCTTGGATTTTTCTAAAGACTTTGATAATAGGATTCATAAAAAAGAACTTTAACGTTTCCCGAAAGAAAAAACTCACAATGTGTTAAATCAGGAGAGTTATATCATTTTCCTTAATTAATTTTTCTTAATTTCTTGACCGATGTCAGAAATGCCAGATATTTCCCCCCTCCATTTTGTCCTGTTCAAAATGCGGTGTTACGGAGGTTGAAAAGCAACTTGGGGAGTTAGCAGTAATTTTTATGTATTAATTGTAACTTGTACGTGTAATGCTTTTGAATATACAGTCCTTTGAAAATTAATATATCATGCCTTGGACTTTGTGCAAAATACCGAAAATTACTTTCCTCAAAACAAAATAATTAATAATATCCAGCAATCTTGTGAAGTCTCCGTTCCGTCTTCAATTAGATTTATTATACTTATATTTAGTGCAGGAGACAATTAAGAGACTTAATCTAAGAGACAGATAATTTTATTTTAACTTAAACTGAAGAGGGCTGGGGGTTAAGAAGGAACTCAATAATAACTTAAAATGTCATAAGAAATATAGCTCACCACTTGAAGCTTACTAATATTAACAGACGAATTGATCGGGGACTTTTAGAACGACGAGGAACACTTTACAGCATCCGAATAGCACTCCGAAATATTAACCACCAACGGCACCTTCACCAAATCCAAAGTCAATACGCAATAACCTCTACTTACAACGGCTATCAACACCCGTCACATATCCAGAAACACTATTCCAACGATACAACTATCGCTCTATTGAAAGTTCTCAAAAATAAACAACACGATTAACTTCATTTTACCAAGCTACTTCTTTAAAGACTATTCGCATTCAATTTTATACCACCTTTCACACACACAATCTACGTAGATACTGTTTTCAATCTATCTAATTAACTATCCAATAACTAGACACTCTATGCTAACCCAAATTCACCTCTGTTCGACACCTTCAACTAGCTCACACAACATCGCCGAACTAGAAACTTTCCCTATCTTAACCAACATTCTATCTCAAATCGACGATATCACAACGCTACTTTCAATACTGACTTCCCTCGGCGAACTTTACTTCCTTAACTCGCCGCTACTCTTACCTCACAAGCTTCAAACTATTGTTGAAGTAATTTTGTAAGACTAAAGTATTTTTTTTAAAACTCTGTACATGGTATTTGTTCAATTTTGTATTGTTCGGAGAAGCGATTTGTTATGGATTTGACGACAAATCCATGACAAATCGCATGAAAAATAACTATTAACATATATTTATTTGTTAATAATTATTTTTTATGTAATTTCATTTTAGATATTTTTATGTAAGATATTTAATGTTTCTTTTCACAATAATCATCTACATGCTTAATACTATGGCAAAAAAAAAGAAACTCTGTAGCTTGTGATGTTTATTCATAAAGTTTTTATTATTATTCAGCTTTAATTAGTTTATGTGCTGTTGTACTTGTTTTAACCATTTATTCAATTACGTATTGGAAATGTGAAGTAAAGTATTTTAGGGCTTATTTTCCGTATACTTTTGCCTGTAATTTTTATATCTTACCCTCTGGTTATTAACTTAATATGAACTAGTATTGGAAATTTATGGAAAAAATTGAATTTTTGCTAAATTAAATAGCATGGCATTCTTAAAAAATTTTCATTTAATTTTAATTAAAAGGAACGCTGAGGTCAGTAAGATTAGGAAAAGCTTCGAAAGAAATTATTTCCTTAATTTTAATTGCAAATGTAACTTAAAACCATGTGTAAGAAGTCAAAAACAATTTCTTACAAAACTTCACCCTAGGTATTAGACTTAAGTAAAATAAATTTTATAAAATGTATTCTACAAAATATCTGTACAAGAACGCAAATCTTTCATTGAAATATTCTGCATGGAGTTTCATTTTGCATTATAAGAAAAAAAAAAAAAAAAAAAAAAAAAAGGAAGAAGAAGAACTTAATCTCTCTCTCACAAAATCCTTTTCAACTTTATCTACGATACTCCACCTTTCTCAAGCATGTCAAATATTTGAAAACTTTGCTCTAAACAGATTTTCAATCCAGTTCTCAAACATTCTAACGATATTATCCGCAGGAATATTAAACCCAGTCACAGATGTAATAACAACAACGGGGAATTCCAAACACTGTTTTCTTCGTAGTAATGGGGATTCTCCGCGAATTGTTCTTTAGAATAAATTTCTAAGAGCCAATTCTTACCCGTTTTCTCCTTACCCGAGAGATGTTAAATTTCATGTTGAAAATAAGTTTCTTTTTTTTTTTTAGACAATTTTGTAAGAGAAAAGATAAGACTTATCACTCTTATTTAATGCGTCACGAAAAAATAGACATTGATTTGGAATACAAGCAATGAATTTTTATTATAAGAAATGCGTAAGAAATGTTTGAATACGTTAAACTAAATAAATTTTAAATAAATGTGAACAACATTAATGTTCTAAATGCACTTATATTTTTCAATCAGATTTTTTTTTTTTTTTTTTTGTAATAGAAAGTTATAAAATTAAAATCATGCAAATTTATAAGTAGATTTTCTATAATCTTTATTATATGTAAGATGAAGTGAGGTAAGCTCAACAGTGTTTTGCCATAGACTTGTGAGGCTTCATGCAATTTCTGAAGAATTTCGCAAATCGGGAGTTAAGAGTCTTAACTCTGATTTTAAAAGGTACTCTGCGAAGGATAGCCAGTAGTTATGAGTTTTTTAAAAGGAAACATTCGATTTTGCGGAATTTATCAAGTAATTAGTTTTTAATATGTTTGTTGGAAACTAGGCTGAGTAAATGCAAATTATTTCCCCAGTGTATAAAAGGTACTCTGATTTTAAAAGGTACTCTGCGAAGGATAGCCACAAGTTATGAGTTTTTTAAAAGGAAAACATTGGATTTTGCGGAATTTAGCAAGTAATTAGTTTTTAATAAGTTTGTTGGAAACTAGGCTGAGTAAATGCAAATTGTTTCCCCAGTGTATAAAAGGTATGATAAAATAGTACACGTTCAGTTCAGTTAAGTTCATGGGTTCAGTTCGAGATAGCATTTTGAGTTTAACTTAACTCAGGTGTAGTATAGTGAAGTACAGACGAGTCTGATGCCAGTTATGTTGTTGGAGGTTATTGATAATATGGTCCATTTTATAGTCCTGCACACGGGTCGGGTTTTTCCCGACCGAACCCGACAAAGGAATTTTAAATCAACCCGAAACCCGAACCGAACCCGAACCGAACCCGAACCCGACACCGACTCGAACCCGCACTAAATAATTTTTGGCAACTCGCACCCGACCCGAATCCAATTTCTTTATACCCGAACTCGACCCGAAACCTGATTTATTTTACCCGAACCCGACCCGAAACCTGAATCTAAATGAAAATTAATAATTCATCTAAAAATCATGGAAAATATTTTTAATTTATAAAGTAAAGTAAATTTTAACTGTCACGTTGCTGTGTGTGTATGTGGAAAATCATTAAAAAAAAATGTAATTATTAATACTAAGTTATAACTAAGTTAAAAATTAAAAAATCTGAAAAATGGATTAATAATAATTTTTAACTCTTTATGTGTGTTGTAAACTTCAAGAGTGTTTCAAGCTTAGAGTTTGTAGTTTTATTGTTTAATCTTATCACACACACAATAATATTAAATTGAAATAATACAATGTTACAGGCACCAACTAAACGTCCACTAAACTCATCTAAATCTACATTCCTATAACTTCTCAAAAACATCTGCAAGAGAAAAAAATATTAATTATCAGTTTAATTTCACAACCTATTTAAAAGGATATAAGCAATCAAAATAGATGAATCATACATCTGGTTACTGTGGGAGAAGTAGCTTGTTTTCAACAGCTTATTTTCTAAATAATGCTTTTTTTCCCCTTTTTTTTATGTTCATTTCTTTAGTTGGATATGAATTTTATTTTACTATGATAATTTGGGTAAGCGTATATTCATCTTGGGTGTATACAGCAAACAAATTTCTGCTTCATTAAGATACAATTTTTTGAAAGATGTTCTTAAGTCGAACTGATTCGTTGAAAACTAAACCCGACCTGAACCGGAACCCGACCCGCAGTAAAAAGAAATCCAGTCAACCCGACCTGAACCCGAACCGCGAGTCGGGTCGGTTTCGGGTAAAATCGAGTTACCCGACCCGATGCACGACTCCAGTTCATTTATTGTTTATAGTTAAATGAAAAAGGAAGTAATTGCTTTTTATTATGCTGCTAGAGAATAGTTCCCTTTCAACCTTCCACTTCACCAACTTAAGAGCTTTAATTAACTATTTTTGTTGTTAAATACTCTGCACTTCATTTCGCGAATACAAACAGCAAAGGAGAGATATGAAGAGGTCGTACAAGGCCATTCATTACAACTTCATTTTAGTCAGTTGCTATTATATTTTTACTACATAAAATGTTTAGGTATATAGTATACAACTAATTGGCTTTAAAAAATGAGTACTTTATGATTTAGTGATGTGCAATAGTTAACAGTGCAATAATTAAATAATTAAATAAAAATATAAAAGTCTGATTTCGTAGAACTTTGTTATTGTTTTACTTATGATCACATTAACAGATGCATATTCAAACTTATTTTTTATCTCATAGTATTATACAATATTCGTAAATCATAAAAAGAATCTAGAATATTAAATTTTGAACTCTTTTTTGATTGTTTTCGCTAAAATAAAGATTTGTGACTAAAGTTGCATTCTTTCAAACTTATGATGTAGTAATATAATTGTCAAAATAATTTCTCTAAAATCTACAATCTTAGAATCTTATATTTATGCATTTTTAAACTTAAGTATATGAAGATTAATTTTTAATATTTCGCAAACGCTAATTCCGTTCTAAATTGAAATTAAAGGGAAGCAATAATAAAACATTTAATGTAACAGGACCATCGCAACAAAAAGTAATATTCACAGACTGCGATGTTTTAAAAATGAGTATTTTTTTTCATACCTTTATTTTTTGAATATTTGTGTCTTTCAGCATTTTTATTCACATTTAGATGAAATGGTAACTTTTTATTTTACTATACTTCATTTTACAAGAGACGTTCCGAAAGTAAGTTTCATCATTTTTTTTTTCACACGGAAACTTTATTGCCAAAATATACACTATGGCATAATAAATTGTACAGCCTGCCCTAATTTCTGACATAATCGACATTGACATTGAGACATTTTTCATGACGGGGAATCAGTTTCAAGAAACCATTCTCACAAAACTCGGTGTCCTGCGATACAAGGAATTGTCGCACAGCCTGCTCCTCCTCAGCATTGTTTTGGAAGTGACACCGTCATGTGCATGTTCGCTATAACCATGTCCTGTACTCCAGCAATGTTGTTTTCGTTCGTGGATGTGAAGGGACGCCCACTCTACCTTCCTTCACTGTACATGTAATACCAGCGACCAACCATTTAAAAATGTATGACACTTTCATCATACACAGTCTGTAAGAGTTCACTAATCCCACGACCCCTTTCATACTGGATAACAGCACGCATTTCCATTGACAACCACGTCATGAGCGTACGTCTGTCTGCCATCATGATTTGTACTCGAATAACCTCGGGTATGCCGATTTGCTGTTGCTGCTCTTCCTTGGCGTTCTGCACACGCATCATTCCTCCTTCGCTAAACCAGCAACGAGTGTGATTTCTTGTGACAACTGTTTGTTTCGCCTAGTGTACCATCTTCCCTTTAAAAAAAAAAAAAAAAAAAAAAAAATGACGAAACTTAATTTTGAAACGTCTCTCGTAGTAGACTAGCTCAACGGAAAACGATTAATGAAGAACTGCATCTAAAAAAATAGTTTGTCTCTGGATCCTCTAGCCAGAACACTGAAAAGCGGAGCGTCTCAGAATCTGTAAAGAACTCTAAATTTTCTTAATGATGATAGATACTGATTTATTTCTAAAATAATAACTAGTAATGAAAAGTACAAACTATTTTGTTGACTTTCCATTACATCAAGAATGTAAAGTATGGGTCTATGGATATTACGTCAAACAACATTAATGAAAAAAAAAAAAAAAAGATAAATGCAAAATGTAATGCATGTTGTTTTCTTCAGAAGTACAAAATTGCTCAATACCATCAGGTTGAAGGGACAGAAAATAATTTTAGCTAACCGGTATAGAACTATATGTCTTCCAGAAGTTCTTCCGGCAGGATTGACAGTAGAATTTCTTGAAGAAAAACATATCAAACATCAAACTTATTTTCCTGATCTATGTGACTTTTGGCTGCATTTTAATCTAAAGGAAAATTTATATGGTCGTCGTTTTCATTCCCAGGATGAGATGGATGAGTTTATACAGAGATATTTTTCATCTATTCTAAGAAATAGATATCTTGAAACATTTAATCTTTGGATAATTTGCCTACAAAATTGCACTGATGTTGGAGGGTAATACTTTTTAGACTACTTAAGACTTTCTAAGTTTAACATGTACAGTCGGTAACAAAAGTGTCCGAACACTAGCAAAAATTCCTATGTAAAAAAAGTACACTTCATACGGTTTTGTTAAATAAATCCTTGTCGAATCGTGTTCTTACTCAGTATAAGAACATGATTCAATAAGGATTTATTTAACAAAACCGTATGAAGTGTACTTTTTTTACATAGGAATTTTTGCTAGTGTTCAGACACTTTTGTTACCGACTGTACCGCTTAGACATATCTCAGAAATTTCCGAGTGACCCACGAACTCATGCATATTAACTCATTTATAATTCGTACATGTATTTAATTTATAGTAAACAATATATATGAAAATAACTTTAGGAAGTGCATGCACAATTTTGATTCATGTGAGGTTTAAATTTATTCTTATAATTATGATACGCAAAAATAACACTTTTACGTTCAATTATTTACATCTTTAGATGAAGTGAAATATTATAAATCTTTCATAAAGCGGATTCATATTCCAAAGTAAAACAGTTGAACAAGATTTGCTCAAAGAAATTTCATTCCATATCCGATATATAATAGAAGCTGCGAAAACTTTCGTGTTTACTCTTTTCTTTCGAAAGATGAAATTTCCTATGGAATACTTCCCCTCTACCCCTTGTCAAATAAATTTCTATGATCCTATTTTTAGTCCATTTTCTATTTACTCGTGAAATGTTGAGACAAGATTTTTTCAGTTTAGTTTCTTTCAAAAAATTTCTTACACCAAATAAGAAGACAGATGATAAATACATCACGTAGCTGCTGTTGCCCGATTCTGTAAGAATATTGGATTCAGTTTAAAGTATTGATTGTGTAGTGTTAAGCATTTCATATTTTATATATGTTATTTTTAAATGGCGTGTATTGAAAAAAAAAATAAACATGTATACTTTTTGTATTATTATAAATTTTTTTTATAGAAACTACTTCGATGTTTGAGAAAATATAGTTTTTACTGTAAATGTAAGTACAAATTTTTGAACGTTCAGAAATGTTAGGAAAGTCTTCTAGTATTTATAAATAAGTTTCTTATTTTGAACTAATCTGAATAACAGTTATATATATATATATATTGTAATACGTTTGAAACTTCTGAATACAACAAAATTTTATTAGAAATTTGTTAAGAATATAAATAGTTATGAAACAAATAATAAGATTGAGGAATGCATTTTTTTTTTTTTTTTTTTTTTTTTATAAATTAGCTAATTTAATGGAAACATAACTTTGGAAATATATATTTTAAGAACGTAATCTTTTCCATATATTATGTATATTAAAAGGTATATAAAGTAATTTAAAAAAAAAAAAAAAAAAAAAAAAAAAAAAAAAAAAAAACCCTCGAATGAAATAAAAATTAGGGATCTCAAGATTTTTAGAGTCGCCGTTAATGTACAGGGTGGCCATAATTAACTAAAATACGGACTAAATGTGTAACTAAAATGCGGACTGAGTCAAAAATTTGTATATAGACATTTCAAAGAGTGCGCACAAAAGTTATGCAAACAAATAAATAAGTAAAATAAATCAATAAATAAATAAAATAAATAAATAAATAAAATAAATAAATGGATAAATAAATAAATAAAAATAAAATGAAATGAATAAATAAATATAAATAAATACATAAAAAAATATAAATAAATAAATAAAATTTTAAAATTTTCGCTAGGGGGCGCATTACAGTGTAAACGTTTGGGATGATATTCACTAGATAACTGGTGTGTACTTCAACATTTTCAAACCTTACGCCATTTAGAAGTGTTATTCTAACATTTTGCAAATGATTTTGCGGCAAAATTTTACATATGGCAGAATGATTAGCCGTTCATTTTCCACTCCTTGGCCGCCCCTTTCTCCCGATGTTAATCCATGTGATTTTTGGCTATGGGGCCAATTAAATAGTTTGGTTTTGCATGTAAATATTATGACTTGCAGGACCACATAATGTTGCATGCACGGCAGATCATTGGCAATGAACTGCGGTCAGCTGTTGAACACAATGTTCATCGGCTTTAGATTTTACAACTTAATAATGGGGCCCACATTGATCAATATGTTTTACACCGCTAAACAGTCTCTAAAAATTAAAAAAAATAAAATGCCTGTAATCTATACTAATATTAAAAATGCGAAAGTTTGGATGGATGTTTGTTACTCAAACACGCCACAACGGTTAAATGGATCTAGATGAAATTTGGTACAGAGATAGATAATAGTCTGGAATAGGACATAGGCTACTATTTATACCGGAAATTTGATTAGATTTTTTAAAATTAATTAAAATATGAAAATTATAAACTGGTAATTGTTATAATATTAGCCATTTAAATTTTTAATTGTTGCCAAAAAAGTTTACGAGGTATTTTTATTTATTTATTTATTTAATTTTTTTCAACATAAAATGAAATATGCTATCACTTGAAAAATAAAAAAATACTAAATGTTAAATTGAAAATGAGAAAATGACGTCTTCATAACTTTAAAATAAAATTGTAATAATGCAAATCCAGCATGTTTCTACTGAATTTTCTTTCATAGAATTTTTTTTATATACCTCAACATTAGATTTTTTTTTTTTTTTTTTTAGCACGGATGAATCAACGCTTGGCATAAAAGCTAATTCAGCATTATAGGTATTTACTTATTGGTAATTCTGGACAATTTTTTAAATTTTGATAGTGAAGTAGATCTGATATTTTTCGCGAAGAACAGCCACTTAAAGCCAAGTAGCGCATCAAAAATATAACTAAATTATAAAATATTAAAAAAAAGAAAGAAAAGGAAAGATAGAAAGAAGTAGGAACAATAATAGCATAAATTATATTTTGGTCTAAAATGGCGACAAAAATTCAAAAGTCGCCAAGGGGAGCTATATTAAGGCTGTACCATGATCACGTTTACATATTAATTAACTTATTTATTTTTCTATATACCAACTACTATTAACTAAGCATGAAGTATATATAACAAAAAAAAAAAATAAAAATAAAAATAAAAAATAAAATAAAATAAATAAAATAAAAAATAATAACAATTGTCTCATGCGATAGACGTAGCCGATCATACCGTATTGTAATATTATATTTGGCTTGAAATTGCTGTCATTTTATGGTTGATCCATTAAATCAAATAAATATAGGAAATAACTTGAAAGCAAATATTATGTACATCACGTATAATGTTGTTCATATGTAACTGGGATTCAAATATAAAAGGGCTACTTGAAATTTTTCGATACTGTACGTGTCGAAGCTTTCATATATGATAAACACTCAAATGGAAGCCCCTTTTTTGTGTTTCCTTCGGTAAGTCATTGTCGCAGGCAATAGTGACAGGCACCGGAGACTGCGAGGACGAACAAGTCGCTGCCGAAGGCGGTGTTAACCTAAAGCGAGCTTTTGAGCGATTTCAGTATTTTTTTCTCTTTTTTTCATAAAGCTATATAGAAAAGAGTTTCCTTTAAATATAGTGACCAGCGAATCGGGCAAAGCCTTCTAATAATAAATAAAGGAGTTTATATTGAAGTTTGTAGCTTATTTGTATTTTGATGTATGGCCCTTCTACCGATATTTTTATTTATTTATATACTTATTTATTATTTAGTTTTCAGAAACTTTTAGCGGATTCTTGAACTGTCCATATACAAATTTTTAACTCAATCCACATTTTAGTTACAGCTGCAAAAAGCACTAAATAGGCCAAGTTTTATTATGGCCATCTTGTACATGGTTTGTGTTGTTTGCTTGTTTTTCTATTATTAATCAGGACTGTCCAACCCAAAACTCTTGGCGGGCCGCATTGGAAATCTATTTTACACAGTCGGGCCGGGCCGCATTTTATAAATGCAACGAACCATATACATGTAGTAATTCTATTTTCTGGTGGGCTCGTGTGGATTTAAAACAGAAAGTATGTATATATGAAATACATTTTTATTCATAAAATAACTGTAAAACAGTCAAAAACGTGTGATTATACATTCATAAGTATAATAGTAAGAATCAGTTATTAATCTGATAATATTTTATTAACATCAATGCGCACGATGTTTGTTTCTTTAGATACTTCAATCGGTATTTTCATTAAAAACGTCAGAAACAATTTATTAATTTTGGGTGTTTTGACAAATGATGTTAAATTAGAAATTTCCTGAATTCTGTCGGGGGCCGCAAGCTGGCCAGCCCTGTTATTAATTATTACCTTACAGTTGTTTTGGTTTGAATACATCTTTTGCGACATTTTCTTTAAAAATGTAATTTTTTTTCAACCTTCTATGTTTTCTGCATTTTCTATGCTCAAGGGAAACTGGGGAGCCTTGACCATAAGGAAGGCTTGACCCACCCTTCAATTTTAGTATTTAAAAATATTTTAGCATTTTTCACTAGATGCTCATCAAAACTACTGGTGTCATTGTACATCTACCTTAGTTTCATTAAGTTATTTCTTTGCAGTGTAGAAAAAAATCAAAAAAGAAAGTTTTTAACCCAAAAAGTAAGGTTTTTAAACATAATTTGTAAAAGTTTTTCAGACGAACCAATTGAATTAAGTTTAACTAAGTGGGATTTTATAAATTTCTGTTATATTAAGGTTTTATTTAAGATATAAAGTCTGTGCAATGCAGTAAGCTTAAAATCACCATGTGCCATTCTTTACAAAATGGCTAGTTGGAGAGGCTTGGCCCACTATCTGTAAGGGAGGATTGGTTTACTGGGCCAAGGCTCTCTTAGTTAAATAATTTTGAAAATCTATACAGGAATCTATACATACCACAGAAGTTATGAAGACATCAGTGAAGAAAGTTACTGATGAAGGTTTTAGTGTTCATACCACAGCTGTTGATTATGGTATTGCATAAATAACTCTTGAGGGTTATGTAAAAAACATACAAGTTGAGTAAAAACAGAGATATGCATTCTAATTACAAAACTAGGCAATTGTTTACTGATGAGAAAGAAACGCTTTTGCCTGAATATCTAATAATGTGATTCAAACTGCGTTATGGATTATCTCCAAAGAATATTAGGCAAATTGTATATATTAGTTTGCAATTGAAAACAATAAAGAAATCACAGACAAATGGATTCGAGGTATAATAGCTTCTCATGATTGGCGGCGTGGACGCATGTATACATCAGGAGTTATCACTGAGAAAACATGAAAGTACAAGTTTATAATGGTGATTTTGTAGTAAAATTTGGAAAAAAGAAATATTTGTGTTATTTTGTTGGCTGTATGACACGTTAAATTGTAAATAATGAGTATGGAGTCACCTATGATACGAATAAACATATAATTTTATTTATCCTGAAGAAGAAGACATATCTGTTGTGCACTTAATAGATATGATTAAATTGTCTATTAAGACCTATGTCTTAAATAGCTACGAAAGTGTAGTTTAATTTCCCACTTCATGCCATTAAGATAAATTTATAAGTTCAATCTAAGAATGATACATTTAGTGTACTTAGTGTACGTACAAACTTAATAAAATGTATTTAACATATATAAAAAGACGTATGTATTTGATGTGTATGAACAATTTATAATCAAGTTATTTATTTTCGAATTTTTATAGCAAGTAAAATAATAAAAATGTATTACTCTAATATAATAATGGTATACATAATCTTCAAATTATTCCAGAGTGTACAATTATAATATTAAAAAATTTACACTTAATGCTTTCAAAATCACTAAAAGAAATTATTATTGTACACCTTAAAAATATGCATTATTGCATGGACCAAGTCTCCCATGCCATGGGCCAAGCCTCCCATACCATGGGCAAAGTCTCCCTTATAAATGGAGAGGCTTGGCCCATTTGGCTATGTTTTAAAAATTAAGAAATCTAAAAAAGAAAAAATGCATTGTTTGTATTATCACAATTATATTTTTGTTGCCAATAAAATTTCCTTTAGTACACCCCGTGACATAAAGGTAGGTACAAAGGGTTTTTTCTTTGATTTTTCATAGAATAACATTATCTAAATTGTGTTTATCATTTATTATTATCATAAAATAACACTATTCCCTGACTAATTTTTGTTTTAAGACTAATTTAGAAAAGTTTTAAGAGTAACATTTTTGTAATTTAAGACTACACACTCCGACAAAAAGATAGGAACAAAGTTTTTTTTTTTTTTTTTAATTTTTGAATATGATTATTTTGAATATGATTCAAACATTTAATAAGTTTTTGATATGATAATAAATGATCAGCACAATTTAGATAATGTTATTTTATGTAAAAAAAAAAAAAAAAAAAAAAAAAACCTTTGTTCCTATCTTTTTGTCGCGGAGTGTAGTCTTAAATTATAAAAATTTTAGTCTTAAAACTTTTCTAAATTAGTCTTAAAACAAAAATTAGTCCAGGAATAGTGTTATTTTATGATAATAATAAATGATAAGCACAATTTAGATAATGCTATTTTATGGAAAATCAAAGAAAAAACCCTTTGTACCTATATTTTTGTCGCGGGGTGTATGTATTACTATATGAATCTTTTAATATTAAAATAAAATTCACAGAAATGTTTTTCTGAAAGCGTGGCCAAGGCTCCCCAGTTTCTCCTATATATAATGTGTATCTAAATGAAATAAAAACCCCATTCTCTCTAATTTATTTACATGTTAACATATTTTTAAAAGGACAAAATGCTAACCATATATTAAAAAAAAAAAAAAAAAAAAAAAGATTATTAACTGACAGGATATCCCACTTATCCTAAATTAACGCGATATGATTTATATTCATAAATAAATATGCGCTCGCATGCATGCAGACGTACTTGAGTTAAAAAACTAAAAAATATTTAGTTTAAAACAAATTTACATGATGAGATAAATACTCTTTTTATGAATGAAAATTTCGTAAAAATATGTATATATATATATATATATATATATATATATATAAATGTATTATAAACCCACTCAACATTTATTCTGGTCAAAATAATCTAGCACAACTATTTATCAGGCAAATAAAAAAAAAAAAAAAAAAAAAAAAAAAGCACGAATGTTTCATGAAAATTTGCAATATCTTGCCCGATAAAGAGTCGCATTTAATTACAGGAATCCGAAATATTCTTAACACTTACTTTTTGCAATTTACATTGTTTTAATTACAAAGTTCTTATTTACCACTAATTAGCACCATTTTGCGGCAAATCTTTCTGTTTTTTTTTTAACGTTTTTGTCTTAACTTAATAAGTCTTACATAATCTAATGTATAAGTTTGTTATATCTTAACCAGTGCCCTAATCATACTATAGTCGTTTATTTTTCATAATAATCCCATTATGCTTTCGTTAGTCAACGATCGAAGCTCAAAGCAAAATAACGCATTTGTTAAGAAATAAGATAAATCTTTTATTAACACAAGGGTTAATTCAATTTCTTTATATAATTGAATGACATTTCAGACAAGTTTTGGTCGTTGTCCAATGCATGAACATGCGCCAAGAGTTTTATTTACTTCTGAGTGTCATCAAGAAAAAAATATCGGAAATTTCTTTTGTTTTCTTCATATTAATGACGCGAGAGAGGAGAGCGGTCAAGCGATTCGTTCACTGACCATAAAGCGAAAAGCGAAAATCTTCTTGGGAAATGAAGAAAAAAAATATTTCTAAGAGAAAATGAACTATCACATAACTTTTACTTACATCTTTGTTGCAGTTAAAGTTCCTATGTTTATGTTGCCCGAGAGAATGTTTAATACATCAAGTTGGCAATGATGCAGATAATTGAGAATTGTACCAAGAGTGTATTGTATACATTTTTTTATATATGAAGGGCATTTCAAAAGCCTAAAGCTAAATATATACATAAAATGATGAATACTGTTTCATTGAACATAATAAGAAAAATTGCTTATTAAAATTTGGAAATTTTATTTTCTATTACATTAAGAGAATGATGAACGTTATAAACTGATTTTATAAATTTCTGTTTTAGAGCTATTAAATTTTACACATATAAGCATTCAAACATAATAATATTAATCATATTAAACTTTTTCGAAATTTTTAAATAAAAAAAATAAATGCTTAAGCAACATGTTTAAATTTTGAAACGTCTTGCTTAAATTTTAAATGTTTAAACATTCAAAATTTAAATATAAAACAACACCGAATTATTCGTCACACGTCTTTTTATAACATGTCAGGAATGTTGGAAATATGTGTAAATGTCTGCTATTTGCAACATAAAATGTGATGTAGCATATATTAGTACAAAAAACCCTTAACGGCTTAAAAGTTTGTGACGCCGCTACTTTGTGGCTATAAGAATTTGAAATATGAGTCTTAAAAATAATGATATTAAATTTTAAGTGACGCTTTGCAATTAGTTAAAATATACATAGATTTTCTTATTTGATCATTCACTTTTATCTTTTATTTATATTTATAATGCAAACGTAATATTTTTAACTTCAAGATCAGACAGATATTTAAAATACACTCACTGATGCTTTTTCATTCGCATTTCAAATTCAAAATAACAGTTTTAAAAGGAATGATATAAAAATTCCAGTGGCGCCTCGGTGTTATTTTAAAAGATTTCTTTTTAGATTCCATTAAAATTACTTTTGTTTTGCTAATAAAATATATTTACACATTTAAACAGTGCTTTTAATTTTCAAATAGACTGTCAAATAATTCTACTTTCACTGAGTTAGCATTATAAAGTAAAATTATTTATTTCAATAAATTGATTTATCTTTTGCATCACGCTATCCAAAACATAGTATTATAGTGTCCAACTAAGTGAAAATTTGCTCAAAGAGGTAGTGTGACGTAAAGAAAACATTTACACAAATTTTTCTTGCAGTTTTGGATAGCGTGACGCAAAGAATAAATCAATTTATTGAAATAAATAATTTTACTTTATAATGCTAACTCAGTGAAAGTATAATTATTTGACAGTATATTTGAAAATTAAAAGCACTGTTTAAATGTGTAAATATATTTTATTAGCAAAACAAAAGTAATATTAATGGAATCTAAAAACAAATCTTTTAAAATAACACCGAGGCGCCACTGGAATTTTTATATCATTCCTTTTAAAACTGTTATTTTGAATTTGAAATGCGAATGAAAAAGCATCAGTGAGTGTATTTTAAATATCTGTCTGATCTTGAAGTTAAAAATATTACGTTTGCATTATAAATATAAATAAAAGATAAAAGTGAATGATCAAATAAGAAAATCTATGTATATTTTAACTAATTGCAAAGCGTCACTTAAAATTTAATATCATTATTTTTATGACTCAAACTTCAAATTCTTATAGCCACAAAGTAGCGGCGTCACGAACTTTTAAGCCGTTAAGGGTTTTTTGTACTAATATCATTACTTTTTAGTGGTTATTGATCAAAAAATTAACACAAGTCCTTCTGGCTCCTAGGAAGGGTAAACTAATTTATCTTTCCGTATGAAGTTGTCACCATTTTTTTTTTCAAAATGGCAGCTACAATTTATTAATGGACTTAGTGGATTTATAAATGAAGGCTATTTATATATGGAGTTTTAAGCAAATCGGTTCATAAAACCTTTCTAATGTAAATTTGAAATTTTCAGTGTGTTGGCACAGGGTAACAAGAGGGTGGATTAATTTGGCAAATGAACATATCAAATACATTTCTGAGATAAATCCACACTACAAATTTAGTGTGAATTAATTCAGTATTTCAAACGTTATCATACTCACAAATTTTCAAGTAGCCTGCCACTTGGAAACAAAATGGAGAAGTTTCGCACTAGAAAAATTTATTGACTGGGATTCTCAAACTCTTAAAAAAAAAAAAAAAAGTAAGTGAAAATTTTCAAATTTAAGTTAGAATTACGTAATTTACATTTTGCAAGTTTCTTTTTAGAGAATTACAAATTAAACAATTAAAAAAATATATCAAGTAAATATTAAAAATGGAATTTTATATATTTTCTTTCCCCTTTTGAGGCTAAGTATACTGCTCCAATATTCACAATTTAAATTTTCATCAAAAGTGCAGGTAAAAATTACTTCCTATGTATTTTCATATAAAACGTTTGGGGGGAAAAATAGACAAAATATAAATTAAGCTTTACATTTCTATAATTTTAAAAATAAGATAAAATCACCTGGAGAAAAATTTTATGGGAAATATAAGTTAAGTTTAAAAAAAAAATGAAATTTCTGCGTAAAAATACTGTTTCATAAATATATTTACAACTACAATAAACAAAAAACGCTCCTTTAATTTTAAATAATTATTTCTACATGTTTCGAAGCTATTAAAAGTTTTTTTCTTTCTTTCTTTTCTTTTTTTTTTTCTTTTTCTTTTTTTTTTTTTTTTTTTTAAGAAAAATAAATTAAATGTAGTGGCGCCATCTAGTAGTTTTTTTTTTTAAATTATATACATACAGATTTAATTTTTTTTCATTAAAAAAAAAAAAAAAAACTTGTTTAGAAACAGGTAGAAATAGTTATTTAAAATTAAAGGAGGACTTTTTGTTTACTGTAATTGTAAATTATGAAATAGAATTTTTCATGCACAAATTAATTAATTAAAAAAAGAAAAGAAAGAATAATTTTTTTAAAACAAATTACTATGGGTTTCAAAGTAAAGATGTTATTTATTTATTTTGACGTGTTTTTTAATAATTGCTATTTGATACATTTTTCATGAATTTTACTGAAATTCATGAAAAATGAATTTTATTAAAACACTGTTTAAACACTGTTTATTAAAACACTGTTTTTTCTAATAAACAGTGCAAACACTGTTTCATCCTCTAGTCATTGCTTTGAATAATAATAATAAAAAAATTGATTATGTTAATATTTAAAATATGTATCATTTTAAAGTCTGAAAAATAAATAAATGAATAAACACTAACTGTATTTTCAAAAGAGATTTTTAATTTTTAAAAAGAAATATATATATATATATGTATTTACGAAAGAGTATGTTTTAAATAAAAACGATAGATGGCACCAAAACTGTATTTGCTGTTTTTTTCCATTCCCGGAGCGTAAGGATACATGAATAGGAATCGCAAATCATTGAGTTATTATAAAATCGATTTTCATGAATGATTAAAAAAATTTTCGCTTTAAAAAATTGTAAATTCATCATTATTATGATAAAATGGAATATCTAAAATTACAAAATACTTCCTTATTTAAAATATTATCTAAATATTTCTTTGACTAAATATGAAATTTTGGAATCAAAAATATTTTTTTCATAACAGAAGAGAAAATATATTTAAGTGAATTTGACTTAGTATATATACAATAAATATTTTAAACATGTAATAAAGTACTTTTGCGTTAAAAAAAAATTCTAAATAATTCATTGGCTGCATTCAAGTCGGTCAACAAACCAACCCACATACCTTACAAGTAAGAACCGCATAACAGCGTTTTAACCCGAAGAAACATATGTAATTGGCGGAGTAATATAGTTCCATATTTAAAGCGATTTATATAAAAAACAAGAGTTTTCCTAAAATAAACAAAAACGTTACTAGATTCATAAAGATCCCATTAACAACATATATTAATTAAATTAAAATCGTTCATGCGGTTTTAGAGATATTTTTATTACATCCTTACATCGTTACACCACACATTTTCCCTTTTTTGCTTTAAATTGAGATTCAGATCTCAAAACATACTGCATGTAGAAATGTAAAATTTTCAGGATAGATTAAGACCGAAGATAAAAGACTATTTTGAAAAAATCAGAACAAAATATGGCTTATTTGCTGAGATATTAAGTGTCGGCTTTTACAAATCTCTTTGATGTCAAACTAAGCGTATATATGAGTTCGCAGCTTTCCGTCCGTTTGTCCTTCCGCTTGCGTCACTCGAAAAACTGCCGTTTTTCATGATATTGCTCTGCTGCGTGTAGGCGAGTTCCAAATTTTATTGCTGTTTCAGGGACTTACTTCTCAGCGTCTAATGTGACTGCTTGCAGGAAGTTGCAACAATATCACAAAACGATGTAGCAGTGACACATTGCTATTCACACCGGAAATTGACGGTACATGAACAGGACGTTGCGATGTATCTGCGATATATTTCGAACCGATTTCGATTCGCTGTATGGGTAAGTTGACTACTTTGTGTGGTATGTTTCTGTAAAACATGTGATATAAAATATAACATTTTATATTTAAAATCACAATTTCTTTGGTTTATATGGCTCCTGTTGCAGTAGTACAAACTTTTTTGTGAATGAAAAAAGTTATCCGAAAAATATGAATTATCCTTATATACTCCACATTAAATTATTTCAGATAATTAAAATTCTACTGTAGTTATATCAAATTAAGGACTGATAGTTTTGGTTTTCTTTATAGTTTCAGTTCTCTATAAAGAAACTCTTTATAGTTTAAGTTCTCTACATACTCAAAATCAAAAGTTTGGCATTATTTTCATACTTGTGGGTTATTTTAAGAAACTATGTTTTCCCCCCCCAAAAAACTTAAAACTAGTAGATCTGCAGATCATGAGCTTCAACGCCCTATTTGCGTCACGCATGATTCAACACATCATTTTTATTTTTCCAGTATTATATAAGATACATAAATATTGATTTGATTGACTTACTACATAAACAGAAACGTTTCTAAGGGGGGCTGTCGTCCCCTTAACCCCGCGCTATATACCTTTTTCTATAACTACCTGTATATACCTGTATATATATATGTATAACTAATAACTGATTGTCTTGTATTAATTCCCTGTAATTCATACTTGTATCAAATTTCATGCAAAATGATTACATAACATATCGAAATTATTTTGTGTAAACATGTAAAGGAATTACCAATTCTTTCCCTACACTTTTCCACTGAAAAACATTCTTTTAAAATTCTAATAAAATTTCATTATATTTAACGGGGTGTAGCCATGTTAAAATACGCTTTTAAGAAATACCGAGTATAGACCGTAATAGTACGAAATTCTTTTTTTATATCCCTAAAAAGGACCAAAGTAATTATTTACCCAAAAAATACACCTATTCAATTAATTATAACTCATTAATATTTCAACGTAATTTGACAACATTTTGAAGATTACAGTACGTCATCGGAATTCTTTTGCGTGGTCCCGTAAATAAATTTAGTCTATACAGATCCTTTTTTTTTTTTTTTTTTTTTTCTTTTGAATAAACATGCTTTAACGCATCTTTATAATGTAAGTTAATTCCATTATGTTCAATGCAGCATAAACGCATTAAAGTGCGCTTAAATAAAAATTTGTCCATAGGCTCTAATGTCACGAAATTCTTTTGTGTGTCTCCGTAAACCAACCATACACATTCTATACATCAGTAAAAACTATTTCTCTTATTCTACGCTTTTCATATATAATTGTTCGAAATTTGACATAATTTGGATGATTACACGTGATATTGTCAGAACATTTTTGTAAGGTCCTGTACATTAATTAGGAAGTCTAAGAAAACACATTTTCTGCAGGAAACGTAAGTTTAAGCATATCAGTAATGTACGCTAATTTTATTTTGTTGATTGCAAAATAATGATGTTAAAATGCATTTAAACGAATTCCACAGCATATGCTGCAATGAAAAGAATTTTGGCGTGTTTCTGTACACAATCCATAAATAATATAGGCATAAAAAATAATACATGTATTTCTATACAGAGTCTGAACGTATGTGCCAGTTTGCAAGTCAATCGGAGGAATTTTGTGACCGCTATTGTGGTACATACAAATTCTGCTCATAGGCCGTAATGATAAGAAAAAGTTTGTTGTGTCCCTGTACACGAACTACAAATGGGATATATATCCAAAGCTATACATCTAATTTTGTAAGGCTCATAAACGTGTGTACTAAATTGCAAGTCAATAGCGTGATTTTTGCGGCCGCTATCGCAGTACATACAAATTCTTCTCATAGGCCGTAATGATAAGAAAAACTTTTGCGTGTCTCTGTACACGAACTACAAATGCAATACACATAAAAAAATAAGGATAATTCCATGTGGGTCATAAACATGTGTACCAAATTTCAAGTCGATAGCGTGATTTTTACAGCCGCTATCGCGGTATATGAAAATTTTTCCCACAGCCCGTAATGTTAAGAAAAATTTTGGTGTCCCTGTACACGAACTGCAAATGGAATACACATCCAAAACTATGCAGCTAATTCCGTGTGGCTCATGAACATGTGTACCAAATTGCAAGTCAATGGCGTGATGTTTGCGGCCGCTGTCACGAGACAAACAGATGCACAGACACATAGACACATAGACAGATCCCAAAAACGTTTTAAGTCTCAACATGGAGGCCTCCGCTGATGTTTCGGCAATAATAATAATACTAATAATACTAATAACTTTAGTAAACGTTTAAAAGCTATTTCAGAGTACAATTAAAGACATTAATTAAAATTATACCATAAAATATTTTTACATTTACATTTTACATTTTACATATACATTTACATTTTATATATACATTTGATGTAGAAAGATAAATATTTTTGATAGACGTTATGTTATTTTAAATTTTGTCGCATTTTTAAAACTGTATTTATCATACAGAAATGTCAGTTTAAGCTATATATATATGATAATTTATCTTTATAAATGAATAAGAGAAACGGAATCTTAAATTTACATGGAATTTATTAAAAATAAAATAAAATAAATAAATAAATAACTGTGGTTTGGTAAAGAGATTATTTCTGTCTTACAAGTTGCCTTTTCGCCTATTCTTTTTTTGACTGATAAAGATTTATGCTATTATTTCGATTTGAAACAATTTTTGCGAGTTACTTTCATTTTATAGTATTTCCTGGCAAACGTAGAAGTTATAATTACTAATTTTCATTTGCATTACACATTTGTTTTTCTTTTTCTTTTTTTGTATATAAGTTTAAGGCTGTTTTATCTATAATTGCAGTTTATTTGCCTTTTACGTATGATTTATCTCTATATAAAGGCATCTACCATAAGCATTTGTAGAATATTTGATTTACATTAATTTTACCTCTACTTAAGTGCTGCATACATATTATGAATACATTATACATTGCATCGTAAGAGGATTCATTTACTTTGTCTTATTAAAAGGGCTACAGAAAGCCCAGAGCTAAAAAATATAGAAAGTCACGAACATTTCATTTATTTATTTGAAAAATGACATTTTCAAATTATTATTAAAAATCATTCTGTGTAAATTTTAAGAAAATATACTGTGTTCTCTAAATTGTTTTTCCTAATTTTAAAGATATCTGAACTTTGTGGAATAGAAGTTATTGCTTTTTAATAGAATAGAGAATCATAATAGTGAATATTTACAATGATTCGTATGTATAGATTCATAAATAAATAATTTATTTTTCAACTGTATCTTTGGCAAAATGTATTACTGAGCTAGAAAAGAAAACAAAATGGAATAGATTTTTTTTTATCGCAAGTGATTTATGAATTCAAACGTAAAGGAAGGAAACGCAATGTAATGTTGAGAAAAATAAATCAAGAGAATCAGTCATTATAATTCATGTATGCAAAGGGCAATTGAAACTGCATTTCCATTTTACTGTTTATATAAATATTCGAAAAATTCTCAATTTTCAAATGGTAATGAGTTTTGAGCCTAAAGACTAATTATGTAAGAATATTTTTTTTAAATGTAAACTTCATTGAATACTGATTTTCATTAAATGTTATTTATACTTTAAGAAACCATTATGATCCATGCAATAAAATATACCGTTACTTTCTAATATAAATCCTTTTCTTCACATGAAACACGTAAATTTTTATATTATGCATTATAAATCTTTTTTTTTTTTTTTTTTTTTTTTTTAATGATAATAATAATTACAACGAGAAAAATCATGCTGTTAGCATAAATTATAAACACAATCCAACTGTATTTACCCGTTATATGATTAAAACTTCCCTTTGTTTTACTTCCGTAATGCTCCTTAGAATAAATATTTATTGAAAAAAAAATAGATTTCAAAAATTATTTTTGTAGCTTTACCTTTAAGGAAAACCATAAAATTGATTTTTTTTGTCTACCACAATATATTATAATAATAATTAAAATAAATAAATAAATAAATAAAAATAAATTATTAAAATAATTGCTTTTGTGCAGCTCGGTATATGAAATAAAATTTTCGCATCATATAGTGCACTAAAAGAATTGTCATAAACAAAGAATTACATTGAGCAATTTCCATTTATATCTCATTATATGAACGTATAACTCTGTGGGGACCTGTAAACTAATAAACTACACTAATCGTACTGTATTCTACGGGACATATAATTTTGTGTATGATTATAATGTAAATTAGTTTTGTTATGTTATGTGCAGTATAAATATTAAATGTACTTTTTAAAATATACCTTTCGTAGACAGTAATGTATAAGAAATTTTTTGTGAGTCCCTATACCTCATAAAGGTGCGTTATTTAAACTATTTTAAACAAACAACATGTTATAGTGAAACTAAATAACATATATTATTTCAAGCGGTTCTAGAGACATTTACAAAATTCGTAGTATGAAGATCCAGACAGACAAATAGACAAGTGCAAGCTATAATTACTTATAATCTTTGTCAGAAAGTATTAAAAAAGCAGAACGCAACTAAAAATGCGTTTACTGGAATTTTTAATTTTATCCCCTAAGGAATCTTAATATTTTTGTGTAGATCTGTAAGCCAGTACTTAATTATAATTATATAATATTATATAAAAAATTTTTTTGTGCATAGGAATAGTATAAGTTAATTTTATTAAATTTTTCTCAGCACAAATTAATTAAAATATATTTATTGAAATAAATCTCATAGAACGTAATGTATTGTAATTCTTTTAGATCTCCTAGGTAAGCAAATCAGTAGCATCAACCTTACCATTTTTAATAGAGGACAAGGCATTGTGAATATAAATAACAAATATAAGTTTCAAAACATTATTAGAATATTTACAGAAGTCAAAGCTTGGACATGGGAGAGACAGTCAAACAGACAAACCGAAGTCAAATATTTTCAACTTAGTTGAGAAGTATTAAACAAACTGAAGTGACAAATATTTTTTAAATTTGCTCGAAACTGTACACAAAGAGAAGTCTTAAATCCTTAAACATAGTACGTAGTATTTTTAAATGGAGACAAACATCAAATTTTTATTTAATTATACTAATAATTTCTTATACCTACATCAACTAACTTTAACAGAAAATATATTGAGGCAAGCTCAAGTTAAAATAACTGGAAATATAATAGAGTGCAAAATATTATTTTTACATAATAAAATAATGAGCCTTATTTTATAGGAACATCATTAAAGTGAATTTTGCTCTAAATGCTTAGAATTATTGAAATAAACATATTACGAACAAATAAGTATTCATTAAATTCTTTAAAGATAGTTGCACTTTAAATGTGAAGGTGGGTGTACTTAACATTCTAAGAAATTTAACCTAAATTTGTAAATAGTTGTTGTCTCATCTAATTATTATTTAATAATACAACCTTATTCCTGTGGACTGATTTAACTTTTATCTTCCTTTAAATACAAAATAAGCGTACTTTTAAACTACTTTTTTTTATATAAATATTTTTGCCAGATGAAATTTAATAATTAGCTTTGTTATATTAAGACAAAATTAGATTTTAAAAGAATTTCCTAAAAAATGTACAACTAAATTAAAACACTAAAGCATATAAATTGAACAAATACTTTTTTTAAAAGAACATTTTGTAATATTCAGGAGTAAAATGTTTATTATAGTTAATATTAGAAAAACCTGTTAAAATAAATAAATAAATGAATTATCAAAAATAATGTTTGTTCTAATAAATAATTTCTTTAGTCTGCTATAAAATGCAAGATATGTGTTTCAGAATTCACTTTTTAATTTTGAACATACGACTAATGGTTTAGTTATTAGTTATAAACAGAAAAAAAAGAAACAGTTTTTTAGCAAGTTTAAATCTAGCTGTGTATAATATGTTAAGAAAAAAAAACTTGTTTGCGGATTTATTTACAATTTTTTCTATAAACCTGCAATAAAATCTCTAATCTTAACCCGAATTTAGAAATTTTTGTACTGATAATTTTATTTATAGGCAATTTTTTTTTTAATATTTTCAAAATCGGTTGAATGTTTTAAATTGGTTTTTTTAGATACTTAAATGCAAAAATCACGTGACACGTGCATTTAAGGTCTGTACGTTTCATGTTAGAACTCATGTTAGAAATTTTCGATTATATAAGAATAATTCCTTTCATGATTATAATCGGATTTATAACTTCCAATTATGAATATAGAAAGAAAAATATTTTAGTAATGTATATATATATATAAACTTTAAATGTGCCAAAGCTGTATAAAACGAAGTTTTGCTAGGTTTTTTAGTTAAAATTGGAGATACACTCTCTAAAAAAAAAAAAAAAAAAAAAAAAAAAAAAAGAAGCACCAAGAAGGAGGTATCCAGTGATCTGAATGAAATGAAATTGGTAGATGTGATGTAATGTGGAGAAAAACAAATGATTACTTTTTCAGAAAATTTGGATGATTTAATCAAGAGAAACGGCCTCACAAAGTAAACTATATAGTGACGCATTGGTACACTTCTGGCCTTATGCAAGGGGTTATTTGGCTTCGCATTAATTGATAGAGTTTGCAGATGTGCTCCTGCAAGATTTCGTGCTAAATTCTGTCCGATTGGTACGTTAGGCCGGTAAAATCTCGCGCTGGTTGTAAGACACTTTTCCTGATGCTCCAAATATTCTCAGTGGGAGGGAGATTCGGCAACTTTGGTGGCGAAAATAATATTGGACACGAAGAAAATAAGCAGTAAAAACTACCTCTGTGCGCAGATGGGCTTTATAATGCTGAAATATACGATGACAACCAAAGGGGTCCTGCTATGGAATGAAATGGCATCCTAGACCATCACTCCTGGTTGTCTGGCGGTATGGTTGGCGACAGTCAGGCTGGAATCCCTTTTTGGGGGGGCGTCTCCAGACACGTCTTCATTGGTCATCGGGTCTCAAATCGGAGCGGGACTCGTCACTGAAGACAATTCTCTTCCATTCAGAGACATTCCAGGTTAAACGTTCTCCATATCACTGCAAACGGGCTTGTCGGTATACAAAGTGTAATAGTAGTTCGCACAAGGGGCTCCGTGAGCTCAACCCCATTTCTCTGAGCCGCCTAATAATGGTTTTTGAAGCCACTGAAGTACCAGTTGCACGTAAGATCGATGATAATGATAAATTTGGGGCTCTGAGTACCGCTCTGACCATTGATCGTGTTGCCACCTCTCTATCGCGACTGCTTCTTCCTTGACGCTGTAATCGGCCATGGCTCACTCATTCCTGCCAATATAATCTAATACTGATATCGCTTTTATCCAATTGTCAAGCAATTTGCTGATTAGACCAACCGTCTTCTTTAAGTCTAACTAGACATCTCTCTCAAATGCTGACATCTGCACATATTGCTTGCGTAAGTGTATGCGAGTCATAGTTACTGTCTGTCTGAGTACACGGAATAAAATTTTTAAAAAATTTATGATCTGGAATCAAAATTTCTCCCCAGATGCACTATGAAGATGCATTTCAGAGTCACATGCTCATTCCATGACAGCCAAACTTTAAAATTTTGCATTTTCCATCAAAACCTGTATGCATGCCAGTTGTGTAAAATTTGCACTTCTTCTGTTTGGTGTTTTTTTTTTTTTTTTTTTTTGTTCTAGAATGTATATTGAAGCAATAAAACGTTGTACACTAAAAACTTCTATGAATTTGCTTTGTCAAGAATTCTTAGTTTTTAGCGAATTGTTTTAATATTTCATAAATAGATTGGCACTGTTGCAGTACAACGCCACATTTCCATTTTATCATCTTTGTATAAGAAATTGACTTTGTCATGTCTTCGTCTCACGCTAATAAACAAGGCGCCTGCATTTTAAAGTAAATATAAGCTGTTCATATTTATTGAATTTTTTTTTTCCGACTGGGTGAAAATAATGCTTGGACCGGGAGTCAAACCACGAATATTTGACTGAAGATCAAAGATCCGGGGTTCGACTCCCGGTCCAGGCATTATTTTCACTCAGTCGAAAAAAAAAAAAAATTCAATAAATATGATTTTCTTCCCAATCAGTTGATTGTGTGATTTTAATAAAAAATTGTATTTCATTCTCCCATTTATTGAATTTTTTTTTTCCGACTGGGTGAAAATAATGCTTGGACCGGGAGTCAAACCACGAATATTTGACTGAAGATCAAAGATCCGGGGTTCGACTCCCGGTCCAGGCATTATTTTCACTCAGTCGAAAAAAAAAAAAATTCAATAAATATGATTTTCTTCCCAATCAGTTGATTGTGTGATTTTAATAAAAAATTGTATTTCATTCTCCCATTTTTTTGATGGTGTTTTCCATTACCTGCGGCTTATTTCTGTTGAGCTATCTACATCATAGACCAGATGTTTCTGCCTAAAGGTTGTCTGAGTGAGTAATGCCTATCGGTTGTCGGCCTGCATAGCTCAATTGGTACACCCTTGACTTTGCTTGTCAAAGATCCGGGGTTCGACTCCCGGTCCAGGCATTATTTTCACTCAGTCGAAAAAAAAAATTTCAATAAATAGGATTTTCTTCCCAATCAGTTGATCGTGTGATTTTAATAAAAAATTGTATAAGCTGTTCAGTTTGTCGTTTCATTGCTCATTTGGTTAGAACGTCACATTAATAACGCGGAGGTCGAGAATTCGATCCCCGGAGGTCCAGCGTGTTAATTTTTGCAGATAATTAGTAGAAAAGTTATCAATTGATAATTTTTTTTTTTTTTTTTTTTTTTTTTTTTTTTGCTTTGAAAAAATAATTTTTATCGTCTTTTATTTTTCGACCATAAAAATATTTTTTAAATGTCGAGTGACCGTTGGAGCTGACGTTTAATTTATTAAAACAAGTTTATCACGTTCACTGCCGAGATTATTAGTTAATAAAAGTACGTAGCATCCAATATCCATATATCTTATTTACATATAAAATAACGTTTATTATCTGCATAAAATAGGAAAATTAGTATTTTTCTGTATACTTGTCTTATGTGCCTACGTCTTTCATACATTCTCCTGAAATTGGGAATTTAGATAAAAATTAAATAAGTAAAACAAAATAATATCATTTTATTGTAAAAGTAAGATACATTATCTCAACATTTTTAGCTAACTTTTCTTACTAGAAATAAATTTAGAACTGTACAAATCTTACACAGAAGATTGATTCTATTTGTTAAACTCCTTCGTATATGAAAGCAGTACGTTGTTTCTCTTATACAATTTTTCCTCTACCATTTGTAATGTATTTAAATAGCATACTCGTTTTCTTCATATTTCTGTATTTATTAAGAGGGAACCTTTTCCACAAAATGTAAATTTAAGTACAACTAAAATGTTCGTCGCATAAAAGACAACATGTCATTGAAGGAATGATATAAGAGAAGTTGGCATACGGTGTAACAGCACGCTGAGCAGTTATTTTTTGTTTAATCAAGATGGCTGCCGCAGTAGAAACTCTACCGTAGGAGCTATATTGATTCTACTAAAATATTATTTAATGCTCTAAGTTACATAATGGCTTCTGCAGTAACAATTTTGGCTTCGTGTATTTACGAACATGACACCTCTCTTTAAATCGTTCTTCCTAGTAACACAACAGTAACTTAAAATAAAACGTACTGAAAAACTGCTGGTAAAGGTAAAGAGTAAAATCTTTATACAAAATACCATAAACTGTAAAAGATTGAGGTTGAGTGGTATGAACGTTGCGCTAGAGCTACTCAGTGAGCAATTTGAAATAATCTGAGATTTATTCCTAGGGATTGTATCCGGAGACCAGCCACCACAATTTCGATTCTCGACACAGTCTTTACCACCTTGTATAAATTGAAAAAAAAAAAAAAAAAAGAATACTCAAGAATATTTTTGGATACAAGTAATTGAGTATAACTTTTTATAAGAGTGAATAAATTGGCATTACTTTTGCAAAGACATCAGGTGTATCTTGTCTACTTTTTATTGAGTGGTCTATGGAAATAATTGATGGAAGTACATTTTTACCGAAACTACATTTTAATATACCACATGGAATGTAAAAATTTTATAATCATGCAAGTGTTTTTTCAAAGATATTAACACGCATTAAAATCTATTTACTGTAATCCTTAAAATTACGTTAGGAGTTGCAAAAAATTAAATGAGGATAGAATAAAATTTTTAGAATATACTTTTGTGCTCTGTGGGTAGTTATTAATTAAAACTATTTTCCATAAATTAGTATGTGTTTTAACTGAATGAAATTTTATTTAGACGCAAAAGCAATAAAGTTTTCTTTGGAACGCATTTGCTTTTGTTTCCAAGGTGTTTATAAATATTGAGTATTATGCATTAGGCTTTACAATTATTAAGTTAAATGTTGTGACTGTTAAGTATTTGTTTAAGAAAGCGTTTGATTTAACCAAGAAACACATTTTGACGCAAAACTGTTTTCGTAAGTATATCTCATATTGTTAGAAATATTTTCATATTTAATGCGGGTTGAGCAATATTTCTGTTTCGCTTCCTTTGAAATATATTACGTTTACAGTATAATGAATTATGTTCTAGTAACATCTATGTACTTTGAAAAAGAAAATTTTCAGAAAGAAAACGGTATCTTAGAATGACATACTCGTATACCGGAAGTTGTTTGTAAAATATTGATCAGAATTTTTTGTGAATAATGTATTCTGGTCATCTAGTCCATGGATAATTTATTTCGACCATTGAAGTGAATAGTGGTTGATGGATGTGAAATGCGTCGTAGCTAATACAGCATATTAAACAAATCTTCCTTAAATAGAGATAAAGTGAAATATATTTTGTTATATCGAATATGGGAATGTACGCCTTTCTCTCTCTGTATACACGTATACAGATGTTAGGTAATTCAAAGCTTTTAAATTTCTTTTAAATTTATTATTGAAAGTATTATGTTAAAGTTGTTGAAGAATCAAAATACAAAAGTTTAATAAAATACAAAAGATGCATATTTCATTTAAACATGTGTGATTTGCAGCTATTTCGATTGCATTCTCTAACAAATAAGCATTTTTTTAATTTAACTTTATAAATTTAAGGAAAAGAAGCATAAATATAATTGATATATTTTTACATATTCACATTATTTACGTAAGCTTCAATAGGATGAAAATAATATTTCAATATAGCAATTCCAGATCATATTTAAATCATACACATTTAAATATATGTATTTCTTGTTAGAGTTTGAATATTAAATAGATTTGCTGTAGTAATATAGGTAGATTGTTCTAGCAGATTTTAATACGATATTAACTATATTAACGAAATCTAGTTTTAAATCTAAACTAAATTTATGTAATTTGATGCAGATTTTCAGGGAATACTTTTGAAAACGTACCGCAGATAGCATATTGGGAAACTTAATTTCACAACGTGTATTAAATAGTTATCGAAAAGCAACGAAAAATAACAATGCAAAAATATTGCGAATGCAATGCAATTTTATAAAACGTTTTATCATATTATTTTCACTTCAAATAAGCGTGATAAAAATTTGCATTGTAAGATTATATTATACTTACAAGGAAAGTATGAATCAGTAAAATTCCTATTGAAACCTAACCAAGCCTAAACTAAAGAGCATGGTCGAAAAACATAGGGTAGAGAGCAAATCTTGTGCAACAAACCCTGGGGTAAGATATGACCCTAGACATTTTAGCTGTTTTTATTAAAAAAAAAAAAAAAAAAAAAAAAAAAGACACAGGTAGCAACAAAAAGTAGCGCAGTGCTAATGTGTTTACTTGAGTACAGAAGGTCTAGAGATCAAGTTCCCCATAGCCTTTTCTTCAAATAACTTTTTAGTTCAAGTGAAAAAAAATGTTTATATATTAAATTAAATTATTAGTTAAAAAAAATATTTATTATCAATTTTTTTTTTTTTTTTTTTTTAAACGAGTGTACCAATTACTAAGATATTATCGAGAAGTTTAAAAATATATGTTTATTTAATTATAAAGAAGAAAATGATGTTTAAGTTTGCGAATTTGGTTTCTAACTTATAGTGATTATCATTAGAAGTAGAAAATTAAGGAAAATATAAGTATCTTTCATAAAGAGCACCCAATATAAAACAAAATCAATCACAATTAACTGCATTACAATTTACGCCATCAAATATTGTTGTTAGGAATTCTTTGGAAAAAATACTTGCCTTATTGTCGTGATAATTAGATTTCTAAAACACATATTTTCCCAGATTTTGAAATTTTTGTGATGTAAACTGATAATAAATTAGAAAGATCATTTTGAGAAAAAATGTCCTTGTCCTCAATCTTATTGTCAATTCCTCCAAGAACACGAAATTTCACAGTTGTTCAATAAAATTAAAACCCGAATAAACTACTACGTCAGAAACGCCAAAGAAAAATATTGGAAATGCATACAGCTGTTTCGGTAGCCTATAACGTACCGTCTTCAGTGCAAAAAGGAAGGTCCTTTTTGCAGTGAAGACTGTATGCTATAGGCTACCGAAACAGCTGTACGCATTTCCAATATTTTTCTTTGGCGTTTCTGACGTAGTAGTTTATTCGGGTTTTAATATTTCAACGCCAAGTCTCCTGTTATTATTTGTTCAATAAAATGTTTCCAAATAAAATTTAAATGCGAAGTCGAAGTTGTGAGCAATAGTTTATGTCCATACACGATTTTTCATGTTGAAAATTGAATGAATTATAAATAACACATTTAAGAGCAGACGATTAACATTTGCAATTACTTTCATTGATAAAAAATATTAATTAAAAAATTACATAAAACACTATTCACAAATTATTAGGAAATTTTATCTAAATATAATATTAAATTACTTACCATTTAAATTATTCATTTATTTTAAATAAACAAAATTAAATTAATTAATAAATAAAATAAAATGAAATTTCAGTTAAAAAAAAAAAAAAAAAAATCAAAGTTTCATCCAGACAGGGATTGATCTGAAGACCTTCTTTACTCAAGCCAAATATTCTCGCACTGCGATACGTTTTCTTGCTCTTCAGGTCTATTTCGTTGGTTTTCATAGAAGCAGTTAAAACTTCCAGGAACCTAAATTTTACCACATAGGGGATTGTTGCACAAAATTTGCTTGCTACCACTTGTTTTCGAACACGATCTTTAATTTAAACTTGGCTTGGTTTCAATGGGAATTTTACTGATTTATACTTCCCTTGTTAGTGTGTCTCCAGACCTCCTCTAGGGGTGAGTCTCAGACCGTTGCCAATTGCCCATTGTGCAGTACTAGAAACTAGAGCGACGTAAAACCCAACCAACCCTTGTTAGTGTTGTAGGATTTTCCAACATTTCTAAATTACGAGAAATTTTGATCGTATTAGTAATTATAGTTTATGAAAAGTAATAAGATAAATATTCGAAATGGAATTGGGCTATTTCCTCAGAATTCTATGTTTTTGTATGTTATAAGATATGTTATGTCAAAAATCAATACTATATTTGATAGAGTTAATTAAAACACCTCATTTCCAGGTATTCAGATAAGATTACTGTTAACAATACAGCATTGTGACAGTCCATCGAATCTGTTCAAAAATGTGTAACAAGATTTTTGTATAATCAAATAGTATAGAACTAAATATATAAAAAAGTAATTTAGAATCAGAGTTATTGTAAACTTTTAGGATTAGATAAGATTCTGTAATAAGTAGTTTTTTGTTTCAAGTTCGAATGTTCAACGGAACTTATAGAAATTTAGACACATTCAGTGGCGGATCCAGAACGTAACTTTTTTTGGGGAGGGGGCTAAGATTTTTCGAGATGTAATTCCAGATCCATGAAAAGTTTGCAACTGTACTATTCAATTAGGAATGTCAGTACTTCTGGGGGGGGGGGGGTATAGCCCCCTAGCCCCCCCCCCCCCTTAAATCCGCCAATGGACACATTAGTTAAGAGGTTCGCTGCATCTTATGAATGAATTCTGTATTTTTTTCGTATTCCCAGCTCAATCACGTGGGGACCAAATTGTATTTTTCATAAATTGCTCATAAAGGAATTTTTTTCTATGTACGTGAAACTTCGGGTTTATTATTATTATTTTTTTGTTTGTTGGTTTTTGGTGAAAAATTTTAATATGGATTTTAATAGTGCAAATGCTAAATTATCAGTGGTTTTGGTTAAATTTATTTTAAAATTGCTTAGATTATAAATGCTAGATTTTGGTTAAACATTAAAGTTATTTCTATGTGCTTCTATAGCAGAGACTGATTAGTTCTATTACTGGTTTTCGTGAGCACGTTTTTACATATGCCTCCGAAGTGCAGACATTTTTTTCTGACAACTTTTTGATGTGTGCTTTGGAAATACAAATACTAATGTTTGGTAAAAGTATTGTTTGTGTGATTTGAAAAGGGATTATAAAATATTCGTTATGTGTCTATACCTGACTATATGAATATTGATTGAAATAAATTGAAAGAAAAAGAAGTTATAATCAGAAGTTCATAGAAAAAAAAAGAACATGAATGTAGACAATTTTAGTAACTAATAGAAGAATACTAAATCATTTTCTCTAATGCATGGTAGTACACAAGTAATTAGAAAATTTTCAGTATTATTTTCAACCCTAAATTTAAAATGAAATACAGTTTTCCAACAAATCAATATCGGTAATATGTTTGACGACATATTTAATATATTATTTTTTCTTTTGATTAAAAAAAAGGTATTGTTACGAATTTGTAAGATAGTAGTAGTTATTTTTATGTAATTTCCTTTAAAGAAACTTAGGTTATAAAAGGTTAAATTTCTGCATTTCTATCTTGTTTTCGCTTTAAAATAGCCCATTTTCCTTTAAAAACCCGTTAAAAACTTTATCAAGGCAGGCGCCAAATTCGGCAATTGTTTCGTTCATTGGCGAGAAAAGTCTTTATTATCGATAGGTCTGATATCTAAGCTCAAACTTGATTACTTCACAAATTACTAGAAAATTTTCGTTCAATAAGGAGCTATAAAAGGTTTACCGATCCAGCTGAGATTCAGCTTCCTCTCTAACTGGCTTACTGCGAAGATCTCTGCATTCAAGGGGTTTAACGAGGCTGTAACATCTTTGGTTATACTTACGTATCCACAGCGCGGCAAACCCTTCACATTAGACATTGCTGCAAGCCCTGAAAGTTTTGGTTCTGTTCTATCGCAGGAAGTTGATGGCCAAGAACGTGTTAATGCATTTTGGAGTAAATGTTTGTCTAAACCGGAGCGAATCTACTGTACCACCAGGAAAAATCTACTCGACATTGTAAAGGCCATAGAAAGTTTTCATCATTATCTCTATGGCAGTAGGTTCCTGCTCCGGACTGGCCCCGCATCTTTAACGTGGCTGCTGAATTTCAAGAATCCAGAAGGCCAGATTGCCAGGGGGATACAACGCCTTCAAGGATATGATTTCAAAATACATCATTGTAAGGTCATCATGGTAACTCAGTTTCTTTGTCACGGAAGCTCTGCCCTAAAAATTGCTCTAGAGCTGAACTGAAATACCAGCTGATAACTCCAGCTGTTTGCCAAGCTGCATGTTCCGTGCCATCGAAACAAGATCCGTGGCGTATTAAAGAAGTTATACAAGCCAATTAGAAGATCCTGACATAAAGCCAACACTACAATTCAAGGAGACGACCAGCGATAGACTTAGTTAGCAGGACATTTTCACAGTTAGCCCCATAACGAAATGTTACTAAGAACTCTGGGACTTTCTTCATATTAGAAACGGCGGCGTACTGTACAGAAAATAGGAATCAGACGATGGACGGAATTTCAAGTTACAAGTCTTATTACCTAGATGGAATATTCCAGGCGCTCTAAAACAGCTGTGTTATAGCCCCACCGGAGGCCATCTTACAGTGATGAAGACTCTCGAGAAAGTTCGAGAACGCTTTTACTGGTGCAATACTAGAAAGGGCGTGGAGAAATAGGGCAAATCAAATCTGCGGTGCTTGTGCGGCATCATGTAATGGCCAAAGGAAAGGAAGCGGAAGAAGATTGCATCGGTATAATGTGGAAGCACCATTTAAGCGGATCGCACTCGACATCTTGTGTCCTTTGCCACGAATCTCCAGAGGCAATAAGTACATCATCGTTGTGATGGACTATTTCATCAAATAGCCTGAGGTGTATCCTATTACCGATCAAGGGGCACGTACAGCTGCATAGGCTCTAATGTAGCGATGGGTGTCAAGGTATGGTGCACCTCCACTGCTTCATTCCGGTTAAGGTATGAACTCGGCATAGACAAAACTCAGACAACGTCCCTACATATCCAGTCGGGCGGCATGGTAGAAAGGTTTGACCGTACCATCCTGAATAACCTCTCTCGTCTAGTATTAAGGAATCAGCAGGATTGGCTTGAAGCTGCCGTTGTTCCTGCTAGCGTATCTAAGTATTATCTACGAAACTAATGGTTATACTCTATCGTGAACTAAATCTTCCATGTCATCTCTTGTTTGCTTGTCCACCAGATGCGCCAGCTTGATCAACAGAGGAGTATATACAAGATATCCAGGGCTGTTTAGAAGACGTATACAACTTTGCTCGGGAGTGGATTCACAAGGCAACAGAGAGAATGGTGAGATATGACCAGAGAGGAAATTGTTCCGCTTTTTCTGCCGCCGGCATTTCTATACAGAAATTTTTGTCATATTTTTACACTTATTCTTGCAATTTTACACGTTAAAAAATATTGTATGAAATAATGGCGGTAAAAAAAAGTGGAACTCTTCATCCCTGGATATGAAGTCTACACAACATGAATTCAAGGAAGGAGACAAAGTTTGATTGTGGAACCCTGTTTGACGTAAAGGACTCTTTCTGAAGCTACAGCGTAAATGGGTCGGTCCCTATACAGTCTTAAAAAAACTAAATGGCGTCATTGTTATAATTCCTAAAACACTTTTCAACAAACCGAAGGTAATACATTATGACAGGCAAGCCTTATACCATGGTTAACGGTATTTTAAATTTGTATATGTGTAATGTAAATGTTTACATATAAATATTTGAACTTAATTGTAAATTCTGTAAAAAAAGTGAATTACATAATTTTGAAATCTGTATTTTTATTTTATTGTTATATGCAACTTAGTTTTTGTATTCTAAATTGTATAGTTTGCTTAGTTTTTACCTTTTGACGAAGGATTGTACTTCCCGGAACGTGCATTCCTTGGGTGGGGAAAAATGTTACGATTTTTTATTAATAGTTATTTTTGTGTAATGTCTTTCAAAGAGACTTAGGTTACAAAATGTTAATTTTCTGCATTTCTATCTTGTTTTCTTGTTAAAGCAGTTCATTTTTCTTTAAAAACCCGTTAGAAAACTTCACCATGGCAGACGTCAAATTTGGCGAGTTTTTCGCTCCTTGACAATTTTATTTGGTGACCTTGACAATTCAATCCTCATTATCAATATCTCGAATATCTAAGCTCTAACTTGATTAGTTGAGAAGTTACTAGTCATTTCTCGCTTGATAAGGAGCAATAAAAGGGATCCCGATCCGGCTCTTCTCCTCCTAACCGGCTTACTGAGCAGAGCTCTGCTTGCCCGAGTCTCTCCTACTTATTACAGCCTATTGCTGTGTGTTAATGCTATGGTATAGATTATGCTGTTAGTTGGATGTTGTCAGCTGTTATTTAAGCTGTGTTTTGTGGGGAAACTGAAGTTGATACTTGGTTTACAGACATGTAATCTTCTGGAAAATTCTGTAAATAAACTTTTAAGCCTGTGCAAAATTCGCCTTTCATTCACAGACAATTCACGAACCCTGAGTAGTCAACAATATGTATGACATTGTTTCTATATTAATTAATTAAAGTAAAGTTAAGGTTATTATATTTTTTTTAATAAATGATGTAGACAGCGTTAATTATATTTATTTCGTTTTATAAGAGAATTGATTTTTGCGTGTCTTAAAACTCGTTTAATTATCGACATATGCATTCAGTATGCACAGAAGAAAAAAACATCATCATAATTGATGAATGAGATGTTCTGTTAATCTAACAAATGACTTGTTGAATCTTTGGTACCAAGTTTTTCGTCTGAATATATATATACAGGATGTCCCATAAGTCTGTAGACACTTTAAAAATTCATGACTATTGAATGAATTGATAAAATTGAATGCGGTTTGAGAAAAAAATCATTCTTGTGAAGGGGGGTTTTTTCGGTAAAGAAGAAAATATTGTTAATTTTTTGTCGACGACAGTTAGGCAAATAGTTAAATTTTTCGCACGGATATGAAAGTAAAATATGCAAATGAAAGTCCTATAACTTGCACAAGTTTGCGATTAGAACAGTTTATTTCTTATTTTGCCTTCTACTTGTGTATACATGAAGTTTTAATTGCGATGTTGACTTGGCGGATAAAGCGTTATTGGGGAAGATGTTTTTCCTCAGGTAAGAACCGCCGACTGAAGCTCCAGTAAGCAGTGTTATAACCCGTTTAGAAATTGTAATATGTGGTGACGACGGACACATAGACGGGACTTATATACCTGTAAACATTTGCATGTGAATAAGTACAGTTTGTCATGAAAATGTGTGATCTGGTCACGCACAGCGCCCTCTATCGACAAATAGATTAATTATTAATTTTTTCTTTACAAAAAAAAAAAAAATATATATATATATATATATATATATATATATATATATATATATCCCCCCTTTACGAGAATGATTTCTTCGCAAACCTCGTTCAATTCTACCAATTCATTCAACAGTTCCGAATTTTTAAAATGTCTACAGACTTTCGGGACACGCTGTGTATGTATGTATGTATGTGTGTGTATCCATTAGCTAAAATCTGTATCAATAATTACAGATCATATATATTCAGAGGGGAAAAAATGTATCTTTTGCAGATTGAGATGTAATTTTTTCCGTAAATTTATGTAGTTTTAGAAAACAGATTTTTTTTTTTCCTTTTGCAATGTAATGTTCAATTTTCTACATGCCATCTAGTGTTTTTAAATGGGAAATATAAAAAACAAAAAGTATGGTAGTTTTTTTGAGCTGCGGTAAAAAATTGAAGTATTGTGTTATCCTACTACTACGACACATGCTGCTTATGCTTTACTGCAAGAATTGTTAATAATTGTCTTAAAATATTTTATTTTTTCAGATTTTCTCTCTAATAAACTGCAACAAAAATTCATTTTAATTCGAAATGGGAGACTTGCTCCACCTCTTAAATCTCCAGTATTTAGTTTTCAGATGGAAGAATGCGGATAAAGTGTGGAAAGATGTGTGAATATTTTCGTTCAGTTATTAAAAATGCATAAAAAATTGAATATTTTAGTTTATGCCATCAAAAGTAATTCTGTTTATTTCTTTTGGTAAGAGAGTTGCTTTCCTCTTCCCTTAAAACTCATTTAATTATTAATATATGCATGAAAATAATAATAACTTATTAATAATTTACTCGTATTTCTGATACTTCTGCATTTAAAGATAATGGTTGCAAAGTCTTAATGCATAAACTTATGAATTACAGAAAAGTAGACTCTTAAAGAATTTCGTTCTTTTAAAAAAATGTACTACGAAAAGTCAATCCCAAATGGAAACTTTGAAATCTTTATTTTTGACTTATACACCAGAAAAAGAAGTAATTGAAAACGAGCCTGTAATTCAGTTACTGATGAAGATGAATTACTTTTATTACTTTCCAAATTAAATGGTTTGAAGAAAAGATGTTTAAGTAAGTTACTTATACATCAAAATTAAAGCTATTAATAAACAACACTCTTCGTCAAATGAGAACAAATTCATATTCCTTTGCTCAGAGACTAGCAAAAACTATTACTGTCTATCAGAAAACGCAGAGAAAAGGAATTTCATTATAAGTAAATTTGCAACTAAAGTATCAGTTCGTTACTATGTTGGAAGAATCTTTGAAAATATTAATAACGTTTTAACGATAACTTTCTTGTAAAAGACTGATTCGGAGTTATTCATATATATAAAGAAAATTTATCTTTTGTTGTTAAGATAGATGCTACAGCAAAGTTGCGAAATTCCTGAACTGCATAAGTGGCAATTAAAAATAGGCTTTGATTATTTTTTTAGATTGTAACACACATAAACTCCTGTTTCCCTTATATTAAGAAAGTAAATTTCTGCAGCGATTTTGATGACAGAGATTTCATATAACAAATTGACTTATAAATAACGTTTGTAATCTTATTAGTTATTTGTATATTTTTACAGTTGATAAAATTTGGATTGACTTAGCCCATCTGATCGATTCTGATCGTTCTTTTATTTCTTGTAAGATTTAGCGTCAATATAATTGATAGTAAGTGTAATGATGATATTTTGCCATTATTGAATACATGAAAAACTAGCAAAAACTACTTTTGAAAGTCTTGGCAATTTTCTGAAATAAAATAGCTGTTATAGAGATTAATGTATATACTTATATATATTGCTAAAATTTTAAACAAAAAATGTAAATTTAACTATAATGATAACATAAAATACAAAGAACATAAAAGTATTTTCTAAATTCCATCTTTTTTTATTTAAATGATGAAAAAAAAATCTTAAAAAGAAGAAATTAAATTGAATCACTAAATCGAAAGGTTTTTAATACATGTTTCTGTTTTCCTGTTTCTTGTTTCAGGAGTAAGAATATTTTTTATATTTCCCATAAAACGGGTAAGAAAACTTTCTTATTTAACGCCCCGATAGATTTCTGAAATGCCAATATGTCGTCAATTTTATTCAAACTCATCACTGAGCTGGAAAATACAAGAAATGTTTTAAGAGGAAGAACAGGTATAATACTAATCTCGTACGCTTGGAAAAGTTTGTTAGTTATTTTTCGTTACAGATTTTATTGATTTTTATTTTATAAAAAATAAACAAACATTAAAAAAAAGTCATTTTTAAAACGTGTTCATTAAGAAATAAAGTGTAATTGATTGAACTTTTGATTACATTAATGGAAAAAATTAACGAAATTTCAGGAAATTTATTTTAAGTGTGATTTCTATAATTTCTTTCTTTCTTTGCTCTTTTTTTTTTTCTTTATATTTAAATTCTTTTTATGTGCCAGAAAGCTCACAATGAAATAATGCCAGTTTAAAATCAATTCATCAGTAGATTTATAAATCAGTCTATTAGGAAATTAGAAAAGTTTTGTCGCTATCAAGTTTGGAAAATTACAAAATCTTCTATGTGCTGCACATGCATTAATTTCCATAAAGGAGCATTGAGTACAAGGCAAGTTTTCTCGAAAACCATCTAAACCCCATTACAATGTTTCATAATATTTCCTGCTGTTTTATCTCGTCTGATGAATGAATATTTTTTTGTTTTGATTCTTAGAGAAAACATGTGTAATTAGCTAAGAAAAACTGAACAGGCGAAAACACCAAGAGGAATGTTTTAAAAAATCCATATTCATGAACAAAATATCTATTAAGCAAACTGCTAGAGATTTTAATATTCCTTCGAAAAGTCTGGTCCGATATGTCCAAGTATTGAAGAACGAAAGTTAAAAAGAAGTAACGATGTTCAAAAATTGCATATTTCTTCAAATGTATGCTATGCCACACCTAGATAGAAAAATCTACTATGGTTTATTTATTGCAAGCTTTTTTTCCCCATATTTGTTAGAGATGGGCGATATTTCTCAAAATAAAATAAATAATACTGTTGTTAATAGAAACCTATTAGCACTGAAATATTACTGAAAAGATCATATAAAATAAATAACGCTTCAATCTTATCTCTCTGCACAAAAAAAAAAAAAAAAAAAAAAAAAAAAAAAAAAACCTAAAGAATTTATTTTTTCTCTTTGTTCTAAAACAAAAGTGCAAACGCCATTAAAATCATACAAGAACTTATATGATACAGCATTATACAAGTTGAATACTCTCCTTCTCATAATGAATTTACAAAAACAAACTATAAATACCACGAATAGCGAAATCCAAATCCTACGAAAACAACTAGACCGAATTACATAATACGAGTAACGAATAAAACACCCGCCTTTCAGCATGTGATAATCCCCGCATACTGCATGTTTGATAGCATCATACAAGTAACAAAACAGTAACATCTTTCGCTCCAGACTTCCCGCACAAATGTTTGATGCTCTGCGGCACGTGGACGATACTATCCATGTGACGCAGGATTCAGCAACGAAAGTAACAAGTAACGAGTCGAGTTCTAAAATACCGTTTTATTACTTTGAGTCTGGAAAAATACCCGTATAATCTCAGTAACGAATACATACGGTTACTTCGTAGATTACAAATATTCTTGGCAGGTTCAAATATTCTTTTGAAATAAGTAAAAGCTTTGATTATTTTACATCTCTCTAATATTTTATTCAAAGTATTAATTCTAAACTGAATATTATTGTGTATTAATCTAATATAATATTAGTATTGTATATGCTCGTGACATTTCACGCGGAAGACACTTTAATATCACGGTTTAATGAAATAATGTTGTCAGGATGTTAATTTAAGCAGCCATCATGAGATAAATAAGGGGTGATTATTAAATGTTGATTAGTTCGTCATGAAGATGGGGAATGGAATAGCTAGGTTTCTTTTCACTTTGCATATTGGTAACAGTTTTTCCTGGAGATGGTGGAAAGTTTTAGAAAGAATGTATGATAAAGGAAAAGAAGGAGGAAAAGTGTTTGTTTATATTTGAAATTGCTTATGGCAGCTGGAATTGAAAATGTGTAATCGTATACGGCATACTGATAGTGTTGGAGAGCATTTATGTATTGTGGTTTTATCAGGAATATTGTTTGAGTTTAATGAAGAATAATTTTATATGAAAAAATTGAATATTTATTTATTTATTTATTTATGTTTTTAGCTTCTCTTTTCTTTTTCTTTTTTTTATCTGATTTTTTTCGAGACTATTTTTAATGATTTAAAATGAGTAAAGGTGTTAAGAATAGTTAATTATGGTCGTATGTTAAAATTAAGTGTCTGAGAAAATAAATCATTTTATGCAGTTTTTGTAAGCAAAATCTATATTTTAAAACAAGTGTTTCTAGTTTTAGAAATCATATTCAAAGTGACTATGTGCTAAGGATGTTTGAAAAATATTAATTTTCTTCTCAATCTGGAATGTTCAATTTCTTCGGAAAGTCAAAAGAGACAATTACTCGGTAGCTTAAAATTTGGGATATCTTAAAGATGTTTTTTAAGGATTTGTTATTATTATTTAATTATTTCTTAATTTATATGGCTTATAACATGAGAATTCTTTTTTACAGAAAACGGCACTTGTGTACGTGTTACTTGATATTATCTGAAATATTCTGGTTTCGTGTTTAAATGAATTGATTTAACATAATCTTATGCTTACACGATTAGGACGAACTTTTGTGTAAAACTTTGACTGTACAACTATTTCATATCAGCGTTTTTTTTTTATTTTATTGCAGAAATTCTAGTGTTAAATAAATTGAGCATTGGGACTCAAAAACATGAACCGAATCCACTATGCATATCGCAAAAGGATTAGAAAGACATTAGCCATTTATAAATTAAAGAGTAATAGGTTATAAAAGTAATATGTTACAAGGACCTATTACCAAAGGATGTATGGAACGAAGTAACCTATTACTGAAAAGTAACTGTTTATCCCATCTCTAACATTTGTATGTACACTGTAAAAAAAATAACTATTACTAGCTGCAAGAAACTCTCTGTGATTGGAGAAAATAATTATTTCCTCCAATCACAGAGAGTTTCTTGCAGCTGGTAATAGTTATTTTTTTACAGTATAGCAGTCAAATCTTTTTACTCAATTTTCTCGCCAACTTCAAGTAGACATAGAACTTTGAAATTCAGAATAAATATATGTTCTTGAGGGCATCATGAATTGGACATTGATTTTTGAAAGTTACACTCATAAAAGAGATAAAATGAAAGTATTTAAAAATTTAAAAAAATCACCATATCTCAGAAACTAATTCAAATAAAATATTAAAATTATAATTTCAATATAAAGGTTTTTAATGTAATTTTTTTTCAGGTTATTTCTGTAATTCAAGAGGCACTTTTAGAGCTGCAAATATATACTACGGCCTGTTTCTTAGAGAAGTTAGAAAAAATCCATACAAGTATACTTATACCGTAGGAGCAATATGTCAAAGACTTGGTATGATAATAAAATTTCAGGGCAGTGTTGATTGGCCACTTTTCTCAAGAGACATCGAAGACTGACCATCGGAAAACCTGAGGATACAACTCGAGAACGAGTATCGAGCGTTTTTTAAGTTCTGGTTCAAGTTTTAAACAAAATTCTTTCTCTTGAGAAAATATGACAGTTGTTTAGATGGCATACTCTTGTTAAACTTGCAAGAAATTTTCATGGAGCTCTAAGAAATTAATTTTATTATATGTTTATTTTGTACTATATATATATACATATATATATATATTATTTTTTTTTCTATCTGAAATTTTTTTAAATTGCGCACGAACTATATACATAACAATATTATGCAGAATGGAAAAAAGAAAAAAAAATCAGGTATAATGCACTGGTAAACTCGGAAAAATCATTTCACGATTTTTTAACCTAAAAAAGTTAGCTTTTTAATCTGTTATAAAAGCGCTTTCACTATCCATCTAGAAAAATAATGACGAAAAACTCTCCAATGTTACGGTATCTAATTATTAAAGAACTGTGAGGAATATAGAATAGTCAGATATAATGATTACCGTTATATGTCACCTGTGCGGTGCTGCAACCTATCGGAAGCACCATACAGGTGAGAAGTAATTTCTTTTATTTTTGAACTGTTACTGTAAAAAATGTAACCTTGTAGAAAAATTTTTCTACAAGTTTATTCATTTCAACGAGAACTCTAACATATGTTTAGAAATTTTAGTGTAATATTTTGGAACAAATCTGTCTTCCACTGAAAAATGAAGATTTTTTTCAACTGACTAATAATTGAAATAAAAAGCAATATAATTTCGGTAAATGCTTATTAGTATCAGAAATCTGCATATTCATGATATGCTGAAGAATATCCACAGCCTCTTAAAAAATTTACAATCCACAAGACTTTGTATTTATATCTTCTTTTGAACTTTGATATAATATCGAAAATAAGAAGTAAAAAGAGATACATAGGTTCATTTCCATAATAACGACACAAATATTCATTAGGCATAATCAATGCAAAGTTTACTCTGTCTTTGTTTAAAAGATAAATACTTTAAAAAGAAGATTCTTTCCTTAAACATTTTTCGATTTCAAGGAATATACTCCGATTTATTCATGCATTAGTCTAGATTATCAGAAAATTTTAACACCGAATGAAAAATTATTTCCCCTGTTTAGTCAAAGCTAATAGCAATATCTAACTTTTGTGTGTAATGTTCATTACTGTTTTCGTAAAAGTTATGTTTGTTTGAAACTCTCTAGCTTTCCAAATAAACTTTTTCATTTCTCAATGCCTTAAGTGCATTTTTAAAAGTTATTGCTACAGAAATTAACAATGACTAAGTATGAATATCACTTAAAATACATTCTTCTTGTGTTTAATTTTCCTAGAAAACACTAAAGTCTTCCTTTTCTAGGATTTATAATAATTCATAGAAATTTTAAGCAGAAAAATTTTAAGTGAATAAATTACTTAAATGGATACGCAATCAGTATTAAAATAAAACTAAATTATATCTGATTAAATTACACAGATTGAATGTTAAATATACATTACTGAATCACTATTGTGCATTTCTTAAAAAAATATATTATTGAACTTAATATTTCATTTTAAATTTAGAATTGTGTTTTTCTAACAAATTTCAATGGGGTTGTAACTGAGTAGATGTCAAGTAAGTCTTTCCATTGTCAACAAAAAACTCATTTATCCACTAAGAAACATTAATACAAGGGTTCGGCACAGTCCTTTTCTTAAATAAATCTATTTATATAAAGTCAGCATAATATTATTCAATTGAAGTAAAGTACTGAAAACGATTACTAAATATTCCTGTTAACAGCTTGTCTAGTTCTTAAACGTTTACTCGGCTTATTTGTAGAAAATAATTATTGTGAGTTAACTCATGGGTTGGATTGGATTGTGGGGATTAAGGTCGACTGACTGCACTAGGGTTCTAGGCATGTGGAGGTGCCCTCCGTGGGGGGTCTTTCTAAGCGATCCTAGCCCGTATTTACGCAAGTTTCGGAACAAAACACGGCAAACTAAGAACGGATAGGCCGATGATCACAACCTGGGATCTAACCCAGCCCCTAACGCCTACCATCTTTCAGCGCTGAGCCGTTCGACCGCTGGTGGGCCACGAGTTAACACATGATTTCTGATTCATGGTTCAGGATTTCAGTTTTTTTTTTTTTATGTCGCCCTATAGCTATGCATTGAACAATTGGTGACAAGAAGGGACTCAACCCTAGAGGTTGTGTGCAGGCATATTATTACAACTTTGATTCTCTGAGGAGGGGATGGCTGGTACTTTTCGGTAATAGCCAGATGTATAAATTTTGGAACAAAACAGACATTGAGGCCACAATGGACAGCCGAAAAAATCAGCTGAAATTAACAGAAGTAATGAAGTATACAAGATAATTAACAAATTAAGCTATTCGCCAAGCGCTGCAAGAAATTCGTTATCTTCGAAGACCGGTGGGGGTGAATAATTTTTGTACGGAAACAGAAAAATGATGAGTTAATTCAGGGGATACATGAAAGTACTATTCAGAAAGCTGCATGCACCGAGTCCTGCCAATGTCAAAGTTTAAATCCTTGTTATTAATAACATTTAAAACAAATTTTCTTTACATGAATTTGTCACTAGACTTAAAATTTCCCTTTTCAACTACTGCAAAATAAATTATATCACAGAATATTTTATTCAATGTTGCATTCAATAAAAAGCTTTCAAAATAGATTCTCTGAAATTCAAATGTCCAGTTCTGAAAAAGGAAAAAAATATAGGAATATTTTTTTTTTCTGAAAAGTTCTGATTTGAGTTTTAAACAAAATTCTTTCTATTGCGAAAAGATGACAGTTGCTTAGATGGCGTACTTTTGTTAAAATTGCAAGAAATTTTTCATGGAGCATAAAGAACTTTAATTTATTTTATTATGTGCTTTTTTTTGTGCGTTATTTATATTCTTATTTTTATGGAATATTGAAAGATATTTTAAATTGTTCACAAATTATGTACCTTAAAAACCTTCTACCGATTGTAAAAACTAAACAATTCCCATATAATACACTGATAAAATCGCAAAATGCAACCTGTGATTTTTAACCGAAAAAAGTTCATGCTTTTAATCTGCTATAAAAGCGTTATTACTATCCATCTAGAATAAATTTGATGAAACACTCTCTAATATTACGGGATATAGTTATACAGGAACGGTGGGGAATATTGAATACTCAGGTGAAATGAAATACCATTATATCGCACCTGTACGGTGCTGCTACCTATCGGAAGCACGTGAACTGTCTTCACTGATCTCAAATATAAACGGTAGTTCACTTTGTGTCGGTGAGAAGAGCAATTTTTTACTCACATAACTTCTTTGATTTATCGAGATTCAGACTTTTTTTTAGAACTAAGTATTACGAATACTGTAATCTATTTATGAAGCAGTAAAATGAACGAAAACCTAGCGCCATTTATGGTTGGGGAGTTAATTAGTTGTAACACGTTAGTTTTCACACATTCTTACAGTTAAATAAATAAAAAATAAATAAAAAATAAATTTAATTTATTTGGTTTATTTTCTATTTGGAGTTGAAATAAAGTAGTAGGATATCTTAATGATACAAATTTCTAAAACAAATAAAACAATAACAAAACTAGTATGTTGTGGCCACCACAAGACTTTCTTCTATATTTACCTATACATATTCAATCAGTAACAATATTAAAAAAAAAAAAAAAAAAAAAAAAAGTACGATTTTTTTTTTTTTTTTTGTTAAAAGTGAAAAAAATCGATAACTTTGTTTTAAATTATCACAGATTTATAGTTCAACCATTCGTTTTAAAGGTATTGACGAGACCTTTCGAAAGATACCCATCTTGAAAATTTATCCCCCCCGGGGGGGTACTTCCCCCCCAGGGGGGGAAGCGATGCCCCCCCATGCAGAATATTTTTTTTTCCTAGTTACACACTACTATTATCAATAATTCATATTAATTTTACAATCACAAGTTTAAAACAACTCTAATTATGCACATTTATACGAATTTTTGTCCTATGCTGCCATGTTAAAAATTTAGATAAAATGCTATCACAGCGCCACCTGTTGAGCTATTGATCCCCAAACATAATCAGCACCAGTTTATGTCGGGGACCAACTAAATACCAAGTTTGGTTAAATTTCGTTAAAAAAAAAAAAAAAAAATTGCGATATTTTTCTAAGTTTTTTTTTGTTAAAAGTAAAAAAAATCGATAACTTTGGTTTAAATTATCACAGAGTTATCGTTCAACCATTCGTTTTAAAGGTATTGACGAGATCTTTCGAAAGATACCCATCTTGAAATTTTGCCCCCCCGGGTGGGAACTTCCCCCCCCGGTGGGGGGGCAACCGATGCCCCCACATGCACAAAAATTTTTTCCAAGTTAACTGTTACTATTATCAACGAGACCTTTCGAAAGATACCCATCTTGAAAATTTACTTCCCCGGGGGGGGATTTTCCCCCCCAGGGGGGGGAACCGATGCCCCCCCATGCACAAAATTTTTTTCCTAGCTAACTACTACTATTATCAATAATCCCTATTAATTTTACAATCACAAGTGTAAAATAACTCTCTTTATGCCCATTTATACGGAATTTTGTCCTATGCTGCCATGTTAAAAATTTGCATAAAATGCGATCACAACGCCACCTGTTGAGCGAGTGATCCCAAAATCTAATCAGCACCAGTTTATGTCAGGGTGCAACTAAATACCAAGTTTGGTTAAATTTCATTCATTGGTTCGTGAGATACAGCGTCCACAAAAAAATGATACAGACAGACAGACAGACAGACAGACAGACAGACAGACAGACAGACAGACAGACATTTTCTAAAAACTATTAATTCGTGTTCTCCATATCCCAAAACATGTAAATCCATCAAAAAGTGGACTTCGAAAATTTTCGCGAATCCAATACTTTCTCTATATTACATATAGAAGAAAGTAAAAAGAAGAAGAAGAAAAAAAAAAAGAGATACAATAACTTGAATTTTTATTTAAATAAATGTACTAAACGTTACAATTTTATAATAAAAATAAATAAATAAATAAAAATAATAAAATAAATAAATAAATAAATAAGTAAAATAAAAAAATAATGAAACTACTTTGAAAACATACCAAAATCAACATATAAATTGGTAATATCCAAAATAATCTTGTTGTACTAAATTAAATTCTGTCTCTGACAGATTTTTTTTTTCTTTTCGAAGTTTGCATCACATTTAATATCCAATTTCCAATTTATTATTTTATTTATCATTCATACAATGGAGATAAAGTAGTATTAAAATTTAATATTTTTTTAATATCAATAAATTAATAAAAAAAAAAAAAAAAAAAAAAAACATGGGACAACTTGAAAGGCACTTACAGCTATTTCTAATCGCTAATGTCTCAGAAATTTTTGTCTGGCCCTGTAAATGAAGTATAAATATTTTTCATACCATATTTTATGTGAAACAAGCTTTCGTGCACTAAAAAAATACGTACAATTTTCTCTCTTGTTCGTACAGTCTAAATACGTTAAACTGACACAAACGTACACTGTAAGGAGTACTCTGAAAGGAGTATTAAAAGTTCATATACACGAATTATTTACTTGATTTTCATAAATTCAAGTAAGATCGTCACATGATACATATATAGGATTACGAGTTTTTTATTCCCCTGCTAATATTTGTCATAGGTTTATGCTGATAACAAGCTCGCAGACAGACAGATGCGCAGATCAACTACTGAAAACATGATTTTCGGTTTCAAGGAATGATAAAGATGGGATTATAACAAAAACTTAATTTCGAAAATTTGGCCCTAAATCAATACTTACTCCAAAGAAAAAAAAAAAAAAAGAAAGTAAAAATACGTACATTTCTTTTTCCTAGTATTATTAGAAATATATCTGAAAAATATTCTATTCAATATAAAGTTCAAACACAAATCTTTCAAAACAGATTCGGTAAAATTCAAATGTCCGTTTCCAGCGAAAAGAAAATATAAACGGAAGTGCTTCCTTTTTATAAAAAGTCTGTTTTGAGTGTTGAAGAAAATTCTTTCTATTTCGAAACTATGACAGCTGTTTATATCACGTTATATACTTTTGTTAAATTGCCAAGAAATAGTTGAGAAAAATATTTATTAGTTATATTTTACAATTTATATTTTTAATTCCCTAAAATAAACTAAATGTTTTTGATATTTTTAGAGTTAGTAAATTTAAAAGTTTATCGAAATTGTTTTATAAATAACTAAACTAATTGTATCTGGAGATTGTATGTAACGGAATTTAAACTGATTATTTGACAAATAATTGATGATGCAGAATCTGATACAAAAATGGTTTCATGAAACTCTAATATTTTTTTAAGAATTTTTGAAAGTCTTGAATTCTTATATACAGCGCGTAACAAAACCAATAGTCACCACTCTAAAAGGTGACAGAACTTGCCAAAACGAACAAGTTTCATTACGTACTGTGGTGTCGGAAATCAAAGGCCGCATGTTTGGTTAAAATGGAGATTACATTAAAGACGAATAAGGTAAAGTGGCCTAATTTTGCCCCTATTTAATTTTAAGCTCTTGAAAGCTATAATTTTTCCTGTAAACCTACCAGATTTGGATGTTACATTCCTTAACTAGCCACAAAAATCTAAACATAGCCCAATTGACTACAAAAATATTTTAACCAAGTCAAAATACTGTGTTTCAAATCGTACCTATATTTGGCAGAAATAAGAAATTTGTTCCAATTTCAACCCCCTCAAAAATTTCAATATAACGACGCTTTACATATGAATCAAAATTTATTTCAAAAATATTAAAGGCACAAAGAACTGTAGTAATCAATTGAAGTATAACTGAAAGAGATATTAGAAATTAAAGTATGAGGAATATAGATAGTTTTTGTTTTTGGGTCTTGAGCATGTTTCGTGTGATAAAGTACAGCACTCAAACTGTATACATTGTTCTCCATGTTTATCACTAGAGAAACGTTCAAGCAGATAGGGCACATCGCTTGTATCATCCTAAGGAGTGTCAACTGAAGCCCTGCTTCCGACATCTGAGTCGCTGGATAGGTTAAATTTGGAACTTTTAGATGGCAGATTTCACCCCTTTTCCTTGGAAGTGATGGGTTCCAGAAATCTTTTTTCAGCTGAGCATCGTCTTTGTCAGGGAACCTATCATTTATTCCTATGCGGAGGCTCAGTGACCAAATGTTGCTGAATCTCTTTTTTAGAAGTTGATGGTGTAGGTGTGATCATTGGCACTTCCGTGATGTCTTTAAGGCTTATGTTAGCAGTAGATTTCTGAACATGTTTGCTTGATGATGGTTGATCAGTTACCTAGAAGTTATTACAGTGTGGAGAGGGATCCGTGGGAACGAAAGAGGACAAAACTAAGAACTGTAAGAGATACGAAATTGGGACAACGCTACTTCCGAACATGGCGAATCTTCTGTGCTTGTAAGATGAACTGAATGTCCGAAGACTCACTGTATGCTACTATTATCATCTTACCAAAGTAGAATACATGCAACGTATAAGAAAGAATGACTTACAGTACACTAAATAACGTTCTGAATAGTAAGAACTCACCTCTTATAAAAACAGGAAATCCACCGTATATGGCGAACGGAACTTTCACTAATGACACATTTTCTTCTCTTTTTCTTCTTTTTTTCTTTTAACACACTTCACACACTCCTGTTTGCGTGACAGGTGGTGCCACTTAGCGATGAGCAGAGAAGTAATAGGGGCAAAATTAGGACACTTTATCTTAATGAAGGATAAAGATTCTTTATTATTGACATTTTTAGAAAACATGTTCAAATGAGCAATCACAAGCTGCAATAAAATCATTACAATGCGACAGAGTGAATCAAGCAGGCATTCGAATGTTCTTGGTCTCGTAAATGGCTGTTTTAAAGCAGCCTCTACGAAAAAAAAAATTAGACAGGACAGATAGAGATATCTGGGAGGTAACGTGACAAGTTCCATCTGCATTTCTAAGTAAGGTGACGTTTTATTTTCTCCAGAAAAAGCACTCTCTAGCGGCGTTCTCTTTTCCGACCCCACATTGTGTGGTGAAAGTTGTTTATTTTGGCAAGTTCTATCTCCATTTGCAGTTATCAACTTTAGTTTTCTTAAAATATGTATGTATATGTGTATGTAATATATGGCACAAATACAAAAAAAAAAAAAAAAAAAAAAAAAAAAGAATAAGAAAAAGACAAAGACAAAGACAAATAAAGATAGAAAAATGAAATAGGCTTTATTTCAAAAGGGCAATTTTGTCTGAAACTTGCATAATAGTTTGTATTCCTTAAAAAGAAGACTTAGAAATACTGTCGTGATATATAACATCAATAAGTATATACATATATGTATAGACATATATACAGTTATATATTTTTTATTATTATGGAAACATTTTCACCTTGGAGAAATCACACTTCATGAGGAGGTGTTTTAAATTCCAACTGAGATGTGATTGAATTACTAATTCAGACAAAATAAATGTCTGCTTCACGTAAGTTTACAAAATTTCAGAAAGCACAAACGTCTAAATTTAAGACATCCGAGTGCATAATAAATAGACTGAAATAAGTGTCTGAATTATGTTTAAATGTTTGAAATTAAGATATATTACAGTTAAAACACTTAGAAATTAAGACATTGTATAATTTAGACACTTGGGAAATCAAGCATATTAACACAAAAAACTCGCAAACTTGTTTAAGGAAACAATAATAACACGGACCTTCATTAGATAATAAATGTAGACACGATTACATCATTAATGTAGCAACTACACACTCTCATTAACTAAGAAAAATAAGATGATTTCTGCATTTTGCTGCCCATGAAATACCATTTGTAAAATTTCGGATTTGTGTTACGTCTAATGAACAGGGAAGAAACAAAATCTTAAAAATAAATTGAAACAAAGAAAAAATATTGAAAAAATATTGTATAAAAAAATATTAAGTGTTTGGTTTCATTGCGAAACCGATGGACGTTAAAGAGGTTAAAAACAAAATTCAACATTTAATAGAAAAAAAATGTCAAAAGTAGCTGCAAACAATATTTTAGGAAATTTGATAGTAAATTTCACCATTTTAATAGTTCCATTATTATTATTATTATTATTATTTTGATGAAATTTTAGATTTTAATTTCAAACAGTGTAGACTAAAATTAGAGCAAGAAATCTTGTGATAGAGAGGTAAATGCTGATTATAAAAAATTCTTGCAATTTCTGCGATAATTTTGCTTAATAAACATTTTTCAAAATGATTTTTTTGTTTTATTAATTTAATTTTGTTATTTTACAAGCGAAAAATTGGAAAAAGGCATTGTAGTGCTTATTATTTATAAGTTAATTTTCTATCTAAATAAGGCATTTTTAAAGAATCTAAAAATCTAAATAATCAATTTAAATCATTACATGATATTATCAGACGAAAAAAGAAAACATCATTATTAGTTAATATTTCTCATAATGTAATTTATATTTAATTCAGGGAAGGCTAAAACAATATCTTTTAAAGTTTTCTAAATACGCAACTTCTAAAAAATGTAAAGCTAGAAATAAACAGATAAAATCATACCAAATAGCATTGTGAGATTAAAAGAGAAATATAAGGTGTTATGATTTATGGTATGATTTATTTTGTACTACAGAGAAAAAAACATTTTGAGGGAACAACAACCCCCCCCCCCCCCCCCCCCAAAAAAAAAAAAAAAAAAAAGTTAAATAAACAATTTTATTTTGTTGTACTTACATAACTTTTGTTAACCAGATCCAAATTATTTTGTTTTTTAAACCGAACAGTTTTGTTGATTTAAACAATATTTGTTCAAAGCAACAAAATATTTTTGTTGATTTAAATAAAGCGTTTGGTTAATTCAGCACAGCACTCGCTCATTGGCTGTCTACAGATTATAAGTAACTAAGACGAAGCTTATCGAAATATCTAGTTAATTTTGCTCATATTTCATTCATATTCTTCTGGTTAATCGGAATCTACACAAGGCATTAAAAAATAAGTTATTCTTATTTCTCTGTCGATGGTAGAATTGCGAAAGAAGACAAAAGCTTGTGCAGAAAAGAATTGAGTTCCACGACTACCTACTGTTGCAATTTCATTCGAATAGTTGCAACTTCCGCTGCTTAGTACGAGGAAATGTTGTCGTAACAACTGGAAACTTGCTTTAACAATACTCAAGTACACGAAACAGCATATTTTTTGTGGCCAAAACTTTGCACGAGTACTGAGATTCAACGTGAAATAATAGCTGTGTACTGCATTTTTCAATATTACATTCATCATCTATGAAATGGTGTCACCAGTTCGAAGACTGTCGCACTGGGTTAACCGATGCAGAAAGGTAATGAAGTTCAACAACGATAAACACATCGGATATGGTGAAGTAGGTAGAAGATATTATTCTCAATAATCGAAGAGTGAGCATCGCAGTGGTGCTCATGTTCAATCCCTCGTCCATCACCAGTTCTACACTGGCTCAAGAACCAAGGAGAGAGTTTCTAGCGTCACGGCATCTAACTATTAGTGCAACGTTTTGAGAAATGCCTGCAGTGACTCGAAAGTTGTGTAGAAAATAGTGTGTCACATTAACTGTAGCACATTTCTGATAAAGTGATTTTTTATCTACATTGCTCGAGTGTAACTTATTTTTTGAACGCCTCAAGTAATTGTAACTCTTCTTTGAACCATAATTTTTTCGATCAGTCGAAGCAAGCTGGTTTGGTTTATTGTACAATCTATTGTTAAAATGACAGAACGAAGAAAATGTAACATCAGACAACAACAACAAAAACTAGTATGTTGTGACCACCACAAGACTTTCTTCTATATTTTCTTATACAAATTCACGCAGTAACAATATTAAAAAAAAAAAAAAAAAGGGGGGGGGGTACTTCCCCCAGGGGGTTAAGCGATGCCCCAATTTTTTTTTCCTAATTAACTACTACTATTATCAATAATTCATATTAATTTCACAGTCACAGGTTAAGAATAACTCTCATTATGTACATTTATACGAAATTTTTTCCTATACTGCCATGTTAAAAATTTAGAAAAAATACGATCACAGTGATCCCCAAATCTAATCAGCCTCAGTTTATGTCAGGGGCCAACTAAATACCAAGTCTGGTTAAATTTCGTAAAAAAAAACAAAAAACAAAAAAAAAAAACGATTTTTTTCTAAGTTTTTTTTTTGTTAAAAGTAAAAAAAATCGATAACTTTGTTCTAAATTATCACAGATTTATAGTTCAACCATTCGTTTTAAAGGTATTGACGAGACCTTTCGAAAGATACCCATCTTGAAAATTTACTCCCCTCGAGGGGGGACTTCCCCCCCAAGGGGGGTGGCGAGGCTCCTACGCATACAAAATTTTTTTCCCAGTTGACTATCTCTATTATAAATAATTCTTGTAAATTTCATAATGATTACTAAAAAATAATTCTCTTTATGCACATTTATACAAAATTTTGTCCTATATCACCATGTTAAAAATCTAGAAAAAGTGGGATGGCAACGCAACCTGTAAGACAATTTTTACCAAAAGTTGATAGGCACTAATTTATGTCAAGGTGCAACTACATACCAAATTGTATGAAATTCTGTGCAGTAGTTCTTGAGATACAGTTGCCACAAAATTTTGTCACACACACACACACACAGACAGACAGACATTTTCTAAAAATGGTCAAATCGTGTTCTACAGCTCTCAAAACGTGTAAATTCATCAAAAACCCGAGGTCGAAAATTTTTACGAATCCAATACTTTCTCTATATTGCATGTAGAAGAAAGTAAAAATTGTTTATCCCAAAAAACATCATTTTTGGCATAATAGATGTTTAATACAAAATTTCTGTCTTCTAAAAATTCTTCTATCCTTAAATAAAAGGCTTAAGATCAAATTAATATTTTTTCTTCTGTTGTTTAAGCACATAGATGTATAAATATTATCACTAAATTTGTTTATGACATTGAATTACAAAAAATTTTAATAAATAAATAAGAATATCATGTGATTTCATTTTATCTGGCAAATCCAAATAAAACAACATAAAATTATTCCTTGATGAAATTGCAGCTTGAAATTAAAAAAGAAAAAGGAATATTTTAAAGTAAATTTATAAAAAATTTGCTTTTAAAGTTTTTTTGTAGTAAATAATAATAATAAAATATTATAAAATAAAAATAAGACGAATCTGTTTTCTTTTTCTTTTCTTTTTTTTTTTTTTTTTTTTGGTCATTGTAAATATTAAAAAAAAAATCCTTTTTAAACTTTTGACTCTGTAATGAGAAGCTTTTTATTCTCAATTAATAAAATGCATCACTGAGCAAATAAATAAATAAATAAATAAATAAATTGCATCCACATATTGATCTACACTGATCAATATTTTGTTTAAATATATATATATATATATATATATATAATATATATATATATATATATATATATTAGACTATTTGATATTTAAATTAGTTGATTATGCATGCGACATTATGTACTTTTTTTAAAGGCATCAATAGAAAAGGCGTAAGTAAATTTCGCTCTTTTTGCTAACTAAAAAAAAAATAGCAACACTGAAAAGGAGAAAGAATGTAAACAAATAAGATATCTGCCCGAATTTATGCATTTCACTCTTCCTGAGTATTGAAGAAATCTATATTTGAAAATTTCCCTTCCGTAAAAGCAAACAGAGAGGCACAAATGTCACAAGCTTATATTTAAACATTTCTTTTAATTTGAGGAAAAAAAATTCAATATTATGCTTTATGCAACGTTACTGAAAAATGATTCAATAAAAAGTTAAATGAAAATGAAAATTTTATTTAAACATAAATCAAGCTGAAAAAAAAAAAAAAAAAAAAAAAAAAAAAAAATATATATATATATATATATATATATATATATATATATATATTCTTTTGAATAACGGATATAAAAATGGTAGGTGACATTTAGATAAATAAAAAAAGAAAAAAAACTTTTAATACTTAAAATTTAAGATAAGAATTCTTTTTTCTTGTAATTCAGATTAAAAGTAATTAAAATATAAACCGTTTTTATTTGGCTGAAAATGATTTTTTTGTTTAAGTAATGATTAAAAGTATATTTACGCAGCATAAATTCTTTTTGTTAATAAATTTAAGTATTCTGTAGAATATTTTTAATAAGTTATAAAAAAAACTTACAGGAATGTTAAATAACAGACATAATTTAATTTAAAAAAAATTATCTTTCAGATATCACTTTAAGTAATTTAAGCTTCTCTTAAAAGAAAGAAAAAAAAAAAAACTGATAGTTCTGGTACACATTTTCCATGCACCAATTGTGATCTTGGCTAATAAATTTAGACTACTGTCATACTTAAATTTTTTACAATTACAAGGCATATATAAATGAAATAAATTCCTGATAACATATAAACAGCTCCATGCTGGAACGATCGCTTTTTTTTTTTTTTTTTTCTGTCGAAATACTTAAGACTGCGATTATATTTAAGTGTCAACAATATTTACTGAAGTATTTTATATATATATTTTTTTCTTTGTAAATAATTGTAGAGCTCCACTTTTGAAAGCTTAAACTTTAAAGGCATTTTAATGTTTATAAACCATTAATTTTCTATGTTGCAAAGTATTAAATTGCAAGCTGTCTAAGTAATAATTTTCAGTATGGTATTTTATTGAAAAGTTTTATAATGTGATACACATAACTTTCTTGTTATTGGAGTTTCGATTCATTATGATTTTTTTTAAATTTTTTCGATGCACATCAGCATATTTTAATAAATCATAATTTTTTGTAATGTAATACCAAGATATCAATATTAAAATATATTGTTCATCATTATATTTATATTCATGTAATTAACGTCTGTAATATATACATATATATATATATATTTATATATATATATTTATATATATATATATATATACATATATATATATATATATTTTTTTTTTTTTTTTGAGTAAATTTTTATAATTTTAGTACTTAAAATAGATAGAATATATAAATGTAGTAATAGAAAGTTTACTTATCTATCAAAAATTTCGTCAATGGTCATTCCAACATACGTTTATAAAAATAATCTCGGATAACACTTACACTATTTACTCACTGTACTATAGACATATTGCAGTTTAAGGTGTAAGATAAGAGGTAAGGGAGAAGGGGCTTCTGTGTGCAGTTTTTATACTTGTTTTTCAAAAGATTATATTAAATAGTACTTTTTAAATATCAAATATGTACATATTTTTACAATATTTTACACATTTGTCTTAATTTTTCTTAATAAATCAAATTACTTGGCAGGAATAGTTTTTTTTTTTTTTTTTTTTTTTTTTTTAAATATACATGATTTTAAAAAAAAATATTTTATGTGCACATTCGCAGCATGTCATGGGACTAGTGCGGATGACATAACCTCTGCTTGGACAATGTAATATATAACATAAAATATGTATGCAAAACCACGATAAATACAAATATAACCTAAGAAAAATTGGTCTTGACGTAATATCTTGCTCTGGTAAGGTCTTATTGTCTGGTAAAAAGAAAGAATGACTCTGCTTTATAAAAGAACTGATTTGTTTATGTTTTTCTTTAGAATTATCCGTTAATATCTATTAGATCTATATATGGCTTCAACTCTGTGAATGTACTACACAACTCTGCTTAGAAAAAAAAAAACTGGCTGGGACATTTACACTATGTGGGCATTCTATCACCATCCAACACTTTGTACATTTATACATTATAGTGATTTTTTATAAATCATGTAGATCAAAAGTAACTATCATAATATGTATTGAATATAATCATTTATAAAACAGTGTAATTTATTATTTGAGGAATGAAAGTGAAATAGCATAATCTCACCTTTGAATAGTAAATCAAAAGTTTAGTTTTCCAGCTTTTCCCATAATAAAAATATAATTTTGTAAAGTATTGCTAATCTAACAATTGTGTTATCATGTAACTACTCACGAAAATGGATGCTAGTGTAACCAATTTTTAAAAACACAATTTTCATTCAATTTTCAAAACTTTTATTTTTATTTAATATAATATTTTTCTCATAAAAATGCCGATTTTCAAATTATTTTGTGGCGCTTTAGACACTGGAAAATATGAAAAAAAAAAAAAAAAAAAAGCTAATATACCTAAGTTACATTTTTACCAATACACACCAAAAGTAATTTCGAAAATAATAATAATAACAATAATAAAAATAAATAAAATAAATTAATAATAAAAAAAACTTTACATGTTACTTTACCCTATTTCATACATACCAAATAGTATACTTAAATATAATACAGCAAAAAACGATTTATTGCCAGTCATAGCACTCATGTATCGGAATTCACGTGTAACATGTACAAGTAAGCGTCAGAAGAAGGTGTTTCACATCATATTCTAGATGAACCATATAATGTGTTCATAAAATATATTATATATACTATATTTATTTTATTCATTTTAGTCTAAAAATGTCGAATTGTATTAACGAGAATTTTCGCTAACTGACGTGATGTATTTGAATTCTTTTCGATATCCCAATACAAGAATCGTTTGATATCAAGGAATATTTTTAAGAAATCTGCACTTTTTATGAATTTTCAGAATATCTTATTTGGATTACCTGATAATATCTGTTTTAAAGTTTCGCCGACTACAGATACACACATTTTTCAAAAATTTTTGACGTTACTAATAATAAAATACAAGATTACATAAAAAAAGAAAAATATATATAATTTTAGTTTGTTATTACAACTGCATAACATATATTTTTAAATTATAATAATTTATTTCAGCAGCAGAATTATTAATACACTTCTGGACAATTAAAGAACAGAGACATTTTTTTAACTAAATAATTGTACGCTGATCAAAGAAATGAAACTAACTACATATGAAATAGAGGTGGAGTGTTATATTTATCATGCAAAATGCCACAGATTTTACCACAGGGGAAAGTGAAGTAATAAGAAGGAAATAAAACGCGCCTTTGAAAAAGATTCAGTGCCGCATTTTTTTTTTTTTTAATTGATAGGAGGATCAGAGATAAATCTCTCAGTAATTGTGAAATATGACCTCCTCGGTCACTAATGCCTATTTTGTACTTACCCACAGTTCATACCTTAGGTATACCTATCACGTTCATCAGCATTCTATGGTGTGTAACATGGTCCCCTTCTTTTCACACCAACTAGTGGACAAAATCACTCGTCGCAGTTGAACAGAATTCATTGGAAAACATCCCTCTGGACAGCTGTTGCTGACCCAAAATAATATGTCGCTTACACCAACGCAATCTTTGAATCTGGTTAAAGTGTGTTGCATTGAAGAGGCTTTCTTACGTAAAAACCATCCGGATTTATTTGACGAAAAATGATTCTGACAAATGCACGTATATCAGTAGCATTTGCAAGGTCTGTAACTATCTGATTAAAAATGCTATTTCTGTTCTTTTTAGCCACTAGGGATACTTATTCATCCTCTTGAGGTATGGCGCTTTTTTCACGATCTTCGGTATACTTTCGCATGGCATTTCCCCTTTCAGTGGCTTTTTGTGTCTGCGAGAAAAAACTCTTTTACATTCACATTATTGCAGCTATAGTAGTTACACTTTAACTTACTTCGAGCCATCCAACTGCTTACTAGGATCGTAAGTTTTCAATGCAATCTTCCAAACCTTTTGCACTTAATTTTTAAATTACGGAATTTCAGAGAAATTATTACAACCTAAGGCGCTATTTTCGTCGAACACCTAACTACTTTACTTTCGAATGAATAGAGAGCTTTTTTGCAGTACTTTTTGTGTAGATAGCCTTACTACGTTCCCTACCTTTTACATTACTATGACTGCTCGGTAAAGCTACGTTGGCAAAAACATTTATTCCTTAGCGATTGTCAAGTAGGGTAATTAAGAAATATTTATGATATAATGATATTGTATGTAGGCATTTTGTAAATTTCACAAAATATACAAGGAAAGGTTGAAGGAGACTGTTTACAGTACATACGTATTTTATAGACTGGAATATATCTTCTCTTTCTTTAACTCTTAGAAACTTCAGAAAAATTAAACGAATTGATCACTAAACGCTTCGAGAAAAAGTCCAGTATCCGTATTTGTAACTAATTAATCTAAAATTTAAAGTGTTGACTGTCCATTAAAAGGTCAATTCTCTTAAAAAAAAAAAAAAAAAAAAAAAAAAAAAAAAGTCATTGGGTATAACTATAATACTACCGTGAATGACTGGCAAAAACTGTTCATATCTCTGATCGTAAACCAGGGGTCAAATTTTTAATAGTATATAATACTTAAAATCATAATTGTAACTTAACAATACATATTTATAAATAATGAAAAATAAAAATTAAAAATTAAACGTAAGAAATCAAGTTTTTTTTTTTTTTTTTTTTTGTATTAAATGACGTTTCTAAGAAGATAAGACTCTACATATAAAAAATAATAAAAATATGATATCATGTTGAAATATATTTGTCTAAGCTATTTTAAACTTCCTGCTATGATTTAACTTAAAGCAACTAGATTAAAGATAACATTTTAATTAAAACACTATTGAACGAGGAATTGGATTACAGAAAACAGAAACTGGTTAATTAATTTGCACTTTATTAACATGTTATATTTTGAATGTGAAAATATAATAACAACAACATCGCGTACGAAGTAAGTTTAGGCCAATTAAAAATCAATTAATTTACAATTTAGATTTAGAAATGAACTTCGGAATTCGCAGTTTCAAGCAAATACTTTACATGCAAAATGCATGCTTCAGAAAGTAATTAAATAATAGTTTATGCACACATTCTATTTGAAGTTTCTGTTCATTTTTTTTTAAAGTGTTACAATTATAGAGGAACTTTTTTTTTTTAGTTTGATTTATATATTCATGATGTAAATATTTGTTTTACTTTTATTTCAAGCACATCATAAAGGAATAATAATAATAAAAAAAAAACTTTGTTATAATAAATAGTTGCTTTTCTGTATTTTAAGTAGCTTTTTGATTTAAAAAGAAGTTGAGAAATTTACATATTAATTTGCTGAAGGATTTTTATTTATTTATTTATTTTTTTGAAAATAAATAATGTTGTATAAAAATTCATTCTGTTGAAAAGTTTTCGTATTTTATGAATATTTAAATTGGGAATATAAATGTTAAATTATACATTTCTTTAAAGAAACTTTCATAGTGCTTTCTTTCGGTAATGCTTGTTAGAAAAAATGAATGTGGTTATGACATTTTAACGTAGCATATAAATTATTTGGAAATAATTATTGAATTTTTTTTTTTTTTTTTTTTTTTTTTTTTGTTGAAACGTCACATTTAGGTGAAACAAAAACTTCTGTAATTAACATGCAAATGTATATCATGTGGAGTTCTATTATAAAATTTAAAAAAGAAATAGCAAATATCTAGCTTATTATTATTATTTTTTTTTATGTAACGCTTCGTGTAGCTTTACAGTCTCAGAGTTGCTTAAAACTGGCTTGAGTAGCCTCATATTTGCTTATGTTTGTATTATAAAGAAACATAATTTCTCCATTAAAAATGCTTAGTCAGACGGATATGCTTTGTTACAGAAGAGCATCAAAAATTTAAATATATATATATATATATATATATATATATATATATACATTTTAGGACAAAAAGGGCAAATTTAGGTCCATTTAGCTGCAACCAACATTTTTTGAAATTTATTTCTACTTTTGAGTCATTTTATTGAAAGTGCTACTAAATAAATGAAAATTCAAACAAAATTTCTAATACTAATGGTAGCTAAATTTCCAAAACTATTGAAGAATTAAATTGATCAAAGATTGAAAATAGTACTGCTAAATTGATGAAACGTAGCGACAAATTTTTAAAACTATTGGTTCCATCTAAAATGACCTAAAATTGTAAATCGCCCTACTAAAATGGTAAAACTTAGCACTAAATTTTTAAGATTGTTGGTTGTCGCTAAACTAATCTAAATTCGTAAATAGCACAACTAAAATTGAGACTTTTGATCCAAATTTCTAAAATTATTGGTCAAAGATTTATGGCTAGAAGCGCTACATTATGCGAAAACTATTAACTCCGTTAAAACTGAGAAAAGGTGTAATAATTCTGGCTATTTTGAAATAATATTTTCACCCAAATTTGGTTGCTAATTTTGCCAAGTCGCTAAGTTTTTCGTCAAAGAATATTCTGGTACTGGCGTCAAATTTGGCGATTCGGTAATGATTTTGGTGACTTGGCCACCAAATTTGGCAAAAATTTGTAGTTTAGGTTTGCCAAAGTTTGGAAGCTCGAACTTTAATAAGAATAGAGTTCTAGAATTTTGTGGAAACGCTCATTTATTTCTAGCACACATCTAACTTCTTCGAAAGTTCTATAAATGACTAAAAAGGTTATAGAAATAGAAAAGTCATTATTGATTATTTTAGATTATAACTCGGCTACTTCTTTACGTACTACTTTCTGCACACAATATTATGGTGAAAATGGAAACAGATGTCAGATTTGCTTCATTTTCACGAAGGTAGACGTTGATTTAGCGTCATATTAGGTAAATTTTCATCCAAATTCGATGAAAAGGGGTAGTATAGGATTAGAAACTTTGGAATTTCTGATTTGAATAGGAGTCGAGTTTTGTAATTTTCATGAATTATTTTATCACTGGTTTCTAGCGCATAACTACCTCGGAAATTCTATAAACCACTGAGAAGACTCTCCATGAATTTAAATTATATTTAGGCTTCGAACTGTGTGGTTAATCATTGTTCCCGAATTAGCGAAATTCCTGCTCCTTCAGTGTATTCAACCCTGTTTATTTGACTTCTATAGTAGGAGTGACTATTTTACTAGAGTGTTTCGTGAAAATTTGCTTATTTTTGATTTTTGTAGTAAAAAAAACTGCTTTATTCAGCTATTTCCACAATATTCATTAAATAAACTACATTCGTGGACTAGCAACTGCTTATGTCTTTACAAATTCTATTCTCTACATACACAAATGGAGACGATTTTCATAACAATATCATTACGGGTTTTATCATTAGCTTCTTTTAAAATCCCTATGATCCTAAGTCATATATAGTGACAAAAACATTTGTATTTTTGATCATGAATGTAATTTTCGTAAATATCTCCAAAACGGAAAGCTATAGAAAGACCAAAAAAGGAGGTGCATGACTAAATGCTATAACAAACTTAAATGCCAATTTGCTATGTTCTACGTTCAAACATTTTTCAGTTTGGTGAGATACACTCATACATACATTCACACACATACGTGCATATAGAAGTCACTAAAAATCGTGTAAAGTCAAAGATATCTCTAAAACAAAAGCTTATTTCAATACCAAAGTTGGAGACATCATGACAGTCACAAATATAAAATCGCAGCGATCTACGATCTTTCGTTTTTGAGCTATGCGAGATACAAAATCCATTTCGCAAATCTTGAATCGAATACTTCCATATATTTTATATAAAGAAGTAAATAATCTGGTGTGTCACTCACATGACTTTCTCTTACCCTGAAATCTAATACTATAAATACAGGTTGGATATTAAGGGGTGAGATAACGAGTTCTGTCATGTAAACCTATGTTAACACGATTAAACTTAGTCTTCGGACGAGCTTTATATGATAATTATTTTTGTGTGAGGGGCTACCGACCCTTTCAACCCCTCGTTCATTACTGCACCTACATTTATGTAGAATTTAAATCCGTTATTAAAATTAAAAATTCACTTAAAATTATTCAGACAACTTTCACACACAACATTCTTTCAAACTTATCAGTCTTGATCAAAGTTTTCCAGCAACAAACTTATATTAACTTAAATACAACATTTGGATCTCCTAAAATTATTTGATTTTAAGTTACTCCAAGAGACACAGACAAAGATCAAACGTTAAAAAACTTCACTTCGGTAATCAGGAAGCCTCAAAACGTGTAAATGTATAGAAAAACTGTGAATACTTAATTTAAAAACGTACATTATTTACCATATCTCTATGAGGAATTCATTTCAATTCCTGAACAGCTTTCCTGGAAATGGTAAAATATTATAGTAAAGCACATCCACTAACAACAAAAAAGAATGTTATCACTTAGATATTTGCAGCCCTATATATCTTTTGAAGATTATGTACAGACCACATGATGCACCTAAATGAAATCCTATAGTAATAATACACGGCCCAGTCTGAAATACACATCCATCAATTTGCAACTGTTGTCGCACTTTTATCTAGTTCTTTTTTGTAGACCTGTAAACGAACAGTGAATGATTTCCATATTATATTGTACATGAGACATGTTTTTAAGCAAATAAAAAGTATACCTTCGTTTCATTTGGTTTTTCGCAGTCAACAACTCTACTTACCTGCAATTTCCCCCATAGACGTAATGTATTTGAATTCTCTTGGGTGTCTCTGTACACGAACCATTTGCTTGATCTCAACGAAAGTTTAGTGTAACATCCCTATATCATATACATTTAGAATACCAAGTTTGGGCTTTCTGCTGTAATTTGTTTTAAGATATGCTGATAACAGACACACACACAGACAGACACATAGACACACACAAAGACCAACAGCTAAAAATATAATTTTTGGATTGAGGGGACCTCAAAACGTGTAAATATAACAAAAACTCACTTTCGAAAATTTGACCTTAAAACAATACTTTCCCTACGTTATGGGTAAGAGAAAGTAAAAATTGCAAAATAAGGGAAAAAAGCTAAATATTTTCGAAGTTTATATTCCTTTGAATTACTTTAAATATATATATATATATTTCATGGATGAAACTAGTTTTTGACGAAAGTCGGGGTCTGTATTATTCTGTTCGTCGTTGATAGCTGAATTCAGCTACATTGAAGATATAAAATGTTGCATAAATTCTTTCTAATTTACTCACAAGTTCTTTATTGCGTTAAGACCTGAAGATTTAGTTAGCCATTTCAGAGATTTAACATGTTTATCTTGGAATTAATTTTTCGTATATTTACTCGTATGGATATGGGGAAATTGTTTTGCTGATATTTCCAATTTTTCCATAAAGAAATTCAGAATTTGTGGAAAGTTAACTTTCTATGGTACTTTGGTATGCTTGTGAATATATATTACCAAAAACTAACGCAATTCAAACCATACCATTGCAAGCAAAGAACTCCCAAGTCATCACAGTGCCTCCCCTAATTGGTACTTGGAGAATATTTCTTTTCCTTTTCTTAAATAATGCAAATAGTACTTCCATCCGACTAGTTGATTCAAATTCCATTTCGTTTTATCAGAAGAAGCTATTTGTTGCTCCAGGTCATGACTTGCTGGCTAAAGCTCAAACGCTTCATTTTATGCCTGTACAACAACTGAGGCTTAGCCAATTATGCTGTATAAAAACTTCCAGAACGTTTAATTGTGTTTTAAATCATTTCCTGACAAACATTTAAACCTGTCATGTGCTGAAGTTTACTAGTTGAGTACTTCTCAGTAAATGCAAGTCTACAAACTTTTTTTATTGCATAACGCTAGGACAAAGTTTTAGGTCTTTCCAAAGTATTCTTTTTACATTAATAATCTTTCGATTTTAAAGAATTGTTGATTACAATCTTCGACTTTCCTATATTTATTTTAACAGTACGATTATCCGTTCTCGTTGATGAAAAATCCCCCTGTCCTCTTTCATGATCAGTTAACTTTTAATTTTTTGGCATCGTCACAGAGAGCACCAAACATTTGAAGAAATATATGACAAATTTTTAAATTGAAGAACACTCACTATCTTATTAATCGTAGCAATATTTAAGCTAATATATGTTTATGTATTTAAAAAAAGAATACCAGTGGCATTAAAGTTTTTTACTTCGGCTGAAATACTAACTTTGTATATACCACTATTTTTTTCTCTGGTAATTCTATATTTGAAAATCCTGTTTGTTTCTTTATTTAATAGCTTTGAACTGGTAATAATACAACAATAACCCTTTTTATTTCACTTTTACATTTCCTCAAACCTTTTCACTGACCTAAAAGCTTTTACTTAAATTGTATATTCGTAATGGTTTTTGTATATTTTTTATTTATTTCAAATTTTTTGTAATATTCCCATTCTATCTAAAATTAAAAATAAAAAAAAAACATGCATTAGATTAACACATCTTTCAATAAGTCCCGGGACTTGTCCCCAGATAGCGTCGCAAATGAAATATCTTCGTGTGGGTAAAGTAAACTTAACTTTCCAAAGATACATGTTAAAGATTCATGATATTTCGATCGTTTGTTGCCGAGATATCAAATTTTAGTGTCCCTACTTTTGATGTTTTCAAAATGAGGGCCGAAGCTGAATTTCGTTTGTTGTTTAAATATTGTTTTTTGATGGACAAAATGTCTAAACTGTTAAGCCATTGCTAAATTTCAACAATATTTTTGCCTATCACAAAGCAATGATTAATCAACTCATGAAATTCAACTTTGTCCCTCATTTTGAAAACATCAAAAGTAGGATCGATACAACTTTGATATCTCGGCAACAAACGATCGAAATATCATGAAACTTTAACGTGTATCTTTTGAAAGTTAGGTTTACTTTACCCACACAGAAATATTTCATTTGCGACGCTATCTGGGGATTAGTCACGGGACTTACTGAACGATGTGTTATTGAAGGATTGGACGAAACAAAATTTACAAGAGTGAAAGCTGTTCAGGCCAAGATTTGAATCTCGGATTTTTGGGTTAGCATTGCACAGTTTACTCACTGAATTGCGCAGGTTGACCGAGTGCTTGAGCGAATAAAGAAAGTAAGATATCTTACGAATATTAGTTCTAAACTTACACATTGTTTTAAAATTATGAACGTAAAAGAAAAACTAGTATGCTATGGCCGTCACATGACTGTCTTCTATATTTTCCTATACAATTTCACCCAGTAAAAAAAATTTATTTAAATCATCTTCCATAATGCATGCAGCTGACTTCATTCTAGAGCAGTATTATAACACCAAAAAAAGTAAATATCAAAGAAAGTCAGTTTTATTCTCTATATGATATCTTAAAAAGATGCTTTTTTGTTTGTTTGTCTGTTTGTTAAGTTTTTTTAAAAATCAATAACTTTATTTTAAATTATCGCAGATCAGTGTGATTGATCTGCGACCCATAATGAAAATTTACCCCCCCCCCTCCCCTCCGGGGACAAATTTTCATTATGGATATCTGGGTATCCCAAAATAACATTATGGGTATATTTCCCAATCCTTATCCAATTCTCAATCTCATATCATTAAGAGTATTTTTCCCAATCCCCCCAGGGATTCTCCCCAAGGGATACCTGGGGAGATTGGTAGGCTCTAATTTACGTCGAGGTGCAACTACATATGAAATTTTATGAAATTCTGTGCAATATTTCCTGAGATATAACTGCCATAAAATTTATCACACACACACACGTAGACAGGCAGATGCACAGACGTAGACAGACATTTTCTAAAAATTGTCAAAACGTGTAAATCCATCGAAAACTCGAGATCGAAACTTTTTACAAATTCAATACTTTCTTTAATTGAATATAGAAGAAAGTAAAAAATTAAATTATCATCAAAAATAATTAAAAAAAAATAAATATAAATTTGTATTTTAAAAACTATTTATAAGGTTCTCATATTTTAAATACAAAGAAATAATGAGAAATACGTCGAAAAAAAAAAAAAAAAAAAATCCTAAGACCTCTTTTCAAAACTATGTTCGAATACGAATTTTCAAAATATATTCAATGAAATTCAAAAGTCTATAAAAAGTTCTCATACTTCTTCACCTCTGAAAAGTTTTGATTTGCGTGTTCAAAGTATAAAAAGGTTAGGAAAAAAAATTCTTTTCCATTGTACAGAAAAGAAAAATGACAGTTGCATATATGGTAAACTTTTGTTAAATTTTTATGACACATTTTTCATGGTGCAGCTTTTTTGTTACAAGAAGAGTGTTAAAAAGAATATTAATATATTAATAAAAAAATAATTCTTAAAGAAAATTTTCTACTAATTTGTAATGACTAAGAGTGTCAGGTACTTAACATAAATGTTTTTAAATTTTCATGTAAATTACCTATAAAATCGAAGTTGCTAAATACATAATAATATTTTAAGATAAAGGATTAGATCTTTAATTATAATAAAATCAAATAAAAAAAAAATGCACATTTTCCTTGAAAGTTTTTATTTATTGGTAAATAACTATAGAAAAATAAAAGTCAAATTCGCCTTAAACTCAATAACGACTTTAACTGAGATACATACTATATGAGATAATTAAATGTACGAATGAAATGACTTATGAAAAAACAAACAAACAAACAAACAAACAAACAACAACAACAACAAAAAAACGCAGTGTTTTTTTCTGTAAAACTTTTTATAATGCATTTATTTAGAGCCCTGGTAATCAAAATTAAAAAATATCAAAACTTATAATTAGCAGCGGCTTCTGAGTGCGATCTTTGGGGCACTGCACCTACACGCGTAGAAAAAAGTACTTTGTAATGGAACGTTCATTCATATTGTTAGCTGAATATTTACTTTTCGAGAACCAACGTTGAGATGTTGAGCTATGAACAGTCAATCGCTTGAATGATCTTTTCATGACAACAAATTGTTTCTAGATACATGTATGCAGCAGTCTCAGAACGTCACTTACGAGTCCCTGCTGCGTATAAACGTTAATAAAATATTCCTTTTTAACACGCTTTTATTAGCTTCACCTGTATGTATGTTTGTATGTATGTTTGTAACCGCTCTGGGGGAAAACAAAAAATCTATGGAAAGATATTAAAACTTCTTCATACACCACAAATTTTAAGTCAGCACAACCGGTTTTGAAAGGACGTAGCCTTTCTTCATCAGGTGCAAACACGTGCTACTGTCTTGGAGGCAAAAGCAAAAGTCTTGCTCTTGCTGGACTAAGAAATGGAAGAAATGGTCTTCTGGAAGAAATGGACAGAGGAGTACCAAACAAGCCGTTAACCTGGGAGTGGGGCACGCAATAGAACAACGGCACGAGACGACAGACACCTCATCCGCATGGCTGTGACGGACCGTACAGCGTCCTCTCGAGTGTTAGCACAACGTTGGAGCACGGCTACATGTGTTTTGTTGTCTAATTCCACGGTTCGACGTCGTTTGCTACAGCATGAACTGCGTTCAAGAGTTTCTCTACGCAGGATTCCTCTCTCACTGAATCACAGACGCCTCCGACTTCAATGGGCTGAACAACACAGCACGTGGCGTGCCCAGTGGCAACAAATTGTTTTATCTGATGAATTTCTCTACAATCTGGAGTACAATGATGGAAGAGCATGTGTCAAACGTTACATGGGGGAAAGTCTGCTCCCACAGTGTTTTACCCAGCGTCATACTGCACAAACGCCTAGCATCATGGTGGTGGGAGTTATTTGGTATAATTGTCGATCTCATCTAAAGCACATTCCGGGCAACCTGAACAGCGATAGCTAAATAATGGGAATTTTGGAGCCAGAGGTCCTTCCCATTCTCTGACGCATTCCAGGTGTTGATTTCAGCAGGGTAATGCCCGTGTACATTTTTCTCAGACTGCACAGGCATTATTCAGTGCACAACAGATTTCGCTTCTTCTATGACCTGCTTATTCCACAAGACCTTGGAGCCTCAAAGATCGAGAAATCTTCTTGACATTTGTTCTGCGCATCTCGTCAGTGGTTTGCGTACGTCATGGAATGTTTACACCACGGAACCAATCAGCTTTGCTGACTGGGATAGTTTGTTTTGTTTGTGTGAGCGATCAGCGATTTGAGAGAAAAATTTTTTATTATTCATTTAAAACATATTTATATTTTTTCAAGTTATTCCTCCTTTTGATTTGGATACTTTGAAATTAAATAGATTTTGTTTGATGAATATCTCGTGATCAGCTTTGCTGACTGGGATAGTTTGTTTTGTTTGTGTGAGCGATCAGCGATTTGAGAGAAAAAATTTTTATTATTCATTTAAAACATATTTATATTTTTTCAAGTTATTCCTCCTTTTGATTTGGATACTTTGAAATTAAATAGATTTTGTTTGATGAATATCTCGTGGGTGTATTGTTTATAGGATTGCTGCAACTTCATTATTGTATCTTTAAGACTACTTTTATTTGCTATATATATTTTAATCGTCTTATTATATAATACTCACCAAAATTTATTGTAAACATATATTAAATTTATAACTTTTAAAATGAAAAATCTACATAGAAGTATTTTTGGAATAAGTTGAATGTATATCTTTTTCTTTCATATATAATCTTAAGTGTGCCTGACATTAATTTAATTTTATTATATAGCTGTTGATTCGTAATAAGGCAATTCCACGGAAATGTCAACCTGAACGTCAATATTTCAAATTTAACAAAATTTTGAGTGTGATACTTACATATTTTTAAAGCTTGTAATATATATTTTAGTAGCGTGAAGTTTGAATTAGATAAATTGTTTTGTGAAAATGGGTTCGTCCATGTGTTTTCAGATTAGGACATTTAAAAAATGGACTTGCATAAAATGCTTAAGTATGTTGCTTGTTACTTGTACATGTATAATTTTAAATATTTAACTGTTTAATTATGTATATATCTTTTGTTAATTAAAAAAGGAAAGAAAGACATATTAGTTTTGTATTTGATTTAATTAAGGCTTTTTTATTTTGGAAAAGAAAAAAAAAAAATGATGATGTAACAATTTTGTCAAAAGTTTACTCTTTAATAATCCTCTTGTAAATATTAATTTTACATATTTACTTAACGTATTTGAAGCTGGATGCAGTTAAATTAAATTTAAAAAAGAAGCAGATTACGTTTAGATTATGAATTATCGTTGTTTTATTGAAATACAGTGTAAACAGATAAAAGTAAGCTTAATCGCAAATTTATCATCTACCACTTGTATTTAATTTAATTTTTAATGCAGTATCTATAAATAAAGGTTAATTTGCAGAAAATTATGCATTAAAAAGTTTAAAAGTACTGTGCAAAGCCCTGTTTAAAATATAATCTATAATATTTATTGAATTAGTTAAAGGCAGGTTTTTTTGTGCTACACATGCTTTACAAATTTTTTTGTTTGTAAAATCAACCCATGCCAAGTGTGTTTTAGTTTTAAACATTCAGGAATCATTCCTCTTTTTGAAATAAATGATAAAATGCTCTTAAAAAATATTTTATATCTTTTGATTTTGAAAATTGGGCATTTTTTAGCTTAAATAAACACATTATGTTTTATAAGAGATAGAGAAATTTCGGACTCCTCATTTTAAAGAGAATTTCATAAGATTTAATTTGATGTCTACCTTGATTATGTTAGTTAAAAAAATATTTTTATTTATTTATAAAGCTACTGTTTTGTAAACTTTTCGAAAAAAAAAATATATATATATAACAAAAATAACTTAAACTTTTTAATAAGGAATTATGACAAGTTACTGTACATGTAAGAATATAATTATAAATTTTACTTACATGGTAAAAGACCTCATTTTTAAAATTAGTAATCCATAAAAGATGAATACACGTATGGATTATACTATAGCTGAAGTCGAAGAATCCATAGCCTAGTGTAGGGAAGGGGCCGGCACCTGGAAAACAACTAAACCCCTACACAAAATTGGAAAACTTGTTTTTTGCGTTTAAATTTAAAAGGCCCTACTAGTAACATGTGTTCAAGTATTGATTTTTGTGCCATTTTACTTAGCTTAAGTAAAAAAAAAAAATAGTTTTTGTTTAATTTTTCCATTGTTGAGATTAAATATATATATATATATATATATACATGCGCAAGTTGCCATCAGATTTTCATACTTTAGATAATTTTTAAAAAATCTAATTGTCCATTAATCAGACGGATTCAGAAAAATGCCCCTTTCATTTGGTACCGTATTTGTAACGAAATTTTGATTAGATTTTTTAAAATTAATTAAAATATGAAAATAATAACCTGGTAAAAGCTTTAAAAAGGGACATTTAAATTTTTAATTGTTGAAAAAAAAAAAAAAAAGAGATATTGTTTGTTTTGATACTGATTATTATTAATTTTCTTTTCTTTAAAAATAATAATAATAATAATAATTTTTAACGAAATTCTGGCAAAAGCAAAATTTAATTCTGTGGATTCGAAAGGAAGTATCTGTCATGAAAAAAACTCGCACAACAGTTCATATTATTTACAAAACAATAATATTGTGAGTGACTTAAATAAACTATTCATGCATTAATCATGTAATACACAAGTTTTTTAGTTTAATCCTTTCTTTCATCCTAGTTTAAATAATTTGTTTCCTTCCCATTCAAAGGAAGTAGTTTTCGTTATGCAGTATCCAAAAGAATTGAAATTTAAAATTTCAAGTAGTTAATTTCTGAAAATTTTTAAAAGACCTAATACCATAGAGAGAAAATGGTCCAGACGCTGTCTATTAAATTATGTGGTTTCTATGACGCCAACACTCAATAATGTCCAATTTAAAATTTGGACTGTAACTGAGAAGTCACAGAGGGGGATCAGCACCTCCCCTTTCCAACAGTGCACTCTTTGTCATACTAACATTTAACCAACTTGAAATTTAAAATTTCATAAAGTTAAGACTGTAAGTGATAAAGCACAATTGGGGGAAGAGGAACAGAACCTGCCTCCTTCCAATTGCACAGTCTTTGGCAGACTACCACACACTCAACTCCTAATTAAAAATTTTGTGAAGTTTAGAGTTTTCAAGATAAGGCTTCGTGGGGGGGGGGGGGGAGGAGATGCTCCCTATTTTAATGATTCAGTCTTTGTCATATTAACACCCATTTAACTCCAAACTTAAAATTTTGTAAAGTTCAGAAAATGGTTTTTTTTAGATAAAGCACCGTAGATGGTAAGATGTGTTAAGATCCTCCCCCTTAAACTCATTCAACTCCAAATTCAAATTTTTGTGAAGTTCGGGCCATGATTTTTTATGATAAGGCATGGGGGGGGGGGTTAGAGCCTCCCTCCCTTTAACGATGCAGTTTGTATCATATTAACACCCATTCAACTCCAAATTTAAAATTTCAAAATTCCATGTAAGTGGAATGGGTGTTGTATCATACGGTACGGTAACACCCATTTAACTCCAAATTAAAAATTTCATTTAAGTGGGGAGGAGGTCCTTCCCCTCTTTCTACGATCCAGTCCGTATCATACTAACACCTATTCAACTCCAAATTAAAAAAAAAAATTAAAGTTTAATCCATGATTTTTCATGATAAGGCATGGGGGAGAGGGGTAAGACCCTCCCCTCTTTTAGTGATGCAGTTCATATAATACTAACTCCCATTCAACTCCAAATTTAAAATTTTATAGTTCAGTTTGAGATAAAGCACCGTGAGGGGGGGGGGAGTGGAGTTAAGACCCTCCCTCCTTTTAATGATGCAGTCTTTGTCATACTAGCACTCATTCAATTCCAAACTTCAAATTTTGAAGTTTCAGACCATGATTTTTTGAGATAAAGCACGTGGGGGGTAAGAGGAGTTAAGACCCTGCAGTCTTTGTCATATTAGCATCCATTTAACTCCAAATTTAAAATTTTTTAGTTCAGACCATGATTTTTTGAGATAAAGCCTCATGGGGGGTAAGAGGGATAAGACCGTCCCCCTCTTTTAGTGATTCAGATTGATGCTTCACATTAACTAAGATGTCGTACATCGGTAGCACATTGTCGTAGGCGAAAAATGTCCGTAAATTGCAGACAAAGACTGTCTGAAAGTTGTGGGCAATTTTTTTTTATTAGAGCAGACAAAGACTGTCCGAAAGTTGTGGAAAAATTTTTTTATTAGTGCAGACAAAAACTGTCTGCAAGCCGTTTTTCTGTGTCCGCGACTACGTCGCGGTGTTTCTACCACTGGGACATGTCTATGGATATTATATGGGAAATGCCGATTGATAATCAGCCAGTATAGCTAAATGGTGGTAGAGCATCTGCATAAAAAGATATTTATAGTTCACATAATTGCTTATCAAAATATCTTTTACTTGTTAAAAACCTCAGTTTTCTGCTAGAAAGGCCTCCATAAATGACACTCCACTGAGGGATACAACTCTCATTTGTTAATCAGTCTTTTTCCAAAGCACCAATATATCCGCTTTTTCATCTACTGTCTAGAGCTCCTTATGCATGAACAACACCTGACCTTCCCAGAAGCCAAACTCGTATTATTCTATAGGGAAATTTGTTTCAACAATTATCCATTGTTTAATGTGTATTTTACTTTCAATAGAAGAAAGTATTGGATTCGTAAAAATTTTCGACCTTGGGTTTTTGATGGATTTACACGTTTTGAGAGCTGTAGAACACGATTTGACCATTTTTACTTTCTTCTATATTCAATAGAAGAAAGTATTGGATTCCTTAAAATTTTCGACCTTGGGTTTTTGATGGATTTACACGTTTTGAGAGCTGTAGAACACGATTTGACCATTTTTAGAAAATGTCTGTCTGTCTGTATGTGTGTGAGAGAGACAAAATTTTGTGGCAACTGTATCTCAGGCACTACTGCACAGAATTTCATACAAGTTGGTATGTAGTTGCACCTTGACATAAATTAGTGCCTATCAACCTTTTGGTAAAAATTGTCTTACAAGTTGCGTTGCCATCCCGCTTTTTCTAAATTTTTAACATGGTGATATAGGACAAAATTTTGCATAAATGTGTATAAAGAGAATTGATTTTTAATAATCATTATTAAATTTAAAATAATTATTTGTAATAGAGATAGTCAACTGGGGGAAAAAAATGTGTATGTAGGAGCCTCGCCTCCCCCCCTGCGGGGAAGTCCCCCCTCAAGGGGAGTAAATTTTCATAATGGGTATCTTTTAAAAGAGCTTGCCAGTACCTTTAAAATGAATGGTTGAACCATCCATTATAACTTAATCAAAATAACTTAATCAATTATAACTTGATCAAAAGATTATAGAAAATCTTAATTTTCATTTACTTTTATACATTTTAATTTATAGCTTGTATTCAAAATAGACTAAACATACATACAGTATATATGTGTATTTCTGATAGATTGGAGTGGAAGCGGAAAACCTGTGGGAAAAATAACAGACCCGTTAAACGAACCTGGGCCTTCTGCTTAACGTGCAGATGCTCTAACTATTGAGCTATCCTGGCTGATAACCAGCTCAGCATTTTTCACATAATATACGTTGGCAAGGTCACCGAGTCAGCAAACACGCAGCTATTTCAAGTGACAAATTGATCATGGCACAACTCCAATAGGCCACAAAATTTTAATTTAGTTATTTTATACATCAACCTTGAAAATTCATTTCTAATAGATTGGAGTAAAAGGCAGATTATTTATACTATCTGAGTGAAAAATACCAGAGCCGGAAACTGAACCCAGGCCTTCTGCTTGTTTGGTGATATACATTAGTTTATTTAAGCAGAAGGCTAGGTTCTATTACCGGCTCTGGTATTTTTCACATAATTCGTATTAAAAATCAGCCTTTCATTCTGATCTACTAGAAATTAATTTTCAAGGTTGATGTATAAAATCTATATATATAAAAATGAATGTTTGTCTGTATGTTATTTATAAAATCGTAAACGGCTTGACCGATTTCGATCATTCTTTTTTTGTTTTTTTCCTTATAGGTCAGGGATGGTTTAGGAAAAAAAAATTGAAAAAATCTTTAAAATTAATTAAAATATGATAATAATAAACTTATTGACTTAAAAGCCATTTCAATTTTTAATTGTTGCCAAAAAAAGTTCACGAGATATATTTATTTATTATTTTCAGCATAAAATGAAATATGCTTTCATGCGAAAAATAAGAAATTACTACATGTTAAATTGGTCGATGAGAAAATGACACATTATAATTTTAAAATAAAATAGTAATCCGCGATTGTAATGAAATGCTCGCCCTCTGGTGGGCTAAGGTGAAATTACAATAAACATGGTTTAATTCGAATTCCATACAGCCGCCATTGCTTGCCGATATTTAGTTTCACATATATTTATTGAATAAAAATGAATAAATACGGTAAAAAGAGATAACACATACTGTTGTGTGCTACAATCTAACTCCAAAGGATCAAGAAATCCAGAATTGAGCTTCCATTTATTTCCAAATGACAAATTTAAAATTTCAGTTGCTTCGGCTAATGGAAGTAAAGAATTAATCAGATGATTTGAAATTAATATTTGTTCAACTTCAGTTAAAAATCTACTTCCGATCGAACTTTGAATAAACTGAAGTATTTTTTCCAAAAGCAATCAATTTTCCATAATGTAATGGCGGAGAAATTATAGTACGAATATTAAGTAGAACAACAAAAAGAACACTAATGGAACACACGTGGCTATAATGTTTACTAACAACTGCAGTGTTGAGAAAGCGCCATCTATCGATTATTACAATCGCGGATATTACAAAATTTTTTTGCAGTTTTTTTTATATACCTCAACTTCATATATATATATTTTTTTAGTATGGCGGATGAAACACGCTTGGCATAAAAGTTAATTCAGCATTATGGTAAAGGTATTTTCTTATTGATAATTCTTGACAATGTTTTATAATTTTGATGCTGAAGTAGATCGGACATTTTTCGCCAAGGAAAAGATAGAAAAAAAATACGCAAGCGAAGTGATGACGCCACTGGCCGTTCGTGGATGCAAGAAAAATATTTCCTATGTTAAACGCCCATTGGATTTTTTGAAAAAAATTATTAAAAACCGAGGAAAAATATTTCCCGATTTTAATTCGCATATTTAGGTATAGATATGTATTAGTTATCATGTCCATGCATTAGGTTAAGTTATTTTTTTTGTAAAATTGACAAAATTTGAATTTTTAATTTCAAAACTCTAGAAAAAAAAAATGGCAAACTTCCATATTCGATTGTAAACACAAACATTTAATTTCAAAGGATGATATTAACACAATAAATATCCAACTAATATACTGATTAAATGGGAAATGATAAATATTCTATCATAATTTGAAGTCAAATTGGCATGTATATTTTCGTATTATGTTTTTGATCACCAAATACAATAAGCGCCAAGAACGACAGAGTTTTGAAATTTAAAATTAAAATTTTGTCAATATGACAGCAAAATAACTCAATCTAACACATGCACATGATAACTAATACATATGTGTACCCAAATATGGGGATTAAAATCGGGAAATAATTTTCTTCGAATTTTAATCATTTTTTACAAAAAATCCAATGGGCGATTGACATAGGAAATTATTTTCTTGCATCCATGGACGGTCAATGACGTCACACTTCGCTTGCGTATAGGAACAATAATCGCATAAATTATATTTTGGTCTAAAACGGCAACAAATATTTAAAAGTCGCCAAGGGCATTAAGGCTGTACCATGATCAAGTTTACATACTAATTTATTTATTTTTCTATATACCAACTACTATTAACTAAGCATGAAGTATATATAACCACAAAATAATAATTGTCTCATGCAATAGAAGTTGCCGATCATAGCATATTGTAATATTATATGTCGCTTGAAATTGCTGTCATTCTATGGTTGATTGATTAAATCAAATAAATATAGGAAATAACTTGAGAGCAAATATTATATACATCACATATAATGTTGTTCATATGTAACTGGGATTCAGATATAAAAGAGCTACTTCAAATTTTTCGATACTGTCTGTATCGAAACTGTTATGTATGATAAGCAACCAAATAGAAGCCCACGGGTAAGCCATTGTTGCAGGCAATAGGGACAGGCACCGGAGATTGCAAGGACGAACAAGGCGCTGCCTAAGGCAGCGGAAGCCCAAAGCAAGCTTTTGACCGATTTCAGTTTTTTTTTTTTTTTTTTTTTTTTTTTCCATAAAGCATATAGAAAAGAGTTTGCCAGCGAAGCAGGCAAAGCCGTCCAAAATTGTTTAAGAACTAAAATATTATTCAACAATTCGCCGGGAAATGAAAAAAAAAAAAAAATCATTTATTTGTAAAAAAAAAAAATTGAAACTCATAAATATTATATGAATTTCACCACATAGTTAAAATTTTAATTAACCAGTCACCAAATTATTATTAGAACCAGATTAATATCGTGCAATAGTGAACTAAAATCATACAAAGAAAGGTTTCGAAATAAAATTCATAATTGACGACCCAGTTTTTATACTTCTACAACGCAGTACTGTTTGAGTACAGAATCCCTATGGACGAATTTTAAATTTTTATCGCCATGTTGGCGATAACTTTTTATTTATTTATTTTGGCATTTTATTTTGGCTTTCAATGAGTTACAAATTTTTTTGAGTGTACTTTAAGACTCTGTTTTGCATAGCACCACAATGATAAGGTTTCATTTCATTACATGTTATGATCAAACCGTCAGTTCCCACACATAGACATCAAAATTTTCACGTGAACGAATGGGATGAGCTCTGGTATTTTTCACATAATTCGTATTAAAAATCTGCCTTTCATTCTGATCTACTAGAAATTAATTTTCAAGGTTGATGTATAAAATTTCTAAATAAAATTGTATGTATCTATGAAATAGCTTCAAAACATTTTAAGGCATAGTTCATAAAATTTTGTTTTATTCAGAATCACTCTTATGCTATTGTGCATAAATAGCAAATAATGAGGAATTAAGAAGATATCAAAAGGTATTGATACAGCAAAATCTAACTTCAGTTTTTTTTCATGATTCCAATGCATATTCTAGAAGCAAAAAGTGGCTCATTAAAGGACCACTTCACTCACCGTCGCCATATAAGCCGAAGCTAATATTATTCTATGGTAAATTTTCTTTATTTATTACTAATTAGCTAATACATATTTTTAAATTCTGTTTTCACATTCAGAAAATTCCAAACTGCTAAATTGATGCTCTTTTTTTGAAAACATATTTTTTTCATTTTTACTATTCTATTTCGAAGCTGTAAAATACAAATTTTTAATATGTAAAATTTTTCATTTTGCAATTTCAAAATAAAAAATGAAAAAAATTCGTTTTTAAAATATGAGTGTCAATTTAACAGTTGGGAATTTTCTGAATGTAAAAACAGAATTTAAAAATATATATTAGTTAATTAGTTATAAGTAAAGAAAATTTCCCATAGAATAACATTGCCTCGGGCTTCCGACGAGGGTAAGTGAAGAGGGCTGTTAAGGTTGCACATCAAATTCCCTGTTTCTTCCTTCCTATGTTATCCTATGGGATTTTGTTGCTTAGTTGTATATAACAATCTGTCATTGAAATATGAAGTGTTTTGAAAGTTATTCTTTGAACTTTTTTTTTTTTTAGCTTAATGAGCTAAAAAAAATTAAATCAATTGATAAAAAAAAATGCTCATTGATTATGTTCAAAGAGTTATATTTGTTAGTTATAGAATATTACTCAATTCAATAATTATTGAATATTAAACAGAATACGAAAAGCTTCATTTTTGAATGAGAGATCATCAAACTAAGCAACAAAAGTTCCATTGAATAATATGTAGAAGAATAGTTGAAACTGACTGACATACTGCCATTAATTCTGATGTTCTGAAATGTTAGAGAAAAAAAATAAATAAAAAAAAAAAAAAAAAAAAAAAAATCCTTTCTCTGAATATATATTCAGATTTCCCAATATTGATATACTTTTTTTGGTGATATACAGTCGGCAGCAAAAGTTTCCGAGCATTAGCCAATAATTCTGATATCGAAAAAGTACACTTAATACTGTTTTGTTAAGTAAATCCTTGTCGGGTCATGTTCTTTGACTGACTAAGAACATAACTCGACATTGGTTTATTTAAGAAGGCAGTATGAATTGTACTTCTTTTGTACAGGGATTATTGCTAGTGCTCGGATAATTTTGCTGTCGACTTTTTATCACCAAAATATATATATAAATACTGGGAAACAATATTCACGAATCTAAGAAATTGATATTGAAAAGTATCAAAAAATGTTATTCAGAAATATTTGAAAAAAATATTTTAGAATATCATGAAGTAATATTCAAAGACCTCAAAAATAGATATAGCTAAATATCTAAAAATATTATTCAGAAATATTAGAAAAAAATATTTCTAAATATCCAGAAGCAATATTGGAAAATCTCAAAAATTAATAAAGCCAAATATATAAATATTTTATTCAGAAATATTAGAAAAAGATATTGGGAAATATCTTGAAACAATATTCAAAAATCTATAAAATAGATATTGCTAAATATTTAAAAATATTATTCAGGAATAACAAAATATAATATCAAGCAATATCTGAAAATGTTATTTAATAATGTCAAAATACAATATTTACAGATGTCTGTAAATATTGGCCAACATTAATAAATGTCAAAAAATAATATTCCTGGATATCTTTTGGGGGGGGGGGGGTTCATTTTACGTTGGCCAATATCAAATTTTTATATTGGCCGATATTTTTGTGCTACCTGGGATAATGCTTAGTTCAGTAGTTTTTATACTGAATAATTAGTTCAAGATGTTGAATAAAAACTCCATTTTAACCTTAAAATTATAAAAAAGGTAAAACAAGTTAATGCAATATATATTAGTAATGCGCTGAATATTCGGTTTGGCCAAATCTAAAACTATTCAGCTAGTTGAACATATAAAAATTCAATTTTTAAAAATTTTAAATCATTTGAAAAAAAAAAATTATTTTTAATTATCATTAAGATTTTTCAGAGTAATTAAGAAATAGATAATACTTAAATGAAGACAACTGTTTTATCTAGTTTCAAGTAACATTAAAGAAAATTAAGTATTAGTTGCATTAATAATAATATCAGACAAAAAGAAATTTCTCTTTTTCAATAACAGTATAACGATGCATGTTTCTAAAGTTGAGTTAAGAAAGAGCGTACATAATTCACATGATGTTGCCATTTAGGAAACTTCAAGAGATGAAACAAAGATCACATTCAAATCTGGCAAGAAAAATGACACAAGTCATAAAATAGCAATTTTGAGTTTGTCATTGAAAAATGCATATGAAATACCCCAACATGCACAAAAAACATCACATCTCTATTTCACAATTTATTCATATGAGAGTAAGAAGCATTTTTGGAGTGGCATACAAGAGGTGGGGCGGAGGGGGTGTTCTGCCCCGGGCCTCAAGTCATAAGACAGCCTTCGGAAAAACTTAACCTTTAAGTATATATATTTGGTGAAGTTGCCGAGCCATTATTTTAACTAGAAAAATTCCCTGGAGTTCTTTAAACCATAGATTTCTGTCTAAAACAGCCTTAATGTACAAAATGTGACCATTGAGCGACGACTCAAAAAAAAAAAAATATATATATATATATGTAAAGCCTAATTAAAGCAGTACAAATGGTACCAGTGCCTTCTTGTTGTGTGTTTGGCTTTTGAATCAATCTTAAAATTTATTTCAGTGCCTTTTTATAGTAATAAATTTAAGTGAAGAAGTGTGAGGGGGCCCTCTAAATAGTAGGGGCTCCAGTCAGAGGTCCCCCAGTGAAAATTTTGCCCTGAGCCTCGAGAGTTGTAAGTCCGCTAATGCATTTGTGTCAGTTTTAATAAAGGTTAGACAATAGATTGTTACTTTTAAATTGATTTTTTTAAATGCTGCATTTCTGGATTATGTTATTATCATTTCATGTGGAGATGACAAGATATTGCTTTTTAAGAAATTTCATGCGTTTGTTAAGAAACCTTACAATTATTAATTTTTTTTTTTTTTTACTGTGAGTTCAGCATTACACCACTACTTATGTATAGTAATATTTCCTAATATTTTTCTACATTTATGTAAACCACTGTTTCTGAATAGTTTTTTTATAATTAAAAAAAATAAAATATTACTAAATGTAAATGGTATTGCTGAAAGAGTTTGCAAAGAATTAGGCTGATTGACACGATAAAAATAAGAACTTAATATAAGAATAAATCAGCCAGCCAAATAGTTCCTACTCCGGTTTGAAGGATATTCGGCCAAAACTGCTAAAAAAAACTTATTTAAATTGATATATATATTTTTTTTTTCCCTTTTTCCCTCACATTAAGTTAAAAAATATATTTAAAATGAAATTTAAGGCAGACAGATGATTAACCCCTTGGGTACATTTGACGTCTGAGACACGTCATTCACTTTTTTTTGTTTTTTATTTTTGTTTTACAATTCTAATTACTTGAAGACATCTTAATACTACATATGTCACCAATATTTTAGAAATAAATAAATTCTTACGTAAAATGTACTGCTTTTACATACTACTCCAAGCAACCAAAAATTATATCCGTTCCACATGTAAATATTTTCTCAAATAAATCCGTACCCAAGGGGTTAACCATTAATATTATAAAAATGCACCTCACAACTGGTGTTTAAAAGTAATAAGTACAAAACTTTGAATAAACGCCATAAAATGCAAGAACTTGCAACAATTGCTTTAGGTCAAAACAAAACATGATCTTTTTTCAGGCGAACAAAGTAGATAGATTGCCACTTTATTTGTAACACTCCTGCCTATTTAGTTCACCTTACGAAAGCCCTTCAACCTAAAATTATTGTGTGCATTACCTCTGTTTGCAACATTCGTGCCTACTTTGTTCGCCTGACAAAGGGTTGTGTTTTCTCTCAACACTAAACAACTGTTGCGAGTTCTTGCATTTTATGGTGTTTATTCAAAGTTTTGTACTTTGTAATCACTAAAATGCAGAACCACACAAAAATATTCAAATAAATAATAGAATATAAGTGAAAATTGCTCAAAGTATGATTTTAGTTGTATTCTGCTTTTTCTTTTAACTATACTCTCATTTCATGGCATATAGTAAATATAAAAATATGCGATGTCATGGTTTTGCCTGTTTACTTTTTTGTATGTAAGATTAACATTTGTATATAATTACTTGTGTATAAGATCCATAGCTGGATCTCATTTTTTCCAGAAACAATATAACTGATACTTTTCAGCTACAGATAATAACGTATTCAGGCTTTTGCAATTAAATGCAATAACTTTTATGCTTAGCAGCCATTTTGAATTTTTTTAACTAAGAAAAAGAATGACATCAGCAAAATTTGGGTTAAAAGATAAACCACAGGTATTTATTATATAATTTTATATACTAAATGTAATATTTAAGAGGACAAATATATAGCATTGTTTTAAGGAAACAAAAATGATTTAATATTCTACAAATATATAAATAATAAATAAGATAGGACAAAATACTTACAATTAGGCTTAATAAAGAAGGTGGGGGAAAAAAAAAACTTGAAAACAGAAATTATCTTATTATTAAATTTAGATTTTAGGATATGTTAATTGTAAATTAACTAGTATGATAATTAATACACATAATAGTAACATTAAACTTGCAGTGCTTTTTAAAAATATCTAGCATAAAATGTGCTTCACCTTTAAAATACTTTTCATACAACTTAAAGTACTTATATTCTATAATTCAATGCATAATACTACATATTCTTTAGGATGTATTAAAATACAGACATGCCATAGTATAAATAATATTTCCCATGGAAAATTTCTTGCTTAAGTACTTAATTTATTTCCATGTACTGTTTAAAAACATAGACAAAATGACATGTGCAGATATTTACCCTGCTCATGTGTTCATTAAGTGAAAGCAATAAAGAAAATATCTTAGAAAGAATAATTAAATATTTTAAAGCTTACTTTTAAAATATTTTTCTAAATTTTACAATTTATCTGCAATATTAAATGTTTTTATACGGTCTCATTCCTTTGCAAAATAATACTAAGTGCATGCGATCTACATTTCGACTACAAATAATCTGAATTATTTTTATGACTACATAAAAATCTTTGTAAACATTTTTTTCACAGGTTTTATGGATTTTTGCAAAGTAAAATATTCATTGCCACAAATGTGCTTTGCTCTTTTAAAATCGAACTGAGAATTCCTACTGAAAATGTTAAAAACAATGAGTCAAAATAACATTTTATAATTTATTGAGTAGCCTACTGTAATGTGTAAATCTATACTTTTTTTTTTCTTTGCTCAACATCTTTAAATATTAAGTACTTTCATTTTCATCAACAAAAACAAGTTAAAAAAAATAGCATTTATAAGATAATAATAACAAGTTTAACACCTTTAGAGACAGACGTATTGAAGGACTAAATAAAGTTACATATTTAAACACAAATATTTTGCACTCAATTCAGTCATCAAAGATCAACAATCTAAAATCACATCAGTATTTTGTATTTTATTTTACATGTGAACGTAATTGATAAGGACTTGAAACAACACATCTTAATAATAAAAATATGATTATTATTTAACAAATGCTAAACTAATTATATTTTCTAAATTGTTCTAAATTGATACTAAAATATTTCGAGACAAGTAAACAATTGTACTTCTAATGACAATAAATGAATTCAACAACTTTTTAAAAATTATTTCTTATTTGATTGAAATGATATTAATTAAAAGATTACATAAAAATACAAAATATTCTCTCATATTTTCCATCTCCACAAGGAAAATATTTTCTGCTAAACTATCGTAAACAAAGTGAGCAAATAGCAAAGCTGAAGCTGATTGGTTCCGTGGTATAAACATTCCATGACGTACGCAAACCACAGACGAGATGCGCAGAACAAATGTCAAGAAGATTTCTCGATCTTTGAGGCTCCAAGGTCTTGTGCTTATTCCCCGGATATGTCACCCATCGAGCACGTCTGGGATTTCATTGGTCGGCGACTCGCTCGTACAACTGGTGGGACGCACAGTAAGATTGAACTTTGGCATCAAGTCGAAGTCATTTGGAATACCATTCCCCAGAATTACATTCAGAACCTGTATGATTCAATGCCACGACGTGTACAGGCTCTCATCGCTCAGCGTGGCGGACACAGAAAGTACTAATTTCAGACGTTCTTTTTGTTTTGTACATTTGATCGTTTATTTTTACCACTGTCAGTAATATGTGGAATAAATTTTATCAATTTCTGACAATTCTTTCATGGTATTGCAATTTTCACAAACATTAGTGTAATTTTATTTACTTCTGAGCGTTTAATTTCATTTGAATTCCATTGCATCATATTGTAATTTTCAAATGAATGTATTTGTTTTATGATAAATAATTTATATGATATCAATTCTTAAAAATGTCTTTTAACTGAATAATGAATGACTTAAATAAGAGACATCTAGATTGTATTAAAAAATAACTAAATAGTGAGATCAATTTTTGAATCTTTTCACAATTTCCTAGATTCTGCACCTTTATGTAAACTCTCTCTCTCTCTCTTTTTTTTTTTTTTTTTTTTTTTTGATAAATTTATAGGTAAAATTTTTGAATATTTGAGACAATTTTAAATATTTCCTCCAATTCTGTGTAAATGTAGTGTATTTTAGATGCAAAATTTAAAATAATTCTATGTATAATTTTCATTTAAAAAAAAGTACAATATTAATAAAAAAAAATAATGAGTTTTTAATTTTAAATGAGACAGTATTAAAGAAAGAATATTGCAAAGAAAAAAAGTAGTAGTACTTTAAAATATTAATTTTTACGGAAAGCTTGTCACTATATAAATAAACGCAGAAAACACATTGAACCCGGAAAGAAATAATAAACTAGCAAGCAGCGGTTTCGATAGCATTTAGCTTACCGTCATCAGTGCATACAAGAAATGAAACGAAAATGCTTCTACACTCCTTCTCATATTTATAAGGACACTTTATGTTTTGAAATAACTAATGTAAAAACAATTGTGAACAAGATTATACTAAGTGCACTTAATATATCTAGCATTCTAAAACCAAAACGCTATAATTTTTTTAATATGAAACAAAATTAATAAAAAATAATGCAAAATATTTTTTTTCTCCACGTTTTTAGATGTTAATAATTATAGGGGCAATCAAGATTTTTTCGTTTTATTTAACTTACTAGCGAATAAATTACAGTTGACATGCGAATATGTTAACTATTGGGTCAGATTAATTCATATATAAGCCTTCAATTTTTTTGGACGGACATTACTGGTAATTTTTCGAAAAAAAGTACGTTCATGTAGTGAAGTATGATAAATGTGTTTTTTAAGTGGAAGGATAATTTCAATCCGCCGAATTTTTAATGACATTCAAAAATCTAAAATTGCTGAAGGAAATGTGATCAAACGTTGAACTGCTGGTTCGATAGGAAAGAGATCTGATGCAAAATCAAAGTTGTTTTACAGAGATCGAATACTCATAATCCCTCTTACTGTTCTACTCATAATGACTTCTGCTGATTTTGCTCGTAATTTTTAATGAAAGGTTGGGGTCCACATTTATGCATGTTTAAAATAGTTAATAATACGTTAAAAAGAATAAAAAAACGGTAATAATCAATAAGCATTTAGTGGGGGAAAGAACGTCTGTGTTAAAGTTGAATAAAGACCATATTAAATGGTAAAATGTTGCATTTTTGGATGAAAAACATTTTATTCTTTATTAACCAAATGGTTTTAACAGTTACTGATACGATCTGAAGATAGCGAAAGACAGAGCAGATGTTTTTAAAGGCAGATATGAATCGGGCATTTTAAAGGTGGATCTATGGTGCTCTGGAGAACTGTTTCTACTGAAGGCAGAATGAATTTAATAAATTTTGCTATTATTATGAACATCAAGAAAATATCCGCAAATTTTAAACGTGGAATTCTCAGATTTTTGTAAAATTTTGGGGGGTAATAATATGTTTTTCAACAATACTTACATTTTTGCTCTACTTCTAGAGAAATAAGAAATAGTTTGAAGAAAGAAACTTCTGTATTATTGCTTTTTCCAAGGACTAAAAGTTGAAAAAAACCTTAACTTTTCATATTAGAAAAATGCATGCAAGTGAAAAGCAATTTTAAATAGTTTAAATGTATTGAGAATATCATCTATGCTGTATGAAATGCTATTGAAACTGAACATTAAAAAAAAAAAAAAAAATGTACATATATACCAGAGAGAATGTCTGACTGTTTCACTCTAAAAAGAGACCCCATAAAATATTAATTTAAAGAATAACAAAAAAAAAAAAAAAAAAAAAATACTATGATTCCAGCTGTCTTTATAATTGTGAACACATGAAAAATCATCTTTTTGACCGTATTTAAAGTTTTTTAAGATAGAAAAACGATAAAACGTTTTAAATATAGCCTATTAATGAAATTCAAATTAATAAAAAATATATTTGTTTAAATAATAGTGTTCAGTGTTTAGTTAATATAGAAAAACGGGTGTCCTTATAATTATGAGAACCTGTGTATATATAGATAATGAATAGGATTTTACTACAGTTGAATCTAATAGAATTATGTGGAATGTATGAGATTAACGAAAAGCAAATCGAAAACCGAATCGACTTCGTCGTAGAAAATGTTAAAAATTTAAGAAGGTTCAGATAGAAAGTAAAACTTCCAACAATTAGACAAAGGACATACAGCAAAATCATAATATTTTAAAGATTCTTATAAATGTAAAAAGCGTAAAAGAAATCGAGTGCAAATTACTTCAGATGTGTCAAATTTAAAGTTGTGTTTTTTCTTTCAGCAATGCTTATAAATAGGCGATTTGTTATGCTTCGTGTTTCTGGACGTAATTATGCTCTTTCAAACGGAAATTAAGAATACGTTTAGTTTGACCAGTATATGATAAACTTTAACATATTAATAGTATTTCTTGGCAGTGTGGCTTATCATATATAATTTCACATATAATTTTTCCATGCATTATTCATTATTCACAATTAATATTATTAAAATTTTATAAAATTATATGAAACATTATATTTGAAAAGGCCACTTATCGCTAGATAAATTACGTTTAAAAAAAATCGCTAGATAAATTACATTTCATTTACTTTACCATTCCATTTATAGATGATAGTGTACTTAAATTAGGTATTCTTTTACGAAATTCTTATAAATATTGTTTCTCATCATTTTCAATGATAATTTAAATATTGTAGTTATGTATATCGTATTTTATTTCCATACGATTGGTTAGAGTATGAAAACAATAAAACTTAATATTTAACTTTTTTAGCAAAAGTATTTTCGACAAGGGTAAAACATGGTATGTTAAATAAAAGTAACATGCTAAGCATACATTTTCAATATGATATATGCTAAATAAATCAAAATGACATATAATAATTTCTTTGTTAAAGAGAAAGCAAAGCTTGAAGAATGTATAGCCATCCAGACAGACGTGGCATTAAACATTTAAACATTTATGGAATCACAGAAAAATGTTTAGGAAATGTGCATTATAAATGCATCTTTTTAGTTACAGTAAAATATGTTAATACAGATAGTAAAATGGAAGGTGGCCATAAACTAACAGATTTTGTAGGACGAATAAACAAGTCGTGGAACGAGTTATTCCGCGGAAAAAATAAATAGTTCCAAAAATCACTCTTAAGGGAATATGTAGCATTATCTTTCTAAAAAAAGCTTTTATCGTAATTTATAGTTTAAAACCGATGATTGAACACTTTTTTTTTTTTTTTTTTTTTTTTAAATACTGCTTTTTTCCCGAATTTTTTATTTGGAAATTACAGAAACCTTGATAAAATTTCTCCCAATTTTTCCATATTTTTTAAACTCTCTTTTCTATTACACAGCACCACGAATTTCCCTAGTAGTTACCACCGTGATTACTGTCATTTTAATTATGGCCATTTTTCATATTATTTTACTCATATTCAAAATTTCATCATTTGATTTAGTAATACCACATAGCTGTGAAAGTAGTAAATTTAAATCTTACAAAAAATAAGCGAAAAAGTTGTAATCCATTTAATATAAATAAAATTATACACATTAAGCATGTTAATTATTAAAATTTATTATTTTCAAACAAAGAGTCCAATTTTTTAAAATTTAGATAAAGTTAAAAAAAAAAAAAAAAAAAAAAAAAGTAAGTAAAATGAATTAAGTACCCAAGTTCTTCTTCTTCTTCTTCTTTTTTCTCTCACTTTTTTTTTTAAACTCTTAATTTTTCACTTTTTCTTTCTTTGTAAACTCCTATATTCTGTAAAAGAATATTTCTTATTATGGAAACCTTAATAAGCTGCCGATAGGCTGTACTTTGATAGGTGTAAGACCAGGTTCAAACCCACGTCCCCTTTTAGAGTTTTCAATTTTTTTCTCCAAAAGATACGTAAATACGGCTAAGAACCATTAGAAAGTCCGTCACAGAGAGTACACGGTCCAGTCTTAGGCCACTCGCATCTTACATTGGCCTTACCTCTAACAACAACTCATCTCGTTCTAAAAAACTCAAGATTGTCTACCAAAAATGGTGACGACACTTTTTCTTTGCCTAAAAGAATTAGGATTGTGTTACTAATAAATAATGTATGATCAAGATTTTATATGATATTTAAAATAATATTAATATTTACCAATTGAAATCTTTACAAATAGATTTTTCGGTAGTAGATATCTTTAATATGAGTTTATTTTTATTTCTCTGATAGAAAATAAAATGGTTATCAAGAAAAAAGGAATTTTATGTAATCTATTTTATTTACGTGAATTCTATTTGAAAAATAAAATTATATGAAATAAAAAAGAAATACTAGCTCATATTTTAAATTATAATATGCGTAATCTAAATATATCATTTTTTTTGTACGAGACGAAATATTCCATTATCATATATTTCTGCAAAATCTGCAATTACTGGTGATTTATTCAATGCATTTTTGCGCATCTTTACGCAAAAAATTGAAAGTAAATCTTACAGTAATCTCTTTTATCGCCATGAAAAATAATGATATCAAAACAATTTTCTATAATAGCATTCTTTGGATTATGCATTGCTTTATTATTATAATTTTTTTGCATTGTTCAATTTACTCTCTGAATAATTTTAAAATTTTCATAAAACGTCCATTTTTGTTAAGTGATTTCAGTATCTAATATCAGTTTATTTCAGTCTAAAGTTAAAGTATTTGCTTGAGAATTTTAATTAATAATTTTAAGTATAAATCTAAATTGTTTAATGTTATATTTTTAAAGATTCGTTATATTTTATTTTTATTCATTCTAATTCTTACCCAAGTGTAATTGATATTGGTATTAAATTCCTTATTTCTAAATGATAAAAGAAGTAGATTTGTTCAAGTTATGTATTTCTGAATTATAGTATTGCAGTTTTATTGGTCAAGTTCTATTCTGTGCTCAAGAAATCTGCTCTGGGAGAATGCCCCCCGTTGAGGTCTTTTTAATGTGTAATAAATGGTATTCAAGACTTTTTCGAGAAAACCACATAATCTCTTTTTCTATAGAAACACCTCGATAAGGTATGTTAAATTCGTTATGTTGGTGCAATGTAACAGTGTTAGTATGCGTTTAAAGAAATGTCGTATATAGACTATAATCTATCAAAATTATTTTATGTGCCACTGCATACGACTTACAAATTACGCATAGACACAATTTTACACACCTATATTTATGTAAATCATGAATTTTCGTATCAAATTTATTAAGTAAATATTTGTATTAGGTTCATCATTTATTTCATGATACCGTTATCACAGCACATATAGGATGACATACATTTAGAAATAGCAGAATCTTTTAGAATTTCAATGTCATCATTCAACTGTAAGAATTTTTTTTTTTTTTTTTTTTTTTAATATATAAATAAAAAAGAAACAAACAAAACACTATGAAATTTTACCTCAAAAAGATTACTTCAATGTGATCACAATAGTATACCAATATTACACTCACAGTATATCCTAATCCTTATTTTCAGTAATGTTGTTTTTTCTGCGAATTAGTTCAAAATATAAAATTTTATTTTTATATTTAATTTAACAAAAATTTGAAAGTAAAATTAAACAATGAATTTTGCAGGAATCGTATTTAATTTTTTATTATTTGAAATTAATTTTATTTAATTAAAATTTAGAATTTTTTACTGAATTTTTTCATTGCCTATTTAAATTACATTAAATAAAAAAATATATATATGTATATCTAAATTTCATTTTTAATTGTTACAGGTCATAGGTAATAATGTCTGTAAAATTTTGTGCAATAATGTGTGCTATGTACACGATATTTTAGGGAAATGCATCATAAAATACTTTACATTTTAAATATAAATAGTATAAAATTTTGAAAATAAATAAAAAAATTCAAAGTTTTTAGGAGTATTTAACGGGAACGAAATGTGTATTTCAAAAAAAAAAAAAAAAAAAAATTCTTTCAGTTTAATACATAGCTAAAACTATTATATTTACTTGGCCAAATTATGCTCCTGTAAATATACAGGGTGTTCCAAAAGTCCCATACCCCCCTCCTAACTCGAAAACGAGTCGAAATTTTGAAAAAGGGCGAAAGACGTATTTAATGAATTCGAGAGAGACCTCTTCTGGGGAAAAAAATTGGGCCCTGAGCGGGGGGGGGGGGCTAGGGGGGCGCTTAGGGAGGGCAACTTTAAAATTTCATATGGGAAGGTATGTCTTGTGATACGTCCCTAGAAACAGCTCTTCAAGATAATGAATTTGATATAAATAGGTTCGCCCTACGATGATTATTAAAGCAGATACATGAGTTTTTAGACTTTTGAAATGTGGATTTTATGCTTATGTATCTCCATTCATAATCTCTGCAGGATAAAACTATTTATACTAGCATCATTGTCTTGAAGAGACGTTTCCCGGGATGTATCTGAAGACATAACTTCTCATTAGAAATTTGAAAGTTGCATTAGCGGCACTTCTACCACCGTCCCTTGCCCGGGCCCAAACATTTTTTGGCAAAGCATGTCTTGTGATACATCCCAGGAAATGTCTCTTCAAGACAATGAATTTGGTATAAATAGTTTTGTCCTGCAGTGATTATTAAAGGGATACATAAGTATAAAATCCACATTTCAAAAGTCTGGAAACTCATATATCTCATTTAATAACCATCGTAGGGCGAAACTATTTATATCAAATTCATTGTCTTGAAGAGACGTTTCCAGGGATGTGTAACAAGACGTACCTTCCTATTTGAAATTTTAAAGTTGCCCACCCTAGCGGCCCCCCTAGCCCTCCCGGGCCCAAACATTTTTCACCAAAAGAGGTCCCTCTCTAATTCATTAAATGTATGTTTCGCCATTTTTAAAAATTTCGACTCATTTTCGAGTTAGGAGAGGTGTATGGGACTTTTGGAACAACCTGTATATATATATATATATGTTACGATGTATATATATATATACGAAAGTAAGCTTTTGCTATATTTACAAGTTTTGAGGTCTCCAGAATCCGAAAAACTTGTTTTTAGCGGTTGGTGTGTGTGTGACTGTGTGTATGTTTACAGCATATCTCAAGAACAAATAGCAGCAGAAAGATCAAACTCGGTATTCTAAATCTGTATCATGTAGAGATGCTACACTAAACTTTTCGTTGAGATTAAGCAAATGGTTTGTGCACAGGGACATCTGAGAGAATTGAAATACATTACTTCTATGGGGAAACTTGCAAGTAAGTCGAGTTTAACATCTATAGATTGCACTAAACCAAATGAAATGAATAATTGTACAGGCAAAAAAGCCTGTTTTACGTGGAATACGTTATGAAAATCATTCACCGTTCATTTACAGGGCTACACAAAAGAACTAGAATATAGTGGGATAATACTTGGAAATTAAATTTAATTCCTCATATCCATGTGGTAAAACTAAGAAGTATTTTTAAAACTAATTATTTAGCGTTGATTGTTTTGTATATTGAGACGTTTTGAGGTTTCCTAAATACTAAAGTTATGTTTTTAACGTTTAGACTTTGTCTATGATATTTATCAGAATAACTTAAAAAAAAATAATAATTTCATGCAATTCAAATGTTGTAGTTTGAAGTTAATTTAACGTTGTTACTTGAAAAAATTCCTAAGTTGTAAGGAATGGTGCGGGTGAAATGAAATTGTCTGAATATTTTGATTATTCAGACAATTTCATTTAAATTTAATAACAGATTAAACATTTAAATTTAATAACAGCTTTTGATTTCTCTTTAATTGTAAATACAATATTAAAACAGGGAGTTGCAGCCTTCCCCCCCCCCTCCATACAGAAATATTTGTTGAATGAAGCTTTTCCAAAGCCTATTTAAAATTACTTCTAACGAAGGTTTATTTAACAATATTTGTTATCGTATCCTTTAATGTCCAATCTGCCTTTATGGTCTTGAATTTCAGGTTAGAGAAATTTGCATGAGTGCTGCACCAACTTATTTCAATAGAGCATGAGTATTGTAGTCTGATTCATATTTATTTTTAATTTTTTTTTTATGGTTATTTATATATACATTTTTTTGGATATATTTGTCATTAGTAACATGTTTTTCTTATGTATTATATATATATCACTTTTTGTGTTTCTTTCTTTCTTATTTTTATTTTTTATTTCTTTACAAGTTGTATAGCTACTTCAACTTCTGCTTTCCATTACTTAGTTAGTTAAACTTCCTTTTAACAATCATACTGAAAAAAAAAAAAAAATTCTGAATGTAAATGATTTTTTTTTTTTCATGTAATCAAGTAAGTATTATTATTAGTATTATTTTTAGTTTCTATTCACCCTCCATTTAATTTCAGTATTGAATTTATCATTCTTTCATGTTTCATTGGTTACGTCTGGTTAGGGGAATTGGACGTTGTTATCTGTAAATTTTTTAACATTAATCTGATACATATACTGAAATGTAAGTATTATTTACATACATTATTCAGTCAGCACCTCCGATGAAGTTCTGTTTGATTATATGCTTTAAATTTTGTATTTATTAATCTCTTATAATTTAATCTCCTATTCATTCACGTGATTCTATTTTTCTCTTAGTGAAATGTTTGAAAATGTTTTTCATATATATATATATATATATACTGCAATGTGCTCGAAACCTGAAATATACTTACTTATAAGAAAACTTCAAGCAGATTTATTGCATAAATTTTTCACAAAAATAATCTTTTTATACATGACGTTGATTGACAAGGAGATTTTTATGAAACTTAGATGACCAGGCATTTTTTATTATGTTCTTTTATACATAAAAGTTTCTAAAAGTTTTTAAACTTAAACCTTAAAAATATTTATAATCAAACATCAGGTAAATTTATTGCTTTAGTTCTTAAAAAAAAATATTTCCGCTTGTATGAAATTTATTGACAAGGAGATTTCATAAAACTTAGAAGGCTAGGCTACTTCTTTTATTTTATAGTTACAGAAAATCTGATAAAAAGAAGTTTCTTAAAGCACAGTTTGGTATTTCACTTTAGAAAGAAGAATAACGTATTGATTTTAGAATATTTATTAAAGCAGACATAAAATATATGTATAAAGTACTATTTTATAAATATTTACAACAATGTGAAAAAGATTATGACTTCAGTTTGAATTCAGTTGTCATTGAAATTTACATATATATCATGACTGGTTTCTTTATAGGTATGAAACATGAGGGGGGGGGGTCAACATATAGGTAAAATAATTGATCCTTAAAAGCACACTCGTCCATAGTACATCCTGAAGATGCGTTTAGGATTGCGCGCGTATGTGATAAATGGTAGCACTGGGAAGCTAATCTCGTAATTTTTGGAGGTTAATATCTGTGCGAACATTATCATATTTCTTTTAAACTTTGCTTTGCTTCAATTGTCGGGAAAACGTTTAGATTGCAGATTTTGTACATTTTTACAAACATTTGGCTTAGTCTTAAATGTTCTAGAGATTTCTTGGATTTCTAAAATGGGTTAAAAAATTGATTTATTTTTTTATTTTTTAATGTTCATTGGCTTAAAACTGTGCAAGGAACAGATTAGATAACAAGGTTTATTAGTCTAAGATTTTCATTAGATAACAAGGTTTATTAGTCTAAGTGGTTTGACGTTACCTAACTTTAAATTACTAAAAACAAAATAATAAGAAAATAAAAATTAGGAATCAGGGTACACCTATTAATTTTCAAAATTAGAAGGACGGTAATGCAATTTCATTACAGGTCTGCGCGAGCCGAAATTTTGAAGCTCGGACACGGCCCGTACGAAAGCTTTCCTTACCCGGTATGTATTTTAAAAGTCCGGCCCGTTTTTTTTTTTTTTTTTTTTTTACGATATATGGTCCATCTCGGCCCGAAAAAAAAATGTAGACTCAGGCCCTGCCAGACCTGCAATGAAAAAAAAGAAAATAAACAAATAAATGCATTTCTATACATAATTTTTTTAGTATCTACTTTTTAGAAGTTTTATATAGCAAAGCAATAGAATATTCATTATTGAATGTGATCTACTGATCTTTTTGAAGACTATTACATATACGCAAAAATTCATTATTAAGAACAGACAGAAGGCGCACAAGCAGACAGAAGGTGATTCAACATATTAAAATACATCAAAATATGTAGGAATGTACTAAAAATGGTTAATACTACTAAAAATCTACTTTCGTCTGTTTCCACGTATATCTGGTAACGTATCCGAATCCCTTTGTGTGATCCAGTAAACAGAACTTTGATGCTATTATTAATTTTCAATACATCTGAAAAATAACATTAATTACATTACATTTAGTTCCCTGGAAAGTCCTTAAAAATAATTTTTCCTAGTACCTAGACTCTACAGATTATGGGACAAAAGGCTCATAGACAATAACGTATCCAATTTCTTTTGTTTGTACACATGCGCAAACTAGTACTTACATATCATTTTGATTAGGAAACCTGTTATTGTGATCTTAAATAACAAATATCAGTTTCGAGACACGCTAAAAATATTTGTGGTAATCAGAGAGTGAACAGATGACAGTCAAATAGTCAAGTTGAAGTTATAAACGCTTAAAAAATATCGTGTAACTTATTAGCCTATAAAATTATATTAAAAAAAAATGGCTTAAATTTCACCATTTACCTTATTCGTTTATTAACGAATGAAGTGGGGAAGAAAATTCCGAGACATCGTGCCCCGGAAAAATATTTACTCTAAACTCGGCCCGACCGGCTCGAGTATAAACAAAAACATTAAACCCGAGTCCGGGCCGGGCTGGCGTTGCAAAAGAATATTAATCCGACCCGGCCCGAGCCCGTGGAAATATCTAAATTGCATATTTTTAGGCATTTGTATGTAGATATAATGAATACTTTAAACTTTAAAAATATTTGTAATAAGTGAATATTGGATAGATTAATTTCTTAAATTCTTTACAAACATGTTCTTTTCACATATGAAGTTGTCTGACAGAGATATATGATAAAATTTATATGGCTAGGAAGCTTTCATTATATCATTTTATAGTAACAGAAAATATAGAGAATTTTTCGAAGCATAGTTTGATATGCATTTTTTGAAAGAAAAAAATGTTGAATGTGCAAAACTTGTTTCGAAAGATATATTTTGTTGTATTGTATAAGCTGCATTTTATAAATATATTTTATAAATGTATGTTGCAGGACCGATTTTATATCATTATTCTGGGTATGCAATATAATAGTGGCAGACAAGCTTTTCTTATTAATATTCATTGTACGAGAATTATAGGGAATTTAAGTAAAAATATTTTTTAACTTAAACTAAATTTTGTTGTGTAAGCTTAAAATATAGTAAAAGCCTTAAGATCGTTTCATGTTGTAACCTAGTAGCACAAATCGTTGGGCTAACGTTAACAAACTGTGGAACCGTTGTGAAGTGGTTGAACGGCCATGCGAACAATGACTCAACGTAGGCCCAACAGTTCCGCAGTACTGTTGGACCAACTGTGAATAAGGACGTTGTACTATTGCTGGGAAGTGATAGGATGATTTATTAACCATGATCTAACGGAGAACCAACTATTTATAAGCTCTATAATTGGAGAAGTTTGTTGCAATTATGTTGGGAAATGATTTGTTGGGAGACTTTTGGCTAAGCGGACATTTCTAACTGTTAGCCAACATGGGAGTGAACATTTGCCAGCGATTTCAGTACGTGTGTGATACTTATGTACTATATGATGCTTTCATTCGAGCAAATGAAAACAGTATAGATTATATTATATTGTTTATAAAAGAGGAAATGCTAAATGTTAAATTAAATTAAGTTAGCTGCACCTTCGAATTATTATTTCAGAATACTAATAAAATGTTTGTTCAGAATACTAATGAAATATTAATAATACCGGTTTTATTAAATCTCACTTCGCTACATATACTATGTATTATCGAAGAGTAATTTACAATACTTATATTACGCTACAACAAAAATACATGTAATGTAGGTTTGACGCTTGTAATTTATAACAGACGTGAAATCCTGTAAATCGCAATAAATATGAAATTTTGAAAAAAAAAAAAAAAAAAAAAAAAAAAAAAAAACATTTATTAATAAAGTAGAATATGAAATTTCTTTTGCAATTTTCTAAATATTTATAATAATATTTTGATAATATGATGTCACTTCGTAAATAAATAAAACAGGCAGTTGTGAAAACATATCAGATAATTACCAGCAACGATTATAGATTAAAAACGATAAAAAGTTTGCTTTTTCCCTTAGATAAGTCATGGTATTTTATATCTAAGAGTTAATGATGTACACAGTTCAACGTGGTGTAGTAGTTTTCCACTTTAACACTTCTCGGTTAGCGAAAAATTTTAATAGAAATAATTTATATATTTATGTAACAGTTTTCACTGATTAAATAAAATAAAAATTTCTATTAAAATTTTGCTGTAGCGCTTAAAGTTGGTATTTGACAACTATGCTTAATAAAGTGGTGGATTTTGAAAGGATAACGAAAGGATTTTCTGACAGAAATAAAACTACGTAAAATATATGACAGATAAAAAAGTTTTCGTTAAAAAACTATCTTAATAAAATTCGTATAAAAATACTTTTTAAATGTTGTACATAACATCATAGATAATTCTGAATTCAAGGTGTAGTCCGCATCTGAATTTCTTCTGGTGATCTAAAACCTTCTCCCGTTCTAAACCTTCTTCTAAAACATACATTTCGTCTAATGCATTTCGTCTCTATCGTCTAAATGTTGTCTGAACTGAACGAATTCAATTACAAAATTTTTTAAATGCTTTGCTGAATGATATGCAAAAACATTCTATCAATCACAAACCGTAGTATTTAAATAACTGAAGCCTTCTTATCATTTCCCACTTGCATGTAAATTAAACAAGAGACATATTAAAAAAAAAAAAAAAAAAAAAAAAAAAAAATATGTACGGTTATGGTTAACTCTTGTTATAATAATAATTGCTATATCAGGAATATAATGGTAACAGAAAGACTTATTAAACATCATATCCCAGTATACGATTCCTACTGTTTTTATGCTGTTCTTATCATTTTACAATCCGCTATTTTAAGGTCGAATAATATAATTTTCGAATTGGAATTTTCAATAGAAATTGCAGTAAAATACTGTAGTGCTATAAATATAGAGATTAAAAGTGTACCTTCAATTTGCAAGCTATTAACTTAAATCTTTATAATTATCAAGGGATTAAAAAAAGAAAACATTAACTTTGAGAAAATAAATAAAATATTTTGAAATATTTTGGTGAACGCAATAAATTATGAATAAATACAATTTTAATATGTAAAGTTCTATTTATCATAATGTTCAATTACATATTTGATAAGGCTGGTAGTAGGAGAGTCTCTCACGAATCAGCAAAAAATTTTCATTATTTAATTTTAGTTTAATTTATTTTCAAAGATTTTGGATTTTAGCTCAATAACCTTATATTGAGTAAATCTCCACTAAATCTTTTAAACATTAAATAAATAAATAAATAATAAATAAATAAATAAATAAATAAATAAATGTTTTTATTTCAAATATGCGTTATAGATCAATAACATATTTTTTCAATAAATAATAAAATTCATATTCATCATTAAAATGCATCAGATAGTTTTTTTTTTTAACATCTCTGTCTTTTTTTTTTTTTAAATCTTTGTTTTATTTAAGATCAAAGCAATAACTCACAATAATTTTCCTGCTGTAGTATTTTACATTATAGAAAGGCAACGTCCTGTATTTCTATAATATCCGTCAGTGGAGGGAGACGGAAAAAGATCAAAAGAGTTTGAATTTAATATTTAATAGTTTTAAAGATCGTTTGAATGAGTCGCATGCGAAACTTAAACAATTTTTTAAATGTTATCGATATTTATAAGTAATCGATTGATGCAGAATGTACCCAATAATAACTATAAAGAACTTCAGAAAACGCTGAATGCAAGATAAAAAAAAATTATTTAAAATAATCAAAACTTTGTAAATGGAAGTAGAAAATTACACAGACTCAATAAACAATATTTAATTCGGAATCAATTAACTTGGATTAATTTAATAACTTTTGTTTTGTAATGAAAGGAAAATCAAGCTGAATTTTCTAATATTATCGACTTTGTGCATCACTTATTTCACTGAAAAATTGATTATCAATATTTGATAAAATCAAAAAGATCTGAAATATTTATCATTAATTAAATGTAAAATTTTTGATATTCTTAAAATAGATAGAAGTAGACAGTTTTAAATTTTAAAAATGTATATCTTTAAATTCTTTTGGTTAATTATTTTAGTCAACAATAATTTAACCATAATCAATGACAAGGTCTAATTGTATATTATAAAATACATATATTATTTTTTAGCTAGGTTTACATACATATATCATTTCAAATTGGTTAACTTTGATATAATTTACAATAAAAAAAAAAAAAAAAAAATTCACACGTCTATTTTATTTTTGCAACGACACTTGAAATATACACTTGTAATTTTTTTTTACTATCAGTGTCATAAAAATCTTAAATAAAGCAGGAAACACAACAAGCATTTTTATTAAAAAAAAAAACATAATTAGTAATATCAACTGTTTAAGAAAAAAGAAAGATTTAAGAACAGTAACATGATTTTTTCTAGCTCTGAGCAAACCATAAGTACAATTTTGAGGTAATCATAAATTAACTATGCCATATATATATATACATAAAGAAAATAGTTTTGCTTCTATACTGCTTATAAATGTGACATTTCTTTCAAAAATATTCTTCTGGACATTAGTATTTAATCTCGTTTATGACATGAGGTAGTAGTTGTTTATTCTTGGCCGTCATGTAGCTAAAAATAATATATTGCTCATTTTAAACTGTTAAATATTTTGAAAATAATATATATATATTTGAGATTAAACGTAGATGATTAAGTTGATTTTACAACATTATTATTGTTTAGAGACTGTTCTACTTTTATTTTATTATTATTATTATTATTATTTTATATAGCCGTTAAACAAACCAAAGTTTTTCTAGAAGTCTGAAATTAATATGTCGATAAATCATTAACGTCGTTGCTATTGTTCCATCTGAAATCATTCAGATATAAATAGAAAATTGCATTTTGGACAAATGCAGTGTTAGACACAAATGGTTAGTCTGATTTTACAATATTCCTCCTCCTTAGTATCTGCATTGATTTTGATTTTTTTTTTTCTAGATCCGTTGGGACAACTACAAAGTTGTTCTAGATGTTCGAAAATACATATGTAGATGCATGCCTAGGGTAGCTACCACCGTTTAATCTCAAATTATTTAGATATGATTCGAAAATTCTATTTTAGCCAATTACAGAGGTAGATTGTTGTAAACAGAGGTAGATTGTTATTACAGTAGATCGTCAATTACAGAGGTAGATTGTTACAGTCAGATTGTTGTAAAATCAGGGTTACCGTTTACAATCCTGATTTTACAATAATCTGACTGTTTAGAGATTAGATTTTCATTTTCTTTTGCAGATACGTTGGACTAATAATAAGTTTTAATAGATGTACGAAACCAATAGCTAGATGCTTCACTAAGATTGTTGCTACTGTTTAATCTGAAAGCATTTAATCTAAAAATAAATAAATAAATAAATAAATAAATTTGTATTTTGGACAAATACAGTGGAAGATACAAACAGTTACCTTGATTTTGCAATATTATTACTGTTTAGAGTTTGTACTGATTTTGATTTTCTTTTGAATATACATTGGACTAATTATAGAGTTTTTCCGGTGTCGGAAATCAACGTGTAAATGTTTCACTGTTGTCTCTGCTACTGTTTAATTTAAAAACATTTAGGTATAAATTGAAATTTGCATTTTAGATAAATATAGGGTTATGTACAAATGGTGACACTGATTTTAAAGCATTTTTCCTGTTTAGAGTATGCCCTGATTTAGATTTTTTTTTTTTCAGATACATTCAAGCAATTATAAATTTTTGATCGATGTTCGAAATTAATATGCAGGTTATTAATATGCAGCATTAGGGTGCTTTAACTACTACAAGGGAACTTTCAAAGTTGCCATAACTGCCAACCACTGTGTATGCAGTTTATAAAAAATTGTCTGTAGAACGTTTTAGGCAGAAGAATGCAAATATAACCAAATTTCCTTTTTTATGACATTAAAAAAAAAAGAAAGGAATTTTTTACACCTGTTGATTGCTTCCTGTAATGAGTTCTAGAATTTCGTTTTACAGTTTTCGGCGATTTTTTAAAAACCTTACCGGTAAAAGATCATCACAGATTTTATCGTTTTTTTGGTGTCAGCGGGCATCTGATGCAACTGTTAATTAATTTAGGACATCAAGAAAGACTTTTTGATTAGTCTAAGCGTTTCTTATATATATATATAAAAAAAAATCATAGTCAGTAATCAATATAATTGCACTTAAATCAGAGTAAACATTTGCACCCACGCTGTATATAGAAATTTAATTATGTGTCACTAATGTGATAATTAAACTTGCTAATTTTAACGCCCCTCTGAATATTACGGAAAAAAAAAAAAAAAAAAAACTAAACTAATAAAATATATGCGCAAGCACAAAATAGTGAAGACTTATTATTATTATTATTATTATCATTATTATTATTATTATTATTATTATTATAATATTTTTTTTTTTTAAAACATTTTGAATGATATATAATGCATGCATGCCGTTGAAATGAAATTATTGTATGTTAATATTTTTATTCCTTCAGAAATCTGAAATTAAAATTATATTAATGGAAAAATAGAACAAAATAAATATTTATTTAGGCATTAACTCCTAAACCTTTTAAGTGTTAAGATGTTAGCTTATTATACGCATAGCTACCGCCTCTCTTCTTTTTCTTGGAAGACTTCATATCAAAAACTTTCTATAACAAATTTTAGTTTACTTAATCGTAGAAAATAAATGGGATTCGTTTTTATTTAAAAATAATCTGGTGTGTCACTCAGACTACTTTCTCTTACCCTGAAATTTAATACTATAAATACAGGTTGGAGATTAAGAGATAAGATAACGAGTACTGTTATGTAAACCTATGTTAAACAATTCAAATTAAGCTTCGGAAGAGTTTTATATGATAATTAGTTCTGTGTGTGGGGGGGGGGGGGGGGTACCGCCCCCCTCAACCCCCCCGTTTCGTTAATGCACCCACATTTATATAAATTTTAATTCGGTTATTAAAAAATAATTATGTTTTTAAAAATAATTTATTAAAATTATTATTTAAACAAATTATCTTTTACGATAATGCAGATAATTTCCATATTAGAGAAGTAGTATAACACTAAATATCCAAAAAAAGTTGTATTTATTCTCAATATTACATTAAAAAAAAATCGATAACTTTATTTTAAATTATCGCAGATCGATGATTCAACCATTCGTTACAAAGGTATTGGGGAGCTCTTTTGAAAGATACCCATCATGAAAATTTAGTCTCCTCGAGGGGGACTTCCCCCCCCCCCCCCCCCCCCCAGGGAGTGATCCGAGGCTCCTACATACACATTTTTTTTTTCTCAGTTGACTATCTCTATTAAAAAAATTTATATATTCGTTTCATTTGGTTTAGTGCAGTCTATAGATATTAAGCTCTGCTTACCTGCAATTTCCCGCATAGACGTAACGTATTTGAATACTTTTGAGTGTCCCTGTACACGAACCATTTGCTTCATCTTAACGAAAAGCTTACTGTAGCATCCCTTTATGATACATATTTTGATTACCGAGATTGTAATTTCTGCTACTATTTGTTCTTGAGATATGCTGATAACAGACACACAGACATCCATCTATCCACACAGACAGACACACAGACCATTCGCTAAAAACATGATTTTCGTATTCAGGTGACCTCAGAACATGTAAATATAACAAAAAATTGCGTTCGAAAATCTGAACCTAAAACAATGCTTTCTCGACCTTATGAGTAAGAGAAAGTAATATTGGTGATAATACCGATTAAAAATTTCAAAAGTTTTGCAGATACGAATATATTTGTTTAAATGAATCGTTAAATGTCTTTTTAACGTTTATTTAGAATGGCCTAATTAATAAAATACCAAAACAGCTCATGAAATAATTTATTTTAATTGTTTCCCAATCACTCTCTTATTATTAAGTGAAAAAAAAAAAGCTATCAAAATTTTGTTGAAATGCTGCATTTTAAAAATTTACAGGCCGTTCTATTTTGCACATTTTGCGAAATATAACTTGATGTTTCGAAGAAAATGAATTCGTTGAAAATCTTCCTTTTCAAAAAATGGAGTGATATGAAACTCAATACTGAAAACTCAAGCATTCAGAATGCATGAAATCTAAATGCGGGAAGGAAAAATGACAAGTAAGATAAGAAAAATCTCAGAAAAAGTACACTTTTGTCATTTCAAACCAAGATTTTAAGATTACGCAGAAATCAGAACACAGAGAAACATAAAATGTAACGGATCGACGGTAACACAGAAAACGCCATTACGATTGAAGGAGTTTCATCAGGAACCCCCGCAAGCGAATGAAAATTCTGAACATAGATATTTTCTGTTCTTAGATGCATCGTCTTAAATCTCAACTCCTGTTGAATACAATGTGAGACAGGTATCGCTGAAAATGATTGAATTTACTCTCAATTTTTACTTTTCTACATATGCTGAAATATATTCAGCCGTTTGCGTATAACGTAGAAAAAGTAAGCTATAGCGAATACGTTATTAAAATAAAAAGAATTTTTTTTAAACGTTATGTTTATTTTTTCGATTTACTTTTAAATACTAATCAGAAATGCAAAATATATTAATATAACGTTTAAAATCTGTTTTTACCGTTTTTAAATAAAATTATTTGAGATGCGGGTTGTTTAAAAATTATTTAGCAAAAATTTGTCGAGAGTAAAACATAATAAATTAAAGAAATCCGTTTAAAAATCGCCAAGAAAGTGGTTTTAGATGCATGCATAAACGTAACATCTAAATATGTTGTAAAAATTAAAATTATTTATTGAAGATTTTAGATTACTCTCTGTTATACCCCGAAAAAGATAAAGAATAAGGTCTAAATGAAGATTTGAAAAAAATATTTAAACACGCGTATTTACTTTTTAAACCGAAGAATGCATTTTTAAATGTTATTATTATTTTTTAAGTAAAAGGCATTCAAAAAAAAAAAAAAAAAAAAAAAAAAAAACTTCTTTCGGCACTTACACTTCATTCTCTTACTCTGCGTTTGAATACTGTGGAGAGAGATGAAAGGGTAAGATAGCATGTTCTGTATAAGAACGTATTACTTTAAAAACAGTTAAAACTTATTTTGGAAACAGTTCTTTTTTGACATGTATTCATGTGTAAGGCTATTACTGACTCTTCAACGTTTGATTGCACATAGTACTACATTCATACTAATATTTAAGATTGTTATTAAATTTAAAATTATATGTCAAGTTATTCAGAAACTTACAATTCTACATGAAATTTACCAACTTTGCTGTAAAGTTTCAAGCTATAATTTCATATAATTTTTTTATTTGCCAATTGAATTTCCTATAAATATTTTATTATAAGTTACGCTGATAACAGACATACATGCAGATCAATCATTAAAAAACTTGATTTTCGTAATTTGAGGACATTAAAACATGTAACTTTAGCGAAACAATCTAGTGTGTAACAACCATACGACTTCATTACTCACTATAACATGTAATATCTGCAATTTTTGGATATAATGTGGTCAGAAGACATACAATTAACCTAACAAATTAGACACCCACAGTTGGAAGCAAAAATATCCGAGCACTAGCAAAAAATACTATGCAAAAAAAGTACACTTAATATTGTTTTGTTAATTAAATCCTTATCGACCCATGTTCTTAGACTGACTAAGAACAGGATTCGACAAGGATTTATTTAACAAAACTGTATTAAGTGTACCTTTTTTATACAGGAATTTTTGCTAGTGCTCGGATACTTTTGCTGCTGACTTTAATAATTTTCCTGTAAGAGACAACTGGTAAATGTGTAAAGACATACAAAACAGAATTTACACAGCTAGTCAGATATTTTATCACCAGAGCCTGAAGAAACACCAATTTTCGAGATCTAAAACTGACCTACCTAATCAGGGTGTCTGTTAATTTTCCTGTAATAATCACGTAGTATATGCGAAGAGATATGAAAACAGTGGTTTATGTACCAGTTTTCAAGAACATCGTTGGAGCCTTTTTAGCGACATAGTCTTACGGTTTTTTCAATTTTGACCAAAACTTGAAAAATCAACTCAATCAAATGAATCTGCGTTTTGAATATTATTTAAAAAACAATATTTTTTGTTTCATTATACGGGTAAAAGAAAGTAAAAATTAAACGATAATTGCATATTATTATAAATTAGAAAGTCTCCTTAAGGATTATATTTTAAGTCATTTTATTTAAAGATTACATTCGTATTTGTAAGGAAGTTTCTCCTGTGTGCTTATATTATACAGATAATAATTTTTTTTTTTTTTTTTAACTTGCTTAATGATTAAGTTAAAATTGGTAATAAAGCATAAACAATACAACATAAGTATTACAAATTGTTCATAAATATTCCAATAATAGAAGTTTTTTCAGTTTCTTAATCAATCATTTTCCACTTTTAAAAATATAATCCTTAATTGAAGTATATTCAATAAGAAATAATTTGAAGATATTTTCATATTTTTATGGCATCCACTCTTTTCGTCTTGCTCTGAACATCTTTAAGCTCTTTCTGGAAAATAAAAGTACAATATCATCACCTCTCTCATGTTACTGTATTTTACTGCCATTACCCTACTACCGTAGGTAATGGGAGTATTGTATTCGGCCCAAAAATTCAATATCGAGTTTTCACCTGATTTACAAGTTCTAAGGTCCTCTGAGTTCAAAAAAGTGGTCATTGTGTATGTATCTCTCTGTGTGTATGTATGTATGTGCGGAATCTTCTGACTATCATATCTCAGAAACTAATAAATATAAAACGACGAAATTTCAGAATTGATACAGGTTTGGTGTACAGATGAATTTTCTAAATTTTGGTGAAAATTAAAAAAACCGGAAGTGGGCCATCGGAAACAGGAAGTGGGACAGTAAGTCCGTATCTAAAAAACAACTCTAACGATTTTCTTCAAAGTTGCTGTATAAACACTCTATTAGATTCCCTTTCGAATGACATAATTGGTTAGTTCATGAAAATTGATAGGCGACCTCTATAAAATAGCTCAATTTCAGGTTTCACAAGTGCGTTCCTTTAAAAACGGCTGTACGGATTTTTTTTCAAACTCGGCATAATTAATCTCTTTCAGATATCCTTTCATATGTAATCGTTGTTTTCCGGTCAACAATTGAGTTTGTCAAGTTTTGGTCAAAGTCTGTACCTCAAAAACGGCTATAACGATTTCCTTGAAAATTGTCACATAAATCAATTTTAGATATCCTTTCTCATGTATCACATGGTCATTACAGGGAAATTAGCAGCCATCCAGATTAGGTAGGTTAATTTTAGATCTCGGAAATTGGTGTTTCAAAAAATAATTCAACCATTTTTTGCTGTTATTTTCTAACTTGTTATGTAAACTTTGTTTTATACGTCTTTACTCGTGTATTAACTTTCTCATACCGGGAAAATTTTAGGTTTCTATAATTCGTCATGTCAATTTTATGTTTTCTGATCATATTATCTCAAAAAGAAAAGAAAAGCATATAATACGTGTAATCGTGTTTAATGAAGTTGTGTGGTTGTTTCACACCAGATTTTTTTGAATGATCAAACTAGTCGCTTAAAACTGAAAATACACTCTGAACATATTGACATTTAGTCTCTATGAGAAGTATAAACTCAAAAAATTAAGATATTATTGAGCGATTTAGAATCACTCCAACGATACTGGCTATTGGATATTAATTATGGAAACCAGTCCTTGAAGATGAAAGGAAGGATTTTGTTTACTGCTACATGAATGTGGTTGTAAAGTGAAATCCGTTATTTATGTCTAAGAAGGTAAACTTTAAACAGTTAAAATTCTTGTAGTTTGATTAGATTTTAATTATTTACTCAAAAATTATTATATTTTAATGCTTTTGAATTTGATTATACACTACTATGGAGAGAAAAAAAAATGAGTTTTTCTTAGTTTTAAAATAAAATAATGTACGGTAGGAATAAACAAATGAACGCAGAAAAAAAAAAAAGAGAGAGAGATCAGCGTTAAATTTATTCAATTGTTACGGATAGACTAAGAAAACACCCTTTTCTGGAGCTTAGAACTTTAATAAGTCAAACTAACCTTAGAATTAAAGAACGAAATAATATTTAAAAGCGTATCACAGTTATTATATATATATATATATATATATATAAAACTAGTAATAACCCTTGACTGCATAGCTGTAATTATTTCTTTTCTAGTGCAATTCTACAATTTCCACGTAAAACATTTTTGATATTCAAACCTTTTTTCAGAAATATATATTAATAAATTAATAAAAATGAAATATTACAATTTCGTTGTCAGTATTTCATATAAAGCATGTGATACAGTCGGCTGTAAAATTATTCGAGCACTACGAGCACTAGCAATAGTAATTCTTATATAAAAGAAAGTACACTTAATACTACTTTATTAAATAAATCCTTGTCAAATCAGGTTCTTAGTCAGTCTAAGAACATGAATCGACAAAAATTATTTAACAAGGCAGTATTAAGTGCACATTTTTTTTATATAGGAATTATTGCTAGCGTTCGAATAATTTTGCTGCCAATAGTAATATTGTACGCGGACGTGTGAACTAACATTGGTACATTTTAATTAGAAACTATTGCGTTTAGTGTTACAAGGCTTCTCTGTGAATAAGATTTTTAGTTCACTTCCTAAGTGACGGTTCATAATAAGGAATTTGCACGTTTTCTAATTTTAGCATCAATTAATAGAGCATGAAAAAATAAAAAGGATAGTTCACGTGTTTTTTTTTTTTTTCATTTTCAATCTTGAATATTAATTTCTGATAGTTTTAAGATCGCACTATTTATCGCATCCTGAAAACGCAGAAGCATAAATGTGACGTCAAAATTTATGATGATGAAACAAAATATTCTCCTCTCTCTTTAGCCTCACTATGAAAATCAGGTAGCACTGATTTCATGTGTCGTTTTTTAACTTGTTCTTTTAAAATGTTCCTTTTTATTAAGACTGATATTACACAGTCTTATTAGAAATACTGTAAGGTGTGATAATATAACGCCAATGCGATAAAGTATAACGTCAATTTCTAAGGGTAGAAATCTGTTTAGAAAGACGATAAAACTGATTCCGCAAGTGTTTAGAAAAAATCTATTTAGTGTTATGAAGACAATTTTTTGATAAAACAACATTTTATTTTGTCTAAATATTAGTAGTTTAAAAAACATTAAATAACTGCATGTACAGGTATTCAAAAATAAATATATAATTGAATATAAAATTCCTTAAAAATGCTTATTTACACATTGTAAAAAGTTCTAAAATTCATATATTTTAATAATTATATGATGTTGTACAGTCATATAATATTTACAAAGGTTTAGAAACAATAAAATTGTTTTATTCTTCATTATTAAACCGATAAAATGCAGACAAATCTAAGGAATGACACAAAGTCACTTCTTTGAATTAACAAGATATAGGGACAGGTATGCCTTAATAAAAAACGGAGTAAATACTACCTCTGGTTTGTGTACAGAGACACCCGAAAGTTTTCAAAAGCAATGCGTTCTATGAGAGGTATTTTTATAAACCATATTTCAATATCTTTACTTTGCACACATTTTAATAATTCATAATATGTTATTAAAGTTCACTATAGAATATTCCCTGCTTAAAATGGAGTAAATACCACCTCTTATTTGTGTACAGGGACAGCCTAAAGTAATACAAAACCACTGTATTCTATGAGAGGTATTTCTATAATACAGGGTGTCTTAAAAGTTCCAGTACTCCAACTTAAAGAACTCATTGTGTCCATGATTTTTTTTAATATTAAATTTTAACGACTGCTTATTATTGCGTCAGTTCTTTATTTTTTATAGTTTGTTTCTTTTCTCGCTCAAGTTGTGTGAGAATAAAGTTTTATGTTATTTTGTTCTTCATAGTGAAATGTTTTTATCACGCATTCAGAGAATTTCGCTGTTTGAAGCTTATTTTGAATGTAAATCGTATGAAAGATGCAAAGATGTTTGGCGATATAAATATCCAGATGATGCAATACCGAGTAAAAATATGCTATATCGGTTCATTCGACAATTTCATAATACAGGTTTTGTGCAGGTGGGTACAAGTTTCTCTACAAGAAGTCACTCCCAGCATGTTAAAACGCGTTTCTAAACACTTGCGCTCATACGCAAACGAGTTCAGCGTTGCCTCCTAGAAAAAGGTGGACATTTTGAACATTTATTATAAATGCAAGTTCTGTATTTTTTCCTCCGTTATTTTAAATGTGCCTTTTATCATTAGCATAAAAATAATCGTTTTAAGGTTTGTTGTTTTCTAAATAAAAAATACATCAGCGTCAGTACTGGAACTTTTAGGACACTCTGTATAATCCATATTTTGATAACTGTACTTTCCACAAGTCGTAATGAGATTTATATATGTTATTCATATGCCTAAAAAGATGCTTTCAATATTGCATAGTATAATTAGCATTAACATTTATAGTGTCATTCTAAAATATTTAGTTTTATTAAGGGCAGTTATTGGAAATTTGCTGGAAATGCATGTTCATTTGCATTAAGCGTTTTTATGACTACCTAACAATTTTAAAGAGTGAATATGATTTGAATTAATGTATCTATCTATCTGATGTATGTCTGTTTACGTGTCCGTTTGCTCGTCTCCAACGTACGTAAAAATTTTCAAAATTTCTTAAAAACGATACATATTATTCAAGTTCACAACGAAATGTTCCTTATTTAAAAGGGCATTAATGTGCCCTGTACAGCATGTTTGTATACAGGGACCCCGCAAAAATGCCAATGCATTGAACTTTAGGAGATACATTTTTATAAATTACATTTAATTAACTTTCTACTGCAAAAATCATAAAAAAATGACATTTATTATTAATATGCTAAAATAATGTTTTGTATAGATTATGATATCCTTATTTTTCAGATTTATAGTGATACGCTAAAATATTAAGGTACATTAAGGGCTGCAATTGGAAATTGCTGTAATAGTATTTCTGTTTGTGTTAAGCATTTTTAACGCTTCGTAACAAAGCTTAAGAGTGATTACAAAATCAGTTAGTTCATCTATCTGTCTTTCTGTGTTTACGTTTGTCCTTTGGGTATTAATGTATCCAAAGAACATTGAAGGTTAAATATTGCAACGAGTGCGTAAAGCTGGAAAGTGTAAGTAATCGATGCAAACCGCATGATTTTTCGTTCTGGTTCTTTTCGTAATCGATGTATGAAACGCTTCGTAAAATTAAACAGACAAACATCTTCAGACGTCTTACAGTGGGTAATCAAATTAGCAGATTTTTTTTTTTCTATTTTCGAAAATCAAAAACCTTGACGAAATTGCTTTGAATTGAAATTGACATGCATGGAACATTTATTATCTCACACTTTGCAGTATTCGATTCAAACACGAGTACAGTTAGGGGATCAAAGACAAATTGTGGAAAAGCCCAAATACTTTGAATTACCCTGTATTATAATAAGCTACAAATGACTTGCAACTTTAATGCATGATTCCACTTACTATGTGTAATGTTCGTATGCTTTTTGTGGGAATCTCACAATTTTTTAGAAAGATGAATATTTTTTTGTTCAGAAATTGTTATTTTTATTTGGCACATGATTTCTTTGATCGATTTTTAAAAAAATTACAAGATTTTCAGAAAAAATGGCAAAACAGAACGTTATTATGAAACATAAACTACACACGCTTCATTTTCGCTAAGATATGAGTAATGTAGTAAATATTTTACTACGAAAAGAAGAAAGAAAAATTTTTATTGCATAGTTTGAAAGCTAGAGCTTTTTGGGCAACGTATATCAAAAGTTCATTTGACTACTGAAAAAATTAAAAAAAATTATCTTCAGAAATGAGCTAGATCTTAGATATGTTTCAAAGTTCAAATTTCATAGCATTAAAAGACTTCGAATGGCCAACAAATAGCCTTCACATGAATCCTTTTGAATGCCTTTTGCATGAGTTAGACTGGCGCTTGAGATACCACCCCTCAAATGCTTACCACCAAAACTGAACTTTTCGCTGTATTTCATGATGAAATTTGAAACAATTGCTGCCGCAATGTACCATAAACAATTTAAATGTTTTCCCATAAGTGTCCAGACGGTCACTAGGGTGAAGGACGGGCCTACATACTGACTTTACATTAGCGTAAGAAAAATTTGATACTGTCGTTCGACCATTAATGGCAAAAGTATGTACGTTAACTGATAAAAAATATGAATAAAGTTTTAGTGTTTCTTATGAACAACTGAAATTGAGTTCGTTGTGGAATTTCAAATATATTTACTTAAGGTTTTTACATAAGTAGATTAATACATTTAGCTAATAAATTGTGCGAAAGTATTTAATAAAAATACCCATATTTCATCAGGTATTTAATATTTCTATATTTTGATTGCAAAAGGTTGTTTTTACTGCAATAAATGAATTTTTGTTTTAAATAACATTGCATTGTTTCGAAAAACTTGCATGTTATGAACAAAAACTGTACGAAAAAATACACCAATTTAAGAGGGAAAGATTACATGGATATACGTGCCAGTCTCATACAAATAAATAAAAATCGGTTAAATAAAAGGAGCATCATTATGACACCCCTACAAAGCAATTCAAGCATTACTTTTTACAGGGGAAACCCAAGTATTTCGTAATTTGTTTTATTTTTTATTTATTTTTATTTTTTTTACTGGTCACATTTTTCGGAGCAAACCTTTCACTGAAATATGTAACATATAACATGCTATTTACACTCCTTATGTTTCAAGAATATTCTTTGAGTACTTTTGATATATTTGACAAAATATCTAAAATCTGGAAAGTATCCGGTAATTTATACTGGAACAATTTGACTGTTAGATATATAAATGTGATATAATTCAATAAAAATAAGTTTATTTAATTCTTGTTGCTATTATTTTGTTTTCAATTTTTTTTTTATTAAGTATCAAAACCTGTATACATATTCAAGTTTCTATTAATATTATTTTTTACTATTAGTTGATAAAATAATAATAAATAATAATTTTTATCAATTATTTTATGAATTCATCTGTGATTAGCATTAATTATTTATAATATATTCAAACAATTTAGTTATATAGCGTTATATTCAGTTTTTTAAGGTTTTTATAATGCTGATTTTTTTAATAAAACAAACATTAATAAACATTTATAGTCAATATGAACAATTGTTTCAAATTAACATGAATTTAGATTTTAATGCCTGTAGAAAAGCCTATTGAAACTGAATGAAGATTTTTAATTTAATTTAGTATTTAGTTTTATGTTCTGGTATGAATTTTATTATTAACGTAAGAAATTTTATTCTAAAATATATATTATGAAGATTTTTTTTTTTTTTTTTTTTTTGATAATGGGAAAATGTAACGGTACTTTTTGCGAAATATTTTTTAGACTAAAATGTTTGTGTTGCAACTCTCATCTCTCACTTTCTTTTTTTTCTTACCAAAAATAATGTACACGAATTTAAAGAATATTCTCGATGTCATTTTTCGACTATTCGGAGAGAAAAAATATCACTGCGAAATAATATTTTGGGCTATGATTGGATTTCTTGTGAATCACGCATATGTAAAATATGGCTTTTTGTGATAATGTTTTTTCCTGGACATTTACATGATATTATAGAAATAAATAGAATATCATTATATTTTATTTATTATTATTTGTTGCATTTTTTTTTATATAGTACTGAAATTAGTAAAAGTACGTTTTTAAAAACATTCATTATGTGTAATAAATACGTCATTATAATATAATGCTTAAAAGAAAGTTAGAGAATTCGAGGCATTTTTCTGGAAATACAATTTTTTTTTTCTTTTTGCGTAAATTTAACTAAATTTTCGTTTTATTCATAAGTTATTTACTGATTTATGTATTTCGTTGTAATTATTAAAGGAAATTATTATACGCTGTACATGGTTATACATTGTACACTAAATATTTTTTTAATTAGATTTTTGGAAAATGTAATTAAAAAAAATTATATCTATAAATATTATCTAATATTCTGTATATAAAAAATATTTTATTACAATATATACTCAATATACTCAATATTACAATATATTACACTATATGCTATATAAATAAAAAATATATATTTAAATATTATGTAATACTATGTGTATAAAAAATATTTTATTACAATCAAATATCTGAAAGTTTGCACATCATTTGTTCAGATTATAAAACACCTATTGCAAAAATAAATAAAAAAACATTAAAAATTCTGTCAAAGACATAATTTAGTTTAGTAAGGAGGACTATTAATTTCAATTTGTGAAATTTTTATTTTTACTTTTATTTATTTTTTATCTCATTTTTTGGCCATAAAACAGGGCCACGTACTTTTTAAAATAACTGAAATAAATTAAAATGAAATGTTGCCACCTAATTTACATATTTTAGTTAATTTTAAAAAATCTAATAGTCGTGCCAAAAACTGTTTGCACACCTGGATTCAGAAAATTCGCCGCTTTCATTGGGTACCGAATTTGTAACTAGCCACGTACTTTTTAAAATGACTTAAATGAATTAAAATGAGGTATTGTCACCTAAATTTCATACTTTAGTTAATAAAATATATATATATAAATATATAATGATCGTGTTGAAAAACTGCTTGCACCCCTGGATTCAGAAAAATCACTCCTTTCATTTGGTACAGAATTTGTAAAGATAGGACTGATATTTTTAATTTATTTTGGTGTTACATAAAACTGGTCTACAAAAACTCCAGATTGAAACTAATAGTCCTCCGTTGAAACGGCTATAACTCGGTCAGTAAAAAAAAAAAAAAAAAAAAAAAGATGATAACATGCTTTTCATGATTAATGAATTTTTTATAGAAAAATGCTTGTAACTTATGACGTACACTGAAAGGTTACTTTACTGACCACCTAGTCTGCTATTTTCATTTAATGCAGCGTTGATTCTTCGTGGTTTGGTCTCTACGTGATACCAATAGGTGGTTTGAAAAATATGAGACTATGATTGAAAAATAGGAAATTAAATAGTATGAGATTAAATGGTTATAGTTTTAAATGTCGGATGTTTCTTTCAATTTCATCCCATTAAAATTCATTAGGATCTTAGTATCGTGGTGTCTAAAAAAAAAAAAAAAAAAGATACTTACGCCTTATTCCTCAAACCAATCTTTTACATTAACAGCTCTATTCATTACGTATTAACCAGTTGAAATTATTCATCACCATTGGAATAAATCATTAGCCATACAGGATATTCTTCTCCAGTGTCGATGGTTAGGCATGTCCTATTTAGACGTTCGTACACGCAAAAAATAAGGCCCACAACAAGTCATAGAAACATTTCAGACACCATTACATTGCTTCCATCTGCTCGAAATGTTATTATATTGCATTTTGAGTCCGTGCGTTCATGCTGTTTTCCCCAAACTCTAACTTTCCCATCTGTATGATGTAACTTAAAATAGGATTGACCAAATCACAGTATTTTTTTCGAGTTTTTCACCATTGAGCAATCGTGAGCCTTAGCAAATTTGAAGCGATTTATCGCATTTGCTACTGACAGCAATGATGTTTGTACAGTACTTCGGCTCCCATAGTACACATTGGGTATACTATAGAGGACGATACATTCAGAGATACAAGATGATCCTTGGTCATAATAAATTGCAATTGACAGCACTGTTACTATTCTGAGTTTTGAGAGTCTTGATAAACTTTCACTACAGCTGCTCGTAGACGTTTAAAAATACGACAGTTTCGTTAATACTTGCTTTATATATCCGAGCTTCTATTATTATCCCACAGTCAAAATCAGCCAAATCACATTTTTTTCCCATGTATTCACAAGTAGTTTACATATACAATTGTCTGAGGAACTCAGTTACCGTTTATTATACATCTTATTCCTCTACTGAGATAGCTATGACTTAATTGTTTTATTTTAAATTAAACTTTCAGACGTTTTTAATAAAGTGGCTGCTCGGGGTTTTACAAAATATCAAAAACATTTACTGGAAATGCTGCCTGAAAAATTGTTTTGTTTCAGCACTTTTGATACTTTTTTATCCTATTGAATTTACAATATTACTAAGAATTATGCAAACAGTAAAATACTGAAAATGTGCTGCTACAACAAAAATTTAACTACATTTCGCGAACAGAATAATATAGAGAAATTACTGCTAATAATTTACAACTAGAAAAAAAAATGAATTTTGCAAGAATTTTATGATTTAACATTGATCAGTTCTATCGTTAATATTATTCACACGGGCGAAAATAACGATCAAAATTCACCTAACACTGGCTAAGAAAATTCCTGGAAAATAGTCAAGAAAAAAGATACCTATGAACTACAAGGGCAAAATCAAGAACTCTGCAGTCTTCGACAGAGCTTACTACATGCATTTAATATATGAAATGATGGTGATTGTGGGGGGGGAGGGGGGGTAGTAAGATAAAATTGAATTTTGCATAGGTGAAGATGGGGAAAAAATTCAAAAATTATGAAAAGAAAAACACGCACGATCAAAAAATAACAAAGAATATTCATATGGGATCGTCGACGAGGTATCTTTTCTATTGTGTGTAAGTTTGCTGTCTATAATATGACAGACTGCATTCTGAATGCCTATAAAACATGACTTTCCAGTATATATATATATATATATATATATATATATATATATATATATAATATGAACGTGAAAGAAAGTCAGAAAAAGTAATAAAACAAGCAATGTCAAAACAACAAATTCATATATTCGATGCGCAAGAAATTTATGCACATACAAACGGAAATATTTATACTACATAATAATATATACAAATGTAAATATTTATTCATTTCTGATTGGAGTGGAAGGCTGACTTTTCCCAACTATATGCGTTCTTACTTAGTAATTACGCATAAAAATGGATTTCAGGTATTTAAGGTAACATATTGACGGTGTTTGTAGTAAGAATTATGAATAACTATGTAACTATAATCAAAATTTCAAAAATAAAGTATTTTTAAATCATGCATTTTCAAAGGAAACAAGTATATATATGTATATATATATATATATATAGTTACATTTAAATATTCATTCCTTGTATAGAGAGAAAATGAATCACATAATGTGATGTTCTTTCCTGGTTTCCTAAAAATTACATGTCTTCAAAATTCTACATATTCGGAAAATAAAATGATCAAAGCTAGTGAACTAATTTTTTGAAAACTTCAAAAAAATACAGTAGTACTGAGAAATATCTCAATATATTGCTTCCAGTTTTGTTTATACTTATGTAAATCTATGTTTAAAAAAAGTATACTTACATTCACACAATTTTACTTCGTATTAAAAATAAATGTAAAATTTTATAATAAAGAAAAATTTAGATGTACATATATAGAAAATGGAATTTTTATCTAAGAAAATCTTATCAAGGATTCCATCATGCGTAAAGATATAGCAAATACATAAGACAAAGAAATATCTAAAGTTAAATATATTTTTCACAACAAATGACTGTTATTGGGAAGGAAAGCAAAGTTGGGATTATTTGAAAATATTACTTCGGATTTGATTTTTATTGTGGATTTTAGCATTTCAGAAACCGTATAAAAATACCAAATCATGTATCATTTTTTAACAAAAAATGACTACGAATCTACAAATTTAGAAGGTGCTTTTTTGGTAAATTTCACGAACATTTTTAAAAAAGTAAATTCTTTTGTAAAGAATTTGTTGCTTTAGATTGTTTGAAAGGCTTTCAAAATATTCTATGAAACTCATTTTTCAGTTAATATACATATATCAGGAGTCAATTCGGACAAAAATTGGGTCCCTTTGCTGCCCCTTCACAAAATTCCAGATCGTAAAAAGGGATCATTCATAAAATTCCCCTCCCCATATACATATATATATGTATACATATATATATATATATAGGAATATATATATGTAGAAATATATAAACAAATGAATTAAATTAAACCCCAAAAAACACTGAGATCTTCATCAGAGAGGCCCCTCAGTGTAGGGGTGAACCAGAAGTTTCTGAAAGGACAGTAGATATAAGTTAATAACTATCCTTAGCCCCCAACTTCTCACCAAACAGAAAACCACCAATAACGGAAGAGAAATCAAACATACATATATTGTATAAAACTACTGAAATTTTTTATAAAATTATCTAATTGTAAAAGTTACAAAATTACATCAATCCATTTAAAAAATATACAATACAATAAAGAATTACTGAAGGTAAACAAGAGAGTATAAAATGAAATAAAAATACAACCCTTCTTCAGGAAAACAAACTAACTTCGGCCGACGGGGCTTTGTGTTACTGAAAATATTAACTTGATGTTAAACATTATATAGAATGAATATTAAAATTATTATTAAAATTTTACACAATATTTTAATTTTCACAAAAATAATTAAAACTTTTATAAAAATATTTTATTTATCACAAAAAAAGGGATCCAAAAATTAAAATCTGAATCGACCCGTGTATTTAGTTTATTATATACATATATATATATATTGCATTCATTGTGTTTTCATATTGGTCCCCTCACGCGTATTAAGTTTTGTGTAAATGAAAGAAATTTCAGCATAGCAGGGCTTCGTGTTAGGCGATATTCATCAAATGTTGATAGACAATAATTTATATCGAGCTGTAGTTTAAATTTAAATTCTTACAATTCAATGTATTAGTTCTTGTTCTGGAGTTTTGACAAAATATTTAGATTATTCACAGCAAATATCAATCTATAAAGCTGTCAAAATGCGTTCAGAACTTTTTTAAATAAAGCCAAAAATCGAAAGTTGAAGATTTTTATAAATTCATAAAAACTCAGAATTTATTTCTTTTTAACTGAAAACTATTGTAAATTTAGTCTCTAGATAAACATGTCAGCAAAATTACTGTGCAAGGTTTCAGTTCATTTTACCGTGTTTTTATTAGCTCGTTTTCTTGTTTGTTTGTTTGTTTGTTTGTTTCTTTGTCCAGTACAAATCTTGCAATCGATTTTTAACTAACTTCCCGATTAGCTAGACATTTGAAACTTTTAAAACAGCTCAAACCACGATGATAATCTTTTAATAATTTTATTCAAACAATAAATGTTTTCTTTTAACTAATTAATAAAACGGAAAAATAATAAACTCTTAATAGCTTTAAAATTAGCCATTTAAGTTTTAATTAGTTAATTTTTTTCTTTGACAGGAAAATGAATACATTTATTTAAACGTGAACAATAAAAAATTTTAAAACTCTAAATTATACATCTCACAAAAATTGTCAAGTTTATATGATTTAACAGAAAATTTAAAATCATGGTATATAAAAAGATCTTTTTATCTTATAAATTTTAATGATTACGTGAATACTTAAGTGGGTTATACAATATTATGACGAAAGTGTAAAAACTTGCATTTTGTACAAAAACCATTTCAAATGAGGGTACAATCAATTATAAAAAAATCCGCAATTCTCTAAAATCCACATACCATTTACTATGTAAACAAATATTTCCACAATTTATTTATTAATTAGTAGATTTTAGAGATTGAGTAGTCGGTTTAGGAAATAAAACAATTATTGTTAATTATGTAACTTGTGCTGATACTCACTCTTTTTATTTTAGAATAAATATAATAATTGAAGTTTTTCAATCATTATAAAAATAAATCAGATATTGAATTAGAAGAAGAAGTAGAAAGTCTTAGTTTTCTAAAAAAATATTTTCTCATGGAGATTAATATTCAAACCTTCTCATAGTCATATCTGCCAATATTCTAATTAATATTCTGTAGCATTGTTAGTACTGCCCCTTTTTAATATCACTTTACTTTGAGAGTAATTTTCTCCAAATCCAATTCCGACTAAATAAAAAGATATAATACTCTCTAATAAATCATACTCCCTCTCTCTCTCTCAAAAAAAAAAAAAAAAAAAAAAAAAAACAACTGGTGTGAAAAAAGGGAGGATACTAACAATACTACGGTATATTAATTAGTATGTTGGGAGATATGTCATAGAGCAAACTTACGTGATTGTCTATGAATTACAAAAATTTTTGCGGATTGCAAGAAAAATTTTAAGAAATAAAATCATTATTTTACTCTAATATTGGCGCGGTTCTTCGAAAATCTAGAAATCTAGATAATTTGCAACTGTGATAAAATGTGTAAAACAGTTCCTGAAAAAAATAGTTCTTTTTTTATCATACACCCTTTTTTCAGCAGCATTATACTTTTAACATATAATGATAGTGATTTGGTACTGAAATGGGGTTCTAAGATGTAAATATAAGAAATTATTCTAAAATTCGCAACCCTTTGTTGTAAGATGTGCAAAATTTTGAGTATATTCTCTATTTAAATAGAATATGATAAAATGGTATCTAAAATTTCACTCATACCTCAGTATGTATTTAATGCCCAATTAAAAGATTAGAGTTAATATATTTTTTTCATAATAAAATTATCTTTCTAAATATGTAAGAAACTAGTTTTCTAAAAATTGTACTGTGCACTCAACGCGTAATTCGAGGTATGCCAGTATTCTTATTTTGATCCGAATTTGTTAGTAACTGCCTCTGTTTTACACCACTTTGTTTTATTACAGTAACTTCTCGAATACGTAATCACAATGTTAAAGATTTTGTACTATGTTGAACCATAACATGATACTCAATCGCTGCAATCATGAGATGGTGAAACATTTTACCAATGATTTGATAATTAATTTAACAAAAACGTAATACTATTGTAGTTGCAACGGTAAGAAAGAGAAATATTTCCTCATTATTTGGTGGTTTTTCACTACAAGAAGCTCCAAATTATGGTAGAAGGTTGCACCATTGCATGGTTGCAACTACTGTAGCACCTAGCAACTACTATTGTAGTTCAACCTAGCAACTACTATTGTATAAAAATTTTGTTTAACATAGCACCAAAATTTTCAATACTAGAACTCCTACATAGATAGGCTGATGCATCCGCCATTTTCTAGCCCACAAGACAGGCTAACGATTTATTATTGGTGGTTTTTCGGCAATAAATTGCACGAATAACTCCAGAAAAGGACACCGCCTGTTTATATTTTCTTCAAATCCAGGAAGAAGGAAAATGTGGATTATAAATTGCAGATGTAACTCGTGGATACCCAGAGCAGGAGCACAACTTTGTAGCGTAAGCTTTCCCTTATTTTCAAATTATTTAATTTTATTTTCAAAGTTGTTTGACAAATTTAATATGAATGTACTGTTTTTTTAAGTTATTACTTTAAGTTCTTTTAAAATCACTTTAATATTACATTTCTTTTAATGTTAGCGATGTTCTTAAAATTGCCAAATTGTTTGTTTCGTGATAAGAAGTTCTAGCTCACTTGATCTGTATAGAAGTTTATAGGCGATAACAACGCTAATCAGGTAAGCTAGCTTTTTCTACAGCCAACACTTTCCCAGACGGGCTAATTGGCGGACACTGAAAATGGCGGACACTGATCCAGCTCTTATCATATAGGAGTCTTATTCAATACGCAAGCGAAGTGTGACGTCACTGACCATCCGTGGATGCAAGAAAAATATTTCTTATATTAATCGCCCATTGGAATTTTTGTAAAAAATTATTACAAATAGAGGGATTTCCCGATTTCAATCCCCATATTTATGTATAGATATGCATTAGTTATCGTGTGCATGCGTTAGATTAAGTTGTTTTTGCTGTAAAATTGATAAAATTTGATATTTAAACTTCAAAACTCGAGGGAAAAAAAATGGCAAACTTTCATATTCGAATGAAAACATAAACATTTCATACCAAAGGATGATATTTACACAATAAATATCCAACTAATATACTAATTAAAAGGAAAATGATAAATATTCTATCATAATTTGAAGTGAAATTTGTTTTCAAATGTATATAAATAAAGTGTCTGATATAAGATACTCATATGTTGCAGCGGAATAGATTTCATGTCTGTCATCCTTGGCGGAAAAAAAAATAATCGCCAAATTATCTAGCGAACACATTTAATTCCTTTAAAAAGTCATGGTTATTTTAAAAACTTATATTAAGATATTAATGAATAATATGAAACAATATTTCATATGATACATATTACGAAAATATACATCTGGCATGTATATTTTCGTATTACTTTTTGATCGCCAAATGAAAAAAACGCCAAGGATGATAGAGTCTAGAAATTTGAAATTAAAATTTTGTCAATTTGACAGCAAAATAACTCAATCTAATACATGCATACGATATCTAATACATATCTATACCCAGATATGGGGATTAAAATCAGGAAATAATTTTCCTCGATTTTTAATAATTTTTTACAAAAAAATCCAATAGGCGATAAACATAGGAAATTTTTTTCTTGCATCCACAGACGGTCAGTGACGTCATCACTTTGCTTGCGTATAATGCGTGAATAAATAAGAAGAAACTTACTCATAAAAGAATGGTAAGGAAAAAAAAAAGCCCACGAATAATGCTGCGAGTTAGCATACCTGTAACCTTTTTTAGTAATAGTGCTTTATATCACATTCATTATCTATTTGTTTTATAAGATTTTACTGCAATGATTTTAGTTTAAAACAAAAAAGTTTCGCCAACGTTCCATAAGATAACAATAAGACAAAAATTTCTATATTTTAAAGTCGGAATTTAAAATACTATCTAAATTGAAGTTTGCTGTAAATATGTGAGGTTTTATATCCATTTTTATACACATTCTTCAATTCAATTTGGAATGACTTCAAGCCAAAATCAAATTTTATGTCTAGAATGTAACAAAATGCTTGTTGACTTCTATATCCTATAGAAAAAGTAAATTTAAATATCTTTGGGCGTCAAACAAAAAAGTACTGTTTCAAACAAAAGATACTTGAATTCTAAAATATTTCTGAAGAATCGAATCACCCTACAGCAAAACCAAAAACAAATTTACTTCTCTATCTATCACATTTTAGAAAGAAATTAAATTTATTTTTTTCTTATTACATAAATAAGATGCAATGAAACATTATCGCTGATGTAAACAAAAATATGATGGGTTTGAAAAATAAAAAATAGTTTTACGTTTATCACATAGTTTATTGAAAAGAGTAGTAATGAAATTCAATAAAATTTACAAATAGTAGGTTTTATCTGCTTTCATATGATACTTAATAACTATATGAATGATAAAAAATAAAGAATAAGTTAAATAGGTCGGAATTATATACAAAACTTTGAATTTATATTTCATCTTTATTGTCTCTATACAGCTTTTATTGCAATTAAAAGGACAATAATTAAATGAGTGTATATATATATATATATATATATATATAGTGTAGTGGAGACACCTTGCTCTCCCCAACATTTGATTGCGAAACTAGTTAGTTCCTTTGTCGCAGCTGCGAACGAGTATCTTTGACGAGAGGATGCAACTAACACGTAAGTGTGACGTCGGCATCCCCTGCGCACGCATCCTCATAGACGGAGCCTCAGAGCACTTTCGAGAAACAGTTCGGATCTTGATGAGTTGACGTTGGGACCTTGATCAGTTGACGACGGGATTTTGGCGAGACGGTGTCCTGTATCATGCCGCATGCTTTTCTAAAGCGATAAAAGACGAAGTCGTAGTGCTTAGTGTTGACAAGAAGTATTTTATAGAATATAAGCTATGCATTATTTTCTTTTGACGAGAACTGTGCTGATCAGTATATCGTCTAGTGCTAATAAGTGAACTGTTGAAATCATCTAGTTGGACGGTAAACATCGGACGGGTGTTTTATATTATCCATAAACTTGGACTTCTGATTTGACTTTTAAATGTGACTGTTTTGGTCGGCAGTTTAATTTTAATTCATACTATAATCTTGTACATAAATGTAAAATAGTTATCTTTATTTAAATATTAAATAATTAATAGTAATTAAGTATTAGTTAATTTTTAACGCCCACATAAGTTCGACCCCACATACGTATATTATCGAGAAAATAAATGTGCTTTGATTGTTCTTCACCTTGTAATATTATAACATTTCTTAAACGACGAAAAAAAAAATGATAAGAGTAGATAATAAAAAAAAAAAAAGTGTTTTACAACGTTTGTTACCACAAATCATATTACAAAGTATTACATTTTTAATGTATAGAAGCAGTTGGGAAAAAAAAAAAAAAAAAAAAAAAAAAAAACTTGCGATTTAATTCACAACGACAGTTACCTATTTAGAATAATGCGGATATCAATCAGTATTCTAGGTCAAAAATCATATCTATGTTAAAATTAACTTCTTAGCTCCACGCAAAATATTTGAACCATTGATATGTTTTATGGGATTTGGTTTTACATATCTGAAATACATATTTTTAAATATTCCTGATAACGTAGAATTCCAACTGATCGGCCTGTCTCCAATGTTATAAATTTTTGATTTATATATATATATATATATATATATATATATATATATATTATGATTATAGGTAGCGTTATAACTGACCAAAAGGAGTCATTGCTGGGCGAAGTTTGCACGGTTAATCATGAATAGCAAGAGTTACCCTTTTGCTAAAATAGGGATTTCATATAGGCAATCTTAAATGTTTAATAATAAACGAAATGATAAGAAATGATTTCTGATTTATGTTTATAAGAAACAAAAATATTAGGGTAAAAATATGAAAAAAATTATCTTTTAAATCACGAAATTAGTAACTGAATTGTTGTTATTAACAAAGAAAAATCATTTTACATTCAAAATCATTATGCATTACAGCAAAAATGAAAAACATGGAATGTCATTTTTTTATTATTACTGATTAGAATAATATATGATACATTTACTTGTTAAATAAACAATGTTATAATATATGATACATTTAGTTGTTAATAAACAGATTTAAATAGGTTCATATTCACATAATTAGCGAATATCATAGCTAGTCATGCATTTTAGAAAAAACAATAAACAGGAGTAAAAGCTTTATTTTACATATAAAATTATTTTCAATGATTCGAACGTGATTCATTTTTAGGCCTTGCTCTATTAAAGTACATATCTACCAAAGAAATGCATTCAATCAATATTCTCTGAATTAATATTTCCTGTAGTTAATCAATAAGTTTGTTAATTTCCTAAACGACTTAAAAACGAATATTAGGAATATTTTTTTTGCGGTATAAAATTGTAATTACAGTCACACTTTGTAAGGATGTGAGACTCTCACGCTCAAATACTCAAAGTCATGCACAGATGTAGAAGGTTGTGAAGTGTCTTGAAGGTTCGTTTAGGTAGTGAGGATTTCAGCTTATAGTCGAAAGTAGAAGGTGGAAAGCTGTGAAATGGGCGAATTTTAGATATCTCAGTTGTATGTTGTATGTCCAGTATTTTTTGTGATGATGGTTTAAGGTAATGACTACAATTTTTTTTTTTTTTTTCAGTCAAAGCATGTAAATAGTGCGCTTTCAATACCTCGGTGTGTTTATGAGAGATTCCTGCGTGAAATAAAAATGTTTTCCTGGGAAATGAACCAAACTCCAGAATGTTGTTGGAGTTGTTTTTTCGTATACGGAGTTTACCAATTTAATCCGACACTATTTAAAAAAGATAAGATATGCGCTTATTTCCCTACAAGTAATAGTTAAACATATTTGGATAGTCGACTTTTCTCCGCTTTTCCAAAGAGTTCAAATAAATGGTTCGGTTATTATATGTTGCTTCTTCATTTATCTTTCATACAGTTCTAGCCGTTAAAATACCTGATCGATGGGATGGATATTTGGTGTTATACTACTTCTCTAATATGGAAATCGTCTACATTATCATAAAAGCACTGCAAATAAAGGTGTCTTAAAGTAAGACAAAAAAATGTCTGAAAATACATTTCAGACAGGTAAATGTCTTAATATGAAGTGCAGACATAATAGATATCCTAATTTAAGACACTTTTGTGTCTTATTAAACTGGTGGGGCAAAAGTGTCTTAAAGTAAGGCATTTAAAATAAATCATTTCACATTTCATCGTTGATTATTATTAGTGGCGCCATCTATCAATGAAAATCAAAATAATCTTCGTCTTACTCGTTTTTTTTTTCATATCAAGATACTATTTTAAAACAATGATGATTACTTTTAAGAATTTTTTAACTTAGCAGCGGATTTTTATTTTTATTTTTATTTATTTATTTATTTATTTATTTATTTTTTGAAATTATAATGCAAATATCAAAAAATTAAATCTGTCTCTCTTTTTTTTTTTTAACAAATAAATAAAATTTTTTAATAAGTACTTTTATTTCTGAGATTTTTCCGAAAATCATGTCAAGTGAGAATGGCTAATCACTCTGATTTTACTTCTAGTTTGAGATTTTTCCAATTCCCTTAAATAAAATAATTTAAATATATCAAATTTCAATAAATAATAGATAAAAATACTTATTTTAATTACTTTTATTTAATTAAATATGCTATCTACTTTTTTTTTTTTACTTAAAATAATAAAATAAATTGCAAAAATCGCGTTATTTAAAACGTTTATTTGTGAAATTTAAATAAGCTTATTAGAAAAGTTTTATATTTAACATAACAAATATGCATAAATGGTAAATGTCGTTATCTTATTTGCGTGAAATTAAGCTTGAAATACTTAATAAAAAACATTTTTCGGAGCAAAAATAATTTGGTTACAAATAAATAAATATGTAAATAAAAAATACTACTTTTTATTTAAAGCTCGTTCATTTAATTGAATGAGAAAACAGTAAGATGAACTTGTAGCGAAGAATAACTTGTAGCTAAGAAAGTGAATTTCAAACTAATCTTACGCAATTTGTAAATAGCTGCTTTTTTTTTTTAATCTTTTTCGATTTAAAACTCTATTTTTTAACATTTTTACCTGTACCTGGAAGTAAAACAAAACTTTTCTGGTTTTTTCATAATCATATACATTTATTTCTTTTATCTTTCAAATAGCAGTTTATAAAAAGAAATCGTTTTCAAAACATCACAGTCTGAGGTTTCGATATATTATTCGTTTATATTTTACGAAATTCTAAACTTCTACACATAAAATTTAATAGAATTAATATATATTGAGCTTTAGATTTAATCTCGATAGTTTTAAGAAAAAAATACTGATTATATTCTAACACTATAGTTTATTTCGCGAATATTAAAAAGTATATTATCCAATCTTACAGTGTGGCGTCGTGGCGCGATTGGTAAGAACGCTCCTCTGTGGTACCTAAGGTAGTGAGTTCAACTCCAGGTACTGGCAGTGGGTTTTTTTTTTTAATTATTATATTTTATTAGTGCTCTAGATAATTCTAAAATATATTTTAAACAGAAAAGCAGAATCATACGCCACCTTTATTTATTTATTTATTTATTAAAAAGGCTTTAAAAATGGCAGATTTATTAAGCCTAACATGGCGGTGTTTTTAAACCTAAAAAAGATGGCGGTGTTTTAAGACATTTGCACTGTCTTAATTTCAGATGCAGAAAGTTGTCTTAAAAAGTAAGACATATTTTTTTCGCTTAAAAAATGACCATCCGTTTAAGACACTTTATTAACTGAATTTAAGACGTTTTCATTTACAGTGAGATAATTTTTTTAAATAATAATTTTAATAAACTATTTTTTAAAAACAGAATTATTTTTTAATAACCGAATTAAATTCTATATAAATGTAGGTGCTTTAATGAAACGGGGGGTTGAGGGGGGGCGGTCACCCTCCTCACACAGAACTAATTATCATATAAAACTCTTCAGAAGTCTAATATGAATTGTTTAACACAGGTTTACATAACAGTACTCGTTATCTTACCTTTTAATCTGCAACCTGTATTTATAGTATTAAATTTCAGGGTAAGAGAAAGTCGTATGAGTGACACACCAGATTATTTATATATAAAAACGTTATGAAATCTTCGGTTTATTATAGCTTGTTTCTTCATTTATCTTTTATACAGTTCTTGTAGTCAAAGTAAATGATCGAGAGGGTTACTTCATTTCTAAAAAGTCTGTCGATTGGAAATTTCATTTTCAAAGAGAAAATTGCTGCGCCCTAGCTTTAATATGATTGTGGGATTTTTATTTACTACTGATAGAATAATTAGTAAAAAATAGCAATCTTAACTCTAAATTATAATATCAGAAGACTTTTTCATGTAACAGATAAATATTCTATTTATCTGCATAACAAAATAAGCTCTTTTAATGCAACAACATTTTTTTTAGTGTTGACATTTTAAGGTTAGATTTTATAAATGATGTCCGTATTTGCTCTAAGTAAAACAGAAATTTGTTGGAGACTGATCTTCGTGGCTTCGACCGAATGTCATTTTTCACATTTAGAAATATGGAGAAGTAATGCGTAAATTAATAGTCATGCTAGATTTCGTTTTCTTATTTTTTAGTATAATAGGAATTTGCTTCATGAAATATATAAAATTAAATTAAATTTCTCAAGTTTCTTTTTACACGATTTGGTACTATAATTATATCAAGTAATAGGAGAAAATGTTTAATTTTACATTTATTTCATATTTCTCTCTATAAAGTGACATTTTTTTTTTAAATTGTAGAATGAATGTAATAGCCTTTGTGGTCTAGTGTGCATGTGCTAAAGTGTTTGAATATACATTACAAGTTTATATAAAATCGATTTATTTTATATTAAAATAATAAATTATTTATCGGAATTTATACACAATAAATACCAGGTAGAAGTTCTATTTAACTAATGTAAATATTTTTTTAAAGAAAAAAACAACTGTTGCCACGAAATCTAAAGTTATTTTCAGTTTTCTTTTAAAGTCAACGTTGAAAAAAATTCTAACTAATGTTGATTACATGTTTTGTGTAAGTGAATGGCATCATTATCGTCTATTCATGGTCCAGTTGATCATCCCATTAATTTTTAAAGGATAAAAACAAATATTTCAAATAGTTCATTTCATGGTTGAAAGCATTACAGAAACTGCGCTTATTTTTTTTTAAATTTATTAAGCCTTCAATGAATCTTAACCAAACACCAAATGATAGCTTAGCTGGTGAATTTATAGAGGTTAAATTAAGCGGAAGTATTTCAACGACATTTTTTTCTACTCCTAAATGAAAAGAAATTCTTTAGAGGCTAATGGAAAAAAATAGGAACATAACTGATAATTTTCTATTTTTAACCAAAAGGATATTAAGGACTGTTAGGAGTATTTCATCGTTAATGATTAACAATAAATTGAAATTTCTAAAGGAAATGAAACTGTGATGATTAGAAAAGTATTTCTTTTGTACAAATACAGATAAGTTTCATTATTAAGATATGGTTTGTTTATATCCTGATAATTGCAGGTTTATTAATTGTATATTTATTAATTAAGTATATAGATTTGTTATTTCAACAAACTTTAACCCTTTAAGGTTCACTACTTAATTCTTTTAAAAATTACTAAACTAATTTTAAAAATGGCTTTTAGCCACATAGCCGATCATAAATATTTAAAAAATAAAAAATTAGCATTGTTCCTTTTCGAGAAATTTTCGGTTTAAAACATCTGTAAGTAAACCTTATTAAATTCAAATAATATTTAATTTAATAAATAAATCACTTTATAAGTAAACATTATCGACAACAACAACTCGTAAAAGTTGCATAGATCCCAACATTTCAATCTATTCCGGAGTATTTTAACCCTTTGCGGGGCAAGATAATTCGGATCATTTAAATTACACTGCCACCGGAATTTACGAACATAATTATAATAGAAGAAATTTTAAATTTTCATGTTGAAAAATGGGCGTTTTCTACTTTGTTATAAATGTAAATTTTTGCTAAAAAATTTCCGGGATGAGTTTGTGCACTTGAGAATAAAAATTAGGTGTTCCATGTAGTGGAACACTGAGCGGCAAAGGGTTAACCAAATTTTCATATTCCTTCTCCATTCTTGTTTTCGGAATTTTATATTTATTAAGCAAGTGCAAATATGTTTAATAATCTAAAGATTTGAAATGTTATAGTTTTTTTATTAATTTATTTTTCATTAAAGTCTATATGCTAGCAAAATCAATTTTTACTTCCTCGTATGAAGCAAAGTAAGTATTGCAAAACGGATATTTATCTTGCATATCTCAAAAACGGATGTCCGTTGAATAGTGGCCCACTAGTGGTCAAGCGGTTTTGCGCTTGAAGCTGGTAGATGGGAAGTGCCGGGTTCGATCCCATGTCGTGCTCGTTGACCTAGTCGTTTGAAGCTTTCCGTGGTTTTCTCCGAGCAAGTGAAACTTTCATCTGAAACTGTTGTAACGTCGTATTGTAAGCTTCCAAAGTCAATTTTCATATTATTTTCTTCCTTACGGACACGTACGATTTTACAAGTTATTTCATTATATGTATATGTGGGTATGCGTGTGTCCTGTTAAGAAATTAGACGCTCGGGTGCGTGCATTTCCAATATGAGGACCTTTCAAATGAATACGTCGATATTTTTTTAACTAATGATTGACATATAAATCTGATAATATATGTATATATATATATATATATACGAGTACATATGGATTTTTTCCTCATTAAAAATTTAAATAAATAAATAAAAATCTGTAAAAATGTATTTATCTTAAATATCATCTGTAGGCTACAAATTCAACTTTCTTTTTGACATATACTTCTTGAGAGGAAAATGACATACAATCATCATGGAAAATAATTTTAATAAATAAATTTCATATCAAAAACTTGTTTTTAAAAAGGAATAAGAAAGTGTTTTGATAGCCATTACATACTATTTTGCCAATACTTAGCAGAGGAATAGTTTATGCAAAAGGATTATTCGGATATATTGTTTAGTATTTTTACTTTAATGACATATAAATTAAATATTTATTATATAATACTGATGTAGAAAATTTATACAATTAAGATATCCGAAGAAAAAGGATTATATTTATTTTTATTTTTATTTAAAAAGGAAAACAAAACATACTGTATTTAAGAAATATGTATATATAGATATTGGTGAACGTTTAAAATGCTTCTCGATTTCATAATTAAAATGTACAGCAATAAGCCAAAAATATTCTACACAATGGCTGTTAATGAACATGAAATAATTTTCATATTGTTAAAGATAACTACATGTTTGATTAGATTCATTTGAAATTTGAAATTTACTAACTTTATATTCTCACGAGATATTTTCGTAACTCATAATATTCAGTTAAGATATGAAGTTAGAATTCATTAGCATTTAATGAAGTATAATCTCAAAGGGAAGTATATATGCTGAATAAAATGTGAAAATTGTGATATAAATGACGCTGCTTTAGAATGTATAAATGAATTAATATAAAGCGTTTTATTTATTATGTATCATAAATTAAGTGTGCTTTGTGTAAAGGATTTATGTCAATGCATTTAATAAATTAAACTGTATTATTTGATATTTTTATTAACTAAATGAACATTTTATTATTTATGTCTAATTGCCAAATATTATTTATATGTACAGGGAGATTATGTTTAAAGTTGAGATTTCAAAAGGCTATAATTTTAAATCTACCCATCAGAGCGATGTGAAACTTTACCAGAGCAATTGTGAGGCAATGAAATTTTCTTTGGGAGAGGAAACAAGTTATTCTAACATGTTCCTATACATGGCGCTGTCAGGGCAATGCCAGGGGAAACGTCTAAATGGACTCATTAAACACAGCTGTGTTAGCAACACAATGGATTAGCAGGAAACAATATACAGTTTTTTTAGCAAAAAGGTAAGAATACGTGTCTACAGCGGAAACAGTCATAGTGAAAAGAAAAAAAGAGGGGCTTCATTAAACAAATACTTCACGGATAATTAACGGCACATTTTCAATTTTTTTTTTCTTGCCAAACAAAATTTCATTGCCTCACGATTGCTCTGGTAAAATATCAAATCGCTCTGATGAGTAGTTTTAAAATTATAGCGTTTTGAAATCGTAACTTTAGTTATATTCACCCTGTATATGTATATATATATATATAAGAGCTAAAAGAAGTATAATGCAAAATAAATGGATGATTAAATTGCCACAATAATCCGCAAAAGACTAATTATGCTACTAAATAAATAAAATGAAAAAGTATAAATAATTTTACTACAGATATGAAAACATGGATATTACTTATTTTAAAATATTTCCAATAATAATACAAAACAATTATGTAATGTATAGACTCATATTGATAATAAATAAGTCGTAAAGTTTGGAATTAAAGCTAGCTACCGGAATTTACTTGTTATTGTCCAATAATTAAAACCAGTGAAAATTACTTAAAAGTTACATTTCGTAACGTGATCATGTACACATCCTATAACATGAAAGTTACATTTTGAAATAATGTTTTCAACATGATATTCATGATGTTCATTTATACATTTGTAATACATTGCACGATATATATTTTTTTTCAAATGCTATTATTCATCTGTCGTTCATAACACACTAATCAACATTTTTTAAAAAGTGACTATTTATGAAAGAGCCTTTATTGGTTCTGACAATATTATTTGTAGAACTTGAATAATCTCGTAAACGTTTGTAATATTTTAGTTTAAATAAAAATTATTTGCAGATAATGCTATTATGGTAATAAAGCATATTTTCTTTTCTGTAGTTACTTTACAATTAATAGGACAGCTAAAATCTAAATTCGAGAAAAAAAAAAAATAGTTGAAACGCAATCTGTCTAGCATAAATTTAATAGTTGAGAGTATTTTTTAATTTTAAAATTTTGTATAAATAAAAAAGTTGTTATTTAATTGAAATCAGTCAGTTCTTGCTGTTAGTTCTCGTTATCAATTTTTAAATTTCTTCCACCGAATTGAATTCACCCACATATTATACACGAATACATAAACAATGACAATACAATATTCAAGCATTTTTAGGGAGCTAATCAGAACATCGGCAGATTAAGAAATCTATCTATCTGTGTCAAATCTTGCAATTCATTTTTAACATACTTCTGCCTAACTAATATTGTATATGAGTTCCGCATAGTTGATGAAAATGCAATACGGAAGTATTTTCAGATTCCTGTCTTATAAGGGGCAGATTTAAGAGGTAAAATCCAATTTAAAGTTTTATGTACAGTTTTGGAAGCTTTTTTTTTTTTTATCATGAACAACTTAAGTGTGAATCAATATTTTTATTTATATGTTCGATTTCTATGCTATATTACTTTATCATTTTGCCCTTTGCTTTGATAATAATTTCTTCTGCTAGGCTTTCAGGAACTGCTGGCCTTCCACAGGCGACTTTTTTTTTTATAACTTTCGTACCACTATTTCCATAACAGAAAATTTATAATAAATTTATGTAGGTAAAAAGCACATTTACCGGCGAAAATATATTATAGATTTTTTTTTTCTGGAAATAGTGGTACGGAAAGAATATATATATATATATATATATATATATATAAAAGAAAAAAGAAAAATCTTTTGTTGAAGTTCTGAACTGGTTCCTAATGATATAAAGTTACTGAGACTGAGGATCTACTTAATGTAGTTAATTTAGATGGTATTTTGTTATATACAGTTTTGTGTAGAAATTATTATTGAATATTGCTACTTATTATTAAGGTATTATTGAATAATGGCTTCTGCTGCTTAGCCTCAGTACATAATAAAATACATATTACGTAACATAGCGCATAAAATTGCCTATGAGAAGAGCAGCGTACAGCTTTTTAGAAGCTTCAGTCAAATTGAGTTGCTTTTTAGATATAGCCCACACCATGGCCTAGTACTGAAAAGAATAGTAATATTACTGAGCTCCGTACAATGGGCAACTTCAGTTTTTCTTTGTGTGTTTTCAACAACTTTTTTACAAAGAGCTTGATTGTTTTGTGTTTGCTTTCTGATTAAATAACAACATAACATATACGTTCCTCTGTTGGTTTTGCTCAGCATCAGTTAAGGTCCATTAATGAACTATTTCTAATACATGTAAACCAGATTAACACACTTTTTTTTTTTTTTTTTTTTTTGTAAATTTGATTATTGATATTATGAGATATTGATACAGTTTTACTATTTCATATGATATAAGAAGATGTAGGTAAATAGATAATTTCTTTTATTTGAATTGAGAATTACGAACAAAAAAATGTAAAATTCTAATATATAATCTCGTAAAATATAAAGATTGTTGTTAGGAGTTTAAGAAAATAATAAATGAAATATAAATACATATAAAAATGTTTTTGTCTAACATTTCTATAAACAGTTTTATTTTTCATTGAAAATAATTTTTTATGTGATAATACTATAAATTAACAACAACAACAACAACAACAATAACAACTACAACAACAACAACAAAAAAAAAAAAAAAAAAAAAAAAAAAAAAAAAAAACTATACTATTTAAAAATAATTTGGTTACGAAATAAGATTTTTTTATTTGGTTTAAAATTCTAATAATATATGTTTACCCGTTATGAGTTTTTTTTTTTTTTTTTTTTTTTTTTTTTTTAATTTATCTTTTATAGAATATATTTAAATAGAAACAACCTACGGTGCGTTGCCACTTTGTTTACAGCAATCATGTTTTATTACTACTCGAAACAATTGCTGCGATTTTCTATTTTTTAATTTTAGGATGCATTTAAATTTTTTTTTTACTTATTACATTTAGTGTGTATAACATAATCTGGTTTACAATACATTCTACATTAGTTGCTTCAGAAACATCATATGTTCTCATATGAGAAAAAACGCTTACATTAAAATTCAATTGAAATTCAATTTTTAAAAATGCGTAAGGTTATAAACGCTTATATGCTATAAATTATGTAACAAGTCCTAATTTATGCGAATTTTCTTATCAGGCAAGAAAAATGTTAATGAAAGTCTCCTCGTAAGTTCTCAAATCTAGAAAAAGTAAATAAGTAATGTTTTAAAAAATAACATCTTATGGTACAACAATTATATTTATACCAGTTTTACATTTTTAATAATCCATATTCAAACCTATATTACAGACACAGATTTTCCAACATTCCTAATTTATTTCAGATCATATTTATGATTTCTATTTTATTCTGGAGAGCTGTGATTACCCGTCTTTTTTCCTACCACTTTCTGTAAAGGTTAATTTTCTCTAATATATAATTGCAGTATAATAAAAATAAAATTAATAAAATAATAATAATAATAATTAAATTAAAAAGATAAAAATGCGGGTAATAATAATAATGCAGAATATATTGGAAACGTTTGCATCTATGCAAACATATATTCATTCATAAATATATTTTTAAAAATGCCTCAAATTCAAGTTGTAAAAAACTGACTTAAATTTTTCACTCTATGGAACAGCGTAAGTTATGATATGATCGATTATAAATGATTTAATGTGTCGTCACTCATGAAAATTTTCTCATAAGGTATGAGAACTTGAAATAAATTCGCATAAATGCTTATAAAATCAAAAATTTAAATAAATAATGCTTAAAAATAATAGCGATAAAAAATAATTACATTTAATATTATAAAACTTTATGGATAAATACACGGTTCATGACAGAATACTGATATAGTGACAACTGTCGTCAAACTATCAAGAAATATTGACAAAGTCGCATATAAAGAAGACAAAAATGTCGCATCTGTTTTGTCCATTTTTATATTTGAAAATAAATTGAAATAAACATATTTTGTGATCTTTAAAGTAGGAATTGATTTTGGTATTACGACAATCTGCCAAAAAATTGAAATTCCTTTTTTTCTTAAAACAAGCTTCCAGTTTCAGTTTTGCAACAACTAATATTATCTCGATATGTTATATCACTGTTAAAAATGAAGTGTTCAAAAATGAGTAAAAATGAATGAGTCATTTAAAAACGAGTAATTGTTTTCAAAAAGGAAAACATGCTTGTCTCATTTATGAAATATCGAAAGTTTCAAATTAATATCTTTTCACTTTATAATTTATCATAAATATGTTGAACTAAAAGAAGTTCTTTAATAGAATTTCTACAAATTTAAACAAAAAAGTTCAAACACAAAATTTATTAACTCAAATCTTACAGAATGATATTTCGTGGCTGTTTCATTCTGGTTTGCGGAAGAATACATCAATGAGAATCTATGTTTGGGATATTGGAATTCACGATGGTCTATGCCAAATTTTGAGCATGTTATTATACTCAAAAATAAGTACAAGGGATTTTTAAATTTGAGTATATTTCCTTGGAAGCTATTTTTCAGTATGTGACATGCTCAACTTTAACACAATTTTACTCATTTTTGAGTATTTTTGCTCCTTCATGTTTTTCAGTGATTCACTGAGAAAAAATTCTGTAACTGACATCTAGTATCTAAATTGTTGCTCTAGAAAAAATAGTTCCATATCATCCTTATAAATTTTAGTCCCCTTGGAAAGCGAGTTCTAGAAGCCCCTATTAGAATTCTAGAGCGTTCCCCTATATTCTCGAGAGCAAAGTTATTCAAAAATCTATTCAAATAAATGAGACTACAAGAGGCGGGTTTCTGCAACTATAATCTTGGTTTATTACCAAATTCTAGAAAATCAAGCGAGAATTTCTCGCAATATAAATGATTCAGAGTATTTAGATTTTTCAGAATATTCTTTCACAATCTAGAGATGTGTACACTAGAAATTCTCGATAATTTCGACTATTCAGTTTATTGGCGTGCCTTATGCACATAGCTCGGAAATCTATATTTCTAGTTAAGGGATTTAGAAAATGGTCACTTATTCATTCTAGAGAAATGCGGTATATATTTTTTCTCAGTGTTGCTTTTTGCGTTAAATAGCGCACTTGATTCTATTCTTTTAATGCCTGATAAAGGATCCTGCATGATTATTCCGAGTTAAAACAATTGTTGTGTGCTTTGCTATTTAAGGTGTTTGCTATTTTTCACTATCTTTCCACATCAGTTTCTGGTGCAATTTACTAGAAGTTGTTAAAAATCTAACATAATTTTATTTTAATTTAAATGTTATAATTAAACTTGTCTAGATATGAGGGAATTGGTATAAATAAAACATCCACTTTGACAGTCTGTTTTTAAGATATTTTAAAGGTAAAAGTTGCTTCTGTTTTTGCCTAAAACCACTAATAAAGGACGTAAAAGTGTGTACTTTTTGAACCACTAAAACATAGCCTAGATATTTACTAATCTTTGTTCACTACTAAATTTTCACAGCTTGTTTGAATACGACACACACACACACACACTCGCATATATATATATATATATATATGTATTAAAAGGTACCTAAAGTTCAATCTTTAAAATACTGATTTAAATTCGCTATTCTATGGAGCTGCATAAAGTATGAGATCATTTGTTTAATGAAAATAGCTTTAGAAAAATTCTCATTCTATTTTCGAATTTCTTTACGAAACGAAAATTGTTTGAATTCTTGAAAAAAAAAAAATAAATAAATAAATAAAAAAAAAAAAAAATAAGATGTGTCCCTAGTGAAATTCAAATTTTCTATTTTACATATTTATGAGCAAAATAATTTATTTTTCTTTTTCAGAAATGCAATACTTGAAATAAATTTAAATATTTTCTAGAAAATACTTTATGATATTTCTTTATAACACATTTATTCAAATGCGTCAAAAAATGTCAAAATTTTCAAATATATTAAGCATAAAAATGGAATATTTGCATGTATCTTTTCATTAGTTAAATTTGAAAGCATATAAAAGTAAAGCATGTTCTTCCTACTTTAATAATTTTTATTTTTTATTTTTTTAGTGATTGACATTGCATTAAAAAAATTAAGAGTAATTTTTATTCTATGATGCATATTGTATTAATGTAATTATGACGCATAATTTTAGAGGCAAGTGTATATTTTAAGAGAGGGAATATATTGTACAGTATACAGGAAAAAACTCCACCTTCCCAACTAAATTTGTCGCAAATCATCCTATATATATGCGGCTGGAGCCAAAATATTAGTATAACGGTATATTTTTGCTTAGGTGGTCATTCACATATTAAAACTGGCAACAATATATATATATATATATTTTTTTTTTCCAAGAAAAACCTAATTTTTTTACAATATTGTTGGATTATTTGGATCAAATCAAATGTTTGGATCAAATCAAATGAAAAATGTATAGTTTATATATTTCACTCAATGTTTCATTGAGTTACAAGCTTTCAAAATGTGGAGATACTAATGTTAAATGATTGTGATAAGCATTAATTCATATCTTTCCGAAAAATTATTATATTCAAATTTAATTTTTTTATGTATCAGAATGAAGCGAACCAAACAGATTCCATGCATATTTATGATTAGAAAACATTTATTTATTATTTATTTATTATTATTATTATTATTTTGAATTATGAAAATTATTATTAAATTTATATTCGAAAAATTTATAAATTATGATCTATATTAATTTTTGCAAGAACGGAATGGACATCATTAAAAATATGTTTTTTTTTTTCAAATTTACAGCTCATTCATATATATATATATATATATATATATATATATATATATATATATATTCGAGTTACAGTGATATTCCATTTTTCATTGCTAATAAAAAGCCATCTCTTGTTATCATTCATGTCATCTCTAATCTTGCATACACATAAATTAAAATAGTTATTCAAGTAATTTTAGAAGCACACATAACTTTCTTATTAGCACCACTTTAGTTTATATTATATTTAAAATTGCCATACTTCTTTTGCGGTCACTAACTGAATGGATATAATACTTTTCTGTCTGAGATCTTAATTTAATTTTTTTTAATGCAGGGATTAACTTCTAACATATTTTTGTTTGTTATCCTGTCAAGAATTAATTAAAAAAATATAAACTATGGAATCTTTCTAGCCACCTAGATCTCAGAAATTCGAATGTGGAGTCAACAATGGGAGTTACCATTCGAGAAAATTAATTTGAGGTAAATTGTGATATTTAGCCGACCCCCTAATTAAAATCTAACTATTGTATCAATAGCGTTATTACAAATCAATCTGCAGTAGCCGCATGTTTATACGATAATTTATGGCAAAATTAGTGGCGGAGTGACTTTTTTTTTCTTTTGTTGACTGTATATTTAATATCCAGATTAATGTTGTAGATTTTTTAATATATTCCATCTAGCATACCACTTTTTTTAGAATATTAAAGTTCTTCGTATTTAACTGCAATTATATATTGAAGAAGCACCAGCAAGGCAAAAGAATAAATAATAATAATAATAATAATAAAGCAGCTCTGTGGATGTGTTTTTCAGTAGAAATATTATTTTATGCCAAAAATAAATAAATAATTTTTAAAAAAAATTTTTAAATGCTTCTACTGAGTTTCTCATTAAATTGTTATTCCTGTAGTTTGGGTATGTGTTTACTATTTCAAATAGAAGAAAGTCAAACAAACCCTTTTTACGTACAACATAGATATAAGAATAAAATAAAAAATTGTTCTTTCACACAAACTGAAATAATGATGAAAGTTATACAAAAAGTCTCAAAACGTGTAAGAATAATTTATTTTAATTTAATACGTATTGTTTGATTAAAAATAATTAGAATGTCAACTTAATTAACAAACACACTTATGAAAACATACATTAATCTGAAAAATTTTATTTCATTTTGGTTATTACAATAATTAAATTAAATCTTTTGAAAATATTCTTTTCATTGTACAATTTGTATAATACATACAACTCTTCTTTATAATAAATTTATTTAATGAATAAAAACTATAAATGAAAAATATACAGAAAAGAACACAGTGGTTACATATTTTCGAGTACTATTATTTTTATGTGTATTGCATGTATACTTGTAATGCAAAAATATTTTTATGAAACTCTTCATCAAATAATAAAACAGTTAATGAAGTAGACATATCTGAAATTTAGGCATGCATAAAAGGAGAAAACATGACTTTTTTAAAAAAAGGGATATATAAATTAACGCTTCAGAACATAAAATAAAAAGAAGGAAATTATTTGGTTCAATGCCAGTTTCTGTACATCATGAGCAGTTACGATAATTTTTTTCTAACACATTTTTTTTTTTTTTTTAACTATGAATTGCCGAAGTTTTTTAAGCACTTCAGCGAATTTTCGAAAAGCTTTTGGGAGTTAAGTGCTAAATGAATAGCGTTTCTAAGCTACAGATAAATGCGAAAAAGATAAATACCGGTAAAGGCTTTTATTATGCAAATGTTTCTTTATGGATAGAGCTGAAGTCCTTTCACATTTCTTCCGTCTCACCCATTACGATGCTTATTGAATTAAGTGACTTGGAAACACTTCTTTTTTATTTGAATCTTTAATAAGTGAATTATGACGTTGGATTTTTAATTATTTATTTTAATCGTTTTATTTACTTAGGATATAATTATAATTTAAATGGAAGACAAATCTGCTCAGAAAATGTCTTATTTTCTCTATCTTTTTTACATATGAAAATATGAAAATTAAAATTTTTACTTCGAATTCTTAATTTTAAGTTTATATTTAAAGAGACTGTCGTTTTTAAAAGTGTACTCTATATTGTTTTAATGACAGCTAAACTTCAATGACTTTCATATTAATCTAAAAATAAAATAGCATTTAACTCTAGATAACTGAACTTAAATCAGTATTACTCTATAACTAATCATTCGAATCATAGACTACGAATTAAAAATAAGTATATTTTTATATTTCCTTTATTTATTTCAAACAAATTAGCGTACAAGTATTGTAATACACACCTTCTCATATTTATAAGGACACTTTACGTTTTAAAATACCTAATGTAAAAATAATTGTGAACAAGATTATACTAAGTGCATTTAATATATGTAGTATTCTAAAAACCAAAACTACTATAATTTTTTTAATATGAAACAAAATTAAAAAAAAAAAAAAAATAATAATAATAATGCAAAATATTTTTTTTCTCCACGTTTTTAGATGTTCATAATTATAGGGACAATCAAGATTTTTTCGTATTATTTAACTTACTAGCGGATAAATTACAGTTGACAAGCGAATTTGTTAACTACTGGGCTAGATTAATTCATATATAAGCATTTAATTTTTCTTGGACGGACATTACTGATAATTCCTCGAAAAAAAGAACGTTCTTGTAGTGAAGTATGATAAATGTGTTTTTTAAGAGGAAGGATAATTTTAATCCGCCGAATTTCTAATGAAATTCGAAGATCTAAAACTGCTGAAGGAAATGTGATCAAACGTTGAACTGCTGGTTCGTTAGGAGAGAGATATGATGCAATATCAGAGTTGTTTTACAGACATCGAAGACTCATAATTCCTCTTACTGTTCCACTCATAATGACTGCTGCTGAATTTGCTCGTAATTTTTAATGAAAGGTTAGGATCCACATTTATGCACGTTTAAAATAATTAATAATATGTTAAAATGAATACAAAACCTGTAATAATCAATAAGCATTTAAGGGGGGTAAAACGTCTGTGTTAAAGTTGAATAAAGACAAAGCAGATTTTTTAAAGGCAGATATGAATCGGGCATTTTTTAAAGGTGGATCTATGGTGCTCTGGGGAGCTGTTTCTACTGAAGGCAGAATGAATTTAGTAATTTTTTCTATTATTATGAACATCAAGATATTATCCGCAAATTTTAAACGTGGAAATCTTAGATTTTTGTTAGATTTGGGGAGGGGGGGGGGGTAATAACTTTTTTTTCAACAAGACTTACTTTTTGCTCTACTTTCAGAGCAATAGGAAATAGTTTGAAGGAAGAAACTTCTGTATTATTGCCTTTTCCATGGCCTAAAAGTTGAAAAACCTTAACTTATTATATTAGAAAAGTGCATGCAAATGGAAAGCAATTTTAAATAGTTTAAATATATTCAGACTATCATCTATTCTGTATGAAATGGTATTGTAACTGAATTAAATATATATATATATATATCAGAGAGAATGTCTGGCTGTTTCGCCCTAAAAAGATACCTCATAATAATTATGAACACCTGAAAAATCATCTGTTTGACCGTATTTAAAGTTTTTTAAGATAGAAAAAAGATAAAACTTTTTAAATATAGTCTATTAATGAAATTCAAATTAGTAAAAAATATATTTGTTTAAATAATAGTGTTCAATGTTTAGTTTATATAGAAAAACTGGTGCCCTTGTAATTATGAGAACCAGTGTATTTCAATTAAAAAATAAAAAATGGGTAAAAATTATAGTTTGTCCTCTTGGCAAATATTAAAAGAGTGCTCTCCACAAATAGACTTGTTGAAGTAGTTACATACGTATTTTGTCATTCTACATTTCTTACATGGATAGAAAGTACAAATTCTGCATGTGTTCGCCGCACTTTTAGTTGTGTCTTCTGTGGGCTTTACAATACTGAAAATATCTTCAATATTTATTTTCGTGATCACTAAACATTCAACTGTTAGACGACGATTATAGAAAATCTCGAAAAGTAACAAGTGTACAGCCGTGATTATCACATTCGGATAACTCGCTTTACAAGTTATGAAGATACCGTGAGTGCGGTGGTGGGAGCACAACGGCAACTTCTCGAATTCTCGGTTGTCTATTAGACGAATGATTAGTTATCTAGGGTTAATCATTGCATAAAGCCTCTCCTTATAAGACTAATGTATAATACATATGTAAAATTAATTAATACTGAGGCAAATTCTCAAAATAACGTCAGAAATACTAAAATGACTAGTCTAGCTTTAAAAAATATAAAAAATATATTTTAATTATTTAAATATGATACCTTCAATAAAAATACATATAACACTGTTCAGCATGAAAGTTGCCCCCAACACCATTTTGCGAATTCTTATGTAAAATGACCTCCTGATTCCGAATATCCATTTTGACCTATCAACCACCATTTTGTAGGGACCCCCCCCCCCCCCTATTTTTATCACTTTTCGGTGATTTTATGTCTATAAATTTGATTTTTAGTAGAGGGAGGATTTTTTAACTGTTAAGTATCTTCTGAGGGGGGGGGCTAAAGAGTTGGAAAATTCTAAAACATGAGCATTTGCGGCAAGGGGAGTTTAAGGGGGGGGGGGGATTTGCCACTGAAATTATGCATTACATTCCTCATATTTTTTGATCTATTATAAATGTTATTTATTAAATATTATATATATATATATATATATTAGGTGTTAAATTAATTCTTTTTTATCCTCCAAATTAAATTCATTATCATAAATTTACCGAACAGTGATAAAAAGTGGGAAGGGGGTGTTGTCATTAGAAAAGGGTGGGTAAGTGCGCAAAATGGGAGCCATATTCAGATTCAGGAGGTAATTTTACATAACATTTAGCAAAAATGGTATCAGAGCTCGATTTTTTTTTCTTGCAGTTAATAAAAGTTATTTATTTTTTAATAATTTGACATTAAATTCCCTTACGAATCAAGTAAAAAAGTAATGTTTATATTATAATACTACTAACAGTCTAAGCTTAACTTAGTTTTTTCTTTTATAAAACAAATGTTATATTTAAAATTAAATTCATTATAAAAGATTTAAAAATCAACTGCTAAAATCAAAGTTTTAAAAGGTTCGATATGATCGAACTGCTAGAACTTCAGGACAGGTAAATGAAGAAGCAAGAAGTAATAAACTCAATATTTTATTTTAACTATTTAAAAAGGGTGGGGTGGAAAATGTTGAATGCCCACTGGTGTCGAATAAACAGGTTGGTAGGTTCGGTTTAACGTCGCACTAGTACTGCGCTATGGGTAATTGGTGACAGTCTGGGACGTACCTCTAAGGATGGCCCGAAGGCATATCATCACAATTTTGATGCTTCACAGAGGGGATGTCTCCCCTCTGCTCCCCTGCTTCGGTAACCCCCAGAGAGTATAATTTGGATGATATCATGGAGAACATTGTGGCCATGGCGGATTTTACGTGCACCAGCCACCTCGAAAAATACAAGTAAGCTCACAATACGAAAAAACAACACCTAGAACATTTATTTGACTTCGGTTAACTTCCAAGTGAAACATCTACAAAGTGTATTGAAATCTTTCGCAAGCATACCGAAGCATTGAATACACTCTATTTAAATAGCTTGAATTGGACTGGAGAATCGCTTTTGAACTTTACCTTAAATCCTCTTCACAAAAATATTCGACATAAAGCCGAAACATTCAAACTTTGCAACTATCAACTATTTGTCTAAACTACTCAATCTAAACAATCTTTCAGGAGATCTTAACAGCGTTTGACAATTCAGCATGTGAGGCCTTACCACAAATTACCATAACGATATCGTAAGTAAAAAACTTACATTAATAAATTACTTTAAGACTTAAATAAAATCCCGTTTCTCCTAGTTAAATCCCATTGTTTTCTTCTCTACACGAAAATTAATTTTGTTTAAGTAAAGATTGGATTATTTACGAGTTAGCATTACACAATCGAGTATTACATGAAGCTTATCGTTTCACGAAAAAATGGCGGCAATTTATTCACAAAAAATATTTTTTGAAATTTGCTAAGATTCATAATTTTTTTACTAGTGTTTATTTTAGTAATAAGCACTACTAAAATAGGGAATTAAGCCACAGAATTAATATATATATATCGATTGCAGGAAATTGAACTAAATTGGCACCAACTCTTTGGAGAAATGCTGGACTTCTTTTTTTATCAATCCGTAATAACTTGAAAAATATTTTAACTGTGTTTTGGGCTAAATGAGAAAAAAGGAAATCACAAACCTGGCGATGATTTTTTATAAAGAAACTTTGTAAACACATATATAATAATACCTTATATCTATTGAAAAGTCAAGATGAGTTAATTCGTGCCGAAATCATGAAATTTTAATGTGAATTATGAATATATGAAATCATTATTTATTTTATACTTTGGTATCTTATACTTTTCGCTTATTGATGCATTTTGTGGTGTATATTTAAAATTTTGTTAGTGTTCATTTTTTAGTTAATAATCTTTCATTCCCATTTATATCATTGCATTTCAAAATGAAATTTTTAAATTCAACGTCCTCTAACTTCTAAAGGAAATAGTTAATTTGTTAATAAACTTAAAAATTTTATTATTATTATTATTATTATAATCAGCATCCTGAAGAAAAATGCAAAATCATGAATTTCAAATAAGTAAATAAATAAATGTGTTCAATAATTAGAAATTTCTGGCGTTTTTTAATCATGAGAAGGAAAAGGGAATTAACTTAATTGGAATTAAAAATGCAAAGTTATGATAATACTCAGAAATGGAAATTTAAAACAACGAAATGCTTATACGATTTCGAATTTTTATAGAGGACAATCTGAAAATATTTGATATAATGTATATTCTTATTTGCTTCCATATTTTTCTTTCTTTTTTTTTACACCCATAGTTTCATTATTTAAAATTTACCGAACGTAGAATTCAAGTAAACAATAGCTATAAAAATTTAAAGACATAGTAAAAGAATGATTAATTTCGAATTAAAATTTTAAAATAATTTTATCGTAGTAAAACAACTTTTATTAAAAATATAGTCAAGAGTTTTTTAGAGGCAAATATTTAATAATACTAAGGCAATTTGATGAATATGTTCTGATATTTCACATTAATTAAATTAAAATTATGACATCTATATATATATATATATATCTTGAAAAATATTGATTGATTAGCCAACGAAAAATATTGTGAGTTGTGATTAATTTTTGCTATTTATTTCGTCAAATTTTACAATGGAACTTCCATCAAATGTTTAAAAAAAACTATGAATTGAGAAATAAAATGAAAAGGTAAGTGAAACAATTTTAAACATAAAACATTATATTTAGATTTATCTAGTAGAAATATTAAAAACTAGAAAGAGAAAAAAAATCCATTTTCTATATTTTTATTTTTCATAAAATTTCTAGGTATATAATATCATTTATAAAAGTATAAAATTTCAATCCATCATTCAGGTAAATTAAGAACAATCAAAAAATGTTTCAGAAAAAAAAGTACTGAGAGATTATTAAATATGGAGCTTATTTAATTAAAAAAGAAACAGTTCATACATATATATATATATAATTTAATGTACTGTTAAACTGAAATTGTAATATGCTCGCTCATGCTTTTAAAATAATAATAAATTGGAATAAAATCAGCTGTATTGCCAGCAAACATGGAACATACTGAACATCGCCCAACATGAATATATATATATTTACAATATATATGTATAAGAAAAAATGCATGCTTTTAACAAAAGAAAGATTAATAGAATAAAAATAATATAATAAAAAAGGTGGAGGATAGGTAGGCAGATATTTCATTAAGTAAGTTGACTGGTGTTGTAGGATGGTTGTCTAGGAGAATTGCTGAATTTATATTAAAATTATGGAAGTATTGTTTCATATTCTACAATTAAAATTTATTTTTAACTTTTATTTATTGTTTATGTTATATTGGGATACATGTTAAAATTTTGCGTATATATTTTAATTTATTCCTTTTTTGTATTATTATATAATTTATTTAGTCTTCGTTTCATGATTCTTAGTACTTTCATATGTAATTATTATTAAAAAAAAAAAAAAAAAGAAAGAAAGAAAGAAAGAAAGAAAAAAAAAGAAAAGATTTAAAATTTTTTTAATGATTCAGCTCATTTTCGTCGTTTGTTAAAGCATGTCTACTCCTAACGTGAAGGAAATGCTTATTGACATGTAACTGAATATTGTTTCTTGGAGATCTCCGACTTTATAATTTTGTATTTCCTTTATTTTTAATTCCAAACTAATTTGTCTTTTATTGCAAGGTAGTTCAACATGCAATATTAGCTTAAGGGCCCGCTTCACTCACCGCCGCTGGAAGCCGATGCTAATGTTATTCAATGGGAAATTTTTCTTTACAAATAACTTATTAAGTAATACATATTTTTAAATTCTGTTTTCACATTATGAAAATTCCCAGCTGTTATATTGACGGACCTTTTTTAAAAAAATACTTTTTTATTTTTTTATGTTTTACTTCGAAGCTGCAAAATACGAATTTTCAATACGTGAATTTTTTTCATTTTGCAATTTCAAAATAAAATATTAAAAATTAAAAAAGTACTTTTTCAAAAAAGGTCCGTCAATTTAACAGTTGGGAGTTTTCTGAATGTGAAAACAGAATTTAAAAATATGTATTAGTTAATAAGTTATTTGTAAAGAAAATTTTCCCATAGAATAACATTGGCTCGGGCTACCGGCGACGGTAAGTGAAGAGGGCCGTTAACATAACTCGCTACAAATTACAAACTCAATACAGAGATGATCAACCCTTGTGAGATGTTTCTTCATTTTGAGCGGGTTTTTCCCTTTGTTTTTATTAAGTAAGCTTTCCAATAGTTCTTATCGTTCAATTTTGTTAGTGTTTGTTTGTTAAGAATTATCTTGATTTTATTTCTTTTATAAGTTCTTTTTTTTTTTTTTTTTTTTTTTTTTTAATATTGAATATAGTTTTTTTAAGTGAAATTATAATAAAGTGTTATTCTTGTTTTCATATCTATTAAATATATACTGGTCAAATTATTCATATCCTTTTTTTTTTTTTTTTTTTTTTTTTACTTTCTTTTACTTACATGGTATAGAGAATACTGGTTTTAGATCAAATTTTCAAAATTGTGATTTTATTATACTTACACGTTTTGTGGTCTCCTGAATCCTAAAAACATGTTTTTAGCGGTTGGTCTTTGTGTCTGTGTGTGCGTGTGCCTATCTATTATCAGTATATCTAAAGAACCAATTGTACTAGTAAATCCAAACTCTGTATTCTAAATGTGTATCATACAGGGCTGCCAAACTAAAATTTTCGTTGAAATCAAGTAAATGGTTTGCGTACAGGGTCATCCAAGAGAATTTAAGTACTTTACGTCTATGGGAAAATTTATGATAAGTACAGTGTAACATCTATAGGCTGACTTAAACAAAACAGAATGAATGATTTTTTTATATGCATAAAAGCATGTTTTGTGTAGATTGTGGTATGGAAATCATTCATCATTCGTTTGCAGGGCTACCCAAAGTATTTTGATGCTTCGAAATTGCTGGGATTGTAATTCATTTTGTGTTAGATGATCTTCATGGAAGACTAAATATAAGAACAGAATATTGTTCATAGAGCATACTGCTTGTAGACAATATACAGGTTTACCTAAATTTGAACTAAACTTTTTTCCATTAAATGTATCTGATGGGAATGCTTTGCTACGTTTCATATGTCGACGAACACTGCTCAGGAATTTTTTTATAACATACTGTAAACAAAGCATTTTCTGAAGTTCTATTTTCATCTCTGTTTTTTATATTTCATCATGTTTTGAGGTTTCTTGGTCATGAGACTTTTTACTAATCTTTAGCAGTTGGTCTGTGTGTATATCTGTTATCAGTATAACTAAAAATAAATAAATAAATAAATAAATAAAAATAAATAAATAAATAAATAAACTGCAGGAAATTCAAATTTCGTATTTTGAAATTTGTATCAGATTGCCACTTAAAAATTTGATCAAGACTGGCAAGTGTAAATGCAAAAAAAAAAAAAAAAAGCCTTATTACTTTTTTCAATAATTGTTTCAGATAATTGAACGGGTGGTTGAAGGGTCGGAACGGTAGCGCCCTCAAACAGAACTATATAACGAATAAAACTGTTCCTGAACCGATTTTAGATTATTATTTAAATACATTTAACGTTTTTATCTTACCTTATTGATTTTAAGAATTAATATGCAATCTATCTTTATAGTATTGAAATGCTGTGCAAGGGAAAGTCGTGTGAGTGACACATCAGATTATTTTAACTATTAATAGATAATTTTAATAAAGTTATTTAATAATATATTTAGATTATTGTTGATTATCGTGACAATTTAATCATCTGTTAATTTTTGCATTCTGCTTCTTTGTGTTACTATATATATCTATATCTATCTATCTATATATATATGTATATAAAGTCTTCAGAAATTGTCTGTTTCATTATCAAAAATGCATAATTTTAAAATTATTTGTGCGGAATAAATAAAGTTTTAGTAAATATATGTAGCTAAAAAAATATTGCTTCTCATGCTCTGATTCGGACCTATATAGAGAAATAAAATTGTTAGAAGTACAAAACCAATTTCAAGTAATTGTTCAATAAGAAAGTAATTTAGCAAATTTATTTGGTAAATAAAAAATTATATTTATCTTCTGGGCTAAAAAAGACCATTTTCAAAATAAGACATATTCTTCCATTCTTCTTTTAGTTCTTCAATGTTTAGTAGAGGATCCAAAATATTTCTACGTATGTTTATTTACCCATAAATACATTTGGGTACATATATTATATGAAAAAATGATTGCTAAGGAAATGCTAAGGAAAACAGATCTAAGTGTTATACTAAAGTGAAATTATGTATAAGATTTTATATTATTGAAAGATATCTTGATTTTTTCTTCAGTCTGTGAGGTCTTGATTGTAGTAGATCACCACGTTTTTTTTTTTTTTTTTTTTTTTTTTTTTTAATTATGCTGGATTCAGCGACGACAGTGTTAAGAAAGCTAAAAATACTTCAGCGCCAGTAGTAGGTGAAATTTTAGGACGAAATAGTTTTGCGTCAGCATAGCGCTGTAACGAAGAAAGTAAGTTGCGAAGTGTGAGTGAATGCGAAGAAGTTTGAAAGTTTTATTAAGTGAAGAGATTGGAATTGATGGAGATTAAGTATAAATATGAATGTATTTGTGGTGCAGAGGTGTGTGGAGTAGAAGAGTATTGTTTTTAGGCGATCATTTAGTAATTAATTTTCTTAGCTCGGCAAAAGTTGATGTGGTTTTGAAGGTGTTGAATTATAATGTAGCATTAGGTGGATGCAGGGAACCCTACCACCTCAGTCTAAGTTGGAGTAGTGTTGTGGTTCACCGAGAGCAGTCACCATCCTACTACATTATCTACTGCTGGTGAGATACTTTTCTTCATTTATCTAAGTTATTTATTTAAGCTATTTTTTAAAGCTATTAAAAATTTGACATTGATTTTGGCCCAAGCATCCTCCCTGCACTTAAGCTCTAATAAAACTTTATTTGTATTTCAATTTGAGTCTCGTGCTATTTCTACTTAGACACTTAAGTTAATTAAGTTAAGATGGGGTCTGCGGCAACGCAAACCTCACAAGTCTTTTTCGTAAAGATTTATATAAATTTTATTTCCTAGAAAATATCTTTTCTTAATATTTTATTTAGTTACTTTCTTTTTTATTAAAAAAAATTCTTTTTAATTAAATGGAAAAATGCTAAAAGCCATTTAAAATTCTTTCTCTTATTAAAAATTATGATTTATTTACTTAAAGTTATAAAATACACTAGTTTCGTTAATAGATTAAAATAAATTGAGTATTTTGAATTATATGAACAACTTCCTAATTCCAATAGATTTCCTCTGTCGGTATATTGTTTGTTAGTATACAGACTGGCCATAAAATAACCTTGACTGAACTTTTTCCTATTTTAGATTGCAGCTAAAACTAATGAACAGAATGAAACAAAATTTCACTTTCATTCTATGAAAGATATGGAGAGATAATTTCTGAAATATAAAAATTAGTTCCAAAAGTCACTGATACGGTAAATTTTCACGCTGCTGTCACACACTCAGTATTAAATTTGCACAATCGCGGTAGATTTTGCAATTTTTCTACTGCATACATGATTTTGGAGATGTTGATACGAAAAAAGTGTATACTTGCAATAAATGAACAGAAAAGGGATTAGGTAATGTGTTATAATATTAGAATGAAAATGCATATAACAAAAAGGAATGACATGCAGTATTAACTCACAGAAAATATATATTTAGTAATCAACATTTCGGTCCCCAGAACAACGTGCAATATGTTCAGTAGGCTGACCCTCCTCGTGTACAAGATATCGAATCCACTGGATAATATTTCTATTGCTGCACCTAAATTTTCACCTTGGATGTTTATAACACCCTGTCTTCTGTTCACTTTATAGAGGCTTATATTTGCAACACGACCAGAATACACAATGAAGTTTAGGTACCTCTAAAGCCAAAAGTCACATGGGGGATGTCCGAGGAATGAGTTAGGGATTTCGCTTGAATATATTGAGTGAAAATTTACTCATGACCGAAACAAAACCGTAAAATGCTCTTTATTGAATGAAAAATATGTAGTAATACTCATTCTTGTATAAAAATTGTCTTGGCTAGTCTAAACATTGAATTTGCTGTAATTCAGAAATGACAAAAATTTGCAGCAATTATCGGTATTTCTTACCAGTAATGAGGCAGGTAATAAGACTTGTGTAGGAGAGATATTTTCAAAACAATGTGCACTTGTATTCGAACATTAATGAAAATTTTAATAATCCATATTTTCTGTGCATTCATTTTAAGTATTAACTTTTTTCATTTCCAACAACTGTAAGATCACGTATTTACTAGAAATAGCCTAATCTACCTCGACTGTTCAAATTCTATACTGAGTCATGGACAGCGGCGACAAAATCTCCGCTATCGGCGACATTTAAAGCAACTTTTTTTTTCTTTGCAGCAATCATTTCCTGATGTCTTACACAGTCTGTATATAAAAATTGGTTTTGTTCAAAGAATTAGTTTTAGCTGTAAATGCTTACGAACAGGAAAAATTACTTTACTTTATGCCCCCCCCCCATATTCTCGATGACTTATTTAAAAATTTCTTTCTGACCAAATAAAATGGTTTAGCTTATGGGGTTATTGTGTATAAGCTAATGATACTCGGGCATCTCTCATAGATAAAAATTCGAATATTTACAAATAATTATTACTAGTCGATTTGTATATCAGAAGCCTGAACTTCCTATTTTCACCATTCATCATTATTCAACAGGTAATTTTTATTTATTCCATATTACACACACACACACACACATATATATATATATATATATACATATATGATTGACTCGCTACATAAACAGATAACGTTTCTGAAGGGGGATCCCGCCCCCTTCAACATCCGACTGTATATCTCTGTTGCCTTTATCTATCCGTATACACGTGTATATTTATGTATTTTCTTAATAATTAATAGCCTTCTATTAATTCCTTGGAACTCATAAATACTGGTACCAAATTTTTTGAAAAATGATTGTACAACACATCGGAATTATTTTGTGTAACCCTGTAAATTATTTACTAATTCTTTGCCCACAGTTTACCACAGAAAATCATGCTTTTAAGCGTTCTGATAACATTTCATCATATTTAATGGGGTGTAACCATGTCAAAATACCGTCTACAGACCCTAATGGTACAACTTTTTTTTGTGTGTGTCCCTGAATAGGAGCAATTGTTATTATATACACCAATAAAAAGAATACACCGAATTAATTTTATTAATATTTAACCTAATTTCCCGTCATTTGGAACGCTTTTGTATAGTCCTGTAAAGAAAGGAGTAAATAAATTAGTCTATGCATTAACTTTTTTTTTTAGAGACAGAAAACATGCTTTTAAGCATTTTTATATCGTATGTTAATTCCATTATGTTGAATGCAACATAAACACTCTTAGTTATAAAAATCTGTCCATAGACTCTGGTGTCCCGAAATTGTTTTGTGTGTCTCTGTAAACGAACCATAAACATTGCATATACCAGTAAAAACTATTCAATTTATTCTATGTCTTTTATTGATAATTGTTCGGAATTTGACAATATTTGGATTGTTATGTAACATTGTCGGAAAACTTTTGTAAGGTCCTGTAGATTATTTATGAAGCCTAACCACACATATTTTCTATAGAAAACATGAGTTAAAGCATCTCAGTAATGGATGCTAAATTAATTTTGTTGAATGCAGAATAACGAAGTTAAAATTCGCTTAAACGAAATTTACCTCATAGGCCGTAATGCTAAGAAAAAACTTTGGTATGTCCCTGTACACGATCCATATATAATATAGATAAAAAAAATTATACCAGCTATTTCAACACAGAACCTAAACATGTGTAACAATTTGCAAGTTAATCGGGGATTCTTTGCGGCCGCTATTGCTGTACAAGCAGATTCAGTCCATAGGCTTTAATGATCAGAAAACGTTGTGTCCCTGTATATGAACTAAAAACAGAATATACAGTCAAAACAACACAGCTAATTCCTTGTGTCTCATGAACATGTGCACTAAGTTACAAGTCAATAAGATGATTTTTGCGGCCGTAATCGCGAGTCAGATACACAGACACACAGACAAAACCCAAAATCTTTCTGAGTCTCTATTTAAAAGCCTCCACTGACGTTTCAGAAATTACCGTAAAAAATCTTTAATATTAGCGATTGATTCATTTAAAAATATTTACTATTTTCTTACTAACACTATTCATTCTAAGTGTTTTTATCACTGCATTACATTGTGCAATATAAAAGAACATTTAATATTTTTATCAGTTAAATTTGATAATATCTTTATCTGTATTATCGTGATTAGTAGAATGAGCCATACAAAAAAGATTTTAACGTATTTAATAAAAATAAAACTTAATTGGGGAACCGAAAATTAAAGTTGTTTTATGACCTTCGTTGTGCGATTTCCTTTTATGCGATCTTGTATGTGTGATTTTATTATTATTATTATTATTATTATTATTATTATTATTATTATTATTTATGTGGTATATTAAAAAGTTCTAATTTTGCATACATTTTTCGAATTTGAGAATTTTTCACGATGTGGTATAGCAAATGCTTCGCACCAAATGATGAAAAATAAATTTATGAGAAGTGATAGTGACATTATAAATAAGGTAACAGGTCCTACATATGACCGCAATTTATAGTGATTGCTTACAAATATTTTTTAATTCAAAAATAATCCTTTGTGCTAATTGATTTTTGTCGTGTATAGAAAACAAATTTCAGACTATATATTTAGATTTTAAAGCACTTTGTATGTAAGACTACTTTATAAGGTCATTCTATACCGTATAATTTGTTTTTGTTTTTGTTTTAAATATGTTGCAAATAATACATTTTATGACTTCTTTGAAATTTCAGCGTTTTCTTTCGTTTTCTTTTATACGGTAACTAAAACCCAGGTATGAGTATACAGGTATGAGTAGACAATATGTGCATAGAACACATTAAAAGGATATAAAACACAAGTAAAAAAAAAAAAAAAAAAAACTGATGAATCTAAAGGATGTAATGAAGAAACGATTTTGGAATAGATATTCGAAAAAGTTGTTGCTAAAGCAAAAATATATTTCACAGAAAAATTTAGGAATAGGTGTATAGACGGAAAAATAAGCTTTTGAAATTGGCTGTTGAAAATAGCACATTAAAAAAAAAATAATAGTCTTGTAACAAATTAAAGCTCAGTGAACTTTTCAATTTACGTTTTATATATAGTCTACTTTTACGGATCATCTGAAAGTTTAATTAAAAATAATTGTCAAGATTTGAACAGCATCATTTTTATTCTAGGACTTTTTTCAACAAATAGTACATTATCGATTTATTATTATTTTTTTCTTTTTCTGGCTTAAAGCACATTTATTATTTTATTTAAGAAATAGAGCAGCTGCTTAAAAGATGTATGAATAGAATAATTTCCGATGACCATGTATCTTAATTATTATATTTTCGATTGTATTCAACAAGAGTTGCATGGAAATTGGCTGTTATATATTAGATATGCTAACAAGGAAAATTACTGCTAAAATCGCATGGTGAAATATCTGTAATAAGTATATTTTATAATAAACCTGCTACAAAACCAATAAATGTTCCGAATTCTTTGATTACGAGGCGTTTACTTGAAAAATAAATGCATTCATATAATTTTTAAACGATAGAGAATTTAAAGCTCGGCCACTATCTTGCATGCGTTACTTTTCTCGATGATATCGACAACAATTTGCTTAAGTAATTCTATAATAAAATTAATTTTTTCATGCATGTTTATTAATACCTAAAACTTTAAGTTAAGAGATTACGATATTCTCCATAGAACTAGATCGTAATCTACAATTTAAAAACTTATAATTCAAGTTTTAAAAATAATAATAAATGTTACTAATTAGCAAATTTTGCTGCAACCAGGGGTTTAGGGCTAAAGTTCCTCCCTTTTAATTATGCATCTCTATTAAAATAATGAGACATAGCGCGCCAAATTAAATATTAGTTGCAACTACCAAAGGTCCCGGAAAGTAATGTCATTTTTTCCCATGTCGATATTACATTGTCATTTATCAGCTCATTTTGCACTTAACTTTTCTACCCTGTATGGGTCGATTCGACCAATTTTTAAAATATATCTTTCGATATCTTCTACAGATTTTAATTTTGATTATTCAAACGTTATGTATGCCTCAAAAATATGCATTCCTTTAATATATGATGTTTTCGGAGTCATTGATTTGTTTTAAACCACCCCAAAAAAATATGTGACATATTACCTGTCTGGGTCTATTTGACCCACATTATTAACATGCATAGAAATGCTTAAAACACCAATTTTTTCTTTTGAGTAGACTTCATTTTCAGGAATAGTCAATAGATGGCGATAGTTTTCGGAAACGTAGATGTAAAATGAGCTCCAAAGAAATTCTTTCTTAAGACCTAAATTCAATCTATACAAAGTGGGTCGATTCGACCCATACAGGTAAAACGTGCATAGAAACGTGTATTAACATGAATACAAATGCTTAAAACACCAATTTCTTCTTTTGAGTGGACTTAATTTTCAGGAATAGTCAATAAATGGCGATAGTTTTCGGAAACGTAGATGTAAAATGAGCTCCAAAGAAATTCTTTCTTAAGAAATTTATACAAAGTGGGTCGATTCGACCCATACAGGTAAAACGTAAAATTTTTTCAACAGGGTAGGAAGGTTAAACTGGTGCCTAAGACATTTAAAAGTTAGAGTGATTTGTGTATTCGTAAATTTTTAACGATTGATTTTTATTTATTTGTTTATTTTTTCTTTGCAATTTAAAGTGAAATGAGTAGGCAAATAAAATAAGTGGTGCATATCCGGCATTGTATGTTTTTTGAGTTTTGTAAGGGTAATAACGCAAATCATTTGAGATGTTTACTCAAGCGCATTAAAACTTTGAAAATGCTAAAAGTGTTTTTTTAAGTTTAAATTCGGTAATTTTGATCTTTCTGACTCGTGTCGATCAGGAAGACAAACAACTTTAGACAATGACATGTTAAGGGTGGAAGTGGAAGTAAATTCGTGTCAAACAATCGAGAAACACTCTTAACCAACCTTGGTACACCATCCAAGAATATTTGCAGCAAATTGATAATGTAAATAGAATAAATGTTTGAGTCTCGGACAGACAATCTGAAGGAAACAAAGCTAACCGATCGAGCAAGTGGAATTTATGGTTTCAGCAACACAATACAGAAGCGTTTTTTGATCACTTGATCATTGATGATTAAAAATGGGTCCTTCATGATAATCCAAAACGCAAAACGCAATGGCTTTCTTCGGATGAATCGTCACAAAGTACAGCTAAGCCAGGTTTATATTAAAAATAGGATCTTTTGGAGTATTCGAGGATGGTTCATTTTCAAGTATTGCAATCTGTACAAACTGTGAACGTAGACATTTACTGTGAACAACTGGATTGAATAAACCAATCTTTAATTGAAAAATGCAAACTATTGTCAGCAGGAAAGTTGTTATTCTACAAAATGGTAATTAAAGATCCTGCGCAAGAAGAACCCTGAAAAAAAAAAAAGAAAAAAAGAAGAAAAAAGAATTGGGGTGTGAGGTATTACCTCACCTTCTATACTCGTCCAGTATTCTTCCATAATCACCGTCGAATATCCATTAATTTTTACCGCTACAATATTTTTTAAGTAGCAAAAAATTAGAATTTCAAAATTTTGCTGAAAAATCAATTGATTTTTATCGATCCGGAATTGATAAATTGCACACTATATACTAATATTTGTTGATAACGAAGGTGATTAAAAAAATAATTGATTAAAAATAAAATTTGTTAAATATTATTATTTTTTTCAATTTGTTGTTAAAAAAAAAAAAAAAAAAAAAAAAAAAAAACTAGTTGGCATGCTCAGTTCCCCATCATATTTATGTTCTCATAAATTTCTTATATATTACTTATTACATGACTTATTATAATCATGTTAAAAGGAATGAATTTGACCAAAGCTTGATAAAGTGACAGAAAGAAATCCTCGAATAGCTATCCACCGTTCGCTTCGATATATTTATCTTATTCTAATCTATTAATTTATTTTATCAGGATCAATTCTCTTGTTTAGTTTTCATGCTACTATTTCCAATGGAATAATCCTCAAAATTCATATTTATTTGAAAATTTTACAATTTCGCTATGTTCTAAATTACAAATAATTTACGAAATTTTCCAATTAGAATATTTGTATTCAATCATGTTCAAACGAATATAATAAATATAATTTTGAAGTTGCCTAATGTATTTATGATCCTCAAAATGTATGTTTATGCTCAATTTTGCCTTTTTCTGACATGTTAAGTAAATCGTAAATTCCAAATAACTCACGAATTTTTTAAATTGGAAAAATCATAGTCTATGATATTCATGCCAGTATCCAAAATAATATTTGAAAAGTGGTTTGACATATTTGCGATGAAAATATCCCTCAAATTGACGTTTATGTGAAATTTTGCTCTATTCTGCCATGTTATGAAAATCGTAATTTTCCAATAACTTACGAAATTTTTATATTGGAAAATTCATAGTCATTAATATTCATGCCAGTGTTCTAAATAATATTTCAAAAGTAGTCTGACATGTTTACGATGAAAATATCTCTAAAAATTGACGTTTATGTGAAATTTTGCCCTATACTGCCACGTTAAGAAATTCGTAAATTTCCAATAACTTGCGAAATTTTCAAAGTAGCATATCTATAGATACTGATGTTCATTCCAGCATCAAACCTGATATTTACAGTCTAACAAACTAACGGACTAACGCACTAACACACTAAGGGACTGACACACTAACAGACTAACCAGTGTTGTGCAAGTTCACGAAAAAAACGAACTAGTTCAAACTCAAGTTCATCGTGTAAAAAACGAGTTAGTTCGCGCTCAAATTCATGTCTGAAAGAAATGAACGCGCTCAGTTCAAGTTCATTTTTAAAAACGAGCGAAACTCACTAAAAGTTCATTTTTACGTACATTTTTACTTTCCGAACACTATAGTGAGGAAAGTATTGTAATCATGTCAAAAATCCGAATTCGAGATTTTGATGTTTCTATACGTTTCGAGGTCCAACGAGTCCGTTTTCACTATTTTTACGATGATGTATGTATGTGTGTGTGTATGTATGTGTGTATGTGTGTGTGTATGTATGTGTGTATGTATGTGTGTATGTCTGTGAGTGAACACGCTAGCGTCTAAACGCTTTGTTCGAATAAGCTGAAAGTTGGTACGTATATTGTAAGTCACTATAGTACGAACCCTATAGATTTTGGTGAATCTAGCACTTATACTTTTTTTACAGGGACAGAAAGAAAAATTCTTTATCATTATGGCCAAGGGACCAAAATCTTAAAAGTGCGATAGCATCTAAACGCCTTATTCAATTGAGCAAAAACTTTATACACATATTATAGGTCACAGATACTCAATCTGTATAGATTTTGGAGAATCTAGCACTTATAGTTTTTTTACAGGGACACAAAGAAAAATTCTTTGCCAAATTTTTAAAAGTGTGATAGCGTCTAAACGGCTTATTAATCTCAGCAAAGAATTTGTACACATGTTATAGGTCACATTTGAACCAACTGTATAGATTTTGGGGAATCTAGCACTTACAGTTTTTTTACAGGGACACAAAGAAAAATTCTTTATCTTTATGGCCTTTGAGACCAGCGATAGCATCTAAACGCCTTATTCAATTGAGCTGAAAATTTGTATGAATATTATAAATCACTGTTGCACTAACTATAAGCATTTTGGTGAATCTAGCATTTATAGATTTTTACAGGGACACAACGAAAAATTCTTTATCCTTATGATCTAAGGGCTCAAAGTTCAGTTGCGTTAAATAAAACCTCGTGTGATATATGGAGAAAAATACTCAAACACTCTGTTATGGTTTTCTCTTTTTTGCTTTTTAGCAACTCCTCTTTCTTTATTTTATCTACAAAACTGTTAGTTACTCAATGTTCGGAAAGTCGAGTGGAGTCACTCCAGATTTTTTTTCTTTTTTTTAATAGCTCTTATCCTCTGTGAACACTTTCATAGGTAATTTCCCTTTTTCTAAAATTACCAATTACCATGAAAATTATTTTTAATTTTACGCTTAATTAAACTTATAAACTTATAACTCTTAATTATAACTTATTAATTTAATTGTAGTAAAAATTTATTTAGCAAACGCTTCTGAATAGTGTACCCACTGTTTTTGTATGGTTTTTTATTCTCAAATTTTCAATACGTTTGTTTATGCGCATGAGAACTTATTAATAGGCGACAAATTCTATCATTTAGAGGTTCCGTTGTTTTAAATCAGTGTTGCGCAAGGCCGCGTTTATGAGTTTAACTAAAACATTTTCAGTTTTGAGCTGAATTTCGCTCGTTTTTTAAATTGTGAACTTGAGCTGAGCAAAGTTCATTTTCTCATAAATTTGAGCGGGAAAAGCAACTCAAACTCATATGGATTTTTATTACTTTGGGAAAAAATTTTATATTCTTGGTAGCAATATTTTCTACCCTTTTAATCGCAAGAGAGGACGCATTTCTAACAAGAGATAAATGCATCGGGTCGGGTAATCGCTTATTACCTGCTTTGCTGGTCGGGTGCAGGTAAAATTTGCATTAATTTTTATTCAAAAAATGTTTTCTCCGAAGATGGTTTTATGCTTTACATATGAATCTAAACTTTTAAATGAAGAGATTGGAAGACATTGTCTTCCTTCCTAGTAATTTAAAGACATGACTGATAACATGAATTTAATTACATTTACCTAAATATTAGTACTTAACGTTTAAAGCGTTATATGGAAAACTATTTTTTTTTTCGACTTATATTTGCTGTCTTATTTTACTGTCAAAATACTTGGAACAATGTTTTTTTTTTTTTTTTTTAAATATATGTTTTAATACAGCTAAAAGTTTGTTTATAATTAGATAAATACATTGTTATAATATTTTTATGCCATATTAAATTTTCTGAAAGATTTCTTCAATAATAAAATTGTAGTTTGTTTAAAAGAACTTTTATTCAGTTTATTATATAACACAATTTTAACAATATAACGGGTCAGAAGCTGCAGATTCAGTTCGGGTTGAAGGTAAAAAATCATTTTGTAGGTCGGGTCGATTGCGAGTCATGTTTACTCGAACCACGCAGGACTCTAAGCCAGTCCTTTCTTAAGAAGAAATATAAATTCCGCTGATCACCTAATACGATTGAAGACTTAAATGCCCTATCTAGTAGGCTACCCTTTTTCTTGCTACAGTAATTTTTTCGTGTCCAGTTCTCCACGATATTATACTGTTGTCAATTTTGTATTCAGTTTTCATGCAAGTAAATCCATGCTGTTTCAACAACACAAATTTTTGCGAAATATCTCCTATTATGAAATATTATGGAAGAGTAATTTAAGAAAAGTTTTAAGAAAGCCTTTCATTATAAATAAAAATATAAAGATTTAAAAGTATAATATTAAATCCGAATAATTAAGGGGGTCCGAGACATCAAATGTTTGTTTTTATTATTTATTGATGAATTGCTGTAATTATTTTTTCTGAAATTGGAGCTTTTTTTACGATGAAGTTGAGCAAGAAAGAATCTTAAAAAACTTTAAATAAAACTTCAAATAAAATTAAAAAATTAAAAATTAAAAACCTTTGATAAATTTAAAATTTGTTCTATCGCATGAACTAATGGTTCAATTTATAATTTTTTTTTCACTCTTATATACAGAAAAGATTTATCTTCAATTTGCCTTCCGGGTTTTTAATTAGGAGCAAAACGTTTATGGTAATCCAAAAATTATGCATGAAATAAGTACTTTTTTCAAATTAAAATTAATATTTAAAAATTTTATTATTATAATCAGAAATCCTGAAGGCAAATCGAAGATAAATCCTTTATGTATATAAAGATGAAAAAAGTTTGTAAATTGAATCATTAGTTCATGAAATATAACAAATTTTAAACTTAGCAAAAAATTTTAATTTTTTAAATTTTATTTAAATTTTAAATTTTATTTATTTATTTATTTATTAAGATTCTTTTTTGTTGAACTTCATCGTCAAAAAACCTTCAATTTCAGAAAAAATAATTACAGCAATTCATCAATAAATAATAAAAACAAAAATTTGGTGTCCCGGACCTCCTAAATCCAGTTTGCTAGTATCATAAATGATATTTTAAAACGAGCATTTAAACCAGTAATCTTTGTTTAATCTTTTATATTTTAAATATGCTTATCTTTCAATGCAAGAGTTATAAAATAAAGATATATAATAAAGAATCATTTTCTCAAATAGCAGGAATCTCATTTTTAAAGAAAAAAGAGAATCTGTGAACATGGACTCATCAATAGTCCTGTGATAGCAAATCCTTTCATTGATTATCATCGTCTTCTTATGAGCGAAATGAAATGTGGAGTACTTTTATGAGAGGTCGGCAATTTGTCACACTGCCGGGCTTCCCGTAGCTCTATGTCCTGGGTGGTCTTGGCAAAGATTTTTCTTCGTGGCACCAGCCTACTTGCATTTTATAGTATCGTAGAATGCAGGAAGTTGTCTGCTGCCGAAGTATTGTACTACATAACAAAAAGTTTTCACGCTTTTTCCTTTTGAATCCAATACAATGTTGCTGTGTATCCTGTTACTAATTACATTTAACCCACATGTCGGAATTGTGCGAAAAACACTAAACAAATCCCTCTCTTCAAAAGTGGTCAACGGATACTGAAACCACTCCTCTGTATAAAAACTTACCACATAACTGTTATTTATAAAATTTATAAAGTGTATTTATTCGCAATAATTTCCAAGAAATTTTATAAACATGTTTAATTTGTTGTGCAAAAAAACCTATACCTCAGATTTATCAATATATATTACTATGTAAATGGATGAGTTTTATTTATTTTTTATTTTTAAAACTGTTTTAAGCTTTTATTAAGATTTATTTTCAGTTCTGTAATATACATTTAATAGAGTTTGAGCTTTATAAATCAAAGATTGAATTTTATGATGTATATGTTATTTATATAATTAAAGGCTGTAATTTCCCCCCCTTAATTGATTAAATAAAAGATAAAATTTCTTATAGATAAAGTAATTTCTCTAATAAAGATACTTTTGCCATCCAAATTTCGGTATTTTATTTTATTGCTTTTTTTTTTCACATAGAGTTTCAGCATATATTTATTTATTTGTTTTTTTCCTTGTCACTTACATCCCTATCTATATAAATAAAGAGAAGTGTCTGTGCGTGCGCGTGTCTGCGCTCTGGTGCTCACACTACTAATCGCAGAGCCTCCAAATTTGGCATATAGGTACATGGGACCCTGCAGGTGTGCACATCATCGAGATTTTTACGAATTTCGAATTTAAGCTTTTTAAATTCATGCTTTTACGATTTTGAACATTGGCTTTTATGTTTCACTTTTCATGAATTTATTCTTCGATTGTAATCGTCTTCGTATCTTAGCAACGGCTATTACGCAATTTATTTTTTATTTAATACATTCATTTGAAGGCGATTTTCTTTTCTTTTCTTTATTTTTTTTTAATTATTACTTTTATTGAAAATCAAATGGTAATGCAATAGAAATAAATTGTTACGTTTATGTATAAATTTTATAGTATAGCAACTTTTTATTTTTCATTTTTTAACACGCTTTTATTAGCTTCAACTGTATGTATGTATGTATGTATGCTTGTTTGTTTGTTTGTAACTTCTCTGGAAGCAAACAAAAAATTTATATTGTAAAAAAAATACTTTCCCTACGTGAACGATGTGGCGTTGAGGTATAGCTCCGCGCTGCGAACCTAAAGGTCTAGCGTTCGATCCCAGTCAGGGGAGATTTTTTAAAAATGGTTTTTGTTTAATTCTAAATTATTTTAATTAAAGATTTAAATGTATGTAAATATTATGGTGTGTCACTCACACGATTTTCTCTTACCCTGCATTTTAATACTAAGATAGATATTTTGTGTTTTTTAGTTCACATTTCTATAAAAATGTGTTCGTTAATTTTTTAAAACTATAATATTATTTAATTAATTCCTTTAAAAGAAAAATCTTTTTTTTTTTTTTTAAACATTTATTAGGTGAAAAAAATGGTAGTTTATAGTAGAAAGGATTAAACTGATTAAAATTCGTTTGTTTTTCATCTTTTTAATTCCTTTTAAAATAAAATCTACTTTTTTATTTTATTTATTGGGTGAAAAAAATATAGTTTATAGTAGAAAGGATTAAACTGGTTAAAATTCGTTTGTTTTTCATGTTTTTAATGCCTTTTTAAAGAAAATGTATTTTTTTATTTTATTTTATTGCACTGGTCGGAATCAAATCGTAATGCAGTGCAAATGACGGGGGCTATAAAACACATGGTTCAAAAACAAAAACATACAATAGATGCTGAGATATACAGTCATATTTAAAATCGTAGTTCTTAAATAACAGAAGATCCACATGTCGTCGACAGACCCTGTCGTCGCACTCAGATTGAACTGCCCGGGAAAGACCTTTTGCCAGACAGTGGGAACCAGGACCCGATGCAGTAGGGGCAGAAAAAAGAGCTGCCTTAAGTAACGGGTACCCGAAGAAGCGAGATCTAAAGTGATTTCAGCGTTTTTTTTTTTTTTTTTTTGTAAGTTTTTATTTGTAATGTGATATAAAAAATAAATACTGATCCATTTCTTTTGAAAATTCATTTAAATATAGTGACCAGCCAAGCGGGCGTATTTTAATATTTGTGTTCAAGAAAAAAAAAAATTCTAAAATTTTAAATGTATTTTTTTTTTTAATTTAACATTAATTGTAAAATTGCTGTTAATTAACTTTCATATCATTATCAATGGATATTTCTTGAATATATATTCTAAAATTAAAAATGGTTTGAACTAAGAAGTTTTGTTTATATAATTTTGGAACAAATTAAAATAATCATCTAAAATATTTTTCTTGCTATAGTAAAATTTTCGTGTACATGCTATTAACAATAGCAGAGATTAAGTTCATGAGTGAGAAAATCGTGCATTTGAAACTATTAGATAGTCCTATAAACTCTTTTCAAAATTGATTTCTTATAAATATGCTCAAATTTTGATGCCTAGTAATTCCACGAAGATTTGAGAAGTTTATAAAAAGTACGCATTTTTCCTCGCTAATATTTCTGAAAAAATTGAATAAATCTTAAAAACTATTAAAAAAGTGAGAGGGGTAGAGAGACTAATAATATTTTTAATATGTAGTATTTTGCATGTAAATTTATATGCAGATGTATCTTGGCTAAAATTAGTGCCTACGAAATTTTGGTATCAATTTCTCAGATTTGAGAAGTTTACAAAAAGTACGCATTTTTCCTCGCTAATATTTCTGAAGAAATTGAATAAATCATAAAAACTATTAAAAAAGTGAGAGGGGTAGAGAGACTAATATTACTTTTAATATGTAGTATTTTGTAGACGAAACTTATACAAAAAGTTCGCTCATTTTTTGAAAGAAGACTTTATTTCATCTTTATTGGTTATTGGTATAAGGCGATTTCTTTGAATTTCTGGAAAGTGCGGATAAAAGCGAACTCATCGTTTTTTGTGAACGCTTGCTAACGAGAGGTAAGAGGGAACCCTCATCCCTCCCTCAAGTCCTACACACATAATGTTAAAACAAACTGGCACATCTGGTAAATTTCAAACTTAGTTGGCAAACTTCTTAAACACTTTTTAGTCAAAAACTATAATGCATTTACAGATTCTATTTCTTTCTCCCTCCCCCTCTTTTACTTTATTCCATATTCAATAAAAGAAAGTATTGGATTCATAAAAATTTTCGGCTTCCGGCTTTCGATGAATTTACACGTTTTGAAAGGTCCAGAGCACGATTAGATGATTTTTAGAAAATGTCTATCTGTGTTTGTGCGTCAAAAGTTTTTGGGGACTGTATCTCAAGAACTACAGCACAAAATTACATGTAAATTTATATGCAGATGTATCTTGGCTAAAATTAGTGCCTACGAAATTTTGGTATCAATTTCTCAACAGGTGGCGCTGCTAGGCCCCGATTTCCACAGTTTCATGGATGGCTATATCTCAGGAACTGCTGCACGAAATTGCATAAATTTATATGCGAACGCACTTTGATCCAGATTAGTGCCTGTCAACTTTTGGTGCTCATTACTCAACAGGTGGCACTGCTATACCGCGATTTTTACAATTTCAGGAAAGGCTATATCTCACGAAATACTGCACGAATTTACATATAAAGTTATATGCAGATGCATTTTTTCATTAAAATCACTAAGAAGGTAATATAAAGAAAATTATTATCTTTCAATCTGCTCCTTGATTCCCCTTTCCCCAAGGTGTATACTAAGTGAAAATGAAAACAATTTAATTGATTGAAATTTCTAAAAATGTATTAGGAAATAATTCTTTAAATTTATTCTTTGATGTTTATTATTTTTGCGATTTGCAAATTCCAAAAATGTCCTTTTTACATGTGCCCCTTTTTTCGGGTGCCTTTTTTATGAGTGTCTTTTTTTCCAAGTGCCCTTTTTTCCGGGATCTATTTTGCACAATTATTCTCTTTTCTGTCCTTTTCTTCTTCTACTTTCATTTTTATATTTCAGATAGAAATATTTAATATGAATTTGAGTTTCAATTGCTTTTCACGCTCAAGTTCGTGAAAAAACGAGTTTCGCTCAACTCAAGTTCATAAATTAAAAAACGAGCGAAGTTCAACTCAAAACTCAAAATTTTTGAGCTACGCTCATGAACGCGTTCGTGCACAACACTGAGACTAACACACTAACGGACTAACACACTAACAGACACCCTACACACAGACACCATACAAATTTTGTCATTTTTGGATTCTTCATACCTGAAAACGTATAAAAAAGTCAAAAATCTAGGTCGAAATTTTTCACGATTACCTAAGTTCCCGATACCTATAGTATGATGGGGAACTAAAAAAAAAAGTCATTAGTTTCCAGTTCCTCGAATAAATTAAAACAGTGTATGACTACTTAATAATAACACTGTACATTATTCCTAGTCACTTAAAAATACTTAATAATACTATACTTCATAGTCACTGAAAAAACCGCATGTGTTTTCTTTCTACAAATTCTCCTCTGTAGCCGAGTCAATATCTCAGCTGTGCTGTGTATGGAGTTCAAGCTTACTTCACCAGAACAGGCATAAATTACTTTTAAGTGATATATGGTTTGCAGTGAATCCTATAGAGGAGATATGTTGACCATATTACTTGCAAATTTTAGCATGTTACGATTTCAATTTTTAAAGATGTGAATTTTTAGTAAACTTATATGTGACTTTCTGCACATAATTTATTAACATCGTGACCTCTATCAAAGGTTTTGTGATATAATTTAGAAATACGGTATAAATTGAAGATTAATTTTAATTATCCTAAAGTACACAAAATGATTTCTGAATTCATTAAATAATTATCATATATATACAATGATAAGGGTCATATTTATACTTTATAGTGTAAACATTAATATGTAAACCTTCCTTTAAATAAATAAAAAATCTCATACATTGCTTTCTCTATGTTCCGTGTAATATATATACATATTTAATTAAATAGATTTTCGAATAAAAATGTTTTGTTCATATTAAAGTAAGAATTAAAATAATAATAATAATAAAGTTTAATATTTACTATTGAAAAAAAAGAAGAAGATTTATTAAAAATTAATTACATAACATGCAAAATTAATCTTTTTAATTAAATTTCATAAAAAAAAGTGTTTAATAAACCTGAATGAATCAGTGATTTTGCATTATCAAATATTTTGTTTTTCTTTAAAAAATCTACTAAACATTTTAATTAAAGTGGATGGAAATTAATAGCAAAGTACTGTTTCATTTTTTATTAACATTTTAATGTAAATATGTACTTTTTTTTTTTTTTTTTTTCATTTAACGATGAATGAAATTTCTCACAAATTAATTTTATTTATGAGTTAAGGAAAAAAAAAAAAAAAAAAAAAAAAAAAAAAAACTCCAAAGAAAAAATGAAATAGGATAAAAATTGTATAAATACATTTTTATATATAATAATTGATTTTGTTTAAAACGCAAACGCTTTGTTAAAAACTAAAATTTAAGTATACAAATGTATAAATTGCCCTGCTAAACTTATAAAATAAATGTGCGAAGATTACATTTGACATTATTGTTCCTTACGTATGATGAACTTTTAAAGGGGCTTGTCACCTTTGACAGCATTATTAAAGTAGGTTTCATGCAAAAGCTTATATTTCCAACTAATATTTATAAATCTATTTGAATTAAGTTTTTTCGATCAAATTTATATTCAGGCAACAATTTTTATGGTTTTTGATCTATTTTTACAAATTTCAAATCTTTAAATTGCGTTTTCTCAGTTTGCATTCTTTTTAGTTCCCCATCACACTATAGGTATGGGGAACTTAGGAAATAGTGAAAAATTTCGACCCCGGTTTTTTGACTTTTTTATACATTTTAAGGACTGAGGAATCCAAAAATGACAAAATTTGTATGGTGTCTGTCTGTATGGTGTCCGTTAGTCTGTTATTAGTTCCCCATCATACTATAGGTATGGGGAAATTAGGTAATCGTGAAAAATTTTGACACCGTTTTTTTAAACTTTTTTATACGTTTTCAGGTGTGAGGAATCCAAAAATGACAAAATTTGTATGGTGTATGAACAGGGGACAGTCCCCACTCATCGCTCTTGGAGCGATGCTGAGCGCTTCAGTGTCTCGGGCAACAAGTGTCCGAGATAGAGGGAACTGCTCCGAACGTTTATTGAGAATTCAACAAGCGTTTACAAAATTCGCCAGGCATTAAGCCTCAACCGACAGAGGGCGATAATTTATTTATAGCAGGTGTGCCGGGAATAAACCCCTCGCGACAGAGGGCACAAGGAGTTTGTATGGTGTCTGTCTGTAGGGTCTGTGTTAGTCCGTTATTTTGTTAGTCTGTTTACACGATATCTCACGAACAAATGATTGCAGAGAGGTCAGATCAGTTTTAAAATATTACTTTCGATACAGGCAAAAACCTTATTCATTTGCAACATTCGAATTACAAAACTTCAGCAGTTATTTGAAATTTAAGATTTTCTTAACATGGGAGAATAGGACGAAAATTCACTTAAACGTGCATTAAAAGTAAACTTTTTACTGAAAAAATATCAGACCAGTTTTAAAATATGAGTTTTGATGCCTGAATGAACATCAGTAACAATAAATATGCTACTTTGACAATTTCGCAAGTTATTGGAAATTTACGAATTTCTCAACATGGCAGTATAGGGCGAAATTTCCCATAAACGTCAATTTTGAGAGATATTTTCATCGTAAAGATGTCAGACTACTTTTAAAATATTATTTAGGACACTGGGATGAATATTAATAACTATGAATTTTCCAATATAAAAATTTCGTAAGTTATTGGAAATTTACGAATTTCTTAACATGGCAGAATAGAGCAAAATTTCACATAAACGTCAATCTTGAGGAATATTTTCATCGTAAAGATGTCAAACCCCTTTCGAAATATTATTTAGGATACTGGTATGAATATCATAGACTATGATTTTTCCAATTTAAAAAATTCGGAAGTTATTTGGAATTGACGATTTACTTAACATGTCAGAATAAGGCAAAATTGAGCATAAACTTCCATTTTGAGGATCACAAATACACTAGACAACTTCAAAAGTTCATTTATGATATTTATTGAGCATGATTAAATACAAATATTCTAATAGGAAAATGTAGAAAATTATTCGTAATTTAAGATTTTATCAACATAGCGAAATTGTAAATTTTTCATATAAATAAATAATTTTGAGGATTATTGCATCGGAAATAGTAGCATGAAACTAAACAACGGAATTGACCATGCTAAAATAAATTAATAGATTAGAATAGGATAAATATATTGAAGTGAACGGTGGATAGCCTATTAGGCGGGGATTTAATTCTGTCATTGTATCAAGTTTTGGTCAAATTCATTTCTTTTAACATGATTAAAATATGTCTTGCACTAGAAATTTATGGGAGTATAAATATGATGGGGAACTGAGCAGAGTCCACCTGGGTTTTTTTTTTATTTTTTTTATTTTTATTTATTTTATTTATATGAATTCGTGGATCTTCAAAATGCTAAAACTTTTAAAGATATTTAAAAAATAATATTTTTTCGGATGTTTAATAAAACTTTCTTAAAAGAATTGTGGATGGATTTTGCAATATCTTTAAAAGAAAAAATATTAAAAATAAAAATATAATAATAAAAAAAGCATGTTTTTTCCCACATTTTAACATAGACATGCACTTTTTAATTTGTTCTCAAAAACATATTGATAATTTTTAAAATCCATTCTTAATTCTATTAAGTAGTTTTGTTAAACATATAAAAATTATGATGTCTTTTCTAAAATATCTGATGTGGAATTTTAGCATTTTGAAAGCCATACATTCATGGAAAAAAAAAAAAAAAAATACAAAACGAAACGAAAAAACGCAATTTAAAGATTTCGAACGTGTAAAAAGTGTGTCAAAAACTATAAGAATTGTTGGCTGAATATATATTTTATTGAAAAAAATTTAATATAATTTGAATTATAAATATTAAATTGAAATATAAGCTTTCATATGAAACATGCTTCGGTGTTGTCGACAAAGGTTCAAAATCCCCATAAATGTAAAGCAGCATAAATATTTCCACATCATTAATATATAAATAACAATTAGGAAATAGGTTGTATACTACATCAAGAAACACTACAAATAATAAATAACTGATAGCTTAAAACCAAGCAATTTTTGAATTAAGGACGCATATGCAACTACAGCAATGATATTACAATTTAGATTAAAAACAATTAAGATTAAAAGTTTATAATAATATTACACTTTGATGACAAAATTTAACGTGTTCAAGTAGATTTATACAACTATTATTAATCATATAACATGCGTACAATTAATGCAAAAAATAAATAAATAAATAAATAATTTAAATAAAAATAGAAATTTTGAAAAAAGTTTTATTTATAATTTTTGTTCTGGGAGTGTAATTTTTAGAAACAATAAATATAATTATTTGCTGTTAGGGTAGATGGGGGTCAGACGCAGTATAATTTGTTTAATGAATCTGAAAAATCTCCAGTTCATTATATTCCAGTACATTATTAATACCATGTGAAAGTTTATACTTTTGAGTATACATTAAAAATATATTTAACTTAAAACATATTATCAAAACTTTAAAAAAAAAAAAAAAAAAAAAAAAAAAAAAAGAGTTTTCCTTAATGTTTTTTTCTACATTTTACCGACATCCATCGTGGCCTAGGTTGTCCGTTCTCATAGGTGTAAGATGGCTTGGGGAATTCCAATGTAAACTAGTATGTTGTGGCCACCACATGACTTTCTTCTTTATTTTCCCATACAAATTCACTCAGTAAAAATAATTTATTAAAATTATTATTAAAAAAAATTATCTTCCATGATAATGCAGACGATTTCCATATTAGAGAAGTAGTATAACACTAAATAAAAAGAATTAGTATAACATTAAATATCCAAAAAAAGTCCATTTTATTCTCAATATTACAATTTTTTTTTTTTTCGTTAAAAGTAAAAAAAAAAAAAAAAAAAATCGATAACTTTGTTTTAAATTATCACAGATCTATAGTTCAACCATTCGTTTTAAAGGTATTGACGAGACCTTTCGAAAGATACACATCTTGAAAATTTACTCCCCTCGGGGGGGCACTTCCCCCCAGGGTGGGGAGGATGGCGAGACTCCTACACGTACAAAATTTTTTTCCCAGTTGATTATCTCTATTATAAGTGATTCTTGTAAATTTCATAATGATTACTAAAAAATAATTCTCTTTATGCACATTTGTACAAAATTTTGTCCTATATCACTATGTTAAAAATTTAGAAAAAGCGGTGTGGCAACGCAACCTGTAAGACAATTTTTACAAAAAGTTCATAGGCACTAATTTATGTCAAGGTGCAACTACATACCAACTTGTATGAAATTCTGTGCAGCAGTTCCTGAGATACAGTTGCCACAAAATTTTATCTCTCTCTCACACACACACAGACTGACAGACAGACTGACAGACAGACTGACAGACAGACAGACCGACAGATATTTTCCAAAAATGGTCAAATCGTGTTCTACAGCTCTCAAAACGTGTAAATCCATCAAAAAACTGCGGTCGAAAATTTTTACAAATCCAATACATTCTGCTGTTGAATATAGAAGAAAGTACAAACACATTTTAAAGAAACATTGTTGTTTATTACTTTCTTCAGTATTGGATTCATAAAAAATTTCGATCGCGGGTTTTCGATGGACTTATACGTTTTAAGGGTTCTAGAACATGATTTGATAATTTTTATAAAAAATCTGTCTGTGTGTGTGCCAAATTTTGTGGTCTCAGGAAATACTGCAGAGAATTTCATAAAGTTTGATATGTAGTTGCACCTTGACATAAATTAGTACCTAACAGCTTTTAGTGAAAACTTTCGAATAGGTTGCGTAGTGATCCCACTTATACTAAATTTTTAACATGGAGGTATAAGACAAAATTTCGTATAAATGTACATAATGAGAATTATTTTTTAATAATCATTATGAAACTAAAAAGAATTATATATGATAGTGGTAATCAATAGGGAAATATTTTTGTATATGTAGGAGCACGCTTCCTCCGCCCTGGGGGCAAATTTTCATTATGGGTGTCTTTCGAAAGAGCTCGTCAGTAACTTTAAAAAGAATGATTGAACCATTGATCTGCGATAATTTAAAATGAAATTATCAATGTTTTTTCATTTTTAACAATAAATAAATAATTAATTAATTAATTAAAAATCATTTTTTAAAGATGTTACATAGAGAATAAAAATGACTAACTTTGGATACTTCGGATTATACTACTTCTCTAGAATAAAAATAATATACATTCATCGTGGAAGATAATTTTAACAAGTAATAATTTAATAAATTACTTTTACTGTGTGAAATTGTACTGGAAAATATAGAAGAAACTCATATGGTGGCTACAGCATACTAGTTTTATAATACATGACTTTCATCGAAAAATCTATCGCAAAATTTATGTATTTTTTTTTTCATATTTTGCTAAAATTAATTCCATAACATAAAATAGAGAAGAAAACAATAAAGTACCTTCCCTCAGTGTAAAACTACCGGAATTTTACCACAAAGGGCTGAAGAAGGCACGAATCCGTTCATTAATTTACAAAAAAAAAAAAAAAAAAGAAAAGAAAATATAAGAAAAAATAATAATCTAGTGCGTCACTCACACGACTTTCTTTTACGAAATTTAATACTATAAATACAGGTTGGAGATTAAGAGGTAAGATAACGAGTACTGTTATGTAAACCTATGTTAAAAAATTCAAATAAGTTTCCAAGGAGTTTTATATGATAATTAGTTCTGTGTGAGGGGGCTGCCGCCCCCCTCAACCCCCCGTTTCATTAATGCACCTACATTTATATATAATTTAATTCGGTTATTAAAAAATAATTCTGTTTTTAATTATTATTTAAAAAAAATTATCTTTTATGATAATGCAGACGATTTCCATTTTAGAGAAGTAGTATAACACTAAATATACAAAAAATGTCCCTTTTATTCTCAATATTAAAAGAATATATATATATATATATATATATATACGATTTTTTTCCGTTAAAAGTAAAAAAAAATCGATAACTTTGTTTTAAATTATCGCAGATAGATGGATCAACCATTCGTTTTAAAGATATTGGCAAGCTCTTTTGAAAGATACTCATCATGAAAATTCACTCCCCTCGAGGGAGGACTTAGACCCCGGGGGGAGGTAAGGCTCCTACATACATTAAAAAAAAAAAAATTCCCAGTTGACTATCTCTAAAAAAAAAAAAAAAAATAAATAAAAAAAAAATAAATATATATATATTTGTTTCATTTGGTTTAGTGCAGTCTATAGATGTTAAACTCTACTTACCTGCAATTTCTCCCATAGACGTAATGTATTTGAATACCTTTGAGTGTCCCTGTGCACTAACCATTTACTTCATCTCAACGAAAAGCTTAGTGTAGCTTCACTATATGATACACATTTAGAATACCGTGTTTGGAATTTCTGCTACTATTTGTTCTTGAGATATGCTGATAACAGACAGACACACAGACAGACACACATAATGTTCGTATTCCGGGGACCTCAGAATATGTAAATGTAACGAAATCTCTCATTCGAAAATTTGACCCTAATACAATACTTTCTTGACACTATGGGTAAGAGAAAGTGAAAAAGAAACCGACCCCTTTTTCGCAAAAAGGTCAGACTTTTTACTTTTAAGATTTATTTTTTCCTCTTTAAAATATGGTTTATATAAACTAAACAAGCTGGAATCTGTCACATTTTCTAATACATAGCACATACAGAGTGATGGATTATCTATCTAAACTAATCTAAGAAATTCCTGAAAATACACAAGAAAGTAAAATGCGTCTCCTTACCGATACGCCTCGTAACCAGGGCTAGCTTCTCCTTACAGTGCTTGAGAATAAAAGAACAACATGAGACGCTATTTTGTCCAACACGGCATCTTACCCCAAATTACCCTATATTTAAAAATGTAATGCCAAATTAAGTTTTTAATTTAAAAATATTTTCTTAGTTTTAATTTTTTTTTTTTTTTTTTTAATAGAATTAGATGTCCAATTTTCTCTAGTCGTGTAAATGCTGATAGTTTTTATAGTTTTAGCTTAAGTGTACATATTGCATATTTTTAGCACAATTAACTATGAAAAACGAAATATTATATTAAAACTGTATTTTCACAAATACAAAGTTTATTATATTTTTCTTTATTATGACAACAAAAAGAAACCTCTATTAAAATATTAAGAACTTTTTATTTCCCTTTGAAATTTTCATAAAGGATTTAATAAAATAAGTTTATTTCTGAATATGCAAATGAAAAATGACTTCTTAAAATTAATCTTTAAGACTTTCATTTATTTTTAATGCATTTTTCATTCGAACTAGTCCCTTTTCTTTATATTTGGATAGATTTTAAATTAATGAATGATGAAATTTAAAACGCAAAAAGTGCCTGATATTTAAGCCTTTTATCATATCAATTTATCGCACCGAAAGACTTAAATACTTAATGAATAATATTGAGAGACTTTTATGTTTCTTTTCATACGAGTAAGCCATATTCAGATTTATTTCAGCATTTATAATTGAATAAAAATTTTTGCTTATATTGCCTATGCTGACATTTTTTATTTTGTTTTACTCATATATGACAGCGCACGTAATATGTTTTCGTAAAGTAGCAACCGCTACATTCTTTTGGTGTCCCGGATTATCAACTGTAAATATTATGACAGATACCGAGAAGAGAGAACACCAGTCAACTAGTGCTAATTCTACGAAAGCTATGAAGGTTAGTGTAAAAATTCCTCCTTTTAAAACTGAATAACCTGATATTTTGTGATAAACCTGAAATTTGGTTTCACCAGATAGAAGCACAATTTAAAATTAATGGTATAACTAAGGAAAACACTATGTTTAATTATATTGTCGCACAAATGAAGACAAATACATTGACATCATATAGGACATAATAATCGATGAGACGGCTAAAAATAAATATTCATTCGCAAAAGAGCGTCTGTTGAATGCATTTAAAGGAAGTGAAAACAAGCGAATCAAACGCCTTTTTACTGGTATTGAAATTGGCGACATGAAGCCAAGCCACCTTTTGCAAAAAATTAAATGATTGGCAACCAATGATATTTCAGACATGGTTTTAAAATCATTATGGATGTAAAAATTGCCGCATCAAATTAAAAACATATTAGCGGTTAGCGATGAAAATATTGATAAATTGGCGATTATGTAGGATAAGATTTTTGAAATGCATTCCTAAACTAAAGTATATGAGACTCATTCAACGGAAGTTAACAATTCAAGTCTGCTGCTAAATATTATGTCGCAATTACTGGAGAAGATATTTTCATTAGAATAGCGAATTGAAGAGCTTCATTTAAATCAGCAACCAAAACGAAGCCGTAGTACAGGAAGAAACAACAGACCTATGTCGAGAGGCAGAAGTAGTAGTCGGAAGAGATACAACCCCAGACGCAAATGATGTTATTATTATCACTTTACTTTCGGACCACGATGCTTCCCGGAAAGGTGTAAACCACCATGTGAGTGGAAAAACCATGAAAACGCTAGAATCAGAGTAAACGACCAGTTCTGCTGCTGAAAATTCAAATAAAATGCCTCGAACTAAATTATAGACTCTTTGTAACAGACAAAAATACTGGGATGAAATTTTTGGTTCATAGTGGCGCAGGTATTCCAGAAACTTACAATGACAAAATAAGTCGCTATTTCAAACTTTATGCCGAAAATGGTGCTGAAATTTCGTGTTTCGGTCACAAAATTTTAGCTCCTTATTTGGGACTTCGCCGTAATTTACAATGACCATTTGTTGTAGCCAAAGTCGGTAAAGGTATTTTAGGTGCCGATTTCCTTAACCGCTACAATTTATACTTACATTAAAAACAAAAAGTTAATTCACGGGGTAACTAAACTGAATATTCTTGGTGAAATTCCATCATCAAACAATGAACCAAATGTAAGCACCTTGAATAAAAATGGTAGATTTTCTAATATTTTGGCCCAATTTCCGGAAATAACGAAATCTGATTTATTAATTTCTAAAACAAAACACAGTGTTAAGGACTATATCACTACTAATGGTAAACAAATTTATTCTAAAGCAAAGTAGTTAGATCCAGATTGAAATACAATTTTTATTAAAATCACACAATCAACTGTGGAAGAAAATCATATTTATTGAAATTTTATTTTTCCGACTGAGTGAAAATAATGCCTGGACCGGGAGTCGAACCCCGGATCTTGGACTTACAAGGTCAATGCTCTATCAGTTGAGCTATCCAGCCGTAATTCAGTCGGAAAAATAAAATTTCAATAAGTACGATTTTCTTCCACAGTTGATTGTGTGATTTTAATAAAAATTGTATTTCTTTCTCCCATTGTTTAATGGTGTTTTCCATTACCTGCCGCTTATTTCTGTTGAGCTATCTAAATGATAGACCAGATGTTTCTGCCTAATGGTTGTCTGAGTGAGTAATGTCGACCGGCTGTCGGCCTGGATAGCTCAATTGGTAGAGCCTTGACCTTGTAAGTCAAAGATCCGGGGTTCGACTCCCGGTACAGGCATTATTTTCACTCAGTCGGAAAAATAAAATTTCAATAAATAAGATCCAGAAAGGTTCGAAATAGCTAAACAAGAGATTAACTTTATGCTTTAAATGATATTATTAAACCATCTAGATCCCCATGGGCAAGTTCACTTCATTTATTCACCAAAAAAAAAAAAAAAAGACGACAGTCTGAGACCACGCAGAGATTATCGACGCCCGAATGATGTCACAGTACCAGTTCGCTACCCTTTGCCAAGAATTGAAGACTTCCACCACATGTTAAAAGGCAAAAAGACATTTTCTAAACATGATTTACTTAAAGCACACATTCGGCAGCAAAAGTATCCGAGCACTAGCAAAGATTCCTATATAAAAAAATACACTTAATACAGTTTTATTAAATAAATCCTTGTCGAATCCTGTTTTTATTCAGTCTACGAACATGATTCCACAAAGATTTATTTAACAAAACAGTATTAAGTGTACTTTTTTTACATAGGAATTTTTGCTAGTGTTCGGATACTTTTGCTGCCGACTGTGTTACCAAATCCCAATGGCAGAAGGAGACAAACAAAAAACAGCTATAATAACACTATTCGGACTTTTCGAGTTTAATGTAATAAGTTTTGATTTACAAAATGCACCATCAACTTTTCAATGATTTATTAATGAAGTTAATTTTACTTTTCCATTTTTGGATGACATCCTTACTGCATCAACATCTGAGAAGCAGCATGAATAACATCTCACACAAGTATTCCAAAGACTTCAAAATTATGGTCTACGCATTAACCTTTCGAAATTAGTTTGAGGAGTGAATAAATTAGAATTTTTGAGATATTTAATAACACGAAACGGTTCAGAACCTCATCCAGAAAAACTTCAAGCCATAAAAAACTGCAGAAGAGCTTCATTTTTAGAACGTTTTTCATCTACAGAAGAACTCTCATTTCTCCAAGCTTCCTGAAACTATTTACGATCTTCTTAAATTTTAGGAATGATTAACATTTTATAGAAGATAATTGAAAGATGCAGCACAGGCCTAAGTCCCCTAAATAAATATTTAAAAGGTTTTAAAAAAAAAGGATAGAAGAAAAATTTTATGGACTGACGAAGCAAAGAAAGCCTTTGAAATATGCAAAGAGGATATGGCCAATGCTGCTTTATTAACGTTTCCAAATCCATCTTTACCATTAACTTTATATACAGATATCTATAATTTTGCAATTGGATCTGTTCTACAGTAATATGAAGACGAATATTTGAAACCAATAGCATTTTATTCTAAAAAGTTAAATGAAACTAAAAAAAAAAAAAAAAAATTACAGTACATCTGATCGGGAACTTTTAAACATTTACCTTTCAATCAAATACTTGAAATACATGTTAGAGGGCCGAGATTTCACAATATTCACAGACCATAAGCTAATTACATTTGCATTTAAAAAAAAAATGATAAAGCATCACCAAGACCGCTAAGACATCTCCACTATATTTCACAATTTTCGACCAATATAAAATACATAACTGGGGAAGATAATATTGTTGCAGACTCGATGTCTAGAATTGAATCCATTTCGGACATCGATTACGACAAAATTTCAGATGAGCAAAGCAACAATGAAGAACTAAAGAAATTACTGAACAATACAGAAAATTTAAACAATATTAACTACCCTCAGGAAAAATAATTTGGTATGATGTTTCAACTCAAAATATTCGACCATTTATGCCACAACTTTTACGAATGAATGCTTTCCACAAAATACATGATTTGAATTATCCTGCCATAAAATCAACAGTGAAACAAGTGTCATCGAAATTCATTTGGAAGAATATCAAAAATTTGTTAGAGAATGGGCTAAAAGTTGCATTAGCTGCCAGAAAAATAAAATTATTCGTCATACCTATTCCAAATTTAACTCATTTGAAGAACCTGATGAAAGATCTAGCATAATTCATATACGTATAATTGAACCATACCCACCAAACAATGGAAATAAATTTTGTGTAACATGAATCGACCGTTTTACTTGCTGAACGGAAGTTATACCAATAGAAAATATTACCACAGAAACAATTACAAAAGCTTTTTATACAAATTCGATCTGTCGCTTTGTCGCGCTCGTTCCTTACAGTGTGATAACAGACATAATAAATCAATTGAGATCAGAACTCTTCAAATGCTTGCAACTATTTGCGGAATTAAACTACATACAACAACGTCGTACCATCTACAAAGCAATGGAGAAATTGAAAGGCAGCATTAAAAGCAGAAAGACAGAACATTAAGAGCAGCCATCAGAGCCCACAATCCAGTCAAATGTCGTGAGACATTACAAACTATACTCCTTGGCATGCACGCACCTCTACGTGATGATACCAACTATTCTATCGCAGAAATGGTTTATGGTAAATCACTGAAGCTACCAGGAGAATTCTTTCCAGAACCTACAACCAAAATAGAACCTAATACCTTTACGAGTGAACTACGAAAACAAATGGAAAATTTAAAACCAATTAAGAGCCAATGCAAACGAAAACATAAATTACTTTTCCATAAAGATTTAGAAGCATGTTCACATGTTTTTGTGAGAGTGGACAGTGTTAAGAAGCGTTAGAACCTCTTTATGAAAGACCTTTTCCTGTTATTGCCAGAAGTGACAAGTATTTTACAGTAAGAATTAAAGGAAAGGATAGCAACGTTTCCGTAGATCGATTGAAACAAGCTTATTTGATAGCCTCAGAGGAAGACGATGCTCGAAACCCAACAAATAAAGAAACGCCGACAATTCCATTAAATCAAGTTGAAAGCGAGTGGACGGAGGATACAAAATTTAAAACAGCACAAAGTGGAAGAACTTTTCCATCACGTTAAAAAGATTTTGTGAACTTTTAGCGTTGCATATTTACTTTTGATTGATTGTTTTTAAGTATTTTGTAAATAGCATTTATCCATTTTATTGCAATGTAATTATTCATATTATAGTAACCATTATATTTCTCTTGTATCGCAACTATGTTACTTATAAGGGGAGTAGTGTAACCTCTATACGCCGTATCTATAATCTTTGTTTCCACAACTTTATTTTAATATTGAATGACAACAAATATTAAAAATTACTATTATGTAAAACAATGTTTTAAAAAGAACAGCGATAAAAAAATAAATAATATTCTTAAACTATAAAAGTATAAATTTATTTTTTAACTGAAAATGGTGTTTTAAATCTAGCAACCTCTACAGGAACATCCAAAATTATTCAATTACGTACATGAGCAAAATTTCTGACTGACGGGTACATTACATAACAACATATTTAGATTGTACTAAACAAGAAGATATTGATATGCATTCAATGTCATGCATTCAATGATATGCATTTAGTGTCTCAAAAGCATGTTTGGCGAGTTTAGCGTTGCCAAAACTGAAAAATCTTATCTCAATTTAGAAAGTGTTTGAACTTTTAATTAGAGTAGGTTACATTTTTGGGGAAATAAACTGCTGATTTTTCACGATGAGATTTGGTCAAAGGTTATGAAATGAGGGAACAGTTCAGTGGATTTTCCTTCTGGGCTGAGACTGAGAAAATGTGAGACAAGTTGTGGAGAGACTGCGAAACAGAAATTACAGAATGCGCTACAAGTTATGGATTACAAATCCTGAACAAATGTCTGTCGTGCTCTGCGATGTATATAACGCGTTTTCATGACTGTTATCGAACGAGTAATAGTTTCAAGTAGTTTTTTTTTTTTTTTTTTTTTTTCAGAACATGCATCGAATAGAATATCCTTGTTTGTTTACAAACCACTTTCCATACACGTGAAACTCTATGCTAATCAATAACTAAAAATTATAATATTAAATTTTATTACGAAATTACTTACTAAAACAATAATTTAATATTTTTTGTTGTAAATACTGTAGTTAAAAAATGATTTTATATTACCATTTTAAAAAGTGCAATTATTAAAAATTTTTTTAAAGGATTTTAGGGCGAAAGAAACGAAGAACACCTAAATAATGACATATTTTACGCTGAAAGTATTTATAAAACCTAAATAAATGTGTAATTTACTGTACAAAAGTAATAAACAAACATTGAACCGAAATAAACGTTATATTTGTACATTTTAAATTAATCACTCATACCTTTTTAGAAATCAATTATCATAAATCATAGTTAATATCATTTTAAGAGGCATATTAATAATCCAAAGAAATAATTCAAAATGAGCTCATTCTGTAAAAAAATTAACGCGACTTTTATAAATTTAAAACATTTATACTATATATTTTCCGCATCTTTCTTTGCCCAAAATAATCTTTCAAGATTTAAATATCTAAAAAATTGCCCAATATCCTGTTTCATAAAATGTATTTTATATATTAAGTATCTTGAAAAATTCGATTCAGCAGTTTCTTAAAAAAAGGAGAACAGGAGCAAGATAAATGGTGCTAGTATGTTATAGAAAGTTAATAAAGATGAATAGGGCGCCCCTCTCTCATTATTGAAATCTTAGTTATGTTACGGAAGTGAATCTCAGCTAAAGTTTTTCTTTCTCCATTAGCTAGTGAGTGCTCGATTAAATGAAACGAAGTAATTTTAAAGTTTAAGCGAAACATTATTTTTTTTCTTACTGAGCTAATTTATCACCCATGTTCTGAAATATTTTATAAAGAAAATCTAATAGTTATACAAGACGAAGTGAATGTTATGTGATACATCTAAGGATTATGCATCACTGTCAAATCAAAAAGCCTCTATCATAGGCAATGAGTAATTTAGATAAAAATATATTATTTTGAATTTTGCCTAAAAGTAGTAAAACGATTACGAGAAATTATGATAATAATGAAGATTAAGGAAGAATGCTAGTAAAAACTTTAAACACGGGACTTTGCAGAGCTTATATCACTACATAGGTACTTGAGTTATGCACAACTAAATTATACGCTATTGGCGATGGTCTAGGGCTTACTCTAAGAAGTGGTCTGGATCTATATGATAGATGTAAACATTTATTTTCCTGACTGCAACTACAGGGATAACGCACCATGACTGAAGCAACTTTTTGGGTGTTGAACATGGTCCGTCGAATAGCCTTTGTGGCTGCATTGTCTTCCATGTTTCGTAAAATAAATACCTATTGGAGTAACTGAGGCTGGGACCTATTCTCGCCGCCGAAAATAAAAGTTGTGATTGTACATTTCCAGATCGCCTTTTGGATTGAAATCGAGATCGTCGTCAATTGCCGACTGCATAGTTGTAGCGTAGCTCTGTCGAAACGTAAAACTCATTCAACCTCAACCTGACTGCACTTTTCACGAGTTGTAAATAAGATACTTTATGTCCACATTTTGTCAGTTCCTTGGTTTCGTTGGCACTAAAACTCATAAATTTATTCACATTTTGCAGATTTTCTTTTCCAAGAAAATTGCATCCAGTGCTATTCTTTGTCTCTATGCATACTTGCTCTATGCATCCTTACTATCACCACTACCTGCATCACGTAAAATTCTAATGTCTGTAAACCACTAATGTCTGTAAACCACATTTCACTACTTTTATTCTGCACAAATCCTAATTTAAATGATATTTATCATTCATATACACAGAAAAATGTTTTCTATATGGGCAAAAAAAATTTTGTTTACTTCTCTAAACGGATTATTATTTCTATGCACACCATTTTCTATAGAAAATGTTTTTAAGCATCTTAATTACGTATGTTGTTTTAATTTTGGTGAATGTAGTGTAATGATGATCACGTGCTTGTAGACGGAGTATTGTCTGTAGGCTGAAATAGAATCAAATGACTGAATATATAATTGTTTTCCAAACCTATCAATGTACTACACTTATTACTATTTCTATGCTTATAATATTTTAATAATCCATGCTTTAAAACTTTCTTATAGCTTATTCTAAATTCATTATATTGAATGCGGTGTATTTCTCTTAAGATTAATTTAATAGAAATACCGTTCACAATCTACAATGAAACGAGATTTTTCTTTGTATTCCGATTCATTGGTGACATTGACAAAAACGGTATACACCAAAAAATATATAGATTATTTTATGCATGAATATTTGAACAAAATTTGAAGTCAATGGAATAGTTACAGTCGGTAACAAAAGTATCTGAACACTAGAAAAATTTCTGTATTAAAAAAAGTAGAGTTAATACTGATTTGTTAAATAAATCCTTGTAGAATCATGTTCTTAGTCAGTCTAGGAACATGATTCGACAAGGATTTATTTAACAAAACAGTATTAACTCTACATTTTTTATATAGGAATTTTTGCTAGTGTTCGGATACTTTTGTTACCGACTGTACATAACGAATCGAAATTATTTTTTTTACCCACATATTTTAATTATTAAGTCAATGCAAATCATTTTCTACAGAAACTATGTTTTAAAGCGTCTTCATATTGTATGTTGATTTCATTATTTTGAATGTCACGTATTTATTTTAAAATTTACATAAAAAATGTACAGTAATAATGTAAATAAATAAATTATACGTGAAACAAAATACGTGAAATACTTTGGGAAATACGTGAAATAAAATATACTATATGCGCCGTAAATTATAAAGCTAATTCTATGTAACACCTTAAGATTTTTACCAATTTCAAGTCAATTAAGTAATTTGTGTTCCTGCTATCGGGGTACACACAGAGAGAGACATATATCCATAACAGCACAAAATGTTTCAGTAACGTAACAATCATATAACATTGAAACATTATAAATTTCAGAAACGATTAAAATCGTTCAGATTACTTTCCGATTAGTTTCAAATACGTAGAAATGTCCACGATCGTAACAAAAAATCAGATATATAACAGAAACGTTACAATCACTTAACAGATAGAAAATCGAAAAGGGCGAATGTTTCAGAAAAGTATCGGAGAGCATACTTAAATGTGGTACGTTTTTGAAAGATTGTAAGCTTTTTGCAATATAACTGAAACATTCTGTGCTGTATGGGATATAACCTTCTTAACAGGGAAGTCTCCTCTGACGTTCCATTTACATTGAAGAAAGCTAACTGCTTGAGCGTTTGATGTCATATTTTGACGCTTTCAAGGATTTATTTTTATTTATTTATTTATTTATTTTTTGAAGTTTGCATGTTATAATTTTTATTTCATATATGCAATTTTATTAACCCTTACTTTACCAAGATCAAGGCGTTACTGCAGAAAAATTGCTTTCACGTGCCGCTTAGTACGTTTGGCGAAAATCATCAGCACTGCGACTTTTTGTACCGCTTAGAAGTTACAACATTCCACTGGTTAAGTTTGCTATCTCTGGCGCATTAGCGCATTTTTTGAATGAGGCGGGCTTAACTAAATTTCAACTGCAAAACGGGGTCAAAATGACTGCATATTGGGAAAGCGAGGGTTAAAATACTTTGTGTTTAATAAAGTAAACATATTATATAATGGTGAAATTTTTATGTCTAGATGAATTTATTATATTAAGATTTTCTCTGAAAAATTATAGCATATAATTATTTTATAATGAATTGTGATTTAAAATATACGGCACAATGCATATTCGTAATTTTAACAACAACAGCAAAAAGACTACAGACTAAAAACATAAATTTACAATTCTTATAAGTGAAGATGAAAGCATTTAAAGCATATGAAAGTATTTTAATTGATTTAAGTTAAAAAAAAAAAAAAAAAAAAAAAGGCAAAATGACAATACCCAAAGTATTTATTATTACATAAGAATGATTTTTCGTTAATTTGTATGTTTTCTATAATTGAAAGTGAAGCATTTTTATGCTTTTATTACTTATTTTAATATTTATGTGAAAGAAGTTATTTGAAATAACTAGAAAAAGTAATATAATATCTGGGATAAATAATATAGAATTTAAAAAATCATTTAATATATATATATATATATATATAAGACGCCACAGAGCGTAAAAATTACAAACGTGAAAGTTTTAAATGTTTGTTTTAATAAAAATACACAGTATATACCCATAATTAAATTAGAAATTTACTAGCAGTTTGTATGGAAAGCTGTGCATTCGAATTTTATAAAATTGACCAATATCATAATGAGTTAATAAAAAAAAACTATCGAACCCAAAAAAAGATTAAAAAAAAAAAAAAAAATTGAATGTTATAGTATATTAGAGAATGTAACAAGAATCGACAAAATTTAACAATCCCTTGTTTACAAAATATGCTTGATACGCTGTGAACCATTGTATGCTGCTCTCTTGAATCTTAAATCGCATGTTCAATTGTTTAAAAAGTGTAAATTGGAATAAAATTCTTGGGGTATTCCTCAGCCTAAGTCGCAAGAATTCGAATTTTGGAATCTCTGAGTCCAAGCTTCAGAAAAATGACGGTTGATGTTATGTTGCTGCAAAAATGGTGGTAAAAGCAATTGCTCCCCAAAAAAAGCTATGGGCGGAGGACTATGTGTGAAGGTGTACACTATTATTGAAGTACATTGCCTTGCCTGAAAATCCAGAATCGCAGATTTTTATCATAACGATGATATTATTCATTTGTGATGCTGAGCTCTTGGAAAAAGAAATAAAATACGAATGTGTGTAGAAGTAAATCTGCAGCAAAATGTTACATGAGAAGAGTTTAGTAGCATGTTCATTCCTGTAATTGTTTCGTAACTGTTTCAAAGACCGAGATTTCCATAAAGCTTCTGTGACAGAGTCACCGTTTTGATGAAACATTTTTATTTGTCAACCATGTTCCTTCACGGTTAAAGTCATATTATTTTACTTGGAAACGTGTATTTCTTCGGTTCACCGGTCGCATCTAAATATCGCATGTTTTACTGCCCGAGCACAGGATTACTATGATTACGGCATTCGTATGTAACAGAAAGTTACATCGCACAGCAGCATCTAATATTGGTTTTGGAACATTTTTTTATGATACATATAATTGTTATAATATCGTCATGGTATCACACAATTTCCATGAAATTTTACAGCATAGTTTTTGATACAAACGTTTCGCAAACACCAAGTTTAACTATGGACATCCTATACATATATATGTAAAATATAATGTAACATTTCACATGAAACTTATTTTATAACAAATGTAATAAAATTTAAAAGAAACCCCTTTTTATTGTTATAATTCTTAGTGGATATAGCATAAAGACACAAGATGATGTTTTGAAAGCCTATTTAGAAATAATTTAGGAAAATTCCACTTTTATAGTCATTCCGCAATTTTTTTTTATATTTATCGACGTCTGCATGATGCATCTAATAAAATTTCGCAACATAAATGTTTGAAAAAAGTTTCAATATCCTGTATCACAAATTATGTTTTATATAAAAAGTGATTTGAAAATTTTGATTCAGCAGTTTCTTGAAAAATAACAGCGTTTATCAGGGCAAGATAAATGATATTGCTACATTTCGAAAAGCTAATAAAGATGAATAGGGCGACACGCTTTCATTATTGAAAAGTTGTTTACAGTACAAAAGTGAATATCAGCAATTTTCATTTCTTCATCTATTGACTAATGTAAATTAAATACAATGATGCAATTTTAAAGTTTAGGAATAATCTTTTTTCGCTATAGGTATGAACGTATTACTAATATGATTTTTCTATTTTAGTTTAAAAAGTTTTAAATAAACGAGAATTAGCTATATCGAAAGTTAAGTAAATATTTTTTGTTGAATATTTTTGTTACTTTTATGAAAGACATAATGGTCGCTTTTTTACACTGCATCTATGAAAAAATCCTATAATCTTAAATTCAATTTATAAAATAATTTACATTAGATTAAATACCGTAAATACAGTTTTAGTAAAGTGTATATTACAGAAAATTATGCACAATTAACCTACTTAAATTGTTTTGATTAATATATAATTATCCATAGATCACGATGCCCCAAAACTACAAAATTATTTTATTATTTTCAAATTTAAGTACATATTAGCTAGAAAAAGATAGCACAAAAAGCTGTCTTTAGTAATTGATTAGGAGTCACACGATACGAATTTAAGTTGCTGAAAATAAAGATTTCATTTCATAACTTTCAGATTCTCAGTACTGAATAACGAGGATAATTATTTTTTAATTTTAAGCAATATCGCGATAAAATATTTTTTTTTAATTCATTAGTATCTTTCATAATTTTCTACCTTCTATATGAGGATAAAACAAATTAAAATTGCCGAAAATACAGATTTTGTAATAGTTCCATATCCTCAATAGGTAATAGTTAGAAATATTTCGCTTTAAAACTAATCAGCATGTTTTTGTTTCAAGATAGCATTTTCAAGTATCCAGTTTTGTGCACTTATACAACACAGAAGATGAGATAGAGCCGTTCTGTAAATTAGAGAATAAACCGCATAGCAATACTACATGTTGGACGATATGCACCAAAATCTAAACAGAGCTGTTTTGTTAAAAAAAAAAAAAAAAAAAATATGTACACATAGTTCTCTAGAATTCTAAGAAATTTTGTAGAATAACACGCATATTGCAGAAAAATACGCATATTTTTTGTTCGCATCTTGCTTCGTTATGTGAAATAAGTGGTTTATTTACATTTATTTTATTTACTTTTTAATATTCTTCAATGTGAATTTTTGCCTTTGGACGGATGAATGGTTCTTCAGCGACTAAAATATATTCCATTTGGTTGGCCCTAATGGTTGGGCATATTATTTTCATGATCTATGACGAGAATCTCATGAGTTCTTTTGTCGGCATAAAGGAGGATGTAGATGAAGTAGAGTGTGTTATATTTCAATGAAAAAACAGATATTGCTGAATTTGGTTTTTTTAATGGTTGATATTGTTCTCGGGGTTAATAAAATGTCCTCAAAACATTCTCCTTCTAATTGGAAAAATCTTAGTGTATGTGTGTATGTGGAGGGGAGGGGGATTGGAATTTTCAGCAGGAGGATGCATCGATTCACCTCTTCTACTTATCAAAAGCTTGGTTTATGGAGAATCAAGTTATTGTTATGGAATGACCAGCCATCTAACCCCACCTAAATCCAACTGATAAAGTTAGAGAACTACTTACACCAGAAGTGCATGTCCATGGTCTTCAGTTTTCGACTATTCAGAAGTTAAAGCGACAAGTAAAGTAAGGCGACCAAATTTTCGGAACCCAATTTGAAGACAAATCATCGCAGCGTCCCCAAATTGAAGGACCATTGGAGGACAGAGCTGAATTATGCTTTAATTTCAGCACAAATTAGTAAACTCGAGAATATTTGTCCTCAAATGATTTTCAAATTGCTGAGGACATTAGTTGAAATTCGAAGACTGTCCTCATGATTCGAGAACGTTTGGTCACTTTAAAGTAAAGTCGAGTTAGTATTCATTACGCCCGCACATTCTCTAAACTCTAATTCTAAGCACGCTTGATAGGATTTTCAAGATAATTCAAAGGAATTGATCCAAAATACAAATTTAAATACCGAATACCTTAAGCAGTCTATATTTTTGAGACAGCATATTTTTATATTTTCATTTATTTATTTATTCATATATATGTATTACAAACATTCTGTAAAACTTTACTACATTTATTTGTTGCTATACACTTATATTCTGATTCTCTATGTTTATCATTTTTTTGGGGATAATTGCTTCATTTTTTGAACTGACATTTAAAAATATCGCTTATATCTGTATTTATGAGACGCACTGTATATTGAAATATGGACAATTCTGAATATTTTAATGCTTCGTTTATGATTTTGCGTATTTTGGTTCAGAAGTTACGATAAAAAGGGTAGATAATATAAAGACCTAAATTATTGTATTACCAAATTTTTACTCTTCTTTACTTAAACGTGCTTTTTCGCCATACTGTGCAAGATAATTTATCATGAATTTAACTAGTTGAATTTTTTATGGCCTTAAAATGTTTGTACTAACTTATTTCGTAGAATGAATTAAGGAATTCTGACACATTTTAAAGTTTATTATTTTTTAAATGATAAGAAACCTAAAAAAAAAAAAAAAAAAAAAAAAAAAAAACGAAAATGAATTTGTAAAAAAAAAAAAAATCAAACGTTTTTGTAAAACTTTTTAAATAAAAAATAAAGTTTATTTTATGAAATTTCATTCAATTCATTTTATAGGCATCTTTTATATATATCTGTGTGCAAAGTTTTAAAGCAATAGATAAAGAATTTTTTTATAATCTTACAGAAAGTATTTAAAAAACACCTTTGAGAAATATGTATTAAACTTTTACAATGCAATAAGTTCGGTCTTGATACGAGTTTCAATTTTGCTAATAAATTTTAAACCAAAGTATATAGTATCATCAAAGCGTTCAAAATAGTTTCTATTTCAACACACACACACACACACACACACACACACACACACACACACATATATATATATATTTTTTTTTTCCAATTACTTTCTCTTACCCATAAGTAGAGAAAGTATTGTTTCAGG